>OU026071.1:25656768-28485152 GCA_907269065.1 Crocallis elinguaria
TACACTCGCGCGGAGATGTTGGATTTCATGGATTTTATGTTTTTGCGCGGAACCCTATATCTTTTTCTAAAATAAAAGCAGCCTAAGTTACTCCTTGTAACATCAGCTATCTGCCAGTGAAAGACCCGTCAAAATCGGTTGATCCGCTAACGAGATAGACCAGACCAACATGTCTGGTGTAAAGACAACAATTTTAAAAATTGTTTTTTGTTATGTTTACCGTAAGTATATACTTTCATATGCATTTAGTAAAAAGCTGTTATTATGAATTACAAACAGATACTTTAATTTTATTTATTTGTATAGAATATTGTACGGCGACATATTGTCAAACATGAGCCCATTTCATGTGAAAAGACCAAATTACCACACGTGTGTAGCCGCGGGCAAAAGCCAGCACTATATATTTGGCTATAAATGATTGAAATTCGAACGTAACATTAGCATTTATAACGTATTTCATAATTTGTATTTATTTTATTTTATTTATCTAATTTGGCTTGGTATTGTTTCAAATTCAAAACTAAGTAACGTATCTACACAGTATTTTGTAATTTTAAATGAAAAAAATTTTAATTGGGATGTTGACTCCATTTTTTTATGATGTCAATAAATTCGTTTTCTCATGAGAATCAAATGTCTATATCGAAAAAACTGGAAATCGAACGCTAGAAACGTCAAAAATGAGAGTCAATGTCGCAATGGGGTGTTTTAGCGTATCTACTGAACGCTAAAACACCCCATACAAATTAGGCAGAACATCTGACGTCACTTGTTCAACGCGGGCCGTAAAGCTGTACTAAAAACATGCGTTTAGCTGATTTGTTCGTGAAAAACTGCGTTCAAGTAGGTACATAGTTGTCTCACATTTTTTTATTCATCGAAATGGAATGAATCTTATAGTATCATTTAAATTACTATTGATGATAAAAAAAATCGTTGAATTCGGGAAACTCGAAATTATATGTTTTTTGTGAATTTGATCGACGTGATTTTTTGGCATAGATATAGTTTATGGTAAATTTTTATCACGGAAACATGCACGGTTCCTGTGGGGATGCGGGTGAAAACCGCGGGCGGAAGCTAGTAATAAATAAATAAATAATCTTAAGGTACATTATGGTTACCTGCACACCAGACACAGTGATAGTCTGCGGCACATGCTGCGCGTGTATGGGCACCGCGAGCTGCTGCACGCCGCTGACCTGCAACACCTGCTGCTGCAGCTGCTGCTGCTGCATCTGCTGCTGCACCTGCTGCTGCATCTGCTGGTGGTGCTGCGACTGCTGCAGCTGCTGGTGCGACATTTGCTGCGGTGACATCTGTTGCTGCTGGATCTGCTGCTGAGCTACTTGCTGGTGTTGCTGTTGCTGTTGCTGCTGCTGTTGTTGCTGTTGTTGTTGTGTCTGCGGAAGTGAGTGTTATTTTTAACCGATTCCCAAAAAAGGAGGAGGTTCCCAATTGGGATGTTACATAAAACACAAAATACATAATTTCTGTCGTTATAGTGTTAAGAATATCACATTAACACAATAAAAATGAAATTCACAAAAAATAAATCATTTCCACAATACTGCATCTAAAATGTTTCCCAAATTCAATATTTTTTTTATCATCCATTAGTAATTTAAATAATGCCATCAGATTATTTACATTGTAATGAATAAAAAATTGTAAGACAACTATGTACTTAAACGCAGTTTTTCACGGCCAAAATCAACAAAATGCATGTATTTAATACAGTTTTACGGCCCGCGGTGAACAAATGACATCAGCTGTTCTGTCCTAATTCTATGAGTCGTTTTAGCAGTCAGTGTAGATACGCCCGTCTTTGACTTTCATTTTTGACGTTTCCAGCGTTCGATTTCTAGTTTTATCGATATGGTCATTTGATTCTCATGAGAAAACGAATTGGTCTAGATGACAAAGATGCTTGGAGGCAAACAGCTTAGGAGCCTCCTGGCGACTACTAAACTTTAAATTGTTAGTTGTTAGCATTAGAATTATTGTAAAAAACTATTTTTTTAAAGGAATGCCGAGTCATGTTTTTTGCCCTTCTTGCTCGGCCTATACCAATTTGGAACGGGCACGGTGGGTTTCTGGCAGGTTCGTTGACTTTGAGCACGGATTGGCTCTGTTGGTGTCTTTGTCATTTATCATGTTCTGATAAAGACAGCATTAGTTTTAGTCTGTGATTCGGGTAGACGAATGTTGCAGACGCCCGCTGTTCGAATCATTTATTTTAACTTTCATAAGTGCTCCTTTGGGGTCTATTTGAATAAAGCATTTTGAATTTGAATTGATATCATAAAAAATGGAGTCAAATCGCATTGAACTTTACCTGCATATGTGTCATCATATGCTTCTTCAAACTGTGAAGATACATGTAAGTCTTCACGCACAATCCGCACTTGTACCGCCGCTGAGCCGGCGCCTCCGCCGGCGGCGGGGACTGCAACGCCTCTTGGACTTGGTTTTGAACCTGTCCTTGGCTTTGCACTTGTACTTGGCTTTGCACCTGTACTTGGTTTTGCACCTGTACTTGGTTTTGCACCTGCACTTGATTTTGCATCTGCACTTGGTTTTGCACCTGTACTTGGTTTTGAGCTTGGACTTGGTTTTGGCCTTGGCCTTGACCTTGACCTTGAACTTGGATCTGTTGACCTAAAATCAGAAAAATTATAGGTAGTAAGACTAGTAATTGTAAAAAGTACCTAATTAACTAATACACCGTCTGACCTGGAAGATCCGGGTTCAAATGCCGTTCCATTTCCACCTCATCTCCTAATTGGACATCCAGATAATGTGCAGCAGAATTCTTCTTAGTCAAAATCAAAATCTACTACGATTATGATGAGGCCTAGGTTCTACATTCTACAGAGGACGTCTTCCATACTGATGACGATAATGGAGCTGTATACAGCCTGAGTTTGAAATTCGGAATTTTTCATTGAAAAACCGACTTTTTAAGTCTGCGTCTAAATTCTACTTCCGGGCAGCCCTAGATCAGCTGATTCACTTGAACTATGTTGAACTTTAATAAATGATGTAGGTTAGAAAAGAATTGAATCAATTCCAAAAAATGTGTTCTCTAGTTAAGTGATTTTTACTTTTCAAGGAAATTTGGAATGACGTATTTTCGAGTGAGGTTCTCACAACTTATGAAAATCATGCTCCTGATCACACCCTTTCGCGATAACATATAAAGTCAAACTCAGCCTGTATAAGCTACTGTGCTATCCAAGGCAGGCAAACACTATAGAGGTTTATAAAACCTACTTTGGCTCTGTAGTTCGCCTTGTTCCTCATTTCCGCTTCCTGACTGTATTTCCGTCAGTTGCTCATCGTCCTTCACCGCGTCCTGTTCTTGGCTGTTCTCTGAGGTAGAAGACTCCCCGGCTTTGGGCTCGTGGGTCTTCATGTGCTTTTTATAAGAGCTGGACTCAATGTAACCTGCGGAAATGTATAAGGCTGGTTGAGAACGATGTTAGCTAACTTTAGTAAATACGGTTAAGTAAGGTTTTTTATATAAAATAAAAGCACCTAAAGTGTGTGTGTGTGTGTGTGAGAGAGAGAAAGTGTTTGCAATAGCGGCTGGATTTTGTGAGCGTCAAATACTTAAATGCTTTTTTTCCTTTATTTCTATTTGAGGAAGTAATTATCGTAAATCAGTTTAGGAAAAGAAAATAAATGAGTTATATTATAATAATATGTAGAGTTTAATGTTATAGTTATCGATCCCATATAATTTTAATGTGAGAATAAAAAATTGAAATAATGATGGCTAACGTATCGGTAAGCCGTGATCGCTTCAAACTCGACTTTCGAACAGTGAGAGGAGGACACTGACCCTTCACGCAGGGGAGAGGCGGGAGGGGGGGGGGGGGCTCACTGATCTTTCCCGCACACGTTGCAGCATTACTTGCGCTCGCCGGTGTGGTGGCGGCGGTGCACGGCCAGGTGGCAGGCGGGGGGGGGGGGGGGGGGGGGGGGGGGCAGACTCACTGACCTTTCCCGCACACGTTGCAGCAGTACTTGCGCTCGCCGGTGTGGTGGCGGCGGTGCACGGCCAGGTGGGAGGGGGGGGGGGGGGAGAAGACTCACTGACCTTTCCCGCACACGTTGCAGCAGTACTTGCGCTCGCCGGTGTGGTGGCGGCGGTGCACGGCCAGGTGGGAGGGGGGGGGGGGGGAGAAGACTCACTGACCTTTCCCGCACACGTTGCAGCAGTAATTGCGCTCGCCGGTGTGGTGGCGGCGGTGCACGGCCAGGTGGGAGGGGGGGGGGGGGGGAGAAGACTCACTGACCTTTCCCGCACACGTTGCAGCAGTACTTGCGCTCGCCGGTGTGGTGGCGGCGGTGCACGGCCAGGTGGGAGGGGGGGGGGGGGGGAGAAGACTCACTGACCTTTCCCGCACACGTTGCAGCAGTAATTGCGCTCGCCGGTGTGGTGGCGGCGGTGCACGGCCAGGTGGGAGGGGGGGGGGGGGAGAAGACTCACTGACCTTTCCCGCACACGTTGCAGCAGTACTTGCGCTCGCCGGTGTGGTGGCGGCGGTGCACGGCCAGGTAGGAGGCGGAGCTGAACCGCTGCGCGCACACGCCGCACTCGAACAGTTTCTCCCCCGTGTGCTTGCTCGAGTGCACGCGCAGCTCCGAGCGGGACGTGCAGCCCTTGAAGCACACCGGGCACACGAACCTGACGCACACACGACCGTTGTACACACATAAATATAGCTATAGAGTAAGCATCAGTACAGGGTGTGACTGGATGTCACAGTGCGCCGCGCGCTATCCTCAAGCAACGCATCACAGCAACTTATTTTTTTACATAATTAAAGATTTAAAGGTATTACAACAATTTACAGTCCTAGTCAAGAATGATATAATTTTCACAAAGATACTGCATCTAAAATATTCCCGAATTCAACGATTTTTTTTCATCATCCAATAGTAATTTAACTGGTAGCATCAGATTCTTTACATTTCTATGAATAAAAAAATGTAATACCCGTATGTACTTAAATGCAGTTTTTCAACGGCCAAATAAGCAAAACGCATGTTTTTAGTACAGCTTTACGGCCCGCGTTGAACAAGTGACGTCAGATGTTCTGTCCAATTTGTATGGGCGTTTTAGCGCTCAATAGATACGCCCGACTTTGACTCTCATTTTGGACGTTTCTAGTGTTTGATTTCAAGCTTTTTCGATATCGATATTAGATTCACATGTGAAAAAGAATTGAATGACATCATAAAAAAAGGAGTCAGAGTCATAAGGTTCAGTCTGATCGTTTTCGGACCCACCTCTTGTTCCCGGTGTGCGTGACCGTGTGGTTGTTCCGGGCTGACGAGGTGGTGAACTTGGCGGGGCACACTTTGCAGGAGTAGGGCTTCTCTCCAGTGTGCGTGCGGCGGTGGTAGATCAGCGCAGATTGCTGCGCAAACCGCCGCGCGCAAAACTGGCACTCGAATGGACGCTCGCCTGGGGGACGAATAATATAATTTCTAAATTTTCTATGCCGAGACGGGTTTCTTGCCCTTCTTCTTGCTCGGCCTTGGAACGGGCACGGTGGGTTTCTGGAAGGTTCGTTGACCTTGAGCACGGATTGGGTCTGTTGATGTCGTTGTCTTTTATTATGTTCTGATAAAGACAGCATTCGTTTTAGACTGTGATACGGGTAGACGAACTTTACAGAGACCCGCTGTTAGGTTAGGTTAGCATAAACTCCACACTACCCCCGCCATTGCACCCAGGCAGGGGGGGGTGCGTAAATGCATTCCCATCACATAAAAAACAACGGTTAGCAGAAGCTAGTAATATACCTACAAAAGCGAAAGGTCTCCAACTCACTTAATAAACACGAAATCTCGAAAACTAATTGACCTATGAAACTGAAATTTGGCAGGTAGGAAGTTTATAGGTAGTAGACGTTAGCTAAGAACGGATTTTGCGACAGGGCCAAATTAAGGGGTCTGGTGCGAAGCCGGGGCAGGTCGCTAGAAATAGATAAAGTTCTTACCCGTATGCACTCTCATGTGCGCATTCAGCTTGGAGATCTCGTAGAACCCTTTATTGCATACTTTGCAGATGTGGTTCCTGATGCCCTTGTGCTTCTTCATGTGTTGGCACAGCGTCGAGTGGCGGCGGAACGTTTTGTCACACTCGTTACACGTTAGCGGCTTTTCTCCGGTGTGCAGGCGGAAGTGGACCTTTGGGGTTGGAAATTAGGCGGTTATTCAAATGACATTGTAAGTATACAAAAGGTCTTTTGTACCATTTAAATGGATGCAATACCTATAGTGTGCTTACAAGATGTAGATTGTAGGTACATGTCATAAACAAAAACATAAGAAGTAAATCATTTTGTAAGTTGTAGATACCGAATTGAAATGTCTTGTGACTTGTGAGCTTACAAATACGTAGATTATAATCATCACAAGCTTCCTCAAGGTTTCTTTATATAGGTAGGTAGGTACTCCTACTTTTATAGTAGACTTCAAGTTAATAGTGTTCAAATCTTCAACCTCATTGTTAAAATCGTCAACCTCCTTGGCTATGTTAAAAATCCTTATTTTATTTTTGACATTGCCAACATGACACCCTAAATCAATCTGACTCAATTTCACTGAACAAATATTTGATCATTTTTTAAAAGCATATTTACAAAATGGGTTTCGATTATTACGGTATTTTGGGCGTGAAGCGATCATGCACCCAGCTAGAAGTCAAACATGCCTACCGCCGTCTGGCTCTCAAATACAACCCCGAGAAACATGACAACGACGAGAACATGAAGCGAATCTTTGCTCTAATTGGGGAGGCCTACGAAGTGTTGGTGGACCACAAACACAGAGCCGTATACGACCAATACGGAGAAGAGGGTTTGAAAAGTGGAGTCCCGGGACCAACCGAGTTCATCCAACCTTACTCATACCACGGCGAGCCTCTAAGGACTTTCCACGAGTACTTTGGCACGAGCAACCCTTATGCTAATCTTCTAGACTACTATGAAGACCCACCCCCAATGTTTGAATCTCCATTGGGAAAGGGGTATAAAGAGAAAGACCCCACTATCATCCGCCCTTTGGCTTTATCTCTTGAGGAGATTTACAAAGGGGGTTTAAAGAAAATGAAGATACAACGACTGGTGTTTACTGATGAAACATGTACGGAGCTGAAGCTGCGCGAGAAAGTGTTGTCCATTCCGATCAAACCAGGTATTTATCAAAACACAGAAGTAAGGTTTAAACAAGAGGGCGATCAAGGTCCTACGCGAATTCCTGCTGATGTGATCTTCATAACTGAGGACAGGCCTCATGAATCGTACGTTCGGTCTGGTTTGAGTGATCTTCTTTCAGTTCATACAATCAGTTTAGAAGAAGCGTTATGCGGGATCACTATAACACTGAAGACTCTAGACGAGCGTGTGTTGAGAATCAAAATCGATGAAGTGATCTGTCCAAAGTACGTGAAAATTATTGAAGATGAGGGTCTACCCATTCCAGCGTGTCCTAGTAAGGCGAAAGGGAATTTGATTTTGCGTTTTCATATAACGTTCCCTGATTACTTGTCACAGATAACCAAGAAGAAATTTCGCGAGACGTTTAGAGTGAAGGAAGAAGAAGACAAGAAGTTTGAAAAGTTGAAGTGTGGCACTTTATCTATTGCATCGGTTAATATTGACTAGCATTTACACCAATTTCTAAAAAGAGGTGATTCAGCAATTTTTTTGCGTATTTGTATTTACATGGATATATTTAGTCCAAACATGGCCATTATTAGATTGGTCCAGGATCTGATGAATACACATTTTTAAGACATTTGATAAAGACAGCATTAAGTGGTATTTTTAGCCCCGCAGAGCCAACGAAGGCTCTACCAGTAGGGCCACTTTAAACTAGACTGGCTTTCAAGTGTAGCCGGTAGAACAAACCTATAGGATAGGTGCAGCAGCATCAGCATTCCATGCAACTATAGAAATTATAGGGTCTCAGCACAAAAAAATTAAACACACGTTAAACCTGTGTTAATCACTGTTTAACGCCTAAACATGCCTTAGCCGCGCGATTAAATATGAGCAACGACAAATCCTGATTTAAGTAGTGTCTAACCATAACACATATCTGTCTGTCTGTTGTGTTGTGTGTGATGTGTTGTGACATTTCTAATCATTTTTGACGTTTATCTTTAGACGCTGTCTAGCGAAACAGGCGACTAAAAATGTTTTTTTTTGTGGTAACACTATTAAGCTAGCAATTATCATCATCATCATCAGCCGGAAGACGTCCACTGCTGAACATAGGCCTCCCCCATAGAACGCCACTATAATTATAATTATAATTTATTTCTTGACCTGGATACATAGTCCTTAAGTCGCAATATTAGAATTTTCTAGTCGAAGTGACGCTTCAGTAAAGCGGTGGATACTTTACTGAAGCTTCTATGGAGTTTTGGATAGAATACGAAAATACACGTTTTTCGCCTTTGTACTGTTTGCCTTTCACTCATGCACGTTTACGAACACTTAATGGTTAATAATCCACCATTATTACACATTAACACTCGAAGAAACATAGGTTTTAGTAAATAACACAAAATCAACAACAGCACATTTTCGCATTCCCGCCAAAACTCCCATAGAACGCCACTTGGATCGACTACTCGCCTGTTGCATCCAACGGTTCCCCGCGGTTTTGACAAGGTCATCCGTCTGATCCATCCGAGCTTGCAATACTCACTTTCAAATCCGTGGGATTATAGAAGCTCTTGTTACAATTTGAGCAGATGTACGGCCTCTCCCCTCTGTGCCGCGCCATGTGCGACCGCAGCGCGTACCCGCTGAAGAACCGTTTCTCGCAGACGGTGCACTGATGTGTCTTCTGCTCGAAGTGCGTCTGTCGATGGCGGTACAGCAGAGTCTTGGTCGGGAACTGCCGCTGGCACACGGAGCAGGTCGGCTGCTTTGGGGGACGCTGCTCGTGGGTTCGCATGTGCATCTTTAGCATACCTGGACCCTGTCGCCAGCATGAGCAGAATTAGATATGTATGACAGGATATTATTGGGTAAGTAATTTTTTTTTATGTTGTTTGGTAACGAAACGAGCTGGTCATTTGCCTGATGGTAAGCATAACGCCGGCCCATAACAACTGCAGTGCCACCCAGAACTTTGAAACACAAAGGCCTGCGCGGCACTGCAGTGCGCTCGTTACCCTGAGACATTAGGTATTAAGTCTCATAAGCCCAGTAATTTCACTGGAAACTCTGCTCATCGAACCGGAACACAGTGATGCTTGCACACTACTGCTTGGCTGCAGACTTTACGAGCAAAGCGGTATTATATGGTAGTAATGAGCACAATTACAATTGTATGACGTAAGGTCGACTGTGCTGATCTGGAGGTCCAGATATTTAAAAACGTACTCGCCTACACAAAAATAACTGAGCAACTAGGGTTTTTGCAGAATCTTACTTTGAAAGTCCTGTCACATATCGGGCACATCGGTGGCTTCTTGCAGTTCGCCTTGATCCAGTTGCTATGAGACCTCATATGCTGCTTTAGCCACCTGGCATGCTTGAACTCCTTATGGCAAAGGTTGCAGACGTTTCTTCCGGGGCACACGGTGGAGGTGGCTTGGAAGACCACCAGCTGTAAGTAGTTCTCTTCATCCGAGTTGAGAGCTTCGTCGTCTTTGCCCGATGTGGACGCCGCTATTGCTGACTGCGAAGCAAAGTGATGCTATGTTAAGGAATCCGTCTTTTCAATCACAGATGCGAAATAAAGTAAAGGCTAAGGGGAATCTTTGAAAGAGGCAAGTAACCGTATATTTTTTTAATGTTATTTGGTAACGAGACGAGCTGGTCGTTTGCCTGATGGTAAGCATAACGCCGGCCCATAACAATTGCAGTGCTACCCCAGAACTTCGATACATTGCCTGCGCGGCACTGCAGTGCGCTCTGAGACATTAGGTATTAGGTAAGTCTTATAAGCCCAGTAATAACACTGTCTAATCTGCTCATCAAACCGGAACACAGTAATGCTTGCACATTACTGCTTGGCCGCAGACTTCACTCACAAAGCGGTGGTAACAACCCCGACGGACACTCGCAGAAGAGTTAGTCCTACCACTAACATATAGTGGTTTGTTGCCGTTTTATGGGGCAGGCATATAGTTAAGCAGTACCTAGATGTCTTCCGGCTGATGTTGAAGGCAGCACGTAAAAAATACTTACTTTTTCTTCGAAGTCTTTGATTTCCACGTCCTTCGACGGCTCGACCTGGTCGGGCGTGGTCGAGGGGCCGAAGAAACCGTCGAGGATCTGCGCAGAGTTGGGCAGCGCCGCGTCTATGAATTGTATGTAGTTGTCTGCGCAATTGAGGGTGAGCAGCTTCTCTTTCTGATAATAAAAATAGAAAGCGTGGTGAATGGCTAAATAACTTTATATAAGTACCTATGGTTAAATAGGTATCACCTCAGACGTTCTAAAATTGGTTTGTCTTAATATTTTCCTTTTTTACTCCATGATGCGTTTGGGCAAGAGCTCTACATGGCGACGCATAGTGCGTGCTTGTATCAAGTTACCACATGACTTCCGTGCAATAGGTAGCAAATAAAGCATATGAACTAATAAAACAATACAGCGCTGGTCACGTAGTGCCTCACCGGTGTTCGAATTGTTCGTCGATAATTACTATAACATACCAAACCTAGAATAAATAAATCCCAGCTCTTTACTATATTAAAGGATCTTGTAAACACGATGTCATAGGCACCTAAACCTACGACGCAAGTACGGATCTTTTCGATCGATAAAATTCGAAGTGGGTTTTTTCGATGTTTTATTTAATTTATCGAGACTCGATACAATCGACAAGTTATCGAATAGCTAGGTCGAATTGAAAGAGAATATAGAGATACCTACTACAATAATTTACGATCAGATTTCGGTACTCGCAACATTCGATAAATTAACAGTTTTTTCGATCGACAAATTTGTCGAACTGACTTCCGTACTTGCGCCGCTGGTTAGACAAATGTTAAAAAGAGATAAACAAAAAATTACCTCTTCCCTCTCCTTCTTCAACGCCTCCTCTGTGAGATACTTGAGGTGTTCTCGCAGCGCGAGGTCGTTCCTCTCCACGAGGTCTTTGAACGCGTTGCAGCGCGAGATCTGGTGCACGCACTGCAGGCACAGCTGCGACGGGAGCCCGTCACCTACCGCCACCTGGCGGACCATGTAGGTAACTAGGAGGTTTCTTTTAATTGGATAAAGAGACGAGCAGAGTGGGTCATTTGTTGATGATGAACATAACCTCGGCCAATAACAATAGGGATGTCGCATGAAACACAAAATAAATAATTACTGTCTTTAAACAAGTTTAAGAAAATCACAATAAAAATAAAAGTCACAAAAAAATATTTAATTTCCACAAAGGTACTGCGTCTAAAAGTTTCCTGAATTCCACGACTTGTTTTTATCATCCAATAGTAATTTATTAATGATACCATCGGGTTGTTTACATTTAAATGAATAACAATATGTTAACTATGTATTTAAACGCAGTTTTCGGACAAATCAACAGAATGCGTGTTTTTAGTGCAGCTTTTACGGCCCGCGTTGAACAAGTGACCTCAGATGCTCTGCCCAATTTGTATGGACTGTTTTAGCGCTCAGTAGATACGCCCGACTTTGATTCTCATTTTAGACGTTTCTAGCGTTCGATTTCCAGTTTCTTCGATATAGACATTCGATTCATGAGAACTAATTCATTGACATCATAAAAGAAAGAAGTCAACATCCCTATTGCAGTGCCACCCAGGAATTTGAACCACAAATACGTGCAAGGCACTGCATTGCGCTCGTTACCCTGAGTATGAGACATTAGATAGTCAGTCTTTGAAGCCCAGTAATTTCACTGACTACTTTGCTCATCACACCGGAACACAGTATAATATTTACTTACGCATTATTGCTTAGCGGCAGACTACAAAAGCAAAGCCAGACTACAAAACCCCCAGACGGACACTCGCAGAAGAGTTATTAGTTAGTCCTGCCACCTGGTAATTGGTACCCTAGTAGTAGTAGGGCAGTGGCGGACGTCTTCCGGCTGCGGGCTGATGATGATTCTGGGCGAGTGCCCAGGACCCCGCAATCTATGGGGTTCCTTAGTCCCTGTCAGATGACAAACCGATAAACCTAGTACTACCGATAAATCTAGTTTCACCTACATATAGCCTAGAGGTTGGTACTAAGTAAATTATAACATCATGCGAAAAAGTTATATATTTAGGTACCTATAGGCTATATGTAGGTACTAAAGTACCTACATATGCAGGTATCTAATAATTTTATTTAACCTTAGCATCGGAAAATTTCTTTTAAAAATGTTTAATTTACTGGCGAAAGAACCATAGGTACAGTTGAACTATAAGTACCTCTCTTCCTTTTTATCATGGGCTATCTACCATACCTATCTCAGTCATCCGAAGCTACCAACGCATTTCATATCTCAGCTATCATGCGTGCCGATGCGTATGTCTGACAGAGACGGAATTACATTTCTCAACCAAATTTCGAGAATCCTGGTCAACCTACCTGAGGAAGGTCGAAATTGTTCAATACTCAATGACTTCTAAACAAAGATGACGCGATGAGACACGGTTGTTACTGACAGGAGCGATACGCATACTCCACAAGTGCGAAAGAGACAAAAATACATTCCAAAAATATTTCATTAATTTGTCATCTCACCTGCACTTTCGAAATGCCCATCAGCATCGTCGCAGTCAGTTGCTCGAATAGTGGTCTCATGTCCCTTTTTGTCTCCAAACAAGCTCGACATATTTTCTCGAAGTTTAAATTCTTCAATTTATTATTGACCGCTATTCCAGCCATTTTGAGCTGCTCTATGAAGCTGATTTTGTCCTTGTTAGTCCAATATTTTGCTCTACACAATGTTAAATACGATAAAACTAAAATATACAACTTTTAATACTATGAACATGTTTATTTTTAATATTGAATCATAACTACAACTTTGAAAACACACCAATATTAGCGAAAATACGTAAAAATACGAACTCTATCGTCACTAGTCACTTGCGAAATCAAATTCCAAAGAAAGAAAGACAACTGCAATGGGTGGGGTGATGTAAATCGCGCGAGCAGAATAGAATATACAAAATCCCTTTATCGTGAAAGAGATAGCTAACCGTTGAAAATGCTCTATAGAAACACGTCAGACAGGCTATAAAAATAGCAAAATGAATCCTTAATGCAATGAGGTAAAGCCTATTTTAGCCTGACAGCAAAAATGTTAGCACTGTAGGAGTAGGTCAAAAGGTACAAGCAGACAGTTCGCTTACTATAGAGAGTATAGAGGAATAATTGGAAAATTACTACAAAATAAACGTATAATTTTAAATTACATATGTTTTTACTTAAGGTTTATAATCAAAGGTTTTTAGGTGATATTTCTCACAGAAAGTGGTATTTAGTATAACATTACACTCAATTTAAAACATAAACTCAATAAAGTTAATAAAAAAATTTGACAAGCTCGTGCTGACGTGCTATCCCTTTCTTTAGCCCACCAGCAGTTTGCTGTAAAAGAGAGATGGTAAATTTTACTTCATATGCTACCTACTGAAAGTTTAAGAGAAATAATAAGTATATACAACAGCTGCATATTGTAAAATACATTATAAGAGCAGGGGTGGAATATTTCGCTATCAATATTAATGATATGACTATGTTTCATTATTTTGATAAACATTTTATTCTGATTAAATTAAGTTTTGACTGGTAACATTATTATATTGGCTCCCCGCGATCCGTAAGCAGCAAATTCCTATCGTGGTCTCGCTCTATCACGCTCTAACAAACGTGGTTGGTTCAGTGCGTTTCGTTCTTACAATTTGTGCTGCCATCACACCGTTGCTTTCCTTATTGATTGGGTAATTCCAGACATACTACTTTATAATGTCAGTCAAAATGGTTTCCATAATATGCAAACTATTCGTGGATGGAAACCGATAACAAATAATCATTTTTTCGAAAAATCACATTGTGATTACATTTAGTCATTTGATATTTTTTTCGGTTTAAAAGCACCTAATTATTGTTGTGTTCTAGTTATCTATTTGTTATTTTTATGTGCTTAGTTTTATTGTTTTCCGTGTAATTGTGCATTGTTTTTTATTGTTGTTTTAAATAAAAATTTCAAGAGTTTCATTTATGTGTCCGCTTTTGTTAGTTGCTTTTTGCTGCTCTACATCTACAATAATATTGTTTGTTACTGAATATTATGTGTTCTTAGTATATCTCTAGCTACATATTACTGATCTGTGCTCTATGGTTCCTAGGCACAACATGCGAAGGGCATGCGTTTTTGTTTATTCTATTTGACGTGACGAGCTGGTCGTTTGCCTGATGGTAAGCATAATGCTGGCCCATAACAATTGCAGTGCCACTCAGAATTTTGAAACACAAAGGCCTGCGCGGCACTGCAATGCACTCGTTATCTACACTGAGTCATTAGGTATTAAGTCTCATTAGCTCGGTAATTTCACTGGCTATTCTGCTCATCAAACCAGAACATAGTAATGCTTGCACAATAGTACTGCTTGCGACGCGCGGCGGCAGACTACACGAGCAAAGCGGTGGAAACATTTTACTCTGACGACACTCGCAGAAGAGTTAGTTAGTCCCACCTAGTACAGCTATCTAGGTATAGTAGGTAGGTACATTTACTTGCGTAAATGTTGTGTGAAATATAGAATGCACACATTGATAGCAAAGTGTGAAATTAATAATGCACACATAGATAGTAAAGTAGTTTCAATTTGACCGCCTTTTTATAGGTAGCGCTGGTTGCCATTTATCGTGATAGACAAAAAGCGCACTCTATTCCTTTTATTCTTCTTCTTTCTTTATTTCCTGGCTTCTGTACTACTCTATGATTTAAGCATATTACTGTCATTGTCATTATCAATGTCAAATCCAATGTCAATTGTCAACTGAATGGCGATTAGCCATTGGTGAACGAAAAGTCCACAGATCATGATATCAGTAATATGTAGCTCGAAAAGTCGAGATTCAGAAAACTAAATATTATAATTTTCCGCTACATAATTGAATTGTTATTAGACAAATTGATTTTGCATTCAAAATCTTGTTGTGATTCCTGAATTGCTCAAGGACAAAATACAATAATGTCTACCATGACGGGTTCTTCGTGGGAAGGTAAGGACAATTAAATGCAACAGTGCACTATCGTCGCCGGTTTTGTACGACTTCGTGACGTAGCATTCCGAATATTTCAATTCTTTATCAGGGCGAACATAAAATACCTATCCCCATTAAAATTTCCTTTAGAGGGTGGACTACTTATTGAGGACTTCATCAAACTTTAATGTAGTCACCATACATTTCTCTTATATTGTTTATTTTATTACATTCTGTAAATAAATACAACGGCGTAATATCCCTGAGTTCACAGGTCACTGAAGCACTTTCTGCATATATCAATTGTTGAATTTCCTTTCAAATTGGTTTACTTAATGCATAGAGGAACTAAGTCGCATTATGACTAAACTTCATATTAAATGAGTTTTATGTCTAGGATGTTGTTATTTAGCGGATTGCTTATTTAGCACGGCCTAGGTAAGTTGATATATCACGCTGGTACCACAACAGCAGCGCAGTCTGTACTTTGGGTTACTATCTTGCTTCCTTTATGATATAAAGTGTATTAGAACAGCGCTTTGCATTGTGGCACCATTTATCAATGAACGGCTGTCTGTACTGTCTGACAACAATAAGGTTGTTGATCGTTCAACTTACAATTTTAGAATTGAAACTATATATTTTTTTTTTTTTTCTTATTTATTTTGGGGCTTTTACCTAACAAAGGTATGCCAGCCCCATCGTACCCTAAACAATAATTCCACTTACAATACTAATTTCATTCAGAGGTAGACTTACTTATCTATTTATAATAATTAATTCAATTAATGTAAATCTCATTTTACTAACACTATGGATCTATGAATATCTGAAATAAAACTTTTTGAATTTGATAGGCACTTCACTGGCTTATTGTTTGGTGCAAATACTTTAGTTATAAAGCTAATCTTTGTCGGACATAAATATTCAGCAGTCTAAATCGCATATTGCCTAAATGCATAAGTACCTACAATATGCAAAGTTCTTTATTATACCATTATTTTTTTCATTTAATTTTGTCTTTGATCCTTATATTAATCATAAGCAATTTTTCCTAACCGTTAACATCAAGCAAGACCTGATAATGTAATGTGTTAAGTAGGTAGGTAGCTATTGAACAGTAATTAATTAATATCCATCGTCTACCACATCGTCGCTTAACATCAGGTGAGATCAAGGTCAAACGAGAGCCTATTTCAGATTAAAAAAAATAATTTGGTATATCTATGAATCTCTGCCTTTCTCTCTTCTAACCTATATCTCAGTAGATGTAACTATAATGTCTACTTTGCACTATGACTAGTCATAACACGACTTAGTCCCTCTACACATTAGGTACACCTATTTGAAAGGTTGCATTTATCATTACAATAATAATATATTAGTATGTACTTATACAGCATTAATTTTGGTCTGTGATTCGGGTAGACAAACGTTACAGAATCCCGCTGTTAGAGTCATTTATTTTAACCTTCATAAGTGCTCCCTTGAGGCCTATATGATATAGCATTTTGAATTTGTATTTGACCTATTACAGCAAATACTATTCCTAATGTCTAGTTTATGTTTTAAATTTCAGAACTGCGAAAGCAAGCGAGGCTTCTTGAGAATGATATAGATGTAAAACTGGTTGCATTCAGCAAACTTGGTATAAGCTCAAGCACAGCTGGCCTCAGCTCTGAGTCTGTTCCTTTGATAAACAGTGATGACATGTTTGACACAATGTCCATGGAGTTGCAACAGCTTCTTAATAAGGTAAACCAGTGCTTACTTTAAAATGTCTGAAAAGTTCTCACACAATAAAATAATTGTAGCGGCAATGGATTAAAACTAGTGTTGTGATGAATACTATATTTGCTCACTGGCCGAATGGTAAATATTCGGCTGTCCTTCCGAATATTTGGCCTCATGAAACATGCATAAAACCATATTTAAATTGTTGCACCAAATATATTATCTACCATTCTCCTGATAAAACATCCATGTGATAAGAAAACTTTCTCTGATCTGCAGGTGTTCTGGGTTTAATTCCTGAGTGAAATGGAACCGACTAGTGTTATGTGTTTTTTAATTTCTAACATTCATTCAAAGTTTAGGTATTTGGTATTCGGTCCAATAGTAAAATGTGACCAAATATGAAATAGTCAATATTTGTTGCAGCCCTAATTAATTTGTTTCTCCTGCTAGCAAGCAAGAAGTAGATATGGAGGGGAATTCTAAACCTATGAACAATTAGAAAATATTTAATCAATAATTTTGGCATTGATTTCAGCTATCATCAATCAATGACAAAATGGCCGACTTAGCACCAAGTGGGACAGCCACAATGCACACCATAAAGAGGCATAGAGAAATATTAATGGTTTGTATAATCTTAAATTTATTTAACAAAACTATAAAACTGGACTTTTATTATCTATTATTATTTACTATTCGATTTATTATTATTTTCTATTATTATCTTATATTATCCTAGTGGAAAGGTATGAGTGTATAAAGCATTTATGTTTGTTATATAGGTACCAATTTGGAATGGGCACGGTGGGTTTCTGGAAGGTTCGTTGACTTTGAGCATGAATTGGATCTGCGGCGCAAGTACGGATCTTATCGATAAATAAAATTCGATAAAATTGACAGTTAAAATCGATACAGTGGGTTTTATCGAATTTTATTTATCGAAAAGATCCGTACTTGCGCCGCAGTCGATGTCTTTGTCATTTGTTATGTTCTAATAAAGACAACATTTTTTTGGTCTGCGATTCAAGTATGTACACAAACATTACAGAGACCCGCTGTTACAGTCATTTATTTTAACCTTCATATGTGATCTCTTAGGGTATATATGAATAAAGCATTATGAATTTTAATTTGAACATCACACGTTCATCAGGATTACCAACAAGAGTTTACAAAGACGTCGGCGCGAGTGAGCGCTAGACGTGAGCGGGAGGAGTTACTGCGTGGCGGCAGCCCCACCCCGTCCGCGGTGTCGGGGCTCAGTAGGCGCGACCAGTACACCAAAGAAGCCAACCATTTACACAGGTATACTACAATACGAGATACATTTCGAGATTGTGCGAAAGAACCAGTGCCGTTACTAGCCTTTTGTGGGCCTGGTGTGAGCTGTTACTACGCCTTAATATCCTCTTGTACGCCTGGTGCAATGTTCTACAAATGTCTGGTCATTTCTGCGCGCTTTCAGAGTCTGCGTCCTTCAAGCATCGAGGTAATATGTACTAACGTACTAGAGGAGCTATGTGAAACAAAAGTCTTGTGCCATTTTTATGTTTAAGCTAACGTACGCTGCAGCGCTAATACCGTAATTATGTCGTCTAACCAAAGAAATGAAACATGTAGCGCTAGATTGCGTCTAAGGTGTAGTTTCCTCGCGATCAAAAGGTCGTAAGCGCCGCTAATTTCACGGCGCTTACGCGTTTTGTTCAAGGAAGGACTGATATAGTTGTGGTCCATGAACGGCAGTGTGGCGCAAAATATGCCTTTGCGGCGTCGACTCTAAGGCTAAGATTCAGAGACGATTCTAAGCGTAGACTTTGGCTGCCATAAGTCAAAACTGTATAGTATTTTGACGTATGGAAGCGTGAGTCCACGCTTAGATTCGTCTCTGAATCTCAGCCTAATATGTCTGTGTGTTCAAGAGCACCTTCTTTGTAATGTTATTGCCAGCAACTTCACCGAATGCGATTTTTCATAATTATATTAAGTGATGATCTTCAAAAATGTTAAGATGCGCGAGCGAGATAGCGGCGCGCCGTATTGTACCTCTTAACTCAGGCTTATCTTTCTCGTGTTCCAGTTCTCACGTGTTAGTGGATGAACAGATCAATATAGCGATGGAGGCTCGGGATCACCTCGCCTCGCAGCGGCAGGCCTTCAAACGGATGCAGACTACCTTCAACAACATCGCAAACAGGTATTTCGAACGCTCAATGTTATATATATAACATTGAGTCAACTTAAAAGTTAAAAAAAATGGAGTCAACATATATATGTTGACTCCATTTTTTTTATGATGTCAATCAATTCGTTTACTCATGAAAATCAAATGTCTATATCGAAAAAACTGGAAATCGAACGCTAGACACGTTAAAAATGAGAGTCAAAGGCGGCCGTATCTACTGAGCGCTAAAACGCCTCATACAAATTGGGCAGAACATCTGACGTCACTTGTTCAACGCGGGCCCTAAAACTCTAGACAACTCCTTTCACACTAAGGCTAAGATTCAGAGACGATTCTAAGCGTAGACTTTGGCTTCCATATGTCAAAACTGTATAGAATTTTGACGTATGGAAGCGTGGACTTTGTCTTCCTTATGTCAAAAAGTAGTGCTTACGCTCTAATTTGTATTCAGAGACATTTGGAACACTCCTTAAACTTAGCGCATGCTAAGCAAAGCCTGAGTAGGCAATATCGACTACTTTAGCTCTCAAAACAGAAGTGGCGCCACCAAATGATAACGGTACAAACCATAATAACCAAACATTGAAATGTCAAACTTCAAAACTAACATGTTTCATTTATTATAATATCAAAATAGATTTATAGCATTCATATTGTTGTTTCACTCACTCCAGTGACATTTTGTATATCGCTATCTTTGTTGTATTGCTATTCATACATAAATGATAAAACCGGTAAACGTTCCGGTGAAAAAATTAAAAACTTAACTGCCATAGATAACGAGAGGGTGATCTTAGCTTAGACCGTGCACGAACTTTGTTTCTGAATACGAATTCGATTGAGCGGCTTAGCCGATGCTTGGCTAAGACAGTTCTTAGATCGTTTTAAGCTGTCGTCTCTGAATATCAGCCTAAGACTAGTGACCGCTGGTGTGTTTAAATATTTAAGAGACTATTCTTATACCATTATCACATCCACAGATTCCCCATGCTGAACAGCTTAATGTATCGGATAAACGCCCGCAAACGCCGCGACTCCCTTATTGTCGGTCTCGTAGTCGCAGTCTGCACATTCCTGCTGCTTCTATACGCATTCCATTGAAGACAAGTGTTTTTTTTATGTTATTGGTAACGAGACGAACTGGTCGTTTGCCTGATGGTAAGCATAACGCCGGCCCATACCAATTGCAGTGCCACTGAGAACTTTGAAACACAAAGGCCTGCGCGGCACTGCAGTGCGCTCGTTATCCTGAGACATTAGGTATTAAGTCTCATAAGCCCAGTAATTTCACTGGATACTCTGCTCATCAAACCGGAACACAGTAATGCTTGCACATTACTGCTTGGCGGCAGACTTCACGAGCAAAGCGGTGGTACTAACCCAGACGGACACTCAGAAGAGTTAGTCCTCCCACTAACTAACTAAGTGTTCACTGAGAAAGGATAAGTAGGCTCGTTTATATCACTTCAGCGGGGAATTTGGAAAGTTATAGCCCTTATTCATAAACGTTCCGTAACTTACTTAATTACTAGAAAGTGTCTTGTCTCGTTTTCACGCGTAACAGCTTCCATCAACGAGAAGTTGATAGAGCAGTTTAAAGCATAGACTATCTTATTGAGCTTTTATGAATAAGGGCGTTTGTCTAATTGACACTCGCTAGTTGTTAAACACTGCAATATTTTTACATAAATGTATACATCACAAAAATTTCGCTTCCAACGGGATTCGAACCTGCGTCTTCTGGTCATCTAGACCAGACGCCTTAACTAACTAGGCTACGAGAGCAATCGAATCAGCGGCGCAAGTACGGAAGTCGGTTCGATAAATTTGTCGAACCGAAAAAGTCGATAAATTTATCGAATGTTGCGAGTACCGAAGTCTGATCGTAAAGTATTGTAGTAGCTCTATATTCTCTTTGGATTCGACCTAGCTATTCGATAACTTTTGTCGAAAGTATCGAGGTTCGATAAAAGTCGATAACACACACTTTATCGATATGAACTGTCAATTTTATCGAATTTTATCGATCAAAAAGATTCGTACTTGCGCCGCATGTCTAGATAACCAGAGAAGACGCAGGTTCGAATCCTGTTGGACGAGAAATTTTTGTGATGTATATATTTGTGTAAACATCCGCAAGTGTCGGTTAACACTATAAAATATATGTCATACTGCAATATTTTTATTTATTATTTAACTCTTAAACGTTCCGTCGTATCACGTCTAATACTGGCGAGTAAATTAGACTAAATATATTGTGACTAGTTGATTTCGTTTATTGGTAACTTTTCAAGCTCACACACACAGCTATAATTGAAGCTATCAGCGTAAAAGCGGTGTAACACCGACAGTGCACTTAGGAGAAATTGAATGATTTAAAATTTGCTATTTATATGTCTTTAATTATTATTTTAAAATGTTTTTTATTGGTTTATTTTTAATTTATAAGAATTGTAGTACCAGGGTTCAGATTTAGCAAAACTAATAAATAGTTACTACCGCCTTAGCTATGTGCTAACCGCGTGTGGTCGCTTTATTTGTAAGGAAAATATATCAAAATATGTCACAATTTATATTGCTATACTAGCTGCTGCCCCGCGGAGATATTGTATTTCACGGTTTTTATTTTTTTTGCACGGAACCCTAATTCTTTTTCTAAAATAAAAGTAGCCTATGTTACACCTTATAACATCAGCTATTTGCCAGGGAAAGTCCCGTCAAAATCGGCTCAGCCGTTTCGGAGATTACCCGGAACAAACAGACAGACAAAAATTTTAAAAATGGTTGTTTTGTTATAGGTTCCATATATAATTTCATATGCATTTAGTAAAAAGCTGTTATTTTGATATTACAAACAGACGCTTCAATTTTATTTATCTGTATGGATATAGCTGTATGTGACGGGCTTTACTTGCGAAGATAAAAAGCATTTAATCAGAGAGAGACTTCCTTGGATATTAACTGGTATAGTATTTTAAAAATTTGTAGTTTTACTAAATATTTTATTTTTGAATTTCCTATAAAATACATAATTATGTAGATATACTTACTCAGTATTTATTGTCTTGCTTCTGTGGCTAAGTATACCTACTTATATGGATTCAAAACTGTTATTTATCCTCTATTGTAAAATGTAAAAGGAAACCTATTGTATTATAGAGATTATGTACATAATAATTATATAGATATTAAACTATTTTTATGTATGAAATCGCTGTTTTACTTATTTTATGGTAATATTACATACACCATTTAAAGTTTAATAAATACTTAATAAGATTCATTTTTTGACTTAGGGCTGATCTTTCATTTGTACTGCTATTGAATCAATAAATTTTCGTATTTTCCGGGTGTCTGATTTCGAAATTAATGGACCGTTAGCTAACTAAGGTTTATTTCTTTAGAATGTCATGAAATGTATTTACGTCTATCTTCACAGATGATTCAGGGGATTATCTAACAGGACCTTATCTGACTACTGAAAGATCGGCCCTTAGTTAAAAGTAGGTATTTTAACTAGAGACTGGATTACATGCAACTTAAAATAGTCGAAATATGCAAAAAAAATGCCAAAGTATCAAAACTAGCAACAACATAATTGAAATAGACCTTTTTTAAGAAAAAAACTCATTAACTGAATTTAATAATATTTTTACACAGCATACATGCATTTTTTGCGTACAGTCCGCTGTCGGTGTCCGGTGTACATAAATAATAAATCATTGTTGAACAACAATAAACTAATTGAAATCGTTTACAATAAAATATGTAACGATTTAAACAACAATTTGAGAGTGAGATCATGATTTCCTTTTCAAGGAATCAGTTTTAAAATTTTATTCAAGAAACATGCAAGTATGAGGAAATCCTACTAATATAAACGTGAATGATTGTTTCCCTCCCGAGTTGAACTTGTAACGAAGTGCGGGCTCCGCAATCGTTACGACGGCGCGCGCGCCGGCCAGGCAGCGAGTTTCACTGCCGCCCGCACCGCGCCGCCGCCACCCGCAGCGCCGGGAACTAACTACAACCCAATCTGTGGCCAACCGGCATAGTGGGATCGACGCGCGTTCTATAAAAGGCGACGCAACCGATGGAGCGGCAGCACTCGATCTGAGGGCTCACGCTAGGACGGAAGTGCGGACTGGGTACCCCGATTCGCACCCGACCAAGTCTTGAGTCTTCAGGCCTTGTCGCTCACTCTAGGGCGAAAGCGCTGCTCTGCGGCCTGGGTACATCCGGGAAGCACGGCGCCTAGCCAACAAGGAATAGTCCGACGGCGAAGCTCTGCTCTGCGGCCTGAGTACATTCGGGAAGCACGGGGCTATCGCTAAGGAACCATAGGTAGGGGAAAGAACCGTTGCTCTGCGGCCTGGGTACATCCGGGAAGCACGGCGGTTTGACCCAGGGTATAGATAGGGGTGAAAGCCACTGCTCTGCGGCCCGGGGATGAGTCCGGGAAGCACGGTGGCCTAACCGAGGGGATAGTTAGGGGTGTAAACTACTGCTCTGCGGCCCGGGGATGAGTCCGGGAAGCACGGTGGTTTAGCCCAGGGGTTTCCAAGCAAGGTTTAGAAGATACAAGTCGAAGATACAAGCAAGGCTATTTGGATCCGGGTCCAATAGCACCGATAAAATAAGAACCCCCCCCCGTTACCCATGTTTGTCTAGATATAAGTTGCATGAATAAAGAACCTCTTGTGTAACCACTCGTTTGACTAAACAACACCGAATCCTCAGCTAGGAATCTACCTACCCAACTGAGCTAGGCAGGTAAACACGCCCCTCAGCGTACCTTCAGTGCGCCAGGGGCACATTATGTCAATGGGTCCTGGAGGACGACCCCTCCCAAGGAACTCCCCATTACATTAGCGCCCAACGTAAGAAAAACCCATTACATTGGCGCCCAAAGAAAAAACCCATTACATTTGCGCCCAATTGTAAAGAACAAATCCATTACATTGGCGACGAATCGAAAAAACGTACTAAAAAGCGCCCAATTGTGAGGAACGAGCCATCGCAATGGTGCTATATACGTATCTAGCGTGAGGATTACGGTTTAGTTAAAATCAGCCCTCCCGAAGCAAAGGGGAACGGGAAAAAGAACGAACAAACAGTTACATACAATAGGAAATAACCGCAGACACAGACTTAGGAATAGATGTCCTACACGTCCTGGATTTACGGTATAAAAAAACCGGAACTAGTAGAAGAGTCGGTAGCAAGAGGATTGCCAGCAGAAGGTCTAAGAGTAGATCAATTAAGAAAGAATCTCGCGAGAACAGTACGAGAACAGGAAATATTAGAAGCACACGCTAAAATGCAAACGCAAATACCAGGCCCCTCAGCGGAGGGAACACGAAATAATACCCCAGTAGGGACAGATAGACCGTTAACCGGAAAAATGAATAGTAAAAGCGATACAGACGATAGCCAGGAAAACCAGTCATGGAAGGTCTGGTCAAAAATCATGTCAGAAGGGAACATAATGTTTGATACATTCAATGACCCAATAGAATATTTAGAACGATTAGATGAACTAATCGTGTCAAATGCGATGAATCCGGATAAACTATTACCAATGTTGCCACGCCTGTTACGAGGAAAAGCCTTATTATGGCACCGTAATAACTCCATAGATTGGAGCACCTGGGAGGATTTTGAAGAAGACTTTAAATTATATTTCTTCCCCAGAAATTATGAAGCAAACCTGTTAGAAAAAGTAATCGCCAAAAAACAACATTATAAACAAAAATTTATAGACTACTTAACAGAGATACAAACATTAATGCGAAGATATGCAAAAATGACACAAGTAGAAAGAATTGATAGAATATACGAAAACATGAACGCCAAATATAAATTTTACATTAAGAAACAAGAATTCAAGTCAACGAAGGAATTAATACAATTAGCCAGTGAGTTTGAAGCAATATCAGAACAAAAATACCAGAAATATACATATAGTCATGAGCCAACAGTGAGCACAAACAAGCAACTAAACACGACACAAGCCGCTACAAAGAATCCCCAAGCACAACGATTATCAAATCGCTCAGGAGATTGTAAGTACATAAAAGAATACAATCGCCACACTTGCTGCTGGAATTGTGGAAAACAGGGACATTCTTATAGGGATTGTAGAAGTAATAGAATTATTTTTTGTAATAAATGCGGGAAGATAGGCACGTTGAGCAAGGATTGCTGTAACAAGGGCCAAAATAAAAATATAGAAAGAGCTTACACGACGATAGAAAATACATCACCAGAAGATAACAGAGTATTCTTAGAAGTAGAGATATTAGGAAAGAAGTATAAAGCACTGATAGACACGGGGTCAACTCGGTCTTATATAAACGACGAAATTTATAAAACCTGCATGAACGAGTCTGCAAAAACCATTAGTAAATCAATTTTAATGGCCGATGGTGCAGAAACACACATCAGCAAGTCAATAGAAGTAGAACTCAGCATAGATGACAGAATATTTAAGCATCGACTACTAGTATTACCAAGAACGTCATATTTGATACTAGGAATAGATATATTAAACAGATTAGGTTTGAAACTAGAATGGTCACGCTCACAAGAAATAACCCCAGAAGTAAATAAAATACGCACGAATCAGAACGAAATATTGGTAGAACAACAACAAGAAAAACTACAAACGTCATTGAACACAGAGTTTGAAAAATGCAAACATAGCCCAACAGGTAAGACGGGTTTGAAACACAAGATCAAGTTAAAACATGAAAAACCAAGTAAACAAAAACATTATCCCAAAAACCCAAGATTACAAGAAAAAACAAATGAACAGGTAGACAAGAGGCTAGCACAAGGAATAATAGAGAAATCGCATAGCCCTTATAGCTCCCCAATTGTGTTAGCTAGGAAGGATAACAGAAAGTATAGATTCAGGAAAATAAACGAAATATCCGAGAAGAGGGCATACCCATTGCCAAAAATAAACGATAACACACAAAGAATAATCATGTATAGAAGCGGAAAACAAAATAAAATAGCGGACGAGCTATCCAGGAATCCAATAGTATGTGCAATAATTGAGAAGAAAACAGGAGATTGGTACTCAAAAAAACCAGAACATGCCCAATCCGGGGGTAAAGCGAAGAAACGACCGGGGAAGAAGCGGTCAGGAAGAAAGAGAAGTGGGGGAAGTAAAACAGGGGTGTGTAGACTACCCCAATACAAGCGAAAGAATTAGGTTAGGAACAAGGTAACATAGTAGGCGGCTATGTTTTATATTTTTTTTTTTTTGTATGTATTTTTGTTGCACAGGACAGGGGCAGCAAAAACGAAGGAAATGGCGACGCGCCTTATAACATGTAAGAAGTAACATGTAAGAAGTAACATGTAAGAAGTAGCATGCGAGAAATAACATGTAAGAAGTAATACGTCAAAAGTATTCCCGGCTTAACCATTGATTTTTACAGGTAAAAATCTTCTCAAGGGGGGGGAGTATGTAACGAAGTGCGGGCTCCGCAATCGTTACGACGGCGCGCGCGCCGGCCAGGCAGCGAGTTTCACTGCCGCCCGCACCGCGCCGCCGCCACCCGCAGCGCCGGGAACTAACTACAACCCAATCTGTGGCCAACCGGCATAGTGGGATCGACGCGCGTTCTATAAAAGGCGACGCAACCGATGGAGCGGCAGCACTCGATCTGAGGGCTCACGCTAGGACGGAAGTGCGGACTGGGTACCCCGATTCGCACCCGACCAAGTCTTGAGTCTTCAGGCCTTGTCGCTCACTCTAGGGCGAAAGCGCTGCTCTGCGGCCTGGGTACATCCGGGAAGCACGGCGCCTAGCCAACAAGGAATAGTCCGACGGCGAAGCTCTGCTCTGCGGCCTGAGTACATTCGGGAAGCACGGGGCTATCGCTAAGGAACCATAGGTAGGGGAAAGAACCGTTGCTCTGCGGCCTGGGTACATCCGGGAAGCACGGCGGTTTGACCCAGGGTATAGATAGGGGTGAAAGCCACTGCTCTGCGGCCCGGGGATGAGTCCGGGAAGCACGGTGGCCTAACCGAGGGGATAGTTAGGGGTGTAAACTACTGCTCTGCGGCCCGGGGATGAGTCCGGGAAGCACGGTGGTTTAGCCCAGGGGTTTCCAAGCAAGGTTTAGAAGATACAAGTCGAAGATACAAGCAAGGCTATTTGGATCCGGGTCCAATAGCACCGATAAAATAAGAACCCCCCCCCGTTACCCATGTTTGTCTAGATATAAGTTGCATGAATAAAGAACCTCTTGTGTAACCACTCGTTTGACTAAACAACACCGAATCCTCAGCTAGGAATCTACCTACCCAACTGAGCTAGGCAGGTAAACACGCCCCTCAGCGTACCTTCAGTGCGCCAGGGGCACCCTCTATGTCAATGGGTCCTGGAGGACGACCCCTCCCAAGAAAAACCCATTACAAACTGGATGTGATTTTCCAGGTAGCCTTTAGGCGCAAACCACATCTCTAAAACGGCATAATATCACTAGTATAACTTTAAAAATTTAGTTCACGACATTATATTCATTTTCGCTTCATGTAGTGCTATTTTATGAGCCCGTATAGCGACGCATTCTGCGTAAAACTTGACGCACAAGTTGCTACGAAATGATTTCTCTTTCGTGTGCAACCGGATACTTTTCTGCAGGTGCCCTGTAGGTGCAAACTACATCTCTAAAACATCAAATATGACTAGCATAACTTTCAAAATTGAGTTCACGATATGATCTCCTGCATTTTTGCTTCACGTAATGCTACTTTATGAGCCTGAAGCGAGACATTATGAGTAAACCCTTTGTCGCGCAAATCACATCTCTAAAACATCTATTTGATGATATAAATAAAATAAAACTAAATAAAATTTGTCACAAAAGTTGCAACGAAATGGTTTCTCTCCCGTGTTCCATCGGATGTGATTTTCGAGGTAGCCCTTAGGGCGCAAAACATCTCTAAAACGGCAAATATCACTGGTATAGCTTAAAAAGTTAATTCACGACATGATCTTCATTTTTGTTTCATGTATTGCTACATTATGAACTCGCAGCGAGGCATTCTGCGTAAAACTAGTTTCGCACAAGTTGCGACGAAATGGTTTCGCTCCTGCGTTCACTCGGATGTGTTTCTTCAGGTAGCCCATAGGGCGCAAAACATATCTCTAAACAGCAAATATCACTGGTATAGCTTAAAAAGTTAATTCACGACATGATCTTCATTTTTGTTCCATGTATTGCTTGCTATTTATGAGCCCGCAGCGAGGCATTCTGCGTAAAACTAGTTTCGCACAAGTTGCGACGAAATGGTTTCGCTCCTGCGTTCAGTCGGACGTGTTTCTGCAGGTAGGCCATAGGGCGCAAAACACATCTCTAAAACAGCAAATATCACTAGTATAGCTTAAAAAGTTAATTCACGACATGATCTTCACTTTTGTTTCATGTATTGCTTGCTATTTTATGAGCCCGCAGCGAGGCATTCTGCGCAAAACTAGTTTCGCACAAGTTGCAACGAAATGGTTTCGCTCCTGCGTTCAGTCGTATGTGTTTCTTCAGGTAGGCCATAGGGCGCAAAACACATCTCTAAAACAGCAAAAATTACTGGTATAGCTTAAAAAGTTAATTCACGTCATTATCTCCATTTTTGCTTCATGTATTGCCACTTTGTGAGCCCGCAGTGAGACATTCTGCGTGAAACTTTTGTCGCACAAGTTGCATCGATACGGTTTCTCCCCCGTGTGGGAACGGATGTGTTTCTGCAGGTCGCCTTTAGTGGCAAACCTTTTACTGCAAGCATCCAGTGGGCAGCAAAGGCTTTTAGCATGCGACCTCTTGTGTAGATATAACTTCTTCCATGTCGGATAGATTTTTTTACAGATCTGAAAATACAATAAAAATAATGCACTGCAAATACTATAATCAATGCTTTTAAACGTCGTTTAAGGAAATTCATATTGTTAAATGCTATTTAGCGCTATGCAATGGATAAAATCGGATGTTCATCACTGTCAAGTTAAACTACCTCCACACCTTGTCTATCTAAGCTGTGGACAAGGGATACCATAAATTAATAATACTCCTTGGCAGTGTTGCTAACTCGGTATCGGGGTTTGGGGCTAAATCCAGTTTAAAATAGGGCTAAATCTGCCCAAACATGAAAAATAAAAGGTAGATCTGCTAAACAGGACCAAAACTGTCTTTATTGCTAATTAGTGTAAATGCTGTTGATTTACTTTGACATTATCTGTAGTAACAAACAAATAAACTTTACCTCTTTATCCATACAGATAAATAAAATTATAGTGTCTGTTTGTAATATCAAAATAACAGCTTTTTACTAAATGCATATGAAAGTACGTACGGTACATATAACAAAACAACCATTTTTTAAATTTTTGTCCGTCTGGACCGATTTTGACGGGACTTTCACTGGCAGATAGCTGATGTTACAAGGAGTAACATAGGCTACTTTAATTTTAGAAAAATAATTAGGGTTCCGCGCAAAAAAATAAAAACCATGTTATCCAAAATTTCCACGCGGGTGAAACCGCGGGGCAGCAGCTAGTAGGTAATAAAAAATTATTTACCTGGCCGACAGCTCTCCGACTATAAGTAATGTTTATGATACGATATATTGTATGTTAAGGTTTAAGATATCTCAATTTGGTAAGTCATGGATATTAACTAAGTCCTCTTCTGCGTTTGAATTCACTAGTTTTATTTTAAACTAGCTGCTGCCCGCGGTTTCACCCGCGCGGAGATATTGGATTTCATGGGTTTTATTTTTTTGTGCGGAACCCTACTTCTTTTTCTAAAATTAAAGTAGTCTAAGTTACTCCTTGTAACATCAGCTATCTGCCAGTGAAAGTCCCGTCAAAATAGGTCCAGCCGTTTCGGAGATTACCCGGAACAATCAGACAGACAAAAATTTTAAAAATGGTTTGTTTGTTATATGTACCGTATTATATACTTTCATATGTATTTAGTAAAAAGCTGTTATTTTGATATTACAAACAGACAATTCAATTTTATTTATTTGTATAGATTGGTACTTACTTCACATTTAAACAGATCCTCATTTTGTAATTTCTTTTCTGAGACTTCCATCCATTTCGGTGATGACGGGGGGTCTTTTACAGGCGATGTGTGATCATTTACAGATGATTTTCGATCTCTTGCAGATGATCTTCGATCCTTTTCGTGATGTGACTGGTGTTTTACAGTTGTTGTCTGTGAAACACGAGTTGGTTGAATTTAGTTCATCGTTCTATACGTTTTTAACATTTCAAAACTATCTTTTTAGTGGTTTTTTCCACTATGTGCACCTGGGTGATATCACCTAGGTGAACAAAGTGGAAAATAAAGTGTCATTTCACATCAGAATCATTTCAACTATAGATGAATTGATTCGACATAAGTAGTCCTTTTTTTTATTAGGCAACTAGACGAGCTGGTCGTTTGCCTGAAGGTAAGCATAACGCCGGCCCATAACAATTGCAGTGCCACCCAGAACTTTGAAACACAAAGGCCTGCGCGGCACTGCAATGCGCTCGTTACCCTGAGACATTTGGTATTAAGTCTCATAAGCCCAGTAAATTCACTGGACAAAGCGGTGGTAACAACCCAGATGGACACTAGCAGAAGAGTTAGTCCTCCCACTAACACCTTTGGCACCTTGGAATTAAATCACCCAGGTGAAATGATTATCCGCTAGGGTGGAAAGTAAGAACGCGTGCGTCGCGGTTTCACCCGCGCTTCCACAGGAACCGTGCATTGTTCCGGGATAAAAAGTAGCCAATGTTACTCTCCGGTCCATAAACTATTCTATGCCAAAAATTACGTCGATCCGTTGCTCCGTTGCTGCGCGAAAGAAGAACAAACCAACAAACGTAGGTACAACCACACTTTACTATTTGAAGTCGGGTCGTACTTGAACGAAACAAATTAACTTACCCCTACTGAAAAACACGTCTCAGTATTGATGTCTGCCAGAGACCTCACTGATATTTTATTCTGAAAGAAAACATTTTCACTAAAAAAAATATATTTAAATTAAATTAAATTAAATTAAATTTATTTATTGTGATAAAAAAAAAAAAAAATATAGTAAAGTAGTTAGTTCTATTTAGCTATCTACAGATTTGTACAATAAATTCTGTTTTATAGCTAGTGCATGCAGATGTTTGATACCTGATTTGTTAGTGGGAGCACTAACTCTTCTGCGAGTGTCCGTCTGGGTTGTTAACACCGCTTTGTGAGTGAAGTCTGCCGCCAAGCAGTAGTGTGCAAGCATTACTGTGTTCCGGTTTGATGAGCAGAGTATCCAGTGAAATTACTGGGCTTATGAGACTTAGTGTGCAAGCATTACTGTGTTCCGGTTTGATGAGCAGAGTATCCAGTGAAATTACTGGGCTTATGAGACTTAATACCTAATGTCTCAGGGTAACGAGCGCACTGCAGTGCCGCGCAGGGCTTTGTGTTTCAAAGTTCTGGGTGGCACTGCTATTGTTATGGGCCGGCGTTATGCTTACCATCAGGCAAACGACCAGCTCGTCTCGTTACCTAATAACATAAAAAAAAACCTAGATAAAAAAAACTGTCTGCCTCAGTGAATTTACCTACTGGGTACACAGGTCATGAGTGCAAGGCGGTGCCAATGCGGTGCATGCAGGCCTATGTTTCACAGTTCTGAGTGGCTTTGTGCTTACTATCAAGCAAACAACCAGCTCGTTTAGTGATCGAATAATATAAAAAATAACCTAGATAAAAACTGCACATATTAACCCTCAGCTCAGTGTAAATAGGTAGGTATAAAATAGGTAGGTACTTGCTTTTTTGCTGTCAGCGTTTTCTTTGTCCTTTTGCATGCTTTTCTCAGTTTGTGTAGATCTGGTTTTGTATTTTTTGGCCAAATTCTGAAAAATATTAGTTTAATATAAATTACAATGACATTACATCTAGGCTTGTACTACAAACTGAGTTTTAATTCATAGAAAATACTTGCATTTTGGGTTTTAGAATTGTCTGTATCATTTTGATCACATGTCTCAGTTTGTGTTGTTCTGTTTTTGAGTTTTAGAAAACCTGGCCTCTGGAAAACATTTGATTAGTTTCAATAAATTGTCACATTGAGCTACAAAATATGCAATATGTTACAAAAGCTTTAACCACATCTATATCTTACCTTATCTTCTTCTAAAGATCTTACTTGGACTTTTGGTTTTGTTATCTGAAATAAATAATGAGATTTGAAGTTTCATACCTTTTTATGTAAATAACAAAATTGACAAGCCTAGATATAGGTAAATATACAATTGTATATTTACAATACATATAATTTAATACTTTATCCATGCTTGAGATTAAATATTTTTTCATGCAAAGACTAAAAAATTCTCCTTTCTTCATCTTTTAATGATTCTATATAAACTATATACATTACCTGACGTTTTGGTTCATTATCATCATTTTTCAATAGTAAACATCTCATATATTTATCATTTTTCGTAGCATATTCTCTTATGTCCTTGGAAATTTGTATTTTATACATACAATTTGCACATATGGTCTTAGGCAGCTTATCTGTGTTAGAAACCTGTAATTAATGGGCATTTTTATCAATGTTAATGAACTAAAAACATACATATATACTGAGGCAAGGGTTGCAGTTTTTATTCGCATCCTCATCATGTTGAGGGCCTTTTTCTAACATATTACAGGCTTGCATTTGACTTCGTAGCTCACTTGCTAGTAAGTCAGGATACGGTTGGCGATGTAGCATGCTTTCTAAGGTCCAACCGAGATCTCGGTCTCGGCACAATTTTCAGGATACTTACAGCCACAAACGTGAAAACTAAGTTCCGCAATAATTGAATTTGCCGAGCGCTCGCTTGGTTGCTGAGCCCCATACGTGATTGCCAATTGTTTATAATTTAATGAGTTGCAACAAATATTGACCAAAGAAACTAAAAGTGGCCCTTAACATGATATAAAGTGGAGAAGTTGCTGTTCCTTGCTTACAACATACAACTGCTAAATTCTTATTACTGTCACTAGACACTTTATTACAGTAGATTAAATTTTTCATAAGTATACAACTATTAATAGTACTACTAATCGAAATCTAACTAAATATCAGCACATGTGCTGCTCGTCTATAATTAAATAATTAAGACTCATTAGATTTTAATTGCTATAATAAATATTTTTTATGTATATCTATTGCTTTTAAATAATTATTAATTTTGTGATTCTTGATCTCAGCTGAGATTATTTTTTTCTCGGTTGTGGTCTCGTCCTTAGGCAACAACTAATTTCGGTTGGACCTCGATGCTTACCTAGAAGATAGCATTGCATGTATCCAGAGGAATCTACAATTATTTAGGGTAAAGATAATTTAAACTTTTTAATAAATATGTGTCAGTTTACCTGCAGTATTCCTGTGCATGAGAAGATATCGTGGATCAAATTGGTATTTTGTTTTAAGTCATATGTTCCAGGTACATCAAGACACAGTCTACATGTATCGGACAATAAATATAAAACATTTGCCATTTTAGAAGAGCCTTTATTCACAGGATTAAAATGTTTAATCCCATATATCGTTAGTCCCAAAGAAAATATGTTTAGGTACTGTGTTGGAAATCGTCTGCTGCTGTTTGTTTCTGTTATTATAACTTTATTGACATAATATTGTATTAACCTTTTGAGGTTATAACAAGCTGCAGTCGTCAACAGCAAATCACCAACGATTCACTGCTGTTAAAGGTGAAAACATATAGTATTTATGTATAAGGTTAATATTTACTGTAGTTACGTGCTACAGCTGGCCGCAAGTGTTTGTCAGAAGTAGAACTCTGTTCAACTATGATTCTGTTATAACAAAACTTCTAAACAGTAATTACGATACATTTGTTATAGAGAAAGTGCAGTTTCATCTGCATTCTGTTTTAACTAGTTTTAAAACTCTCATAAAAAGTTATACATTTCTAAAATGCAAAGATCCTTGCAAACTTGCATTTTCAAAGCAAAATGCAAATTGTAAACAATGAAATGTCGCTGTCAGTGTCAAAGTGTCAGCGGCAGTGGCAGTGACAGCCGACAGAACATGAGAGCAAAGAAGTACTATATAGTTATAGTGTTATGTGTCTCGATCTTCTCATGTCTTGAACATGAAAGTAATTCATTAATTCATATGTCTTCTTTCTAGCATAGTCGTAGCATTATAATTATTATTCTCAATGGTCTTCTTCATATCTATTGTTTTCGTTAGAATGCCGCAAGCGGCAGCATAGACTATAAGTTCTGTATCAGTCTTTTGACTTAAAGTCTAGCCAGTCATGACCATATTTTGAGCTTTTTATTCAGAGATTTATTGTCTTTGGCCTTTTCTTCAGACTGAGTTTAAATAAGTAACAGTGCAACTACGAGTACTTAGTACAAAACAGCGGCCGGCGCAAGTACGGAAGTCGTTTCGATAAAGTCGAACTGAAAAACTCGATAAATTTATCGAATGTTGCGAGTACCGAAGTCTGATCGTAAAGTAATGTAGTAGTCTATATTCTCTTTGGATTCGACCTAGCTTTTCGATAACTTTTGTCGAAAGTATCAAGGTTCGATAAAAGTCTATAACACCTACTTTATCGATTTGAACTGTCAATTTTATCGAACTTTATCTGTAAAAAAGATCCGTACTTGCGCCGCTGCACCGCTATCGGTTGCACCTAAAATACTTAGGTAGGTATATAAGAACTTACCTATACATTAAGTAGGTACCTAGACTGCTATACAATTGTTCGCAGTGCGCAGAGAAGACGCCTAGCAGACGCTTGGGTCGATATACCTATTGTATCTTGAAAAACAAACATTATTTCTACCTATTTGAAAACACACACCATTAGTTAAACAACGTTTTAGTTTTAGTTATACCTACCTAAGATTAAGAAACAACTGGATCAGTCGAGTGAAATTCCAGAAAATAAACGCTGATCTTACCTATTTAGGTAAGTACCTTAATTACTTATTAGGTACCTACATATACAGTTAAGTAACTGTAAGTATACCTAATAAGTAATGTAGCTGGCCCGGACCAATCGCGCGCCAGCAGCGAACGCGCCACTCGCGCGTTATTGGCCACTACATCAACCAACGGTAGTCAGTCGAACACGAGCATGCCCGGTGCACCGGGACTCTTTCCAAAAAGAACGATAAAAGCCCCTGTGATCCTTGACTTGTGATTTCTTAGTTAGTAAAGGTTTATTTTAATAAAGACCGTTAATGTGAAAGTGTGGGTTTAACTGCTTCACTACGTCAGGAGGCCAGAACCCATGCCCTTAGGCTACATTTGGCGCCCAACGTGGGGCACGATCAATTTGCATCCTTGATGCAAACCCTTCAGCAGAGCCAGGCTGAAATTTTCGCGCGGCTCATCAACGAGGTACGTACCTCGACGCCGGCGCCGTCTATGAACGCGTCAATGATGACGCCCGCCGCCAACTTCGCAAAGTGCACCGCGCGATTTGATGGAAAATCTGAGCAAATTGACGGATTTATCGACGCGGTAGAAGTTTACAAAGACTGCCTAAGCATTACCGACGAAAATGCTCTAAAAGGATTTTCGATGCTTCTAATAGACTCGGCAGCTTTATGGTGGCAAGGCGTAAAGGCGAGTACATCATCATGGAATGACGCCATAGAAAAATTACGAAGTGCATTTGGTGAACGTCGCCCCCCGTTTCGCATTTACCAGGAATTATTTGCACTTCGTCAAGGTATGGAACCGACGGATTTATTTATTTCTAAAACTCGAGCGCTTTTGTCGAGATTGCCTAAAGACGATTTATGTGAAAGAGTACAAGTCGATATGATTTATGGGCTTCTCGATCGTAGAATACGAAAGCGCCTCGATCGAAATTCCGTCGTATCCTTCGATCAGTTGTTGCAACGTGCCAGAGCGATTGAAGAATCGCTAGAAGATGGCGCAGGTCAGAAGATGTCACCATCAACACCGGCGCTACCGAGCGCCTGTCAACGCATCGGCCCCGCCGCCGCCGCCTGCGAGCGCGACGGCGTCTCCGACGCAGGCGCCCCTGACGCATCTTCAGATTCGGCATTTCCGACATCAACTCAGGACTACAAGGACACTCGCACCAAACGGTTGTCTTGTAATTATTGTAAGAAGTGGGGACATGATAAAGCGCAGTGTAAAAAGTTATTAAGTGAAAAGAAAGATAATCCAGACGAACCAAGTGTAAATAAACAAATTGAGTGTTTCGGATGCGGCGCTCCTAATGTGATTAGGTCAAAGTGCTTAAAGTGCAAATCTAATTCGCAAAATACTTTTTACTCCGTGGCGATAACGCCCAGTGATAACGGAAGTAGCATACGAGGTTCTCGTCGCCGTCCTGTTATCAAGCGCGAAGGAGAGAGCGAACAGATCTCGCGCCCTTCATATACGCCGCCCGCGCAATCTTTGTATGCGCCGCCCGCGCCGCCTTTGTGTGCGGCGCCCACGCCGCCAACTATGCCTTTGTGCCCGCCGCTAATGGCCACGCCACCGCAGCCGCGCGGCCCGCACGGCCGTAACCGCCGAAACCGTTGCCTAGCGACCGAGCGCGAACGTGTACGGTGCGCTCGAATATCGCCGAGTTCACCCGACGCCTGTTTTGGAACGTCGTCGACATCGTATAGCCCCGCGACGATCGCGGGGAATAATTATAAACATGATAATGCTGATAATGTCAACATAGGCAAAGAGCAGCTGACGATAGTAGGCGAAGAACAGACTGAATGTTTTTCTAACGATGGAAATAATTGTTTAGATTTAAGTTCTTATGTGTCTAATATGTATAACAATGTTAGTAGTAAGAAAGGTTTCGCGCGTGCACAGGGTCGAATCCAGGGGGAGTTCGACAATAGTAAGAACGGTTTCTCGCGTGCCCAGGGTCGAATCCAGGGGGAGTTCGACAATAGTAAGAACGGTTTCTCGCGTGCCCAGGGTCGAATCCAGGGGGAGTTCGACAATAGTAAGAACGGTTTCTCGGGTGCCCAGGGTCGAATCCAGGGGGAGTTCGACAGTAGACCTTTGTTGCAAATAAAAGTTTTAGGGGAAAATGGGACAGCGATGTTAGATACTGGTGCAAAGGGTTGCATTGCGGGACAGTCACTTCATCGCATGTTGGTAGAGAAAGGTCACCCGCTGCAAAAGTGCACTCGGTACATCCGACTAGCGGATGGTTGCACGCGGCTAATGGAAGTGTTAGTTGCTAGGGTTTCAGTGGACCTTTTCCATAAAGTAGTACCTACCGATTTTATAATTTTCCCCGAGGCGCGAAATAATGAATCACTGTTAGGTATAGATTTTATTAAAAATGCGGGTCTTTCAGTTGATTTCGAACAATGTATGTGGCATTTTTCTGGAAGTAGTGAACAGAAGTTTCCACTCCTTTTGGAATCTAGTTTACCTCGCCGAACTTCACATGCTACAGTGAATGTTTTAAGTGACGATGAGGGAACTTGCTTGCAGGAGCATCTTTGTGATGAGCTTACCCAATTTGTCCCGGATTTTCAGGATTTGTTTGATCCGATTGGGGAGCCTACACCGTTCCATCACACTAACAAGGAAAAGCTTGCCCCGGTAGCGAAGCACCCTTGTTACCTGAAGCCTGCAAAGAGGGGGGTTCTCTCTGTTGGTACAGTGGCAAACCAGCAATGTAAAAGAACATTGTATGCTGATGGATCAAGACGGGTGGTAGGCACTATCCATGCTGGTGAGCTTATCCCGTTTCAAGGAAGTGAAGATGAGTGTGCTCAGCCGCTCTTTTCTAAGAAAAAGCGAGGCCGTCCTCGTTTGGAGAAGGTCCCAAGAGACCTCGAGAATCTAGGGCTAGACCACGATCGAGGTCGTAATCGTGATCTAGAGGAGGAGTATGTAGCTGGCCCGGACCAATCGCGCGCCAGCAGCGAACGCGCCACTCGCGCGTTATTGGCCACTACATCAACCAACGGTAGTCAGTCGAACACGAGCATGCCCGGTGCACCGGGACTCTTTCCAAAAAGAACGATAAAAGCCCCTGTGATCCTTGACTTGTGATTTCTTAGTTAGTAAAGGTTTATTTTAATAAAGACCGTTAATGTGAAAGTGTGGTTTTGACTGTTACACGACGTCAGGAGGCCAGAACCCATGCCCTTAGGCTACAGTAATTATTATATCGTACGGATAAGAACTACTTATTATTTTCAGATATACGTATGATCTTTTGAAATAATTCTCATAAGTACGTAGATACCTACATAACATACGTAATTTGATTCCATATTACTATACATTATGCGCTTCAGGCAACAGAAGTTAAGTGAACTGACACGTAAGCACCTACCTACTTTCTATATTTTGTGCTTCACTTTTGGAAGGGTCCATAATAGGAAATTATTTTGTTCAACGAATGGGCCGACGTTATGCTTAGCACCATCAGGCAAACGACCAGTTCAGCTCGTTATGAAATATCATAAAAAAAACTTATAAGTTCCAACAGTAACAGTACAGTAAAAAACATACACGTTCACCTGATCTCACCAATTTTAATCGTACAAAGAATATTAGAATCCTTGAACTTAAAGAGAATATCCATAAGTTTAATGATCCATGATACAGAAAGTAGATTTTATAGAATAGATAGTACCTGCCAAGTACCATACCTATATACCTACTATGGTAGCGATATTAATAAGTATCCAAACAAATAGTCCAGTTTTTTATTTATTTTTGATTCCCTTCCATTGTCTAGTTTACTTTTCATTAGTCGTGAGGTAGGTTAGATAGGTACACATACCGAAGTATCGAAGTGATTCGTTTTCAAGGTGAAATTAACATTTAAAATTACGAATATCCGAAAATCAATTAAATGTAGCAGACTAAAAGCTTTAACAAAACCGCCAAGTCCTGCAAGTCCTATAAGATCATCATCTCAAGAATTTCGCAGTCAACATCGATTGCTCTTATAGCCTAGGGTCTAGATAACCAGAAGACGCAGGGTCGAATCCTGTTGGCAGCGATATTTTTGAGGTGTATTTACGTGAACATCAGCTATTGTAATAATGCTTCTCTTTTTGCGGAATCTTCACGTCTACATCATGGTAGCGTGATACCTCCAATTCATTGAAGTGGATGCGTGAGATTTAGTAGTATGTCTAAATATGAGTAGGTACTCTTCTAGAGATATGATGTTTCTACGTAACATCTGCAACGGTCGAATAGATAGTATAGAAATCTTTGACTTGCTGTTTACGGTTTCATGTGCCAAGTAGACGAACGAGGCGAGTTTATTTGCAACACCTAAAAATCGGGCTAATTGCACGCAACCTTTCTTCCCCATCGGTTATCGGTTCTGTGAGCGATGTGGTCTGCCCATTGCCATTTCAACCTGCTAACTTTGAGAGCTATGTCGGTGACTTTTGTTCACCTGCGGATCTCCTCGTTTCGAATTTTATCACGCAAAGTAACCCCGAGCATAGCCCTCTCCATAGCTCGTTGTGCAACTTTGAGCTTGCTAATGAGGCCAACAGTAAAACACAACACAGTACGGTCAGTACCTATTACAATGTATGAATTACATAGAAAATAACCGTCAATGTTTAAAAAAGTGTAAAGCTTTCTTTGTCTTGGGCTACCTTGAAATCCTCGCCGCACTCAGGATTCTCATCTTTGCTATGCTTGGGAGAACTTACCTTTGCAATCCTTCGTTACGCTCGGGATTCAAGATGCACCTTTGACTATGAGACATTGCTTTATGGGCAGTGCTTTAATGTTATAAAATTTGTATATGTGATTATTGTTTTGTAGGTAAAGATATTTATTTGTATGTATGTATGTATGTATGTATGTATGTGTGGATTTAAATGTGTTAAATTTCATTTTCATTTCATTTCTCCTCTTGGTGTAAAAACTATCTACTACATTACCTATCTATTGTTTAGCTTGGTCATAAATTACAAAACTTGTTTTCAAAGGAAAATGAAAACAACAACCTTTGTAAACCACCAAAAGAATGCAGAAGCCATTGCACCAACTGATTGCTTCGTCTCAGGAGCTTTCGCAGCAGTTCTGTGTGTGGCAAGATTTGTAGGAGTATCTCCTCTCCGTTTCGTAAAAAACGATAAGGGATGGCGGATCAGTCTATCTCAGCGATGGAGTGTATATGGATATTTCACTGTTACATTAACCAGTGAGTAAAATTAGCTACATATAAGTTAACTATAGGCCAGTGGATTCCAAAGACAGGGCGAAAGCGATACATAAAAATCAAATTAAGTACAAAATGTTAGCTAACCCACTCTGTGTGCGTGGTCTGCTGCCGCATTTTCAAGTTGATACAATATTGAATCTATTTCAGGCACTGTTGCGACTGTCGTGCTAGACCAGGGCCCATCTAATATATCCATTCACGACCCAAACTTAGATTTTTGCTTAAGTATAGTGATTTTTTTTATTTTATCTTGATCTCTATCGGGACAAAAATCATTACCACAAAAACCCATTATAAGCCTCCCCCATAATGAGGGGTGGGCTGCCACAATACACTACGCATGAGCGTCTTGTTGATCGTTTATGATGTTGACCAAGGAGGATGCTGCTGCACATTCCCTAGATATTCCCTTAGCCGGCTCTTGCACGGCACCCATAGGAAGAGATGAGGTGATTTTATCGTATGCCGGGACCACATGACCTGCTACCATATCTTTACTAGGTGGTACGAGTAGTACTAACTTTTCTACGAGTGTCCGTCTGTGTTGGAAACACTGCTTTGCTCATGAAGTCTGCCGCCAAGCATTAATACTGTGTTTCGGTTTGATGAGCCGAGAAGCCAGTGAAATTACTGGGCTTAAGAGACAATACCTAATGTCTCAGGGTAACGAGCACACTGCAGTGCCGCACAGGTGTGTTTCAAAGTTATTAGTGGCAATGCAATTGTTATGGGCCGGCGTTAAGCTTCCCATCAGGCAAAGGACCAGCTTGTATCGTCTCGTATCCTTATCAAATAACATAAAAAATAAACAAAATCATTGAGACATAAATAAAGAGTACTAAAACGACTAAACCTCCTGATTTCTTCCAGTATTAACAACTATCGCGACCATCATCAGGGACCTGCAGGTGGACCAGCTCAAGTCTGTCCGCATGAGGACCAACACGCGCCGCGTGGTGTGGATAGTGGACGCAAGCCTTATGATGCTGATCGCTGGGGTAGCTGTGTTCGGGGCCCCTGGGCAGATGAAGTCTATGATAGCTTGCCTTAATCATGCTCAGAAGGTCAAAAATTAATTCGTATATTTTTAACGGGCTAGCTGCCTTTCATAAACACCTTAGCTAAATAAGTAATAGTTTTAGTTTTGTACCAAACCACAGAACATATAATAAAAGCACTAATTTATTGATCGATATATTGTACAGTTGATCTAGGGGTGTCCGGAAATTCTTAAAAGCCATTTATTCAAAGAAATATATTCCGAATTTCAAAAACTCGTAAAACAAATATTGTTGATCTCCAGGAATAGACTGACTCCCTTCCGGGATTACATACTAATTCGAACTCAGGCTGTACATCTATGCAATAACCTAAGTAAAAGCCTTTAGAAACCAGGCCGTATTCTTTTTTATCTTCTGGCTAAGCCGGTAGTAGGGTTGCCTGCAAAGTTAGTGGCAACGGGTTCGGTCCCCGGCTGGAGCAATCTTTGTGTGGTGAGCGTGGGTGAGCATAAAGTTTGTTCTCATTTTTCCAATGTTTGTGTTGTGTAGGTATCTGTATGGGTCCAATACCACCTAGAACACAAGGTATATTAGTGCCGGGGTATGAGAAGGTAACGCGCGTGTATTCAAACTATTTCTTGTTTGCTTTTATGAGTAATTTAGGAGAAATCATAATTTGAATGGAGTCGACGACGATTATTATACCTAGGTGATTATATTCACGGGTGATCAAAGGACACTAAAGTGCCACATAATATAATCACCTAGGTTATATCACCCAAGTGATCACAGTGGAATAGATCATATGTAAGCATTTAGGTTTTATATTTAGGTCACTGTTATAATAAAAAGAAGACTTGAAATATTTTTAAACGACTTCAAAAAAGAGGAGGTTCTATGTTCGACTGTATGTATTTTTTGGGTATGTTCACCGATTTCTCCGTCAATTGTGGACCGATTTTGAAATTTGTTTGTTTTGTTTGAAACCTTTCAAACACGAAGTGGTCCCGTATACATTTTATGAAAGAACGCAAAAAGGTGAAATAATAGGAGTTGAATTTTCATATCTCGCGGTATTTTCATCAAAGCGGTTCCCGCTGCAATTCTACTTGTTACAGATTAACTACGAGCTGAACGCTAGTCATTGGCCGATGCATTCGGAGAGAAGGGAGATGGGTTTATTTATCGTTTGGGTGATAGCCACCTTGACCATCACCTGCAGCGATCAAGTGATGCTGACGCTAACTATCAGCCGTATTGATGAGAACGGTATTCGTTGTGTTGTTTCTTTTCATATCTATTTTACGTTACTCTATGTTACGAAGAATAAGTTTAAGCATTCAAATCAGTGGCGTATTTTAGGATTCAGCGCCCTGGGCCTGCAGACTCCACCGCCCTGCCAGTCAGTATTTATAATACGAAAGCCCCGTCTTGATTTGTATCAAACTTACACCCACGAGCACCTTACGAGATTTGGGCTCTTATCAATGAACAGTGTTAAACGGTAGTTTAGTTAAATTATGATTTGTCTCTGTTCTTCTTTGATAGTTTTAAACTGAATCGAAAGAGACAAAACATAGTTGAATTAACTATTCAACCGTTTAACACTGTTTATTAATAAGAGCCTTAGTTAGGTAGGCTTTTTAAATTTCTTCTGCTTGCGCCGCCCCTCGCGGCTTGCCGCCCCGGGCCATGGCCCTTTTGGCCCTAGGGTAAATACGCCCCTGATTCAAATGATGATCTATAAGATGGTTCAAGTAGGTACTTATTAGACGAAGTTAGCTATTAGCAGTGCCCCTATGAGGGTGACATGGAGACATGACCTACTTGATCAAACCCTCGATAAATAAATAAAGATTAAAAAAAAAAAGATGATCACAGATTAGCGACTATCATTGCCAGATTATCCATAAGGAAAGGTAGGCAACTGCCTAGGGGCCCAGCACCGACTAGGGGCCCGCACCCCGGGAAATAAAAATTGAAAATGTTTCTTCGAGTGAAAATTTAATTTGAAGATTTGTATGTAACAAACCCTCAATGACAATATTATTAATATTGCGTTGTTTTTTATATTATATCGTCATAACATGAACGCGTTTCAAATTATTATACCATAATATTACGGTTAGAAAAGGGGGCCCACGTGTATTGCCTAGGGGACGCGACTTGGTTAATCCGGCCCTGGTGACAACACAAATGCTAAAGCGTACTATCATGGAATATTAGAAATTATTTATTTTTTAGAAAGAGTCTACGCTTAGACTGGTCTCTGAATTTTAGCCTAAGAGCTATTTCTTTGTGATCCATACAGATAAATAAAATTGATGTGTCTGTTTGTAATATCAAAATAACAGCTTTTTACTAAATGCATATGAAAGTATATATGGTACCTATAACAAAACAACAATTTTTAAAATATTTGTCTGTCTGTCTGTCTGTTTGTTCCGGGTGATCTCCGAAACGGCTGGTCCGATTTTGACGGGACCTTCACTGGCATATAGCTGATGTTACAAGGAGTAACATAGGCTACTTTAATTTTAGAAAAATAATTAGGGTTCCGCGCAAAAAAATAAAAACTATGTAATCCAAAATCTCCACGCGGGTGAAACCGCGGGGCAGCAGCTAGTATAAAACATGATTATAGCCATGTACTTTTTTTCAGCATGGATCAGTGTGCCATATTGGTTTTACTACTGCTGCTACTGGATCCTACAGATGCGCGAGATGCTCTTCATCATCATCGCGCTGCACGTCAAGTGCACCTTGATTGCTATTAACAATAGCTTGAGAAGTTTATTACAAAGTAAGACTCGGTTTCTTTAGTAGTTTCATAATTTTTTATGGTTCCGTAGGTCCGACGGAAAAACGGACTAGTGTCTGTTTTTCATTTGATTAAGTTGAGATTTGGTACACACCAAATCTCTACTTAATCATATGTGTACATATAAATTTCTGTATCGCAAACACGGACGTGTAACGTAAATAAATAAATTTTGAATATGGCGGTTCATGTCCATATTTTTAATTCAGACGTACAGACAAAAACATTGTAGAAAACGTATATTCATCGGACGGAACGCCCTCCACGCGAATCCAACTCGCTCTTGTCCGGTTTTCTTATACTACTATGAACCGAATTTACTTGAATTTGTGTTTACTATACTGTCCGCAATTTTACTTGTGTAGAGATTTATATCACGTCGACCTTTTGCTCCGTTGCTAAGTGAAAGAAGGATTTGTCCTCCAATAACTTTCGCATTTATGACAATGACATGGATTCCCAAAAATTTGCAAAACTGGTTTTTCCCCTTAATTATTTTAGTTTTCAAGTAGGTAATAAGCGTAAAAAAATATCAGACATAGGTACAGAGTATATCTTAGATAGGATTATGTATCGTAGTTTCAAATGTATGTAACTATTTAAGGTATTTTTAATTTTGAAGGTATCTGTATATTGTGTTGTTTCAATAAAGAGTTAATCTATCTATCTAACTAAACGATTTTGCGAAAATAAGTCTACCTACTGAGTTACGTTGTCATATTATACGGAATTCGTAAGAAACGGAATTTATATTTGCAAAATCATTTATATGACGTATAGGTAGGTAGTTACATACATTTGAATATGTATCTGAAAGTTAATATATTATTGCAGCCGACTGTAGCTAAGTACCTATAGAATAACATAGGGTTTGCGTAATTTACCAGATTGTATCACGAAGCGGTCCTCCCTTCACCACAAGAGCGTCCGTCGCCTGACCCTGGAGTATTCATCTGCGTGTGATGTGGTGCGGGAGGTCAACCAATGCCACGGAGTGATGCTGCTTATGATGCTGGGCTCATTCCTACTGCATCTCGTTGCAACGTCATACTATCTTCTCAATAACTTAAGTATATCTTTATTTACTACCGTTTTGCTCGTGTTGTCTGTCGCCACAATAATGTGCAATTATAGGTCCGGTTTGATGAGCAACGTAGTCAGTGAAATTGCCAGTAATTTCACTGACTACGTTGCTCATCATGACATTAGTAAGCCCAGGCTTACTAATGTCTCAGGGCAACGAGTGTAATGCAGTGCCGCACAGGCCTTTGTGTTTCAAAGTTCTGGGTGGCTAAAACTATTGATGTTATGTAAGTTGTTACTTTGTAATCGTTATTCTATATTAATTATTAGACTGTACTAACACTACTAACATAGCATACATAAGTTTATTTACTTTAATTTAAAATGCGCCTGACATGGTCAAGCACAAACTTTTTTTTTTTGTAATAAACATTTTTCATTTTCATTTTCAACTTTCATTTGGAGCGGGGGGGGGGGGCAACCGAAAAAGCCGCTCATGCTACGCTGACACTGTCTATATAGGTAATATACCTACCGACTCGTTGCGGTCGCTTATGTTCGGTAATAGGAAGTGCCTAAGCCGATGCCCAATATTTATTCTGCACTACTTACTGTACCTAGTGTGAAGTCCAGAAATGAAACACTCGGTTTGAATAATTGACACGTGTATTATCGCTCGTAGTTCAATGAGGACTGCTGTCCTTTCCCGCGTCTTCCCCTTGCGTAGCGCTGGGACGACTACGGCGTAGCACTGACTTGCTGACGTCATAGCGTAGCACCCAGCACCATAACATGTTCTACTTTTATTCTTACATTGGTGTCAATTCTATCATTTCATACCTAAACTAATTTTAGTTTCGCACTCTCTCTTTCCAATGCATAACATGAAAAAGAGATGGAATATATTTTAGACCTGTCAAAATAATCCACTTGCTTGTGTCTAGTGTAAATTTAATGGCAATAAATTCAGTGGCATCTAATTTATCAAGATCGAAAGATATTTGACAGCTCTAAAACAAAATTTAGGTCTGTCAGACATTTTCCGTCTCTTTCTCATGTTATGCATTGGAAAGAGAAAGAGCGAAACTAAAATTAGTTTAGGTATGAAATAATAGAATTGACACCACTAGCTATTAAATGATATTATTAATAAAATAAAACAATATCCACAGTTGATGACACGATCTCTCAGAGTACGGTTACACATATAGGCAACATCGTGGTGCAGCTGTGTTGGTACCTCTACCATGTGGCGAATCTGCTCATGATCATCGAACCGTGTCATTTGACTCATACGGAGGTAGGTCAATCTTATTTTATTTTATCGTAAAGATACTTTGGCATCTCTATCTTAACCTAGAAAATGTATGAAACAAAGTAAGAGATATCAAATAAAAGCGCAGGTAAGAGGGGAAAGAAAGGCCAACATACCTACGTAGATTGCTGTTTCGGTAGGCGCTTGTTATTTTTTCTTAATATTGAAAAGAAAGCCTATAAAATAATAAAATATTGTTTCTAACACACTAGCATTACTAGGCTAAAAAAAAGTGCTCCAGAAGGTTGGAAACTTGGTAATTGCTGGCACGCGTGTTATTTCTTTGCTTACCGAAAAGAACCGATTGACGTATTGTTTTTTTTCCAATAATGATGCAAATTCAGAACAAGTAGGAGAAAAATGTTTTCCACATTAAATTTAAGGTTTAAACAGATGGAAACGACCCGTGCGCTGGTGAGCCAACTGATGCGCTGCACGCACTCCGTCTACGACCCCCTGGCGGTGGAACTGGATCTGTTCTTCAGACACTTCATCCTGAACGACGCCTCATACTCGCCTATGCAGGTCACCAAGATGTCGAGGTCTCTGGTTGCCACGGTGAGTAGTAAAATCAACTAATCAATTGGATGCATTTTTAATGAAAGCGCGATTAAATTGAAAACAAAAATTAATTTACCACTTTCAGTTGTTATCTTGTTAGTGGGTGGACTAACTCTTCTGCGAGTGTCCGTCTGGGTTGTTACCACCGCTTTGCTCGTGAAGTCTGCCGCAAAGCAGTAATGTGCAAGAATTACTGTGTGCCGGTTTGATGAGCAAAGTAGCCAGTGAAATTACTGGGCTTATGAGACTCAATACCTAATGTCTCAGGGTAACGAGCGCACTGCATTGCCACGCAGGCCTTTGTGTTTCAAAGTTCTGAGTGGCACTGCAATTGTTATGGGCCGGCGTTATGCTTACCATCAGGCAAACGACCAGCTCGTCACCAATAAAATAAAAAAATAAAAAATTTGCCATTGTGTTATAGGTACATATTATTATGTAAAAACAATTAATGTAGCTGTTGCTTTCAGATTCTTGGAAGTATTACTACATACTTGATTATAATCGTCCAGATTTAGGGTGAGCGTTGAAACCACACCTACAGTAAGTTGTTCACCTTATAACCGCTGAACTACGAAAGCTTAACCAAGTAAACTTAACACCTCGCGCCTGCAGGACATGCTAAACGCAACCACAAAGTGAGACAGATAGATAAGCGAAGAGAAAGAGAGAGTAGAGTAGAAGAGACGCTTAATACTTGTCACGCTAAACATTCACGTGAACCTACGCAACTTGCATCAAGAAAATATTAGACATGCAGATTGTGGAATGAGCTCCCACCTGCGGTTTTTCCGACAAGATACAATATGGGGCTCTTCAAAAGAAGGATGAACAGAGTCTTCAAAGGTCGGCAACGTATCTGTAATACCCCGAGTGTTGCAGATATCCATAGGCGACGGTAGCTGCTTACCATCAGGCGGGCTGTATGCTTGCTTGCCAATTATGGCATAAAAAAAAAGATGGTGTTTGAAGGCTCTCTCTTTGAAAGAGGCTGTCTGATCAACATAGCTGGCTATGACACCTTATGATCTATATATACTAATGTTAAATATTTTAATATTTCTAGGTATGTAAGGTATTTTATCTTCGAGAGCACAATCCGCTTCTTAGCTTAGTGTATTAATTATTGTATGATTGTTGTTGTTTTTAAGAGTGATGAAAATAAAATAATTTCTTGCACTTACCTATGTTAGTGTGTGTTTTATAAAATACTAGCAACCCGACCCGCATTTGTACGGGTAATAGTAGGTAGACTTCCAAACTTATTACAATATACCTTGGCCCCCTTAATTCGGTCCTGTCGCAAAATCCGTTCTTAGCTGACGTCTTCTATCTATAAACTACCTACCTGCCAAACTTGAGTTTCATAGGTCAAGTAGTTTTCGAGTTTTCATGGATTTTCGAGAGTGACTGACCATTCGCTTTTATTTAAGCGGTTTTCGCCCACGTTCCTCCATTTTTCCGGGACAAAAAGTAGCCGATGTTACTATCCAGTCCATAAACAATATCTATGCCAAAAATCACGTCGATCAGTTACTGCGTGAAAGAAGGACAAACCATCAAAACAACAAACACACTTTCGCATTAATAACATTAGTAGGATATCATTAGATAAGATATACGTATTTAATTTAGTTATATTGACGCAGTTACAGAATAGTACATTATAATACAAATGTGGTAAGTAGTCGATCGAGTAGCCGAGTTTGTAATGACCGAGAATTAAAACAAGTTTTTTGTAAGAGAATGAAGATTTTATGAAATAGTTCGTGTAAGTGTTACGTGGTAGTACATCCTGTGGCCACTTTCCGGTTTCGTCATTAAAATCTTGGACATAATCTATTAGAGTACTTGTAATGACAAATAAAACTATTTGCAGTGACCACCTTCCGGCTCCATCATCAGTCCGGCTCTGTGACATTATTATATTGTATTGCATTGTCATCCAATTTAACTAGGTGGTAAGACTAACCCTTCTGCGAGTGTCCATCTAGGTTGGTACCACCGCTTTGCTCGTGAAGTCCGCCGTCAAGCAGTTATGTGCAAGCATTACTGTGTTCCGGTTTGAAAAGCAGAGTAGCCAGTGAAATTACTGTGCTTATGAGACTTAAGTAATACCTAGTCTCAGGGTAACGAGCGCAATACAGTGCCGCTCAGGTCTTTCTGAGCAGAAATTTTCTGAGAATTGTTATGGTCCGGCGTTATGCTTACCATCAGACAACCGACCCTCTCCTCTCGTTGTCCAATAGTATAAAAATAAGATCATTATAGATTCAGAAAAAAGACCTAGGTCTTTTATCAATACACTTTATTCATTTATAATTAAAAATCATACATTTAAAAACCATTTCAAAATTTTAACACGTGCCGAATTGCGTTTATTTATTTGTTTGTTATTATTCATATAAAATATAGTAAACCACGTCAAACTGGCCCCCAAACTCCATGCTGCACACAAACTCATCAGAAAACTGAAGAAACACGGCAAAGACAGAACAGTAGAACATCGTCACTAAAACACAACACAGGACAGAGAAAAGTAGTTTGTTCTGTAAAATTTTAACAACAATTGGAACATAACTAACTGTACTGCAAGCTGTTTGTAGTTTTACAGTTGGAAAAGAATGACTAAATACGTAGTTATGCTGCCAAGAACCTGAAAGAAAAAGCAACATCAGCATTCTGTGGATAAAAATATTTTACCAGACAAGCTTTTATATAATACGTAATTGGAACTGTAATCTCGTGGCCACCTTCCGTCTCCATCATCAGGACCCTGGACAACATCTAGCATCACAGCACTTGTAAAAACGAATCGACGAACCAAACTCGATGGGGTTACGTCGTTTCGTTAAGGAGTTCCTATGGCCACCTTCCGGCTCCATCATCAGACCAACTCTGTGACATCATTATAATGCGTATATTGAGCATTATTTTGCATTGCAATCCTATGTACATATGTATTTAAAGTTTCGGCTCAATCGAACACCGCGAAGTGCGTCAAATTTAGCTTACAAGATTTGACCGAAACAAACAATAGGTGTACCTATTGTATTGTAGGTATGTATACCTTTGCTCGTGAAGTCTGCCGCCAAGCAATAGTGTGCAAGCATTACTGTGTTCCAGTTTGAAGAGCAAAGCAGCCAGTGAAATTACTGGGCTTATGAGACCTAATGTCTCAGGGTAACGAGCGCACTGCAGTGCCGCGCAGGCCTTTGTGTTTCAAAGTTCTGAGTGGCACTGAAATTGTTATGGGCCAGCGTTATGCTTACCATCAGGCAAACGACCAGCTCTCTCATTACCAGTAAAAAAAAAACCTACTTACATACAAACATTGCAAGGTAAATAAAAGCTTGTGTAGAACACAATTTCTGCATACAAGTTTGTGATCACGAGTTACCGTTCGCAGAACTAGGTACTAGTATACAGCCTGAGGCGGAATTGGTATGTCCCAAAAGGGGTTCAATGTTCTCCTGGAGCTCAACAAAATTTATTTGACGAGTTTTTGTGATTCAGTATAAGAATTTTTGAAGAAACAAAATTCTACTCAAGAATTTCTGGGCAGCCCTAGATCAGATGATTCACATGTTGAACTTTGTTAAACGATGATGTGAATTAGAGACTTGCCGCGCACTTCACGTTTGGAGTGAATTTATTTTTTTGTATGGAATTAATTGGAATGACGTATTTCCAAAGAAGGTACTCATATCTTGTGGTCAACCATGGTTCAATCAACCTCTTCCAGGATAACATGCCAATTCAAACTCATCCTGTAGATTTAACATGAAACTATTGATGAAATTAATACTCACCGTGGCCACTAGCGATCTCGACATTTTGATGACATTCAAAGGCGAGTAAGAGACCTCGTTCAGTATGAGGTATTTGATAAAGTTCTCTAGTTCCACCGCCAGAGGATCGTGGACGGAGTGCGTGTAGCCCACTAGCTGGGCCACCAGCTCTCGAGTATTTTCCATCTATACGAGAAATTTGGCGTACATTTATGTTTAACTATAGTTATGATGGCATACAGTGAAAATAATCTCTATGTATAAGATTAACATTTATCTGCAGGTTCTGTTATCCTTTTTAACAAAACTTCAGCACAAAATACTTATCTAATCAAGATATTCACAAATATTTATTAAATTTTCTGCGACAGTTCTAAGTTAGGTAAGTACCTGTTTTTTTAGTGGATAACATTTTATTTACAGCACGGAAATAAATTGTGCTTCACATTTTTCAGTAGGCTAAAAGCCTTTATTGACTAGCTATGACATAAATACTACATCTAACATACAAAAAATGCTTCACATTGTTGATAGCTCGTTGCGCCGATATCTTGCACGGTGCTAGCAGATATTCGGGCAAAATGTGCAAGGATTTCAACAATGTTACGCCCGATTCCATGAATTATTTAATTTGAGCCAAAAGTGTTTACTTTTGGCTCAAAGATACAGTGTGCCAGCAGACATTAACAACATCGTCGTTGCCAGGATTTCTGATGTCTTAGATGCAGTCTACATATCTTTTATGAGATATGCGCAGTGGCGTATTTTAAGATTCAGCGCCCTGGGCCTGCAGGCCCTGCCGCCCTGCCATCGCTGCGTCGGTCAATATATACGATAGCTCCATGTCTTGATGTGTATCAAACTTACACCCACGAGCCCCCACGAACACTTTACGAGATTAGGGTCTTATTAATTAAGTGTTAAACGGTGGTTTAGTTAAACTATGTTGTTCTTTGACAATTTTAATCTGAATCGAAAGAGACAAAACACAGTTTAACTAAGTATTCAACCGTTTAACACTGTTTATTAGATAATAAGAGTCTTAGCTACTAGGTAGGCTTTTTTAATTTATTCTGCTTGCGCCGCCCCTCGCAGCCTGCCGCCCCGGGCCATGGCCCTTTTGGCCCTAGGGTAAATACGCCCCTGGATATGCGCGTGTGAAAAAAATGTTTAAGTATTAAATCATTCTCATGCACTTCTCTTAGGGGTATCGTAGACGCTTGTTTGCTTGTCAGAATAACAACGCTTTTGCGTCAAGCGCTGATTTCGTGATACTCGAGATGCGCGCTTGCCGCCTTAGGACCGAGTTTCAATTTCACGTTAGCGAACTGATTGCTATTCAATAGATAAATGTTCATGTTTTTAGTGTGTTTTTCGGGTCTTTCATTTCGAAATTAATGGACCTTTAGGATCTAACTAAGGTTTATTTCTTTAGAATGGCATACAATTTATTTATGTCTGTGTTCACCACAGACTTAGATGATTCAGGAAATTATCTAACAAGATGTTATCTGACTATTGGAAGATCGGCCCTTAGTGCAATAAAGTACCTAATTAGTTAAACTTAATACCGTAAGTTGGTTACTACGAACCGCACAGGTTTTATGGGAAACTACCTAGCTGCTGCCCCGCAGTTTCACCCGCGTGGAAATTTTGGTTTTCATGACTTTTATTTTTTACGCGGAGCCCTAATTCTTTTTTCCAAAATAAAAGTAGTCTATGTTACTCCTTGTAACATCAGCTATCTGCCAGTGAAAGTCCCGTCAAAATCGGTCCAGCCGTTTCTGAAATTACCCGGAACAAACAGGCAGACAGACCGACAAAAATGTTTAAAATGGTTGTTTTGTTATAGGTACCGTATATAATCTCATATGCATTTATTAAAAAGCTGTTATTTTGATATTACAAACAGACACTTCAATTTTATTTAGTTGTATAGATTATTAATGATTTAAATTTGATTTTGATCATTAATTATGTATAATATTAACTCCTTACCTCCATATGAGTCAAGTGACAAGGTTCAATGACACCAACGAGGGTGAATAAGTGGTAGCAGCACCAGAGAAACTGTAGAAACGCGCGGAATTCATAGTAAGGCGTATACATTGCTGATACATTAGCTTCCCCTGTGGACGAGGAAAGACACATCAATTTGGCAATTAGATTACTAACGAGAAGAATGTCGATAGTGTAGGCTTTGGAACGAGGCAACTACAGTCATACACATGACACGCACGAATTCCGCGATTGCCCAACCTCAGGCCCGCGAGTAGCTTTATCTAGATTAGGGTCCACTTCTAACGGACGCATTCGTGCGCCGGGGCTATTTTCTGCTTATCCTCTTTGTCTTCATTATAAACGAAGACAAAGCTACCAAAACAAAATTATTTCACTAGGGCAGCTTAGCTATTGAAACTTGTGAAAATCAGTTCTCCCGTGATCATGGCGTTTGCAACAGCGCCGAAATATCGGAAACTCAAATCAAATCAAGTGACGAGTTTCTTGTCCTACTTCTTGCTCGGCCTATACCGATTTGGAACGGGCACGGTGGGTTTCTGGAAAATTCGTTGACTTTGAGCACGGATTGGGTCTGTTGGTGTCTTTGTCATTTATTATGTTCTGATAAAGACAGCATTAGTTTTAGTCTGTGATTCGGGTAGATGAATGTTGCAGAGGCCGGCTGTTAGAGTCATTTTAACTTTCATAAGTGCTCCTTTGGGGCCTATTTGAATAAAGACTTTTGAATTTGAATTTGAATTTTGAAATAATATACATGGTAAATATCCCGGTTCTAGTGATAATTTTCAAAGACTTGTGAAACTCAATGTTTTGAAAGTTTCACAAAATAAAAAATAACACAATAGTAATGAAAGACTCAAAGAAAGATTTGGCGTAAGGAGATGATAAGTAATGAGTAGTAGTGTAGTAGTATTAGTAAATAGTAATGGCCATACTCAAATTCTTGAAGACGTGATACGGCGTAGTCACCAAGTTTACTAGGGAGGCAGCGAGAGTCACCAGCATTATCAACCCGTAAGACTGGTCTATATCTCGCACTACGTCACATGCTGATACATAGACCTTGGCCAAGCGGCGGACAGCCTCAGGATGGGACCTTTTTGACTTCGTGATTTCATCTGAAAAATAATACAATACCCTTAAAAATACATAATACATATTGTACAATAACGCTTCGCAAGCATCAACTATTAATCAAATGACCATAATATACGTATAATAATCGCTCAGTTTTATTTTATCGTGCGTCATGAAGCTAAGCATGTAGTTACCTTCTGTTTACAACATGTTAGTGGGAGGACTAGCTCTTCTGCGAGTGTCCGTCTGGGTTGTTACCACCGCTTTGTGAGTGAAGTCTGCCGCCAAGCAGTAGTGTGCAAGCATTACTGTGTTCCGGTTTGATGAGCAGAGTATCCAGTGAAATTACTGGGCTTATGAGACTTAATACCTCATGTCTCAGGGTAACGAGCGCATTGCAGTGCCGCGCAGGCCTTTGTGTTTCAAAGTTCTGGGTGGCACTGCAATTCTTATGGGCCGGCGTTATGCTTACCATCAGGCAAACGACCAGCTCGTCTCGTTACCTAATAACATAAAAAAAAAAAAAAAAAATGAACTACCTATACCTAATAATGGAACACGCAAGACGGCAGCGGGGAATCAGCGGGGGCCGCGGGGTGAGGCCTGCACCGTCCGCGCCCGCGTCGCTTCACACCACATTCCATATTAAGATGTTAAGCTCCATACATTTGTACTGTACTTAGTCAAAATAAACCAAATTAGCACCGTAATGGACGAATTTCATTAATCACCATAGCAACTCATCAAGCAGGCTTTCGGCGGAAACACCTTCAATGCATTGCCACTACACAAAAGCTGTTGCAGGTCTGTCAAAAGTAAAAGAAAAAATATAATAGGAATAGTAAATAGTATAGTGTGGTAATTGGACTAAAACTTGGAAAATTCAGAATGTGGAAAGTTAAGACTTTACAAATTTAAGAATGTGTAAAAAATGAATTCGGAAAATTAAGAATTCGGAAAATTAAGTATTCGGAAAATTAAGTATTCGGAAAAAAATACTGACACCGTGGTACACAATACGTCGCGTCATGATCACGATAAGTTTGCTCGTGAAGTCTGCCGCCAAGCAGTAATGTGCAAGCATTACTGTGTTCCGGTTTGATGAGTAGAGTATCCAGTGAAATTACTGGGCTTATGAGACTTAATACCTAATGTCTCAGGGTAACGAGCGCACTGCAGTGCCGCGCAGGCCTTTGTGTTTCAAAGTTCTGGGTGGCACTGCAAATGTTATGGGCCGGCGTTATGCTTACCATCAGGCAAACGACCAGCTCGTCTCGTTACCAAATAACAGAAAAAAAAAATGCTCTGCGAAGCGCCTGAGACTTATTTCAGGTTTTTTTAGAGACAATGGATGCATATAATTCTTTCCCCCCACAATATATAAAAAACAATCGGTTGAGGTCGTTACAAAAAAAACATAAAATAGGAATAAAACATGTGATTAATGTATAGGACTAAAGTTCTGGCCTGGCCTTCTGGTATTTTTGCTCTTTCTTTGTGTGCTTTATATGCGTTTAATTTATAAAAAACCATATATAATATACACATGGCCTTAAATTCTGGATGTGTCAGTTAAACAATAGTACCTACATTATTTTGTCAATGCATGATGCGATTATTTACTTGAGTCAAAATGATGTTGATTTTTTAAGTTTTTACTTAATTTGTTGCCGAGAGGGTAGGTAATCTATATACTATTTGATTGAAAGATGGAATATAGATAACGTGGATTGCACTTCATTAACTACTCTTGATAAACTAGCAATAACTTACACTAGTCATATTTACATAAATGTAATAATATGTATGTTAATTTAATTTCTCATATTTCCGAGACACAAATTAGGGCTGGCGCCGCGGCTTCTTCGGCTGAGCGACTCAAGCGGCGCAAATTTGCTAACCTCGGGAGCGGTTACATATTTGAGCCGTTTGGTGTTGAAACATTGGGTCCGTGGGGGCCGGGAGCTCATAATATTTTCAAAATTTTGTCAGAGCGTTTGATTGATGCGACGCATAACCAAAATGCTGGTAACTATTTGGCTCAACGGATCAGCATTGCAGTTCAACGAGGCAATGCCACCAGCATGCTGGGTACGCTTCCTACTGGTAGTGGGCTAGAACATTTGGATTATCTATAGTCCTACTAGGGCTTGTAGATTATCCAACTGTTTTAGTAGCTAGCTAGGTTAGATGTAGTATTTATTTATGTATTAGCTAGTTAATAAAGGCATTTAGCCCGTAAAAAAAAAAAATTAATAATATGTATATTGTATGTATATTTTTTTTTCTTCTTATTTATTTTGGGGCTTTTACCTAACAAAGGTATGCCAGCCCCATCGTACCCTAAACAATAATTCAACTTACAATACTAATTTCATTTGTATGTAGGTATATTTGACACTTTAGTTAGGCCTTCGGAGTAGGTATACTTTTGTTAAGTAATAATATATTAAGAAATTATAATGTAAAAATAATTTATATACCTAGCAAGAAAAGGGCGCGAGCCCTGGAGCTTGCAGAGTATAACAATTAAAAAAAAAGCAGCGGATAAAAGCAATTTTTTATACTTAGTCTTGCAATCGCCTCGGATTCTCCAAGAAAAAATTGCTGACAAAGCTAATCCATTTCAGAGATACTGTTGTAAAAGCTATTAAGATACGAAGTCATACCGTGCACCAACATCCTCAAATTATCGTTTATGGATCTAAAGCTGCACATAACGTGGAGCGTGACCGTGACGAACTGCATGTTGAGTATCTGGACGTGCCACAAGCAGTAGTAAAATAATAAATATGCCACCGAGGTCCATACTGAAACAATTGTTTAAACCTAAAAGTACATACAGTAAAGCCGATGAAATTAAGACAATTTTGAAAATGATCACTGGAAACGGGATCATATTATCATGAGTATAAGTATATACTATTTGATTTGAGTTTCCGATATTTTGGCGCTGGGGGCCGTGCTCTAAGCTTATTTCGAATTGTAATTAGTAAATTTACCGCTACGGGCCTTATTCCGAAAATCTAACGTCGAAGCTTCGGCTGACGGCTTTCAGTTTTCTGTCCCCCTAAGAAAACAGCAGGGCGACAGACTGGAAAAAATAGTTCTATTTGTCCCCATATCGATTACGGGGGACAAATCGAACTTTTTGTACCTGTTTGTCCCCCTTGAGTGACAGATCAGGGGGACAAACCGGAATAATCCAATTAAACCATAAAACTCGTGAAAGTATTTCTGATCCGACGATTGATTCTATATTCGTAACTTGGCATTTTGTCTTTCATGGTAGGAAAAGTTCAATCTTACCATGGAGTTAGCACATCATAAGTCCATGGATCCGTCAGCCGAAGCTTCAACGTTCGATTTTCAGAGTAAGGTACATGTAAACTGTCAATTTGACACAATTGGCTTGCTGTTAAACCGCAAAATGTGGTTTGGTTCTCGCCTTTTGTGCACGATCACAAACACCGCAGTAGTTACGATGATTGTGTTTTAAGGATTTTTGAGATATCTTAACTTGGATTTTAGAGATATCTTAACTTATAACTTAATCTTAACTTAACATTTAGAGATGATTCTAGAAATAAAAAAACGTTTAAGTCATTTTTTTTAATGGTATTTGGTATCGAGACGAGCTGGTCGTTTGCCCGATGGTAAGCATAACGCCAGCCCATAACAATTGCAGTGCCACGCAGAACTTTGAAACACAAAGGCCTGCGCGTCACTGCAGTGCGATCGTTACCCTGAGACATTAGGTATTAAGTCTCATAAGCCCAGTAATTTCACTGGATACTCTGCTCATCAAACCGGAACACAGTAATGCTTGCACACTACTGCTTGGCGGCTGACTTCACGAGCAAAGCGGTGGTAACAACCCAGACGGACACTCGCAGAAGAGTTAGTCCTCCCACTAACAATTCAAGAATTAAAGCATAAATCCAAAAATATAACGACCAAAAAGATGATATCAATGATTAGTGCATTAGCATCAGTTAACATTAGCCTAGACCTGCTAGTTATTTCTCAGTTTGGTATAAAGTAAATTCCATTAACTTATTCATCTAAAGAAGAAAGAAAATACATTTCAGGACACAACATTACAGTTTTACATATAGACAGAATAAAATAAGGGACAGAAAAGTAGGTAAACTGAAAACTTAATCTTGTTGTTGCTCAGCTCGTTTAGCAAAAACCATAGCAGAAGCAGGTTTACTTTGACCATCCAACGACGATAAAAGCACCATGCAGTTGCTGCCAACGAGGAACATTGCGACTATCACCCAGAGGCCGATGAGTAAACCGATCTTCCTTTCCAATTTCATCGGCCATTGTGGGATGTCCAGATCGAAGTGTATCTGTAAAACCAAAAACTTAACTATAACTAACCACAGTGGCGTATTTTAGGATTCAGCGCCCTGGGCCTGCAGGCCCGGCCGCCCTTTTTTTTGACAATTTTAATCTGAATCGAAAGACACAAAACACAGTTTAACACTGTTCATTAATAAGAGCCTTAGTTACGTAGTCTTTTTTAAATTTCTTCTTCTTGCGCCGCCCTTCGCAGCCTGCCGCCCCGGGGCCATGGCCCTTTTGGCCCTAGGGTAAATACGCCCCTGACTAACCATTATAGTTTCTAGTGTTAACTGCCATGTCATAAGGAAATCCTCTCACCTTCTGTACAAGATTTAAAGAAGCTATGACCGACCGCATCAGCTTTGGGGCTCCGTAGATAGTAATCCCCGCCAGGATCAATGTCTGACATAAAGTCACGAACCACATCACGCGGCGTTTCAAGGTCTCCAAGAGGACGTCCTGGCCCACGTTGCCGATCATATTGTCCATGACGATACCGGTACTTAATAAGACTGGAATAACCCTTAAATTTAGAGATGAATTTAACTATAGACTCATGCTTCCAAATGTCAAACTTCTATTCAGTATTGACTTATGTAAGCGAAAGTCCGCTCGTCTCTGAATCGTAGGCAAAGTGTCATTGCATCAGTAGGTTATAGATACAAATATTTTTAACCCCTACCCTTACATTGTTGTCTATTGTATTCGCTAAAAAAGATATCTCATGTTAGTGGTAGGACTAATTCTTCTGCGAGTGTCCGCCTGGGTTGTTACCACCGCTTTGCTCGTGAAGTCTGCCACCAAGCAGTAGTGTGCAAGCATTACTGTGTTCCGGTTTGATGAGCAGAGTAGCCAGTGAAATTACTGGGCTTATGAGACTTAATACCTAATGTCTCAGGATAACGAGCGATCTGCAGTGCCGCGCAGGCCTTTGTGTTTCAAAGTTCTGGGTGGCACTGCAATTGTTATGGGCCGGCGTTATGTTTACCATCAGGCAAACGACCAGCTCGTCTCGTTACCAAATAACATAAAAAAAAACTGATCTTATGTCGATTATCTCACTACTTACTAATTAGACAAGTACAAAATATAAAAGTTATTGCGGTGTAAGTATATTACTTATACCTATCGCCTTTCAGGTTGAATGTTCAAGAATATTTAATTAGGTACTCGTTTTAAACAGCTGTAAGAAAATTACAACATTTCAATTGGTTTATAGCGGATAAACCAATTGAAATGTTGTAATTTTCTTACTGGTGATGGTAAAAATGATATATCCATATAAACTCCAACCCGTAGATAGACTAATGTGCCACCCATTGTTTTTCTTCACAAAATGGAGGGGAGCTACTCCAGCATATCTCGACAGACGCAGAACCACTGCAAGCACTCCTGACACGAAGCACCCAGTTTGTGCGTCCATGGCTTCTGTACTTTTATTTACAATATATATATTTTTTTTATCGTTTTATGCCTGTAGTTTCACAAGGAAAAGTTTTTGCTACGGTAGGACGTCCAATGAAAACTAATTTTGTAATTAGTCTGACCATAAAAATAACCAATATGATTACTTGTTTGTTTACGATAATGAAGTGTACAACAGTGTATGTTATCATCAATTGTTACCATAAGGATTTGTTATCACAACAGTTGTCTGGGTGCTGATTCACTAAGTGCTGTTTAGTTTGAGCTTTATAGTTCTGTGGAATGCAAACTAATTAATAGTACATTACGATATTAGTGCGTAAAGATGGTTATAACATGCGAGGCGGAATTTCAGCCCGAGCCGAAGGCGAGGGCGTAATTGAGCCGAGCATGTTATAACCAATACGCACGTATATCGTACGACGTTTTTTAACACACTTGCGAGTAAACAGGAAAAAAAAACATTTAAATAAACTCAATCTGTGAATGCACACTGTTGCTTTCCCGCCATTTTACCAGCGCGCTTGAATAGCAACAGCGCGCTGCTCACTAGCTGGAGTGGTGCGGCGGCGATCAGTTCCATATTTGAAATGGCAAATAATACTGTTATGGAATTTGTATGGACTATAACTTAACTATTTGCTTTGATAACACACGCGTTTTTTATGACCCGCTTTACATATTTTAAAACCGGTGGAATTATATCAGCTTTACGAGAGAGGGTGTTAAAAAATATTTTACCACAGTTGACTAGTTCGTCTAAAGATTAAAATATTCTATAATTGGACGACCAAATTTTCAGCTAATCGCCATCAATACATAGTGGATATTCGAAGCATTTTGCTTAAATTTGATTGTGCAAAGGAGGGGAACTACACTACCTACATCGTTATTTACCAGCAGATAAGATAGTGGTCAAACATAAGCCTATTTTGTATAAAAAAAATCGAATGGAATGAGAAAGTCATTGTGTACAACGCCTTAGCAAATATTTTTTATCACGTAATATTTATCTTTCGAAATATCAACAACCCTACATAGTGTTTTTATTGCCTTGATTAAGATCTTTATTTACACACCTCCTTTAATGATATTTTATACTTCGGCATTACGAACAAAGTCACAATTAACGGGATATTTACCATGTATTATTTGCTTTGAGTTTCTGTTATTTCTACACTGTTGTAAGCGCTATAATCACTGGAGAACTGAACTAGTTTTTTTTAGTAGGTACTCAGATTACCATATCTAGTTCTCCCAAGATATACCGTGGCATAGGTACTAGATTTTTTTTTATGTTTATAGGTTACGAGACGAGCTGGTCGTTTGCCTGATGGTAAGCATAAGGCCGGCCAATAATAATTGCAGTGCCACCCAGAACTTTGTAACACAAAGGCCTGCGCGGCACTACACTGCGCTCGTTACCCTGACACGTTAGGTATTAAGTCTCATTAGCCCAGTAATTTCACTGGATACTCTGCTCATCAAACCGGAACATGGTAATGCTTGCACACTACTGCTTGGCGGCAGACTTCACGAGTAAAGCGGTGGTAACAACCCAGACGGATACTCGCAGAAGAGTTAGTCCTCCCACTAACAAAATACTAGATATACCTACCACGTAAAATACATGGTAAATATCCCGTCGATTGTGACTTAGTTCGTAGTGTTGATGACCATGAGAGTTCGGTATTACTCAAACCTTTGTTTCTTTGATTTAAACGGTAATTTTACTACCGACCACCGAGATAAATAGATACATAAATCAATGCTACGGACACCTACCACTTCTTCGACATAAAGCTATATTTATGTCTAAGCGTTTTTTAATAAGACACAAACACTAAATTAGAAATCATTCATGAACATGTTTTTGCATAAAAATAAAACAGGTTTTATTTGCCTTATATACCATATTATTGGGCCGGCGTTATGCTTACCATCAGGCAAACGACCAGCTCGTCTCGTTACCAAATAACATAAAAAAAATAATAATTATATGCTAAACAAAGTATGCAGCAACAATGTGCTTCTAAGTGCATACCATTCCTATGTTGGGTCCACACTAAAATACGTCAGCATATTTAGGGCAAACTCCACTGATTAGAAAACATCTATTGAATTAAAAACAAGTGCGTCTACGCAAATTGCAAATTGCAGTAAACCGATTCTTGCAAGCTAAACTTAAAACACCCTGTTCTTCATCACACTTATGCGTTATGCTTACCATCAGGCAAACGACCAGCTCGTCTAGTTACCCAATAACAAAAAAAAACTTATACGAAAGATTTCCTTGTAAATACCAATGAGTCAAATTGAATGCTTACTTCCTTCTTTTTCCAGTTGGTTAATGAGTATTTACGAAAGTTATTGATTTAGTAAAGTCATTTCCATAATCTGTTTATAAGCTGTTTCTGATATAAATCTCCAAGTCTTGAAGGAAAATACATATAGGAATATGTCAGTAACAATTATTGTGCATCTGGTATTGCAGCAGCAACAATGAATCGGCTATATAACACCATCTTATAGTCGTCGTCATCCTTCATTGGTTCAATAGTGTTACAAAATACGTAGAACGATCCGCTGCGTTTGAAAAAAGGGCATCCTATAATAATAATAACCCTATATTAAAATAATAGGGGAAAATATATTTTGATGGTTGAGAGGGTACAGCGTAAATTTGCCAGATATATGTAGGTATAAGCGTATGGCTATTACCCCTATCTTTTTCCATCCCTGTTTGAGTCAGGAATGATTGGAGTTGATACACTGGAGCTCAGGCGAAAAATCCAGCTGATTACTCATTATTTATCGCTTCTACGTAACAGGATTAATAATCCTACTGTCTTAAATATGATCCAGTTTTTCGTCCCAGATAATTACTTGCGAGCTGGTCGTCGCCAGCACTGGCTGTTCTCAAGTTCGGCGCGGCGAACCCACCACGCTAACAACGCGCTTACAGTGCGTGCTCTGTCGCTTTTGAACGCGTTTACGCACGAGTGCCAGTTAGGCGACATTTTTCATAGCCATTTTAACATAGTCATTATTGCATTAAATGTTTACTTAAGTTATAATTTAAGATAGATAAGCGTTTTGGAGTATTCTGTAAGCTATCTATTGTGTGGAAATAAATAAATAATAAATAAATAAATCCTATGTCACTCTCTGGGCCATAAACTAATCTCTGTGCAAATCACGTCGATCCGTAGTTCCGTTGCTGCGTTCACGCAGCGGAGCTCTGTTTCTCCTACTATCAAGAAGGAGAAACCGACAAACACACTTTCGTAATATTAAGTAAGGATAGGGCAGGATTACTGTAGCTAACCAAAACCGTTATGTATCTTACGGTTAAAGTAATTGGAATTAGAAGTGAACTAAGGTCAGAAGGTAAGTTTGATATCACGCATAATATTATGCGTGATATCTGTTCGTATGCATTATATTCGAATAGCTTCTGCCCGCGGTTTTCACCCGCGTTCACACAGGAACCGTGCATTTTTCCGAAATAAAAAGTAGCCTATGTTACTCTCCGATCCATAAACTATATCTATGGCAAAAATCACGTCGATCCGTTGTTCCGTTGCTGCGTGAAAGAAGAACAAACCAACAAATAGACAAACATACGTTCGCATATATAATATTAGTAGGATAGTGGGATTATTGACGGATAGTTTACTGATGCTATGCATCTATGACAGTTTACATAGAAATAAAATTTTCGGCTAGAGCCAGAAACTGTCTTATATTCTTTAAGATGGTGTTGAAGCAATCTGATTTAGACCGAGCGTAATAAAAATGCCGTTGCTCAATCAAATCGGGCGAGTATTTGTGCTTAGGTCGTTAATCTTGGCAAAGAAACGACTTATGGGAAAATCAAGAAACTACTGGATATGTTCTATATATTATGTAATCTGATGTATTAAATTTAGTTAGCAACTCTAGTACGACCATTTTAGAGAGTTCGCCACCGCACTCATACATTTAAAAGACTTTGAAAATGGCATCATAGAATTGTTTCATAATGTACTAACTTATACTACTAACATGCTAAATATGAGCTTATTACATACAGGATAGGTACGTATAGGATAGATACATACATATAGACGATTGGTCATTCAAATGCATGGGGGATAAACCGCAGCGACATGACTTTATTATTCGTGTACCTACATTGAAGTAAAGCAAGGATTTTATACGTATTATATTGAAATCACTACTAGACCATTTGACGACATTAATTCAAATTCATTTATTTAGACCAACTTGGATCACATATAACGCAATTAATAAATAATAATAGAACCAATGAAATAAAGTAGCTACAAAAATAAAATATGTCAATAGAAAATAATAATAAAGTAAGATAAATATGATACAAAATAATAATAATAATAATAAAAAAACAAATTTATTCAAAATAAAGTTACGTAAACTTAAACTAAATGTAGGAAATACAGTGCTGTGTCTATAATTATCATTATCTATTAGTTAATATTAAAGTTCAGAGTACACACTAAGGCCGCGCATGACTAGCAGGAGTCCTCCGTTCCCGAACTAAGTTTGAACTTGTATCTCAAGATCCGGAAGCCCCACCAGCAATAGCAGCCAAAGAGACAGTACCCCCTTACTCAATAATAAAGTAGATGTAATCCTGTCTACATAACTATGCAGATAGAAATACAGTTGATAAAATTATATAATATAAAATAGAATAAAATAGAAATAGATAAAATTATAGTTAGTAGGTACCTAAAACATAATTTTGACTATAGTCAGTAGGTGCACCATGTTACAATGGTACACATACTGACAGTCAAAGCGCTCAGCAAATGACATCAGGATACTATTGCGGCTGGCCCTCACTCTGCGCACCAGGGACGTGCACCGCTTGCGCATTGTTGTTTAAAAACAATCTACACGCGCGTCGGCGAACATTCCCGATGCGCTGCAGAAGCGGGGCAGCCGCAAGAGCACCCTGAACGCATTGTTGTACTGGATGCGTAGAGCGTTGTACTATTGTACTGTTGTGCTGTGTGTTTAATAAACCATTCATCAGAAATTAAATATTTTTAAATTTAAGAACTGAAAATTTTAAATCCCAAAAAAAGTGATGCACTTTTGTCATTAGTACATATGAAAAACTTTCTAGCCATTCCATAAATAACTGATCTATGTTATTCTTTTGTACTCAAGAAAGGAATTAGCTTAGCAAACAAATAGTCAGGATAATTTAGGTTGCTTTTGTTTATTTGATTTGAAAGGTGGTTTTTAATGGTCGTGTTTGAAATTAATCTTAATGGCAAAATAAGGTCTTACGAATCCTCTGCCGTATTGAATACTTTTCTAGGAATATAATAAATTTTCATACGTAATATGTATCTAATGTTACTTAGATTACTTTTTAACCTATTTATCAATGGTGTTCTGTTTTTTCCGTGTATATTTAGTTGTAGTCTATATACACAGAAAATGTTGTACTTTTAAACTTAATTGAGTATTAGATTGTATTAAATTGACTTTTTGACTAACTACACTTTGAAGAGTTTGCTTTTTGTACCAACTATGTAGAAGTAGTGTATAATTATAGGTATATCATTTGCTGCATTTCTGTTTTTGTATAGTGTTTGAACTATCTGTGTGAGCTGTGTGAGTGTGATTACATAAGATCTTATCAACTAATATATAAAGTATAACACAACTTACTCTTCCGAGCGTGTCTATAGCTACATTATATTCGTAAAATTACAAGGCCTTCATTATTTTGTTTAGTGTTCGATATCCAATATACTTATATATAGTAAAGTGTTCATGTTAAATATAAGCAAATTCTTGAGATTTCGTGTACTTTGGTGAATACACAACAAAACTAGTATTTATAATAAAACTCGTAACTAGTTCAAAAGTTCTACTCGTTGGTCTCTGAAACATCTTTTATCTATAACTATGGACATTCGTATTGACTGCTTCGTGTCGGGAGTTTTCGCAGCAGTTCTGCATGTGGCCAGATTTGTGGGAATCGCTCCTCTCCGCTTTGTTAAGGAAAAGTCTAGATGGCGCATTAGGTCATCTACGGGATGGGCTATCTATGGATATATCATTATAACCATCACCGGTAAGTATAAAGAATAATATAATATACATACAGATAAATAAAATTGAAGTGTCTGTTTGTAATATCAAAATAACAGCTTTTTACTAAATGCATATGAAAGTATATACGGTACGTATAACAAAACAACAATTTTTAAAATTTTTGTCTGTCTGTCTGTTTGTTCCGGGTAATCTCCGAAACGGCTGGACCGATTTTGACGGGACTTTCACTGGCAGATAGCTGATGTTACAAGGAGTAACATAGGCTACTTTAATTTTAGAAAAATAATTAGGGTTCCGTGCAAAAAAATAAAAACCATGTAATCCAAAATCTCCACGCGGGTGAAACCGCGGGGCAGCAGATAGTACTAATACAAGTGCAGATAGTACTAATACCTAATAAAAGTGGTGTTACCCACATAAGATCTTATTTAGTCTGTCTATCAAAGCCCTTTTTAAAAAAAAGGATGAGATTCTCAAAACGTCTGTATTTTTTTGGCATTTCTATTCGATTTCTCCTCAATTATCAACCGATTCAAACGATTATTTTTTCATGAAGAAGATAGCAGTATTTTTTTCTCAAGGATGTTCCTTAAGTTTCATGAAATAATATCTTCAAAATTTATTTACACATGGGCAAATAATGACAATTCATAATGCTGTTTTTTCTAGGCGTAATAATCATCGGAATGGTCATTACTGAACTTCAGTTCGAACCAGAGAAAACCTACCGTATGCAGACCAAGACACGCTGTGTGGTGGGAATAGTGGACATCATAATATTGTTAGCGATAGCAGGGACCGCGGTCTTCGGAGCTCCGGGACAGATGCGTTTCATGATAGCTTTTTTAAACAAAGCGCAGAAGGTGAAATAACATATCTATACAGTTTTGTGTATTATATTATATTTATTATTTACATTAGTTCTTTAAGAATACGCACGTTACTTCCACGTTAAGCACAAGGATGCAGTGTCCATTGCTTTGTTACCTACGTTTGTTGGTTAGTCCTTCTTTCACGCAGTAACACAAAAGATCGACGAGATTTTTGGCACAGATATAGTTCATGGACCGGAGAGTGACATGACTACTTTTAGTCCCGGAAAAATGCACGGTTCCTGTGTGGAACTCAGGTGAAACTGCGGGCAGAAGCTAGTAATTTATGATTGTTGAAGGCGCTTTAGACCTGGGCTAGTAATCTTGATCTAGGGGCTCTCAAATGTGGCTACTAAAACTTACATTGATTACTTGAGCTAAGGAGTACCCGCGCGCTGACATGACGCTAAAAATTGCCTAAAAGAGTAAATTTGTTCTCATTTATAGATAAACTATGACCTGAACATCCGCCATGGGCCAATGTATTTAGAGAGGAAGAAGACTTTCTTATTCATTGCCTGGTTGATAATCTCCGTGGTTTTCCCTTGCTGCGCACAAGCTCAGAAGCTTATCTTGAGCCACCAGTATCATTTTGAAAGTATAGGTAAGTACCTACTTTTGCATTTGTTTTCACAAATCTTTATTTACCTTCAATGTGAATCATTAATTATAATTATTAACCTAATTTTTTTTGCAGTATGGTTCTGCCGGATGTTTTCATTCTACTACGTTTTGTTCTGGATATTGCTGATGCACGGCATGATGTTTATTATAAGAACGCTGCACGTCATGTACATCTTCAGAGCTATTAACGACCAATTGCGGACTTTGGTGTATGGTATGACGTAACATTTAGTTAGTGGGAGGACTAACTCTTCTGCGAGTGTCCGTCTGGGTTGTTACCACCTCTTTGTGAGTGACGTCTGCCGCCAAGCAGTAGTGTGCAAGCATTACTGTGTTCCTGTTTGATGAGCAGAGTATCCAGTGAAATTACTGGGCTTATGAGACTTAATACCTAATGTCTCAGGGTAACGAGCGCATTGCAGTGCCGCGCAGGCCTTTGTGTTTCAAAGTTCTGGGTGGCACTGCAATTTTTATGAGCCAGCGTTATGCTTACCATCAGGCAAACGACCAGCTCGTCTCATACCAAATAAAAAAAAATAAAACATGGTTTTAATTTTGTTATGTTTTGATACTGAAGTAAAATTTGATAAAAAGTACTTGCAGACAGTTAATTAGGTCTGCTAACTAGTTTTAAGAATTTACAGAAAGTGTAGCCAATTAATAATTATCAAAGGATGGTGACCAAAATATCATTCCAGGGTTATTTACGTGATTAATCTGATGTTTAATAATGATTAACATAATATTAATATTTTTCTTTCAGTTTTAGCAATTGCAGACTTCGACATGCTACCCTTTATAGTACCTTTCAATTGCAGGCAATTTAAGGTCAACAAGTTTTTTTGTGGTTTATCTGTAGTTGATTCTGGGCTTTCAGGTATACAATTATACTGTTAATTGATATAATTATAAAATTACTTGCAAAATTACTTTTATAATTTTTAGTTGTTTTTCAAACTGAATTAGCGTTTGGCCATGATATCAGTCTCTTTGCCTTTTTATTAAAAAAAATAGAAACGTTTAGTTTGGAATAGGCTAGTTTGTTAGGTGTTTTTTCTTTTTTTTTATAAGTGGCCCTTTTCAATTTTTAAAGTCAAACTGTGAGTTGGAATATAAATTATGATGATGATAAATTTTGGTGATGGTATTGAGATGGACTCATCGACTATTAACTATACAATAACATTTTTGCTTTGCATTTATTTTTACCATTTTTAGGGTTCCGTACCTCAAAAGGAAAAAAGGAACCATAAGATTACTTCATTGTCCGTCGGTCAAGTTGAAATTAATATCAAATACTCATTTTCCTTTTTTGCAGTTTGCAATCCATTGGAGCTGTGAAAAATTAAACTAAAAGATACGGTCGTATACGCTGCAAATTTAGACACTCCCAAGGGAATCAATACCTATAGGGTACTTTCCGTTGACCTAGAATCATGACATTTTGCAAGAAGCAATGTCTTATAGCACAAGTGAAGGGAAACATCCGAAAACCGTAAATTCGTAGTACATCTTTTTTTGTTATTGTGATTCTAACCTTACTAGCTTTTGCCCGCGGTTTTCACTCACGTTCCCACAGGAACCGTGCATTTTTCCGGGATAAAAAGTAGCCTATGTTACTCTCCGGTCCATAAACAATATATATGCCAAAAATCACGTTGATCCATTGCTCCGTTACTGCAACAGAAAGAAGGACAAATCAACAAACCAACAAACACACTTTCGCATTTATAATATTAGCAGGAAGCAGGATTTAGGATTAGTAGGATAGGATAGGATTTGCAGAACTTGGTAAACTGAACATATGTTGATTTGTAAAGTTTGTACGGAACCCTCGTTGCGCGAGTCCGACTTGCACTTGGCTGTTTTTTTATAATTAACGTTTCATTGGATATATGAAAATCCACATTGTTTTTACCAGATGGCGTCAGAAAGACTGCACGTCCCCATCATGAGACCTTGCACCGCCTGTCTGTGGCGTACATGCAAGCTTGTGAGTTGGTGCGGGAAGTGGAACGGTGCTACGGGCCGAGCTTGCTAATGATGCTGGGATTCTACTTAATGCGCCTGATTATGTCATCGTATTACTTAATTGGATACTTGCGTGTGTCATTATTATATTACTACTTTTTTTTTTATTTGGTAACGAGACGAGCTAGTCGTTTGCCTGATGGTAAGCATAACGCCGGCCCATAGCAATTGCAGTGCCACCCAGAACTTTGCGACACAAAGGCCTGCGCGGCACTGCAGTGCGCTCGTTACCCTAATACATTAGGTATTAAGTATCACGAGCCCAGTAATTTCACTGGATACTCTGCTCATCAAACCGGAACACAGTAATGCTTGCACACTACTGCTTGGCGGCAGACTTCACGAGCAAAGCGGTGGTAACAACCCAGACGGACACTCGCAGAAGAGTTAGTCCTCCCACTAACAAGACTTACATCTATATCTATACATCTACATCTATATAATTATATTATATAAACATTCATATGAATTTAGTAAAAAGCTGTTATTTTGATATTACAAACCGACACTTCTATTTTATTTATTTGTATAGATAAGATATTATATTACAAACAACATTCTAAAAATGAAGATATTTCTACAGATTTGGTAGGTGGTAGGACTAACTCTTCTGCCAGTGTCCGTCTGGGTTGGTACCACCACTTTGCTCGTGAAGTCAGCCGCCAAGCAGTAATGTGTTCTGTGCATAACTGTGTTCCAGTTTGATGAGCAGAGTAGCCAGTGAAATTACTGGGCTTATGAGACTTAATTAATAATTTCTCAGGTAGCGGGCGCACTGCAGTGCCGCGCAGGACTTAATGTTTCAAAGTTCTGAGTGGCACTGCAATTGTTATGGGCCGGCGTTGTGCTTACCATCAGGCAAACGACTAGCTCGTCTCGCCATCAACGAACATAAAAAAATATTTAAAAAAAGATTTCTTAGAATTAACTTTAGTAACGGGATATTTACCATGTATTTTATTTGTTATGAGCACTCGATATTTCGGCACTGTTGCAAGCGCCATGTTCACGAGGAAACTGACGTTACTGCGGGTAGAATTGTAGACTTCGATAAGGCTATGAGCAAACGAACCGGTCTACCTTCTTTCGTTCGCGTTTTTTCGGCTCGATACCGTTACCACCAACACAAAAGTCACTCGCAACTCGCTGTTGATCTCGACAAACGTAACTTACGGTATCTGCTCGCGAACTTATTTCGACACATTTGTAGTTTTTGCATAGATTTAATCTTTAATTTAATTTTCTCGTGAACATGGCGCTTGCAACAGGGCCGAAATATCGAGTGCTCACAACAAATAAAATACATGGTAAATATCCCGTTACTAAAGTTAACTCTTGTGTTAGTGACCATGAAAGTTTAAAAACTTATATTTCTTAGAATTGTTTACTGAACTTTACACGTCGATGCACGAAAATCATTTCCTTATGTTCGCAGTGTATCACGAAATGTTACAGAATGATGTGAAGATGTATATGATGCTGGTGCTTGTGCAACTTATCTGGTGTGTTTTTCACTTGATGAACTTGGTGTTGATCAACGAACCATGCCATTTGACTCATAAAGAGGTTGGTACTGTCTATTAACACGTTAGCTGCGGCACCAATTTTTGCAAACTTTCCGTTCCTGCGGCACGAGGTATTATCGGCCCGCACCGTGACCAGACGTTAGGGCGACACGCGGTCTATTAGACCCCACCTCCTTTAACAGACTAAAATCCATTTTCTGGCGCGAAATCAAAGATAAATGAAAATTTTGGTCCTTATCGATATAGACAGTGAATTGATGAACCCTAATGTACCGTCGCCCCGGGATCTGATAGCTAGTTTATTAATTATTGGCAAAACAAAATATGGGATCTTATACACCTCGTAACGCACTGAAATAGGGTAAATTTTCGCTAAGATTAGTGATGAGAAAAATAATATCGACGCAACGACGTTTATCTATTTTTGTGTGAAAGTCTTAATGCGGTTCACAGAATAGAAAAAAAAGAAAACCAGAAGTAGAAAAGAAACTATCCTATTTATTCTGCCTCGGGCTTAATACTTACACATAATTTCTGTACTTTTACCATCGTACAATAATATACCTACTCCGCCTGGTGCTCTCTTCCGACCACGTGACTGACACATGCTTACGTCATCATATATCGTGTAAAATTTACATAAGTCGAATCTAACACACTCAACAAACTTGGTGATTAAAAATAACCCTGTACATATTTTGTTGTTTTTAACATTTTAGTATTGTTGTTATAGCGGCAACAGAAGTACCTACTTAATTTGAGAAAACTTCAACTATCTAGTTATCGCGATTCTTGAGATATCTGGTGACAGACAAACGGACAGACAGCGAAGTCTTAGTAATAGAGGGTCCTGTTTTTATCTTTCGATACGGAACCCTAAAAATCGTTAGGTAATCTTTATTTACTTTCAAAACCTAGACAAAGAACTACTGAATTATTAATTAATTACTTACCTGTTTTGTCAACGGCTGCTTTGCGTTTTTGTGGAGTTTTTCACTACCTACAAAAATATCAATTAAAAAACTTACCTGTTTTGGTTCTGTTTCTGGGTTTTTTTAAATTAACTTCTTCCGACATCGTTTAGACATGTTCGGCGATGTAAAAGGACGTGCTCTCCAATCGACGTGATGCACAACACTAGTCGCGGGAAGCTCGCGTTGGGTGCGGTACGAGGTCCGGGAGGATATGGGACGTTTTAGCCTCGTTCCGCACTGCATTAAAATTATATTAATTCAGTGCGGTACGAGGCTTAAAACATCCGGTACCAAGGTAGGTATACCACCGAGTCCGGGATCATTAGCGCATCTCAAATATACATTTATCTCTTTTCTATACTGGACCAAACCAAAGCTATGCCCTTCGCACGACAGAGATGTTCACGTTTTTCCTTGCCGCACCACAAGGAAGTTGCATGAGGGGTGATTTAGGCCTCGTTTCGCACTTAACGTGTTAAGTGATATTGGTTCTTACCAAGTAGGTAGGTATATCTAGGCGCTGTGCCAACACGTACACCCATATCACTAAAAGTTCCTAAATTAATAATAATATAATTTTATTTTGGACTAACTACATCCATATATGAATATAATGATTCAATTTTTTTTTGTATGTTTTTTATTGTTAATTAGTTAATTTTTTTTTTATTCACATAACACCCCGAAAGTATGAGCTAATACATTAAAATCTCTCAACAATTTTACAAGTTGCACTATTGATAAATAAATAATTTACTGTCATTAATTTATACAACGAAATCTGTAGCAGTTTAAGCCGCACTGCATAATTTGAGCTCCGTTTATGGTTGAGACAAGTTCACCATATTTGTTTCTTCCGAACAGAATGAAATAACCCGTCAGATGGTGAGCCGCCTGATGAGATGCACCCTCTCTGCTCACGACCCTCTGGCAGGAGAACTAGAGCTGTTCTTCAGGCAAATCATCCTGGTCACGGCAACATACTCGCCTATGAAAGTCACCATGATGTCGAGGTCTCTGGTGGTCACGGTGAGTGAGATCACAAAAAACCACTACAAAAAATGTTACCGCTACCTTGCTAGCTGCAGCAATAATTCGTATTACATGAACAGTTCTCTAAGAGGTTGAACAAGTTTTATAAGATAAGATCGTTTTAAATTAAGAGAATATCTAAGAAAAGCTCTAGCATAATATTTCACAGAAAAGCTCTAGCATAATATTTCATAGAAAAGCTCTAGCATAATATTTCACAGAAAAGCTCTAGCATAATATTTCACAGAAAAGCTCTAGCATAATTTTTCACATCTAGAATTTAATATTTAAGTACATAGTATATCAAAATATTAAAAATAGTAATTATTACTTTGAGTTACATCTGAACACAACTAGTTTAGTAGGTATATATTAGTTTAGTAATTAATTTCAGTAACAACAATTTAGGCACCCCTATACCTGCTTACAGAGTCCATGTTACAAGATTTAATAATGATTGGGTGTATAGGTATGCAATGGATTTTTATAAATAAATAAACATTATTTGATCAATGAAAATAAAAATCTACAGTTGTAGGTACATGAAAAAATAAATTTCAAGTTGCTTGTTACCGTCTAGGTAACAAGCAACTTGAAAATTTATTTTTTATGTCGGTAAATAAGTTTCCAATTCTCTATAGATAATATATCAGTTTTATTTATTTGTATAGAAACAGAAAAAATAAACAACATAAACATAAACTAAAATAACTAAATAAAATACACACTAATTTATTTACAATCTTAATCTAATAATCCGTTACCAGTAGGCAACGTTCCCAAAATGCTGGCAGCATTGCCACGTTGAATGGCAATGCTTAATCTTTGACCTAAGTAGAGGCCAGCATTTTGGTCACGTGTGGATTATCTATAACTAAAACTGTGATATTGTAAGTTTTAAACAGTGTTTATTTTTTCAGATCATCGCCAGTATAACTACGTATTTAGTAGTAATTGTACAACTCTAAGAGCATGCGATCAGAACAGCTTGGATTTTGTATTGCCAGTACCTACCTACTATTTTTTCTTTTTTTATGTTATTTGGTAATGAGACGAGCTGGTCGTTTGCCTGATGGTAAGCATAACGCCAGCCCATAACAATTCCAGTGCCACCCAGAACTTTGAAACACAAAGGCCTGCGCGGCACGCAGTGCGCTCGTTACCCTGAGACATTAGGTATTAAGTCTCATAAGCCCAGTAATTCCACTGGATACTCTGCTCATCAAACCGGAAGACAGTAATGCTTGCATATTACTGCTTAGCGGCAGACTTCACGAGCAAAGCGGTGGTAACAACCCAGATGGACACTCGCAGAAGAGTTAGTCCTCCCACTAACTTTGACTACTTTGCTTATTTTGATGAGCAAAGTAGCCAGTGTTTCGGTTTGCCGAAACATAGTAATGCTTGTATATTGCTGCTTGGCGGTAGATTTCACGAACAAAGCGGTGGTATCAACCCAGACGGACACTCGCAGAAGAGTTAGTGTATCTAGTAAACGCTTGATTTCTCTTTGCGCACAGCGGTAGCGAATAACAATTAGTCTGAACAGTCATTCAGTCTGTCTAAATAAAAATGACCACCCAGATAAGGCATTTTCTTTACGAGCGAGTCTATCGGAATAGTAAGAAAAAACCGCCCGGATTGTGTCAACTTTCACTTAAGGCATGGTGTTTGCGGGGTGAGGTTAGGAAAATAATTCTTATGAGGTTCTCTTTTTTGTTCCTTTGCTATTGTATTAAAAAGAGATAAATAAATTCATGCCCCGTTGAGCAATCACACGTGGCTGACCTTATAACTCAGTACCTATTAGAGGCGGCTTTTATTGTTACCCGGCGTGTATTACTGAGATGCTAATCTCCAATATACAGATGTTCACGATCACTATATACTTACCTATTACTACTTCTTACTTATACATGATGTATATGTAAACGGGCTCAATATTCGAACTAATGTCGTATTGAGTTCTTAAAAAATATAGGAAGTAATTATATATATATATATATATATATATATCAATAAAAAACATCTACTAAAATGTTTTAGACTTTGCAAGGTAATCAAGAGAGAATATGGACAATTGGACACCCTAACGGTAGTCGGTCAATGACATGCGGTCCAGCTGTCTATGCCTCTCGCGCAGCTCGCGCCAGCGCGTCAAGCCTGCGGCAGACGTGGTGACTCTGCTTTGTAATAATTAAGGATATTTTGATGACATAGAAGTAAAAATCTTTTTTTTTTCTATTTATTCGTGTCATATACCACCTACATATTCACCTCCTTAAAAATGTATAGTATATAAGCCGCACATTGTCTTTCCTCTAGAAGTCTAGAGTCTAGACCTAGTATTAGGTCTGCCGGCATGCCAAGAAATTAGCAGTCAGGTAGAATCACTGCTCTTTGCTTTTATTATAGTGGGGTAAAGTGTAAAACTATTTCACGTGCACGTGTGTGTTAGTTTAAATTAACTTTTAAAACCTATATTCGATCAAAATAAACGTTTGTGTGTCCTATTAACTGTTGTTTTTTTTAAGACAACCAAGATAGAACCGAACCAACTACGATACCCAAACTTGTTTAATGAAACCAAATACTGCCCAAATCTGTATAGTCAATAATCATAATTCGTTTATTCGTAACAGAAAATGGTTTGAGCAATTTACAAAAACCAAAATCACACTAAGTAGTAGCCGTTTGGTGTTGAAACATTGGGTCCGTGGGGGCCGGGAGCTCATATTTTCAAAATTTTGTCAGAGCGTTTGATTGGTGCGACGCTTAACCAAAATGCTGTTACTTATATATTTTTTATGCTCTTTGATAACGAGACGAGCTGGTCGTTTGCCTGATGGTAAGCATAGTGCCAGCCCATAACCTAATAGCATTAATAATACATTAAATAGCCTCCAAAGTCATAGCTTACGATCTAGAAATTCAATAAATACTAATACATTATGGTATCTTTATATTATTAACTAAACAACTGCCTAAATAGTCTGCTTCTGATGAAGTTTGTTTTCATAATGTGTAATGTAAAAAGTCTGTTTTACATCAAATTCCTTGTATTCTCTAAATAATTTATCTGTCATGATAATTATTAAATTAGACCTAAACATTAAACTAATCTAACAACTTTAAATGAGCAATTCGTGTTTATATACATTTAATTTGGGTATTCCGGAAACGGCTGTTAAGATTTGGATGAAATTTTGTTTTTAAATTAGGTTTTGCTTTAAGTTTACACTAGCTGACGTCACGCTAGCTAAGTTGGTAGTAACCCTGCCTGCAAAGCGAGGGGTCCCGGGTTCGATTCCCGGCCGGGCAGATGTTGTGTAAGCATAAAGTTTGTTCTCGGGTCTTGGATGTTTGTGATGTGTCTATGTGTGTCCATGCACCCGCGACACAGGGAATCCTAGTTGCGGGGGGTATGAGTGTAAGCGCTTATTTATTTATTTAGTTACATTTCTTATAAATATGTTTCGATTTGTGTTTTTTTTAAAAACACAAAGCGAAGCTCGGTCAATCAGATATTATATTTTATTCACGGCGAAAAATCTGGTTTATCACAATTTCCCCGCACTATTATTGCTCGAGGAAACGGTGCCTTAGTAAACACTTGTCGTCGTTATTGAAAACCTTAATAAACACTTGGACAGTTGGTAATCAAACATTTTCTGAAAAAACACACGACAGTTTGTAAGATCATGAAACAACTGGATAAGTCAAATGATAGGGAAAAATGTTTTGGCTGGTGTTGTAATTGTTATGGTCTGTCGTTATGCTTACAATCAGGTAAACGACCAGATCGACTCTTTATCCAGTAGTCTAAAAAAAGGAAGTAACTTTTAAACTCCAGAAAATGATTTGTTTATTTTCTCTATGATAAAAATTATCATTTATAGCTAGAAATTATTTTTAAACATATTATGCTTTCAAGAGCCGAGTGAAAAAAAAGAAACAGGATTTTAATTGTATAATCTAATTTATAATTATTTGTAATAGAAGTTGAATAAAAGATCGTTTTTTTTTGTTATTATGTTCCTATGCACCGAGTCTCGAATTTCTGGTTCAAATTAGAACAATTCTAAATAGTCATTATTCGCAGTGATTTAAGGTAAGGATTTGCTGACATGACCCGTGACACCTGATCAACATATTATACTGTTAGAATCAGAAATGGAATTTGCTTAAGAAAAAACAAGTTAGAACAAGAATTCCGTTTATTACACGAATTAAATCAAACATTTAAACCAAGGAAAAGTACTCACAGTTCACATAATTCAAATAACGATTGCACACTTGTAAAACCAACACTAATCACGATAAAATGACTGACGTGACCTTTTATAACGATCGACAAGGATTCTAGCAGCCGTCCGTTCGCTTCGAGCGCAGAAAGATAAGTGACCGTTCTTATCGAGGCGTTCGGCTTTTATAGATGACGGTAGGTCCGTTGTGATGAAAAAGAGACGTCCCTAACACGGCCTCTCCTGACGCGGCGGCGTCCTCGCAGCCAACTCGAAGACCGACGGAGCAGCACCGGCAGCAACATCCTCTTCACAGGGCACCGCGACGTCGCTGGCACGGCGCGGCGTGACATCTCCACGACGCGAAGGGGGCGCCGTGACGTCACCGCGACATGACGTTGATGCTTCAGCACTGTCTTGGTCTAGACAATGTTTCATGCTCCTCTTTCACTTAAACAAACACACCCGATAGGTTGATTCCATGAAACGCTAGGACATAATCTTAACTTTTCATAGATTTTTGCACATACTTCATCACTTGCACAGGTCCTCACATCAATCATTCATCTTCACACATCATGTAGGGCAAACATCCCGCAGTCTGTCTGCCATAGGAGCGTCCCGCAGTCCGTCCTCCCTTGAGGCTGGCAACCCGACGTGGAACGTCCCGCAGTCCGTCCACCACTCACTTCGTAGAGCGTCCCGCAGTTCGTCTACTAAGTGACATTCATCATCACACATCATGTAGGGCAAACATCCCGCAGTCTGTTTGCCATAGGAACGTCCCGCAGTCCGTCCACCACCAGTAGCATGATCTGAAACACAGACACTTGACGCAGACCGTCTTCATACTTTCACCATTTTTAGTTTATCACACACATGACACAACATTATCAGTAAACATGTAAGGCAAGCATCCCGCAGTCTGCTGCCACTAGGATCGTCCCGCAGTCCGTCCTTGAGATGCCCCGCAGTTCATCTCACATAACATTATCAGTAAACATGTAAGGCAAGCATCCCGCAGTCTGCTGCCACTAGGATCGTCCCGCAGTCCGTCCTTGAGATGCCCCGCAGTTCATCTCACATAACATTATCAGTAAACATGTAAGGCAAGCATCCCGCAGTCTGCTGCCACTAGGATCGTCCCGCAGTCCGTCCTTGAGATGCCCTGCAGTTCATCTCACATAACATTATCAGTAAACATGTAAGGCAAGCATCCCGCAGTCTGCTGCCACTAGGATCGTCCCGCAGTCCGTCCTTGAGATGCCCCGCAGTTCATCTCACACAACATTATCAGTAAACATGTAAGGCAAGCATCCCGCAGTCTGCTGCCACTAGGATCGTCCCGCAGTCCGTCCTTGAGATGCCCCGCAGTTCATCTCACATAACATTATCAGTAAACATGTAAGGCAAGCATCCCGCAGTCTGCTGCCACTAGGATCGTCCCGCAGTCCGTCCTTGAGATGCCCCGCAGTTCATCTCACATAACATTATCAGTAAACATGTAAGGCAAGCATCCCGCAGTCTGCTGCCACTAGGATCGTCCCGCAGTCCGTCCTTGAGATGCCCCGCAGTTCATCTCACATAACATTATCAGTAAACATGTAAGGCAAGCATCCCGCAGTCTGCTGCCACTAGGATCGTCCCGCAGTCCGTCCTTGAGATGCCCCGCAGTTCATCTCACCAAATGTTCATGTAGGGCAAACATCCCGCAGTCTGTTGCCAAAAGGATCGTCCCGCAGTCCGTCCTCTACATGAAAGTAATACTCACGCTCAAAGAATGCAGCGCAAGTGTCGGGACACCACTCTCCCTTCGGCGGCACCATACACTGGGCTGTGGCCTGCATGGTCTTGCCATAGCCATAGCCAAGTGTGTGTGTGTGTGTGTGTGTGTGTGTGTGTGTGTGTGTGTGTGTGTGTGTGTGTGTGTGTGTGTGTGTGTGTGTGTGTGTGTGTGTGTGTGTGTGTGTGTGTGTGTGTGTGTGTGTGTGTGTGTGTGTGTGTGTGTGTGTGTGTGTGTGTGTGTGTGTGTGTGTGTGTGTGTGTGTGTGTGTGTGGGTGTGTGGGTGTGTGGGTGTGTGTGTGTGTATGTGTGTGTATGTTTGTTTGTGTGTGTGTGTGTGTCGTGTGTGCATGTAAATGTGTTAGATATGTATAAGCAGGCGAAGAGTATAGTTTTCTTAGCAGCGACACCCTCGTCGCCTCGTCTCTTCCACAACCACACTGAACAGCGAACACGCAGCTCGCGGCCGGAGGTGCGCGCGTCTCGCCCAGCGGATCCCAGCACTCCATCACGTGGGACTAACCGCGCAGCATAGCGGCCAGCACAGCAGGAGACGTCCGTTGCACTAAAGAGCCAACTCAAGACAACACAACATTACCAAATACCTCCAGCTATAGGAGAGGTCTGTTCGGCTTGAGAACCGAGAGCTAAGAGCAGTTGTAGGAGAGGTCCGCTCAGCTTGCCATAACGCCACCGACTATATACCTCGCCACTAAGACAGCTTGTAAACATAACAGATCGCTTCTGACAGCTAGCTAACATGACATTTACTCTCTAATGTCACTGAGTCGCCATTTCATTAAATTAATAGACAACCAACCACTACCACAGACTATCTAAATATGGCTGTCAACGACACGGTCATCCTGCGATGACACACGTCCTCGTGTGTTAATATGAAAAACATGAAAACACAGCACAGTTTCCGCTCGGCTAAACCTGACTATGGTCTTAGCTATAAGATCCAATTGTACCACAACGTGAAACACAGAGTATAAACTACCTCAGTTACAGCAGCAGCTGTGTTACCATATCACGCATGAAACTAAAACTTCCGAGCTCAAGTGCCATTGATTATCTTTAAAGAACAAAATAAGTTTCACATCAAAATAATTTTAGTCTAACAAAACCCCAGCTACATCATTCGTCTTCAGCAGCTATTGCTATAGCTACAGCAAATACAATTGCTACACACGCGCTTCCCTACAGGAACGCAAAGATTCGACTGTATCACAAGATACCACACGTCAGACTAAAAACCTCAGAGTTCAAGTACTGTAAGGTACCACGCGTCAAACTAAAAACTTCGCAGTCCAAGTACTGGAAGGTACCGCGCATCAAACTAAAAACCTCAGAGTCCAAGTACCATAGAACGATTATTTTCAGAAAACCAAATACTCTCGCATCAAAGCAACGTTAGTCAACCAAAACTCTAGAAACTCTCGAATAAGACTAAGGAATCGGGGTAGACATGAAAAAGGACAGCACCATAGCCGGCACTACTAGCGTCTGTATGAACCTTGGTGGGAAGACTTGGATCAAAAATGGCAAGAACTGGTTTACTAGTCCGATTGAATTTTACATCATTGTGGGTCGGATGAGCAATGGGGTAGTTTTTGTGGCGTAATCTTTTATGCATCTCCTAAAGTAGCTAGCTAAGCCCAGAAGTTGGCGTACCTGATTCACATTTTCTGGAGATGAAGTGTTCACTAAGGCTACTAAGGCTACTTTTCACGGACTCGGTCTAACCTGACCCTGACTTACTAATTTCCCAAATACTCAACCTCAGTCACTAAAATGTGCAGAAGAACCTTAACCCTTTAAGCAAGAAGCCGCGCGAGATAAACACTCGTGTTTTGACTTCGTGGCCTGGTACGCGCGCTGCTGACCCGCTGCAGGCGTGCTGTCTGGCGCGCGCTGCACGCACTCTGGCGCGCGCTGCACGAAGTCTGTCGCGCACTGCACGAAGTCTGTTGCGCGTCTGCACGCTGTCTGTCGCGCGCTGCACGCGGTCTGGCGCGCGTCTGCACGCGGTATGGCGCGCGTCTACACGCTGCCTGTCGCGCGCTGCACGCGGTCTGCCGCGCTGCACGCGGTCTGGCGCGCGTCTGCACGCTGCTTGGCGCGCTGCACGCAGTCTGGCGCGCGTCTGCACGCGGTATGGCGCGCGTCTACACGCTGCCTGGCGCGCTGCACGCACTCTGGCGCGCGTCTGCACGCTGCTTGGCGCGCTGCACATCGCGCACCTCGCGCCCGCTGGCTGCATCCACTGTTGTCCACGCGTTAAGAGACCCTGGACATGCTCACAAATGCCTAACAGTCGTCGCTCATTAGAATACCTGGACAAACACAAGTAACTCAGAACAGGGAGTACCCGACTCCACAGAATACTGTGTACTGGCACCAAGAAGTACAGCAATTGGAGTCACGGGTGCGGGCTCGTATACGATGAGGGTAGGATGCCCCCAACTAGGCGGATCCCTACGTAGACGGGACCGTGACCTATTGTTTCGCGAGCGACTACGCTGATGAGAATCGTTACGCCTAATCCTATCACGCAGTCGACGCCCTTCAGTACTGCGAGAATCCCGTCGATCCCGGACACATGACACTATTCGCGAGGCACGACTTTTATCGCTCGAGATGCGCCGCGAATCACCATGACCATGCGACCTACTTCACGTATCTCTCCTACTCCGAGATTTACGTCACTCTTGGTTACGCGACCATCTCGAGTGGTTTGTCTTTTAGGACTACGTGACGTACGCCCCATAATAAGAATCACAAGATCGAATAACAAGGTTAGCAATCGTTACGCAATTAAAAAAACAACGGTTTTCTTGTTCCCTCGAAAATTCAACAAGTTTCCTTGTTTTGTTTTAAGTGGGCGAACTAGTCCTTTATCCCACTTCTGATGTTAGAATCAGAAATGGAATTTGCTTAAGAAAAAACAAGTTAGAACAAGAATTCCGTTTATTACACGAATTAAATCAAACATTTAAACCAAGGAAAAGTACTCACAGTTCACATAATTCAAATAACGATTGCACACTTGTAAAACCAACACTAATCACGATAAAATGACTGACGTGACCTTTTATAACGATCGACAAGGATTCTAGCAGCCGTCCGTTCGCTTCGAGCGCAGAAAGATAAGTGACCGTTCTTATCGAGGCGTTCGGCTTTTATAGATGACGGTAGGTCCGTTGTGATGAAAAAGAGACGTCCCTAACAATACTTATATATAGATAATTCTATAAGTGATGCTTATCCATAAGTTACATAATCCATGACACAAGTAAATTTCAATGGCGCTACGAAAGCAAACAAGTGTTGGGTAAATTTTTAGTTATTTTTCGTGTCTATCCGGTGTTTACTTTTCATGGGTCGTTTTTCATGTGACTAATTTTTGTGGTGAAGATAAGTAAAAGAATATTCAAAATATTTTAAATCGTAATAATTTGCTATTTTGAATATTATCGGCTGTACCTACCTTTTTTAAAGATTCTACGTGAGTGGAAAGTTCTCTCTAGGCTTTGATTATTGATTATACTGATACTTATGTATGTATATACGTTAATAATTGTATATAGATAATAAGTAAAAATGCATTAATAATATTTTTTTTTATAAAAAGGAGTATAAATCCGTCGTACTTTGTAAGAAATACAAAAAGTATGAATGCTATGGTCACACAAACTGATTGCTACGTGTCCGGAGTTATTGCAGCAGTTCTGCGCGTGGGAAGATTTGTGGGAGTATCTCCCCTCCATTTTGTGAAGAAAAAGTCTGGATGGCGCGTCAGCGTTTCTCGAGGGTGGAGTATCTACGGATACATCATTGTAACTATCACCAGTAAGTATATAAGTTTCAAATATATTTTCACAGATTATCTTAGAGACACTAACATACTGACACGGACTTATAGGTGCCTACATCATTTCCATGTCTGACAATCTAACGTTAGTTAGTACTAGCTGCTGCCCGCGGTTTCACCCGCGTGGAGATTTTGGATTTCACGGTTTTTATTTTTTTGCGCGGAACCCTAATTCTTTTTCTAAAATAAAAGTAGCCTAAGTTATTCCTTGTAACATCAGCTATCTGCCAGTGAAAGTCCCGTCAAAATCGGCCCAGTCGTTTTGTAGATTACCCGGAACAAACAGACATACAATTTTTTTTAAAATGGTTGTTTTGTTATACGTACCGTATATACTTTCATATGCATTTAGTAACAAGCTATTATTTTGATATTACAAACAGACACTTCAATTGTATTTATATAGAACATAAATTTAAAGAACGTAATAGAAAATGTGATTAAATACGTTAGTAAGTAGGTACTGCCTCTAAAACACTAATGATCAGTGCGTAACAATGCTGTTTCTTCCAGTACTGACAACTATTGCGGCCACTATCGGCGATATGCATGTGGAGCCGAACAGGACCGTCCGTATGCGTACCAATACGCACCGCGTGGTGTGGATTGTAGACGCGAGCCTTATGATTGTGATCGCGGGGATTTCAGTCTATGGAGCTCCAAGTCAGATGAAGTCCATGATAGCTTGCTTAAACCGTGTGCAGAAGGTTAAGTGACATCATTATTATATTCGTATTTATTATTAGAGCGATATGGCCCAACGGGAACTATAGAGCTCAAATTTTCCAAATTCTTCTTTTTAATTTGTTATATCTATCTATCATTGGTGCTGAAAGAAAACTTTGCAAGAATTGTTTTACTTCTTTTTTTTCCTTGCCTAGGTTTCGTTTTGTAACGTATAATAGAATCTAGCCACAAATGGGGCTAATAAGTAATTTAAATTTAACTTAAACTTCTAAATCAACTGTCTAAGAAAGTGTCCATTAACACTTTTCCTATTGTCTCTATTAAGGGGAATTGTTTTACTGACGAAAAAAAGTAGTTCTAATATAATTTTTGTTTGCAGATAAACTGTGAGCTGTACATCAATCATTGGCCGATGTATTCAGAGCGAAAGAAGATCAGCTTATTCGTGTTCTGGATGTCAGCCACCGTGATTATTACCTGCGTCGACCATGTCACGTTGACGATCACAAACCATCTGGATACTTCTGAGAGTATATCTTCATGTTTCTTTATTCTCTCTGCATACCAATTATTTTCATTCTTTCCTAATGACTACAAAAAAAATTGCTTTAAAAAAGCTACGAACCGACTTCAGTGACTAACTACTGAACCGATTTTGATGAAATTTCTATGGGACCAATCTGAAAGTGTACCCCTTAAAAAAAAGAATTTTCCATATCGGTTTATAATTGACCGAGATCTGAGGTAACAAACATTAAAAAAAAATACCCGACGAATTGATAACCTCCTCCTTTTTTGGAAGTCGGTTAAAAAACAAAGTACTATATCATAAATAACGCGGCAGTACAATAAGCTTGACTTAAACACTATTTAAGAATATTCTTAAAAAGTATAGCGAAGCGAGCGGATAGTTATAGAATGATTATACAAGTAAAGCTTGTGAAGATCTGGCTCCCACCTAACATCAAAAGACAACGCGGCAGGTTCATACGTATATAGACGGCGGCACGAGCTAGATTTATATTTATATGCTCTTTCTATTTTGTGCTATGGCAGCATCGAGATACAGCACAAAACATAAACAGGAAGCTTTTGCTCTGTATTCGGAAATGACTGGCTGGAGTTAATATTTCCGTCATTTCCGAAAAAAGGGCGTTTGAACTAGAGTTATGCTTCTCTAATGGGATGTTGACTCAATTTTTTTATGATGTCAATCAATTCGTTTTCTCATAAGAATCAATTGTTAATATTGAAAATTGGAAATAGAACGTTAGGAACGTCAATATTGAGAATAAAGTCGGATGCTACTGAGCGTCAAAACGCCCCATAAAAATTGAACGGAACATCTGACGTCACTTGTTCAACGCGGGCCGTAAAGCTGTACTAAAAACACGCATTTTGTTGATTTGGCCGTGAAAAACTGCGTTTAAGTACATAGCTGTCTTACATTTTTTTATTCATTACAATGTAATGAATCTGATGGTATCATTAAAATTAATAATGGATGATAAAAAACATTGTTGAATTTGGGAAAATTTTAGATTCAGTACTTATCTTTGTGGATATTTTTTTTTTGTGAATTTAATTTGTATAAATACAGAAATTATGTATTTTGTGTTTCATGCAACATCCCAATTAACGGTTTCCAGCATGGATCAGCTGGTTGTACTCGTTTTACTACTGCTGCTACTGGATCCTCCAGATACGCGAGATACTTTTTATCGTCGTGACACTCCACGTCAAGTATACCTTGAAAGCTGTTAACGACAATTTGAGGAAGCTGTTACGCGGTAAGATTATTGTTATTCCATTCTATATAATGTTGTGTATGCATGTGTGTATGTTTTTATCATGCTCCGATCCCTATGTTAAGTTCATTTATTGTAATATTAGTTGGCTCTCGAGAGCCTAAGCTTAATTTTTGGTTTTTCACTTGTTAAACCCGCGGAGTGGAGTCGCAGGCTTACCAGCGTCTCTAAATGCAGCTCAGTTTAAGACTTGAAATGAAACGTTTTATAAATTCGTACTATGGTCTCTCCGTTTTATGACATAACGTTTTATATTCCGTTGTGTCAAAAGCAGAGCTGCTTGTAGTCTGCTAAGGAATTCGTTCATTCATTTTGTGATCATTTTCGTACTATCGTCTGTTAATTGACAGCTTCTCAACTTCTAGTTCGACAGTTAGCAGTCAAAGTTTGCGGTTCATAAAAAGTTACTCGCAGACATACTTTTTGAGAACCGTTTAGAGCAAAGAGTATATACCTAATCACTACGTTTAGTTTAGAGTTTATTGCACAAACTACTAAGGGATACTACGTTTATTGTGTTTTGGAGAGTCCTAATCGAAAGTTAAAGTATTTTGGAGTTTTTCGCATGCAAAGGTTTGCGCGCGCAATTGTATTCGATATTTAATTTTCATTCGATTATTATTATATTATTTTGTACAGTGCTTTCACATCTATTTACTTAGGCATTTTACTATCTATACAGATAAATAAAATTGAAATGTTTGTTTGTAATGTCAAAATAACAGCTTTTTACTAAACTATGTAAGTACGGTACTATGAACAAAACACAAGTTCCGGCTTAAAAAAAATTAGGATTCCACGCAAAAAAAAACATGAAATTGTATATCTCCACGCGGATAAAACCGTGGGCAGCAGCTAGTCAGGGTAATTCACACAACCTCCTAAGATTTTTCACAAGCCTTCTTTTACATGCATAATCGACGCTACATTCCAAAGAGAATGTAATACCGGTATACATTCTTATTGTGAAATCGATTGTATTCTATGCGTTCTAAAACCTTTTTAAATGTTTCAACTTTGCATTGCAAACTTTTTACCACCAGTTTATATAATTATAATGTTACTGTTTTGTCATAATTAGACAACGATCGTTGTTTCGATAGTGAAAATATCAATCAAGCGTAATATTTTCATAATATATTTGAGAGTAAATTAGTTTCAATAAAACCATCGAAAACGCTAATTTATAGGTCCAATAGCAGCGTAATTAAGTTTTTGAACGAAGAAATCAAACACACCGTGCGAGCGAGTTAGCATTACGCACGCGATACATTTATCCCTTTCGCTCAGACGTATAGTACAAGTCGTCGTGAGGATGTTTTAGTTCATTCATTCGGCTGAGAGTTAGTTTAAAGTCAGCGCTGCTTTAAACAGACAATAGTACGAAAAAAACGTGGTTCATTTTAAGAGCTGCTTTTGAACTGCTCTGCTTATGAATCGTTTGTTGTTTGACGCTGGTAGGCCTCCTGGTGACCTGTAGTACTACAGGTTTTTATACCTATTTCAGGCACCAGTCTCACACAAAACAGGTTTCACTATGTGTTTTGCACCATATTATGTTTTTCTTTTGTGTTGAGAAAATAAACATTTATTATTATTCACTTTATTTCTTTTTAATCTTAAATCTAAGTTTTTTATAATATTTTTATAAAAACAAAATATTATGTTCGCCGAAACAACTATTATTATTAATCCTTCTTTGTCTGTAAGTTAAGCATGCAATAAGATATTCTAAGTTTTATTGAGAGCTGTGGATTAAGTAAATAAATAAGATTGGATAATTTTACATTTTATTTTACTCTTATAAGAGCGGTTCCGCACTGTATCCGATCCGAATCCGTGAAAATGCTGTCCGAAGTAACCACAGTGCTATTTCTAAGACAGGGCCCCGATCGCGCTAATTTGAAATGACAGCGTACAATTATGGTTTAGTTGTGGTTTGATACCTACTGTTGTTTAGTTTCGGTTCAGGCGTGTGGAATTAGATATTGCCGTTCATTTGACAGCGTTAACTGTCAGTTGTTGTCGAGGGCCCCGATCGCGCTAATTTGAAATGACAGCGTACAATTATGGTTTAGTTGTGGTTTGATACCTACTGTTGTTTAGTTTCGGTTCAGGCGTGTGGAATTAGATATTGCCGTTCATTTGACAGCGTTAACTGTCAGTTGTTGTCGAGGGCCCCGATCGCGCTAATTTGAAATGACAGCGTACAGTTATAGTTTGGTTGTGGTTTGATACCAACTGTTGTTTAGTTTCGGTTCAGGCGTGTGGAATTAGATATTGCCGTTCATTTGACAGCGTTAACTGTCAGTTGTTGTCCAGATACGTCTCAACTTTTGGCAAAACTATTAGCGCGATACGAAACGGTCAAAAAGCTGTCATGCGATTGTGGTTTAGTAGCGGTTTGGTTGATAATTTTTAACGCGATTGCCCTCCAGGTTACGCACTAAATCCGAGTTCCGTCATCCGATTTCTTTCCGTCATCCGTGAATCTCCAATTCGGAGCAGAATAGTAACTTTTATTTTTATATTGTCTTTTATGTGATCTAAAATGTCGAATTGACATTTAATTATTGCATAGTACAATAGGGAGCTTGATTTCTCTCATTATTTGTATCACTATAGGCATTGCTACTAACTAACCATAGGTATGTGATCTGGTGACCTGTAATACAGGTCACCAAATCGGTTTCGGGGTTTTAATATATCTATCTCATTTCGCGTTTGCATAGGTAATCTTTCAACATATTTCAGTTACAGAAATAGCACAATTGAAAAATCTACCGTTAACAGTAACTTCTAGTAGCAGGTTACTTAAAGTTGGAAAAAAAGTGAAGAGATCGTTGTTCAACAACTGTGTCAATTCTGTGGCTGATTCATCGAAACTGGATTCAGGTATATATTACTACTCTCTTGTTGACATATGAAGCAAACTCTTAGTTTATATAGGCCACTTAATAAACTATAGCTAATACATAAATAATAAGAGCGAGTGTGACCGAGTGGGAACTTGTGCGACTTTCAATCCAACGCACCATAGTTCGAATCTCGTCTCGGCCCGCACCAATGACTTATATCAAGTTATGTGCGGTTTATTCACATTAGCTTTAAAACGGTGAAGGAAAACATCGTGAGGAAACCAGCCTGTTCAAGAATCACAAAAATTCGAGGACATGTGACATCCACCAAGCCGCACTGGGCCCGCGTGGTGAATTATGGCCTATACCTCTCTCTCTCTGAGAGAAGGCCGGTATCCCAGCAGTGGGAGCGTAAGAGGCTGATTACTGATAACAATAACATAAATAAACACTACATCTAACTTAGCTACAAAAACAGTTGGATATTCTATAAGTCAAAATAGGCCTATAGATAATCCAAATATTATAGTCCAGTACGTGTTGGAAGCGTACCCAGCATGCTGGAGGCGACCGCAATGCTGATCCGTTGAGCCAAATGGACACTTTAGTTTCTATCGATACTAAGGTAAATCTCAATTGCAAACAGGATTATGTCACACGATCACGCTAAAGCTGAGATTCAGAGACGAATCTAAGCGTGGACTCACGCTTCCATACGTCAAAATTCTATACAGTTTTCACATATGGAAGCCAAAGTCTACGCTTAGAATCGTCTCTGAATCTTAGCCTTAGACCCAACGAGTCGTAGATACGACTACTTTTAATTGTTATAATAAATTGACATTAATGCAAGTAATGCGACAATGAAAATGAAAATAAAAAAATATTTGTTTGGTGAAAGGTATACAATTTAATAATATACCTATATATTTTATACTATTTGATAACGAGACGAGCCGGTCGTTTGCCTGATGATAAGCATACCTAACTGGTCCATAACAATTACAGTGCCACTCAGAACTTTAAATCACAAAGGTCTGTGCAGCACTGCAGTGCGGTTGTTACACTGAGATATCAGGTATCAAGTCTCATAAGGCCAGTAATTTCACTGGCTACTCTACTAGTCAAACTGGAACACAGTAATGCTTTCACACTACTGCTTCGTGGCAGACTTCACGAGCAAAGTAGTGGTACCAACCCAGACGGACACTTGCAGAAAAGTTAGTCCTACCACCTATTTATTATATAGAATAGTAGAAGCACCTGGTTCCCAGGTGGAACCCAGGTATCTTTCGTCGGAGTCACAAAATTATGAAATACCTTCTTAAAGTAGGTAATCTAATCTACACATCTATAACAATAAATAAAATTGAGGTGTCTGTTTTTAATGTCAAAATAACAGCTTTACTAAATGCATATAAAATTATACCCGGTACCTATAACAAAAACATTTTTTAAAATAATTTTTATCTGTTTGTGTCTGTTTATTCCGGATAATCTCCGAAATGGCTGGACCTATTTTGACGGGACTTTCACTGATAGGTAGCCGATGTTATAAGGAGTAATTTAGGCTACATCAGCGAAACCGCGGGGCACAGCTAGTGTGGGCAAAGCGGTGTGCCAAAACTAATGTTAATGGTATGATCATAGTATTTCAGAAGTCATCGGTATCACAATTAAAGAACCCTATGTGTTCAAACAACTGAATAGATTACGAATTGCCAAGTCAGCTGGCAAAGAAACACTTGGCGTTGCTCGATGCTCAAAGTTTCTCTTTAGTTGAGTAGCAGCATTGTATACTGTGTAATATGTTTTATCAGATGGCATTACGAACTCAACTCGTTCCCATCATGAGACTGTACACCACCTGGCTCAGTCGTATTCGTCAACGTGTGACGTGGTGCGGGACATCGATCAAAGTCACGGCATATTGCTCCTGATAATGCTGGGCTCCTTCGTTCTGCATCTCGTCGCCACATCTTACTATTTTATTAACAATTTGTGTAAGTTATTATTTAGTACCCCAATATACATAACAATAACAGAATACCAGCAGAATGTTTGAAAAGACGTTTAACTGAATAAGGAGAGAGACATATCACTTTATCAACTCTTGGCAGTTCTTGCATATAAATAACAACACATAAATTACTTTATTTTATATTGAAGCACAGAACATATAATAATACTACGTTGTTAAGTAAGTTAGATTCAGATACCAAATGAAGGTGGTTGACATTGGAGCATGCCTGCCTAGAAGATACCTGTTCATAGACTCCCAAACTGTAGTTTACAGGTAAATACAGATAGTTAAAATTCAAAGGAAATAAAGAATTCCATTCTTTAGCTGACTGCATAAGTTTTGAAACAAAAAGTTTGGTGTGATTAGGAGGTTTTCGCAGCTAATTATTGTCAATTTTCATATCCACAGTAGATGACAACATCTCACAGAATGTGGCTTTACATATAGCCAGCTCTGTAGTCCAGCTGTTCTGGTGTCTTTACCATGTGTCCAACTTGCTGATGGTCATCGAACCGTGTCATTTGACTCATATGGAGGTAAGTATTTATCTTGGGATTATTATATTTATGATTATTATATTTTAGAACTTCTATGACGTGCAAGTCTGTAACTAGATTATATAAGTAGTAGTTATATAGTAGATTTTCAATCCAACTTTAATGTGAACATTAAACAGTACAGTAGTATATAAACAGTAATATTAAATAGGTACTTAGGGGTGACTTAATATAAATATTATATTTTACTAGCTTCTGCCCGCGGTTTTCACCCGCGTTCCCACAGGAACCGTCAAACTGATCTGTCAAATTAAATCAACTTGTCAACATTATAAAACTTTATTGACAGCTGTCAATATCAATTTTATGTCACACTAACTTCTGCCCGCGGTTTTCACCCACGTTCCCACAGGAACCGTGCATTTTTCCAGGATAAAAAGTAGCCTATGTCACTCTCCGGTCCATAAACTATATCTATGCCAAAAATCACGTCGATTCGTAGCTTCGTTGCTGCGTGAAAGAAGGACAAACCAACAAACACACTTTTGCATTTATAATATTAGTATGGATTGTTTGGAGAAATAAATAATATACAGATGGAAATGACCCGTGAGCTGGTGAGCCACCTGATGCGCTGCACGCACTCCGTCTACGACCCTCTGGCAGTGGAACTGGAGCTGTTCTTCAGACTCCTCATTCTGAACGACTCTTCCTACTCGCCTATGCAGGTCACCAAGATATCAAGGACTCTTGTTGCCACGGTAAGAATTCATTCTTTACTCTCATGGGCCTAACTATAACAAAACAACAGTTTTTAAATTATTTGTCTGTCTTTCTGTTTGTTCCGGGTAATATCCGAAACGGCTGGACCGATTTTGACGGGACTTTCACTGGCAGATATATAGATAGATAGATAAACTCGTTATTTGCACACTACAATGAGAAATACAGAAAATAAATAAAAAGAAACATATTTTAACTGTCTAGTAGTACAAAGGGCGGTCTTATCGCTTAAAACGATTTCTTCAAGACAACCAAAGCTGATGTTAGAAGATGTAACTTACGCTACGTGGCCGCGGGGCACAGCTAGTATAACATACATTTAAAAAGGTTAAAAATTTGTTCGATCAGAGTAGTCACCAGTAAAATCGGATGCAATTTTGGAGAACCATTTCAAATTAGATCTAAAATTAAGAGAATGCTATCCCCTTCCACACCATTTCACCACATTTTTGTTAGTGGGAGGACTAACTCTTCTGCGAGTGTCCGTCTGGGTTGTTACCACCGCTTTGCTCGTGAAGTCTGCCGCCAAGCAGCAGCGTGCAAGCATTACTGCGTCCCGGTTTGATGAGCAGAGTAGCCAGTGAAATTTATGGGGTTATGAGACTTAATACCTAATGTCTCAGGGCAACGAGCGCACTGTAGTGCCGCGCAGGCCTTTGTGTTTCAAAGTTCCGAGTGGCACTGCAATTTTTATGAGCTGGCACTATGCTTACCATCAGGCAAACGACCACCTCGTCTCCTTACCAAATAAAAAATATTTTGTTATTTATAATTATGTGTGTCAAATACTTAAGGGGCAGAATCCGGCGCGCCGCTATCTCGCTCGCGCATCTTAGCATTTTTGAAGATAAATAATCACTTAATATAATTATGAAAAATCGCACTCGGTGAAATTGCTGGCATTAACATTACAAAGGTACGGCAAAAGTATCATTTTGATCAGATCAAGTTTTCATACATGAAAATGGGCAAAACATAAAATCCCATTTTTAGGTTTGTAAACCTGAATGGAACAAAATGAAATTTTTGTGTAACCTTTGTAATGTCATTGTCAGCAATTTCACCGAATGCGATTTTTCATAATTATATTAAGTGATTGTTTATCTTCAAAAATGTTGAGATGCGCGAGGGAGATAGCGGCGCGCCGGATTCTGCCCCTTAAATGTTTTTTCTTTGTTCCAGATTCTTGGCAGTATAACTACATACTTAGTTATAATCGTACAGCTTTAGAGACATACTTTTAAATAGCCTGTAGTAAAAATATAGATTATAAATTTAAGTGTAATTATATAACCTACAGACAATTAAGTTATGCGATAAAACTTAAATGTTCTGTATATGATATAAGGATATTATGTTATAAGTACATACTATGACGACTTTTAAATTTAAAAATGTGTTAACTATTTAAGTTTTGTGATTCACATTTCAATTGCACATTTTTCGATTTCTACGTAAGGTTAGTTGGTAAGAACACGTTCCCGATTAAATATCTTACTAACTGCTAAGGACTTTTTTTTAATCTATTTTTCCAAACCCAACCCTTATTGACAATATAATCATAATAATATAGAATTCGTAACAAAACGCTGACTCTAATCAGATAGACATGATAAATGACAATCATTAAAGCCCGATTTAACCAAGCTGGGATAAGACTTTATCCGAGAGTTAATAATAATAATAATCGCTTACACTCATACCCCGCACTAGGATTCCCTGTGTCGCAGGTGGCATGGACACACACAGATACACATGACAAACATCCAAGACCCGAGAACAAATTTTATGTTTACACAAAATCTGCCCCGGTCGAGAATCGAACCCGGGACCCCTCGCTTTGCAGGCAGGGTTACTACCAACTTAGCTACGGAGCCGTCAAGTTAATAGTGAGTTGGTCCAGAAAACAGAATAAACCATTTTTCTGTTTTTCAGTGGCAGCGTAGCGTGAGCTGGCACCCGGGGCGGCGCTTTCGGTTGCACCCCCCCCCCTGCTCCAAATGAAAGTTGTATACAAAGTAAAAATTTTATTTACCCTTTTAAGCTTTGATTTAAGAAAATCAGGTACCCCCTGTGCTTGGTACCTAGGGCGGACCGTCCCTGCCGGCCCCCCGTAACGCCGCCAGTGCCGTTTTTAACTGTAGTCAAAAAAGGAGGAGGTTCTATGTTTGTGTTTTTTATGTATGTGTATTGTGTATTCAACTATTTTTCCGTCAATCGTAGACTGATTTTAAAAATATTTATTTTTGTTTTTAAGTGTTACTTTCGAGGTGTAACCCGTCGTATGTGTTTCCTGAAAGTTATATTCTGGGAGTGCTCAAATAAAAAGTATTTACTGGGAGAGCGTGCTACATCTTCAACGCATCACCAGACTTTGGAAAAAAAAACTTAAGTTGGTTCGATTTTCATATTAACGTATGTGTCCATTTATTGGCGTACAGATTATAATTTTACACTGAAATGTTGTTGGCTTTTATATTGGTCTTTATTTGCGGCAAATCATATTTAGTTGAAGAAAACAGTGGTTTAATAGCGAACATAACATTATTTATTTTAGTCTTAAAATTTCCGATTGGGGTTCCCACCTCCGGCTTGTAGCCGACGCTGTTCTTGTGCTGACCGTCACATCACAGCTTCATGTTGCGTGACTACGCTGCACTTCGGGGCCTGCTGTCGACACCGACCCCCGTCTTTTTCTGTGCCCACTAAGGCCAGTGGATAATTACATCGATACGCATCACAGATCAGTTAGCGAGTGGAACCCATACCCTACATATTCTACCATACCCCCATACATATTCTAATGTTGATCTTTTAGCCGTCGCCGTCGTCTTATTTTTTACCTTCATTACTTCTCCTCGCTGTAGGATCTAAAGTAGGTAAAACCGCTAGAAGCGTTACATAGATCAACAAACAAATAATTACTTAGGATTAAATTTGGTTACATTTTGTGTGGATAAAGCGGGTTTCGTTGGACGTATTGAGAGTCCTTTTCATATTATTTAAATCAGGTCTTTTAAATTCTTTCTAATCTTACTGAATGCTTCTCTTAGATAGCAACGTATTTTTTGACCACGTGTGTTGACCTTTCGAAGTGTCACGGCCCACGTTACTTTTCTGAACTAATCGAGATTTGTAGCAGGATTGTTTGAATTTTCTTTGATAATAATCAACAGACGTGCCTACTTGTAAATGATTGAGGGTTCAATCATAATTATATATAGGTATCTGGGTTTACTCTTTGAATTTTTGATGAAGTGTTTACTTTGTAAAGCTACCTTGGACTTAGTACTTTTTAGGGACAAAAAGTAAAAGCCCAGACTAGTATAGTACCTACCTACGGTAGTAAAAGTAGGTAAAGTAACTCGTGGCAGCATTTTTATTTCTTTACACAGCTTGTTATGTAAAAACAATTTCTATTATTATTAAGGCAGGTTTTTTGAAAATATTGTATTATTAGTTTAGAGATAATCTATTTAAATTTCAGTTACGTTGGTCGCTGCACAATCATATTTTGTATTGCATATTAACTTGCGCCATGGTTTGACGGCGACGGTCTCTGAAACTTATTTCGAAAGTTTTTTTTTTCGAAAATCGTCGTATTGGCCCAGAAACAATGGACGCTCGTATTGACTGCTTCGTGTCGGGAGCTTTTGCAGTGGTGCTGCATGTGGCCAGATTTATAGGAATTGCTCCCCTTCGTTTTGTGAAGAAAAAGTCTGGGTGGCGCATTAGTCCATCTACAGGATGGGCAATCTATGGATATATCATTATAACCATCGCTAGTAAGTAAAATCATAAAATATACCTTGTACTGCATTTGATTCTTACTCATGAATAAAATTAACGCAATAAAAGATACAGCCCGTATATTTAAATGGATTTCTTTCCATAGAAATATATATTTTTCAACAAGCACTGTTCAGTAGCTCAAGTTAGATAATAAGATTATATAAATTGAGTAATTTATTATTTCAATTCAGCGATAAAGAATGTCTAATGGCCTAAGTTCGATCTATACTGAATTTACTTACTGTTGGCTTTGCCATATACTCTTACTGATGACTATGCCATATATTCTTACTGATGGCTTTGCCATATACTCTTACTGGTTAGTCCCAACGACTAACTTGGTTCAGTCAATTTGTTAGTACAAAATGTTACTTACTTGAGACGCTGAACTGCAATATCCTTTGTCAGTATGTTTAGTGACGCGACGTTTCTCAACATGAACCGAACTCAACCCGACCCGACCTTTGATACGTGTTTCGCCTGTACACGAAGCATCCTCAGGATGTTGACTCGCCGAACGCTGGGACGAGAGCCCCAGCGTCGCGAGTAAGTAACATTTCGTACTAACAAGTTGACTGAACCAAGTTAGTCGTTGGGACTAACCAGTAAGAGTATATGGCAAAGCTATCAGTAAGAGTATATGGCAAAGCCACCAGTAAGAGTATATGGCAAAGCCACCAGTAAGAGTATATGGCAAAGCCATCAGTAAGTAAATTCAGTATACATCGAACTTAGGCCATTAGACATTCTTTATCGCGGAATTGAAACAATAAATTACTCAATTTATATAATCTTAATTTAAAATGTATTACCGCAAAGTAACGCCTGATTCCATCAAATATCTAAATTAGATAATATTTGAGGTTTGTACGATCAACATTTACACGATACAATTAGTATTATTTTTTATGAAATATGTACCTATTGTCTTTTCTTCTAGGTGTAATGTCCATAGGAACAACCATTGTTGACATTCAGTTTGGCTGGATTGCCCACACGCGAGGCCGTGCACAACGCGTGGTGTGGGTAGTGAACATAATCATTTTATCCGTGACGGCAGGGACTGCGGTCTACGGGGCCCTGGTGCATATGCGCTGCATGATAGATTGCCTAAACAAAGTGCAGCAGGTGAAATATAATTTTTAAACAGTTTTCTACTTGTATGTTTGGTTCTTAATATATTTATTGTTTTATTTTACAGATAAACCGTGACCTGAACATCCACCATTGGCCAGTTAGCTCAGAAAAGAAGAAAATTGTCGCATTCATTCTTTGGGTGATAGTCGCCGTGGCTCTCCCCAGCTGCGACCTTATACTACTGGCTATGAAGATGAGCCTGCTCGATGCTCACGGTACTATTCCATCCGTATCCTCATCGTCATCCGTATCTCGGACGGTATAGAGCTCCTGCACTCACACACACATGCACAGGGTTTTTCGACACTTGGTTACCAGAAGCAAAACGCGCGTCGATTTGTGAGATAAATGTACTAACAAATTTGTATAGTTTTTCTTGTAGTTAGTTGTGTTTAAGTTATTACCTTTTTCTAGCATGGCTCTACTGGATGCATTCATTCTCCGACATTTTGGTCTGGATAGTGTTTATGTACGGGATGGTATTTATTATGATAACGCTGCACATCATGTATAGCTTCAGAGCTATTAACGACCGCTTGAGGACCTTGCTTTGTGGTATGATTTATTGGTTTGTACGCAGTAGCTTAGTTCCTTCAAGGGAACTAAAAGAAGTAATGAGATTACCAAGTTCCTTTTTACGTATTACCCTGGTAAATAATCTGTGAAATATTCCTCATTCCTTTCCTCTACTATTCTTGTAGTTAAATTACTGCTAACCGCAGTTTGTTTTGTGCTTTTTGAATTTTTATAATTTTACGCGTTATATCTTACCGTTTCTACAATAACAAACGGATTTCATTTGATTCTTTCTGTTATAGAAATTGCAGATGTCCCGAAACTACCCTTTATAGTACCTTTTGATTTCGGGCAGTATAAGGTCAACAAGAAATATAAGAGATTTATAAATGACAATGTTGATTCTGCGGCAGATTCGGGGCAAATGATTTCAGGTAAGTATTGTGTTGTAATTCAGTCCTCTTTTTTTGTTTTTTCTGGGGGTCAAAGATATCAGATAGTCCCAAGGGGTCAAGGAGCCCCAAGGACTTACTAACGGCTCGTAACAATGTCGTTCCTGCTTTATAATTCATTTTTAAAGTTCTTATAAGTGAAGTAGAAAGAGTTGTGTATGTCCATTATGTACCTAAAATAGTTTATTATTATTCGCATGCCAATAGGTTCAGTTATGATGTTCTTTCTAAAAAACCTGATCACATGTTACCATAGCTGAAACGAAAAGATTAGTTTTGTGTTTTTCAATTTGAATTTGAATTGAAGAATACTCATGACTATTTTAAAATTTAAGATTTATTTTATTGTCATGCATGACTTTAATTCTGGTTTCTAAATCAAGTTTACAATCAATCAGGAAGTCCACGTTGCGTTTTAATTGTATCGTTATTGTTTGGTTGGATAATAAGTCATTTCTAATGTAATATTTACCAGAAGGCGTCAGAAAAAGAGGACGCCCTCATCATGAGACAGTGCGTCGATTGGCTTTAGCATATGCGCAGGCTTGTGAGGTGGTGCGGCAGGTGGAACGATGCTTTGGACCATGTGTACTGATGATGCTGGGCTTCTACTTGTTGATACTGGTGGTCTCAATGTACTTCTTTGTGTGTACCGTTGGTATGTCTTTATTGTGTGCTACCTACTATAATGGCTATGTTATAATGTATCAAAATATTACCACGATTGACTATTTGTAGGCCTGCAAATACCAACTGATTGTGGTAGGTTCAACATTTGATTATGATTTATCTAAAGTCTCATCATAGATGTCGATGCAGTCTTACAGAGCAATCATTTGTCAATTCAGCCTTTTATATATTATTTTGTATACTATATGATAACGAGACGAGCTGGTCGTTAGCCTGATGGTAATCATAGCACCGGCCTATAACTACTGCAGTGCCACTCAACACTTTAAACACAAAAGCCTGCGCCGCACTGCAGTGCGCTCGTTACCCTGATATATTAGGTGCCTATAAACTAACTCTAAGATAATTATAGATAGACTAGCTTCTGCCCGCGGTTTTCACCCGCGTTCCCACCGGAATCGTGCATTTTTCCAGGATAAAATGTAGCCTATGTTACTCTCTGGTCCCTAAACTATATCTGTGCCAAAACGCACGTCGATCCGTTGCTCCGTTGCTGCGTGAAAGAAGGACAACCAACAAACCAACAAACACACTTTCGCATTTATAATAGTAGGAAGTAGGATAATAAATAATAGTATAGTAGGAAGTAGGACTAGTAGGATGTTGCACCTACTAACTGGTGCCGTAGTTCCATTGAAACACTTTTTGCATGTACGTGATAGACACAGTGTCAAATTTTAAATACAATTCAAAACAAATGACTCGAGGGACCCTACGTTTCTTGACACTGGCGATTTATATCGGTCTCAATGTGTCAAAAAACCGTTTTTCTTATTTTTGCAGTGGACCATGGACTTGTACATACTGGTATAGCGACGTACATAGCACTGGTGCTTATAAGAATGTTTTGGACTGTTTTTCACTCTATGAACTTGGTGTTGATCAACGAACCATGTCATTTGACTTGTATGGAGGTAGGTACTGTTTATTAAAAAGTTTCATTATTCTGCCTAATTTTTTTTTACTAGCTTGTGCCCGCGGTTTTCACCTGCGTTCCCACAGGAACCGTGCATTTTTCCAGGATAAAAAGTAGCCTATGTTACTCTCAGGTCCATAAACTATATCTATGCCAAAAATCACGTCGATCCGTTGCTCCGTTACTGCGTGAAAGAAGCACAAACCAACAAACACACTAATTTATAATATTAGTAGGGAAGTAGGGATAGGGACTAGTAGGGATTATTGAATAACGAGACGAGCGGGTCATTTACCTGATGGTAAGCACAATGCCAGCCCATAACAATTGCAGTGCCATTCAGAACTTTCAACCACAAAGGCCTGTGCGGCACTGCATTGCGCACGTAACTCTGAAAAATTAAGTCTCGTAAAAGCCCAGTAATTTCACAACTTTATTGTATTAGACAAGAAATTAAATTTTATTTTTCATCTGAGCAGATTGAAATAACTCATCAGCTAGTGAGCCACCTGATGACATGCAGTTACTCCATTCACGACCCCCTAGCAGGGGAACTAGAGCTGTTCTATAAACAACTCATCCTAAACCAGGCTACATACTCACCTTTGAAAGTGACCACGTTGTCGAGGTCTCTGGTGGTCACGGTGAGTAAATAAACGCTTGCTGAAGATATTACTTTAAAAACTCCAATAGGTTTTACATGATAATATACAAGTAAATATGCAAGTTAACTTATTAAACAAAATTAAAATAACAATCACAGAATTTTTCACAGATAGAGACTAGTTTAAAGTACAATAAGCAGTTAATTTTATTTAGAACTACTTAGCTGCTGCCCGCGGTTTCACCAGCACGGAGATATTGGATTTTATGGTTTTTATTTTGTCGCACGGAACGCTCGTCAGAACCAATTCAAATTTACACTGGAGTTCTACAGGGTTTGCGTGTCTTTCTAGTGCGCGTGCGGAGAGGCCTGAGGTTCACCATAATAAGACGCGGAGATGGAGCGTGTAAACCTAGCCCTCGCGTCGGTGTCTCATTGGGGGGTTGCGTTAACGATGCTACGGCTTCGCGCGTTCTATAAGGGGCAGCGTGGACGCTTATGCAAACGTACGTTTGCTTGTCAGATTAACAACGCTTTTGCGTCAAGCGCGGATTTCGTGATACTCGAAATGCGCGCTTGACGAAAAAGCGTTGTTATTCTGACAAGCAAACGTACGTTTGCATAAGCGTCTACGCTGCCCCTAAGTGCACCCGTTGGACTATCACACGATCATTTTCATCGCGCCACCAACTCACACCTTTTTGTCGTACAAACTTTAGCAAATTAGGATGACGCCTTAAGGATTCTCTCATAAAATGTATTAAAGGACTATCTTAGGGATATATCCTACTCATGAAAGAATAATCATGACAAATGGCGGAGAAGAGAACCATATATTTACACAAAAAAAAAACAAAAGAGTGTAGAACCTCCTCCTTTTTCGAAGTCTGCTAAAAGTTGTATTAATTTCTTTTCAGATTCTCAGCAGCATCACTACGTATTTAGTTGTAATATTACAACTATAAGGGCATGCATTCAAAGCAGTCTGAATTTCGCAATTCATCTTTATAAACTAAACTACGCTTCACAATATACAGTGCCTGTATCTTCTTCTTTACTTAAAATTGAGTATAGCTTCTTGACACGATATTTTCTCTAGCTTACGCGCGTTTGCTGTTTTACTAAGATAGTTTTAATTTGTGTGTTATATCCTACAAATATCCATCCATACTTTATATAATAGATGCAAATACGACTAGTAGGATAATAACGCCCATTCAAGGGACCGCTGGGCGCTATTACCCTTCGTGGGCGCTATTGACACAAGCACACCCTACGAGGAAGAAGGGGGGATCATGGACATCGGTGAGCTGCAGCTAGCTATTAAATATATAAATTATAAGTACTTATATATTGTTTATTATTTTTGTAATTAATGGGCGTTCTTGTCCCACTTCCTCAGGGCGTCATTACCCCTTTCGTTTTAAACGCCCAATGCAGTATGTTTAGAGAAATCTTATTTTTTGGAACAAAATAACCTTTGTACTGTTACTACATAGTAAAACAGTACTAATGTTTCTGTGTGATATAAAAAACAATTATTAAAAAAAAGATTATAACCAGAACTTTGGTAGTTATTGTGTTAAATGTTGATTTGTGTGTGAAATGTTTTTTCTAATAAAGAAACTTATATGCGACCGTTATATTTTATTCAACATAATTATAACCACTAAGAATTCCTTTATCTGTCTAACATGCTGTTAGTGGTAGCTTTGCTCGTGAAGTCTGCCGCCAAGCAGTAGTGTGCAAGCATTACTGTGTTCCGGTTTGAGGAGCAAGGTATCCAGTGAAATTACTGGGCTTATGAGACTTAATACCTAATGTCTCAGGGTAACGAGCGCACTGCAGTACCGCGCAGGCCTTTGTGTTTCAAAGTTCTGGGTGGCACTGCAAATGTTATGGGCCGGCGTTATGCTTACCATCAGGCAAACGACCAGCTTGTCTCGTTACCAAATAACATAAAAAAAAAAACATTCTCTTAGCGGCCGGACTATAATACCTATACCTATATCCTCTAATATTATAAATGCGAAAGCGTGTTTGTTGGTTTGTCCTTCTTTCACGCAGCAACGGAACAACGGATCGACGTGATTTTTGGCATAGATATAACTTAGGGACCGGAGGGTAAGTAACAAAGGATACTTTTATCCCGGAAAAATGCACGGTTCCTGTGAGAACGCGGGTGATAGCCGCGGGCAGAACCTAGTCATAACATAATTATATTTCATAAGCTCCATTCTTCAGATATAGTTAGATATTTACACAACGTAGTCCTTTTTTCACACAGGTAAATTCGCACGCTTTTAGAGTCGTATCGATTAAAAAATCGATTCTACCGCCGGTACCCTCACTACAGCGCCTCCCTATAACGTCATTCTTTTTTCGTGCGCGGTACAAGACGCACGCGTCTCAACAAGTTTCGTCGCAAAAGAATTTAAATTCATCATACCGAAACGACAAAATGAAGATAAATTAATACATCGCTACAAGAACAAAATTAAGGAACTTGATAACAAGAAACAACAAGCCTCCCGACGTCGTCGGGTTATAATATATTCCGATTCGGAATCAGAGTCTGAGGTCGAAAGAAAAGAAGGTTAGTACCTACACTATCAGTTTCTATAAGTGTCCCAAACTCGTTAAATGCATCTCTAAGTCTGCCGGGAGGTTAACTGCGGGTTAACACGAGGGCTAGACATGATGTAATAAAAACTACAGAGTAGTTTCTATAAGTGTCCCAAACTCGTTAAATGCATCTCTAAGTCTGCCGGGAGGTTAACTGCGGGTTAACACGAGGGCTAGACATGATGTAATAAAAACTACAGAGTAGTTTCTATAAGTGTCCCAAACTCGTTAAATGCATCTCTAAGTCTGCCGGGAGGTTAACTGCGGGTTAACACGAGGGCTAGACATGATGTAATAAAAACTACAGAGTAATTTCTATAAGTGTCCCAAACTCGTTAAATGCATCTCTAAGTCTGCCGGGAGGTTAACTGAGGGTTATACACGAAGGCTAGACATGATGTTATAGAAACCTGGAGGTTGCCTGCGGGTCATACACGAAGGTTCTAATAAAAACGTTAGATACCTATCAAGTAACGTTAGATATGAATAAGGTTTGGCACAAGCAAGTTTTTAATGATATTTTTATATCGTAACACTTTATTGCTTTCAACCCACAAATATTTTTTTTGTAATATCTCTATTCAGACCTATTTTTGGCTGTATTTCGAAACTTTATGTACTTTATCTGTATTTATCACTTGTGCTGTTGGTCTTGTAATAAACAAAGAGTTAAAATAAATAAATAAAATTCATGACGAGTCAGTGGACATAATCCCCTTTGCGTACGACGCTATAATTAATATTGCGCCGCTCGACAATGCAATGCCTGTCGATGAAATCGAAACATTGCGGACAACTAGCACGGCCGTGTGGTTGAATGAAACTGAAACAACACCAAAAGCGACTGTGGACTTTACTAAGCCTAAATGTCGAAATTTCGGCTGCTATCGAAGTGAGACAAAGCCAATTAGGTCAAGGTATATCGGCCATTTCTATAGGTATGTCAATGCTCATTAATTATAGTAACAAGGTTGAGGCTATCAAATTTCAGTCTGAGGGCTGCAGAATCTTATGTGATATGCACTTTATTGAAACTTAAACACGAACTAAGCTAATAACCTTTTTTGAACATCATACAAGATGAAGCATGAGATCACACTCTATTTTTAAAAAAAAAAAAAAAAAAAACGGAAAAAATCAAAGCAGCTAAGGCGATAGAAAAACAAGGCTTACAAATAAAAAGGAATGCACCAGCTACGACAAAATCTGCAACTCAACCACAAATCATAAGACCTCGACAGTCGGGTAACTAAAGACAGGCCGTCCTCGATGCCCCTCGTCCGCGAACAGGGAGGGGCGAGGAGGGATGTACAACTCAAACAGACCTCCAGTTACATCATGATTATGAATGACTATAACTAAAAATAAGTTTGTCTTAGATGGTATATTAAATGGCTACCGTATACCGATAGCTCAAGTACATGCATACGTACCTTCTAATCATACGTTTTCTCAGATAGAGAAAAATGAAATGCAGCTTGCATTCAATCAAGGCAATCTACTTGATTTAGGGGCCATATCCGTTTGCAATAACCAAGATAGTATGCAATAGTTATCAACTATATTTTTAGCACCTAAACCTAACAGTACGGATAGGTTCACCATAAATTTAAAATCTTTCAATAAATTTGTAAAGACAGACCACTTTAAAATGGAAGATTATCGAACCGCCTGTAGTTTACTACCCTCAAATGGCTATGTAAAAACTATTGATCTCAAAGAGTCATATTTAATTAGTACCAGTTCATGTAGATGACAAAAAATATTTGCAGTTTCAGTTTGAAAATAGTACTGGACAGTATTCTGTCCAGTACTATAATATTTCATATACGAATTTAATGCTATGCCTTATGGACTCTCAACGGCACCAAGAACATTCCCAAAAATTATAAAAGAAGTTGTTGGTCATCTAAGAAGTAGCGGTTTTAGTTCTGTCTCATGTTTAGACGATACTCTGTGCATAGGAAGTACCTATGACGATTGCCCCCGCAACGTTAAGGAAACTATCAAACTTCTCAAATGCTTAGGATTGGTTGTAAATTAAAAAAAAAAAAAAAAACATGTATTATAATCTATACAACAATGCACATTTTTAGGCTTTAATTTTGACACTGTAAATATGTCAATATAGCCACCTGCAAAGAAACGAACAAAAATATTTCATCTAACTGAACATTTTGTAAAGCTTCCACGATGCACAATTTGAGAATTTTCTCAGTTCTTAGGCGTTCTCACAGCAGCTCGCCCGGCTGAAAAATACGGCTGGCTATACACAGAAGTTTTTAGAGAGAGAAAAGTATCTCGCACTTCAAAATGACACTAATTATGACACTAAATTTAAATTATCAGCGAATGTTCTACCAGATTTATACTGTTGGAGAGCAAACATTCTAGCCACAAAAAAAAAAAAAAAACTCGGTAGCTCGTCCAGTTTATGATTTAGACATTTATACAGATGCATCTAGGATTGGCTGGGGGGCCGTCTATAATAATTTGTGCACAAATTGCCATTGGAAAGAAAGTAAACTGAGGATAAACTTTTTAGAACTTCAACCTGCCTTTTTCGGGCTAAAATTTTTTGCTACAAACAAAACCAATTGCACCATATTGACGCGAATAGACAATACGACAGCTATAAGCTACATTAATGGAATCTATTTCGAGATCTATTTGGAAATGGGGTGAAGAACAAACTCTATAGTTGTTCGCTTCATACATAAATACTAAAGATAACGTAGAAGCTGATGAAGAATCAAAAGAATCAACCCTGATATTGATTTAGAACTTTGCTCACAAGCTTTTCAAACCATTGTTCAAAAGTTTGGCGAACCTAGTATAGATGTTTTCGCATCTCGAGCCAATACCAAATGTAACACTTACGTTTCATGGAAGCCAGATCCATATGCATTTAGGGTAAAACACCCAATTATCAGCACTTTAAGAGGTTGTCTCATTTCAAATTGGTTTTTTAAATTAAAAGCAACTTATATCAGCTAAATTGTTGCGATTATTAAACATCTTGTTTATTAATCTTTATATTTGTATAACTTTTGAAACGATAACGTTAGCAATACAAGAGAATATTAAAAGAGATTGAAAAATGATCGTACCTCCATTTATTGGCATGCTTGTTGCCAGTTGTTGGCACGAAATTACCCAATTATCAGCACCAAGATTGGAGCAAATAAAATTCTTCTACAAATAGAGTTGTAAGGCTTTTATTAAAATATAGGCCATTTAGAATTAGACCTAGGTATTCCAAGAAAATATATCCGTAACAAGTTACAGTTAAAACTCTTTTTATTTCAGATTTTTCAATAATATACTTTTGTCTTACTAATCTTTGTCACTTTTTTCTTCTTTTCTTGTTTTTGTAATCGAATTATTGCGCGAAAAGAGAGCTCAAGTTAGGAATCGGGTTCAGGTGAATCCAATTAATCATCATCATCATCATGATGAATCGTTATCATCATCAGCCGGAAGACGTCCACTGCTGAACATAGGCCTCCCGCATAGAACGCCGCTTGGATCGGCTACTCGCCTCTTGCATCCAACGGTCCCCCGCGGTTTTGACAAGGTCATCCGTCCACCTAGTGGGGGGCCGTCCTACACTACGTGTTCCGGTTCGTGGTCGCCACTCGAGAACCTTTCTTCCCCATCGGTTATCGGTTCTACGAGCGATGTAGCCTGCCCATTGCCATTTCAACCTGCTAACTTTGAGAGTTATGTCGGTGACTTTCGTTCCCCTGCGGATTTCCTCGTTTCTCATTCTATCACGCAGGGAAACCCCGAGCATAGCCCCATGGCTCGTTGTGCAACTTTGAGCTTGTTAATGAGCCAACAGTAAAAAAATCCAGTTATTGGCACAGAATTAAAACAACTATGAACACTATGCTCATAAATGGTAAATGTGGTTTCAGCATGGTGCCATCATTTGGAGAACGATCATATACAAAGCATTTATTCAAAAAATACCCTTATTCCATAATACCAACAAAGGTAACTATTGAAAAACAACTAAATTAGTTTACACACATTAAGGTGCCGCTTCATGACCTGCCCAACGCAAAAATGGCCTTAAGTCTTTTTTTTTTCATCGAAGAAAAACAGGCATTACGGAAAAAGGAGAGACAACGCCAGAGGCTTCGGTTCGCATTCTGAAAATTTTGAAATAAATTTCCAAATAAAATTTCCAAAGACAATTAGTGCGTGGTAATTTCCTAAACCTTTTCCAGGAAATACGTGTAAAAACACGCACACTTGTAAGGCATTATCAAAAGAAAATGCCTTACAAGTTTGTAAAATAAATGTTTGTTATTTAGAATCTCCATTACATGTCCAAGGATTATATGGAAGTGTTTTGTTGAATTTTACATTTATGAGAACACTGTGAACGGCTAAAGTCAAGGTAAAATTTGTCCAAAAAAGCTGATTTTTGAAGGCTTGTGCTGAGTTGGAATCTCAAAATTTTAAATTTTTGCTCCCACGGAATCCTAGATATAGAGTACATGATAACTATTTGCTCAAAACTTCTAAATAAAAATTTTTTAGGACACTATAATCGCGTACGAGCGTTTATATGGAAAGTATGGCGAGCTGTAGCCTCTTAAACCCACATATCAACATGGGTGCTGATAAATTAGAAAATCTAAAAAAATTGTACCCAATTGTTGGCATCCTCTTTTTAGCAATTAGTTAACGGAAAGCTTTAAATGTTTTATTCTAAAAAGGGTCTTCATACTTATAAAACACTTAATAAATACAATTTCATTAAAATCATCTAATCACTACAAATATAATGTTAATTTTAAGCAGGTAAGATCTTACCGTCGATCAATCAAAATGGCCGCAAAATTACAATAACTGCAGAACGACTTCTTTGAATCACTTTGTTGGCGCCATTTTTAGCCTTTTCGTATTAAAAACTTTGCTATTGTTAAAAAGATGAATTCTGCCGTATTTTTTTCCAATTGGCAATGTAAGAACCATACACAGTAATAAATGGTTTGCACTTTTTTGCCAAGGTGCCGTTATTTGGTGCAGTGCTGACGTTTGGGTGATTTACCCTACCTTTGAAGCGTTTACGATTTCTTGGCATAATCACTACTTTTATTGCTTTCCCCATTTCCATTGATTCTCAAGTGCTTACAAAAAACTGTGAGCGAGCAATCAACTGGAATTTTAGTGTTTCTATACTGGCCTTCGCAACCATGGTTTCCTTTGTTAATACCCGTTTGAAATCTAAGATAATTTGACTACACGATTATTTACGATCTCGTTACAGGGCGCATCTTGGTCAAGAGATTGCTCTGGCTGCCGCGATACCCTCGAACAAGCGTTCACATATCGAGGTGTACCACTGACAGCCCTAGATTTAACGATTGATTATCTCTCGCCAATTAGCCTTAAGTAGAACAGCACTACATCTTAATTATGGTGGAATTACTGTATAAAACAATAGTTTTAATTTCTTAGATTCTGAAATAGCATCAATTATTTTGGTTTTAACGGAACAATTCTAAAGAGGAGTTTCATATGGCTCATTAAATACTCATCGTTCGGCTCTCTCATTACTTCTAGGAAAGGAAATAGGCTCTGATGAAAACATATAGCGCTAGTTAAAAGGAGCTTTTAAAATTAGATCAAGCACACCCAACTATTCATATACATGGGACCCTCAAACAGTACTTAACTTTGTTTCGGATTGGAATCCTAAAGATAATTTGCCTTTAGATCAAATCACTAAAAAACTTACAATACTCATTGCTTTGTGCACCGTTCACCATGTGCAAACACTTTCTGTAATAAAAGTAAATGATATTATGATTACTCAAAATCAGATAAGTAATTATTAATATATCAGATATTATTAAAACATCAGCTCCCGGTCGTGAGCAGCCGATTTCGTTATTACTCTACTTTCAAGATAAAGAGAGTATTGGTTCTGCCGTTCGGGATAGCCTGTTCATAACCCACAAACGTCCGCATGAATATGCTTCAGCGCAAACCATCAGTCGATGGATAAAAGACGTTTAGCTGCTGGTTTTTCTGTTGATTCTATCCGTAAGATAGCCGGTTGGACACCAATTTCGAAAACCTTTGCAAAGTTTTATAATCGTCCAACAATTGTAGAAAACTTTGCTAGGTCATTACTTTAACCTAGACTTACTTAGTTTTTGTGTGATTATATTGTGCACATGTACAATTAAGTATTATTTTAGTTAATTCGGTTGCGTAACATTTAATAATGATTCAAATTGAATAAATATATTTTCTCTTTATTCAAAAATATCTTCGTTTCATGTGCAATAACTTGATTTATTTTATCTACTTATTACCAAAAACCTTTTGTCTCTAAACATCTACGTTGTGTAAATATCTAACTATATCTGAAGAATGGAGCTTATGAAATATAATATATGATCAAACGAACTTCACAAGCGAAGTTCGATCATTATTATATGAATAGCTCCATTCGAAGATATAGGAACCCTCCCTCCACTACCCGATAAGTGAACAAAAGTTTTTGGGTAACTTCTCTAAAAGAATGACGTTATAGGGAGGCGCTGTAGTGAGGGTACCGGCGGTAGAATCGATTTTTTAATCGATACGACTCTAAAAGCGTGCGAATTTACCTGTGTGAAAAAAGGACTACGTTGTGTAAATATCTAACTATATCTTCGAATGGAGCTATTCATATAATAATGATCGAACTTCGCTTGTGAAGTTCGTTTGATCATATATTATAACCTTTCTTGCCACGAAGCATTTTATTTAGAAAATACGGGTAAATATTTATACAAGAAGTAGCGTCCGTTGTTAGTATATTAAAACAAATAATTGTTTCATTTATCATTGTTTAATGACGAAATATTGTTGGAATTCATTTATTTTTTAAGAAGTTCCTAAACTATTATAAGTAGACGGTCATTATCAAACCGAGATTTAGTTCTCGATAACAGTCATTAATCAGTCTATACTGTCTTTATAAAGAGGTGAAATTAGTGATCGGTTTGTTAGTTTGTTACCTCAGCTCCAATATACAGCTCCAAGATACAGGCCTAGTGCTTAGTTTGGAGCTCGCCGCTAATCCTTCGTTAAACTAAGTGTTTGTTTCTTTTGTTAAGTAAAATAATAATGTACATTTCGTTTTTCTTACCACGCGTGCGAACCCACGAGCAAATGGTAGTAACCTTTATCGAATCGAACTGTCAACTAAACTATAAATCAAAATATTAATACAATAACATGTTTCACGAACAGACATATAATTAAGCTGTCTAAATAAATCTACCACACTTATAAGGCACTTTCTTCACGAGCGAGTCTATGGAAACTGCTCTAATACCCCTTCTCTAATATATTAATTTAATTCTTTAATTCTTGTTGGTTAGGTAAGCTATATCGGATCTACCGTAGCACTGACCGTACCATCTGTTGATTGTACGGTCAAGTTTTTTTTATAGGTAGGTTCTCAATAGATCCACAGCTTATAAAACTGTATGTTATGAGAAAAACATATTACTATCTCACTTGATCCATTATAATTTATATAACAAAGACCTATCGAGCACAAAAATAATAATAAAAAACCATTTGATACATTTTGTGTCATATGTTTGAAAACAGATCCAATGAGAAAATAAAATCTCAGTAGATCCATTGCGGATCTGACTCATGGATCTAATGAGATTTACTAGCGATTGCTTTATGGTTTAATATCATTTGATAATTATATTCATATTTCATTGTTTAATTTCATTAACATCTTTATTTTCATTCATCTTAGTACAAACTTTAAAAAACCCCGCGATACCATCAAAATTCACACAAACTTCGAGGAGATGAGTCATCGGGACGAGCCGGCCATCAAAGTTAAAATAAATGACTAAGCGCTCGTTCCAAATTGGTATAGCAGGATCAAGAAGAAGGGCAAAAAACTGAATAGTTATGCTTCCAAAGATTTCTTGTAATGCAATTGTTTTGCTTGTAAAATAACGGCTGTAAAAGTAGAATACAATGCTCGGCTAACTTCACTTCAATGTCAATTCAAAGTTCAATTTTTACTATACAATTTTGATGAGCTTTTAACTACATGGAAGTTATCACGTCTAGTTATACTTGCACCATTTTTACTACTGGCTAATTTTCAGTTTAAAGAATGATGATATGTAAATTAGACCTACACAATAAACGATTACATTTAAAAAAAAATGTACTTTAACAAAAATATCTATCTGGTTTATGCGATATTATCGCTCGTGGAAACGGTGCCTTAGTAAACACTTGTCGTTGAACACCTTGGTAATCCAACATTGGAGTTACTAAAAAAACAAATCATTAGTAATGCGCAATGAAATAATTATTGGTAGCTTACAAGCAAAGCTTATTCTAAGATTATGAAACTATTGGATAAGTCTAATAATGACAGAAACAAACAAAAAAAAATTATATTATTTAACTTAGTAATATTAATATAATGATTGGTCTACATTAGTTTTCTCTATGATCAATTAATTTGCTTGAAAAAAATTACATTTGGTATTCCTTTAACTTAACTTATGATTTATTTTACTTATGGCAGCTCGAGTTAATGATGCCTTAATGCGTTATCGATTTGATTTCTTATAACAATCGATTTTATTTATGAAGCGGCTTTAATCAATTTGACACATCATCACCAAGAATCTGACAATTCATTATAATAAAATAATATTGAAGTATGTATTTCAGGCAGTTTTGAATTTTTTTCGTAGAAAATTACTTGAATAGTCTTCATTACATACATAATCTGTGAACTCAGCATATACGTGGGGCACTCAGAATATTTCTAGAAACTAAAAAAAAATGTTCTATAGGGTATAATTTTTTTTTTATTAAATCTTTTCAAAGTACTCTCCACTAGCGTCTATATAAAGTTTCATGCGTCTGGACCAATTCTAAAAACATTTTTTCTAGTCTTCTTCAGACACCTCTTCTACAGCCGGCTCGAACGCCGCTAGCGCATCTTCCGGCGACGAAAACTGTGTTCCTTTCAGTATTTTTTTTATTTTGGGGAACTAAAACAAGTCACACGGCACCAAATCAGGACTTTAAGGTGGGTGACCTAACAGTTTAACCGGTGTGCTATCCAGGAAGCCCCTAGTTTTGAGCACCGAGTGCGCGGGTGCGTTGTCATTATGGAGCAGTAGCCCGCGGAGCCCCGTCTTCGGCCGCTTGTTGCTCACTGCCTCGAACACTTCTGGCAAGCATTTTGTAGTATACCACTCAGCATTGATGCTACTTTGATTCCGTAAAGGAATTGACACCAGATACCCACTTAAAGTGAAATGACTAGCAATCAAAATTTTGCCTGCGCTTCTAGACCGCTTCACTTTGGTAGGTCTTGGTTCATTTTGAAACAGCCACACTGTTGACTGGCGATTAGTTTCTGGATCGTATTGATAAATCCAAGACTCGTCACCTGTGACGATATCATAAATACGCCGAGATGAGCCTGCGTCAAATTATACCGTCATGTCACGGCACCATTCCACGCGGGCCTGCTTCTGAGCTTCAGTGAGGTTTTGCGGTACCCAACGGGATACAATCCTCCTCACGTGAAGGTGCACGTGGAGAATCTCGTGAATGTTTCCCGATCCGATCTGCAACGTCTGCTGAATGTCTTCGTATATTATACGCCTATTCTCTCGAATTAATTTTTTCATTGCCAGCACGTTTTCTTCTGTAACTGCCGTCACAGGGCGACCCCTTCTTTTTTCGTCAGTGAAAGATAACCGACCACGCTTAAATTCATTATACCAGTGATACACAGTTGCTTTTGAAGGGCCCTTATCCGAAAAAGCCATTTGAAGTCTATTGAAAGATTTCTCCGGTTTTAGGCGACATTTAAAATCGTAAAAAATCATGTCGCGAAAATGTTCTCGATGAGGTTCCATTTTTCATAGAGACACGATTTTGCAAATGAGCTCATATGAAAATATGGAAGGAAATTTGAAATTGGAACGTTCGAATTTTTACTTATAAATAATTATACTTTTATAATATATTACAACTGGCAAGTGTTTCAAACAAAAAATATGAGATTCTAGAAACTTTCTGAGTGCCCTGGTATAGATATGGGAAATAAATAAAACGCACGCGCCGCGCCGCGCCGCTTCCCTAAAAAAACAGCGTTCGTGGAGTATTTTTGTGTTTGTGGTTGCCTGTTAATTATGGAACTTCATAGGCATACTTCAAAAGTAAAATAAATGCTTGGTTGGTCCCGTTACAAAGTATAAATTAGTAAATAACCAAGAAAGCTTGAAACAGTGTTTATCATAACTTGTTTGGCATTTATGGTTTATGGTGGTGTGCGAAAATACTAGGCACAAATACCTGTTTCTTGATTAAAATACTTAATGTGCCGCTTCATGACCCGCCTAACGCAAAAAGCCTAGAACGCAAAAATGGCCTAAAGGCTTGTTGGTTTATCGAAGAAAAACAGACACTACGGAAAAAGAAAGACAACGCCAGAGCCTTCTGTAGGTATTCTGAAAATTTTGAAATAAATTTCTAAAGAAAATTTCCGAAGACAATTAGTGCGTGGTAATTTCCTAAAACGTGTTCCAGGAAATACGTGTTTTTGAAAAATGCCTTACAAGTTTGCGAAAAAAATGTTTGTTATTTAGAATCTCCATTACATGTCCAAGGATTATATGGAAGTGTTTTGTTGAATTTTACATTTATGAGAACACTGTGAACGGCCAAAGTCAAGGTAAAATTTGCCCAAAAAAGCTGATTTTTGAAGGCTTGTACTGAGTTGGAATCTCAAAATTTTACATTGTTGCTCCCACGGAATCTTAGATATAGAGCACATGATACCTTTTTGTTCAAAACATCTAAAGAAAAATTTATTAGGACACTATAATCGCGTACGAGCGTTTGTATGGAAAGTATGGCGAGCTGTAGCCTCTTAATCACTCCACTAATAGGTACATTTGGTGCTTATCCATAAATTTCATGTTCTTTGATACAAGCAAAATCCAGTATGTAAACAAACAAATACATTGTTGGATAAAGTCTAAGCTAGGTATTTGTCATGCCTGTCTGGAGTCAACTTTTTAAAGCACCTTTTCAATGTGATTTATTTCTGTGGTGAAATTTAAAACTTTCCAAAATTATATGCCAAAGAAAACAATTGAAACATTTATTTTTGCAATATCTATTCGTTGTTGGCAGTTGTAATTTAGTGCTTTGCGAAACGTCAAGTTACCTAAGAGACTAAAAATGTAAAGTGTGATTTTTTTTGCTATAAACCGACGGAATGGAGAAGGTATATGCGTTTAGGGTGAGAGGTTGTTTGTTTGTTTGTTAGTATGTGCACACATGCATGTTCCCGTTTATCTTCAGAACGGTTTGACCGATTTAGATATGGTTTTCTGCATAGGGTTTGTCATTCATGGGCGATGGTTCTTAGATACATGTTATGACATAAACTCGCCAGGGGGCGCTGCAAATAACATTTTTCTCTCTAAAGACTGTTCACATTTATCTCCAGACGGTTTGATCGATTTAGATAAGTACGGTTTCTTATTACAGCGCTCTCTATGTTTTACCTAAGTTCAGGTGGCCATGCACGTTATTAATGGTACACAATATGATACAAGTGTGCTATATTGGTCATTACACACGAGGTGCCTTTATTCGCGCGAACCGAAGGCGAGGGTGTAATGACCAACATAGCACACGCGTTTCATACGACCTTTTTCAACACACTTGCGAGGAAATAAACAGAATTGTATTGTTATTAAATTGTTGTTAAAAAGATCCGTACTTGCACTACAGGTGAAAGCAGAGGCGCGAACAAAATCGACAAACAGCCAATATTAAAATTATAATAAACCGAATATTTTTGTATCTATAACATAAGTTATTGTGAACAATAACTAAGGCGGAACGATTTATTCATTGTAAAAAAGTTATTTGAATTAAAATTATTTGAATTGAATTAATTGAATGCCTGACACTTTGAGTTTTGAATTTTGAAACGATTGCTTACAAGTAGGTGAACTAGGGTCATAGACAGTAAAGAAGAAATTCTCTAAACAGTGTAAAATAAAAAACAAAATAAAAAATTTCGACAAAACCCACGACGTATGTAAACATTGTAATCGAAAAAGAATTAAATAATTTTCTTGAAAAACCCCCGACTAAAAGGGAAAGTAACGAAAGATAAGTTAAACCCAAGAAAATCCGTCGGGGGCTGCCAATGCCATCTGTAGATAAGATAAGATAAGATAAATTTTATTTGTATAAAACATGAGTATTATACCAACTTTAAATTATATAAGTAGGTGGTACATCGATGTTATAGTCATTACAGGTTCATCATGTTTTGTAGGCGTACAAATTGAGAGGCGGACTGTCATTTTTAAGTTACATATTCTATATAAATAATTGAAACAAACTTCAATAATTTCAAATACAATATTAAAAAAAACATTATTTTTAATTAAATTAATGATTTAACTTTTTTTTTACAAGTATAAAAATGTCAAAAAAGAAGTTTTAATGTCAAAACAAAGACGCCAAAATAGTAATACAAAATACTGCATACAATAATAACTAACGTCATTATTAAAATTTATCCTTGAGGAAGTCATTAATACTATAATAACATTTGTCAAGCTTTCTAAATCTTTTTTTAAATAAATTGGTCCTAATTTCAGATAAAATGAAGTACAGAAAACTTATAAAACTGCAAAATTTCAGTTAATTTTAGGGCAGGCAACTGGAAAATAGAAAATAGAATAGAAAGACAAATTTAAAAAAAATTTGTTTTGTTATAGGCACCGTATATACTTTCATATGCATTTGGTAGAAAGTTGTTGTTTTGATATTACAAACAGACACTTCAATTTTATTTATTTGTATAGATAGGTAGACACTATATTCATTTCGACTCTAAACCTCAAGATGATTAAAAATATAAAAACTAAAGTAATACCATAAAAGAATTCCTTTTCTTTCAAAAATCCCAATCTATTCTGTGACCTTTGATTATTGTGACTTAGTTTTTGTTAATACTATTATTTCTTGATTAATTGAATAATGCGTTATTTAAATTAACGTTCGTTGACGTTCAAAGGAACATGAAAATGCCAATTTTTGTAAGCAATGAAAGAAGTCCGGAAGCTATGGCTGCTCAAACTGATTGCTACGTGTCAGGAGTTATTGCAGCAGTGCTGCGTGTAGGAAGATTTGTGGGAGTATCTCCCCTCCATTTTGTGAAGAAAAAGTCTGGATGGCGCGTGAGTGTTTCTCCAGGGTGGAGTATCTACGGATACTTCCTTGTAACTATCGTCAGTAAGTAAATTAAATTTAAAATAAACGAGTAGGTACTTATATTTAAATTTAGAACTTATCTTGTAGAGAAACCATTTCCATACGCCTTTCTCTGTCACTTCTGCAATTGATTCAGTTAACTTTCTATTTACTAAAGGTAATCCAGCTCCGTAGATATCAACAACGAGATTTCGTGGAAAATATTTTTTTCCGTAGTCCGGTTGATCGGACTACTGAACCGTACCACTGGTAAAATGTGTTTTTTTTTCTGTATACTACAAAAACTAAAAATAAAAACTACTGAGAGCGAAGTGTTCTATATTTTTATAAGTAAATATAATATAAACACTTACGCACTCATACCCCTGCACTAAGGCGAAGATTCAGAGACGAGTCTAATCGTGTAAGTAGTTTTGCTTCCATATGTCAAAACTGTATATGATTTTGACATATGGAAACATGAGTCCACGCTTAGATTCGACTCTGAATTTTAGCTTTTGAGTCTCTGTGTTGCAGGTGGCATGGTCAACACAAACTGGTTTGTTAGTGGGAGGACTAACTCTTCTGCGAGTGTCCGTCTGGGTTGTTACCACCGCTTTGTGAGTGAAGTCTGCCGCCAAGCAGTAGTGTGCAAGCATTATTGTGTTCCGGTTTGATGAGCAGAGTTTCCAGTGAAATTACTGGGCTCATGAGACTTAATAGGTACCTAATGTCTCAGGGTAACGAGCGCACTGCAGTGCCGCGCAGGCCTTTGTGTTTCAAAGTTCTGGGTGGCACTGCAATTGTTATGGGCCGGCGTTATGCTTACCATCAGGCAAACGACCAGCTCGTCTCGTTACCAAATAATATAAAAAAAAACATAACAAGACTTTATGCTCACTACAAAAAGTGTGCTCCGGCCGGAGGTCAACCCCGGGACTCCTCGCTTTGCAGGCAGGGTTCCTACCATTTACCACGGAGCCGTCAAATTTTAATACTTTCACTAAAACACTAATTCTATTCCAGTATTGGTAACTATTACGGCTGCCGTCATCGATATACAAGTGGATCAGAGCAAATCTGTCCGTATGCGTACCAATACGCGCCGCATGGTATGGATCATGGAAGCGATTTTAATGCTTCTGATCGCGGGGATTGCTGTCTATGGAGCTCCAGATCAGATGCGATCCATGATAGCTTGCTTAAATCATGTGCAGAAGGTAAAAATTTTTTTTACTATTCATAATCTGCTGGAAAACGCCCACTGCTTATCAGCCTACCCTAGAAAGGGGGGATTTTGCCATAGTACACCACGCTTAGCAGGTGTCTTGTTTAGCGCAGTAGATTATGTTGTTGACCGAAGTGCTCCTTTGGGGCCTATTTGAATAAAGCATTTTAAAAAGAATGCCCATTCTCTCGATTTTCCCTTAGACGCCTCTTACAGCACCTACGAAGGTAAGATATGGGGTGGTAATATGCTTACCACAGTTCACTATTATTTCAAGTGGCCGCCCAAATCCTACTAAAGGTAACACCGGAACAGTTGCTGAACCTATATCAAGTACAAGTTCGGTCATGTACGGAGTATTGTTCCCATCTGTAGGATGGCTCGGCTAAGTACGAGCTTGAGGCGTTAGGCTGAGATTCAGAGACGAATCTAAGCGTGGACTCACGCTTCCATACGTCAAAATTCTATACAGTTTTGACATATGGAAGCCAAAGTCTACGCTTAGAATCGTCTGTGAATCTTAGGCTTAGAGTCTAGCTAGGTTGCAGAGTCTGCATTGGCGCAAATTTGCTGACCAATCGGTTTTCTACCAGTGACATTTCGGCGAGTGAGATTCCCCTTTCCACTTTCCATCATCAGACGACCGGACAAACGGCGAAGCGACGTCTTTACGTTGTTGATATTTCTCGCTATTGTAGGTATTAGTTTTAAAAATAATCGAACAAAATCTTTATTTTTCCAGATAACCTATGAGCTGAACATCAACCATTGGTCAACTGGTTCAGAGCGAGAGAAGATGAGCTTATTCGTCTTCTGGGCGATAGCCATCGTGGCTATCACCGGTATCGATCTTGTTGTTATGACGATTATGGTCCATCTGGCAGATGCTGAGAGTATGCCTTTCTGTTTTTTTTATACTACATATTGGGTAACGAGACGAGCGAGTCGTTTTCCTGGTAGCAAGTATGCTTGCTGCTATTATATTTATTGGCTGGGGTTATGATAAGGCCATAAATATGGATGATCCTACAATAGGAAGGTTAACGCCATTATGTTATGATGTTAATCAATTTGTTTTCTCATGAGAATCAAAGGTATTTATCGATAAAACTGGAAATCGAACGCTAGAAACGTCAAAAATAAGAGTCAAAGTCGGGCGTACGTAGCGAAATTATATATTTTTGAGAATTCAATTTTAATTGCGTTGTTGATTTTGTTAAACCTATATAACGGCAGTAATTATCCATTTTGTGTTTTGTTCAACATGCTGTAACGGTTTCGTTACACTAGGTACTAATTTCTAGTAGTTTTTAGCTAAAATTAAAATGTTATAATTCTTAAATATCTAACCCTACGCATCGCGTACAAATAACTGGTTTCGGAAATCAGCTGTCCGCACGGTACCGTTAACCGGAGCGAAGGAAGGAGCAGGCGCACGGGCGCACTGCGCATGCGCGGACTGCGGACTGACCGGGCGGCTCACTTCGGACGCTCGAGATCATTCATTACTGCCTCGCGCCTACGGCGAGTTAAACAACATCTAACAGCATTGTTCTAAAACATTCGTTGGATTTTTAGAAATTACCTAATTCTAATTGTTTATTCATAACAATATTATAAAAGTGCGTACTGTGTTACCCCATTGGGTGAGTGTTGCTTAATTTTATCTAGTTTTAGCTGCTTGCTTTTATTGTGACTTGGTTGTGTTAGTTGTGAGCCCATTATGAAGAAATTCATATCACGATTGTTATGGGAGAACTTGATTGTGATGGCTTATCTTATTCATCTGCAAGATTTTAAGTGTTCTTTTGGGATATGATCAGTAGAAATCTTATAACGGTCAATTTGTATGACATTGACCGATCTTCACTTGTCCGTCCGTTAATTTGAAATTGCATTTTCCAAACACTTGTGTAATGATGAGTTATGCTGTGTATTATGTTTTATACTAAGTATTTATAATTTAATTTTAGCCTTGTTTATTTAGTGAACCTATTCTGAAGCTAGATACATTGAGTAAATAATAAAAGGTTCATGCCACTTAATTACATTATTATTACGGCTTATATTATTTTCGATAAACGCAGCATAATTCATAATAATCCTTAATCACCGTTCATTATATTTGCCTATACAAGCTGTAACTTTTAGAAATCATGTATTTATTAATTATTATTGTTTGCTGATTTTGTATGACTGCCTCATCACTGATCACCGTTTTGCATTAATCACCTTCACGCTCCATGCTATGCCTTCGATTAATGCAAGGGATGTCGCAGTCAAACAATGAAACTGGGAAGGTCCTAAAACGTCTGGTTTTGCCGGATTCCAGGGTCCACCGTACCGGTAGGCTAACTTGCCGGAACCAAACCTTCTTCCTGCCACCTGCGCTGTTCTTCTTCTGCTGCTTCTTCTTCTTCTACTTCTACTTCTGCTTCTGACTTCGGCTGGCTACCTGCGGCGGCTGACTGACTGAAGCGGCATCCCGCGCGCACCTCGACGGGCCATTGCAGGACAGTGCTCGTGATTAATTAAACGCGGTAGTGCTAACGGTGTGAACACTAGACTCCGACCCTGACGATCTTCTTTCTAACTTTAATAAACTTGTAACCTGTTAAAACTGTTTCTTTTCTCTCTCTTCAATTTCTTACTTTTTAACTTTCATGAGCCCTCCCTACGGGAGGTGTTTCATTGGCGCCCAGCTACAGGTTGTGTTCACTTCGTATAGCGTTACCGTGTTTTTTTAGCGATTCTAGTTTCTTTGGTGTTGGCTAAAAATTTTTTTTTTTCATTTATTTTTTATATCTATTGCCTATATCTATTGTTATTGTATGTAGTGTTTTTATGTTGATTATTGTAATTTATATTGACTGCAACACACATCCAAGGTGGTAACAATGTCGTACCCGGTAAAATTTCTCTCCCTACAAAAAACGGAACTCGAGTATGAAGTGGAGCTTCGCGGAGGTACGGCAGATTCTGTGCAGTCACTGCGGAAACAGATAATAAAATTATCTTTGGATTTACCGTCTGAAGATATACTTGAGTCTCACCTAGAAGCTGTTCAAGATTTACAAGCTGTCAAGGAGTCACTTTTAAAATCCCATAACAATATTATCAATTTGAAAACTAAATTTGATAGAAATGCGTTTAGTAGGACTGAAACATTATTACATCATATTTATCATAGAATTAATAGGATAAATAATACAGTGGAAGTCGCTGACGTCTACAAGGTATGTGTGTCTAATTTCAACGCACAATATAAGGACCTCACTGCACTTAGGCCACAAAGCTTACAAAGCAAACCGGCAACTGCAACCACTACTGAAGTTCCAGCTGCACTCCCTCCTATATCGGTTTCCTGTGAGCGTAACCTTTCTGCGGATATTAATAAACTGAGATTTTCGGGTAAAACTTGCGTTCGATCTTTTATACTCAAAGTCGAAGAATTTGTGGAATCTCGTGGCATATCTTATGATAGAATCCTTTCACTAGGCCATGAAATCTTTGTTGATGATGCCCTACACTGGTATCGCTACAATAAAGGAATAGTTACGTCTTGGGATGAGTTATGTTTACGGTTAAAGGAAGACTTTAGCAACTCTGACTACGATTACAGATTTGCTCAGGAAATTCGTTCACGCACACAAGGCGAACACGAAAATATTATAATATATCTATCTATAATGCACGGCATGTTTTCTAGATTGGATAAACCTTTTACTGAGTCCGAGAAACTTGAAATATTAATGCATAACATTCGTCCCTGTTATGCTAATACACTAGCTGCTTCCCCACCTATAACTACGATTGATGCACTAAAATCCGTTTGTCGTAATTACGAATGCATACAATCAAGGTACACTCACTTTCATGAGCCACCAAGAGCCACGAACACTACAATCGCGCCTGAGTTTGCTTACAAGTCAAGTAGTTATGCTTCTAACTTTTACAACAGTAAATATAGTAATAGAAATGATCATAATAATTATAAATATCAACCAAGGAACACGTATACTAATTCTAATTATAATAATAATAATAATAATTCAAATAAATCAAATGTAGTGGCTGTTGGTGCAGTTGAGTCTGTGAACGATAGCGAGCTTGATGGTGAAGCAACAGCGGTTGCTACCTTATCTGCTGGTTCCCCTACATCTGTATTCTGTCCAAGATGCAGATCTAACAACCATTCTCTTCGCAATTGCAATCAGGAACGGTTTCTAATTTGTTTCAAATGCGGCAAAAAGGGTGTGCGTTACCCAGAGTGTCCTGATTGTAACCCTAAGCACGACCGTTCTACTGCAAAAAACTAAGTGCGCAGGATTGTAGGGATAGCATATATAAGACTGGCGAAAATACTAATTCGGACCAAGCTGAATGGAAGGATTGGTTGAACTTTATTTCCAGTTTTTTTAATTATAATGCTGTCTCTTCAATCCGCTATGATGATATTTCGGATATAAATAGAACTCGGCCGTATGTCAGTGTCGATATTAATGGGACTACATTGGTTGGATTACTAGACACTGGTTCTAGTGTAACTATTTTGGGCAACATGTCTCACGAAAATATTTTGGATTCTAATGTTAAAATTCTTAATGATGAGGTTAATCAATTTGTTGCCGCAGGTGGTGAGAAATTGAACTCTATTGGTGTAGTTTATCTTACTGTTAGCTTCCAAAACCAAAAGCATACCCTTAAAGTTCATATTGTACCTAGTATTACTAATTCTCTAATTTTGGGTATGGACTTTTGGAGAACCTTCGGGCTTTTTCCTAAGCATTTAGATGCTATTACGTACTATACAGATGCTCAAAAACACTTCATAACTAATGTCGTAGATGAAAAGTCTGATGCCATAATATGCTCTTATGAACATCTCACGCATGAGCAGAAATCTACGGCTGATCATATAATCGCACAATTTCATGAGATTTCTTATGAAGAACGAGGTTTAGGTCGTACTTCTCTTATAACACATCCGATTGACACTGGGGATGCTGCCCCCATTCGTCAACGCTATTACAGGATGTCTCCGGAAAAACAACGCATTTTGGTTGAACAACTCGACGAAATGCTTAAGGAAGATGTTGTTGAGCCCTGCGAGAGCCCGTGGTCTTCACCGGTACTCCTCACACCTAAAAAAAATGGTGAATTCAGGTTCTGTCTAGACAGCAGAAAACTAAACGCCGTCACGAAAAAAGACGCATATAGCCTGCCGTATATCTCAGAAATTCTGGATAATCTACGTGATGCCAGATATTTGTCCAGTCTAGATCTTTCTAAGAGCTTCTGGCAAATATTAATAAAGGAGGAGGATAGACAAAAAACTGCCTTTTATATTCCATCACGTGGTACTTTTCAATTTAAGTCCATGCCTTTTGGTCTCACCAACGCACCCGCAACTCAGCAAAGGCTGGTAGATGCTTTGTTCTACGGCCCTGAATTTGAATATAGAGTCTTTGTATTTGTTGATGACGTAATTATTATCTCGAATACCTATGAGCAGCATATTTCGCTTCTAACGCGCGTTCTAGAAAAGCTGAAAACCGCTAATCTAACGATTAACTTTGAAAAGATGCCAAATTCTCCAAGAAGCTAGCTCCTAAATTTCTAAAGTGTCGCATCATAGGTAAGAAATCTAAATTAGTGTATGAACTTGAAGATATGTCAGGTCATTTCTTAGGGACATGGCATATCAAAGACTTTAAACTAACGTAGAAATTTGAGGCTAGTGGATTTTGCCCAGGCAAAATCATCATCTTAAAAGGGGGGTATGTAACGGTTTCGTTACACTAGGTACTAATTTCTAGTAGTTTTTAGCTAAAATTAAAATGTTATAATTCTTAAATATCTAACCCTACGCATCGCGTACAAATAACTGGTTTCGGAAATCAGCTGTCCGCACGGTACCGTTAACCGGAGCGAAGGAAGGAGCAGGCGCACGGGCGCACTGCGCATGCGCGGACTGCGGACTGACCGGGCGGCTCACTTCGGACGCTCGAGATCATTCATTACTGCCTCGCGCCTACGGCGAGTTAAACAACATCTAACAGCATTGTTCTAAAACATTCGTTGGATTTTTAGAAATTACCTAATTCTAATTGTTTATTCATAACAATATTATAAAAGTGCGTACTGTGTTACCCCATTGGGTGAGTGTTGCTTAATTTTATCTAGTTTTAGCTGCTTGCTTTTATTGTGACTTGGTTGTGTTAGTTGTGAGCCCATTATGAAGAAATTCATATCACGATTGTTATGGGAGAACTTGATTGTGATGGCTTATCTTATTCATCTGCAAGATTTTAAGTGTTCTTTTGGGATATGATCAGTAGAAATCTTATAACGGTCAATTTGTATGACATTGACCGATCTTCACTTGTCCGTCCGTTAATTTGAAATTGCATTTTCCAAACACTTGTGTAATGATGAGTTATGCTGTGTATTATGTTTTATACTAAGTATTTATAATTTAATTTTAGCCTTGTTTATTTAGTGAACCTATTCTGAAGCTAGATACATTGAGTAAATAATAAAAGGTTCATGCCACTTAATTACATTATTATTACGGCTTATATTATTTTCGATAAACGCAGCATAATTCATAATAATCCTTAATCACCGTTCATTATATTTGCCTATACAAGCTGTAACTTTTAGAAATCATGTATTTATTAATTATTATTGTTTGCTGATTTTGTATGACTGCCTCATCACTGATCACCGTTTTGCATTAATCACCTTCACGCTCCATGCTATGCCTTCGATTAATGCAAGGGATGTCGCAGTCAAACAATGAAACTGGGAAGGTCCTAAAACGTCTGGTTTTGCCGGATTCCAGGGTCCACCGTACCGGTAGGCTAACTTGCCGGAACCAAACCTTCTTCCTGCCACCTGCGCTGTTCTTCTTCTGCTGCTTCTTCTTCTTCTACTTCTACTTCTGCTTCTGACTTCGGCTGGCTACCTGCGGCGGCTGACTGACTGAAGCGGCATCCCGCGCGCACCTCGACGGGCCATTGCAGGACAGTGCTCGTGATTAATTAAACGCGGTAGTGCTAACGGTGTGAACACTAGACTCCGACCCTGACGATCTTCTTTCTAACTTTAATAAACTTGTAACCTGTTAAAACTGTTTCTTTTCTCTCTCTTCAATTTCTTACTTTTTAACTTTCATGAGCCCTCCCTACGGGAGGTGTTTCAATGCCTATTCATACACTCAGAGCAGAAACATAAAGCTATGCAAAAAAACTGCATTGCGCTTGTTACACTAAATAAACCAGTAATTTCACTGACTAATTTGCTCATCAACCTGGAACAAAGTAATGCTTACACATTAGAACTTGGTGGCCGACTACACGTGGAAAACGGTACCTAATACTCACCAAGATGGACACGCGCAGAAGACTTAGTCCTACCACCTAGTACTGAGAGTAGAACGCGTGTGGAGAGGGTTCCGTGCTAAACACTTGCATTTTCTCTTTAGTAGAAAACGAATAACCACTAAGACTTCTAGTTTTTCAAATGGTTTCCAGCTTGGATCTGCCAGTTGTACACGTTCTATTACTGCTGTTATTGGATCCTGCAGATCCGCGAATTGCTATTTATTATGGTCACGCTGCACGTCAAATACACATTGAAAGCAGTTAACAATAACTTGAGAAACTTGTTACGCGGTAAGATTCATTATATTCACAGTATTCTTTTTGCATGAACCGATTGCTTTTGAATCGATTTTAACTGCTGCTTTTTTTTGGTTGCAAAAATATGGCAACTGTATACTTCAAAACACAGAGCATTTTGTGTCAAAACAAAATTCGTGGTCTTTTTGTGATTATTTTTCAAGATTCTGGATGATTTATGTAAATTATTTTTTAATTTGAATGTAGTCATTTCTTTAAACACTTGACTATAATAGTGGTTTTTTGCTGCTAATGTGTATGGAAACGGATATTTAAGCGACAAAAAACAGGACTTTTGCTTTGACAGCGCCTTAATATTTTTCTCAATAGCTTTTTAAAGCAGTTCCTGAAAAAGTATCAACTAGAAACAGATTACTACTGAACTTTTTTCAACTTATTTCAGATATAGAAATTGCAGATTTGAAAAGGCAACCCTTAATGGAACCATTCAATTTCAAAGTTAAAAAAAATCAACGGTCGTTCAATAACTACGTCAACTCAGTAGCTGATGCGTCGAAACTGGATTCAGGTACATATTATGTCACTTTTATCTCGACGCTAAAATAATTATTATATTACTAGCTGCTGCTCTCCGCGGTTTCACTCGCGCGGAGTTATTGGATTTCATGGTTTTTATTTTTTATCGCGGAACCATAATTCTTTTTCTAAAATAAAAGTAGCCTAAGTTACTCCTTGTAACATCAGCTATTTGCCAATGAAAGTCCCCTCAAAATGGGCCCAACCGCTTCGGAGATTACCCGGAACAAACAGACAGACAGACAAAAAATTTAAAAATGGTTGTTTTGTTACAGGTATACCGTATATACAATTATACATACCTTCATATGCATTTAGTAAAAAGCTGTTATTTTGACATTACGAACAGACACTTCAATTTTATTTATTTGTAGTATGTAGTATAGATTAAAAATAAGCTTCTGCCAGCTTAGAATCATGATAATAATTAGCTTACTTATAACAGTCATGGATATTGTAGCGTCATATTTGTGAAAAAACTTTAGAATCAGACCAGTGGTTCCAGAGATTAGCGGTAACAAACAAACAAACTTTACCTCTTTATAATATTACTAGCGTCTGCGCGCGGCTTCACACTCATAGAATCAGAATAAAATGTGGCTTGTAACACTCTAGAATAATGTAAATGTTGTTTTTTTTTTATGTTATTTGGTAACGAGACGAGCTGGTCGTTTGCCTGATGGTAAGCATAACGCCGGCCCATAACAATTGCAGTGCCACCCAGAACTTTGAAACACAAAGGCCTGCGCGGCACTGCAATGCGCTCGTTACCCTGAGACATTAGCTATTATGTCTCATAAGCCCAGTAATTTCACTGGATACTCTGCTCATCAAACCGGAACACAGTAATGCTTGCACACTACTGCTTGGCGGCAGACTTCACGAGCAAAGCGGTGGTAACAACCCAGACGGACACTCGCAGAAGAGTTAGTCCTCCCACTAACAGTTAGTCCTCCCACTAACAGTACGCGATAAAGGAAATAATTTGAAAACTGAAGAAGGTATTCTTAGCATGACAGTACCAGCTGGCGAATCTAAATGGCCGTAACTTCTTACACATAAATGACGGTTTAGTGTTTTATCAGGTGGCATCATGAAACCGAGTCGTTCTAATCAGGATACTGTCCGTCATTTGGCTCTGGCGTATGCATCAACGTGTGACGTGGTACGCGCGATGGACGGGACCCATGGCTTGATTCTGCTATTAATACTGGCCTTCTTCGTTTTGCATCTCGTCGCCACGGCTTACTATCTAATTAGCAACTTACGTAAGTCATTTTGAGATATTAAGGGGCCGCTTCATGACCCGCCTAACGCAAAAATCCTAGACCGCAAAAATTGCCTGAAGGCTTTTTTGTTCATCGAAGAAAAACAGGCATTACGGAAAAAGAAAGACAACGCCAGAGCCATCGGTTGGAAATTTAAAATTTTGAAATAAATTTCCAAAGAAAATTTCCGAAGACAATTAGTGCGTGGTAATTTCCTAAAACGTGTTCCAGGAAATACGTGTTTTTGAAAGTGTCTTACAAGTTTGTGAAAAAAATGTATGTTATTTAGAATCTCCACTACATGTCCAAAGATTATATGGAAGTGTTTTGTTGAATTTTACATTTATGAGAACACTGTGAACGGCCAAAGTCAAGGTGAAATTTGTCCAAAAAAGCTGATTTTTGAAGGCTTGTAGTGAGTTGGATTCTCAAAATTTTACATTTTTGCTCCCACGGAATCCTAGATATAGAGCACATGATACCTATTAAAATTTTCGTGAGTATCACACATTATAAATTGTTAAAAAAACCGGCTATAATTCACGTCGGATACGCTCGAAACCTAGGTCGACAATATCGACAAATTACGTGAGTTATAGCCGGTTTTTTAACAATTTATAACACATGATACCTATTTGCTAAAAACATCTAATGAAAAATGTATTAGGACACTATAATCGCGTACGAGCGTTTGTATGGAAAGTATGGCGTGCTGTAGCCTCTTAAGGGGCAGAGTATGGCGCGCCGCTATCTCGCTCACGCATTTCAACATTTTTGAAGATAAATAATCGCTTAATGTAATTATGAAAAATCGCATTCGGTGAAGTTGCTGACAATAACATTACATTACGTTAGCTGTTGTCAGTACCGAATGTTTCTGTCTTCATATTTCTACATCATAATTATTATCAAAATCGGCCGCAGCAAATTTTCCCCTTTTTAGGGGAAGTACCCTCCTTTGTACCCATCTAAATAGTAATAGTAATATAATAATATGCTTTTTCTTCCTGTTCCTGTGCTTGTCGGTCTATCTGCTGTAGGTACTTTTGTTACTACCTATTCTCTCTATATATCCAGTGAAATTACTGGGCTTATGAGACTTAATACCTAATGTCTCAGGGTAACGAGCGCACTGCAGTGCCACGCAGGCCTTTGTGTTTCAAAGTTCTGGGTGGCACTGCAATTGCTATGGGCTGGCGTTATGCTTACCATCAGGCAAACGACCAGCTCGTCTCGTTACCGAATAAGATAAAAAAAATATCTGTGAAAACTTTTAATTAGCCATCCATATAATATATGGATGGCTAATTAAAAGTCATGTAAAATAATTTCTGTGTATAGGTAGCTGTCAGTTTTACTCAATAAATAAAAACAAAGAAAAATCTATGAAATTGTAGAACCTCTATGCCAAGGTAAAACATTTGTTTATGTCCACAGGGGTTGACAAAAACTCGCAGAATTTGGTTCTGCCTTTAACCAACGTCGTGGTGCAGGTACTCTGGTGTATCCACCACGTGTCCAACTTGTTGATGCTGATCGAGCCATGTCATTTGACTCATATGGAGGTAAGTGGTAACCGTAGATACTCTATGGATAACTCTATGGAGGTAAGTGGTAACCGTAGATACTCTATGGATAACTCTATGGAGGTAAGTGGTAATCGTAGATACTCTATGGATAACTCTATGGAGGTAAGTGGTAACCGTAGATACTCTATGGATAACTCTATGGAGGTAAGTGGTAACCGTAGATACTCTATGGATAACTCTATGGAGGTAAGTGGTAACCGTAGATACTCTATGGATAACTCTATGGAGGTAAGTGGTAACCGTAGATACTCTATGGATAACTCTATGGAGGTAAGTGGTAACCGTAGATACTCTATGGATAACTCTATGGTGGTAACGTATCTATATAATATGGTGGTATTGAGACGTAGCATATTAAAATTCGGGTAGACGAATGTTGCGGAGGCCCGCTGTTAGAGTAATTTATTTTAACTTTCATAAGTGCTCCTTTGGGGCCTATTTGAATAAAGCATTTTGATTTGAGTTTGAAAGTAATATTTTCCACTAATTTCATCAAGATATGCTGACAGTTAAATGTAGTTCGACCCTAGTGTCGATTCTATCATCTCATACCTACCTAAACCTATCTTTAGTTTCAACTTCTTTTTCTAAATGGAAACGTGAGAAAGAGATGGAATATTTTTTAGACCTGTAAAATGAATCCAGTTGCCACTGTGTCTAGTGTAAATTTTAGCAATGAATTTAGTGGCGTCTATTTGATCAAGGACGGAAGATAGATGACAGTTCTACTTAAAACTAAATTTAGCTCTGTCAAACATCTTCCATCTCTTTCTCATGCTTTGTGTTGGAAAGGGAGAGAGAGAGTGACACTAGAATTAGCTTTAGGGGCAGTGTAGACGCTTATGCAAACGTACTTTTGCTGGTCAGAATAACAACGCTTTTGGGTCAAGCGCGGATTTCGTGATACTCGAAATGCGCGCTTGACGCAAAAGCGTTGTTATTCTGACAAGCAAACGTACGTTTGCATAAACGTTTACGGTCTGCATTAGCACCAATAGCATCCTAAAAGTAATTGCGGGGAAGTATGACTCCTCAATTATGAAGGCATTCATTCATGTTCTAGTTAGGCAGTCTTAATGTGGACTGTCTGATCGGATCCTGACTGAATGTATTAATTCTTTATTGTATTGTTTAAGCTAACATAGATTTTAAGTATTTTACTAACAAAAATGGACAATGTCTGAATTAAATAAATTTATTATTATTATTATTATTATTATTAGGAATGAAATGACATGATCGACACCAATGTAGCTAAACATATCACCACATATCTACGGAGACATAGACATATCTACATATATATACGGGATTTATACGGCCATTGCACAAAAACAAATTGATATAGGTACTTACATAATATTTAACTATTTCAACAGATGGAAATTACCCAGGAGCTAGTGAGCAATTTAATGCGCTACACGCACTCCATTTACGACCCCTTAGCTGTAGAACTGGAGCTGTTCTACAGACACCTCATCCTGAATGAGGCTTCCTACTCGCCTATGCAAGTCACCAAGATATCAAGAGCTCTGGTTGCCACGGTAAGTGACAAGACTGTGCCATCCTTCCTTACTATCGTACTATTATATATGCGAAAGTGTGTTTGTTTGTCTGTCCTTTTTCACTCAACAAGGGAGCTAGGAATCAATAGCATTGTAGTTTAATTACCGGAGAGTAACATAGTACGCTGCTTTTTATCTCGTAAAAATGCATGCGGAGTTCGCCACACAGATGAACCCGCGGGCAACATTTAGTGTTTCACTTAGCCTAGTGCTGGTCTAAAGTTTCTTCAAAATACACAACACTAACACAACACTAACCACAATACACAAAAATAGTTTATCGGTTTTTATGGGATACATTTCGGCGAGAGTGCTTTTGAAACACAACCTAATTCCCCCATCCCTCTTCCAACCAGACGTACCAGGCGTACTGCAAGGCGCTATTACATGTTAGAGATTCCACCTTTACGCACAAACCCTTTCGCTTCTACGTTTATTATATGCGGACCGTAGACGCTTATGCAAACGTGCGTTTGCTTGTCAAAATAACAACGCTTTTACATCAAGCGTGGATTATTAGTACTTCGTAAGCCGCGATTAATGCAAAAACGTTGTTATTTTGACAAGCAAACGCTTGCATACGCGTCTACGGTCTGCAATACCGCGGAGGAATGGAATTCCTTGTCCGAATCTGTGTTCCCCGTTCGCTACAACCTGTCCTGCTTCAAGCTGCGAGCGAATAGGTATCTTTTAGGACAAAAAAACAAACATTGTATAGATTCCGATTCTGTTGATTAACTTTGCTTTTTTTTGTTTCAGATTCTTGGCAGTATAACTACATATTTAGTTATAATCGTACAGCTTTAGAGCGTGTATTTATATTAGCCTGCAGGAAATTGTTATTAATTTATTCAAGTGAATACTACAAAGCACAGTGGTCTACTACTACAGTGGTCATCGCTAAAATATCTGTGTATTTGCAATAATAGACTTTCTATTTAAGTAGCACGTACATTGTAATTGTATTTCAAGAACTTTAATAAAAATAAATTTAAGCTTTGGTTTGCATCATCGTTGTTTTAGCCTGACCAGCAGGGCTAACATGCGCGCCACGACAAAATTCTGTCTACTGTTTTGTCTCGCTCTTTCTCTCGCGAACATGAGACAAATACACGACATAAGCATCGAGAAAATTTTGTCACGGTGCACATGTTAGTCCTACTGCTTTTGACCACTACCTTACCTTACATTAAGCGGATGTGACGTGTTTTTTTGCGTGACTATTTATGGTGTTACTACATGGCCTTCAGCAAGCTGTCCTGTGATGCATTCGTTTTCTACTAGTCCCTACAAAAACGTGGGAAACGTAAGATCCCCTGGTGATTAAGAGTGATTTTTTTCCACATATACAGTTGACGTAATCAAGCGATTAATTATGGTATTACCACAGTACCTGACTACTAACTCAAAACTCTACATTTTTTAATGTTATTTGGTAACGAGACGAGCTGGTCGTTTGCCTGATGGTAAGCATAACGCCGGCCCATAAAAACTGCAGTGCCACGAAGAACTTTGAAACACAAAGGCCTGCGCGGCACTGCAGTGCGCTCGTTACCCTGAGACCAGCGGCGTATTTACCCTAGGGCCAAAAGGGCCATGGCCCGGGGCGGCAGGCCGCGAGGGGCGGCGCAAGCAGAAGAAATTTAAAAAAGGCTCTTATTAATAAACAATTGAATACTTAGTTAAACTCTGTTTTGTTTCTTTCGATTCAGTTTAAATGGTCAAAGAGCAACAAAGAAAAAAGTATGTTTAACTGAACCCCCGTTTAACATTGTTTCTTAATAAGAGCCTAAATCTCGTAAGGTGGTCGTGGGTGTAAGTTATAGACACCAAGACGCCGGGCTATCGTATATAGTGACAAGCGCGACGGCAGGGCGGTGGGGCCTGCAGGCCCGGGGCGCTGAATCCTAAAATACGTCACTGCCTGAGACATTAGGTATTAAGTTTCATAAGCCCAGTAATTTCACTGGATACTCTGCTCATCAAACCGGAACACAGTAATGCTTGCACAGTACTGCTTGGCGGCAGACTTCACTCACAAAGCGGTGGTAACAACCCAGACGGACACTCGCAGAAGAGTTAGTCCTCCCACTAACAAAATCAAACAAAACATCATAATAGCGATGTTGACTCAATTTTTTTATGATGTTAATCAATCCGTTTTCTCATGTGAATCAAATGTATATATCGAAAATAACTGTAAATATTTTTATTGCAGACAAAAAAATCCATAGTGGTATTAGTAACAACATAACTTAGAAACTATGACTACTATGTAATTTTTAATAGTTTTTGTTACGGGGCAAATAGTTATAAGTGTAATGTTCTGGATCTATGAGGCATGGTTTTTGGAGTACTCTTCTGGCTACCTACACTACTGGCGCGCTTGCATTAGGGGCAGTGTAGACGCTTATGCAAACGTACGTTTGCTTGTCAGAATAACAACGCTTTTGCGTCAAGCGCGCATTTTGAGTATCACGAAATCCGCGCTTGATGCAAAAGCCTTGTTATTCTGACAAGAAAACGCACGTTTGCATAAGCGTCTACGGTCTGCATTAGGTTGGTTTGGCCGTATTCGAGTACAGCCGTTTACTACCGACTGATATAAATGGTTAAGTTCGTTTGCGGTGACCGACCTAGTATAAAAGTTGGATCCGTTGGCCGTATTCGATCATAACCAATTCGTTGACCTTGTTGCCAGTCACGGAGCCAAAACCGTAACCGAATGCGGTTACCTACCTATCAAACAGAAGTAGTGTTATGTACACTTTGTACACTTATTGTACTGACAAGACGTCGTGGAGACAAGTCTTAATCCGTGTGTGAATCACGAAATATGCTAGGTACACATACACACCAATCGAGCGAGAGTGGGCGAAGGCTGGCGAGCGGGAATAGGCGATCCAGTGTAGAGGTCGCGGCTCGAGCGAGAGTGGGCGAAGGTTGGCGAGCGGGAACAGGCGATCCAGTGTAGTGGTCGTGGCGAAGACCAGCCGCAAATTAGGTTTTTCAGCCAGGCCTACGGGCTGTCACCAAATCAAAGATTAATATACTTATATATAGTTAGATTAATAACCATTCAAGCAGAAACATGCTGATTTTTACCCAAAAATTACGTCGGATAAAAAGTACAGATCTTCGTTGGCTCTCGTTCGGTTGGTCTGTACCCGGAGTTATAACCAATCCATAAGTTACAAATCTATGACAATCGTTACAATGTTTTAATACACATTGGTAATAATAAGGTGTTTATATCTATTTATATAATATAGGCATATTAAGGTTTTTTTCTAGGAAATGATTAAGTTTCAGACAACAAAGCAAGTGTTTGCGTACAGACTTGATTAGAATCTTTATTTGAATACGTTGTAACGATGTAGTTTGTAGTTAATGAGTTTTAGATAAATCGATAATGTCCACCGCAACTGGATTTTTGTGCTTAATTTCATGATATAATAATTAGTCTTCCACTATGGAACTCCTCCTGGCGACTACTGTAATACTTAGAGACTTCAAAAACATGATTGTTAGCATTAGAATAGCAATAAGTAGTCAGCATTAGAACAATGGTTTTCATCTCCGAGAACATGACCTCACATTGCTGGTAGAATACGTCAAGTTTCCAGTAGCCCTATATTTTTAATACTATTTGATAACGAGTCGAGCTGGTCGTTTGCCTGATGGTAAGCATAACGCCGGCCTATAACAACTGCAGTGCCACTCAGAACTTTGATACACAAAGGCCTGCTTGGCACTGCAGTGACCTCATTACCCTGAGACATTAGGTATTACGTCTCATAAGCCCAATAATTTACTGGCTACTTTGCTCATCAAACCGGAACACAGTAATGCTTGCTGATTACTGCTGGGCGGCAGACTTCACTATTAAAGCGGTGGAACCAACCCCGATCGACACTCGTAGAAGAGTTGCTAGTCTTTTGTCTTTTACAGGATATATTTTGGAGAGTGTGCAACGATACTGCATGACTTGATTCCCCCTTCCCCTTTCCATCATCGGACGACCAGACGCACGGCAATGCGACATCCGCTTATGGTTGACATTACTCCTATCCGCACCAAGCGTTACGCATCCACCTTCATCATGCGAACAGCTAGAGAGTGGAACTCATTGTCGGCATCTGTTTTTCCTAAACACTAATATCAGGGAGTCTTCAAGGGACGAGTGAACAGGTATCTTCTGGGCAAGCGTGCTATATCGTCGACCGCGTCGTCGCTTAACATCAGATGAGACAGAGGTCATGACCTCTGTTTCACTTTTTTTTAATTTGGCTTGAGTTTGCAAACGCAAGCCAAATTAAAAAAAAAGTTAGTGCTACCTAGTCGACATAGGATAATACTGATAGTGTAGGAACATTGCATATGGTATTGGTATGTGTTAGTGTCAGCAGTTTTGAGTGCAAGCGAGAAGTATGGGAGGCGATCGCCAGTTTCTGTGCACTGGTCGATCCGAGCGTTTGTTAATTTTGTTGTTCAGGAAGTAAAAATAAAGTTACGTATTAGACAGTTTTAAAAGTTTTATTTGGTCGACCGTGCCAGTGACTCCCTGTGCAGTCAGGAACCCTAACACTCATAGGGGCACCTTAGACGCTCAAGCAAATGTACGTTTGCTTGAGCATCTAAGGTGCCCCATAGATGGTTAGGTGTGCTAGGCATACTTACATTGCTAGTCATCCTTACAATAGTATTAGGATAAGGTAGGATATGGTGTTATGAAAACAAAAGTAGTTTTTATTTTATTTTATTATGGATAGCAAACAGCTGTGCGTACATCTTACTCACAACAACATGTAAATATTAAAATACGTGATCTTGCTACATCAATGTGCTAACTGGTATACTGGTGCACGCAGGGTAACTGGACAAGACGAAGTAAGGAAGAGTCAGTACCTACTCGCCGCTCATCGTTCGTACAATGTCCGTGGGTGAATCACTTTACCATTTTTACCATTATAGTAATTATATTATTGTACCCTATGTACACTCGTACTAGGGCAAATATTATAACAGAGTTACTAATAATAACTCTTAAAAGTTGACGTCTCTCTTGTACAATTAAAATCATGGTAGCATTTAAACTGCCGAGCTTGGAGTAATTTAGTATGTATTTGTATATGTATGTATTTGCAATATTTAGCTATATTAGTAGCACATTCTATATGTGCCTCAAGTTATGTAATAAAAATAAGTATGTAAGCTTTGGTTTGCATAATTAAGCGTTTCAGGTCAGCGTTTGATCTTTTTTGCGTGATTTTCTGTGTTTTTCAACTTTAATGTGTTGCTACATGGTAGTCAGCGTGCTGTCCTGTGCTTCATTTTGCACTAGTCCCTACCAACGTGGTACGTGATACGAGGGATCCCCTGCGGTGTAGTATTGTTTTTTCCCCGTCAACTTATTGAGTTTATGTAACCAAACGATTACAAAATAAAAAAAACATTGCAAGGTGCTTTGACTGCACGCTTTAGAGTTGTAAAAGTATTACTAGATACGTAGTTATGTTACCAAAAATCTGTAACAAAAAACATATGTAAGTTATAATCTCAATTTTTTTTAACGGGCTACATGCCTTTGTTAACTAGTTAATGCACAAATAAACACGACATCTAACCTAGCTAGCTACAAAAACAGTAAAATCAATAGAAACAACAGATCATCAGAGAGAACAGAGACAAAAGGACAGTCACTATGTTGTGCCAAAAAAAGATTTATCTCAGTTTCCGGGTGCAGAACACACAAAACGAAACACCGATTCCATTTTTTTTTATCGTTCTTTAGCTTTACAATATTGATAATATATTTTATTTACCATGACCACTAGTAGCCTTGACATTTTGGTAGTTTTTAATGGCGAGTAGAAGACTTCGTTAAGAACGAGGTGCTTGCTGAACAGCTCCAGTTCCAACGACAGAGGATCGTCTACGGAGCGGGTGCAGGTCATCAGGTTGCTCACTAGCTCTCGGGTAATTTCCATCTGTACTCGCCAAAGGTCATCATATTTTGTGGAGTAAAACTGTGAGATATGGTATACACAGTAACACACTGCATCTTACAAATAAGTACATACCTCCATATGAGTTAAATGACACGGTTCATTTATCATCACTAGGCTTGCGACGTCATGAATAAACCAAATCAGTAATACCAATGCGTCGATTACTTTTATTGCTGAAGTTTCGTCAGTTACTGCGAAAGAGAAAACAGTTTTTGGTCCGTTCAGAGGACTGTGAAAAAAGTCTGTCCTCAATTTTATTACCTACACCTTTTGCTATTTAAGTCTGTTGTAAATATATTACATCTTTTGTTTAAGGCGCGACTAGAGCAAAACGTACGAAAAAGTATTGTTTTTCGTCGCGCAATTCTTAGTTACATTACAAGCAAAAAAAATACAGTAGTATAACGAAGTGTTTGTACAAGACTTATCTATAAAATATACTATAGAAATGGACCAGAATCTTATAAAAAAACGCAAAAAAACTCTGAAAAATTTCTTTTGTCTCGAAATTCTCAATATTTTCAGCGACAACTCTTTTGTAACCAAAAAAAAAGTAAATTTAATCATCTTAAGACATAATATGTTTAAATATTTAATCTTTATGGTGTCTCATTTTCTTACTTAAATAAAGATTACGAAATAAGCTTACACTAAAAGCCATTTTCAACCTTATTTCAATACAAAAGAATGGTAGGTGGTAGGACTAATTCTTCTGCGAGTGTCCATCTGGGTTAGTACCACCGCTTTGCTCGCGAAGTTTGCCGCCAAGCAGTAATGTGCAATATGAAATATTAAGAATTGTCTTATTGTTTCATAATATTGTTAGATACTTAATGATTTACATAACTTCCTGATGATGTCGAAAGGTGAGCACACGAGGAGTATAAGGGAGGAGCCCAGCATCATCAGCACTAGTAACCCGTGGCAGCGGTCTACTTCCCGCACCACGTCACATGCCGACGTATACGCCAGCGATAAGTGGTGAATCGTCGTAGGGGCTGGACGTTTTGACATCATGATGCCATCTGACAAATAAAATTATAAAAATACCAAACGATTATGATCGTAATTTACCTAATTTAGCACTTTTTGGTTGTGTTACCTATATTTTGTTAGTGGGAGGACTAACTCTTCTGCGAGTGTCCGTCTGTGTTGTTACCACCGCTTTGCTCGTGAAGTCTGCCGCCAAGCAGTAGTGTGCAAGCATTACTGTGTTCCGGTTTGATGAGCAGAGTATCCAGTGAAATTACTGGGCTTATGAGATTTAATACCTAATGTCTCAGGGTAATGAGCGTACTGCAGTGCCGCGCAAGCCTTTGTGTTTCAAAGTTCTGGGTGGCACTGCAATTGTTATGGGCCGGCGTTATGCTTACCATCAGGCAAACGACCAGCTCGTCTCGTTACCAAATAACATAAAAAAAAAAAGTCCTATTTCAGCACTGAAATAATTATATATTTTCAATAGATATTTGAAAATATTTCAGTATGTATGTTTTCAATAAAGCTCTAAATATTTACAGCTAAGTCTATGACGACTCTACTCTGACTCAATATTAAAGTCGCAGTAAGTATGTGTCATACCATGCAACAATGTCCTCAATCTGTCGTTAACAGTTCTAAAACTGTACAGAACGTGCAGCGTGATCATAATGAACAGTATCTGGCGCATGTACTGAACCAAATGACATAAGAATCGGCACAAGTGCGACAATAAGACCCCCACTGAAAAAAAGCAAAATTAGTCAACAACAAAAAAAACTACATTTATCCTTACACTTATTACTCTGATAAATAATTGTTCCCACATAGCAAATCAAGTTTAATAGATTCGTATAATCCAATCATCGAGGAACTAACCCTAGAGGTGCAGTGTCGTTTGGTTTGCATGAAATGAATTCCACCATTTTCTTCTAGATATAATGCGCTCCGATTGGATAAGTCACCGCCTCGCGCCGATTGCCCATGCGCTGATACGCTAAGCGCTGAGTTTTATTAAGAGGCTGCTACATGACATACTTTCCATACAAACGCTCGTAAGCGACTATAGTGTCCTAATTATTTTACTTTAGATGTTTTGAGCAAATAGGTATCATGTGCTCTATATCTAGGATTCCGTGAGAGCAAAAATGTAAAATTTTGAGATTCAAACTCAGTACAAGCCTTCAAAAATCAGCTTTTTTGGACAAATTTTACCTTAACTTTGGCCGTTCACAGTGTTCTCATAAATGTAAAATTCAACAATACACTTCCATATAATCCTTGGACATGTAATGGAGATTCTAAATAACAAACATTTTTTTCACAAACTTGTAAGGCATTTTCAAAAACACGTATTTCCTGCAACACGTTTTAGGAAAGTACCATGCACTAATTGTCTTCGGAAATTTTCTTTGGATATTTATTTCCAAATTTTCAGAATGCCAACTGAAGGCTCTGGTGTTTTCTTTCTTTTTCCGTAATGCCTGTTTTTCTTCGATGAACAAAAAAACCTTTAGGCCATTTTTGCGTTCTAGGATTTTTGCGTTGGGCGGGTCATGAAGCGGCGCCTTAAGAACAGATCACGACTTCTTGTGGTATCGGGTAGTACAGTATTCTCGGCAGGGGCGTATTTACCCTAGGGCCTAAAGGGCCATGGCCCGGGGCGGCAGGCTGCGAGGGGCGGCGCAAGCAGAAGAAATTTAAAAAGGCTCTTATTAATAAACAATTGAATACTTAGTTAAACTCCGTTTTCTTTCTTTCGATTCAGTTTAAATGGTCAAAGAGCAACAAAGAAAAAAGTATGTTTAACTGAACCCCCGTTTAACTTTGTTTCTTAATAAGAGCCTAAATCTCGTAAGGTGGTCGTGGGTGGTCTTGGGTGTAAGTCTGATAGACACCAAGACGCGGGGCTATCGTATATAGTGACAAGCGCGACGGCAGGGCGGTGGGGCCTGCAGGCCCGGGGCGCTGAATCCTAAAATACGCCACTGTCTCTCGGGGTTAATACCTCGATGGTCCCAACCAACACAAGCACATGTATGTGGAGTTTGGAAGTAGGTAATAAAGTTTTTGTATTCAATTTAATTAACCATACCAGACTTGATTAACGTTTAGGTATAGATTTCCCTTCGACAACTACATATAAAAAGTTCATTGCGTAGTTTTTCACGTTTTAACATAACCACTAAACAATGTGACAATACCACCTGTGTTAATAGAAAATGCCTGCTGCGTCTTAAAGATAGCGCACCAGAGAATTACGTTGGCTATAATTGTCAATAACATGAACAAGCATATTTTTTTCTTCTCCAAACACACTGGCCATTGCTGGATGCCTATCTCAGAGTTTATCTGTAAAAATTAAATGTTATTGTAAATAATTAATTGTGGAAATGATGCATGTAAATCATAAAAACGTGGAGCATACAGCATACTTAAAGTTTTCGAAATCAGACTAATAAAACACCAAACATAACGAAAACACCGTATACTGCAGCTAAATAAGATTTTTTAGCAAAATCAGATGTGTTAGAGACGAGCCATAAGACTTATTAACAACGATATACCTATTTGATGCCGTGCTCCAGAGTCTATAGAGCATCGACTAAGGCTTGCCAGTCTGTCGGTCTTTTACAGAATACATTTTGGAGAATATGCAATCGCATTACACGATTTAATTCCAGCAACCCCTTTCCATCATCGGACGACAAGACTTATTTATAGTGTTTCTCCAGGTGGTAGGACTTACTCTTCAGCGAGCCTACGGCTAGGAGGGTACCACCGCTTTGCTCTTGTAGTCTGCCGCCAAGCAGTATTTTGCAAGTATTAATGTGGTCCGGGTGTTGATGAACAAAGTAGTCAGTGAAATTGCTGGACTTATGAGACTTAACTTATGAGACCAGGGTCACGCCCTCACGAACGCATGCAGTGCCACGCAGGCCTTTGTGTTTCAAAGTACCAGGTGGAGCTACCTGACTGCTTGACATCAGGCAAACGACCCAGTGGCGGCGACGCACAATGTTTTACGAAGTCCGATTTCACGACATCCCCTTTTTATTGCAGTTATAATTTCGAAATTAATGAACCTAGGTACTTTTTGATTTTTTGGAAAAAATGCACCCTTGTTGGTGTTATCCAACAACTACGTCGATTGGTTGTATTTTTTCATACACCACGAATTATGATTTTTCTTTTGTTTATCCGGGAGACAAATAGTATCATTCAAACTATACAATAGGGATGTGCAATAAAAACGGGATGTCACAAAATCGGGCTTCATAAAATATTGTGTGACGGCGCGGCGTCTAGTTATTCATGTGTATAAAAACAGACATGGCTTTTTATTCACCTTCTTTACATTATTCAGGCAAGCTATCATGGACTGCATTTGCATAGGAGCTCCGTAGACCACAGTGCCGGCAATCACAACCGTAGGGATTTCTTGTAAGATCGTAACTATGAGACGCGTTTTTTTATTCACGTTGAATAAATCGTCATGGTTTGAGTGTCGTTCGTCGATAAAAGCTCCAATTGTCACTAAGACTGCAAGAATGGGTATTATAGTAACCTTATTTTGCCATTCAGCGTTGCCAAGCTGAATGGCAATAATAAGTCCCTGAGCCAAAAAAGGACAGTAAAAATTATAAACAAATTGTGTTAGGACTGTCTACAGAAGGGATGAAAAATGGCTGGGAAGTGTCCATTGTTAGCTTGTATAGTCGACAGTCGTGTTTAGTGTTCTACCTACAAAACACGTCCGTGCAACTCCAATGAAGTAAAAACCGAAAAAGAAAAAGAGTTAAGGTGGTTCGATTTAATCCATACAGATAAATAAAATTGAAGTGTTTGTTTGTAATATCAAAATAACAGCTTTTTTCTAAATGCATATGAGACTATACGAGTATACGGTACCTATAAGAAAAGAACCATTTTTAAAATTTTTGTCTGTTGTCTGTCTGGTTGTTCCGGGTAATCTCCGAAACGGCTGGGCCGATATTGACCGGACTTTCAATGGCAGATAGCTGATGTTACAAGGAGTAACATAGCATACTTTTATTTTGGAAAAAGAATTAGGGTTCCGCGCAAAAAAATAAAAACCATGAAATCCAACATCTCCGCGCTGGTGAAAACGCGGGGCAGCAGCTAGTAGGTACTGAATATAACATTGAAATTTTAGTCCATACTAAAATAATAATATTTTCGCTATTAAATCACTGTTTTCTTCAACCAAGTATGATTTGCCGCAAATAAAGACCAATATAAAAGCCAACAACAATATATATAAGTATTAAATTTATTTATTTACTAATATATAAATATATAATAAATATACCAAGACGCCTGCCTAGCGTGGTTAATCATGGCAGAGACCGATGTTCAGCAATGAAAGTGTTGCAGCTGACAATGGTATATTATATAATGATTAAGAAGGTGCTTAATAACTTACTGGCTATAGTACAGATGCAATATCCGTAAATACTCCAACCTGTCGATAGACTGACGCGCCACCCGGCCTTATTCTTAGCAAAATGGAGCGGAGCCACTCCGGTAGATCTCGCTACAAACAGAACTGCTGCGAAAAGTCCTGACACGAAGCAATCCGTTTGTGAATCCATGGCTTTGGCATTTACTTTCTGTGATTTTAAAAAAATACTCTCGATTTGACGCGTTTGACGAGTACCTAAATCTGTTGAATCGCAGTATTTAGTTTTATTCTAGTATTCATTTAGTTCACTAAACCTGGAATTATTTAAATGCAGATGAATAAGAAAGATTTGCTTAAAGGTTTTGTTAAGTTTAAAATTATGTTTCAAATTATAACATTGGGACCTACCATTGAAACGTAACTTCAAAACTAAAGTGACTTAGAAAATAATCAAGGTTCTGGACACTATTTGGTTGTGATAATGTGTGCATACATTATTCATGACATCGATTTGTAGCGCGTGGATAAGGTAGGTACATAATAAAATTGGATTGGACACGCATGACCTGTTCGTTTGCTTCCGGACCAGCAGAGCAAGTACCGATCTTATCGATAAATAAAATTGACAGTTCGAATGTTTACAAATGATTAGAGGTAGAGTTCTTGATTATTTCGAAAACGAAACGAAGCCGAATCTACTTTCTTCAAAATGAAGTGAATATTCGCATATCACAATTCGAAGGTTTATGGAAAGAAGACTATTTTAATAACTTGAATGGTAACGGCTAAAGTGCGCTCCTACGTTCCGATTTGTTAGTCTGATCAACGCCCTAATCGCTTAGGAACCAGAAGTTGACGTTTTTTTGGGAAAATTCCGAGTGTCCGTCTGGGTTGTTACCACCGCTTTGCTCGTGAAGTCTGCCGCCAAGCAGTAATGTTCAAGCATTACTGTGTTCCGGTTTGATGAGCAGAGTATCCAGTGAAATTACTGAGCTTATGAGACTTAATACCTAATGTCTCAGGGTACGTAACGAGCGCACTGCAGTGCCGCGCAGGCCTTTATCTTTCTAAGTTCTGGGTGGCACTGCACTTGTTATGGGCCGGCGTTATGCTTACCACCAGGCAAACGACCAGCTCGTCTCGTAAAAAATTTTGGTAAACTTTTGTATTCGTTTTTTGTATTAGCATTAAGAATACATTGGCATTAGTTTGGTGTGCGTTAGCATCGCTGTATGCATAAAGCAAACTACTGATTTCATTATCATGATCAGCCTCTTATACGCTCCAACTGCTGGGATACCGGCCTTCTCTCAGAGAGAGAGGTATGGCCATAATCCAGCACGCGGGCCCAGTGCGGCTTGGTGAATATCACATGTTCTCGAATTTTGTGGTTCTTGAACATGCCTGTTTACTCACGATCTTTTCCATCAACGTTTTAGAGCGAGTGTGCATGTTCCGCACACAACTTGATAGAAGTCATTGGTGCGGGCCGAGTCGAGATCGAACTATGGTGCGTCGGATTAAAGTCACACAAGTTCCCACTCGGCCACACTCGCTCTACAACAACTGATTTAAATAAATAAATACTACCTACTTTCTATTTTCAACCTGTCAAAGAACTCTACACTCTATAAATTCAACAACAGTTCAAATGAAAACAGTTAAATTTCCAACTATAGGCTGTAAGGTCTGCTGGTTTATTTATTAAAACTTTGGTCAAATTCTTATCATCTGCACCTAATTTATGTTTTTTTTTTTTGTATTGAAAAATTTTATATTCATAAAAAAATATGTTATGCCAGTTGCAAGTTCAGGTTCTAAATAGAAGTTTAACAATTGCTATAAAATAATTTTTATTTCAATATCCCAATTTAAAATATAAACATTTACCGTGTTACACAAAAAAAACACTTTTAGAAGCCTATTTAGCTAGATGATTAAATAATTAGAAATGTCACAACAGAATAATAATCCTGTTGTTTATCAATATCGCTTTTTTCCACTTCCTTTTTTCTTTAACAATTTTTTTTTAATTTATTTATTTATTTTTTATTTTGTTACATTACACTCTACGGACACGTGGTCCATACTCTTAAAAGATTAGGTCATAGAAATTAACGATATAAACATGATAGAGAAAAACATCAAGACGGGAACTATAGTCTTAAACTAAACTAAACTAAACTAGAACTAAATTACAAGACAACTGGAGTATTCTTTAACAATATTATCATGTTCATTCATCTTCTAAAAAGTGAAAAATTGAGACGCTTGTGCTGTGTTGAAACCTTCTGAACACTGCCTTTCTTGGTATATTGTGGTGCAAATCATTTGTTAAGTTGAATTCTTGTGACCAAGCGATGATGAAGAACCACTGACTAGATGAAGAACCACTGACTAGATGAAGAACCACTGACTAGATGAAGAACCACTGACTAGATGAAGAACGCACTGCAAGCTGCTTTGAATGTGTCATCTTATATTTGTAGGATTACAACTAAATATGTAGTTATGGAGCCGAATATCTGGAAGAAAAGATTGATTTCATAACCAGTGTCGCCACAATAGTATTTTTTCATTGAAGTATATAAAATTTCAGATCAAAACTGTATAATTATGTTATGCTCGTGAAGTCTGCCGCCTAGCAGTAATGTGCAAGCATTACTGTGTTCCGGTTTGATGAACAAAGTAGCCAGTGAAATTGCTGGACTTATGAGACTTAATACCTAATGTCTCAGGGTAACGAGCGCACTGCAGCGCCGCGCAGACTTTTGTCTTTCAAAGTTCTGGGTGGCACTGCAATTGTTATGGGCAAGCGTTATCCTTACCATCAGGCACACGACCAGCTCGTCTCGTTACCAAATAACTTAAAAAAAAAAGTTGAATTTTACCCTTGTTTTTAGATTTTCTGAGTAGGCGTGTGGACCGATCTTACTAGACTGCCAAGTTGGTAATTTTATGTCTTTTTCGCGATGTACATTACCGGAGTACCTAGTTTTGCTATGCTGTCTTGTTAGGTATTTATTTACCTACTATACTCACCGTTATTACCAGAGACCGCGACATCATGGTGACCTTCATAGGCGAGTAGGAAACTTCGTTCAGGCTGAGATGCCTCATAAACAACTCTAGTTCTATCGCCAGAGGATCGTAAATGGAGTTCGTGGAACACATGAGCCTGCTCACCAGTTCACGGGTTATTGCCATCTATTCCGGATGAAATATTATTGTGCAATTAATGGTATGTAAATAAATAAATAAATAAACGCTTACACTCATACCCCCGCACTAGGATTCCCTGTGTCGCAGGTGGCATGGACACACACAGATACACCTCACAAACATCCAAGACCCGAGAACAAACTTTATGTTTACACAAAATCTGCCCCGGCCGGGAATCGAACCCGGGACCCCTCGCTTTGCAGGCAGGGTTACTTCCAACTTAGCTACCGAGCCGTCAAAATGTGGTAAAAATAAAACAAATTTAGGTTTATTCTATGTTAAATACCTCCACATGAGTCAAGTGACATGGTTCATTAACCATCACCAGGCTTATCGTGTAATGAACCCAAAAAAATAGCTGGACCACTGGGTAGAGTAGTTTTAGAGGCGTATTATTTGAAGTTCTGTAATCAACTGCGGATAAAAAAATATTTTGATCCTTTGAGTCGCATTCGAAGCACACATTTTATGCGTATGAGTATCTATTTCATCTATACCATCGTACAAGTAGCAATGAATTTCTCGCGCCGCTTTCTCGCTCGCGCATCTCAACATTTTTGAATATAATCAATAATTTAATATAATTATGAAATATCGCATTCAGTAAAGTTGCTGACATAAAATTACAAAAGTTTAACAAAAGTTTCATTTTGATCAAGTCTTCAAACCTAAAAATGTAGTTTTATATTTTGCGCATTTTCATGTAGGTAAGTATGAAAACCTGATCGGATCTAAACGATACTTTTGCCGTACCTCTGTAATGTTGCCAGCAACTTCACCGTATGCGATTATATTAAAATATTGATTACCTATCTACAAAAATATTGAGATGCGCGAGCGAGAAAGCGACGTGCCGTATCCTGCACTAAATACAGATGTATAGAAGTTCAAGTAACATACGCAAAGTTGTGATGAAGTAGTACGGCGCACCCACTTCTTGCAGTAAGTAGAAGCCCATCAGTATTAGCAACATTAGTCCGTGGCACTGGTCTACCTTCCGCACCTCATCACACGCTGACACGAACACCGCAGCTAAGTGACGGACGATTTGAGATTTGGGGCGTTCGAACTTCGTAATGCCAACTATAACAAAAAATTATAAAACCCATTGATTAAAATACACAGTCCCAGCCCCAGAATTCTTTTATTACAAGCTTTTATTTAAATTGAAATGTTTGTATGTATGTATATATTTTTAGTAAGAAGTTTGATATGACGACTCCGTAGCTAAGTTGGTAGTAACCCTGCCTGCAAGGCGAGGGGTCTCGGGTTCGATTCCCGGCCGGGGCAGATTTTGTGTAAGCATAAAGTTTGTTCTCGGGTCTTGGATGTTTGTGATGTGTATCTGTGTATGTCCATGCCACCTGCGACACAGGGAATCCTAGTGCGGGGGTATGAGTGTGTAAGCGTTTATGTTTATGTTTATGTTATATGCAAACTAGTCAACAAGCTTCGGAGTAGCGCCTTCCAACTGAACGGAAACCAAAAAAAAACAGGCTAAAGTCGATCAAGTCAAGTCATGTTGACCATTTTCTTTGACTATCGCGGTGTTGTGCACTCGGAATTCTTGCCGGAAGGTCAAACAGTAAATAAAGAATATTATTTAAGCATTTTGCGTCGTTTAAGAGAGCAAATCCGATGAAAATGGCCAGATTTGTGGAAAGAAAATTCTTGGATTTTGCACCACTATAGGTAATGCGCCTTCGCATAAAAATGAACGAATGTTTGACCAAAAACTCAACAAATACTATCGAGCAACCACCTTATTCGCCAGATATGGCTCCAGCCGACTTCTTTCTTTTTCCTAAACTCAAATTACTTTATCTATTTTATTACTTTACCTATTTTATTTATGATTTACTTTACCTACTATGTGGTAGGACGTAACCCTTTTGCAAGTGTCGTCTTGGTGGGTATCACCGCTTTGCTCGTGAAGTCTGCCGCCAAGCAGTAGTGTGCAAGCATTACTGTGTTCCGGTTTGATGAGCAGAGTAGCCAATGAAATTACTGGGCTTATGAGACTTAATACCTACTCGTATAATGTCTCAGGGTAACGAGCGCACTGCAGTGCCACGCAGGCCTTTGTGTTTCAAAGTTCTGAATGGCACTGCAATTGGTATGGGCCGGCGTTACGCTTACCATCAGGCAAACAACCAGCTCGTCTCGATACTAAATTAAAAAAAAACACTTCGTAACACCCGTTTTCATTCGGTAGAAGACAAAGGAAAATTCGCGGCGAGAACTGAACTCAATTCCGGAAAAAGCATTTAAAAAATGTTTTGATGATTGGATTATTCGTTGTCGTAAGTGTATCGTTTTTAAAGGAGAATACCTTGAAGGCGATAAAATAACTTTGGATGAATAACTAACGTTTTGTGCATATTTTGTGTTTGTATTTTTTGTGTATTTTGATGGTTTCCCGGCACTTTCTTGACAAAATAGTAATTATGTAAATTTATCATTATTTTTGTCCATACTATGGAATTATCATATATACGGAGCGACATATACCAAAGCTCCGAAAAAGCTCCTTAAACAATAAATATTAAATCATACCAAGCAGCAATGTCCTTAAGCGGTCATTAACAGCTCTAAAGCTGTACATAATGTGACACGCAATCATTATGAACAGCATCCCGTAGATTTCTATGATCCAGGCGCAGACACAGTAGAACCATATCGTGGCGTAGATGCGATCTGAAAATATTAAACATGCTAAACCCGACGACAAACAAAAACATACAACCAAGCATACTTGTGTATCTATACAAATAAATAAAATGTATGAAGTGTCTGTTTGTATCTATACAAATAAATAAAATTGAAGTGTCTGTTTGTAATATCAAAATAACAGCTTTTTACTAAATGCATATGAAAGTATATACGGTACCTATAACAAAACAACAATTTTTTTAATTTTTGTTTGTCTGTCTGTCTGTTTGTTCCGAGTATTCTCAGAAATGGCTGGACAGATTTTGACGGGACTTTCACTGGCAGAGAGCTTACGTTATAAGGAGTAACTTAGGCTGCTTTTATTTTCGAAAAAGAATTAGGGTTCCACGCAAAAATATAAAAACCATGAAATCCAATATCTCCGCGCGGGTGAAACCGCGGGCAGCAGCTAGTAATAATATAATAGTCAACTTCATCATCAATAGCCGGAAGATGTCCACTGGTGAACATAGTCCTCCTCCATAGAACACCACTTGGATCAGATAGTTGCTTCTCTTCCATCCAACGGCTTCCTGCGGTTTTGACCAGATTGACGGTCCGCGTACGCGTCCTTTTCCGTAAAGGTTAGTAACAATACAAGCCTGTTTATTTCCCCCCCAAATGTGTTGAAAAACGTCGTGTGCTATGTTAGTCACACACTCGGCTCAACAATGACAATGATGATGAACAATGACACCTCGTGAGAAAAGTGGCCAACTTAGCGCACTTAATATCATAATGTACTAACTATACTGGAACACCTAATTATGTACAATTAATAATAATGTCAAAAATGTAGCATTTATAAATCCTGGCCCCAGTGCCAACCTCGAGCTTCCCAACTATGCTTAATCTCTATCAAGCTCAAGTCCGGTCGTGTTTGGAGTACTGCTGTCATCTTTGGGATGCCTCAGCTAAGTATCGGCTCGAAGCCTTGTAGTCAGTGGATCGGCGAGCTTTGAGGCTTATCGATGACGACCAACTTGTCGCTTCGAAACTGCTAAGCCTCGAGCACCGTCGTAAAGTAGCGAGTCTGTCCATTTTTTATAGGATATGTTTCGGCGAGTGTGCGAAAGAACTACATGACCTAATCCCCCCTTCGCCCTTTAATTATAGAACAAGCAGACAATCGGCTCGATACTATCCCTTCACTGTGGATATTCCGTCATGTCGTACAAAGCGATTCGGATCCACCTTCATTGTACGTACCGCCAAAGAATGGAATTCTTTGCCATGTTCCTTGTTTCCTTCGAAATACAACTTGGGTATCTTCAAGGCTAGAGTGAATAGGTATCTTCTAGATCTACGTGCTCCATCTTCGGCCACATCTTCGTTTACCATCAGGCGAGTTGGTGGCCAAACGTAGATTTATTAACAATAAAAAAAAAATGCAGACTAGTAAGTATGCTAATAATTGGTCTGTTATTTAATAATGAACCCAAAAACTAAAACTGTAGGCTCTAGAAAACCAAAGGAAACAAACGTTACACAAAAAAAAAAACACGGCTGCCCTAGCCAATGTCACTCGGGATGATGTAAGGATTCTAACGATTGCCCATACGTCTTGATGCATATTAAATACGAATAGACAGCGAAAACTTAGCTTTATTCAGCTTTAAAACAGCACATTTAATAAAGACGAATATAGAAATTAATTATATGACAACGGAAAATTGATGACAACGTTTGTCATAGTTTCTTCATAATATCTATGAATCAAGAAGTTTATATCATTCACCCTTCCTTCTAGGTCGTAACATAGCCTTGAAGGTATGACGGAGGCCTACGTTCTCGAGAAGAACGGCGGACTTGTGTAGGCTGAACATCCTCAACGATCAATTCAGAAGCCGGGTCTTCATTAGCAGAATGAGCCCTCTCAGTGTCTGGAGTAAGGTACTCATCACCAGGTGAAATTTCTTCAGTCACTGGAAGCGGTGCCAGACGTCTATTAGAGACAGTTGTTTTGCTGCCCTCCGGTAATCGGATATAAGAATAATGAGGATTGCTCTGTAACAGTTCGACTTCTTCTACGGTTGGATCGTACTTTGAGTTCTTCACGTTTTTTCTTCATGTAAACAGGTCCCGGTGATAATTAATGATCAAACGAACTTACCAAGTTGGCATGGATTGGCCGTTCCCAGAGCGACGGGGATGGTTAAACATCTTCTCGTGTGGGGTAGCATTTATTCCGGTGGACAACATAGATCTTATGGAGTGAAGTGCCACAGGTATTGCTCTTTCCCAGTCGGTGATGTCTCGTTTGGTAGAGCGAAGGTGTAGCTGGATAGTCCTCCATAATGTTCCATTAAGTCTCTCTACCAAGCCGTTCCCTTGGGGATTATATGGAGTCGTGCGGCTGCAGGCTACGCCAAGAGATGTCAAAAACTTTCTTAATTCTTCAGATAAGAATGACGAACCTCTATCAGAGTGTATGTAAGCCGGAGTTCCAAATAAGGAGAAAAGTTCTCTTAGACATTTTTCCACAGTTTCTGATGACACATCCTTACAAGAAAAGGCGAAGGGAAACCGACTATACTCGTCGACTATTGTTAGAATGTATCGGTTGGAAGTATTAGACGGAAGAGGTCCTTTGAAATCTAAATTTAGACGTTCGAACGGTGCCGTCGCTTTAATTAGTTGTGCTTCATTTTTAATATATCTCGGTTTTATTTCAGCGCAAACTGGGCATGCAGCAGTCATCCTTTTTACTTCCTCAATAGAGTACGGTAAGTTCTTTGTTCGGATCCAGTGTATCATTCTTGTGACGCCCGGATGACATAAAGAGTTATGCAGCTCTGATAGTTTGTTTGAAGTAGTATCCATTAGAGCACACATTCTAGATAATGCATCGGCAGCTTGGTTTTGTTTGCCCAAGTGGCGTCTGGATCGAATAGCAATTGGTTTAATATTAGGTGATAAGTTAGTAAAAACCGATGCTGGAGGAACGGAGGCTTCAAGGACATTGCAAATTTTCAGTGGTTCTTTTTCACCACCAAACTGGAGTTCAAGTGACGAATAGGTCTTTAGAATGTCGTGACCGATAATAATGTCTGCGCAAAGATCATCTACGATAAGCAGTGGTTGGTGTTTGTAAACGTGACAATCGATTAGTATAGTTGCATAGCAAAGTCCATTGACATATGAGACATGGTTGAGAGAAGCAAGAGTTACGGCTTGTTTACATGGCTTCCTTCTGAGTTTCAAAGCTTGGGCCAATTTACTGTCGATAAAACTGATAGAGCTTCCTGTGTCTACTAGAGCATCGGCTCGATAATCGTTAACAGTAACATGTATAGTTGCCGTGCGCAAGCTTGAAGAAGCAGCGGCGGAGATGGCAGATGAATGTGACTCTTGAGAGTCTGTAGTAGCAGCAGCGTTTGCGCTTCGTTGCGTTGGACTAGAACGGTAAACTTTGGCAAAATGGCCTCTCTTTGAGCAAAGTTGACAATATAAGTTGTATGCAGGGCATTTAATCCTTTGATGAATATTACCGCCACAAAAGAAACATCTTCTGCGGCCATTCTGAGAAACAGCAGCGGATAATGGCGGTAGCTGTGGTCTCTCTTGAGTTACTACTCCTGTAACAGCATTGAAAGAAGCAGGACTTGCATTAGTTTCTATAGCATGGGAAGTACTTTCTGCACTTTCAAGGGAAATAGCTAAATTCAATGTCTCTTCTAATGTCATTGTACATTTTTCCAGCAGTCGTTCTCGTATCTTTTTGGAGTTCAGTCCTGCGATGAGCGTTCCACGAATAGTTTCGTTTTGATGTTCTTTAGCAGTTACTGCTTTGAAGTGACAGTCATGAGCGAGCAAGGTAAGAGCCCTCGAGTATTCTGCTATTGATTCTCCTAATTGCTGTTTTCTGGAGCTCAATTGGTGCCGGGCCAAAGTGATGTTCCTCCTTTTCTCGTAAGTATTGTCCAGTATTTCAATGGCAGTACTGTACTCTTTGCACTCTCGTATGAGGTTAAATATAGTTGGTGAGATATGGTTTACGAGAATTTTATATTTAAATAGTTCAGTAGCAGAAGGACAGTCTTCAGATAAAAAGTTTTCGAAAGAATACCGCCAGTGGGTCCATTTTAAATCTGAAGCAGCAGTAGCAGGCTCCACATCGAAGCGTTCGGGGCGTAAGTAGCGCGAGGTACTCGAAGATAGCGAGGTCACCGGTAGCAAATGCTCTTTAGACATACTGTCGTAAAAATTAAAGCTGAATAAATTGATGCATATTAAATACGAATAGACAGCGAAAACTTAGCTTTATTCAGCTTTAAAACAGCACATTTAATAAAGACGAATATAGAAATTAATTATATGACAACGGAAAATTGATGACAACGTTTGTCATAGTTTCTTCATAATATCTATGAATCAAGAAGTTTATATCACGTCTAAATCTGTTCAGCCATTTAAAAGTTATGGAGGAATAAAGAAACTCACATACGTACATGAATCCTACAATCATTACATTCCTTTTCTGTGGAGTCGTGTAAAAATACTCTAATGCAAGGATTTTTCTCTATTTATTCGCATAATATTACTAGCCCTAAATTTGAAAATCATATAATTTTACGACCTAATATTATTTGTTACTGAGTAGCCTTAATATGAGGGTTGTTACCCCCTTTTACCACCCCTATTATCCCTTCTATTACTTCTCCTAATGTTAGCATTAATATCATTTTGAATTTTGAAACCCATAACCTAGGCAACCCCTAACTATGGATAACTAAATAATTTTACGCCATAACCATTAGGTATAGCATACCCTACAATTCTTCGCCATATTAGTAAATTGCCATAACGATATGAATCAATCAAGGTTTTCAACGGATGTTGAAAACCTCCAGGTCTGTGGTATGCCTCCTGGTCATACTACAGAGGATCTCTGTAGTATGACCTGGAGGCCTACTTTTACTTTACTTTACCTTACTTATTACTTTACCTTACAATGAAAATTGCAGTACGAATTTTCAATGTAAGGTTAAAGTAATACTGTTCTAAGAGATAGTGGTAGGCCTCCTGAACGGCTAACACTACAATGGTATTTGGCGAATAGATAGTGTTGTATTTATTATATATGGAGCTAAAGAGCCATAATGTACCGCTATTTTTGTACTGCTTCCAAATAACAAGATGGCGTTAGTTTCTGTGTCTCGGGGCTCGACTAAGGAACTGTCACAAAGTGTGCCTCCCTGAATTGTTCCGTGCAATTGAATGCTAACAACGTCAAAAATGAGAGCCAAAGCCAGGCGGATCTAGTGAGCGCTAAAACGACACATACTAATTGGGCTTCACGCTTGACGTCGCATATTCAACGCGGCCCGTAAAATTGTACTAAAACACACATTTTGTTGATTTTGGCCGTGAAATACTGCGTTTAAGTACATAGTTGTCATACATTTGTTATTCATTATAATGTAAAGAATCTGGTAGTATAGTTTAAATTACTATTGGATGATAAAAAAATCGTTAAATTCTGGAAAGTTTTAGATTCAGTATCTTTGTGGAAATTATATATTTTTTGTGAATTTATTTATTTATTTATTTATTTAGTTATTGATCACCAACACGATGTACATTAAAACAAGCAATATAAAAGAAACACTGGAAAAGATAAAAGATAAATGTCATCGCAGTTATAGGTGAAGACTGCATGCGTAGTCGAACAAACAAGTAACAGAATTGTAAAAATAATCAGATTTATGTAAAAATATTACGACATAGACAAAAAATATTATAAAATAAGAGAACTTACATAATGAGAATAATAAGTAAATTTAATTAATAATTTAGGATTGTCAGGTTAACGTTAAAATTTAAATGCAATTAAATCGAGTAAAACAGCTCATGCGGATTCACTTGACAACAAATTGATTAAAATAATTAATAATTTATGAATGACAAATTTATATTTTTTCATTTTTATTGTGTTAATGTGATGTTCTTAAACCTGTATAACCACAGTATTTATGTGTTTTGTGTTTCATGCAACTACCCAATTGTTGTACTCTCATCAAAAATGAAATTAAATGGGATCAGTTATTCAGATTTTGCATACAGTAAAATTGTGTCCTTATCAGCATATTTTACGATATAACTGTGCAATAATTTTGTTTAATTTTACATTCTTTAGCATCGTTGCGAAATGCTAGCATCGCTATTGCAAAGTTGGTGCATCTGAGAATCAAGATGGCTATCACCCAGACGCAAATTAAGCCAATCTTCTTCCTCTCTGCACACATCGGCCATTGTTGAATGTTCAGCTCGGAGTTTATCTGTAAAATAAATTGTTATCTGTAAAATGCGGATGCTGTAGCTGGTGACTGAAAAGCCCTTCCGCCGCTCGCACGTGTGAATGGTCCAGCGGATGGCTTGGCGATTCTGACTAGACAAGCAAAGCAAGGCATAGTCAGTTCTTGGGTTTATCACACTTTGAACAACTTCTGATGTTTTATGCGATCACCTCGTAATATTCTATCACATCAGTTCACATTTTGTTCCACTAACTGTTCGAATTATTACCCGTGGACACGGTGTCTCGACCCATTGACGGGTCCACGGGAAAGCTTTAATTCCCCGTAGTACTACTGCACTAGAGAAAGAAGAAAGAATGAAAGAAATGTATATTACATATTGAATTGGATGGACAGATTGAATTTTGATCAGTTTCAGTGGGTCTACGAGCTTTTCTCCGTGGACTCATTACTTAGATAGATAGATACATACATAAACTCTTTATTTGCACATTATAATGAGAAATACAAAAAATAAATAAAAAAAAACTTAAACTAGCTTTATGGCCAGCGTTTATTTTTTAATGATAACAGGTATTATTAATTATTATATCTATTATTATTTATTCTATATCGCCATCTTATTCTGACTAAAATTTTGTACTATTACGAGGCATTGGTACTAGGCGAGCATAAGCGTACAAAAGGTACCTAGTCTAAGAGAAACTTGGAGACGTATTTAATTTATCTATGATATCCTGGTAAAGTTTTGAATTTTAAAGTACCAGGAGAAGTTTTTGTGTGCAACCCTTTTTTTAAGATCCAGAACCATATAAAGTTGAAGTACTAAATGGTAAAGACTTCATTGGATTTCATTAATTGGTTGAGGCAACGATAAAAAAATTGCAAAAAAAATCTATTTCAAAGTTTCACTTTTAAAAGACAAGACCTACGTTTTATGTAACTATGTCGAATATCCAATGTTACCTGATGCAGAAACTATCAAAGTTCCTTTACTTGCATTAAAGAAACATTAATTATATAAAAAATAATTTATATCCAAAACAACTTAGTATATCTAGAAAGAAAATTAATAAACTAAAAAATTCGGTTGTTAAAAACACTATCCCAACAACATTTTCTGCGGAATATAGAAATTTAAAAGTGAATAATAAAGTAACAGATGTTTTAGTAGAAACGGATGAATATGATGAAATGATTGAAGCACAAGAAAACTGATTTAGTTCTCAATTGAGGGATGATTACAGGAGTTTTGTACGAATATGTTATTCGTTATTCTCAATTATTCGTTATGAGCAATATCATTTGTTAATATTTGATTTGATATTAATTAAGGATTTAAAAAACCTTAAATTGGTTCTTTTCTAACTTCGATATAGTTTTGATAATCTTTTCTAAGACACTTTATTAGTCCATAAAAACCGTTTAGACTAAAAGTTGGTATCATTATGCTTTTGTGGTAATTTAAAGCATTTTTGCATAAAAGAAAACAGGTATGATTTACAGGTATGATGGGCATACATTTCTCTATTTCATTAACAGCGTTTACGCAGTATGAATAAAAATCTACTATTGCTGTAACCCTCAAAATGAAGGGAAGTAGCTACTCCTAATTTACTTTCAATGTGGCTTTTCATAGGTAATTAATTATAACAGAAAGTTACTCTCAAAATATAGTAATTGTAGGTTGGATGATCGTAGACTGTTTTTCTAAATTCTCAAAAGTATTTAGGCTCTGGTGGAAGGTTTGCATTTTGTTGATTACAACGTTTCCGCTTTTTTGCATTGAATTGTTCCGTTACCTTTTTCACTTGATTTAAACAAGCTGTCATTGATTTCATCTTCCTCAAGGCCCCGTAGACTGCAGTACTGGCCCCTACTATTAATAGGGTTGCATTTATCATCAACATCAGGCTGCCAGAAACATTTTGCGTGTAGACCAAATTTCTCTGTTCTAAGAACAAGTCACTCAAGAGGCCTCCTATGATGGTTAAGTCTGAAAAAGAGTAGTTGCCTAGTCGTAGTGAATTCACACTGTAACTTGTTGGGTTTCTTTTTTCTCACCAAGTGACATCAGTGTCACGGTATCATCAGTGATACCAGGTGTAACTTGTTGAGAAATCTAAACGAAAAAAAAGTTGCATAGTAATAGCGTCACTAGATAAGCAGTAGTGGAGACGGCACCCTAGGACACTTTTTACTAAAAAGCTTGTATATCATTTTGTTTCATTAAAAAATCAGGTATTAGTGCTAATTATGTTGCCTAAAAGGTTGCCTGGAAGAGATTGCTGTTTAGCAATAAGGCCGCCCATTGTACCTTTACTGTAACCTTTGTTTTATTTATTTATTACTTGTACATCTTGGAGTGCAATAAAGAGTTATTGTAGGTATTGTATTGTATTGTATGTTAGATTATAATGTTAGAATTATGATGAGTTTACTTTAGAAAGTGTTCAATGAGAGAAACACATTTTTTAACTATTAAAAAAACCTGTGGGTTTGTACAAATCTGCCCCCGGAGAGAGCTTTGGAAAAGCTTACAAGGCCATAATAAAAGTTCTTTCTTCTTTAGTTGGTTTTATGTTTATAAATCAACATTAAAAAAACGAGGTTAACTGTCACACTGGTGACAGTTAACAAAGTGATAGGTGACACATGATAGTTCTTATTCGTTTGAAAAATGTATTGCCGCTATGACACCTGCAGAGGCAAGCGTAAACACTACTTACCACTATAGTCAACGTCTTACCACTATAGTTAACACGCACCCACAAAGTCGGCAGGTCTGGTCCTTCAAAAAGAGAAGGGCAGGCTTGGTAGTTTCAAGATGATGTAGAACGGCATTAAGGTTTGAATGAAGGCTGTGGATGTTGCAAAAGTTCTCCAGGAAAGTGGAATTGTAAGCCATTGAATAAACATTCTTTCTTGATTTAGTTTTAGCCATGGAACAAAAATTGAGTTTGGGGAATGTGGGGCATTCCCATCCTAATCAAGGGACAAACAGAAAGGAGCCTATGGAGTGGGACAGTTGCAACGAACTGCTGCAGTGTGAATGATTGGCACGGGGGATGGAAGGGCCCCCAGTCCCCCCTGGACGCAGCTAACGGGATCCACTCCGGTCTCCTACTGCGGCACGATAGCCACTTCACAGGTATATGCGAGGGTTCGCAGGACCTAAGAAGGGGGGAGGTAAGAAGTGATCCGTGGGTTTGAGTCCCCAACTAACGCACGCGCGGCCAGCGGATAGCCATTTCACCGGGTCTTCCTGGACCCCGCGACACCCTGTCACTATACCTATACTCCTCAACAACATAAATCCCAGCTACTCATAGATGCGGTCCCCAGATTATTAAGAGTATACAATGCATATATGGGGCAGGTACTCCCACACTGGTACCGGAACACGTCAATGCTAATGCAGTGACATTTGGCGGTACATTCTAAAACTGGAGAATTTTAAAATTGGATCCAAGCGGGCCTGGAAATTACCCTACCACTAATGTTTGTTTTGAGTGGAGTTGCGGTTCTAAAGGGCCGGTATGGGATGCGACGAGCACGCGTCCACGTTTATCTCCCAAAATTATATGAAAATCGTAAAACAGCTAGATGCGAGTTGCAGATTGCCGCAACTGCAAACTCAAAGTTGCTACGAGTACTGAGCGCCTTAAGACGAGGCTCTCAATATAATTTTCCCACGTTTGCTCCGCCTCCACACCCCGCAACGCGCAACAAGCACTGCCGCGCCGGAGCTCACACCCCGCTAATATTACGCGGCGATAGACCACTGCTAGATCGCCGCGGCCCGAGCCGTTATAGCGTGAGCCGTTCTCGGTTGCGCGCTGGAACGTAGATGTCATAATAGAGTTTCCTTACCCTTGAATACTTTATTATTATAGTATATATTATTTTTTAATTTCAATAATAATGCAATGTTTGATGGTTTACGCTAACGCATATATTCCGCCGTTTTAAATGATGGAGAAAATAATTAGGTAAATCAAATCAATAAAAATTGAAAAGCGGGAACCGACTTCGACGAAAATATCGTGATATATGAAACATCCCCCATTTTCCCACACTTACTGATGGTACTCTATACAAATAAATAAAATTGAAGTGTCTGTTTGTAATATCAAAAAGGACGAATTGACAACCTCCTCCTTTTTTGAAGTCGGTTAAAATTGTACTCATGAGAAAAAGAATTAATGATTAAACGAACTTACCTGTAAGTGAAGTTCTATCGTAATTATTCGAGCTGTTTCGTCCGAAGAGATTACCAATAACTATTAATACACATGTAGTTACACCGTACGGTGACGCCAGTTTGCACTGATAGTTGAGAATATTTTTTTTTTTATGTGGGTGCTTTATTTTTGTCCTTACACCAACTAGATAAAACGTCATTTAGTTCAGAGTTTTGAGATTTTTGACACTGGGTTATTAGGGTTGGGAGGGTTGGTAATCTCTTCAGACGAAACAGCTCGGATAATTACGATAGAACTTCACTTACAGGTAAGTTCGTTTAATCATTAATTATCCTCGCTGTTTCGTCCTCGAGATTACCAATAACTATTGTTACGAAGACGGGTTAAAGGAGAACTCACAGAAACATTTTTTTAATTTTCCGTCACTTACAGGCGTTTTCAGCAGGCTGAAATATGTTTTCGGGTCGTTTCAGAGGAAGGCATATCAGTTAATCAAAAATTACTCCTACTTAACGCCGTTTTCAGCAGACTGAAACATGTTTTCAGTCCGTTTCAGGACACAAGCAATTACATGGCACCATTTCCTGAAAACCCATTTTCAGGCCGTTTCAGGCCAAGTTACACCCCTCCGGTCCGCGGAACATTCTCGAAGGTGTGTGAGAGGGACAGCCTATCGTGTGAAAGAGAGAGACGATTAGGCTCAATCATGTCTCTCGAAACTTCCAGAAGGAAGTGTGAGCAGGATGACTATATGCGCAAAAGAGAGCAACAATTGTACCTATTACCTAACCGAATGTTCTAGAATAATGCGAGAGAGAGATAGCTACACGCATGATAGAACGAGATGGACATAATCTACTACCATCTGGAAAGTCCTTGATGTGTGTACAAGGGACGGTTGTATGCGTAAGAGAGAGATGTCGATATTTGACCTTGAACTAGATCATTCGGGAACTTGGTAGCACAATTTGCGGCGCATATATAAGCGGATCGAGACGCGGCCAGGGACAGTTTTCGATTGAGATACCAAGCGATACACATCGGAGTGAGTTCAAAGCGACTAGTAGTGATTGTGATATCTGTGACTAAGTGAAATACTAGTGATTGTGATATCTGTGACAAAGTGATATACTAGTGATTTTGTAGTGAATAGTGTTGCAAGTGATTCCTTTTGAATTCAATAAAGTAACTGTTTGTTTAACGGCTTCTTTCTATCAAACGTTACCCTATAGCTCGTAACATTTTGGTGTCAGAAGCGGGATAGAAAGATGCCTATAACACCGAGGGAAGATCAAGAGGAGTCTGGAGGGGAAACGCCGGGGATACAGACACGAGCACAAGCAGCACGCGACGCCGCTCGTCGGCAAAGTTTTGATGCCAAACGCACCATGGGCGAACACCAGGATCCCTCCAACCTATTACTGACTTTGCAACGCATGATGGAGGAACAGGCTCGCCGTCAAGAGGAGCAGACGCGTGGTCTATTGGAGGAACAGGCTCGCCGTCAAGAGGAACAGGCTCGCCGTCAAGAGGAGCAGGCTCGCCGTCAAGAGGAACAGACACGTGGTCTATTGGAGGAACAGGCTCGCCGTCAAGAGGAACAGGCTCGCCGTCAAGAGGAACAGGCTCGCCGTCAAGAGGAGCAGACACGTATTCTGTTGGAAGAACAAGCTCGTGGTCTGTTGGAGGAACAAGCTCGCCGTCAAGAGGAGCAGACGCACCGTATTGAGGAACACTTGGAGGTGATAGGCGTTCAATTCAAGGAAAAAGTAGAGAAATTGAAATTAGAAGTGGAGAACCTCGATGACAGAGTTTCCAAGCACGACAAGCAAATACTTGGAATAGAAAAGGAGGTAAAATCGTTGAAAATTAATGGAGTAGTGACATCTGGTGCTCCAGCAGGTAAACTTAAAGCGCCTCCATTCGACGGTACTTCCTCTTGGGGGGCTTACAAACTTCAGTTTGAGACCGTATCAAAGGCGAACGGTTGGACCGATGAACAGGCTGTAACTGCCCTTATGTTAGGGCTGCGGGATCAAGCCTTGAGCGTATTAGACACCATGGCGGGAGAGGTCACCCTAGAACAACTCAAGAATGCCCTGGAGTCTCGTTATGGTGACTCACACCTGGAACACGTTTACAGGGCTCAATTAAAGGACAGAGTGCAGCTAGCTAGTGAGAGCCTGCAACAATGGTGCCTAGAAATTGAAAAACTGGTAAGAAAGGCTTACTTATCCTCACCATCTCTGGTTGACAGCATGTTAGTGCAAGCATTTATAGATGGGATTAGAGATCGGGAAGTCAAGACAACCGTTAGCCTCGGTCATCACAAGATCCTAAAGGATGCTCTAGCCCACGCGTTGGAAGTAGAGGCAGTTCGCAGAGATCCTCGGTCTTACCGCGTCCGAGCGGTGACAGACAAAGTAAAATCTAGAGGCGGACCCACATGTTACGCGTGTGGTGAAATAGGGCATATGAGATTTTCATGCCCTAAGCGAGATTCAAGGAGTAATGTGGAGATTCGACGCTGTGATTTGGGTGCAGCTGATGTATTAACGGGCGCTACCGCAGAACAGCGTCAAGGAAAGGATTACGCCAGGACTGCCGGGCGGATGCTGTTCGATAGTGTGAAGAAGGTGCCAAAAGTGATGATCTCTCAGACTCAAGACGGGAATACGTTAGTCATTGACGGGGAAGTCAACGGGACTAAATGTGAGTTAAACTTGGATACTGGAGCTTCGCGCACGGTAATCAACTACCAGCTTCTGGAGGATTTTTCTGGGAGATATTCACCTTCACGTGGCAATATTCAGCTCCTAACAGCTAATGGCCAGCACATAACCGTCCGAGGAGAAGGTGTCGTTACTTTCAAAGTTGGTGATAGCTTCTACCGGCATAAAGTTGTTATTGCAGATATAGTAAGTGACTGCATCATTGGTTTGGACTTCATGAAGAACTATAACTGCAAAATTGATTTGGAAAGCAGCGTCTTTATATGTGGCGTAGAGAAAGTTTTTCTTAAAGGTAGTTTGCCCGGAGCTGTTTACGATTTCCACAGAACAGTTGTTTTAGGAAGCTCACAGACACATGACAGAGGCAAACAGGAAGTAGTAGAAAAAGTAGACAACTCTGAACCTTGGATAGTAGCCCAAGAAGGGCTCGAAGGATCTAAAGAGACCTTATCAACGGAAGAGTTGTCAAAAGCCAAGGAACTATTACGGCAACTTTCCGAGATGTTCGCCACAAATGATGAAGACCTAGGAAGGACCGGTATAGTTAAACACAAAATTAAGCCTGGAACAGAAATGCGGATACATCAGCGGCCACGCAGAGTTCCTGTTGCGTACGTAAATAGAATGAATGAAAGAACGGAAACTGGATATAACAGGAAGATGCACTATGTAGACTTTGAAGAAGGTTCACTAGTCTGGCTTCATAATCCAGTAAGACGTAAAGGAAAATCTCCGAAACTTCAAGCTGATTGGGATGGTCCTTACACAGTGATTACGAAGATTAATGACGTAACATATCGCATAAAGAAGATGGGTAGTGCCAGGAACCAGCTTAAGATTGTGCATGTGAATCGATTGGCACGTTACAATGGATCCAATGATGCTCGGGACGAGCATGTCTAAGGAGGGGGCAGTGTTACGAAGACGGGTTAAAGGAGAACTCACAGAAACATTTTTTTAATTTTCCGTCACTTACAGGCGTTTTCAGCAGGCTGAAATATGTTTTCGGGTCGTTTCAGAGGAAGGCATATCAGTTAATCAAAAATTACTCCTACTTAACGCCGTTTTCAGCAGACTGAAACATGTTTTCAGTCCGTTTCAGGACACAAGCAATTACATGGCACCATTTCCTGAAAACCCATTTTCAGGCCGTTTCAGGCCAAGTTACACCCCTCCGGTCCGCGGAACATTCTCGAAGGTGTGTGAGAGGGACAGCCTATCGTGTGAAAGAGAGAGACGATTAGGCTCAATCATGTCTCTCGAAACTTCCAGAAGGAAGTGTGAGCAGGATGACTATATGCGCAAAAGAGAGCAACAATTGTACCTATTACCTAACCGAATGTTCTAGAATAATGCGAGAGAGAGATAGCTACACGCATGATAGAACGAGATGGACATAATCTACTACCATCTGGAAAGTCCTTGATGTGTGTACAAGGGACGGTTGTATGCGTAAGAGAGAGATGTCGATATTTGACCTTGAACTAGATCATTCGGGAACTTGGTAGCACAATTTGCGGCGCATATATAAGCGGATCGAGACGCGGCCAGGGACAGTTTTCGATTGAGATACCAAGCGATACACATCGGAGTGAGTTCAAAGCGACTAGTAGTGATTGTGATATCTGTGACTAAGTGAAATACTAGTGATTGTGATATCTGTGACAAAGTGATATACTAGTGATTTTGTAGTGAATAGTGTTGCAAGTGATTCCTTTTGAATTCAATAAAGTAACTGTTTGTTTAACGGCTTCTTTCTATCAAACGTTACCCTATAGCTCGTAACACTATTAATACAAATGTAGATTTTGAGAGAAATATATAAGATCCGTTTACTTTGTGAAAAATCTGGTTTTATTGACACAATAGATCAATTATTATAACATTTGTTGAGATTTACCCCAAATAATTATGTTATTGGTAGAGACTACCTGCTAATAGTAATTATTAATAATGATGAAACTTAAAATATATATGCCAAAATCATAATATTGAACTAGTGTTCTTGTAATACTTCTGATATAATTGTTCTTGCAAAAGACATATCACCTTCAGACACAATAGTCTTATTATAGAATTTTCCAAATGTATTGGAACTACCGCTCCAGCCAGCGGTCTTCCTAATCAAATCAAGATTAATACCTAATTTTTTAGCCTTAGATGTAACTGCATGTCTTTAAGAATGTGCTGTAAAAGTTGACACATCTATACCACATTCATCAAGGGTTTTTTTAACCCACCTACTCAAAGTTTGCGAGGTTACTTTATGGTGTGGTCGTTTTAGACTCACGAAGAGGCTACTATGATTTTTTCGTAAGGACTCAGTCGCATTAAGGTATGCTTGCAAAGTTTCGACTGGACATATTTCGGGTTTCTCGCGAAAAAGAGGTAACGATAAAATAGGTTGTGATGAGCCAATACGGGATGTCTTAATGAGATCAGGCATTTTAATTATTATGTGATCAGAGAAACGTTCAATATTATTAATATCAATTTTAGAGAACGTCTGCATTCGATGTGCTGTGACCAGAGCAAAAAGGGTTATTAATTTTTTAGAAAGATTTTCTAGACTTATTGATTCGTTGGGATACCAGTTAATCATATGATTCAGTACTAATGATGTATCCCATGTTAAATTATATTTTGCTAAGGGGGTTCGTAATCGAAATACTCCTTTAAATAACCGTTTGATGCTATCATCAGAGCCAATTTGAGGGCCAAGAATTAATGATAATGCTGATCTACAAGTATTCAGTGTACCGTATTGAGCTCCTGAATCAAAAAGTTGCGTAAGAAAGGCTATCACATTAGAAATAGACGTATCAAGAATGTCGTAATTATTAACTTTACAAAAGTCAAACCACTTTTTTAAGCACGTGTCATACTGTCTGATTGAGTTATCAGATAGAGACGCTATTATTACGTGCACAGACGATTGAGGAATTTGTCTCCTTAGAATGGACGCCCTGATAAGACTCCGGCAACCAGTGTAAGCCGGTGGTGCACTTGACGATTGCTGGAATGAGACAATATAAGACTAACACTAGGGTGAAAATAAATTAATTTTGAAACTAGAAATTTCTTATATAAAGGGAACCACGGCTACGTAGGCCACCAAGGAACTACAACAATACCAACAGCTTTTTCTTTCTTAATTTTACGTAGACTTTTAAGTATCATCGTGAAAGGTGGGAAAGCATAAAAAAAAATTGCGACCAAGATACAGTAAAAGCATTTGTAGCGAACGCGTCGGGATCCCTATTCCATGAGATGTATTTGCTGCACTTTTTATTAAGTCTAGTAGCAAATATATCAATTTTAGGTGTTCCAAGTTCATTGACAATTTTATTAAAAGCAAAGCTAGCAAGTTCCCACTCATCAACATCTGGGTGAATTCGTCTAGACTCTGCATCTGCAATCGAATTCTCTGCCAAACTTATGTAATAAGCGAAAACTATTATGCGCCTTAATTCACACCACTGCCATAAGTCTCGTGTAACTTGCGTAAGATGTGGAAATTGTACGCCACCCATACGGTTTATGTACGAAATGGCGGTAGTATTGTCAATCCGAAGCAAAATTTGACAATCAGATAAGTCCTTGGCAAAGACTTTAAGAGCAAGGAATGCTGCTCGTATTTCTAAATAATTAATATGTTTTGCACGTTCTAACTCAGTCCAAGCACCGCTTGCAGTTTCCCTACCACACGCGGCGCCCCACCCAGTAGTTGAAGCATCACTGAAAATTTCCAACGAGTATTCATCATATTTAATGCTATTAACAGGTTTATCTAAAGCCCGAGAGAACCAGTCAAAATCGGGTTGCAGTGTGGTTGGTAAATACATATATCTGTAGTAATTGTCTGGGTCATTTAATAGATTTAAAATTTACATCTTTCAAAACTTTTGGTGTAAGCCCTTTTAAGTACAATATCCGATACAGCTGTTTTAATCTCCGGGTTGAGAAGCGGAGCATCAATAAGAGTACAGTTGCTGGGCGGTAAGTATTTACCCTGCAGGTCTTTGCGAAGTTCTTTTGATAGGCCTGTCGTCACAAAGTGTTGAAGCCGTACTGCGAGATCGGGATTAATTTCTTTACCATACGACGTAGTTATAGACGGGTCATCACCTAGTAACTCGAAAATACCATTGTCAGCGTCTGGTTCTACAGCCAATTCCTCCTCCGGTTCGATAAACGGGGCCGGCACAGCCGGCACACAAGCGCTCGTAGACGGCGTGGGCTCGGCACTTGTTGAAGGGACGGGGTCAGTATTTATAACTGTAGGCGCAGACTCGAAAATTTCCACTTCTTCATTCACAAGAGGATCAATTTCGACCGTGGAGTCGTCTGAAATTTTGAGTTATACGAAATAACCGCTGCAATGTGTATTATATGTAGGTAGATATCGAATTATAAGCCATAAAGGTATACAAAATTATTTCTACGACACCTAAAGCCATAGATAAATATGGAGCCGATCTCAAGCAATCTGTTCTTAGAATTGGATAAAAAGATAGGTAGATAACCTATGATACTGTAAGTAGCTGTATTTTTAAAGTTAAAAAATAACTAGCTACATTGCCGCCGCCAGGACGGTGCAGCGCCTACGCGCTGGATGCGCGGTGCGAGCTTAGGCTGTTACGCCGATAATTTGGTATGCTATTAGTTAACGTGATTATATCACCTAACTGTATACATACATAATTAAATTCTGTTACCGTATTGCCAATGATGTGAAGTGATAACACAATAACACTGGCTTATCATGTAACTGCCTACTAATACTAATTTTATTCCAGTAAAGTGTAAGCCACCCTTCCTCGATTGACCTTGTTACCGTATTGTCAGCGAAATGATAATCCTACGAGGATCGTCTAATCATATCACTGACTTATCATGTAACTGTCTGAAGGGACATTCTTTGTATCAAATCATGGAGAACTAACCTTCTTTGTCTGCCAACATTGTGTCGTCGACATTAGGTCCAGAACTTGTAGAAGACGAGGAGACATGCCGCTTCTTACGGCTACGTTTAAGTTTTCTTTCCAGTTTTTTTTAACTTTTTTGCAATGTACTCGTAATTATCGTCTTTCGAGTGTTTCCGTTTACCCATTTTTTACCTGGAAAACTGACTAATGCTGAAAAATGTACTAACTGGCGGAGCACTGCACTGTGAATGAAGTTTTATCTAGTTGGAGTAAGGAGGAAAATAAAGTACCCAAATAAAAATAATAATAATTGTAATATTCTCAACTATCAGTGCAAACTGGCGTCACCGTACGGTGTAACTACATGTGTATTAATAGTTATTGGTAATCTCGAGGACGAAGCAGCGAGGATAATCTCTATCGGTTGACTATTTTATTACGAGAGAAATCGAGAAACATCAAACAAATACGAAAAACTATGAAATGAGAACCTCCTCCTTTTTGCAGTCGGGTAAAAATTGTACTCATGAGAAAAAGAATCTCTATCGATTGACAATTTTATTAGGAGAGAAATCGAGTAACAACAAAAAAATACGAAAAACGATGTATTGAGAACCTCCTCCTTTTTTGCAGTCGGGTGAAAATTGTACTCATGAGAAAAATAATCTCTATCGATTGACAATTTTATCAGGGGAGAAATCGAGTAACATCAAAAAAATAGAAAAAAGGACGAATTGACAACCTCCTCCTTTTTTGAAGTCGGTTAAAATTGTACTCATGAGAAAAAGAATCTCTATCGGTTGACTATTTTATTAGGAGAGAAATCGAGAAACATCAAAAAAATACGAAAAACTATGAATTGAGAACCTCCTCCTTTTTTGCAGTCGGGTAAAAATTGTACTCATGAGAAAAATAATCTCTATCGATTGACAATTTTATCAGGGGAGAAATCGAGTAACATTATAAAAATAGGAAAAAAGGACGAATAGACAACCTCCTCCTTTTTTGAAGTCGGTTAAAATTGTACTCATGAGAAAAAGAATCTCCATCGGTTGACTATTTTATTACGAGAGAGATCGAGTAACATAAAAAAAATAGGAAAAAGGACGAATTGTCAATCTCCTCCTTTTTTGAAGTCGGGTAAATATTTTACCATGAGTAAAAGAATCTCTATCGTTTGACAATTTTTAGGACAGAAATCGAGTATCATCAAAAAACAAATACGAAAAACGGACGAATTGTGAACCTCATCCTTTTTTGAAGTCGGATAAAAATTGCCAGGAATATGACTGGGTAATAGGTATATATGCCAAGAAAAATAATCAGACCATAACTCCGAGTAATTACATCTTTGCTTCTCTCATTTTTCTTGCACAATCTACCAAACGATTCTCTCTTTTGCGAACATATAATTTCTTATTGTCCTTGTTCCCTATTGTAATATCGAAAGTTGCATGCTCGCTTGTGACAAAAACAATCACAGGTCCACCCGCATCGGCGCACGGCGCTATACTGAGGACTGCTCGCTTCGGATAACTATTATAACGCGAGGTGCCAGCGTAATAAGGTCGAATTTAGTGTGCACTGTTTGAACACACTTTAACTCAGAACTAAATGACGTAAGTCTCAAATCTAATTTATTTTATTAACAGGTTAATAATTTTTCTAGGTAAATTTTGTCTTCGTCAGTAGATAGTACAATATATTTTCTTGGTGTGAGTAATTATTTTGAAAATAAAATTTAAGCCGTTGAGTAAAAAAGTGTATTTTACACTGAAAAAAGCATAATTTTTGATAAGAAAATGTATCGAATGAAAATGTATCAATCGTGTTTTTGTCTTCAATCATAGAGAGATAAAGGTCTCATAAAACATACATGTTAGTTTCAAGTTGATCACGTATGTGGTTGACCCAGCATCTTGGTGGAAAAACCCTGAAATATCTGGAGTAGCCCCTTAAAGGAAATTGAAAAACAATTGATTAACATAACTTTTTGTACACATTTTCAAAGTACCTATAGGTTGCCGAACTACTTAATGAAATATTTTGTGTGTTGTAGTCAATAACTAAACACATAAGTATATAAAGTAAATAAAAATAAGTACTTACTAGAAACAGTAATAAAGAAGTATCCATAGATACTCCAACCCTTAGACAGGTGGACGCGCCACCCAGTCTCGTTCTTGACAAATTTGAGAGGAGCAACTCCCATACATCTTGCTATTCGCAAGACTACCGCAAAAGCTCCGGTCACGAAGCAGTCACTTTGCGAGTCCATGCTTGTTGGCATTTAAAATACATGTATTGTATTGGTTTTATAAATAACTTTGCGATTGAGGCTAGTGTGGCTAGTTTGTATGACTAATGTACAAATTATGTAAAAATAATTAGTTATTAATATCAGTGTAATATTTTGCTAACTCTATTAGTTAGCAAAATATTACACTGATATAAATAATCTATTATAATTATAATAATCTTTTTTTTTATGTTATTTAGTAACTGACGAGCTGGTCGTTTGCCTGATGGTAAGCATAACGCCAGCCCATAACAATTGCAGTGCCACTCAGAACTTCAAAACACAAAGGCCTGCGCGGCACTGCAGTGCGCTCGTTACCCTGAGACATTAGGTAGTAAGTCTCATAAGCCCAGTAATTTCACTGGCTACTTTGCTCATCAACCGGAACACAGTAATGCTTGCACATTACTGCTTGGCGGCAGACTTCACGAGCAAAGCGGTGGTACTAGCCCAGACGGACACTCGCAGAAGAGTTAGTCCTCCCACTAACAAAAAATACGTCCTTCGTTGGACCGGACTGAGCTAATATAATTTTAGTGAATAAACGTATAATAATAATCTTTAATAATAATATTCTTTATTACATACTGATGAAATTTCAATGTTATAGAGTCCTTAGACAGTCGTTTTGAGCACGTCCAATAACAATTACTTCCGGAAACAAAGTGGCACAGAAACAAAACTGACACCATAAAACACATTGGTTATTCCCTACAATTATTTAATTTTATTTATTTATGTTATACAAGCATTTTAATAGCAGTAATCTAGGAAACATTTCATTCACAAACAACGAACCAAGTGTTTGTTTATAGGCTTGATAAGATCTTCATTTGAATACAATGTATTAAAGTACTCTGTAGTTAATGAGTTTTACATAAATCAATAGGTTCACTATTATAAATTGTAGTGAATATGTGATACTCAGGAAAATTTTAATAGGTTCACTATTGTTTGGCATAAATTGGAATACTTTTGCTTATCATATTAAATTATCATATTAAATCCTAATTATTTAAATATTATATAAATTCGGCATATAATTTTAGGCATAATTTTTCTACCCTAGGTATGTGTTTCTATTAGAATAACTATTGAGAAGCATAATATTCTAAAGAATTCATATCCATACTAATCCATATCCATACGTCCATACAATCCATACTAATCCATACTAATATTATAAATGTGAAAGTGTGTTTGTTGGTTTGTCCTTCTTTCACGCAGCAACGGAGCAACGGATCGACGTGATGTTTGGCATAGATATAGTTTATGGAGCGGAGCGTAACATAGGCTACTTTTTATCCCGGAAAACGCACGGTTCCTGTGGGAACGCGAGTGAAAACCGCGGGCAGAAGCTAGTAATATTATAATCACAATGTACTACAAAAGTTAAATTGGATATGTAATAACTGCCAATTTCATTTTTTATATACTTCAGCCCAGGAGGTCACTAATGAAAGTAAAAATAAACGACTCTTAAGTGAGGGCACTTAAGAGTCGTTTGAGTCTTAATCGGTCTTTACATACTCATGGAGAGGGCATAAAGGCCGATCAAGAAGAAGAGCAAGAAACTCTTTGGCATTATTTTCAATAAAGATTAATTTAGGCATGCACTTAAATGTTTCTAATACTAACAATAATTATGTGTAAAATTTAATTGTAAGTACCTGTTACAGTAGTATTAATTGTAAGGAGGGTCCTGAACTGTTTATTTCCATGGATCCTTTGCTCGTGAAGTCTGCCGCCAAGCAGTAGTGTGCAAGCATTACTGTGTTCCGGTTTGATGAGCAGAGTATCCAGTGAAATTACTGGGCTTATGAGACTTAATACCTAATGTCTCAGGGTAACGAGCGCACTGCAGTGCCGCGCAGGCCTTTGTGTTTCAAAGTTCTGGGTGGCACTGCAAATGTTATGGGCCGGCGTTATGCTTACTATCAGGCAAACGACCAGCTCGTCTCGTAAACAAATAATATTAAAAAAAAATATCTTTATTACTCGTATCTTCATAATCATTAATTTTATAATTATGCTTTTTTAACTGATACATTCTTAACCATACAAGTATACACAGTAAATCAAATCAAATCAAATCAAATCGTTTATTTGCTAGAATACATGTTAGCGTAAGGTCTTAAACAATATTTTTGATCAATGTATTCAACCTGCAGGCAGGTGTGCAAATATTGTTATACATTTTAATTCCAGTGCATGTCATAATCAGTTATTAAAATTAAGTACTTATAACAAAAAAACAATTTTTCATATTTTTGTCTGCCTGTGTCTCTGTCTATTTATTCCGGATAATCTGCAAAACGGCTGTACCGATTTTGATAGGACTTTCACTGGAAGGTAGCTGATGTTATAAGGAGTAAGTTAGGCTAATTTTCTGTTCAAAAGAGAAATAGGGTTCCGCGTAAAAAATTTAAAACACTTGAAATCCCAATATCTCTGCGCGGGTGAAACTGAGGGCAGCCGCTAGTTCAAATTAAAATTAGTGATATGAATAACTTTTTTATACTATTGGATAAATAGACGAGTATGTCATTTGCCTGATGGTAAGCATAACGCCGGCCAATAAATAACAATTTCATTTCCACTCAGAACATTGAACCACATTTAATAGGCCTGGGCGGCAATGCATTGCGCTCTTTACTCTGAGACATTAGCTATCAAGAGCCTACTAGTCCACGCCGCGAACTAATCGGTGGGCGCGGCTAAAATTCATGCTATTTCGTCTAACATTCATGGAAAAAGGTAAGACTCAGCGATAAGTAGTACGAAGCTAATGCTCGCGCATACACAATTACACACTCTCGTAAAGTCACGACGAAAACCGAAAAGTCGAAAACCGGCGCGCAAAAATGTACGAATTGACTTCTGGTGCTTGGGGTTTTACGATAAAACTACTGAATGTATTTAGTCAAACCAAAGTTATTTGAAATGTCAACAAACTAAAGCTTGTTAATATGTACATTATTTTGGAGTTTTCGTAATCCTTTTGTAATTTATTTACGTCCAAACTTGCGTTAAAATACGTGCTAAAATACAGACGTTTGAAGGCTCATTACATTTAAGCCAGTTATTTTTTTTCAGTATGATTAGCAGGCTGACCTAGATAACGAAGAGATAAATCGATACTATTCTTAATTTTAGACTTAAAACGTCAAGTAGTGGAGTAATCACCCAAGTACGGTTGTATGGAGAAATGAACGACTTGTTCCTTCTTAAGTCTCACAATCCCAGTAACTTCACTGACTACTTTGCTCATCAAACCGGAACAGTAATACTTGCACATTACCATTTTGCAATAGACTACATAAGCAAAACGTGTAATGATAATTTTTACGAATGAAATATCCAATACAATACAAATCTCTTTATTGAACACCAAAAAGTACAATGGAAACAACAATTTACATACAAATAAAATAAGCTTGTGGTTTAATGGGTGGCGTTTTCGCTATAACCAATTGCTTACAGGCAACCTAAGAATATATAATAATATGGCAAATATAATATGAATGAAAATGAGACTGAAAAATATGGCCCATAAATGGTAGCACTATACAATTATACATATACAATACAGCAACAAATATATGCATTCAAATTCTAAATTCCATCTTAAATTATCTTAATCTTTATTCATACGGATCCCAAGGGACCACTAAACAAAAGTTAAATAAATTTTGGTCTGTTTAAATAAAATTGGGTCTGTTGGTGTCTTTGTCATTTATTATGTTCTGATAAAGACAGCATTAGTTTTAGTCTGTGATTCGGGTAGATGAATGTTGCAGAGGCCCGCTGTTAGAGTCATTTTAACTTTCATAAGTGCTCCTTTGGGGCCTATTTGAATAAAGACTTTTGAATTTGAATTTGAAATATAAACAAAAGTGAAAATAAATGACTCTAAGACCTAAGTGCCCGTTTGTATTTGAAGAAAATCTCCTTTTTTAAAGTCGTTTACAGTAAATTATTTAAATGTTTTTATCGTTGGGAAAACGAGAAAATCTTGCCTCAAATTAGTTTAAAACTTGCCATAAAAGAAATAGAAATACCTTTTTTATATAATTTTTATCTGAAATACGTTTGACCACGATCTCACTTGATGTTAAGTAACGTTGCGGTCGACGATGTAACACGCTGATCTAAAAGAAATCTGTCCACTCTGGTCTTGAAACTCCGAAATTATAGCTATTGGGAAACACAGAGGCCGGCCAATTATTCCACTCCTTAGCCGTCCGCATAATGAAGGTTGAAGGAGGGATATCAACCATATACGGGTGACGCAGTGCCGAGCCTCTACTCGTCCGTTGATAAAACGGAGATTGAGCAGATCGTTAATGTGTAGAAAGAAGAGTGTCGACTTTTTTGACTAATTATCTTTTTATTTTGTTAAGTTTTGAGCGTTGAGATGTACCCTAAATGTGTGTTCATAGGATATGTTCATATTATTTTTTACATTGTTTTTAACCGTGAGGATCTTTAATTGGCTCACTGTTTTGTATTCTTTTTCTTATAAAATGTGTTTGTAGCTGTTGATCTTCCTAATAAGTAAATAAATAAATAAAAAGAGAACTGACCCTTGAGGTACCTACCCTTTCCTACCCCGGCATTGATCGCCATTTGATCATTTAGCTGAATTCTCGTGATTATGTGATGATGCAAAACATAATTACTTGAATGTGTAATCTTAAATTTGTACAATAATAACTAAATACGTAGTAACGCAGCCAAACATCTGGAAGAAAAGTTTTATTTATTTAAGGTAAAAACATCGTCTATCGCGAACATTTAGAGTAACCGGCAAAATGTGAAAATGATTTATATACAGCCGGAGTTTGAATTGGAATGTTATCCTGAATTTATCCATTTTTATTATGCTCTGTCTTGGTATACATCATCATCAGCCGGAAGACGTCCACTGCTAAACATAGGCCTTCCCCATAGAACGCCACTTGGATCGACTACTCGCCTCTTGCACCCAACGGTTCCCCGCGGTTTTGACAAGGTCATCGGTCCACCTAGTGGGGGGCCGTCCTACACTACGTCTTCCGGTTCGTGGTCGCCACTCGAGAATCTTTCTTCTTGGTATACATATATTGTATATATTAGGTACTATCTGCTGCCCCGCGGTTTCACCCGCGTGGAGATTTGGAGAATGGTTTTTATTTTTTTGCGCGGAACCCTAATTATTTTTCTAAAATTAAAGTAGCCTATGTTACTCCTTGTAACATCAGATATGTGCCAGTGAAAGTCCCGCCAAAATCGGACCAGCCGTTTTGGAGATTACTCGGAACAAACAGACAGACAAAAATTTAAAAAATGGTTGTTTTTTTGTAGGTACCGTATATTATTATACTATATCACATGCATTTAGTAAAAAGGCCGTTATTTTGCTATTACAAACAGACACTTCAATTTTATTTATCTGTATGGATTATACCATCCTCACCGTAGCCACCAGAGCCCGCGACATCTTGGTGACCTTCAAAGGCGAGTAGGAAACTTCGTTCAGGCTGAGATGCCTCATAAACAACTCCAGTTCTATCGCCAGAGGATCGTAAATGGAATGCGTGCAGAACATCAGTTTGCTCACCAGTTCACGGGTTATTGTCATCTATTAGGGTGGAAAAATTCTTGTGTAATATTATATTAAATTATTTATTTTTGCCCCATACCTACCATAATAATCATATTATGGTAGGTATGGAGCAAAAATAAAATACTCATAGGCCAGTAAGTTATACACTGCGACTTTTTGCAGCGTATCTGCAGCCTGCAGACGCTAGTCATCCACCGTTACACACTACATCGATAAAATCGCGATGCGAACACGGTACATCGGCGCAAGTACGGATCTTTTTGATCGATAAAATTAGATAAAATTGACGGCTCAAATCGATAAAGTGGGTGTTATCGACTTTTATCGAGCCTCGATACTTTCGACAAAAGTTATCGAATAGCTAGGTCGAATCCAAAGAGAATATAGAGCTACTACAATAGTTTACGATCAGACTTCGGTACTCGCAACATTTGATAAATTTATCGAGTTTTTCGGTTCGACAAATTTATCGAACCGACTTCCGTACTTGCGCCGCAACTACGATGCGAAACGTGTAGGTAAAATATATATTGAATTCAGTCGTTCGATAGATATAGAGCGATGAGTTTATTGTTTACTATAGCTGCTGCCCCGCGGCTTCACCCGCTTGGAAATTTTGGATTTATGGTTTTTATGTTTTTGCGCGGAACCCTAATTATTTTTCTAAAATTAAAGTAACCTAAGTTACTCCTTGTAATATCAGCTATCTGCCAATGAAAGTCCAGTCAAAATCTGTCCAGCCGTTTCGGACATTACCCGGAACAAACAGACAGACAGATAGACTGACAAAAATTTTAATAATGGTTATTTCGTCATAGGTACCGTATATACTGTCAAATGCATTTTGGTAAAAAGCTGTTATTTTGATATTACAAACAGAGACTTCAATTTTATTTATTTGTAGTATGTATAGAAGATTATTTCTCGTTTGCCCCCACGCTTGTGCTATGGTCGACTGGTCGTGCTTTGTATCGATGCACACTGCGTCTGTAGCGATTCACTTAGGCTGGCCTTTCACGATATTGCATGCTTGCGTTTTGCTGTCCAAATTACCTACCAGGGTTTGGCAACAACAGCGGCTGGAACTAAATGATCAAAAATCCTATAAACAGACAAAAACAGCAATGCAGCCAGATAGTGCTGTCTCTTGCACTCCCTGCCTGGGCTCAAAACGACGATTGTTCCGCTTTACGCCACATCACTTGCGTACCACCACACGCAGTGGTTATGAAACTTTTTGTTTAGTAGTAGAGATTTTAAAAGTCGCTTCGATGCGCGTTTTTCCATACCTCTAATTGTGGTACGGCTAGCGCTCGGACTAGAATTCTACCAATCGCCACCTTAGACGGTACGATATGCGACAAGAGGTGATTGAGGTTTCTCCATGGATTTCGCGTGGTCCGTGATTGATGCTTATATCCATGAATCATGCATTACGCGGATAAAGGGCCCTTTACGCGCGTGTAAAGAGCAAGTTCGCTGCTAGTGTCGAGATGCAGTGGCGCGATTGCCAAACGCGCGTTTGTATCGCTGCAATAAAGTCGCAGTGTATAACCGTCCTTCGAATTCTTCTATTTGAAATACCTCCATATGGGTTAAGTGACATGGTTCATTGACCATCACCAGGTTGATCGTGTTATAAACCCACCAAAACAGCTGCAGCATTGAGTAGACTGTTTTTATAGTAACATTATTCGAAGCTCTGGGATCATCTGGGGATAAAAATAATGAGTCGTTATGTATTATGTTGGATTTTGTGATGTTATGAATTTGCAGTGCAGCATGAATGAAGTATGGTATTTTGATTATAAATAGTATTGATGGATAAAAAATTACATACACAAACTTTGGATGAAGTAGTACGGCGAAAACACTTGCTGCACTAATAAGTAGCCCAGTAACAAAAGCAACATTTGGCCGAGGCACTGGTTTATCTTCCGCACCTCATCACAAGCTGACACGTACACCATGGCTAAGTTTCGAATGGTTTCAGGACTGCGTCGTTCTAACTTCATGATGCCAACTATAACAATAAATAATAAAAAATACTTGTGGCAGCCTACAGGGAGATGAACGAAGCCACGTGGAGAGGCTATAGCCATCGGAATTGTATGGTCAAGATACTTCCCTAAAAGCTGAAATAAGTGAGGTTTACAAGCTAGACATTGGCCGCACGGTTCCTTCTGATTTTCTTCCCGCCTTGCGTCTCTCTCAAGCCTTCGTGCGATTTAGGCATTGGAGCATTCAAATCAGCAATCTGTATTTGAAACGATAGAGTAGAGCCCTGACGGAGTGGTCCCCATTAAAGGAACCATTCTTTGGTCGACCAGCTGTCCAAAAGGTCGATGACATCGAAGCAGTCGCTGAAAAGATATGTCAGCGATTGGCCAAAGTTCAATGGCACAAGGGGAAGGAGATTTATACCCAGCAGTGGGTTATACCCAACAGTGGGTCGATACAGACTGAGAATGACAGTGATGATGACATGAAATTATAACAAGGATTCACAAGAGAGTATTTATATTAGAGAACGCGCTTATCGAGAGCTTGTGCAGGACGCCGAATATATCCTCAGACATCTCTATGTCTGAGGATATATTCGGCCGGTCAAACCTGCTTGAAATGCACAGGCATTGGGGCATTTAAATTATTAATCAACGCAAAACGTCTAACAGATGACTCTTAATCTGTTGGAGACAATCTATAAAAAAAAACAGAGGGAACCATGTGGAACTTGTAAGCCTCACTTGTTTCAGCTTTTAAAGTATCTTGACCACAGGATGTTGATGGATATATGTTCTCCACGTGGCTTCATTCGTCTCTTATGTAGGCAGCCTCATACCCAATGGTTAAAATACATAGTCAAGGTTCGCTATAATATTTCGAACTGGAATAGCAACAAAAAATAGATATCTTGTGAATTTTCTTTGCAATCCCGATACCGCATTGAGTACCAATGTTATTTTTGGTATACTTTTATTCCACGCATCCTAGTAACCATACATACGTTATATGAAAATTAAATCTTGATCAGTAGGTACTACTAGTAAAATAAAAATCTTGCTACCTATGGTACCAAAAACTGTTGTAAAACACTTCTATGTGAAAAAGTGTTGTAAAACACTTTTAGGTACCTTAGTCATACCATGCAGTAACATCCTTAAGCGGTCATTGACAGCTCTAAAGCTGTACATAATGTGGCAAGCAATCATGATGAACAGCAGTCCATGTATATGTAGGATCCAGATGCAGCAGTAGAAGAATGAAAACATTGCGTAGATGCATGCTAAAAATATTATAGAGCGCTAAATCCAACGACAAATAAGAATACCTACACGTTCACATAATGACTTGTGTACCTATAGTCAAGTGGTTCAAGCTGAATCAAGAGTGTAGTATTTTTATGCTCTAGCGTTTGACCCTTATTTATACGCCTGATAATAATTGACGATGTGGTCTAGGTGGTGAATACGCTAGATCTAGATTAGAAATTGCTCTCAAGTGCAGCTGTCGGCCAATTTCACTTTTATTTTTTATTTTTTTATGTTATTTGGTAACGAGACGAGCTGGTCGTTTGCCTGATGGTAAGCATAACGCCGGCCCATAACAATTGCAGTGCCATCCAGAACTTTGAAACACAAAGGCCTGCGCGGCACTGCAGTGCGTTCGTTACCCTGAGACATTAGGTATTAAGTCTCATAAGCCCAGTAATTTCACTGGATACTCTGCTCATCAAACCGGAACACAGTAATGCTTGCACACTACTGCTTGGCGGCAGACTTCACGAGCAAAGCGGTGGTAACAACCCAACCTTCGTGAATTAATAAAATTACTACAAACTGCTGTTTGATTACAGTATACAAATAATAGCATTAAAAAGGCAGGCACTAGCCTGTCGTGCAAAGACTAGGTATAATTAGCTGTGCTGTCGTGTTTATAATAGTGACCACAAACAAAATAGGTGAATTCTGGTAATATTTGGGTGTGCGGTTTTGAACTGAAGAACTCTGTGCTTAGCCCGCTGAGTTCTGGGGCCTTATTCCGAAAATCGAACCTCGAAGCTTCGGCTTCCTGATCGGAGTTTTCCTATATAATTTAAAGTATTTCGGGTTGTGTTCATAACTTCACATTTTGTCTTTCTACGCTTTCATAGCCAAAGCTTCGATTTTCGGATTAAGGCTCCGACAGCTATGAGCGAAACATCCCTCGTAGCGCTAACTTCTTCAGCCGGCTGTAAGCCTCTTGGCACGTTAGTTTCTCTATGATTTTGGCACACAATTAGATACAATCTAGTAAATTCCCGGTTTTTTTTTACCTACTATTGGTAGGTTATCTAATTTAATTATTCCTTTGGCCTTAACATGGAGGACCGGCCTTTTTCATTTCACCTATTTGTTTTATTTTGTTAATCGTCACTATATACTGCTGATTAGATAAACTTCAACACTAAAATTGTATATTTAGTAAAACCAGTTGAGGAGTTCAAATGCGAGCTGAGATCGATACGTATCTCCCGTTCCGGATCACGATCCCCAAAATTCTTGCAATACCATAGAAAAACAAATGGGCAGTGTTATTTGAATTTGCATATAGTAAAATGGTTTTGTTGTCAGCAATATTTACGAAATACTGAAATGTCATGGTTTACTATGATCATCATCCAAGGGGGTTCTTATCATCAGTAGTATGTGGTCGACGCAGCTGAGAATCAATATGGCTATCGCCCCGATGCATATTAAACGAATCTTCATCCTCTCTCTATATGTTGGCCATTGTTGGATGTCCAGCTCGGAGTTTATCTGTAAATTTAATTATTTTCTTAGAAGACGGGGCCGCTGTAGCAGGTGGCCCGGAACGGAAAGTATAATTCATTAATTTAGCACCTATAGATGCTACACAGCAATCTACACAGATTAAATAAAAGTACATGTCGGCATCATATAAGTATACTTCTTGATGAGTAATGGTATCAATGGCTCGGATGAATGCAAAGCGTTTGCGTAGAGACATATTGCGTCCTCTGGAATACCTACAGAACTCAGTTTCTCGGTCACGGACGACAGAAATGTTATTCTTCAAAAGTATCTTTGATCATCAAAGATATATTTGGGGTTTTGGCGGGAATGCGAAAATGTGCTGTTGTTGATTTTGTATTATTTACTAAAACCTATGTTTTATCGAGTGTTGATGTGTAATAATGGTGGATTATTAACCATTAAGTGTTCGTAAACTTGCATGAGTGAAAGGCAAATAGTACAAGCACGAAAAACATGTATTTTCGTATTCTATCCAAAACTCCATAGAAGCTTCAGTAAAGTATCCACCGCTTTACTGAAGCGTCACTTCGACTTGACCGCGCCTAGACTAAACTTTAACGTGACTCTGACGACTTTCATGCACCAAAACTAGAGATTTATTATTTATTTAAGGCTGGTGCGGCAGCTGAATTCGCTGAGAACCTCAAAAGGCGCAAATATAGTAGTCTTGATAGCAGTTACATATTTGAGCCTTATGGGGTTGATACACTTGGACCGTGGGGACCTGGCGCTCATCGAATTTTTAAAGTACTTTCAGGGCGTCTGGTCGAAGCCACACGTGACCAAAATGCTGGCCTCTACTTAGGTCAAAGATTAAGCATTGCCATTTAACGTGGCAATGCTGCCAGCATTTTGGGAACGTTGCCTAGGTACTGGTAGCGGATTATTAGATTAAGATTGTAAATAAATTAGTGTGTATTTTATTTAGTTATTTTAGTTTATGTTGTTTACTTTTCTGTTATTATATATAGAATATGTTTTATTAAATTATTAAAAGAACACCAACATAATATACATTATAACAGTCACACAGAACATTAAAGAGCTCTATTCTAATGCTATTATAATTAAAGGTGTAGACTACATGCACAATTTAGCAGTATAAGTAATGAAAAAAGGAAAAAGTAAACGTATCAAAACACTTTCATCAACAAAGTAGCTACACAGCAAAGACTTTTAGTGTGTTGAGACACTATCAAAAAATAAAAATAAAAAAGTCGATCGGAATACAATAAAAAATAAAATAACAATTGGTGGACTGAAAGAAAAACTGTACTTATACAAACAATATGAAAATAAATAACATATTATAAGTATGTATAATATAATATGTACCTAATTATAAAAAAATAAAATGAATGCAAATTAATACATAAGTTATAACTTGGCACTGGCTAAATAAGCAAATAGCGTGGAGCCAAAAAAAGGATATATATATTTGTATGCGCCTAGCGTCCTACTATATATCCAACTAGTCCTACTAGTACAATAAAATATATATAATATATATAATCCTACTTCCTACTAATATTATAAATGCGACAGTGTGTTTGTCTGTTGGTTGGTTTGTTGGTTTGTGCTTCTTTCACGCAGCAACGGAGCAACGGATCGACGTGATTTTTGGCATAGTTTATAGTTTAGGGACCGGAGAGTAACATAGGCTACTGTTTATCTCGGAAAAATGCACGGTTCCTGTGGGAACGCGGTTGAAAACCGCGGGCAGAAGCTAGTAAACTTATAAATAAAGAATAGGTTACGATAATTAAAATAATATGTTTTGGTTCTTTACCTTCATCACTTGATTTAAACAAGCTATCATTGCCTTCATCTTCCCCGGAGCCCCGTAGACTGCAGTACCGGCCCCCATCATTACAACGATTGCAGTCATCAAGCTCACCAGACGGAGCGAATTGGTTTGCATGAACATAGACTTTGTTCGGTCTAAGAACAGGTCACCCATGAGGCTTCCTGTGATCATAAATACTGAAACGAGAGTTTTAAAAAAAAACTTGACAATATCGCTGAAATGTGTTGCTGTGTGTTTGAAATTTTATACCCCATTTTTCGACCTTTAGGGGTGGTATTCTTTAATAAAATTTATAAATGGAACAAAATTCGAAATAGAAGCTAATCAGTAAAAAATAATCCTTCAAATCGGTTCTCAATTATTCGTCTGTAAATTTTACACAGAAACCTTTATTGGAAGTCGGTTAAAAAGGCAGCATTATTCGATTAAAAAATGTAAATAAAAGTGTAAATTATTGGCTTTGTACTTATTTACAGTTTTCTGTGGTACTTAATAGATTTACTTAAACTGGGAATCTTCATAATGAAAATGAATAGATATTTTCTAACCAAGCACGCTACACATCGACCACACCATCGTCGCTCACCATGAGACGAGAGGGCACGATACGCCACGTCGCTTTCTCGCTCACGCATCTCAACATTTTTTGAGATAAACAATCACTTAATATAATTACGAAAAATAGCATTCGATGAATTTGCTGACAATAACATTACAAAAGTTTAACAAAAATTTCATTCTGATCTAAAACGTTTGCGTATAATGGGCTTCATTTAACTTTAATGAGTGTTTAGCTAGGGGATTAAAGATAGATATGTTTTACAGCAAACTAGGAAAATATTTTTTATTATATAAGTGCGAATACTAGGTCACTGACTCCCTGACTAAACACCAAATCTCAAAAACTACTTGACCTACGGAACTGAAATTTGGCAGGTAGGAAGATTATAGGTAGAAGACGTCAGCTAAGAACGGATTTTGTGACAGGGCCGAATTAAGGAGGTCTAACGGTTATCACAAGTAAATATGAAAGTCTTAAACTATTACCCATACGAAGCCGCTAGTAGCTAAGTTGGTAGTAACCCTGCCTGCAAAGCGAGGGGTCCCGGGTTCGATTCCCGGCCGGGGCAGATTTTGTGTAACCATAAAGTTTGCTCTCGGGTCTGGGATGTTTGTGATGTGTGTCTGTGTGTGTCCATGCCATCTTCGATACAGGGAATCATAGTGCGGGGGTATGAGTTTAAGCGTTTATTTAGCGTTTTAGCGTTTAGTCGAATAATTGAGCTTGAATAATCAAAACTAGGATTTTAGCAACCAGGTTCAAGTCAAAATTTAAACCCGTAAGTATAAAAAAATATACATAGGTACTTACTAAAGACAGTAACAATGATGTACCCGTAGATACTCCAACCCTTAGACAGTTGGACACGCCACCCAGCGTCGTTCTTTGCAAATCCAAGAGGAGCAACTCCCGCAAATCTTGCTAGATGCAAGACTGTCGCAAAAGCGCCCGTCACGAAGCAATCACTTTGTGAATCCATTGGCGGCTATAAAAATACATGTTATGATTTTTAGCCGCTCGGAGCCATCAAATGTATTAAAACCATAGAAATCTGTGATTAAAACAAATTAATTAATTAATTACACTACCTACGTATTTGTTTACATTTGTTGCGCTCTCATAATCATGAGTCCACCTGACGTGACATCTTTAGTGTTGCCGCATATTGGGCCACCAAACGCGGCCATTAGACGCGGCCACCAGTGACTGGGTACGGCCTCTAGTCGCAGCCACTGGTAGCAACAAAATAGAGAGAACAGAAGGAGCACAGGGGCCTTTAGGTCGTCTTTACGTAGCCAAGCGCGCCTTCTGTTCTCTGTATTTTGTGCGGGCGGGGAGATGCAGGCTCGCCTCCCGCGCACAATCGCCACAAAACAGCTTGTGGCTCAGTCGCGGCCACTCGAACGCTCAGTTTGCGCCGATGCTATACAAATTGTATGTAATCTTATCCGCATCTTGTGGTCGCGTTAGTGGCCGCGTTTGGTTGCCCAATGTGTGGCTGCACAGGTCTCAGTTCACCAACCATTTTGAACTAACTTTCAACTATCGAACGAAGAACTAACGTTTAACTCAGTAACCACAAGATTCATGTTAATATAGCTTTAAATACGGAATATTATTTTAAAGAGCATTTTGGATTAAGCGCAGGAAGGAGAATGAGGCTTATCATCAGCAAGAAAACGTCTACTGGTGAACAGCCATCTGTATAATATGGTGTGGTAAATAATACACGCTCGGTAGGCGTCTTTGGGATCGCAGTATAAAGAGCATTTTGACATTCTGTTGTCAGAATTGAGATTTGAACTGACGTTCATGAGAAGCATTTTGACATTCTGTTGTCAGAATTGAGATTTGAACTGACGTTCATGAGAAACTCGTTCATTTTACATTGTGAACTGTTTTACATTGTGAATTGTCAGACCTAAGATAGCAATTAAAACTAAATAAAAGGATGAACATACCTATATATCAGGCTTAATAATCATGGGCGTATTTACCCTTGGGCCAAAAGGGCCATGGCCCGGGGCGGCAGGCTGCTAGGGGCGGTGCAAGCAGAAGAAATTTAAAAAAGACTACGTAACTAAGGCTCTTATTAATGAACAGTTTTAAACTGTGTTTTTTCTCTTTCGATTCAGTTTAAAATTGTCAAAAAAAGGGCGGCAGGGCGCGCAGGCCCAGGGCGCTGAATCCTAAAACTGAAATACGCCACTGTTAATAATCACTAAATGTTATAGATGAAGAGAAAAATCAGAGTAACTTTAAATACTTTAAAAAAAATTGCAACTGTTAGTTAGACTAGGGTGTACAAACAACTAAAAATGACAATAACTTCGTGACCATTTAAAGCAAGGACAAGGATACAATGTAAACATATGGAATGTTCCATAATAATATGGAACATTACAGTAGTAATAATACTACCCTAGAGGACTTACACGAAGTAGTTTGGAGCGCGTCTGATAAAATTACTTCTGGAAGCAAAGTGACACAAACAAACATCACTTTTTATTTTACCTATGTCAACAAACAAATGTCATAGATTTATTAGCTTCTGGGTTCTGTTTAATACAAGTTATGCTTGTGTTGTTATAATTATACAAACTTGTTATAATGGCATGGTGGTAGGACATTAAGGAGTGGTCGTCAGGGTAGCTTTACTATGGCGGTACTGTATACGAATATACTAATTTTTCGTGGAAAAAAGTGGTAAGTATCGTTTTACACACACATATATTATGTACTCTAAATCAGCAGAAATTGATCTGGGATGACGTCGCGCCTCGCTCAAAACCAGTCTACGCAAATGACTAATGATATTCAGCCCTGCTTCACGACGGTGGTATATCAGTAAATCAAAGATTGATAACAGTTCAATAAACTTGCGGAATCTTATACATATATGCCGGATACACACGTCTAATAGAAAGTCGAATAAAAATATTCAATTTAGGGCAATTTTTGACGCCGGTTCAATTGTTTCTGTTTGTTGGTTTTCATTGGCTCTCATTCGTTTGGTCTACACCCGGCATTATATAATAACCAATCCATAAGTTACAAATCTACGACATGTGTGGTGATGGTAGGGTAGGTATTCATATTTATTTATGTAATACAAGCATTTCGTTTTGTTTTCCAGGAAAATACGTTAGCGGCAGCCTCAGGATTGAAAAAAAACCGAAATAGTTTTATAAAAATTTAATAAAAGAGAGGAATATAAAAAATACTTAATTTTTAACTACAAGTACTATTCGAATCGAAGTATGATTATTGAATGTCTAACTTAATACAGAAATAATATGAGCCGTCGACGTAAATGCTGCATCGGCGAAACGGCGTTGTCACTAGGCGGTGGTGCAACTGCAGCGTCGGCAATCTTCATACGGCAGCTCGATGTAATTTCTCCACCCTGAGAACGGCAACTATTTTAAAACGTTTAGTGAAAATGTTGCCGGAACATTCCCGGGGTCAACATTTTGTCCCAAGGTGATTGCTGGAGTCTTCGTATTCTTGTTGCCTCTGTATAAGTACCGCCAGGTTATCAAGATGATAGCGAGTACACCTGCACTCAACAATACCGTGTAGAATGGTATTGTGGTATGATAAAAGGTGTCTGGCTGCACGTTGTCTACTTGCAGCGGAGTCTGGACCATAATCGTATCTTGGATGCTGTGTAGCCCTTGGAGATCGATTGAGTTTAGGTTGATATGGGTTGAAGCTGTAGCTTGTTTCTCAGCGTCGTAGGGAATCTTGGTTAGCTTGATAGGCTGGCCCTTGATTTCGTCATTGTCGTTTGCGATAGTGAATTCTTCTGATCTTAGGCGACATCCAACAGGGATCGTGGTGAGATAACTTCCCTGAAGTGAAGTGTAGTCCTTTCGTTCGCAGACAAGTTGTACCTTCGTCTGGTGGGGGAAGGAAAGAACATAATGTTGGTCATCTAGTTTCTCCATGGCTTCTCTCATCAGGGTGACCGTGGTGAACTGGCAGGATTCCTGCAGGACTTGATTGATGATCAGCTCTTGGGTGCAGTCAGATTTGGTGTGAATATGATGGCTGATTCCTTTCTCACAGAGATACCGGTTGTTTAACTTCGGGCATTCTGCCTCTATGTACACGAATGACATCTCGTTAGTTGCAATGAAAGGAAAGGACGGGATAAGAGCCTGGTTTTATAATATCATAGTATTATATGTGACTGTTAATTTCGGATACTATTTTATTCTGATTAGTTGTCAGGGTTCGAATTGCCTCATTATACTTTAACGCATCTGTGTGGTCCAAGTTTCCACTTATGCTTTTAATAATCGAATGTAGTCCGTCTACAAGACCTCTTTTTACTCTGTTGGGTTCTAGAGATTTTAGTTGATCTAGGACTTTGCCAAGCTTATTAGTAAGATAATCTAACTGAACTTCGTATAGTGTGTAAGTGTCATTAGTCATTTGGAGAATCATTATTAGCGGGATTCTGTAACAAATTAGCCGTTTTAGGAACACGCTTTAGTCTTGACTTTGCTACGGGGCCTCGTTTCCTAGAAGTGTAGATGTGGATTGGCAGGTCAGCTAAGACCGTGTCTTTTGTATAACGTGGGGCTGTTTTTTGGCGACTCGCGAAAGGGTTTCGAACAAAAACTTGTTGGTCTGGTGCATATTCTATCTCTGGTTCACGAGTCTTGTTTCTATTCTCAATTAAAGCAGTACGATTAGCTAGAGATGTACTATTAATGATGTCATAGACTATCTTCATCCGTTCTCTATGAGTTTGTACGTAGTGTTGTAAAGACTGCTGTATCACGTCAATGTCAAGAAAGTCTCTGGGGTCAAAGTGTCCAGTCAGTAAGTCGAAGGGTCTGCATCTAGTAAAGCTATGTATAGAGCTGTTATATGCTATAATAGCGTAAGGCATAAGATTAACTATGGGCTCATCTTTATGTTGAAGTTTTAAGATTCTGAGGTGCTCAAGAATAGTAGAGTGAAACCGTTCGATATTACCGTTGTCGTTAGGTGAGTGGGCTAGTACCTTATGGTGGTTGATCTTATGAAGCCGGGTAAATTCCATGAACAGCTGATTAGTGAATTCTGTCCCATTATCAGTTACAATAGTTCCTGGTATGCCATGGTGGGTACAGTAATGCAAAAGGGCTTGTAGTATGCTAACTGCGGTTCCGTCACGCAAGTGGTAAGCTTGACCGTACTTTGTGAAAACGTCGATAAAGGTAACATACTTTTCGCTTTGTGCCGTGAATAAATCCATATGAATAATTTCGAAAGGTTTTGTAGCTGGAGGTACAATATTAAATTGAGGTCTAACCGGGTTTCTATCATATTTGGCTTGTCCGCAGATGGTGCACTCATTTATAAATTTTGTTATTTGATCTTTCATCTTAGGCCAATAGTATTTACGCGAAAGAGCTAAGTGGCACTCGTTTATGCCACGATGGTTAGTTTTCCCATCATGATAGTGGCGAATAATCTCCTGCTGTCTGAGGTATTCTCTAACGTTCTCTAATTCAGACTTAGCTAGAACGAGGTTCATTGATGAACTTCTGAACTTGTCCTGTAGAATCGGAATAATCTTGTACATAGCTAAAGGTGGGGTTATTAACAAGGCTGTTTTAACTTTTGGGTTTACATATTCTTTTACGGCATTTACTACGTCGTCTTCTAAGTTGGATTCAGATAGCTGTATACTAGTGCGTGTGTGAGTCTCAAATGGTTTAGTCACTGTGGGTCTCTTTTTAATGTCGGTAACCAAAGCAAAATGTATCTGTCGGTTAAACTTGTTCAGGGGTTCGTCTGTTATTGGAATCTCTAGAATTGGGTTCTCATTGCTGGTATGTGCTGTTTCAGTAGAAGAGTTAGCTCCGTCATGTCTTATGTCAGTCGAGGAGTTGACTGGGGCAAGTACCGTCTCGGATGGGTTTCCCATCAAGGAATTTAGTTCGTCAATTTCCTCTATTAGTGATATAGCTTCTCCGGTGTGGATTTCTATCCGAGAAAGAGCATCTACATTCGTATTAAGTTTGCCCTTTTTATAGATGACGGTGAAGTCATACTCACTCAGTCTAAGTCGCCATCTCGTGAGACGTGAATTGGGTTCTTTTAAATTCATCATCCACTGCAATGGTTTATGGTCAGTCAAGATCTTAAATTTGCGTCCGAAAAGGTAGGGCCGGAAGTATTTTGTGGCCCAGACTATAGCAAGAAGTTCCTTTTCGATAGTGCTGTAGTTCATCTCGCTATCGTTTAAAGTTCGAGATGCATAGCAGACTGGTTTGTCAGATCCTATTGGGCCTTGTGAGAGTATAGCTCCAATGGCTACATTGGAAGCGTCAGTAGTCAAGTTAAAGTCTTTATTAAAGTCCGGGTACTGTAAAATAGGGTCGTTAGTCAATAGAGTTCGGCATTTTTCAAAACAGCTGACGTACTCAGTGTCGAGAGTAATCTTTTTACCCTTCTTCAGACACTGGGTGAGAGGTTTGGTGATACGTGCAAAATCGGGGATAAACTTTCGGTAGTAACCGAGAAGGCCTAAGAACTGTTTGATCTCTTTAGGAGTCTTAGGAATGGGATATTTTTTGACGGCCGAAATCTTGTCGGGATTCGGTTTTATACCGTCTTGGCTAATGATATGGCCAAGATAAGCTGTCTCTAGCTTCAGAAACTCAGATTTATCCATCTGTATCTTAAAGTTGGACTCACGAAGTCTCTGAAACACCTTTTCGAGATTAACCATGTGCTCCTGGAGAGAAGTACTGAAGACTATAATGTCATCCAGATACACTAGGCAAACCTCGTTTTGAAGTCCTCTGAGGACATTATCCATAACACGTTGAAACGTGGATGGAGAATTCTTAAGTCCCATAGGCATTCGAAGGAATTCGAAGTGCCCATGTTCGACGTTGAAGGCGGTCTTCTCAATGTCGTGTGGGTCCATCTCAACTTGATAAAACCCACTTGCCAAATCAAGGGTCGTAAAATATTGGCACTTTCCTAACTTGTCAAGTACGTCAGTAATATTTGGAATGGGATATTTGTCGTCTAATGTCTTTTCGTTAACCTTACGAAAATCAACCACGAGACGCCACTTCTGCTTTCCTGAGGCGTCTGCCTTTTTGGGCACAACCCAAATGGGTGAGCTCCAAGCTGATTCAGATGGCTGTATGATTCCCTGTTCCAACATCTTTCCTATCTGATCTTTAACCTCCTGGCGGTGCACAAACGGATACCTATAGCTCTTAGTGTGCACTGGCACTTCGTCGGTAGTCCTAATTCGATGTTTAATTTTATTAGTAAACGTAAGTGCTTCGCCTTCAATATAGAATACGTCCGAGTAACGAGAACAAAGGGCTACAAGGTTAGCCTTTTCTTCTTCGTTTAAATGATCCGTGCGTAGTCGCGATACTACGTCTTGTGCGCGTGTAGGCGTTACTTGTTGAGTGCGCGTGCACTCAGCATTGAATACTTCCGCATGAGCGGGCCGGTCGAGAGAGAATATTACGTCGTTTGGTGTTGGATTCTCGACTTCTAAATAGCCACGGCTGTTAGTAACGGTGGTAACACACTCGTGCACTATGCAATTACATAGTACTTGTTCTCTAATAAACGCGTCTCCGTCTAAAGCGTCAACGGGAATACGGATGAGTTTGGAGGTTCCCGCTGGAATAATATCCTCATAAAGGTTTACGTTACGCGAGTTATACATCCTGATAGGGTTGGTCGCGCATCGGGTCAACAGTTGACCCTCTCTCAAGTCAATACGGGCTTCCCAACTACTCAATAGATCTAAACCTATGAGCCCGTCGAAATAGTCGTGAAACCTATATACGAATAGTTTCATGCTGTCGGCGTCATTAAATTCGGTAAAACACGGCAGTGTGATTGAATAGTCATTCCTACTAGTTGCATGAATGTTAGTCACCTCAAACGGATCGAAGTTGAGGGGATAGTCATAGAAGTATTTCTCAACAGCCTCGGGGCTTATAAAAGACTGGTTAGCACCCGTGTCTATGAGAAGTTTTAATGGCGGGTCTGCAATTTGAATATAAGGCAATTGCCTTTGCGTCTGTACATTTACTTCTATTTTGGTTTTGGTGACGTCGACTCCTCGCGAAAATCCTGTTCAGCATAGTTAGCATGGCTAGCATGGCTAGCATGGCCGGCCTGTGGTTGACAATCGTCAGGCAATTGGTACTCGTCAGTCATTCCGTAATAATATGTCGAGTCGTAGGCGAAACCGGGGGCAAAACCACTACCATAGTCGGTACCGTCTGTGTAGTAATTGTACTCCGGTTCCTGATAATTATCGTAATACGAGTCGTCATACGCCGTACATTCGTTCATATTGGTTTCGCGCGTTTTAAAATAATTTGTTGGCGGAGGGTTACCAAATTTATTCCAGTCATGGCCCGTAATCATTTTGGTATGCGGTAAGGGCTTAGCAGTAAAACGTTGTATTCCGCTCATGGGCTGAGGGCCCTGGTGTTGAGGTGGAGTGTTTCGTGGTGGTAAACGAAATACGTTACTTCGCGGGTTGTAATTAGGTGGTGGTGCACCGAACATTCTTTGGGTATTTGTCGGCATGCGATGCTGGTGTTGAAAATCGTTGAATTTAAATGGTTGCGGGGGCGGCCTCATGGGGCGCTGTCCCATAGGAACAGGCCAGTTAGGCATCGGTGCCTGAAAGTTGTAAGGTCGCGGCGGAACAAACGCGTGTTGTGTGGTGGCGACCTTAAGGGTCTGCTGACTTTTTGATGATTCACCACGTTGTTGTAAGTACATGATATTTAGTTCCTCCTGTACGTACTCTAGCGCTTTCTCTATAGTAGTAGGCCGCATGCAACGTATGCGGGGCCCTAAGGGCTCCTTTAAGCCGCGAACGTATGCCTGCATAGTAACTTTCTTATACAGCTCACGTTTCGCTTCGATAGTACTAGGTATGGCCTCGTGTAGCGTCACATAAGTCATCATCGTACTAAATAAAGTTTGGCAGTGATCGTAAAATTCCTGAGGTGTCTTATTACCCTGTGAGGCTAAAGAGAGGTCATTGTACAGCGCTGTCTCATCACGCTGGTCTGAGAAATTGTTAATTAAGGCAGTTCGAATGCCTAACCAACTTTCTGGTATACCGTTGGAGTTGATGGTACAAGCAGCGGTTCCAGTTATCTTATTTAAAATACCATTCAATAAACACAAATTAGGGAACTCGCTACCTGGCGCAGAGCTTAAATATTGCGCGGCAAGTTGGTCACATATTTTAATAAATCTAGTAAGAACATTAGGGTTACCATCAAATTCCGGGACAAGGCGGAGAGCCTTAAAGATCGTGTCCGGGTCATGAGCCATATCTAACTTAAATAAGTGGTCTAGCACAAAGTTAAAATCTAATTCTATATCTCTATTGCTATCTGCTAATCTTCTGCGGGCCTGCTGAGATTCAGGCTCCCGCGAATTATAGGCTCTAGGATGGTAAATCTTGAAGTTTAAGATTGACTTAGGATAGATAAAGGAAGCAACACGAGAATTATTCTAGTGTACTTACATAGATTTCATTTCCGGTTTCTCTCCGTGAATCAAGGTTTGGATTCTCCTTATGGCTGCTGCAGGACCGTAGATTTTTGGATATCTAGTTACGGAGCTTGATAGCCACCCGGGCGACTCGCGACGCGATTTTCGATAGTGAAAGTCCCGAATTTCACGAACCGACCCGTAGATATCCTACCGACTGCGCCAAATACGTTAGCGGCAGCCTCAGGATTGAAAAAAAACCGAAATAGTTTTATAAAAATTTAATAAAAGAGAGGAATATAAAAAATACTTAATTTCTAACTACAAGTACTATTCGAATCGAAGTATGATTATTGAATGTCTAACTTAATACAGAAATAATATGAGCCGTCGACGTAAATGCTGCATCGGCGAAACGGCGTTGTCACTAGGCGGTGGTGCAACTGCAGCGTCGGCAATCTTCATACGGCAGCTCGATGTAATTAGGAAATGTTTAATTTTCAAACAACAAACTAAGTGTTTGCTTACAGGTTTGATTCGAATCTTCATTTGAATACAATGTGTAATCATGTAGGTACTTTGTAGTTAATGAGTTGTAGATAATATTAATCTATACATCTATACAAATAAATAAAATTGAAGTGTCTGTTTGTAATATCAAAATAACAGCTTTTTACCAAATTCATATGAAAGTATATACGGTAAATATAACAAAACGACCATTTTTAAAATTTTTATCTGTGTGTCTGTTTGTTCCGGGTAATCTTCAAAACGGCTGGGCCGATTTTGACGGGACTTTCACTGGCAGATAGCTGATGTTACAAGGAATAACTTAGGCTGCTTTAATTTTAAAAAAGTTTTGGGTTCCACGCAAAAAAATAAAAACCATGAAAGCTAATATCACCGCGCGGGTGAAACCGCGGGCAGCAGCTTGTATATAGTAGTTGTAGGTAATATTTCTTGGTTTTTGTGCCCAATTTCATAAAACGAATAGTGGAGCACATTAATTATATTATTTATGTATTTTATTCTCAGGTGTTTGCTCGGACCTTCGATAGGCGTTAATGGAACCGTAGCCAGCTTTGTAATAAAAGTACAAATAAACTATGCGTGAGGGGAAGGTTTGTGATAAGTTGGACTATTTTAAGATTTGACTCATATTATTATTAGCCATTTCTGTTTTAAAAAAGTATCTATCTATTGCATACTTCATATCTAATAAGCCGTTGGGCTCTCGATTGTCTCCAACGTCTCAAGCTGGTATTTGGATGAACCGTCCCTAACCTTCATTGCAAAATGGCACGTAGACTTTATGACTACAATGCACCTAGGCTATATAATAAATTAGACTCAGTACTTAAAATTAGACCTCTAAGTAATTTTCAACTTAAGAAAAAACTTATAGAATGGCTAGAACAATATGATTATAAGGATGCAGAAACGTTATTAGGAACAGAAATGTAAAATTGTTATTAGAAATTATAAAATCTGATTATGATATTATGATTTTAAAGTAAATTTAAAATGATTGTAATAATTAAATTTGTATACACACATACACACACACACACACCCACACCCACCCACCCACACACACACACACCCACACACACACCCACACACACACACACACACACACACACACACACACACACACACACACACACACACACACACACACACACACACACACACACACACACACACACACGCACACTACTCAGAATTTTACTAGAATTTATTATTATTATTATATTATATAACTAGAATATTCCAACTTAATTAATTACTATAATATACTTCATCGGAGAGCACTGTCTTCTGGGCCACAGCTCACGCTTTCCAGGAGACAGGGTACCATCTAGGTTTAAATTTTTTGTTGTGAAATAAATAAATGATTAGTGATTGATTGATTGATAGTGTAGTCAGCAAGTAGCAATCAATATTTATTGCTTCTCTTTACCTGTATGCATGCAGGAATTATACTGTAAATTTGGACCCCGACTCATTCAGAGGTCAACTAATGGTGCGATCGATTTCAGTGCTGTCGCACTTTGAGCCGATGAATAAGGTCACTAGGGCGACCGCAATCTATGAATCACAATCTATTTACGGTTGCCTGGAAGAGATCGCTACTTAGTGATAAGGCCGCCGATTGGACTAATTTGTAAGAGCTTTTGTAATTTTTTTCCCTTATCGTGCAATAAATTGTTATCTATCTATGAACAAGTATAATAATAATATAATAATAATATATATACGGTACGGTCGACATCTGTCGGGCATGCCGCCGTCCGGGAGAGTTTCTCCGTCATATTATTTCCGGTTGTTCTCATCTTGCTAACGGCGAGTATTTACACAGACATAACCTTGTAGCCAGGATCATCCATCAGCAAATTGCCCTTCAATACGGCCTTGTCGAGTCTGAGGTGCCGTACTATAAGTACGCACCGGCGCCAGTTCTCGAAAATGGCCGTGCATTGCTCTATTGGGACCGCTCTATCATTACGGATAGGACTATTGTTGCCAATAAGCCTGATATCGTACTGGTAGATCGGTCCCAACGCCGGGCAGTGCTCGTTGACATCACCGTTCCCCACGACGAGAACCTCGTGAAAGCCGAGAAGGACAAGCTCAGCAAGTACCTTGACTTGGCTCACGAGGTAACCGCCATGTGGAATGTTGATTCAACGATCATTGTACCGATAGTTGTTTCGGCGAACGGCCTTGTAGCGAAGAGCCTCGACCAACATCTCAAGAGGCTCTCGCTAGACGGTTGGATCAAGGGTCGGATGCAGAAGGCAGTGCTCCTTGACACGGCACGTATTGTCAGGAGGTTCCTCACTCTGCAGCCCTAACCACCGGTAGCTTGGGCCCTGCCCCGCTGCCAGCGGCGGTTTAGGTTTTTTGTAATATTTTGTTTTTATAGAAATATTGTAAAAAACTTAGACTTAAGATTGTAAATAAATACATTGAATAATAATAGTACCAGCACAATATAACATATAGGAACAGGTTTCTATCTGTTATGGTTTTGGACTTCCCCCAACTGACCCGTCCAGATCGATCACACTGTATATTATCCATGTTGATCTTTGATTATTATCCGTGGATTAAACAATGAATTAAAATGTAGGGTAAAACCCGGATAGTTGCCTCAGTGGGATACTTGCCGCAGTGTCTAATACACTATGTTAGGGATGTTGGGGGTGTTAGTACTTTACTATAATTAGAAGCCCTTCTACCACAGGCCTCGGTGCCATGTAAATTGTCTGAATAGACGTACGCGTCTTGTCCGTGTGAGCAAAAAACTTCCGCGCCGAAACTTTGACGGGCGTCAAAATTATATTGGTCAGTAATTTACATTGAATATTTTTTTAGCTGACTGTGGTTTCAGTCAAGATTTTGTTTATTTGCATGCATTACAGTTTAAATTACCCTGTTTATTACGTTTTATTGTTATATAGTTTTTATTTATTTTGCAAATAAAAAGGGCAAGTATCCGTACCAAAAAGGATAGTTGCCCTATTTACCTTTGCGGATAGTCGCCCTTGGGGCAACTATCCGCAATTACAAATTCTTTAATAAAGCAAAGACTTTTTCTTAAGGTGAAATTCAGTAGGCGACGTTCCCAAAATACTGGCAGCATTGTCACGTTGAATGGCAATGCTTTATCTTTGACCTAAGTAGAGGCCAGCATTTGGAGGTTCTTTTTATTGTATTTTTATTTTATAGTTTAAAACATTAAAACTGAAATACTTACTATTTAATAATGTTAATTAATATTTTATTAGTAGATACTTAATAAAGGATCAATAAACAATAAAGACGGATTACTTAAATTGATATTAAATTTGTTTCTATCTAATAAAATCATAGTGTGGCGTCTATAGCCCTGCACGAGGCAAGTATCCCCCGAAGCATTTTTTCCGTTAGGCTACTATCCGCCACGGTAGGCAACTATCCCCTTTTTCAGAGGTCTAATAAAATAGGATTTACTCGAAAACCATATTAATTATGTTTACAAAAATAGGCTCCTATTAAAGATTAAAGACCTATGTTTTGATATACATGTTGTATTAATCGCAGTAAGTACATATTTTTGAATAATAGAGCCTTTATGAAAAGTGCGGCAACTATCCGGCTTTTACCCTAATTAGAAAAACATACCAAAAAATGACTATTAGGAATTTTCCGTTAGGTACACCAACGGCAAACATAATTAAGAGAGAAGTGGCGTTCGTGTTCATAAACGTAAAGATAATTATGATAATAATACAGTTATAATAACGTTTTGTGTGCGGGAAAGACTTTTCGTACCTTTTAAATGGCATCGGCACACACTGAGCGTTTGAATGGCTGAGTCACAAACTTAGGTGGTGGCCACGTTTGGCCACAAACCGGTCACAACTCAGCGTATGCCAGCCATTGGACCGGCGCTGGTCTTCCGTGATGATTAAACACTCTCTCGCCCATTTTAGAAATTGTCAAAGAAGTATAGACGCCATGAACGCGCTATCCGACTGCTTCGTGTCAGGAGTTTTGGTGGCAGTTCTGCATGTCTCCAGAATTGTAGGAGTGGCTCCTCTCCGTTTTGTGAAAAAAAAGACAGGATGGAGCGTAAGCCTGTCTGTGGGCTGGAACATCTACGGATATTGCTTTGTTGCCATCAATAGTAAGTAAATCCATACTAATATATATCCACACTATCCATACCTACTTCCATACTATCTAATATTATAAATGCGAAAGTGTGTTTGTTGGTTTGTCCTTCTTTCACGCAGTAACGAAGCAACGTGACTTTTGGCATAGATATAGTTTATGGACCGGAGAGTAACATAGGCTACTTTTTATCTTGGAAAAATGCACGGTTCTTGTGGGAACGCGGGTGAAAACCGCGGGCAGAAGTTAGTGTGACATAAAATTGACAATAAAATAAATAAATATATAAAAATATATAGTAAAGTAAAGTAAAATAACTAAAAAATCATTTATTGACATGACTTTTTGAACACAGTTTCAATGAAACACATAGGCTGCCGTTTCTCTCTGTTTTGTGTTCAAATCAAACTGCCGAAATATCCTTGAAAATTATCACTAAAAACGAGATATTTACCATGTATATTATTTGATTTGAGTTTCCGATATTTCGGCGCTGTTACTAGACTGGTTAGAGAAGCGATTGAAATTACCAAATTCAAGAATTTCAATCGTGAGGATGGGTTTCAACTGTCGAATACCTGGAATCCAGTGGTTCGGTTATGTAAACACCGACATAATACGGTTCCGAGTATGCGGGCTGACACGGTCAGTATTGTGTGTCGGAATCCAGTTCGAGATAGTAGTGAGGACAATAGTAGTGGCACGCGTAATAAACGAGTGAGGAAGAGGGTAGATCGCTACGTCTGCCCATAATCACCATCTACCCGCAGTACTTCAGTTCTCCCGTGATCATGGCGTTTGCAACAGCGCCGAAATATCGGAAACTCAAATCAAATAATATACATGGTAAATATCCCGTTTTTAGTGATAATTTTCAAAGTGTTGATGACCATGACAGTTTAAAAAAATGCCGAAATATCCTGTAAACATTCTACAAGCTTAAGTTTAACGGTAGGCTTGCTTAGTACATGATTTCCCAGTATTCAAACATAATATGCAGATTATCTCTAATGCTACTATTTATTCCAGTCGCAGTAATCATTGGGGAACTCATCCGAGAACTGCTCTCAGACCATGGGCAGTTGGTTGAGATACTGAGCAACAAACGCAACATAGTTAGCATCGTGAACAACATTCTAATCTTTCTGACTGCTGTAACTGCTATCTACGACGCTTCAGCGTGCATGCAGTCCATGATAGCTTGCCTAAATTGTTTGAAGAAGGTGAAAATCTTTATATTTTTAAGGGCCTGTACCATATTTCTAGTACAAAATTTGTGTACCATATTGTGTATTAAGGTAAGTTGTAGTTTTATCTATGACTAGCTTCTGCCCGCGGTTTTCACCCGAGTTCCCACAGGAATCGTGAGACCGATCTGTCAAATTAAATCAACTTGTCAACATTATAAAACTTTATTGTCAGCTGTCAAATTATAGACAGGTCAATGTCATTTTTATGTCACACTAACTTCTGCCCGCGGTTTTCACCCGCGTTCCCACAGGAACCGTGCATTTTTCCAGGATAAAAAGTAGCCTATGTTACTCTCCGATCCATAAACTATATCTATGCCAAAAATCACGTCGATCCGTTGCTTCGTTACTGCGAAAGAAGGGCAAACCAACAAACACACTTTCGCATTTAAAATATTAGCATGGATAGTATGGATTCAATCTGTGATTAAACTACGACTACGTGAAAGATATCCTATATTAATGCACTAATCGATAGTGTTCCTGATAAGGATCAGTTTTGCAAAGCAACATAATGTTGCAAAAGGTTTTGTTTAATCTATTGCACGATTTTCATTTTTATAATAAACTAGCTGCTGCCCGCGGTTTCACCCGCGGAGATATTGGATTTCATGGGTTTTATTTTTTTGCGCGAAACTCTATTTAATTTTCTAAAATAAAAGTAGCCTAAGTTACTCCTTATAAAATCAGCTATCTGCCAGTGAAAATCCCGTCAAAATCGGTCCAGCCGTTTCGGAGATTACCCGGAACAAACAGACAGACAAAAAATTTAAAAATGATTGATTTGTTATAGGTATACCGTACATGCTTTCATATGCATCTAGTAAAAAGTTTTTATTTTGATATTACAAACAGACACTTCAATTTTATTTATTTGTATAGAAAAGTAGAGTGCGACACAAAGCTGATTTTGGTATCTACTTATTAATTATTTAATTATTGATATCAGGGCCGGATTATCCATAAGGCAAAGTAGGCAACTGCCTAGGGGCCCTGCACCCCGGAAAAAAAATTAAAATGTTACTTTGAGTGAAAATTAAATTTGAAGATTTATATGAAACAAACCCTCAATGACAATATTATTAATATTGCGTTGTTTTTTATATTATATCGTCATATTTCAGTACATCTCAGAACGCATTTCAAATTAGTATAGCATAATATTATTATGGTTAGAAAAGGGGGCCCGAGACATGCATTGCCTAGAGGCCCCGCCATAGTTTAATCCGGCCCTGACTGTTACGGCTTATGTTTGAAAGCAAAACTGTTTCGCTTTCAAATTCAAATTCATTTATTGCAGTAAACGTGGTACAATTTTAAGTCTTAAAAATATTTAGAATTTATAAGTCTCGTCACATTTAGCTTTTAATAAGCATGCAAAATTAGATAATAATTAAAATAATGTCGAAGTCATGTACTCTTATTACATATAAATAATTGTTTATTAAATAGGATAACAAAACTCTAATTGCACAGCTATTTAGTCAAAGCTATTTACTATAAATTATTTTAATAATTCATTTACAGAATAAAAATTTTTAGATCGTAGCCATTTTAACAATTCTTTTTTAAATACTCTTAAGTTTAGTGTTTTTATATATGGACTATAGACTATGGACTATGGACTATGGACTATGGACTATGGACTATGGACTATGGACTATGGACTATGGACTATGGACTATGGACTATGGACTATGGACTATGGACTATGGACTATGGACTATGTACTATGGACTATGGACTATGGACTATGGACTATGGACTATGGACTATGGACTATGGACTATGGACTATGGACTATGGACTATGGACTATGGACTATGGACTATGGACTATGGACTCTTTTGTCTGCAATAAAAATATTATTAATATTATTATTTACAGATAAACTATGAGCTGGGCGTGCAACAAGGGTCGAAGAGATTAGAAAAAATAAAGATTGCCTTATTCATGTTCTGGATGGTAGTGATCGTGGTCAACATCACTTGCAGCACGATACACATTGTGACGAGCGGCTTGTTGTATAAGGAAAGTATGGCATCAAGTTTTTTTTTTATTGAATAACTAGCTGCTGCCCGCGGTTTCACCCGCGTGGCAATATTGGATTTCATGGTTTTCATTTTTTTGCGCGGAACCCTAATTTTTTTTTCTAAAATTAAAGTAGCCTATGTTACTCCTTGTAACATCAGCTATCTGCCAGTGAAAGTCCCGTCAAAATCGGCCCAGCCGTTTTGGAGATTACCCGGAACAAACAGACAGACAGACGGAAACTTTAAAAATGGTTGTTTTGTTATAGGTTCCGTATGAACTTTCATATGCATTTGGTAAAAAGCTGTTATTTTGATATTACATACAGACACTTTAGTTATATTTATTTGTATACATATGCAGAACAATGTTTTACTTGCGGGAGAAAATCATACCTTTTTTTATTACACACGTAAACATCCTATATTATATTTCCATAAATTAATTTATTTTTTTAAAGGGAGGTGAAATGAAACGTAATTACTTCAAATAAATTTATACATTCTCCCAGAAGTCAAGTCATTACTAAGTTTAAAGAACAGATGGCAATTTACCTAATAATTTACCATTCAAGTCATTACTAAGTTTAAAGAACAGATGGCAATTTACCTAATAATTTACCATTCAAGTCATTACTAAGTTTAAAGAACAGATGGCAATTTACCTAATAATTTACCATTCAAGTCATTACTAAGTTTAAAGAACAGATGGCAATTTACCTAATAATTTACCATTCAAGTCATTACTAAGTTTAAAGAACAGATGGCAATTTACCTAATAATTTACCATTCAAGTCATTACTAAGTTTAAAGAACAGATGGCAATTTACCTAATAATTTACCATTCAAGTCATTACTAAGTTTAAAGAACAGATGGCAATTTACCTAATAATTTACCATGATCTAATTTTTACTAACAATATTTCGTTGTTCAGCTATCGTCTGATTTTCAGCATGGATGTCCGTGATCAACTTGGTCTTCTTCAGTTTCTTCTTGATTATGTACATGCGTGGTATTATCTTCATCATGTCTACGCTAACCGTGATGTACAGCTTCAGAGCTTTAAACGCCAACTTGAGGATCTTGCTGCCAGGTATTGACATGTAACATTTACCAAGCCGCACTGGGCCCGCGTGGTGGATTGTGGCCCATACCTCTCTGTCTGAGAGAAGGCCGGTATCCCAGCAGTGGGAGCGTAAGAGGCTGATAATAATAATAATACTAAATACTTCGAAAGTTTTAACCAATATTATCAATATGACTATTGAGGTGTTCAATAAGACTCCAAGAACAATCAGGGAGCTCCCAAATAGATACTTTAAATATAAATTTAAGAAATTGGTTACTTATTGGAAAATAATTTTTATGACTTCAAAGAATTCTTTAATTATTGTTAATCATATTGAATTTTAATTGTGAATAGCTATAACTAGTTAATTGTGTATTTATATTAATGATTGATTTTTTTGGGTTATTCAATGACATCTATTATTGTTAATTATTGTTATTGTGTTATTATTATTGCACGCCATCGTTATGATAGAATGTTCTGAACTTGTCGCCAATAACATTCTCGCGATAAATGATAATGACTTTTGACTACAATAGAACGAAAGTTGTTTTTTTAAATGTAATTGAGTACTGAGGTTTAGTATTTCACACTATAACAAATTGGAGATTTTGATGTTTGTAGCAGATGACGTCAAGGAGCCATTGCGTTGTCACCACGAGGTCATTCGTCGCTTGATTCAGCTGTACGCAGAGTTATGTGATGTCGTGAGAGAAGTAGACCGCTGCCATGGTGCCGTGGTCCTGTGGACGCTCGTCGTCTCCCTTCTGCACCTCGTGGTCACACCATACAATGTAATTAGCTACATGGGTAAGACATTACTATCATATACAACCTGATTTTAAATTGTTATATTATCCCTAAAGGGGGTTAATGTACTCCTGGAGATCAACAACATTTCTTTAACGAGTTTTTGAAATTCATAATTGGTATGTTGACTGTATTAAAATAAAAATATAATTTTGCCGCGAAACGGTAGTTTTTGTGACAGAAAGCCTATAAAACACAATATTTTATTTTTATTTTTAATGAATATAATTTTAATTTAATAATCAAAATGTAATCACATCACTCCAAAGTCACGTGACATAAAACGCGCGTGACGTCACTTTCTCAATCGGAATGAGTATATTGCTCTTTCTGCCTAGTATTTTAGAGTGATTTCTATGAATATAGTAATCTGTGCCAGGAATCGTGACGTCACATCGACTCGTGACCAGTATTGGCGTTTTGGAGCGAAACTTGAAATGGAATTTAAAATACATGAAAATTGAAGTATTAGCTGTATTCAAAAAGTAATTTTTAATATTTTGGGTTATATTAGGCCCATTCGCATCATTTTAAACACTTTCCCAAAATCAGTCAACACCCCAATTGTTCATTGAAGTAAAGGCATTTAAAGTTTACGTCAAAATTGTACCACAGAACTTCCGGGCAGCCCTAGATCAGCTGATTCACTTGAACTATGTTGACCTTTGTTAAATGATAATGTTTTTTTTATGTTTGTTAGTGGGAGGACTAATTCTTCTGCGAGTGCCCGTCTGGGTTGTTACCACCGCTTTGCTCGTGAAGTCTGCCGCCAAGCAGTAGTGTGCAAGCATTACTGTGTTCCGGTTTGATGAGCAGAGTATCCAGTGAAATTACTGGGCTTAGGAGACGTAATACCTTTTTTTTTTTTTTTTTTTTTTTTTTTTTTTACGTCGCTAAAAATCCTCATGGATACCACCAGCCGCGAGGGCAGCGTGGTGGTTATGTTGGACTCCGGCTAATGAGGCCGACCTACCAACTAAAAAACCGACGTGTGTTCCTCCTCTGCGCCATAATGCCGGGCTGCGGGCCCATGTTAATAGCCAACCGCGGCCCGGCGACGCGCTGGTCCCAGTTGTGGGACCCCACCTCCGGCGACAACGTACTCCACGTACGCCATCGCCGTATCCACCTCCCTAAGGGGCGCGCGGGAACACGCGCACGCCACCTCGAGGCCCAAAAGCTGAGGGTGGGCTCCCTCGTGTCCACCCTCTGGGCCTCAGGAGCCGAAGAAGGAGTAGAGACCCCTTCTCCGACCCCACCCCGCATGCGCATCACCACCATGGGTAATGTGCAGTGCGGGGTCCCCTCCGGTTATTGTCCCGATCCCCGACCCCAACGCTCCATGCGAGAGGGAAAGAGAACGGGACAAGTCGCCTCCAACCCCCAGCCACCACGGTGCCCACACACCGCTTAGGGTGGGGTATCCCTGGTTCAGGGATCGTGCTTAGGGACACCAGTGGATTGCCCGTGGGTACAGCAGACAATCCAACTGTCCCTTCACACGTGCAAACGGCGGGGGGCCACCCCGCCAGCCGCAGCCTCCACGGGCCGCCAGCCCCCCCTCCCTCGCTTGCACGGCAGGTGGTGAGGTGTCGCCCCTCCAGCCGGGGCCTCTGGACCCCGGCCTCCCTGCAGGGCCGGCAACACCACCAGCGCTCCGCCTGCCATCTCTCCTCCTGTTGTCCCGTCCTTTGTTGGCGCGCTGCACCAGTGGGAGCAGCGGGTTCCCCATGGGAGCGTTCGGGGGCACGCATACCCCAACGGTGGATCCCCTGGTTCCTTAGTGACAGCGCGCCCCACCTCGGCTTCGTCCGTTCGTCCAATGGGCTAGAGCGCGCGTGTTACCCGCACCGCGCTCCAGCACCCAAGTCACTCTCTGCGGCCTTCGGGCCCCGCTCAGCCCATGCGCCCCATCCGCTGAGCCCTCTGCTGACCCCTTCAGAGGGGCACGCGGAGGGGCCCACCTCGCCGGGTTATTAGCTACCTGTCAGCAATCTCTTCGGGACCGAAAGGTCAACCAGGAGAGGTTGCTGACAGGTACCCAGGGTGCACCACGTGGAGGTTCCCCGGCATAGCACCCCAGGAGACGTAATACCTAATGTAACTTTAAAAGTAACTTTTAACTTAGAAGTAACTTTGAAAAAAATCTAGAAAATGTTGAGCACTTCCCGTTTGAAGTTTTTTTATTTTATTTTGGAAATTTTGAATGACGTTTTTCCAAGGGAGGTTCTCACAACTTGTCGATAACCATAATCCTAATCACCCCCTTCCGGGATAACATAACAATTCAAACTCACCCTGTATTACGGGAAATGTATGTAAAGTCGTTAAACTCAACAAAATGCATATTTTTAGTGCACTAAAAGTATGCATTTTGTTGAGTTCAACGACATTTTTTTATTTATTGAAATGTAAAGAATCTGTTCATCGTTACTATTGGATGATAAAAAAATCTTTGAATTCGGGAAACTTTTAGATGCAGTATCTTTGTGGAAACTATATTTTTTTTGTAAATTTCCTTTCGTTATTGTTAACTAGCTGTGCCCCGCGGCTTCGCTCACGTAGCCTAAGTACTTCTTGTAACATCAGCTATCTGCCAGTGAAAGTCCCGTCGAAATCGGTCCAGCCGTTTTGGAGATTACGCGGAACAAACAGACAGACAGACAGACAAAAATTTTTAAAAATGGTTGTTTTAGTTGTAGTTTCCGTATATACATTCATAAACTTTTAGTAAAAAGCTGTTATTTTGATATTACAAACAGACACTTCAATTTTATTTATTTGTATACTTAGATGTTCTTAAATCTGTATAACTGTGTATTTTGTGTTTTTGTCTGTGACAGTAATTGTGTATATTTGGTTTCGTGCAACATTCCTATTGTCCATAAAATATGCGATTCAATAACACATCCATTTTTTCTCTAACTGCAGTTGAGCTCAATGCTATGCTGTATAATAAGACAGTTTATTTGTTACTGGCTGGGGAGCTGTTCTGGAGCGCCTTCCACTTGACCAGCCTAGTGATGATTACCGAACCATGCCATTTGACTTACACAGAGGTAGGTAACTTAATGTGATGCTTATGTGTCTGGGATTCGATTACTAACCGGCGCAAACTTTATGTAGTCAGCATAAAGTTTGTTCTCGGGGCTTGGATGTTTGTTTTTCTTTTTTTTTCTTTTTTTATTTGGTAACGAAACGAGCTGGTCGTTTGCCTGATGGTAAGCATAACGCCGGCCCATAACAATTGCAGTGCCACCCAGAACTTTGTAACACAAAGGCCTGCGCGGCACTGCAGTGCGCTCGTTACCCTGAGGCATTAGGTATTAAGTCTGATAAGCCCAGTAATTTCACTGGATACTCTGCTCATCAAACCGGAACACAGTAATGCTTGCACACTACTGCTTGGCGGCTGACTTCACGAGCAAAGCGGTGGTAACAACCCAGACGGACACTCGCAGAAGAGTTAGTCCTCCCACTAACAACTGTTTGTGTTGTGTATGTACCTTCCATTGCACCAAATGCAAGAGACTGTTTCATTAAATATGATCAAAACAAATGAAAACAGACGACGTTCAGTGCGACGATGACATAAAATAATAATTGCCGTACAGATGGAAATAACCCGTAATCTAGTGAGTCACCTAATGCAGTACAAAAACCATGTAAATGATCAAGTGGAAGTAGAACTGGAGCGGTTTTTCATACAACTAACTCTGAACCAGCCCTACTACTCTCCATTGAAGGTCACCACGTTGTCGAGGTCTCTAGTGATCATGGTAAGTTATATGTAAGGCATTGTAAGTTATATGTAAGTCATGGTAAGTTATATGTAAGTCATGGTAAGTTTTTATAGTTGTAGAGCTAGACGGGTAGGTTATTTTTTTTTTTTTTTTTTTTTTTATTTGGTAACGAGGCGAGCTGGTCGTTTGCCTGATGGTAAGCATAACGCCGGCCCATAACAATTGCAGTGCCACCCAGAACTTTAATACACAAAGGCCTGCGCGGCACTGCAGTGCGCTCGTTACCCTGAGACATTAGGTATTAAGTCTCATAAGCCCAGTAATTTCACTGGATACTCTGCTCTTCAAACCGGAAAACAGTAATGCTTGCACACTACTGCTTGGCGGCAGACTTCACGAGCAGTTATGCAGTGTTTAACCACAAATAACCGAGAGTTCCTACATAAATTAAGCATCATAATGTGGGCGCTCGAGCAACTACAATTTATAAAGATATATACCATGCGGGTGAAGGAGCGGGCGGAAGCTAGTATAATTATTAACATCAAACGTAAGCTTCGACCTTCGATCGTCGTAAAACCTCAGTGCTACAAAGTAAGCCTCTAGTTACTAGCAAGTGAAAAATATATTCCATCTTTTTCTCATATTCTTATTGGGAACTAGCTGCTGCCCGCGGCTTCACCCGCGCGAAGATATTGGATTTCATGGTTTTTATTTTTTTGCGCGGAACCCTAATCTTTTTCTAAAATAAAAGTAGCCTAAGTTACTCCTTGTAACATCAGCTATCTGCGAGTGAAAGTTCCGTCAAAATCGGGCTAGTCGTTTCTGAGATTACCCGGAACAAACAGACAGAGAGACAAAAATGTTAAAAATGGTTGTTTTGTTATAGGTACCGTACATACTTTCATATGCATTTGGTAAAAAGGTGTTATTTTGATATTACAAACAGACACTTAAATTTTATTTATTTGTATAGATGTATAGATTAATATTATCTACAACTCATTAACTACAAAGTACATGATTACACATTGTATTCAAATGAAGATTCGAATCAAACCTGTAAGCAAACACTTAGTTTGTTGTTTGAAAATTAAACATTTCCTAGTAAACAAAACTTGAAATGCTTGTATTACATAAATAAATATGAATAGGTACCTAAGCTAAATAGCTTCCTCAGGGAGTGCACGCGGCGAGTTCGCAACGACCACAAACCGAGGTCGATATCAACAAATGACGTGAGTTATAACCGGTTATTTAACAATTCATAATGTGTTTTACTCACGAAAATTTTAATAGTATAATAAAAATTTAAAAGTTTTGGCGCAATAGGTAGGTGGCATCAATTCTGGCGTCACAACCCTAATTTTAGCTTCACTCCCTCTTCTATACAAATAAATAAAATTGAAGCGTCTGTTTGTAATATCAATTTTGATATTACAAACAGACGCCAGAATTGATGCCACCTACCTATAATTGAGCCAAAACTTTTAAATTTTTATTATACTATTAAAATTTTCGTGAGTAAAACACATTATGAATTGTTAAATAACCGGTTATAACTCACGTCATTTGTTGATATCGACCTCGGTTTGTGGTCGTTGCGAACTCGCCGCGTGCACTCCCTGAGGAAGCGCGTCGGCCACGCTTGATACCTAGGTCGAAAATATCGACAAATGAAGTGAGTTGACAGCTGGTTACTTTTTATTATGTTATTTGGTAACGAGGCGAGCTGGTCGTTTGCCTGATGGTAAGCATAACGCCGGCCCATAACAATTGCAGTGCCACCCAGAACTTTGAAACACAAAGGCCTGCGCGACACTGCAGTGCGCTCGTTACCCTGAGACATTTAGTTATTAAGTCTCATAAGCCCAGTAATTTCACTGGATACTCTGCTCATCAAACCGGAACACAGTAATGCTTGCACACTACTGCTCGGCGACTTCACGAGCAAAGCGGTGGTAACAACCCAAACGGACACTCGCAGAAGAGTTAGTCCTACCACTAACAAATTCAAATTGTTCTCAATATTTCAGATGCTTGGCAGCGTAACAACTTACTTAGTTATACTAGTGCAACTCTAAGGGCGTGTTTTCAAGGCAGCTACTATTATGTGTTTTAATTACCAAAACACTGAATTACATTGCACGTGCATTCAGTATTTACTACATACCTACTTCTTTGTCTTTGCGTGTAATTGGTTTGACTGCACTAATTTAAAAAAAAATGTCTAAATGTGTCGCTGGAACACTGCGTCTTTGTTTATTATAACAAACATACATCGAATATTTACCTACAATTTGGTTTATGCAATAAAGAGTTTTATGTATCTATCTGCCTATAATTACTAAATCCAATACACAACCAACGATTATATACTCACACCCCTATACTAAGATTACCTTTGTCCCAAATTGAATGGATACCGACACACATTACGAGTAGACCGTCTATCTCCTACTACGGCAAGTCCAGTTAACACTGGCCTACGTGCACCAGTATACCAGTTACTTGATGTTAGATATTATTATAACGCTTAATTTATTGCATGCAATAAATTAAGCAGTGTTTATGCAATGTACAGTAACATCTATATTGTTTAAATTTTATTGTTGTGGATATTGTAGTTGGTTGAAGAAGGAAACAATTACTTTAATTTATTAATGATACTGTCACAAACATAATTTACATAATATACCTATGTGCTCACAAGTGTTTGTTGCTATTAATAAATAATAAAAAATATAATCAAAACTCTATTTTCTATACTGTCTAACTATTATAGTATGTTTGGAATAAAATTTACAAAATCCATATGTACTTTAATATTGTAAACTAGCTGCTGCCTCGCGGTTTCACCCGCGTGGAGATTTTGGATTACATGGTTTTTATTTTTTTTGCGTGGAACCCTAATTATTTTTCTAAAATTAATGTAGCCTATGTTACTCCTTGTAATATCAGCTATCTGCCAGTGAAAGTCCCGTCAAAATCGGTCTAGCCGTTTCGGAGATTACCCGGAACAAACAGACAGACAGACAGACAAAAATTTTAAAAATGGTTGTTTTGTAGTAGGTACCGTATATACTTTCATATGCATTTAGTAAAAAGCTGTTATTTTGATATTACAAACAGACATTTCAATTTTATTTATCTTTATGCAGGATTATGGATTATGGATGGATTATGGATTGATTATGGATTATGGATGGATGCGAAATTGTGTTTGTAGGTTTGTTGGTTTGTCCTTCATTCACGCAGCAAAGGAATAACGGATCGACGTGATTTTTGGCATAGATATAGTTTCGGGACCGGTAAAATGTACGGTTTCTGTGGGAACGCGGGTGAAAACTGCGAACAGAAGCCAGTTAGCTAATAAAAATAAAGCATGACAAAAATTTAATACATATAATAAAATATATGAGTCTTAATCTTAAATAAATTAAAATAAATAAGTCTTAAATTAATTAGGTTTTTTATGCTATTTTATAACGAGACGAGTTAGTCGTTTGATGGTAAGCATAACGCCGACCCACAACAATTGCAGTGCCACTCAGAACTTTTATACACAAAGACCTGCGCGGCACCGCAGTGCACTCGTTACTCTGAGAGATTATGTAATAAGGACCGATTTTTCAATATTCAGATAGCGTCTTGTTAGATAATTCCCTGAATCATCTAAGTCTGTGGTGAAGACAGACGTAGATAAATTTTATGGCATTCTAAAGAAATAAACCTTAGTTAGCTAACGGTCTATTAATTTTGAAATGAAAGACCCGAAAAACACTAAAAACACGAAAATTAATTGCTTGGATAACAATTAGTTCGAAAGTGCGATTGAAAAATCAGCCTTAAGTCACATAAGCCCAGTAATTTCATTGTTACTCTACTCATCAAACCGGAACACAGTAATGCTTGCACATTACTGTTTGGCGGCAGACTTCACGAGCAAAACGGTGGTACTAACCCAGACAGACACTCGCAAAAGAGTTAGCCCTTTTCAATCTCTTTTTCTAAATGAGAATATGAGAAAGAGATGGAATATGTTTTAGACCTGTTAAATTAATCCACTTGATTGTGTCTAGTGTAAATATAACAACAATGAATTTAGTGGCGTCTAATTTATCAAGGACTAGCTGCTGCCCGCGGTTTCAACCGCGCGGACATATTGGATTTTATGGTTTTTATTTTTTTGCGCGGAACCCTAATTCTTTTTCTAAAATAAAAGTAGCCTAACTTACTCCTTGTAACATCAGCTATCTGCCAGTGAAAGTCCCGTCAAAATCGGTCCAGCCGTTACGGAGGTTACTCGGAACAAACAGACAGACAAAAGTTTTAAAAATGGTTGTTTTGTTATTGGTACCGTATATACTTTCATATGCATTTGGTAAAAAGGTGTTATTTTGATATTACAAACAGACACTTCAATTTTATTTATTTGTATAGATGAAAGATGTGGCATGGGTCCATGCATCAATCAGACTACAGATATGATCGCAGTGGTATCCGGGGCGGGTCTCTAGTAATAAATAATTGTACGTACTGTAACAATAAGTTACAAATCGAAGACATAATGATTGTGTACACAAAAAAAAACAAACAGTTAAAATTACTAGGTATTGGTAATTATTCTTGTCATTTTGATTATAAAGTTACTTTTCGTCGACGTGCTCAAACTAATTACTGTTTTATTCATTAAAAAAATTCTAAGGATTGTCAAAAGTCATGGATGTGCAAACGGATTGCTTCGTGTCAGGACTTTTCGCAGTAGTTTTATATCTGTCAAGATTTGCCGGAATAGCTCCGCTACATTTCGTAAAGAACGAGACAGGATGGCGCGTGAGCCTGTCCACAGGCTGGAGTGTCTATGGATACTTTATTGTTGTTTTAACTAGTAAGTAAAGTAATTAAGTATGTCGTCATCAGTCGGAAGTCATTCAATGCTTAACATAATAGGCCTTCCCCATAGAACGCCACTTGGATCGGCTACTCGCCTCTTGCATCCAATGGCTCCCCATGGTTTTGACCAGGACGTCGGTCCGCCCAGTTGAGTGGAGGCTACATCGTCCGGTTCTTGGACTCGACACTCCACTCAAGCAACTTTGCTTCCAATCAGTTGTCGGTTCAACGAGCGATGTGGCCTGACAAGCCACTTCAACTTGCTTACCAGGAGTGCAATTTTGCATTTTTTTAATTTTTATTTGATAACAAGACGAGCTGGTCATTTGCCTGATGGTAAGCATAACGCCGGCCCATAACATTTGCAGTGCCACTCAGAACTTTGAAACACAAAGGCCTGTGCGGCACTGCAGTGCGCTCGTTATCTGAGACATTAGGTATTAAGTCTCATAAGCCCAGTAATTTCACTGGATACTCTGCTCATCAAACCGGAACACAGTAATGCTTGCACATTACTGCTTGGCGGCAGACTTCACGAACAAAGCGGTGGTAACAACCCACCGTTTAATAGTAGTTTAGAATTTAAACTATGTAGGTATAAAAAGGTAAAACTTTCTTGTTTGTTTGTTACCCCTAATGTATTCTGTGCTGATAATCTCTGGAACCAGAGTGGTCCCGTTCTAAGAATTCCTTCGCTAACAGGAAACTACATTATTCATGAGTGCTAAAGGCTTTTTTCCTAATTCCACGCGTGTGAAGCTCCGGGCAGAAGATATAAAAAGGTAAAGCTTGTTTGTTTGTTATGTTACTGACCTCTGGAACCAATCGTTGAATTCTAAAAATTCCTTCGCTAATAGGAAGGTATCCAAATCCCTGAGTCCCGCGGAATCCCTGAGTCTCTGGGAATTCCTGAGTTTATACTAGTTTAGTTTTTGTTATTGGGAGGATTAACTCTTCTGCGAGTATCCGTCTGGGTTGTTACCACCGCTTTGCGCGTGGAGTCTGCCGCCAAGCAGTAGTGTGGTTTGATGAGCAGAGTATCCAGTGAAATTACTGGGCTTATGAGACTTAATACCTAATGTCTCAGGGTAACGAGCGCACTGCAGTGCCGCGCAGGCCTTTGTGTTACAAAGTTCTGGGTGGCACTGCAATTGTTATGGGCGTTATGCTTACCATCAAGCAAACGACCAGCTCGTCTCGTTACCTAATAACATAAAAAAAAAAAAAATATCTGGCTGAAAATTCATTAATATTGTAAGTGGATTAATTTATTAGGGTTCGATGGGGCTGACATACCTTTGTTAGGTAAAAAACTCAAAATAAATTAGAAAAAAAATTTAAAAACCATGTTTGTAATCTAAAACTTCCTGCGCTACTAGGAACGTATCTAAATCCTTGAGTCCCTGGGAATTCCTGAGTGCTTAACAATGCGGTGTACCTACTAATTTTTAAATTTTATTAAGAGCAATCTGTCATTGTATCTCCGTGGTGGACAACGGATAGGTAGAATTCTTAGGCTAGGAATAGCTAGGTAGATTCTTTAGTCATATAATTATGTAGGTAAATGAATATTTACCTACATAATATGACTAACAGTAGGTAACTATTATTTCAAATTATAATAATGTCGTCATCGTCATTTAGGTAGGGTATCTATTACCCTATAGTCTGTCAATTTCGCATCGCCGCTTCACCAACTTCTTGATCTTTGGCTAGACGTGCTGTCTTGCTCTTTAAGCGCCCCGTCTTGCTCGTAGTGAAACAGGAACAATATTTAGGTACCGCTCGGCGATAGGCCCATCACGATTCACGGAGTTTGGCTAGTCTTACGTACCGATCATCGTAATTCCACACGTGTGAAGCCACGGACCAAAGCTTGTTTTTGTATTATACACTTTTTTGTAGTATTTCTTATGTTGTAAGTAGTATGGTTGATGATCCAGCTCATTTTTCCAGTGTACGTATTTAGTGATATCATCTGCACCTTCCGGGGCATTTTGAGCACGAATCCAGACCAACGTTTCGTCGTGAGCATCGTAAACGCATTATTTATAACGCTGATGACAGCAGCTACGTCCTACAAGGGTCCAGAGCAGATGCGATCTATGATAGCTTGTCTGAATCATATAAAGAAGGTGAAGGAATACCATGAGTATTTGTTTTATTTATTTATTGAGCACAAATAGGGAAAATGAAATACTTAACAATGGATTTACAAAAGAAATCTACACTAAGGACTCTCCACATTGATTAATATAATATAATAGGTAATAATCATTTATTCAATAAGACAACATGTCCCATGTGTTAGTAACTTAAAAGCAAATCTTAAAACTATGTTAGTTATTCACAATTCACGTACGCACAAGTGGATATAATAGTATAATTTATTTTTGTTTGGCAGTTTGTGAACCATATAACACTGATTCAGATACTGACAGTCAAATCTATTAGCTAACACGTTCATTATGCTGTTGGAGCTGGCGCGGACCCTGCGCTCAGAGATGTACACAGTTTCCGCATAATCGTGTAGAAACAGTCTACACGTGACTCGGCGAACATCCCTGATGCGCTACAGAACCGAGGAAGCCCCATCAGCGCCCTGAACGCGTTGTTATACTGGATACGTAGGGCATTGTACTGCTTGAGCGTATAAGTTAACCACAGCCAGCTCGTGATTTACATAAAACTAAAACAATTTGCTTACTTTGACAGATAAACAACGAGCTTGGCGTTCAGCAATGGCCAAGGCGTTCAGAGAGGAAGAAGTTTTGCTTATTCATTTTATGGCAGATAGCCACCCTAACTCTGATTTATGTCAACATTTTCCAGCAGAGTACCTCGTTGAGTATTGCAGGTATTGTTTAACGTCTATTTTACAATATAAAAACTATACTGCATGATTTTACGCTACTTCTAAATCTGAGGTAATTTATTATTGTTGATACCCAACTGAATCACTGTACCTGGACACGAAGCATCGTAGAGTCAGGTAAATCTAACAACATGGATCCTACATCTAACCAGGGACACTAAATATGTAGTTAAATTTATTTATAACCCTTTATTTATATGTAACTAATATGCTTTTTGCTAAATGTGTTTTATTTTATTTTATTAATGATTGCAAACAGTTGTACCTACACTTAAATAATAAAACTAGGAATCTCTTATGTAAATATTATGTTAATGCACAACCAATCATCCACCTATTACAAAAAAAGAGTAGACATTATTGGATTTAGAGATCTCTAAAACGGTGAATTAAACATCGTGAGAAAACCCGCATGTTCAAGAACCACTAAATTCGAGGGCATGTGACATCCACCAAGCCGCACTGGGCCTGCGTGGTGGATTATGACCCAACCTCTCTGAGAGAAGGCCGGTGCAGCAGGGGGAAAGGAAGAGGCTGATAATGATAGAGATCTCGTTACATTCAGCTTTGTGTCACAAGTTTGTCTGGTGAATCAATGAGAACGAATATGACGAATTTTCTAAATTTAGTGACGGGTGATGCAAAAACGTCAATGTACACAAAGTGAGTGTTATAGGTGTTAACTACTAACTAACTGATGCACGCAGAGACGCGTTAGGGGCACCTTAGACCGCTTAGACGCTCAAGCAAACGTACGTTTGCTTGAGCGTCTAGGGTGCCCCTTAGTCGACACGAAGAAGTCGCGAACAGGCGCCCAGCAATATTAGGTATATTTTTCTCATAAGTTGGGACAAATACATTTCATTTGTTTGTCTTACTAAATTTGGCTATTCTTACCTATTTACAGTATGGATGCCGTTCTTGGCTTTCTTCTTCTTCGTTTGGTCTCGGAATATGCACCTGATGCTATTCACTGTGATCACGCTGCACGTCATGTATACTTTCAGAACTGTTAACGACAGATTGAGGACCTTGCTTCATGGTATGATCTGATATATTTACAAACCGGTGTTGTTGTTGTTTTTGTTGTTTTTAAATTTTCTTATTAATTATTACCTAATGTTTATTTTTAAGTTTTCTTTTAATGTTTCTTTTTTCTTTAATTATTGTAAGTGGTATAGCATGCCGTTTAAATTAAATTAAAAAATAAATAAATAAACAACTAGCTGTGCCCCGCGGTTTCCCCCACGTAGCCTAAGTTACTCATTGTAACATCAGCTATGCTAGTGATTGTCCCGTCAAAATCAGTCCAGCCGTTTCGGAGATTACCCGGAACAAACAGACAGACAGATAGACAGACAAACATTTTAAAAATGGTTGTTTTGTTATAGGTACCGTATTCTTTCATATGCATTTAGTAAAAAGTTGTTATTTTGATACTTCAATTTTATTTATTTGTACTTGTATAGACGTATCTACAAAACATATAGTCTCATCAGGATTACATAAAATAATTTGCCGAAATAATGGTCTTTAACACAGTATTGACTTTAGTCAATACAGTCGAGTACAAAAGTATATTGTGTCAATGTTATGTCTGTATAATTAAAACGTAACATTAAGGTAAAATCTGCGTAATTTTAGTCTAAAATGTTGAACACAATCGTCGGGTTTTCAGATAACATCACGAAGAGAAAACGCGCCCAACCCAAAACCGTCCGTCACTTGGCCCTGCTGTACGCGTCGGCGTGTGACGTGGTGCGAGAAGTGGACCGGCGTCACGGACTAATGGTGCTGATGGTGCTGAGCACCATCTTCGCTCACCTCATGAGCACATTGATCTTCTTAACCAAAGATTTGCGTAATATATAAATACTAGCTTCCGCTCGCGGTTTCACCCGTGTTCCCACAGGAACAGTCCATTCTCACGGGATAAAAAGTAGCCCCTGTTACTCTCCGGTCCATAAACTATAGTATAGTATTATAATTATAGTACGGACTAGCTGTGCCCCGCGGCTTCGCTCACGTAGCCTAAGTTACTTCTTATAACGTCAGCTATCTGCCAGTGAAGTTTCGTCAAAACCGGTCTAGCCCTTTCAGAGATTGCCCGGAACAAACAGACAGACAGATAGATTGGCAGACAGACATACATACAGACAATAAATTTAAAAATCGTGTTTTAGTTACCGGTACCGCATATACTTTCATATGCATATAGTAAAAATCTGTTAATTCGATATTACACACAAACACTTCAATTTTATGTATTTGTAGTATGAAGTACTTATAAATAGATTTATAGATTATGTGCCAACCAATGCTATAAAACAATAATCCATACTTCCATATCCATACTAATATTATAAATGCGAAAATGTGTTTATTGGTTTGTTGATTGGTTGGTTTGTTGGTTTGTCCTTCTTTCACGCAGTAACGAAGCAACGGATCGATGTGATTTTTGGCACAGATATAGTTTATGGACCGAAGAGTAACATAGGCTACTTTTTATCCTGAAAAATGCACGGTTCCTGTGGGCACGCGGGTGAAAACCGCGGGCAGAAGCTAGTTTATTAATATAATCATTCTTGTTAGTTCTCATTATTTATATACGATGTAGAATAATAAATTTTGGCCTCGATTCTATCGTCACAAAACTAAGTATAATTTTAATTACACTCTCTTTTTCAAATAAATATCATAAGAAAGGGATCAAATCTAAATTTAGACCAGTTATATATTTTCCACCTTTTGTATGCCATTTGATAATGAGAAAAGCTGGTCGTTTGCCTGATGGTAAGCATAACGCCGGCCCATAACAGTTGCAGTGCCACCCAGAACTTTGAAACACAAAGGCAATGCATGACACTGCAGTGCGCTCGTTACCCTGATACATTAGGTGTTAAGTCTCCTAAGCCCAGTAATTTCACTGGTTATTCTGCTCATCAAACCGGAACATAGTAATGTTTGCACATTACTGCTTGGCGGCAGACTTCACGAGCACTTCACTAAATTCATAGCCGTTAAATTTGGATTATTCTTGTGTGTCCCCCCTGATCTGTCCCCCCCAGGGTGACAAACAGAACAAAAAAAAAATGGTTCGTCGCCTGAAACAAAAATCATTCGACAGACCTAAATAAAATATATTCCATCTCTTTCTCATGTTCTTATTTTAGAAAGACCGAGTGAAACTAAATTTAGGTTTGAGTTTTTGAAGTCAGAATCGAGGGCCTCGTATATTCGGATAATATCTCTCTTTGCATGCAAAATCGTGTAAGCTGTAGGTACTACAGCTACTCGTATCTATTATCTAGGTAAAATATCAGATTTCAACAACAAAATTGCAAATTATTGGTGTTTTGGTTCTTATCCAGGTCGATGCTCCAAAAACCCTTTTCTCTTTTACAGTTGATACAGAAACCTCGCTCGATACGAGAGGGTTCACAATTATTACATCATTTGTCTGGTGTTTCTATTACACGGTAAACCTTATGATGATCATAGAACCATGTCACTTAAATCATGTGGAGGTATGCATTCAAATTTTAAAAGGCAGTATATCTTTTGCCGGCTACTAACGATTATTGAACAAAACATAATGTTACTTTGTTTTGCTTGAATAGATGGAAACCACCAGTGAGCTGGTGAGCCACCTGATGGGCTACACTCACTCCACCGACGATCCTTTGGCATGCGAACTGCAGCTGTTTGTCAGACAATTAGTACTCAACGAAGTTGTCTATTCGCCTTTAAACATAATCAACATATCAAGGTCACTGGTGCTTACGGTAACTATATAGTTTTTTTGATACAATTGGATAAAGAGACGAGCTGAATCGTTTACTTGTAAGCACAACGCCAACCCATAACTGTGATGCTCACTCTGAGGTTATGAATAATGAATAAGTAAATAACGATGGCAGTGCCACTCAGAACTTTGAAACACAAAGACCTGCGTCGCACTGCATTGCGCTCCTTACCCCAAGTTAGGTATTAAATCTCATAAGCCCTTTAATTTTACTGATCACTCTGCTCATCAAGCTGGAACACAGTATTGCTTGCACAGTACTGCTTGGTGGCAGACTACACGAGCAAAGTGGTGATACCCACCAAGACGAGCACTTGCAAAAGGGTTACGTCCTACCACATAGTAAAGTAAATATTTTTGTACTCTTTTTTTTTTTTTTTTTGTTTCCCGGGGAAATGCCTTCACGCACATCTCCGCACCCGGGGGGCTGCGGAGATAGTGTGGGACTCGCCGCCTGCCCACTGCACAGCGTCCTACCCACTAAAACCACCGGGTGTTTCCTGTCGGCTCAGCATTCGGACGGGGTCACGGGCCCGTAAACACACTCCTCGCGACGCCGTCAGCCGTCGTCCGTCCTCTAGGACGGACCCGCCTCGCGGGGAGAGGAAACTCCCCCGCACGGCTCAGGCGATGCGCCGGAACACGAACGCATCGCCTCCACCTCGGGATGGCCCTACCTAAACAGGTGCGGGACGCCGGATGCCCCCGCATCCGGCACCCCGGGCCCTCCCAGTGGAGACGGGGAGCGTAGAGTACCACGCCCCCGTCTCCATGCTCTTCAGAGCATTCTCATAACCCCCATCCACCACGGGTACAGCTAAACCGCTTATAGGATGGGGGTCCCTCTCGTCCGTAGTTGACGCGCTGCCAGCGGGAGCAGGGGTGCTCCTTTAGAGCAATTCAGATCATAGAAATTTAATTGATAAATTATATTGTGACATTATTAATATTCTCACTCAGGCAGCCACTGACAGTAGTACTTTGACATTGAATCGTTGTAGGAAGAAACCGGTTGTTGGCTGGAACATGCATGTGCGTGACGTACACAGGGAGGCTAGGATAAAATTTAAGTTATGGCTTTGGTACGGGAAACCTAAATCTGGCAAGATATATAATGAAATGACCGAAAGTCGGAAAATATTTAAATCACGTTTGAAATGGTGTCAAAATCATGATGAGCAATTAAAAGTTGATATTTTGACAGTACAGCATTCCAAAAAAGACTTCCGTAATTTCTGGAAGTCTACCGATAAAATGAATCACAAGCCCGGCCTTCCTGTGAGTGTCGAAGGGATCAGTGACCTTGAAGGAATAGCTGAGATGTTCAAAAATCACTTCACTGTAAAGTCGCCACTGGGACCATCACAGTCGGTTAGTGATGCGGGGCCATGTGACCAAGAGTTAGGTACTACATTTATAGCTACAGATATCATAACTGCTATGAAACGTATGTCAGGAGGTAAGTCACCGGGTCACGATGGCCTCAGCATTGAACATTTCAGAAATGCGGGCCCACATCTGCCCCGAGTTCTGGCAATGTTCTATACCTTATGTATAGGACACTCGTACCTACCGGCCGAAATGATGAAAACTGTGGTGGTACCGATAGTGAAAAATAAAACTGGTGATATATGTGACAAATCCAACTATCGGCCAATTTCACTAGCCACTGTTTCAGCTAAAGTTCTTGACGGTTTGCTTAACACTCAATTAGATAAGTATCTCAAATTTCATGATAACCAGTTTGGTTTTAGACCAGGAGTCTCAACGGAAACAGCTATTTTGAGTTTAAAGCAAACTGTCAAGTACTACACAGAGCGGCAAACGCCTGTATATGCTTGCTTCCTCGATCTATCGAAGGCATTTGACCTGGTAAATTATGACATCTTGTGGCAAAAATTAGAAGAGAACAATGTGCCAGCAGAAATTAAAAATATTTTTAGATTTTGGTATCAAAACCAGGTCAATGTCGTGAGATGGTCGAGAGCATATTCCGAACCGTACGGGTTGGAGTGTGGGGTGAGACAAGGTGGTTTGACTTCTCCAAAACTCTTCAACCTGTACGTAAACGCTCTGATAGGTGAGCTTAGCAGTGCGCGTGTTGGCTGCCATATTGATGGAATTTGTATAAACAATATCAGCTATGCCGATGACATGGCGTTGCTAAGTGCATCTGTCTGTGGTATTGCGAGATTACTTGGTATTTGTGAGAAATATGCACGGGTTCATGGCCTTCAATATAATACGAAGAAGAGTGAGTACATGGTCTTTCAGGCCAAGGGAAAGTGTCCGTCTGTGGTACCAGATATCAAGATAAATGGATTGCCACTCAAGAGGGTGGAGAAGTTTAAGTATCTTGGACATATATTAACTTTTGACCTGAAAGATAATGACGACATAGAAAGGGAACGTAGGGCGTTGTCAGTGAGAGCGAACATGATAGCTCGCAGGTTCGCTCGCTGCTCCACAGAAGTGAAAGCTACTCTTTTCAGAGCCTACTGTACTTGTTTTTACACGAGCAGTCTGTGGCTAACTTACACGCTCAAGCAGTACAATGCCCTACGTATCCAGTATAACAACGCGTTCAGGGTGCTGATGGGGCTGCCTCGGTTCTGTAGCGCATCAGGGATGTTCGCCGAGTCACGTGTAGACTGTTTCTACACGATTATGCGGAAACGGTGTACATCTCTGATGCGCAGGGTCCGCGCCAGCTCCAACAGCATACTGAACGTGTTTGCTAATAGATTTGACTGTCAGTATCTGAATCAGTGTTGCATGGTTCACATACTGCCAAACAAAAATAAATAACTTTCACTTTGTATTATAAATGTAAATGTTACCACCTGTGCTGCTAACTAACATAGTTTTTAAGTTTTGTTCTTGTTACTAACACATGGACCAACTATGTTGTCTGAATAAATAAATATTATTATTTACCCCTGGTCCCACGCTGGAAGACAGCGTGCCCCACCTTTTTAACCCCGATCCCAGACGACGGCCAGGGCGCGCCGGTCAGAACGGGGTTCTCTCCACCTGGTCACGTCCATTTTTTTTTCCCTGGTGCGCTGCCAGCGGGAGCAGGGGAGGATCCCTCCCCCTGGTCCCACGCTGGAAGACAGCGCGCCCCACCTCTTCATCACCCTACCCGTCCCTGCGGCCTTCGAGCCCCGCACAGCCCTTGCGCCCCGTCCGCTGAGCCCTCTGCTGACCCATTCAGAGGGGCACGCGGAGGGGCCCACCTCGCCGGGTTATTAGCTACCTGTCAGCAACCTCTCCGGGACCGAAATCAGTCAACCAGGAGAGGTTGCTGACAGGTACCCAGGATGCACCGCGTGGAGGTTACCCGGCATAGCACCCCAAATATTCTTGTACTCTTTTTTTTTTTTTTTTTTTTTTTTTTTTGGTTCCCGGTGGAAAAACTCCTTTATGAGCTTACCCCTCCGTGCCTCGGGGGAGGTCACGGAGAGAGTGTGGGCTTCCCGCTCGCCCACTGCGCAGCGGACTACCCACCAAAAAACCACCGGGGCGTTATACGGCTCAGCTTCTGGACGGGGTTGCGGTGCCACTTTCGCACTACACGCGGAACCCCGTCAGCCGTCGTCCGCCCCCATGGGGCGGACCCACCTCGCGAGGAGCCTAGCTCCCCCGCTAGGCTCGGGCGGTGCGCCCACGCTAGACGTACCGCCCCCGCCTCGGGAGGGCCCTTACCTATAAAAGGTGAGGGACGCCTGATGCCCCCGCATCCGACGCCCCAGGCCCTCCCGGAGGAGACGGAGGGGTTAAACCGCGCCCCCGTCTCCGTGCTCATGAGAGCACCGTCGTGTCCCCCACCTGCCACGGCGCTCGCACGGAGCGCCACTTAGGGCGGGGGCCATCACAATGGCGCGCGGTCGCAAATAACACGGCCGCGCGCTCCACCTCGTCTCAGTCCGGTCGATTCGTCCCCGAACCTAGGGGTCCCGGTAACCACCACCGGTCCGGGGACTCCTCCTCCCATGTTCTCTCCGATCTAACCCCCCCCCCAGCCGTCGCTGTATGCCAGGGTGGGGTTAACTCCTCCTTGGTCACGTCCCGTTTGGCGCGCTGCCAGCGGGAGCAGGGGGGCTCTCATACCCAAAAAAGGTATCCCCCTGGTCCCACGCTGGTAGCCAGCGCGCCCCTCCTCGTCCAGCCCCCCCAATAAGAGGGGCTGTCCATCTCCTGTCCTCGTCCGATTCCGCGCGCTGCCAGCGGGAGCAGGGTCTAAACCCACCCTGGTCCCACGACAGCGCGCCCCTCTTTCACCTCCGGTGTCGCGGCGCCGGGGAGCCTCACGGCACCCCGACACGCCCGTCTCTCCCTGCGGCCTTCGGGCCCCGCTCAGCCCCTTTGCCCCATCCGCTGTGCCCTCTGCTGACCCAATCAGAGGGACACGCGGAGGGGCCCACCTCGCCGGGTTATCAGCTACCCGTCAGCAACCCCTCCGGGACCGAAAGGTCAACCAGGAGATGTTGCTGACGGGTACCCAGGGTGCACCACGTGGAGGTTCCCCGGCATAGCACCCCAAATATTCTTGTACTCTGCGCTAGCCGGTTTTAACACACGTCAAATAAAAGTACGTTCTTTTTTACTAGTATATAATTTATTTGAAGAATTGATTATTTTATAATTTTAACTAATATAATGAAACGAGCCATTCTTGCAATATATAAAAATTTATTTCGCGTATCTCGGATTTCTTACCAGCGTAGCCGTTCCCGCTACTTATAGCCGTGCATTTCCCGGGTTAAAAAGCAACCTATGACGGTCTGTAGCCTACAAACTATGTCTACGCAAAAATCAGATCCTTTGCGCCATCGTCGCTGTGTCAAAGAAAGATAAATAAAACACACTTTATATACACTAGATTGGTTCGATAGTTTCAATACAATTCACTTTATGAGAGTTTTACTTGATCTTCAGTAAAAAGTATAAGATGCTTTTGTCCATTGAATGATTAGTTAAACTGTGTTTTGTCTCTTTCGTCGATTCATAAAATTCATTGTCAAAGAACAACAAAGACAAAACATACTTTAACTAAACCACCGTTTAACAAGAGCCTAAATCTCGTAACGTGATCGAAGGGGCTCGCGGGTGTAAATTCGATAGACATCAAGAGGGGGGGTACACTGAAGGGTGCGGCGGTGCGGCGTCGGCATGGCGGCAAGGCCTGCAGGCCCAGGGCGCTGAATCCTAAAATACGCCACTGCATGGGTGGTTTTTGGAACGTTGCCGTGGAATATTATGGGTCGTGGATGAGGGCTCTTATAACTACCAAACATACATTGAATAATGATTTGTTATCCATTTATTTGTTTCAGATTTATGGCAACGTAATTACGTATTTAGTCATCATATTACAACTCTAGGGCGTGGTGTATTAAAAGCAGCTAATTACACTCCATCGTCATTCCCTACACGGTGGGCTATAACAAGACGAGTACACTACCTACTAGTAGTATACGCCATCAGAACGCGTCACGCAGAAAAGTTTTCGTGAAAACTAGATTAAGCTGCTTTGGTTTGAAATCCTTATTAGATTAGGTAGGCAATTTATTTTGTACTGTTCTAATTCAAGAATTAGACTGTGTCGTCTCTCACTGTCTCACACGAGTTGATAGTTTTAACACTCTATGCACATTGAATGTAGAGGCGTTTTTAACATAGGTATTAATAACATTTCACTGTAGTGGATATTTTTGTTGGTTGAAAATTTCAATAATTACTTTAATCTACCGAGTATTATTACATGTTCTGTGCTAGTAATTATGATATTATAAAACTGTTCAATTGTTTGCTATCCCATAGTAAAATAAAATTATTAAATTGACAACCCTTTTTTTAATTTATCTACTTATTTTTATTAAATATATCGCATAACCCCATTTCTTCCAGTGGGTGCCACAAGACCCGGCCAAGGGAATAATATGCAAGGAATGCCCATTCCATGCAGCATTCTCCTTGCTCACTATCATAATCTACTACGATCACCAGTATGTACTGTGACGGTCCTAACTATCCTAGTCTAATCCTGGTTAACGGTACCTAACTGTAATGGTTGCCTAGTTAATTGGTTATAGATATAAATAGCTAGATATGTAATAATAATATGGAAGATAGAATATTTTGGCCATCCGCATCGTCCGTCCGTGTCGTTTCGTCTAATGGTAGAACCCTTTTACGTTGTGTTTCCATAATAACCCTTCTTTTCAGCCCCGTTTTGAAACAGTTCCTAACTAAACCTAATTTCCTACTTGCAATAGTTACTATGAAGATTTCCTATACCTATCTAATCACTAATGAAATAATCCTATCTTACGAATATGAGTGATATTACAGAATACTTATTACTTGGTCTATCTTGGTGATTACCTAATTTAGTATAGAATCTAGATCTTGATGACATTTATAAGTTGAATTTACTTTCAATACATACTCAAAATAAGTTAAACTTTGCGGCATAGAATCGAAGCCCCACTCCCGCTTCAATTGGTGATTTTCGACTTCCAAACTGGATAATCTCCCCCGCATTTCAGATGATAATGAAGATCATCATAGGGAATTTTCAATCTATCTTACTACTAGTTAATTCAGTTCGTTAGTAATGTTAATTAGTCAAATAACAAGAGATAAGAGGACATTGTCTTTTAGCAAAGGTAAGTTTGTTTGTTTGTCTAATCCATTCAAGGTATCTCTACTTTAAAATTATAATCAAAGCTAATCTTCATACTACTCAGTCAGAATAACAAACTAAGTAAAGAGCGCTGGTCACTCTCTCCCGTCTATCACTCCAATCTGAGTTTCCATCCTTCATCTCAACACTGCCTGGTTATGCCCGAATCTAGTCCATACTCTATCTAGTATAGATAAGATTCTAATGTAATCCGTTTGCCTACTACTCTACCTAGCCTTCGAAAACCTACGTAAATTCCTACAAAACCATAACAATAAAATTCCTTCCTAACCCTTCATTTTAGTATTGAACTAATTACTCGTTTTCACGTAATTATAATTTGTAATTCCCTACATATTAGTAATCTTATTTTATTATAAGGACCAATATTTTCACGTAAATATGATATTAGGATTCACTATTAGTAACCCTATTTTAACGTAGAGATGAGACTGATTGCTTCATCGTAATTATATAATCTCCCTATAGATTCCTTGTTAGTAATCTCGTTTGAAAATACTGTTACTACTTAGTTAGTTAGTAATGAAATTTCATTATAGATTTATTGTAACGATTTAGTGCTTTTATAAGTACTAGATAATTTTAATCTTATTTTTGTTTCGTTTATTCGAAGTAATAATTTTCCTTTATATAGAGTTTTATATTTCTTTACTACTTATAGTTTATTAGTTGGTACCAACATTTTATAGTTTACTCTTTTATTAGCAAGTTTTGTTCAACCTTCGTGTCATTACAGATTTACAGAAAGACTCTACTTTGGAAGTCTAGGATAAATAATAAAGTTAGAAGTCTTTAATTGCTTCTTGGTAAATAATAAGAAGTTTAGTCTTTATTAGACTTAGGTAGAATTAGTTTGTGACCAATATGGATTCTCCTACGGTATTCGTATAGATAACCAATGACTGCTTTTATTGCTCATCAAGCCTCAACCCAATTGTACTCTTAGTAATTAAGACCAACTTATGAAGTTACTTATTTTAAATGAATATAAACCTCCTCATAGGATTCCATCATATAAATCTATGACACTTAAGCCAAACCCTGACCTATCTTATTTAGTTTAATAAGCTTTTGAACTCTGTTTTGAATCAAGAAATATTATTTAATAAAGGTTTTGTTAATAAAGAATTTAATCTTTATTTAGTTTAGTAAATATTTACTAATGCAAGTCCTAACTATTCCTATCAAAGGTTTGTTTATTTATTAGTTTGAACTAGCCTAAATTACATATGATTTAACCCAAGTTTGATTCTAACTTTTTATTATTCCTAACAAATTCAACCTACTAACTTCAACTATAGAGTTGTGTCTTTACCCAACTTAATACTCAAAGTGTACCTAGGTTTCCTATCATTTCTGCCCTAAAAAGGTTCCTATTCGATCTAGTTTTCCTAAGTAATAAACAAAGCTAGGGAAACCGATCCCACATTTACATTTAAACGTGTTGGTTTTTCACGGTGTAATGAAAAACCCCCTAAAGAAGACCTACACCTTAGCAAAGGCTTGGTCACCTGACTAATCTGCTACGGGATCGAGGGAGCAACCTCTCCTACAACCTGACAACTCGTGTGCTTTAGCCCCCCACGTTCGAGACCGCAGTCTATGGATGAACGTAGTAGCTGGGAAAGACAATAAGCAGGGAATATATAAATATATAGATAGAGACCGAATCAATCTGTACGAGGCATTTTCCATTGGTTCCCAAAGGAGCGGATTCACTTCGACGAGCCCTCCAACTTCCAATGCAACGCACAAAAAGACCGGGAGACGCTACACTGAACTCCAATTGCTTGAAGATACAGCTACTTAGCCCGTCTCATTGCTAAGCCATAGCTAAAATCAAGTAAACAAACTCTTCAAACCACAACCCGCGAAAAGCTCACAAAATCACTAAAGAAAACTCCAATACGTAGCCATGATTATATATAAAGCGCGATAAAACACAAGGTAAATTAATCTAAAAACACTCCGAAACCCCACTCAAACTGCTTAAAATTCCCTTCAAACAACTATAAAACAAATCTAAATTTCCCCATAAAATTATAAGTTTTCACCACAAATCACACTATAAAAATTAAAATATTATCTAACAAACATGGCACCGCACGAAATAATCGATAGTAATTAATTTATCTACAAAAACGCGAGATGTTTACTCAATAGAAGCGAAAACTAACAATTATTCCAACCTCACACCACAAGAGAAAAGTCAAAAAATCCACTTCACACTACAAAAGAGCGAAAGCCGAAATCTCAACCTCTCACTATAAGAATAAAATCGAAATGCCCCTTAACCCTAGTAACGCGCCACTATTTATACCTTCTGTCCTGCGCTTCATAAGACCTCTAAGATCCCGGCAACAAAAGCGCTTGGTGAAACATTGAGAACCTGTGACTTTCGTGCGACACGGGAGACTCCAGAGCCATCGGCTACAAATGCAACTTCACACAGATATGTTCCCTCCTTACATAGTTATAACGTTGATTTTGGTTTGAACTAATTTTCCCTTGTTACTTTTTGATTCTCGCCTACATCGCTCTGTTTTTACTAAACCTACATTCCTTCAACTTTTGTATTAAGTACTAATCTTAGTTATCAATTATTGTATGATAATTTTAGCCTCAGAATGAGTTTATCTAATTTGTTCTGATGTTAATACAGTATGTTTACTATTTAAATTTATATTTTTAGACTAAAATAACTTCTGCATGTTGTTTCAAAAGTATCTAATAATTAATTTAGCCTAAATGAAGTTTTCATACTTTTACAAGTATTACTTGTACTTCCATGTCTTTGCTCATGCAGCGATAGAACTCCCTCAACATTTTGGGTTATAATTTAAAATACAGTATGTTTCTCTATTCCTTTTATTCCTAATATGTTTATTAAAGTTTAATTACATTATGTGTATTTCCCTTTTCTCTTCATCTATCTGTGAACATGATGGACTTGGCTACCTAATCAATTCCTTCTCATTATGCAGTAATAGGATTCCCTCGATATTTTTGGTTTATAATTCAAACTACAGTATGATGCTCTATTCCTTTTATTCTTAATAAGTTTATTTAAGTTTGTTAACATCATATATGTATTTTTCCTTCTCTTCATTTATTTGTGAACATGATGGACTTGGCTACCAATGCCAGTTCCGTCACATCCAACCCCCAAATTAATTGATGGTGTTTTTCTATAAAACCCGAGATTAATTTCCCCTCTACACAGCAAATGCCTGTTCACAAATAAATAGTATGTACTATTTCGAATATAAATTAATGAATTTAACTAAATAAATGTATATAACTATATTATACTATTAAACAAGACGTGTTTCCCCTTTAAATCTCTATTAATATCCCAATTATTCTTACTTTAATTCCTTCTAAAACACAACTAAATAACTATAACTTAATTAAATAAATTTCAATTTGTTGTCAATAATTTCAAATTTGTTCATGTAAGTGAGATGAGTAGATATGAGGTGTGTCTTTAAACCATAATGAATTCAACCAATATAAGATTAAGTTTCTAGGCTTTCTAGTATACCATTATGAACAGAGTATAACCTCCGCAAGGATAATTTTGACTCAGATAAGGTGCTGGGTTGTGAATCCAGTATACTCTAGCCGTACTATACAGAGCATGACAGCTGATACTTTGAAGACTTTAATTGCTTCGTCTTCAGTCTGAAATTCCCCGTATATCCCCCAAAGAAAAAACTCTCCCTATAGCCAAAAGCTACATCTCCCCACAATGAATATACCCCACCTAGATTCTGTCCTCCCATAGAAGTTTGTTCGTTCTGGAAAATGTGAAGTGTGCTTAGTCAGAGCCTAACTTGTGCAGTATAGAGAATTTCATGGCTCCAGTCAATGGGAAATCTGTCATTTCGACTTTAACCTAACACCTGATTATTCCCATAAAATCCTCCTTCTTGTATGGTGTAATGTATTTGAAACCAATCGACAACAAATTTATTTCCAGTCCCAGATCTAACAAACTCTCTGAGCCCTCTCTAGTAAAACTTTACTCTCACCACTATCAAACTGCCTGCATAATCTTCCTTACATACTATTTACTAATAATAATTCATACAATTACTAACATCCTTTCCGCTACCTCAGTTCCTCGCTGCTAAAAAAATTTGTCAGACCTATCAGACTAGAAATCATAAAAACTGGCCGTAACTATTATATATATCTAACCCATAACATAAAATATTAATAATATCAATCTAACACCAACCTTCTTTTACTGAAAATTAATAATCCAAATTTGTAAGCCCCCTCTTTAGGTTATATTTATAAGTCAACAAGCATTCATCATAAATAAAGCAAATGAAAATTCTATAATTCAAATAATCTACTTCAAAATCTGAATTAAATAATGTAGTTCAAAGTATAAACCAATACCAAGTTGTCTACTTTTTTGGTTTATAAAGATCTATCTATCCATTAATCTTTAGATAAGAATCTAATTTTTGTACATAATAAATGCGAATTACCAATCATGTATATCAATTTTAATTGCTTTTCATACTATATTATCTGGAATGGACCCCCTTAAATACTTTATTTTATTTATGACTGGATAACATTAATTATCGTTATCATTACCCACTTTATATATAGTTTTGTATACGATAAAAGTACAAGAACCTGTTAAACTTATTTGCATTTAATTATGGTTTAATCAAAGTAAATGATTTCGAACCTTCGAAGAATCGTTATTTCTAAACTAATACTCTATTTCCCATCGAATTTAATCCTCAATATAAGATATACTCATTTAATACCTAGAAAATTTGTATTCTTTATTTACCTGGTTATATCACGTTCGCAATTTTTTTTTTTTTACCTCCTTTTTCACTTATATCGTTAGTCTCCATGATAAAAACAATCCGCACAGCTTATAACCATTGAAATTAGCACTTATTTCCTAATTTATTATGTATTTCAAACTGTTTTTGACTATTCAATTTCACTTTTAAAGTTCATGTTTTGTTTACAAAATTTTCCTAAATTTACCTCCAGGACTTTAAATATTGACAGCTGCGTTCCACAGACTCTCTTACCTATGGGCAACATTCTGAATTTAAAATCATAGACTAATAAAGATTGTCTACTTGCCGTAATACCACACTAATCGTGAACTTCCTTTATCAAAATTAAATTATTATTAAATTATTTTAATATAAACCATGAGTATATTTATTTGAAATAATTCTACATAACCTCTTTTAATTTTACTTAAACAGCATAATATTTATAATGTTCCTTAACCTGCGCAGTCTATTCTTTTTTTGAAATTAAACCCTCCTTTGACTCGCCCAATAAAGTTATTTTTACTGCTTAAAACCATATTTCCATTTTCTACTTTTCCCGCCTTTCTATTGCATTTTCTTTACTTTGACGCGTCATATACAAAGAAAATGCCGAGCTTCGATTCGCTGATTGTAAATTATCCCTGCCTCTGGGACCCCTCGGACTTCAATTTTAACGACCGCGTTATAAAACAAAAGTGTGTCACTAATCTACTGTCTGAATCCAACAAAATTTCTACCGTCCTCCTTACCACGTCGGACATCAAGCGCAAGATCCGGGCTTTTCAGGCCAAAATTCGTCGTCGTAAACCCAAAGTAAGTACTAACCACTGATTCGTATTTCCACATTCATCCTAGCTACCTCTTCTGCCTACAATATACTCAATTAATTTCTCTACTTATATCCTCACGTATGTACCCACTATCAATTAATTCCCTTCAACCCTAATTTTGTTTTTCTTTTACAGTCTCCCCGCCCTACATCCCAGTCCCACTCCGTCGTTAGTCAGCCCCCGGACTCCGCATCAGCCTCAACTCCCATTCCTACCCCTCCTATAGATCCACATTTGCCCCACGTAAGTATCACCCACCCTATTTTTTTTTGTTAACAAAATTTTCTTTGCCTATAATTTACTAAAATGTATTTTCCTTTTCCCATTTCAGAGTTCCCCATTCAATCCCTTTGAATCCTTGGAGGAAATTGACGAGCTCCTTCCCTATTTATTCCCTGTTCCTCTTTAACCGTAAGTATTTACGTCCTAAATCGAATTTTTGTCTTATACTCTTATCTAATTTTAATCTTAACCCACTCCCCCTTTTCTTCAATAAAACCTTGTGTCGATTAATATTCTTTTATTATTATGTCCTTAATTCAAAAGTTGTCCTTCCCACACATAACCTAAATTTGCTTTCTTCCCTATTTGCTAATTTCCAAATTTTCTTTTGTTTTCAGTTCCCAGCCTTCTCTCCAACATCCGCTTCCTGTTCCTTCCTTTTTTTTTCCATTTAGTTCCTTTTTTTTTTATTTTTATTAATATATTTCGTTCACAAACATTTTTTGTTTTTATTTGAAAGGCCGCCTCTCACCCCTCCATCTAGACTTACTAGAGGTATAAAATATATAATAGAAACACAGATATGTAATAAGTCTGTGAATAGAAAGAATAATTTAATGAATGTTTAAAATTTGTTTACCGTTTAATGTTCTTCTTTTTTTTTTTTTTTTTTTTTTTTTAATATGAATAGACAAGTAACCTCCGATAAATCTAGATGGGCCTTTCCCTTACCCACATACATCGTTTTTTTTTTTTTTTATACAAATCAACATTTTAACAACTTAAAGCTATAGTTAAGTACATATTTGTTTACTTATGATAGTAGATAAATCTTTCTTACAATCTCAATTATTCCTTGACATCCACAACTAAAACTTTTAACACATATTTTGAACATTAAGTATATTATTATTATATCTAGGTTACTACAATAAAATTATTAAATTAACAAACTAAACAATACTTCAAACTAAATTTTGTTAAACTCTATCTTAGGTCTGCATTAAATCTAAAACGAATTAATAAAATATGCTTTTCTACTTGTTTTGTTCCCGAATCAGCTCTCGTAAAGGTTTTCCACACACATATTTACTATTTCTATTTAAAATATTTTGAAAGATGTATTGTATTAAATTTTCCTCTTACTTGGTTGGTACTAGGGTCAATTAAAATATAGACGTTCCTATAAGGATTTGCTGCTATGACATAGGGTCCTTCATACAATGCCTCAAACTTTTTTGTTATCTTTTTATTTGCATCCGATTTATTTAACCTCTTTATTTTCACTAAATCCCCTATTTGAAACTGTATAAGCCGGAATTTCCGATTAAATTTTGCTTGCCGCTTCTCCCCAACTTCCCTTAAATTGTTCCTAACCTCTTTTCTTATTTGTTCCACATCCATTTTATCTCCTATGTCTTTTAGCTCTCTATCAAAAGTTAATCGTGTGGTCTCTCCATACATAATCTCACTAGGCGTGTATTTCGTACTTTCATGAAATGTGTTGTTATACAATAGCTCTAATTTAGGTAGCATAGTCGTCCAACTTCTATGATTAGCTCTACAATATGTTCTAAATAATCGACCCAACTCTTTGTTTACCCTTTCTGTTGTGTTAGGACGTGGATTCCTGACCGTAGTATATATAACCTTTATACCCTCTTGTCTCATACTCTCCTTCCATACCTTGCTAGCAAATTGTGATCCGTTGTCAGACATTATAATCTTAGGTTTTATTATATCAAAGAACTTCTTCATCTTTCCTACTACTGCTCTACTCGTAGCCTTCCTTAATTCGTAAAATTTCACAAACTTACTAAACGAATCTTGAATCACTAAAATATACTGCATTCCGAAAACACCTGATGGTAATGGTCCGTACAAATCTACCATAACTAATTCACCAATATCACTAGTAATTATTGAACAACACGGTCCCACTTGATTCACTGTATCACTTTTAGTCAATTGACACTCATGACAAATTCTAATCACTTGTTTCACTAATTTAGCAATTCCTATCCAATAAAATCTGTCCTTAATATATTTTATCACCTTGAAAGCTCCCTGATGTCCCATTTCAATATGAACTTGTTTGATTATCTCTACTCTCAAAACTTCAGGTATATAAATAACCTTTTTCGTAATTGTGTTTTTCCCCATGCTGAAATATAATAACCCTTCTTCAATTGAACATTTCTTAGCTATCCGATCTAGTTTACTCTCTAACTCTTTTCCTTTTTCTATATTTTCTATAATTAATTTAATTTCGCCATCTTCCCTTTGTAAATTTCTCATATTCTTTATTTTTGCTATTAATTCTTTATTTGTCTTTACTTCTGTGTATAATATTCCTGGCATTTTAACTCTATCTTCTTGCAACAGTTCTCCTTCTGGTGGATATCTAGACAATATATCTGCTACTACATTTTCCTTTCCACTTATGTGCTGTACTTCATACTGAAAGTGTTCTAAATAATTAATCCATCTAGTTACTCTAGCGTTGTACAATTTCCAATTTTTAACAAACGTTAAAGCTTTATGGTCTGTTCTTATTATTATTTTAGCCCCTCTCAAATACGTTTCAAACTTTTCTAAACAACAAATGACAGCATAAAACTCCTGTTCTGTCACCGTCCAATTCAATTGTGCTCCTTTCAATGCTTTACTATGAAATCCTAATATCCTCTTCTCTCCTTCTTCATCTAACTGATATAAATATCCTGCCATTCCTACTCCTGAACTGTCTGTTTGTAGATAGTATGGTTTCTTAAAATCTGGATGATGTAAAAGTATAGTTTCTATAAACAATCCTTTTATTTCTTCAAATGCTTTTTGTTCTATCTCCCCCCAACTCCATTCTCGTTCCTTTTTTAATAACTCACACAAAGGCTGAATATGTTGACTATAGTTCCGTATAAACCTCCTGTAAAAGTTACACAACCCTAAAAAAGCTCTAACTTGTTTCAATCTTTTGGGTACAGGGAAATCTTTTATTGCCTTTAATTTGTCAGGATCAGTCCTAAGTCCCTCTGTTGATATTATGTATCCTAGCATTTTGACTTCCTTGCAAAGAAACTCACATTTTTTTTATATTACACGTCATCCCTGCTTTATTTAGTTTCCCTAATACCGTATCTAAGTGCTCTAAATGTTCGTCTAGCGTACCCGTAGTTATTATGGCTAGGTCATCCAAATAATTAACGCAATAATCCCTAACCTCATGACCTAGTATGACATCCATAGCTCTACTAAAACTCCCTACAGAAGTCTTTAATCCTTGAGGAAGAACGTTATAAACATATGATTTTCCATTAAATGTAAATCCAGTGTACTTCTTACTTGCTTCTGATATAGGTACTTGAAAATATGCATTATTTAAGTCAATTATACTTATAAAATTAGCTCCATGAAATGAATTCATTACTTCTATTTGTATTGGTGGTTTTTCAGTTTCAGGAATCATATACTTATTTATTTCGCGGGCGTCTAAAAGCACTCGAATAGAACCATCTCTCTTTAAAGTGAAAGTTAAAGGGCTACAATACGATGTTGACGATCTACTAATTATATTTTGTTCTTCCATTTCTCTTAATTTCTCCTCTACTTTCCGTCTATATGCATAAGGCACAGGATACGTTTTCTTAATTATGGGTACATGGCTTTCCATGGTAATTGTATGCTCATAGCAGTTTGCTCTACCTAACTTAGATGAAAATAAATCTCTATATTTCTCTAATAATCCTCCTAATTTCTCCTTATCTCTTTCATCCAACTTAACTCCAAAATCTAAATCCTGTATCTTTATTCTCCCTTCTTCATCCATAACTCTACACTTTCCTTCATTATTCTCCACACATACTTCAATCTCTCGCTCATAAAATTGTATCAATTGTTTTTCTTCATTAGGTCCTATCAAAATTCCTTTCCCATTTTTGTTTAAATTTATTGTTATTTCATTCTGTTTCATCCAATCGAATCCTAATATTACTTGGCTCGTTAAACCAGGTACTATCAAAAATCCTGTATCAATCGTTAAAGGTCCTATTGTCAAAGGTAAAAGAACAATAAAACGTATTTCAGCACTTTTATGTCCTACCGCTGTCCTAATTTGTAAAGGTTTTATTGGCATTAACGGTATAGATGGGTTTTCGCGTTTTAATTCTAACCAAAATTCTTCTGATATACAAGTTATATCACTTCCCGTGTCTAATAATCCTATTACTGCAGTATCGTAAATCTGTACTTCTAATTCTGATTTATAATCTACTCTATCACTTTCTTCTACTTCATTATCCTCAAATACCGAAGTTACTATCCCACCTAAACTATTATTATCTATAGAAGATTGTTCAATTTTTAATTTTAAAGTTTCTATTATATTTCCTGGTATTTCTATTTCTCTAAAACTCTTTGATCTATATCCAAATCCTTCAGTTTTCTCACGTTCTAAAATTCTCCCTACGATCGGTACCTTAAGTCCTCTGTTATTTATACCTAAAGTTTGACCCGGTTTCCAACCCATGCCTAACATAATATGCAGTGGTATGTTCCCTATTAAAGAAGCTGACTCGGGAACCAAACTCTCAGCTTCCTTTAGTTTAAATCTACTAATACATTAGACGAATTTTCTCTTTCCGCATTTTCTGTTTGTAAATTGTTTACTGCCTTCCTTTGAACTACTTCCGGCTTCTTCCAATTTTTATATTGCTGTTGAAAATTCTTCCTTCTATTAATGAATCCTTGCTGTTGGTCCGTTGAAGGATAAACGTGAACCTCTTGTTTATCTACGTCATCTAAATTCCTCAAAAATTCTGCTGTCTCTATTATTGTGCTTAATTTAGTGGTTACCCATATTTGTTGGACACGTTTTGGGTAGTGTCTGATTATGTCAGCTATCAACTGCTTTTCCGGTAAATTATAGGATAGCATTTGGGCTCTACCAACCAGATGTAGAAAATAATTTAACATCGATGGGCACTTCTGTCGATCCCAACAACCCTGAACCAGACTACGCCTAAGTTCACTTTGTTCGCTCTCTCCCCAGTATGTCGCTAAAAAGTCCATCTTAAAGTCTTCTAAACCTGTCCATCTTCCTTTATAAATTCTAGCCCAATCTCTAGCTTCCCCTATTAAGCAATCCTGTATCAAATCTATTTCTTTTCCTTCTTTAGATGCCCTTTTCAAATAATTTTCTAAATCTTCTAGAAATGTAACTGGATGTATATTTGTCCCTCCTCCATATTTCGGTTTCTCTAAATTTACGCTTCTCACATTGTAAATTATATTCTTGTATTCTTCGTTCGATAGTTTCTTTCCTTGTTCTGTGACTGATCCACAAGATGACTCTTGACCTTTACTACTTATTATCTGTTCATCAGAACTCTCCATAGGTGAACTCTGTTCATCTCGTACCTCTATTTCATTACTATTAATTTGAGGACTGCCTACAGTCGTTTTAGTTACCTTCACTTCTTCACTCAATTCATTTATCTTGCTAGATAACGTTCCTATAGCTCTTCTCATCATTCGGTAGACTACTCCTAATCCTTTTACTGGTTTTTCCTTAGGTTTTGATTTTAGCACTGTTAATTTTTGACGTTTGGATGTTATGTTTAAGTCTTCTTCTTGTTCCGTTTCTCCATCTATCATATTTCTATCTTCCATGTTTATTATTACTTCCTGATCTGCGTATTTTGCCGGTATCCTTCGTTTGCGACTTGATTTGCTTCGTTCCATTGTCCTTTTGTTTTAATTTTTGTTCTACTATTTAGCCTTTTAATTTTATTAATTAAATCCTGGAACCACTCTAAATTTCTATCTTTTATAAAACTCAAAACTCTATATTACTATAATTCTCCTTATTTATTCCGTGTATACGATTCTATCTTTTTTATGATAATTATATTTATTGTAATGTTTGTTAATTGCTATACACTATATTAAATAAATAACCGAACTAAAATTTCAATTTTAATACCGTTATTTATTATATTTGTAAAATATTTTTTCCAAATAAACTAGTTTCTAAACTTCCCAATCCAAATATCTTATAAATCCTAACATACCCTTTTCTTTGTCGCAACTAACTCTTAATAATTTTCTTATTAAAATTATACGAAATCGTTTACGCCCTTTAAACAGAATTGCGCAAATAACGTGGAGCCAGAACATAAACTCTAGATGTCTCTGACAGTCGTCTGTTTGTCTACTCTGTGCTCAATGCTCATGCCTATTGCTACTTTTATTTCATTGAAAACGTAACCAGTGTTTAATGTTTATTAGCATTCTAATTAAAAGTAATTTATATATCCAGGTTAAAATTTTATATACCTAGTTTTATTTTTCTACTTTTACAAGATCTATTTCTACTTTGAGTGACCGGCTATCAGAACTTCTATACAGCTCCAGCGAAAGTAAACATTCGTTTTACAAAATTCAAAATCTAAAGAAAGGACGCCACTTGCTTCAACCCCCAATAGACAAAACCAAACATTTCAACATGAAACCTTTCTCAAATGTAAGTAACCGTTTAATATGCTTTAATTTTAATCTAACTCGTAACCTTTCTTTGAACCCGTAATTATTTTAAGCTCTCTACTAACCTATCAACTTTAACTGTTCTATCTAAATTCATTCAAATAAAACTCAATTGTTTTTATTGTTTATTATCGTGGTTATATTATAACCGCTTCTATACATAACCTAACTTTATACTGTAAAGACTTGGATTCTACCTAGTTCAAGTTTAATCCTAGTAAATAATTCTAAAAATTTCAAACTACTTTACACTTAAAAGAATGAAGAAGAATGTTAATCTATCACAATCCTAAATTAAATAATCATGTCATTATATTTGGCAGGTACCACGAAGTTCTCTGGATCAATCAACAACCAACCAAACAACCATGCCCGCTACGACCTTTCACTTCAACGTTCCAAACTCTAGGTAAATAATACTTTTATTCCTACCTCTAATATTCTATCCAACCCCCCGTGTAAACAACTATACATTAATTAATTAACTGTTAATCTAATTGTTACTTTTAGTTTTATTTAAATTGATTTTCCCTAACTATTAGATAAGATGATCCCTCAATTGTACTAAAGTAAATGAAACCTTTTATTCTCAACCCCCCGTTTATAGAACTAAATATTAATCAATTGTTTAGTCTAGTTTAACCCACTACTGGTTAATCTAACATTAAGATGAAACATACAGAAACATTCTTTAGATTTTATTACTTCCTAGTCAAATTCTAAAATAAATTCTATAATGTTAACCGGCACTATTTTAACACAACACTGATTGTGTATGTTCTGTTGTGTATAATAAATGAAGTATATTCTATATACATACAATTCCTATTTCAACCCCCCGTTTTTTAAAACTAAATAATATTATTTGTCAGAACTTTAGTTCAACAATCAAATTACACCCGTTCCTGCCATGTTACTACAAACTTATGACCAACCTTTCCATAAGTACAAAGTTTTAGATAATTTAAGCTTTACCAACTCAATCTAATTGTTTTCATTTATGCTTAAGTCCCGTCTAATTCTGTTATTGTTTTACATGCTTTGACCTATAAATATCTTTATTTCAGTATGCAACAACCCAGTTACAAGAAACTACGAACGGCGCCATCTATCTACTCCTGTTAAAACTATCAAGACACTGAACCAATCCATAATTCAATTGCTTGTCTACCTATCCTTTTGTTCCGCCTTTCTATTTATTAATTTTACCACTAGGGGCGCTTATTTACTAAGTCTTATGTTTATTTGATTTTAAAGTTTCTATCATTCAACCGTATTTACTGTAATAAATGCTCATTTTTCTTGTGTTTCATTTATCAAATTACCTAGGTTAGCTACTCAGTTTTAACACTAATATTAAAACAAACTTTTAATTTACTATAGACTAAATAGGTATTCTCTAAACGCTCTACATACACTCATTTTTAAATTTTAAGTTAAAATCATTCATGTTAAACCTAGATGAAGACTATTTGTAATTTACAACTGTTTCAAAACTGACTGTCCGTTTTCACAAACAACAAATTGTGATAGCTTAGCTATCACTTGATAATATAGATATAATAAATAAAGAGATATAGTACATATAAATAATATATAATAATAATAAATATTAATTAAACTAATCAATCCATTATACCTAGCCGTCTTAGCTATCTTGTATCCTAATGATCTAAACTGTAACTAACTGCACCTAAAAATCCTATAGCCGAAGTAGTCCAGATTCGAATCCTGGTTTATGGCACCACCAAATTGTAACGGTCCTAACTATCCTAGTCTAATCCTGGTTAACGGTACCTAACTGTAATTACCTAACTGTAATGGTTGCCTAGTTAATTGGTTATAGATATAAATAGCTAGATATGTAATAATAATATGGAAGATAGAATATTTTGGCCATCCGCATCGTCCGTCCGTGTCGTTTCGTCTAATGGTAGAACCCTTTTACGTTGTGTTTCCATAATAACCCTTCTTTTCAGCCCCGTTTTGAAACAGTTCCTAACTAAACCTAATTTCCTACTTGCAATAGTTACTATGAAGATTTCCTATACCTATCTAATCACTAATGAAATAATCCTATCTTACGAATATGAGTGATATTACAGAATACTTATTACTTGGTCTATCTTGGTGATTACCTAATTTAGTATAGAATCTAGATCTTGATGACATTTATAAGTTGAATTTACTTTCAATACATACTCAAAATAAGTTAAACTTTGCGGCATAGAATCGAAGCCCCACTCCCGCTTCAATTGGTGATTTTCGACTTCCAAACTGGATAATCTCCCCCGCATTTCAGATGATAATGAAGATCATCATAGGGAATTTTCAATCTATCTTACTACTAGTTAATTCAGTTCGTTAGTAATGTTAATTAGTCAAATAACAAGAGATAAGAGGACATTGTCTTTTAGCAAAGGTAAGTTTGTTTGTTTGTCTAATCCATTCAAGGTATCTCTACTTTAAAATTATAATCAAAGCTAATCTTCATACTACTCAGTCAGAATAACAAACTAAGTAAAGAGCGCTGGTCACTCTCTCCCGTCTATCACTCCAATCTGAGTTTCCATCCTTCATCTCAACACTGCCTGGTTATGCCCGAATCTAGTCCATACTCTATCTAGTATAGATAAGATTCTAATGTAATCCGTTTGCCTACTACTCTACCTAGCCTTCGAAAACCTACGTAAATTCCTACAAAACCATAACAATAAAATTCCTTCCTAACCCTTCATTTTAGTATTGAACTAATTACTCGTTTTCACGTAATTATAATTTGTAATTCCCTACATATTAGTAATCTTATTTTATTATAAGGACCAATATTTTCACGTAAATATGATATTAGGATTCACTATTAGTAACCCTATTTTAACGTAGAGATGAGACTGATTGCTTCATCGTAATTATATAATCTCCCTATAGATTCCTTGTTAGTAATCTCGTTTGAAAATACTGTTACTACTTAGTTAGTTAGTAATGAAATTTCATTATAGATTTATTGTAACGATTTAGTGCTTTTATAAGTACTAGATAATTTTAATCTTATTTTTGTTTCGTTTATTCGAAGTAATAATTTTCCTTTATATAGAGTTTTATATTTCTTTACTACTTATAGTTTATTAGTTGGTACCAACATTTTATAGTTTACTCTTTTATTAGCAAGTTTTGTTCAACCTTCGTGTCATTACAGATTTACAGAAAGACTCTACTTTGGAAGTCTAGGATAAATAATAAAGTTAGAAGTCTTTAATTGCTTCTTGGTAAATAATAAGAAGTTTAGTCTTTATTAGACTTAGGTAGAATTAGTTTGTGACCAATATGGATTCTCCTACGGTATTCGTATAGATAACCAATGACTGCTTTTATTGCTCATCAAGCCTCAACCCAATTGTACTCTTAGTAATTAAGACCAACTTATGAAGTTACTTATTTTAAATGAATATAAACCTCCTCATAGGATTCCATCATATAAATCTATGACACTTAAGCCAAACCCTGACCTATCTTATTTAGTTTAATAAGCTTTTGAACTCTGTTTTGAATCAAGAAATATTATTTAATAAAGGTTTTGTTAATAAAGAATTTAATCTTTATTTAGTTTAGTAAATATTTACTAATGCAAGTCCTAACTATTCCTATCAAAGGTTTGTTTATTTATTAGTTTGAACTAGCCTAAATTACATATGATTTAACCCAAGTTTGATTCTAACTTTTTATTATTCCTAACAAATTCAACCTACTAACTTCAACTATAGAGTTGTGTCTTTACCCAACTTAATACTCAAAGTGTACCTAGGTTTCCTATCATTTCTGCCCTAAAAAGGTTCCTATTCGATCTAGTTTTCCTAAGTAATAAACAAAGCTAGGGAAACCGATCCCACATTTACATTTAAACGTGTTGGTTTTTCACGGTGTAATGAAAAACCCCCTAAAGAAGACCTACACCTTAGCAAAGGCTTGGTCACCTGACTAATCTGCTACGGGATCGAGGGAGCAACCTCTCCTACAACCTGACAACTCGTGTGCTTTAGCCCCCCACGTTCGAGACCGCAGTCTATGGATGAACGTAGTAGCTGGGAAAGACAATAAGCAGGGAATATATAAATATATAGATAGAGACCGAATCAATCTGTACGAGGCATTTTCCATTGGTTCCCAAAGGAGCGGATTCACTTCGACGAGCCCTCCAACTTCCAATGCAACGCACAAAAAGACCGGGAGACGCTACACTGAACTCCAATTGCTTGAAGATACAGCTACTTAGCCCGTCTCATTGCTAAGCCATAGCTAAAATCAAGTAAACAAACTCTTCAAACCACAACCCGCGAAAAGCTCACAAAATCACTAAAGAAAACTCCAATACGTAGCCATGATTATATATAAAGCGCGATAAAACACAAGGTAAATTAATCTAAAAACACTCCGAAACCCCACTCAAACTGCTTAAAATTCCCTTCAAACAACTATAAAACAAATCTAAATTTCCCCATAAAATTATAAGTTTTCACCACAAATCACACTATAAAAATTAAAATATTATCTAACAAACATGGCACCGCACGAAATAATCGATAGTAATTAATTTATCTACAAAAACGCGAGATGTTTACTCAATAGAAGCGAAAACTAACAATTATTCCAACCTCACACCACAAGAGAAAAGTCAAAAAATCCACTTCACACTACAAAAGAGCGAAAGCCGAAATCTCAACCTCTCACTATAAGAATAAAATCGAAATGCCCCTTAACCCTAGTAACGCGCCACTATTTATACCTTCTGTCCTGCGCTTCATAAGACCTCTAAGATCCCGGCAACAAAAGCGCTTGGTGAAACATTGAGAACCTGTGACTTTCGTGCGACACGGGAGACTCCAGAGCCATCGGCTACAAATGCAACTTCACACAGATATGTTCCCTCCTTACATAGTTATAACGTTGATTTTGGTTTGAACTAATTTTCCCTTGTTACTTTTTGATTCTCGCCTACATCGCTCTGTTTTTACTAAACCTACATTCCTTCAACTTTTGTATTAAGTACTAATCTTAGTTATCAATTATTGTATGATAATTTTAGCCTCAGAATGAGTTTATCTAATTTGTTCTGATGTTAATACAGTATGTTTACTATTTAAATTTATATTTTTAGACTAAAATAACTTCTGCATGTTGTTTCAAAAGTATCTAATAATTAATTTAGCCTAAATGAAGTTTTCATACTTTTACAAGTATTACTTGTACTTCCATGTCTTTGCTCATGCAGCGATAGAACTCCCTCAACATTTTGGGTTATAATTTAAAATACAGTATGTTTCTCTATTCCTTTTATTCCTAATATGTTTATTAAAGTTTAATTACATTATGTGTATTTCCCTTTTCTCTTCATCTATCTGTGAACATGATGGACTTGGCTACCTAATCAATTCCTTCTCATTATGCAGTAATAGGATTCCCTCGATATTTTTGGTTTATAATTCAAACTACAGTATGATGCTCTATTCCTTTTATTCTTAATAAGTTTATTTAAGTTTGTTAACATCATATATGTATTTTTCCTTCTCTTCATTTATTTGTGAACATGATGGACTTGGCTACCAATGCCAGTTCCGTCACATCACGAGTATATAAAGCGTATGCATAAAGCATAACTTCTTATGATAAATCCAATAGGGGAAGGCCTATGTTTAGCAGTGGACGTTTTACGGCTGATAAAATAATATTAATATTTTTTTGACGGGCTAAATGCCTTTATTATGTGTGCTACGCTATGACGTCAGCAGCTACACCGTGTCAGAGCTACGCCGTAGTCTATCCAGCAGCGCTACGCAAAGGGAAGACGCGGGGAAGGATAGCAGCAGGATTATATTCTCTTTGGATAGCAGTCCTCATTGAACTACGAGCGAAAATACACGTGTGTCGATTGTCAAATCGAGTTGTCTCATTTCTGTTACCTAATACTAGCTAATACATAAATAAACACTACATCTAACCTAGCTACAAAAATATAATATAATAAACTTCCGAAAAAGTCCAATTTTTCGTCGGAAAAATCTCCGTTATCATAGATAATTATCAGCCTCTTACGCTCCCACTGCTGGGATACCGGCCTTCTCTCAGAGAGAGAGGTATGGGCCATAATTCACCACGCGGGCCCAGTGCGGCTTGGTGGATGTCACACGTCCTCGATTTTTGTGGTTCTTGAACATGCGGGTTTCCTCACGATGTTTTCCTTCACCGTTTTAGAGCGAGTGTCAATAATCCGCACAAAACTTGTCATTGGTACGGGCCGAGTCTAAATTCTATGATGCGACAGATTGAACGTCGCACAAGTTCCCTCTCGGCCACACTCGCACCATTTATAATATAGGTACCAAGATTATCACTAATTTATGTCTGGACATTGTACATTCAATAAATGTTACGTATATTTTTTTAGTTTTTTATTATTCGATGATATCTTTAACTAATCATTATCACACAATCACACATTTTGTTTTAACACTTTCAATAAAACTTTGTAAGGTCGGAGTTCACCAGCCATTTTGAACCAAAGCTATGTACTAAGTTTAAGCGGGCGTTCAAAGCAAAGTTCAAATCTTTGATTTGATGTTTCATAGGCTAATTCAGTCGTAATATAAAAATAAAAATAGTTTGCGTTTGTTTGTATTAGGTACCAAGCAACCTCTAATTCAAGAATTAACTTTAGTAACGGGATATTTACTATGTAGGTATTTCAATTTACTCGTGATCATGGCGCTTGCAACAGTGCCGAAATATCAAGCTCAAAACAAATAAAATACATAATTCTTGTGTTATTGAATATAATAACTTATACCTAATCTCTAATTTTCATATTTTTTTAGTAAATACTCAATGTACTGCAAAATATTAGGACAAAAATAAGATAACTAGTTGGGAACGTTGCCTACTGGTAGCGGATTATTAGATTAAGATTGTAAATAGATTGCTGTGTGTTTTATTTAGTTATTTTAGTTTATTTTACTAAACAGTTTAAAACTAAAAAAAAAAAAAAAAAATTGAAGAGTCTGATAACTAGTTAACTAATTACCTGAGTGAGGGATTTTACCAGGTATTTTGTGATTATACTATTAGTCATTTAACTATACTCAGAAACGATTTTGGCTCTTACTACATTTTTAATCTTGAACTCAAGCATATCTTTATTTCGTGGTCGCGTGATATGTGAGAGGGAGAAAGGGCGTAAAGTAATGAAGAATTATTTCTGGCTTTAGGCGCCCTCTTAACTCATGAACATTTGGTGATCTCCGACCTAAATCTTAATAAATAAGCAAATTGCAAACCACTCGCTAACTAATGCATATTGAAATGCATTTTTATATTGCTTCTTAGGATCACACGTGAGGTAAAGGAAGTCACAGGCTTTGTATGTGTAGCTTAGCTCAGTGTTTTAGCGATGAAGCGAAAAACGCAGGCAAAATGATGGACGCCCTTAAAGTTGTACAATTATAACCAGATACGTAGTTATGCTGCCGATAATCTGAAAGAATTTATACAATTGAAAATTAATAGTATAAAATATTGGGTAGAAAATTACCTTAGTTATTTTAAATTGAAAGAAAGAAAAACTAAGATCTAACGAGCAACAGCATATTCTGATCGCGGAATAAACTTTTTTTCGTGATCAGATTGTATATTAGGGTGTCGCTCACACGATCAAGAGTCGAGTCGGCGTCGAGGCGTGGGCTCTTGATCGTTGAGCGAAGCCCTTAAATCTCTCAAGCCAACCTTTCTTTCTTCTCGTATACAGGCATATGATCAGCATTGCTTGAGAGAGAAAGAGAGAGAGAGAGAGCAAATGTGGGCCATAATCCATGACGCAGGCTCAGTGCAGCTTGGTGAATGTCACATGCCAACGAAATTTGTGGTTTCCTCGCGATGATTTCCTACTTTATTTAATTTTGTTTTAATAACTCACCGTGGCCACCAGGGACCTCGAAATCGTGGTGACATTCATAGGCGAATATGTGGCCTTGTTCAGCATGAGTTGCCTACAGAACAGCTCCAGCTCCCCTGCTAGGGGGTCGTAACTGGAGTGGGTGCATCTCATCAGGTGGCTCACAAGTTGACAGGTTGTATCTATCTGTTTGGATAAATCAGTTACGTGAAATTCTGATCTAAATGCAAAGTAGTAAATTACCTATGCCGTGTGTTTCAATAGAAACTGTAAAAAAGTAATTCAATAATAGTGCTACTTGTTAATATTTCGCTGTTTGCAAAAAATAATATTTTTAGAATCTGTTGTAACGTACTGAATATGCGTGGCTTGGCACAGTTCCAAGAGACACTGGGCTCTTATCTATACAAATAAATAAAATTGCAAGTGTCTGTTAGTAATATCAAAATAACAGCTTCTTACGAAATGCATATGAAAGTATATACGGTACCTATAACAAAACAACCATTTTTTAAATTTTTGTCGGTCTGTCTGTTTGTTCTTGGTAATCTCCGAAACGGCTGGACCGATTTTGACGGGAATTTCACTGGCAGTGGAGGCGCTAACTGCCGTAATGGCTAGCTACCACCTCTATAGGGTTGCGGGTGCGTATATGTTAAAATTGAGACAATGAGATTGACTCAATGGGCCAGACTTCGAGAAATCTGGTGCGGGGGGTCAATAATAAAAATCATGAGACCCCAGCGGGTGTGGACTGTAATTTTTGCGGGTTATATTAATTTCCAAAATAGGCTAGTTCGCGGTGCGGGCGGCGACAGAAAACGAGTAAAAGGTACCTAGGTATTGAATAGAACCTACACGGCTGGCAGCCAAAGAAATCTAGGACGGTGGAGAAGATGGAATGCACGCCTACCTTGTTGAGAGTGCTCCTCCTGTGCTGCAAGGCCTGTACATCCAGGCTGGTCTGCGTCCTTAATTAGTCCTTGGCGTGGCAGTAGGTACCTACGTGCACGGGTCGTACAGTTTTCACTGTTAATTCTTTCGAATTTCACAACACCAACTCGCGTCACTGCTTGTAACGAATACAAGAATGTTCTGTCTGTATTATTTTGAGTGAAATTCACTAGAAATATCACTTTTTAGCGGGAGGAGAAAACTTAGCTGCTTTCTCGGCGAAATCGCGGACGAATCTTTTTTCTTCTAGCGGTGTGCCTCCTCTCATCCAATCACACGCCGCGACGGTCACGTGATATCTTCACGCGAGCGAGAGGCATACATATGTAGGCGTGCGGGTGTGAAGGAGACAACAAAATGAGATGCGAAAGGGATATGACAAGGAAAATGGCTGCCAACCTACCTTCTATAATTTTATAAAAAAAATAATAACCCGTTGAGGTCTTTATGACATACCTACATTTTTAAAGATATATTATGGATATGGCGAAACCATCCCCCCGGCCTTAAAGGGTTACCTTTAAAAATATGAGAATTGAATGCGGAGAAAATAATTGCGGTAAATATGAAACTTATATAAGTACAACTTAACTAAATATATGATTTTTGTTTAAACTTTTATTGACTTGGCAAAGGGCACAATCGCACTACTGGGCGTACGAAGCTTCCTTTACTAGTCTTCACGGTAACTACACGCGTTGTTCCATCCTTCGAAGGGTGAACAGCTTCCACTACACCGAGAGGCCATGAAAGAGGCGGCACATTGTCGACAATAATAACCACCACCGATCCTAGCTGGATCGGAGTGGAAGGCGTGGTCCATTTGGCGCGAGCTTGCAATTGATGCAGATACTCGACTCTCCAACGGTGCCAGAAAGATTGTACCATTCCATTTAATAGCGAATGTCTCTCACGTAAGTTGCATGGTTCTACATGAGGTGCGGGTAAGGACAGTAACGGCGCGGTATGTAGAAAATGAGCCGGCGTAAGAGCTGACGGCTCAGCGGGATCGCTGCTCAAAGCAGTGAGCGGACGTGAGTTCACTAGTGCTTCTACTTGAGCAAGCACCGTTAGAAGCTCTTCGTAGGATAGTATCTGCTGACCTACGACCTTGAATAGATGCGATTTTACCACCTTCACCATACTCTCCCAGCAACCACCCCAGTGAGGGCTGACTGGCGGAATCTGCTTAAAATCAATGCGACTTTCAGAAAGCTCATGATCAAGGTGCGGTTTGAATCCATCGAGGAATTTGTAAAGGTCGCGCAAATACGATTTACAACCGACGAAATTAGTAGCGTTGTCAGTATATAGACACTGAATTGGTCCGCGGCGAGAAAGAAAACGCTTGAACGCAGCGAGGAAATTTACAGTGCTCAACTCCGTAGCTATCTCTATGTGTAGGCAGCGAGTAGTTAGGCACGTAAAAATACAGAGCCATGCCTTACGGCTTTTGACGCCTCTGCCACGCACGGGCGTGTATTGCAGAGGACCTGCGTAATCGCAGCCTGTATGCGAAAAAGGTTTGTCAACCTGGTTGACGCGGTATGCTGGCAAATCGGCCATCATTGGAAAGGATGGACGCGGCTTTGCTCGGAAACAAGTATTGCACTTGTGTATGCGACTACGAATAACTCGCCGAGCGGCGAGTATCCAATAATGACGCCTGAGTAAGGACATCAGATGTTCGGGACCGGCGTGCAAATGTTTTCTGTGATAATAATCGATTATCGCATTGACCACGTGGTCATGTCGCGGGAGAACACACGGGTGTTTCTGCGCGTAATCGAGCGTTGCATTTGACAGTCGGCCGCCAACGCGGATGATTCCGTTTTTGTCTAAAAATGGCTTCAATTTTTGTAAGGCGGGTGAACAAATTTGTTTATTTTTTATCTTATGTATGTCTTCAGCGAAGTGAACATGTTGAAGTGCGAGTATAATTTTAATTTCAGCAAATTCCAAATCTGAGCGAGTGACGGAAGATGCGCGCGGCAATAATTTTAAAAACCGGAAAACGAACACAATAATTCGTAACAGTTTCGACCATGAAGATATACGATTTGCGAGAGCATAAATTAATGATTCATTAGCGGGTACGGTAGTTACATGTGCAAGCGGCTTTAGTTCTGGCACTTCACCGATGTCGTTGTGATTGAACTCTGCGATAGGCCACTTTGATGGATCTTCAGAAGCCCATGATGGTCCCGAAAACCACAGAGGATGGTTGATAAGCATCGCGGGCGACAAACCGCGTGATAGGCAGTCAGCAGGGTTTTCAACTCCTGCTATATGATGAAAACAACTAGCAGGGATGTTGTCAACAATTTTGACAACCCTATTTGCGACGAACGTTTGCCATCGATGGGGGGAAGAATTGATCCAGCAAAGTACAACCTTTGAATCGGTAAAGGCAAAAATGTTTGAAATCTTATATCGCGGTTCGAAAAGGTCAAGAACCTTACGCATTAATTTTGACATAAGAACCGCGGCACACAACTCTAATCTAGCGATAGAAAGCGTTTTTAGCGGCGCAACTTTGGACTTGGAACAGACGAGCGTGACAGATCTTGCGCTCCCTACAACAACCTGTAGGTATATAACTGCTCCGTAGGCACGTTCACTAGCGTCAGCATAGCCAAGTAAGTTGGCTACACAGCCCTGAACAACACCTAAATGTCGAGGAATGCGTATTTCATTTAGCGTGGGCAACTCACTGCAAAACTGAGACCAAAGTTGTTGTATACGTCTAGGAGGCTTGTCGTCCCAGTCACATTTTAATAGCCAAAGCTCTTGAATGAGAAGCTTAGCGTGCAATATGACAGGAGCTACCAAGCCTAAGTTATCCCATAAGCGCGCGACGACGGATAAAATAATGCGTTTAGTGCACCCTGACTCCGGAGTGACAACCCTAAATTTAAAGACATCATCAGACCTATCCCAGTGCGTGCCCAGTATTTTATGCGGTGCGGCACCTTTATCTATTTCCACATCTGCAGAAGCGCGATGAGACGCAGGAATGGCGCGCAGGACAGCGGGGGAGTTACTGGTCCACTTGACAAGGTCGAATTGTCCTGCCTTGAAGAGATCAATAAGCTGGATACACGCGGCGACAGCGACGGCTTCATCATTTCGTGATGAGTCATCCGCCATTATACTGAAGCATACGTCGTCCATGTAGGTTGAGCTGGATGCAATCGCGGCAGCTACAGGAAACTTATGCTTCTCATCAGCTATGAGCTGATGAACTACGCGAACGGCGTGAAAGACGCTGGATGTCATTCCAAAACAAACTCGATTAAATTCAAAGACCGATAGTGGGTCTTGCGGCTGAAATCTAAATATAATTCGCTGAAACTTGCGATCGGATTCGTGCATTCCGATTTGTAGAAACATCTGACGACAGTCAGCTGAAATCGCGGTTTTAAAAAGGCGGAAATTTATAAGTATGCAATTTAAATCACCCTGTAGATTAGGGCCTGAATGCAGCACCTGATTGAGCGAAACCCCTGTACTAGTCCGACTACTGGAATCTAGAACCATCCGTACTTTGGTGGTTGTTCGATCATCACGCTGCACGCAGTGATGCGGGACGAAATAGGACGCGGCGGGAGAAATATTTTTTAAGTTATCAATCTGCCCTATTTCGGTAACGTAACCGTTATCAAGATATTCACGAATGATATCGTTGTAGGCGATGCGCAATATTTTTGACGACTCTAATTTTCGTTCTAAACACAGAAAGCGCCTATGTGCAGCCGAGTACGAATCTCCTAATTTGTAAACATCGTCTCGGAACGGCAATGCCACTGTATACCTACCACTAGCATCGCGCGTAGTAGTAGCACGAAAATGGTTCTCGCATTCAAGGTCATCTTGACTGCGGGCGGGCGGCGCGGCAACCTCCTCGAGCTCCCAAAACCTTTTGAGAAGTTGGTCTATGGAAGGCTGCTCGACGACAGCGCAACAGGCCGACGTCGTTTTTAAGTCGCGTTTAGGTAATAATGCGGGAGCGGAACCCATGATTATATACCCTAAAACAGTTTCTAGCGCGGGCGGCATTCCATTCACCTTGTTATGTACCGTGGTAGGTAGCAACAGGTGAGGAAAAATATTTGCACCCAGGAGTACATGCACTTCTGAGGGCGTAGCGAACGTGCTATCCGCGAGCGGTAGCGAGTGAATGTGCGCGAGCGCAGATTCATCAACGGGAACCGAAGGTAAGTTATCCGTGATGCGATCGACAATAAGTGCCGAAACATTAAAATGAACGTCATGAGAAAAACGTGAAAATATTTCAAAGTCCGTGGATCCTTTAATAGGCTTTTCAGCGCCACCGAAACCTCTAACAATTAATTGCGTATTTTTATTATAATTCAAACCCAATAAATCGCAGCATGCGTTTGTTATGAAATTACTTTGTGAACCTGAATCAAGTAAACATTTTACCAGGTGAGATTTCCCATTCCGATCATAAATGACAACTTGAGCAGTCGACAATAATATAGTTGTAGGTCTACATTGCGCGTTGTGATCATCATTATTTAATACATCCGGTGTTGGCGCGGCAATGGACGTGTGCAACGAAGACACATTCACATTGCGCGTGGACTCAGACGGAGGCGGTCGCGGCGGGGCACTTGAGCCCGCACAGCTAGCGTTTGACGTACTGCGTAACTGCGCATGATGCGCGGGTTCGATCCCGGACGCGGGCACAGGATTATTATTTTGCGATAACGACGCGGTTTGATTATATTCCTTATTAAAATGTAATAAAGAATGATGCTTTTGTTGACAACTTCGGCATTTTAAAGTTGAATTACAATCGCGGGTTTTATGTTTTAAACTTAGGCAATTAATGCATGAATTATGTTCTTTAACACATTTAAACCGAGCGGAAGGTGTCAACTCATTGAATTTAGGACACTTATAAAAATGGTCATGCACAAAGTTGTCACAAAGACATTTATTTGCAGAAGCCGATACAGCTATATAAGTTTGCGGGTTAGGTACATGATTACGCGGTTTATATGTATTTTTTGAAGAACTAGAACCAATAGTGTTATTTTGTACATTATGGTATATTCTAAACTGTCCCCTTATGAAATCGGTCAGCTGTATGAAAGTAGGTACTTTTACGTCGCGATATTGTGACTCAAACGCACGGACCGTCTCTTCATCCAGTTTCTTTAACGCGATATGCATTAACATAAAGTCAGTCATGTCATCTAACTTCAAGTTTGTTAGTGCGTTCGCGGCGGTAACAAATTGATCTAAAAATAATTGAAACTTAGACGAAGAAGCGTTGCCATTTAACTTGAGATTTAACATCTGATCTAAGTAGGTAGATGCGAGCGTACGGGTATCTTGATACCTATCAACAAGACATTTTAATATTACTTCGTAATTAGCTGCGCACGGCGTAATACCTGAGAAAACGGTTTGCGCCTTCTTTGAGAGTTTCCCTATTAAATAGTACAATCTCTCAGCGTCCGTCAACATTGGATTGTCGTGTATCATGGACTTAAAACTAGCGAAAAATAAAGGCCAATTTTGTATATCGCCGTCGAAAGATATAATTTCGATTGGCGGTAATGATGGCAATCTACATTTTAAACCTATGCGATCGGATGAACCTTTCTGATCTAGCTCAGTGTCCACCTTCGAAGGTGTGGGTTCAACCCGTTTTAATACGCGTTTTATACGACAGTAAAGACTTTCAAACGAGTTTAAACATTGATAATTAGGCTTGCTAGTTGGGTCATTTTCAAGTAGTGCGATGTTGTGCAAATTGACAAGTTCTCGAAACTCGGAGCGGATTTCATCAATTGTTTCTGCAGAACACAAGAAATTCTCCATGCATTCTTCACTAATGTGAGCCTTTTTTGAGTTATCATAAACAATTTGAATAAACTCAAATAGTGTATCGCGTTTGGTTTGTAAGAGAAGAATCTCTTTATTTTCATTAAATTCTGCGTCTACCTTTTTTGACATTTTGACGAGAGATTAAATGAATACAAGTTATGTTATCTATTTTTAGCAACAGCTGTGCGGTGCGCGGGTATGTTCGGAAACAGTTATATGTACGACTAATTTAGCAAGTACATAAGAACGTTGAAGTGATTAAGGCTATGTATTTAGCACGATTAATTTCTGTTGTTTATTGCAGAAACAGATTAAAGCGCGTAGAAAAGTAAGATTAATGTTTATTTATAATTATGTAAACATTTAAGGCGAGTTAATGGTTGAAGCGGTTTTAACTAGACAAATCTAGATTAAATAAATAAATAAAATAAGCGGAGGTAACTAAACGAATCTAGACCTAGGGCGGGAGTAAGCTAGACTAATCTAGACTTAAATTTAGCGGGAAATCCCTAAGGATAAGTAAAAGAAACATCCGGTTCGAAGGACCAAACTATGGAGGCGCTAACTGCCGTAATGGCTAGCTACCACCTCTATAGGGTTGCGGGTGCGTATATGTTAAAATTGAGACAATGAGATTGACTCAATGGGCCAGACTTCGAGAAATCTGGTGCGGGGGGTCAATAATAAAAATCATGAGACCCCAGCGGGTGTGGACTGTAATTTTTGCGGGTTATATTAATTTCCAAAATAGGCTAGTTCGCGGTGCGGGCGGCGACAGAAAACGAGTAAAAGGTACCTAGGTATTGAATAGAACCTACACGGCTGGCAGCCAAAGAAATCTAGGACGGTGGAGAAGATGGAATGCACGCCTACCTTGTTGAGAGTGCTCCTCCTGTGCTGCAAGGCCTGTACATCCAGGCTGGTCTGCGTCCTTAATTAGTCCTTGGCGTGGCAGTAGGTACCTACGTGCACGGGTCGTACAGTTTTCACTGTTAATTCTTTCGAATTTCACAACACCAACTCGCGTCACTGCTTGTAACGAATACAAGAATGTTCTGTCTGTATTATTTTGAGTGAAATTCACTAGAAATATCACTTTTTAGCGGGAGGAGAAAACTTAGCTGCTTTCTCGGCGAAATCGCGGACGAATCTTTTTTCTTCTAGCGGTGTGCCTCCTCTCATCCAATCACACGCCGCGACGGTCACGTGATATCTTCACGCGAGCGAGAGGCATACATATGTAGGCGTGCGGGTGTGAAGGAGACAACAAAATGAGATGCGAAAGGGATATGACAAGGAAAATGGCTGCCAACCTACCTTCTATAATTTTATAAAAAAAATAATAACCCGTTGAGGTCTTTATGACATACCTACATTTTTAAAGATATATTATGGATATGGCGAAACCAGGCAGATAGCCGATGTTACAAGGAGTAACTTTGGCTACGTGGGTGAAGCCGCGGGGTACAGCTAGTCTATACTAATATTATGAAGACGTAAAGTTTGTTACCGCTAATGTCTGGAATCTCAGGAATTCTAAAATTCCTTTCACAAATAAAATTATTGTACGTATAGTTTGAAGAAACTAGAAAACACACTTCTACCTACTGGCTTCATCGTTAGAACCTTGACACTAAGTGCAATCTATTGGACTCGTAAAAATGAATCATATGAGCAAAGAGAGCAAACTTGAAAGGTTTGCTTGTAGCCACTGAAGAGTTCCACTATACACCTCCTGAGTCCATCATCAGATCAGCTCCATGATACCAAATGATTACATTGTCATCCAAACTACATACCTATAATACATACACAGTTTTATGACAATTAGAAGTATTTTAATAATTAAAAGTTGGTTCATTGTTGACTTCTAAGATTCCATTACATTGATACAAATGAAGCTAATAAAAGTGTTTAAAAAAGTGCAAGCGGTACCTACCTCCGTTTGAGTCAAATGACATGGTTCGGTGACCATCACCAATTTAAAAAAGTGAAAAATACACCAAAAGAATTGCACTAGCACCAGTAATGTGTAAATCGCCATATTATGCTCCAAAGTATCGCGATCCACTGCGAACAAACGAAAAGATTTTGATACATGATGAAAATAGTCATGTAGGAACCGTCAGTAAAAACGGCAAAAAATACTGTAGAAAATTATTTATCGACACCATACTTTCAATCGTACATTGGTTCTTTTGACAATGAGCTAGTTTATTAGTTACTAGCCAGCGAGTTTACTAGCCGGTGAATTTACTAGCTGGCGAGTTTACTGGTCGGCGAGTTTACTGGCCGGCGAGTTTACTATCTTGCGAGTTTACTAGCGGGCTAAATTCAGGCAAAACGAACTTAACTCGTGTCAGATGACCGTTGTCTTGAGCAGGCTTCCGATTGGGGTTCACATAGTTTTGTACAATTTAACCCCACAAAGACTCAAGCACTCGTGTTTTCTACCAAGAAGTCTCCGTTCAACCTGATTCCGCTATTTGAAAGCGTTCCTGTCCCCTTTTCCATAAGCACTGGCATATTGGGCATGTCGATATGAGTTATATAATGTAGCAAGCTGGGCCGCATATGGAGTAGGTACTCCCATCTCTGGAGCCCGAAGTACCATATGCATCCATCTCTAATGTAACAACGCCCACATGAAATAACTTCGGTGTCTGATAGTAGCGGGTAGACGGTACCTACCTACCTTATTGTTCATCTAGTTTTAGTGCCGCACCATCCAACATTATATAAATAATAATAATAAATAAAAATAAATAATATAAAATTAATGAAATGTTTTTTTGTACTTTTCGATAACAAGAGAAGTTGGTCGTTTGCTTGATGGTAAGCTTAACGCCGGCCCATAACAATTGCACTCAGAACTTTGAAACACAAAGGCCTGCGCGGCGCTGCAATTCGCTCGTTACCCTGAGGAATTAGATATTAAGTCTGATAAGCCTAGTAATTTCACCGGCTACTCTGTTCATCAAACTGGAACACAGTAATGCTTGCCCATTACTGCTTGCCGGTAAACGGTGGTAACAACCCAGACAGACACACGCCGAAGAGTTACATAGTTCTACCACCTAGTAAATATGTAATTTATAACTAAATAGGCTTCTCGTACCTCGCAGTCGCGCGATCTACCTCTAAAATGGATCATCTTAAACAATTGGCTAAAATAATATTTTTAATAAGATTATATAAAGTGAGTAATTTATAGTTTCAATTCCGCGATAAAGAATGTCTAATGGCCTAAGTTCGATCTATACTGAATGATGGCTTTGCCAACCCTTACTGGTTATACCCAGTACTGAACAGTACTGGTTATACCCAGTACTGAACAGTACCCGGTTCAGTACTGGGTATAACCAGTAAGGGTTGGCAAAGCCATCATTCAGTATAGATCGAACTTAGGCCATTAGACATTCTTTATCGCGGAATTGAAACTATAAATTACTCACTTTATATAATCTTATTTAAAATGGATTTCCGCAAAGTAACGCCTGATTCCATCAAATAAAATAATGTGCTATACAATAATGACATACATATGTTGGTGATAAAGTTGAACGGTGTGAGAACGAGATCCCACAGGTAGGACCCTAGCATCATCACCAAGCAGGGTCCAAAACAGCGTTCCACCTCCCGCACCACGCCACAAGCCTGCACGTACGCCAGTGTCAAGTGATGCACGGTTTCATGACTGGAGCCTGCGGTCTTTCTGTCTAGTATGTAATCATAATATAAAATTAGTCATCATACATCATCTTCTAATATCTGCAGTAGAAACATGTAAATGTAAAAAAGTCACATTTTAAAAACACGACTGCCCTATAGCTGATGTCACTCGGGATGATGTAGGGATTCTAACGATACCTCATACATCTGAATCTGCGGCGCGAGTACGGAAGTCGGTTCGATAAATTTGTCGAACCGAAAAACTCGACAAATTTATCGAATGTTGCGAGTACCGAAGTCTGAACGTAAAGTATTGTAGTAGCTCTATATTCTCTTTGGATTCGACCTAGCTTTTCGATAACTTTTGCCGATTGTTTCGAGGCTCGATAAATCCCACTTTATCGATTTGAACTGTCATTTTTATCGAATTTTGTCGAATATTATCGACCCGAATAGATCCGTACTTGCGCCGCTGTTCAGGTAAGTTATCTATACATTCGAGTAAATAAAATTGAAGTGTCTGCTTGTAATGTCAAAATAACAGCTTTTTACCAAATGCATATATATGAAAGCGTATACGGTACCTATAACAAAACAACCATTTTTAATTTTTTTGTCTGTCTGTCTGTCTGCCTGTTTGTTCCGGGTAATCTCCGAAACAGCTGAACCGATTTTCACTGGCAGCTAGCTGATGTTATAAGGAGTAACTTAGGCTATTTTATTTTACAAAAAGTCTTAGAGTTCCACGCAAAAAAATAAAAACCATGAAATCAAATATATCCGCGCGGGTGAAACCGCGGGAAGCAGCTAGTGATGGAATAAAAAAACTCACAGATGAGCCTTAAAAACATTACAGCCTTTTTTGTGTAGTTGTGTAAAAATAGTGTAGTAAATTATATGAGAACAATAAAAAAGATTGTAATGCAGAGTCACTTTTTAGTTTGATGAGCATCCTGATTCACTCCTTCCTTCTTCCTTCTACTTCCAGATACACTGTGCATCCTGATTCTTAAAATCTAAATATGTAGCTAAGTAGGTAGTAACCCTGCCTGCAAAGCGAGGGGTCCCGGGTTCGATTCCCGGTCGGGGCAGATTTTGTGTAAGCATAAAATTTGTTCTCGGGTCTTGGATGTTTGTGATGTGTATATGTGTCCATGCCACCTGCGACACAGGGAATCATAGTGCGGGGGTATGAGTGTAAGCGTTTATTTATTTTATGACTTGTGCTTTGTATGAGGAAAAATAAATGCAATAAGTGTTTTGCTTTTAATTAAAAAACAACAAAGGAGTACAAATCCCCATCGTCGTCTGTATTTCTGGCTTATACTACCCAACTTAAGTTTGAAGAGTGAATGGGATGCTAATTTTCGACCGCATCATCACTTCGCATTAGATCGAGACCGAACGCTAGTTTCATCAGAAAAAAAATTAGCGGGTTTATGATGATGGTGATCTGCAGAAGATGATGATTGACTAACTGTATGGGGCAGTGTAGACGCTTATGGAAACGTACGTTTGCTTGTCAGAATAACAAAGCTTTTGCGTCAAGCGCGCATTTCGAGTACCGTAAAACGAGGTTACTTTGATTAATTTTAAAATTAAAACGCGTCTCACTACTTTATTTTCAAAGTTAAAATTATGAAATAAATACCATAATGACGACTTGATATGTAGATTTAAATGCAACAGTAAAAAAAAATTTAGGACTTATACTTTCAGAGTAAAAGACTAGAATGTGGCCTATCAACCTAATATTGAAAAAGGGGTCGCTTTGATTGCCCCTGTTTCTCGACTGATTCATAAGAATCAGTCTACTATAAAGTATCCCCAAAGACAGGTCACAAATTTATCTGAATTCTATACCAAGTTTAAAATTTTTTTACCGGCTGTTTGACAACAACAGCGCGTACAGCTCTTGGGAAAAGATGGCAGAACTGTCAGTGCAGCCAACCCAAAAAACTTAACAATCTGCGTGTCGAAACTAGTGAAATACGAAATAAAAAAGTAAAAATTGTAGTAATCATCAAAGACGCCCCGTAATTTGAAAGTCGCCCCGTTTTACGGTATCATGAAATCCATAAGCGTCTACGGTCTGCATAAATAGGTATGTTAGGTATACCTAAAACTTTCCCCGAATCAGCTAAAGGATTAACTTTGTCGTTGAAAAATCGCGGAGATTTCTTGTTGCCCTTAAACTGCTTGTTATTGAAAGATGTTATAAAAGGTAGCTGCTCAAAGTCTGAAATAGATATAATTGATAGATTTAATTGTATAATGTTAATGAATATATAATTAAACACCACAAATAACGGGAATAACTATGGAAGCTATTTTGATCACCGTTCTATCGAATAATATTTTTCGTACTACTAAAATAGAAAAAAGAAAAATATAAAAAAAAGGAGAAGTGTCTCGGTAGGTATTTTTTTATGTTTGTTACCTCAGATCTCCGTCATTTATAAACCGATTTGGAAAATTCTTATTTTATTTGAAAGGATATACTTTCAGATTGGTCCCATAGGAATTTAATCAAAATCGGTTTCGTAGTTTGTCACTGAAATCAGTCACAGTTCAAGTGAATCAGCTGATCTAGGGCTGACCAAAAATTCTGTAGTAGAATTTTGACGTACACTTTAAATGCCATTTCTTGAATGAAAAATTCCAAATATCAAAAACTCGTAAAATAATGTTGTTGACCTCCAGGAGTGCATTGACCCCCTTTCAGGATAGCATACCATTTCAAATTCAGGCTGTATAGAATAAAACAACGGTGCTACCACAAAAAAGTCAAACAACAAGTGTTAAATAGTATCTAAACATGCCTTAGTCGCGTATTTAATTAAGAACAACCACAAATCTTGATTTAGGTAGAGTCTAATCGTTGTCTAACTCCATTCTGTTGAAAAATTTCTAATAATTTTAGACGTTTATCTTTAGACACTGTCACGGACCATTTAGGCTTTTGACGATTGTGTTCCCATGCAAAACTTGGATTAAGCGGCGCCTAGGTTTACAGATCTGTGGACAGTGTCTAGCTAAACAGGCGTGTAAAAGATGTTTTTTTGTGGTAACACGGTATATATTTACTAATATCTAAAACGTGAAAAAATAAAAACATGGTAAATCATACCACTCAGCAATATCCTCAAACTGTTGTTGATAGCTCTGAAGGTGTACATGACGTGCAACGCTATTGTAACAAACACCAGCTCGTACATTAGACATATCCAGAACAAAATGTAGAAGACTGAATACAGCAGGCCGATCCATGCTGAAAAAGCGGGATCAGTTGAAGTAATAAAATGTAAAACAAAAAAATAATTAAACCACAATGAAAATTATCCTTTTTTTAGTTTTTAAATTTTAGGTTAACTTCACAATATATTATGATTATCTATAGTTATTAATTGTTTATAAGTTTGTCTGCAACTTTTTCTGGATAGGTTGATGAGGCTGAAACTTATACAAAGTAAGCCCTTGACCATAGAACTAAAACACAATAGGTATCTATTTGTCAAGATAACAAGACATTTACAAAAAAATCTTCTGTATACTAATAATATAATATGTATTATATATACAATTATACATATATATTTAATGTCCAAGATTAAGCCTAATATTCAGAGTCAAATCTAAGCGTAGACTCATGCTTCCATATGTCAAAATTCTATAGAGTTTTGAATTCGTTTTCGAAAACGAATTGAGCGACGTCATAAAAATTGAGTGACGATCCCTATTGTATAAAATATATTAAAAAAAAAAACAACAGATATGAAGCGACAGTATAGTACAAGTAGATATGAAAGCATACTTTCGACACCGATCCAGCTCATCTTAATAGTCAACAGCGTATGATCCAAGCAGGTGAGAGTCAAGGTGACAATTATCCAGAGAATTAATGAGACAGTCTTTTTCCTTTCTGAGCTAGCTGGCCAATGGTGGATATTCAGGTCATAGTTTATCTGTAAAATAAACCATGTTACCTTTTCTATAGCTTTGGTCGTCTTCTAGCTAGCTTTTAAATTACATACCTTCACTTTAATAAATATTGTCGCAAATAATGTGTCTATAAATATTTGATAGTCAGTAACTATAAGTAGGCTTTGATAGCCACGCTTGAGAGCTAATAGTCTCCCTGACCTACCAAATAAAAAACTGTCGTGTGCTACTCCTCTAGGCCATAATGCGGGGGCCGTTTTGGACACTCGACCAGCGCATCGCCGGTACCAGTTGTGGAACCCTACTCCCAGTGACAACGTATTCCACGTACGCCATCACCGTATCTACCTCCTATATAGACGGCGCGCGGTAACACGCGCTCGCCACCTCAAGTCCGAAAAACCAATTCAAATTCAAATATATATAGTTTTATAGATATCAGTGCCTGACGTCGTATAAATCTGTATGCTAAAGTGTGTGCAACAACGTTTTTTGGGGCAGTCCTTTTAAAAATTTTATTAAAGATAAAGAATACCACTCCTAAAAGTGGAAAAATAGGGGATACAATTTCAAATGTCGTGATATTTTCGACAAAATCAGTTCCGGCTAAAGTCGGTTGTTGTATTTTTTATGATGACGATGATATAGGTCTTACTTCACCTTCTGCACTTTGTTTAAGCAAGCTATCATGCCGCGCATCTGCCCAGGGGCTCCAAAGACTGCCGTCCAAGATATCACTATTAATATGATTACGCTTATGACCCACGCAATGCCACTTGATTTGCTCTGCATGTGAATAGTCTGCTTCCCGTCTAATTGAAGTTCAGCAATCAGGGTTCCTATGGTTATTACACCTAGAAGGAAAGGCAGTATTTAATTTGGATGCAAAATACATAATTTCTGTCGTTATACAATTTTAAGAAGATCACATTAACACAATAAAAATTAAATTCACAAAAAATATATAATTTCTACAAATCATAGCATCTAAAAGTTTCTCAAATTCAACAATTTTGTTTTATCATCCATTTTTAATTTAAATGATACCATCAGATTCTTTACATTTTTTTATGAAACCCAGGTGTTCCGTGGAAGGGTTAAAGGGGTCGTAGAAAAGTCAGAACATAACCGCGCCGCGCCTCTCGAGACTGAAAATATTTAAACCAGATACCATTTTCGGTTTTATCAAAATGGGGATCAGCCAAAAAAGTCCGATCAATTAGGGTTCCGTGACCAAAAAAAACGGGACCTCTGATCTACTGCAATTACCACGACAAATGCTAGACGTAGTGTATTATGGTCAAATCCCCCCTTAATGGGGGAGGACTGTTCATCAGTGGACTTTTGCCGTCTGATAATGGATAAGGTATGAATAAGGTGGGAATGGTATTAGATGTTGCTGCTTTTCGCGTTTCGGCGCTCAGCACAGGAAGCAACTTCAGTTTTGGCAACTATCAACTTTTTACAAGTTTAAATTAACGGTTGCTAATTGAAGCAACAGTTTACGATTACGGCAATTTTAAATAAACTTCAAAATTTTAAACGTTTAGTTGCTCTTCGCTTTGCGGTTGCCGGTTGCGGAAACCACAACTTTGCACACAAATTTGTCAGTTGCTGCAAGTTCCACCAACTTGGAATTGATTTTTTTTTACTTGCAGCCAATGGAAAGAGTTGCGATCACTCGCAACTAGAGATCTCACGTGTGCAGTTGCTCAAAATTAAAAAAACAGCTATTTTCCGATCCGCACTAGAAACTTACGCACTAGAAACTTAATTAAAGTTGCTACGGTTGTTGAGCGCCATAGTCTAATCTGTGGCAACACAAATATATAACGCGGTTTAAAATCTCGAAACTAAACAAGGAACTAGAGATCTCGTGTGCGCAGTTCCTCAAAATTACAAAAAAATCGTAAAAACAGCTATTTTCCGATCCGCACTGGAAACTTAATTAAAGTTGCTACGGTTGTTGAGCGCCTCAAATAACTATAGACTAATCTGTGCCAATGCAAATAATTTCGAAACTAATCAAGGAAATATATAGCGTAAAAGAAATCGGTACGATTGAATCGGTTGTACGGACTGAATCTTCTATTATGTGATTTTTACTTACTGGCGATGATCACAAAAATATATCCATAGATAGCCCATCCCACAGATGGACTAACGCGCCATCCAGTCTTTTTCTTCACGAAAAGCAGAGGAGCAACTCCTATAAATCTAGCCACACGTAGGACAACTGCGAACGATCCCGACACGAAGCAGTCAATATGAACGTCCATAGTTTCTGTACTCATGATGGTATGATGAAGTACTTAGCCGTAGAAGAATTTTGCGTTTGAGATCTGTGAATTCAACTTTCATATTATCATAGGTCATATATCATCTTAGCCTTCCTGCAGGCTAAGATGCGCACCGTAAGATAATATGTCTTCACGAGTAACTTCTCGCGCAGATGTGTTCCAAATTATAAATAAAATAGGAAAATTATCTATGTTGCATGGTATGATAAACATTTTGTTAGTGGGAGGACTAACTCGTCTGCGAGGGTCCGCCTGGGTTGTTACCACCGCTTTGCCCGTGAAGTCTGCCGCCAAGCAGTAGTGTGCAAGCATTACTGTGTTCCGGTTTGATGAGCAGAGTAGCCAGTGAAATTACTGGGCTTATGAGACTTAATACCTAATGTCTCAGGGTAACGAGCGCACTGCAGTGCCGCGCAGGCCTTTGTGTTTCAAAGTTCTGGGTGGCACTGCAATTGTTATGGGCCAGCGTTATGCTTACCATCATGGAAACGACCAGCTCGTCTCGTTATCTAGGAAAATAAAAAAATATAAATATTAAAGATCTAACATATCACCAGATAAAACTGTCTACCAGCAGAGGTTTAGTGAGTGTTGGGAAAAACTAAAACCAAAACACTATCTAATATACTAAAGAATAAAATTTAAGATCATTCTTATTTAAATAAAATATCTCAAACAAAACAAAAATTGGTTTAAAACGACCTGAATGTTTGCCATAACAATTGCAGTGCTACTCAGAACTTTGAAACACAAAGGCCTGCGCGGCATTGCAGTGCGCTCGTTGCCCTGAGACATTAGGTATTAAATCTCATAAGCCCAGTAATTTCACTGGTATACTCTGCTCATGAAACCAGAACACAGTAATGCTTGCCGGCAAAGCATAATACATTATGCTTGATAAAATAATCTTATAACTTTAAGCGCATTTTATTTATAATCAAAATATTATTATAGTAAACGTAGCTAGTGAAGCAAAAGATTTATAAGACCTGAGTGTACTTTGAAAATGTGTCACTTCAAACACGTCCAGTGAAAAACTAATTTTAAAATGAAGACATAAAAAATAACCAATGTTGAACCTAATTACCTGTCGTCTACTTGTTTGCTAAGCTTCATTCCTCTACTGTGTACAAAAGAATAACATGGTTCAGTAAATCATGGAATGACCGGAACGATTTTCCATAGCAGACTAACGGCTAATGGTGAGACTTTAAACTATACAGTATACATATCTACATTCTACAGAATACCTACTACTTACCAATTTTACATATTTTTTATAATATTGGATAACGAAACGAGCTGGCCGTTTGTCTGATGGTAAGCGCAACGCCAGCCCATAACAATTACTGTGCCACTCAGAACTTTGAAACACAATGCCTGCGTGGTACTGCAGTGCGCTCGTTACTCTGAGACATCCATACAGATAAATAAAATTGAAGTGTCTGTTTATAATATAAAAATAACAGCTTTTTACTAAATGCATATGAAAGTATATACGGTACCTACAACAAAACAACCTTTTTTAAAATTTTTGTCTGTCTGTCTGCCTGTTTGTTCCGGGTAATCTCCGAAACGGCTGGACCGATTTTGACGGAACTTTCACTGGCAGATAGCTGATGTTACAAGGAGTAACATAGGCTACTTTAATTTTAGAAAAACAATTAGGGTTCCGCGCAAAAAAATAAAAACCGTGTAATCCAAAATCTCCACGCAGGTGAAACCGCGGGGCAGCAGCTAGTTAGGTATAAAGTCTTAGCCCAGTAATTTCACTGACTCATCAAACCGGAACGCAGTACCCGATACTTGCACATCACTGCTTGGTGGCAGACTACACGAGTGATACCCACCCAGAGCGACACTTCAATTTTATTTATTTGTATGTATTGATAAATAGGAAATGATACTTATGGAAAATAATAATAATAGTGCCTGCTCATCCTTAGCCCAAACAGACTACACCCACAGACATAATCAAATAGCTAATATTGTTCACCAAAAGTTAGCCATTAAACATGAACTCATACAAGCTAAAGCAGTCCCATACTACCAATATAACCCAAAACCAGTGCTAGAGAGTCAGAGCCATAAGATTTATTTTGATAGAGCCATTTTAACAGACAAAACCGTACACTACAATAGACCTGATATAACTATGATAGATAAATTAAATAAAATAACATACTTAATAGATATAGCTGTCCCTAACACACATAATTTACAAAAAACAATAACCGAAAAAATTCACAAATATACAGAACTAAAAGAAGAAATCATTCGAATTTGGAAAATGAGTAAGGTATATATCGTGCCTCTGGTGCTCTCTAGCACCGGAGTCATACCCAAACACCTACTACACTACTTACAGCAGATTCATTTACCCAGTAATCTATTTATGACAATGCAGAAGGCCGCAATTTTAAACACATGTCGGATCGTTCGAAAATTTTTGCAGGATGATCTATCAGAAATAAATACTCAAAATGAACTTCACTTGGCTTAGGCCCGTGATTTTCATGTACTACCGAAATTCTTTAAATTTCGAGAGAAAAATAAGTTTAGGATAATAATAATAATAATATATATTTATTAACTAAATGCTTATTTCAATGTACACGAGTCTGAAGGGCGAGTCGCTGCAGTGTAATGCCCATGTATCATGTCAATGTATTAGTGTATCTACTCGCCTATATTAATATGCTATTTTAGTCTTTATATGGTGAACTAGCTGCTGCCCCGCGGTTTCACCCGCGTGGAGATTTTGGATTACATGGTTTTTATTTTTTTGCGCTGAACCCTAATTATTTTTCTAAAATTAAAGTAGCCTATGTTACTCCTTGTAACATCAGCTATCTACCAGTGAAAGTCCCGTCAAAATCGGCCCAGCCGTTTCGGAGATTACCCGGAACAAACAGACAGACAGACAGACAGACAAAAATTTTAAAAATGGTTGTTTTGTAGTAGCTACCGTATATACTTTCATATGCATTAAGTAAAAAGCTGTTATTTTGATATTACAAACAGACACTTCAATTTTATTTATCTGTATGGATAGATAAATAGGAAATTATACTTATGGAAAACATTGCTTACTTCAATGTACACGTGTCTGAAGGGCGAGTCGCTGCAGTGTAACGCCCATGTATCATGACAATGTATTAGTGTATCTACTCGCCTATATATACTTACTAGCTTCTGCCCGCGGTTTTCACCCGCGTTCGCACAGGAACCGTGCATTTATCCGGGATAAAAAGTAGCCTATGTTACTCTCCGGTCCATAAACTATATCTATGCCAAAAATCACGTCGATCCGTTGCTCCGTGAAAGAAGGACAAACCAACAAACACACTTTCGCATTTATAGTATTAGTATGGATATGCTATTTTAGTCTTTACATGATGAATGCGTAATAATGCATTGGCTATTGGTTCGTACTCAGTATTGACAGACTATTATGTCTTGTATTTGTACTATGAAACATATAGGAGACTTCGAGTCATGCCTCGTGAGGTACGCTGCCGCTGTAGGTATGATTGGTAGTCGTAGGGCTGTCTTTATTTAACTGACACTTCCCTTGCTTCCACTGCTGCATTTTCTGAGTTATCGACTAACATACCTATTTTTGCTCCAAGAAAGTGCTTAAGCTCGCCGCTTATTCTGTGTCGATCCTTGATAAATTATACGTCACTAAATTGGACAAGCAAGTGGATTAATATGACTGATCTAAAATATATGCCATCTCTTTCTCGTGTTCTCATTTAGAAAGAGAGATTGAAACTAGCATTAGGTTTAGAAATGACAATCGACAACAATAACGCACTCTTCATTTTGTTCCCTAATTTTTAACATCTTACTGACGTACTTTTTATGCTTCTTTTCTATATTGCATCGAGTTGTCTCATAAAATATAAAAGATAATTATTATACCTATACTTTTTAGAATGGTATGAGTAACAAATAAAGAACTTTGCGGCCCACCTGATTTTCACCGCCATCTATAAACATCTACAATACCAAAGGCATTGTCAACGCGTCATTTACCCTTCTCTGAGAAAATTTCAACCCTTCTGTTAAAACAGTATACAGATTGAAATTGTGAGGGAATCTTCAAGTAAACACCACATCTCGAAAGTCATTGGATTTTAAAGACATCGCGAAGCACTGCTCTGCATCCCAGCTCCCAATGATGACCAATTACTCTAAACTCTTTTAATTAACTTATATTATTACTAATCTTAAATTATTAAAATAAAACTCTCTATCTTATCCAGTGGTTTGTTAATCTTCTTAAGTCATTTATTTGCCAAGATTAACGACTTGTAAGTTTAACCTCTATTTTGTGGTACGAGTACCAACCCGGTTTGATTGAGCATCGGAGCGCTACTTTGAAACTTTTTTTACGTTTTTTTTAAATGGTTTGAATTTATTACTTTCGAGATATACGTTTTGGTCTTCAAAAGTTGATTATTTATAGTATATACTTATAAGGTGTATTATTATTAACTTCATTTATTTATAATCTTAAATCTGAGTTTTTTACAATATTCCTATAAAAATACCTAATATTATAAAAACCCTAAACCTAGACTGCCGCCGGCGGCAGGGTAGCGCCCAGGCTACCAGTGGTTAGGGCTGCAGACTGAGTAACCTCCTAACAATACGCATACACAATACAATAACTATTATTATTATATTTTGTATATTATTATTTGTGTAGATGTATAGACTACCTTCATATCAAAGTTTTGATGAGGTTTAAAATAGCGCCAGCTATTGACAAACGTTGGAACTATCTCAGCGTCGTAAAGAGGTTCATGATTTACGTACATACTAGAATGTTCTGCAAAGATGTGAATTATTTTTTTATAACATTTGATAACTAGACGAGCCGGCCGTTTGCCTGATGGTAAGCATAACGCCCATAACAATTACAGTGCCGCTCAGAACTTTGAAACACAAAGGCCTGTGCGGCACTGCAGTGCGCTTGTTACCCGGAGACGTTATGTAATAAGTCTCATAAACCCAGTAACTATATAATCATCAGTACCTAATGTTTTTTGTGGAAAAAAGACGATTGGAAATTTACTACTGCCCTACCCGATGCTCAATAATGTACCAACTATTATACTTTCAGTATTTGCTAAAGGCCGTTAAAGACTTGTTTGAGATATGCATATATTTAGAAACAGCTTAAAAAGAAATTATGGAAGTGACTTAATGAGTGTTTACTAAATCGATAATTTCAACATCATCAACTGTTTAACCAACGAAAACAATAATAATCATGAAAGCTTTTCTGGGTAAATCAAGTTATAGTAGTTCATGTATTTTTTTTCAATAAATATTATTATGTGCGTGTAAACTTTGGTTTGCATAATTGTTAAAATTCCAAAACCATAGTACATGTAAGATAAACTGAAAAAAAAACGAACATGCAAATTTTTCTTCCTTCACCAATGAGGACGTTAATACAACAAATAACTAACAATAACATGACATTAATGTTACATAGAATTCAGTTAAATTAAAATAAAAAATGACACACATCAGATTTACATGAAACAAGTCAAGATAATAAAAGCGCTTAAATTACAGTCTAAACTAAAAATCTCTACTTCCCTACCCAGTTTTTTCATCATTCTTGACCTGATTTCCCACCTGGTCACTGCTTTGTGATCCTGCTAGGCTGGGCAGGTCACTTACTGACATTGGCCTCATCATGGCGTGGAAAGTACCGAGTACCATCTGAGTATCGCCCCCAATTTGCCGTTTCATCATTCTTGTAGTAGGTTCCTGGACTACTTTTGGTAGTAAACCTTTAGAAACGTACGCTTCTAGAGATGTTTCAGGTTTTACGCCGGGGAAAAAAGGTTTATCGTCTTTAGATATTTCATGTTCTGGCATGTCTTCAAAAATGCTATCACGTGTAGATATTTTCGTTTGTAGAGTCTCCTCTTTATCATCGTCGCAGTTAGGTATCATGAAATTGTGTGGCTGAACATCATTGTTTTCTGATCGTTCCATATTTAAAACCCTTTTCAAATTATCACTGGTCAACAGTAAATTGTTAAGAAGAAAATTCTTCACCATTTCCAATCTGTTGAAATTATTATGTTTCGAGAAATCAAACTCATTTATTTGGACGAAGGCCGATTGGGTAGTTGCATATAATAGACAGAAATAAAAATATTCCAAACGCATTTTTGCGACAAATTCTTCTAACGTTGTTGAGTAAAGGACGTAGGACGTTGGTGTATGAATATTTTAAAGTCGATATGTTATCTAGGTTTACATGTTACTCTACCTTTTTATCTTTTCTTCCTACCAGTGTTACTCAACTCATGATGTTCTATTTTTTCAGAAAAGTCAGACATTTTTTATGAGTTTAGGATGTAATAACTTCTTTGCGTTTTAGGATAACAAATGCTACACTATAGTCGATCAACATCGTTTGCGACATGCCGTAGAATTGTTGCGGCACATGGAGAAAGCTTTTCGTATATGTCAGAAAAAACTAAAATAAAATAGACGGCTAGAATAATAGACGGCTCCGTAGCTAAGTAGACGGCTCCGTAGCTAAGTTGGTAGTAACCCTGCCTGCAAGGCGAGGGGTCCCGGGTTCGATTCCCGGCCGGGGCAGATTTTGTGTAAGCATAAAGTTTGTTCTCGGGTTTTGGATGTTTGTGATGTGTATCTGTGTATGTCCATGCCACCTGCGACACAGGGAATCCTAGTGCGGGGGTATGAGTGTGTAAGCGTTAAAAAAAAAAAAAAAAAAAAATAGTAGTAAATCAGTGAACAGAAGTGCATCGGGTAGCGTCATTTGTACTATAATAAGGCTCTTACCGTGACCCGATTTACATAATTATGCTTATTGCCAACGAAGTTGACGAACTACGGGGTGAATCATAGCAAAGTAAATATAAAATATATAATCTATAGCTGCTCGAAGTATACCTTTTTCTATGTTATTGGTAACGAGACGAGCTGGTCGTTTGCCTGATGGTAAGCATAACGCCGGCCCATAACAATCGCAGTGCCACTCAGAACTTTGAAACACAAAGGCCTGCGCGGCACTGCAGTGCGCTCGTTACCATGAGACATTAGGTATTAAGTCTCATAAGCCCAGTAATTTCACTGGCTACTTTGCTCATCAAACCGGAACACAGTAATGCTTGCACACTACTGCTTGGCGGCATACTTCGTGAGCAAAGCGGTGGTAACAACCCAGACGGACACTCGCAGAAGGGTTAGTCCTCCCACTAACAACCAATACCTAAACCAATGTAATAGGAATTGAATCATAAGATAAGTATCAGATCTAAATCGGTTAAGAGGACAAAACAAAAGTAAATCAACAATAAAAGTTGTTAACATCAAGCAACTGTTCACGAATATAGATCATTTCAGTTTTTCATTACTTCAGATGTCAGCTTTCGCCGGCGGTTAAACAAACATTATATCGTAATGGTTCTTTTTCACATCACAACGCGTTGAGGTAGCAATCTCGGTTTGCGGGCAGTCTGTTTCCCACCCGCCCTACAACTCCACGCGTTTCTGATCGCCTGGTACTTTTACGAGAGATTCGTAAACAAAACTCGCAAAATATTTGCTATTTCTTTGTGAGCATATATTTCTTGTGTTACATACATACATGTCTTGCAAAAAGTCATGACTTTAATAAAATAATGGTAGTGTCATGGAGTTTTTTTTAAATAATCAAAATTTTTCGGACATCATGTATAGTTGACCGTTTTGTTCGTTCTATCAATGGGTAAGTGTTTAATTTTTATGACTGTTTATTAAATATACGTCATCTATACTAATATTATAAAGCAGTAAAGTTTGTAAGTGTTTTGTTTGTGTGTTACTAATCTTTGGATCCACTTACTGGTCCAATTCTAAAAATTATTTCGCTAATAGTAAGATACATTAATTTGTAAGTGTTTTCGTTCTGAGATAAGGAAGTAGGAACATTAAAACTCGCGGTCTCTGTTGAAGTTATTCGCTGATGAAGCGTCCTTATCCGTACTATAGTAAATGCCTAAGTTAGTTTGTACGTTTGTTGGTTTGTCCTTCTTTCACGCAGCAACATATAGTTTATGTAACGGAGAGTAACATAGGCTACTTTTCCCGGGAAAATGCACGGTTTCTGTGGGAACGCGGATGAAACCGCGAGTAGAAGCTAGTTATAGCTAAATTTGGTTTCATGTGATGCCACAAGATTTATAATTGCAATGTGCTACAACAAAACCGGCTATCATATCTCATCCTATATAGATACATGGAGGCAAACAGCTCAGGAGCCTCCTGGCGACTACTAAGCTTTAAATTGTTAGCTGTTGTTAGCATTAGAATCATTGTAAAAAAACTATTTTTACGAGTTTCTTGCCCTTCTTGCTCGGCCTATAACAATTTGGAACGGGCACGGTGGGTTTCTGGAAGGTTTGTTGACTTTGAGCACGGATTGGGTCTGTTGGTGTCTTTGTCATTTATTATGTTCTGATAAAGACAGCATTAGTTTTAGTCTGTGATTCGGTTAGACGAATGTTGCAGAGGCCCGCTGTTAGAGTCATTTATTTTAACTTTCATAAGTGCTCCTTTGTATTTGAATAAAGCATTTTGAATTTGAATTTATCTCTGTTTTGTAATGCTAGGGTTTGCCTTTGTAATGAAATCACTGTCAACGATTCAAAGAAGTTTGACTTGCCGTAACAACAAAGACAGGAGTATTACGCTTTTGTCATTGTCAAAAACAATATTTTAACAAATCGATGTCACAAACTCCTTTTTTGTGCAGTCAAAAGAGTCCTAACCTTTTATTGTTTACTATAGTGTGGTGTTTTCTATAAAACTTTGCTTAGGTACTAGTTTATCAACAATCTCGACTCAAAATCGAAACATCACATCAACTTAGAAATGATAGTGGGTTTAATTCTTAAGTCAATAGAGGCTTGAATCCTCAGCGACGCGCCTAAAAGGTCACAATATTTGTGTTTACGAGTCGTTTGACATGAGGGTGTATATTTGTCAATAAGTGACGTCACTAGACACACCTTTTTAACCTATCTTAACTTTGAATAATGACAAGCTGATTTCAGGTAGATGGGTCTATTTTTTGTTACCTACCTATGGAAACTTACGACGACAGAATTATACCTACATATAATATTTTTTTCGTATTGATAAATGGTCTAGAATTTCGTAAATTATTGGTGACAGACTGACAAATTGTTTGTACTGCTCGTTTGTGACGTAGCTCGTAAGCGTGATAGTGACAATCTTTTTTTTTCGGACTACTGTCCGATTGTACGAATGTACAACTAGTCTGTAGGTAAGTAAGGATGGTAGGCGTAGGCGGTACGATTCGTAGTCATAATACGGATTTCAGTTCCGACGAATTTACCCTTTACATTCAAGTGCATTATTGAGTATATGAATAAACTAAGAAATCAAATGCTTATGAGAAAAGCGTACATAACATATAAGGAAGGGCGTGGCACGTCCGATTGTTAGACGGGTCTCGTACGAGTTGGACTTGCTACTAAGAGTATCTTTACATTGGCAAATAACAAGTTTTTTATCATGACAACCCTAAAAGTCGAAAGCTAGGTTATAAAATAGGGTTTTTTCTGAAGTTTCGATCAGTAAATCTATACAAAAAAATAAAATTGAAGTGTCTGTTTGTAATATCAAAATAACAGCTTTTTACCAAATGCATATGAAAGTATATACGGTACCTATAACAAAAAACCATTTTTAAAATTTTTGTCTGTCTGTCTGCATGTTTGCTCCGGGTAATCTCCGAAACGGCTAGGCCGATTTTGACGGGACTTTCACTGGCAGATAGCTGATGTTACAAGGAGTAAATTAGGGTACTTTTCTTTTAGAAAAATATTAGGTTTCCGCGTAAAAAAATAAAAACCATGAAATCGAATATCTCCGCGCGGGTGAAACCGCGGGCAGGAGCTAGTCTTTAGTATAACTCACATTGTGTCCTCAATCTGAGCCATAATGATAGGAAAGTGAGTTCTAATTTGAAGCTTAACAAATTATAAAGTGATTTCTAATGGATCTGAAGTGACACACAGCTGTTTGTTATTTACCAGCTGTTATGTGGTGATTGTGCAAATATATATTATGCTTGTTGTCATGTTAATTAAGTTTATATTCTGTGTTTAAATAGTGTGAGGGTACATTTTCGTATTATTTTGTAATAATGTGAATTAATGTAGGTAGATATAGAAATAACATGACATCTCCCTGTTCTTGTAAGCTCCCTAGCTGAAATACACAGTTATGCAAAACTGATGTGTTTAATTGTTTACCATACGTAATAGTGGCGACGAGTGATTAAAACTATTAGAAATGGACACAAAAGCAGTGAAATTTGATGGGTTCAACCCACAAACAGACAACTGGGATATTTATCTCGATCGTTTAAAATTTTGTTTCGAGGCGAATGGCGTCGTGTTGGATGCCGCCAAACGAGCTAATTTCTTCACAGTGTGTGGATCGCGAGTGTACGAGACATTGCTTGCGTTAATTACGCCAAAAAAAGCCAGTGATGTGACATTTGATGAAATACAAATTGTGCTTACAAAACATTTTTCTCCAAAACCTAACGAAATATCGGTGTCATTTAAGTTTTACAAACGTGATCAAAAACGCGACGAATCGGTTTCTGACTACATAGCTCAGCTGAGGAAACTGAGTTCGGGATGCAATTTTTCGGACTTAGAGCGAATGTTACGTGACAGATTGGTGTGTGGAATGCGTGATGAGAGACTACAATATGAACTATTGAAACGGGACAATTTACGTTATCAGGATGTGGTGGACTCTATGTTATCGTCTGAAAGCGCGGGGCGGGACGTTCGTATGATCCAGGACGCTGCGGGCGTAGTTCCTAGCGCATCATCACCGTTCCTGCCGACAGCGCTAGCGCCTACTGTCACGCCGCCGCACGCCGTAGAACCAATGGACATTAATGTGGTTCAACCAAAAATCAACGTTCGTTTATGTTATCGTTGTGGCGATCGTCACGCCGGAGAGTGTCGTTTTATTAACACCGTGTGTAGATTCTGCCGGAAAAAAGGACACTTAGAAAAAGTTTGCATAAGCAAAAAAAAGCAGACAGGCCATCATGTTAATTGTGCTTCGGACACTGATAATCGATTAAATGGAGTATACTGCGTACAGAGCATTAATCGCACCCGCGTACCACCATTCGAATTGGAGATGCTACTAGCAGGCATGCCGGTCCGCATGCAGGTGGACACAGGCGCCAGTTTCTCCATCGTCAACGAGCGCACCTGGCACACACTGCGCGCCCGCCTGCCGCGCACCGCGCTGCGCCGCGTCGACGTCTCGCTGCGTACATGGACTGAGACGCCAGTCCAACTTCTAGGACAGATTTCGGTGTCCGTACAATATAATGGCGTTGTGCGAGACCTCTGCGCTATGGTCGCAAAAGGGAATGGACCTAATCTGCTTGGCCGTGATTGGCTTGCTCCCCTCAATATAACTATGAACATAAACTTTGTTTCGAACGTCGACAACATCGAAATCGAGCGAGTACTAACCACACACAGGGATGTATTTAAAGACGGGCTCGGTACCTACCGTGGACAACCGGTGGCGATACATCTTAAGAAAGACGCTACACCGAAGTTTTTGAAAGCTCGACCTGTTCCCTTTGCGATTAAGGACAGAGTAGAGAAAGAGATAGACAGACTAGAACGCGAAGGAGTACTGCGACCGACCTCATACTCGGAGTGGGCGACACCGGTCGTTCCGATTGTGAAAAAGTCGGGTGAGATTAGATTATGCGGAGATTACCGTAGCACGGTGAATGAAGCAACTGAGTCGGATACATATCCCATGCCCACGGCAAACGAAGTCTTCGCTACAATAGCTGGAGGAAAAATATTTACGACTTTAGATTTGGACAGGGCATACACACAAGTGATTGTCACCAAGGACACGTCAAAGCTACTTACTTTGAATACTTGCAAGGGCCTTTACACCGTACATCGTCTGGCATTTGGAGTAAAGGCGTGCCCAGGAATTTTTCAGCGTCTAATGACTTCTCTACTGGCAGGCATCCCAGGGGTTGCTGTCCTAATTGATGACGTCATAATAAGCGGCCGTACAATGCAGGAAATGCAAGAGAGGCTAGACGCTGTACTGGGACGAGTCGAACGAGCCGGTTTTCGACTAAATAAAAACAAATGCAAGTTTGCCAGAGAAAAAGTCGAATTTCTCGGTTTCGTCATTGACTCGGAGGGCATTCACCCGGCACCTAGCAAAATAGAATCGATAATGAATACCCCTGAGCCCAAGAATAAGCGCGAATTGCAGGCTTTTCTCGGCCTCTATAACTTTTATGAACGCTTTGTGCCACGGAAAGCGACATTACTAGAGCCTTTACATAGGCTATTAGAAAGAACACAACCATGGAAGTGGACAGAACGTGAACAGAACGCATTTGATGAGGCAAAACGTTTCATTACTTTTGACTTGACGCTGGTATATTATGATTTAAATAAACCACTGATGCTTACTTGTGATAGCTCCGAATACGGAGTTGGAGCTGTGCTATCACATGAAATAGAAGACGGTCAAGAACGCCCGATAGCCATGGCATCCAGAACACTTCATTCACATGAAAGACGTTATTCACAGCTGGACAAAGAGGCAGCATCTATCATGTTTGGCATTACTAAGTTCCATAATTATCTTATGGGGCGACATTTCCGAATAGTTACAGACCACAAGCCATTGCTAGGCATTTTTGATCCGAAGAAACCTATGTCAAATATGTTATCACCTCGTCTAACTAGAATCGCGATTGCTTTAACGTCTTACAGCTATGAAATAGTATACAAACCAGGACCGCAAATTGGCAATGCAGATAGTTTAAGTCGATGGCCTCAACCGGTTCCAGAGGAACCTGAACAGCAGCTTGGTGAGATTTTGCTAATGGCTGAAACTCCAGAAGACTTTCCGTATGACGTTGAACGTATAGCTTCGGAAACAAGACGTGATAAAACATTATCTCAGGTCGTTTACTACATACAACGCGGTTGGCCTGCTAGAGTTACCGACAGTGACCTTCGCCCATTTTGGCTTAACCGCTTAGAATTATCGCTGCAAGATGATTGTATACTGCTGGGCTGCCGTGTAGTGGTTCCGAAATCACTTCGCCGGGCAGTCTTGAAAATGTTACACAGAACACATTCTGGAATAGTACACACTAAGGCTTTGGCTAGAAGCTATGTGTGGTGGCCCCGCCTTAATGAAGATATTGAATCTCTTGTGAGCAACTGTAACAAGTGTCTTGAACATCGACACATGCCTCCTAAGACTACACATGAATGGATCACACCAACAAGACCATGGTCTAGAATACACTTAGATTTTGCTGGACCATTCCAAAATAGATATTTTTTGATAATCGTGGACGCGTATTCGCGTTGGCCTGAGGTATTCATGGTAAACAACACAACATCGGCCACAGTCGTTAAGCTTTTAAGGACCGTATTTGCTACACATGGATTATGTGACGTGGTGGTATCTGATAATGGCACATCATTTGTTTCCGGCGAAACCAAACAGTTCCTTGACGCTAATAATATCCGTCACGTGACTACAGCTCCATACCACCCTGCTACAAATGGGCTGGCTGAACGGATGGTACAAACCATCAAAGATAAACTGCGCAAAATGGATGATTTAGACTGGAATGTAAGAATTCCGAACCTGTTGTTGGGTCTACGAGTCACCCCATGCAGTACAACCAATAAAACCCCGGCTGAATTACTTATGAACAGGCGTTTACGTACACTATTGGATACAATACATCCAGACAATATGCAGCATAAAAAAGCAGAGAGGCAAATTAGTAATAACAGTCAGAATAAAACTAGGGAGACGAATGTTGGGCAAAAGGTTATGTATAGAAATTACAGTCATATAGGTGCACGTTGGTTGCCAGGGATAGTAATCAACAAGAATGGTCCCTCAAGCTACAGAGTTGAAACCGATGATGGTACTGTGGTTAATCGTCACATTGACCAACTTATTCAAACAAAAATAACAGAGCCCAGGGGAGAAGAGGGAGAGAAAACAGTTACAGTCGCAGTAACTAATGAAAACAGTAATGAAGAGAATAGATACCACGGAAGAGATGATGACAGAAGAGAGACAGATACACAAGACAGCCAAGAGTCTGATATGATTATAGAGATTCCAGATGCGGACAAGTGGGCAGACATTCTTGGGATTCCACCATTTGAGACATCCCAATCCGCAGCAGGGAAAATTAAGAATAAATTAGATGTTCATTCTAGAACTCCATATCAGAGACCTCATTGTTCTAAAGATGATCAATATTTTATGTGTTAGATTTACTTTATGTGTACCTTTAATTATTAGAGTTGTGCTTATGACTTGTAGAAGTTAATCCATACTTAAGGGGGAGGTATGTCATGTTAATTAAGTTTATATTCTGTGTTTAAATAGTGTGAGGGTACATTTTCGTATTATTTTGTAATAATGTGAATTAATGTAGGTAGATATAGAAATAACATGACATCTCCCTGTTCTTGTAAGCTCCCTAGCTGAAATACACAGTTATGCAAAACTGATGTGTTTAATTGTTTACCATACGTAATACTTGTACTGATAGTGAAAAATGTTATGTACTTCAGTAAATATTCATTTAGATGTATAGAGGAAATTTAATTTCGCTAGTCTATTATTGCTTGTGTACCGAACGTTAAAAATGTTTAATCTATTTCTTCTGTGTGAGCTTTCTCAAGGCAATGTTTAGGCTTCAAATTGTCAATCAATCTTGTATAAAATTGCAGGCGAATATTTGCTGTATGTATTCTATTTACAAACAGACTGATATCAGTCACTTTGACAGCATTACATATGTAATGTTCTTTTGTTTTGCTAGGTTTTCAATGCTTTTTTTACTTTGAATTCGTTTCGACAAGGTTTGACAGCGATGTCACATGTTGCGGTCGATGGTCAAGCACGCTTGCTGTTACTCAAACAACTACATTCACACTATTTGTCATTGATTATACTAAGCATAGACAAATTTTGGCCTAAATTCTGGAGATATAGCGAAAATACAGAGTGCATTGCTACTTACGATGAAAATGAAAAGTTTTGCCGTTAATTCTTGCCGAGATTTTGTTGTACAAAATAACTGCCTCTTCATTTAACAGAGTGCTAGAATTTAAAGGAACCTAAAGTGTGAAGTTTTTTATAACTTTGAATTGTATGGTTTTCCGTTTAAAGTACCTAACTGTATATTTCGAAGCCAGTGTGTAGCATAGTGTCTTTAATGTATCAATTTGCGCCTAATGTTTTATTATCGATGCTTTTACTATATTGATTTTATTGAATTTGAATTTGAATTTGAATTGATAAGCGCCTCGTTTAGGTCCGAGACTCGATTTATATAAAACAGGATCAATTTGTAAATCAGTGAATAGCTCGCTTCCAGCGTTTGGACTTATTTCGCGTTACCAGGAAATTATATATTTTACTTAAATGCAGAATGCAAAGATAATGATGTATAGCTATAAATCTACGAAAAATCCCAATTACACATTGGGACCTTTATATCAGAAGAAGTTAATACGTAAGTATACAATTTTGATAGCCAATTTCAATATAAAATTTTTGGTATGATTTCAAATTTAAGTTACAGATTAATGGCACTTCATTATAATTATCTATACAAATAAATAAAATTGAAGTGACTGTTTGTAATATCAAAATAGCAGCTTTTTACTAAATGCATATGAAAGTATATACGGTACCAAAACAAGCATTTTTTAAATTTTTGTCTGTCTATTTGTTCCGGGTAATCTCCGAAACGGTTGGGCTGATTTTGACGGGTCTTTCACTGGCAGATAGCTGATGTTATAAGGAGTAACTTAAGTTACTTTTATGTTAGAAAAATATTTAGTGTTCCGTGCAAAAAAATAAAACCCATGAAATCCAGTATCTCCGAGTGGGTGAAACCGCGGGCAGCAACTAGATAAAAGTAAGAATGTAATGTCAACTTTAATACTACTAATTATTACCGTCCAAAACCTAATATCCAATAGCATCACTTCATTCTGTTAAGACGAGTAGTGGGCTCCATTTATATATCGATAATACACAATGCACAATTAGTTAGTTTGTTAGTGGGAGGACTAACTCTTCTGCGAGTGTCCGTCTGGGTTGTTACCACCGCTTTGCTCGTGAAGTCTGCCGCCAAGCAGTAGTGTGCAAACATTACTGTGTTCCGGTTTGATGAGCAGAGTAGCCAGTGAAATTACTGGGCTTATGAGACTTAATACCTAATGTCTCAGGGTAACGAGCGCATTGCAGAGCCGCGCAGGCCTTTGTGTTTCAAAGTTCAGGGTGGCACTACAATTGTTGTGAGCCGGCGTTATGCTTACCATCAGGCAAACGACCAGCTCGTTTCGTTACCTAATAACATAAAAAAAAATTAATCTCACCTGTGTGAGAATAACAGATATACACCCTGAGTTTGAATTGGTACGTCATCTTGAAAGGGGATGAATCATGGAGGTCAACAACATTTGTGAACAATTGTGTTTTTTTGAAATTCGGAATTTTTCATTGAAAAAAAAGACATTTAAAGTGCACGTTAAAATTCTACTACAGAACTTCCGGGCAGCCCTAGATCATTTGATTCCCTTCAACTATGTTGAACATTCATAAAAGATGATGTTGATTAGAACAGACTTGAAAATATTCCAGAAAATGTCGCGTACTTCACGTTGGAAGTGAATTATTTTTGTATGGAAATTTAGAATGACTTATATCTAAGGGCGCTTGTCACAACTTGTCGACAACTACGGCCCTAATCACCCCTTCCGGAATAACATACCAATTCAAACTCAACCTGTATATTATATGAATTGACTATATTACTTACTAATATCATATTATTGTAATAAGTTCCTATTGTAATCCTACTAGTCCTACTTAATATTATAAATGCGAAAGTGTGTTTGTCTGTTTGTTGGTTTGTCCTTCTTTTACGCAGCAACGGAGCAACGGATCGGCGTAATTTTGGGCATAGTTATAGTTTATGGACCGGAGAGTAACATAAGCTACTTTTTATTCCGGAAAATGCATGGTTCCTGTAGGAACGCGGGTGAAAACCGCGGGCAGAAGCTAGTAAGTGCCTATTTTGTTAACATCGCAGCTGGAAATTCATAAATCACCTTATATATAGTAACTCAAGTGTTTGTGTCGGCACTTTCACAACGCAATCATAATGTTGTAACAATGTTTGATATATGTACCACCAGCAAACTAGCGATAACGAATATTCTCTCATTTAGGTTGATTTTTGGGAAAAACATGACACTGAGCCAATCCAATCCAATAGACATATTAGAACCGCGGGCAGAAGCTAGTGCTTCTGCCCGCAGTTTTCACCCGCGTTCCCACAGGAACCGGCATTTTTCCAGGATAAAAAGTAGCCTATGCTACTTTCCGGTCCATAAACTATATCTATGTCAAAAATCACGCCGATACGTTGCTCCGTTACTGCGTGAAAGAAGGACAAACCAACAAACACACTTTCGCATTTATAATACTAGCTTCTGTCCGCGGTTTTCACCCGCGTTCCCACAGGAACCGTGCATTTTTCCGTGATAAAAAGTAGCTTATGTTACTCTCCGGTCCACAAACTATATCTATGCCAAAAATCACGTCGATCCGTTGCTTCGTTACTGCGTGAAAGAAGGACAAACCAACAAACACACTTTCGCATTTATAATATTAGTAGGATAGTAGGATTATCTGGAACCTTCAAGACACGAGTGAACAGGTATCTTCTGGGCAAGCGTGCTACATCTTCGACCGCGTCGTGAGATGATGATCAAATGCAAGCCAATTTGCTATAAAAAAAACTAGATTCAGCCCGCGGCTTTACTCGCACGAGATCAGGATGAAAAGCAGCCAATAGCATTCAGGGATAATATTTAATTATTCGGGATAGCTTCCTATTAGTTTATTTAGTGTTTAGAATCAGTGGTAGAAATTAGTGGTAACAAACAAAAAACAAACTGCTTAGTAAAGTACCTATAGATACATTATTTACCTCTAAACATAGGTACTGTTCATATATATCAACATATTAAAAATTTTGCTCCCAAAACCTAACCAATTAGATAGAGTACCTATCCACCAATATGTTCGATTACTTGATGGAAATTTTCTTTCCTAACCAAAGATATCCTGACAAATTACTTGCACACAACCCGTCTACTTCACTGGAGATAATCAAACATTAAATAGATGATAATAGATAGACGATAACTCGAAACCTAAATTATTGCTTGTGAAATTATGTGATTTATTAGGCTTAAAAAACACTAGAAACGCAAGCAATCAATTTGATAGAATAAACAATTTCACGTAATACTTGTTAAAATCAATAGGAAACACGGAAGGGAGGTAATAACAATTATTATGTTGACAGTTTGATAGTTGATAGTTTGTGTTACCTACATAACACACCACTAACTATTAGGTATAGTAGACAATGGCCTCGATTCAACAACGCACCAAATTAACTTATTTTAGTAATACTGTGCCTCCTTACATTGGAGAACATGAAAACTTTTTTGCTCATAATGGACCTACCATTATGGGCAAAGTAGTCGGGGAAATTATTGGGCTAATGAGCCAATATGCTTAATGTTGCACGGTAAAGCGCGCAAGGCAGTACCTACGTGACAACCTTTGTGTGTCTGAGTGACACTGCAATTGTTATTGGTGTCAATTCTATCATTTCATAACTAAACTAATTTTAGTTTCGCTCTCTCTCTTTCCAATGCATAACATGAGAAACAGACGGAAGATGTCTCACAAATCTAAATTTTGTTTTAGAGCTGTCAAATATCTTTCGATCTTGATAAATTAGACGCCACTGAATTCATTGCCATTAAATTTACACTACACACAAGCAAGTGGATTAATTTGACAGGTCTAAAATATATTCCATCTCTTTCTCATGTTATGTATTGGAAAGAGAGAGAACGAAACTAAAATTAGTTTAGGTATGAAATGATAGAATTGACACCATTGTCTGGCGTCATGCTTATCATTAGACAAATGATCCGGTCGACTCGTTGTTAAATAGTATAAAAAATTTAGACCTTGAGCAGCGTCGTCTCAGCGTGTATGAATAAGACCAGCCCATATCTCTTTCCATGCGGGCCATAAGAACAGGCTAAGGTAATAAACAAGGAGTAACCAGCGTCATTATCCTTAGTCAAGACCATAATGTAAGGCGTCATGTGCCTAGCAAGCGTGATTCGTTATGGCTACCTATTACTGTGATTATGAGGGAGGCTTATGTTCAACAGTGGAAGTTTTCAGCTGATATTAGGTAATGATAATGATATTTTAGAGTCAAAATTAAGTAATCAGCTTATTTGTAACCGATATTACTCGTAAGTCTACTCGGATTCCATACTTCCATCAGTCCTCTCTTAGACCTCTCATTGCCATATTCTGACTCAGGCCTACAAGAAAAAAAGCTAGTTACCTTCTGACAATGGAAAATTGTATATTATAAATGTTTACATAGCTTAAAAATTTGGAGAAGAAGTGTTTTATAAAACATAATATTGTGAATACCTACATAGAAATTTTAAATTGTTATATGTAACAACAAGGAAGCCGTATGTGATTATATTTCTTCATCAACTACCACTGTGTTTTTTCATCGAGTATATGTCACCGCAGCCGCTATCCACCATACCTACCGCTGATGCTGCCGGGATGCACCCTGTATAACAAACCAGATTTAAAAAAAAATCTTTTCTATTTATAGATTGTATACAATTGTATGCTTTAACTGTTTTTCGTTTTTAAATTGACTTATAAATGTATTTTATCAATAAATGATTATGATTATATTTTGTAATTTTTCCAGGTTTAAATTCGGCGAGGGTCGAGGGACCATCTGAGCCGGTTGCGGAGTCGGCGTTGAATGCGTCCGACCACAACACGCACTGCGTCGTAGGCGGCGCGCACGCATTCATCCTTAGGGTGCGTATTCTATGTAATGGCATTAACGATACTTAGGTTAACATCTAGAAAACATAGGTGTACTATAAAATCTTTTTTTTTCAACGGGCTAATAGCTTTCTAATAAAAAAACATAAAACACAAAAAAACACTACACCTAACCTAGCTACAAAAACAGTTGGATAATCTACAAGCCAAGGCAGGCCTATAGATAATCCAAATTTTCTAGCCCATTACCAGTTATAAGCGTAACCAACAAGCTGGTGGTAGATAAGTACCAGCATTCGGGTTACGCGTCGTATCAATCAAACGCTCTGACAAAATTTTGAAAATATGAGCTCCCGGGCCCCCACGGGCCCAATGTTTCAAACCAAACCCAATGTCTAAAATCGTATAATACTTTGGGGATCTGACGCCGATTTAGTTACCATTTATCATATTACAAAAGAAAGCAGTACGCGCCGTCTACGACATGGGTCGACGCGTGGAAAAAAACAAGAACAAAAAAGTCTCTAAGGAGACTTACGATGACATTTTTTTATTTATTTATTTTATTTATTTTATATAACAAAATCCACAGATCTTAAAGAAAAAACCTTAATTAAACACAGCTTATAAAACTAACACCCAATTACGGATTTACTTTATATAGAAAGGATTATTAAGAGCAGGTGTGTGTGTGTGTGTGTGTGTGTGTGTGTGTGTGTGTGTGTGTGTGTGTGTGTGTGTGTGTGTGTGTGTGTGTGTGTGTGTGTGTGTGTGTGTGTGTGTGTGTGTGTGTGTGTGTGTGTGTGTGTGTGTGTGTGTGTGTGTGTGTGTGTGTGTGTGTGTGTGTGTGTGTGTGTTGTAGCAATATTAAGAGTCTTTTATAATAATGTTTAAAACATGGTTAATTGGTTAGGCAATACAATCACTTGCCAAAATTTTGAAAATATGGTGTAGGAACGGAAAAATATTGTATCATTTAACTTAAAAAGTGATGTTTATGATTTCAGTAATAAAAATAAACATAATACTGTAGTACTTACCTGAACCCAGATTCAGTAAAACTAATAAATCGTTAAATTCAGATTCTACAACAAAATTCTTAAAACAATAACAGAGTTACCACAAGGACTGTTAGGAATGTATCAATTAAAAAAGCTTATTATAAAGTTAAGGATTATTTAGATGACAAACCCACGGAGGCAAACTGTACTCAGGAGCCTCCTGGTGATACTTGGTCTAATACTTACATTTAAATTTTAAACATTGTAAAACTTTGTTGAAAATAATTCCGACGAGTTTCTTGCTTCTTAATCGGTCTAAAGAATCGTCTTGGTTTGAAATCGATTTAAAAATAGTTTTTGCATAATTCGACGACGAACTACATTGCAGTAACTTGAAAAATGTAAAACCATTATTGGCTTTAGGTAACGTATATACCTAAGTAATGTTAAGATTATTTTAAGAGCTGTGGTTTTTATGAATAAATAAATAGAATAAATGAATTTGCGAGAACCCAGTCCCGTAGCATGGTAACAACCCAATAATAAAGGCCTTTTACAAATATTTAGATATCCTATCTATCAAGTGCTTCGATGTTTCACGCCTCGTTTTCGGCTCTATAAATATTTACGAAATACGTATTGCTGTCATCGGATTTCGGTCATTCTTTGAAAAGGCATGAAAATAGTCCATGGACGTAACTCCTTCCGTTCTGTGAACGTGACGTCTTTAGTCTTTCTTCGTGTATAGACTTATATGTAAAAGGTATATTGTACGCTACATTTTGAACTTTAACTCACTGAAATAGAGTCGTAATTTCTGTAAGCAAGCTGCAAGGTGGTGGGTAGGTGTGGTTGATATGTTTCAAGTGCTTTTATTATGTTGCTCAGGTATCCAGTTTCGTTGGATTGGCGCCTCTGAAGTTCGAGTCTAGGAGCAATGGGTTCACCGTCTCAATATCCAGTGCAATGTGCGTGTATAGTTATATTCTAGTCACTATTTTAGGTAAGTAATAGTTGTTCTTTCTTATTTTAATTTTACACGTGGTCCATACTCTTATAAAATAAGGTTACCTATATATTCATGATATTGGTGTCAATTCTGTCCTTTCGTTCCTAAACCTAATTTTAGTTCCGCTTTCTCTCTTAGGGGCAGTGTAGACGCTCATGCAAACGTACGTTTGCTTGTCAGAATAACAACGCTTTTTCATCAAGCGCGCATTTCTAGTATCACGAAATCCGCGCTTGACGCAAAAGCGTTGTTATTCTGACAAGCAAACGTACGTTTGCATTAGCGTCTACGCTGCCCCTAACGAATACATAACATGAGAAAGAGATGGAAGATGTTTGAGAGATTGAAATTTAGTTTAGAGCTGTCAAATATCTTCCATCCTTGATAAATTAGACGCCACTAAATTCATTGCCTTTCAATCGACACTAGACACAAGCAAGTGGATTCACTTGACAGATCTAAAATATATTCCATCTCTTTCTCATGTTCTCATTTAGAAAGAGAGATTGGAACTAAAATTAGGTTTAGGTATGAGATGACTGATTCGACACCATTATCAAAATTAAAAAAACTTGTTAATCTAAGTTTTACACATAAGTTCCATTTATTACAGGGTTTACAACTTTATTTTATGTACCTATGTATTAAAAAAATTACATTACTAGTATTACTAACTAGCTAATACATAAATAAACACTACATCTAACCTAGCTAGCCACAAAAACAGTTAGATAATCTACAAGCCCAAGTAGGCCTATAGATAATCTAAATGTTCTAGCCCACTACCAGTTGGAAGCGTACCCAGCATGCTGGCGGCATTACCTCGTTGAACCGCAATGCTGATCCGTTGAGCCAAATGGCCATTTTAGCTTATATCGATACTAAGATAAATCTCTTTTCAAAGATAAATCTCAATTCCAAACAGAGTACTATGTCACGCTATCACGCAAATGCTGACTTCCCATCAATTCGCATGAGACTTCGTCCCGCTAAGACCCAACTAATCGTAGACACGACTAGTTTAAATTGTTGTAATAAATTAACATTGTGGTTAATTGTTACTCTGAGATTGTTACCGTTGAGCCAAATAAGTACCAGCATTTTGGTTACGCGTCGCATCAATCAAAAATCAAAAATCGTTTTACATATTTTTTATATCGTTTCAGTAATATGCACAGTGTTAGGCCTAGTCGCCGAGATCAATATCGGAGTGGAGCTGTCAGTGCGCATGTCGTCGCGCATGTCGCAGGTCGTGTCGACGTGCGACGTGCTGGTGGTGGTCGCGACAGCCGGCGCGGGCGTGTACGGAGCGCCGCGCCGCATGCGCAACATGCTCAAGTTTATGGAAAGCGTTGCAGCGGTAAGTGTGCAAATGTGAGTGTGAGTGTGAACTCCGCCGTAAAATTTCTTGCCCTTCTTCTCGATGGTGTAAGTTTTGGAACGAGGCAACTAGAGTCACTACGATTTCCGCGAGCGCCCACCTCGGGCCCGCAAGATTTAGCTTTAGCTAGATTAGGGCACACTTCAAAGGGTCGCACTCGTGCGCCGGGGCTTTTCTCTCCGACCCCCTCATCCCGGCGACGGCCCAAGCCGAGGTTCGTACCGCGTGATTCACCTCACGCGGTGCCCTTGAGGTAGTCGCCAAATTACCACTTTTTAGGGCTGAGCGCCTTCTGCGCTCTCCCGCCATTCGGTGTCGCAGTAAAGGTAGAGAGACCAAAAGCACGGCCATTAAAAAAAAGTGACTGTACATAGCTTGGGTTTTGTCTACTTACAATGTGCTGGTCGTTCTTTGAACTTTTTTATTGGATGAGACGAGAGCATCGTTTGCTGATGGTAAGCCAGTCTATAACAATTGCAATTCCACCCAGAACTTTGAATCAAAGACTTGCGCTGTACTGAAGTGTTACTCACCATGAAACATAAGGTATAATAAATAAATAATAATAAATAAACGCTTACACTCATACCCCCGCACTAGGATTCCCTGTGTCGCAGGTGGCATGGACACACACAGATACACATCACAAACACCCAAGACCCGAGAACAAACTTTATGTTTACACAAAATCTGCCCCGGCCGGGAATCGAACCCGGGACCCCTCGCTTTGCAGGCAGGGTTACTACCAACTTAGCTAAGGAGCCGACAAGCCGTATTAAGTATCAAAAGCCCAGTAATTTCACTGACTACTTTGCTCATATAACCGGAACACAGTAATGTTTGCACATCATCTTTCTGATGATAAGGGCGATCAAACTCTTATTGCTTCTCAGGTGGACAACAGCATAGGTGGAAAGTACTCAAAAGCGACGGAGCGTAGGCTCTGCGCGTTGCTTCTCTGTATACTCATATTCTTCTCAGTGCTTCTCGCTGATGACTTCTGCTTCTACGCGATGCAGGCAAAGAGGACAGACAGACAATGTGAGTAGGCACTTCTTCTCATTAAGTTTAAACGGATTACGGATCTTTGCAGGAGAGTTAGTCCTAGCAACTTGTTAAGGGAGTGATATAAAGGGAGACTTGATGTGATGATATTAAGAGTTGCACTAATACCAATAATTCTCTATATTTTAGGGGATGTCGTAAAAAATTACATCGGGTTCTACCTGCTGTGGTACGTGGTGATGATGCTGGAATTGCAGTTTGCGTTCACAGCGCTGTCGGTGCGAGCGCGGTTCCAGGCAGTTAACGACGCCTTAGCTTTGACTGCCCGACAGGTTTCTATAGCGTGTAAGATTTGTTACTGTTTTTTATTCTCGATCGATAAAGGACCACCTTCTCATGTGATCTTAAGCGACAGTGTAAACAAAGTAAGTGTAAATTTGTTAGTGGGAGGACTAACTCTTCTGCGAGTGTCCGTCTGGGTTGTTACCACCGCTTTGCTCGTGAAGTCTGCCGCCAAGCAGTAGTGTGCAAGCATTACTGTGTTCCGGTTTGATGAGCAGAGTATCCAGTGAAATTACTGGGCTTATGAGACTTAATACCTAATGTCTCAGGGTAACGAGCGCATTGCAGTGCCGCGTAGGCCTTTGTGTTTCAAAGTTCTGGGTGGCACTGCAATTGTTATGGGCCTGCGTTATGCTTACCATCGGGCAAACGACCAGCTCGTCTCGTTACCTAAAAACATAAAAAAAAGTTGAAACACGGCAAAGTTAAAACGGAAACTCGTCCTTGAGACCTAAACACACGCTGCCAGAAACACACCGATGTCACCAATATAGCTGCTTGGTGAAGACAGGCTTTCAATTTGAGGATATTAGCTAGGCTGGTGAGCTCAAGAAAAAGGCACAAATGGAATGGAATCGACTCATATATGAGCAAACGAGTGAGATCATTGGCCCGGTGTTTTGCCAATGGATCACCAACTGAAGTATGTCTAATCTCATCAAAGATATGTGGCTCTGTGGCAAGTTGGTAATAACCTTGCTTGCCTGCAAAGCGCAATGCGGAGTCCTTAGATCCCCGGCAGGGGCAATCTTGGTGTGGTCACATAAAGTTTGTTATCGAACCTTGGATGTTGGTCTTGTGTATCTGTGTATTTTCCAGCCGTCTTTTTTTTTTAATTGGTACTTAACGAGACGAGCTGGTCGTTTGCCTGATGGTAAGCATAACGCCAGCCCATAACAATTGCAGTGCCACCCAGAACTTTGAAACACAAAGGCCTGCGCGGCACTGCAGTGCGCTCGTTACCCTGAGACATTAGGTATTAAGTCTCATAAGCCCAGTAATTTCACTGGCTACTCTGCTCATCGAACAGGAACACAGTAATGCTTGCACACTACTGCTTGGCGGCATACTTCACTCACAAAGCGGTGGTAACAACCCAGACGGACACTCGCAGAAGGGTTAGTCCTCCCACTAACAAATATCTGTATCTATATATCTGCGACATATGTAGTCTTATTGCAGGGGTGAGTATGATAGTTATTTTATTTATTGATGAATTAATTTTATTTACTCTGTTCCAGTGGAAAAACCCAAGGGTTCGGCACCTCTGAACATATACGCGATCCGAGTAGCACCGGTGGATCCCCAGCGGTCAGTCAACGTCAGCCTTCTAGTTGACTCCATGGTTGCGATGGAACAGCCTGTTATTATAAGAAAATCAGGTACAAAACATGATTTGCGGTATTTTTAAGACTATCTACATATTAACAGGACACTATTACATATATTACATTATAACAGGTTATTATGAATTGACGACCGCCCGATATTTCGATACTAACAAGAATCATGTTCACGGGAATACTGGCCAACTGCGGGTGAATGGTAATCGAATTACGAGTTAACTTGTTAGTGGTAGGACTAACTCTTCTGCGAGTGTCCATCTGGGTTGTTACCACCGCTTTGCTCGTGAAGTATGCCGCCAAGCAGTAATGTGCAAGCGTGACTGTGTCCCGGTTTGATGAGCAGAGTAGCCAGTGAAATTACTGGGCTTATGAGACTTAATACCTAATGTCTCAGGGTAACGAGCGTACTGCTGTGCCGCGCAGGCCTTTGTGTTTCGGAGTTCTGGGTGGCACTGCAATTGTTATGGGCCGGCGTTATGATTACCATCAGGCAAACGACCAGCTCGTCTCGTTACCAAATAACATAAAAAACACTTGGTATTTTTTTCGGTTCCAGTCCGTGGAAGTCCCCGGCTAGCCGTGGCGCCGTGCGAGGCGGTGCGCCGCCTGGCCGCGCTGCACGGCACGTTGTGCGAGGTGGTGCGCCACGTCGACGGCAGCTACGGCCTGCCGCTGGTGGTGGTGCTGATATCAACACTATTGCACCTAATCGTCACACCTTACTTCTTGATTATGGAGATTAGTGAGTATTTTGATGAAGTCCTACTAATATTATAAATGCGAAAGTGTGTTTGTTGGTTTGTTGGCTTGTTGGTTTGTCCTTCTTTCACGCAGTAACGGAGCAACGGATTGACGTGATTTTTGGCATAGATATAGTTTATGGACCGGAGAGTAACATAGGCTACTTTTTAACCGACTTCCAAAAAAGGAGGATGTTATCAATTCGTCGGGTTTGTTACCTCAGATCTTGGTCATTTATAAACCGATTTGGAAAATTCTTTTTTTATTTGAAAGGGTATACTTTCAGATTGGTCCCATAAAAATTTCATTAAAATCGATTCAGTAGTTTGTCGCTGAAGTAGGTTCGTCGCTTTTTTAAAGCAATTTTTTTTTTATTCTGGTAAAATCCACGGTTCCTTTGGGAACGCGGGTGAAAACCGCGGGCGGAAGCTGGTTTGATTATATTTTGGATGCAAGAGGCGAGTAGCCGATCCAAGTAATGTTGTGTGAGGGCCTCAGCAGTTGATGTCTTCCGGCAGATGATAGTTTGCTGATACGGGTATAGCCGTCTTGGAAGATCTTTATCACGCCTTCAGCGCAAGTAAAAACTAACATGACTACGAAATCAGCCGCGCTCTAGTTTAGCAATGCTGATTTCGTCAATTGTAAACCTATTTTGCAAATTCTTTTGTTTTTTTAAGTTGTCCCATATCGAATTGGTCCCATATACATTTTATGAAAGAACGCCTTAAGGTGAAAAAATTAGAGTTGAATTTTCATATATTTCGGTAAAAAAAATGAGAGTTGAATTTTCATATTTTATGGCATTTTCATCAAATTCAGTTCCCGCTTTTTTAAAAGCTATTCTACTTCTTTTTCTTTATTTCACATTTTCTTCTTCTTTCTAAGCATTTTTTAACATGTCTGTTTCAGTTGTCTCTACAAACAGGGTACATTTCCTAGTTCTACAGTTCCTATGGTGCCTGACTCACATGCTGCGAATGATGGTTGTGGTGGAGCCTTGCCACTACACCATTACTGAGGTTTGTAAAATCGAAGGCCCACTGCTATGTAACTAGTATTTGTACTAGGTACCTACTTCGTACAAATATTATATATGCTAAAGCTTGTGTATGTTTGTGTGTGTATGTTTGTTACCACGTATCTGCTTAATAACTAAACTAATTTTAGTTAATTTTTTTTCAATTAATTCATTATGAATCGTTTGAACTATATTTAGACCATTTTGATGTCTGATAGTTCAATCGACTTTTAATTATATTCTAAGTTTTTTTTGATAGGAGCTATAGTTCTGTTTTAGTTATTAATTTTTATTCTGTATATATTAAATAAATTTATATTATAATATTGAGTTTTGAATGTATATATTATTAATCTGGAATAAGACATGGACTATAAGGATATAAACCACGCAGATATAAACGGGCAGAAGCTAGTAGTAAATAATTACTAAAAATATTGTCTTATTTTGTGTTTGTTTTTCGTTCTGTTTATTTCATCTTTATTTCAGACTCCTATTTATTTATGTTCAATACTGATTTACTTATGAACTACACCCAAGTTTCGTGACGATTCTAGACCAGTCTCAAGCTATATAGAACCTTACATCGTGGAGCATTTATTTTACCTTTAGGGTATTCAAATTAAATGTTTTTATTCATATGGACTCCAGGGGAGCGCTCCTGAAAATTAAATGATTAGATTCCCGTTTCAAGTATACAATCGATCGGGAAGAAGGGCAGCAAACACGTCGGCATTTATTTGCAAAAATATTTTTTACAATGTTTCTAATACCAAAAATTTTAGTCTAGTATTTAAGTTTAGTATAAGAGAGCGTACGTTGTTATCCTTTACTATTTCTTTTCAGGAAAGAAGAACAGAAAGCCTAGTCTGTCGCCTAATGAATTCTGCGCCATCTACCGGCGCCCTTCCCACCCGGATTAAGCTATTCTCTCGTCAACTACTATTGCAGTCCGTTTGCTACTCTCCAATGGGCATGTGCACTCTAGACCGTCCCTTAGTCGCAACTGTAAGTAAAACCAGAGCTAGATGTCGTGCGCAACCGGCATTGACTATCTACTCGGTAAATAGGTTTGTTTCTGTGTGAGCGTTTTCCACCTTCGGGCCATTCTCACTTTCCATAAGGTGAGATGACGCAAAACGCAAACCCATCTTTTATACAAAAAAATAAAATTGAAGTGTCTGTTTGTAATATCAAAATAACAGCTTTTTACTAAATGCATATGAAAGTATGTATACACTATACACGGTACCTATAACAAAACAACCATTTTTTTTTATTTTTGTCGTTCTGTCCGTTTATTCCGGGTAATCTCAGAAACGGCTGGACCGATTTTGACGGGAGTTTCACTGTCAGATAGCTGATGTTACAAGGAGTAACTTAGGATACGTGGGCGAAGCCACGGGGCATAGCTAGTCACAAATAAAAACGATTCTGCATTTCATCGCATTCGTGACCCTCAGACATTAGGTATGAAGTCCCATAACCCCACAGTAACTCACTGACAACAACTTCAATGACTAATTTGCTCATCAAACCGGAACACAGTAATAATGCTTGCACTAAATTACTTTGGATTGCATTACTATCTAACGTGTTGTTTTTGTCTATGAATAATTATGGAAATAACTTTGCCTTCCTTATTTAACTTTTCTAAGTAAATATGTAACATACATGGTTTTATTTCAGGTAATTGGTGCGGTGACAACATATTTAGTAATATTGATACAGTTCCAAAGATACGATGACTAACTGTAAAGTTCAAATCTACAAGCACTATATTCCTCTCAGAATTCATTCAGCATCCAAAAACAAAGTTTTGGAAAACTAACCATGATCGAGGACTATTATAATTCATTCATACCAAAAATCTCCGAATTTGTATTGATACTCTATAGTTTTATTTCTAATAGTTTAGTTGCGTTGACGTGTTAGAAAAGTCTTGTAAATAAATGATGAAATGAAAATCAAGAATAAGAAAATACAAAATAAAACCTAATAAAGAAAAATTTTTGTACAACTTTCAGTATAACTACTCTACCTATTAAATCTCTAATTTTTTTACTAAGTTTCAAAGTGGTAAAGAGGTCTGCCCTCTTTAAGATATTTTTACTATCGTATCGAAATGAAACTGAATGCATATGTATTTTGGATGACAACACTATAATTTTGTATCATGGAGCTGATCTGATGATGGACCCAGGAGGTGGATGATGGAACTCTTCAGTGGCTACAAGTAAACACTTCGAGTTTGGGCTCGTATGATTCGTTTTGACGAGTCCAATAGATTGGTATCAAAGTTGATGGAAGAGCCAGGAGGTGGAAGTGTTTTTTAGTTTCTTTAAACTACCTGTAAGATATGTTAAGATCCTAATTAACTATGATGTAAATACTATCACTGGCTCACGGTCACACCAAGCCTTACCTATACCATTATATTTTCCTTGGAACTCACACAGAGTTCCGCATAACCTTCGCCTTCCACCCGGCGTGTCCGTCTACCACAGATTACTATATATGTATGCCGTCTACTCGACCACAGACTATACCGAGAAGGTACCACAATGTCTGGACCTCTCATCTGTCACTGTCAAGACTCAAGTACGGCCAACCGCTTGTGTGTGTGAGACAGTGTACTATACCTATTTAGATAGGTACAAAACTACATACACTGAACTACCTATAATTATTTTCAGTCGATTCGCACAATTTCGCCAAAATGTAACGATGGGTACCGAACAGTTTTGTTTAAATTGTTAGTTAATGGTCCATGAAGTGGCGGGAAATTTGGCTTTTTGTGTTTTTAACCCCGATAACATAAAATTTTTGAGAATATTTTGTTATTCGCGTAAATAGCAAACAAATATTATACTACTTTTAATATGTTACTTTGACTTTGAAATTAAACCAAATTGAAAAATTTGTACATTTTTATAACATGTGACAGTTTTTATATTTAAGGTATATTTTATTATTAATTAAAATGTAAAGAATCTGATGGTGTCAATAAAGTTACTAATAAATAATAAAATTGTTGAATTTGGGAAATTTTTAGATGCAGTATCTTTGTGGAAATTATATATTTTTTGTGAATTTCATTTTTATTGTGTTAATATGATCTTCTTAAAACTGTATAATGACAAATTATATACTTTGATCATTAATCGCTGCGTGACCTCACTTCTACTCAACTTCAACACCTTAATGTATTCTAGAAGAGGATAGAAATAGAATTCAAATCGCTAAATTGTAGTCAGCATGCAATTGTACACTAGGAAGTTCCTTCTGGACTAACAGCAGTAAAACATAAAACTCGAGTTCCTCCAACACGCAGTAAGCGAATGTAATTCCCAATAGTGACACAGTGTAAACAAATATATAGATGGACATCTACGTAGAATTTTTCGTCTCATCCGATTATATTGTTGACGAAGTAAAGGGACTGATGATGCCACTCAAATTAATCCATTTGCAATTTGTAAATTAATTGTAAATTTAACGAATATTAATTTTCTTTCTATACAAAAAAGTTATTGGACAAGTTTAATTTATTTTGACGAAAGCGGAATCTGACCAACGTGAACATAATCAAAATAAAGTAGATTTATTCTTAACTCAGATTGTTCTGCATTACTAAAAAATATAGTTGAGTGAATGGAGTACGTACCTACTAGTCAAATGCTTACCATCATGTACAAAAAGACACATGGAAGCAAGGCAAAAAAATAGTATTTAGACTACTGTTTTAGTTGCACTGTGTCATAACGTTGCAGTGCCTGATGAAAATCTAATAGCAAAGTTGAGCGCAAAGGGGTTCGTTTTGCACACCCTCCCGCCAAGTTTTAATGCATCCTCATCCACAAATGTGAAACCATTTTGCATTGCATTACACGAAATTAAATTTGCAGTGAAATGAAGACTTTGTATTTTGTATTGTGCTAGTGTTTGAGAACGATAAAACTTGAAACTTTTGTTAGATATGAGGATGTTTATTACCAATAATAAGTTCCAAGCTTGAGATATTGTTTATACTAGGGATTTACAAGGCTTATGCCCTAGATAAAAGAGGTGAGAATTGCAAACAGCTTAGGCTATTTTTGTTTAATCAGGGTATGAAACTTTTGTCAGTGTTTTGTCGTTTCTTTTTTCGTTCGGAAGCTAAGATGGCACAGACAAACTCTCACATGGATAAACTCTCTGTTTTGTGTACACGCGTTAAACTTATAGAACCACTGTGATCGCGTTAGAGGCTAAAACAGAAAAAAAAAGTTTTTTTTTGGTACTTAAGCCAGGCAGCACGAGCTCTGGGCAGGTTTTATTTAATCTGTGGAAAATTGATAAATGTGTAGGTACTGTAGATGTCGTTATGTTTTTTATTTATGGCTTGTCACACATGCACCTCACGGCGGCCATTTTGTGAATAATAACATAGAGTTTACGGTTGTAGTGACGGGACTCGAATCGTGAAATAAGGTTCAAGTCCTTATTTTTTACTCTCATCAGTGGTGTCAATTCTAACCTCACGAACCTAAACATAATATTAGATACACTCTCTCTTTTTAAATAAGATCATGAGAAAGAGATATAATATTTTTATACCTGACAAAATAACCCCCTTTCTTTCTTAGAAGTCCAATAATGTAAACAATCTTATCGGCTCACCAACCGACAATGACATAAATTGAAATTAAAATCCGCATCATGTCATTGGTTGGCAATCAAATCACTATTGCTGTCATTGGTTGGCATCTACTGATACGAGATCGTTTACATTATTGAACAACTAATAAAATTCCTCGTATAATGTAAATTAGAGTCATCTCAAGACTCATTCTCAATTCAAATTCTCAAGGTTAATTTACTATGCTAGCTTATGTTAAAAATGATGTCATTAATGGCGGTCATTTTTTTCTATACAGAGTACCCAGTGAAATTACTGGGCTTATGAGACTTTAGGTAATGTCTCAGGGTAACGAGCGCACTGCAGTGCCGCGCAGGCCTTTGTGTTTCAAAGTTCTGGGTGGCACTGCAAATGTTATGGGTGGCGTTATGCTTACCATCAGGCAAACGACCAGTTCGTCTCGTTACCAAAAACTATTTAAAAAAAATGTACCTACCGGAGGAGTATCCACCCTAAACGAGGAGTATCAACACAAGCGATACCTACATGGCAAAATTATGTGTCATGTGACTCATGTTCCAGCACTACAAGCAACGGGTTTGTACAAGGTTTTATGAGCGTGTGTAGCAGTGTGAGTGTGTGTGTATGAGATTATGCATCTGTCTGCAAATCTGCAAGTTATGACGCGAGCAGGTGATACCTTTCGCGACTAATATGTATAGTGTTTATATGGGATTCTATAATTAAAAATTAAAATTCTTTATGAAATATATATTGTAGCTTTTGCCGACACTAGCGGATGTTCACGCAAATATATACATCACAAAAATTTCGCTTTTAACAGGATTCGAACCTGCGTCTTTTGGTTTTCTAGACCAGACGCCTTAACCAACTAGGCTATGGGAGCAATCGATGTTGGCTGCGAAATTATTTATTCCCATGCATTGGCCCCAGTAATACTTGAAAGCTAAAATAACTGTCCGTACTAAGTAGGTAGGTACGTATAGACCGATCAAGAAGAACGCGCGTGGAGATATTGGATTTCATGGGTTTTATTTTTTTGCGCGGAACCCTAATTCATTTTCTAACATTAAAGTAGCCTAAGTTACTCATTGTATCATCAGCTATCTGCCAGTGAAAGTCCCGTCAAAATCGGTCCAGCCTTTTTGGAGATTACTCGGAACAAACAGACAGACAGACAAAATTTTAAAAAATTGTTGATTTGTTGTAGGTACCGTATATACTTTCATATGCATTTAGAAAAAACGCTGTTATTTTGATATTACAAACAGACACTTCAATTTTATTTATTTGTATAGATTAGCTATTGTTACTTGGGCTATAATCGTACTTATTTCGATTCAAGGAACGATTTACCGAGTGCGGTATAGGAATTGCGTCATGTATCTTCGTTCGGGCTGCTTCCGAGATCTGTATGCAAGAGAGGAAACTCGGCAGAGAACTGCTAAGTATCTATTACATCCGCCACTTTAGTGCCGCAATTCCAAGATGCATTCCGTTGTGGACACACGGGCTTGTGATTGGATGATCAAAAATAAAAAAGTGTCAAACTAAACAAGCACAATCACTTACACACTCATACCCTGCACTAGAATTCCCTGTGTCGCAGATGACACCACGAACTATACTTAACATCAGGTGAGACAGCGGTCCAACGCAATATGCTATGAAAAAAATTTATTAACCGGATGTGACCATTCTTTTTTATTGGCTTACATTTACTTCAACTTAGAGAACAGGGGAAGTTTCATCAAAATCGGTTCAGCAGTTTCCAAGATATGGACTAATTTATGTATGTTTATTTTTTTTAACTGGCTAAATGCCTTTATTAACTAGCTAATACATAAATAAACACTACATCTAACCTAGCTAGCTACAAAAACAGTTGGATAATCTACAAGCCCTAGTAGGCCTATAGATAATCCAAATGTTCTAGCCCACTACCAGTAGGAAGCGTACCCAGCATGCTGGCGGCATTGCCACGTTGAACCGCAATGCTGATCCGTTGAGCCAAATAGTTACCAGCATTTTGGTTACGCGTCGCATCAATCAAACGCTCTGACAAAATTTTGAAAATATTATGAGCTCCCGGCCCCCACGGACCCAATGTTTCAACACCAAACGGCTCAAATATGTAACCGCTCCCGAGGTTAGCATATTTGCGCCGCTTGAGTCGCTCAGCCGAAGAAGCCGCGGCGCCAGCCCTAATTTGTGTCTCGGAAATATGAGACGGTGCCAAAGTGTCGACACAAGTAGCGTCCCACACTAGGGGCCGCCCCAATTTCCAAGGAACGAGCGTCATTCCGTCAGGCCTTTTACCATCGTCACGCATAAGACCATTCGGTTCGAGAATGGCTGCTACATTGGCGCTGGTAAAAGCCCGGCGGATGATGTCATTAAGACTGGCGTGACGGGAAATTCGACCGGCACTTCTGGAACAAGAGAGGCCGTGATGACCGAGCTGATCGACAGCAGTACCACACTGGCAGCGATGGGCAACATAGCACCTCGCACCCAAACGTAAGCAAACAGCAAGACGAAAAGCGGATGGATCTAATAGGTTACCTGTATTAAAAGAAGGGACGGCCTGCAACCAAAGCCCAGATTCCCACACAGAAACTGCAAGAAGACGAGCACGATCTGCGACACTAAGGCACGTATCTAAAAGACCTTTCCGTGCTAGGTCGCAGATCGGTCGATCCCACAACTTCTGTGAGGACAAAACCATAGGGAAATCAGTATTCGGGCAAGCCATCCCCCAGGCATTCTTGGCCTCCGTCAAGTGAGCTACTTCAAAATGACCTAAAGAATCTAATGATGGTGCTAAAATTTTTTCTATTAATTTATACGTACCATGGACAGAGGACAAGAACGCCGGTAGAGCAACACTCGAAATTTTGCGTATCCCTAGTCCTCCAAACCTCACAGGTAGAGAAGCTTGCGACCACGCCCTGTCATCCATGTCAATATTCAAAACCGACTCTAAAGTTTGTTTTACAATATTGTCCAAGCTCGTAAGGAGCTCACTGTGTTTCCACAGCTGACAACATCGTAAGACGTAGGTAAATTTAGGAACGAAAAGACAAAATCTAATTATTGTAAAAGCCATATGGGCGTTAATTTTGAGCAATCTGTCGGAAGTGTTCATAAAATTTTGAATTTTTTCGTCAACGAAAGATGAAAAAGCTTCATCTAAAATCGGTGAACCCAAAAGACGAAGGGAACACCTATCTACCGATTTGATATTAGGAGCCAGACTATTAAATTTTTCAAAAACCGAATCCTTATCCGAACAAGAATCGCAAACAAAAAGTTCGCATTTGGAAAAATTTAGCTCTAAACCAATAAGACGAAATTCGTCTTTTAGAATACGCAAATCATTGAGAACAGTGTTCACATCGCCTCCCAGAGTTCCGTCATCTAAGTACCAAACATTAAGCTTGGACTGGAGACGTTGAATTATCGGATGGATGGCAAGGCTAAAAATGGCCGGACCAAGAGGGTCACCCTGCTGACACCCGACGGAGGATAACATTACATTATTTCGATAAGTTAATTTGGAAGGATTGCCGTAGCATTGAAATAAAAAGCTATAAAGTTCCGGAATTTTATCCTTCACTTGTGTCAAGAGGGCGCCTCTGTCTACTGAATTAAAAGCGTTCTTAACATCCACCTTTAGCAGCACCTCCCCACAATTTTGATCTAAAAAAGTACGAACCGAATGTACTGCAGCCTCACAACCACCACGCGAACCAAAGCCGAGCTGTATTGGTTGAAAAAGATTGCTCAAAGAAGCAACCTTTTTCCTACAACCGACTTTAGCCGCGAGGCGACGATATGTGGTGCCTACCGCAATAGGTCTGATGCCACCATCTTTTTTGATAAGGGCACACAAATTAGCGCCATATAAAATTTCGGTGACGTCGCTGTTGACCCGCCCTGACAACATCAGGTTTACTAAACCCGTTAGGTCCCCCAAAAGTGTCTCTCCAGAACTACCACATAAAACATCTTTTAGATGTTGTGGAGTAAGACCATCTAGGCCTCCGGCTGAGCCACCTCGGAAGGACGTAACGGCTGCAGCAACATCCTGTGAGGTGACTTCAACAACAACGTCACTCTGTTGAGGTGGGTCAGGAAGGAGGAGATCTGCTGCTGCGGGTGGATGTTTGCCACGTAATGACTGTATTGTTTCTGGAATATAGGGTGCTATTGTATCGCTGGAGAACAGGACACGTGCGGCGCCTTTAATATCGCCGTCGCTAATTTTCGTTTCTACAATCTTAAAGGTAGCCGAATCATTATTTTGTTTAGAATTTTTATCATTATTCCACCTGTTAGGTGGAACAATAGTCGAAAGGCCTAAACATTGCTCTTCCTGTACCTTGTACCTTACGCAGTTTTCCTTTACTCTATTAGTAAGGGATGTTTTGTTAAGTGGGTCTAAATGCACGTAAAGAACTTGGTAAGGAAAAGTTAAGAGATGTTCCCAGGCCTGCTTTGAATTTTTGGACAGAACATTCCTAATAGCCGATGAAAGAGAAAGGGCTACCGAAATACGTGCACCACGCGGAATGCGTTTCAAAATCGGGATTGAATTTTTATACGAGCTCAAGACCTCCCAAAACGGATTGGAAGGAGTAGCAGCGCTCGGCGAACTACTACTGGCTAAATTGGACGCTAAAACTGGGACCGAAAGAGGAATTTCTATACTTTTGTGGCATTTTGAAGTGTGAATTTTTAGGCCTTTTTGGCCCTTAAAATAACGAACCTGGGGACACTCGGGACAAGGTATCATGTTCCCCTGCGACACAAAATTGCATTGGTCTGCATTATTCACAATTTGTGTGGAAGGTGCCATGTAATAAACTTAAATAAAATCTTAGCTTCTCTATAAATTGACGTTAGCCGAGACGTCGGGATGGCACGAGCCTCGCAGAGCGCAGGCGCGACGCGACGTTGGCATGGAAACAAAAATAAACAATTAGCAGCAAGCCGTCAAAATTCCTTACCAAATTTATATCTTATGAAATACAAAAAAAGAAGAGATGATGTTTATTGATTTCACCGTCATTTGTGGACCGATTTTTTATTTTTTTAAAAGCAGTTTTACTTGTGTTGTGTTTGGTTTCACTTTTTGCGCCACCGTGTGTCTTACAAATTAAACTTGCATCGACCAAAACAGCTCAAGTTTGGCATATACCCGCGGTCTTGCGATTTGCTTTCGACAAAGTAATTTATATCCATTACGAATAACACTAACATAAAAGCTCTACAGCCAATCTCTTAGCTCTACTTAGAAAGTTAACAAAGTTATTTTATTTTTAGTATTCTGTAATGATAATCTGAGTCTACTAGTGGAGATTCGCAACATTTGACGCAGGGAAACGGCAGCTTTGTGGTAGTGAGTTTTTATATGTTAGCAATTGGCGATGATCTCTTGAAGTAGATGACCTAGCTCCCGCTCCAGAGCAACTGGACGGATTCTCAAGTGGGCAGAGTACAGTCTGTCTTATCTTTTTTTATGCTATTTGATAACGAGACGAGCTGGTCGTTTGCCTGATGGTAAGCATAACGCCGGCCCATAACAATTTCAGTGCCACCCAGAACTTTGAAACACAAAGGCCTGCGCGGCACTGCAGTGCGCTCGTTACCCTGAGACATTAGGTATTACGTCTCATAAGCCCAGTAATTTCACTGGATACTCTGCTCATCAAACCGGAACACAGTAATGCTTGCACACTACTGCTTGGCGGCAGACTTCACGAGCAAAGCGGTGGTAACAACCCAGACGGACACTCGCAGAAGAGTTAGTCCTCCCACTAATGTCAACCAGAACATGTCAACTAATTTACTAATTCAATTTCATAGCCAATGAAATACTGTCGCACTATTCGAGATTAAATTACCTACCGTGATGTAATTAATTAAGATATAATTGGCCAGATGCTCCTCGTTGTTTATACTAGTAGGGTTTTGATGTAACTCTAATCACGTCGCGTCGGCAGATCACAAAGGACGAGGCGGATTTTGATGCGACCATGTTGGTTCAATGAGTTTTTTTTTATGTTATTTGGTAACGAGACGAGCTGGTCGTTTGCCTGATGGTAAGGATAACGCCGGCCCATAACAATTGCAGTGCCACACAAAACTTAGAAACACAAACGCCTGCGCGGCACTGCAGTGCGCTCGTTACCCTGAGACATTAGGTATTAAGTCTCATAAGCCCAGTAATTTCACTGTCTACTCTGCTCATCAAACCTAAATTGTAATTCTTTCATTTATATATGTATGACATAAGACTAGCTGGTTAATAAGAGAAGCCACTGACTCCTGAAACACAGTGAATACTAGTTCAGGAGGCTATGGATTCAACATATCTATGTGTAAAACTTTTGTGTCAAAATAAATGATTTGATTTTAATTTTTTTTTTTAAACCGGATCACAGTTATGCTTGCTCAGTACTGCTTGGCGGCAGACTTCACGAGCAAAGCGGTGGTAACAACCCAGACGGATACTCGCAGATGAGTTAGTCCTCCCACTAACAAAAGTGAGGTCCATAGGCAATTCGTTGGTTCGAATTGAATGAACTTTACCTTTTAGTTTAGGAATCAGATTACATAATCAACTACCAGCCTTGAAATAAACTTTTATCATAATCTGTTTGGATACGTACCCAAAGTACGTACCTACTCACTTTCAGCAAACGAAGTGAATAAACTCGACTTTACATAAAAATACACGAAACGTATCCCTGAAGGAGTGAGCTGGCACGTAGCTAAAGACATTGTTTATATTTCGCTTTGGTATTCATAGCTCACAGGTCCCTCGCGGTTTCGTTCAGCGGTGCATAGTATATGGTAATACGTTGGATAAGTACCGTGAAACAAAATACCGCTATAAAATAAATATCAAAATGTCACAGGGCACAGTTTCTTAGAGTTCAAGGTTCAGTAGTCTATATATCTCTTGTGATTTATGCAAGCCTGGTAATTCTAGCCCCGTACAGACTAGAACGTTTTACTTTTATACCAGGTTACCAATGGATTAGAAGGTTTCATCCCAACCACTACATAGGTAGTAATTCTGAAAATATATTTCCAAATAAAAAATCCGTACTATATTAAATGCGAAAGTTTGTTTGTACGTTTGTTAGTTTGTTGGTTTCTCCTTCTTTCACGCTGCAACGGATCGACGTGATTTTTGGCATAGATATAGTTTATGGACCGGAGAGTCACATTTTAATCTGTTCTTTTGGGAATGTGGATGAAACCGCGGGCAGAAGCTAGATTGTTTATCATTTTCTTTGGACAAAAAGCTCACAGTAAGTCTTTGAAACAAAATATGGCTATAAAATAAATATGAAAGGTCCCCTTACAGTTCAAGGTTCAATAGCCTCTATATCTCTTTTGATTTATGTAAGCCTGGTAATTCTAGTCTACGTGGTACACTGTAATAACCAACATGTTTTGCGAATAAAAATATTCTATTCTACGCAGCTTGTTACTTTTATACCAGGGTAGCATAGCCTGGAAAGAGGTCTTACCCAAGCTACACTGTACTAGTAATTAGTAGTTATTCTGAAGCTATATTTACAACATATAAAGACTGTTTATAACTTTCTTCGGTAAACCTAAAGAGATTTAGAAATAAATGTCACTGACCGACATTGGAATAGCGACTGCATGATTTAAAAAATCGGTTGATAATATCCTACCGTTACTATCTAAACTGTGTCCAGATAAGAATAACTATTCAATTTGCCAGCGCCTCAAGTCATGCGACAACTTTAAACTTGCCATTTATGAGAGTCACGCCAGTGAACAAACTCCAGTTTTCACTCTTTTGTAGAACAAAATATTCACTGATTGCACCTTTATGGGACTCGAGGGTTGCTTTTAAATATTTTGTGTTCAAAGAGCATTGAGCGAGAATTGAAATTAAATAAAAAAAATGTAAAATGGTTAAGTCGAGTTTCTATTATAATAAAGCTGAAAAACACCTTACCTACCGATATTAAACAAAATATCATACAGTTATGACTATCTAATCAGGCTACTGTTGGCTGGAAGCATCTTGCTCAGCCTATACCAATTTGGAACGGGCACGGTGGGTTTCTGGAAGGTTCGTTGACTTTGAGCACGGATTGGGTCTGTTGGTGTCTTTGTCATTTATTATGTTCTGATAAAGACAGCATTAGTTTTAGTCTGTGATTCGGGTAGACGAATGTTGCTGGGGCCCGCTGTCAGAGTTATTTATTTTAACTTTCATAAGTGCTCCTTTGGGGCCTAGTTGAATAAAGCATTTTGAATTTGAATTTGAATTTGCTGTAGTGACTGATAAGTGAATTTGTAAAAAAAACTGATGAAATTTTGTTAATTGTTTAATAAAGCATTCTTTAACTATTTCTTTTTTAGATATAGGTAACAAATCATGTGGCTTAAATTATAGTCTGGCTGGAAAGTTTTATAACATAAAAAATTGGATCGAATCGTTTCCATTAGGTCATCCTATTAGTTCAACCGTTTAACTTGTATTGGTTTTTTTGTTCAAATGCGTATAATTTTTTAAAGAGTTGAACTACTAAGACTGACTAGTTGAACTCATATGAGCGTTGTATGGTCTATGACGTGTCGGGAAATTGGCAAAAAACAATGTTATGGAATACTAGCTTCTGCCCGCGGTTTCACCCGCGTTGCAACAAGAACCGTGCACTTTTCCGGGATAAATGTAGCCTATGTTACTTTCCGGTCCACAAGTTATATCTATGCCAAAAATCACGTCGATCCGTTGCTCCGTTGCTGCGTGAAAAAAGGATAAACCAACAAACATACAAATACACATTCACATTTATTATAGTAGGGGTATACGCTTTGAACAAAAACTAATTTATTCCATACAACAGCGACGCATAAGGTAAACAAATTCTGGTTCAATTTCATTCAAAAACTGAGCAAGTATAATTACTTAGGAGTTCGCAGTTGGTTAGGTTTCTGGCAATATGGATTAGTTGGAGTGCGATCTGTCTCCGGGGAGTTTACTTTGTGGTAGTCTAGCTAGCTGGCTGTAACCGAAGCTGTAGCAATACTTCTAACGCTAATATAGGTATCACAGTATATTTTGCTTCACAATTTATGATACTACAGAGTATAGCTATAAAAAAAAATTAGAATAAAGTGACGTCACAAGTAAGAATAAGTCGATCTTAGGTTCGTAGCAGAAGTTATTGGCAAAGAGGTGGTCTTTTAGTTAGTTTAGTTTCAAGGAATCGCATTATCAGCAGTTGGTACAATTTCGTGGTTTATATTTAAAATACTCTGTTCGTTATACTTAATTTTGATGATAAGATTTAGCAATTTGTACTATCTATCGTCATCTGTCAATAATTACTCGCAGTTAGTACAATTTCTTGGTTTGTACAAATTCTTAATTCGTTCAAATCTCAATGATAAGATTTAGCAATTTGTACAATTTGTAACCATTTACAAACGGGTAGATGACTGACATAATTTATTTGAATGGTCGCGGTGTTTTTTTTTTTTTATTAAAACCTAATAAATCGTCTGGATTATCTCTAAGCTTACATTAAAATCTCTTTGTAGCTTATCGAACTAAGTTAGATGTAGTGTTGATGCAGTAGCTAGTAAACGAATACTTTTTTTTATTATTTAATCTATTTTGCTCTGCATGCTCCAGGGCTTTGCTTCTTTGGTAATACAAATTATGTAAAAAAAAAATCCTTACTTATCATCAACTTAACAAAAATAAACTTCCTCCAAAAGTCTAACTAAAGTATCGTTCACATACATACGTCATACATGTTATATATAACATTTGTATATATAGTTTTAAACAAAACCCGTTGAAAGAAACATTAATATTTTCTACGTCGTTATTTCTTTGGACACAATTGCTACGTGTAGATTTTCTTTATCCTGACCACAACTTTACTTTAGGACACATCTATTTCTATCGTATTTATGTAACACGATACAATACGAACAGGGATCTTGCTTCATACGATGTTAGTCAAAGATCAAATACATCCGGAGAGTCCACACCCGCCCCGACCACTGCAATTTACCACAACGATGAAACAGCAAACAAAGGGTCGCGATATAAATTCTGTCGAACTGCCAGTGAAATATCACTTTTCGTAATTAGAACACTTGTTGATAAATTAAATGATTACTTTTTTTTATAAACAATTGGATATAGTATAGAGACGTTACTTTGCGGAGTTTCTTAGTTATTATTTATTTAAAAATGGTACCTGCCTTTTCTCAAAACAACATCATTTAAGCAGAAAAACAAATAATAAAAAAATATTCAATTGGAAAATTGTGTATAAACATCTCAGCTTCTGCCCGCAATATCACCCGCGTTCCCACTAGAACTATGCATTTTTCCGGGATAACAAACCGGAGAGTAACACAAGCTGTTTAGCTTGTGTTACTCTCCGGACCATAAACTATATCTATGCTAAAAATCACGTCGATCCATTGCTCCGTTGCTGCGTGAAAGATGGACAAACCAACAAACGTACAAAAACTTCTGCATTTATAATAGAGAATATTATAATAGAGAAGTAAGGATTTATCTGGGGCCTAATTATTATTGTGCGCATATTTCGTCTCTATATCGCTGTCTTGAATGCCAAAACGTCTGCCATAAACGAGCTTTAGGTGATCCGTAATGACAAACAGAGGTTCGGATGAGGGCGCCACCGTGATACGCACTTACATTAAAATTGTATTAGTTAACTTTGATTAATAAAGTTGTTATTTGAATTTTGGAACTCGTTACGGTTCAAAATGCGGGTTGATTTGATTTGTTTGGATTATGAGAATTCTTCGTGTGTCTGCGGCTGGATATAATTCAGATAGGTAGGTGCTGTGAATTTGCGCCGGCAGTGGCAGATGTGAGAGCTCGCTGTGTAAACAGTATGGGTCGTGCTGCAAATCTGTGACAGTACAATTCGTTTAATCTGAAACTAAATGTTGTACACTGCCTTCGAAATTTCAGGCTCTTTGTTATTTATTTATTTATTTATTGCAACAGGAACGGCATTACCAATTACACCTATTACACAGTTCCATATCATTTCATTTATTACAATTTCCAAGTCAGCACAATGAATAAATTAGTCAGCCACATTAGAAAAGGTGGAGAAAAAATAACCCTTTATATCCCTTTCAAAATAATTGTCAATTAATGACGACCTGTGGTGTTTAAAAAAATAGACACCACGTGCCCTACGCAATGTTAGCATCCCGGTGTATTACTTAACACAGATTAAAAACGAATGCACAAGCAAGCAGCACAAGTGTAGGATTCAAGTGATCGACCTACATCCAATGATGAAGCAATCTTCAAAATCCATTTCACTTCAACAAGAATCAGAAATATATTTGATGGAATCAGGCGTTACTTTGCGGAAGTCCATTTTAAATAAGATTATAATATAATGTGGGTAATTTATAGTTTCAATTCCGCGATAAATTTATTCGCGGAATTAAAACTATAAATTACCCACATTATATAATCTTATTTAAGAATCAGAAAACTATTTTAGCTATTAAAATTTTTACAGATATTTTTATGACAGTTTATAATATATCGCAACTATTGTATAAAAGCGAGCTTTGTTTGTTAGTTTGTCGTTTCACGCAATGGATCCAAGTGGTTATTGCAGATAGTAAAATTATACTTTATGGGCCGGGGACGCACATATTTTACTATTTTTATTTCCACGGTTCCTCTATAGGAACCTCCGCGTGGGCACAGAATAGTTGGGTCGCAGGTTGTATTTCTATAAAATGTTGTCCATGCCCATACTGTATGTTAATCCTGTTTGGCAAGCTATATTTCCGTCTTTACCCTTCCCCAAGTGATAGCCACTATTACCTATTTCGCTTTATGATCCCGAAATACATTCTAGAAGGCTTTTCCATCTGACCCTTGGAGACCGAACTTGGTATAACGCATTCTTTTGTGATACTTTCTCACTTTTCTCAAATACCTTTTTTAGCATAAATACCTACATGACGTAGTTATACCCATAAATAAGCGAGCATTTGCTCGTCACGACGTTTCATACAAATTTTCTAGTCCAAAATCGCCAAAAAAATAACCGATTTTAATTAAACATACAGATATGTGTAATCACTAAAAGCAAATTTACTAGTCTAGTCTATGATAAAATTTATATCGATACTAGATTCTGCCCGCGATTTTCACCCGCGAACCATATTTATTTATTTATTTATTTATTTAATACACAATACAATTGCAAGCTAACAGGTAGCCCCAAAGCACTCGCAATTGTCACACAAAATAGATAAGAAGACACAGTAAACTAATAAAATGAAACACAAAATGACAGATACAAAGAAATAAGCCTAATAGGGTCAGTATGTATGTCAGCATCATGGACCTCGCTCAGAAGACGGTTGATGAGAGTGATAGCCCTTGCCGTAGGTGCATTATACGCGTATAGTGTGCGCAGACTGGGTGGGAGCGCCAGTAATTGATGGCAACGTCGCTGACCTGCACGGACATAATTCTGCGGCACAAAGTAGTATAATCTGCTCAGCACAGAAGGATTATCCACCTGGTTTCGCATCAACATGCAATAGTGGATCAAAAGTGACAGCTTACGCCTAAATTCCAGAGTGTTGAGATTGACCATGCCAGAAACAAATCGTGAAGGAAAAAGAAACGGATAGTACCCATAAGTTCTTTTGTAGAGGTACCTGGCGAACTTTTTCTGTACTCTCTCTACCATAAGAGTACATTTTTTAGTTCTTGGGTCCCACACTATTGAGCCGAATTCAAGCATACTACGAACATATGCATTATAAAGCATAATGGGAATATCGTTATTTATGAACTGTGAGGCGGTTCGTGTAATAAAACCAAGAGTTCTATTAGCTTTCTTGCACATGCTCGTAATATGTTCATTAAAATTTAGCTCACTATCCATGATAATGCCTAAATCTCGAATCGTGTCCACTCTCTCCAGAATATTTCCTTCCAGAGTATACTGAAAGCTAACAGGCATAGAAGATCTAGTGTAAGTGATTGTTTTGCATTTGGAGATGTTAAATTGCAAGTTATTTGTCCTAGCCCATTCAGCAACTGCATCTATATCCTGTTGTAGATTGACACAATCCGAGGCCGTGGCAATACCGTGAAATAGTTTCATATCATCAGCAAACATTAGACAATTAGCCACACTCAATACCCTGGGAAGGTCATTGATCATAATTACAAACAGCGTTGGTCCCAGTGTGGATCCCTGACTGACGCCTGACCTTGTAAAGTAATCATCAGAAAGGTATCTGCCGAGTTGGACATATTGCCTACGGTTTTTTAAGTAATCAGCCAGAAAAATTAAAAGATGTGGATTAAAGCCAAGACAAGCAAGCTTAGATAATAGGATGTCGTTGTCAACAACGTCAAACGCCTTCTTCAGATCAAAGTAGGCGGTGTCAACTTGAATGCCATAGTCCATCTGAGTTGAAACATAATCTACGAATACGATGTGATTAGTAGTCGTAGACCGCGCACGGCGGAAACCATGCTGCGAATCGTCAATGACATGACAGATCTGAGCCGTGATACTTCGGTTAATTATAGTCTCAAATATCTTCCCAAAGACAGGGAGTACTGCAATAGGTCTATGAGAATTAATATTGGTGGAAGTTCCACCTTTCGGCACCGGAGACACTCTAGTAACTTTCCACCTCGTAGGATACAAGCTGGTCTGTAAAGACAGGTTGTAAAGGTATAGAATAGGTACCTCCAGCGCACGAAGACAGTCCTTAACAAGGAAACCAGGTATACCATCCGGACCAACAGCTGAAAAAGCCTTGAGTTTTTTGACAGCAAGACGCAAATCAGAACCAGTGACGTAGTCTAACGTCACACTTGACACGCCTGGATATGCATGAGCAGTTTGCTCAGCAGCTCGAGCATCAAGCTGTGGGGCAGTATTCAAGAAAATTGAACTAAAATAGTCTGCAAAGGCGTCTGCTGCCTCCTGTCCGGGAGTGTATATTTTTCCGGGACAAAAAGTAGCCTATGCCACTCTCCGGTCCATAAACTATATTTATGCCAAAAATCACGTCGGTCCGTTGCTCCGTTACTGCGTGAAAGAAGGACAAACCAACAAACACACTTTCGCATTTTTTTTATGTTATTTAGTAACGAGACGAGCTGGTCGTTTGCCTGATGGTAAGCATAACGCCGGCCCATAACAATTGCAGTGCCACCCAGAACTTTGAAACATAAAGGCCTGCGTGGCACTGCAGTACGCTCGTTACCCTGAGACATTAGGTATTAAGTCTCATAAGCCCAGTAATTTCACTGGCGACTCTGCTCATCAAACCGGAACACAGTAATGCTTGCACACTACTGCTTGGCGGCAGACTTCACGAGCAAAGCGGTGGTAACAACCCAGACGGACACTCGCAGAAGAGTTAGTCCTCCCACTATATACCTATATTAGTATGGATTGTCTTCCGCATAAAGAAACAACAGCGCACACAAACAAAATTAACCCCTACTTTCCGAATTTCCTCGCGAACATTCCAGGCATTCCTCGCAAAAACATTCCTTAAAATTCAAACTCTCTTTCGAAAGTCAAGAGGGCTCTTACCCAGAAGTATTTGTAACAAATCTAATAACGAGAAATAAGAAAACAAAGCCAGTAAACTTTTAATTGGACGGGCCGTAGTGAGTAATAATAGAATTTGTTTGTTATTTTGATCATACTTTTGTAGCACGTAAATGTTGTTTTTATACTATTTGGTAACGAGACGACCAGGTCGTTTGCCATAATTCATAAATAGATTATGTACTAGGATACGTCCGAAATATGTCAAATGTTAATTATTGTATCCCTGCAGTATAAATATATCACGTATCTTCGTCACTAAGGGGCAGCGTAGACTCTTATGCAAACGTTCGTTTGCTTGTCAGAATAACAACGTTTTTGCGTCAAGCGCGCATTTTGAGTATCACGAAATTCGCGCTTGACACAAAAGCGTTGTTATTCCGACAAACAAACGTACTTTTGCATAAGCGTCTACGCTGCCCCTATCACCTCAAATTATACCACACGTAAGCGGCCGCGTAACTTGCACACCCACTCAGTCAAATCTCTGATTCATCCGAAACGTCTAAAAAGGTCATTCGACTAAAAAGGTCAAAAGTCCTCCGGAAATTATACGAATAGACTTTACTACCGAAGGGAAGAGTAATGCAATGTGGCCAACCTGCATAGGGGTAGAAAACACCCTTCTGGTTGGGAATACCCACCCGGATTTTAGTATCCGACGTTCCGTCGGCACGGAAGGACGTCCCCTCGCGTCGCTAACTACGAAGTTAGTTTTCTATTCCAATTTTAAATTCAGTGGTTTTTTTTTCGAGTTCCTCTCAACCGGGACAAAGGAGGTTACAGCCGTCAGGTGAGTGCGGTTAAATATTCATCCTTTTTTTGTAACGTTCGTTAGTTATTCAAATGCGGGCAGTTGGAGGGTTTTTTCGTTGGTTAAGAGGTAAAGTTTGGTAGTTAATCCGGGAAGAGGAGGACGGGAGCACTTATTAAAAAAGTTGAGGTTTAGACTGGTATTTAAATAGCCATAGTGTTGAATTTTTGTGCGAAAAAATGTCTTTTCTCTAAGAATTCGCCTTCCCAACTATATACCAAAATGGTTTTAATTTACGTATAAACGACATCGTTGTCAAGGGTTGACTGAGAGAGGTTGTTTTTAGTGCTAAGTCCGCCCATTGCACTTTATTTCATAAGATTTGTATTCTGCATTCTGGTTTTTTTCCACCCTTTTGTCCTATAAATCTTGTGTCTCTCTTGTATGACCCTATAAACAAAAAAAAAGGTGTTTGGTGTGAGACGTCAGATTTGACACTGGTCAATAGTTATTCATTGATATTCCTATGCGAAAGTGTTCATCTTTTACGCAGCAACGGAGCTACGGCTCGACGGGATTTTTGCTCAGAGATAGGTAGTGAGTGGGAGTGACATAGATAAGCTAATTTTTCTCGGTAATCGGTTAGTGGGAGGACCAATTCTTCTGCGAGTGTCTGACTGGGTTGTTACCAGCGCTTTGCTCGTGAAGTCTGCCGCCAAGCAGTAGTGTGCAAGCATTACTGTGTTCCGGTTTGATGAGCAGAGTATCCAGTGAAATTACTGGGCTTATGAGACTTAATACCTAATGTCTCAGGGTAACGAGCGCACGGCAGTGCCGCTCAGGCCTTTGTGTTTCAAAATTCCGGGTGGCACTGCAAATGTTATGGGCCGTTATGCTTACCATCAGGCAAATCACCAGCTCGTCTCGTTACCAAATAACATAAAAAAAAAGTTCGGCGTCAATCTGAGAATTAAATCGCAAACCTACTAAGCCCTACAAATTCGGATTTGTAGAAGTTTGTCAGTTCGATTTCAACCAACGGAATTACTTTGCTCGTTAATAAGATGATAAGCTAAATCTCTCTGTCTCTCTCCAGATATAGTTAGTATAAATAGCCTAAGTGCGAGGTAGCTTAAATTATACCAATTGTAAAGCAACTGCAATAACTAGTAAGCAAAATCCAATCACACATTTGCTACCGAAGACTTAAAACATAACATAATGCTTACACACTCATACCCTACTTTTGCCTCTGCACTAGGATTCCCTCTCTCCCTCAGGTGGAAATTAGGACACACAGAGACAGAAGATACGCAACTAAGGCCCGAGGAATATTTTTTATGATCACCACATAAAGAGAAACTTTATTAGTTTTATAGTATAAACTTACCTGCATCAAATTTCAAAATAATAGCATTTTTAGCGTTATATTCTTTTTCTTTATTTCCTGGCTTCTGTGTATACCTATTCTCTTTGATTTGTATTTAACGTCACGTTCCTTTTAGGTATCTGTCAACGTCAAACGTCGAAACTCCAAAAAAACAGTAAAAAATGTAAATTTAAAAATCAATCATATCAACCCAAATTCACGATACAACCATGAGTGTAATATTAAAAAAGGCTTTGTTAGCAAGTGTTCGTACTGGCACGAGGTCAACCGTTGTTGGTAGACCTGGCTGCGGGGCCGGAAAAGGTGGCGGTGGCGGAGGTACCATCCGCGAAGCAGGAGGCTCGTTCGGCATTATGGAAGCTGCGAGGGAAGGCGAGTACTTCCACAAGAAAAACCAAGAACAGCTACAGAACCTAAAGTTGCACTTGCACGATGAGATCTCCTTTCATAAGGAGCAAATAAAGCGTCACGAGGAAGCTATCCAACGCTCGGAACAACAGGTGTCAGACTTAGAGAAGACTGCACCCTAAATAAGCTAAAGGGAAATGACAGAAATTTGCACATTTGAAACTGAACTTGTTGCTATTGATACATAGTAAAAAAGTGAGGCATCGCTCACACGATCGAATTGAGGCGCGGGTTCACAAGCGGCCCAATTATAATATTTGTTGTTAAAGAAATTAAACCAATTATAATTAAAGCGCCAATTATTATATGTGGTTGGCAGCCAGCTAGATGGAGCTAGAAGGATAATGTCTCTTATTGTTATATTCCATCATTTTCTGCCCTGTTACGAGCCTCACCGATTTGAACTACCTTCATCTGATCAGCGAGCTGGTATCCTACCGTCTTCGGCTCACGTTTACTACTATCTTTGTGCCACCAATATGGTTCTACACCAGCGTGAAAGTCTTCTGATATCCAATCCCCATAATCAATCTTTGAATAGAAATTTTAGATCGATTGAGTTTGTGAAAGATCTGTCAACCTCTCTCGAGATAATATGTCCAGCAAAATCTACAGAGTTGCAAAATATCAATCTTTTCGCAGGATTTTGAAAAATTCTAATTTTTGTAATCGTTTTACCTATTCCTACCTATTTTCAGTCAGACAAAAACAATGTTTTATGAATATTAGCACGATCAGATGTACAGCAAAACCTTATACTTACTTAATAGTATAATGGAATATCAATTTAATAATTTCTTAGAGAAAACTTAATAATAACATGATTTTAAGTTGTGTGGTTTTTTTTCCCATAGGTTGAATATGATGCATTATTGTTCATAAACAGTCTGTTCCTCTCTCACTGGTGGGAAATCGGCCTTCTCTCAGAGAGAGCGTCTGTTTTATACAAAACATGACAGTAATTTATACAGGTTGAATCAATAGATTATTGACAAGCAGTGGGGCGATGAGGAAAAATAATTTCTCGTAGCCTAATCAGTTAAGATACCTAGTTAGGACACGAGGAAACACTCGAATGATGTAGCGGTCAAGGTGGTCTAACGATACCTTCAAAAAAAGAATTAATAAAACTGCTTCTAAAAAAGTGCCTTTTAAAAAAGCGAGAACCGACTTTGGCGAAAATTTTAATTTTTCCACTTTTAAGGGTGGTATTATTTAAGAAATTTTTGAAAGGACCACCTTGATATATCAGACTTGGAGAGAACGTGAAATAGCTAACATCACTATCGCCACAAAAAAAGAGAAGAACTGAGCACCTTCTTTTCTAAAGTAGGTTAAAAAATAGTCTGATTCAGACGCTACAATTTTACTGAGCACAAATAAAACAATCCTTTTCGGCGGCCTAGAATAATAAAAGTCACTTTTTAGGTAGTTTAGCTGTATTATTTACAGTTCGCATACTCACAGATTCGATTCCCAGTGGCGTATTTTAGGATTCAGCGCCCTGGGCCTGCAGGCCCCGCCGCCCTGCCGGTCAGTATACATAATACGAAAGCCCCACGTCTTGATGTGTATCAGACTTACACCTACGAGCACCTTACGAGATTTAGGCTCTTATTAATTAACAGTGTTAAACGGTGGTTTAGTTAAACTATGTTTTGTCTCTGTTGTTCTTTGACAGTTTTAAACTGAATCGAAAGAGACAAAACCTAGTTGAACTAAGTATTCAACCGTTTAACACTGTTTATTAATAAGAGCTTTAGTTAGGTAGGCTTTTTTTAAATTTCTTCTGCTTGCGCCGCCCCTCGCAGCCTGCCGCCCCGGGCCATGGCCCTTTTGGCCCTAGGGTAAATACGCCGCTGTCGATTCCTTGAATTTTTTAACACATTTATTGACTTTCAACTTCACTTTACATTTTCATCTAAAACAATGTAAAACGTGTTTGGTTTTCGGGCCGGCCTAATCTGGCCAAACTCTCGCACCACTTGCGAAAGGGTTTCCAGATTCCCTTAAGTTCAAGAAAGGTCAAGTAATCTTAACATGATATATGGGACAAACGTCTTGTTCTGGCGTGTACTGTTATGGATTCTAATACGTATACATACAGTGCTATACTATAGTATATAGCATATTGTACAGTATATATTATTCTCCAGGCCTGAATTAAATCAATTGATGGACGAATAATAGGCGAAGGACAAGGCGACTCGGCTTCGCCTCGCCCTTTCATTATTACTTTTCCTTCTGAAGTGGTTTTAAAATTCGTGTTAATTTGACCGTGCGCGGTCTTTGTTCTTTATAAAACTTTAAAAAAAAAATGCATATTCGGCCTTTGAAATATTAATTAATATCTTGTATCAAACAACACTCTTTTTAGATTAGTTTTAGCTAATTTAAAAACTTCACTACCACTGCAAGAGTATTAAAAAATTGACCAGCTATTTCTTTTATGGGAGCGTTGGCATTGAGATAGTACTTTTAAAACTGCTATTGTGCCGAAATAAGACGTTTTTTTGTAAATTAACCTTTGTTCGAGCCGGTGTGACATAAATACTTTATTGAATACACCAGCCAAAACATAATTACAGTACAGAACTAAAGTACACTTAATATTCCATTTGGTTCATATCTATTTTACAAACCCTTGCTCCTCTATTATATTAAAGTGTAAGTGTAAAGTGTATAGGCTTGCGTTTTTTCTTAGGGATGGAAGTGGTGCTAACATAACTCGACCGCATCGTCACTTAACATCAGGTGAGAACGTGGTCAAGAAGGCCCATTTATTATAAAAAAAATACTAGTGGGAGGACTAACTCTTCTGCGAGTGTCCGTCTGGGTTGTTACCACCGCTTTGCTCGTGAAGTCTGCCGCCAAGCAGTAGTGTGCAAGCATTACTGTGTTCCGGTTTGATGAGCAGAGTATCCAGTGAAATTACTGGGCTTGTGAGACTTAATACCTAATGTCTCAGGGTAACGAGCGTACTGCAGTGCCGCGCAGGCCTTTGTGTTTCAAAGTTCTGGGTGGCACTGCAATTGTAATGGGCCGGCGTTATGCTTACCATCAGGCAAACGACCAGCTCGTCTCGTTACCAATTAACATAAAAAAAAAAAAAACTATGCTAAAGCAGCTTTCAAAAACGAGCGAAATACGAGTAAAACACAAAGGAAAATAATAAGTGCAATAAAAACAGTTAGATAGATAGATAAACTCTTTACTCGTATATGCACACTACATTGAAAAATACAGAAAATATAAAGAAACTTATTTTAACATAGTCTAGTATAAGTACAAAGGGCGGTTAGGTGGTAGGATTAACTCTTCTGCGAGTGTCGATCGGGATGATACCACCGCTGTGCATGGGCAGTCAGCATTACTGTGTTCCGGTTCTATGAGGAAAGTAGTCAGTGAAATTACTGGAACCCGCTCTCGTCTCGTTACCCAATAGCAAAACATCAGAAGCGTAAAATCAGCTGTATCGAGATTAAGCGTTGACTTTAATGAACAAATGGCCGCGGTCAATGAGATAACGAGCACTCACAATAGTGCATACAGAGTACTGTATCTGGTACTGTAGTACCAGAGACACAATGGGGAGGCACAGGCAAAGCTAATCTCAGATGGCGCCACCTCCGCTGGTGCTTGTCATTGATGGTTACTTTGAGGGTTAATGAATTAAACTATAACCAGTAAACATGCTCGCGTCTTAGAAATCATCAGATTTGAAATGGTCACTACATATCCTAGAAGAATAATTGGTTTCCAATCATTTTTGGTGAGCAATGCTTTGATCCACAATTTCCGTTTTTTCTCGTCAGAAGAGAAACGTGTGTAGGTACCTATTTTACACTGAATTGCACTTTACAGAGGCATACTTTGTTGCAAAGACGATTTTTTGTTGATTTACTAATTAATATTATAATGAAGTTTCATAGTGAAACAGCACCAGCGATAATGCGCCACCTAGCGGGATAAGTAAGCAGTGTGGCTCCCCATTGTACGCAGCTCTGCAAGGCTGTGGATTGGAGCTCAGAATTTATTTCTCTTTTACCCTTGTTTTTTACACTACGAGCTGTGCGTCGCGGCTTGGCTCACTTGTACTATAAGACGTTGTTTCTTGCCAAATTTTATGATTTTAGGTCAACGACAAGTAGGCTATAGGTTTTGATTCCCATGCGAGACAAAATATGTGGCATAAACGATCGTATCTTTTGATTGCGTTGACTTTACTAGGTGGTAGGACTAACTTTTCTGCGAGTGTCCATCTGGGTTGGTACCACCGCTTCGCCCGTGACGTCTGCCGTCAAGCAGTAATGTGCAAGCATTACTGTGTTCCTGTTTGATGAGCAGAGTAGCCAGTGAAATTACTGGGCTTATGAGACTTAATACCTAATGTCTCAGGGTAACGAGCGCACTGCAGTGCCACGCAGGCCTTTGTGTTTCAAAGTTCTGGGTGGCACTGCAATTGTTTTGGACCGGCGTTATGCTTATCATCAGGCAAACGCCCTGCTCGTCTCGACTACCCAATAGCATAAAAAATCTAGCTGCTATATACATCAAACAAATATATGATAAACAGCTAAGTAATACTTTTTACTACTTCTCAGAATACATCAAAGCATTGTAACAACAATAAAAAAGCTATAAAAACCTTTCTAGTTGCCACTCAAAGAAAATTGCAATGGCTTAAAAAGTAGCTATACGTATTCTGCATTTTGCTGTGAAAGGAGTTTAGTGTAGAGTTGTTAGTGTAGGAGCTAACTGTGACCACGTTTAGTACAAAGGGTTCGTTCGAAACTTTCAGGTTTTATACAATTTGGTAACGAGACGAGCTTGTCGTTTGCCTGATGGTAAGCATAACGCCGGCCCATATAAAAATTACAGTGCCAATCAGGACTTTGAAACACAAAGGCCTGCACGGCACTACAGTGCGCTCGTTACTCTGAGACATTAGCAGTGTTACCACAAACAAAAACATTATTAGTCGCCTCTTTAGATAGACAGCGTCTAAAGACAAACGTCAAAAATGATTAGAAATGTCACAACAGAATTGTTAGAGAAAGATTAGATCAGGATTTGTGGTTGTTCATATTTAATCGCGCGACTAAGGCATGTTTAGATTTTAAACAGTGTGTAACACAGTTTTAACGTGTGTTTAATTTTTTTGTGGTAAGACCCTAGATATTAAGTCTCATATGCCCAGTAATTTCACTGGCTACTTTGCTCATCACACCGAAACACAGTAATGCTTACACTACTGCTTGGCGGCAGATTTCACGTGCAAAGCGGTGGTACCAACCCAGACGGACACTCGCAGAAGAATTAGTTCTACCACTTAAATAAAAGCTTGTCAAAACTGTTAAAATTATTCGCCCTTATTCATAAAAGCTCAATTAGATTATCTATCTTTAAACTGCTCCGTCAACTTCTCGTTGACGGAAGCTGTTACGCGTGAAAACGAGACAAAACAGTTTCTAGTAATTAAGTAAGTTACAGAACGTTTATGAATAAGGGGATTATCTTTAACCGACTTCCAAAGTAGGAGGAAGTTCTCAATTCGATTATATATTTTTTAAATTCTTTGTCTATGTCTGGCCTACCTGTAGTTTTTGTTCTATATTTCCACTATAACTTATTACTCTCCAAAGAGTAAGTTCATTTTCCGAGCTTTACACCGCAGTCTGTGCAAAGGCACTGAAAAATAATGTTTTCCCAGCAAACAATGAGTAGAACGTCTTTTGTGTAGCTCCGCTTTGTTGTGGCAGTGTGGTCCTTTCTAGAACAATTCCTGGAGACTACATAATTGAACATTATTTATTTGCCTATGAATGTGATTTAGAAAGCCTTAGTGCGCGCCCTGACCTGCCAAAGGCCTTACAAACGCTTGGCTCAGAGCCAAATGTGACTTATCACTGTGGCTTGGAAGATAAATATGACTTAGAATATATTTGCTTATAATATTGTACTTACTAAGAGTACCTAGTACCTACAATATTAATGTACATCAAATCAAATCAAATCATTTCTTGTTCCTTACAATATTCTTTACAATTTACATAAAAATATATATACATATGTGTATGTGTAGGGCAATGGGAGTAGATTCAGCGTGTGCTGCGTACACATTTTCATGTGCACGCAGAGCTGATTTTCAATCTACCCCTTTGCTCGGTCTCTGTTCTTTGCCGAGAAAAAAGAGTGCCAGCGGGTCACAGATATAGCAATTAAAAATAAAAAGAAAACAAACAACAACTAAAGAATACATAAAAAACAAAGAAGAACTAAAAAGCATAGGTGTAGCCTTTTTACAATAAGATAACTAAAAAATTTAAAAAAAAATCGATATGTTGATGACTTAAGTGTTTGTGAGAGTGTGCTGTGTGTATATGTATGTATGAGAGTGAGTGTGTGGGGAACGTGTGTGTGAATGTGATGCTTTAGTGCGTATTTCTGCTTGGCTATATTTTAATCTTCCAGTATTTTTAAAGGTTGCCTCAAAATTATGTTTTTGTAATAATAATAGTAGTAATGTGTACCATAAAATGCCGTAAAGTACAATATACTGTTTCAATTTCGTAGGTACTATAATAAATTCGAAAGTGTGTGCTATGTTTGTTGGTTTGTCCTTCTTTCACGCAGCAACGGAGCAACGAATCGACGTGTTTTTTGGCATGGATACTATTTCAAATTCGTACTATAATAAATTTGAAAGTGTGTTGGTATGTTGATTTGTTGGTTTGTCCTTCTTTCACGCAGCAACGGAGCAACGGACCGACGTGATTTTTGGTAGTGATTTTTAGTAATTTATGGCCCGGAGAGTATCATAGTAACATAGAGTAACATAGGTTACGTTTTATCCCGGAAAGATGCGCGTTTCCTGTGTGAACGCGTGTGAAACCGCGGGCCGAAGCTAATTTCACATAAATACTGTTTTTTTAGTGACCGTGGAGAATGCTTCTCATTCCATGTTTATTCTTATGGCTCTTATGATATTATTCATGCGTTGAAATCACATGGCCCCAATTATTATAATGGTACAATTCTATGCAAGCTCGGTTCTTCAATTTCCATTGATTTCCATTAGGATCGTATTTCTTGGCTATGTTCTCATTTTTGTACGCCATTACCATTCTTGATAAGATTTTCCTTTTAACCCAAAAAGCTTCCCCATGAGTACCAGGAAAATATAAGTAAAGAGGAGAGAATTCGATAATATTGAGCCTCATTGTGCTTATTATGTCGAGCTCGGCAGAATACATTCATACTTCATGGTCAAAGAGAACGAACGGTCTGTATTGTTTGTAGCACTTGTACCTAGTGATTCTTTTTACGGTCGTGATAAAATAATAATTTTTAGTAAAAGTTTTCTTTAATTATTTTTTTTCTTTTACAATAGTTAACTACCCGTTTACGGCAAAACAAAAGAAAGGGGCATGTGTTTGCAGTCTATGTACGTTTGTATTTACGTGGTTCAACTTACCGGCACAGCAGTGCAAGTACGGAACGTTTCTATCGATAAAATTGACAGTTCAAATCGATAAAGTGGGTTTTATCTACTTTTTATATAATTTATCCAGCCTCGATACAATCGACAAAAGTTGTCGAATAGCTAGGTCGAATCCAAATCCAAAGAGGATATAGAGCTACTACAAATCAGACTTCGGTACTCGCAACATTCGATAAATTTATCAGTGTTTTCGATTCGACAAATATATCGAACCGACTTCCGTTCTTGCGCCGCGGAACAGATAACAGTACGAATATTTATAACCATCTCATCTGTTTTGATGGATGAGGTGTCAATCGATTTGTTCCTATGGTACCGGGTGACATACGCTACATATAAGAACGAAATCAATATAACGGGTGTAACATCCTAAAAATAGAGATGTCTGATTTTTTTTTCATATATAGTAATTCTTTATAATGTGTCAAAACAACTAACGCTCCAGCTCCACCCTATTTATCAAAGGCTCCACGCTAGCAGCGAATTTAAACTCCATTCTACCAGGGAAACATATTTTCAGAGTTATTTTTCATGTAAACGAGAGGCAGCGTAAAGGTGCTGTTGTATTTTATGTTTCCCTGGTACTTTTTACTCGCCCGGCGCGGACAATAGTTTTAAAAGATAAAACCGTGTACAGGCAGACGGACCAAAGGGATTTCTACGTAAATACTGACAAGCGCAAATATCATTTTATACAAAGGTAAAGCCAACTTTGATGTTTTTGTGAAACGTTTATTGGCGGTAAACTTTTTTACCGCAGGGAAATAAATAGATTTAAATATATTTTTCAGATTGAAATACTTATGGCACAATTTTTTGTAACTGAAAAAGTGAAAATGTAAGTAATGGCTCAGGGAAGTAATGATGCCAATGATGCTGACCAAGATATATTTGTAATTTACTAGTGCTAGTTCCATCTAGGTGTTTATTGTTTTGGATAACGAGACGAGCTGGTCGTTTACCTGATGGTAAGCATAATTCCAGCCCATAACAATTGCAGTGCCACTCAGAACCTTGAAACACAAAGGCTCGCGCAGCTGTATTTCGTTCGTTACCCTGAGACATTATCATTTCACTGACTACTTTGCTAAACCGGAACACAGTAATTCTTGTACATTACTGCTTGGCGTCGTTATCGTTCTCAAGTTGAAAATCGGTCTCCAATCTCCATTCACCAATTGTTTTCTGGCAGCTGCACTTCAGAGCCAGTTCATATTCTTGGTTAAAACTTTCGCAGGACTAATTTTATTTATACTGCTAAGTTTTTGTTTTTTAAAACCGATTTTGAGGTGTTCGGTAGTTTTTCATCAGGGAGCTAAACGCGCGCGCTCCGACTGGACGCCGCATATGTAACGTATTTACCATACAGCCATAATTATTACTTATTACTATCCATCTTAAAGGATAATATTAATAATTATGATTACAATTACTCTGATCTTAATCAGTGGTGTGTCTTGATAGGCCTCGACTGATATGGGCTGATTATGATGATGATGATGATGATGAAGGTCAGGTGAGACAGTGATCAACGAGAGTAAAATACACAGATATCCATACTAATATTAGATATAAATGCGAAAGTGTGTTTATTGATTTGTTGGTTTATTGGTTTGTCCTTCTTTCACGCAGTAACGAAGCAACAGATCAACGTGATTTTTTGCATAGATATAGTTTATGGAGAGTAACATAGGCTACTTTTTATCCTGCAAAAATGCACTGTTCCTGTGGGAACGCAGGTGACAACCGCGGGCAGAAGTTAGTGTGACGTAAAATTGACATTGACAGTTGTCAATAAATTGACAGCTGTCAATAAAGTTCTATAATGTTTACAAGTTGATTTAATTTGACACATCGGTTTGACAGTTCCTGTGGGAACGCGGGTGAAAACCGCGGGCAGAAGCTAGTCATGTAATATTATAAAGAGGTAAAGTGTCTTTTGTTTATTACAGCTAATCTCTGGTACAATTATGAAACTACAGTCATATTTCTTAGCATTTATATTATTCCACGCGTATAAAGCCGCGCAAAAGACCTAGTATTTCGGAAGATAAGAAAATTGTCCTACGTTAGTTTTGCCATAAAAAACGTTCGTCGGGAAAACGCTATCGATTGGAAATGAAGGTGAACTTTTTTCTTTCCGGCACATTAAAATTCACGGTCTCATTGTGTGGAGCGAACAAATCGTGCATGAAATTGTTCGCTCCAATTTATGGAGCTCTTTAAGTGTTTGTGCCCTACGCCTTATTATACGGTGTTGTTTGTTGTTTGCATGTTTTGTACAATTTATTCGGAACTATGGGTATTGTTTTAAGATTTTAAATTTTGAAAATTGGCATATTCGCTTGCAGGCCACATATTGCCACCTCATTTACACAGGGTGATAAAAATCACAGGTGACTAGTTCATTTTGCATCAAAATGTCGATCACCTATGACTGAGCAATTTTACGATCAATTTTAGTCACTCGCCGCATGCGATCTCTTGCCTCACGACAAAATAAAGTCGAAACCTACTTTGAAACTTTTAGTTTTGGCCGATTTTAGCCACCTGCGGCCTAGCCGAATTGCCATTTAAACTGTCGATTTTCTCCGTGCGGTTAAAACAATTATCTCGAGCCCACAATTTTCGCAAATGAAGTCTTACTGTAGAAATTACGAGCGGGAAGAAGTAGTTTGGATTGGAAATAGTCCTTGTTTAATTATCAACTGGACTTTACGGACGTAGTCAGGATGAGAGAGGGGGAAGTATCAATGCAGAAGTTTCTATAGATCGACACATGGTCATATAATTCTTAATGAATATATTCGTTAATTTTATGATTAGGTTAATAAAAAGTGTTTGAAATCATTAACAAAAGCTTAGATAAGTAATCAAATCTTTAGTGATTTACTTAGTTGCATCGTCCTTTAAGATAACTAAATATTGCTCAATTAAAATAAAAAAATGTATTGGTGTGAATTCCGATGAACTCGACAACCATTCAATTCATAAAAATAAAATAAAAAGCGGATTGATTGAGAAACTCCAACTTATGTAAGTCTTTTTTCATGCCAGCCCATAACAATTACAATGCCACTCAGAATTTCGAAATACAAAGAGCTGCGTGACGCTGTCGTGCGAACCAAATGTGTATTGACTTGTAAAAAAATTGTTATTAATTTATGAATATTGAGTCCCATAAGCCCAGTAATTTCATTTCGATTTTTAAGTCTATCTACAACATAAAAAACAGCTTAGATCAAAGACATTATTTTGCAAAATGTTTACGAAAACCTCAACTAAATTTCTGTTTCGGACGCCATTGGCGCCCCCTAAATGTTATCCTAAATACGTCCACGCGGGGTTTAAATTAAATGCGGTGCGAAATGAGTTCCTGATTGAATGTTGTTTAAAGATGAGAATACTGGCTTTCGTTCGCCGCCCTGGGTTTATTTATATATTTGAGGAAGCTAGATTGAGACAGATTTGGCATCATCTGCCTGCGAACGCAATAGCTGACACTTAGGCCCTCATTTATAAATTAATCTTATTTCAGAAGTTTCTTTTATGACGCTTTTGTTTATGGACACCAGAGCCTAGGCAAATTGTATTCCTTTTTTTATACATTTGATAAGGAGACGAGCTAGTCGTTTGCGTGATGGTAAGCATAACGCCGGCCTATGACAATTGGAGTGCCACTCAGAACTTTGAAACACAAAGGCCTGCGAGGAACTGCAGTGCGCTCGTTACCCTGATTAGACACTAGGTAAGTTTCATACGCCCAGTAATTTCACTGGCTACTTTGCTCATCTTACAGATTTCGGGAAAAATAAATTTATAAAATAAAATTTATAAAAATGTATATAATGTTTTGATTGAAATTAATATTGAAACGTCGCCCCATCTTTTTCATATTTGGCTCTAACGGTGTCCAATGAAACTGTCAAGTCAAATGTGACCACGTGGCCACAGCGCTGTTGGCTTCACTCCAATTGTTTAAGACCCGTCTTGATTAGTGTTGTATCTTAATGAATAGGTACTGGAGTTAATAGTAGTTATTACTAACTGGAGTTTAACTACATAACAAAGTTGTTACAAGTTGCTCAGTAAAGCGTTTATACTAGCAACGTGAATCAACTTTAGAATTAAGAGCGTTGTAGTAGTTATTTGTTGCATTTATTATATTCTATGAATTGCACCCAATGAATTAATTAGCCTATTGAATTGTAATTATTACTTTATTATTTAGATTATTAATTTTAGTTATGGTTAATTTGACTTTTAGCTATGTTAATTAGTATAAGTGGTCTGTGGCCGTTCTAATTATTAATAAACTAGCTGTGCCTCGCGGCTTGGCCCACGTAGCCTAAGTTACTCCTTGTAACATCAGCTATCTGCCAGTGAAAGTCCCGTCAAAATCGGTCCATCCGTTTCTGAGATTACCCGGAGCAAACAGACAGACAGACAGACAGACAGAAAGACAGACAGACAAAAATTTAAAAAATGGTTGTTTTCTTATAGGTATTGTATATACTATCATATGCATTTAGTAAAAAGCTGTTATTTTGATATTACAAACAGACACTACAATTTTATTTATTTGTATATAGATATATAAATTGTAATATTTCAGAACATTACAAGTATTACTACAATATTTCGAAACGATCTATAGCTGAACATCCGTAAACAAAGGCAGCCAGATCGCAACTGACGTCACAACCGGAACAACCGGCTGCAATAACTGCACCCGGTTGCAATCGCTAGTCGGGGAGATATTGGTGGAACTTATTACTATAGGAAGTGGCAGCATTCATATTGTAGCTTGACTCACCATGTTTTACAGATCGGTAAAGTTCCAAAACTGCATTACCGTTTTGCGGCTTGAAGAGCAAAGTATATAGTCAGTGAAATTATTGGGTTGAACGTCCCGCAAGCGTTTGTTTTAAAGTTCTGGGTGAAACTATATGTGAACGACACTTTAGTTAGGCTTTCGAAGTAAGTTTACTTTTGTTAAATTGGTGATAAGTAATCTCTACATACAATAATTTAATTAGCAAACAAAGGGTATGAGCCCTGCAGCTTGCAGAGCAAAATAGTTTGATGACAAAAATCCTGGGTGGAATTTCACGCTCGCCATCAGATAAATGACCTGCTTGTTTCACTACATCGTAAAAACCGTAAACCTGCGCAATCAACAATATTAATTACATCGCATTACACAAATCAATAAGAACAGTCATGGAAAATTATTGTCAACGAGTTCCGAAAACGTCTGACTAATGAGAAAGCACTCAATCACTAGTACGACAACTCCAACGCAACTGGCGTCGTTGACGAGTAATTAGATTCACCACTCTCTCTCCGCCCGGGTAAAATGTCGGTCTGAAACCGGATGCCGGGCGTTGCAAGGCGCAATATCCGGGTGAAGGAAACCAGCTTATAAATAAACTTTAGCTTCCTTCTGACATTGCAGGGCTTCAGATACTCTGTAGGTTTATAATAGGATATGTACCCCTGACACAAACCATTTGACTAATTGAATCAATAACGCAACCGAAATTTGAATCTGAAATAGTCATTAGAGACTGAAGAGTATATTAATCTATGTATTATTACTAAGTGCGCATGATGCATAAAATTAAAACAAAATGTTATTGAACTGTTGTATTTTTGACTGATTTCCAAAAAAGGAGGTGGTTGTCAATTCGTTTGTTTTTTTTTATGTTTGTTACCTCAGATCTCCTTCGTCTTCGTCTTCGTCGAACTTTATGTTTTAGTTGAAAGCATATGCTTTCAGGTTAGGCCCATGGAAATTTCATCAGAATCGGTTTTGTAGTTTGTCACTTGAAGTCGGTTCGTCGCTTTATAAAGTTAAAGTTTCAGTGATCATCTTTCTATTCTTTACTTTGAATACTTTTCTTCACAAATGGGTAACAACATCCTTCCGTCATGCAGTCAGCCATGTTTTGGCAGTCCAATAGAACTATGTCTTTAATAGCCAACCCCGTGCCCAGCCAGCATAATATTAAGGCCCTGTAATATGCCAATCTTTACGTATATTCCAAAACATAAAACATTTTCAAAAATAGAATATAATTAAAAAAAAACACTATTACGTTTAAATATTTTTATTTATTTTTTGTTAGTAATATGGAAACGAATATTTTATTATCATCATCAGCCGGAAGACATCCACTGCTGAACATAGGCTTCCCCCATAGAACACCTCTTGCATCCAACGGTTCCCCGCGGCTTTGACAAGCTCATCGGTCCACCTAGTGGCAGGCCGTCCTACACTACGTCTTCGGGTTCGTGGTCGCCACTCGAGAACCTTTCTTCCCCATCGGTTATCGGTTCTGCGAGCGATGTGGCCTGCCTATTGCCATTTCAACCTACTAACTTTGAGAGCTATGTCTGTGACTTTCGTTCTTGATCTCCTCATTTCGGATTTTATCAAGCAGGGAAACCCCAAGCATAGTCCTCTCCATAGCACGTTACGCGACTCTGAGCTTACTCATGAGGCCAATAGTAAGACACGACTCAGTGCTATAAGTCATCACTGGCAACACACACTGGTTGAAAACTTTAGTTGGAAAGGAATGTTTGTGGGACGAAAATCAGGACGGTTTGCTATAGACAGCGCCTTAACACATTGTCTGGGTCAGTTGGCATTGGACCTACGTAGACGCATGACATAGTCGTTTGAAGAAAAATAGGCTATAATCTGACCTTTTTTTACACGACTGAACCAAAATACACATTTAGTATCTACGCTCTTTCAAATCTACTTTGGCTTGTTCCTTAAATGAGTAACAATATAGATTCTGCACTACACAACAGAAACTTCCTCATCCTCATCAGTCTCTTACGCTTCCACTGCTGGGATACCGGCCTTCTCTCAGAGAGAGAGAGAGAGAGTATGGGCCATAATCCAACACGCGGGCCAGATGTCTTCGAATTTTGTGGTTCTTGAACATGCGGGTTTCCTCACGATGTTTTCCTTCGCCGTTTAAGAGCGAGTGTGAATAATTCGCACATAACTAGATATGTCATTGGTGCGGCCGAGTCGAGATTCGAACTATGGTGCGTCGGATTGAAAGTCGCACAAGTTCCCGCTCAGCCACACTCGCTTACAGAAACAGAAACTTATTTTAACTCATTTAGTGGTAGAACTAACTCTTCCGCGAGTGTCCGTCTGGTACTACCGCTTTGCTAGTGTAGTTTGCCGCCAACCAGTAATCTGCTAACATTACTCTGTTCTCGTTTGATGAGCAAATGAGTCATTGAAATTACTGGGCTTATGAGATTTGATACCTAATGTCTCAGGGTAACGAGCGCAATACAGCATCTCGTTACCTTGAAGAGTTAGTCCTGTAACCTGGTCAAAGATGGTACATATTATGCTAAGCCACAGAATAGATAACAGTACATGGCTAAGCATAGATTATAGAATAGGGATGTTGACTCCATTTTTATGATGTTAATCAATTTGTTTTCAAATGTTTGTATCGAAAAAGTGGGAATCGAACGCTACAAACGTCAAAAATGAGAGTCAAAGTCGGGCGCATCTGCTGAGCGTTAAAACGCCCCATACAAATTAGACAGAAAATCTGACGTCACTTGTTCAACGTGGGTCGGAAAAGCTGTACTAAAAACATGAATTTTGTTAATTTGTCTGTGACAAACTGCGTTTAGGAACATAGTTGTCATACACTTTTTTAGTAAATGTAAAGAATCTGATGGTATAATTAAAATTACTATTGGATGATAAAAACAAATCGTTGACATCGGGTAATTTTAGATGCAGCATCTTTGGGGAAATTATATATTTTTTTATGAATCTCATTTTGATTGTGTTAATGAGATGATCTTAAATGTGTATAACGTCAGTAATTATGTATTTTGTTTTTCATGCAACATCCCTTTTGGCTCTTTGTCTGCCGGAACACATCCATATAGATAAATAAAATTGAAGTGTCTGTTTGTAATATCAAAATAACAGCTTTTTACTAAATGCATATGAAAGTATATACGGTACGTATAACAAAACAACCATTTTTAAAATTTTTGTCTGTCTGTCTGTCTGTTTGTTTCGGGTAATCTCCGAAACGGCTGGACCGATTTTGACGAAACTTCCACTGGCAGACAGCTTATGTTACAAGGAGTAACATAGGCTACTTTAATTTTAGAAAAATAATTAGGGTTCCGCGCAAAAAAATACAAACCATGTAATCCAAAATCTCCACGCGGGTGAAACCGCGGGCAGCAGCTAGTATATTATATAGACGCTTGGTGACATAAAAGTCTTGTATCTACTGGTAGTTGTATATTAGTATTGTATTTCGCTAAGCCGTTCCTCATGGGATCACAACTCAGTTGTAAGACTATTTATTGATCTTAATGTATGTAATTACAGAAGTTTTCTTTTGTCCTTTGATCTTTCTTTTACTTGTTACCTACAATTTACTGTTCTAATATGTTGCTGTAATGACTGACTGAGGTCGACTGTTGATCTTATGTTGTGAAACTTTAATGAGATTGAGGTTATGTTAAAAGACTTGCTTGGTGGTAGGGAGTTTTTAACCAACTTCCAAAAAAGGAGGTTCTCAATTCGGTGGGTATTTTTTTATATATGTTACCTCAGATCTCCTTCATTTATAAATCGATTTGGAAAATTCTTTTTTTATTTGACAGGATATACTTTCAGATTGGTCCCATAGAAATTTCATCAACATCGGTTCAGTAGTTTGTCACTGAAGTCGGTTCGTCGTTTTTAAAGCAATTTTTATTTCTCTTTGATCTGTGTATTGCATTTTTGCATAGGATTATTTGTAATTGTGTATGGGTTTATTGCCTGCAATAAAGAATTTTTAATTTATTTATTTATTATTACTAGTCCTTAATTAGACAGTGTTCAGAATTCTATCAAAGCTTTAAGTTTTTGTCCTAAACAAAATGATAATTTTGCCTCAAATCTTGTGTATTCAAATCCTGCATAATATGAAAGCTGAATAATTCTAGAATCTCTACACGTCTCAGTTCGTAAACACTCGTTTCTCATTCATGAGAATAACCTCATCCTGCTTACGGTGGCCAGCGCAAATCATAATTTACCTTACCGAACCGCTTTTGAACTCTATGTTAGTACAAATAACGTCTAAATTGGCTTGAGTTGGTTTCGCATATCAGTTATGATTAGCTGAGGACGTTTTGTTAGCAGATATCATGTCTGCTGTATTAAATTATGTTTTGTTTTAGTTTAATTTATTTTGTTACCTTCACTTGTCACTATCTACGTAACTAATCAAATATTGAGAGTAAATTTTAACCTAAGTAAGTACTTCTATTTGTGGTGTTGAAACAGTATATTAAAATGAAACTATGTAGGTACGTAGCTGGCATGACAATACAATAATTTGGTACCAGAATAAGCCTCATGGAGCTGCCTTACCGGCTAATTTTTGGTAGTGAGAGTACTAACTCTTCTGCGAGTGTCCGTCTGGGTTGTTACCACCGCTTTGTGAGTGAAGTTTGCCGCCAAGCAGTAGTGTGCAAGCATTACTGTATACCGGTTTGATGAGCAGAGTAGCCAGTGAAATTACTGGGCTTATGAGACTTAATAGTTATAACGTTCACAAACATTTTTGGTTAAAAGTTTTGTTAGTTGTATTATATACTACTCATATTTAAACATAAATGTAATCCGTTTTAAAATTCAGAATTCAAAATTCACAAAAGCGATCGCAATTAAGCCACCATTCTCATATTTCCTAGAACCTACATAATTCCGTACATGTAACACTAACTTTAACTCTAATAGCTATGCAGATTGCATTGAAATGCATAACTCAAGTGAAAGTTGGCGGATAATACTTCAAAAACTAATTCCCAGAAATGAAGTCAGTATTCTCAAAGCGAGTCCGGAAAGAATGGATGGGATTCGCGAGTAATTTTGTGCAGCTATAGCGGTGTAACGAAGATTCCCGTGGGAGTAGCCGGTGGTCCAAGTTATAAGATTAGAGAGTTGTAGTTTCATCATGAGCTGTAAACAACTGGGCTTATGAGACGTAATATCTATTGTCTCATGGTAATGAGCGCACTGCAGTGCCGTACAGGCCTTTGTGTTTCAAGTTCTCAGTGGCACTGCAATTGTTATGGGCCGGCGTTATGCTTACCATCAGGCAAACGAGTGGCTCGTCTCGTTATCAAAGAGTATATAAAAGTCCACTGATGAACATCGGCGTTCCCCATGAAGGGGATATTTTGCTATAACACACTACGCTGGGCAGGATAGCAAAATATTATATCAAATTTTAAGACTATAGGAAGTGTCTTATAGACTTTTGGATGACATTAAGCTTTGTAAAGCTAGATCTTTTGAAACATTTTAATTGCGGGCCACTCTAAGCCTCTGCGTGACCAAGTTTTTCTCCCTGTTTTTAAAAATATTTTTTTGTTTACAATTTCGCTTTTACAGATACCCAAATGAAAAATCTAGATGACTGAGCTTCACTCAGTGTTAACACAAACGTACAAACCAGCGATTTTTTTTGTGTAAAATAGTGTTTTTACTAGTAATACAGATATATAGGTAAACTTAAAAAGCAAAACCTTATCTAAATACAAAACTTCATCCAAATCGTTAGAGCCGTTACCTAGGTAGTCTAAATAAATTTATATATAAGTATTTATATGCAAGAATTGCTCGTTTAAAGTTATAAGATTAAATCAGTAAGTAATAATCCACAAAATTACAACAAAAACGCTAATCAATCATATTATATAAAAATAATATTTCTGTTTCCGCTCTCTTCTATGACTTGCGTCAATGGCGACGGCATTAGCCGGACATTGTGCGCTCTCCGCAGATAAACAGCTAATCCAGCTTACAGCCGTGGACCAGCGAGGAGAGATGTACGCAGCTCGGATCTGAAATATTACTACTGAGAGGGCTGGGGCCTTTTCACATTGAGCGATAACGATAAAGAAAGAAAAGAAAGAAATAAAATACATTTATTTCATAGCATTACAGTTTTCATAAATATAAAAAAAAGGGTAGGTAAACTAAAAACGCAATGTTGCGTGATGCCGATGACAATTAAGGGGCAGCGCGCCGCTATCTCGCTCGCGCATCTTAACATTTTTGAAGATAAATAATCACTTAATATAATTATTATGAAAAATTGCATTCGGTGAAGTTGCTGGCAATAACATTACGAAGATACGGCAAAAGTAGGTATCACTTTGATCCGATCAAGTTTCATACACGAAAATGGGCAAAACATAAAATCCTAGTTTTAGGTTTGAAAACTTGAATGGATGAAAATGAAATTTTTGTTTAACCTTTGTAATGTTATTGTCAGTAATTTCACCGAATGCGATTTTTCATAAATATGCGCACCGCCGCAGAACGTATAATAATAATAATAAGTACTACGCACGGCATCGCACGCACTGCTCTGTTTACGATCGTGTCACATCCGGTTTTTTTTTTATGTTATTGGTAACGAGACGAGCTGGTCGTTTGCCTTATGGTAAGCATAACGCCGGCCCTTAGCAATTGCAGTGCCACTCAGAACATGGAAACACAAAGGCCTGCGCGGCACTGCAGTGCGCTCGTTACCCTGAGACATTAGGTATTAAGTCTCATAAGCCCAGTAATTTCACTGGATACTCTGCTCATCAAACCGGAACACAGTAATGCTTGCACATTACTGCTTGGCGGCAGACTTCACGAGCAAAGCCGTGAAGTGTCTGTCTGGGTTGTTACCACCAACAACCCAGACGGACACTCGCAGAAGAGTTAGTCCTCCCACTAACGAAACCCACTTGATGTGATTGTTATGTTCTGGGAGCTGCACTAGAGAGCTACTATTCCAGATTTAACGTATTGATCATCTTCGAATACATCACCGCACATGGTGGTCAAACGCCAAACTACAGAGTTAAAAAAATACTAAAGCCATATACGACTACTATAGGCAGACTCGTACTATAGCTATAGTCAACAGTTTATTCTATTTGTCTTTATCATTATTGTTCCAATACAACGCTTCCCTACAGGCAAGAAACAGCTTTTGTGTTACCGAAACAAATATTTGCACACATTTAATGGGCGCAAACATTTGTCTCTTGCGAAATCGAATCTACCCCCCTTTTCGTACCAATTAAGCGCGTTGGAATCTCATTTCGTATATTCACTGTCGTAATAATCTTGATCCGCTAACGATCCGACTGTAGGATAAATAAATCAAAATTTATTTTCAGGGCACCGTTTGTTCTCAAACGGTAACTTTAGCCATTCCAAGTATTTTATTGAGTCGTAAAATTATAAGTGTTCTCTGTATTGGATTTATTTCGACTTTAGTCTTGAGTTTGAGTCTCTAGTGAGCTGTGTGGAAACTAGGAAGAAAGGTTATTACGTATTTTCACAGGTAGCAACCGCTATACAATCAATTGCAAAATGTCATTTGTTGTATCAATTTTTATCTGTTAACTGTATTTTTCTAAGATTATATAAAGTGGGTAATTTATAGTTTCAATTCCGCGATTAAGAATGTCTAATGGCCTAAGTTCGATCTATACTGAATTTAACTAAACGTAGTGCGCGACGCTGGACAACGAAACCTGGGTTAGTTTGTTATAAAATAAAAATCCTTCTTGAGCTCGCAACGCCATCGTTGCGTTGTTCAGTCCATACTGAACTCTATTTTTCTCATGATAGTTTAGCGTTTGACCACTGCCTCGCCTGATATTAAGTGATTGAGGGTGTTGAACATTTTATTATGATACACCAAAATGAGAACTTGCTCTAAACGCCTACTGAAATTTCCCCAATAAAATCCATGTGCTACTTTCACTACAAAGATCCGACAAATTGAAATTATTTATTACATGTGTACAAACACATAAGCACAATAAAATACATCAGAAAATAAAAATACACAGTATAAGTTTATCCAATAGTAAAAAAGTAAGAAAATCTATAACACTTGAAGTTCAGCAGCAGACAAAATCTACTCTTTGTGTAATGTCATAGAAGTGTTATTGAACATTTAGTTAGCACATAATGTATACTCACACAAAAGCCCATTGTTTAACCCCGTGAGACATACATCCGGAACTACGGCTTAGTCAGCCACTCTAGACATCGGTACAGTTGACTAATACGAAGTTTAACCATAGCGCACTTGTTTTTTTTTATACTCGTAAAGGTTAGTGGGGGGACTAACTCTTCGAGTGTCCGACTGGGTTGTTACCACCGCTTTGCTCGTGAAGTCTGCCGCCAAGCAGTAGTGTGCAAGCATTACTGTGTTCCGGTTTGATGAGCCTCTGCTCATCAAACCGGAACACAGTAATGCTCACAGGATACTCTTATCCAGCGAAATTACTGGGCTTATGAGACTTAATACCTAATGTCTCAGGGTAACGAGCGCACTGCAGTGCCGCGCAGGCCTTTGTGTTTCAAAGTTCTGGGTGGCACTGCAATTGTTATGGGCCGGCGTTATGCTTACCATCAGGCAAACGACCAGCTCGTCTCGTTACCAAATAACATAAAAAATAAATAAAAAGTTCCTGGTAAACTGTCTAAGTTAAAACATCTTATTGCAGAAAACAGCAATTACAAGCTTCTAGGCTCAGCTCGTATTTCCCGCCGATTGTATCCTGTGTGTTAATCCAGGATAGAATTATATATATGTTTAGTTACCTACACGCAAGATTGGTTTCGGAACGGTTGTGCCATTGTACTGAGGTTGTGTTGCTAAAAATCCCAACGAATTATGATTATATTTTGCCATTAATTCCAGTGTAAGAGAAACTTTTTTCTACTAATTATATACATTAGCAATTTATTTATTTTATTTATTATTGCAACAGGAACGGCTTTACTAATTATACCTATTACACAGTTCAATATCATTTCATATACCTATTACAATTTCCAAGTCAGCACAGTGAATAAATTAGTCAGTCACATTAGAAAAGGTGGAGAAAAAATAACAATAATAATTACAACACGATGAATCAAAGCAATAAACGAAATTACGATGTCAAAAGGATATGTCAGTACAATGATTAATTAATAAAATTAAATTACAATTAAATTACAAATTATCAATCAAGCATCACCCTCACAAAACTTCAAACACGCAGCAGCTATTTTCATCCATCCATCCGCAAACAAATCACACTCAGGATTGGCATCCAAGAGAGTGTTGAGCGCGGTTAGGGTGCGCGGGAGGGGGGAATTTGCGCGTGCAACGGTGCGGCAGCTCGAGACGAAGTGTGTTCGAAAGTGTATGCAAAACTTAGAATAGAACCGAATCTTTAATAGAACTTTGAAACACAAAGGCCTGCGCGGCACTGCAGTGCGCTCATTACTCTAAGACATTAGGTATTAAGTCACATAAGCCCAATAATTTCACTGACTGACTGACTCACAAAATTACCAGTACGAATGGTTAAAAATTTAAATTAGAAATAGGTTGTTCTTGACGTTTTGAAAACGAAACGAAGCAGAGTCTTCTTTCTTTTTTTTTTTAATTATTATACTCTGCAAGCCCAGGGCTCGCACCCCTTTTTTGCTATATAAATTATTTTTACATTATAATTTCTTAATATATTATTACTCTGAGTCTACTTTCTTTAATATGAAGTGCATTTTCGCATCTCACAAATCGAAGACCAGTTTATGGATCGAAGATAAGTTTAACATAAATCAAAAAATGGATTGATCGTCGTTCTCAACGGGTCGCTACACTTTACTTCGCGAAATTAGTTATTCGGTCAATATACATAATGAAAATTGAACTTGATTGTATAGAAAATTCAATCGATAACTGATTACAATAAGTAAAACTTACCATCGTCGCAAAACTAATCTCGAAGATTAATTTTCGTTTTCGGGAAAAGGCTGTGTTTCGTTTTCGAAAAAATCAACGACGACCGACCTACTTCTAATTTTAACTATTTGAACTGTCAATTTTGTTAATCGCAAAGTTTCGTACTTGCAGGCGATCAGTCGTTTCAGAGATAAACCTGTGAGATAAAACAAACATACAAACAAGCTAAACTCAACTAGTTTACAATAGATAAAACGATTGTGACGTGAATTAATCGATGCAGACACTGTCAAGTTATCTCGTACCTCGTACATCATATTCTGACAACTAAGAGCCGGGATTACGTAAAATTTACTGTTAGCAACAGATGCTTGTTGCAAAACGAACTTTGCGTTATGATAATGATAGTAGTAAATCTAACTACACGACTTTCTAATTAATGTATAATGTATATGTTTTGCGTTACTATTTATTTCTATTTGACGGCTCCGTAGCTAAGTTGGTAGTAACCCTACCTGTAAAGCGAGGGGTCCCGGGTTCGATTCACGGCCGGGGCAGATTTTGTGTAAGCATAAAGTTTGTTCTCGGGTCTTGGATGTTTGTGATGTATACACATGTGTCGCAGGTGGCATGGACACACACAGGTATCTGTGTGTGTCCATGCCACCTGCGACACAGGGAATCCTAGTGTGGGGGTATGAGTGGTAAGCGTTTATTTACTTATTTATTTATTAGAGATAAATACCGTTTTAGACTTTCACGTAAATTGATTAGGTACTTTATACATTTTAATGGTAAATTCACCGTGGTTATTATAAGCTAGTGAGCTTCCGAAAAAATAACGCTAAATAATAAATAGACATAGGTACATACATAGAGTCTGCCTCTTGACTAGACATCCCTGTAAGGAAATCAAGAACAACAAGGACCATATCCCATAACATCTGACACAGAGCAAATTCTTGCATAGTTTTTTTTTTTTTTTTTTTAATTTATTTATCTTCAAACATACATAGCCAAAACTTAATCTAAATTCTGCCAAACTACTGAGTAGTTTGTAGGCAGACGCAACTCTCATTAACATAATAATTAAGCTATGCAAGTATATAGGCATTAAGAAAGTTTATAATTTTATTTATATAATTATGTATATGCATCTCGTTCATTTAAGTACATATATCTACATTTAAGGACTTGCGCACTCACACATATAAATACATATAGGAACATGCATTCACATGCACATATATAGACAATAAACACCGAGGCATATACATACTTATTATACAAATCATGTACACGTAACCCTAATTTTGCATATAATAAATCATTTTTATACGTTTTTGCAAATTACTCTTCAATCTGTTCCAATAGAACTTTTTTCAAAGCTACCTTAAAACTACATTTTGTTACGTTTGTTTCAAGTTCCTTATCTAAATTGTTAAATAATTTTGGTACAAGCCATTTCCTAGTACGTTTTCCATAGTAATTTTTAAACTTGTATTCCTGGGCTAGCTGTGGCTTCGCTGCCTTACGAGTAGGGTAATTAAACATTCTTTCTTGCTTATGAGTATTGTTCTGTAACTGCTCCAATAGGATTAAATAATCTACTTTTATATTTACGGGCAAAATCTTACATAGTTTAAAAAGTTTATAGTAATCTTTATTTAGTTCGTCTTTCGTTTTTTTACTTACTAATAGCTTCAATATTCTCATTTGTAAGCTTTGAATTTGTTGCAAATATGTCGGGAATGTAAGCCCGTAGCAGCTCAAACCATAGCTAATGATAGCATCTACTAAGCCATAGTACACACTATACAGGACGCCTCGGTTTAAAAGTTTTGAAATTTGATAAAATTTACCAAGTACTATCCTGAGTTTATTGCTAATATTACCTATGTGTATTTTCCATGAAAAGTGTGTATCTATTGTGAGACCGAGATATTTTATTTGACTTACTTCTTCTAAGGCTTTACAATTACAATTATTTCCCTTAGCGTGTAAACAATGATAAGAATGACCTTTGATGCTAATATTTTTATGTATGTTTTTATTGTATGGTGAATATAAACCGATAACTTTAGTTTTAGTTATATTTATTATTATTCCGTTATCATGTGCCCATTTTACTATATTATCAAAGTCTTCCTGGATTTTCTTTTCTATTGTCTCTATTTCCTTGTCACCATACAATAAACACATATCATCGGCATACATATAACTACTACAACTTTTCAGTACATTTGTTACGCTATTAACATGCATTATATAACCGACTGGTCCATACACGGATCCAGTTGGTACACCATATTTAATATTTCCTTTTTCGCTAGTTTTCATGTCTACGACTACTTTCATATGGCGTTCATTTAAGTATTCTCGGAACCACTCATTAACATAGCCCCTGATTCCACATTCTTCCATTGCTCGCAACAAGCCATCATGATCGAGGGTATCAAAAGCTTTTTTGAAATCTATAAAAACTGCTACCACTTGCTTTCTATCGCCCAAGTAGCTATTTACTTCCTCAGTAAACTTTTCCAATGCCGTTGATGTACTTCTATGACGTCTGAAACCATGTTGTTTATCTGCTAATATATTATTTTTTTCCAGAAAATTTGTAATCTGTCCTACCAATACTTTTTCTACTATTTTATTTATACTATTTAATATCGCAATTGGTCTGTAATTTGTGTATTCTCTGTGATTTCCCTGTTTATATATTGGTCTTATAATCGATACTTTTAATTCTTCAGGATATTTTCCACTCAAAACACATAAATTTACAAATTTAGCTAGAACCGGACTAATTTTTTCTTTTAAATATTTAATATCCTTTATTCTAATACCATCCGATCCCGGTGACTTGTTGCTGTCTAACCTGTCTATAATTTTCATGATATCTTTTGAATTTACTTTCTGATATAAAAATGTTACATCACTGTATGATACATATGTTGACCTATCCAAAAAAGTATCGCTACATTTATGTTTAATTATATCTATTTCGTTAGTAAAAGTTTCACAAAATTTGTTACATACTGTATATATGTCCTTATCGTTGCACATATATTTTTTTATTATTTTATCAACGCTTAGTTTTTGCCTTCCCAACCAACTATTTATAATCTGCCAAATTTTTCGTACATCTCCATTGCAGTTTTTAATTTCTTTCCTCTTATGATTATTTTTAGCAATATTTATCATTTTATTTGCTTTATTTCTAGCCTTAGTATACTTTAATCGTAAGTTCATGTTATCAGGCTGTGATTTCCACTTTCTAAATAATGTATCCTTGTTGTCTATTAATTTTAATAAGCTCTTATTTATCCATATCTGAGTGCTTCTTTGTGATTTTACTTTAATTTCAATGTTTGATGAATTATATATTACATTAAAAATATTACAAATCTGCTTATACATCAACAAAGGGCAATCTGAATCAAGTATGTTGCACCAATTCGTATCATCTAGTTTCTGGTTCACTAACTTTTGAGACAGTATTATTTTGCTGGTAGTTCTTGGTTCCTCCTGTATATCGAGCGCAATGGTCAGACCAGTTAGGTAGTGATCCGCGAGCTTCGTGCGAAGCGTATACGCCGCGAGCTCGGCCGCCGCGCCAGTCCGCGCGAAAATATGGTCAATGCAGGACGCGACTCGGCGCCCCGACACCACCACCTCTCGCGTCACGGAACGTATGCCACATTGCAGCCCATATTTACTTAAAACATCCAAGTACCTCATTGTCACTGAGCAGCTCGAATCGCGTATGTTAATGTTGCAATCTCCAGCCAGTATCACATTATCAGTTTCAGGTAGATTTTTTAGAGTAGTATTAATGTCCTCAATAAACAACATTCTATTTTTGCCCGGTGGTCTATATACTGCAATCAGCTGAGCGTTGTAGCTATTTATAGAAAGTGTCATATGTACTCCCTCGAACGTAGTACACTTGAGGTTGTATGCCGAGTATTTTATGTAGTTCTTTATGTAAATAATAACACCTCCTCCTTTTTTATTAATTCTTGTTCTTGCGTGCGATGTAAAGTTAGGTATTGTGTACAATGACACATAATCTTCGCTGATGTTGGTCTCTGTGAGTATGACCACATCTATAGCATCAATACAAGTTTGCAGTAATACAAGTAACTGGCTGAAATATTTTCGCAGCGAACAAATATTAACATGTATTATTTGTAACGATTTGCAGTTTTGGTTAATTATGTTACTCCAAGTGATTAAATCGGAATAGGTTTCACAAACTATATCATTTAAGTCGTCTGCGTCCGGATCCATTTTTATTTGATCTATTTAACCACGTAAACAAATCGAACAAACCAGTTTTCACTGTTCACTATTTTTGTAGTAGTTGTCAATGTCGCTTTCGGAACGTATTTGATAAATTTTGTTATTTGAGTCATTTCTTTTTATTAATATTTTCGAGTTTTGTATCCATATGTATTTAAATTCATCCTTAAGTTTGTTTTTAGTTTCCCAAAACAGCTGACGCAAATGTCTCGTGATGTTCTCATTGATATAGATCGGCGTTTTATCTTCCTGATTGAATATGTTCTGATTGGTCAGGCGTTGTTTACGGCATTGCAGCCAAGCAGTGCGAGCTTCACGGCTACGCATAACGACAATAATAGGCCGTTTTTTAGACTCATTTTTTTTTACACCTACCCTCCAAGCTTTTTCAATATCAGCGGGATTTAATTTAAGCTCTTTTGTTATCTTGGTCACAATATCCATTGTTTTTTCTTTTTCGTCATCCTGCACGTTCACCAATTCTATGTTTTTCTCAAGCTCCTTTTGCTCTAAACCACAAATACGTTCCTCTAAAGCCTTGTTACATTTTTCTAAAAATATATTTCTTTGTGATAGGTCCATTATCTTATTTTCTATTTTCTTCGTTTTCTCTGTATATTCCGTTTTAAATAGGTCCAGTTCTTGGTACTTTTCAGAATAAAAGTCAACTAATTCAGACAGCTCATCCATCTTTTCTTTCATGCTGTGCACGATATTTAGTTTTTCGTTTAATTGAGCTAACAAAGACTCGACACTCGTGTTTGAATCGCAGGTGATTTTTGCCCTTGGGCTTTCTTTCGGTGTCACAACACATTTATCACATGTCTCATTCTTCATAAAGAGTTTAATATCTTGAACACAAGTTTTGTGAAAATGCCCCTGACAACGCCCTTTGCACTGCAACACATCACCTTTGTTTTTGGATATAAATTGCTTACACTTTTTACACTGAACCATTTTCAAACGTATATTCTTATAACCTATATACTACAGCGTAACACGTCCGCTCGCTGAGAGTGCGCGCGTCGTGTGTAGATACTCTTGTGTTAAATCTTAACAAAACAAAAGCTTTCCACTGAAAGCAGATATCGCACAGAGATTGCTATCGCAAAACCATGTGCTACAGAGTTACTTAGATAATAATTAACGTGTTCCGATTCTCGAAACTATGCGAGAATCGCTGCTGGTAAAAGCGAGCTTTGCTTAAAGCTTTTCGGTATATCCGTTTGTATGTACCTACATCTCTCCATCCAACTTAATGAGTCAGACAGACAGACACTCTCGGAATGGGGTGGAAAAGGAAAATGAATAAAAAGAAGCGACGCGAGGGGATGCTGGATAAAGTTACCCTTAGACGCTTATATATTGTGGTGTGTTATGCGTACAATCGCCGATATAAGTAACATTGTTTGTAAATAACCTCTTTTTTCCGCTGATACTTTTTTTTTTTATGTTATTTGATAAGAGACGAGCAAGTCATTTGCCTGATGGTAAGCATAACGCCGGCCCATAACAATTGCAGTGCCACCCAGAACTTTGAAACACAAAGGCCTGCGTGGCACTGCAGTGCGCTCATTACCCTGAGACATTAGGTATTAAGTCTCATAAGCCCAGTAATTTCACTGGATACTCTGCTCATCAAACCGGAACACAGTAATGCTTGCACACTACTGCTTGGCGGCAGACTTCACTCACAAAGCGGTGGTAACAACCCAGACGGACACTCGCAGAAGAGTTAGTCCTCCCACTAACAAATGACTTGCTCGACTATACTTCCGTTGATAATTTGGAAAAACGGGGGAAAGTGCCTCTACTTTCGCTGCTTTGGCTCTGACCCCCTATCGTTTTACCTTTATAAAGGATAGGGGGTCGGAGCCCAAAGTGAAAGTCTAATAAAGTGGCTCAGCAACTAAGCATCAAAACCAGCTCTGCATTGCCCTGCGCTCTGCGCCACCAATCGAAACAAAGGGTGCCCAATAGGAGGATAAATGAGGATTAAGATAAAGATAAAAGATAAAGATAATTTATCTGTCAGAAACATGTGAGGTTACATATATACATATCAGTGCATGTATGCAGATCTTTTTTACAACGTTGGTGTCCAACATGTTTTGCCTAGTACGCGTACAAATACAGAAGAATGGCTTATTTAAATGTGTCATAATAAAATGGGTTAAAAAACAAAAAAAACACTTGTCAAAAGAATTTAAGTAGTTACAAGAGTCAAAAACACAGATTATAAAAGAAAATAATGATAAATGAAATAAGATAATGTCAGAACTAGCCTAAAAATTCGTCTAATTCCCTATCAATTAGAAATTCATTCACACTATAATAGCATTTTTTTGTCAAAAGGTTCTTCATCTTAGTCTTAAAGCTGTTGACATTTAGCTCTCTAAGCCATTGGGGTAATCTGTTGTAAATGATGGAGCCCATACCAGAACTACACAACTACAGAATATAAGAACAGGCTTATGTTTAACCAATTTTACCCGATGGTAAGTGATTCAGCATGTCGATGTTTTATAGAATATACCTAACACGAAGAGCGTGTCAAGGCACTTCACCACCTAAGTCCCCCATTACCATTTTACTACCGCATAACAAGAGGTGTGTCAACCCCTTTGTATAGTGGAAATACCACCGATTCGCACGAATATAAAATATACTATAATAAAAGTTATAAAAGAGTATTGATTCATCTAAGTTTGGTTTTACAAATGTCAACAATAAATAGAAAGCACGAAATGAGCAAGTCTAAAAATTCCAATTTTCAACCATTTTTGTCATTGGCTGTACATTGTACTATTTATTTAGTACGTGATCGAAATTCTACGTTCATAAGATTGTGTACATTCCTAAAATAGGGTCCTAAAGTGGATTGCACTTGATGACGCAGAGACGTGTGCGTCTGCAATGCGATTTTAGTATTGTGCTGGTTTGAAAGTCGTAAATATGAAGATGGTCATTATTGATGCGTTGAGGTCTGTCACTCTCTTTTGTTTCCTTTTTTGTATTATTTTTACACTCTTCGCACATGATAATGTATGTTTTTTATAGCAAATGGGCTTGCGTTTGACCGCTGTCTCACCTGATGTTAAGCGACGACGCGGTCGACGATATAGCACGCTTGCCCAGAACATACATGTTCCCGCGTCTCGTGTCAGCATTCACTTAACATTTGGTGAGATAATAGGTAGATTAAAAACTAAAAAAATTCGGGTATGTAGTTTTACCTGATTTTTTTTTGTAATCACTGAAAGCTTTTCGCTAATATCACTGAAAAAGCACGTGAAAGATCAATTACAAAAGCAAATTCAATTTCAATTACAATGTAACAACATCATTAGCAAAGATACTTATTTTAACTTAATCCAGTAATACAAAGGGCAGTCTTATCACTTAAAATGATTTCTCCCACACAATCAGACAGAAATAATGGTTTAATTATAATGCATAGAATAGGTAGTAATTATTTTAGAACGAATCTAAATGTATTGAAAACGGGAAGCTTTGGGTCTACCCTCAAAAAGAGATTTAAAATTACTTGATTTTATTACATTTTAATTCGACAGGATGCTTGGGTCGTGAAATCCGTACGTGACCAAAAGTTTGATTCTAATTTCGGTCAACAAGTTAGCCTTGGAGATAGGCTGTTAAATTAAAAGGTCGCTTTTTGCTACCTACCAAAGTGGTCCGCTGACAAGAACAACTGTTCTGCTTCAGTCAAAACAGTTTCAGTGAAATTACTGGACTTACGAGACTTTATACCTAATGTCTCAGGATTACAATGCAGTGCCGCAATGGCCTTTGTGTAACCATGTGCAAATAATAACTTATACAGGATTATAAGAAAAATGCTAAAAATCTCTTCTTCATTTTTTTTTCTGAAGTCTGCCGCCAAACAGTAATGTGCAAGAATTACTGCGTTCCGGTTTGATGAGCAAAGTAGCCAGTGAAATTAATGGGCTTATGAGACTTATACCTAATGTCTCAGGGTAACGAGCGCACTGCAGTGCCGCGCAGGCCTTTGTGTTTCAAAGTTCTGAGTGGCACTGAAATTGTTATGGGCAGCGTTATGCTTACCATCAGGCAAACGTCGTCAGGCAAGCTCGTCTCGTTACCAATAACATAAAAAAATGAAAAAATATCTGTTTGAACATAATTATGAAAATAGCATGCAGTGCAAAATGTATGAATACTTCATAAAACCTCACCCATGCTACGATATGTCTGCATATTTCTGCCGACCGTACTCGTTCAGTCACCCTATGAATGCATAAGTGGTTGGCATTGCGCCAGCGCTCGTATCTCTGATCCGCTAATAGATAAATAGCTACTGTTCGCCGCCTGGCATGTACGTTGGTAGCTAGGAGCAGTGCCTCTTGGGAATAGTAGTGGGGTTTTGTTTTGAGCGGAGTACTGCAACGAATAAATCTGTCTGGCCTCTAAGGACGAACTAGTCGTTCATTTCTCCATACAACCGTACTTGGGTGATTACTCCACTACTCGACGTTTTAAGTCCAAAATTAAGAATAATATCGATTTATCTCTTCGTTATCTAGGTCTGCCTGCTAATTGTACAGAAAAAAAATAAGTGGCTTAAAAGTAATGAGCCTTCAAAAATCTGTATTTTAGCACGTATTTTAACGCAAGTTTGGACGTAAATAAATTACAAAAGGATTACGAAAACTCGGAAATAAGGTACATACTAACAAGCTTTAGTTTATTGACATTTCAAATAACTTTGGTCTGACTAAATACATTCAGTAGTTTTGTCGCAAAACCCCAAGCACCAGAAGCCAATTCGTACATTTTTGCGCGCCGGTTTTCGACTTTTCGGTTTTCGTCGCGACTTTACGAGAGTGTGTAATTGTGTATGTGCGAGCATTAGCCTCATACTACTCATCGCTGCAGAGTCTTACCTTATCCCACGAATGTTAGATGAAATAGCATGCATTTTAGCAGCGCCCACCGATGAGTTCGCTCAATGGACTAGTAGGCTCTTAAAGACTGTTACGGATGTGTCTGTGATTTTAAAGATTTTACTCACTGTTTTAAACTTTTACGGTTATTTACAAATTTATATATTGTAACTAGATATTTACTGAAATTACTGGACTTATGAGCCTTATGACCTTGTTCCCTGTGAATTATAAATTAGGTATCTTCAACAAAAATTTCGCATCCAACAGGATTCGAACCTGCGCCTTCTGGTTATCTAGACCAGACGCCTTACCTAACTAGGCTATGGCAGCAATCGATGTCGATTGCGAAATTCTTGATATGATTTTTTTCTTTCCGCCTTACAAGCCGTAGCTCCATCTAGCAGACTTCGCTTAGTTTTATTGTCAATAAATTGACAGCTGACAATAAAGTTTTATAATGTTGACAAGTTGATTTAATTTGACAGATCGGTTTGACGGTTCCTGTGGGAATGCGGGTGAAAACCGCGGGCAGAAGCTAATATAATATAATTTCATAGGTATCTTCAAGGCTAGAGTGAATAGGTATCTTTTAAATCTACGTGCTCCATCTCTCTACATGTTCGCTTACCATCAGGGGAGTTGGTGCTCAAAATTAGGTTTATTTAAGTACATTAAAATAAGTGAGACCCTACATTTTATGTATCTCTGGCAAAACCCGGTCTCTGGTGTTGAATGAGAATAAATCATTTTCTTATTACAAAAGAGAGCTGTTCGTGCGAACTATGACATGGGTTCACGCTCGATTTCTAAAGTGATTTACATGATGTAAACGTCAGATACACATATCAGACTTTAGTACTGTAAGTACGTAAATGTAATAAATCGTTTCTGGCTAACAGAGAGATTTAAAACAATTAATTTTATATGTTTACATTGTAATGTTTTGTTATTCTTTGGAAATAAACGTAAGATCTTATATTAGAAGGTATTTTCAAAATAATCCTACTATCCTACTATAAAAAATGCGAAAGTGTGTTCGTTGGTTTGTCCTTCTTTCACGCAGTAACGGAGCAACGAATCGACATGAATTTTGGTACAGATATAGTTTGTGGACCAGAGAGTAACATAGGCTACTTTTTATCCCGGAACAGTGCATGGTTCCTGTGGCAACGCGGGTGAAAACCACATGCAGAAGCTAGTTAAAGTAATAAATAATTAACGGGCATCTAAAGGCCTTTTACTTTCATGAGCGCTCTCCTGGGGCCGCGTGAATACTGTAAATTTGCTTGGCGTGAAGTAGGCTTTGCTAGGCAAGTAGGCCATGTTCCATGTAACATAGTTAATATGTATGCTAGCGGACCATTGTTTTGGAGATTCTTCCCCACTCCCTATTGTAGCTGCCAAGAAGGATTCAGTCAGTGTTAGCTGCATACCACAAGGGTTCACGAACAAAGCTGACAGACTAGAGATTTCATTCCCAAAATATGAACATTAAACACACCTATCCTTTGCTCATACAAACGGTCTTAAGCCTTTGTGAGAGGATTATACGAAATACTTGTTTGATGGCAATGCCACAGCTCAGAGAAACCAGTAAGACATTTGATTATTTGTGCTCTCTCAGAATTTCTGCAATACTTTTATGTTGACAAAATTAAAAAGCATTTGTTAGTGGGAGGACTAACTCTCCTGCGAGTGTCCGTCTGGGTTGTTACCACCGCTTTGCTCGTAAAGTCTGCCGCCAAGCAGTAATGTGCAAGCATTACTGTGTTCCGGTTTGATGAGCAGAGTATCCAGTGAAATTACTGGGCTTTTGAGACTTAATACCTAATGCGTCAGGTAACGAGCGCACTGCAGTGCCGCGCAGGTATTTGTGTTTCAAAGTTCTGGGTGCCACTGCAATTGTTATGGGCCGGTGTTATGCTTACCATCAGGCAAACGACCAGCTCGTCTCGTAATCAAAAAAAACAAAAAAAATTAAAATAATTGCAGAATTTGTGCAATACTTGTATGTTAATAAAATATAAAAATCATTTTAATTTTTACAAACAATTGAAGAATGTTTTGAATATTATATTGTCATGGAGTACATACCTATAATAATAAAAAAATACTGTTTTATAGTTGTTATATAGACTATTTTACAATGAGCTGTAGAACAAATTTTCTAACACCTACAATTCAACGCTGACTACAATTTAGTGATTAGCTTTTTATTTCTATCATTTTCAAACCATATCGATCTGATGAAGAGTGTTAGTGAGTTCACTCACCGATTTGTTGATCAAGGTTTCGAATCTCACTAGTAATCTTTCGATGTAAGAAAACTGAACTCCGTCCTTAATTACAGTTTGACATCTATACAATACAAATAAATAAAATTGAAGTGTATGTTTGTAATATCAAAATAACAGCTTTTTACCAAATGCATATGAAACTATATACGGTACCTATAACAAAACAACCATTTTTAAGATTTGTGTCTGTTTGTTCCGGATAATCTGCGAAACGGCGGGGCCGATTTTGACGAGACTTTCACTAACAGATAGCTGATATTATAAGGAGTAACTTAGGCTACTTTTATTTTAGAATATGAATTAGGGTTCCACGCAAAAAAATAAAAACCATTAAATACAATATCTCCGCGCGGGTGAAACCGCGGGCAGCAGCCAGTGAATAATAAATGTTGTAGAATTAATCATGACTGACATAATTAGGAATTTCTTTTTTTTTTAGCTTTATATTGCATGTCGAAAGTATGAATAGAATATGTACCACAATTGGCAATAATTGTACGGATAATTAGCAACAAAAAAATAATTTAAATTTTCTATGTAGATTACCTACGGCTTTTACTGTGGCAAAATGTCGGTTCTCTGAAATATCTGCACAAAGGACGGCAATGGGGCAGCTTAACCTAACCACATGCTTAGTTAGCTAACCGTACTTAACCTCGTCTGCTTAAAAATACATTTTGCGCCGAAACACGTGGGTCTGTCTACACACTTCTAGAAGTGCTGCGGCGCAAGTACGGATCTTTTCGGTCGATAAAATTCGATAAAATTGACAGTTCAAATCGATAAAGTGGGATTTATCGAGCCTCGAAACAATCGACAAAAGTTATCGAAAAGCTAGGTCGAATCCAAAGAGAATATAGAGCTACTACAATACATTACGATCAGACTTCGGTACTCGCAACATTCGATAAATTTGTCGAGTTTTTCGGTTCGACAAATTTATCGAACCGACTTCCGTACCCGCGCCGCTGGTCATGTGGATTAGCGCTTTTGATGAAGAACGTATCGTAGTTCAACCCTAACCTTGTGGTAACATTTAACAAGTGGCAGGACTCTCTTATGCGAGTATCAATCTGGGTGGATACCACCGCTTTGCTCGTGTAGTCGGCCAGCAAACAGTAATGTGCAAACATCACTGTGTTCCGGTTTGATGAGAAAAATATTCAGTAAAATCACTGGGCCTCTGAGACTTACATTGTATTGACTTGTAATGTACGAGTACAGGGTAATGAGCGCAATGCAGTGCCGCACAGGCTTTTGTGATAGCCTCTCAAATCAAGTTCTCTCAAATCGAATTCTGTCTCTAAACACCTTTAAATATCACCTACGTTTATAAGTAAAGAAAAGTTCAAAGTTCGGAAACATCTACCTATGCATAAGAGTGTGGAAACGTTATCGTAAGCCAACATAGCTTTAAAAAGATAAATAAAAAGTCGCTCTTTATGACACGTTTCCGTGATAAAGTGGATTTTCCACTGGAAGCACTATTTCACCGCTCAACAAAAACATTAAGGCCGTTGTACACTATGTCAATAAAAAAGCTTTACTGAACCCGCGCGGCCGAACGACGCGTTATCAATATTTATAGCGGAACGTGTGACGTCATTAATTGCCACTGTACACAATGCTCGGAAGTTTGCCGAACGAAAATTTTGAGTACATAGGTAACTATTTTTTACGTTATTATACTCGTGTGGGATTTACAATAACCTAAAGATAAAAGTTAAATACGCCAAATGTAGTCTATAACCGTGAATTTTTTTATACTCGTGAACGGGTGCCGCTTGTGGTGTCTGGTCAACTCCAATTGTAATCCTTCTGTTGTCTTGTAATTTAGTTCTATTTTAATTTAGTTTAAGACCATAGTTCCCGTCGTGATGTTTTTTTCTTTATATCGTTTACTTCTATTAACATATGACCTAATCTTATAAGAGTATGGACCACGTGTCAATAGAGTGTAAAGTAACAAAATAAAAAAAAACCGTGAATTTTTTATGTTTGGTAATTACAACCCAAAAGGAGCTACCAGTTGGGGGAGGCCTATGTTCAGCAGTGAAAGTCTTCCGGCTGATGATGATGATGATGATGATGATGAGGAGCTACCAATTAACTCGTAGGGGCATTAGACGGAATAGATAATTGACAGCTATAAGCTTGGAGAGTATTTTTTAAATATATTCTACAGCCATCTTGTTACTTAGTTACTATTATTAGTAGTATGCAAGGATACCGGGAAAATGCTAACAAAGAAAACAAGAGAAAGAAAGAGAAGCGGTAGAACAGGGGCTGGTTGGAAAAGTCTAAAATATTATATAATATGGATTATATTTTGACAAAAGGCGTAGAATAAAAGTGGTTTGTTATGAGTTTACTATGTACAAACATTTTCACTGCGAGGCTGTAAGCATTTTTGTAATATCCTTACATAAAACAAACGTAAAAAATGTTTTATTCGACAAATTAATAGGCCGTGTTGCACGTGTGGGTTTGCTAGGCAAACTGTTCGGAACATGCCCAAGCATAATTCATACAATACTTACAATCTACGCAGCTGGGAGCTTGTTCCAGATTTTAGACCAACAACGTTTTCTCGCTAAATAAAATTAATATTTAATTTATTTGGAAACAGTGACATAACAGACGGCTCCGTAGCTAAGTTGGTAGTAACCCTGCCTGCAAGGCGAGGTGTCCCGGGTTCGATTCCCGGCCGAGGCAGATTTTGTGTAAGCATAAAGTTTGTTCTCGGGTCCTGGATGTTTGTGATGTGTATCTGTGTATGTTCATGCCACCTTCGACACAGGGAATCCTAGTGCGGGGGTATGAGTGTGTAAGCGTTTTTGTTTATTATTATTTATGTTTATGTTTTAACAACTAAGTAATTATGGAAACCACAACGCCTGTGGTAGAAATAACAGCAGTGGTGTATAGGGGTTGGGTTAGGTTAGGTTATATCAATGAGGTCTCAGACGCTCTCTATGAGGCTTATAGAGAGGCGTCCAGGGCCCTTCGCACCGCCATCAAGGAAGCCAAGTCTGAAGCCTGGACGCAGCTGTTGGCGACGTTGGAACGGGACCCGTGGGGGAGACCGTACAGGCTGGCGAGACAAAAACTCCGCCCTTGGGCTCCCCCAGTGACCAGCACGCTGCAGCCACCGGTTCTGCAAAGGGTGGTAGAGGGGTTGTTTCCCGGAGATCCGGGAACTGACTTCACCCCTCCCGCAATGGCAGTGCCGCAAAGGAGCGACGAAGTTGAGGACGGCTCTGCTCCCGAGATTTCGGAAGGAGAGCTGGGCGCGGCCGTTCTCAAAATGAGAGCGAAGAATACGGCCCCGGGTCCTGACGGGATCCCCGGGCGTGCGTGGGCTCTTGCCCTGGAGGAGCTGGAGCCGAGATTGAGAGCCCTCTTTGACCGCTGTCTCCAGGAGGGGAGATTCCCACAGCGGTGGAAGGAGGGTCGACTTGTCCTGCTCCGAAAGGAGGGACGGCCGGCGGATGAACCAGCGGGCTACCGCCCAATAGTGCTGCTTGATGAGGCGGGCAAACTACTTGAGAGAGTTGTCGCTGCCCGCCTCGTCAAGCACCTTGATGAAGATGGCCCGAATTTGTCGGACTCACAGTACGGATTTCGCAGGGGCCGCTCGACGGTGGATGCAATATCCTGCGTCCGCGGCCTCTCTGAGGAAGCGTGCTCTAGGGGTGGGGTGTTGCTAGCGGTGTCTTTAGATATCGCTAACGCTTTCAACACTCTGCCATGGAGCACGATACGGAGAGCATTGGGGTACCACGAAGTGCCCCAATATCTTCAACGTCTCGTCGGGGACTACCTTTCTAATAGGGAGGTAGTCTACCCGATGATGAGTGGAGGGGGAAGAAGCCCGGTGACAAGGGGCGTTCCGCAGGGGTCGGCTCTTGGCCCACTCTTGTGGAACGTGGGATACGATTGGGTTCTGAGGGGCGCTAATCTTCGTGGCGTCAGCGTTGTTTGTTACGCTGACGACACGATGGTTACCGCCCGGGGGCGAGACTACAGGGAGGCATCGATCCTGGCTACGGCTGCAGTTGCAGCAGTCGTGAGCAGGATCCGAAGGTTGGGCCTGGAGGTGGCGCTCCAAAAGTCGGAGGCCATCTGCTTTCATGGTCCAAGAAGAGCGCCACCTGCTGGCTCAACCATAGTGGTTGGAGGGACGGCTATAGCTGTAAGGCCGACGCTGAAATATCTTGGCGTCGTGCTTGACAGCAGATGGCGCTTCGGAGCGCACCTTGCACAGCTGACTCCAAAGCTCATGGGAGCTGTTGCCGCGTTGGGACGACTTCTCCCAAATCTTGGAGGGGGAGACGGAAAATGCCGCCGTTTATATATGGCGGTGGTCCGCTCAATGGCGTTGTACGGGGCTCCGATATGGGCTGGATCATTGAATGACTGGGAGACCGCCCTGCTTCAGAGAGCTCAAAGGGTGATGGCGGTAAGGGTGTGCAGAGGCTACCGCACCCTGTCGCATGAGGTGGCATGTGTCCTCGCCGGGTCTATGCCCTGGGGCCTCGAGGCTGAAGTGTTGGCCTCGGTATATTGGCGGCGAGCGCGCGCAAGGAGAGAGGATCTCCGCCCCGCACCACAAGAAGTTGTGCGATGGAGGCGGGATGCCAGGACACTGGCCATGGCGTCTTGGGAATCGCGGCTCCTCACGGGGCCTACGAGGAGAGGAAACGGAGCTCTCAGGCTTCTCGGAGCAATAAAACCCATGCTCACGGCATGGGTCCAGCGTGGGCACGGGACGCTGACCTTCCGGCTGACTCAGATTCTCACGGGACATGGATGTCTCGGGAGATATCTACACAATGTCGCCCGAAGGGAAGCGTCCCCGGTGTGCCACCAGTGTGGCTGCGCTGAGGATACGGCGCAGCACGCCCTGGAAGTGTGCCCTGGAGGTGCGGAACCACGACTAGCCCTGGTCGCGGTCATGGGAGGCGACCTCTCCTTGCCGACCATCATAGCCAAGATGGTCGCCGACGAGAGGTCATGGGAGGCAATGGCCTCCTTTTGCGAAATGATCATGTCGCAAAGGGAGGCCCAGGAGCGGGAGAGGGAAATGGATCCACTCTCTCTTCCACTCCGAAGAGCTCGGGTACGGAGACGTGGCGTTCGCGCTCCGTCCCCGCTGGGAGGGCCAGGCCCGTCGGATGTAAGGGCATCCGACGTCCCGAACCTTCACTAGGAAAGGTCCCCCCTGTGTGTGTGAAAATGGGGAAGCTACCCCGGGAAGAGTCCGAAGGGACAACGGCAGACGGGACGTGGTGATTGTGAAAACGGGCCCGCGTCCCCGTCATCAGCTGCAGCCGAAGCTGAAAATCGTGAGTTCAGGTTTAGTGGGTATTGGCCGGTGGCGGAAGCCGGTCTGAGTCCCACACTACCCCCGCCCTTGCACCCTGGCGGGGGTGTGCGTAAAGGCATTCCCCTCACGGGAAAAAAAAAAAAAAAAAAAAAAAGGTTAGGTTATATCGATTAAAATTCACGTGTTATAGCGCGTACAAGTAACAACACGATGTGACGCGACGAGTGTCCTACGCGATTTCGTTCATTACTTTTGAAACCATGCGGAAGCACAGTGGGTTTTTGCTTGAAAATGTATACATAAAGTATACACTTTTAAAAAAAGACAAAAAAATTAGGTATCAATTTTTCCTGTGTTGTTTAGGTATTGTTTTTTACCCCACAACGATCTTTACCCCCAAACTGCGGTAATAAATGCTTCAGATTCAACCATTTTTACAGGACTGCACAAAAAAGAGTGTAATGTGTTTAGAGTTCGTTTGTATGTATGTATGTATGTGAGTTGATTTGTTCCACCATTACTTTTGAATGCCTGAACTGATTTGCATGTAAATATTTATACGTAATGCTTGCACATTACTGCTCGGTGGCAAACTTCACGAGCAAAGCGGTCGTACCACCCCAGACGGACACTCGCAGAAGAACTAGTCCTACCACCTAGTAAACCAAATAATGCTAATGCTTACCATCAGGTAAGCAGTCCGCGTGTCTATTTACCAGTATTAAAAATTATGTTTTGGGAATATGACTTAAATGACTATTTCATTTAATGTCACCCCTGAAAGAAAAGATAGAAATAACTGTTTTATTGTTTCTTCATAAAGGCCTGTCCTCATACCTAAGTGTTTTTCTCTCCCGCCTGTTATAGAGAAAACCGACTGGGCGTGAAACTTCATACAAATACGGGCGATATTTCTCTCTAGCCACAGCAGTGGCGAAAAACATTGTAAACAGACCTTTACTCCCGTTCTATTTTAGCGACAGATTTCATAGCATTTTACAGATTGTTGCACTTAAAATATTTTAAAGAGATTGCATTTACTTCGAAATGCATTTACGTTTACTACACGGGCTACGGTAGATGGCATCGCAATAGCAGAAATTCATATTTTGCAAGCATGCATTACTATTACGTATAAAAAATATATTAAACTAAGCTGAAATGAAAAACATTCGACTTAACTTACTGCGTACATACTTATATAGATATACAATACTAGCTGCGCCCTGCGGCTCTGCTCCTGTGGAAATTGATGTGACGCACCCAGTTTAATCACCTTAGGAATTAATTTCCAAAAATTAGGTCAGCGTATGTGTTGTTCCTAAACCTAAACTATCTGCATTCCAAATTTCATCAAAATCGGTTTAGTAGTTACAAAGATACGTGGTAACAAATATTCACACAAACTTTCGCCTTTATTACTAGTAGGTAAGTAAGAATAGGATAGGATTAGTAGGATATTTGCCATAATGTGATTGATATTTTTTATACTAAAAGGTTGCCCGAAAAAATTTCATTACCACCTAGTTTGAAACACAAAGGCTTGCGTGGCAGTGCATTTGTAGCCCTGAGGCATTCAGTTTTACGTCTCATATGCCCAGAAATTTAACTAAATAATATATGATCAAACGAACTTCACAAGCGAAGTTCGACCATTATTATATGAATAGCTCCATTCGAAGATATATCTATATATGAATAGGTATTTATACCAGGTAGGAATTTACCTGTGTGAAAGAAGGACTACCTGGTATAAATATCTATTCATATATAGATATATCTGAAGAATGGAGCTATGAAATATAATTCGGTCATAAAGCCAGAGATCAGTCATGCATGCACACTCTTGGCTACTTGTGTCGCTAAAGCAATGATTACTAACTCAGACGGGGACTTGCAAGTGTTAGTCTTGGTAATTATGCGTATACGTGAGTATCGCCACGTAAATGCGTTCTTTATAGTAGATAGTTTAGGGTTTGATCACTATCTTCTCTAATCAAAGCTCTTTGTATTTCTGTACTGTTACCCCACACAATGACACCGCATTTCATACAAACATTCATACAACCAAACATCAGGCAATCATTATAAATGAGTAGACACGGGCGGCATTAAGCTTGCACCTATAAATTCTGAATTGGCAACACATTGAAAACATAATTTATGCTGGCAACACAGTATTAGCAGTAATAAATAGGAGTTTTGGCGGGAATGCGAAAATGTGCTGTTGTTGATTTTGTGTTATTTACTAAAACCTATGTAGTGTTAATGTGTAATAATGGTGGATTATTAACCATTGAGTGTTCGTAAACGTGCATGAGTGAAAGGCAAATAGTACAAAGGCGAAAAACGTGTATTTTCGTATTCTATCCAACTCCATAGAAGCTTCAGTAAAGTATCCACCGCTTTACTGAAGCGTCACTTCGACTCGAAAATTGTATCTAATATTGCGACTTACGGACTATGTATCCAGGTCAAGAAATAAATTATTAAAAAAAAGTAATAAATAGGAAGCCAACACACGACAGGTTAATTCTGGCTTTGTTTTTTGGTTTCCATACAGCTTCCAGTTTACTATATTAAAATAATAAGTTTTAAAGTGCCATCGCTCTATTTTTCGATCATTCTGCGTCTCGAGTACTGCCATTTGACCGTGAAATGGATCAATCTATCGACCACTAACGATCAGTTGGAACGTTGGATTTGGAACGTTTGGATTTCTAATATTTCTATCACTCCACGTAATCCATTTGACATTCCTAACAGACGGTCCGTTTTTGAAACTTTGCATTGGAATGTTGTGGATTGGAGTGCTCGTGGTGTAGGTACGTGGGTACAAGACTAGCTGCTGCCCCGCGGTTTCACCCGCGTGGAGATTTTGGATTTCATGGTTTTTATTTTTTTGCGCGGAACCCTAATTCTTTTTCCAAAATAAAAGTAGCCTGATGTTACTCCTTGTAACATCAGCTATCTGCTAGTGAAAGTCCGGCCAAAATCAGCCCAGCCGTTTTGGAGATTACCCGGTACAAACAGACAGACAGAAAGACAAAAATTTAAAAAATGGCTGTTTTGGTGTAGGTCCCGTATATACTTTCATATGCATTTAGTAAAAAGCTGTTATTTTGATATTACAAACAGACACTTCAATTTTATTTATCTGTATGGATTCGCTCTACAGATATGATCCAATATTCCTTACTGCCTACAATAAACGACTCTGTGTGCCACCGGTGTGCGCAATTTGGTGCTCATTTTGTACAGCCTGGATAACATTCGGGATCACCGACCGCGGCTCGATTTAAATTGTCCTGCTTTATGGCACATTACCGTGTTTGCTGAGCTCTCAGTGAAATCGTGAAATATTATTCGGAATTTTGCGGAGGCACGCGCGACATTTGGACAAAAAGGAAAATATTTTCTATAGCGGGTTTGCGATGGCGCAGTGATGCGAGATACGTCTACATAACTAATGTCGCATATCGCTTCGATTTGTATAAAAACGCACGTGTTAGCTACACGAAGAACACGCGTGTTACATTACCAGCGTAGCAGGACTAGTGGTATTGCTCGTGAAGTCTGCCGCCAAGCAGTGCTGTGCAAGTGTGTTCCGGTTTGATGAGCAGAGTAGCCAGGGAAATTACTGGGCTTGTGAGACTTAATACCTAATGTCTCAGGGTAACGAGCGCACTGCAGTGCCGCGCAGACCTTTGTGTTTCAAAGTTCTGGGTGGCACTGCAATTGTTATGGGCCGGCGTTATGCTTACCATCAGGCAAACGACCAGCTCGTCTCGATACCAAATAACATAAAAAAAAATTCATGCCGAAGCACCGACTGTTGCTAAACACGGCACAAGTTCGTCCTCACATGGAATACTGCTCATCACGTTAACATCGGTGCACCTAAATATCAACGCCAGTCACTCGACGCAATACAACGTAGAGCGATCCGATCCCAAACTCACGGACCTCCAAGCCGCTTAATTTTCGAAGAGAATTTTTGTTGGTTAGCTGCTCTGCAGAAGATACAAGATTTTTGGTTCGCCAATCTAATAGATATATCTATATAAAGTTAACTAAAGTAATTATTCAACAAATTATCCCAAACTGAAGGTTGTTTTTGCAAGTAATTGCCTCTTTTGCGAGACCAACGCGCCTTGTTATTTTGGCGAAACTTGCACGCAGCAGCCGTGAAGTTAGGGGTTCAAACTTTGTTCGGGATACCTTTGTTATTAATTATTCTGGCCATTTGTATTGTAAGAAGAGGCTAGGTGTAGTCCTTCAACTTTGTTTGCGTCACGCATGGAGTGTGCAATTATAAAAGTTGGTAAATAATAAGTTTTATCTGTGCTGGAAAATACTTTTCCTTCCGTTACCGGACAAGTAGATCGTAAGAATCAGAGTCGTCGTAAGAATAAGAGTCATTGAACCCACTGGCTCAATCTTCTATGACAGTGTTGTAGGTATTTTGCAGTGGTGTGCAAAAACTTCTTACTTTCTAGTTGAAAGGCAAAGTACTCAGTGACGGCTCCGTAGCTAAGTTGGTAGTAACCATATCTGCAAAGCGAGGGGTCCCGGGTTCGATTCCCGGCCGGGGCAGATTTTGTGTAAGCATAAAGTTTGTTCTCGGGTCTTGGATGTTTGTAATATGTATATATGTGTGTCCATGCCACCTGCGACACAGGGAATCCTAGTGCGGGGGTATGAGTGTAAGCGTTTATTTTTTTTATATAAACGAGTTCGTCTCATGATTACGAGGGTGGTGGGCTGTCATGCAGGATATAGTCATTGAATGGCACTACAATTTGCATAAGCAGGCGTATCGTTTACCATCCGGTGAACGACCTGCTCATTTCTTCACAGAGTTGATAATAAAAATAAGTTGATATGTGGAAAAATCTTTTACTGGCATTATTCATAAAAGTTACCATGCGCTTACTGTGCATAGTTTCCGAACGATACGTCTCAGTGTTGCCGCACAATGATGATTAATGTTGCCAGTAACGCGTGAAAATTACCGCGCTCGGGGAAAATGCACTTTCAAGATGGCGCCTCATGAAGATTTATGTGCGTGTGGCACACAAGCAAGAATATTTTCTGTAATGGATAGCTGCGATGACGTCTCTAAATAATGGCAGTTTTTCCTTGCAAACTGTGGGTTTTATGACGAGGTATTATTTGGGAGGTAATAAGATTTTTTTTGTATTTTTAGTACGTATCATTTTAACGCGTATTCGAATGCCTAAGTAACCTAACACTAGCCGAGTGTATTGAAACTGTAGATTTTTCAAAATATAGATAATTTATAACAGTAACATTGGGCAATTTGAGTTTTGAAAAATATAACATAGCGAATCTAAAACATATTTTCTGTATGGGTATAGTTCCCTAAGTTACTCACTTGGTGACACACACATACAGATGCAGACACACAGACACAATGATACTCGTTAAATTTATACCACCCCTCCTTTTTTGCGTCGGGTTTTAATAAACTTATACCTAACTGGATAGTTTTTTTATGCCAATTGGTAACGAAACGTGCTGGTCGTTTGCCTGATGGTAAGCATAACGCTGGCCCATAACAATTGCAGTGCCACACAGAACTTTGAAACACAAAGACCTGCGCGGCACTGCAGTGCCCTCGTTACCCTGATACATTAGATATTAAGTCTTATAAGCCCAGTAATTTCATTGGATACTCTGCTCATCTAACCGGAACACGGTAATGCTTGCACATTACTGCTTGGCGGCTGAGATCACGAGCAAAGCGGTGGTAACAACCCAGACGGACACTCGCATAAGAGTTAGTCCTACCACTAACAAAGAAGTTAAAATTCGTTTCAAAATAGTTGGCGAGCTCCGATGTCAAATAATAATTTAATATAACTTGTTCACTAAAGTCGTTTTCACTTTATTTCAGGTAAGGAACCCCAAAAACCAGTCGATACGCTCGCTCCGTACTAACAACTGGCAAGTATGGATTCCTTTTGAAAGCAGCTTTGCAGTAATGAAGGAATTCTTTCTTTGCTCTGACAGAGTACCTACAAAGCGACAAAGTAAGTAATTGCTTTAGAATTATTGCAGTGAGCATTGCAACACAATTGCAACAAAATTATTTACTTAACAAAAAATAACCCGACGACAAAATTATACGGTTATATACTACCACAAAAAAAAACAAATGTCTAAAAATGTGTTAAACGGGTGAAATCCGCGTCTAACTCTTAAAATTGCCTTAGTCGCGTGTTCAAATATGAAATAACCACAAATCTTGATTTAAGAAGTGTATATCCTTTCTCTAACCTAATTCTTTATGTTCCAATTTCTAATCATTTTAATCCTTACATTGATAAGAAATGAGACACTCGGTTTGAATAATTGACACGTAGTTCAATGAGGACTGCTGTCCTTCCCCGCGTCTTCCCCTTGCGTAGCGCTGGGACGACTACGGCGTAGCACTGACTGGCTGACGTCATAGCGTAGCACCACACCATGTTCTACCTTTATTCTTACAGTACATATACTTCGCTGAATTATATTATGAATGTTGACATTGAAGTTCCTGTTCATGAAACCTTAAAAGACCTATTTGTAATAGTCGTAGAGCAGTAGAGTCCCTAAATGAATATTGTCTGTGGGTGAACAACAAATGGACCATAAAAATGGCTGTGTGTCTACTGTATTATAAACGTACAGTAATAAAAGTATTACAATTTGTACCTACTGTTGTTGAACTAATAACAGTTTAATTCAGTAGCCATTTATTAAACCTAGTCCCACTATTCCAACGCGTCGGCTGCGTGCCAATACCCGCCCTATTGTCATTTGTCTGCCCAAACCTGTATTTACCCACCTCGGTTGCCCAATTAATACTAATGGAATTACTAATGTGACCGCGAACGGAAGGCAAACCTCCACGTTTCGGCAAACAAAATGAACAATCAACAATTATGCTAATTGTTAAAAATGTTTGCCCAAGTTAGGTCGACCGTAATTCCTTTTATACTGAAACCTTCGTTTACTCGGGTCCGTTTACTCGGAAAAAGTTTGTGAATTTTGAGTACAACAATTAGACGGGTACCAGGGGAGCATAAGGTGGAAAGAGCTAGAATCAACTCATTAGCATCGCCGCAGAATACATTTAGGTTAACGAGGGCATCTGACGGAGCATCTGATGTTGAGTGGATATAATAATGAAGGCAGAACCTATAATTTTTACTATGTATGCGCTAGTTGAACTCAGAACATAAAATTGCTTTTAAAAAAGCGGGAACCGACTTCGGTGAAGATATCGCGAAATATGAAATTTCATCCCCTATTTTTCCACCCTTAGAGGTGATAAAATAAAATTACATATATATACAGTCATGGTAAGAATACCTTAGTCAGTTTTGAAATTCTTTCATGTATCACGTAAGGCGTAAAAAGGCTTCCAGATTATTGAACTGTGTTCTTATCATTATTATTTATATAGTACCTAGCTAGTTATATAGCAGCAAATTAGGTTCACTTAAAAGGTTTTTTCAGCAAAATAAGGCGAGATTCTGGCACTGGCGTTATTCATCATATTACCGATTATCTTGATGTGTTCGAAAATAAATTTATATAGTACCGCAAAATAAACCATTTTTAGCCGCCTGATTAGCTAGACAGCGTCTAAAAATAAACGTCAAAACTGATAAGAAATGTCACAACAGAATTGTGTTAGACAATGGTTAGACACTACATAAACCAGGAATTGTGGTTGCACATAATTTAATCGCGCGACTAAGGCATGTTTAGGCGTTAAACAGTTTAACACAAGTTTATCGTGTGTTTAATTTTTTGTGGTAAGACCCACAACCTTTATACTAAAATGAGATCAAAAAAATTACAAATTTACCTCTAAACTAAGTTAGCAGTTAAATATCTCTCTTATTTATGAATGTACATACTGATAACATTAACAAGACTTACGTATTCTACTAAGCTTTGATGTGTTACATTTTCGATCAAAGCTCATGCCCGTTTGAAGAAAGAGTAGTTTTAAGGGGCAGAATTCAGCGCGCCGCTATCTCGCTCGCGCATCTCAACATTTTTGAAGATAAACAATCACTTACTATAATTATGAAAAATCGCATTCGGTGAAATTGCTGACAATAACATTACAAAGGTTATACAAAATTTTCATTTTGATCCATTCAAGTTTTCAAACCTAAAAATGGGATTTTATGTTTTGCCCATTTTCATGTATGAAATCTTGATCGGATCAAAATGATACTTTTGCCGTACCTTTGCAATGTCATTGCCAGCAATTTCACCGAATGCGATTTTTCATAATTATATTAAGTGATTATTTATCTTCAAAAATGTTAAGATGCGCGAGCGAGATAGCGGCGCGCCGGGTTCTGCCCCTTAACACGTACGATTTATTCTGATATCAACCTTCTACGCCAGTCCCTTCTGAAGTACAATAGTACAGATGGCGTATTTTAGAATTTAGCGCCCTGGGCCTGCAGGCCCCGCCGCCCTGCCGGCCAGTATATATACAAAAGCCCCATGTTTTGATGTATATTAAACTAACACCCACGAGCACCTTACGAGATTTAGGCTCTTATCAATTAACAGTGTTAAACAATGGTTTAGTTAAATTATGTTTTGTCTCTGTTGTTCTTTGACAGTTTTAAACTGAATCGAAAGAGACAAAACACAGTTGAACTAACTTTTCAACCGTTTAACACTGTTTAAGAGCCTTAGTTAGGTAGGCTTTTTAAAATTTCTTCTGCTTGCGCCGCCCCTCGCAGCCTGCCGCCCCGGGCCATGGCCCTTTTGGCCCTAGGGTAAATACGCCCCTTAGTACTTACCTACAGCTCGAGTGACGTACCGTCTGGCCATGACAGCTCAGCTGTAACGGTGCGCAAATTATTCGCCCCGATGGAATTGCTGAAAGGCGAATAAACTCTAGTCTAATGACGAATGAATGGAAATTGATTCGATGAACGTTCAACTTCGTTGTCTGTGGGCGGTGCATTTCCTTATTGGTTTAAAGGTTGAATTGCTATTCTTCGTAAGTAACGAGACTTATTTACACTGAAAAACCGAAGAGATTGATTGTTTTTATATTATTTGGTAGCGAGACGAGCTGGTCGTTTGCCTGATGATAAGCATAACGCCAGCCAATAACAATTGCAGTGCCACCCAGAACTTTGAAACACAAAGGCCTGCGCGGCTCTGCAGTGCGCTCGTTACCCTGAGACATTAGGTATTAAGTCTCATAAGCCCAGTAATTTCACTGGCTACTCTGCTCATCAAACCGGAACACAGTAATGCTTACACACTACTGCTTGGCGGTTGACTTCACGAGCAAAGCGGCGGTAACAACCCATACGGACACTCGCAGAAGAGTTAGTCCTACCACTAACAATTCAACCTATTTGTAGGATTAATATAGCACCCACCAGACATGATTTGTTAAATCAACTAAAATAAAATTGTGATACTCGTATATATTATAGGTAAATGTAACCTGTTTTTATGGTAGAAACACAAAGGCCTGCGCGGCACTGCAGTGCGCTCGTTACCCTGAGACATTAGGTATTAAGTCTCATAAGCCCAGTAGTTTCACCTGTACCTCTTCAGACATACACTCGCAGAAGAGGTAGACCTACCGCCATGGTCTATCCATGTTCTATAATATATCTAAATTAATCAGTCTAGTATTCAACACACTAAGGTACGTCGAATTTCACCCTACCAACAGTAGGTAATATTGTATGTACATACCTACACCTATGTAGGTATATAATTGAAATTTCAATAACGCAGGTGGGCTCGAACTGATTGGCAATAATCGGAGCAATCATCGGCACAATGCTGCCTAGTGATGCGCGCCGGGAATCGATTCGATTATGTTAGTATCGATACTGAATCGATACAGATAGCAGTGCGATAGTCTTGCAATTTGAATGAGTAGAACTATAATTATACATGTGGTAGTAGAATAATTATTTATGTATATATAGAATCACTAGCTTCTGCCTGCGGTTTCACCCGCTTTGTAGGTGCCGTCGCACGTCGTGCCCACCACATTTACCTCACCATGGCGACACGATAACGCTTGAGTTAATAATAATAATAATTTATTTATTTCACAACAAAAAATTTAATGGTACCCTGTCTCCTGGAAAGCGTGAGCTGTGGCCCAGAAGACAGTGCTCCCCGATGAAATTATATTACAGTAATTAATTAATTTGGAATATTCTAGTAATATGTTATTAATAGTGTAAAAATTCTGAGTAGTGTGCGTGTGTGTGTGTGTGTGTGTTGCATATATGTGTTCGTGTATGCATGTGTGTATACAAATTTAATTATTGCAATCATTTTTTTATTTACTTTAAAATCATAATATCATTATCAGGTTTTATAATTTCTAATAACAATTTTACATTTCTGTTCCTAATAACGTATCTTCGAGTTATTTTAGCGTTTCATTTTGAATTTAGAACGTTCCACCGAGCGCGACGCTCGCTAGCTATGGCTGTCAGTGTAACCGCAACGAGCGGCTAGATTCGTTTGAAATCACCGCGCAATATATAATTACGCTGTATAGGTGCCGCTCGTCGCGGCCACCACATTCACCACACTATGGCCACACGCTAACGCTTAAAGTTAGTCCTACCACTACTAGTGCCAAGCAGTAATGTGCATACTAAGTTCCGTTTTGATGATCAAATTAGTCAGTTAAATTACTATGGGCTTATGAAACTTACCTAATACCTAATGTCTCACGGTAACTAGTTCCGCGCAGGTCTTTGTTCTGAATGGTACTGCATAATTATAGGCTAGCTTAAGCTTACCATCAAGCAAACGACCCGCTTGTATCTTTATGCAATAGTATAAAAAAGTGAGTGAACACCTTTAAATAATGAAAGTTATTCGCAGTGGTACCAATTCCCTCGGATCATTTACATATAAGTACGGCCTGGTATTTACTGGGGGCATAAAGTGAGTTATGCCCATTGCAGGCCAGTAATGGGGATTGGGGGCATAAACACGGGAATGACATTACCGATACGTGTTGTATCAGTCCATTATGTTTTTATGAGGTTCCCTCGCAATTAGGTTGATCGCCTAACTGAATAGAAGCGTACTCAGGTTCGAGATTCTGGGGCTTACACCACGCATTCATCGGTATTTTAATCAATGCAACATAATTGCGAAATAAAAATATTTGCTTAAATAAAATATGGTATGACCTTGGCCTTATAAATAGACTAGCTTCTGCCCGCGGTTTTCACCCGCGTTCCCACAGGAACCATGCATATTTCCAAGATAAAAAGAAGCTTATGTTATTCTCCGGTCCATAAACTATATCTATGCCAAAAATTCAATCCGTTGCTTCGTTACTGCGTGAAAGAAGGACAAACCAACAAATCAACAAACCAACAAACACACTTTCGCGTTTATAATATTAGTAGGGAAGTAGGGATTGTCGTCTTCATTGTAACTGCTAGAGCAAATTGAAAAGTGTTCCATAAAAGATTTTAACTTTTCCCCTCCTGAAAATGCTGCGGTTGCATTTTTTTTTTACATAAAGTGTTTAATGTAAACTCATATTTAAAGATTTATCATATGATATTTTGTGTGAAACAATGTAGTTCACACGAATCGAACTAGATGGCGCCACAGGTAAAATCAAAACACGCAAGCGTTTCGTTCGCGTTTGACACACCACCAAGGTACCTAGAGTGACAGATAGAATTTTGATTCTGACGTTTGCTATATATTTCAATATAGTACAAGTGCTACTTCAAACGTTGTTTCATTGAACAACCCCGCACCGTACGCGATTCTGGAATTGGAGGGCTGAAAGTTTTCCATAAAGCTCAATCTTTATAGGATTTGAAACCTTAATTGGATCGGCGAGTGAACTCTATTGCAGTGAGAGAGCGTGCTAGGGCCGCGCTTTAAATTTAATTATACCTGCCCCCATCGTTCGTCCTAACCGCGGCCCTGTCTACCCACCTTTATTTGTCGGAACGAAAAGCAGCCGGCTGTTCACATTACACTGACGAATTGAAAACAACACACATGTGTACACAAGGTAATTAGGCTACGAGCGAGTTTTCAGCGGGTTACAGTCACGAACAGTTTTGTGCTTTTAACTATCTATCAAATTCGTTTGTAGACACGTCTGCGATATAAGTGTTACTATGTTCACTGTGACTACATACACGTGTGTATTTTCTAATCGGTAGGAGATCTGGTACACAACTCGAGAGCTAATTTCCATTTAAAGTTTTGTATGTGTATGTGTCACATATAAAATGATAAACATTTGTACGCCTAACCAGGCAGAATTTTGATGGATATTTATATGCTATGACATCTTTGCAAACATTGTACCCAAAATTCTGACATATAAATAATTTCATTTCATTTCATTTCATAAGTTATCTTTGATTCCACCATTATTAATTGTCATTAGGTATGATTCTTGTACATAAGAAAAAAAGTGCAGACAGAAAAGTGCGTCGGACGTCAACAGTCAAGAAAGCTATTCTGTAAGCTTTTCGTCTAAGCTATCATTATTCATCCAACTCTAATAAGTCGGTTATCAGTCGTTGAAACCAGTAAGGACGATATAATTCTAAATCTCTTACAAATATTACAACAAAAACTGTCTCATTTCTATTCAAAATGACGCCTCGAACTCGCAAAAAGTTAGGAACATTGAAATTTTGCCAAACTGAAAACTTCTTTTGTTAAACCGCTAACAAATCTTAACAAAAGCTGGACGTAACGCGGCTATAGAAATTTAACGCAGTAAATCAACTTTACTTTTTTATTTAATATTCATTCACATGGACAAGGTTAGAGATACCCGTCATAGAGTTCCACTCTATGACGGGTAACGAGGGTAACGTGCGCACTGCAGTGCAGCGCAGGCCTTTGTGTTTCAAAGTTCTGAGTGGCACTGTAATAGTCATGGGCCGGCGTTATGCTTACCATCAGACAAACGACCAGTTCACCTCGTTATCAAATAGAATAAAAAATAGAAGTTGCACTACTGTGTATAGCCTATAAGTCAGTTCCATCGTTTCCTCTATTTTCATCCCCGACTTTTCCTCCCAAGCTGACGTTTCAAACCTTTACAATTTGCAACAAGAGTGGGCTGAACCTTTTAAAAAGGATTTTCAATTTTGCGTCGACGGTTGCGCGCGTATCTTTGAGCAAAATTCTAATAAGGTGGTTCCAAGGCCTTTTCGAGGTAGCGAAATTCTTTTGTTATTCGTTTTGCATGAAAGTTACATAGCGATGCATATTTTCTTTTTATGTAGGTACGCGATTAAATTGGTTGCCTCAGATCTCACCTGATGTTAAATGATGATGCTTTAGAATTTTCAGTTGAAAAGTTTTTTCCAAAGGTTAGCGTTTGGACCTTTGTAGTCTTTCTGTCAGCAAGTTCCACTTTGATTATAAAAAACGCTAAGGAGTGGAATCCTCTGCCATCATCTGTGTTTATTTGTTTATACTCTACTAGCTGCTGCCCCGCGGTTTCACCCGCGTGGAGATTTTGGATTTCACGGGTTTTATTTTTTGCGCGGAACCCTAATTCTTTTTCTAATTTTAAAGTAGCCTATGTTACTCCTTGCAACATCAGCTATCTGCCAGTGAAAGTCCCGTCAAATTCAGTCCAGCCATTTTGGAGATTACCCCGAACAAACAGACAAACAGACAGACAAAAATTTTAAAAATGGTTTTTTGTTATTAGTACCGTGTAAACTTTCATATGCATTTAGTAAAAAGCTGTTATTTTGATGTTACAAACAGACACTTCAATTTTATTTATTTGTATAGATAAGTACTCGTATTCGTCCGCTTTTACTAATGCCTTCCATTTAATTGAGTAAAAGCACTTACATGACTTGATGTCCGCAGAGACTAGTCAAATAAATAAGTTACTTTCAGTAAATAAATCAATGTCACTGATCCATCACTGTCCTCTCGCACGCGTGTTTATTGAACTATACAAATAAATAAAATTGAAGTGTCTGTTTATAATATCAAAAGAACAGCTTTATACTAAATACATATCAAAGTATATACGGTACCTATAACAAATAAACCATTTTTAAAATGTTTGTCTGTCAGATTGTTTCGAGTAAATAATCTCTGAAGCTGGACGGATTTTGACAGGACTTTCACTGACAGATAGCTGATGTTCCAAGGAGTAACTTAGGTTACGAGGGCGAAGCCGTGGGGCACGGCTAGTTTGAAAATAAATGTTGTATCATTTGACTATCTGCCAATGTATCTGATGGCTTGTTTAAATATAGAGTTATACTTTTCTTACCGAAATCTTATATACCTAATATATAAGAATATGAGTGTAAGACTCTGGTACAAGTACTCGTGCCGAATAGCAACTTTGCAGCCTTGCATATAAAAAATAACTATTATTCTATGGGAAATTACTTTAAAGCATTGCAGGAAATTTGCCTTTCGTGAAGTTTCGAACACATTTTTCGTCTTCTCATCTTATATCTTACCTTCCATGTTCGAAAAAAACCTCACAAATTTTTACCATAGGGGCAGACGCTTATGCAAACGTACGTTTGCTTGTCAGAATAACAACGCTTTTACGTCAAACGCGGATTTCGTGATATTCGAAATGCGCGCTTGACTTACGTCAACGCTACGCTACGCTTAACGTTACGCTTTTACAAGCGTTGTTATTCTGATAAGCAAGCGTACGTTTGCATAAGCGTCTACGGTCTGCATTAGACCTGTAATCGTTTCCTTCCTCATTGCTTTACCCATCCGTCTTTACGAGATGAGATAATAATCAAATGATACTTATAAATAAAACCCATTTTTATTAATGAAATCCGCAGACCCGTTATCAAAACATCAAGGCGAACCAGTACACAAATTGTTTTTTAATTAATAAATTCCGAAGAACGGGAAAGTTTAAAGTTTGCCTCAAATCCTTTACAATATAGCCGCGATTCCAGCCCGATGCTCCTCTTAATCTTATTATATGAAATTCTTGACAAATTTTACTTTAGGCAGGAATTTACGTTGAAAATATTAAGGTGGCTATTATAGATAGGCACTTTGCGCAACCTAAAGTGCTCGTCGGAGTTGATAAACGTTAGTAACGCTTTTTTTTATGTTATCGGTAACGATACGAGCTGGTCGTTTGTCTGATGGTAAGCATAACGCCAGCCCATAACAATTGCAGTGCCACTCTGAACTTTGAAACGCAAAGGCCTGTGCGGCACTGCAGTGCGTTCGTTACCCTGAGACATTAGGTATTAAGTCTCATAAGCCCAGTAATTTCACTGGCTACTCTGCTCATCAAACCGCAACACAGTACCTAATGCTTGCACATTAATGCCTGGCGGCAGACTTCACGAGCATAGCGGTGGTACTAACCCAGACGGACACTCGCAGAAGAGTTAGTCCTCCCACTAACGCTTTTATATTTCTATACATTGGTTTCTGAATTAAAAATTAAATTGGTACCTTTTAAGCTTTTCGTAATTCGAAAACATTCTTTAGTTACTAGATACTGGCAGACCGAACCGGGGGGGTTTTAGTGGGTAAAAATCCCACATAACCCAGCTGCTCCTCATGTAAGCCAGGTATATTCAGAATATTTCCAGCAGGGGAAAAAAAAAAAGAAAAAATTACGTATTTCATGGAACTAGCTACGGGTCTACGAGGAGTCTTCTCGTGGTCACGACCAATGCAACATGATCGAAACGTCGAGGTAGATAAAAACCTGTGTTTTAGCGCGATTAAGTCCCATTCAAGCTGTTTAAAGTAAATAATTACACAAAACAAATTCACAAAAATCCCATTTTTTTGTTTTTTTTTTATGATTTTATTTTGTGAGATTATGGGTTATGGCACAGAATAGCAAGACTATAGAGTACTTAGTACCATAATAAAAGACTACAAGTACCTATGTGGTCATCATGGACGTAATAGTGATTTTTTAAAAGTCTTTGTGGTCGTGGATTAGTGACACTGACTCTTTAGTTAATGTATTATGCCAGTCATAGACAAGGCCAGTTAACAAATTCATTCCCGCCAAAACATTTCTGTGCACAGAATAAAAAAGCTTTTGTATCACCATGCGGTCGATGATGAAACATGTCAGATAATTCCAACTCGCTCTCGAGACTCGCGATTTAAAGAATAAAGATATTTGAAATCTAGATATTTTCATTTAATTACAGTTTTTGTGTCGTGGTCAAAAAGTCAGTGTTGTGATTGTCTCATCATAATTAATTATAACACGGCGGCCAAGGCACAACCCTTTTAGGGCGACCCTTAGCAGGTCATACAGGTGCGGTCGAATTATAATTCTGGAGCCTTTGGACACACCTGTGTCCCGACTCCGGTAGTCCCACTGGATTTACGGCAACCCAGATTTTGTACACACATTTAGGACTATTTAGAACATGTGAGAGGCGGACGCTCAGTGCGTCTGTGATCCTTTCTTCCCTATTATATTTTAATTACGAAAGTGTGTTGGTTTATCGTTTTTTTCATGCAGTAGTGGAGCAACGGATCGACGTGATTTTTTTGATCCGGAGAGTGGCACAGGTCAGCAATTCCTAAAGTAAGTTCCGCAGTTGGGTTCCGTAGAAATTCCGGGATTTCGATATTACATTTATCATTGATTCTTTGGATTATTTTGTTTGTTAAATAATTCTAGAGTTTTGGAATAGCGCAAAAATACATTGCAGAGTCATTCATTATCATTCGAGTGTGAAAATAAAAGTGGTTTGTTGAGTAGGTAGGTACCTATATACCCCGTTACCATTAAAAGTGTAAGAACCGCTGACACAGACTAGAATCTTTTTATCACGAAAAAATTCCCGGTAACTGTGGAACTCTCAAAGCCATAGGTCGCAGCTAGTCTTAATTTAAGTCAGTTTGATGTTAGGTATGTAGTCGGAAGGTTCGATGTAAAAATCATATTCAAGATAAAGGAGACTGGGAAAGTAGGTCTACCTACTCAACTGTAATAAAATTACGTCGGCAAAAAGCTTGCTTTTCGTATTTTACTTTTATTTAATATGACCAGCATTTGATCATTCTTAATTCAATATTCTCACGATTTCACCTTCGAATTGAGAATGCCCGAGATTCTCTTTATAATTATTACTAGCTTCTGCCCGCGGTTTTCACCCGCGTTCCCACAAGAACCGTCAAATTAAATCAACTTGTCAACATTATAAAACTTTATTGACAGCTGTCAATGTCAATTTTACGTCACGCTAACTTCTGCCCGCGGTTTTCACCCGCGCACCCACAGGAACCGTGCATTTTTTCAGGATAAAAAGTAGCCTATGTTACTCTCCGGTCCAAAAACTATATCTATGCCCAAAATCACGTCGATCCGTTGCTTCGTTACTGCGTGAAAGAAGGACAAACCCACAAACCAACAAACCCACAAATCAACAAACCAACAAACACGCTTTCGCATTTATAATATTAGTATTATATTATATTTTTGTATGCACACATATGTTATTTCTCCATACAAATTTTACTTATCCAATAACTATGATCTGCACTACCTTGTAAAATCACCACATTACACCGAGGTTAACTGGAAGATAATGTTTTATAGCATTAAGTTCGCCTATGTACCTTCAACTATGATTGTGCAATAAAGAATTTTCTATCTATCTATCTATCTATGGAGTATGGATATGGATTATATTATATATTATATGTACATTAATTCTTATGTATATAAGCAATGAATTCAATAGAAATTTCCAACCCCAATCAGTATTCAGAGCTTCATGGAGCTATAAAAATAAATACACTACCCAAAAACTGTGATATGAATAAAACGTGTAAGTTTTTGCGGCGCTTCTTCATTAATCAATTGTTTCGGTCGGAGCGGACAAATGCGCTCGTTACTCTTCCTGGCCTCCTTGATCCATTTGTTTTTTTTTTTGTCGTTACTTGCACTTCTTTTGACGGTTTAATGTCGCTGTGACTTTTAATGGTGCTACGAAAATTATAGCCCTATTTGTTTAAGTGCCAGCATCAAGGAGATTAAACAAAATTAGGTTATAATGGTATATTTGGCTCATTCCCTGGCTTCTCACTTCCATAATAAGTAGATAAATAAGTATATCACTGCGTGGTGGACAGTAAGGGAATAATATTTTTTTATTTTTTTTATTTTTTTTTTTATATTCCAATATTCCCTACTGCCAAAACATTAAAGCCGTACTGGGTAGAAAGGGAATACATTTTTTATTTTTCCCATTCTCCCCATTAGCGGGACAAAGCTGGTGCCCTTCCTTGGTATTAACCCTATATCTAAAAGGTCACTGACTCACTGACTAAACAACAGGACTAAAATCCTATATCTATGGAGTAAACATGAAATTTCAAAACTATGAAACTGAACTGAAATTTGGCAAGTAGGTTTAAAGGTAGGATGTGTCAGCTAAGAATGGATTTTGCAACAGGTCCGAATTAAGGGGGTCTAAAGGCTATCGCAAGTTTATATGAAAGTCGTAAACTTATACCTATTACACGTGCGAAGCCGGTTGATTTCATAAAATCAACATGCAATAATATTTACCCCGTACTAAACATTAACATGGCCAATTAAAACTTTCGTAAGTGTTACTCATATTTATATGTATTTATCGTCTTTTTATGTGGCAACCGTCATAAATATTAACGTGGCCATTAAGAAAATTAAAAAAAAAATACAAAATAAAGGCGCGCGCACACCCCGTGCTCGGTGAGGTGTCTACCCACGCTCCGCAGATAATCGCGTTTGATCAGCGGTCATGCGTGATAACCGGTGAGCACGCGCCTTTATACCGTTCTATTTTTAAACGTCTACGTGGCGGGAGGATATCGAGGTCGTTGATTTTTTATGGAAAATAAGTAATGGCAACGGTAGTGGATGTTAGAATCAGAAATATAATGTAGTATAGATAATAAGTGTCGTCCTATGGGAGGTCTATGTTCAGTAGTGGATTTTCCGGCTAATGATAATGATGATGATGATAGATATACTAGTTGTGTTATAAAATCACTACGGAGTGTTGGCGAAAACGAAATAATGTGCTGCTCTGTATTATTTACTAAAAACTTGTGTAATATTCGAAGGTTAATTCCGTGAACGATTAGAAAGCAAATAAGTACCTACGTAGCTATGTGTAGGTATATTCTGTCCAAAACTTGACACCTAATTTTAGTAACGTACCTGTTCAACGCTTTACTGACCGAGACTAGATTAGAGACAAGTCTATTGTGCGTGACTTTGACGATATAAAACATGAGCCTTGTCAACTAAAAAAAATAAAATTTTCGCACACAGAATATGTATAAATTATAAACGTAACAGCTAATGTTTAACACGAATTCGTTTTATTTATTTAATTAATCTTTTTTACACCAAAATATGTACAAAGGGAGAACTTAATACTGTAGGTTAATACTACATATTGTGCTTAAGGACGAAATAGTCGTTCATTTCTCCATACAACCGTACTTGGGTGATTACTCCACTACTTGACGTTTTAAATCCAAAATTAAGAATAATATCGATTTATCTCATCGTTATCTAGGTCAGCCTGCTAATTATACAGAAAAAAAATAAGTGTCTTAAAAGTAATGAGCCTTCAAACATCTGTATTTTAGCACGTATTTTAACGCAAGTTTGGACGTAAATAAATTACAAAAGGATTACGAAAACTCGAAAATAAGGTACATACTAACAAGCTTTAGTTTATTTACATTTCAAATAACTTTGGTCTGACTAAATACATTCAGTAGTTTTGTCGTAAAACCCCAAGCACCAGAAGCCAATTCGTACATTTTTGCGCGCCGGTTTTCGACTTTTCAGTTTTCGTCGCGACTTTACGAGAGTTTGTAATTGTGTATGTGCGAGCATTAGCCTCATACTACTCATCGCTGCAGAGTCTTACCTTGTCTCACGAATGTTAGATGAAATAGCATGCATTTTAGCCGCGCCCACCGATGAGTTCGCTCCATGGACTAGTAGGCTCTTAATGTAAATACAAAGATAAATCAGGGCGGTTTCAGTCATAACTGCTTCACGTAGCCCGTGAGGCAAGCTTATCTCTGGACAAACGATCGTTATATTTTTCCAAAAGGATGTAAATATTATGCGACTGTATACATAAACAAGTGCGATAAAAGCTGAATTTTAATTATTGAAACAGGAAATAATTTTATAAAGTATTTTATGGTATATTTTATCCCTTGCTTATCTACAGAATATAATGCTTTATATTTTTCAACACACTTACTCGTAAAGTCGATCTTTCATCTCTTTCACTACCTCTGACCGTGGTACTGTTAGCGCTTTGACTAGATGTCTACCCAACCCCATATGCAGACCGTAGACGCTTATGCAAACGTGCGTTTGCTTGTCAAAATAACAACGCTTTTGCATCAAGCGTCGATTACGAGATACACGAAATCCGCGCTTGATGCAAAAGCTTTGTTGTTCTGACAAGCAAACGCACGTTTGCATAAGCGTCTACGGTCTGCAATAGACGGGACGGTACGATATACTGCCGTCGTAAGGAAAAAGGGCACAACTAACATTTAAAAAAAAAGAGTTATATATATATTTAGAATCAGGAGGAAAAGGTGCATCTGCTCAATTTTTTGTAGAATTTTATCTTTAAAGAATTCGGAGATACAGTACAGAATCAATAGGCTTCCGCACTATGGAGCAGAATATGGCGAAAACTTTAATCCCTATTATCTCGGTTTGACGAAAATGATAGATGTGCCCTTTTCTCTCACGACGGCAGTATACGTCAAGCAGTGATGGTGGTTTTCTTGTGATCCGTGATTGATGCTTATCCATCAACCAAGCATTAGTACGGTCTGCATAAAAGTTACTAACAATACAAGTTCAAATTCAAATTAAAAAAAATTCAAAATTCACACTCGGCTCTCTTATTCTCGAAGTATTAACTATTATTAAAATCATTACCTATATCATATCGATAATTCAGGAATTCTTTAATTACAATTACCTACTAATTATTTATTATTATAACCTACTACAGTATGTAAAAGGGCAGGGTAAATATTTATTATGTGATACCACATCGTTGGAATTGCAAAACTTACTCGCCTTTATTTTCCAACAAAAAGGGCTAAAAAAGGAACGGCTAAGGAAGGAAGGAAAATTCAACAAGCATCAAAGATACCGCCGCGTCTTTTGGCGGAAATGAAATCGTCTCAGTCTTGGGTGGGGGCCTCAAAATGTATTAGGTATTTGAATAACTCTTGAATAACGCCTGCCTGAAGGGACCGAATCGAATTGATAGATGTATGAGAATATAACTGGACTGGAAAATTAGTATACTTGCTTTGAAATTTAGGCAACTCGCTCCTGCCCGCGGTTTTACCTGCAGATTCCCAGGAACCGTGCAATTGGAATAGATGATAGGTCCCATTTTCCAGAGTAAAAAGTAGCCTATGTTACACTCCGGCCCATAAACTATATTTACGAAAAAAATCGAAGTATTACCACTGCTTTGTCCCATTGGTGGGTCTATGGGTAATTTTTAATGTCCATAGTTCCACTACACTAGAGATTTAATTTTATCCATAGCAATTAATGAGATCACAAGTTACACTTTTATTTTTCTGACATACCTAACATAGTGGTAAATGTAAAATAATAATAAAAAAGAAATAAAGGAAACAAACGTAAATTTAATTATGTATTTTACGGGACTGAAATATTTCATCCAGCAAACTAATTAAATTTCGCTGAACGCATCACATATATTATTATAATTATACTACCTACGCACTACGCATTTTCGATGAACCAATATTCGGCATGTTCAAATGTTGTGCTCCGGTCTTCTGCGATCTGTCAAAACCATAACTCGATGTTCAAAACAAAAGTAAAACGCACAGATTATAAATAAAACTATACAACCAACGTTCAACTTCGCAAAAAAATGAAGCCCACGTACAACGTGTATATTCTGAAATCGAAAATTCGATGTACGAGTACCTCGAGAGTTCGCTTCATGCAAAACAATTGTACATAAATTGTGCGACGCTAGCGGCCTCTGTCGCATCCCCAACGTTCGTTATAACGAGCTACGCTACTATTCTACTATTGTTTTGTTATTCACTCTGCCCAAACACAAGATTTTGATTATTTTTTTATACTATTTGATACGAGACGAGCTGGTCGTTTTCCTGATGATAAGCATGACGCCGGCCCAAAAAATTGCAGTGCCACTCAGAACTCAGGATTCTACTCTAGAATCCCTCGCTATGGTTGGCATTCTACTCTAGAATCCCTCGCTACGGTTGGGATTTTACTCTGGAATCCCTCGCTACGGTTGGTATTCTACTCTAGAATCCCTCGCTACGGTTGGCATTCTACACTAGAATCCCTCGCTACGGTAGGGGTTCTACTCTAGAATCATTCGCTGCTCTTGGGATCCAACTTAATCCGTCGAATTAAATTGCTTTTTGTTCATATGTTCTGTATTCTAATATTTTAAGTGTAGGTATGTTTTTTGCAAGTAACTTACCTACCTAGTATCCACTTACACTATGTAATAATATGGGTGCAGTAATAAAAAATATACGTTTATTTGAATCTCAAAAAGTCAAAGACCGCGAAACTTCCTCATGCAAACCGAGTCGACATCAAAGCGAGTTCACGAACCCATGGTACCTGAGTTGAATGTATGTCGAGAGGGCATCCACTCATTCGTTCTTCAACCGCTCTCGCCTCTACGATACTATTCCGATGGCCGAGCGGAGAGCGCGCTTTGTTCCCGCGCTTTTTACCATAGACGTTTTATTTTTTCCCCTTTCGAAATTTGAATTTGTAGGCAGTGACGGAGTGGTCGGTATTCACGAGTATTCAGCCTGTATTATAATATAACATTGTATGAGCTTCTTGTTCCTTTTTTTTTGCTTACGCAACTGTAATAATAATTTGTAATTCACAATTTTCGCTATATTAGAAGACACTCTTAATGCGTTTTGTTTCTGTATTCACAGTTATCGCTCTTTTAGAAGAGACTTTAATGCGTTTTGTTCGTACATTTATGACTGTACTAATTAGTGGTAAGTACCTAATAGAACATGTTCTAGTGCCCGCCTGGCTAGCTGCCATCCTGAATTTGGGAACTACCACCAAGTACCTAATGGTGTTTTTGGCAGCTGCACTTGATTCCCATTCAAGTTTCATTCATTCAATTGATCTTTGTAAGCAGACGTGTAGCGCTTACCATCAGGCGAACCAACTGCATGAATTTTGAAATATTACCGTTTAAGTATAGTTTTAGTAATCTACTTAGATGTTAAAAAATGTTGAGATGCGCGAGCGAGCAAGCAGCAAGCAAAGCAAGCAAATTCTCATTATGTGCAGTAATTTCACTGACTGAAGTAGTAGCCGCTTTCTTGATCGCGTATCTCGAAATTTTTTAACAACTAAGTAGATTTTATCTAATTGTTTTATCTATGCCGAAACCATTTTAACTCGTCAAAGTCGATCCGTACTCAACCGCAAACTTAGCACTACGTATTCCAAGCCACCTAACTAGTGAACAAGCATAACTAACACTAAGTTAGTCCAATCAAGCAAAACTAATTTAGGGAATTAGTTGGTATCCTACTCAGGAAGTTCGTTTGAAGTGTGAATAGGGAATGTTGGTATGCGCGGTTGATACACTACACTACCCGCTATATTTATTCATAATAACGCTCATAGAGTCGCTCGACTATGGGGCAGCGTAGACGCTTAAGCAAACGTACGTTTGCTTGTCAGAATAACAACGCTTTTGCGTCAAGCGCGCATTTCGAGTATGTATCACGAAATCCACGCTTGACGCAAAAGCGTTGTTATTCTGACAAGCAAACGTACGTTTGCATAAGCGTCTACGCTGCCGCTTACCGATCAGTAAAGTTAAACAAGATTCACTGCAATCTGTATGTAATTATTGATTGACGCTATTGACTAAGAGGTAGGACTGTAACTCTTCTGCGAGTGTCCGTCTGGATTGTTAATATACGTCCACTCGGCCTCAACTGAATATGACATTTGACAACAGCATAGTTTTTGGTCATCTATACTATTACTAACACATATAATAAAGGTGTGTAAAGTTTTTTGTATGTTTTGTTTTTTGTTAAGGCACCAACAGTCTTCAACTGGTTTAATTCACTGTTTCACCTATAGAAAGCTATATTATGCTTGATTGTTTTACCCTGATTCCCATGCGCATGAAGGTGCTACAAAGTTCTACATGCTTGAACCTCTTTATGCCCAAAGTTAGACTACTCAAGTAGCACTGAGTTGGGGTATTCTGGAGAAAAGATTCAAAAATACCAACGTTAAAGTCGAAGTAAAGCACGTGACAGAAGGGGTATTAATAAATTAACAAATAATTAGTTTTTAAACGTCTAATCGGGCCACTAGCTTAGGGCACACTGCTTATAAAACATTTCGTCTTAATAACTACAGGTTTGTTTATAGTAACTCTATAGCTCTTAGTAACTAACATGTATTCTGTGGAATAGAGCGCTGTCACACGTTTTGCCCACTTCTCTCTTCACATTTAGCAATGAACTCTACTAAATACAGCCTTGAAAATATATGTCCCCCTCGGCAGCGTTAAGTAACGGTCAATCTCAAAGAAATAAAACTCAAGAACAGTTTAATAGTGCAAACAAACAGCAGAGTTATTGCAAAAGTGCAATTTCCTGTGAGAGCGCCCCCGAGTGTAATACTCTGACCGGGGACGTCCAATCAGATGCTCTTTCTATACGTAGGAATCGTAGCATTGACGCGCGCAGACTTGAAAAATCTACTTTGTTGGGATAACTTGACTGAGTTTTTGCTAGGCTTTTATTTGGTGTGAATAATTTGAATTATCTACAGGCCAATGTAACAGTAGTTTTATATGTAACAATAATCCCAATGTTCTAGCACACTCCTATAGTTGTCAGCGCAGCCAATAAACTGGCAATGCCACTAAAATTAAAATGTAATCAATATGAGTACATATAGGCACAGAACAGGGCTTTGTTAGTGGGAGGACTAACTCTTCTGCGGGTGTCCGTCTGGGTTGTTACCACCGCTTTGTGAGTGAAGTCTGCCGCCAAGCAATAGTGTGCAAGCATTAAAGTGTTCCGGTTTGATGAGCAGAGTATCCAGTGAAATTACTGGGCTTATGAGACTTAATACCTAATGTCTCAGGGTAACGAGCGCGCTGCAGTGCCGCGCAGGCCTTTGTGTTTCAAAGTTCTGGGTGGCACTGCAATTGTTATGGGCCGGCGTTATGCTTACCATCAGGCAATCGACCAGCTCGTGTCGTTACCAAATAACATAAAAAAACAGAACGTTTTTATTATTAAACTCAGTACCTACTCCAGAGATATTGAAACGACTCATGAGATGTTTCTTTCTTAGTACAGCGATATTTTTGATTGTTGATTATGAATAAATTCTGCGGTGTAGGTACCCGTTGTTTATTTTCGGTATCCGAAAATCAACACCTTTGTTTATATTGTGTCGATTGAACCGCAAAGCGACGTCACACACACAATCCTATTTACAATAAAAAAAATGTGAACGCTTCAATCTCACCATATCTGTTGATGTGTTTTTATTTCAGACTCGAATTCAAAATTCTTTATTTACATCATGGGCTGAATGACTCAGTGCCCGTTTCAAGGGTCTATTCCACTATGATCACCTTGGTGATATCACCGAAGTGATCAGGCGACACGTTATTGCCCTTTGTAGTGAGCGACAAGTTCTTGTTGCAGGTCAGTGATTTTGATTTGTTTCGATTTATGTTTAATTGTATTTCTTTCTTTTGTTTTTAATTGTAATAATAATTATGTGTGTTTTTTTATATTATTATGGGTACTGTATGTTAACCTGAAATAAATTGATTTTATGTTATTTATTTATTTATTTGGTCACCCGTGAAGCGTATAGACCGATTGAGCAGAAGGGCAAGAAAATCGTCGGCATTATTTTCAAGTAGGTATAGCGTATAGAACCGATTGAGCAGAAGGGCAAGAAAGTCGTCGGCGTTATGTTCAAATAATGATTTTTACAATGTGTTTAATGCTGAAGCTATTGTCTATTAGCGTTATTTAGGGATAGCGAGAACAGGGATTTCATGTTTAGGGATCAGTCCTTACCACAGATTTTATAGTCTTTGGTCCTTACATTTTTTTTTAAATTTAAATCTATATATTAGATTAGTCGCCAGGCTCCTGAACCGTTTACCTACATGCATCTTGTCATTTATATAATACTTAATTATATAGTACCCTTTTTAAATTAATGTATAAACTTTCCTTGTAACTTAGTTATTGCTTTAGGAATTTTGTAGTAGAGTCTAACACCGTAAGCCATGAACGATTTATTTTTACTTATTCTAAACCCTAATATACAACTTTATGGTTATTTCTAGTATTTAAATCATGTAACATCACTTTCTAAGTTACATCCACTAAAATTATAAGAAGTTAAACTTTAATTAAAATTATGATTAGAACTCGAAAGCTGCGAATTCCACATCTGAGAGAAGTATTAAAATCAATTTATTAATACAAAATAATATATATAGGAGCTATCCAGATTTTGCGGAACGTGGATCAAAGGACCTAATTTGAAAGTCAATGAAATGCCAAAAATTTTACTTATAAATTCGTCTCGACCACCTCTCCTTTCATAAATAGCCACTCTATTTATACTGCGTTATTAAGAAGCGCATAATTAAAGAAGCTTTGAGTATTGTTTATTCTTTCAAAAAGTCGATCAGGTGCTATAACAAAAGTGTTACTTTGTTTCATACCATCAAGTCGCTCTGTTACTAATTAGTAAGGCAACTTAACTATTATAGTAAGAATCTAGAAAAAACTTAAGGCTTGCTGCGTATTTTTTATACTGTTCATCAGGCACGCTCGTCTAACGAGACTCGCTCGTTAATGAGACTCGCTCGTCTAAGGGGCAGCTTAGTCGTTCATGCAAACGTACGTTTTCTTGAGCATCTAAGCTGCTCCTAACGCACTGTAGTGCGCTCGTTCCATAGAGACATTGGGTAATAAGGGAAGCGATTCAGAGACGAATCGTCCCGTGTTACAACAAAAAACCATTTTTATACGCCTGTTTGGCGAGACAGTGTCTAAAGGTAAACGTCATAAATGATTAGAAATGTCACAACAGAATTGTGTTACACAACGGTTAGACACTACTTAAATCAGGATTTGTGGTTGCTCATGTTTGAAGACGCTATTAAGGCATGTTTAGGAGTTAAACACTGTTTAACAAAGGTTTAAAGTGTGTTTAATTTTTTTGTGTTAAGACCGTAATCGTTTACTCATGCTTCCATATGTTAAAATTCCATGGAGTTTTGACATTAGAAGCAGAAGTCTATGCTTAGATTAGTCTCCGAATCTTAGCCTAACTCTCACAAGTCCAGTAAATTTACTGACTATACTGTCGTATATTTTGGGACGTGTAATCTGAAGGGGCTTATCACGTTCTTTCACTGTAGGCAAAAGCTTTTACCTAGACAGAGTTGCGTAACTAGTGACGTGGGAAGCGAACTCGGAGACACGAATAACTATCGATTAGGCGAAATTTCATATCTCGGAGTTGCTATTCAAGATGGAAAGTGTGTGGGATTCTTGTCATTTACTTTTAAAAAGGGCAGAAGGCATTTATATATATAGCTACTGAACTGGTAATTATATATAACCAATCTACTGAGTAGACCCTACGATTCGTTAGATTAAAAATTTGAGGACCATGACAAATTCTAAACTCGAACCAAACCACTACTTATTTTTAAGTGTCAAATCTATCCCAGTGAACACGTGGTCTGACAGCTCACCTTCGACTTTTTTTTGTAATTATAACGCCGGTCCATAACAATTGCAGTGCCACTCAAAACTTTGAAACACAAAGGCCTGCAGTGCGCTCGTTACCCTGAGACATTAGGTATTAAGTCTCATAATCCCAGTTATTTCACTGGCTACTTTGCTCATGAAACCGGAACACAGTAATGCTTGCACAGTACTGCTTGGCGTAAGACTTCGCGACCAAAGCGATGGTACCAACCCAGACACTCGGAGTTAGTCCTACCACTTAAATATAAGTGGACCTACTGAACTATTACAATCTCAAAATTTGGTCTTTGAAATTTGGGTAGAAGGAATTTTTAAATAAAGACTGAAATTATTGTTTTATACATTTAAACTAAAATAGATGCTGCAGGTAGTTTCACCCACATAAACATTCGTCAATCTCCAGCAATCTTCAGCTCATAAACTACGCAAAGATTCACCTTTATCCGTTACTCCGTTGCTTCGTAAAAGGACGATTTCGTATAGACATAGACAGTTTCATATACATATATAATAGTACGGATAAATTGATAACCCATACCTACATGTATTAGGTAGGTATATGAAGTCATAACGTATTTTTAATGTCCAGACTGTCTCGAGATCCAAACCTTTAGTTACGCGCTTTCGGCTAGGGCTCAATTTATACTAGTCATATAAATATCGACATGGTTACCTTTTTGTAAGCGCGCCGCGGTACTTCGTAAGATAGTATTGGTAACTAGCTTACCACAGCTTTGCACGCGTGGCATGAGGATAAAATGTATCCTACAGCATTCAGGGATAAAATAGCTTCATATTAGTGAGGATTTTTTTAGAATCGGACCATTGCAATGGTTCCTTTGATGAGCGGTAGTAAACAAAAACAAACTTTAGCTTTTTCAAATATTAGTTAAATCTAGCTGCGCCCTGCGGCTTCGCCTACGTAGCCTAAGTTACTCCTTGTAACATCAGCTATCTGCCAGTGAAACTCCCGTCAACGTCCCGTCAGCCGTTTCGGCGATTACTTGGAACAAACTGACAGACACATACAAATTTTAAAAATGGTGGTGTTGTTATAGGCTATTATTTTGATATTACAAACAGATACTTCAATTTTATTTAAGTGTATAGATAAATAGTTGAACTAGGTAGGTACATACGCCTCGCACAACACGAGTGATTTAAAAAACCAAGGAAATGGAAGGGAAGAAAGGAAAACGCTTTCTTTTTCCCGTTTTTCTTCCCTTACTTTCCATATTTTTTGCACCCCATTTACCAGGAAATCAGATTTTTATATGTTTAAGTAGAGCTTGACATAATATTCATACTACGTATCCGCACAAAGTCGAGTGACAAAGCTTGTATGATAATAAAAGTAGATGTGTTTACGGAAATTTTATGTCCCTTCTACGTATGATGTGTTCAAAATAGGGAAAACTGGAAGTCTATACTTATAGACTTAATTCTAAAAGTAAATTACATGAATACTGAAAAAATCTATAAGAACTACAATAATTTCAGTGCAAAATTATTTTCTCTTCGCCCATAAATGGAAAACTACGTTAGTAAGAAAAACGAACCACCTTAAGATTATTAGTTTCACCACAGACGGGAAAACATCTTTGAGTTTCACTATATCTGTGGTCAAACGGTAATGTGTCAGATATAAAAATATACCTGCTAGCTGATGCCTGCGGTATCACCAGCGCGCAGATATTGGATTTCATGGCTTTTATTTTTTTGCGCGGAACCCTAATTTTCTAAAATAAAAGTATCCTATGTTACTCCTTATAACATCAGCTATCTGCCAGTGAAAGTCCAGTCAAAATCGGTCTAGCCGTTTCGGAGATTACCTGGAACAAACAGACAGACGATTTTAACGATTGTGTTTTTGTTATAGCTACCTTAAATACTTTCATATGCATTTGGCAAACAGCTGTTATTTTGACATTACAAGCAGACATTTCAATTTTATTTATTTGTATAGATCTTTATTTATTATGTTTATACAAACACGTATACCGGGGTTGCTTCCCAAATGGCATCCTTCATCACTTGTTGTCACTACACTAGACATTGATTGATTCGATACCTTACGAACGACGTAAACATTTTTAGAAATCTGTCATTTCGACAGGTTTCAATGAAAACAGTCTTTTATTAAAATAAACCTGCCCATTTTTATTACAATGTAAATTTTTGTACAATGATTTATTGGTTTTTGAATGAAGAGATAATAATTGATGATGATTAAGTACCTTGCTAATACAATTTACACAGAACTGGTTATTTTCGAATGATATATTTATACTACTATGTACGAATGGGTCATCAGCATCTATATACAAATAAATAAAATTGAAGTGTCTGCTTGTAATATCAAAATAACAGCCTTTTACTAAATGCATATGAAAGTATATACTGCACCTATCAAAAAACAACCATTTTTTAAATTTTTGTCTGTCTGTCTGTCTGTGTCTGTTTGTTCCGGGTAATCTCTGAAACGGCTGAACTGATTTTGACGGGACTTTCACTGGCCGATAGCTGACGTTACAAGGAGTAACTGAGGCTACGTGGGCGAAGTCTCGAGGCACAGCTAGTATAAAAATAAAATAAACAATTAAAAATGACAGTTGTTCGTATTAAGTTTTAGTATTTTATTAGTACATACGTGTTATAATTATAAAAAGAGCCCTAAAACATTTCAAAACTAGTTACATACTATAATTAGATACAATTTCGCAACATAGTGGTAAAATAAATTAAAATAAACAATGCGCGTATGTGATGTTATGTTTACCACAAAGCCTGCGGGAACTTTGATGGAATTCGGAACGAGGAAGGTGAACTTTTGATGGGATTCCATACATACGTAAATATTATCTTAACACGGTTTCGTTTCGCAAATAAGGCCGACATGTACATGTGTCATCTATACAAATAAATAAAATTGAAGTGTCTGTCTGTAATATCAAAATAACAGCTTTTTACCAAATACATATGAAAGTAACCTATAACAAAACAACCATCTTTAAAAATTTTCTCTGTCTGTCTGTCTGTTTGTTTGTTCCGGGTAATCTCCAAAACGGCTGGGCCGATTTTGACGGGACATCCACTGGGAGATAACTGATGCTATAAGGAGTAACTTAGGCTAATTTTATTTTAGAAATAGAATTAGGGTTCCTCGCAAAAAAATAAAAACCATGAAAATCAATATCTCCGCGCGGGCTAACAGTTGTCTATGTGTTAGACAACTGTTAGACATTACTTAAATCAGGATTTGTTGTTGCTCACATTTAAAAACAACAACATTAAAAACGTGACTAAGGCATGTTTAGGGGTTAAAGACTGTTTAACACAGGTTCAAAGTGTGATACTTTTTTTTTGTGGTAAAACCGGTAAGTGTTTCAAATACACAATGTTTAATTATGTTACCGTATCACGCGTCCGTATGAACAACACCCAATCCTAGAATATCAATCTTCATCAGCGGTGTCCCTCGACATTCCATTTCAACAGACAAAAACCTTAGTCAGATTCTTCTGTCAACACGCTGCAATAACGAGATAAAAAATAACGCAATATTTGTGGCAAAACGCCGACTGGGGAAACCTTTGGGCCTTATCTTAATTTAGTTTTTTTTTGTCACCAATCTGACGATAAGCGACCCTTTTATTTAGGGAACGCTGCTTTTTTTGCTATAAGAACGACGTACCTATAGTGCCTATTCAACACGTTTTGTATACAGTTTTGCTAAAGGGTGGTACTGACAGAGGCTTCGAATCTGTTGAGTGTTGACTGTTGATCGGCTATGGCTGGAATAAACTACAAATCTTTCCTTTTTTTTTTCTAGTGATAATTTTCAAAACTACAAATCTACTTTCCTCTTTTATACTATTTTGTTAGTGGTAGTACTAACTCTTCAGCGAGTGTCCGTCTGGGTTGGTCTGGGTTGGCTTTGCTGGTGAATCGTTTGCAGTAATGAACAAGCATTTGCACATTACTGCTTGGCGGCAGACTGCTCATCAAACCGGAACACAGTAGCATTACTAAAATAACGCATACCGTTGGAGATTTTCTTAGTTGTCCAACATTGTAAACAACCTTGAAATTCGAATAATTCAATTCAAATTCGAATCATGTCATTGGTAAGCGATCGGATCACTATAGCTGTCATTGGTTGGCATCAGCCAAGTTTGTTTATAAAACAAGTAGGTATAGAAAACCAGACTATATGTAATATAGTCAATACTCATGTGGATGAGAATTCGTCCACAAAAAGGCAGAGAAAGATCACGAAAGAATCCTACGAGTACGAGAATAGGGGACAAAGCAATTTATCTTTTGCAAATTGGAGTCACACGGACTCCGGTTTTGCTCGAAGCATCATAACATAATAGCTCGGCTATTATGTACTACGTTTATGATCGTGTAAATATGCCTTGCTATGTATAGCAAATCAGTGAGCTAAAATTCAGAGGCGAGTTTTAAGCATGGACTAATGCTTCTATTTGTCATCTATACAAATAAATAAAATTGAAGTGTCTGTTTGTAATATCAAAATAACAGCTTTTTACCAAATGCATATGAAAGTATATACGCAACCCATAAAAAAACAACCATTTTTTTATTTTTGTCTGTCTGTCTGTCCGTCTGTCTGTCTGTTTGTTCCGGTTAATCTCCGAAACGGCTGAATAATAAAATGATAAAAGATAATAAAATGACAATAAAGTTCATACTCAAAGAAATAACTCATCCAGTTAAATATAAAATTAGAATTGAAACTAAAAATTACTCAAAGACGTTATAATAGCCATATCATCACATTTCAAATTAGTTAATTTAGCTGTATAATTTTTAATCAGTATTTTAAACAACAGTAAAAACAGGGTTTTAGAATCAACATTAATAATGATTCATACCAAGAGAACAGCACAACAAGGATATGCCATAAATGCTAACATATTCAAATGTGCTTATCGACGCCCGTTATGGAATGTAAAATATGCATTAGAACCATCTGCCGAGAGCTCGGGAAATAAAAGGGAATTTGCATTTTTTACTCGACGTGCCGCCGACGTTTCGGGATTTAATGTTTGTCGAGAAAAATCCATTGAGGTAAAAAATGTGAGGATATGCCAAAGGAGCTATAATTTTATTTAAAACACCTTGGTATGTATTTATGTGGAATCGACTCTGAATTCTGAAATGAAGTTATTTTTAAAGAGCCAAGATCACCGGTAGATAAGTGAGCTGCCACTTTAGAGCTAGCACTCTTGAGATAGAAATGTGTCTGCAAGCGTCGAGTTTCAAAAGCTGTCAAGCGTATATACTACAGTCGTCGACCGCATCGTCATTTAACATTAAATGAGATAGCTGTCAAACTTACGTTCATTTACTATAAAAACCTCTTGTTCACAGAAGCCAGGAAATAAAGAAAGAAGAAGAAGAAAAACCTCTTGTTAGCCAACCTTATTCTAAGTTTTGGCGTATTTACTACCTTCGAACACATCGGATTAGGTTATAATACTTACGATAGGGTGGCAGTGCGGCTTGGCGGATGTCACATGTCTTAGAATTTTGTAGTTCCTGAACATGCGCGTTTCCTCACGATGTTTTCCTTCACCGTTTTAGAGCGAGGGTAAATAGTCCGCACATAACTTGATATAGCACGTTTGTAAAGACGTACTACGCCGACCCTGTGTAAAATGGGACAAGCGCAGAAATGAGAAAGGTATATCGAAGCGTAACAAATAAAACATACTTTATGCCAGTTTACAGAACATGGCAACTTATGCGGGTCATTGGTCGACGGCATATGCCCACTCATTTCCCGAGGGCTCGGGTCCGTACGACTTATTACCATAGGCACGTCGCACAGGTCCCACTCCGCTATGATATGCGTTCAATATTCTAACCATGTTTTGGTATGAGAGTAACATTCGTCGCAAATGAAATATTATTCAGTGACTGTTCGTTAGCTTAATTTTTTTTATCAAAACCATAATGTGACGCTGCTAAAATTTTATACCTATAAAATATTTACATGTATATCTATACATCTTTGCTCGTGAAGTCTGCCGCCAAGCAGTAGTGTGCAAGCATTACTGTGTTCCGGTTTGATGAGCAGAGTATCCAGTGAAATTACCGGGCTTATGAGACTTAATACCTAATGTCTCAGGGTAACGAGCGCACTGCAGTGCCGCGCAGGCCTTTGTGTTTCAAAGTTCTGGGTGGCACTGCAATTGTTATGGGCCAGCGTTATGCTTACCATCAGGCAAACGACCAGCTCGTCTCGTTACCAAATAAAATAAAATTAAAATTAAAAAATATACAACTTTTTTAGATTAAGATTTTTACTCAATTTTTTGTGAAAATCAACCACGCGATCTTTTTCTTTTTTACATCACTGAAACCAGACGGTATGTGTAAAGAGGACAGAATGATAAATGTCATTGACTCAGGATATCGCCTTAAGGGGCTAGGTTACCCAAAAACGACTACTTTCTGCTCCTAAAACTCCCACACGGCTTGGTTTAACGACTTGAAAAAAATACTACCTGAATGATCAATTCAAGGGCATTAATTTGTATGATTGATTTTTTTTGTATTACCATTACTTATGGCTTGAAAAAATATTTAACAGCATGCTATTTTAAAACTATTTTCCCTAAAACTTCTAAATGACTTAGACGTTTGGGATTAATTTTACACCAAAAAATAAGGAAGAAAATTTTCTATGCATCGTATTGATTAAATTTGTGCATAGAGCAATATTTAGCAAAGAAATTATCAAAAAACTGAATTCCAAATGTACAAGTCCCAGAGGTGCTCTGCGCGGGCGCGCGCGGCAGTCATGCACTGGCATTCAGACGGGGAGGTTGTGTCGCTCGTTGCTCTGCTCACGCTGTCCGCCGACGTTACATATTTGTGTGCGTGAATGATATACAATACAAGTATTTGTTTTCGTGTGGGTTTGAAGCTTGCTCAAAGAGTAGCGTCTAGAGCGGTGAAATCTGATTCATTCCGTGATTTGCGCGTGGACACTCCTCGCATACATATTGAGTGGGTTACATTTTTGATTACAATTTCTTGTTTACGTACATCATTTTTACGAGTGGCAAATATATGTATTGGTTAACAAAGGAATATCGGGAGGTTGAGAACCGTTTTAGAAAATACTGGAAATGAAATTGAAAAGTAAAATTACTGGCCTTATAAGACTTAATACCTAATGTCTCAGGTTAACGAGCACAATGCAGTGCTGCATATTTTTGTTTTAAAGTATTGATTGGCACTGCAATTGTTATGGGCCGGCGTTATCCGAAAACTGTAAATATGTTGTAATTGCAGTGCCATTCACAACTTTGAAACACAAAGGCCTGCAGGGCACCGCAGTGTGCTCATCATAATGCTGGCCCATAACAATTGCAATGCTTCACAGAACTTTGAAACACAAAGGCCTGCGCGGCATTGCTCTGTACTCGTAACTAAGGCTAAGATTCAGAGACAAGTCTAAGCGTGGACTTTTGCTTCCATGTCAAAAATGTATAGAGTTTTGACATATGGAAGCACGAGTCTACGCTAAGATTCGTCTCTGAATCTTAGCCTAAGTCTCATAAGCTCAGTAATTTCGCTGGCTACTTTGCTCATCAAACCGGAACATAGTAATGCTTGCACATCTGCCGGCAAGCATATAATGCTGTTCCGGGAGAAATCAAGGACCTACCTTGGACACGGTTTTGGCAAAAATTGAAATGTTGGTTGCATGAAAAATATTACTATACTATAGCTGAAGTTTTAAAGTAATTTATTTGACCACTGAATTTCTAGAATTCTATTTAAATTATTGGTTTTATATTTTGACACTTTAGTATAATTAATAAGAAAAATAATAACATTTGATAATATAAATAAGTACCTATAGGAAATGAAATATGAATTGTATTACGATTATTGTGTCATTAGTTTTTTGTAATATTTTAAATTCAATGATAGTTAATTATTCTAATATTTGCATGCCACAATGTGGTAAAATGTTTATGATACTTTATATTTTCTATACCTGTGACCCGACACTATTGTTGTCACCAACATTTTTAGCAAATAAATTATTATGATTAGGCTTCATGAACAAAGTGGAAACCCAGACGGACACTCGCAGATGACTCGATACCTCGTAAATGACACCAAAATAAAAAACACGACTACAAAAGTAAAAATAAAAACAACCCGAAAATCATTTATTTACGTACACGTTAATTTTTGGATCTAAATGTGTAACAAATTTCAACTTTACGGAGCAAATTGGCTGTGTGTACTTTTATTTTAGTCCAGAGCGATATTTTGAGATCAATCTCAACGTTGGATAATCTCATGTGCGTCCGTACCGTTTATTTACGAATAATGATGATCACTTCAACACTTCATTTCAATGAAGAACTTTCCACTAAATGAATTCAAAGAATTATAGGCAAAGATGCCGTGCGCGCGTGCGGGTACCGCTTCGTAGCGGTTCATCCGCGTGTTCTATGACGTTAGGTTTTGCGATGTTCTTGAAAGACGTAGTGTGGACCGCGCGGGTGAAGTGCGCTTTACTCCACCCATTCGAGCAAGGTCCTTGGCCCGTATAACGTCCTTAATTGCGTTTCAAAGTTCTGAGTGGCACTGCAATTGTTATGGGCCGGCCGGCGTTCCATCAGGCAACGACTAGCTCGTCTCGTTATCAAATAGTATAAAAAAGTGGCAGCGGCCCGGGGAGAAGAGTTTTTATTTTTTTTAATTATGGCCAATTGGCCATGCATAACTTTTTACAGATTAGGCCAATTTCGATGGTTCTTTTTTCATTGAATAGGGCATACTTTAAAATTGGTCTATTTCAATTTTCAAAAAAGCTTTAATTAGGGCAGAAAAAAGGAGATTGTTCACCCACTGAATTTTCACCTGTGAACCGATTCTGTTGAAATTTCGCACACTATGTAAATCGCAAGTTTAATTCTTTTTTAATTTTTATTATTAATCACATCGACACTTGTGATCAGTCAATAATCAATAAAGAGAAAGAAAAAAATATTGACATACATTTTACCACAATAGATTCGCTCCAGTCGTGTCTCACTCCCAAAGATGGATCTTTCTCACTTTCCAGATTAATATTGTTGGTAGGACTATAAAAATAAAAAGAATCGATTTCTCTTGTAGTTTATTGTAGCGATGCTCCACTTCTATATTGGCAAAGCTAACCTCCGCCAAAATAGAACAAACCGTGCTAATAAAATTGTCGAGCTTTGCTGACGCTTTGTTTTCTTTTAACGGCTTCGAATAAGGAAGTTTCTTTCAACGCATCTTAAAAATGTTATTTCAGACGAAACCATATTTTTATAATTATGTAGATCAATTTCATAGTAATATTTATGAAGGTAATCAGTGACGCTTTAATAAAACGAATCTTTGGGTTTTTTTTTATATTAATGAAAAAAAACCTGTGAAAAAGAGAGTGCTTACTTTTTTTAAACTATTTGGTAACGAGATGACCTGTTCGTTTGCCTGATGGTAAGCATAACGCCGGCCCATAATAATTGCAGTGCCACTCTGGACTTTGAAACAAAAAGGTTTGAGAGGCTTAGCAGTGCGCTCTTTACCCTGAGACATTCTCAAACAAAAATCGTAATACAAAAGAAAGCAATAAAACCAAAAAATTAACAACGAATTAAAAAATGACAAACGATGTCATCAGGTCAAGTTTCACAAAATGCCAATAATATCATTTTAATAATTAATTTAAAATAAATTTTAATAACACCAACTGTCATAAAATAAGTCGCATTCAATGTTGGCGGCTATAGGAATGCTCGAAGAGAACGGCAAATAGGGGTTTCAGCTTGGCCCACAATATGGCAACCGGGAACAGAGAGAAGCATGTGCATGAGCATGTGTTCGACTGGGCCTATGTCGCACAAAGTTATCAGAGACAAGCATTCTACGCAGAAGGTTGTGCAGATCGGGTGAGCCTATACTGAATTAATAAAATGCTTTACATAATTATGAATCCTTGTACCAGCGAAGCATTTAAATAACTTCTCCTCCTACCAAAGTAAGCAGGTACCTACACTCATTTGAAATTCATGAAATAGGTATACCTATATATAAAAAAATTGATGGAAGTACCTGTAAAGAAAATATTGCTTCCAAAACTGTTAAGAGTTCCTTCGCGAGAGTATCGTGAGCGTCTCCAAAATGAGACAGGCACACAAATAAGGCCCGTGTACAAACATGGACGTAGTCAGGTATTTAATTTGGGGGTTGTTATTTCTGACTGTCAAGTTCAGTTGAACGCTGAATTTAGAATAGAATTGGCTCTCAATTGCAGCTGCCGGAATAAATCGAATGGTTTAAACTTGAAATTGGCAAAATACACAAACTGTGTCTGGCCACTAAAGAAGAAAAAAAAATCGAATGGTGTTTGGCGATAGAACTTCAGCATGAAGGTGGTAACACTACTAAACATATATAAGCACTAGAAATTGTCCTACCACAACAGTATGGTCGAAAACGATATATACCTTTTAAATTAAAAGTACCATTTAAAATATTAGTCCGATCATCGCAAAGAATAATGCATGGCACCAACCAGGCGATAGCAACAGGCCAGACCTACGTGTATTACAAAAAACAAGCCAAACAAACAGTTCGCATGTATCGCGCCATTTGCCTGAATTAATTGATGATTTTCGATGTTTTGTTTTTGATAGTTAGTAGAGATTATTATAAGTTATTTATTTAATCAGGGATTTTTGTAAATTATTTTTTCACTGTGGTTTGTAACCGTATTTTTTCCTTCTAAATTTTTACTGACAATATTTTTTCTATTGCGGTTTGTGGCTAGTAACCCTGCCTGTTAAGCGAAGGGCCCCAATTGGGGCAAACTTAGTGCGGAAAGCAAAAAGTTTATTCTCGGGTCTTGGATGCGTGTCCATTTTTTTCTGATTTAATTTTCTACCCCCTCCCTTAATTAGACCCACGCAGGCAGGTTTGACGCAGTAAAGCGGCGTTTACACGGTCGGGTGCGTCAATCCACTTCAATTAGGGCGCCAGACGGAAAATTAGCTCGTCAACTAAACGCATCGTGTAAAGGACCTTGTGGATACATCTGGAAAAGAAATTGAGAAAAAATATTTTTAGGCAGATCTTTTCTTCCTGACTTCGTCCCATTTTATATAATATGTACATGTAGTTTTGGATCTTAATTAAATTTATATATTTTTGAATTTGAATTTAGTCGGCGCATTACCTACGTCTTTACAAACATGCGCTTAAGGATTTGGCGTTTTTTTACAGCCGACTGCCAGCCTCAGCCCAACCCTTCTTGGGAATTCTGAGAGTATGGGTTTTGGGTATCCATCACGCATGCCCAAAGGTGGTAGTGGATGTCACATAATTATGTCCTCGAATTTTGTGATACTTGAACATGTGGGTTTCCTATAAGTATGTTTTCTCTCAATGGCACTGGGAAATTAGTCATTTATTTTAACTTTCATGAGTGCTCCCTTGGGGTTTATATAAATAAAGAATTCTGAATTTGAACTGTATTACAGCGATTGTGGTAAATCGGCACCCAACTTGATAGACATTGGTGAGGAGTGAGCCAGGATTCGAAATCTGGTGCGTCAGATTGAAAGTTCCACATGTTTCGCTCCGCCACACTCGCTCTATCACATTATACCTACTAAGACAAAAACAAAGAAACAGAAACAAAAATTAAACGTTGTAAAAAATTCCGTAGCTAAATATTCGTTTTGAATTTATTGTCCGCCGGGCATTACAATTTACAGGTTCCAGAACAATCTAGTGGGCGTTGTATTCAAACAATTTATTCAAAGGACGCTTTGTGCGTGTGCCGTGTGTTTTGGTCCTAGTATTACGATGTCATATAATTTCATTTAGTATTCCACTTCGTGTCAATTGACCTTAATGGAGTATTCCGGCGATTGCACTAGAATTTTGAGACCTCAGATCAGACAAACAAGGGAGATATGCCCGTTCGCGTAGAAAATAGGCCTCCGTTTTTATACATTTTTTTCACCATTCATTTTCATCCATTCCGCTAAACCGCTTAATGCAAAATCTGTAAGTGCGGCACACCTACTCATTTTTATATACACTAAGGGCCGATTTTTCAATAGTCAGATAGCGTCCTGTTAGATAATTCCCTTAATCATCTAAGTCTGTGGTGAAGACAGACGTAAATAAAATGTATGGCTTTCTAAAGAAATACACCTTAGTTAGCTAATTCTGCATTAATTTTGAAATGAAAGACCCGAAAAACACACTAAAACACGAAAATTAATTGATTGGATAGCAATCAGTTCGTTAAAGCGCAATTGAAAAATCGGCCCTAAGAGACTTACAGCCACACAAATAAACTTATTAATAGTCCACAAACAAAAAAATGGGACAGCAAAGCCGTCTGCAAAGTGAATTCGATTAAATGTATCTGGCCTTTTTTGAGCCTGATGCCACCCGCTACGTTCGCTTTACCACATCTCTTTTTTTCTGTGATCTGTGGTTGAGACAGTCCCCTTCCATTTTTAATGTGTTATCTCTATCTTTTAATATTATAGATGACGGAGATATAGAGACAAACCCACGTTGGGTGGGTACCTCAAACCTGCATAAAACAATAATTAACATGAAGAAGTGGGTAGATTCATTTTACTCATTATCATCAGACATAGCCAAGCAATTCCACGTGGGCGTTACCATGGGAAATGTCGGTTACAACCAAAGTGTACTTTCATTACTTAGTAGTCTACTCTTAGCTTCGTTCGTGTACGCAATCACTCAATCGCTACTTGACAAGTTTTTGGGCACTCGCCCACAGGACCTCCCAACGCCCCTTATAGTCCTGCCCAAGCCACCACAACAGTTGAAAGTAAATGAAAGGTTATACTTAGCAGCGACACCCTCGTCGCCTCGTCTCTTCCACAACCACACCGAATAGCGAACACGCAGCTCGCGGCGCTCCACGCACCTCTCGCCCAGCAAATCCCAGCACTCCATCACGTGGGACTAACCGCGCAGCATAGTGGCCAGCACAGCAGGAGTCGTCCGTTGCACTAAAGAGCCAACTCAAGACAACACAACATTACCAAATACCTCCAGCTATAGGAGAGGTCTGTTCGGCTTGAGAGCCGAGAGCTAAGAGACCTAGGCACTATAACGCTACTGACTATATAGCTTGTAACTCCGATAACCTTCCACCGTTACCAACATGACAGATTGTCAAACGTCAGTGTGTCACCATTTCATAGACAACCTCTGACAGCCAGTTCGACTGTCAATGTCACTGTGTTACCATTTTACTAAATCAATCTACAACCAAACGCTAGCACAGATTATCAAAATCCGGCTGACGCCGTTACGGCCATCCTGCGAAAACACACGTCCTCGTGGGTTAATCTGAAGAACAAAAACACAGTTTCCGTTCGGCTAATCCTGACTATGATCTTCACTACAAGATCCAACTACACCACAACGAGTAAAGTCGAGTAAAAACTACCTCAGTTACAGCAGCAGCTGTGTTATCATATCTCGCGTGATACTAAAAACTTCCGAGCTCAAGTACCGTTGAGCGACATTATTTTCAGAGAGCGAAATACATTCACATAGAAACAATCTCAGTCAAACAAAACCCCAGATATCCCATTCAAGCTCAACAGCCATTACTATAGCTACAGTAAACACATACACACGCGTATCACTACATGAATGCCAAGACTTGACTGCATCACAAGCCACTCTCAAAACTCTCAACAATCAGTATTCATCAAGGTGGTCAGGCTCAATTTCACAACAACTATTACTCTGAACATTCCCAACAGTCAGCATTCATCAATGAAGTCAGCTTCACCCGTCAGCGCTCTATGTCGGTACGCAATACTCTAAATCATTACAACCAATTTAATCACATGGGCCACGTCCACGCGGCAACCAAAACAACAACAACTCATCGCCTCCCTCCTGGAGTTCCTACAGCAACTGCTTACATCTCCAAGCCATTCGCACGCCACTCACAGTCGACAATAGAATAGTGTCAGATATTATTAAAGGAAATGGTCCTTATTCAACGCACACACAGGCCAAAACAATTGCGTTTAGCAGGTAATTATCAGACAGGTACATGGTGAACGAACTGGTTTTCACACAGACGCCTACTACGTCGATGGGTATCACTCAGACTGTTGCCACACAAGCAAATGCCACACAGGCGAGTGCCACACAGGCGAATGCCAAACAGGCGAATACGGATGACTGAAACCCACCAGCGCCGTTAGCGGTACATTCTGACTCAACAAATTCTGAAGGAAAATCTAGTCCTGGATTCAACTCCAAAGGAACGTAGCACTCAGGGGTAGATCTTAATGGGAATACTTGTACGTTCGATATTAATTAAGAGCCCTAAGAACGCAATGGTCGCCGTCTAATACCTCAGTAACTTTGAAAGGACCTCTTATACTTGTCTTGGGATCGAGCTTTGTCAGATTGCTTTTTTTTTTTTTTTTTTTATTATCAACAACATCTAAATGGCCACCTCGCCTCTCATTCTACTAATTTCACTTCTCAATGGCCACCTCGCCTCTCAGTGGCCACCTCGCCTTTCACAAAGTTTCAACTAAATCTTAACAACTACGACACTGCTACAATATCTTATTTTTGCGACTTTATTCTCCACACAGCCTAATTACCACTAGTTGATCACGAAGCTTCCACAGAATCGCTCGCCAGTTATCTAACATCTACAATGTTTTTTCTAAAATTTGACTCGTTATACCTACCAACTCTATCGGTGACTCTACCAGTGATTCTACCAGCGATTCTACCAGTGAGTACCAGTGATTCTACCAGAGATTCTACCAGTGAGTACCAGTGATTCTACCAGCGATTCTACCAGCGATTACGCCAGCGATTACCAGTGACTCTGCTAGTGACTCTACCAGTGCCTCTACCAGTGCCTCTACCAGTGCCTCTACCAGTGCCTCTACCAGTGCCTCTACCAGTGCCTCTACCAGTGCCTCTACGAGTGCCTCTACCAGTGCCTCTACCACAGCGCATCAAAATTCTCAATAGTCAGAATACAAAACTCTAAATCATCATAATCAAGTCACAACGAATGCCACACAGGCGAATGCCACACAGGCCAAAACCACACAGGCCAAAACCACACAGGCCAAAACCACACAGGCCAAAACCACACAGTTAAAACAATATCAATTATCGTCACAACAACGTCAAGTCTCAATTTTTACAGCAATGAAAACGAAGGTAACACTATCACTATTTCCACACGTCAGTCAAAACAATATCGATTAGCACTAACACCAATGGCTCATTTCATTTTCGCACAAACAAAATAAGGGTAAGCTCATCAACCAATTCCAACTGTTGCGATCAGTGATCACCATTTACCTAAATGCGCGCAGTGCCAACGACTACTCAATCGGAACCTCGTGATTTGGAAACTATCTTGTGAACACGTAAATACGCTTTAGTTATTCCATCGTATACCTGACTACCACTATTCAAATCGCATATCACTCACTGATTTTTATAGGTACCCGAATCTAACTCTTACGATACTATGTGAATCGGCTCCCAATGAACACTTTTGTATTTCAAACACGATAACTACAACAAACGCACAAAATATCTAAACCCGCATCAAGCCTCCCTGCGTTACAGGTAGCACGGACACAATATCACGTATGGCTCAAAGATTATGCCCGCCGCACAACGTTTACTTATCTGGTGATCAAATCAAAACGATATTTTCAAATAATAAAGCCTTGCACTGTAGTCTATTGCAACCAACAGATAACTTTTTTTTTGGAATTACCCCCTTTACACTCACTTATTCATGAAACTCCTCACGCTTCAATAAATTACAATAGCACAGTTTTACTATTCGGATCCCCAATCACCAACCGAATACCACTCATCTGTAACACTCCTCGCACAGCTCCGGAACACAGGTTCACTAGCTGACGACTAGTGGATGGGCCCACACTCCCGACGACCGAAGAAGCCATGTGTCACCATCACATGTACAGCACCAGCCTTTTCCCGCAGTCAGCAGTCACATGAAACCATAATAAAATGATTAGTAGGCGTAGTTGACTTATCAATTCCAGACTCACACAGTACTAAATGACCACTACGCCAATCACATGAAACTTGTCAGCAATAATCTTAAGTACCACATCACGTTGTTGCTAACGCCTCGAATCTAGTTCAATAAAAGCTCAGTATTGTCAATGAATTCCTGTTCTACGCGGAAAACTAACGACATCTAATCTTGTGTGCCGATCACATGAATGCAGCACCTCACCAACGATCTGCCGAACCACATCAACGATGTAACGTAACTAGTCAGCAATATACTTTGTAACTACCACATCGCGGACTTACATACCGGAATCGAAACAACATTATGAACGCTAGTGGCAACGCGTTTTCAAGTAACTAGCATACACTAGATTCACAGGAAAAACGGTAATAGTTTCCCAACATAAACATCCAAGTTCACCTTAAACGAAACAAATCATACTTCACGCTCACAACACAAAGCTTTACCTGACCGAGATCGAACCCGGGCACTTTACTTTCGCAGGCATTGTCACCACAAATTCAACCTTGGCATCGTCTCAAAACACTTTCAACGTCTTCTCATGGTACACTTCATGGTTGAACCAACACCGATCCCACTTCTGATGACGGAGATATAGAGACAAACCCACGTTGGGTGGGTACCTCAAACCTGCATAAAACAATAATTAACATGAAGAAGTGGGTAGATTCATTTTACTCATTATCATCAGACATAGCCAAGCAATTCCACGTGGGCGTTACCATGGGAAATGTCGGTTACAACCAAAGTGTACTTTCATTACTTAGTAGTCTACTCTTAGCTTCGTTCGTGTACGCAATCACTCAATCGCTACTTGACAAGTTTTTGGGCACTCGCCCACAGGACCTCCCAACGCCCCTTATAGTCCTGCCCAAGCCACCACAACAGTTGAAAGTAAATGAAAGGTTATACTTAGCAGCGACACCCTCGTCGCCTCGTCTCTTCCACAACCACACCGAATAGCGAACACGCAGCTCGCGGCGCTCCACGCACCTCTCGCCCAGCAAATCCCAGCACTCCATCACGTGGGACTAACCGCGCAGCATAGTGGCCAGCACAGCAGGAGTCGTCCGTTGCACTAAAGAGCCAACTCAAGACAACACAACATTACCAAATACCTCCAGCTATAGGAGAGGTCTGTTGGGCTTGAGAGCCGAGAGCTAAGAGACCTAGGCACTATAACGCTACTGACTATATAGCTTGTAACTCCGATAACCTTCCACCGTTACCAACATGACAGATTGTCAAACGTCAGTGTGTCACCATTTCATAGACAACCTCTGACAGCCAGTTCGACTGTCAATGTCACTGTGTTACCATTTTACTAAATCAATCTACAACCAAACGCTAGCACAGATTATCAAAATCCGGCTGACGCCGTTATAGACATGTAATAGAGGTCAAATACTAACCTATTAAAACTATGTGTGTTTTACCAGGTGGTAGAACTAACTTTTCTGTGAGTTTCCGTCTGGGTGGGTACCACCACTTTGCTCGTTTAGTCTGCCGCTAAGCAGTAGTGTGCAAACATAAGTGTGTTCGAATTGATGAGCAAAGTAGTCAGTGAAGTTACTGGGCTTATGAGCATTAATACCTAATGTCTCAGGGTAACGAACGCAACATGCACAGGCCTTTGTTTCGAAATTCTGCGCGGCACTGCATTTGTTATTGCCAGCATCAAGCAAACGACCAGCTCGTCCCGTTATCCCATTGTTTAGATAAACTGATTTAACTGCAGCTTAAGAAACAAAACAAGGAACCGATTACACAATCATACCCCTACACTAGGATTCCCAGTGCCGAAGGTGGCATGGACACACACGGATAAACAATACAAACATCCAAGACACGAGAACAAACTTTATCTTTACTACCACATGGCGCTCAGAGCTATGCAGGCGCAGAGTTATTGATACACGTGACAGCTGGTTTTTATAGTTTGCAATGAACACACTACGCTTGCGACGGCTTCGTGGCCAAGTTGGTAGTAACCCTGGGACCCCGGGTTCAGTTCCCGGCCGGAGCTAAACTTTGTATGGTGACCATAAAGTTTGTTCTCGGGTCTTGGATGTTTGTGTTGTGTATCTGTGTGTGTCTACGCCACCAGCAACACAGGGACCCCTAATGCAGGGGTATGAGAGTGTAAGCGTAAAAAACAAACATTTCTCACCACTAATAAAGTACGATATTGTCATTTTATATTGTCGTATTGCGCTACGAACAGACTTATTATTTATTCGTAGGTATTGCGTAAATTTTAAAGAAATTCAGTATAGCAACTTAGACGCGGGTGTCATCTATGCGTATGTCTATAATTTATGTAGCCATGCTACGCTGCGTAGGCCGTGGGGTGTAGTAGTTCTACGAATCTGTAGAACTACTACGAAATCGTAGCACCTGCATCTGTCTTGTATGTCATCGTGACGCACGACAAGTCGTTATCGTATGTTAAACGCCTACAAAATGGTAATCTTGTCCGAGATTTATTAAGGTTTCATTTAATGTGGTCAAATAATGTTAAAGAACACATGGATTATTCGCCTGAAGTACGTAATGATTTTATACTTCTGAAGACGAATAATTATGTTCGTTTGATCACGATGTCGCATTGATATTATGAAAAAGTAATTTTACAGCGACGAACCGACCTCAGTGACAAACTACTGAACCTATTTTGATGAAATTTGTATGCGACCAAGACATAACAAAAATACCAACCGAATTGAGAACTTTCTTCTTTTTTCGGAAGTCGGTTAAAAAACAACTAATTTTGCTAAACGTAGCATCAATTTGTATCAAACTATGTAAAAACGTATACTTGACAAAAAGCAATTCTACATAAACTCGTATTCCTGTAATATTAGACAGCTATCCACACACGATTCTAGAAGAGCCAATCAAGCAGGTAATTGATGGACCTCTCTAAAAAGATGAACGTCACCTATTTCTTCTATAAGACATTTAGAGCGGAAAGGTATTCGATTCAAGTCGACACCTAATTTTAGATTAGGAGTCAGCTCCGAATGTCTCTGGAGCTACATCAATCAATCTAATCTAGATCGATCCATGCTGCCAAGTAGATAATAGGTAAGGAGCTGTCTTTCCTTTCTACTATCGCCCATTCCCAATACTGTTAGAAACCAACTAATAACTCTTCTGCGATAAGACTAATTCTTCTGCGAGTGTTTGCCCGGGTACCACTTTACTCGTATGTGCTATTGTTGTTATATTCAAATTCAAATTCAAATTCATTTATTTCAGGTCTTTAGCACCCATAGTTACAAAAAAAGAAATGTCCCATAATATATTAATTAATTAAAATATTAAGAAATAGAATAATAAAATATAATAACATATATAAAATCAAAACACAATAATTATTACCTCTACAAAAATACAATATATAAATTAAAATCAAAATATAACAAAAATCTAATTTATCTACTACTATTGTATGCTACCTGCCGGTCACTGCAGTGGCGCATGTAAGGGCAGTCAATCCGCCCAGCAATCATCGCCAGAACGGAGCTGGCCCGCACTCTGCGCACCATGGAAGCACAGCGCTTACGCATTGTAGCGAAAAAACAGTTAGTGCGTGCCTCCGCGAACATCCCCGATGCACTGCAAAAGCGGGGCAGCCCCATCACCGCTCTGAAGGCATTATTATATTGAACTCGGAGAGCTCCGTAACATTTCTGCGTGTAATTAGCCCACAGGCTGCACGTGTACATAGAGGTGCAATATGCTCTGAAGAGCGTCACCTTCACTTCTCTGGTACATCGTACAAACCTGCGGGCTATCATATTAGCTCTTCTTGACAGAGCTCTCCGCTCGCGCTCAATGTCCGCATGATCTTTGAGGTCGGTGGTAACTAAATGCCCCAAGTATTTGAACTGTTCGACCCAATCCAACGACACACCATTGAGCCAGACAGTCGGTACGTTCTCCGGACATTTAGCACCGGCCTCAAACACCATGCATTGTGATTTATTCACATTATACCTTAACCCATGTGCGATGGCGTACTCCTCACAAACCCCTATCAACCTCCGCAGACCACAGACCGACGCGCTCAGCAACACCATATCATCAGCGTAGCTGATGTTGTTGACGCAAACGTCGTCAATGTGACAGCCGATACGTTGTTTGCTGAGCGCGACGATCAGCGCATTCATGTAGAGGTTGAACAGAGTTGGCGATGTCAATCCTCCCTGTCGAACCCCGCATTGAAGCCTGTACGGTTCCGACAATGTTCCCGCCCATTTGACATTGTTCAGCTGATGCGCATACCAATATTTAAATATATTTATAAGTTCACGGGGCAAATTAATGCTTTCTAACTTTTCCCAGAGAAGGTCATACGCAACCAAGTCAAAGGCCTTGGACAAGTCGAGGAAACATCCATATACTGGCGTCTTTCTGTTAGTATAATATTTGACAGTGTGCTTAAGACACAGTATAGCACTTTCAGTGGACAGTTTAGGCCGAAACCCAAACTGATTATCATGCAAGGTTACGTATTTATCTAACTGTGTATTAAGCAAACTGTCAAATACTTTTGCAATAACTGTTGCAATAGAAATAGGCCTGTAATTATTTTTATCGGAAAGGTCGCCCGTTTTATTCTTAACTACAGGCACCACAACAGTTTTCATAACATCCGAAGGCAGGTATGAATGGCTCACGCACAGCGAGTAGAACATCGCTAACACGCCATATATATGTGGACCAGCATGTTGTAAATGCTCAATGCTGAGCCCATCGTGGCCTGGGGATTTACCTCTTGACATGCGTTTAATGGCATTGGACACGTCCTTGGCAGTGATTCTGGTCCCCACAACCTCGCCTGGCAACTCAGCACCAAGCATCCCACTCGCCGAACCCAAAGGAGATTGGACCGTAAAAAGCTCCCTAAATATGCCTGCAATGCCCTTTGGGTCACTCACGCCATCGACGCTCACCGGAAGACCAGGCCGCACGTTTACTTTGCTGGTATCCTTCCAGAAGCCGCGGAAGTCACCTTTTATATGTTTCTCAGCCAGAGCGTCCATTTTATGTATATGTGGTATGTATATATGGGCCGGCGTTATGCTAACCATCACGAATATGACCAGCTCGTCTCGTTATCAAATAAACCAAAATTAACCTAACCTATTGTCTCAGGGTAACGAGCGCACTTTATAGTGTCACGCAGGCCTTCATGTTTCAAAGTTCTGCGTGGCACTGCAATTGCGATGGGCTGGTATTATGCTTATACATCAGGCAAATTTTGTTAGTGGGAGGACTAACTCTTCTGCGAGTGTCCGTCTGGGTTGTTACCACCGCTTTGCTCGCAAAGTCTGCCGCCAAGCAGTAGTGTGCAAGCATTACTGTGTACCGGTTTGATGAGCAGAGTATCCAGTGAAATTACTGGGCTTATGAGACTTAAAACCTAATGTCTCAGGGTAATGAGCGCACTGCAGTGCCGCGCAGGCCTTTGTGTTTCAAAGTTCTGGGTGGCACTGCAATTGTTATGGGCCGGCGTTATGCTTACCATCAGGCAAACGACCAGCTCGTCTCGTTACCAAATAACATAAAAAAAACACACTCGTATAGTTATCAAGTAGTATAAACAAATGCATTTTTAGGTGAACAAACACGCGTAAACTTATTTATTTTATTTTTATTTTATTTTATTCTACATGGAAAACAAACAGCTGTCAATAAATACAATAGTTACAAGGTAATGGATACTTAAAAGCCTAAATAGTTTCCGCTTATGAAACAATATGTATGTGTAAATGTGAATCCTGCTGTAACATGCTACAAAACTATAAAACTATCGTTATTATAATTATACAACAGATAGTAGTAGGTACAATGAGAATAAAAAGTAAAGAGTAAATAAAAGGTAAACAAAACAAATGCCACATAAAACCAAGAAATATAAATGCTAGAGTAAAGAAATGGATAATATTATAAGTAAAATTTTAATTGGTAAAGAACTGATCATTAAACATAGCTTTAAATTTATTCTGCTTCATCGTAAATAGGTCCACATTTTCAGAGAACTCTGAGTTATACAGATTGACAGTACGTATAAGGAAAGAATTTTGTCGGTAGTTCGAGAGACAGGGAGGAGCATACAGTTTAAGGTAGTTTCTGCGACAGATCGGCCTTGTCGGAGCGCACAGCTTGACCTGCGCCAGTAACGATGGAGAATCGATCAAATTTAAGGTAATGTTGTGCAGTAAAGTGAGGTCAGCCGCTTGTCTTCTTTTTAAGAGAGGCAACAAATGGTGCCGTTTACAGCTCTCAGCATAATCCGGGCTTTGAATCTTATGCTTGAAATTGATGAATCGTAGAAATTTCTTTTGCGGTTTTTCCAACATATTAACATATTTTTCATAGCGAGGGTTCCAGACTTGCGAGGCATATTCAAGCTGACTTCGAACTAAGGAGCAAAATAGAATTTTTAGCGATTTTACAGAATGGAAATCCTTAGTGACACGAAATAAAAAACCTAGAGTTTTCATTGCTTTCGTTGAGATATTCTCGATGTGCTTATCAAAGACAAGTTTAGAATCGAGGGTTACCCCTAAGTCAACCACAGTATCAGTTCTTGTAAGGGACTGACCATTAATATTATAATTAAAAGGTAGGGTCCTATTAGATCTACTAAAAGATATGCAAAAACATTTCAGTACATTTAGATCAAGCTTGTTTAAGGTACAATATGTATGAAGATTATCAAGGTCCCTTTGCAGCAACTCCAGATCATTGCTGTTACGAATTACTTTAAAAATTTTCATGTCGTCGGCAAAAAGGAGAAAATCAGAATGATGAAAGCATGAGTCAATGTCGTTAATGAACAGAATAAAGAGAAGAGGGCCAAGGATTGATCCTTGAGGCACGCCAGATGGAATAGGTGAAGAAGCTGACGCAAATCCATTTAGGACCACAGTTTGGCAACGATTATTGACATAAGAGGTAAACCACCTTAGCAAGTCACCTCGTATGCCAGCTGCATGGAGTTTGGCAAGCAGGATTACATGATCGATGCGATCAAAAGCCTTGCTGTAATCAGTATAGACCGCGTCAACTTGACCCCCCGCATCCATACCAGCAGTGACACAATTAGTAAATGTGATCAAGTTGGTTGTAGTCGATCTTCCTCTCAAGAAGCCATGCTGCTGCGGTAAGAAAGTATGTTTAAGAACGGCGTATAATTGATCATGAATCAACTTCTCAAAAATTTTAGCTAGTACACACAGTTTAGAGATCGGTCGATAGTTAGATATATCACGCTTTGACCCTTTTTTATGAATTGGTGTGATAGTTGCTGTCTTCCATACTTTGGGCATTACGCCTTCACTAATGGAGCGCTCAAAAAGCAAAATAACGGGGTATACCAAACTATTGGCGCAGCTAGCAATTAAGTGTGGGTGAAGGCCATCCGGTCCAGCTGATTTTTTACAGTCAAGATGTTTTAAAAGATGTAGAACCTTGGAATCCAATATTTCAATAGTATTTATATCAGCCGTAGTATCAGGCTGTTTAAAATTCATTGAGTAAGATGAAGGAAGAGCTGAAGCTTGAGAGGGTGTACTTGATAAATAATTTGAGTTAAAAAAGTCTGAAAAGGCGTTACAAATACTGATACCGGAAACAATATTGGTGTTCATGTAAGACATAGTCGATGGATATGCATTGTGCTGTTTGTTCGACTGAATATATGACCAGAACGCATTAGGATCGGCAATAATTGAGTTTTCTACGCTTTTTATATAACTATCATAGCATTCACTTTCTACTTTTTTAGCTCGTTCACGCAGAACCCTAAAATCGTTGTGGTCATTTTTATTATTATATATTTTATACTTTCGATGATGTTTATTTTTTTCTTTTAAAATTTTGAGTAGTGCAGGAGAATACCACACAGGATTTTGGCTGGGTAGAACATATTTAGATGGTACAAATTTATCCCTCAATTCGGACAGTATTTTATTAAATTTGTCTACCGCTTCATCCACGCTACCACAAGAAAGAAGTGTCAGCCAGTCCTGACCATCAAGCTCACTGCAAATTGACGAATAATCCCCTTTAGCATAAAAGAACTTAGGTCTAGGGCTAGGGGTGAGAAAAGTTATGTGTACGAAATGTGGTCTACAGACAAGTGCCGGGTGGTAATTGTCTTCCGGCACCAAAGGATCCAAGCATCGAGAAACAGATACGTCGTCATTACATAGAACAAGATCAAGGACATTGTTTTGATGGTTCAAAATGCTATTGAACTGGCCCAAATTAATTAGGTTTAAAAGATCTAAAAGTTCAGTATGATTACTATTACTACTGTTACATGTAGGTTGCAAGAAAGTATGGTCACAAGAAGCTGCCCAGGTTATGTCACTCAAATTGAAGTCGCCTAGAATTAGCAGTTTATCACTGGGATTGTTAACCGAAATTGTAAGTACTTTTTCGCAAAAATTAGAAAGTTGGGACGAGAAAGATAACCCTTGATGTTGTGGACAGAGATAAATACAACCTATGTGCAGGTTTACAGGCGGTTCAGTTCGATTCCCATTGAATTTAATAGAAACCCACAAGTCCTCCGCTGTGGAATGCCAGTCGGGCCGCGCGAGCGCTGCCAGGTCCCGGCGCGCGGCGATAAGAACGCCCCCACCGCGCGCCTGCCCGCGCATCGCGTAGTCCCGGTCGCGCCGCCATACCGTGTACACATCACTAAATAGTTCCTCAGTTTTTATTCCGTCGAGAAGCCACGTCTCCGTTAACACGATTATATCGTAATTACATAATAATAAATTCCTCTTAAATTGAAGTGATTTCGTTCGCAAACCCCTAACATTTTGATAATAAATGTTAGGAATCATAATCACAATCCAGCCAAGTATGTGCTTGGCTGGAAAGTGCATCGTTAAATGATGTACAATTGTTACACGGGTAATTGATGTTAGTTGTTTGCGAACAAAACACTGTGCGAGTAAAACTGATTAAAAGTAAGCGTGTTATAAGACGAGACTTCACGGCCCAATAGGTAATATAGAAAATATGTGTTCCGACAGGAGTGTATAGTAAATGTAAAGTGCTTGTAAGTGAGACGAGGTTATATTTAGTTGTAAAGCGAAATGGCGGCGCGCAAAACGTACTGAAACCCTTATACCATAGTAAAATATGTAAATACGATGGCAATCTATGTATGATAATTATTATTAGAGTGCGATATTGTAAGTATAATTTGAATAAATAATAATAATAAATTAAGTAGGTTATTGTAGGTTCGACTAACACAATTAAAAAACAGAATAGATTAGTAGTTATGTACGATATGAGTATATATTTGTTAGGTTTACGTGGCACGAAATAAGACAAGAAAATACATGAAAATAACAAAGAACGATAAATGCGGCAATAGCACTTAATAAATAGTCACTTGATTTTAACGAGGTCATCCTCGTTATGAACATGTAATATCGGCGAAGTGTCATTTTTTCTCACTAAGATCTTGCATTTTTGGACCCATGTGTACTTGTAGTTCATCTCAAGTGCCATCTTCTTGACTCTAGTCAGGAGCAGCTTGTTCTCCCGTGTGAGGTGATCATTGACAAAGATTCTGGCGGCGGCTCCGGTGAAGCCTACGTCCTCGGCCGTCAGGTTTTTGTAAGATCTAGCAGAGGCAACAAAATTCTCCTTCATGTACCTTCCAAGGAATCCAACGATGATTGGTTTAATATTCGACGAAGAGCGGGCTCTAGTAACAAAATTAATATCTGAGAGTTCAACAGGCTGCCCAATTACATCACCGAGCTTACGAACAATAGAAATTAGGTTTTCGTTCTTCTTGAGGGGCACCCCTTTGATTTCAACGTTGTTACTTCGCTCCCTTTGGTCTTTCGACGATAGATCAGCGGCCAACTGAGTTAGTTTAAGTTGAAGCTGGGGGTAGTCATCGCCGCCGCTGGGCCTAGATTCCAAGCTAGTGAGTCTAGAATCGATCTCTAACGTCTTAGCTTTGTTGGCATTCACTTCATTTTTAATATCGAGCATAGAATTCTCAAAATGATGGAACTTTTCCTTGATAACTTTAACTTCTTGTACTAATGTAGGTAGTTGCTCCAGGCGAACGTTGATACCTCTAATCCCATCACGCAGTTCCTGCAGCACTAGATCCAAGGTAGCATTCGGAGATAATCCAGGCTGAGTGACCGAAGAGTCAGTGGTAATCACTTGAGGCTGGCTGGATTTACAACTGGGACAAAGCAGAGCAGCCTGCCTCACAGGCCCGAGTTTCCTGTAGTTCCTTTCAGATATGTTCGCACAGGAAAAACAATAATGGGTAGAACAATTTGAGCATCTAACACCATCTGAGTGCTCACTGTTACACGCAGGACACGAAAACATCATTATATAATAATAACCGTTCCGCGAATTATAAAAAAAAGGCACAGCGCAGGTGGTCGGTATGTGCTTGCTGCGTAGCGGCGCGGAGCGGACTTATAGAAATATTGACTCTAAAACAAGTAATATATAGTAATCCTACTTCCTACTAATATTATAAATGCGAAAGTGTGTTTGTTGGTTTATTGGTTTGTCCCTCTTTCACGCAGCAACGGAACAACGGATCGACGTGATTTTTGGCATTGATATAGTTTAGGGGCCGGAAAGTAACATAGGCTACTTTTTATCTCGGAAAAATGCACGGTTCCTGTGGGAACGCGGGTGAAAACCGCGGGCGGAAGCTAGTTATTTAATAAATTATTTATTTAATAAAAATTTTGTTTGTGGGAGGACTAACTCTTCTGCGAGTGTCCGTCTGGGTTGTTACCACCGCTTTGCTCGCGAAGTCTGCCGCCAAGCAGTACTGTGCAAGCATTACTGTGTTCCGGTTTGATGAGCAGAGTATCCAGTGAACTTACTGGGCTTATGACACTTAAAACCTAATGTCTCAGGGTAACGAGCGCACTGCAGTGCCGCGCAGGCCTTTGTGTTTCAAAGTTCTGGGTGGCACTGCAATTGTTATGGGCCGGCGTTATGCTTACCATCAGGCAAACGACCAGCTCGTCTCGTTACCAAATAATAAAAAAAAATATTCTTGATAGATCATAGTTTGTCTACCATGTCACCTGATCGTGCCTTACTATGTACTCGTAAGACTAAAAATAAAAATAACAGCTAGCTCTCCCTCTATCAGCGTCAGGCAAACTGTTTACTCAAGCTGTGCGGTAAAGCGTAGTTCACAGGCGGATGCACTAACGCCTCGTCGATTAGCGCACCAGACGGAAAATTAGCATGTGTACACTCGCCTTAAGCGCAGCTGGAATTACCTTTGAAGTTACGAGCGAACGTGAGAACTTGGTAGCTTTTCTCGTGTGAATTATTGCTAAACATTGTTTACTTTTAAGAACGGGACTTCGGGGTTTCGATCAAGTTGCATTGATCGTGGTCACGAGAAGACTGTCTTCTCACATCAAGTTGCATTGATCGTGGTCACGAGAAGACTGTCTTCTCGTGACCACGATCAATGCAACTTGATCGAAACGTCGAGGTAAATATAAACCTGTGTTTTTATCGCGATTAAGTCCCGTTCTTAAAAGTAAAAAATGTTTTCGAATCGCGAAAGTTTAAAAGTTACTATTGATAAACAGCTTCCACACGCGGCTTTGCCTGCGTGGTATCTATCGTTGCACTCTATGTGTTATTCCAGAACCTAAACTATCTACATTCCAAATTTCATCAAAATCGGTGTAGTAGATACGGAGATACGTGCTATCAAACATTCACACACACAAACTTTCGCTTTTATAATTAGTAGAATTCTGATATTATATGTTCTTTAGCACACAAAACGAATATGTGCAATGAGAGACTCATGCCAGTTTTTATCAACAACGAATAAGGCGATTCCTAAATAAGTAACTCCTAATGTAAGCAAAGTCCTAAGTGTAAACCGTTACAAAAATCCTAAAGGTTGGTGAAACGTTTTTTGCCCTAGACAAATTCTAAATATTATATTTAGACATCCGAATTAGGCGTCTCCAACAATGTATTAAATTGACAGCAATTCAGCAATCCAATTACATCAAAATTGGTAGAACGTTTATTAATCTATGAATAAATAACACTTTTACAAAATAAACCAAAATAACTAAATAAAATACACACTAATTTATTTACAATCTTAATCTAATAATCCGCTACCAGTAGGCAACGTTTCCAATGTATTGATTTTGCAATAATGAATATCAGCGCACGGAGAATCGTTGCGAGGTAATGGCTTAGCCAATCAGAGCGCATTATATCTAGGCAAAAATGTTGGAATTTATTTCGTGGAAACCAAACGTCACTGCTCTTGAGTTTAGTATCTCGATGGCGACCATAGAAAAACGATTGTGCTACAAAATACTGAAAGTGTCAAAAGTGACATTTTGCGACAAAACCATTGTAATTTTTAAACCATTTGTATAGTACAATTGGGGCCCAGGTTATTATCTATTCTGTGGTCCAGGTTAGATGTGGCCAAACACAAATTCATTTCAACCTTAAAAACTTACCTATAGGTAAGTAGATCCTTGCGAGAGGAACACAGACATATATGTCTTTGTTCCTCTCTCAAGGATCTAATGGTTCTAAAGCAAAAAAAGACTATGACGAAGTACGCGGAAATACTAGGAGGTGAGAGTCCATCAATCAGCAGCCGGATCAGCGCGGCTCGCTGCACATCAGAGAACAGATAAATTGTCTCTTTATCTCGCACAAACATGGCATGAAGCTGTTACGTCTGAATTTTATGGGAGGAATGGCGGTCGCACGGAAAAATAAATCCACGTCATCATTTCATTTCTTTTCACGTATTTTGATGGTCTACAACTATGAGGATAATAATTGGGCCTATCACTGGAAGCAAATATATTAAATCAGAATTACTCGTAATATAAATTCACGCAATCCTACTAATCCTACTAATATTATAAATGCGAAAGTGTGTTTGTTGGTTTGTCCTTCTTTCACGCAGTAACGGAGCAACGGATCGACGTGATATTTGGCATAGATATAGTTTATGGACCGGAGAGTAACATAGGCTACTATTTATCCCGGAAAATGCACGGTCCCTGTGGGAACGCAGGTGAAGCCCGCGGGCAGAAGCTAGTGTTACTATAATAATTGAATACGACGATTGCACTGTTATGGAGTAAGTGTTGTGTTTTCCTTGTTATTAGCCAGCATTATTTTACAGACTTAATTCAAAAATAATAAGGGGGAGTGTAAGTAATTTTATTAGCTAACAAAATAATTATAAAGATTACAAATGAAACAAAAATCCGAGATGTACAAAACGCCATTTTTCGGCAATATATATTTTCATTATAAAATGCGAGTATGTGAAAATAAGTGAAATTTGTGAGAATAACTCATTTGAAAAGATCCCGATCTTTTACTTAGGTACGCTTTTCATTAACCAAGCACTATTTAAACTGAAATGACCATCCCTTCCTCGGTGTTCCCTGAGAGCTATTAAACATGCAGTAGGTACTTCAAATGAGATATTAATGTGGAGTTAGAGGGTAAGAGGTGTTTTAACAGCAGTAATTGCTCTGGCCAGGTGTAGGTGACAGCGAGTGATTTAAATCAGGCGTTTGCTTGTTTGTACCCATTAAATTTTGGAAGCAGTTTCACGCGCAGGCCATCTGTGAACGCTCGCGCCTATGTTGGGGCCAATACTATTTTCTGGATCCTCACATTGGATGAGTGTCATTGGGGCCAGCAATTGGGACAACTTGTGGGGACAGAGCGATGGATTTGGAACGCTCGTTTTTTTTTTAAATTCTTCATTTAATTTAGGGACTTTTACCATACAATGGCATGCCAGTCCAATCGTAGCCTAAACAATATTAATCTCTTAATTACTTTAATCCCTCAACATTCTGTAGATCAGCTTTGCCGGGTGAACTTTATCTAGTTTTACAGAATACGAAATTTGAAACTCACTCAGCTCTGTCAGATTCGAAATGTGTGTACAGAATGCATTGGCTGGACAGTAATGTAACTACTATTGCGGGCTCAAATCTGAACTCAATGGTGTACTTCCAGTGTAAATGTAATCCGCACACGTATGAACGAACAAAGCCTATCCTTCGAGCAAGTATAATAATAGATTTTTTCATTGTGCCTGTGACTGACACATACTTACCGAAATTAGTTATTAAGGGTATATTAGGTATTAAGTCTCGTAAGCTCAGTAATTTCACTGGCTACTCTGCTCATCAAACCGGAACACAGTAATGATTGCACGTTACTGCTTGGCAGCAAACTTTACAAGCAAAGCGGTGGTACCAAACAAAGACGGACACTCGCAGAAGAGTTAGTCCTACCACCTATTAAATTTGCTAGGTGGTAATACTTAATACCTAATGTCTCAGGGTAACGAGCGGCACTGCAGTGTTGCGCAGGCCTCTCTGTTTCAAAGTTCTGAGTGGCACTGTAATTGTAATGAGCCGGCTGCTTAGCATCAGGCAAACGACCAACTCGTCTCGTTATCAAATAGAATTTAAAAATAATTGCTATTTTTAAACCTATTTTGAAACACGCCAATGTCCTAGCCCAACATTTTAAGAAACAAATGGCTTACGTACTTTTATATATTTAGCGTTTTTATACTTGTAGTGGCCCACAAAAATCATATGAGCGTATAAAATGAGGCGAGAAAGATGAGCGTACATGTTATTCATTTTATTTACATTACCTGTTAGGTGCTCCTTTTGGAATACATAATTTGAATTTACATGTGCGAGGGATCGTTGGATACGATATCTGGTTTTTGAAACATAATATGATAATTTATAAAAAAACTAGCTTCTGCCCGCGGTTTTCACCCACGTTCCCACAGGAACCGTGCATTTTTTCCGAGATAAAAAGTAGCCTATGTTACTCTCCGGTCTATAAACTATATCTATGCCAAAAATCACGTCGATCCGTTGCTCCCTTACTGCGTGAAAGAAGGACAAACCAACAAACACACTTTCGCGTTTATAATATAGGTAGGATATGATTAGTAGTAGGATTAGGTGACTGAAAGTGTATTCTGGGATCCTATTTAGTAAAAATAAATCTTCTAATTGCTGACATGGTTGCATTGGGTTATATATTTTGTTTTTCATGGTATATCCCTTTTTCTAACATAATTATGGAAGTATGAGTCTGCGCTACGCTCTGTCTCTGAATATTAGCCTTTATCGCGGAATTAAAACTATAAATTACCCACATTATGGTGTCAATTCTATCATTTCATACCTAAACTAATTTTAGTTTTGTTCTCAGTCTTTCCAATACAAAACATGAGAAAGAGATGGACGATGTCTGACAGATCTAAATTTAGTTTTAGATGTGTCAAATATCTTTCAATCTTGATAAATTAGATGCCATTGAATTCATTGCCATTAAATTTACACTAGACACAAGCAAGTGGATTAATTTGACAGGTCTAAAATATATTCCATCTCTTTCTCGTGTTATGTATTGGAAAGAGAGAGAACGAAACTAAAATTAGTTTAGGCATGAAATGATAGAATTGACACCTATATCATCTTATTTAATATTAGCCTTATAAATCTTAAAAACCTTGTTCTTGTTTTGTGTTACTTGTTTATTTTATCCACACGGAGTCATTTTTAATTCACGTTGCGACATTACTTTATAAAATATGGAGGGCAATTTTGGTTAATCTAGCTCAACTTGTAACACCTCAAAAATCACCAAACTGCTCAAATACCATCACAAACACGATCACGTGTCGACTATCGTTGCTTTTATCAAAATATAATCGTAGGTATCGTGTAGAGAGGTAGATCTAATGAAAAAGAATGAGCATCGCTAACCATCGAGGTTGAGCTGTCACTTCCAGGCGGGTCCGGTGACGCAGCAATATACCGAATTGACGCTCTCCTAACAAATTGCTTTTGCCGTAGGAACGTGATTTATATTCTGAGCGAGCTTATTTTGTATTAGGATAATACAAAATCAATACATCCTTCATAAGTAGGGCAGGAATATGAGCAAAACTATAGGCGAGGTGAGCGAAATAAGGCCTTTGTTTGCCCGGAGCTAGGAACAATGAGAATGTGATAATGTTAGAAGGTTTACACATCAAAGTGCTGAGTGGCACTGCAGTTGTTATATGCCGGCGTAATGCTTACCATCAGGCAAACGACCAGCTCGTCTCGTTATCAAATAGTATAAAAAAATAATTTTTACATAGTTATGCTGTGTGCTCTACCTTAGGAAAATTGAACTGACGTCAACGTAAACGTTGTTCATTTCATATTTGGCGAACTGCGACCTGCTGCCTTATCAGCTAACAATCTTGTGTTCGTTTTCAATACCAGACCGATTAAAACCAGCGGTCACTAGTCTTCGTGTTGAAGGAGTTGTCAATAGTTTTCGCTTCTTTTCGTTTTGTAAGAGCTTATTTCTTTAATAACCAGCGAAAATTCTAGACTATTCCTTCCACACGAAGACTAGTGACCGCTGGTTTTAATCGGTCTGGTATTGAAAACGACCACGAGATTGTTAGCTGATAAGGCAGCTGGTGTAATCAAATAATTGGTAAATTAATTAATATATTATTAGTAGATACCTATATTGATTGCAAAGCTTCTGTGATTTTATCTGTTGCAGTCTCAAAAGGCGTCAATTATAATCTAATAATGGTAGAAATGTCAATGTGTGTGGTGGTAATAATGGTGAATGTGTGTGTTAACTATCTTGTTTTTTATTGTTTGTTGTTTCATGTTTGTTGCAGGACATCATCATGGGGCACCGTTACTTACCTTTTATTTTGCTGCTACTGATCTCCACAGCTTACGGACAAACTGGTGAGAATTGTATGCTAAGCTAATTACTTTTATCTAATCAATCAGCTCGTATCAAACTATGCGCTGTATTTTTTTAACTCTCGATAGGTATTAGTTGACCACTATCCCATGTGCGGCGCAAGTACGGAAGTCGGTTCGATAAATTTGTCGAATCGAAAAAACTGTTAAATTTATCGAATGTTGCGAGTACCGAAGTCTGATCGTAAAGTATTGTAGCAGCTCTATATTCTCTTTGGATTCGACCTAGTTATTCGATAACTTCTCGATTGTATCTAGGCTCGATAAATTATATAAACAATCAAGATAACCCACTTTATCGATTCGAACTATCAATTTTATAGATCGAAAAGATCCGTACTTGCGCTGCTGGTTTAAAGAGATGATATGGCGAAAAGTAGTCAAAACGCTAAATCTAGAATAATTACACTCATTGGAGCCAGTACAGCGGTACATCACGAATAATCAGTAACTCACGTTGTATAAAGCTCAAATTTGCCCACATATGGAGTGCTGTTCAAATCTCTGAAGGTAAAGGAGCGTTCCAAATTACTTCCTATCCTAAAAAAGGACTTGGCGTAGTTAGTAGTCTTACTTAGGATAGTAACTCGGTCAAGTGTCAACTATAACTCACCCACGCACTCACGCTTTCCGCCTCACGCTCTCAGAAACGGAGCCGCCCACGACAACTTCGAGCAAGCCACCAGTGTCAACCACGGTGGTGACCACTACAGCTTGGGAGACGGAGACCCTGAACGAAGGCCAGGCCATCCAGAAGGCGTTGCAGTATCTGCTGCAACACCGCCAGCCAGACTGGGGCTGGGGGAACGATACCCACCATGTCATGCTTACTCTTCAGGCAAGATTCTGATACTACTTATTTCCTTTTTGCTCACTGAACTTGGCTTAGACCAATCAGTTAGTTAGTGGCCTTAGTTAGTGGGAGGACTAACTCTTCTGCGAGTGTCCGTCTGGGTTGTTACCACCGCTTTGCTCGTGAAGTCTGCCGCCAAGTAGTAGTGTGCAAGCATTACTGTGTTCCGGTTTGATGAGCAGAGTATCCAGTGAAATTACTTGGCTTATGAGACTTAATACCTAATGTCTCAGGGTAACGAGCGCATTGTAGTGCCGCGCAGGCCTTTGTGTGTCAAAGTTCTGGGTGGCACTGCAATTGTTATGGGTCGGCGTTATGCTTACCATCAGGCAAACGACCAGCTCGTCTCGTTACCAAATAATATAATATAAAAAAAACACTCTGTGGCTGTTTGATCGCAGACTTGACTCAAAAATAGCCTAAAACAAATTTTGTCAAATAAATTGCACTGGGCTTCGTTTTGTACATTTCTGCCTTAAAATATTCGTAAGATGCTATCGATTCTGGCTATAATAACATATCAAATCGTTTGTCTGCTGTCTTTGTGTGCGTGCTCTTAATCCCAAGAGTGCCGTAAACAGGGTGGTGCCTGCGGTAACCAGGCACAGGGTGCAGCCCTAAAGGAGTGTAGAAATGATTAGGCCCGGGTTAGATTAGCACATTAGGGCGCAGTTATAGAAGCTTGCATCGGACGCACAAAAGATCATTAGGGCGCAGTTATAGAAGTTCACACCGGGCGCACAAAAGGCTAGTAACGTTACTTTATCCCAACGTTGTCTTTTTACCTCGATATGTTAGCACTTGACCAATGACATATGATCTTATGTGATAATGTGGTCATTGGCGGCAAATACGCTTAACCTAAAATGGGGATCACTTTGAAGAGGATTAGGCGTCATTAGGCGTGTCACGTAGAATACATATAAAAGTAACGTCAATTGGTCATTCTACAGCTCGCCAACAATACTGGGAAAGAAATTGAGCAACAAGGTCTGGAGATGCAGCTATCTGCAAAGCAGATGGAAATAGAAATCCTTCTGATGATGTCCAAGTAAGTGTCAATTGAAGACTCATAGTCTCTTACGCCTTTAAATAAGGGGTTCACAATTGGGCTTTTTTATTTGTGAGTAACCTATACCTACTAATAATAAAAGATTGAAAATTGACAGACAAAATAAATGGGGGAGCACTAAAAAAAAGCGCAAGTTAGTTGTTCCGTGTCTCGGCGCTACAAGAGCAACCTGACTGGTGTTATTTTTTTAATTATTTAATTCATTTGACTTATATCCGTTGTACATGCATCATGCATCTGTGTCGAATGTACCCGATTCTCCTAGATACAGAAAATCATAGTAACCCCAGAATGATCCCATATCTTGATCAAGAATGGATCAATCCATATCTAGATGTACACCGATTGTAAAGTATTTGAAAGTTTTTTTTCCGCAGAACAAAACTACCAATAAACTGAATAAAGAGTGAACCGCTTACTTCCAGACACCACGAATCGCCCCCACCCCTGGGCCGTCTGGCCGCCTACACGCTCGCTCTAGGCGCTCTCTGCAAGGACCCCCGTTCGTTCCACGGCCGGGACCTGGTGGCGGCCCTGCTGCACCGCGAGCCCCCTCACGACTTGGAATTCGCGTACGCGACGCTGGCGGCGTGCTCGTCCGCCGCGCACGTGCGGCGCCGGCACATCCGACGCCTGCTGGACATCGCTAATGCTGCGGCTGATCATAGCCTTGGTGAGGCACTGAGCAGTTACTCTATCTTTGTTACTTCTCTTAAGTATCATGCACACTTTCCTAATATACAAACAGATTTGGTATTGATGCAATCTTTGCGAAGCTCGGCTGTACATACCACGTAAGTGAATCTGGTTAAACACATATAAATATGAGTAATACTTAGGAAATTTTTAATCAAGAAATTCTGTCATCCATAACCTAAACCTAATTTTAGTTCCAATCTCTCTTTCTAATTGAAAACATGAGAGAATGAAGAGATGGAATATGTTTTAGACCAATCAAATTAACCCACTTGTTTACCTAATAGGTATCTAATGTAAATTTAACGGCTATAAAATTTATTGGCGTCTAATTTATCAAGGATGGAAGATATATGTCAGCTCCAGAACTAAAAGATCTGTCAAACATCTTCCATCTCTTTGTTATGTTATGTATTGGAAAGAGAGAGAGCGAAACTAAATTTAGGTTTAGGTATGAAACAACAGCGGCGCAAGTACGGATCTTTTCGATAAATAAAATTCGATAAAATTGACAGTTAAAATCGATAAAACCCACTTTATCGATTTTAACTGTCAATTTTATCGAATAAAACCCACTTTATCCATTTTAACTGTCAATATTATCGAATTTTATTTATCGAAAGGATCCGTACTTGCGCCGCAGAATCGATACCATTAACAAAAGCGCACGGTAAAATATTCATTCCCCACACTGCAGACACCATCTCGATGGTGATCCTGGCGCTGCGCTGCGTGGTGCAGGACCACCGCCACCGCAGCCTCATCCACTTCGTGCGGCGCCCCATGGCGGGGCTGGCGCGCCAGCAGCACCCCGACGGCAGCTTCGGCACCTTGACCACCACTGCTCTGGCTATACAGGTCAATAGCATGTTGCTTCCATTTTTTTATGATGTCATTCAATTCGTTTTCTCGTGTGAATCAAATATCTATATCGAAAATACTGGAAATCAAATGCTAAAAACGTCAAAAATGAGAGTCAACGTCGGCCGTAGGTATCTGCTGAGTGCTAAAATGCCCCATACAATACAAATTGGACAGAACATCTGACGTCACTTGTTCACGCGGGCCGTAAAGTTGTACTAAAAACATGCATTTTGTTGATTTGGCCATAAAAAACAGTTGTCTTACTTCATTTTATTCATTGAAATGTAAACAGTCTGTTGGTCAAATTACTGAATAATAAAAAAATCGTTGAATTCAGAAAAGTTTTAGTTGCAGTATTTTGTAGAAATTTTCCCTATATTTTTTCTGAATTTCATTGTTATTGTGCTTCAATTTGTATTATGACAGTATAATTATGTATTTTGTGTTTCATGCAACAATTCAATTCAATTCAATTTATTCATTAACAATTGTTACATTGTGTTTGAAAAAATTACACAAAAAAACATCAAATCAACAATTCAAATTAATTAATAAATACAAAAAAAAGTTAAAATAAAAAGCCAGTCCCTCTGTCTCCACGAGCGAATCTATAGATGATTCCCCGCACTTACCTACTTAATACAAAAAAACACAGCCTAAACATGTGTTGAATTCTCGCATGCCCTTGACAGTATTGACTTTCTGAAACACACCAAAACATTCTAGAGTTTCCTCACCAATGACAGGTATTCAAGAGGTATTCCGTTTAACCCCTACCCGAACCGTTTTTCTCTACTCCACGAGATGTTTTGCACCTTTCACTTTCAGGCTTTAGAAGACTCCGAGTCTGGTCCAGGCGCGCACCAGCACTGGAGTCTCCCGTCAGCTCGGCGGTGGCTACTGGAGCGGCAGAATGCGGACGGCGGCTGGGGCGACGTGGCTAACACAGCGGCCGCGGTGGCAGCCCTCACTCCTGCCTCCCTGGCGGCGGTGAGACCGCCACACTGCAGCGACAAGCTTCTTGACAGCAAGAATGAACCTTTGGGTAAGAGTCTACCTTTACATTTATTTATTTATTTATTTATTTATTTATTTATTATTATTTAGCTAGTTAGCAGATTATAAGACGATGTTTATTACTTGTTGGTGACTGGTTCACCATCACACCAAGGTTTCTATCGTTTAATATCCAAATAGAGTTCAGATCACCTCCACAACCGTCACGAGGAGTGACATTCCTATCCTGCCAACTGCCCAGTATTGCTGACTGCTTGTGTAGATACGTGAGACATTTGTCTCCAACTGACAGTAGGCACAACGTTAATATATTTGAATAAAGCTTAGCAAAATTGCAATTTAGAAGTATCAACACTATAGTAAACTGAATTGTCTGAATTGTCATTAGTTTTAGTCTGTGATTCGGGTAGATGAATGTTGCAGAGGCCCGCTGTTAGAGTCATTTTAACTTTCATAAGTGCTCCTTTGGGGCCTATTTGAATAAAGACTTTTGAATTTGAATTTGAATTTATCTGCTAATCCTTACCTACATGGAGCATTATAGAAGTGAATGAAGAAGACCATTTTATAAGCGTTACGGTCATCAGCTTTTCTTGCCGGGCATTTTAGGATCAAAACTAAACTTATTTAATTAGGTAGACCTACACATATAGCAGATAGTTCTGAATATAAATACCTATACGAATTTTGTGACGGAGGTTGATCAGCACGATTCGACGTAGCGTAATGTCCGTTTGGGTGTCCGGTTTGCTCGTGTAGTCTGCCGCCAAGCAGTAATGTGCAAGCATTACTGTGTTCCGGTTTGATGAGCACAGTATCCAGTGAAATTACTGGGCTTATTGCCAACAATTGTTGGGGCCGGCATCAGGCAAATGACCAGCTCGTCTCGTTGCCAAATAGCATAAAAAAATTACCTACAGACAGCAACGGCGGCGACGGCAGCATAAAGTTGGCGTACCAGTCCGGACACATGAGCAACGACTCCGACGCTCGCAACGTATCCTTCACCTACACGCTGTGGCTCGGAACCAATGTCACAGAGAACTTCACCCTTCAAATGGTTGCTCCAAGGTACCAATTATATTTTATCTGTGTATAGGATTAAACTACGTCTGGATGTCTTGCTATGGTTCTGATGAAAAGTTATCCCAAACTGTTCAAATCTATCATTGTTGTTCGCGGTTCTCTCGAAGTCGGAATGCAAAGCGAGGAGTCCCGGATACGTTCGCCGGCAGGGGCACACTTTGTGTGCTGAGAACCAAGTTTGTTCCTGGGGTCTGTGTATGTTTGTGTTGTGTAATGGTGTAAGTATTAGTGAGTTTCCAAGGTAGGTACCTGTGACATAGAAAACCTCAGTACAGACAGGATTCCCAGATGAAAAATTTGAAAAGTCGTGAGAAAAAACCTGATTTTCACAGAAAAGTTCTGAGATTTGGCCAAGAGTGGTTTAAGATTCTTTTCAATATGAATTTATTGAATTGTGAAATGCTCTAACGGAGACTATGGTTTTGTTTATGTTGATTATAACTTTTTAATAAAAAGAACTGATTTACTTAATGTACACATCTATTTCTTTGAAAAATTTAAAAATCCTGAGATTTCCAAAATCCGGCTGCAAATCCTATGATGAGGCCCAAAATCCTGTAATCTCAGAACAAATCCTGTAATATGGTACACCTGAGTCACAGACCAGTTTGTACTCTGAGTGTAAGTTTCACTCTATGCAAAAATACGTATTTTATTAAAAAATTACTCCCGACGAGTTTCATACCCATCTCGATAGGTATACTTGGAATGCACATTTCACATCATTTAACTTTCAAGAGTGCTCTCCTGGGCCCCATTATGTCAATAAAGAAATTTGTTTATTCATATACCTACCTATTTATTTATTTCAGGAACGTATCATTCTACCACGTGATGCAAATGGCTGCGGAACAGAATCCGAAGTTCAAGTTCGAGGCAAGCGAGTGGCCCAACGGGCACTACGTGCACACGCTGGCGGCGCACAAGGAGGAGCCCATGGGCTACCACTACTGGCTGCTGTACCGGCTGCCCGAGACGCCCGACCCGCTCAGCCCGCCCGGCAACCAGCTCGTCGCGCCAGTCGGTGAGTCCTCACACCGGGGCCTTACCGGCTAACAATTAGTGGGAGGACTAACTCTTCTGCGAGTGTCCGTCTGGGTTGTTACCACCGCGCCGTGAGTGAAGTCTGCCGCCAAGCAGTAGTGTGCAAGCATTACTGTGTTCCGGTTTGATGAGCAGAGTATCCAGTGAAATTACTGGGCTTATGAGACTTAATACCTAATGTCTCAGGGTAACGAGCGCACTGCAGTGCCGCGCAGGCCTTTGTGTTTCAAAGTTCTGGGTGGCACTGCAATTGTTATGGGCCGGCGTTATGCTTACCATCAGGCATACGACCAGCTCGTCTCGTTACCAAATAAGATAAAAAAAACTCGTGTTCGTTTTCGACTCCAACCCGATTAAGACCAGCGGTCGCTAGGTCTTCGGCTGGAAGGAATAGTCTAGAAACCCGCATGTTCAAGAACCACAAAATTCGAGGACATGTGACATCCACCAAGCACTGGACCCGCATGGTGGATTATGACCCATGCCTCTCTGAGAGACGGCCGATATCCCAGCAGTGGGAGCGTAAGAGGCTGATAATGAGTTTAGTCGATCAATAGTAATACGTGCGTCCCACTAAAAAAGTACCTTGATCCCGAGGTGGTCTCAAATTTCTTTGTTAAGGACGAACTAGTCGTTCGTTTCTCCATACAACCGTACTTGGGTGATTACTCCACTACTTGACGTTTTAAGTCCAAAATTAAGAATAATATCGATTTATCTCTTCGTTATCTAGGTTAGTATGCAAATTATACAGAAAAAAAATAACTGGCTTAAAAGTAATGAGTCTTCAAACATCTGTATTTTAGCAAGTATTTTAACGCAAGTTTGGACTTGAATAAATAACAAAAGGATTACGAAAACTCCAAAATAATGTACATATTAACAAGCTATAGTTTATTGACATTTCAAATAACTTTGGTTTGACTAAATACATTCAGTAATTTTATCGTAAAACCCCAAGCACCAGAAGCCAATTCGTACATTTTGGCGCGCCGGTTTTCAACTTTACGGTTTTCGTCGCGACTTTACGAGAGTGTGTAATTGTGTATGCGCGAGCATTAGCTTCATACTACTCATCGCTGCAGAGTATTACTTTGTCCCACGAATGTTAGACGAAATATCATGCATTTTAGACGCGCCCACCGATTATTTCGCGCAGTGGACTAGTAGGCTCTTAAGATCAGATGATACAGTCCTAAAGTCTACTCCTGTTTTTAACAAGAAATTACTTTATATTATGTACCTACTTGTATTTGTTTCTTTTTCAGGAGTGGACGACTTATTGGTAGAAGACGGAGAGCATTACCTGTTCTGGTACAAGAAGCTGTAACTGCATAGTCTTCTCACATTTCTTTTACAGTTTGATTATGAGAAGTATTTTCTTTGAATGTTACCGTTAAGGAAGTCTAAAATATTACCTATGTACTTTCCTATTTTAAGTCATAATCTATTTAGACAGAGCCTAGATGTGTTTTAGTAGATGTATGCCCATTTTCACCAGTGGCACCTAAACAATCCCCTAACTAGGGAACCCTTAGCGTAAGGCATCACCGAACTCTACCTTTAACTTAATTTTCATTTTCACCGTGCATTGTTCGCGACTGACACCTACATAAGTGTCCCTTAACAACCTGTCACTTAGCACGGTGGAAATTTACGTGACATCTTACGCTAAAGGATCCGTAGTTAGGGGATTGTTTAGGTGCCACTAGTGAAAATGGGCATTACTATTATTCTTTCTTTTCTGTAGTACCTACCTATTAAGAAATTCTTAGCAGTAACTCAGTTTATATAGAATACCATTTCAAAGTTTTGACCGATTTGACATACCTTCTCTATTCTAAAAAAAGTAGATGGAATTATTAGGTATATGTAAAAGGTGAGATTAATATCTTATTTATTTCTGTAAGTTTCTCAATTTTATCAACAGATGGCGTTAATTTAGCGTAGGTCGTAGTACCCATACTTTTATGAAATTGATGTAATGTGAAAGATGAATGTATCTAACTATCTTATACTGTTCTTGGTCAGGGAATGTCACAGTTGGTGATATCCTGAGGCTGTGACGCATACCAAAGACATTCTTCCTTAGTTATTCACTTGGTCATAATCTCTCTACTTTTCAATGTAAACATTTTCATGATTTACGAAGGATGAGAATACAAAACGCTATGGAATACTATTAATACTAACCTTTTCTAGATTATCAAATAGGTACTTCAGCGAACACAATGAATTTATTTAAAAGAGACCAAGATAAATAAGGCAGATAAGCAGGGCCGGATTATCCATAAGGCAAAGTAGGCAACTGCCTATGAGCCCAGCACCGAGTAGGGGCCCCGCACAGCGGGAAAAAAAATTGAAAATGTTTCTTCGAGTGAAAATTAAATTTGAAGATTTAACAGACCAATGACAATATTATTAATATTGCGTTGCTTTTATATAATATCGTCATATTTCAGAACGCATTTTAAATTATTATAGCATATAATATTAATATGGTTAGATGGGCCCGAGGCGTGCATTGCCTAGTAGCCCCAACATGGTTAATCCGGCCCTGCCTCAAGGCTTTCGCGAAATAGCATGGCGCAAAGTAACTAACGAGAACCTTATTGCTGTGTTATAAAATCGTGTTTAGCGCAACGACCTCTACGTAGAAAGTATCTGCATCGAGCACTTACTCAATAACATATTATATTTGATACTAGCTGCTGCCCCGCGGTTTCACCTGCGCGGACATATTGGATTTCATGGTTTTTATTTTTTTGCGCGGAACCCTAATTCTTTTTCCAAAATAAAAGTAGCCTATGTTACTCCTTGTAACATCAGCTATCTGCCAGTGAAAGTCCGGTCAAAATCGGTCCAGCCGTTTCGGAGATTACCCGGAACAAACAGACAGACAGACAGTAAAGATTTTAAAAATGGCTGTTTTGGTGTAGGTCCCGTAAATACTTTAATAATATGCATTTAGTAAAAAGCTGTTATTTTGATATTACAAACAGACACTTCGATTTTATTTAGTTGTATAGATATAGATAATTCTATTGAAGAAAGTAAAACTAATGCCAAATAAAAAAAAATTGAGAATTTTTTTGAAACAATAAGTCACGATTCAGGTTCTCTCATCCTTTGTATACAGTAGTTTTGGATTTTGATATTAGATTAGTTCAGTATTTACTTAATACACATTAAAATAATAACAGTTTGTAGCTCAAGTATGTTTTTTGTAAGTTTATTGTTAGAAAATCTTATGATTACAAACAACTCTTGTTTTTTGGGATTTGGGTTGCGATATCTTGGCCAAACAAAAACAAGTTTTAGGAAGAAGAGAATTCTTTAAGAACGGGTACTTCTTTAGAAACAGAGATGGCGCTGTAGGTGAACTAATTAAGCACAATAATTGCAAACCATAATACTCGTTTGATTTGTGAGTAATAAGTCGTGGCAAATATACTAAATACAATATATTATCTGCAATAGTTTTGCATGCTTTAGTTGGAAGCATGTGAAATAGCTGTTAGGCAATCCATTATAATGGATAAACGATTCGTGTTGTATTTATTATGCAGTAAACGTTTTCAGACTTTTTAATGTACGGTTTATGTTGTCAGTGGCAATTATGTTCTCACGGTACGGAAAAACAAAGTATTGTCAACGAATAGTTCGTCATGTTTACCAACAGATGGCGTTAATATCAAGTTTGACATTCTGCGAAATATTTCTCATGGTACGGAAAAACAAAGTACTGTCTACGAATAGTTCGTCACTTTTACCAACAGATGGCGTTAATATCAAGTTTGACATTCTGCGTTGACATTCAACAATATATATTTTTCGATATCTCAGAACAATTATTACCACTGACAATGTGTTTTACTATAAAATTTAATATTAGAATTATGATATAATCTCAAAGTATAGAAGTAATCACGTTAGACGAGACTGAGCGACTCAAGCATTATCTGAGAGCGTGTGTTAGTTATAAATTTTTATTGTAACTACTGGATGGTTCTTAATAAACTCAAAAATTCAACTTGGTGTCGTTTTATTTCCACCTGACCTCACAAAGTTATTCAATAGGCTCACGTTTGACGCAATCTCACCTGCGCGGCAAATACGGAAATCCAAACGATAAATTTGTCGAATCGAAAAAACTTGATAAATTTATCGAATGTTGCGAGTACCGAAGTCTGATCGTAAAGTATTGCAGTAGCTTTATATTCTCTTTGGATACGACCTAGCTATTCGATAACTTTTGTCGGTTGTATCTGCGTCGCAAGTACGGATCATTTCGGTCGATAATATTCGATAAAATTGACAGTTAAAATCGATAAAACCCACTTTATCGATTTTAACTGTCAATTTTATCGAATAAAACCCACTTTATCGATTTTAACTGTCAATTTTATCGAACGTTATCGATTTTTTTCTACCCTAATACTTATATCAGTACTTGCGCCGCGGGTTCGATAAATTATTTAAAAAATCGATAAAACCCACTTTATCGATTTTAAATGTCAATTTTATCGAATAAAACCCACTTTATGGATTTTAACTGTCAATTTTATCGAATATTATCGACCCTAATATATTCGTACTTGCGCCGCGGGCTCGATAAATTATATAAAAAATCGATAAAACCCACTTTATCGATTTGAACTGTGTGCGTGTGTTAATAAAATAAATAAAATAGTTAGTTTTAACACTGACAGTTATTTAAAGACGTGGCTAATTTAAACAGTATAATAAGATCCAACGTTTATTAAATTTGTACAATTAAACACATAACACCAATGCCTGCATACGCTAGGTACATCAAATACCTAAGAATCGTGCACTTTAAGCTAAATACAAAATCACATGTGGTATATTGCTTCAAAAACGGGGTGAAAGACGTCTTAATTTTTTTTATAAAATATTTTAGCAATTTTATTATTTGCTAGTAATAATATAAATTGGTTTGAATATATAAAATAATTTAGTTCGATATTAATATTAACGCACAATTCAATACAGCCGTGATCATCATTCTATTTCATGAGACTTGCAAAACTTAACTGCGCTTCTGAACTACGCTATAGACATGAAAAAAAAATGCAGTTCAGAACAAATGTAGAAAATGTAGAAAACAGAAAATGTAGTTTTTCCATTTTTTTTTACTGGCTAAATGCCTTTATTAACTAGCTTGCCAGCATGCTGGGTACGCTTCCTACTGGTAGTGGGCTAGAACATTTGGATTATCTATAGGCCTACTAGGGCTTGTAGATTATCCAACTGTTTTTGTAGCTAACTAGGTTAGATGTAGTGTTTATTTATGTATTAGCTAGTTAATAAAGGCATTTAGCCAGTAAAAAAAAATGTAGTTCACTCTGAACATAGCTGTATAAGATTGTGCGTTACAGGTCACGTACAATTTATTTTATTAAATATTATATATTATTCTATACATTTCTTACAAAAAATACTTTAGTAACTGACAATACAATATAATTATATTATTAAATATAATTTTTTCCTACACCAGCAACAGCAAAACGTAGGGGTAACACATTACAATCGTAATAAAAATGATAAACAGAAACTTCAATTCATGGACAACAACTACCAAAAATTGTCCTAATTGTTAGCACAATAATTGCACATATTATTACGTCAATTTCTGGTTCGTGAATCTAATTTCAGTTTAGTGAATCTGGTCAATCAACAACCACGAGGGCTGCTAACAAGGATATTAGGACTCAAATGATAACAAAATTAATCAAACAATACTGTGCAAAACACGAAACATAACAACCCATCAAGATTTAATATAATTTCTAAGTATGCACTTGGTGGTGTTCCACTAGACATAAATGCAGAGAAAACTTTTCAAACATACCAACTCAAGAAGAATAATAGAAAACTTTTCAAACATACCAACTCAAGAAGTATAATAGAAAACTTTTCAAACATACCAACTCAAGAAGAATAATAGAAAACTTTTCAAACATACCAACTCAAGAAGAATAATAGAAAACTTTTCAAACATACAAACTCAAGAAGTCAACATCCTACCAACAGATACAATCGGACACTTAGGCTAAGATTCAGAGACGAATCTAAGCGTGGACTTTTGCTGCCATATGTCTAAACTGTATATAATTTTGACATATGGAAGCACGAGTCCCCGCTTAGATTGGTCTCTGAATCTGAGCCTTAGGCTGAGATTCAGAGACGATTCTAAGCGTAGACTTTGACTTCCATATTTCAAAACTGTATATAATTTTGACGTATGGAAGCGTGAGTCCACGCTTAGATTCGTCTCTGAATCTCAGCCTTACACTCGTCTCTGAATCTTAGCCTTAGTCTTACTGCGCACTCAGAGTTGTTTAATGATTACTTAAGCGAGTCCTTAGTGTAGATTTACAAAAGATATCTGATCTTATGTAACTATTAAATGACTCTAGACTGCGGCAGTAAGTTTGATTTTGCGGAATCTGGAAAAATCGACCCAAAATTTGCAAAGGACTGCTGCTGGTGGTGCAGGGATGTCCACTGGACCTAGTCGTCAGACGGAGAGCTGACTTTGCATCAAGAGACTCTAGCCTTAAATAGGGCTAGATCTAAAGATATAGTAAGAGTTAGGTCTAATCCCATTTCTACTTTGTTTGCATTATCATTGTGTTTTTAATAGACGTGAATATTTCGGACTATCTACTTATTATACATATTGTTTTATTTACATAAATAAATATGTATATTATACAATACATAGCTATTTTGTGCATAAATAAAGCTCTTTTCACATTTCTTTATAGTTTAACATACAATAAAACATAAAATAATGCTTTAAAAAAGCGACGAACCGACTTCAGTGAGAAACTACTGAACCGATTTTGATGAAATTTCTATGGGAACAATCTGAAAGTATATCCTTTCAAATAAAAAAAGACTTTTCTAAATCGGTTCATAAATGACAGAGATCGGAGATAACAAACATTAAAAAAATGACCACCGAATTCATAACCTCCTCCTTTTTTTGAAGTCGGTTAAAAATGAGATTTTTTTTTTTAGCTTTGTAGTCATAATCTTCACTCTTTAATGTACGAAAGGGGAGTTGATTAAGTGCTTTATTAAGTAGGCCTATGAAAACTTTCCTCAATTAAGATGCTTCGATTTTCATACTAACGTATTTTTCCATTTATGTGCGAAGAGGGTATAATTTTACACTGAAATGATTGTTCTTGGCTTTTACATTGGTCTTTATTTGCGGCAAATCATATTTAGTTGAAGAAAACAGTGGTTTAATAGCGAAAATAACATTGAAATTGTAACTAACTAATAATAAAAATGTTATTCTCGCTCAATGAAAACCGTTTATCATATGCAAAGTTTAGCGTTAGATAAAATATTATGGTATAATTCAGTTTAATTGTATAAAAATTAATATTATCGATAACAAAATCTATGACTCACACATTAAACACAAAAAATTTAAATACAGTTCATTCATCATGCGACGGTTCGTCTATATCTTGTCTTTTTAGACCAGAGATAGTGATAAGAAAGATAATTTGATAAATATTGCCTTTGAACTTGATAGCTTAGCGTTAGAACACTGGTGTCGATTCTGTAATATCATACCCAAACCTAACTTTAGTTACAATCTCTCTTTCTAAATGAGAACATGAAAAAGAGATGGACTATATTTTAGATCTGTCAAATTAATCCACTTGCTTGTTTCTAGTGTAAATTCACCGGCCACGCATTTAGTGCATTCTAATTTTTTTTTTATTAACTATAGGCTTGCGTTGGGCCACTATCTCACCTGATGGTAAGTGACGATGCGGTCGAAGATGGAGCACGCTTACCCAGAAGATACCTATTCACTCGTGACTTGAAGACACCCAGGTTATAGCGATCAGGGAACATAGACTCAGGCAAGGCATTCCACTCATTTATCAAGGATGGAAGATATTTGACAGCTCTACAACTAAATATAGATCTCTCAAACATCTTCCATCTCTTTCTCTTGGCATGTTGGAAACAGAGAGAGTGAAACTAAAATTAGGTTTAGGCAGGAAAAAACAGAATAGACACCACTATCTCTCTATTTTATCTAGCAACGTTGTGGTCGAAGAATCAAATACTGTTCTATCTAGATTAGAATTCTAATCTAGATTAGAATTGGCTTTCAAGTGGAGCTGCTGGAAAACACCGATAAGTGCTTGGCAGCTCATTTTCAACTCCAGAGTGGTAGCTAGCCAGGATTGAATATAAATCTGTTTGAAACCCAGAGAACTGTCGTATCATGAATAGACTGCAATGTTTTCTTTAAGAAAATATATACTATAGTTCACAACTTTAAATGTTTTAGAATAACTTGCTTATTCAAAATAACTTAAGGAAAATGCGTTGTAAAAATACTTGAAAAACTTAAACTAAAATTAAAACCGAATATTCTTCTTTTATAAAATAAAAATAATGATACCAATAAGTAGTATACAGGGTGGTTCAATAATGCACATATTTTTTTAATTGTTTTGTCACTAATAACAAAAAATATACTTTTGGTAAATACAATAGATATATAAGTAGTATATATTACTTATTTATTTATTTAATTTTATTACTATTATTACATTAGTAAGAAAGTAGTACATATTATAGTATATATAATTATATACACAGAGGGCTTTCCAAGCACATCTCTAGCCGATATATCATTCTAGTTAAAACAGCTACGGTCGCTCAGCAAGTGGTAACGTATTTAAATTTGGTCTAATGAGTTAGATTATGGCGAAATAAACCAATCAGATAAGTCGAAAAAAAAGAAAAAATAACAATTATACAAAAAGAATATAATTCTGTTATATTGTAGCCCATATTACAATGAAGCCTTAATTAGAGCATGTACTTACTGTCAAAAATAAATATAATTTTTTTTATCAAATTACTGTCTGTAGAGATAAAAACACTGTAACTAAACGAGCGTTTTCATGAATAATTATGTAAATTTTTGAACCATCCTGTATAATACAAAAAAATAAATACATAAATTCAATACTATATCACATAGTGGAACCACAGAGGTAAATAGTTGCATGTCAAATCACTTAAAAAAGTCTAAATTATAATTAATCATACATTTACGGCCGATCCCATAATAATCAATAATAATAACCAAATTTGAATCGATTGGGATTTGGGACTCGTCGATATTCATCGGAACAAAGGCATAGTCTAAAAAATTTGTATTAGTTTATAGAATTTGATTTTATTGATATCCATCTAATTAGTTGACTACGAAACAAAATGTATGAAGATGGATATCGGCCGTCCTGCTCTAACAATCTCGTTAGCCATCTCGCATTCTGCTTTTACAAATCGTCGCAGCTTGCGTGCGTTTTAGATTTCGACGGTCACCATATTTAACAATAAAAGCGATATGAGCGAAAAAAGCAAAATATTTCCGCTTTTTCGCTCAATTTTTATTTTTATTTTTTGGTAAAATTTAAATTTTGGTTAAATTTTTCTAATTTTGTAGCTTTGTTTTAGATGGACATTACACTTACAGTGACGCTACACCTAAGGCGCAGTGGCTAGCTTGTTCATAACCGTCGTGTACGCTAGCCCTAATGCCCAGGACACTTCGTGGCCGTCGACTTTCTTGAATAACTGTAAAGAGAAAATAAGTCATTAAGTTTTACTATACTATTAGAATACGAGACGAGCTGGTCGTGTGCCTGATGGTAAGCATAATGCCGGCTTATAACAGTTGCAGTGTCACTCAGAACAATGAAACACAAAGGCCTGCGCGGCACTGTAGTGCGTTCGTTAACCTGAGCCATTAGTTATGAAGTCTCATAAACCCAGTAAATAATCCAGCCTACTTCGACTATGTTATGTTATGATGTTTTTTTATTAACTTTCTAATCTGCCACTGCTTATTTTCAATCTGAGAGTAATAAAAACTTACAAAATTGAAATGTAGAATGTACAAAATGTACCATGTAGAAAATGGAGAAGGCCTCAGAGGAGGACTCACCGAGATGGGTTCGTTGTCCTGTATCTTGTACGCGTCCTGCAGTAGTGTGACAATGTACACGAGGTCAATGCAGGCCCACGGCTGCTCCACATTAGAGGCGGAGCACGCTTTCAAAGCTGAGTTTCTATACATGGCCACTGATACCGTGCCGCCTACCATCACGTCTGGAAACAAATAGATATATAGAAGAACTGTTAATTTGCACAATACAATAAAAAATACAAAAGTAATAATAGTATTTTAATACATAAGACAATGTTAAACATACGCGAGTCATAAATGGCCTTCGTTTCACGGAGCTGATTTGGTGATGGAGCCAGGAGGTTCGCGTGTTTTTTAGTTTTTCTAAAGTATACATATGACACTCTAGCGTGGCGCGCACGTAGCGGCGCACCGCCTCACTCGTGTGACTCACTCGTGCAACCGACTCGTGCGACTAGTGAGTCGCACGAGTCGGTTGCACGAGTGCGTGCGACTCGCTCGTGCGACTCACTCGTGCAACTCACTCGCGCGACTCACTCGCGCGACTCACTCGTGCGACTCACTCGCACCACTTCACTCGTGCGACTCACTCGTGCGACTCACTCGCGCGACTCACCGATCATGCCCGCGTCGGCGGCGACGTCGTAGAAGTAGCTCATGGCGGCGACGCTGCCGCGCGGCGCGCCCGCCGGCTCCCAGTCCAGCGTGGCGCGCACGTAGCGGCGCACCACTTCGTGACACGCTGAAAACGCCTTCTTGCGTTTGACGCTGACATCGCGCGCTGCACCGCTGTCGATGGAAATTCACTTTATAGCAAACCGCTTTGCACCAGGAACCTCCGCGCTGCCACTCCGCGCATCCAGAGGTCGTATACCGCCTCCATACGCGGAGTAGCGCCTACTCTTTCTCGCAAATTCTCAATTCAAAAACTTTGCCGGTGCTAGAAACAAATGCCGCGCGCGCGACTCGAATCTCGAACAGTTCGTCGCTAGCCCGCTCTGAAACCACACGCGCGCGTCACTGTCGCACCCCCGCGAAGGCCTATTATTAGTGCATGTAATTTCCATGTCGACATGGAACCCACTGTAAAATGGCTTTTAACAAATATTGTGATATTTTAACAAATGTGGTGATGTTTTCGATTAGACTTTTTCTTTACTGTAAACATCGTTTTAATCTACAACCCTGAGCTATTTGGACTCACTCTCCCATAACTTGCATTTAATTTTTGTTTACTTTAAGAACGGGACTTAATCACGATATTATCCAAAACGTATAAGATAGTCAACAATGTTTTCGAAACGAGAAAGTTTAAATGTGGTCTAAGAATATGTAATTTGGTCGGAAAATATTGGGATTTATTGACTGCTCGGGACAACAGCACCACCTACGGAGACTGGCTAGTATTCACTCATGACGGTCAGCGTCCCCCGGATGCTGGATAGGGGAGTGGTCGTTAGTAAAGCCTAGATAGCTACCGGCTGAGTCCGAAGGACTCGCTGACCAAAGGTGTGGTAAGGTGTGGTTCTCCAGAATTTCAATGGCTGCGCAGGGGGCTGACAACCGTCCCATATTAAACACGAAATGTTACGAAACCGACAAGAGAAAGAATACGATCCGATCCCAAACTCGTAGAAAACTGACAAAATATTCTATTGCAATGAATATTCGATTTGCATCATGTACGAATGTACGAAGTCTTTACAGACCTGGGCTGTACCAGGTAACATGAGAGATGCAGAAGTATAAAATTGGAGTGACTGCACATCAAGAAGTCAAGGGCCTAGTGAGGGGGAATGCCACATTGACAACAAAGCTACTCTGTTTTATAATGGTGCAGGCTCGGGACATCATACTAATGAAACTGGCTTCATCGTTAGAAACGACCTTATTGGTAATGTCAACCGCTTTGACGGTGTCTCTGATAGAATCAATTATCAATATAATCAATTTAAATCTGGTTGTAAGGACACCCCCTCTAACTATAGACCAGTTTCTGTACTTCCAGCTCTTAGCAAAATCTTTGAAATAATTATATTAGAACAGTTACTTTCACATTTCAACGAGTATAGAATATTGCACGGTCACCAGTTTGGTTTCACGAAAGGCAGGTCAACAGTCGATGCCGGAGCTAAACTGATGTCCCACATCTTTGAAGCTTGGGAGAGTTCACAGGATGCTATTGGAGTATTCTGTGACCTCTCCAAAGCATTTGATTGTGTGGACCACAGAACGCTTATTAAAAAAATGCATCATTACGGCGTGCGTGGGACAGCTCTTGATCTTGTAAATTCTTACTTGACGGGTAGACAGCAGAAGGTTGGCATCGATAGAGTAACATCTTGTGGTTCTTCAGTGAAGATAGGCGTACCGCAGGGATCAATACTGGGCCCCTTTCTCTTTCTAGTATATATAAATGACTTACCCTTTAAGACAGACCATATAGCATTGGACATAGTTTTGTTTGCTGATGATACTTCACTCATTTTTAAAACTGATAGGAAAGACAGTGAACTAAAGGAATTAAATGATAACCTTGACAAAATCTCAGAATGGTTTGCTGCTAATAATCTACTACTTAACGCTAGTAAAACTAAATGTATTAAATTTTCACTTCCCAACGTACCACACGTGGAATCTAAAGTGGAATTGGAAGGCAGCAAACTTGACCTGGTGAATAACACTGTATTCTTAGGATTAACTATTGACTCCAAAATGCAGTGGGGTCCTCACATCAATGCCCTATCGAGTCGTTTGAGTTCCGCTGCATTTGCAGTACGTAAAATTAGGCAGCTGACTGATGTGGCGACGGCAAGGTTGGTATATTTTGCATATTTTCATAGTTTGATGTCTTATGGCGTCCTACTTTGGGGATCTGCAGCCGATATAGATACCATTTTCATATTACAAAAGAGAGCAGTACGCGCCATCTATGACATGGGTCCACGCGAATCTCTAAGAGACTTTTTTAAAGAAATAGGTATTCTAACCCTGCCTTCGCTATACATTTTGGAAAATATAATGTATGTAAGGAAGAATATTAATAAATTTAACTTAAAAAGTGATGTACATGAGTTAAATACTAGAAGTAAACATAAAATTGTTGTACCCGGGTTCAGATTAAGTAAAACTAACAAATCGTTCCTGGCAAATGGTGTCAGATTCTACAACAAAATTCCTAAAGTATTAACTGAATTACCACAAGGAAAGTTTAAACGTATAGTCAAGAGTGTATTAATTAAAAAAGCGTATTATAAAATTAAGGATTATGTAGATGACAAGGATGCATGGAGGCAAACAGCTCAGGAGCCTCCTGGCGACTACTAAACTTTAAATTGTTAGTTGTTAGCATTAGAATCATTGTAAAAAACTACTTTTTTTAAAAAGAATGCCGTGACGAGTTTCTTGCCCTTCTTCTTGCTCGGCCTATACCAATTTGGAACGGGCACGGTGGGTTTCTGGAAGGTTCGTTGACTTTGAGCACGGATTGGGTCTGTTGATGTCTTTGTCATTTATTATGTTCTGATAAAGACAGCATTAGTTTTAGTCTGTGATTCGGGTAGATGAATGTTGCAGAGGCCGGCTGTTAGAGTCATTTTAACTTTCATAAGTGCTCCTTTGGGGCCTATTTGAATAAAGACTTTTGAATTTGAATTTTGAATTTGAATTTGAATCTGTGTGCCTCGCCTTAAAAGTAAATTAGCAGCTACGATGTGAAAATGCTGTTTGGTGATTTTTATGCGAAAATTGGTCGAAAATAATAGTCTGTCCCTACATTTGGCCAACACAATGAACATGATATGTCCAATGGCAATGCTTTAAGGCTAGTTAGTTTTTCTGCATCCAAGGAACTTGTAATTAAGAGTACCATGTTCCCTCATAAAGACATTACAATTTACAATGGAACTTGGAAATCCCCGATTGATAAAACTATTAATCAAATTGACCGTGTCCTTCTAGACAAGAGTGCTGTTCAGGATGTCCTTAAAATTTATAATGGAACTTGGAAATTTCCGCTTGGTAAAACTATTAATCAAAATGACTGTGTTCTAGACGACAGACACAGGAGTGCTGTTCAGGATATCCGAGTATATAAGGGAGCAGACTGTGATAGCGATCATTACATTTTAGGAATTAAAGGCTAAAATTAAGATTAACAAAAAGACGAAGACACACAAAGATCGCATCGTAGATACATATAAACTAAAAACAGCAACAATACGTGACCGGTTCCAGTTAAAGCTTAGAAATAGATTTAAGGGCCTAAAGGAGGAAGATGTTGATAATCTCTGGGAAACCATGAAAAAAACGAAAGAAGGAAAGAAGGATGGACAGAAGAGTGTAATAAATACTGGAAGATAGAATAAAGTATCACTCGGTGAACAGGACGCACAGTGGGAAGATAAGCACAAAGACCTTCGGATACAAATAAGGAAATCCATAAATAGAGCTAAAAGGAGACATAAAACATCATTATAGAAAAGGAAATCTTGATGAGAGCTAGTGGACATAGACTACGTACTTACCTAATGTAATACTGTTTGTTGGCGTAAGTCCACGGCTCTCGCTGAATGATAGGCTCTACGCACACGGAGGTTAGCTCACTGGTATCGTTTCCGCCCGCTTCCATTGTGAACACGCCCTTACGAGCCGCCAGGAGACCTAGGTTGAGGTAGCTGTGTGGAATAAAAATAAATAAAAACCTATACGATCCCCGTTGATCTAGAATCATGAAATCTGACAAGGTCTCACAACACAAGTAAACGTAAATTCGAAAAGCGTCCATTTGTAGTTGTCACATAAAACACGCAAAACAAACGTATCACATTTCAAAAATTTCGTTGCCATTGGGATACGAACCCGCGTCTTCTGGTTATCTAGACCAGACGCTTTCACCATCTAAGCTATGACAGCGATCGATAAATGGGAGTAAACCCCTAAATTCATGTTCCCGAAGTTTCGTGGCATCCCGCGTTATGCCACAAATTACACCCGCGATTCTATGCTAGCAGACTCTTCAATACCGCAGAGAGAAATACTTGTTAATGCTCCTTGGTCTGCTATTGAGCTTTGGAATCTATATCTTGTTACCATTAGGATACGTACGAATTTACATTAACAAAAAAATATCCTGGCCTGCCGTCCGCTTATGTGCGCTGGTCTCAAAGAAATCTACTTTATTATCTTTTTTTTTAGTCTATTTAATAAGGAGATGTTTGCCTGATGGTAAGCATAACGCCGGCCCAAAACAAATGCAGTGCCACTCAGAAGTTTGAAATACAAAAACCAGCTGCCTTATCAGTTAACAATCTCGTGTTCGTTTTCAATACCAGACCGATTAAATAAGCGGGCACTAGTCTTCGTGTGGAAGGAGTTGTCAATAGTTTTCGCTTCTTTTCGTTTTGTAAGAGCTTATTTCTTTAATAACCAGCGAAAATTCTAGACTATTCCTTCCACACGACGACTAGTGACCGCTTGTTTTAATCGGTCTGGTATTGAAAACGAACACGAGATTGTTAGCTGATAAGGCAGCAAATCCATTGACTTGTCCCTCACCTATGCGTGTAGAGGGTGACATTCTCCCCCGCGGGCACCACGTACTGGTCCCGGGCGGGGTACTGCGCCGCGTCCTGGGCGCCCAGCTGGTACGTGATCTGCGTCGAGCCGCCGCCCAGGTCCAGCGCGGCCATCGTGGGGCCTTGCATCAGGTCTGCGCGACAATACATCACACTTGGCATTACTTCATCGTTGACACAAAAGGTATTAGTCGATAGAAAATAATCTTCCATCTACCACCATGCGTGTCGCCTGAATTTAAGACGCCAACATCCAAATAGGGCAACTAGGCTCGACTTATACTTTGCATAGCAAAAGTTATTTAGTTTTGTTAGTGGTAGGACTAACTCTTCTGCGAGTGTCCGTCTGGGTTGTTACCACCGCTTTGTGAGTGAAGTCTGCCGCCAAGCAGTAGTGTGCAAGCATTACTGTGTTCCGGTTTGATGAGCAGAGTAGCCAGTGAAATTACTGGGCTTATGAGACTTAATACCTAATGTCTCAGGGTAACGAGCGCACTGCAGTGCCGCGCAGGCCTTTGTGTTTCAAAGTTCTGGGTGGCACTGCAATTGTTATGGGCCGGCGTTATGCTTACCATCAGGCAAACGACCAGCTCGTCTCGTTACCAAATAACATAAAAAAAAATAGGGCAAATAGGCTATACTTAATAAAAACCTTTCATAGCAAAACTTATTTAGTTTGTGGCGGCGGGAAAATGAAATCTTAAGGGCAGGATACTCCACGCCGCTTTCGCGCTTTGGATCTCGACATTTTTGAAGATAATCAATATATTTTAATTATGAAAAATCGCATTCGGTGAATTTGCTGGCAATAATATTATAAAGGTACGGCAAAAGTATCATTTTGATCCGATCAAGTTTTCATACATGAAAATGGGCAAAACATAAAATCCCATTTTTAGGTTTGAAAACGTAAGTGAATCAAAATGAAATTTTTGTTAAACTTTTGTAATGTTATTGCGAGCAACTTCACCGAATGCGATTTTTCATAATTATATTAAGTGATTGTTTATCTTCAAAAATTTTGAAATGCGCGAGCGAGAAAGCGGCGCGGAGTATCCTGCCCTGCGACTAGTTTTAAGGTGATTTTTTTTTTCTTGTGGTTTTTCACGCTCCAAACTTCTATACGCACACAGTACAGTCATCAAGGTAGTATTTTTTTTCTTCTTTCGTGACTGACAGTGACAGCGTTTCGGCTGTTGTCAACGTCATAAGTGTCGATATGACTTGTGTTGTACTCGTATAAGTAACATTTCCTTACCGTGGAGTAAGTTGACGGTGTACCAAATGAAGATTCCTTCGTCAGATCCATCCATAATCTCAACACTGTGCGAGCCGGTGTCATAGCCCAAACTGGAAAAAAAATTGTATTGTGATTTGTTACACTGCTTACTTATCCCGCTAGGTGGCGCATTATCGCTGGTGTTGTTTCACTATGAAACTTCATTATAAAATTTTAGTAAGTAAAAAAAAAATCGTCTTTGCAACAAAGTGCAATTATTGGGCTTATGAGACTTAATACCTAATGTCTCAGGGTAACGAGCGCACTGCAGTGCCGCGCAGGCCTTTGTGTTTCAAAGTTCTGAGTGGCACTGCAATTGTTATGGACCTGCGTTATGCTTACCATCAGGCAAACGACCAGCCCGTCTCGTTACCAAATAGCATAAAAAAAGGTTCTAGAGAAGTCTGCCCGCAAGCAGTAATGTGCAAGCATTGTTACGTAACGATTTGATGAGCAAAGTAGTCAGTGAAATTACTGAGCTTACGAGACTACCTATAACATAACCTCAGTGTAACGAGGGCAATGCAGTTCCGCGCAGACCTTTGCGCTTCAGTTATTATTGGCACTGCAACTATTATGGCGTTATGCTTACCATCAGACAAATGACCAGCTCGTATCATTATCAAAGTAAAACACTCACTTGGATATCGCCTGATCGACCTGGGAGATAAGCTGCTGGGCCTTCTCAGCCGGCAGCAGTCGAAGTCCAGCCGTAGCTCTCACAATGAGAGGTGTGGACTTTCTCTTCTCTGGCGGGGTGAGGAATTCAGCCTTCTTGATTAACTGCACTATTGTGTCTGCACCCTGGAACGGTTTTTTATTAGAATTTAATCGCTATTTATTTATCTATCTATAACTGGGTAGAGTGCATATACTTGCATGACTATTTTATAAGTCCATCCTTAATACACATAAAAACCATTTTTTTTTAAATACCTTGGCTTATGTTCGCTTAATCGAAAAAGAATTAAATGATTTGCTTGAAAAACTCTCGACTAAAATGGTAAGTAACAAAAGATAAGTTAAACCCAAGAAAATCTGGGGCTCAAGTTGCTTGCCCTGGAAGTAACTGAAATTTTGCAGTTAGGAGTTTGTGACTAATTGAAATTACGTTAAGTAGGTACGTAATTAATGTAGTGTTTTTAGATATTAATTGTTGCATTTCTCTCAACAGATAAGATATTCTTTCTCGATGTTCTCTTAGCCGGCTTTTAAAACACCCCAGTGAAGAGATTGGCTGGAACCACACACCCAAACTTATCATTTCGAGAGTAAAAATATTAATTACCTTAGCAGGATCGTCAGCAAACGAAGACAGTCCAGGTTTGGACTGCTCAAAGTACTCCTCAACTAAATCCAAGTTGGCTAGTCCAAATACTGCAAAAATAGGTTTAAAATATTGTTTATTAACTAGTGTACGTATGAATTTAAAGAATAGAACACTATCCGCGAGCGCCTGAACTAGGCTGGTACAAGTGGTACACATGGTCCTTTACATGGAACCGGATAAATATTAGAACAGAACCGGTGATAGGAACCGTATAAATTCAATGGAGTCAGTGTACGGTCCGAGTAAAATTAATGGAAGGAGCCATTGGGCATCCTACACGATCTCGATAGATTAACGTTTGAATTATATTCACCTGTAAACGGAACTCTGAACTTGTAAGCCAGGACCCTGGAGCCGGAGGAGCCGGCGTCGATGATGACGGCGTGGTGGTACACGCTCTGGTAGCCGAGGCTCTTGGCCAGCCCGTCCACCCATTGCGACTGACCAGCAAATAACCCTGGGGGGAAGGCGGAATGTTAGTACTACATCAGCCAGTTATATTCTACTTTCTACTAATACATATAATAAATGTGTGTGTGAGGATGGATGGATAGATGTATGCATAGATGGATAGACGGATGAATGGATGGATGAATAGATGGATATTTTTTTTTTTTAATTTATAATTCATCACCTCAGAGTGAGCATTACAGTTACCCAATGCGCTCACTCCAAGTGAATGGAAAGCTGGATGGATAAATTGATGAATGGATGGATGGATAGAAGGATGAATGGATGGATGGATAAGAAGGATGAATGGATGGATGGATAGGTGGATAGATTGACAGATAACGGGTTGGATGAATGGATGGATAGATAGAAGGATGAATGGATGAATGGATGGATGGATGGATAGATGGTTGATGGATATTTGTTACTCTTTAAACGTAAAACTTACTAAACGGATTTTGATGAAACATTACAGTAATATAGCTTAGACATGAGAATAACATAGGTACAGACTTTACAAAGAGAATATAATATGTAGGCTTTGAAACTAAACCAAATTTACATATTGGTACTTTTGTAAGCCAAAATAATAAGACATTAAAAATTGCGTTATTGTTTGTTATTCACGCGAATTGCATAATATTCAAAAATATTTTATCCTAACGGGGTTAGTCACAAAAAGTATTTTTTTTTTCCAATTTCGTGCCACTTCACGGACCCTCCCACCTAAGGTTTACTTTGTTTTCGACCACTATCTCAGTGTTGTCAGACTGAAAAACTGAAATATGGTTTTTTTTACTGTCGTCAGCTAAGGGCATATCCAGCGTATGGGCAGCAGCATTATATCAGACCAACATCAAAATCTACTGAGATCACTAAGGCGCCTACCAAGCGTATAAATTATGGCAAAATACGGCGAGTAAAAATCAGGTTATTTATTGTAATGCGCGCTCGCTACGCTTTTGGAGTTATCAACAACTTCTGTTTGGGAGGCATTTTTGTTTTCAAAGCATTTTGTTTTTTTTTTTAATACAGATGCATAGACAATTGTCTGCAACAAAAAAATCTAGCCAAGGACACAACCACGGCGGTGTTCCTCAGGGGAGTATATTAGGTCGCGACTTATACTTATATTTCAACTTTAAATTAACGACTTACCAGGTAATATAGGCCATGAATGCGTTTTATTTGCAGACAACACAACTTTTATCATAAGATGTAAAAACAAACTGACTTTTAATAAGGACATCGAGATTGCCAACTTCTAATTGACTGGAAGGAAACAAGCTAAACGTTAACGTTAAAAAAACTAAATAATTGAATGTAAAATTTTGCTGCAAATGTTACTGTAAACGATGAAAACGTAAGGTAACTACGTAAAACATACGTACGTTTTAATAAGTATGTATGACACGTCTTGATCAGCACCATAAAAGGTTCTTATCTGAGAGGCCTCACAAGTCTCACAACTCAAAATTTACATAGATTTATTTTTTGTTTCGCTCTATTGGGCAGGCTAAAGTCGAGAGACCATACCGCCTAGTCTGACGTAGAAGCCTCACATATATTAAACATTCTCAGAATTATTCAAATTGGGTATCCATGTTTATTTATTATCACACAACCGTCACTTTATATAAGCTATTAATAGAACCACGACCACGGACTAACCTAATAAAATAATTTTGTTAGGTGCATAATGAATGTACGCAATTTTTAATTCAAACGTCAAATTTGGACGTGACGACTATTGGGTCATGGTAGTATTTATTTATTTAATGAAAACCAACATATTGCAGTGTGCAACCAACATGATAAATGTACGCAATTTTCAATTCAAACGTCATATTTGGACGTGACGACTATTGGGTCATCCTAGTATTTATTGATTTAATGAAAACCAACATACTGCACACTGTTACAATACTTATTATAGAAACAGTGTCTTGATTCAAATTAAATGCCATTACAATTACAGGCGTAGACTACATACAAATTAATTTATGAGCGAGTAAGACGTCAAATATATAATTTAAAATTCAATAGTAAAACTTTACAAATGAGTGACAATTGATTTGTAAAAGATTGAAAATAAAATAATTGTATAAATTGATTAAGAAGAGTAAAATAAAATAAAAGTGTATGATGATGATTCCTTCAATAAGGAATTTATCTATTGGTAGGTGGGTATCTTTTTACTAGTTAACCATGATATCCGTACTGACTACCGAACCCACTCACTTAAAAAAGCTATGGTTTTTGGTGTAAAATACCTCACACCGCACAGCATATTTCTTATACCCAAGCCAACATGACCTTACCCATAGGCACAGAACATAAACATTAACGTTTGGCATAGTAGACACAAACAACTACCTATGTATGTAGAAACAGATAGGTAAGCAGCGCGATGGGTTCAAAAATGAACGACATTTTAAACACCTACAGTCTTATATTTTAACCCTGTGAAATACTTGTAGTTAGGTATTAAAATACTTCTAATTTTATTATTTATGAATACTAATTAGCTACTCAAATTACTTCAATCTACTCATTAGTATCTTCCAACCTTATATACAATTAGCTAATAATATAGCATTTTAAACTCACTAATTCCGAGAGGACCTTAACACCTTTGTTGTAAATTTAGACACAAATAAGTATTTACATTACAATGAACTACAAGTACCTACTAATAAAACAAAATAATAGTACACACGAGTAATATTTATCCTGTTTTGTATTGTGTATCTTCCAGTTATAAACACTGATATTTTTCTTTCTGCAAACAGAATGCCAGATCAAATATTACTTACTGGTTATGAATCGTAACGAACGTAGTATTGGGATTCGTGTAAAATTGTATCAACAAATCATTTCATTACATTTTTGCCTACTTGCTGTCCCGATTTTTTTCGTTCTATATGTGGGAGGCCTTAGTTCAGCAGTGGACGTCCTCCGGCTGATGATGATCATTGACAAGGCAAATTGAAATTCTAGCGAAATAGGGTGTTTATTTTGGTCACTGACTAGATTTGGCTTTGAAACATAAAAGTAGTGTTTCTTTTTTCGAAAAATCCTGTGACTAGTTAGTACATTTTTTAATGTTTTGATGCTTTCGATCAAACTGTCAAAACATATGTAAAATCATCATATACACATGTAATTTTTCTAATTTCTTGTTTCTCACTAAGCTTGTTTTCTCACCCTCTGTGCGATGGTAATGATGAAGGTGTCCACCAAACCTCACTAAACAGTATACAGGTGAGTTTCAATTGGCATGTTATCCCGCAAGGGCGTGATTAGGACCATGTTTTTCCACAAGTCGTGACAACCCTTGGAAATACGTCAGTACAAATTTCCATAAAAGAAAATTTTCAACTTCAAACGTGAAGTGCGCGACATTTTATGAACATCATCATTACAAAGTTCAGTGAATCAGCTGATCTAGGGCTGTCCGAAAATTCTTTTGCAGAATTTTGATGTAATCTTTAAATGCCATTTCTACAATGAAAAATTCTGAATTTCAAAAACTCGTAAAACAAATGTTGTTGATCTCCAGGGCCCTATTTAATAAAGCTGACAATTCGACATATATGTCAAAAAATGACATAATTGTAGAATTGTCGCGCTTAGGCTGTTTAATAAAAGTGACAAATATGTCAAAAATTGACCGGTGAAATCTTGACATATTTGTCTTCTAAAAACGCGTTTAATAAAACTCGACATATGTCAAAAAACCACAGTCTTTAATCTGACAATAAGAAAATTATCGTGACAAATTTGTCAATTTTCCACCATGACAATTTTGTCGCCTGTAAGTTTTATTAAACAGAAAAACTGTCGAATTGTCACTTATTGACATATGTCGGACTTGTCGGATTGTCAGCTTTATTAAATAGGGCCCTGGTATACAGAGACCCCCTTTCAGTATAACATACAAGTTCAAACTCAGGCTGTACATCTAAGAAGAAACTGACTTACCACCGCGCAAGCCGCTTTTCTCTCTATAAACCCCTTTATGAACCAACGAAAAGAAACAACAAAACAATAATAAAAAAATTACTATATTATGGTACATGGCAACACGGCGAGATTTCGATAGCACACGCCTACGAAACAATTTGTACCACAATCTCATTATTGTAATAAATATGAATAGAAAAAATTGCTTTAAAAAAGCGACCGACTTCAGTGACAAACTACTGAACCGATTTTGATGAAATTTCTATGGGACCAATCTGAAAGTATACCCTTTCAAATAAAAAAAGAATTTTCCAAATCGGTTTATAAATGACCGAGATCTGAGGCAATAAACATAAAAAAAAAACCCGACGAATTGATAACCTCCTCCTTTTTTGGAAGTCGGTTAAAAAGGATAAACGCTATATAATTCAAATTATTAAACCAAACTAACCTGTTGCGGTACAATGCTGTATTGTTAGAATCAGAAATGGAATTTGCTTAAGAAAAACAAGTTAGAACAAGAATTCCGTTTATTACACGAATTAAATCAAACATTTAAACCAAGGAAAAGTACTCACAGTTCACATAATTCAAATAACGATTGCACACTTGTAAAACCAACACTAATCACGATAAAATGACTCACGTGACCTTTATAACGATCGACAGGGATTCTAGCAGCCGTCCGTTCGCTTCGAGCGCAGAAAGATAAGTGACCGTTCTTATCGAGGCGCTCGGCTTTTATAGATGACGGTAGGTCCGTTGTGATGTAAAAGAGACGTTCCTAACACGGCCTCTCCTGACACGGCGGCGTCCTCGCAGCTAACTCGAAGACCGACGGAGCAGCACCGGCAGCAACATCCTCTTCACAGGGCACCGCGACGTCGCTGGCACGGCGCGGCGTGACATCTCCACGACGCGAAGGGGGCGCCGTGACGTCACCGCGACATGACGTTGATGCTTCAGCACTGTCTTGGTCTAGACAATGTTTCATGCTCCTCTTTCACTTAAACAAACACACCCGATAGGTGGATTCCATGAAACGCTAGGACATAATCTTAACTTTTCATAGATTTTTGCACATACTTCATCACTTGCACAGGTCCTCACATCAATCATTCATCTTCACACATCATGTAGGGCAAACATCCCGCAGTCTGTCTGCCATAGGAGCGTCCCGCAGTCCGTCCTCCCTTGATGCTGGCAACCCGACGTGGAACGTCCCGCAGTCCGTCCACCACTCACTTCGTAGAGCGTCCCGCAGTTCGTCTACTAAGTGACATTCATCATCACACATCATGTAGGGCAAACATCCCGCAGTCTGTTTGCCATAGGAACGTCCCGCAGTCCGTCCACCACCAGTAGCATGATCTGAAACACAGACACTTGACGCAGACCGTCTTCATACTTTCACCATTTTTAGTTTATCACACACATGACACAACATTATCAGTAAACATGTAAGGCAAGCATCCCGCAGTCTGCTGCCACTAGGATCGTCCCGCAGTCCGTCCTTGAGATGCCCCGCAGTTCATCTCGCATAACATTATCAGTAAACATGTAAGGCAAGCATCCCGCAGTCTGCTGCCACTAGGATCGTCCCGCAGTCCGTCCTTAAGATGCCCCGCAGTTCATCTCACATAACATTATCAGTAAACATGTAAGGCAAGCATCCCGCAGTCTGCTGCCACTAGGATCGTCCCGCAGTCCGTCCTTAAGATGCCCCGCAATTCATCTCACATAACATTATCAGTAAACATGTAAGGCAAGCATCCCGCAGTCTGCTGCCACTAGGATCGTCCCGCAGTCCGTCCTTAAGATGCCCCGCAATTCATCTCACATAACATTATCAGTAAACATGTAAGGCAAGCATCCCGCAGTCTGCTGCCACTAGGATCGTCCCGCAGTCCGTCCTTGAGATGCCCCGCAGTTCATCTCACATAACATTATCAGTAAACATGTAAGGCAAGCATCCCGCAGTCTGTTGCCAATAGGATCGTCCCGCAGTCCGTCCTTGAGATGCCCCGCAGTTCATCTCACATAACATTATCAGTAAACATGTAAGGCAAGCATCCCGCAGTCTGTTGCCAATAGGATCGTCCCGCAGTCCGTCCTTGAGATGCCCCGCAGTTCATCTCACCAAATGTTCATGTAGGGCAAGGCAAAAAGGTGTGTGGGTGTGGGTGTGTGTGTGGGTGTGTGGGTGTGTGTGTGTGTATGTGTGTGTATGTTTGTTTGTGTGTGTGTGTGTGTCGTGTGTGCATGTAAATGTGTTAGATATGTATAAGCAGGCGAAGAGTATAGTTTTCTTAGCAGCGACACCCTCGTCGCCTCGTCTCTTCCACAACCACACTGAACAGCGAACACGCAGCTCGCGGCCGGAGGTGCGCGCGTCTCGCCCAGCGGATCCCAGCACTCCATCACGTGGGACTAACCGCGCAGCATAGCGGCCAGCACAGCAGGAGACGTCCGTTGCACTAAAGAGCCAACTCAAGACAACACAACATTACCAAATACCTCCAGCTATAGGAGAGGTCTGTTCGGCTTGAGAGCCGAGAGCTAAGAGCAGTTGTAGGAGAGGTCCGCTCAGCTTGCCATAACGCCACCGACTATATACCTCGCCACTAAGACAGCTTGTAAACATAACAGATCGCTTCTGACAGCTAGCTAACATGACATTTACTCTCTAATGTCACTGCGTTGCCATTTCATTAAATTAATAGACAACCAACCACTACCACAGACTATCTAAATATGGCTGTCTACGGCACGGCCATTCTACGATGACACACGTCCTCGTATATGAAAAACATGAAAACACAGCACAGTTTCCGCTCGGCTAAACCTGACTATGGTCTTAGCTATAAGATCCAATTGTACCACAACGTGAAAAGCAGAGTATAAACTACCTCAGTTACAGCAGCAGCTGTGTTACCATATCACGCATGAAACTAAAACTTCCGAACTCAAGTACCATTGACTATCGTTAAAGAACAAAATAAGTTTCACATCAAAATAATTTTAGTCTAACAAAACCCCAGCTACATCATTCGTCTTCAACAGCTATTGCTATAGCTACAGCAAATACAATTGCTGCACACGCGCTTCCCTACAGGAACGCAAAGATTCGACTGTATCACAAGATACCACACGTCAGACTAAAAACCTCAGACTTCAAGTACTGTGAGGTACCACGCGTCAAACTAAAAACTTCACAGTCCAAGTACTGGAAGGTACCGCGCATCAAACTAAAAAGCTCAGAGTCCAAGTACCATAGAACGATTATTTTCAGAAAACCAAATACTCTCACATCAAAGCAACGTTAGTCAACCAAAACTCTAGGAACTCTAGAAACTCTCGAGTAAGACTAAAGAATCGGGGTAGACATGAAAAGGGACAGCACCATAGCCGGCACTACTAGCGTCTGTATGAACCTCGGTGGGAAGACTTGGATCAAAAATGGCAGGAACTGGTTTACTAGTCCGATTGAATTTTACATCATTGTGGGTCGGATGAGCAATGGGGTAGTTTTTGTGGCGTAATCTTTTATGCATCTCCTAAAGTAGCTAGCTAAGCCCAGAAGTTGGGGTACCTGATTCACATTTTCTGGAGATGAAGTGTTCACTAAGGCTACTAAGACTACTTTTCACGGACTCGGTCTAACCTGACCCTGACTTACTAATTTCCCACATACTCAACCTCAGTCACTAAAATGCGCAGAAGAGCCTTAACCCTTTAAGCAAGAAGCCACGCGAGATAAACACTCGTGTGTTGACTTCGTGGCGTGGTACGCGCGCTGCTGACCCGCTGCAGGCGTGCTGTCTGGCGCGCGCTGCACGCACTCTGGCACGCGCTGCACGAAGTCTGTCGCGCACTGCACGCGCTCTGGCGTGCTGCACGCGGTCTGGCGCGCGTCTGCACGCTGCTTGGCGCGCTGCACGCAGTCTGGCGCGCGTCTGCACGCGGTATGGCGCACGTCTACACGCTGCCTGGCGCGCTGCACGCACTCTGGCGCGCGTCTGCACGCGGTATGCCGCGTTGCACGCGGTCTGGCGCGTGTCTGCACGCGGTATGCCGTGCTGCATCCACCGCGCGCTTGCTGGTTGCATCGGCTGTTGTCCACACGTTAGGAGACCCTGGACATGCTCACAAATGCCTAACAGTCGTCGCTCATTAGAATACCTGGACAAACACAAGTAACTCGGAATAGGTAGTACCCGACTCCACAGAATACTGCACTGGCACCAAGAAGTACAGCAATTGGAGTCACGGGTGCGGGCTCGTATACGATGAGGGTAGGATGCCCCCAACTAGGCGAATCCCTACGCAGACGGGACCGTGACCTATTGTTTCGCGAGCGACTACGCTGATGAGAATCGTTACGCCTAATCCTATCACGCAGTCGACGCCCTTCAGTACTGCGAGAATCCCGTCGATCCCGGACACATGACACTATTCGCGAGGCACGACTTTTATCGCTCAAGATGCGCCGCGAATCACCATGACCATGCGACCTACTTCACGTATCTCTCCTACTCCGAGATTTACGTCACTCTTGGTTACGCGACCATCTCGAGTGGTTTGTCTTTTAGGACTACGTGACGTACGCCCCATAATAAGAATCACAAGATCGAATAACAAGGTTAGCAATCGTTACGTAATTTAAAAACAACGGTTTTCTTGTTCCCTTGAAAATTCAACAAGTTTCCTTGTTTTGTTTTAAGTGGGCGAACTAGTCCTTTATCCCACTTCTGATGTTAGAATCAGAAATGGAATTTGCTTAAGAAAAACAAGTTAGAACAAGAATTCCGTTTATTACACGAATTAAATCAAACATTTAAACCAAGGAAAAGTACTCACAGTTCACATAATTCAAATAACGATTGCACACTTGTAAAACCAACACTAATCACGATAAAATGACTCACGTGACCTTTATAACGATCGACAGGGATTCTAGCAGCCGTCCGTTCGCTTCGAGCGCAGAAAGATAAGTGACCGTTCTTATCGAGGCGCTCGGCTTTTATAGATGACGGTAGGTCCGTTGTGATGTAAAAGAGACGTTCCTAACAGTATCTTAATTTAAAAATTAATCGATGCAAAGCATGGTTAGCTGCCGTTTTATAGTGGTAATTAATGGTACTTAATAATGTTTTTTTATGCAATTTTTACTATTCATTGGGTTAAAATAGCGAACAAATAGTTAAAAGTATATATGGCAGGACCGATATGGTCTTACCACCAAAAAATTTAAACACATGTGTTAAACAGAGTCTAACTCTTAAACATGCCTTGTTCGCGTGTTTAAATATAAACAAACACGAATCTTGATTTAAGTAGTGTCTAACAGTGGTCTAACTCCATTCTGTTGTGACATTGCTAATCATTTTAAACGTTTATCTTTAGGCACTGTTTAGTCACTCTAGCTAAAGAGGCGTCTAAAAGTTGTTTTTTGTGATAACACGGTAAGTTTTTAATATAGCACATGTTATTGTAATAAATTTAAAAAAATTGTAACCATATTTATAGAAATAGACCTGGTTCTAGCAGGTGGCAGAACTAACTGTTCTGCTAGTGTCTGTTTGGGTGGGTACCAGCGCTTAGCTCGTGAAGTCTGAGCAGTTATGTGCAAGCATTATTGTGTTCCAGTTTTTTGAGACATAATACTTATTTTGGGGTGTAGAGTGCAATGCATTGCCGCGCAGGCCTTTCCGTTTCAAAGTTTTCAAAGACTCTGCAGCTGTTATGGGCTGGCCTGTCCTTTACCATCAGGCAAATGAACAGCTTGTCTCATTATCAAATAGAATTTAAAAAAATATGGGTACTAAAAAATTTCATGATGGTGAATTCAATGTCAATGATATTGCTGTGAATGCAGTTGAATAAATAATACACTATATTATTATTAAATTATTACTTAAATGTATGATGTAATTACTGGTTATTTATTACCCTATTGTTTTACCTGTTTGTATGCTAAATAAAATAATTGCATTTTTAACAATTAAGTAGGTATTTTTTAATGTTTCCGAATCAACATATTTTGCACTAGATGTGGCCCGCGAGTTCACCCATGTGGAGATTCCTTTTTTAATACTATTTGGTAACGAGATGAGCTGGTCGTGTGCGTACTGGTAAGCATAATGCCGGGTGATAATAATTACAGTGCCACTCAGAACATTGAAACACAAAGGCCTGCGCGGCACTGCAGTGCGCTCGTTACCATGAGACATTAGGTATTAAGTCTCATAAGCCCAGTAATCTTCATTTCATCAAACCAGAACACATGCTTGGCGGCAGTCTTCACGAGAAAACTGGTGATATCCACCGAGACAGAAACTAGCAGAAGAATTAGTCCTATACAAACCAGACACTTTTGCAGGAAAAAAAATCCCATGTTGCTCTCCGGCCCATAAACTAGTTTTAGGCTATTTTTTTAAACGGATTAGAATTACGTTGCACTGCCGAGTTTTCGCGATGACTGCTCGCTCGACATCTCCCTAGATGCACTGCCATACTTATTAGATATACCCATGCTTTCTCAACAACTTTTAATGTAGGAACAACGACAAGAGGTCAAAGTGCAGTGGAGGATCCGCGCTAAAAGGTCAAAAGCTGGCATGTCTACTAAATTTTTTTGACACAGTGCTCTTTTTTTCACCTCTATCTCACCGTTGGCAATGACATGGTCCACACTCTCATTCTAGTCATCCGTAATGTACATCTGTTTACTGTATGTATGGTACTTATTTCTCTTTTTATGTTGTATGGGCATTATTTATTAGTTTTTACTTACCTAAAAAGTATGTCACGAACAAAGCTACTATGATGAGGAATATGAAGACTTTCTTCAACCGTCTGGGCTTGATGCTTGGTCTACTCCGTGTGTTGATATGTGGCGATGAACTATCATCTTTTAACTGAAAAAAAGTTATTATTTTTACAACACTGCCTAATAACAGCCAAAGTCATATGCTAGGTTTGTAGATTCTTAATCTGCAAACAACCAATACCGGTTATATTTCAATCTACCCTAGATTTCAATCGAGAGATAGTTTATTACACACTCTCTCCATCGCTCCCCCAGGTAGCAGAGGGATACCCTTTGAATTTTAATGTCTTGCAATTAAGATTTACGATGGGTGACCGAAAAAAAAATGTTTGATGACTTAACAATTTAACAATTGTGATGCCTATATGTGAAGATATATTTCACACACAATTATGAGAATCACTGATTCAGTTTAAAGACAACACAATTGTTATTAAACCACAAAACCTCATTTAATCTAATCAGTAAACTCCATGTATCTAGATAGCAAAAATTCAATTTCAATTAAAATGTTAAGAGATCTTTCAATTAGTTACAACTCTTCTATAACAATATTTTTTAATACAATGCAGGCTCATGTTTGACCAAATATCTCACCTGTCATGCAATAATGAAGATGTTGCAGATCTTACCTCGAAGATACCATTTAATTTTATACAACTTTATCTATACTTTACTAATAAATAGATAGATATAGATAAACTCTTTATTAAAACACCACAGTACAAAGAAAATTTAAAAACTAAAATCTTAACAACTAAGTGTCACAATGGGCGGACTTATCGCTCATAGCGATCTCTTCCAGTCAACCCAAAAGCTAAAGTATACAACTAAAAGTTTGGGATGGTGGTTTTCAGTTATAGGTATATTGGTTATTAAATTGGTGTTAAGAGAATGAATATATTTGAATGTAATTTAACATAAATATACCTACACTACTTAAATACTAAAAAGCGCATCTTAATTTCAGCTACTAATGCTTGCATCTCAGCATTTACGCTTGTCAAAGTCAATTGAATTAGACAGCCAAATAATAATTAGTATTTTAATCAGAGAAAAATATCCATTAAAATTGCAAATTTTTAATATAATAGCATAGTTCCTAATTCCTTAGATAAAAGGAATCCTAGTGATTGTTGGGTGTAATAATTATTATAATATACATCTCCTGGTGTAATAAACTTTACTAATGCCATAGCCTAAGGTTACTTACCAGTGCCTGTGTTGAAATTTGCAAAATTCAACTTTATATGATAAGATAGGTACAACTGTTGGTTAGTTTCAAAATAGCAGATACTTGAAATATTTTAGTGGATGAATAATCCTTTTAGTAATTACTTTCTGAACTTTATCTTGTAAACGATTAAACATAAAAACTGTGTAAATTAAATTGGTATTTGTAGTTAAGATAAGACGTCTTATCATTGTTAGGTACATGTAAAGTAAGGATCAAAATACGGGTAATAGAACTCGCGGGACGTGGCGCTTGAAAACTAAGGTCTCGGTACTTTAATTACTTTCTTAAACTTAACCATCCAGTACAGAGTCCGGCAATCAACTCAGTTTGAAAAGCCTTAACAAACCAGTGTTTTTTCACACTGACTACGAAAAATACTTTGAATTTGGCAACGACTTTTTCTTACCTCTAAATACCTGTATGTACTGAACTTTCCCATGACGATTTACAATGAACATCACAACCAGCAAATAAATTAAGTAATTCTATTCATAATACTGCCAAAATAACATTTTGTTTTATTTTACGAAATCACAACATTGTCCAGCACATCCACTCAAATCAAAATGATGAAGACATGAAATATGAATGACAATTGACAATTGGCATTTGACACTTTGACAGTTATTTAATATTGGCAATTGGCAGATAGGCATAGTGATGCCCTCCAAATGTGAATAGTCGATTATAATTTAGAAAAAAAAACGCGAACATATGTTTTAATAATATCTTACGCCTTAAAATATTTTACTGTAATTATTAAAGTTTATGATGGTCCAGCTGATATACTAGGTACTCTATGCAGGCTATGCGACTTGCTCGTCACTTTGATTTATCATAAACATAATAGTCATAATTATCAGGAATACGTTTTTGTTAACAGGCTTTGGAATAATAAATACGAAACCACAAACCAGGAAGTAGCACGTGAGTATTTTTTACACACTATGTGACGTTTGTTGTATTACTTTCTACTAGTAATAATCACAAAGTACATGGTAATAATCAATAATTTTAGAGAAGAGTTGATGTGATATATTAGTCTTACTTTTTTATAGCGTAGCTATATTCCCTGGGTATTTTGGTAAAGGTATAACAATGTATGTTAAGTCATGTTTTACTGTTACATCAATAATTGAAGATATCGAAGATAACCTAAAAATTACGTTAGATACATTACAGTCATACATACCTTTCTTTGACGTACGTTCATTTTGTTTGGCAGTTACAAAAATCACTCCTATTAAAAGTAAATTGAACTAAAATAATTATTATAAACAAATAACTAAATCAACTTAATTTTTTCTTGGAGTACCTATCTATTTATCGATTAGGTATTTCTAACCTTCAATAAACATTTGGTAAAATTATATGAACTCGTAATAATAATACCAAATTAAATGTAAGCACAACATGTACACATCACAGAGCTCTGTATTATACTAAAAGATAACTCCATAGACTATATTATTATATACCATACCTGTAGGCTGTAGTAAGGCGAGACAATTATTACGACATCGATAATAATAATGACGTAATTAATGATATAGTGAATAACGATGATTAAGCGAATTTGAAACTATTGTTTACGGAATTTTATATTGAAATGTTTTGATGAATGATAATAGATTTTTATAATTTATTTAGCAGTTTCCTCTCTTACATAAGATTACTATCAATTCAAAATTGAATCAATGTCATCCAATGTCAAGGCTGGGTTAATGCTGATGAGAATATGTTAAAATGGCACGACCTTGAACCTTACGACTAGCTAGTCACTTCAGAATAATTTAGTTTGAAATAAGAAATTAACAGGCCTGTCAGATGTATTATACATCCGTTGTTGTACTGAGATGCCTTACTGGTAATGGTTTCTTACTAAATAGTAAATTTGCAAATGAATACTTACAAGGGATATCAATATTATTATTTTTAAGTTGGTAGAGACTACTTACTACTATTTTTTAGAGCTCGCTATCTATGCATTTACCTAATATCTCAAGTTATGTATTAGGTAGCTACAGTGAGGTCGATTCGGTCATTTCGTAATTGATCGATTTCGTAACTAAACCTAATTTTAATTTTAAGCTCTCTTTCTTAATATGAATATGAGAAAGAGATCTTGTGTCTAGCGTAAATTTAATAGCAATGAATTTAGTGGCGTGTAATTTATCAAAGAAGATATTAGACAGCTCTAAAACTAAATTTAGATATGTCAAACATCTTCTAGCTCTTTCTCATGACATGTTATGAAAGAGAGAGCGAAACTAAAATTAGACTTAGGTATGAAACGACAGAATCAACACCAATACCGCTCATATTGTTTATTCAACCTTCATGTTCACGCTAATGAGTAAATCTATCAAACATAAACCAGCTCCGCGATTTCATAAAGATTTCTAACTACAAATTTTCACCAAACACCCATAGTAATAATATCATTTTTTATATTCTTTAGAGCTTTAATTTGCATTATAAACTAAATTATTTATGTCCAGCCCAACGATACAGATGTAACAAATCCCTAACTAAATAACCCTACCAGCCTCTAAGGCAGCCCGTACACCAAATGTATGATTGATGTTAAGCATCAATCACGGACCAACAACCATGGACAACCATGGAAAAACGGCGATCACGATTTGACGCGTAGCGTATATGGAGCTTGGTAGAAATCTAACGCTAACGTTTAGAGATAGTGAAAAGGACGAACCGCAGTTGCTTCTACGAAAACAATAGTTACACAACCACGGCTTGTTCAGTGCAGAAGCTGCGGTAAATACACCGCGTATTTACCGCGGCTTCTTTCTTATAATTATCACTAATTTTTCACACTGGCCAGGTTTCGAATTGATAATTATGAAGATGAATTTAGATCAATAATTATCAAGATAAATATAGATTATTATCGATCTTTGTTCACCATAATCAGCCTACGTCAGTCCACTGCTGGACATAGGCCTCTTCCAAGGCGCGCCACAGAGCTCGATTTTCGGCTCTACTTCTCGTCGCTGCCAGCAACCTTGCGTGTATCTTCGCTCCACCTAGTCGCAGGACATCCCACACTACAAAAAACAACGCATAACGCCGGCCCATAACACTTTCAGAACTTTGAAACCCAAAGGCAGGTGCGGCGCTGCAGTGCGCTCGTTACCATGAGATATTATTGAAAATAAATGAAACATTTAATAGTTAGGACTGATTTTTAAAACTACTGAAACTATCGTAGTGGCGTTCTGGCAAAGTTTGACTCAATAAAAGAATAAATTTCGTAATAAGAAGCAGGCTTAGATGATTATAGGAGTAGATAAGCCGGTAGCTCACTATTCAATAACAACAATGATCGTCAGATAAGTAGACGATGTGTTTCTAATCAGAAGGTTAAACTAATTTCGTTCTGAACATCAATTTCCACAAGACATACGTAAAAAATTATTTTATTCATAAGCTGATGATTAGAATTATGTGGCTTGGGCAGATAAATAAATTGTACTATTTTCAGAATCATGGACACCGCGGTGGCTAATTTTGTACAAAAATTAAAATTCTATGGTGTTGGTCGTCGAAATCTAGACGATGAGTTATTTAAAGATGTCAACGCACCGACCAAGTACGGTATCTACGATTTGGGTGATGAAAATCAATGCCACGAGGAGTAAGCATCGATAACTACCTTTAAAATAATAAATACAAAGATAAGAACGTTACCTTTTTACAGGTTTTGCTCTTATCTTGGATTATAATCAGGATATTATATGTATAGTTATAATGATGACAATTTTATCATAGTATAAATATTCTAGTTTGCAATTATTTATAGCTTCTTTCATCAAATTTAGCATTTATTGGGAAATTTTCATATACAAATCTTAATGGTATATATTGTCTATTATTACATTAGCTAATTATAAATTACAACATATTGTATAAAATAAAATCTATTTAGGGCCTATCTTTCAATTGTCAGATAAAGTTAATATTCTACCGTTAAAGAATTAGTTAAGACTTATTAGTAGGTAGGTACAAGAAATTTGAATCTTTCAAATAACGTTAAGAGTTAACTAGAGAATAAAACAAATAAGTATCCGAAGTATACGTCTAGCATATTTAATAGCCATTTAGGGTTATTATTATCTCGTTATCGCAAGTCAAACTAGCCTATAAAAACTAGTTATTTCATTTTGCTTTGCTTTATTTTGAATCAGAAAAAACGATGTTTTAGATCCAATCAACGACCAAAGTAGAGGGACATGAACTAAATGCGTATCAAACTAGTAAAAATGGCGTCGGCTTCGCCTATTACCTATAACTGCTGTCCATAATTCTAAAACATAAGTATAAATTCTCCTAATATTATAAATGCGAAAGTTGTGTGTGTATAAATACTAAACCGATTTGGATGAAATTTGAAATGTAGATTCGTGGAATAACACATACGCTAGAAATGTAGGCGACCCTTTGGCCTCATAGGATTCCCCGCACTCGGCACCAATTTTATAAATAGGACGTTATGGTCACAAAATTACGTAATTAATATGTTACAGCCCTATTTATTATTTAGTAATAAAGCATATTTCAATTTTCAGATCGAATACGAAGTGTTGCATTCCTGGTTGTACCTTCATATCGACAACTCTACTGGAATTCGAAGAACATTATAATTCATTACACAGATATTCGTGTTCACAATGCAAAAAAACTTTACCTTCAGCACATCTTTTAGATTTACATTTGCAAGAAAGCCACGACTCATTTTTTGCTGTTATGTCTGAAAAGAAACCTTCGGTAAGATAATTTTGTTATTCTTGTGAAAGCAATAATTACTGGTAGTAGATCCAGTCTTGTAAATTATGTGTGTTCATATTAACCTGAAATGAATTTATATTTATTTTGCATCATGTTATGATTATGTTATTTGCTTTTTTTTTCTGCAGTATTGCTGTTACATAGAAGAATGTAAAGATAAGTTTATGACCACGGATGAGAGACATAACCACTGCGTTAAAGTTCATAAACTGCCAAAAGATTTCAGATTCGAACAAAAAGTAAACAAGAATAGAAAAAAAGTCAACAAAACTAACACAAATTCAATGGAAACAGATTCAGAGGATATTACGAAAGTAAAAAAGAAAGTTGTACTCTCTAATAACAAACAAAAGACTTTTCCGAAATACACTGGAAGAAAATTCACCAACAACGACACCAACACTAAGAATGTTATGGATTTGGATATCACAGTTAATGAACTAAAGGAAACTTTACCACAATAAAAACAATGTTTTATTCTTGAAGAAACTCTGAAGATATAGAGGAAGAAGAAAAGTGTAATCTAAAAAAGGCCTTTAGAACATAAAATGGAGAAAATTCTTGAAAACAATCATTTAAGAAAGTTATCACAGAAAACTTAATGAATTAAAGGATAAGTATTTGACTACAGTAAAAGCAATGTTTTATTCTTGAACATTATTTTATTTGCGTTCACAAGTGTGTTACATCTATAAAAAATATTTTGGAAAAAATACTGGCATGCATCCAATTTATACATAAGAATGTAGACTGTACAATTGTACATCAAGATACTTTTGCCATTTGTTTTAAAAAAAAGAGTTCGAGATCCAAGCATTCTCACCGTTATAGATAAATTATTAAAGATTTTTTTTACTGATTAATATTAATATAATATTTGGAGTAACATCAGTACCAATTAACTAGCACATACACATTTCAACTTCCATTTCAATAAATAAGTGCTTATTTCAATCTTACATAATGATTGATAATATTTACTTGGCCTTGCCCTGGGCAGCTACAGCGGCCATTGCTTTTCTCACGGTTTCTTCGTCACCGAGGAACACCATTGAATCGACAGGTTTCATGTTTTCATCCAGCTCGTAAACGAACGGAATACCAGTGGGTAGGTTCAGCTCCATAATGGCAGCATCACTGAGTCCTGTAAACGAGAAATAAAAATAATATTTATAAAAAACGGTCAGATCCGTCATTTTAAGTCACCTTAAATTAAAAACAGTGACAAGAATGAAATATTTTTTCACATTATACAATGAGGTTTAGCCATGGACTACACTGCCAATAGATATTTTCAATTGTGATGGAAATCGCGAATTAATTCGAGATAGGTATTGTATTTAGGTCATTTAATAATTATTGGTTCCCATACTGAATACGAAAGGTCTTTAGATCTCCATCTCAATTGTGAATATCTATCGGCAGTATAGTCCATAATTAAAGATCATGATATAAGTTGAAAAAATATTTCATTATTGTGCAGTTGTGCATTATAAAAAAATAAGTAGGCACATAAGGATCCAAACTAGTATTATCGCTTTGAAATATGTAAAAGAACCATACCATCTAAATGCTTGACAATTCCTCTGAGGCTGTTGCCATGGGCAGCAATGATTATTCTTTTGCCTTCCTTAATCTGAAAAAGATACAATTTGAAACATTACTTTTATACAATAACTTACAACAGACAATTTTTCACACAAGAGAGTGCAAAACTTGGTTTTGCTTAAGACAAAACGTGGTTTTGCTATCCGTATCGGGAAGTTAGGGATTTTAACGTTAAAATTATGGAACTTTTATTTCAATAATGAAAATAATTTAGGCGTATGGGTACACCAGTATTATCTCTGTGACATACCTATTAAATATTTTTAGACCACACGCAACTGCTAATACAGTTATCACTTGAATCATTAAAAAGATTTTAATTTACCAGGTGTTATGACTCTTTTGCGAGTTTATATCTGAGTGGTACCACCACCTGTGCAAGCATTTACTGTGTTCCGGTTTGACTGTTTCAAAGCAAAGCAATCAGTGAAATTACTGGGCTTATGAGACAATACCTAATGTCTCAGGATAACGTGCAAACTGCCAAGCCTTTGTGTTTGAAAGCTCTGGTTGTTTCAATTCTTATGGGCTGGCGTTTTGCTAATGATCCCCTCGTCTAGTTAAACAATTGTATGAAAAAAAAATTTAGTACATATTTTCTGCATACCTGAGGAACAATGACATCATTCCAGTAAGGCAATGTTCTCTCGATTGTAAGTTTCAAACTCTCGAACATCGGGAATTCTTCGGGCTTTGGGTCGCCAGCGTAACGGGCATCTTTGACGATAGTTTCGTAATATTGGTGGTCCTTTTCCATTGGCGGTGGTGGGACGTCAAAACTGCGTCGCCAGATTTGGACCTGTTAAATTACTATAATTTTTATGCCAAATAAACACATTACACTGTTTGGCAAAGAAAAACTCAAACACTCACACTTCATCTGTGTATCAAAGAGATAAAGGATATATAGTTAAGTAAATAAACTTCCTACAAGTAATTTAAAAAAAACTAATTAATTTGCATAGACCAATAAACCGGTCTGTGTTAATATGTCTTAACCTGAGCTTCTCCATATTTGGCTGCAGTTTCAGCCTTATTCAAGCCAGTGAGTCCTCCGTAATGTCTCTCATTTAGACGCCAGGTCTTGTTTACTGGGAGATCAGTCTGTCCTATTTCTTGGAGGATAGTGTTGAGGGTGATTTGAGCGCGTTTCAGCACAGAAGTGTGAGCAACGTCGAACTGATAACCCTCTGCTTTGAGAGCTTTACCGGCAGCACCAGCTTCATCTCGTCCTGAATAATTTAAAAACACAATAGCTTGAACCCAATTACACTGATAGCATGCGTTTCTCGATCATTGTAATCTGTAAATATTCAAAAGATTTTTATTCTTTGCAATATTTTGTCTGTAAGTTTATTTATTTCTTATAATTATCACTAATTTTTCTCACTGGCCAGGGTTCGAATTGATAATTATGAAGATAAATATAGATTGACAATTATAAGCAAAAAATATGTTTTACAGCGCCCCTGGCGAGTTTGTGCTATAACTTGTATCTAATAACCATCGCCAATGAATCACAAATCCTATGCAGAAAACCTCATCTAAATCGGAGAAAATTGAAGATAAATGGGAACTTACAAACAAACAACCTGTCACCCTAAACGCATATTATACCTTCTCCGTCCAGTTGTAGGTAATTAAATATAGATTGATAACTATCTTTAGCATAATCAGCCTACGTCAGTCCACTGCTGGACATAGGCCTCTTCCAAGGCGCGCTACTGAGCTCGATTTTCGGCTCTACTTCTCGTCGCTGCCAGCAACCCTGCGGGTATCGTCGCTCCACCTAGTCGCAGCACATCCCACAATATGTTTACCAATTCGTGTTCTTCACTCAAGAACCCGTCTACATCACCTACACCTTTATTTTTAGGCGTTGTGGTATAGGCGACGAAAAAACGAAGTTTTCCAAACGCTGCCCAGCCTAGTTGTATTCGTCTCTTGGCCTCAGCCTCGAGATTGTTTTTCCCTAGTTGGAGGAGCACGTGCCCTAGGTAATTACATATTTTCGAACAGTATCGAGAGTGACACTGTTAATGATCTCTACTCAAAAAAATAATTTCAACCACTGCGTGTTTTACTGCGGCTTCTGTACTCAGAAGGCGCGGTAAATACGCGCAAGTGATGTATGTAGCGTAAAGCGGAGCAGTCGTCCCTTTGAGCCCAGGTAGGTAGTGAAAGTGGCAGCACTATCTGGCTGTATTTTTTTTTTGTCTGTATCATGGATTTTTGATGGTTTCACATCAAGCCGCGCTTGCGCGTGATGATCGCGTCGTCTGCGCTACTTGCACAATTATGATTGTTTTGACAGCAAAACCCAAACATGTGTAAGCGTATAAGGCAGCCTAACGGCCTTACTTCGAAAATCGAACGCCGAAGCATCTACTGGCGGATCGCAGTTTTCGTATGAAAAGACAAAATTTCAAGCTAGGAACACGAATCGAACGATGGATCCGAAACACTCAAGCCTTTCATTGCAGGAAAATTGCGAACCATAGGAACTCTGTAGTGAAACCACGTAACCCCATCGAGTTTGAGCTCGTTTGATTTGTCTTTACAAGTTCTCTGATCCTATATGATGTCCAGGGTCCTGATGATGCAGCCGGAGGGCGACCACAAGATTACAGGTCCAATTATTTACGTATTTAATAAAATTTTAAAATGTATTTTTCCATAAAAAAAAACTTTAAATTATTGAATTTCATTAAAAGTAATAAATAGTCTTGTAACTCATGGTATACAGCATGAGTTACAAACTTTAAAATCTCAATTTAACTTTATTCTACAACGACATACTACATCACTGACTTATCATTAAAACTACTTTTAACACTGACTGTACTTTAATGATAATGTATTATTGTTTTTCTTTATTGTTTATCTTTCATTGCTATCCATCCGTATCCTTCGTAAAATATTCAGGGGGTACTGTAGGTAATTATTTTAGTGTTAATAACACAATAAAATTATTAATTTATTTCCTATTTATACACATCCAACTCTATTCATTTTCGCTGTTTGATTAGGGTTATGTATCCTTACGGGATTAATTTGGGGTGATATAACTTACCCTTGTCACTGAGGTCAGCGTCAAACCAGCCGCAGAAAAGATTCTTTTGATTCCATTCACTTTCACCGTGTCGAATCATAACAATCTTGTACTTTGCTGCCATTTTTGGTTTATTAAACTGAATTTCTGATATTTTATTCCGGCAAATTTAGATAACCCTAGCTTGACGTGAATACCCTTTTCGACCTCTTCTGAAGGTCATTCGATTCGGTCACAAATTATATAGGGTATGATTCGGTATCGGTTGCGGGTTGACACTTGACAAGTTTTTTCGGCCATAGATAATTAGACAGTGAACATTTGGATATTGCTGGCTGTAATATTAGGTATAAATTATAAATCGATTTTCACAAAACATTAGATTAAATAATTAATTCATGGATGGCGTTACCAGAATGGTGATAACATGAGTCATAATCGATTTTTTAGTAGATTTACACATCCCTCTCGCTTTCCTTTCTAATCCAGTGCTGCCAGATGTACGATTTAAATAGTGTTTATACGGCATTTTCACAATTATTTTCTCTCTGTACTCTCGAAATACATAAATCGTACGGATAAAATACTACTTTTTTAAACCTTGCTATTGACACAGAATAGATAATGTTACACGTACAGAAGACTCACTCCGCAAAATCATTTATATAAATAGCGCTCTCGCTATGCCACAATAAAGTGCAGGTCACACAGCGCTAATAACCTAAAGTTATATTCTCCTAGAAGTTGCCTCTCTTTCTATCGCGTATGTCTTAGCTCTTCTGACTACTTTAGGGTTGTAATCTAGGTAAATATTTATGATATACATACTCTACTTTTGTGAACAAATGACATTTCAATTAAGCCTAGGCTAGGTACTTAGTGGAAAGAAAACTATTTTATTTAACAAATATCTGCATAGGTAACTTTAACCGCAGAATACGTAATATGTAGTACCTTGTACAAAAGTAAACATTTGGTACAAAAAAAAGACAGCAGGTACCCCAGAGATCTAATGCTAAAAACTCAGCGCGTGAAATATCTGTTTGATCAATTTGGTCAGAGTGAGGGTCAGCCGCAATAGTATCCTGATGTCATTTTGCTGAAAGTTTTAACTGTCGGTATGTGTACCATTGTAACATAGTGCACCTACTGACTAAACTCAAAATTCTGTTTTAGGTACTAAGTTTAATTTTATCTATTTTGTATCTAAATATTAATTTATTGGTTTTATTATTATTTTATTTGTTTTATTATTATTTATTTGTGATTTATGATATCCAAGTTGGTCGAAATAAATTAATTTGAATGATTAAATCTACGCTAATCACAAAGACAAATAATCCACCATGTTGTTTTCTTTGTTTACAATGAGTTATCAGGGCCCCGATCGCGCTAATTTGAAATGACAGGGGACAATTATGGTTTAGTCGTGGTTTGATACCGTGGTTTGGCGTGTGGAATTCGATATTGCCGTTCATTTGACAGCGTTAACTGTCAGTTGTTGTCCAGATACGTCTCAACTTTTGGTAAAACTATTAGCACGATACGAAACGGTCAAAAAGCTGTCATGCGATTGTGGTTTAGTAGCGGTTTGGTTGATAATTTTTAACGCGATTGCCCTCCAGCATATTTTCATGACATTATTCCTATCTTTCAATAACTTTTATCAGAATGTAGACACAGTTTTGTAGTGACAAACGAAAGCTAATTAATTCATTTATTTGCATATAGAACACGATCCTTGGGAGTTTTGACTGAAATTACATAATTCTCAATGTTGGATTGTTGACTGACCACGCCAACTTTAATTATATGCTAGCAACTGTGTGAAAGGGACACGGCGACTAAGAAGTGAGTCTTTCTCGAGACCGTTTTTCCTCATAAATAAATTGAATCAAACAATAACTTTATTTGTGATAAGGTTCAAAATAGCTTTTATAGTCGAGTAAACGTTTCAGTTACGAAGTATATAAATTCCTTGCTATTGACATTCTGAATTTTTATAAGATTGGTATGAATTCTATGTTGCAAACTAGCTACATATTACTGATCTGTGGATGCAAATATTCGTAGTCCCGTATGGTGCCCAGTGTTGCCAACTCAGTGGATTTTCCACTAGATCTGGTGGTTTAGGCTTACCGTTTAGTGGACAAATTTTGGTTTTAGTGGCTAGTGGATTTTTCTAGTGGCTTAGGTTGTTTCAGTTAGTGGTAAGGTACCCCATTTAAGCACTAAAATTAATTAAATATAGGAAAGTACTTGACCGTTTACATTACAAAACAAGTGTATATTTTTTGATGTGTAGGCAGCACAGAACTGAGGTGGTGGTTTTCAGGGATTCCCCGAGAACAGTTTGTCAATTTCGAATAATTTTGATGAGGGACTTTATTCGTCTGAATACTGCCGTGCGTCAAGTTTGGTTTGAATTGAAAAGGTGTGTTTGTGATTATTTCCTATGCATTAGCGATTATTTATCAGAAACCGAATGAAATTATATCTGCTATCTTCAATTCTCACAGTCCGTACTAGTTTAAAAACGCGAGGGAAGATGCGGCAATAACTACATATTATTATTACCAAAAATCGTAGTACAAAAATAAGGGAATAAAGAAATTTATTATTCAAAAAATTGTAGAAGAAGCCTATTCTTCCGAACATGATTGTTTTTATGTCTCACTAATGTCTATAAGGATTTATTTTTGTTAACAAAAATAGACTACAATTTTGTAGTATAAATTACAGCCGATAATTGATGTTTTATTTCCAAATAATATTTTAAAGCATGTCTGCCTGGCATAATATGTTAGTGGTTTTCTGGTGGTTTGAGGGATCGCCGAATTTAGTGGTTTTTGGTGGATTACGACACCACAATTAGTGGGTTCGTTAAAATAAAGTTGGCAACACTGATGGTGCCGTACTTCTGCCAACTGCCGTAGTGATGCCCGTCGCTTTCAAGGAATTTATACCGGGATTATATTCTCTTCTCTCTGGTTGGTTATATTATCTTTGCTTTGCTGCCAATGCCCAATAATTGCCAAATGCCAAAAGTGAAAAGGCCGGAATTTCTGATTATTTTTAACCTATATAATTGTTTGACTACAAACTTTTTTAGAGGATTTTCCAAAAATACACTTGTTTTTAATTTCATACCTTCGGAGATCGGACAATCGTGGGCAAAGAGTATACAAAGAGAATATAATCCCGGAGAGTATAGTCGTGGGAAAATCTCTTAACATGTTACAAAACATTGTCAGCAATTTAAATCCTTAGCCAGTTTCATCAGATCAGTTGATAGGTTTTGAAAAATGGCACCGAGAAAGAATGATGAAAATACGGTAAAGAAAACCCCCAGGAAACGTGTCGTGAAGCCCAAACCGGATAAACCAAAACTGAGGACACCTACAATTGTCAGACTCAAAATACCTCTATCGCAGTTAGGTAAGTTTTGTTTAGTGCTGAAATCGCAATTTTTGGTTCTCAGATTACGTCTCTTCTAGGAAGTAGGAACATAAACGAACGCAAAAGATTTATGCCGACAAAAAAAACCGACTAGCAATACGGGACTTCTATTTTAGTCTCTTAATCAGCGTATTGATGTACTCATAATATCAAATTGCTCTTATTATCTTATTCAGAATAGTCATTGACTGATAATATTATTTTGTTTCAGGTCCTAACAGTATAACCCAAAAGTCAGGTAAAAAGCAACTCACTGACCAAAAGAAGCTCGAGTTGGCGAATGAAGGTCAGTTGCTATTTGGTAATCTTGTCAGTGAGAACATCTAAGTATCTTATTTCTAACTTTACTTTTTGAAATGATGCATCTTGTACTATACATCATATTCCAAGTTTTTGAATTAAAATTACGAACAATATTGAATATGTGATGCAATTTAGTGTGTAAATGTTGAGCTCATCACCCTGAGACATCAAATCTCATGTATCATAATTTCATATTGCCTTTAATGGCAACCACCCAAGGACAACAGTAATGCAAAACACCGTGTTGGTTTATCCTTCTTTCATGCAGCAACATTGAAATGGATTCATGTGACTTTGCTTAAGGGCATGAAACTCTGTGCCGCTTTCTCGCTCGCACATCTCAACATTTTTGAAACTAAACAATCTTACTAAAACTAAACTTAATATAATATTGAAAAATTGCATTTGGTGAATTTGCTGACAATAACATTACAAAAGTTTTGCAAAAATTTCATTTTGATTCACTTAAGTTTTCAAATCTAAAAATGGGATATTATGTTTCACCCATTTTCATGTATGAAAACCTGATCGGATCAAAATGATATTTTTGCCATGCCTTTGTAATGTTATTGCCAGCACATAATTACATTAAGTGATTGTTTATCTTTAAAAATGTTGAGATGCACAAGTGAGAAAGCGGAGCGGAGTATCCTGCCCTTATCGATAGTTTATGGTCTGCAGAAATATCATTTTGTCCCAGAAAAATGGGGCTCTTTGCTAATTATTTCCATGAGTGTGAAATTGTGGACCGCAACTGCTAGTAGTGTTATAAATTTATGGTTTTAATACTTTGCGTAGAAGAGAACTTCTACACAAGCTGATCCATGTATTGGCTGTTGTGTACCTAAAAATTATTATTTGTTAAATTACTCCCTGTACCTATCTAGCCCTAGTTTAAATATGAGTATGAATTAAACATACACATATTTAGCACACATTAGCTTCAGCATGTATAGTAATATGATTGACATTTGTAATGATTTATATTTACATCTAAAGGTCCCTGGTTTCGGCACCAATGTTGAGGTATTAGCAGTAGAAACTCACTAATTTACTTCAAAACTATATTTCGGTAGGCAAGGCTTTAATAGTGTTACACGTCCATAGGCAAACAGGGAAGAGAGAAATAGAACACCACAGACAACATAAGGTTGCCACTATACAAACTTAAATCTCCATTGTACCTAATATTATTTATGGTTTCAACACTTTATGATTTACAGTTGCCCTAGCCCAGTTGTCCAAAGATGCAGTAATTGATGAGGCTCCTCCGCAAGCTGTCCCTGAGCCCAAATTACCGACCACAACCAAACGCAAAAGAAAATGTCCAACAGAAGTCAAGGGTGGATCCAAACCTGTTAAACTTAAGAGAAATCTCACTCTCAACATCAACACTGAAGATCCACCACAAAGTGTTAACAAAGGTATGTGAAAGGTTTAAGAGCTATTGTTAAGGTAAAGCAGTGATGGTCTAGTGCAGCGATACTCAATGTGTGTTCCGCGGAACCCTAGGGTTCCACGATACACCTGTAGGGGTTCCACAAGAATTTAGAAAAAAGTTCATGGTACTTTTATTATGCTTATTAATAAAGAATACACTTTTAGTAAAAAGTATAGTTTTAGTGTAGGGTTCCGTCAAGTATTTCACTTTCCAAAAGGGTTCCGTCACCAAAAAGATTGAGAACCGCTGGTCTAGTGATTGTCCACCAATTTGTTGGTACAAAAGTTCAAATTCGCAATGAGCTTGAGGTTTTGATTTGATGCTAGTGTTTACCTAGCCAGCAACCAATATCAAAATATAAATCTGTGGCCAAGCACCTAAGGGCTTGAGAGTCAGCGTCACTGTCAACTTAGATTTCATCACCTAAGATGTTGTCATACTTAGGCCTCGTCCAGAGTGCACGGTTGTGACAGCGGGCTCGAAATATCAAACATACGAAACTTGAAAAAAACATTGGTTTTTCATAAATTAAAGTAACTTAACTTATTTTATTACATAGATAAATAAAATGTTATAAATCAATTTCAGTGGTGACTGCAGAAAAAATGCCAAAGAGAAAAGCAGTAAAAAAACCTGTGGCTACGAAAAGTGTCACCACAAATAACGGTAAATATTAAGGATAAAATTAGTAAAATAATAATATTAATAATAAGGGTAAGCTAATACTTGAAACTATGTATAAACAACTCTCATGCTGACTGCCAGAAATGGGGCTGGACTGGGCCTATAATGCACAACAGTTAAGTGGAGCAAGCTAGTCACAATCTTGTATCCAAGAGTTGGCACCAGAAGGCCGGAGTCCAAAGACCAGTAGGATAATATAAGCCTGCCATTGGGGCCGTATTGGACAAGATTTGCACAGGACAGAGCCCAATGTAGACAATTGGAAGAGGCCTATGCTATAAGGCACCCTGAGGAGGGACATGTAAAAAAAACTACGTAATATTATATTATTTATGTTTGTTTATAAGCAAATTTTTTAAAAACCCTTCTTTTAGATATAATAGGCTATATTATTATCCTACTTATATACCTTTAAAGAACATTTTTAATGTTTTTTTTTGTTTAAAGAACTGAGATAAGGGTTTTTACAAAATTTGCTCACCTCTGACTTATTTAAACATAAAAGGACAAAAATAATATAAAAGAATGTAATAAAAATCAGGAACCTTCTATTCTAAGTGCTTATTTCTATATTTCAGATGAAAAGAAAGCAGTACCAGAGGTCACAACAAAGAAACGAGGAAGAAAAAAAGAAATACCATTAACAAAAGCAAACGCCACAGACACAAAATTAGTCAAAACAGTGCCACAAGAACAAATCGTCATCAAAGAAGAAAAAATTGACCCCGTAATAGACAGCCCTAAAACACCTAAAAGCCAAAGGTCACAGAGACAGCCGAAGGTCGTCAAAAATATACCCAATGGCATGATAACTCGCCGAAATCCAAGAAGATTGCCCGCAAAAAAAGTAACAGCAAGCGTACAGAAGGATACTACGGTGTCCACAACGGTAGACAACGCGAGTCTCGTGTCAAACCTCGGAGAAGTGGCGTCATGTAAATCGTCGAGGAACTCCTCCGCGTCCAGTCTTTCGTGGACCCACGACATCTCCACGTCAAGTACTAACTGCGTCACCGTAACTTCCAACAGCGATTTCGTGCGCTTCAATAACAAACTGCCCGTCGTCAAGCTGATCCGAGAGAAGAAGCTGTCGAGCTCGTCGTCTTCATCGTCGGAGTCTTCGCAGACATCATCATCATCATCTTCATCACCGTCCTCGGAGTCTGAGGTGGTGGCGCCGCGAGAGCTCAATCTCAGTGCTTCCTCGCCTTCTGAAGTGTCGCCGCGCCCTAGTGTTCAATTGTGCGACGGTGGCGCGGCGAGTGACCGTCGCGTTGTGAGCGACTGTCGCGTGTCGAGCGACCATCACGCGTCGAGTGATCGTCGCGTTGTGAGTGATTGTCGCGTGTCGAGCGACCATCGCGTTGTGAGTGACTGTCGCGCGTTGAGCGACGGTCGCGTTGTGAGCGACGGTCGCGTGTCGAGCGACAATCGCGCGTCGAGCGACCGTCGCGTGTCACACAAAGACATCGACTTACTATCCGCCGCGCTCGACCAGCTAATGGCCTCGCTGCGCGAGATCGCAGCGGAGAACGAACGTCCGCGCGCCGCCGACCCCCGCGTCCCCGCTAAAGTGTACGACGCGGCGCGATACGAGTGCGACGTAATAACGCACGCAAGGAATTTACGACGCATTTTATCGGGGACTGAGGACGTCGTATTCGCGCGGCCGGCGCCCCCGCGCGCGCGCCCCCGCCCCTCGGAGGATCCCCGCCCCGCGCCCGAGGAGCCCCCGCCCGAGGACGCTAGCGGCCGGTACGATCAAAGCTTCGAGGACGACGACGCGCTGTCGCTGTTCGCTGAAAGCATCACGGGGATAGACTCGTCGCGCGTTTCCACGTCCGCGGCTGAAGAGTACGTCCCCGCGCCGGTCGCCTCGCTCGCACCCGCGCCGCGGCTCTACCGCCCGACGCGTATCGAAGCCACGCCCGCGGGCCCGCGGCCGCCGTGCGAGAAACACTCCGCTGATTCCACGTCGGTGCGGGCCGCGGTTGAAACGCGCCTGCACGCAGCGATAGACTTACGCGACTCGGATGCGCAAGCGCAAGCCCGCGTCGATCCCACTCTCTCGAGCGGTCTCAAGGCGGAGTCCGCGCCGGCGCTACACTCGATGTCGCTTAACGAAGTCGGTCCGGTGCACCCGAGCCGCACCGCAGTGGCCCGCGGCCGCTGCTACTTCTACATAACCGCGCAGTGCTATTTCGATAAGACGTGTAAATACTCGCACGCGCCGCCGGATGCGCGCGAGGTGCAATGGCGGACGGCGGCGATGACCGATAGCGCTTTCCTGCGCGAATGCGCGCTGGTCCGGGACAGTCCGGCGCTGCAGCGGCACGTGGGGCTGGCGCTGGTGGCGGAGGCGGCGCGGCGGCGGCTCACGCGGGCGCTGCTGGAGCTCACGTCGGCCCTGCGCGGCACCGCAACTCAGCCCGCGCTCGAAACCGCGCTGCTGCACCTCAACTCGGTCGAGCTGGACCCGGTGCAGGTGCTACGATATTTTAAGCGGCAGAATTCGGCGCGCAGCTGTCTCGCTCGCGCATCAACATTTTTGAAGATGATCAATTTAATATAATTATGAAAAATCGCTTTCGGTGAAGTTGCTCACAATAACAATACAAAGGATTAACAAAAATTTCATTTTGATCCACTTAAGTTTTCATACCTAAAAATGGGATATAATGTTTTACCCTTTTTCATGTATGAAATCCTGATCAGATCAAAATGATACTTTTGCCGTACCTTTGTAATGTTATTGCCAGCAACTTCACCGAATGTTTATTTTCATAATTATGTTAAGTGATTGTTTATCTTTGACAAAGTTGAGATGCGCGAGCGAGATAGCGGCGCGCCGTATTCTGATGCCCCTCAATCGTTCGCTTATTTAGTACTATGCGCGGACGCAGTCACGCCTGAGGGTTGCGAGAGGCAGGATGGGGGATGAAGACGAACGTAAGCTGACTTTATTGCCAGAATAAACAAAAATAAAAATTATATAGACTCAGTCTGCCGTCAACCGCGTCGAGTCAATCGCTGCTTCGTTTTCATCCGCGTGGAAATTCCCACAAAAACCCCGCGATTTCCCCGGACGAAAAGCCTCTTACTTTCCGACTCATAAGCTATCTCTTTACAAAAAACCACATCGATCCATTGCTCTGTTGCTGCGTGAAAGAAGTACAAACCAACAAACACGCTTTCGCATTTATAATAGTACGGATGGTTACAACCGTCCAGGTAATATGTACTAGAGGAGCTATGTGAAACAAAAGTCTTGTTCCATTTTTTATGTTTAAGCTAACGTCCGCTGCAGCTCTAATACTATAATTATGTCGTCTAACCAAAGAAATGAAACATGTAGCGCTAGATTGCGTCTAAGGTGTAGTTTTCTCGCGACCAAAAGGTCGAAAGCGCCGCTAATTTCACGGCGCTTACGCGTTTTGTTCAAGGAAGGACTGGTCCATGGACCGCAATGTGGCGCAAAATATGCCTGCGGCGTCGACTCTTATCTCTGTGGTTGCAACTATAATTAATACCCTTCCCACGCTTACAATCGCACGGACGTCAAATATGTATTTATTTATTTATTTATTCCCACACAATAACGTCAATTTACACCTTACTTTTAAAGCCAAGCATGAGTCTAAAGACACATGTACCATACTGCAAGGAATCGAAAATAAAAAGGTGTTTATGACTTGTAGCCACCCATATAGGCCGAAACCCGTGCTTGTGTGCTACTTCGTTGAGCGAACCTTATTTAAATACCCGGCGTTTCGAACAGTGTGGTAGACTACACGACATTTGTCTTTACAAATTGTTGTAAAGACGATAAATAAACGTTACAGGATTTGCTGGCGCCGCCGTTCAGCGACGCGCTATTCCGCGCGCTAGCCAACACGCAAAACTTCTCTCGTTTCCGCTCGGTATTCGCGAAGCTGGCGCGGCACGCTTCCGCTTCCAAGCTAGAAGTCCCATTGGACGCGGCCGCTCGTATCCTCGAACGGTTCTGCATTCTACCGAGCGACGAGCCGCTAGCCCGCGCTATGCTAGCTATCCTAGAGCGAACAGACCCGCGGATATTCCAAGGGGAGTCGATGTCGTCGCTCGAGGTGCAACTGGCTAATATAAGCGAGGATTTGCATAAGAAGTTTCTGGGGGCTAAGTTGCGAGCGCTCCAATTGCTCGGGCCGCCTAGCCCGCTCGCGCCGGAGCAACCGGAGCGAGGCGAGCGGTACACCTCGCCTGACACCACGCAATATGACGCTCTGGTGAGTTGCTTTCATATGTTTATTACGGGAATCTGCTGTAGAATTCTTGTGCACGCTAGTGCCTCTGCACTAGGATTCCCTATGTGGCAGCTATGGATACAAATACACTACACACATCCAACAGTCGAGAACAAACTTTAGGCTAAGATTCAGAGACGAATCTAAGCGTGGACTCACGCTTCCATACGTCAAAATTCTATACAGTTTTGACATAATTATGGAAGCCAAAGTCTACGCTTAGAATCGTCTCTGAATCTTAGCCTTAGACTCAGCACATAAAATCTACCCCGGGCAAGAATCGAACCCGAGGCCCTTCGCTTTGCAGGCAGGGTTACTATACTACTACTTAGCTACGGAGTCGTTTTCATGCAATTCACATTTATACTAACGATTAATGTGACACGTAAACTAGATATTTTGCTATTGATAGATTATTATTTGATCATCGACTCATCAGGGCTGATCTTTAGTGATGATGTTATCGGAAATGTCATATCAGAATTGTGTTAGACAATGGTTAGACACTACTTAAATCAGGATTTGTGGTTGCTCATATTTAATCGCTCGACTAAGGCATGTTTAGGCGTTAAACAGTGATTAACGCAGGTTTAACGTGTGTTTAATTTTTTTGTCTTAAGACCCAATGTTTACCTCTGCAATTGATATAAGTACCCGGAAAAAAAGAGAAAAAAAAACTAACTTACTCGGTTGTCTTATATTCCAGTGCAATTTACCAATATCACCGATGATAACTAGGGTGGTGGACCTAAAGCGGGCCCGGACGGACACCACCCTGGTGACTTTCAACCCCTCTGTGCCGCCTCCCAACATGAACCCTCCGAAGCCGTTGTTCGAGCACTGGCCGAAGAGTTCGCAGCCGCTGCGCCGCCCGCTCGTCCGGCCCGACGCGTCGGGCCGGACGGCGGTGCCGCCTCTCAGAACTGACGACAGAATGACGGCGAAGAAGCGGCCGATTACGACCAAATACAGTGGCCCAAATGTACGTACACAATAGAAATATTGCATGAAACACAAAATACAGAATTACTGTCGTTATACAGGTTGAAGAACATTACAAACACAATAAAAATTAATTTTACAAAAAAATAAAGTTTCCAGAATTCTACTATTTTATATCATCCAATAATAATTTAAATTATACTATCATATTCTTTACATTTCAATGAATAAAAAAATACATGACAACTATGTATTTAAAAGCAGTTTTTCACGGCCGAAATCAACAAAATGCATGTTTTTAGTACAACATTTCGGGCCGCGTGGAAAGTATGACGTCACGCGTTTAGCCTAATTTGTATGGGGCGTTTTAGCGCTCAGTAGGTACGCCCGACTTTGGTTCTCATTTTTGATGTTTTTGGCATCCAATTTCAATAAATAATATGAGGAAAAGATGGAAGATATTTGACAGGTCTAAATTTAGATTTACAGGTAAATAAATCCTTGGTAATTAGAACATCACCAATTGCATGGCTATTTAATTAACACTAAGTTAGTAGTGTTACCACAAAAAAACTATTTTTATTCGTTTAGCTAGACAGCGTCTAAAGATAAACGTCAAAAATGATTAGAAATGTCACAACAGAATTGTGTTAGACAACGTTTAGACACTACTTAAATCAGGATTTGTGGTTGCTCATATTTAATCGCGCGACTAAGGCATGTTTAGGCACTAAACAGTGATTAACACAGGTTTTGTGGTAAGACCCTAGTTAAGTACGAGCAAGTAGGTCGTTTCGAAAGGTCCAACTGTTAGACCTTAGTCCCTCTTAGAGTCTAACATATCCCTTTCTCATGTTCTTATTTGGAAAGAGAGAGGGAAATAAAAAAATCTACTTTATCAGGCAAATTCGAAACTTCAAAGAAAAGCTTCAGTATTTAATTAACATGATTTAATGATATTATTAGGATTGTGTTAACGACAAAACTGCTCATGTTGGCGGCTACTTTTAAAAAACCTGCGACAAAAAAAACTGATGGTCATCATCAAACGGTTCAACAGATTTTCATGAATCATAACTAAGGACAATCTCAATCAAGTCACCTTTCAAAAGAAAACAAACAAAATCAAAATCGGTCCATCCGTTTAGGAGCTGAGGTACCACAAACATACACACACACGTTAAACTATACATACATAAACTTATTGTATATTCTTTTTGTTTCAGAAATATCAGCGCATGACCGCGGGTGATTATTACGATTGATAATAATCCAGTCTAACGCGCCGTCCTAGTTTAGTTGTTAGGATTAAGATTTCTCTTAGTGCCTAAGTTCGGTTGCCAATAAGCCTAAGGCCTAAGGCAGCCTAAGGCTGGGCAGTGGACTCGTTCAAATCCAGTTTAACTAATAGTTTGACTATTTAACTGAGATATCTCTTAAGTGGCCTCGTAAGAAACGGGCAGCTGCATTTTTAACCGACTTTCAAAAAAGGAGGAGGTTATCAATTCGGTGGGTATTTTTTTTTTGTGTTTGTTACCTCATGTCTCCGTCATTTATGAACCGATTTGGAAAATTCTTTCTTTATTTTAAAGGATATACTTTCAGATTGGTCCCATAGAAATTTCATCAAAATCGGTTCAGTAGTTTGTCACTGAAGTCGGTTCGTAGCTTTTTTAAAGCAATTTTTTTTTCTTACGGTTCTTGTTTGCATTTATCTGTGTTCGTACTCTGTGTTCATTATAGGCTTGACCACTGCTGAGCAAGTCTCCCGTCGAGTCTATTCTTTTTTTAAGGTATTGTCCATTGTCTCGAGTGAAGTGGAGACGCAGTCGAGGATGGCTGCACACTAATTCTGATACAGTTAGGGGAAGCAGGGGGAATGCCGTTCACTTAAGGAAAAATCTTTGTATTGGCTATATTACTACTATGTATGTAGTGATGATTCACAGATTGAACTACGACTACGAGCTAAAACTACGATTGAACCTATTTTTTTATTGGAATATTAAAACTGACATTTCTTTTAAAACCAAGCATGCATAAATTTCCTTGTGCTTTCTTTCACACACAAATTGTATCTAATATTCGCCAACTTTGGTCCAATTTTACTCACAAACATTCTAAAACAAAAGTGTTTTTGATAATTTCCCCTTAAAGATAAAAAAAATAACGCACAGAATTAATCGAGAGTTAAACGTACTACTTAAATGAAAGAGAATACATAGATTATGTTCACTTTTACACATATAAACATTCTTGAACAGAAATGTTTTGTTAATTCCGCCCACAGATAAAAATAAAACATAAATGAGACTTAAAAATGAAAGAGACAATACGTAGAATAAATAGTCAGATTTGTGCAAAATGAGAAACCAAAGAAGTGATAAGACTACTTAGTCCAATGATTGACAATCCTATTATTATTTATATATTTATTAATTTATTAAATTTATTTGCGCCAGTCAGATGACTATCTCACTAAAAAAAACATAAAGTAAATTTCGTCAGTATTATGTATGAATGAGTCTATTGTCTTGATTCGCTCACCTATTTGTGTACATGAACATTTGTTTTGAAAAATATGTCAAACAAAAGTTATTCCTTTGTATTTACTCAGCACGTTAGCTAATTCCTGATTAAATATTATATGTAGGTAGGTATGCACCACGCAAATCAACTAACCAGCTCGTGAAGAAATGTAGCCGTCGGCTCTCGGACTAAACTGTAAAAATGTACCTAAATATCTTTGTAAACATACCGATTTCGATTTGGTATCTACAATAGTAGATGGTAAAAGCTCTAGTCACTGTAAACTAGATCACATGCACAGCGTAAGCAATACAAAAAAAAAATTGTTCTGAAAAATAGATTCAACCACTCAATGGTCACTCAACATACTTTATCCACTTTCATGTATTGACGAAATTGATAAATGTAGTTTTTCGGCTTAAATATTCTGTTTTACACGTACTAAGATAAATTTTGGGAAACAAAACAACGGACGGCGGACCTGAAACGGGATTCGAACCCGCATCCATTTGGATATCTTTGGAATAGTTTTACTAAGGCGCAAGCTAAATAGGATGCTGGCGCGGACATGCCACGGGCGTCTTTCCATCGCATTCAAATTTTCGTATCAAATGCACGGAAATAAGGTCGCAATTTGAACATACCGAATGGTATGGAACAGATGCCCCTATTCATCCATACGGTGTGTCTGCGCCTGCGCCAGATCCTAAATTGGCTTACGCATAACATAATCAACATTCGAAACAAAAATGTGTATATATTATTTTTCTAACATAAAATAATGTACAGAAATAAGTTTGACAGAGTTTACATTGTATAATATTATATCTACGCCAAACATTTTCCGGTGTGTATATTGCTGCGAGACCTGCGAATTAGCTAATGATATTGTAATTTATGGTTTTATATTTGTCTCTTATACCTAATATAGGGACCTAAATAAATTTGTTGTTATAAATATGTCATTGGTTGGAGATAAAGCTATTTGTTTATATTATTAGACAAGTATAAAAACACTGCGCTTAGGTCCAGCGGCAGGTGTACAGGGGTAAGAGGGACGGGGAGGCGTATACTCAGACCTTCATAAAGTTTGGCGCGAGTAATAGGTACATGTTATATTCACTGTTAATGGCGATAACTTGCCAAATGTGATATTAAGAGTAAAAAAGTTATTAAGCTCAGTTTTGTTAAACTTAAAGCTAGGTTTAGTATTAATTTTAAGTCGTAACTTCCAAAACTTTTTTTATGGCTAACGTGGACAGCTTGAAAATGTGGCCGAGCCTTTAGGATCAGTTCAGGGGTCAATCTAGACTAAACTAGACAAAGTGACTTTCTATAATCGTTAAAAATACCAACCCTGCAAGTAACTTTACGATGGACAAAATTGACAGTTTGAATAGTTAAAATTAGAAGTAGGCATGCCCTTGTTGATTTTTTTTCGAAAACGAAACAGTCTCTTTTAACCGACTTCCAAAAAAGGAGAAGGTTATCAATTGTGTCGTAAAAATAAATAATTGTAAATAGCAGGTTGTACAATAGATAATTGTCTATTGATTCATTCTGCTGTTTACTATAATTTATTCTGTGCGTATTTTGAGCATTCTCATCTATCTTCAGTGAATGACAGCCCTTAGGCCCGTAAACTCGGCCTTACCTTTCAGAGCCATCTCAAGTACACTCTGCTACACAATAGATGCTCTTACATTACGAAAGTACTTTTTTTTTTATTTAGCCAAAGTCCACTAAATTACCCGAAAAAATATGGGTAATAGTTTTTCTAATAAACAACACTGATTTAACTGTAAAACAGTTTCTAATCATAGATTTAAGCCTACTTTAAGAATGATACAGATGTCTAATGTTGGAAAGTAATAAACGGTCCTTGTAAACGGGGATATAGATAGGGTATGCAGCTATGACATTAGAATCGACCTATGGCAACACTATTTACACTTTTTTTTTTTATCTAAAAAATGGTTTTTGATTTCCAAAATATATTCCATCTTTTTCTCATGTTGGTAAGTAGTTGGAAATAAACCTAATGATATTAAAATTAGTTTAAATTTGGGCCTATCGGGGTATGTATTCCACATTTGAAATGGAATGTATCGGTAGCTAAATAAGCTATAACAAGTTTTGCAGTCAACAACTGAATCGGACTCTTGTACGGCCAAGTGGCCTATACTTATCAGAATTTTTAGGCTGGCCCTAAACCCTCCAACAGGCGATTGATTTATTGAACGAAGTTGATACTTACAACTTACAAAATTATATGTGAAACTTACAAAATTATACGCTTTTGCGTACACGCCATATTAGAATTAGCGTTTTTTCCACTTACGAAAATATCGTTCCTTTAGATCAGCCGGTCTAGAGTCTAAACTGGTCTAAAGTCCTATCGTCTACAGTCTAGACGATAGGACTTTCTGCAATGAAGTAGGTATTCATTGTCATCTTAGCGAATTCTTATGTCAATTCCATTCTAGATCCCCTGAGGTACAGATCAAATGGCAAAAAACAAACACATTTTTTTGCTATAATTGGCGCCTTGGTCCTATTGATTTTTGCCAAGTAACCTTTCGATGGTGTGAATTTTTGGAAGAGGTTCGGACGGTGAGGACTCGAAATACGTTTGAATGTTGCACAAATCAACGAGACTATCGAGACATTTCTTCGCAAAAAAATTATAATTTTTTCAGTTGTTTTTTATTAACATAAAAGTGCCTTAAGCATTTCCTTATCGACTTTCTCAAATTGCTGACACTATCCAGTATTCATAGTATTGTGGTGTTGTCATCGAGATACTAACCCCGAGAGGTGAAATACTGTACTATCCGATCTCACAACAATGTATTGATTTTGCTAACTATTATCAGCGCATGGGAAATCGGCGCGAGGCGGTGGCTTAGCCAATCAGAGCGCATTATGTCTAGGCAAAAATGGTGGAATTTATTTCGTGCAAATCAAACGTAACTACACCTCTTGAGGTTAGTATCTCGATGCGTGTTGATTATCTTCTGGGTACAAATAATGTGCTAAGTATAGCCAGCTTTTGTACATTTTTTATTATATTAATAAGTAACGTGTAAGATACATCCTACGTTAATATGTACCTAAAATGTAAGTAGTATGTAAGAGGTGTTGTTATCAGTACAGCTGACTTGTATCATTTAAATAAAACTTTCTATTATAAATTTCTGTAATTTTATTTTCTGAATTACATGCTTATTTACACGCTCGGATACCCCTGCACTAGGGTACCTTGAGGTACACGTGTCATGAACATACCAACATTCAAAATACGAGAACTAACTTTATGTTAACTAAAGTAGTCTAATTCGTCAATTTCTCCAATTTTTTTGTTTAGAAAGAGATAATGAGATAAATCGAATTAATCAATCTTCTAATTTTAAACAAGTTACCTAGCCCTATTGAGTTTAAAAAAAATTTCATTTCACCACTTGCTGCTCAACCGACAGGTAATTGGGGTTAAAATTAAACAACAATCTGTATTCAAAGAAAGAATATTTATTTCGTAAAAAGTTTTACCTCTATGGTACAATACAAATACATACACGTTGGAAATAACTACCTACCTACAGTAATCGCCAACCTTAAACGCGCTTCGAAATATCGTCAGCTGTTGTCAACGCGGTAACATAACACAAAGCGAAATGGGATGTACCTATTCTTTATCTTGCTCAAGCATTTACGCAAATAATGCTCCCTGCTAAAAGAAGGATTCCTGCTTTACAGCCAGAAATAGACTTCTAACGAGGTGCGTTTAAATTTGACTCTTACTATACCTATGTATATTTTATAAAAAAATACCTTAATGAAAAGGTATAATAGGCAATGAGGCAGATAATACATTATACAAATAAGTACATCACGGTTTATTTTTAGACGGGGCAGTAATGGTATCCAGTTTTTCCGTAAAGCCTATTTTCTTGCAGAATATAGATCAATATGTCTTCAAAAGTTAGAGTCCAGAGTCTTATCTTCAAGCGTTTTTCTATAGCTCCAACATGTAATTAAGTTACGTAACCTTACTATAGCGACTATTTACTGCCCCATCTAAAAATGACACCCTGTATAAATTTCTGAGTTTATTAAAGTACACACAAAAAACTGGGTACAAGGCGACGAGAGCCACAGTGCATTGACCAAGACTTAAAACACTAGCTGACACTGCTCAATAATTATAAACGCAGACGACGCTCACAATCAGCCCATTGACAAGCAGAGCAGTTTGCTGCCAGCTAAAAAAATCAATTATGCCAGGTCAGATTTTTAATTAAAAAAAAAACGAGTAGAGATCGTAGAAGCGAATTCGGTGAGTCTCTTTCACTACCTCTAACCGCTGCAGTCGGACTAGGTTTCTACCAACTCTACGTTAACGATATGCGTCAGCGGTGATCATGGTTTTAGCAGGGTCCGTGATTGATGCTTATCCATCAATCATGAATTACGTGTACGGGCCGCCTTATGCCTTGATTAAAACTGACTCAAGAGCAGCTATAGGGACGTACCGATAGGACTTGGTAGATTTTAAAAATTAGAAAATGCCCTACCACACTGGTCCATGTTAAAGTTTCATCATGATGTATTCTTAACTCAAGCGCACTGCAGGAATCGAACCACCGACCTGCAGATCGGCAGCCAACGTCAATTACCACAGCTATCATATCGCTTCGTTGCTATTTCATTTTTTAATTTAATTGTATTCTAATGCATGGACTGAGTTCACATTTCGAGAATTGTATAATAGTAATTGAATTACATAAAAATTATTGTCACAACATAAATCTATCATTTGTAAGTATATGGACCATCAGTCTTGGTATCAGCATTTTATATTTATTGATAAATAATTAATTAAAACTAATCGGTAGGCAAGTAACTAGTAAAACTAAAATTACATAACTTATTATTAAAAGCCCCAATAATTCATAATACATTAGCCTCATAATAATAAATATAAGTATAGATACTATTTATTAATAGTTGCCAATCAACGCCCAGTATCGACATCTGAAAAACTTCCCTCGATATTCCACTCATCAAAGATTTTTATCCAAATTCTATGTGTGTTGATCAAAGTTCTTTGACAGAAGCCCATTCCACTCGTCACTTAAAAGAAGTAAAATGGGTCTTAAAAATCTCTTTCAAACAAAAAAACATTTTTAAAATCGATCCCAATTGACGGAGAAATCGGTGAACAAACATACGTAACATACAGTCGAACACAGAAACTCCTTCTTTTTTGAAGTCGGTTAAGTGTTTTTTTTTTCAACAGAATATAAAACGAACGTTTGTGTCAAGTGCCGATACTGAACACATTACCTGTTACAGCGCGGCTCGTTATCCTAAGTATTGTCTTAGCATAAGCGTATTATTATAATAAAGTTAAATTAAAAATGAAACAACTGTCTTTTACCCAACACAGACAACACCCAGTAAGAGCAGAAAGCCCAACAATCAATCTTTGGATATAGTACTGCAAATGTGGCGTGTAATACGACAAACCAACGGTGACAAACCAACAAACGTATAACCTTTCGCATTTATTATATAAGTATGGATAAAGCACCACAAGTTTGAACAAAATGTTCTAGATTACTCGATAAGTACTCAGAAGCGGTCTCAATAGTAAAAAAAACCGGTTACTGGTTTTTTATTTATCAGTAAAGTGGTCTCGTTCAAGAAGGTTGAAAAACACTGCTTTAGGACACAACATGTACTTTTTGCAAAAAAGCATATATATATTATTTAATTTGGCTCATATAATACTGGCTATGCTAATACTTATTTTAATTCAATCACACTTTTTTTTCTTTTAATACCAGATTTAATATAATAATGGTACCTTAGTGTAAAAATAAGGCCAATAGTGTGTACATAAGTAAAGAAAACAAGTGAAAATAATGTGTGAGATTCACAAAACAATAATTTTCCATTAAACACATAATTGCATAAACAGGTACATAAACTTAGGTACTTGTTTAAAATATCGATAATGAAATCAAATATATGGTGTTTTTTTTATATTATTGCATTTAATGAAAGTAAGAGAATGACACGCAAGGGTAAGTAAGGGCAAGGCTGTAATACTACGTTGCGATAAAGCGTTGAAAACAAAAACTGACCATTCGTTGCGGCAACGCAAAGTACTTGTATCAAAAGAGTTGTTCTGTTTTGGTACTAAATTTGAACCAGGCTATCAGTTGGTTTTTTTGGAATGAGCTCTCAAAATCTAGATATTCTGAAATGAAATCATAATTTTATAGGGCTGCGATTTCCTGAAAATACATAGTTTTATTTTAGTACGTGAACGTGAAACGGAACGCAATTTCTCGAGATGGAACGGTGTTGCCAGCTTCTTTTTGGCTGAAGGTGCTAAAGACCATCGACAATAAAAAAAGATTGACAGAATAGATGACAACACAGCTTATTATTTGTCAAAACTGTCAATGACGTGACGTTTCCGAGAAGCCAGCTCCCGAATTACGACCATACAGCAGGATGTTTACGAGAACATTTTGCTTGGCAAGCACAGCGCGATGTTTCACCCTATGATAATAAAACTGAAGATTTCACGTAATTTCATTCAACGCGCAGGAGCTCGATAAGCCATGAGTTACAAAAGTCAGTCAAACGACGAATATAGCACCAATGCATACAATACAAAATTTCACGATCCTAGCCAAGCTATTATAAGGCAGCGTGTAGCGTAGCGACGAGAAACACGATAACCAGCCATAAACCTCAAACGTAGAAAAAAAGGTACTTATTTTAAAATGGCGGCACACATCTATTAAAATAAACAAAATTGAAGTGTCTGTTTTATCAAAATAGCTTTTTACTAAATGCATATGAAAGTATATACGGTACCTACAACAAATCAACCATTTTTAAAATTTTTGCGTCTGTCTGGCTCTCTTGTTTGTTAATCTCCGATACGGCTGGACCGATTTTGATGGCAGATAGCTGAAGTTACAAAGAGTAACTTAGGCTACTTTTATTTTAGAAAAAGAATTAGGGTTCCGCGCAAAAAAATAAAACCCGTTAAATCTAATATCTCCGCGCGGGTGACACCGAGGGCAGCAGCTAGTAGTAAGTATATAAAAAACTAAAGAGTCCGTCTGTCGTCACTACGCTTATGCGCTGCACGCTTACGTAATTTTTTTTGTTGACACGACCTTTCCTACCAGCCACATTTATTTGTATTATAATTATAACAAGCGGTGGGATTACATATTTTTGCGTCGCGTTCACGTGTTGACCGTAGCTCAGTGGAACAAGGCCCGCGGACGCTTCTTAGCGAGGATGTGCCATGAGTGAGTCACGCCTTTGCGCCTTTTTGGTGACAATCTGTAGCAACAAAGTATCGTACATTATTTAATTAGACACCAAAACTGAATACAGCCAATGAAACAATAGAGTTTACATTTTTACAGTTAAGGCGGTCTCTGAAGCAAAACATCCAGTTCGCTAAGGGGCAGAAATTAGTTAGTTTTTAAAAATATGTTACCCATGGTCTGGCGTGTCAGGCATGTAAGGCGACATCCTGAAGTCTCGACTGTGTGGAGTCTCGATCCCAAAAGGACTGTACAGCTTCGCAGGACTGCGCCCCAGCACCTGAAGCATTCAGGTGAATAATTTAAATAGGTAAAAGCCTCAGTGGTACAGCCGTTATGTCAAGGGTACTACAAGTTTTGTTGCACATGTGGCTAGTGGGTTTGATCCCCGCAATAGACAATAGTTATGCAGGGCTATTACAGACAGTAGCTAGGGTTGCCAATTCTCCTGGACAAAGGACATAAGATTTTAAAATCTCCTGGCTTCAGCAATGCAGGTAAAATCTCCCGGATATGGCCTGCTGGCAGTGGTTTTCAGGGAACTACGGTCCGAAAGTTGCAATCGGCCAAATGAAATGTAAACACACATTTTGATTGTTTCTAAAAAAGGGCATTACAAAAATAAAAAATATATGACTTTTCTTACATGTTTTTCACCACCCGCATTTCTGATCAACTGAGTTATAGTGTCTCATCAATCCAGAACACAAACGTGTTTGCAGACTACACAAGCAAAATGGCGATACCCCCCAAAATAGACACTAACAAAAAGGTTAGTTCACTGCTTGTCAAATCTGTTGTCTTTATTTAAAAAGTTACCTGTTTTTTCTTCATGACGGGGGTGGCTGGTGTTCGGCATGGAGACCCAGTCTCGGCAAGTCTGTGTCTACGCCTCCCACCAATTCGGAAATGCTGTGTAATTAACAAACTGTATGTTGAAAATGTAGACCTTATCGGTCTTACCACATAAAAGAAATACACTTTAAACCTGTGTTTGACAGTGTTTAATTCCTAAACATGCCTTAGTCGCTTATTTAAATATGAGCCCCCACAAATACTGATTTAAGTAGTTTCTAATTGTTGTCTAACTCCTTTCCATTGTGACATTTCTAATCTGTGTAACTATTCAACTGTTAGGCAGTGTTTATAAATTATATCTATTAACCAATTTAAGTATTGATTTTAAGCAGCTTGTAATTACAAAACAACATAGATGGGCAATACAGGTTTTACTTTATTGAAACCATAACAAATATGTAACTTAAAAATGTTTGCACAATGGGTGGGCGAATTGGAAATGTAATGCCCACCACTTACTGAATCCAAACTACTATAGAATAAATAAATAAAATTAAAATTGTAGTAGTGTATGTTGTCTGTAAAATTAAGGTAGAGCAAAGAAAATTATGGAAACAGATTTTTGGATCTAGTCAATTACTTGGTTTACCTGTGATATATTCCCGAATGTGTTCCGGACACTTCTTATAGTCCTAGATATCTTGTCGGCACCGGACTGAAGAGCACGACGAGAATTCGCGAATGAGCCAGTCTTAAATATGTTTTTATTATAGCATCCATCAACGTTTTTAAAACTCTCCCGTGTGGGGGAATCGATCGCTAAATCTTTCGCAAACGGATCCTTCATTTTGTTTATATAAGCGTTTGGTGACTGAAGTTTAGTAAATAGATCACGAAAACACGCAACTAACTCAAGTTTAAACGAAATAGAAATAACATTTTCATACACATTTGTATAAAAATCCTAAAAGTATTTTTACTTTCGACGTCCGTTGAACAGTCGTTGACTCGTTGACACAGATCACAGACTACTTAGAGGTACTCACAGATTAATATATTATATATGTAGCTGGCTAATCGTTGACGCCTAACCTGACGGACGACGGTGACGGTTGATTGGTTGACCGTTGTACTATAGGCTTGGGCAAAAAATATCGATATACAATATACTCTGTGATCGAAATTTTTTCATAAAATTATCGATATATTATATTCATATTTAAATATGATAGTGTGTTTATATGTTTATTGCCTGATTATAACACCTTAAATCTCTAAAATCTAGATGGTCGGTAATCAGTAAGGAATTATGAATACATCGTGGAATGTGGGAGGTTTCTACCTCCCACAGTCTTTCTGGACTCAGCTTAGCAGACAATAGACATGTCTGGGTTTTCTAAGCATTGAACTTGATAAGAATGGCATCTCCCCAATCGGATATGACCTTCAGTGTCAAGTTCATTCGATTAACAAGGCATGGCCTCTCTGAAAGTCTGCCCACCGCTAGCTAGTGGTGTGCAGATTAAGCTTAATATTTAATAGCAACTCTGGTTTCGTATTTAATGTTACTAGATATTCCTGACATGATCTACGTCCCGTGTTTATTTTTAAAAAAATCCCGTCGTAATATTAATTAAATCCAATATAACCAAATGAATGCTTTTGTTTTGTCTAATGTCTTAACTGTATATGAAAATCAATTGTGTATGTGTGCGCGTGTGTATATATGTGGTGGCCAACGGAGTAGTGCCAGCCACCCCAATTGTATTGTTTTGTTTTTATTAGTTAAAAGTTTTTAATAAGGCATCAATGGGTTTTTTTTTAAATAATCATGCATGACAATTATAAAGTTATGTCGATATTTTTCAATCTATAATTATCGATATTGTATAAAATATTGTTTCCAGCATTAGTTGTGCCGTTTCCTTTTTTATAAACTGACAGTTCAACGTACAGAAATAAGAGCTGTCACTTTTGAAATGGGGAATACTTTGACACTAGCAGAAAACGAATAAGTAAAAAACGCCGTCACCGAAAACGAGAAAAAAATAAAAAAAAGATATGATAAATTTTTTTTTCGCCCTTTTTGGGCAGGCTAAAGTCATAAGACCAAAGACCATACCCGACCGCCTAGTCTAACGTAGAAAAAACTTTCTAACATTGGTGAGTTAGGAGGATAATTTCATTTGTTTAATTTTTTCATAGTCAAATCCAGATAATTTTGCCTTCAGTTCTTGCTATAGTATATTACTATATTGTCCTCGTCCTTTTCAAGAGGTTCCTAAACCTTTCGGAGAAGATATGATAATAATACAATGTCAGAGTTAGACTGTGAGTGTCAACTTCAATATTGACATGATTTGATAATTGATAATTTGATGTCAGGATCTGAGTATCTTATCTTGAGGTTATGTTGTATTTAAAATCTACTAATCTGGTATCTGGGGAAAAATCTAATTAATTTGTGTTCTATTCTATTGTCCGTATTATGTTGATATAAAATGAACTGATTACAAACACTTCTATATACTTTTGTGGTGAGCAAGTGTAGAAACAAAATTACAATTAAGCACAATGACAGAATACAGAAAACCACCGACAGATCCTCAGTTATCTAAATTTATGGAGAGAAGTGACTATGACGCCCTTGCCAAATATCTAGTGGGGAACCAGCAACGATGGCGCGAAAACATTATAATCCCGAGGATACTGGGACCTGTGATTATTAAAACGGATGAGGAGAAAATGATAGAGGCAACGGTTGAAAGTTGCCCCTTCAAATCTTTGACCAGCTGTATCATAGGTATGCTTACAAATTACTTTACCGCCAAAAGTAATGCTTTACCTATAAAGTAGTATACACCATTATTACTGGGTCGTAGAACTAACTCTTCTGTGAATGTCCGTCTGGATTAGTACCACCGCTTTGCTCGTGAAGTCTGCCGCCAAGCAGTAATGTGCAAGCATTACTGAGTTCCGGTTTCATGAGCAAAGTAGCCAATGGAATTACAGGGCTTATGAGACTTAATACCTAATGTGTCAGGGTAACAAGTACACTGCAGCACCCGCGCAGGTATTTGTGTGTCAGTTCTGAGTGGCAATGTATTTGTTATAGGCTGGCATTATGCTTACCATCAGGCAAGTGACCGGCTTGTCTCGCTTTTGTTAGTATAAAAAAACCTAATTTTATAGTCTACCCTAACAAACGATAATTTTCAAAAATGAATGATATTAGACTCTTTATAATTAATTCTCAAATCGAAGCGAGCAAAAGAAGTTGACAAGAATGTAATATGGAGTTAAATAAAGATTTTACTGTATGTATTGCATGATTTAATTATTTTAATTCCCAATGTTTTAAACCCTTTGCAGTATTTTTGGTAAACATGTAGACTGAACCTAATAAAGTAGTACCTATACCAAAAAATTTCTAAATAAAACATTCATAATAAATGCAATTGAAGTTGTTTAGTTAATTCATAATACAAAGAGGTTTTTTTTTTTTATTAGGTAAAGTTTGTTCTACATAATACATTTCAAAATTCTTTAGTGCATACCAAACCAAAAGAAACATTATTTAAATAAATACCTAACTGCAGTTTAGTGCAAGGATAAAAATAGATAAATTTGTTGCTGTACTGAATATTATTAACCTTTCAGGTTATGGTCTTGGAGCTGCAGTAGGTCTGTTCACATCTTCCCTCATGCCCAATGTCACAGACACCACAGCCCCACAGAGTCAGAGTGCTAGAGAGATCCTCAGAGAAATGAAAACATCCATGTTGAGCTATGCAAAGAACTTTGCAATGCTCGGATTAGTTTTCTCAGGCATTGAATGTTGCATAGAAACTAGTAGAGGAAAATCTGATTGGAAGAATGGGACTTATGCTGGTGGTGTTACCGGAGGATTGATAGGGTTGAGAGGTTTGTATAATTTATTTTTAGTTTTGAATCAATTTTGGCTTTGTAGGTGAGTTTGATCATTACTTGAAACCCTACATAGAGCTTGATTATTTGGTGAAGAAAAATAATGTGATGCAACCATAATAGTACTTGGTTAGCTAAGTACCCACCTGTTGGATTGTAATGGGCTGATGTTTTTTTTTATTTGCAAATATGGATACAATAATTGGTAACGAAGGTATAAGAAACAAATACAAAACATCATATTTAACCTTTCGACATGCAATACACAACAGAATTTTTTTTTAAGTACAAAAGTTATGTGTAAAGACTTATTTCTTCTTTTTCAGGAGGCTTAAGAGCGGGGTTGTTTGGTGCAGCTGGCTTTGCTGCCTTCTCCACTGCTATTGACTACTACATGCACCAACGAGGAACATAGAATGGTTGTTAATAATATAGTTACAAATTAGATTATATTTGTGTGTTTTAATTTAATATAATTATATTTAGGCTAGTATGGGTTGGCATCACATTTAAGCTGTTTAGTTACTTTCCTTGATAGGTCACATTCGATAGTAGTGCATCTAGTCAGTTTCCTTAACTCCTTTTGTATGAGGGAGACCTATGTTCAGCAGTGGACATCTTTCGACTGATGATGATAACAACTTATGGTTGTAGGTTGACAACAATGTTTAGTTTTGTAGGATTTTTTTACATTTTTAGGTTATAAAATATATCAATATTTACCTACTATAACAACTGCGATATATGACGTGTTTATCAAGAAAATAGGCTGTTTTAAAGATTTTCATGCATTTTTATTTTAATAATTAATTACTAATCAACTGAAATCAACATTTTTCCTTTACCCTGTGACTTGTATTTAAAAAGCTTTTCTTTTCTTCTAGATTTCCAATGTTTTGTGTCTTCTTTAGAAATTATGCGATCTCCGGTGACAGCAACTGCATTTATTTTCTCTGAAAAAATAATATAATAGGTTACATTTTTTTACTACGATAAATTATAACGGTTGAATGTTTGGTCTGTGCACTACAACCTTCGCAAAGCCATACAACACCGCAATGAAGAAGTAGTTCAAGTGCTTATGGGGTTAGGAAATGCGCAATCCACGGCAGATAATCACCAATCACCCCACAATCCCGTAATATATAGGTATAAAGATATATATTTTAACGCGTCACGCTGCGTTAAAATAACGTCGTGTGCACAGCTCCTTAGGTTTGCTTCTAACACACATGTCCCTTGTAAAAACCTGCCACAATAATTTTATTTCTTTTGTATTACTAGAAAATAAAGTACCATTTTCATCCAAATCAACCTCATCTGGATCTATTTTTCTCCGTATCTTTTTCATTTTCTTAGATTCCATATTGTGTAGCTCCGTGTAGGTGTCTTGTGCTTCCTCGCATGTTAAATAGTCTAATGATTCTTTGAAGAGCTTTACACCTCCTTTTGTTTTACGCTTTCTGAAAACATAATGTTATTGCTTATTCAAAATGTTGAAATAAATTGCTTATTGCTTCATAGCTAAGTATTACTTCCTATTAATATTTAAAATGCGAAAGTGTATGTGTGTGTGTGTGAATGTTTGTTATCATGTCTCTCTGTAAGTACTAAACTGATTTTGATGAGATTTTGAATGTCGATAGTTTAGGTTCTGGAATAAAACATAGATTATAAAGATATATATCACGCAGGCGAAGCCGCGGGCAGTAGCTTTGCATTACATATACTTTTTGAGCTTGTAGATCCACTGTAAGGCATCTAAGATGTTTACTTAAGTTTTTACTCTATATTTTGCAACTGTGGTCTAGGGTATTTCTGTTTTATGGGTGACATGCATTGTCAAGGATTTGGATATAGACAACAATTAAAAAAAACCTTTTTGCTATTATGTCTGAGGGATTTAGTAAAAAACTATCATCGTTGCCCTAATCAGCATTTTAGCCTGCCAGCCTTTCAGTATTATTTTCACATTTCATTTCTAATTTTACATTTTATTATTCTCCTATGCTTTATATCATGCCAGAAGATAAACAAACATACAGGTTAAGCAAATAAGTTTGTTTATTTGAATTCATTTTTCTAGAACTTACTTTTTCCCTGGGTTTTCCACATCAACAAATTCAATTTTTTTGTTTATTAATGCTGAAATCTTGGCTCCTATTTGCTTTTGTAACTCTACCGGCACCTTTACATCATTGTAATGGCTTGCAACATCTAGGTACCTTTCTGATTTAAGTTTGACAGCACCTGCTAAAAGAATATAATTACTTATATTATTCTAACTGCAGTTTGAATTTGTTGAAATTGGTCTGTATACTCCAAAAGGTTTTCAAATGATCTATGTTCTTTAGCGAAAAAAATTCTCCATGAAAAGTGGTCCAACATTTGGAACAGGTCAAAATTAATCAAAAAGGAAGATATTACAGTGATATTCAGCCTAATATCCCAGCTTTTTTTTTAACTAAAATATGTCCCCGTCTGGGTTATGTTTACTCTCCGACTAAAATTAGGGTCAGGGAGCATTCTCGCTGTGAGTGTGGTCTAGATGATGGAACCTGATGAACCTTAGACCATATTTTCTTCTGCTATCCTAAGTTGTCATTTTCTCTATATGATATCATAAGTCCTGATAACCTTCAAGTTTTTAACTTTAAATGTCTTCTCTCATATGTCTTTACTCCATTTGATTATGGTAAGTACAACGCCAGCCCATAACAATCCACTCTCTGATTCGTGACTTTGGTTTCAGAAGAGTACTTCGCATTTACTTGCAACAGTTATAATGCGCTTGGCTGCAGCCGCAGAAATATTAATAATATGTTGTACTACATATGTACAAGGATTATAATATAGAAAATCAGCCTTTTTGGAGGACTTCTTGGAGAATTTTCAAAGTTGGCGCTAAGAGAAGCCGTAAAAGAAAACTCTCTTCTCTTAAAAGTAGTATAGCTAGGACATGGATGTAACTCAATTATATTACCTATAATGTTTATATTTTACCTTTTGAATTCCTGTTTGAAGACTGTGTTTTTGATTCATTAATCAAATTGGTGAATGAATTGTCTACAGCTTCTTTGAACCGTGATAAATCTTCTTCCTCTGAAGAGTCAGACATTTTATTGTATGATTCCAAAAGCAGAGGAAAATAAAAAAGAGAATAAATCAAAAACTCGTCTCAGATTTCTCCGACCAAGTATTACAACCAAACCATGAAACCAACGTGGTATCCCTTAGTAGTTTGTGGAAGCAAACAAAATACAATTTTTAAAATTTTAGGTTATACCTATTTATTTTTGTTTACGATTTTACGAAGACGTAAGACAGCCGAGAGGTGACAGCTATGACCAGTGTTGCTATCGTAAAAATCTGAGGCACAAATTATAATTGATCTGCAGGCTATTCCGTATCTCGGTTGACAACTCAAAGTGATGATCACTTGGCAAAGTGTACAACGATGAACTGTCAAACAGCTAGTTTCGTATTGGCTAACCTCAGTTATCAACTTGGATGACGTCATGAGCACCGAGTTTCGCGGTTAGTCACTTGTTAGTCACCATAACTCATTTTAACAGATGTTTCTGTATCGATAGTTTAAAATTGCGATTATGTAAGCATAGTGGACATCAAATTTAATAATCACCGAGGTTTGTGATAGACACTACCCAAAAGCAGTGTTTTATAAATTCGAGTGATTAACACCGTCGATCGACAACAACGATTTTGTTGTGATTGTGATGCTGGAGTCTTTATTGCTATGTATTTTATGATTAGATGGGAGTCTGCGAGTGTCCGTCTGGGTTGGTATACCACTACTATGCTCGTGAAGTCTGCCACCAAGCAGGAATGTGCGAGCATTACTGTTTTCCCTTTTGATGAACCAAGTAGCCAGTGAAATTCAGTGGCTTATGCTGAGAATTAATACCTAATGTCTCAGGGTAACGAGTGTACTGCAGTGCTGCGCAGGTCTTTGTGTTTCAAAGTTCTGAGTGGCACTGTAATTGTTATGGGCCGGCGTTATGCTTACCACCAGGCAAAGGACCCGCTCGTCTCGTCATCCAATAGTATAAAGAATAATTTTAGATAATACTAGCTATGCCCCGCGGCTTCACCCACGTAGCCTAAGTTACTCCTTGTAAGGGGCACCTTAGACGCTCAAGGAAACGTACGTTTGCTTGAGCATCTAAGGTGCCCCTGACATCAGCTATCTGCCAGTAAAAGTCCCGTCAAAATCGGTCGCCGATTTTGACGGCAGACAGACAGACAGACAAAAATTTTAAAATGGTTGATTTGTTGTAGGTACCGTATATAATTTCATATGCATTTAGTAAAAAGCTGTTATTTTGATATTACATACAGACACTTGAATTTTATTTATTTCTATAGATTTTGAATTTGGTATCATAACCTACTTACTTTATTTACTATCACCAAATTTCTAATATTGTAGGTACTAACAATATTTGCACACCTGCCTGCAGGTTGAATACATAGATCAAAAACGCTAACATGTATACTAGCAAATAAACGATTTGATTTGACTTGATTAACTTTTAACAGTAGGTAATTAATAGAATGGTGCTCGAATGAAGATTACGTAATGAATTACTATGAATTTTACCCAAAGAGTTTACATATATTTTACCATACATACTTATAGTATAGTCTGTGATTTTATTTTACCGCCACTTTATCTTAAGTATACCGTCTAAAATGAAATGTCCTCAAAATTTTACACGCATAACCCTTAAAAAGCATTAAACAACTTAGTCGTATAATAGTCGATAACAAATAGTGTTGCGCTAGTGAAGTCCTGAAAGACACCGTTAGTCACTATAACCAGTTATCCACTCAATGTGATACGCAATACCAAAGTTATGATAAATTAGTTGACATCAATTGTCGGTGTACAACCAGACTCGGTTGATCACTAGAAATGTAAAAGTTAGCGAATAGGGGGGCTGAGGTGCCGTATGGCACCATCGAGCTAGAGGCACCGTGTTTTATTTTCGTATTCTATCCAAAACTCCATAGAAAGTATCTACAGCTTTACTGAAGCGTCACTTCGACACGAAAATTGTTTCTAATATTGCGACTTAAGGACTATGTATCCAGGTCAAGAAATAAATTATATAAAAAAGGCACCGTGTTATTCTATTCGTACATTTACTTATACAAATATGAGCTAAATACGATACAAAATGTGAAATATCAATTTATCTCATTCTTTCTAATGAAATAATTGTATTCGATAAAAGAGACAACATTATTAAGTTGCTTCTCATTTGGCTCAAGTCGTAACGTGACGTAGTGATAGTTGTGGGTAAGTGCCATATCAGCCATTTTAAGCGACAAATTTCGTGGTAGTTAGAAATGCTACTATCATTCATACATACACAAAACTTCGTTACCAACATTGCTAACACTGTTTATCTATAGGTACTTTATATTATATATTTTTCGTAATTAATAATATTGAGTATCAAGTCCGTTTTTTGTAGTATGCACAGTGCTGCCATATACAAGATCTTAAGTTCCACCAATTTTAAAGCACTGCAGAGTTAGCTTTGCCAGACTTTAAGCTGTTTGAAATTGTTATCAAATAAAAATACAAAACCGCAAAAACTTACTTACTTAAACCGCCCGCGTACTTGTACGACAGAGTGCGCCTAGCCTGCAGGGCTAACATGCGCACGCGACAAATTTTTGCCAACTGTTTTGTCTCACTCTTTCTCTCGCGACCATTAGACAAATGCACGACATAAGCATCGAAAAAAATTTGTTAGGGTGCTCATCTTAGCCCTACTGCGGCGCGAGTATGGATCTTTTCGATAAATAAAATTCGATAAAATTGACAGTTAAAATCGATAAAACCCACTTTATCGATTTTAACTGTCAATTTTATCGAATAAAACCCACTTTATCGATTTTAACTGTCAATTTTATCGAATTTTATTTATCGAAAAGATCCGTACTCGCGCCGCTGGTATGGGGAACTAGGTAGGTATTGGAAAATAACTTTTAACAGTTTCCGGCCGGCCTATCCGTGATTACGAACACGTCATCATCATCAATGTAATATGAAAAAAGCCAGTAGGTACCTGTATATTATGCGATTAGAAAAAAAAACAAATGAAAACATTAAACATTTATTTACATTAAGTAAATTATTACGTAACTAATTAATAAATATGTACAATACAAAAAATTACGTTTTGTATTCTTACAACTTGAAACAATAATTAAGAAAAAATAACCGGGTCTACATGCAGGTCCGTCTTTTCCATTGGCCACTCTGGGAAAATGCTCAGGACCTCGCGATCCATGGAGCTCCCTAGGCCTAGGTACTCTTTTTGCACGTTTTACACTTTACTTTGTACAGCAAAGTTGCTCTTATCTGCTTAGTAGGCATAACTTTTAAAATTTTGTTCATAAGGTTTTGTATAAGAAAAATCAGAAATAAGTATACTTACAATGGACATTACATATTTATCTACCTTTCGAGCTCATTTATCAACACCAATTGGATAAGTGTTGCAAGTAGACTACCTACCTACTTCCTACATCAATAATCCACTCTTGACAAAATTCTTTCCAACATCAACCTAAGTCAACCCTTATTGCAGTCCGGTTGGTGTCTAAGTTAGCCCTTATTGCAGTCCTGTTGGTGTCTAAGTTAGCCCTTATTGCAGCCCTGCTGTTGTCTAAGTTAGCCCTTATTGCAGTCCTGTTGGTATCTAAGTTAAGTAACCCTTATTGCAGTCCTGTTGGTGTCTAAGTTAGCCCTTATTGCAGTCATCTTAGTAGACACCAAGTTAGCCCATCAGGACTGCAATCATGCAGTCCTGTTTGTGCCTAAGTTAGCTCTTATTGCAGTCCTGTTGGGTGTCTAAGTTAGCCCTTATTGCAGCCCTGTTGTTGTCTAAGTTAGCCCTTATTGCAGTCCTGTTGGTGTCTAAGTTAGCCTTTATTGCAGTCCTGTTTGTGTCTAAGTTCCATAAACGAAATCAGGAACAGTATCCACTATCCACATTACAGTGGATTGTTTAAAATCTGCTGCCATCGTGAGGTGCAGTCGGTAGCGCTCGTGCGTTTCTCGTGGGTAGTTCCGTCTCGTATGCTGTATTATCCAGACCGTTGGTGCTCGCAGCTGGCTTCTCCACTGGCCCGTCCATTAAGAACATGGTCAAGAAGAAGAGGATACTGCCTGTGGGACGCAGAAAATATATTTAAATGCCTAATAACCTACTTCCTTGCTATGCCGTTTTGGACTTTAGCACACTTTTACACATATCATCTGGTTCAATTATTGCGTGGGATATTTAAATAGATAGATTTTGAGCACGGATTGGGTCTGTTGGTGTCTGTGTCATTTTATTATGTTCTGATAAAGACAGCATTAGTTATTCGGGTAGATGAACGTTACAGAGACCCGCTGTTAGAGTCGTTTACTTTAACCTTCATAATGTGCTCCGTTGGGGCCTATATGAATAAAGCATTTTGAAGTTCAATTGCGGTCTGTGACTAACGGATTTACTCAAAAGCCTAGGAACAACTCTGGGGACAGGAGTCAGCTAGCTCAACCTAGCAACGAGACTGGCTCACATTTTTTTTAAATTTGCGTAGTTTGGAGGTAAAAGTTGTTCATTATATCAGCCTCTTACGCTTCCACTGCTGAGATACCGGCCTTCTCCCAGAGAGAGGTATGGGCCATAATCCACCACGCGGGCCCAGTGCGGCTTGGTGGATGTCGCATGCATGTCCTCGCATTTTTGGTTCTTGATGCGGGTTTCGTCACGATGTTTTCCTTCACCGTTTTAGAGCGAGTGTCAATAATCCGCACATAACTTGACATAAGTCATTGGTGCGGGCCGAGTCGAGATTCGAACTATGGTGCGTCGGATTGAAATTCGCACAAGTTTCCGCTCGGACACCAAAAGTTATTCATACGTATATGCTTTTCTGCTATCTTTAGATTGTAAATCAAAAAGCCCTTACTTATCGCGTAGAATCCCGCGTAGAAGATCATAATCGCCTCCCGGTATCCAATAGCCTTGGCCACTGGGTCGACGAGGATGGGCAGGTTGCCACCGATGTTGTTCATGACGAAGAGGAAGACACCCACCGTGGTGGAGCGGACGGCTAAGGGCACGATCTCTACGAGGATCGCGAACACTATTCCGAACCACATCTCGGCTGGAATACAAGAACGAAGAACGAAGATGTTAAAACTGATTCTGACGGATGTAACCTACCGCAAGTTGTAGGTCTAACCTTTCACGAGTCTGTCTGGGGGGATACCACCGTTTTAGTTGTGTAGTCTGCCGCCACGCAGAAATTTGCAAGTGCACTGTGCTATGACCATAGTAGCCATGTGAAATTACTGGGCTTATGAGTTATGAGACTTTTAATATCTAATGTCTTATGGTAACGAGCGCTTTGCAGTGCCACTATAGAAGGCCTGCGCCATCTGTGTTCCTGAGTCCTGGGGACATTACTGGCACTGCAATTGTTAAGGGTTGGCGCTATGCTTACCGTGTAAGATGAAGAGTGCGCCGCAGCGCCATGCAAAAAGTTGATATTCTTTCTATTATGGGCAGGCATGGGGCATACTATAAAGGTTAGTAGGGTAGCCTATTTATAAAGGATCCAGCCCTTTTAAACATAGGGTCAGTAAAGCCGGAGTTTTTTTAATTTCAGTCCCTCTGGAGTTATATCAAGTGATGCTGGCGTATATTTGAGACATGTAGGTACTTTCGACCGGAGAGTAACATAGGCTTTTTATCCTGGACAAATGCACGACTCCTGAGGGATCGCGGGTAAAAACCGCGGGCAGAAGCTATAGCTATAGCTATCATACATTATTATGGTAAATGATTACCAAATTACAAGGTTATACTTAGGGTAGTCGTTTTGATTTGACAGACCAGCAGGGCTAACATGCGCGCCACGACAAAATTTTGTCTACAGTTTTATCTCGCTCTTTCTCTCGCGAATATGAGACAAATGCACGACATAAGCATCGAGAAAATTTTGTCACGGTGCGCATGTTAGCCCTACAGGGGCCTTACCGGCTAACAATCTCGTGTCCGTTTTTCGACTCCAACCCGATTAAGACCAGCGGTCGCTAGGTCTTCGGCTGGAAGGAATAGTCTAGAATGTTCGCTGGTTATCATTTTTTTTTTTAATTTTGTTACATTACACTCTATGGACACGTGGTCCATACTCTTATAAGATTAGGTCATATATTAATAGAAATTAACGATATAAAGAAAAAAAAAACATCAAGACGGGAACTATGGTCTTAAACTAAATTAAAATAGAACTAAATTACAAGACAACAGAAGGATTACAATTAAGGACAAGGAAGAAACAAGTTCTTACAAAACGAAAAGAAGCGAAAACTCTAGACAACTCCTTCCACACGAAGACTAGTGACCGCTGGTTTTAATCGGTTTGGAATCGAAAACGAACACGAGATTGTTAGCCGGTAAGGCAGCCGATTTGGTCTTCCTGTGGTACTATTAAAGGCTATACTGTTGCTCGTTCCAAGATGTTTTGTCAAAGTCATTGTCAATGTCAATGAGTGATGTCAAGACTCACCGAAGAAGTAGGAGATAGCGAGGGTGATCATGGCCCACAAGGGCTCAAAGGCGACGGATCCGAAGGCTGGCAACGTAGCAATCAGCTGGGACAGCGCCAGGACCAGCACTCGGGACCTGATGCCCATCTTAGCTACGAACCTGGTGGCAAATGCATGGGTAAATAATTTATGTTGCACATTTCTGTTAGCACGACTGCAGGAGCAATAGGGATGTTGACTCAATTTTTTTGTCGTTTTCTCATGAGAATCAAATGTCTATATCAAAAACTACGCTAGAAATGTCAAAAAAGAGAGTCAAATTCGGGCGTATCTATTAAGCACTAAAACACCCCATACAAATTTGACTGAACGTCTGACGTCACTTGTTCAACGCGGGCCGTAAAGCTACACTAAAACATGCATTTTGTTGATTTGGCTGTGAAAAACTGCGTTGTACATAGTTGTTATATATTTTTTTTTATTCATTGCAACGTAAAGAATCTGATTGTATCATGTAAATTACTATAGCATGATAAAAAAAATCGTTGTTATTGTTGAAACTATATGTTCTTTGTGAATTGCAATTTTATTGTGATAGTGTGATGTACTTAAACCTGTATAGCGACAGTAATTAAGTATTTTGTGTTTTATGCAACATCCCCATTCAAGTGGGTCTCGAATGAGAAGGTCTACAAATGACTCACTTGTCAGAAATGACTCCGCCAGCCACGACCCCCACGGAGCCGATGCCGACGGTGACGGCGAACAGCCACCAGCCGAGGTCCACGTCGGGGAAGTAGTCGCGGTAGTACAGATCCGCGTTGTACGCGAAACACATGCCACCTGGAATTAAATAAAAAAAAATTAAAGCGGGTGGTGATTTTTATTGAAAGTCCGTGCTGTGAAAAAAAAAATTCATACGCTTTACAATCAGTCTTTCGACCATCATAAAGACCGTTTTCACACACGGAACAACTAACCACAGTTTGACAACAATAACATTCATTACCGTCGTCACAAAGGTTTTAATTTGAGCCGACTAATTTTAATATGTATGTAATTTAACCTCGAGTTACGCATGCGTGACCGCGAGGCAAAGTTACTTTTGCTGTTGTATAGTTTTCAACTCTACCTATAGGTTAGCGTTTGACGACCATCTCACCTGACCTTAAGTGGTAGATAGTTGTTTTTTTGTGTTATTTGTTAACGAGACGAGCTGGTCGTTTGCCTGATGGTAAGCATAACGCCGGCCCATAACAATTGCAGTACCACTCAGAACCTTGAAACACAAACGCCTGCGCGGCACTGCAGCGCGCTCGTTACCCTGAGACATTAGGTATTAAGTCTCATAAAACCAGTAATTTCACTGGCTACTCTGCTCATCAAACCGGAACACAGTAATGCTTGCACACTACTGCTTGGCGGCAGACTTCACTCACAAAGCGGTGGTAACAACCCAGACGGACACTCGCAGAAGAGTTAGTGCTACCACTAATAGTGATTAATTACGCTAAATCTAGAAAGGGAATTGGCTCTCAGGTGGACCTGCCGGAACACACAGGCGCGGATCCACCCTTGTGGGCAAGGTGGGCATGTCCACAACCCTAAATTAGGTCGATAGGATGCTTTAATGAAATTAAAAGAAGGACATATTTTGTGTAGTGTGCATTTCGTTCCCGGGTCTTGGATGTTTGTGTTGTGTATCTGCCTGTGTCTATGTCATCAGTGACACGGAATCCTATAAGGCAGGGTAATGAGTGTTTATGTTTATTTAGCGAATTCACCTTCGAGTTCTCATCGTCGTCGCCTAGTAATCAAGTCATAATCTTAACCTACATCTAATATTATTTATGTTAATTATAATACTAGACTTTTACTTGGCAATCATTATTATTATCCTGTTATTAGTATTTTATCGCAGCTTACAATGTGGGCGTCAATAATTGCTTTTGTCGTCAAGGAGGTTTTACGCAAGTATTGTACCTATCGTGTAGAGTGACTCATGATATCCGTGTCGACATCCTTGTAGTACATTTTTTTCATAGTTTTTTATACCTACTAACACACACTACATATCGTATAAACATAAACGTTTACAAACTTATACCCCTTACGTAGTATTATTACGAGTATATGTTATGTGTCTCTGTACTGGCATTCTGTCTATCGCAGGTGACACAAGCCACAGCACAAAAGAACTGAGAACAGGGCCACCACACAAGTTTGTCTAAGTCTAACACAAGTCATACGATCTTACCACAAAAAAATTAAACACACCCTAAACACGTGTTAAACAGCGTCTACTTAAAAATGCCTTGGTCGCATGTTTATATATTATCTTGATTTAAGAAGTGTCTAACCATGTCTAACTCTCTTCTGTTGTGCTTCTAATCATGTTACTTGTGAAAGTTGTGTTGCAGTGTTTATCTTTTAGACACTCAAAAAAGTGAAGTTGTCCAATCAAAAAAGTGATTCGATCCAACTTTACTTTTTTGACATCTACTCACAGCACAAGGAATCAATCAAATCTCACTTATTTAATTTAGAAAATTCCCCATTCGGAGTGGTAAAAATAAAAAAAATTGTGAACCCCCATTTTCTTGTCACGCCAACGTAGACCTCTATCGAGTCTCCCGTGGACCCCGGGGGCTCCACCTGGACCTCTTTGGGAACTAGTGCTCTAGAAAGCAAAGAAGCAGTTGAGTTGATCGCTTACCGCAATGTCTGATGGAGGCAGCCAGGCACAGCATCAGCACTCTTGGCTGCGCGATTACGTTCCAGATGGTTATCTGCGGCGCCTTCTTGCCAGCCTCCAGACTCGAGTCACCAGCCTTTGTGTTGCCAGCATCTAGGAATGAAAGAAGACGTTGAATTTTTTTTAATGTTTGTCATATTCCTTTCTGTAACCCCCTTGAGTGCAATGTGAAAGAAGACTTTGTATATTTTTTTACGTGCTTGAAGTACCTTTTTGTACCACCTCCCCGCCTGAGTGCAATGGCGGGGGGAGTGTGGGACCCACTACCTGCCACACAGCGTCCTACCCACTAAAACCACACGTGTGTTTTGGTGGATAGTTTAGGCAGAGGTTCGGTGCCAAGGATTACTCCATTCCTCCGCCACACGTAACGAATAGGGGTTGAGTTGGTTGGGGTTCGTTTGTTTGGGGTACAAACGAGTAAAGAGAGTTGGAAGGATGGAAACAGACGTTGTATATTAGGTTATACAGGCTGACATACGTCTTTGTCATTTATTATGTTTCAGATAAGGACAGCATTAGTTTTAGAGTCATTTATTTTAACTTTCATGAGTGCTCCCTTGGGGCCTTTAAGAGTAAAGGCATTTGAATTTGCTGTTGGGTTAACAAAGGATAGCCCTCTGATATTTATGAGAGGTGCCAGAGGAAAATCCTCAGAAAAACTTAAACTTTTTCACAAGAATCTGGGAGACATGTTGTTGAATATGATGCTACTCAAGGTAGCTGTGGCAGAAGTGGCTCACGACATTAGTTCTCGATCACATCCTAAAGCACATTCGAAAGGATAAATTGAGTTTGTTTCTGACGATGTAAAAGAACTTAGAACTGTAACAATGGGAATATTCTGAAGGTTACCTTCTTCTCCAACAGTGGTCCTCTCTGGCTCCCGAAGAGTTAGTATTGTGAGGATTGCAATAACTATGCCGACGATACCAGTTCCGTAGTAACACACCCTCCAGCTCTGAAAACAAATCGACACAAATATAATTAAAACATAGTTTGCATATATTACGAGTAATTTTGGTATAAATCGCATGTCGATCACTGCTCCCATCCCTAGTTCAATCGTTGGACCATTGCAGCGCGCTAGACTTAGAACATTGGCTCTGACTAAATAACGGACTGTTAGGTTATGTTGTTACAGGCCTGTGGGGACGCCAATGTTAACTTTATTTATGCTCATCTCCGATGCCCCAGTTGAGCACAAACGATGTCTCATTCACCAGGTCCTATACGCGTCCAGGTCGGGGACATAACGGCCTACGGGGAAGGCGAGGTGTCGCAGCCACCATAGATGCCTCAGTTGAACACAAATGGTGTCAATCACCAGACCTTATACGCGTCCAAGGGTGTTACCGGCTAACAATCTCGTGTTCGTTTTTTACTCCAACCCGTTTAAGACCAGCGGTCGCTAGGTCTTTGGCTGGAATCAATAGTCTAGAATTGTCGTTGGTTATCATTTTAGAACGAACGTTATCAAGGAAACAAGTGATTACAAAACGAAAAGAAGCGAAAACTAGACAACTCCTTCCACACGAAGACTAGTGACCGCTGGTTTTAATCGGTTTGGAATCGAAAATGAACACGAGATTGTTAGCCGGTAAGGCAGCAGGCCAGGGATGTAGCAGCCTACGGGGAAATTGAGATGCCGTAGCCGCCGTAGATGTCTCAATTGAACACAAATGGTGTCTCACTCACCAGACCCCACGCGTCCAGGTCGGGGACGTAGCGGCCTACAGGGAAGGCGATGCCGTAGCCGCCGTAGATGCCCCAGTTGAATATGGACAGCACGAGCGCGCGCTGCCGCTCGGGGAACAGGTCGGTGAGGATGCCGGTGGCCAGCGGGTTGCAGCCGGACTCGCCCGCCGCCATCACCATGCGCAGCACGACCAGGTGCCAGTACTCAGTCACGGTGCCCATCATCAGGATAGCTGCCACGAACACCACGGTGCATACTGACAGCACGCGCGCTCGGTTGTACCTGAGAAAACAATAAAGATAAAGCCCTATAGCAAGTCTAGCATAGTCCCTAGGTATGCAAATTCTTCAATTTGATTGTTTCAAAGCTCGGTGCTTGATATTTTCTCTTAGATCTTTAGCTGAATGTTTTTGAATCGCACTTCATAATAAAAAACGTATACCTACTGTTCATATTTTGTATCGTATTATTGTGCCTTATGTACTAAGTACTGTACATCTTTGTCTAACATCCTACTGTGCATCTAAATAAACCAATGAACTTCTAGTGTTATGTAACTTCCTATGTAGTAAATAAAAATTATAAAAAAGTTTGTACCTATTATAGGAAGTAAATGTTTCAATTTCGGATTATCATCAAACACGCCATAATTGTGGTTAAATTGCAGCTCAACTAGAACAATACTAGATAAGGAACTCACGATATTTTTATAGTGCAACATCAGGGTTCATTTATGGTAATGGCCATAGAAGTAATGGCTTTATTCAGCACTTTTATATCTTTTGACAATTCTATTTCCTGCCAAAACTAACCTTCAAAAATCAGAGCCGTTAGCGAAAAGCCGCTGTTATCCGCACAAGGCATTCGCGACCGCTTCTAATTTTTTTATTTTTCCGTTGGCAGTGATAAGTTTCAAGGACTCATTGGAAAGTACGCTACACGTTACTTAAAACTCATACAAAATGTATGATATGTGTATTAATTTCACTTGTTATCGCTGATTACAATTAGTGTTCGCGAGTGGTCCATATAGGGTACTATTATTAGGGGACCAGTTTTTCTATTTGTAGAAAAAGTTTACTTTCAGCTGATTTTCCTCAATGTTGCTGGAATGCTGCCCACAACCATAGATTAATGTTGTATATCTGAGGATTCCACAACCCCTACACACTATAGTTCATTGACTTATCAACAACAAAACAAGGACTCCCAAATAGCAAACACTAGCTTCTGACCGCAGTTTCACCCGTGTGGCGATTCGCATACTGCATTATCCTGGGATAAAAAGTAGCCTATGTTACTGTCCGGTTCATAAACTACTTACTATATACTCACCGCGTAAGTGAATCCGGTTAAATAGATATAAATACTTACTATATCTATGCAAAAACTTAACTCTACCTTTGCGAGGCATTTCAGGAGGATGATGATCGAGGTGTAGGTGTAAGTACTCATGTCCAACCATTTTGATCAGCCTCTTGGAATGCTTCTGCATTATTGGCTGTTTTAATTTTATTTTGTTAATGAATTTTTATTTTCTATTATTGTGCACTAACAAAACTTGTTTAATGTGTGTATCTGTATACTATAAAATGGATCTCAGTTATCTAGCAGTAAATTAATATTTGAATTTAAATTTGTAAAAACCACGTCGATCCGTTGCACCGTTGCTGCATGAAAGGGGGACAAACCAACAAACCTACAAACGCATTTTCGCATTATGATAGTACGGATTGCTGTTTAGTTATTCCACTGACTATTTCCTAGCTCGATGAGTTATTCACTGTTGATAGTAATGTCAGCTTTCAATGGGCATCTGTAAAATATAACAAAAGTAAAAAATACTGACTTGTCAGCGACGACTCCCAACAGCACGCCCACGACAGTGAAGACGGCCATGAAGGCCGGCCCGGCCAGCACCTGGTAGTCGATGCCGAGGCCGCTGTATCCCCACTCGCAGTACCTCGTGCCGTTCAGCAGTAAAGATTCACATCTGAAGAACAAGAGGATAAAATAGCAGATTGAAGCGATGATGGTATTTTTTTAATGTTATATGGTAACGAGACGAGCTGGTGGTTTGCTTGATGGTAAGTTTAACGCCGGCCCATAACAATTGCAGTGCCACCCAGAGCTTTGAAACACAAAGGCCTGCGCGGCACTGCAGTGCGCTCGTTACCCCGAGACATTAGGTATTAAGTCTCGTAAGCCAAGTAATTTCACTGGATACTCTGCTCATCAAACCGGAACAAAGTAATGCTTGCACACTACTGCTTGGCGGCAGACTTCACGAGCAAAGCGGTGGTAACAACCCAGACGGACACTCGCAGAAGAGTTAGTCCTACAAATAGCTTACTTCGTTTTAAAGCTAACTTTATCAGACCTAAATATTTACCAATTTGAGCGTGAACTAAAGAAGTTTAAAAAGCCGCCTGCGTGGCTCAACCCCACGTCTTCTACTTTCTTGATGGAAACGAGTGAAGTATGAAGCGACGAAATTCATGATAATTATGTATTTTTTCTCCAGTTTCAGTTTTCTGATCGTTGGTGTAGGTATCTATAGATTATTGCTCCACTTCCCCAACGGCAAAAAGTTCTATCTATGCCACATTTTTATTACTTTTTGCTCTCCGTAAATATTGCTTTACGTAAGAACTGTGCATTGAAACCTAGGCCGGCTACCAAGAACTAGATTCAATTCTGCTAGTTTTTATCAAAAAATATTGTCCATACAATTTTCAAACTGGTTTGCAAAAACTTTAATAAGGGGTACAAGGAAGTATAAAAATCCAAGGTCTTAGCTATGTCAAGGTTATTTAAGAGGCTTTCAAGGTGAACTTGGGCGTAGGCTGTATGCTAATCAATTATAGTAATTATTTTATATGATACGTGAACTAATAAAAAAAATACGGTCAAGTGCCAAACTCACGCTTTGACTTCCGTACCTACTTTACTATCGACTGTACTGTAATATCCTATTATAATATCCGGCATGGTACTTAAACCCGTACGAAGGGGCCCCATCGACCGCGGGGCCCAGGGGCCTGTTTCATAAAAATATTACTCTAATATTATGAGTATTAGCGTCATATTATGTATGAAAAAAGAAAAAAAAGACTCATAATATTAGACTAATATTTTTTATGAAACAGGCCCCTGGACACTTGCCCAGAGTGACTATTGGAAAAGAGCTGAGCTAGCTGAGCTTTGGCGGCTCCTATGACGTGCACAGACACAGATCTTCCAACAATCTCATACCAGAACATGTTTTTGAGATAAATGACCCTAAGAGACAAAAGATAATTAAAACTAACAGACACACAGACCAAACGGCCAATCAAGAAATTCAACTCGTATAAAGGTTTCGTTTTTTTTTCATATCGAGGTGTGGATCCCTAAAAAGCTAATAGGTATGTATGCCTATAATTTTATTCATTTTTATATCAGATCATAACTCATATACATTTTGAAGTCGGCGTTTGTGGAATAATTTTAATATTCATTATAATATAAATATTATTTCAAATAGAGAAACATTTATCAATACTGACGATGGGTATAGAATGAGACAACAAATATTTAAAGTTTTAAAATGATCTATGTATAGTTGTATACTGTTATTTTTTACTATTAAGTAGGTACATAGGTACCTACTTAATTAGATAATAAAGTTCGAAATAATTAAAAAGAGGTGATAAAACTGCTCAAATCTATATAACATTTCTATCAAAAAACATGAATCCATGTTAATGTGTTTTAAAAATAAGTTGTGACAAATGAATTAGTCAGTATTATATTATTTTGAACTTACATTTCAGTGGAGTTGACCTTCTCGCAGACGACCGGCAGCTGGCTCAGCGTAAGATGCGTCGCGTTCAGCATGCAGGACTTATCACCGTAATGCAGGTCTTCTGCTGTCACCTTCGATGTGGTTCCTGGGGGAAAGGTCAATTGATCAAAATCGGAGGTCCTTTGCCTGATGGTACGCATAATGCAAGCCCTTATAACAATTGCAGTGCCACTCAGAACTTTGAAACACAAAGGCCTAAGTTACGCTTGCTTGCGCTCGTTACCCTGAGACATTAGATGCCCAGTAATTTCACTGACTACTTTGCTCATCAAACTGAAACACAGCAATAATTGCACAGTACTGTTTGGCGGAAGACTACAAAGAGATGGTCATGACTACAAGTGTACGTCTTCCGGATGATGATGATATAAGAAGGACGTATTATTATGAGTACTGCTATATGTACGCCAATATTATTACTGTGCAATATGTATGCTTGGAACCAATGAAGCAGATCAATCTGTCATTATCTCATTCTCAACATGAATTGAAGCAAAAACCAAATTCGAATCCGTCTCACATAATTGTCTTGGATAGCGGTCGAGGTCGTTCAAAGCCAAGGGCAAACCGTACGAGTAAAAGAAGTGGCCAACGTAAAAACAATTATGTGATAAGTAGGTATAAAAAAACTACCTATTGAAGTAGTAGTGAAACTACTGGGCTTTGAATCTGCACTGCTGTGCAGCGCCGGCCTGTGTGTTACAAAGTCATAACTTAAGTCATAACTAAAGGTGGCATTGGAGTTTTTATGGGCTAGCAACTATGGATATGATTTCCATTATCAGGAAAACGACGTGCTCGTCTCCTTATTCAATAGTTACAAAAAAAATGCACGCGGTGAAACCATTGGGCCGCAAATTAGTGGTGATCATTGGATGTAGTGAAGATTATTACAAGTACTGTCCCCAGCAAACTTTACTATAGGTGGTAGGAGTAACTTAAGTGATCTGTGGAGTAACTCTTCTGCGAGTGTCTGTCTGGGATCGTACCACCGCTTCGTGAATTATGCCATTAAGCAGTAAAGTGCAAGCATTACAGTGTTCCGGTTTGACGAGCAGAGTAGTCAGTATTCCTTGTTCCTAAATCTGTGGTAAGAGCAAAGTTCTTCTCACCGATGAGGTAGTGTCCGAGCTCTCCGAGGATGTATCCCACGGAGACCAGCCCCAGCACGTACCACTTGTAGAACCCCTGCATCTTGGCCATGATCCCGCCTTGGAACATCTTGGCTTAGTCTGTGGAGAAAATAATTTGGAGTTAATGGGTGGAAATAGTAATTTATTACGCAAGGCTGAAGCGAAGGATTTTAAGATTAAAAAATCGAATCCTGAGCGAGGGTTTCAAAGGTACGAGACGAAACATAACAATGCTGCCGAGTGAAACACACAATTTTTCACCTCACTACAGCGAGGAAAAATTTTGTTTCCACGCTAGCGCGAAAAAGCAGTAGCGGCCGGCGCATAGCGATTGACGCATAACCTACCGTCTAATGTGGTGAATTACGGTGACTGAAGGCTAAATTATGAAAATCTGCAGTTTTTGTTTGTCCGAGCGAGTGAACAGTCTCTAAGTGATGGATTTAGGATGGATCAATCATTAAAATCAAGCGGCAACAGTAATGTGCAAGCCTTACTGTGTTCCGGTTTGATGAGCAGAGTAGTCAGCGAAATTGCTGGGCTTATGGGACTGACTACTGTCTCAGGGTAACGAGCGCAGGCTTGCAAAGCAGTGCGCCAGCTTTTTGTTTCAAAGTTCTCAGTGACACTGCAATTGTTATGGGCCGGCGTTATACTTACCATCAGGCAAACGATCAGGAGGGCAATTGCGTTAAAAATTATCAACCAAACCGCTACTAAACCACGACCGCATCACAGCTTTTTGACCGTTTCGTATCGCGCTAATAGTTTTACCAAAAGTTGAGACGTTTCTCGACAACAACTGACAGTTAACGCTGTCAAATGAACGGCAATATCGAATTCCACACGCCTGAACCGAAACTAAACAACAGTTGGTATCAAACTACAACCAAATCATAACTGTACGCTGTCATTTCAAATTAGCGCGATCGGGGCCCTGTTCGTCTCATCATCAAATAGTATATGAAAAAGCATGTAGTTACTAAACGCTCAACGTGGTAGAAATCCGTTCCCAAAACACAACTAATTTATCAGCCTTTAAAATGCTCACATTGTAATTACAACAATCTGCCCGTCAGGACGTCACCCCAACCTATTTTTGGACCATAAAAAACAACAATGACCCAGCTGACAACCGCAATGTAGTCGTTAATTGAAAAGAGCCTGCCGTTGCGTGTCAAGTTCTATTGTTGTAGAATCTGACGGCTGTCTTAGACAATGGGTGTAGTTGTGCCGCAGATGACTCTAAGTGCAAGTGATCTTACGTTCAAGGTTGGGTGTCTGATTATTGGGAGTACAGCATTTTCCACTTGAAACAAAGGTAACAAAATGTAGTTTTAAGGTAGCTTTGAAAAAAGTTCTATTGGAACAGATTGAAGAGCAATTTGCAAAAACGTATAAAAATGTTTTATTATATGCAAAATTAGGGTTATGTGTACATGATTTGTATAATAAGTATGTATATGCCTCGGTGTTTATTGTCTATATATGTGCATGTGAATGCATGTTCCTATATGTATTTATATGTGTGAGTGCGCAAGTCCTTAAATGTAGATATATGTACTTAAATGAACGAGATGCATATACATAATTATATAAATAAAATTATAAACTTTCTTAATGCCTATATACTTGCATAGCTTAATTATTATGTTAATGAGAGTTGCGTCTGCCTACAAACTACTCAGTAGTTTGGCAGAATTTAGATTAAGTTTTGGCTATGTATGTTTGAAGATAAATAAATTTAAAAAAAAAAAAAACTTTAAACCACAAAAGAAAAATGATTTTCCTCAAAAACAAAGCTGCAGAAACAATAATAATTATCTATTCGATCTAACAAAAGTTACGCGAAAAAACAAGACTGTCACCCTAGCCAATGTCACGCGGGGATGGTGTCAGGACTCTAACGATATCCCGTCCATTCAAATCTGCGGCGCGAGTACGGAAGTCGGTTCGATAAAGGACATGGTCAAAAGTGGGCCTTGGTAACCGACAGGTACAATATATATATTAATCGAAAGCTAGTGTTTAAAGAATTATAAAAATATATATTAAATATTTTTACGCACCGCCATTTTTTATTAAAATGTGTTTTAAATAAATGATATTAATGACGGTAATGGCTAAAGCCAATGACGAAAAAAAAAGCTGGCACTCTGACCGCTGACAGTGACATTAATTTATAACCTCAAATTGCGTATATAGGTAATAATTATTATTATGTACTTGCTTGAATTCATGAATTGTTTTGGACATTTTGGATGTTGTTGATAATGTATAAAACGAGTTTTTTTTTCAGAGTATCAAGAAAACTTGGGTCATATTTGCACCTGATTTCAGTGAGTTGTGAAGACTAGCCAGGCGAACTTTGCTTATACCCAAACCAGCTACCTAATCTTGGTCGTTTATTCACAATAAACACGCCTCTAAGACTTTATTTTTTACAAGAAACTATTGCCGTGATCTAAAGCTAACGTGTGTTACCTATATCGGCAGGTTTAAAATGTAGGTGCAGTTTTTTTAAAGTATTAACAAGTGCGAAATTACTCTCTGCCTACAAAATGTAATAATATGTAAATGGATTTACAAATAAAAATCAAGTTTTGTAAGAATCATTTTATTCATTTTCGATGTCTTCCCTCACCAAAATTCCATCAAAAATATGGCAGGTGGTAGTACATTATTTTGGAACCTAGCCCAACCCAGAAACCACACAATAGTCATTACATGTGCGCAGCTGCCCACAGTCCGTTTTCCGATTATACATGAGCAGTAATATTCTTCAATCTTTTGACACCACTCTTCACCATTTAAGTTAAGCAAAATATACTGCATGTATTGTTTGTTTGCCACATGCCGGGACCTGATTTTACATCTCAAGAGAAGTTTATTAGCTGCAAACCTTGTCAGATTGGTGTAAACTTCTACTTGAAATGAACCATTTTGGCCACTGGATACCAGTGCAATATTATCTGGTTGGACTGGCTCATTGGTGATGTTTGCATGAGCTCGCAACCAACAAGCATGGCATAAGAAAGGTTCATCCAGAATCTAGAATGAAAATACTTCATTTAAAAAATATTACATTTTGTAGTATTACATATATTCAATTTGTTGGTATAAAATTAATAATACAAGATCAGAGTTGACACTGAAGAGTTATCAGGGCAGCGATATAATAAACTTCAATAATATAGCTCACACAGAGCTGCTGTAACTTTTTACTATTTGTTTCATTTATAGATTAGAAAACAAGGCATACATTAATTATACTACTTTGTTTAAAAGTCAATATCAACAATATTAGTACAAAAGCTGATTACCTGTCGTGGAAATATTTGCGCTGCAATGTAGTTCATCTCTACACTTCTTTCATGTAATCTATGGCGACGCCTTCCAGAAACCCTTCCCAAAGATGTTCCACATGATATGCAAACACATGTGTGTCCAAGTTGTCTAGTAGGTGGACAATCACGAGACTGGAAACGTTTTTCAGCCTCGTTTGTGACAAGGTTAAAACATTCATGACAAAGGCGGTCACTATTGGTTACCTGCAATAAAAGTATTTTAATTTAATAGGCGCTTGGTAATCCGGCTACCGAATTTTACTCTATATTGGATTGCTAGAACTGCTGAATTATTGGATTTGTATGTGAAATGAAAGGTTTATAATATGGAAAATAAATTCAACCTAATATCATAGATTATGCACTCTCCCACTCTGATAACTGGCATTTGGCTGTGTAAACTGCCGGATTATTATATAGCAGGTCACCTGAGTTGCTAAGTGCTGCACTACTGAATAGTATTAAGTATATAGTAACTATATAGCTTCTTTACGAACAGAGTTAATGGTTGAATAGTTAAACGATGTTTTGTCTCTTTAAATTCAGTTTAAAATTGTCAATGAACAACAAACAAAACATAATTTACCTATAACCGCCGTTTGACTTAATAGTAAGTAACGGTACACTGTGTCGGTTAATACTTATAAAATGAAACTAAGTAATTACCTCACATCCACACCATTCCTCAGCAATTAAGACAAGCTCAGGACTAAGATCTATAGCCAAGTACTCGTATAATTGCAGGTTAGACCGCAAGAGTATACTGCAGTTTATACAAACAGCCATATTGACATCACTGTCTGGAATGAAATGATAATGCATTAAAATACTTATCTGTACACACGAAAAATTAGAAGATCTAATTAATAAAATACTACTTTCTACATACATAAACAGAGTTCAGCTTGTTGTCCTTTCGAGAAGTCAATGTTTACAAACAACAAAGTGGTGAAGCGTCTTTTCGCGAAGAGTCAGCACTAGACGGAAGAGGACCGACTCGACTCAACGTACTAGGCGTAAATCACTCACAAGCACAATTCACAAGATAACGAAACAAAAGCGACGACGGCCCTAAACGGAGGAAAACAAATTCACTCGACGTACTAGCTCGGCGCAATCCAAAACGTGATTTAAAAGTTGAAAATCTTGAAATTCTTGAAAGTAAATAACAGACTTAAATAAGGATGTACCTACATGTTACGATTGTCTAATGTCTCAAGAGTATAATCGATTAACTTTGTATATGCCAAATCGATTCAGGTTTTTTGGGTGGGGGATGAATGGTATTATTATAGAATATAGAAGTAGTATGTATATGATATTGTAAGCTTACAATATATTAATATACTTATAAAATGTAATAAGATAACATACAAACCCTAACACCAAAATATTTTAATTTGTTTACATTGATTCTGTCAGCTCTAGTAGATTAACAAACATTATTGAATTGTATTTTTTGTTATTATTGGTAGTTCCCGTTATGAGTTTTTACCAAAAAAATAGCATTTTGAGGGTAACGTCAACTAAGTAGGTACACTATGGAGAAACGATCAAACTACCTTGATCAATTTCTCAGATTCTCTCGTTGTTACCACAAAAAACAATTTAGACGCCTGTTTAGCTAGACAGTGTCTAAAGATAAACGTCTAAAACGATTAGAAATATCACAACAAAATTGAGTTAGACAACGATTAGATACTACTTAAAGTAGGATTTGTGGTTTTCCATATTTATACACGTGACTAAGGCATGTTTAGGAGTTAAACACTGTTTAACACAGGTTTACAGTGTGTTTAATCTTTTTGTAGTAAATGTCTATAAAATCGATTTATTTAATATTCGATTCCAGATTTCCCATTCCTAGGGCAACCATTAAATGGGGTTGCCAAGCATCGCTTAGTGATGCCAGTACACTTCCGTTCATTTTGTACTATATATTTTTAAAGCTAATATAATTAATAAATGGCGGTATTAAAAAAACATTTTCTGTGCTCAATATTATCTATAAATATTACACTACACATTAATATAAGTTTCGTTACTGTCGGTTTCCAAGGCCCACCCTCCATACAAAACCATGCCATGTCCTTTGTCGAACCGAAAAACTCGACAAATTTATCGAATGTTGCGAGTACCGAAGTCTGATCGTAAAGTATTGTAGTAGCTCTATATTCTCTTTGGATTCGACCTAGCTTTTCGATAACTTTTGTCGATTGTTTCGAGGCTCGATAAAACCCACTTTATCGATTTGAACTGTCAATTTTATCGAATATTATCGAATTTTATTGACCGAAAAGATCCGTACTTGCGCCGCTGTTCAGGCATATATGAGTTATATATCGTGGAATAAAGAAACTTACATACATACATGAATCCTAATAACATTACACGCCTTTTTTGGTGCAGTCTTATAAAAAAGAAAGGACACTAAACGCTTATAGTGTTACCACAAAAAAAACATGTTTAGTCGCCTGTTTAGCTAGACAGCGTCTAAAGATAAACGTCAAAAATGATTAGAAATGTCACAACAGAATTGTGTTAGACAACAGACAACGTTTAGACACTACCTACTTAAATCAGGATTTGTGGTTGCTCATATTTAATCGCGCGACTAAGGCATGTTTTGGCGTTAAACAGTGATTAACACAGGCTTAACGTGTGTTTAATTTTTTTGTAGTCAGACCCTTAGCTTTTTAGGTCAAAATGCCGTTTTGACATAAGAAAGTAAAAGTCCACGCTTAGTCAAAGCATAATTTTGACATAAGGAAGCATGAGTCCTTTGTTTGGTAGGGCCAAGTGGAAAAAAATTTCACTTGTCCCCCCTTGGGGAGACAGCTGGTAGGGTCAGGTGGAAAAGCCCGTGTTAGATTCGTTACTGAATCTTAGCCTGAGATAAGAAGTCAAAAACAGGAACTTCTTTGAGAAAGTAAAATTAGTGGCTTATTCTTATTTTTACCGAGATAAATAGGAGGAGTATGATAGCTAAGGATAGAAGACCACCAAAAAGGCTTGGATCTTCAATGCCATTTTTTTTTCGTACCACTATGTGCCTTAGCACGACTGCAGACTACACCATTGTATTTGTCCAACGAGCCAATCATTCAACGGCCTCCTAGACAGTTTGGCCCCTTCTAGGCCACTTGACGATTGTAGGATGAAACTGCAATTCATCAGATATAATTTAACGGTTGAATTATGCGTTACGGACGTGGTTTTACTAGGGCTTAGCCAAACTTTTTTATTGAGTATTAATAGATAGGTAACCGTACCTCCTTGCGCTTTGGGATTTTAGAGAGACAAAACACAGTTTAACTAAGTATTCAACCGTTTAACACTGTTCATTAATAAGCGCCTTAAGGGGCTAGGATCGCCAAAACGACTACTTTCTCCTCCTAAAACTCCCACACGGCTTGGTTTAACGACTTGAAAAAAATACTACCTGAATGATCAATTCAAGGGCATTAATTTCACTGATTGATTTTTTTGTGTTACCATTACTTATGGCTTGAAAAAATATTTAAAAGCATGCTGTTTTAAAACTATTTTCCCTAAAACTTCTAAATGACTTAGACGTTTGGGATTAATTTTACACCAAAAAATAAGGAAGAAAATTTTCTATAAACTGGCCGTTTCATTTGTGCATAGAGCAATATTTCGCAAAGAAATGATCAAAAAACTGAATTCCAAATGTACAAGTCTCAGAGGTGCTCTGCGCGGGCGCGCGCGGCAGTCATGCACTGGCATTCAGACGGGGAGGTTGTGTCGCTCGTTGCTCTGCAAACGCTGTCCGCCGACGTTACATATTTGTGTGCGTGAATGATATACAATACAAGTATTTGTTTTCGTGTGGGTTTGAAGCTTGCTCAAAGAGTAGCGTCTAGAGCGGTGAAATGTGATTCATTCCGTGATTTGCGCGTGGACGCTCCTCATATACATATTGAATAGGTTACATTTTTGATTACAATTTCTTGTTTACGTACTTACATCATTTTTACGAGTGGAAAATATATGTATTGGTAAACAAATTATTAGCGGCAGCTACAGGAATATCGGGAGGTTTAGAACTGTTTAAGAAAGACTGGAAATGAAATTGAAAAGTAAAATTACTCAGGTTAACGAGCACAATGCGGTACTGCATCTTTTTGTTTCAAAGTATTTATTGGCACTGCAATTGTTATGGGCCGGCGTTATCTTTATCATCAGGCAAACGACCACCAAACGATCAGGGCCATCTACAGTAAAAATGATATCGAAAATGATAACAATTTTAAAATCCAAGATATCGGACATTTTTATTTTTCAATAAAATGGTATGGGTATCATTTTCGAGATTTCTCGGGGTGCTGATTACAGAAATGACAACCATTTTTAAATTCAAGATGACATTTTTTTAGGAAATCGATAATATGGGTGCCATTTTCTAGGTTTCTCGGGGTGCTGATATCGAAAATGACAACGATTTAAAATCCTACATAGCGGACAATATTTTTTTTTCAATAAAATGCTATGGGTGTAAGTTTCGAGATTTCTCGGGGTACTGTGTACAAAAATGAAAAATTCTTTTATAATCCAAGATGGTGGACAATTCTTTTGTAAAATGATATGGGTGTCGTGTTGGAGGTTTCTCAGGGTGCTGATTTTGAAAATGACTACTATTTTAAAATCCAAGATGGCGGACAAATTTTTTTAGTAAAAGGATATGGGTGTCTTTTTCGAGGTTTCTCAGGGTACTGATAATGAAAATGACAACGATTTTAAAATCCAAGATGGCGGACACGTTTTTTTTTAAATTAAATGGTATGGGTGTCATTTTCGAGATTTCTAGGGGTGCTGATTACGGAAATGACAACCATTTTGTATACCAAGATGGCGGATATTTTTTAGGAAATCGATAATATGGGTGCTATTTTCTATGTTTCTCGGGGTGTTGGTATCGAAAATGGCAACAATTTTAAAATCCATGATGGCGGACATTTTTTTTCAATAAACTGGTATATGGGTGTCGTTTTCGAGATTTCTCGGGGTGCTGATTACAGAAATGACAACCATTTTTAAATCCAAGATGGCGGAATTTTTTTTAGGAAATCGATAATATGGGTGCCATTTTCTAGGTTTCTCGGGGTGCTGATATCGAAAATGATAACGATTTAAAATCCATTCAAGACCTATAGGGTGGTTCACGGAGACCTAGAATCATTAAATTTGGCAAGAAGTATTGTCTTATACCACAAGTAAAGCGAAAAATCCGAAAACTAATTATGTATAACACACACACGCGCACGCGCATGCACACGCTCGCGCAAGCGCACGCACGCACGCATGCACACACATGCTCACGCACACGCTCGCACACGCGCACACGTGCACACGCGCAAACGCACGCACGTACGCAAGCAAGCACGCACACAAGCAAGCACGCACACAAGCAAGCACGCAACAAGCAAGCACGCACGCAAGCAAGCACGCATGCACGCACGCACGCACTCACACACACGCACATTATCAACGAGTGTATTGTGTACAATTTTTTAGGGTTAATTATTTTGTTGAATGTAGCTATAAAAGGACCTAACGATTCCAGTCTTGAACGAACTATTTACATGCTTACAAGTCTTTTCGGAATCCTCGGCGCGCGAGTCCAACCCACACTTGTCTATTTTTTCTATTGTATTGGTTAACGAGACGAGCTGGACGTTTGCCTGATAGGAGTCATAATGCCGGCCCATAAAAATTGCAGTGCCATTCAGAACTTTGAAACACAAAAGCCTGCGCGGTACCGCAGTGTGCTCATAACTAAGTCTCATATCTTAGTAATTTCGCTGGCTACTTTGCTCAACAAACCGGAACACAATAATGCTTGCACATTACTGTTTGCCGGCAGACTTCATGAACAAAACGGAAACCCAGACGGACACTCGCAGATGACTCGATACCTCGTAAATGACATCAATATAAAAAACATGACTACAAAAGTAAAAAATAAAAAATAACCCGAAAATCATTTATTTACGTACACGTTCGTTTTTGGGTCAAAAGGTGTAACAAATTTCAACGTTACGGAGCAAATTGGCTGTCTGTACTTTTATTATAGTCCACAGCGATGTTTTGAGATAAATCTCAACGTTGTATGATCTCATGTGCGTCCGTCCCGTTTATTTACGAACTAGCTTCTGCCCGCGGTTTTCACCCACGTTCCCATAGGAACCGTGCATTGTTCCGGGACAAAAAGTAGCTTATGTTATTCTCCGGTCCATAAACTATATCTATGCCAAAAACCACGTCGATCCGTTGATTCGTTACTGCGTGAAAGAAGGACAAACCAACAAATCAACAAACACACTTTCGCATTAATAATATAACTAGCTTCTGCCCGCGGTTTTCACCCGCGTTCCCACAGGAAACATGCATTTTCCGGATAAAAAGAACCCTATGTTACTCTCCGGTCCATAAACTATTACTATGCCAAAAATCACGTCGATCCGTCGCTCCGTTACTGCGTGAAAGAAGGACAAACCAACAAATTAACAAACCAACAAACAAACTTTCGCATTTATAATAGAGTAGGATATAGGATATATTTAGTATGGAAGTATGGATAGTATGGATAATGATGATCAAACTTCACTTTCAATGAAGAACTTTCCACTAAATGAATTCAAAGAATTATAGGCAAAGAAGATGTCGTGCGCGCTACTCGCACGCGCGTTCGTTCATCCGCGTATTCTATGACGTTAGGTTTTGCGATGTTCTTGAAAGACGAAGTGTGGACCGCGCGGGTGAAGTGGGATTGACTCCACCCATTCGAGCAAGGCCATTGGGGCGTAGTAGGGTCTTAAGTTAGGCAGGCTTTTTAAAATTAGTTCTAGTGCGAGGTGCTTGCACCGCCCTCGCAGCCTGCTGCGCCTGGCCATGGCGCTTTCGGCCCTATGGTAAATACGGCCCTGAATCTATTAGACTCGTCAAAATGAATCACATGAGCCCAAGCTTGTTGTCACTGAAGACTGAAGAGTTCCACCAACCACCTCCTGGTTCCATCATCAGATCAGCTCCAGGATACCAAATTATTGTATTATCATCCGAAATACATAGATATACGTGATACGGAGTTACATTTCGATACGACAATATTAGAAGTAGGTTAAAATTGACTTTAAAGTTTTGATTACATTGTTTGTAAGTTATTTAATTAACAAGTGAAGCTAATACAAGTGTGTTTGAAGCGACGAACCGACTTCAATGACAAAGTACTGAACAGATTTTGATGATTACTACTATTAAAAATAATTTTAATCGGTTTATAAATGATTGTAAGAAACTTAAAAAAAATACAACCAAATTGAGAACCTCCTCCTTTTTTGGAATTCAGTTAAACAACTTTGAATGCATTCCCAAATGAGTGATAGTACGTAGTGGTACCTCGTTATACATCAATTTTTTTTATACTAATGGGTAAAGAGACGAGCAAGTCGTTTTTTTTTAATGTTATTGGTTACGAGACGAGCTGGTCGTTTGCCTGATGGTAAGCATAATGCCGGCCCATAACAATTGCAGTGCCACTCAGAACTTTGAAACACAAAGGCCTGCGCGGCACTGCAGTGCGCTCGTTACCCTGAGACATTAGGTATTAAGTCTCATAAGCCCAGTAATTTCACTGGCTACTTTGCTCATCAAACCGGAACACAGTAATGCTTGCACACTACTGCTTGGCGGCAGACTTCACGAGCAAAGCGGTGGTAACAACCCAGACGGACACTCGCAGAAGAGTTAGTCCTCCCACTAACAAATGACTGACAGTAAGCATAACGCAAGCCCATAACAATTGCAGATGCAATGCTATAAACTGTGCCAAAGTCTATTTATAAACTTTATCCTTATATTTACGAGGCGACAAAATACGCCATGTCAACTAATTATTTTTTTGCGGCTTACAAAAGTGAAAGTCATCATTAGCTATTTGCTGGATAGCCTTGAAAAGGTGACACTTAAATTGCAGCATTCGTTCCGGCATGTTTAAATGTAAGTCCTGGCTTGACATACCTATTATGTACCTAGTACCTACTTCCCTATTAGGTCGCCATTACATGGTCATGCATTTTCTTGATTAAAACTTTCGTAAGTATTACTCATCTTTATATGTATTTAACCGGATTCACTTACACACTTGGTCATGCATATTTGTGTTTGCTGTCAAAATAAGCATGGCTTTACAACAAGCGCGAATGACCAGCAGGGCTAACATGCGCACCACGACAAAATATTGTCTACTGTTTTGTCTTGCTCTTTCTCTCGCGAACATGAGACAAATGCACGACATAAGTATCGACAAAATTTTGTCACGGTGCGCATGTTAGCCCTACAGCCATTACACGCTGACGCGCGGCTTAACAGTCAATAGGGCCAGATAGTGCTATTTCTTTTACTCCCTCGAGTCCTGTCCGGCTTCTACACTGAACATGCAGTGGTTGTGACACTATTTGAGTAAAGGTCGTTGAAGCGGCTGCCATGCGTCTCTTTCAATACGTTTAGCGCTCGGATTAGATTTCAATCAAGCACATTAGACATTATGATATGCGTCAAGCGATGATCGTGGGTATTCCAGGATTGGCACGTGGTCGATTTTTATGGATATCCATCAATCATGCTTGACCATGTAAGTCGGGTAATCTCCGAAACGGTTGGACCGATTTTGAAGCGACTTTCACTGGCAGATAGCTGATGTTATAAGGCGTAACTTTGACTATGTGGGCGTAGCCGCCGGGCACAGCTAGTATAAAGTAAAATTGCTTTATAAAAGCGGCAACCGACAAATTACTGAACCGACTTTGATGAAATTACTGTGGGACCAATATGAAAGTATAACCTTTCAAATAAAGAAAAGAATTTCCAAATCAGTTTATAAATGACGGAGTTCTGAGGTAAAAAACATAAAAGTCTTTGGTAAGTCGCAAAGCTAGCTGTTGTATGCCATAAGTCTATGGTATGCCATAAGTAGGCATCTGAACCAACTATTCGGCCTTCGCCAGTTTAAATTTAAAAAACAGATAGGTATCGATAAGTTCCTTGAGAGCTTTGAGTCAATAGTCACAAAGTATAACTATATACCTCCATTAAAATAATTATTCCATTAATTTATAGTCCTAGGTTTTCCCTATCGCAATTGCGGTTTTGCTCAATTACGTACATAAAATAACTATAGGTAGACCATGCGGTTTGTCATAAAACATTACTTAATTATTTTATTGATTCAGTAGTTCAATTATTTGATATCGGTAGATTATAACTTTGAGCCTTTTGTTCGTCCTTATTACATGCGATAAAACTTTGAGTAATAGATGCCATTACAAAAGTACTAGAACTTAATAGGCATTATGTAAACTCAATCTGCAAAAACAGTGAGAGAATTTTTTAACCGACTTCAAAAAAAGGAGATTCTCAATGCTTACCATCAGGCAAAGGACCATCTCATCTCGTTATCCAATAGTATAAGAAAATATACGCTTCCTGTAAGAATTTCCACGTGAAACCGTTGGCACTGGCAACATCTAATAATGATAGAAGCTTCAGTAAAGTATCCACCGCTTTACTGAAGCGTCACTTCGACTCGAAAATTGTTTTTAATATTGCGACTTAAGGACTATGTATCCAGGTCAAGAAATAAATTATAAAAAAAAATAATATAATTGAACCATTTGTATGCCGTAGGGATGAGCGATATTGATAAAATATCGATATTGAAATCGATATTGATATCGAGTGCTTACTATCGATACACCGATATTATCGACATCAAAATATCGATATTAGAAAATATCGATATTTTGAGGCTTTTTGATAAATATCGATGGTTTTTCTTACTTTTATTTGAATGCATACTAAATATTTATAGGAGACCATTAGCAACGCCAGAATAGGAAGTTTTAATCATACAAGAAAATAAGAAATATAATTTTTTTTTGTAATCTATCCATACTAATATTATAAATGTGAAAGTGTATTTGTTGGTTTGTGAATTGTTGTTTTGTTGGTTTGTCCTTCTTTCACGAACTTCACGCAGTAACGAAGCAACGGATCGACGTGATTTTTGGCATAGATATAGTTTATGGACCGGAGAGTAACATAGGCTACTTAATGCACGGTACCTGTGGGAACGCGGGTGAAACCCACGGGCAGTTGTTAGTGTGGCATAAAATTGAAATTAATAGCTGTCAATAAAGTTTTATAATGTTGACAAGTTGATTTAATTTGACAGATCAATGCTTTATTTCATTCAAAAATATGAGTTCAATCTTACCGCAGTCAGTTAAACTGCCGATAGAGTTTTCGCTGTCCAAAATATCTAAGTTCAAAGACACTTAATAGTGATGGTAAATTTATAATTATATACGTAATTTAAGTAATTAGTTTGATTTATGTTCTGAATAAATATTAATTCCCCAGAATCCCAGAATCCCAGATGCATGAAAAAAAAATATCGATACCACGATATCTTCTTAAAATATCGATATTCCGATATTTAAAAGATGCCAATATCGATATGAAAATATCGATATTTTGATCATGAATATCGATATTTCTCCAATATCGATATATATCGCCCATCCCTAGTATGCCGTATGCGAGGGCTTTATAGTCTTATGTTGTACATTCAACCAGTGTCAAAAAAACAAACAATAAACCTTTTTAAACTCGACCAGTGGAACGGGGTTATGGTATTTCTTTTGTAGGTACGAAAGTATATTTGTAGGTATCAAGACCTTTAACTCAACAACAAATAAGGCAATTTCGATGCAGTTTCTCAACATCTATTTAGCTGAAGTGGGTCTTAGATATCATGACGCTCTTGCTTATAATGTAGAGCTGAGCAGTAATGGTTTTAGACGAAGGTGTTAGTCAAAATCGATAATTTATAAATCTAGCTTACGATTCTGTCGTTTCATACCTAAACCTAATTTCAGTTTTGCTCTCTCTCTTTCCAATACATAACATGAGAAAGAGATGTTTGACAGATCAAAATTTAGTTTTAGAGCTGTAAAATATACTTCCATCCTTGACAAATTATACGCTACTAAATTCACTGCCGTTAAATTTACACTAGACACAAGCAAGTGGATTAACTTGACAGGTCTAAAATATATTCCATTTCTTTCTATTGAAAGTAAAATTAGGTCTAGGTATGAGATGACAGAATCGACACCATAGTGTAAACAATTCCAGATACACGACGTCGTCGTTCATTTATTTATTTCACTCAGACATTTATATAGTTACGAATACATAATATAAACAGCAATATTTACTCATAGAGTTGACGGTATTATTAGAAGCTTCACTGGATAAATAGGTCACTTGACGGCAGGAACGTGGCGGCCGAGCTGTCAGTAAAATTCAATACCCACAGCCCCACACTACACTCTAACGTTGTAGGTTGTTAGGTTGTTTTAGGTAGATATTTACTCGTACATTCGATTTGACCGTTTGTACAATATAATAATATTAGCTTGTGCCCGCGGTTTTCACCCGCGTTTCCACAGGAACCATGTTTTTTTCCGGGATAAAAAGTAGCCTACGTTACTCTTCGGTCTATAAACTATATGTATGTCAAAAATCACGTCGATCCGTTGCTCCGTTGCTGCGTGAAAGAAGGACAAACTATCAACCCAACAAACACACTTTAGTATTTATAATATTAATAGGAAGTAGGATTGTATAAACTTCATAAAAATACTACGTAATTATTATCGGTTTGGTAGTAAAATGGGTTTTAATTTGTTCATAGGTAAGTATTCAATTTATATTTTAACTAGCTTCTGCCCGTGGTTTCAACCGCTTTTCCACAGGAACCGTGCATTTTTCCGGGATAAAAAGTAGCCTACGTTACTCTCCGGACCATAAACTATATCTATGCCAAAAATCACGTCGATCCGTTGCTCTGTTGCTGCGTGAAAGAAAGACAAACCAACAAACGTACAAACACATTTTCGCATTTAATTATATAAGTATGGAAAGTATGGATTATACCCAATGTTTTAATCTGTTTTGAAATAAATATGTATGTGTAATATAATTTGTTTTTTCTTGTTATCGACCAATGCTATAGAAAAGTTACAATGAAATAAAAAAAAAACATAGTCGAGTTGTGAACTTAATTCTGTCTCCAAAAGTGAAGTTCTGTTTGCTGTTTTTATATAGGCCTATCTAACTTCCTTACATTTTTTAAATATTAAAAAAAAAAAACGCTTACACTCATACCCCCGCACTAGGATTCCCTGTGTCGCAGGTGGCATGGACACACACAGATACACATCACAAACATCCAAGACCCGAGAACAAACTTTGTGCTTACACCAAATCTGCCCCCGCCGGGAATCGAACCCGGGACCCCTCGCTTTGCAGGCAGGGTTACTAACAACTTAGCTACGGAGCCGTTTGTTTATTAATAATTCAGGTATACCATATATTACCTATAAAAAGGTATTTAAACTTTAAGTTTGGTAGCCACGCGTCTATCATGAACTATCCTACCACAGATCAATAACCAAGACAGATGGCTGTCTTCCCACAGAAAAATGTTCACTATCATGAGGAATGAGGCGACGAAGCGGGGTGTGTGGGAGCGCACTATATATTTCATTCATAATAAAAACCTCCATCTCTTCTACTCCTTGGCAAGTTAGATGCAAACCCACTGGAGTATCCCTTTCTCTCTTTAGATATAACTATACGTAGCTCTCAAATGTCGTAGTAAAATAGTGTTGTCGAAAACGGAACTTTCCGTAAATCGGTAAACACAAATAGTGATGTGCTTGTTTTAAGATTCATATTTAATTACGGAAAACACCGGTTTCCTAAATAATTTGCGTGCCCGTCATCTAACCTAAATTATTTATAATCTTTTTATAGTAAAACACATAATACTATTAAAATAAGTATTTATTAATAAAAAATACAGGTTTGTTAGGGGAAAGCAACACAAATGAATACTGTTTTCGCTGCAAAAAAATAGCATAATACATTTGAATTTATAAACAAACATTTGAGGTGAATTGAGAGTAGTCCATAACACTTTACTTCATGGATACATAGCAAACTCATGCTCCTGTAGAAACAGCAGTGACTTCATATATACTTCTAGTGATGTGGCTACTTGCCTACTGAACACTTGAACTGCAAGTTTGACCTGAAAGAATACATACCTCATATGACTGACATATAATTTTATTAATCTTGATTTTATTTGAGAAGTAGTGAGGTTCAACTGCTGATCAGGCGGTTGTGAGTTTGAATCCTACCTCACCTATGTGAACTTGGCACCAGACTAGATTTATTTATGAAGTGGTAAAAACGGGTACAAACGAAGTGAGGAGTAGGCGAACAAAAAGTCACTTTTCAACTTTTAATATTTTTACAGAAACTTAAAAAAACTGTATGGTCCTTTAGATTTGAATTGTTAGAAATATTTCGAAATAAAGTGACGTTTTGAAGGGAACACTATATATTGAAGTCAATTTTCAACGGGAAAAAACTTTTTGTCGAGTTGTTACACATCAAAGAACAAGTATCAGGGTTGCCAATAGGAATCAATAAAAAAACGCAAAGTAAAAATAATTGAAAAGTGTCGTTTTGTTCGCCTACTCCTCAAGTATAATCAACTGGTAATTTCAATTATTTGTTTTCTAACATCGGGAGCAAAGTTCACACAGATATTCCTACCTCAGGCTTGAGTTTCTGGGTGAAGGTAATATCATGAGGAAATCCATAGCATGGTGGTGGAGCATTTTTATTGCTCACCTGGCTAGCTACCCCCCTTAAGATTAAAAATCTGTTACACAGCCATTGGTAATCATAATGCTCAAGAGGTAGTGGATTTTCAACAGCAAATTGGTCAGTGATACTTGGAAGGTCAAGCTGAGTCTGCGATAGATGCGAAACTGGTGGTATCTCACAAAAAGAACTTGAAATGTCTGTTTGTATGTCAGTACTTTTTTTTTTATCCACAGTGGGGCTCTTGATATTGGGGGAAGGGCGAACTATTGTTAGATTGTAAGGTTCATGGGCAGTATTAGAGGGACCACCAATTTCTAAATTCACACTATGCTCTGTTTGTTGTATGTCACGAGTTTTACGAAGGTTTAGAATAGGTATCGCATCAATAGTTAATCTTTGTCTTTCATTAATATGTTCAGGGAGGAAATGTAAGTGACAAATACGTACGTTCTCAAGTTGACAAATCTGGTAACGTCGGAAAAACGGGCATGCCCTCAACCACATATCCCATCTTAATTTGTTAGTAAACGGCACAGAAAAAAGCTTAAATTTTGATCCTCGGCTACGGCACCCCGGAACAGAACACTCCATAACCATTGTTATTTACGTTTACTTAATACTTACTTACTTGTAAATTGCAAAATCAGAATGAATTTATAATAATAGGTCGGGGAAAAAGTTTCTTCGCATTTTTTAAGAAACTTCAAAACATTTTTTAATATAGTTTATTTACATTTAACTAAAGTATGTAGGTACCATTTTTTTCGATAACTTTTTGGCATCTTGTAGGTAGGGACATGATCCCATTGCTATATAAATTTTGGGACTTCTGATCAAAATACCGCGACAAGTGGTTTTGGCAGTCCTCTCGTGATGTTAACCTGACACTGCCTAAAGAATTCTGAAGAGACCGAAACAGGTGGAAATCTGAAGGTGCAAGGTCAGGACTATACGGCGGATGTATTAACACCTCCCAGCCAAACTCTCTCATTTTTTCTGAGTGGCTAAAGATGTGTGAGGTCTAGCGTTATCATGAAAAACCATGAAAATGAAAACCACACCCCTTCTGTTGATTAATTCCGGCCGCTTTCTCTCAACTTCTTGCTTTAATCTCATCAGTTGTTCACAGTAGAGTTCAGAATCGATGGTCCTGCCTGGTGGTAACAGCTCATAATGAATAATGCCCTTCCAATCCCACCACACACACAGCATCACCTTGTTGCGAGTTAACCCGGGTTTCGCCACAGTCTGTGAAGCCTAACCGGTCTTTGACCACGACCTTTTTCGCACGTTCTTGTCGTATGTGATTCACTTTTCATCACCAGTTATCAGCTTCTTCAAAAATGGTTCGGTTTCATTACGTTGTAGTAAAGAATCCCAAATGAGTACACGGTTCATTAGGTTTCTTTCAGTGAGCTCGTGAGGTACCCAAATATCGAGCTTTTTTGTGTACCCAGTTTTTTTCAAATGCGCCAAAACTGTTTTGTGGTCAATTCCCAGTTCTTCAGCTACGTCGTAACTACTGATATGCCGATCTTGTTCCACTTTTTAAAAAATGGCATCAATTTTATCCGTAATAGGGCGACCAGAGCGAAGTGCATCTTTGAAATCAAAATTTCCGGATTGAAAACGCTTAAACCAAATTTGTGCTACTCTCACAGACACTGCACTAGGTCCATAAACATCGCAAATTTTTTTCGCGGCTTGCGTTGCATTTTTACCTTTTTTGTAGTAAAATTACAAAATGTATCGAATTTCTTCATTAGATTCACTCATTTTGACAGTACGAAAAACAAATGAAAATCACACATTTTCCTAATTTGAATTTGGAATTATGTTCTTTACAATTTAAACTTTCATATGATACCAAAACCAGCCAGATACAAATAGTATAGCCAAAGAGATTTTATTACAAGTTCATACATACTATAATGCGAAAAGACTTTTTCCCCAACCTAATAATACAAATAAAATGAATAATATAAAGGAACTTCTCTTTAGAACTCCAAATTTCTTATCCAGCTAACGTGCAACTGCAGATTGCAGAAAACTTGCACAAATCCTCAGCTTCACTTTTACAAAAACAAGCATCAAATATGGCGGATGGCGTAAAATACTCATCAGTCATCACAGATAAACTCATGAAGTCATGAATGAATGAAAGTGGCGGCTAATTTGAAATTTGATGTGCGAGAGAGAAAAAACAGTGGGCTACATACATATGAGTGCGATAGATATACAGGCGCATTTTCCGGCCCTCGCTTGGCAGAGGCTGTATCCTACCATCAAACTATGTTTGAATCTTGGTATGTTGCATCTTTGTCAACAAGAACTTACTAAAATCTACTTACTAGTTTTCACTCCCTCGACTTCTTCAGTTGATAAGTAAGTAGTACTTAGCAATTGGCTCATAAGTATTAGGTAGGTATCATTTTTGGTTTTCAGCGTTCGAGATGAGCTAGGTCATTCAGCATTCCCTAGGCCATTGCCGTGAGCTGGCCTTGACATAATTATAAAATGAGGCCGTTGCAGACGAGCGTGTTAGCCGCAGCGACGGAAAAAACACGCTTCGTAACATTAAAATATTAATTTTATTTACTGAGACTGGAGCTTTTTGTATAAAATATATTTAATAGTCAATTACATGTTCTTGTTGGTAAAAATTATTGCAAATGTACGAGAGTGTACATAATTATGTAAATATAATTATATTATGTTATAATTATGTAAATATGTGAATATAATTATATGTAATATAATTATGTAAATATAATATTCAAGCGTGATATTTTGTAGGGTTTAGAATAAAAAACATAATAAAATTATTATTGTAATCTTAATAAAGTTTCTGCACTTATCATAGCTCAGCTGTAAGCTGTAATGCAAACGGTTTGCTTACGTGACCACACTGCAAAGTATTTAAACGACTTGAATTAAAACTATTTACACTTTAAACTACATAACGCTCAAAAGTATGTATTTAATTCACACAGAAGTTAAACAAGCTTTTATATAAAATGAAAAAAAAAAACGAGTGCCCTAGCTAGGTTATTCGGGATGATATAAGGATTCTAACGATACCAATTTAGAATCAGAATTATTTAAAAGTTACGGTGGAATAAAGAAAGGCGTATACATACACATGAACTCTGAAAACATTACATTCTTTTTTTTAGGCAAACGTGTAAAAACCCTAGCGTTTAAAATAAAACGCCACGTCTGCAAACAGCCTCATGATGATGTGTAGTATGAAGAAGCGCTATGACAGTTTGTCCATCAGTCATAATAATAACCATTATTAATAGGTCTCTAGAATATCTAGGTACCTAATTGAGGTCGGCAATGAAGACAAAACTAATTCTGCTGAAATCATTTGTTTTAATTGAAAACTAAGAGATGTTCAGAAACCCTCAGTTGATTGGCTTGGGAAACGATGATTCGATGATGCGAAATATCACTTTTAATCTAAAGTAGGTGTTTATAATTAATATCTTTTTTTTGGAATATATATTATTCATCACATAATCTAAACTTATTAACAAATAAACACTGTTTGAAAAATTAAATAAATTACCTACCTATCTATAAACAAATCTATAGGTACAAATAAATATAATTGAAGTGTCTGTTTGTAATATCAAAATAACAGCTTTTTACCAAATGCATATGAAAGTATATACGGTACCTATACCAAAACAACAATTTTTAAAATTTTTGTCTGTCTGTCTGTTTGTTCCGGGTAATCTCCGAAACGGCTGGGCCGATTTTGATGGCACTTTAACTGGCAGATAGCTGATGTTACAAGGAGTAACTTAGGCTACTTTTATTTTAGAAAAAGAATTAGGGTTTCGCGCAAAAAAATAAAAACCATGAAATCCAATATCTCGGCGCGGGTGAAACCGCGGGCAGCAGCTAGTGAGTGATAAAAAATCACCTACTTTTTGTTTCAAAATAAATACCTTATGAAAAAAAAAACTCAAGTTATGACGCATGAGAAGTCACTGTGTCTCCTTTTCTAACGTTTTCTAAGGGCACGAGTGGCTAGTAATAAAAAGCTGGACAGTATGTCTCCTCTTTTCAGAAGTACTTAGTAGATAATATTAAAATGGATATTTTCTTATTTTATACTTCCTATTAGAACAAAGAACACTGGAGTTTGCACAAAGGTCATTTAAACAGGGAACTTGCAAATATGTCGTGACTAGACGTTGCTATGCGAAGCTGCAAGCCCTAGGCTACCTAGCGGTAAAGCGTAACCACAGACTGAAATCTCAGTGGAAACGCAATGGTTGTAACAATGAAGTTGTTTTTAATGTTATTTGGTAACAAGACTAGCTGTTCGTTTGCCTGATGGTAAGCATAACGCCGGCCCATAACAATTGCAGTGCCACCTAGAACTTTGAAACACAAAGGCCTGCGCGGCACTGCAGTGCGCTCGTTACCCTAAGACATTAGGTATTAAGTCTCATAAACCCAGTAATTTCAATGGCTGCTCTGCTCATCAACCCGGAACACAGTAATGCTTGCACACTACTGCTTGGCGGCAGACTTCACGAGCAAAGCGGTGGTAACAACCCAGACGGACACTCACTAACAATACTAAACAATACATTTATGGCGTCCAGCAGGTTATCTAGTCCATGCCTACAGCTTAGGTTACTTAGTATTAAGGCGTACCTAGGTATTGTTAATATTACTATAAGTTGTGAAATCACGCAGAAGTATTATTGTAACTCGATAAAGATCGAGTTAGTCGCAGCTGGGTAGGTTCGTGACACGTCAGAGAACTGTAGGTGGTATACCTAGCTTGCCTTATACAGAATAGCTCTTATGTAGTGAAGTAGTTGAAGGTATAATAGGTTTTTATTTTCCAACGATTATCTGTATTTTTGGATTCCGTAAAACAAGGTAATTTTGGTGTTAAGGACATTTTCTGGTGGTCTGGCCAACTTCTTAACCGGGTACTTAAAAACAAAAGTATAGCTAGGCATCGACCAGTGAGGTCCGGCGGCATCACTTGAGACCCAGTTCCAATGCGTGTTCACGAGTACTCAAAAATTTTAGCAAGGACATCGACCTTTAAAACATTTGATATTACCGCTTTTATATCTTAGAATCTCAGTCTCGTTCTATATATCTCAACAAGACACGTTCAAAATATAAAGTGTTCACCAACTACTTAGACCGTGCGGAACATAAACGCCCTTATTCATAAAAGCTCATTAGGATAATGTGGGATAATCAACTTCTCGTTGACGGACGCTGTTACGCGTGACAACGAGACAAAACACTTTCTAGGAATTAAGTAAGTTACGGAACGTTTATAAATAAGGGCGAAAATTCTTTGTATGATCTAAGCTTATCATTTACTATTACTTAATCTATGCGTCTAATAAAAATATGTTGAAAGAAATGTCTAACACATTTCTAAAAACTATCTTCTTCCAACGGTATTCGCGATTATTAGACACATTGAATGAAACAACTTTTAATTCTTATCGCATATAATTATGTATACTATTTTAATTCCCGCCGTTTCGAGCCCTTTCCATTGTTCTTGTTCGTGTGAGTACTAAGACAGCTGAGAGATTTTCATACTGATTGCAGGTCAAGGCCGGGTGGAAGAATCTTAAGGCAGCCCTCACACCTAATTCATGATTGATGGATAAGCATCAATCGCGGACCACGAGAAAACCATGGAAAAACCACGATCCCCGCTTGACGCATATCGTATCGTCTATTGTGTTTGTGGTTGGGGCTTGATCGAAATCTAGTCCAATCACCTACCTTTGTTCTAAAAAATTGTTTCACAACTACTGCCTGCTCAGTGCAGACGCCGCGGTAAATGAGCGGTGGTTCGCACGTGATGTAGTAGCGTAAAGCAGAGCAGTTGTCGCTTTGAGCCCAGGCAGTGCTTCGAGACAGCACTATCTTGCCGTATTGCCATTCTTGTCTATTTCGTGGTTATTTGGACGGTTTTGCATCAAGCCGCGCTTGCACGTGTATTATCTCGTAATCCGCACTTGATGCAAAACCATGGTTATTTAGACAACAAAACGCATACTTGCATATGCGTCTACGGTCTGCATAACCAAAGTTTTGACCTTATGTTACTTTACCATCGCCTCCTTGCTAAGTGTGAAGGTTGGTATGATCACACAGTTCGAGTTGTGTGAGTGAAGATTGGTCATTGTTCCGGTTTAACTAAATTTTAACAAACTAATAAAACAATGATGACGCATGTTAAAGCCCTAATACATTTAGTGGGTAAATTAATTGTTTTTTTATACGATGGAACGAAGAAGGTACTATGTTGCGTTTAGTGTGAGAGGTTGTTTGTTTGTTTGTGCAAACACATGTTTCCATTTATCTCTAAAATGCATTTCTGTATAGAGTTTGTGATTCATCGGCGATTAGAGATACTCCTAGTTATAAATGTTACGGTGTCAACTCGCTAGGGAAATTTGCAATGAAAAATCTCGTAGATATTCTCTAAAAAGATAATACAATTTTTGAAAAACATTTGGCTCCGAGTAAATCCGTCAAAAAAGAGTTGAATACCTAGTCAAAATTACTATCTATCATATTCTACTATCCTTCCTATCATACTAATATTATAAAAAGCTTGTGTGTGTGTGTGTTTGTTACCTCGTTACTATATGTAACTACCTACTAAACCGATTTTGATGTTTGGAATGTAGATAGTTTAGGTTCTGGAATAAGACATAGGCTATAAAGAATATATACCACGCGGGTGAAGCCGCGGGCAGTAGGTAGTTTTTTAATAAACTATTAAAACCTTTGATGGCCTATAGAGCCTCGGAAAGGGCCTTGGTCTACCGGAATGTTAATTTTCTCAGTCTAATGCATTGATTTCTCAATATTGTAATATGATTTATCGACCACACAGGAACTTGATAGCTCATGTAGGCTCATGTAGTCGAGAACCTTGAACGAACAGTGACTTAGAGCCCCATACACGAGCGCGTTCAGAAAACCGCCCGCGGTGGGGAATCTCAGATGAATTACGTGGAGTGATAGGAATATTGGATATCCATGAACATTCCAAATCCAACGTGCCAACTGATCGTTAGTGGCCGATACGAAGCTCCATTTCGCGCTCAGTTTGCAGTATAACTCGAGACAGAGAATGACCAAAAAATAGAGCGATCGCGCGCTCGAAAAGGAGTGACCGTCTGTGTGCTCGAAATTGGACCATCGTTGCGACGACGACGACGTGCGGATTTAGAACGCTCGTGTATGGTACGCTCTAGGGGTCTCTTAAATGTTACGTAAACATCAATAGACCCAATGGATTACTTGATAGGTCAATGGACTTCACTTCTTTAGTTAGAGGTCAGGATCTGTATCATCATCAGCTTATTACGCTCCCGTCTCAGGGCCCGTGTGGTTAATTATGGGCCAGTGAGAATGGACCATAATCCACTACGTGGGCCCAGTGTGGCTTGTTGGATGTCACATGTCCTCGATCTTTGAGGTTCTTGAACATGCGGGTTTCCTTACGATGTTTTCCTTCACCGTTTTAGTGGGTAGGGCCTGTATATTGGGCCTTATTTAATTGAAATGAATCCTGAAAGCACAGTTACTGTAAAGCAGCCAATACACCTAATGCATGATTGATGAATAAAACCACGATCACCGCTTGACGCATATGGCTAGCATACATTTTTGCGTTTTGCAGTCAAAATAATCATGATTTTGCAACAAGCGCAGAATACGAGATAATACACGCGAAAGCGCGGCTTGATGTGAAACTATGAGAAATCGTACAAATAGACAAGAACAATACAGCCAGATAGTGCTGTCTCTTACACTTCCTGCCTGAGCTCAAAGTGACGACTGCTCCATTTTACGCAACGTAAGTACATCACTTGAGCACCACCGCAAAAAGGAGTCTATGAAGCTTGGTAGAAATCTAGCCCGAGCGTTAACTATGGTTACTCTAACTCTCACTACCTCTAACCGTGCTATGGCACGGTTAGAGGTAGTGAAAGAGAAGCACCGCAGCCGCTTCTACGATCTCTACTCAAAAAAATAGTTTCACAATCACTGCGTGTTCAGTGCAGACGCCACGGTAAATACACGGTGATACGCAAGTGGTGTATGTAGCGTAATGCCACTCACTACGCATGCTGTGTTATACTATACACCAGTATTATCTTGAACCTTTTCTTGTATAGAAACGCCTCTGAAAGAAGCCTTAACGTATATTTGATATTGTATAAATATGTGCCCTTCGACTGGGATAAAAGTATCTAGCAGGTTATACCAGACTATAATTATATACCTATTATTTGTGAGTTATGTCGGCCGTTTTGATTATTAAGTTGTTTAACTGGATATATAATGTATTCATTCCATTAATTTCGAAGTTACAGGTACTTGTGAACATAGGTCAGTTGGTTAGAAGTTGGGTTTTATGGGGCCCGAGGTGACGCGCGAGTGTTCCGCATGCCCCTTTTGGAGGTGGATACGGCGATGGCGTACGTGGAGTACGTTGTCTGTATGTAGGTCTGTCCGTACGAGTAAGTTGTGTGTGCGTTGTGAGATAGGGTCTTAGGGGCAGCTTACACGCTTAAGCAAACGTACGTTTGCTTGTTAGAATAACAACGCTTTTGCGTCAAGCGCGCATTTAAAGTATCACGAAATCCGCGCTTGACGCAAAAGCGTTTGCATGAGCGTCTAAGCTGCCCCTTACAACTAGGACCAGCGCGTCGCCCGTGCCACGGTTAGCTGTTATGACGCAGAGGAGTAAAAAAAACACGTCAGTTTTTTAGTTGGTAGGTTGGCCGGCCTCAGCCGGAGTCCAACACAACCACCACACTGCCCTCGCGGCGCTGCGGCGGGTTGTATTCACGAGGATTTTTAGAGAGGTTAAAAAAAGAAGTTAGAAGTTAGAATGTCTGATCGGAGAGTCGATGGTTCGAATCCTACACTGAGTTTGAGCATTTGGTGAAGGGAGAACATCGTGGTGTTACCATATCATTTAGCATGGAAGTAAAGGCAAAAGCATTATTATAGTGCTGGCTTATCTGGCTACCTCAAGATAATCATCTCAAAAATAAATATTATTTTAACTTCATTATTTCAATTATAAAATAATAAACACTTCAAATAAATTATGTACCGACCAGTAAACCCTACTTTAATTGGACGTTTGTCCAATTAAAAAATAATTGCTGTTTATTGTTTACGTATAAACAGGCCCTAACAAAAGAAAATTTTAAATACGAGTACTTGACAGTGACGTGACGTAGTCGATGCACTTCGGCAGCGTGGTTCAGGTCGCGGGTTCAATTCAACGGGACAAATTTTAGTACACTTTAAAAACACGACCGTTTCTATTTTGCCGTGTCTCGCTAAGTAGATAATTTCCAATTCTCTACATACACAGAATCCTTGTTATGTGATTGCAAGGACTTTTGCGGTCGTTAGGCTTGAGCAATTTTCTCATATGTATAAGTACGTATATAAAGGAAACACGGGAAGTGTATAATTGATTTCTGCTGCCATTCAAAAGGAGCTATCTCAAATCTCCCAGTTAAAATGTCTTTAGTTTCGTTTAATTCGAAAAAAGGGCTGAAATAATAAAAAAAATTGCCGTAGCAAACGTTACCTATTTTATAAATACCTACATTAATAGCCTTACTAATTAGCATTGTATAACGTTTGAATAGTTACACAAAGTTTCATCTCTTTCGATTCAGATTAAAATTGTGAAAGGGAAACAAACTACCTATACCACCTTTATACACTGTTTATAATTAGCAAGACCCTTAATAAATTTAAAGGTTTACACAATAAATAACTATTTCTACTTTGTACTAATTATGGCAACTTACACACTAAGACCTAAATATATAAGTAGTCGCTTATAATAAATACGTATAAATACGGTATAAATACGTATAAATACGGTACAAATACGTATAAATACGGTATAAGTATGGGTCGTAAATAAGGTAATAATAAACATGGTCCGTCAAGTATTTCAGGCGTAAGCTACCTTGAACTTCAAGTAACTACTCTATATACCTATAAGTGAAAGGGTGTCGGCCGAACAGTTGCATATCTTAGTGAACAATCTACGAGTATATAAAAAATGCTTTAAAACAATACGCTATAAAATACACAAATTATAACATTAATAACAGAATATTCAATGAAAATACGTATATAATTTGTGCTCAAACTCAACTAAAAAATAGTAACAATATTATTATAATTATTAATAATTATAATTGTTTAAATTAAGCTTCTCTTATCTTCTCTTAGCATCAAGTGAAACTGTGTTCAAAAAAGGCAACACTTACCGTTAAAAAGATTTACTTATAATGTTAGAAGTTAGTCATATAATTATGATCTTATCTACAAGGGCATTATGTACCTGCCTTTTACACCTGTTAGTAAAACGTTACAATATAAATAAACCTTTTTATACCTAATGCTAATTTGACAAACCGATAGGAAACGTTCCCAAAATACTGGCAGCATTGCCAATTTGAATTGTTTTTTTTTTTGGCGGGAATGCGAAAATGTTCTTTTGTTGATTTTGTGTTATTTACTAAAACCTATGTTTCTAAGAGTGTTAATGTGTAATAATGGTGGATTATTAACCATTAAGTGTTCGTAAACGTGCAGAGTGAAAGGCAAATAGTACAAAGACGAAAAACGTGTATTTTCGTATTCTATCCAAAACTCCATAGAAGGAAGCTTCAGTAAAGTATCCACCGCTTTACTGAAGCGTCACTTCGACTCGAAAATTGTTTCTAGGACTATGTATACAGGTCAAGAAATAAATTTAAATAAAAAAAGAATGACAATTTTAATCTTTATTCTAATAGTATGTAAAATAATCGAATTATCATTTTTCAAAAATATTTTTATTGGCTTATGTAAAGTGTTAAATGTTAAAACTAAATGTCAGGGTTTTTTGAATATTTGACTAGGATAAGGAGCACTTCATAGGCCGTGCGTCATGTTTTCGAGGCAATTTTGTAAAGTCTGATGTTAAAAGCTCTTATACGTCTGAACCGTTTATTTATTTATTATTTACACAAAAAATATGTGTAATAAAAATATGTACGTTTTGATTATAGGGTCACTTCATAATATATTAAATTGTTGAGGTCCAGAAAAGGATTAGAGTTTAAAAATGATTAGTTTGGTGTGAAAAATCATGGTATCATAGAAGAGATCTGTGCATGGTATTTTTACAAGCTTTTATTTACCTTGCAATGTATGTAATATGAATGTTTGTTTGTTTAAATCAAATCTTGCAAGCTAAAGAAGAATGGTCAGATCCATACAAAATTTACCCAGGCCCGGCGCAAACGAAACATATCTCAGTTTTTTATTGTTATTTTATGTACATCAATTATCAGTCTTTTTTTTCAGTGGCTAACTTTGTTAAATTGCCTTCTGTTAACAGTACTTAAGTACTGTAGTAAAACAGCTGTTAGCATAGGGTGGGCTAGATATCCACCTGGGGTGGGATGTATACCGCGATGCATTCATAATGGCCACAGCCGGGTCGCTGCGGTCATAAATTCGAAGGTTGGGCCTGGAGATGGCGCCACCTCGAGGCGCCAATATAGTAGTGGGCGGGGCTTCCGTCACTGTCATCACGCTGAGATACCTCGGCGTCGTCCTCGACGCAGCAGGTGGAAGTTCGGGCCCCACCAGTGGCAGCTGTCCCCCAAGTTCCTGGGGAGGCGATGCGCTTACGTTTCAGCGCATCGCCTGGGTTGTGCGGAAGAGTGGTTCTTTCCATAGGTACGAGGCGGGTACACCTTAAAGGGGTCCCGCGTGAAATGCGCAAGCGGGATCGGGCTCTGTCCTAATGCTAAGCCGTAATGAACCGTCCCAGTCGTTTTTTGTCCCAATGATTTAGTCCGATTCTATAAATTCTTTCACTAATAGGAAGCTACAATATCTCCGAGTGCTATAGGCCATATTTTATTCTGATACCACGCATGCGAAGCCGTGGCCAGACGCTAGTAGTTAATAGTTCTATGTATCATATTGATAATTTGACACCTACTTAATGGTTGTCAATGTCATGCAAATGAAACTGTGTGCGGATTTCCGGTGGATTTTACCACACCCGCTCTAAAAACATTTTGAGGAAACCCGCATGTTTAAGAAATACAAAAAAAATCGAGGACACATGTGACATCACCAAGGCGCATTATTGGGCTCGTGTAGAGGATTATTTATGGCCTATACTCTCAGAATTTCCAAGGAGGGTTGGAGCGTGAGGCGGCCAGCTGAAAAAATTTTGCCAAAACCTAAAAGGAGTAGGTATGCCTGTAAATGTATACTGCGTGGACCCCCTTGCAAAAGGGATAAGGGCTGAAAGGAGAGGAGAGAGAGATACAAGACTGATGCATGCTATTTGCATATAATATTTGTTGTTGAATTTATATTTTGTGAAATAATGTAAAGTAAAAAAGAAGTTGTGCAGATAGTTTTTATACGACTCCCAAAACGAAGGAGAATCTAAAGTAAGCGAGCATAGAGTGGTAGATAGATATAAAGATAATAATCGGACGCATTTAAAAAAATATGTTGATTTTGTACACATTATCATAACCACATGTTTCCTTTAAAACGTGATATTTTTGTATCTATTAGTAGTTATTTAACCAACCCACCAGGCTCCACCCAACATAACAAAAACATAAAGTTATGACGTCAGTAAAGTAATTGAATGCCTGCTGTTAAAGTTTCCCCACTGCTAAATTTATGCCTTGTTTTTAGCTAAAAATAATGTGTATTTTTCGTTAGTTTGTGTTATACAGTTCTTAGAAATAAACCACTATTTACTTTCTTATTAAATTAGGTAAATATGGCAAAAAAAAATTAATTAGGTTATATGTATTTCTATCAAATCTGTCATGTAAAAAACACTGACTTCGGAGAAAATTAATTCAAAAACTTATTATCAATCTGGTTGAACTGGGATCTGCGGCCAAGTACGGAAATTGGTTCGATAAATTTGTCGAATCAAATAACCCGATAAATTTATCGAATGTTGCGAGTACCGAAGTCTGGTCGTAAAGTATTGTAGTAGCTCTATATTCTCTTTGGATTCGACCTAGCTATTCTATAACTTTTGTCGATAGTATCGAGGCTCGATATACTATATAAAAAGTCGATAAAACCCACTTACTTTATCGATTTGAATTGTCAATTTTATCAAATTTTATCGATCGAAAAGATCCGTAATTGCGCCACTGGTCTAACAGATTATGTAAAAACCACGTGATGCTTTATGTTCGCATGCACATTTTACTTAATTTACATTCCAGACGCTGCCTTCGGCCGATTTAGGCTGCTCACAATCATGGTCGAAGGTTTTGGGTAATCGTAAACATTCCTCGGAACACCATCAAAGTACAGAATATTATGTAACCAAGGCGCAATTACGTATTTCTCGTGACTTTATTAACATTGACCTCATTGATCGAGTTGGAGGATATCAAACGAGTACATAAGTTTAGTCTTTAGTTTAGGATGAACCAACTGCGTGGTGCGTTTTTCGGAAGTGCCTACGTACAAAAGCTTTTTTTCAACACACTTGCTCGTGAAGTGTGACTTATTACCTCGCATTTAGGCTTTTGATCCAAGATATAACACGCGTACTTTTACTTTACATTACCACACTCGTGTTATATGAATACTAGGTTGTAGGACTAACACTTCTGCGAGTGTCCTGTGTCCGTCTGGGTTGTTACCACCGCTTTGGTCGTAAGGTCTGCCGCCAAGCAGTAATGTGCAAGCATTACTGTGTTCCATTATGATGAGCAGAGTAGCCAGTTAAATTACTTACCTAATGTCTCAGGGTAACGAGCGCTGCATTGCAGTGCCGCGCAGGCCTTTGTATTTCGAAGTTCTGAGTGGTATACTGCAATGGTTATGGGCCAGCGTTATGCTTACCATCAGGCAAACGACCATCTCGTCTCGTTGCCAAATATAATAAAAAAGAAGTGTGTTTAGGTAGGTGCGTGGCGCTGCAGTGAACTACCCTCGAGTCCCCAAGAACTCTCCGGGAGCCTCGGCATCAGCGTATGCTATACCTTCCTGGGAGACATCGGAAGCTGGAATTTAGGTACGAAGTTTCGTATTTCGTTTCGTGCGATATCACAAACGTTACGCGAATATTCGTTACGAAGTTCATAGAATTGGCCACGAGCGCTGTACTTTTATTCCAGTTCACAAAATTTACGATGGAAAATTTGAAGTTCGACAAAGCTTGCCATAACACACAACGTTCGGCAGGAGTCTCGCTGATTGCAGTAGATTATGATATTAGCTGAGAAGAATGCTGCTGGATATTCCCTGGATATTCTCCGCGGGAAGATATAGGGTGGGTTCTTAGCCAGAACCACACTGCGTGTTGTTTTTTACATTTTAGTTTTAATATACTTTATGCATTACGGTTGAAAGAGAACGCTGCTGAAAGTTAACTAGAGGCCGTTCTACTTTACTATGGTTCCACTTCTACAACTGTTTCAGAAGAAATGAAAGAGAATCCTCTGCTTTTTTTAAAACGTGACTAAGGCATATTTAGGAGATAAACATTGGTTAACACCGGTTTAGAGTGTGCTTAATTTTTTTTGTGGTAAGACCGTATATGTGTAGGTATGTCACTAGCTGCTGCCCACGCTTCCACCCACATGGAGATTTCTACTAGAATCTTGCGTTTTAAGAGCCACATTAGACCCTAATGCATGACTGATGGTTCTTCATTAATCACGGACCTGCACCATGCGCAAATGGTAAAACCAAGAAAACCGCCGCTTCTACGACCTGTACTAAAAAAATTGTATCACCACTACTGGGTGTTCAGTGGCAGTAGACGCAGTAAATACGCGGTAGTGCGTGTTATGTAGTGGAGCAGTCATCGCGGACTACGAGTGAATGAAAGAGACAGCGCTATTAGGCCATATTGCTTTTCTTGTCTTTTTCATGGATTTTTTATGGTTTTACTTCAAGCCACGCGTGACCGTGTAGTAAATACCTCGTAATCCGCGCTTGTTGCAAAACCATGGTTATTTTGACAGCAAAACGCAAACATGCATTAGTGTCTAATATGCCCCTTAAGACCCTACCACGCGCCAATGGCCTTGCTCGAATGGGTGGAGTCAATCCCACTTCACCCGCGCGGTCCACACTTCGTCTTTCAAGAACATCGCAAAACCTAACGTCATAGAATACGCGGATGCACGAACGCGCGTGCGAGTAGCGCGCACGGCATCTTCTTTGCCTATAATTCTTTGAATTCATTTAGTGGAAAGTTCTTCATTGAAAGTGAAGTTTGATCATCATTATCCATACTATCCATACTTCCATACTAAATATATCCTATATCCTACTCTATTATAAATGCGAAAGTTTGTTTGTTGGTTTGTTAATTTGTTGGTTTGTCCTTCTTTCACGCAGTAACGGAGCGACGGATCGACGTGATTTTTGGCATAGTAATAGTTTATGGACCGGAGAGTAACATAGGGTTCTTTGTATCCGGAAAATGCATGTTTCCTGTGGGAACGCGGGTGAAAACCGCGGGCAGAAGCTAGTTATATTATTAATGCGAAAGTGTGTTTGTTGATTTGTTGGTTTGTCCTTCTTTCACGCAGTAACGAATCAACGGATCGACGTGGTTTTTGGCATAGATATAGTTTATGGACCGGAGAATAACATAAGCTACTTTTTGTCCCGGAACAATGCACGGTTCCTATGGGAACGTGGGTGAAAACCGCGGGTAGAAGCTAGTTCGTAAATAAACGGGACGGACGCACATGAGATCATACAACGTTGAGATTTATCTCAAAACATCGCTGTGGACTATAATAAAAGTACAGACAGCCAATTTGCTCCGTAACGTTGAAATTTGTTACACCTTTTGACCCAAAAACGAACGTGTACGTAAATAAATAATTTTCGGGTTATTTTTTATTTTTTACTTTTGTAGTCATGTTTTTTATATTGATGTCATTTACGAGGTATCGAGTCATCTGCGAGTGTCCGTCTGGGTTTCCGTTTTGTTCATGAAGTCTGCCGGCAAACAGTAATGTGCAAGCATTATTGTGTTCCGGTTTGTTGAGCAAAGTAGCCAGCGAAATTACTAAGATATGAGACTTAGTTATGAGCACACTGCGGTGCCGCGCAGGCTTTTGTGTTTCAAAGTTCTGAATGGCACTGCAATTTTTATGGGCCGGCATTATGACTCCTATCAGGCAAACGTCCAGCTCGTCTCGTTAACCAATACAATAGAAAAAATAGACAAGTGTGGGTTGGACTCGCAAGCCGAGGATTCCGAAAAGACTTGTAAGCATGTAAATAGTTCGTTCAAGACTGGAATCGTTAGGTCCTTTTACAGCTACATTCAACAAAATAATTAACCCTAAAAAATTGTACACAATACACTCATTGATAATGTGCGTGTGTGTGAGTGCGTGCGTGCGTGCATGCGTGCTTGCTTGCGTGCGTGCTTGCTTGTGTGCGTGCTTGCTTGTGTGCGTGCTTGCTTGTGTGCGTGCTTGCTTGCGTACGTGCGTGCGTGCGTGCTTGCTTGCGTACGTGCGTGCGTTTGCGCGTGTGCACGTGTGCGCGTATGCGAGCGTGTGCGTGAGCATGTGTGTGCATGCGTGCGTGCGTGCGCTTGCGCGAGCGTGTGCATGCGCGTGCGCGTGTGTGTGTTATACATAATTAGTTTTCGGATTTTTCGCTTTACTTGTGGTATAAGACAATACTTCTTGCCAAATTTAATGATTCTAGTCTCTTGGTCTATTGCTCTAGGTCTCCGTGAACCACCCTATAGGTATTGAATGGATTTTAAATCGTTATCATTTTCGATATCAGCACCCCGAGAAACCTAGAAAATGGCACCCATATTATCGATTTCCTAAAAAAAATTCCGCCATCTTGGATTTAAAAATGGTTGTCATTTCCGTAATCAGCACCCCTAGAAATCTCGAAAATGACACCCATACCATTTAATTGAAAAAAAAACGTGTCCGCCATCTTGGATTTTAAAATCGTTGTCATTTTCATTATCAGTACCCTGAGAAACCTCGAAAAAGACACCCATATCCTTTTACTAAAAAAATTTGTCCGCCATCTTGGATTTTAAAATAGTAGTCATTTTCAAAATCAGCACCCTGAGAAACCTCCAACACGACACCCATATCATTTTACAAAAGAATTGTCCACCATCTTGGATTATAAAAGATTTTTTCATTTTTGTACACAGTACCCCGAGAAATCTCGAAACTTACACCCATAGCATTTTATTGAAAAAAAAATATTGTCCGCTATGTAGGATTTTAAATCGTTGTCATTTTCGATATCAGCACCCCGAGAAACCTAGAAAATGGCACCCATATTATCGATTTCCTAAAAAAATGTCATCTTGAATTTAAAAATGGTTGTCATTTCTGTAATCAGCACCCCGAGAAATCTCGAAAATGATACCCATACCATTTTATTGAAAAATAAAAATGTCCGATATCTTGGATTTTAAAATTGTTATCATTTTCGATATCATTTTTACTGTAGATGGCCCTGATCGTTTGGTGGTCGTTTGCCTGATGATAAAGATAACGCCGGCCCATAACAATTGCAGTGCCAATAAATACTTTGAAACAAAAAGATGCAGTACCGCATTGTGCTCGTTAACCTGAGTAATTTTACTTTTCAATTTCATTTCCAGTCTTTCTTAAACAGTTCTAAACCTCCCGATATTCCTGTAGCTGCCGCTAATAATTTGTTTACCAATACATATATTTTCCACTCGTAAAAATGATGTAAGTACGTAAACAAGAAATTGTAATCAAAAATGTAACCCATTCAATATGTATACGAGGAGCGTCCACGCGCAAATCACGGAATGAATCACATTTCACCGCTCTAGACGCTACTCTTTGAGCAAGCTTCAAACCCACACGAAAACAAATACTTGTATTGTATATCATTCACGCACACAAATATGTAACGTCGGCGGACAGCGTTTGCAGAGCAACGAGCGACACAACCTCCCCGTCTGAATGCCAGTGCATGACTGCCGCGCGCGCCCGCGCAGAGCACCTCTGAGACTTGTACATTTGGAATTCAGTTTTTTGATCATTTCTTTGCGAAATATTGCTCTATGCACAAATGAAACGGCCAGTTTATAGAAAATTTTCTTCCTTATTTTTTGGTGTAAAATTAATCCCAAACGTCTAAGTCATTTAGAAGTTTTAGGGAAAATAGTTTTAAAACAGCATGCTGTTAAATATTTTTTCAAGCCATAAGTAATGGTAACACAAAAAAATCAATCAGTGAAATTAATGCCCTTGAATTGATCATTCAGGTAGTATTTTTTTCAAGTCGTTAAACCAAGCCGTGTGGGAGTTTTAGGAGGAGAAAGTAGTCGTTTTGGCGATCCTAGCCCCTTAAACTATCTCTATGCAAACGATCCGTTACTACATTGCTGCGTGAAAGAAGGCCAAACCTATTAACTCACTTCGTATTTATAACAGTAATACCTACCTATGTATTAAGTATGTCATTTTTTGATTTAACAACAATATTGTGTTAAATTTTTGAACAGAGTAGTAACCAAAGTTGCTTGAGCAGTTTGCTTCCATGCATGAATATTTTGCATCAATAGGTACGTATCAGTATATATACATACAATATACATCATATCATGCATTAATACATTTTTTTAAAATGAATGTTTTCTTAATTAGTGTATTAATATTTCTTGAGGTGAGTCAGGTATTGTTGTGGGATTGTTAATGCAAAATACGTTGCTGGTGTATAAATCATGTATATTAGTTTTTGGTTCAATTAAAAATGTTAATTAATAATAAGTTAGGTAGGTACATTTTTCAAACACAATTCTACATGATGTCAAGATAAATGATTCATACTTTTTAATTAATTAAACTTAATGTATTCTTAAATTAAACTTAATTATACTTAGGTATTCAAACTTTTTATCAAATTCGAATTCAAGATGCTTTAATGCCCCAAGGAACTCATGAAAGTTAAAATTAATGACAGACGGCGCATTTCTGTAACCTGTGTTTACCCCAATCACATACTAAAAATAAAGCTTTCCTTATCTTTTACTATAGGCTTGTACTATTATCTATTCTGTGCTTTAGGTTAGCTTAAAATGCTTGCCTTTTATAACACAAGATAAGGTTTCAAGAATATTTTAAATTTATGGTTTTGACATAGAGCATGCAGCCATGAGCTCAAGTAAAACCGATTACGGACAATAATTAAAAAAAAAAATACTTTGCCTTTACTTTAAACGCAATATTTTAGTAAAACGGAACTCACCAAATAGTAGCAACACTCGAAAAAAAAACACAAATTTATTTCAGCTGCCACACTGACAACCGCCAAAACACGCACGGGAAATTAAAAAAAAATATTACTTAAATATTCGCGGTACCAACTATCGAGTTCGAAAATCGATATTCTATTTCTACTGTTTAATTATTATAAAAATGAATTTACTTTTTAATTACCTATACAACCTCTATGGTTAACAAAATAGGTTGTAGCGGTATTGCGCGTGCGCCGCGTTTAGATCCGCGGCTGCAACTAGTTAAGTACCGATTCCTTACCAGCCTTGAAAGCTGCTGAAAGCCCGCCTGATCGTTCGAATGATTTAATTAGATCGATTCCAGTTTATAGTAGGAACACCATTCATGCACGACATTGTCAAGTATCTTATTCACGGCCCTGCCGCATTAGAGGTGATATTTAGGTATTATCTCCAAAGCATAATAAAAATACTTTTGTCACAAATAAAACGGTGAAACCGCATTGATTATGAAAAAAAATGTTTTTTTTTTATTTGAAGATATTTTTCCAGACATGCTTTTATAAAATATATATAAGTTAATATAAATATATAATTAATGACCTACCTGTGTAAAATTTGGGCTAAATTGAACACCGGGAAGTGAGTCAAATTTAGCTTGCAAGATTTGACCTAAACAAACAGACCACATACCAGCAATGCAAGTTAAATAAAAGTTTGCCAAAAAAGAATAAATACTTAAAAACGCGGAACAAATTTACTTACGTATGATGAAAAAACAAACAACAAACTACACTAATTTGACAATACAAATAAAAGATCTGGTAATAAAATAAAATAAAGTGATGGCCTCTGACGGCTCGGTGGCTGAGTAGATAGTAACCCTGCTAGCAAACCGAGGTTCGATTCCCGACCGCGGCAGATTTTGTGCGGTGAACATAAAGTTTGTTCTCGTGTCATAGGGGCACCTTAGACGCTCAAGCAAACGTACGTTTGCTTGTCAGAATAATAACGCTTTTGCGTCAAGCGCGCATTTCGAGTATCACGAAATCGGCGCTTGACGCAAAATCGTTGTTATTCTGACAAGCAAACGTACGTTTGCTTGAGCGTCTAAAGTGCCCCTTAGATGTTGTGATATGTATCTGTGTGTGTCTATGGCACCTGCAACATAGATCGTCATAGTGCAGGAGTACGAGTGTGTAAGGAACAAGCTTTGGTTTAAAAATAATAATTTAAAAATACTATGTATCTTCAATGATGAATCTTCAAGGTAAAACTACAATCAGTGAAGCCTTTCGTGTTCCTTTGTTATCAATTTTACAGCGATTTGATTGAAAAAAATGGAACGTTGATGAAATATAACTACCAAGTATTACTTAGATATTGTAGATTAATGAACAAATTCTACGAAGGAGCGGGGCCTCCTTCTTGCATTTACCACTAAGTAATAAGTACGTATTTATTTATAACCGGGTAATCTTCCACTTTTACGCACAAAATATGTAAGCGCATACAGCTACATAAAATACATCCTGCAACCAACTTAGGTACCTACATACCTATCTTGGTTGGTTATAGGATGTACAGACACAGTTTTACATATGTAACACCTACTGTGATATAGGTAGGTATACAAAACAAGTCAATGTAACAAAAGTTACATAAAACCACGAGTGCCCTAGCCAGTATCACTCGGGATGATGTAAGGATTCTAATGATACCCCTTACTATGATATATATCCATTCATACAGATAAATAATATTGAAGTGTCTGTTTGTAATATCAAAATAACAGCTTTTCACTAAATGCATATGAAAGTATATACGGTACCTATAACAAAACAACCATTTTTAAATTTTTTGTCTGTCTGTTTGTCTGTCTGTTCCGGGTAATCTCCGAAACGGCTGGACCGATTTTGACGGGACTTTCACTGGCAGATAGCTGATGTTACAAGGAGTAACATAGGCTACTGTAATTTAGGAAAATAATTAGGGTTCCGCGCAAAAAAATAAAAACCATGTAATCCAAAATCTCCACGCGAGTGCAACCGCGGGGCAGGTGCTAGTAATAGTATGAAAAAAATTGAAATTGTACATTGCGGCGAGAACAAAGTGAATCAAAGGGTGCAGCTCGGCCACTGTGGCAGGGCGCTCACTCAACCCCCGCCATTGCCTCACCCCAGTCGGTACTAAAATGTTCTATTTTTATTCTAAGGCTAGTGTTTCATAATAGGGATGTTGTATGACACACAAAGTAAATATTTACTGTCGTTATACAGGTTTAAGAACATCACACTATCATCATAAAAACTAAATTCACAAAAATATATAATTTTCACAAACATACTGCATCTAAAGTTTCCCAAATTTAATAAATTTTTTATTATCCAATAGTAATTTAAATGATACCAAAAGATTCTTTACATTTCAATGAATAAAAAAATGTAATACAATTATGTACTTGAACGCTGTATTTCACATGCGTGTCTATAGTACAGCTTTACGGCCCGCGTTGAACAAGTGACGTCAGATGTTCTGTCCAATTTGTATGGGACGGTTTTAGCACTCAGTAGATACGCCCGACTTTGACTCTCATTTTTGACGTTTCTAGCTTTCGATTTCCAGTTTTTTCGATGTAGATATTTTTTTCTCATGAGAATAAGAATTGAATGGCGTCATAAAAAAAAATTGAGTCAACATCCCAATTGCATAGACCTAAGAAATAACTATCAACTGAATATTCGACGTAATGACTATAACGTCTAATAAAGTGAGAAGCCACTAGCTGCTGTATACCCTATTTCACCAGCCTATGGATACACTAAATAGCCATACAAAAAGTTATGTCACTTAATTAACTTCACATTTTAATTTCTACCCTAAGGGGCACCGTAGACGCTTATGCAAACGTACGTTTGCTTGTTAGAATAACAACGCTTTTGCGTCAAGCGCGCATTTCGATTTCGAAATTTGTCGAAATGCGCGCTTGACGCAAAAGCGTTGTTATTCTGACAAGCAAACGAACGTTTGCATAAGCGTCTACGGTGGCCCTCAGATATAAGTTTGCTTAGCAGGCCTAAACGTCCTGCCTGCGTGCTATAACACTATATCTACGTAACTAACTACTTCCCCGCAAATACTATAAAGTAGGTAAGTATAGGTAGTGTCATTTATATTTTATACTAGCTGCTGCCCCGCGGTTTCACCAGCGTGGAGATTTTGGATTACATGGTTTTTATTTTTTTGCGCGGAACCCTAATTATTTTTCTAAAATTAAAGTAGCCTATGTTACTCCTTGTAACATCAGCTACCTGCCAGTGAAAGTCCTGTCAAAATCGGTCCAGCCGTTTCGGAGATTACCCGGAACAAACAGACAGACAGACAGACAGACAAAAATTTAAAAAATGGTTGTATTGTTTTAGGTACCGTATATACTTTCATATGCATTTAGTAAAAAGCTGTTATTTTGATATTACAAACAGATACTTCAATTTTATTTATCTGTATGCATTTGTAGTTAGTCGCAGCTATGAGCTAACAATGCGGTTTGTAATAACTAATAAGTCATGTAGGAATGACATCTGTTTGTAATTAAAGTTTTCAATTCCTCTATTATAATTCTTTGTCACGGCGTGCGGGTACCATATAACTTCAATGTCTTAACAATCGAGATACCTATAATGCTTTAGCAAGCTCTAGGTATAATAATTCTGCGTCGCTTTTATAAAAATGTAGTACAATTATGTACTTAAACGCTGTTTTTCACGGAAAAATCAACAAAATACGTGTCTACTCGTATAGTACAGCTTTACGGCCCGCGTTGAACAAGTGACGTCAGATGTTCTGTCCAATTTGTATTGGGCGTTTTAGCACTCATTAGATACGCCCGACTTTGACTCTCATTTTTGACGTTTCTAACGTTCCATTTTCAGTTTTATCGATATAGGCATTTGATTTTCATGAGAAAACGAATTATAGATTGACATCATAAAAAAAATGGAGTCCATTTAAATTCAAATTATTTGACTCCATTTTTTTTCTCCATTTTTTCAATGCACGGACCCTATCAACCGTGAAACCGTGGGTTGCAGCGAGCAAACTATAGTTTAAATTAAACTAGTTCACAATGATTATAAACAGACAAAAGAAGAAAAATGTCAGATTGTTGGTAGAGTAACAGTTACAAAAACATAATTCCAATAAATTAAATGAAAAAATAACATAAATTACAATACTTTTTATTGACTTTCGAGTAAGTAATTCCATTTTGTCATTAGTGTCGAGCTGTCGTATCATTTTCTAATGGCTTTATTGTGCTGCATTGTTCGTTTTCTTGACGAGGTCTTATTGATGGCCACTTTGGCTTTTTGTATGGCGTTTTGATACGGGTTTTTTCGTTGTTTTTCAATAAGTTTTCTGATTGATAAATAGATATAAATCAATTGTTGCCAATTTGTTATCTATCATTATCTCATCAGGTTGTCAAGGCCAGTGCAACTTTTTACAGAACATATTTGAGGTTCATGGCCAACATACCGAGCCGCATTTTGCTATAAAAACTCTTATCAGATTGTGTCTGTGGAAAAAAAACTGTTTTAGAGTTTTTATTTTATTTATTTAGTTTCGGTTTCGCACGCGTTGAATCAGCAATAAAAAGTTACCTATATAGCACTTAGGGATAATGTAGCTTTCTATTGAATCTATACAAATAAATAAAATTGAAGTGTCTGTTGTAATATCAAAATAACAGCTTTTTACAAAATGCATATGAAAGTATATACGGTACCTATAGCAAAACAACCATTTTTTAAATTTTTGTCTGTCTGTCTGTTTTTTCCGGGTAATCTCCGAAACGGCTTGACTGATTTTGATGGGACTTTCACTGGAAGATAGCTGATGATACAAGGAGTAACATAGGCTACTTTAATTTTAGAAAAATAATTAGGGTTCCACGCAAAAAAATAAAAACCATGAAATCCAATAGCTCCGCGCGGGTGAAACCGCGGGGGAGCAGCTAGTATAGTGAAATAATTTCTAAGACCAGTGGTTCCAAATATGAAACTGAATATAAATAACGCTTTTTAAGTGCTCAAATATTTGATTCTTCTATTTTTTTGATAAGTTTCACACTAAAAAGATGTAGAGCTCCAATGCTTGACAAATACCTAAACGTAAAAGAGTTATTATTCCTGTTATAAATCATCAGAGTTATGATTTTTATGCTCAAATACGGACAAACCAGTGTCAACAGTAATTGACAATAGGCATTCTCAGAATAGCCACAAGACTTGGCCACCGCAACCGCTACCGGACCCCACCCATTCGGACAGAGAAATGAGTAGAGTAGCAGAGTTTTTGAACTTTGCCACCAGCAAAGTAGATATATAGAAATTTACGATAAAAATGTCTGGTCACAACGTAGATAGTCTGTCTGTCTGTTTGTGAAAATAATATTGAGAATTTTTCTCTACGAGCTACAGCTTTCGAATTCGTTAGTTTTTTGCATCATGCTTCGCAAAGGAGAACAACTAGCTTTGCGTTATATTTTTGCCTGGAATTTACTTACTATACAAAATACTTACTATATAACTTTATACAAAAGAACTGAACACAGGAAAGAAGAATTCCAGTAAAAGAGTTTTGAATTTCGGGACTGCGTCTGTTAGTTAGCATATAAATTTTTCCTTTTCCGACCATATTTATGCATAATTTATTTCCTCAACCTTCCTTAAAGGGATTTCCTTATCTCACCAACACAAAAGTTTGATTTTCAACATAATTTTATAAGACAAGAAAAACTTTTTATTCAAAGCGTCCGCTCAATTCTTTTCCATGTGCTCTACATTTCCTTAAACGTTTTTATTTTATGTTATTGTTATTAATTGTCAATAAAGTTGTGTACATTACAATACTGCTTAAGGTGCGGACAGATTCTTCAATCACAAGGATTACATTACACGCAGGAAACTATAATTGCTTGTGTGGACTTGATCTACTTCCGTTTTTAGTACACTTTTATTAGCTTTACTTGTAGTTACCTATGTAATGGAAAATTCGATGGAAATTTTAACCTACTTCCAATTGTCATATCGAAATGAAACTTTGTATAATATGCAGTTTGGATGACAATACAATAATTTGTTATCATGGAGGTGATCTGATGATGGAGCTAGGATGTGGATAGTGAAGCTCTTCAGTAGCTACAAGTAAACCCTTTGAGTTTGGCCGCATATGATTAGTTTCGACGAGTTCATTAACTAGAATAGAATAGAATAATTTATATTGCCTAAAAGTTAACAAAATTAACACATTTGTATGGTACATAACAGAATTTATTAGTTAAGAAAGTGTTTACGGTGTGTCCCAAACTAAGCACTAGGCCGGTATCTTGGGACACTGTGAAACACTAAATTGAAATTGAGATATTAGTTACAATGGCAACCATGGTGACAAGAGACAATTCCAGACATCACAGTTTTCACAATTATGTAAAACTACCGACATCCTTCAAATTCAAATTTCTTTATTCATATGGGCCCCAAAGGAGCAATCATGAAAGTTAAAATAAACGACTCTAAGTGCCCGTACCAAATTGGTATATACTTTAGACTTATAAGACGAGCGCGAAGAAGGGCGAGTTCGAAGGAAGAAGAAGATATTCGCTTCGAATAGAATGCCGTTGGTCTATAGGCTGTCATCTCATAAGCTTGAAGCTAAAACTGAATTGACGCTAAAACTAAAATTTTCCGGATTTTCCATTTAAAGTATTAACGAGCCAATTTAAAATTCAAAATATTTTTTATACAGCTATTATTTTTCAAGGCCTATCACCATTTGTATCTTACGTAATGATTTCAAATGTTCTATTCTCAATGTGAGTAGGCAAGTAGGTAGACATTTTTAAAACAATTTGAGACGATCTTCCGGGGTCATTTGTAATCAAATGACGTATTACAACATATTTAATAAGGACCGGTGGCTTTAGATTAATTTTCCAGATCGAGAATTTGAAGGTTTTAAATTAGAACAACAATCTTTTTATTTTCGTATGAAATAACTTGATTTCGAAATGTAGATTCTGTTTTGGGGTTTCGTAACAAGGAACTCTAGTTTACTTGAGCTCGTTATAACTGTGTGTTTTGTTTTGACCAAAAAGTTCGATCAACAATTACGAACTAGGCAAAAGCTAGGACAACATTTTGAGCCTGTTCTCAGTCATATCCGGCCTACCAAACCAATATAGTTAACCAATTTTATTTAAAACTTTTTTTTTACACTTTTGGGTAACAATACGATCCATACTAAGGTTGTCTATAAGACATTGCTTATAGCGACAAGACCACCGATTGTCTTATCGTTCTGTGTTCATTGTATGACATATCATGTTATTGGTATACAATAAAGAGTAATGTATTATTTATATTACTAGCTGCTGCCCGCGATTTCACCCGCGTGGAGATATTGGATTTCGTGGGTTTTATTTTTTTGCACGGATCCCTAATTCTTTTTCTAACTTAAAAGTAGCCTAAGTTACTCATTATAACATCAGCTATCTGCCAGTGAAAGTCCCGTCAAAATCGGTCCAGCCGTTTCGGAGATTACCCGGAACAAACAGACAGACAGACAAAAATTTTAAAAATTGTGCTCTTGTATAGGTACCATATATACTTTCATATGCATTTAGTAAAAAGCTGTTATTTTAATATTTCAAACAGACACTCCAATTTCATTTATTTATATATATTTTGTAATGTGTAACATTAATAAAAATTGTAGGCACCTTTCACTCTACCACAATGCATACATAATATATGTAGTTAACAAGTTTTATGCCTTGTAGTATTTTTAGAATATGGTCTACGTATTATAATATGACTTTGACGGCGTCGTGTTCAAATGACAGAATGTAAAGATAAGTTGTAAGTAGTGACCCATGTGTAGGTCACCGTGTAGTCACGAGTCACCGCCGGAAGGGGTCCGCCCGCGGGGAGGTTAGATCGGTTATAAATCTTTCTCTCCTATTCACAAACATGCTTGTTCGAGGCTATTGTAAAGTTGTAGTCAGTATTTAAATTTCTCGTTGTGATTTCTAATTTTTACCGACTTTAGTAAATGGGGAGGGATATCAGATGAGAGCCAGTTTTAAGATTTTCTGCTTTGAAATCCTTGCAGTGTCATCATCACCAATCAGCCGACATCTACTGCTGAACATAGGCCTCCATAGGACACCTGCCGAAGGTACGGTGCCGAACGTTCGGCTGAATACGCTTGCAGTGTAAATTTTGCCACATAAGCGGAAATTACATAATTCTTACTATAAGAGTATTCCCGTGAACATGATGCTTGCATCAGCGTCGAAGTATCGGGAGCTCAACAGCTCATAATAACCACGGTAAATACCCCTTTACAATGATACTAAACTAGTGAATAACCGTGAAAGTTTAAAACAGTGTTTACTAGTGTTTACTAGGAGTGTTTACTAGGAGTGTTTACTAGGAGTGTTTATTAGGAGTGTTTACTAGTGTTTACTAGGAGTGTTTACCTAGTGTTTACTAGGAGTGTTTAATAGGAGTGTTTACTAGGAGTGTTTACTAGGAGTGTTTACTAGGAGTGTCTACTAGGACTGTTTACTAGGACTGTTTACTAGGGGGTGTTTAATAGGAGTGTTTACTAGGAGTATTTACTAGGAGTGTTTACTAGAAGTATTCGGTCGCAGAAGTGTCGGCGCCGTGCCACGCCGTAGGTTTATATCTTCAAGGCGGGTTTACACGGGACGCTTGGCAGGCCTTTTGGTGATCACAGTAGATCATGATGTTGACCGAGGAAAATGCTACTGCTAATTGCCAGGATATTGTCTTAGCTAGCTCTTACGGAACTCACGAGAAGAGATTTCGTGGTACTTATCTTACGCTGAGTCCCCAAGACCTGTAATGTACGCCAAGCTTGTTGTCCGGAATGTGTGTGAATTTAGGTACGAATCCTGCTCAATACTGCGATGAGAGGGGCGGAGCGTCCGCATATTCAGACCAGTTACGAGTAATAATAAAAAAATTATATATAAAAAATATTCCTAACAAAGTTTTCATCGCAGAAATGATGATGCAATCGAGTCCTAGTCTTTGTCATATCGATCCTATGCGGCCGATCTTATAAGCGACGATGTGGTCAAAGATCGTGATTAATATTGACCTCGGCTACGACTGGCTGTCAAGTGCAGCTCCCGAAAGCCATCTAGGTAGATAGGAGCTTGGCGACAGATTTTCAAGATTTTCAACTTGAGACCTACAACCTGATCTGTACCTGCAACCACTGTGGTGGAGTTGGTTCTGCTGTGGACATATTCCGGCTGATGATGAAATAGATTTAGATGTTTGTAACTCAGGTCTGAGCCGATTCAAATAGTCAGATCACAGAAACTGCTGACCTGTAGCTCAAATGTAAAATAGGCGGATCACGGCTCGCAAAGCCTTGTAGTTTCCGAAGTCAATTTGAGCTGTTTGTCTGTGGTTAGTCACAGTTTTGTGAGCTGACGCTTGCTTAATTCGTATAAATGTTTATTATTGGTTGTACTATGCGACGCCCGATTTTTGACAAACAAAAAGTTACGAAATCAAAATTCATGATTCTATAACCTATGACCCTGACCCCTACCTAGCTTTAGCACCTTTTTAGAGCAAATATAAGAGTAAGGTCAACATTTCCTTTGTAAAGGTAAAAATAAGGTACCGTGTGTTAAACTAAAGTATTATTTATTCAACATGCTATTATTTTTCCATACCAGTTTATTTTGTATTGTTTTTTTTTAATTCAGTATAGGCTAAGCTGGATAGGCTAGGCTAGATTTGAGAAATACTTGTTAGTGTTAGAGCTGAAAACAACATTTATAAATTTTAATATCTTGTACCTACGTCATCATGGAGTGAAATAAATCTTCTAGTAATATAATTGGAAAAAATGTAAATCCGATTAAATTATTCTAAAGATAGAAGATTCATTAGCATGAAACAATCGAATCCACTCACGCCAAACGAAACAACACTGGAGGAAGGTCACTCGTAGTCGCAGAGAATTACACTTTCACTACAACACTTCCTTCTGTTTTTGCGACTCACTGTGTATCAAAACAAAAAAAACAAAGGCTAAAATTTCTTTAATTATTGCAACGTAATATACAAATTTTAAAGTTATTTCACGCTAGCAGGATGTTTACGTAAATAAATGTAGATAAAGGTATAAAATAAAAATAAAAATAATAATAAAATAAAAATTTCATTTCAACGAAATCCGCGTCTTCTGGTTAGGTATTTTAGTTAGACCAGACGAAGCTAAGTATACCGTTAGACTTTTGGAGCAAGTTACTTTTGTTAAATTGATGATAAGTAAGAAATTTTTCTGTTTACAATTATTTAATTACCAAACAAAGGGTGCGAGCTCTGGAGCTTGCACAGCAAAATAGATTAGTAAAAAAAAAGCTAAGTGTACCGTGAGATTTTCTATTTTTACAAAAATTTCAAAGGACCCCGTTGTAGTTGACAACAATAGTAAGGCCTTGGAACGGCCTACAAATTCAAACACCAAGCCAATTGCGAAATGAGAAGGAATTACAAATGATCAAAGCCAAGTTCAACATGATTTGTGTATTTACCACACGTTGTCCACACCCCACCAATTCCAGGATTTATTCTTGTTGCGCGTTTAACATAGATCCGTTTTATTTCCATATGCCTCTATTTGTATTCTTGTCGTCTCCGCGGCCTTCGTTTATTGCATCACTGTTAACAAGTTGGGGGTAAAGCGATAGTGTCTGAGAAATGAAGGAGGTCAAAAGGCCAAAAATCATGTCGATGCGTTGCTCCGTTGCTGTGTAAAGAGGACAAACCAACAAACTTACAAACACACATTCGGATTTATTAATACGGATGTATTTAGATTGGGGTCAAATGGGTTAGTGGTAGGACTAACTCTTCTGCGAGTGTTCGTCTGGGTTGTTACCACCGCTTTGTGAGTGAAGTCTGCTGCCAAGCAGTAGTGTGCAAGCATTACTGTGTTCCGGTTTGATGAGCAGAGTAGCCAGTGAAATTACTGGGCTTGAGAGACTTAATATCTAATGTCTCATAGTAACGAGAGCACTGCAGTGCCGCGCAGGCCTTTGTGTTTCAAAGTTCTGAGTGGCACTGCAATTGTTATGGGCCGGCGTTATGCTTACCATCAGGCAAACGACCAGCTCGTCTCGTTACCAAATAGCATAAAAAAATAATTAGATTATTATGTCAAAAAATGTTTGCAAGGTAGAGTGGTCCTAAGTGTCACATTATGGAGATAATTGGACATAAATATTGCAAAGTGACACCATCCACGGATTAGCCCGTTATGGGATTTTTTTTCAAGTTACATAAGTACTTGTCCACATGCACAAGTCTAGATAAGATTACTCCACCTCACCTTAACACTAATAAAATTGCAATAAATCCTAATCAATGTCAACAGAGGAAATAAAATTACCTAAAGTAATTAGCAAAGCTGGATCTGTCGCCGTGTGTATTAGCAGTTCCTATGTTAAGTTTGATGTCACCAATCATCACATCAGCGGCGCAATACGGAAGCCGGTTCGATAAATTTGTCAAATCGAAAAACCCGATAAATTTATCGAATGTTGCGAGTACCGAAGTCTGATCGTAAAGTATTGTAGTAGCTCTATATACTCTTTGGATTCGACCTAGCTATTCTATAACTTTTGTCGATAGTACCGAGGTTCGATAAATTATATAAACAGTCGATAAAACCGACTTTATCGATTTGAACTGTCAATTTTATCGATCAAAAAGATCCGTACTTGCGCCGTCGATCAGGTGACAGGTGTGTTAGTCATTTAACTTTCTTGAGTGCTCCGGGCACTCCGAATCCGAGCATCTATGAAATTTAAAATGACCATATAAGATAAATTATGCCATGTGTCATAAATCACTTTTTGACGCATTTAGCGGTCGTAAAGACCCTATGTGTCACTATCCGGATCGATGCTAATGATCGATCGACGGAAGTGTCAGACAATTTATGTATACGGATCTTGTAACCTAGCCAATATAAATATCTGTGAGTAATTACGAATATTTGTAACAAGTTTGCCTCTTATTTAAATAGTTACACTCGTAGACTAGTACAGACCGTAGACGCTTATGCAAGTGAATGCGTATCTTATCCATCAATCACGAATTAGGTGTGAGGGCGGCCTTAGAGCGACCGCTTCCAGGTAACACTACGTAGGGGAAGGTAGGTACCTTCATAACTCAAAGGTCACTATTGTGTACTTATCAGTTAGAATTAAAATTGTCTCGTAAACGGAAGTCTAGCGGTTGGCATTCGCTTGGTTACTAAACTACACGTACCTACTAGTTATCAGTTCTAAATACATATCCGATTTGGAAAGGATATTAGTGAAACTGGTTGTAAAGCGATATCATGGTCATTGGAATGACTGCTCGTGGCGAAATCATGTGTCTTTGCGTCTTCTTCCTTTCAAAACCAATGAGGAGAGCTACATCTTGTGCTGGTACCAATAGGGTAAACGCTGGTAATGTCGACAGTGTCCCAATACTCGTCAGATTGTAAAAAAAGGCCAGTTACTTATTTCAAACGAGAGCTTAATAAAAGCTTTTTATAGCAATATATTTAAAATAATATACTTCATAATTAAAAGGGCACAATTTAGTTAAATCTATAATAGTTCCGGAGAAAAGAGCTATCAAAGTTAGCGATTTTGAAATTTGTGTTTTTTGGGAAGTTTAGTAACTGAAAGTGTAGTCCTGCGCACCACTTTTGTTTCCATGTTTCACAGGACCAGGAGGCCGTTTTGGTAAGTGTGATATTTTAGTGAAACGCTCAAGTTAATTTTCTAACGATATAATATATAAAATTGAGCTATTTTTATTATTAGCTTCTTATTAATGCGTATGACAGGTACTCGTACTTAAAATACCCTATCTGACCCGATACCCGTCAGTATTTATATTATTTTGACGGTAACTGGGACATGATTAACAAAATGCGCGTAATATCGTCATTGAGTATATTTTGAACCTTATTGTGCAGTGATACGGTTTGCGGTTTTATTATAGGGGCGGTGGCGGTCAGATTATTATTTCAGTAAATTAATTGAGGGTTTGCAAAACTATTCCTTTTATTTTATTTAAAGATAATTACCTCTATAATCAAGTATGGAATTACGGTTACCGATAAGACCGCCTCTATTTTTTTATATAAAATTATAGTTATAATAAGTACATACAATAAAAAGTTTTCGGTTTTTCTTTTTTGTATATTTTGTAGGGGCATGCGTTGCAGGTTAATATTTTGCAAGCGAGGCAAAATGCGCAATTTGGCGCTAGTCGTACCACCACCTTGCAACCGCGTGCCTGTACGGCAGCTCTAATTCGTATGTTTTCGTATGGCGTAGTTAAAGCAATATATGACGTAACTTCGTGCATATGACTTTCCCTGCCCAGTAGAGTGAGCATAAATATAGAACACTTAGATCGACCACTAAAATGTACAGGAAATTCCCTGATCCATCATTAGTATTTTATTTAGTAAAGTAAAATAGTTAGTGGGAGGACTAACTCTTCTGCAAGTGTCAGTCTGGGTTAATAGCACCGCTTTGCTTGTGAAGTCTGCCGCCAAGCAGTAATGTGCAAGCAGTACTGTGTTCCGGTTTGATGAGCAAAGTAGCCAGTGAAATTACTGGGCATATGAGACTCAATACCTAATGTCTCAGGGTAACGAGCGCACTGCAGTACCGCGCAGGCCTTTGTGTTTGAAAGTTCTGAGTGGCACTGCAATTGTTATGGGCTGGCGTTATGCTTACCATCAGGCAAACGATCAGCTCGTCTCGTAACAAATAACATAAAAAAAAATATTTCAAGTAAAGTAATGACTAATATCAAGTTATTTTATAAAATATTATATACAGTAAAAGCTCCTTATTCGCGCTTCCTTCATTCGCGTTTTCACTATTCGCGGATTAAAAAATTGCTACCCAATTCCTATATTCGCGGCTAAAATTTCTTTATTCGCGGTCTAATAAGTACATACATAATAATAAAAGGATTCGAATAGGTATCCAACCCAATATCCTTAGTAAATACAGTCAAATGGACTATTAAAAAAGTAAAATAGATCTTATTACAACTTTGCCTAAAGTATGTTGTTAAATTAATGATATCGCTGAGGACTTTGTCATAAGCCGCCTTCGCCGCGATCGGTGTTTTTAATAAAGTATATTTTTAAATGTTGCTGTTCCATTCTATGGTAAAAGCCGCTTTGCGTGTTTTATTGTTTCGTCTTTCACATTCGTTACAAAATTGTGATCGAGTAACACGTCTCTACCGCTCTTTTTCTAATTTATAATGTCAACTAAAAAAAATGAGAAACGAGTTTCGACACGAAAAAAAACTGCCAAGCAAGAGAAAATTAAAAAATTCTTCAAACCATTGCCTAAGCCTTAAGATAATTAATCAAAATGTTCAAATACTTCAATTAAATTGATTTTTTATATATTTGTTTTTTTTATTTTGTCACCTAGGAACGTAACCCATATAATCCCATACAAATTACCATTCCGTATTCACGGTTTCTGTATTCGCGGCATATTTATGGAACGTATCCCCCGCGAATAAAGAGCTTTTACTGTATATCAAATTAATTTATAGCTAATGATGAAAATTACTGTTTTCCATATTTATTTTTAGGTTTTTTAAGTAATACATATAATATTCAATAACATGGACGACTGCACCGAGACTCGGCATAAGCTTCTGCAATGCGGGAGCACGGAAATATGTTGCAATATCGCCAAGCTTAGCTTCTCTGCTGAACGGAAGCACCACCCGAACGAGCATGAAACGTAAAACGTATAACGCGTTACCTGTGACGGAAATAGCAGACTACCAATATCGATTAATGCAGGCAAGAAACGACGATCGCACTATTTGAATGGGGTGAGAAGACTCTTTTTGCTCAGGCATCTCTCAAAACTCGCTCTAACTCAATTCTCTCAAAGATCTCAAAACTCGGAGAGGCCGAACCAGGTAGGGTCAACACGCAATGACAGTCGAGTACGAAAAAGGTGAAGTCGCTGACCACATCGGCCGCATTAAAGCTTCCATAAATCATGAGGTGGTCGTGTACGAAAACAGGAGGGAAGACCTAAGTTTCCTCAAAGTACCGAAACACGAAACAGCTATGGCGCGATGGCGATGAACAGTCTGTTCATCGCCATCGAGTAATACTCGAGTAATACTCGACTACTCAGAGTGACTCGGAACGCTTACAACAGAAAGTAGCAGTTTTTATAGCCTCAGAACAGCAAAGAGGCATTCCTAAAGAGAGGAACCGGGAAAGGAGATTCAGAGGTTTTATGAACGTCATCAGCGTAGAAACACAGGGAACGAGATAAAGAGCTATCCAACCACTGGAAAGACAGGCAGCCGCTTTGGTTGAGTTTTTGAGGAATCCCCCTTGGTTCTAAACAGCCTAACGAGAGCCGACAAGGAAGAGGTCAGTCCACCCAATCACAGATCAGCGTTGACGCCCTTAAACCACGCAATCAACGCTTTTGTTGAGTTTCAGGCTATCGTAAGAGCAAGTAAGGAGGTTAATCATATTGCCTGCCGGAACATCATGAAATCCTTCTAGCAGGACGACTACGCTTTAACGTCCATTGAAATGACACCATAGTAGTTACAGCCCGGTGCACGAAGATAACGCTGGATGACAAGATTTTGAAGATGGCTGATATCATTTCAAAGACGCTTTGGAAAATTGGGTAGTACCGAAAATCAATGGGTATATGGGGTTCCAGGATGCGGTAAAACAATATGGCTGGTTGGGAACTTCGACGTAGAAAATGACGGAATAGTCACCACTACAACTGAGGCAAATAAAGATCTAAGAGAGAAGCTTGCGCACTGCATTAGACACGATGTAAAAACCAAGGTGTGGAACTATGGCCTCGATCTTAGTAAATGGGTTTAAGGAGCCGGACAGATGCAACCTTCTAATGGTTGATGAGGCTGTTATGAACCACTTTGGGGCATAGTCATGGACACTCGACCGTCAAATGTTAATATAGATGACCTCGTCAAAGATCACAATTAATTGCCTTATATCGACAGGGAAAACCTGTTCGAGCTAAGGTACAATTGCCCAGGCCTGGTAGCAACCATCAGCCAGGGGTTATTGTGCGCACACCGGAATCTAATGGATGTAGCGTACCTTAGTGAGATATACTCCGGTAAACTCTTCAAGACCTCAGGTGCGCTCCCTGAAGCTGAAAATGCATAAGGATGCCCAAATACCCATCACTCTTCCTAACGCTCTGTTTCTGGTTAACACCCTGGAATAAAAGGAATCCCTGACCAGCAAAGCAGATCAAATCTTGCAATCTAAGTTTGACCCACTTCCCGATGTTCGATTGAGCCGAAAAATTACATAATTATGTAAATCGGATTACAATGCAATATAATTATATCACCGAGTTGGTCTGATAACAGAGCCGGAAGGTGGCCATAGTAACGTTGTAACGTAATGACATAACCCCATTAAGTTTGGGGTTCGTTTGATCTTTGTAAAGCAAGTACTCTGATCCTAGACTATATTTAGGGTGCCGATGATGGAGCCGGATGGTGGCTACGCGACTACAGAACCCATTACGTATTTTACAAAAAGCTTTAATAAAAAAATATATTTGTATATTTATATGTTTTTTTACAAAAAAACTTGTTCTAACAGCTTGATTAATTTGGTTTCATTTGGTGCAATAAATAATATTCTTTAATCTTTTTTTGTCCTAAGCATTCGACGCGTTTGGTTATTTTGGGTATATTTTTGCCCTATAATTTTAATTTGAGGGTTATATCGCCAAAAAACAATTTAATAATGACCCTTAATACCAAGGTTACAGAGTTCAAAATAGTGTTAAAAATTGACGAGTTCTGGGACATTTTGACGAAAATTAGGACAAATCTGACGGATACTGGTACAAATCACTTATTTTTCAGTTTTTCAATTATTTTAATAACTTGTGGTTTTTTTATCCTACTAAAAATATATTTACCAAAGAGAATGATAAATAAGTAATCACGTCAAGAAATTTGATATTTCTAAGTTAACAAACAGAGACGAGGCAAAGCTGCAAAGACAGCTAAGTTCAGAAACTGACGAGTAATGGGACGTTTACCCTATAGTGCGCAAAAAAGTAACTAGTTACATGCATTCCAATTATCTATGAATTTGAGTACGGGTGCTATTTTTAGGAGGTTTTCTGGTTGTAACCTTCCTTGACCTTATTTGAATTAAAAGAAAATGTAATTACCTATACAATCGACAACAGCAATCATACGTCATGATATTTACACGTTCAGAGTTTCAAATCTACCTACTATGTAACTAATAAGGACGCCTTACGGGATATTAATTAAAATCGAATTGCGTGAAAATAAAATGGAATTATCTATGTCACCAAGCTTTTCCGTGTCAATTCCGCTGCCACTGCATTATTTTCTAGATTGGTTGAGCTCACTGCAATCGATCACATCGTCACTTCAGATCCGCATTGCAAGTACCGATCTTTTCGTTAATTAAAATTAACAGTTCGATAGGTTAAGAATTTAAATTAGAAATAGGTAGTAAGTAGTTCGTGATTTTGTCGAAAATTAAACGAAGCCAAGTCATCTTTCTTCTATATGGTTTATATTGTTGTATCGTCGTTCGCCACGGTTTTCACACGAAAATCACTTCGCGAAATTAGTTATTCGGTCAATGCAATAAAAATTGAACTTCATTGTGTAGGAAACGCAATCGATTATTACAAGTAAAACTTATCGTTGTCGCAAAACTAGTTTCGGAGCTAGTTTTCATACTCGGGAAAAAGTTTGTTTTCGAAAAAAATCAACAACGACCTACCTATTTCTAATTTTAATTTATCGAACTCTAAATTTATCGATCGCTATGGATCGCAAAGTTCCGTACTTGCGCCACTTGAACTGCGGCGCAAGTACGGGTCTTTACGATCGATAAAATTCGATAAAATTGACAGTTATAATCGATAAAGTGGGTTTTATAGACTTTTTATATAATTTATCGACCCTCGATACAATCGACAAAAGTTATCGAATAGCTAGGTCGAATCAAAAGAGAATATAGAGCTACTACAATACCTTATGATCAGACTTCGGTACTCGCAACATTCGATTTTATCGGGTTTTTCGATTCGACAAATTTATCGAACCGACTTCCGTTCTTGCGCCGCTGGTGAGATAGTGGTCAGACCAGCGACCAGCGGCTTTATCGATTTGAACAGTCAATTTTATCGAATATTATCGAATTTTATCGACCGAAAAGATCCGTACTTGCGCCGCAGAGGCTGCCTATCACGAATAAAATAATAATCATGAAACATTTTACCACTATGCCGAGTTTAAAAAGCCATATGAGCGGTTGATTGCTTAGCAGCCCGAGAACGGCGCGGGTGGGTGAACAATTCTGTCACAATTGACCGCCGCTGACCGCCCGATACAGTGTAGTTATTATGAGAGCTTCTAACTGCCCATTCATCTTTTTTTTTAACTATAAGGTAATGAGAAGATCATACATAGCCCCAATTATGCTAAACAAATGGTTAAAAATTGAGAATGATTTCATACAGCACATCAAGAATTTCGCAGTCAACATCGATTGCTCCCATAGCCTAGTGGTTAAGGCGGCTGGCCCGGCAAGCCAGAAGACGCAGGTTCGAACCCTGTTGGAAGCGAAATTTTTGTGATGTATATATTTGTGTGAACATCCGCTAGTGTCGGTTAACACTATAAAATATATTTCATAGAGAATGATTTCGTCGCAACATGATCACTTTGATGAAGAGCATACGAAAATTAACAATGGTTTATTGATGACCGTCATTGTCATAGTGACCGTAGGAAAATGATTGTGCTATTAAATTCTGAAAGTGCCTTAAGTAATCATTTTGCGATGAAAATTCTGTCATTTTGAAACCATTAGTGTTACCACAAAAAAACTATTTTTAGTCACCTGCTTAGCTAGACAGTGTCTAAAGATAAACGTCAAAAAGGATTAGAAATGTCACAACAGAATTGTGTTTGACAATGTGTGTTAATCACTGTTTAATGCCTAAACATGCCTTAGTCACGCGCTTAAATATGAGCAACCACAAATCCAGATTTAAGTAGTGTCTAACCATTGTCTAAGATTTCGTGATACTCGAAATGCGCGCTTGACGCAAAAGCGTTGTTATTCTGACAAGCAAACGTACGTTTGCTTGAGCGCCTAAGGTGCCCCTTATAGATAAAGATCGCCTTCTGCAGGTATAGGGTGCCCAAAAAGCTGGCGACGAACGGCTAGACTAATACATTGACTTTAATATTTTTATTTATTACAATGAAAAGACACGGAGCGCCTTAGATAATTATTAATAGCTTGCTTAGTAAAGCAACAGAAGTTTCAGATGACACACCGCGTGATGTTTCAACAGCAGAAGTTCGATCGACCTAGTAATCGGAGTGGGCCTCGAGGTTGCTCCTTGCCCTGGCTGGAGCTCAGGGGGGACTACAACCCCCGGTTTCTATATAGCTACACAGGCTACACTTGGCGATGGCCGCTCTGTGTGGCTTCAGGCTGTTGCTGGGAATGTTTCAACACCAAACAGCTCAAATATGTAACCACTCCCGACTCTCCCGAGGTTAGCATATTTGCGCCGCTTGAGTCGCTCAGACGAAGAAGCCACAGAAGCCTTATTTATGTCTCAGAAATATGAGATGGTGCCAAAATGTAGATATAAGTAGCGTTCCACACTAGGGGCCACCCCAACTTCCAAGTAAAGAGCGTATGAAATTATATGTATTGTGAAATACTTAACTCATTAGAAACCTTGTAGACTTAAGGCGGCGTTAGGTGCTATCATGCTAATGCATAGACTAATTTCATGAATGTCGCTTTGCTGTCAAAATAACCATGAATCATTTAAGGGGCAGAATTCAGCGCGCCGCTGTCTCGCTCGCGCATCTCAACATTTTTGAAGATAAACAATCACTTACTATAATTATGAAAAATCGCATTCGGTGAAATTGCTGACAATAACATTACAAAGGTTATACAAAATTTTCATTTTGATCCATTCAAGTTTTCAAACCTAAAAATGGGATTTTATGTTTTGCCCATTTTCATGTATGAAATCTTGATCGGATCAAAATGATACTTTTGCCGTACCTTTGCAATGCCATTGTCAGCAATTTCACCGAATGCGATTTTTCATAATTATAGTAAGTGATTATTTATCTTCAAAAATGTTGAGATGCGCGAGCGAGATAGCGGCGCGCCGGGTTCTGCACCTTAAGCGTCTAGATAATGAGTGCAGGTATTTTGGGTCTTACCACAAAAAAAATTAAACACACGTTCAACCGGTGTTAAATACTGTTTAACGCCTAGACACGTCGTAGTCGCGCGATTAAATATGAGCAACCACACATCCTGATTTAATTACTGTTTAACCGTTGTGTAACACAATTCTGTTGGGACATTTCTAATCATTTTTGACGTTTATCTTTAGACGCTGTCTAGCTAAACAAGTGACTAAAATATTTTTTGTGGTAGCACTATAAGTGTTTTAAAAATCTAGAATACGAGCAGGCGTTGAAAAAAAGATTCGAGGAGAGATCATTGCTCTTGCATTATTTTTAGGCATTTTTAATTCCTCGGCATCATACTCACTGTGAGAATGGGTACTTTGTGAGTAGATACTGTTATACAATGCGATTAAAATAAGAATAGGACCGGCCTAGCGCCATGTTGTGACGTCACTACGGGAACTTGGTATAGTGTGCAAAAAAAGCAATGTTAAAAAATATTGGTTTGTTTTATATTGTAATAGCACGTACTTTTTTATCTGATAGGTAGAGAAAAAATTAGTCTAAAAACGAATCATAGGTAGGTATTATTTATAGTAGTAGGTATTATTAGGTAATTCGTTAAATTTGCCATCTAAAAATCGGGAGCTTTTTATTCGGAATAAAACAAGAGTATTTTATGTTAATAATATATTCATTTATTCAAGATCTTTTATTTTTGCCGTATGAAGAATATTATTTTCCATGTTTATTTATGAATATTATTTTACATTAGATGATAATTCAAAAATCGGGATACTGAATTGCTAAATCGGGATATCGGGAGACAATGACCAAAATCAGTAGATCTCCCAATAAATCGGAAACTTTTGCAACACTGCGTCTGTGCTGCCAACCTTATAAATATATAAATTTTATAAAATGAACGATTTTTAGTCATTCATTTAAAATTAATCTATTTTTAAGTTTGTTCTGCTGACCGTACTTATATGAGCGAAGTTAGCCGAGAGCCCGTCCTATTCTTATTTTAATCGCATTGTATGAAGTTGTTTAAAGAAGTTCATAATTTCTAACTAGGTGGCGTTGCACGTCTCTGCATCGCGCAAGCGCAACTCTCACGTCTCGTTTTTGACAGTTCTATGACACATAATAAATTGAGAAAGTTTTTAGCGGTTAAATAGTTGTTTCACTACCGTCCCCGCAACTAGAAGTATTGTTATAGGTACGAAAATAATCGGTTTATTATATTTTGATGTACCTACATATAATGAGTGTACAAACGAAATCTCTTGTGCGTAAAGGAGGTACATTACCTATTATATAGTATATTACCTATTATCCAACTTCATACAATATTCAATTATGTTAATATTTTATAAGATCTTGATTATAAAGACAGTACCTAATACTTTCCAAGACTATAACCATCCTGAAAGTTTGAAACCATAAGTGACGGAGACATGGAGTCTACTTCCGCTTCCGGTGTACGTAACGGGGACAACTTCCGGTAGGAAATAGATGATGTTTAACGGAATGGGAGAGGAATAGGCAGATAGTAAATATAACAAACAAGCTTGTTTTGTAACAGTAAGCTTGCTTATACTTGAATATAACTCTATTGTCAAACCAAGAACCAATTAATGATACCTTCTAACTTAACTTTAATTAAATATATTATTATCATTAATATTAAAAAATAGTACACCCTAAAATGTGCTAAACATTTGAAATTCGCGTCTAACTGTTATACATGCTTTAGTCGCGTGTTTAAATATAAGCAACCACAAACCAAGATTTAAGAAGTGTCCCACCGTTGTCTAACTCAATTGTGCTGTGACAATTCCATCATTTTAGACGTTTCAGACATGTTCTAGCAAAACAGAAAAGTTGTTTTTTGGTGGTAACACAGACCAGCTTTAATTTTACTTAGGTACTTATTCATAAAATCATATTTTTATAACTGTCCGTTCTTATATATGATGCTATATATATGCTATATGCTACACATATTATATATAATGCTATTCAATGTCGTATATTCTATGTTATCTCATCGCTTGTACACCCGGTCTTCCCACCCATCTCTCAGGGAGATCTTGAGACGCAGTTCCGTCGCCGGCTGCAGAACGAACGTCGTGGTCTGATGCCGGAAGTTCTTCGGAGTCCCCTCAGCCAGCGTCACGTAGAACTTCTTCAGGAACGTGATCAGCCCTGGCATAACTTGCATCTTGGAGAACCGCATACCTGAAAGATATTGAGCAGTGATTTTGGTAAAATAATCTGTTTTACTGCCGATATGGATGCTTGGCGACACATTTCCACATTGACAAATGGAAGCTAGCCAGATGAGCGCTAGAAACTGTTCTACCATACTACCATGTCATGGTTGCATCACATATTTTCTTTCATAAGAGATAGGTCAAGCTTATTGTATGTGTATATATGTATTTATTTATTTAACGTGGCAATGCCGCCAGCATGCTGGGTACGCTTCCTACTGGTAGTGGGCTAGAACATTTGGATTATCTATAGGCCTACTAGGGCTTGTAGATTATCCAACTGTTTTTGTAGCTAACTAGGTTAGATGTAGTGTTTATTTATGTATTAGCTAGTTACTAAAGGCATTTAGCCAGTAAAAAAAAATATTTATTATATGTATGTATTTTTATGTTAATTTACATTCAAATATATTTACTTCATGCTCGTACCACCAATATAATAACCATATCTATAACTGAAAATCACCATCCCAAACTTTTAGTTGTTTACTTTAGCTTTTGGGTTGACTGGAAGAGATCGCTATGAGCGATAAGTCCGCCTATTGTGACACTTAGTTATTAAGATTATAGTTTTTAAATTTTCTTTGTACTGTGGTGTTTCAATAAAGAGTTTATCTATCATGTGTGGGCAGGTGTGGTTAAAACCTCAAAATATAATAAGCTTGAATTATTATACCACAGCTATAATTGATTATCTTCTGGATGACAGCATCTGAGAAGGTTGGGGGCGAATGTGGCCGTGCGGGAACTTGTGTGAATTTCAATCCGACTCGGCCGCACCGACGCGGCGACGACTTATATCAAGTTATGTGCGGATTTATCACACTCGCTCGGTGAAGGAAAACATCGTGACGAAACCCGCATGTTCCTCAAAATTTGAGGACATGCGACATCCACCAAGCCGCACTGGGCCCGCGTGGTTGATTAGGCTCATAACCTTATCACCCAGAGAAGGCCGGTATCCCAGCAGTGGTAAGAGGCTGATAATGATGAAATGATGTGAAACTTCCTGGGTATCTGAAATGTGATATTGCCTAAATCCTAAACCTCAGCTTTTAGTGAAGAATCTGGAACACACGATGTCTCCACGTGGTAGTCTCTCCACGTGGCTTGATTCGTCTCTCTGCGTAGGCAGAGCCACGTATGATTCGATCGTACCATAGACTAGGCAGTTTTACTGAGTGGATTATTGTATAGGCTTTATTGAGAAATCAATCTTATTTCAGTTATAAATGAAGCATTAACAAGTTTATAATCTGTTGTCAAACTTGCCCAGCTAGCATCTGTTGATATGTTCTAACAGCTGCATTACAGAGCTAGTTCTTTTCCAAACCAAGTTTTACCTCATCGTCGTTAAACACCCAAGTCTCCATTGTGCTAAACAAATGGTTTAAAAATGACAATGGTATCGTCGCAAATTGATAACTTGAAGAGCATAATGGTTTATTGATGACCGCCATGTATTGTCATAGGCCACTATAGAGAAGCAATTGTACTATACAATACCTACCAAAAGTGCTTAAAGTGATCACTTTGCGACGAAACTACTATCATTTAACTATTTGTTAAGTAGAATTTGGGGCCAGTGAGATATTTGTCAAATGTTAACCTACAAACTACAAGGAAAGCAGAGGAAAAGAAGAAGTAAACACGAACCTATACAAATCCTGGGGCCTTCTCCGAACGGGAAGAAAGTGTATGGCTTGATGTTGTGCTTCTCTCCAGGCAGGAACCTCTCTGGCTTGTACCCTTCAGGGTCTGGGAAGTGGTCCGGGTTGTGGTGTAAATGATACACAGGGAGATGAACCCGCGTGCCTTTCTCGAGCCGCAGGCCTGTTGGGAACGTGTAGTCTTCTACCACCTGGAAACGTGGGAACAACTTAATTTTTCGTCTTACAAGCTCGGAAAGGTCTTGTTTAGCATTTGAAATTAATCTGCGCGCAAAAGTACTTATTGTCAGGTTTCACGCGCGTCGCCTCTTGCTCACGACAGCCGCTGCTTTTTCCACGCTAGCGTGCTAAACGCACTTTTGCACGCAGAAATTCGAATGATAAACAAAATTTTTCCTCGCTGTTGTGAGGTGAAAAATTATTTATTTATTTCTTGCATACACACATTTAACATCGGTTTAACATTTAGGGTTTTATCGAGTCTCGAAACAATCGACAAAAGTTATCGAAAAGCTAGGTCGAATCCAAAGAGAATATAGAGCTAATACAATACTTTACGATCAGACTTCGGTACTCGCAACATTCGATAAATTTATTGAGTTTTTCGGTTCGACAAATTTATCAAATCGACTTCCGTACTTGCGCCGCAGATTAAGGTAATAATTAACAATACACGAAAAATATAATATTATTATAACAATATCCATAAATGAGATCACAAGTTACACATGATGGTAAATGTAAAATAATAATTAAAAAATAAATAATGGAAACATAATTATGTTAATTTAATTATGCATTTTACGAGCCTGAAATATTTTTATCATTTAAGTAATCATTAATTGTATAGCAACATTTTTGTTATAAGTTTTTTTGTTTCCGGTAGAAAATGTGGTCTTTTTGTTCATTTCGTAATACGTTTGGGAGCTTGTTGTAAATTTTTATTGACTAGTGTGAGCCTTTTTTGATGATTTCTAATTTGGGGTCGGGTAAAACTATTTTTGTCGGCACGGTTATTTGATTACTTTATTTATTTGTTAACTTTACGAGCTGGTCGTTTGCTTGATGGTCAGCATAATACGCTGATGGTAAGCATAGGTAACGCCCATAACAATTGCAATGCCACTCAGAACTTTGAAACACAAAGTCCTGCGCGGCACTGCAGTGCGCTCGTTGCGCATGTTATGCAGTGCGCCATGAAGCCTCCCAGATCGTAGAGAAGATACCTGTTCATTCATGTCATGAAGACTCCCAGATCGTAGAGAAGATACCTGTTCATTCATGTCATGAAGACTCCCAGATCGTAGAGAAGATACCTGTTCATTCATGTCATGAAGACTCCCATCTGGGAGTCTTCATGACAATCTTGTAGAGAAGATACCTGTTCACTCGTGTCATGAAGACTCCCAGATCGTAGAGAAGATACCTGTTCATTCATATCATGAAGACTCCCAGATTATAAAGAAGATACCTGTTCACTCGTGTCATGAAGACTCCCAGATCGCACAGAAGATGTATACCTGTTCATTCATGTCATGAAGACTCCCAGATCGTAGAGAAGATACCTGTTCACTCGTGTCATGAAGACTCCCAGGTCGTAGAGAAGATAACTGTTCACTCCTGTCATGAAGACTCCCAGATTGTAGAGATGATACCTGTTCACTCGTGTCATGAATGAACGAATGTGTCGTTACTAATGAATAAATTAATACACGAAGACTATAACTAATTACTATAGGGTCCATAACGTGACTAGCATAATAATTTAATCAATCACACAATGCAAGATGTTTATTAAAATAAATAATGAAATTACAAGTTAAACATAACTTGAATTTGTCAAAAAAATGTTATAAAACTGACCGATAAAAACCAGTGGTTGCTTATTGTATGAAGACTGCAAAGTAAAAACTTATAAATAGGATCCGTGATATCCGTGAGCAGAATATGATGAACGTATTATAATATAATACATACATAGGTACCTAATAATTTTTTTTAACGATTAGGTAAGTGATAAATAGATGCGGTATCGTCGCATACCTATTACGCCATATTTTTGCAAGTATAATCAACATCTCAAAAATTGTCGCTTGCAGGTTAAAAAATCCAGGGTAGTAAATAAGAAAATAGTATACATAAAATAAATAGTAATGTGAGAAAACTCTTTTTTTAGGTAACTATTAAAGTTTACGAAGATAGTTTTTTGCCAAGTTACAAAGACGTTCGAATTAGATATCTATGAAAACAGGTAGTGTAAGACACTGGAAGCTTTATCATGCAGCTTTATGAAAATGTAGGGCATTTTTTAGTTTTTGACTGGCTAGCTACGTCCATATAGTTAAAAATATTTTGCTATTGATTTCGATTCGATCACATCATCATCATTGACGGCTCCGTAGCTAAGTTGGTAGTAACCCTGCCTGCAAGGCGAGGGGTCCCGGGTTCGATTCCCGGCCGGGGCAGATTTTGTGTAAGCATAAAGTTTGTTCTCGGGTCTTGGATGTTTGTGATGTGTATCTGTGTATGTCCATGCCACCTGCGACACAGGGAATCCTAGTGCGGGGGTATGAGTGTGTAAGCGTTTATGTTTTTTATGTTTATCATCACTTCACCTTTGACATGACGTGGTCTAAGATCGAACGACATTCAATATTTAAACATTAAAAAAAACAGACAACTTACATCACCACATTCTTCATAGCGATGACATTTTGACACATAGGTTACCACCATATACTGAGGCTGTTTTTTTATCTCTTATGTTTTTAAATTAGAACAATAAAAATGTTCTTAAAAAAGGAACTGTAAAAATTGTGTCCATTCGAAAATCGGTAAAGAGGAACATATGGAAGTTTGATGAATCGTTTTTCTAATTCTCGTATCTAATGCATGTAGACAGTCCTGACTCGTAATGTCAATAGGTATATCTAGAAGTGCGATCGCTAGTAGAATTGATGTATGTGAATTTTACATTTTTCATTGTAAAAATGAATTATCGCAATTCCATTGGCTACTGGGACAACGGGAATACGTAATAGTGATAAAAATATTATTTGTGACCCTATACTTATTAGCTGTACACAAGGTCGTCTGCTTTTTTCTGCTGATAATATTCACAATTCTGACATAAAGGTCATGAGCTATATTATAAGTTAAATGTTTGTATATCAGCACTTCTTTGTTTTTTGTTATATGTGTAATGTCTTAAATTGTATGTGTATATTCTTCTCATGTGTGCTTTTCTATGTTTACATTGTATGTGCTGAATAAATGTTTTTCTATTCTATTCTATTCGTAAATAATTGTCTAAATATGCGAAAAATTGTGCCTGTTCCTATTATATTATATATATTCTTTGGAGTGAATGATAAGAGAACCACACTTCTCAATTATAATACAATCGGGCGTATACTTCTTTATATTTTTTTTTTTTTTTTATGTTATTAGGTAACGAGACGAGCCGGTCGTTTGCCTGATGGTAAGCATAACGCCGGCCCATAACAATTGCAGTGCCACCCAGAACTTTGAAACACAAAGGCCTGCGCGGCACTGCAGTGCGCTCGTTACCCTGAGACATTAGATATTAAGTCTCATAAGCCCAGTAATTTCACTGGAAACTCTGCTCATCAAACCGGAACACAGTAATGCTTGCACACTACTGCTTGGCGGCAGACTTCGGTGGTAACAACCCAGACGGACACTCGCAGAAGAGTTAGTCCTCCCACTAACTAGATATATAACATAACTGAACAGAAAATTAAATGCACATAAAAAGAAACCCAAAACTCTTTTTTTGTCGTAATTATTTCTATGGTTGTAGTGCTTTATAGATATAGCAACGATATGCTAATTTGGTAAATGCTTGCCAAATGCGCTCACATCGGAATCTTTTAGGAACTCGGGTTTTAAACCATCTATTATAAAATGCGAAGTTTGTTTGTTCTTCTCTCGCACAGCGACGTGATTCAAGCAACAACGGGGCGTTGGGATTGTTTGCAAAGAGAATAATTTTATTGTGATTAGGTACTCGTTCTCAGATTTAAAAATTAGCGAAACAGAAAATTTACCTCTCGAGTAATCAGCGGCAACACCGGGTACAAGCGAAGGGTCTCCGACACGCAAGCCTCCAGGAATGGCAACTCCGTAATGCAATCATAGTTCAGCTCATTTTTGTGCCGCTTCAGGTACTCGTCGACTTCTTGCTGAGCTCGTCTCTGCGCCGCCTGGTTCTTCGCCAGCTCAAATATAGTCAGACTCAAAGCACCAGCTGATGTCTCGAAACCCGCTGCAAAGAACACAACACATTGCGATACGAGCAGATCATCCGTCACTTCCAATTCTATCTTCTTCGTACCACCGGTCTTCAAATTACTCATACTGTCACCAATTATGTATTTATTCTTCTTCAAACTGAGCACTAGGTCCACAAAGTCGTGTCTCTGAGACGGTCCGTGGCCGCGGCTCTCGAAGACATCGGTCAATATCTTGTGGAAGAACCTGTCAATGTCACTAGGGAAGACTTGCAACCCGAGGCTATAGAAGACACTCGGCCATATAGCTCGGCCGACGATTAGGTAGCCTCTGATGATGGAATTACTAAAGATAAGTTGTCCCATATTTAAGAAAACGTTGTTCTTTGGATTTTTCTCCATGGTCTTGACGTCGATTCCAAAAGCACAGCTGCAAATACAGTCCATCGTGTATCGGGTCATAAAAGCTTTGGCATCGAAGACTTGAGACATCCCAGTCTCGTAGTCTAGCATATCTTCGAATGAGTGTGCGCAGTTCGTTATTAAATAAAACATATTCTTCATTTTGGCGGAGGAGAAGAGGGGCGTCAACCCCTGACGGACGACCTTCCATTTATCGCCATAGGAAAAGAATAGATTCTGTGTGAGCACCTCTTTAGTAGTGTAATCCATAAGCTCTCTGCTGTTGAAGTAGTAGAAATCTTTCGTGAGGACAAGTTTGATGATATCAGGGTCCTGGAGCATAAGAGCTGGCTTTGTTCCGAAGAACGTTCCAAAGTATGGCTCGTCCGGAAACTGTCGGCATAGTTTCTGCGAAACTTCTGAAGTAAACTTCCTCTGCAGGATGTAATCGGCATAATTACCGAAGAACGGCAGAGGGCTCGGATAAGGCACTTTCTTTTTCTTCCAATAGTTGAATTTCCTCGTAGTCGCATAATACAAAAGTAGCACTAAAGTCACTATCCAACAAAGTATTGTTAAAACGACGTTCATGATGAAGCTTCAGATTAGTACTAAATGGTAATAAAGACATACACCTACGTACTGATCGTAGATATCGATATTGCTTTAGCCGGCTCCGGCAGTTAGCCTTCGTTTTAGTAGGTACTCCCAAGACTTGTTTGTATGAATCTTTATTGATCACCAAACATTTTAACACGTAAGTACAAGTTACTTAACTCTGTCCACTTACGTCCAACTGGTCCCGGCGACTTTCACACACTGTCTCTACATAGGTAGTTGACCTGCCCCAGGGCAACATTGCTTAATAGTGGTTTTTACGTTACTCTAAAACCTTTCTTTCTCAAATAAAAAAAAAGAAAACGTCCAGCTTGCTGTACCACATTGATCAGGCACACGTTGTGTAAATGTCAAATTTTAGGAATGTTTTTATTTTTTTTAATTATAAGTACGTTAGTACTAAATAAACGTTAGCTGTGCGCGCAAATTGGAATATTTCCGTTGTTTACGATTTCTTATTATTTATACAAAGATAAACGAACGCGGACATTTTATCTATTTTAGTGTTTAGACACTACGACATGATACTTACTACATCACATTATCCTACTTATCCATACTAATATCCATACTAATATTATAAATGCTAAAGTGTGTTTGTTGGTTTGTCCTTCTTTTACGCAGTAACGAAGCAACAGATCGACGTGATTTTTGGCATAGGTATAGTTTATGGACCGGAGAGTAACATAGGCTACTTTTTATCCTGGAAAAATGCACGGTTCCTGTGGGAACGCGGGTGAAAACCGCGGGAAAAAGTTAGTGTGACATAAAATTGACATTGACAGCTATCAATAAGTTAACAGCTGTCAATAAAGTTTTATAATGTTGAAAAGTTGATTTAATTTGACAGCTTAGTTTGACGGTTCCTGTGGGAACGCGGGTGAAAACCGCGGGCAAAAGCTATATAGTTTATAAATGACAAACCGTACTGTTATCCACTGAATGCTTTATCAAGTTATTGGGTAAAGCATTTTATGTGTGTTACCCATGTCTATAAAATGGTTCTATTCTATTCTATTCTGTTCCTCGCGACTGAGAGATTTTCCCAGAGAAACCAAAAAAAGTGATTCGCCTTGGTTGTCATAGGTTTTTTCAATTTACGTCCCCGTAAATAAATTTTTTTTTTCATATATCTAAGTGGTTACGGGAACAAGTGACTTTTCAAAAAATGGAAACTGACTTCAAAGAAAATACCGCGATATTCGGAATTTAATCCTTCATTTATCCAACCTCAGGGGTGGATAGTAAAATTTATAAAAGGACCACCCTGGTTGAGACTTAACGGAGAAATCGAATGACATCGTCAAAAAAGTACAGACGAATCGAGAACCTCCTCCTTTTTTGGAAGTCGGTTAAAAAGAACTAAACTCATGTAACAAACCACAGAATTTTTCCTACAGTTCAACTTACAATTATCTTTTCAAGACTTCCGTTGGTCCCTCACTGTAATTTGTAACACGCAGATGGTACTTATCTACTTAAGAAGCCTATTAGTTAAATTAGTATGTATTTATGTAATAAGTATGTATGTATCGGCTCCGTAGCTAAGTTGGTAGTAACCCTGCCTGCAAGGCGAGGGGTCCCGGGTTCGATTCCCGGCCGGGGCAGATTTTGTGTAAGCATAAAGTTTGTTCTCGGGTCTTGGATGTTTGTGATGTGTATCTGTGTATGTCCATGCCACCTGCGACACAGGGAATCCTAGTGCGGGGGTATGAGTGTGTAAGCGTTTATGTTAAGCGTTTATGTTTATGTATGTATTTATGTGTACTACTAAAGTATTTATGTAATGGGTTAGTTAACAAAGATATCGTACCAAGTACGTTATTGTTGATTTACTTCAATTGCAATATCATTGTCTGTTTGTAAGTAATTTATTTATTTATTTAGAAATAATGCACATGTGCGTGAACAAGCATCTATTCTATAGTACGTGTTAGTACGTAAGTAGGTACTTACATGTACTAGGTTGCCAGAGGAAATAAAATGCGCGAATTCGATAAATTCATTTAAGTGTAAAACAAAAAAATGGCTTACTGAGCAAACATTCTATACATTTCATAAATTTGTTAAATAACCTAACTCAGCCATAACTTGAAAAATACTTTGTGTTTGAATGAAAAATTCCATTTTTACTGACTTGACTTGTTAATTATTAGTATGTGGGCTTTGTGGTGAGGTTTTTTTTTGCCCTGTAACATTTTCTGTTATGAAATAAATGAATATACTTATCACTCAAACAGTATAAACTTTCACTATTTTTTAAAAGCATTGAAAAATTGAAAAAATTACAGTCGATAATCTAAGTAAAATGCGAACGATCCAGTTTCAAAAACTGTCAATGTTTGGTAAGTCTAATCGAATGTTCCAGGATCCCAGTACTAATCCCAACCATTTAAGCAAGCTTATGTATCTTTATTTAAATCAGCAGTACCTGACAAAAAATAACACGTTGGCTCACATCACAATTATTTTTTTACGACGGGCCGCAACAAAAAACCCCTGATAATTATGCATCAATCTTATAATAAGTAGTGTACTTAGGTACCTATTTAGAAAAAAATAATAACATTACCCGTGTTACAACAAAAAACATCTTTTAGGCGCGTGTTTATCTAAAGATAAACTCCTAAAATGATTAGAAAATATGTCACAACATAACGGAGCTGGACAACGGTTAGACATTATTTAAATCAAGATTTGTGGTTTTTCATATGTAAACACGTGACCTAAGGCCTTCAACATTTCACTTATAGCCGTAGGAAAAGAATAGATTCTGTGTGATTTCCTCTTTAGTAGTGTAATCCATAAGCTCTCTGCTGGTGAAGTACTTAGTAGAAATCCTATGTGAAGACGAGTTTGATAATTTCAGGGTCCTGGAGCATAAGACTGGCGTTGTTCCGAAGAACGTTCCAAAGTATGGCTCGTCCGGAAACTGTCGGCATAGTTTCTGCGAAACTTCTGACGTAAACTTCCTCTGCAGGATGTGATCAGCACAATTACCGAAGAACGGCAGAGGGCAGATAAGGCACTTTCTTTTTCTTCCAATAATTGAATTTTCTTGTGCTCACACAATACAGGAGCAGCAGTAAGGTTAATATTCCACAAAAGGCTGTTAAGGCAAATATAAGATAAGTATAGGCTGTCAAGTTTAATGTTATTTAACTCTTAGTTATTTATAGTTATTTCACTGCAAAGCCTGTTTTTGCAGATGCCACGGAGAATGGTCGCAAAAATTGCGCTACTTAACTATCGCATCATCCCATTTTCTACCGCACAACAAGACGTTCGACTAGGCGCCACCCCCTTTAGGTGTGGCGCCCCAACCCCCCCCCCCCCCCCCCCCCCAGCACTCCAACTCGAACGAAGCGCTTCTCGTCTTCCTACATAATAAGAACTGCAAAGGAGTGGAATGTTTTGCCGTTCTCTAAACCTGGATGTGATCAAAAATAGAGTGAATAGGTATTTTAGGAATAGGTATCGTCGAATTATGAAATTTATGGCAAGAAGATATAGAGAATAGCACCAGTAAAGGGAAAATTCGGAAAACCGTTTTGTAGGTAGATACCAAAATAATAAAAAGCAGCTTTTTGTTATGGTAGCGCCTAAAAAAAATGTTTTTTTCTAGGTTTCGATCACGAGCCGAGCTGGTTGTTTGCTTGATGGTCGCGTAACGCCACCCCACAACAATTGCATTGCAGTGCCACTCAGAACTTTGTAACACAAAGCCTAATGGTTGCCGTGATTGACGAATTATTTACATACCTACCTACTTACAAGTTTTTACGGAATCCTCGGTGCGTGAGTCCGACTCAGACTTGGTCGGTTTTTGTACCCATTAACCTACGAGCTATCTTAAATTACTTGATAAGAAAAACGTGCAAAAAGTATATCTATAATGTGGATATCTTATCATGATTATCTTACCTTACCTTACCTTACCTACCTATAGGTAACTTTGCTTACCATCAGGCGACCAGCTCGTCTCGTTATCAAATAGGTAGTACAAAAATTTTTTAAATTAGTTAATTATCAAAATGACTACAATCCATATGCATACTTCAATACGTATATAATAAATACGAGTGTGTTTGTATGTTGTTGTATTATCCCGAAAAATGCACGGTTCCTGTGGGAACGCGCGTGAAACCGCGAGCAGAAGCAAGTTATATAAATTTACACTATACTCGTATCTTTGCGTGCAAGCATTACTGTGTTCCGGTTTGATGGTTGTGACCACTGACTGATCCTCCTTAGTTGTGACTACGTAAAAATAAATAAATAACAAACGCAGTCCAGAAAAATAGTGTCCGGATTAACCATTTATTTAACACCACCGTCAATAGGGTATGCTACATTTTCTTAACTAGATGTATTCACAAAGACGCGTTGCTGCCACCCGTCTCTTTCCCTCACTGCCAGCCGTACTCCACCTTGAGGTTGAGTGATGAGAGAACGCGATTCCAGCTCTAATTTCGAAGGCATGTTCGCTGCTAGGGACACCTGGTACCGCTTGAGGAAGGTCACTAGACCGGCCAGCATCTGCATCTTAGCGAACCTTAGACCTGTCGATAGAATAAGAGATACAGATTGTACAAGTAAAATTACTTTTAAAAAACATCGAGGAAAATATCGCGATATGTGAAATTTCATCCCGCTTTTTCAAGTTTAGGGGTGGTATTCTTTCATAAATAATATATGGGACCACCTCGAGAGTACTATAGCCTTTCAAACAAAAGAATCGGTGAACATACATAACAAAATACATAGAGTAAAATACTAGGTATTATACTAGTCTGTGTAGATGGACTATATTATGTCGAGCAAAACCATTAAAAATTAATAGTTAGAAATATTTAGTGCAGGTACTAATTGCTCGTATACTTTATTTAATCTACCTACTATCCTACTTCCTTCCTACTAATGTTATAAATGCGAAAGTGTGTTTGTCTGTTTGTTGGTTTTTTGATTTATTGGTTCGTTGGTCTTTCGCGCAGCAACGGAGCAACGGCTCCACGTGATTTTTGGCACAGATATAGTTTATGGACCGGAGAGTAACATTGGCATAACTTTTTATCCCGGAAAAATGCATGGTTCCTGTGGGAACGCAGGTTAAACCGCGGGCAGAAACTAGTAGTTTAATAATTATAAAATAAATTAACTAGGTAGCTGAATAAACTGAATCAAGAGTTACCTACACAATGTTCGTATTTTCAAAAATCTTACCTATACAAATCCTGGGCCCTTCCCCAAAGGGAAAAAAGGTATAAGGCTTGATGTTAGACTTGTTTTCCGACAAAAACCGCTCCGGACAGTACTGCTCCGGTTCAGGAAAGTAGTCAGGATTGTGATGCATGTAGTAAACGGGAATGTGTACCCTCAGACCCTTCTCAAGGACCAACCCCGACGGAAATTTGTAATCATCAACCACCTCCCGTGCAAGGTGTCCCACTACAGGATACACCCTCAGGGCTTCGTAAATGCAAGCCTCTAAATAAGGCAGCTCACTAACGCAGTCATAAGTGATGTGATTATTGTGTCGCTTCAAAAACTCGTCTACTTCCTCTTGAGCTCGCTTTTGAGCTTCTTGGTTCTTGGCCAGTTCGAATAGAATGAATGTTAAAGTCGTAGCAGACGTATCAAACCCAGCTCCGAAGAATGTGATGCACTGAGCTACTAGCAACTCGTTATCCACTTCGACGTTCACCTTCTTCGTTCCACCATCTTTCATATTACTCAAGCTATCGCCTGTGATGAAGCTGTTCTCGTTGAAAGTTAGGATAAGATCCACGAAGTCGTGTCTGTTAGATGGTTTGTTCCCTCGAGCATTAAAGACGGCGGTCAACAGCTCTGAGAAGAAGTTGTCAATGGTTTCCGGGAAAGACTTAAAGCCCAATCCGTAAAATACTGAAGGCCAGATTGCACGCGCCACCGTCTTGAATCCTCTGTAATTGGTACCTTCGAAGATGCTTTGTCCAATTGTAAAGAAAGGATTTCCTGTCAGATTTCTATCCATCGTCTGCGTATCGACGCCAAAAACACATGATCCAATGCACGCCATAGTGAATCTTGCCATTAAACCTCGAACTTCCAGTACGTCGGATTCTTTCACTTCTAAATCGAGCATATTTTCGAATGTATGAGCGCACTTCTCTAAGAGGTAAAACATATTCTTCATCTTAGAAGATGAGAAGAGAGGGGTCAGGTTTTGTCGCACGACTTTCCAACGGTCACCACCAGAAAAGAAAATGTTTTTTGTGAAAATTTCTTTGTCGGTGTACTTGGATATTTCCCTCCCACTGAAATAATAGTAGTCCTTAGTCATCACCAGCTTGATGATCTTTGGGTCTTTCACGACCAATGTGGGCTCGGTGCCGTAAAACGCTCCAAAATAAGATTCCAAAGGAAACCTTTCGCAAAGGTTTTGGAGAACTTCCCCGACGCTTTTCTTAAGTAAGATATATTCTGCGTAATTCCCCAATATGGGGATTGAAGTACTGTACGGGACTCCTTTCTTTTGCCAATATCTGTATCTCACTTTTAATACATAGTACACTAATAATAAAATTAAAACAAAAAATGACAGCACGGTGTATAAAGTAATCATGTTGAACTGGACTGTTATCTATTAGAAATACTAAAATACTGAGCTGAATATTTATACGATGGTCGTAGATATCTCAATGTCAATGCCAATGTTAAGATTTTTGGGTTGACCATGATTGTGTGTAGACATTTTGGGACCATGCATGGCTAATTATAGACATAGTACAAACCAGGGGCCTGTTTCATAAAAAATATTAGTCTAATATTATCAGTCTTTTTTTTTCATATAGGTATAATATGACGCTATTACTCATAATATTAGACTAATATTTTTTATGAAACAGGCCCCAGGGGTCTTAGTAGATTAATCTATGGCTCACTCGTTGGAGTTTTCTGTTCTTACGATTTGAACCATAATAGTTTTTTAATGGGCAGACTACCTTTATAAATAAGCTACTATTTTATATATATATATACTATTTTATATATATCTATAAATGCTTATTACATATAACTTTTCAACAAAAACAGATTGATGATCTAGAGGCCACTACTAAAAAATTACAAAGACGAGCAAAGCGTGGTGTATTATGGCAAATTTCTAATTTGGAGGACTTGTCCTGTTTTTGGTCCTGTGGAAGTCTTTTGGCTGATGAATGCTAGGTGTGTTCCGCCAACCATACTTGAGAGTTAGTCCTAATCTAGGTGACTAGTGGATACCTAAGTGTAGTGTCTACTATTGTCTATGGTCTATTGACCTGGAAGGTAGATATCTGCTGAGATATTTCCGTATTAACACAAAATGCATACATACTACTTGCAAAGTAGTAAATTATCCAACAGCTTATACAGGGGTTATCAAACTACACTAGTGATTTTGTCCGTAGTTCTCAATTGAAACAAAATGTTAAGTTATGTGAATACTTTTAATATAATATATTAAAAGTATAATATAATAAGGCCACGTTTTTATTGTATGCAGCTTTTTATTCTATTGGATAAGAAGACGAGGGGGTCGTTTACCTGAAGGTAAGCCAGCCTTGACCGCCAGCTTGTACTTTGAAACACAAAGGCCAGCGCAACTTGCGATCGTTACTCTGAGACATCAGGTGTTAAGTAGCATAAGTGACATAAGTCCAGTAATTTAACTGACTACTTTGGTCATCAAACCGCAACACAGTAACGCTTGCACATTACTGGTTGGTGGCAGATTACACGAGCAAAGCGGTGGTACTGGTACCCACCCAGAACAGACGAATAATTACTCGATAAAGTTGAGTAGCCTAGGCGTCTGGTCTAGATAACCAGAAAACGCAGGTTCGAATCCTGTTGGAAGCGAAATTTTTGTGATGTATATATTTGTGTGTACATCCGCTAGTGTCGGTTAACACTATAAAAATATATTTCATAAAGTTGAGTAGGCAGGTAAACTGGACACGTAAATCTCCTTGCAAGCTACAGATTGCATGACCACCATGAAGACAACTTTTTTTTTCTCTTTTTTTTTAATGTTATTTGGTTACGAGACGAGCTGGTCGTTTGCCTGATGGTAAGCATAACGCCGGCCCATAACAATTGCAGTGCCAACCAGAACTTTGAAACACAAAGGCCTGCGCGGCACTGCAGTGCGCTCGTTACCCTGAGACATTAGGTGTTAAGTCTCATAAGCCCAGTAATTTCACTGGATACTCTGCTCATCGAACAGGAACACAGTAATGCTTGCACACTACTGCTTGGCGGCAGACTTCACTCACAGAGCGGTGGTAACAACCCAGACGGACACTCGCAGAAGAGTTAGTCCTCCCACTAACACTTGTATGTTTGCAAGCTTCTCACATCATGCAAACGCGATAGAAATATAGTCAGGAATTGAGACACTGAAAATAATGGCAATAAAACTCTAAATAAAAAACAAACAATAAGAAGGCTAAAGGGTGTGTTAGGCTACGAGGAATGATTTTTCAAACGGCTTGTCAATAATCCTGACACAACCTGTATAAAGTGCTGGCATTGGTTTTAAACAAAAACTACTAGGTAAAAACAGATTTGATTGCGGTCTTGTAAATACATCCGTACATACAATACATCAGTGTCTAATGTCTATGTTACTCTCCGATGAAGTAGCAAAGTAACTACCTCTAAGTCTGTTGCACCGTTGCTGCGTAAAAGAAGGACAATCTAACAAACCGACACACTAACAAAGATACTTTCGCATTTATAAATCAGAAAAACAAATTAAATGAATAACTTGGTTTATATTTAGACCTTGAATTGTTTTTTTTTGTTTTGTTTTTGGCCCCACGCGGTTAGCGTATTTAGCCAGTGTCGAGTTATATGAATAATAATATATAATAAATCTCTAGTTGTCGTGAATGAAAGTCGTCAAAGTCACGTTAAAGTTTAGTCTAGGCGCGGTCAAGTCGAAGTAATGCTTCAGTAAAGCGGTGGATACTTTACTGAAGCTTCAATGGAGTTTTGGATAGAATACGAAAATACACGTTTTTCGTCTTTGTACTATTTGCCTTTCACTCATGCACGTTTACGAACACTTAATGGTTAATAATCCACCATTATTACACATTAACACTCGATAAAACACAGGTTTTAGTAAATAACACAAAATCAACAACAGCACATTTTCGCATTCCCGCCAAAACTCTGTTTTGTTTTTATCAGCTGAAATAATATGACATCGTCACACGAGCAATGATGAAAGATAAAGTAAAATCTCTTTGCACACGACGGACATTTTTTTTAATCAAAGGTCGAAAGGTCGCGATCAGAGAGGTGTGAATTAAAAAATATATACAGAACTGATTTATGAGTTTTTTTGGCGGGAATGCGAAAATGTGCTGTTGTTGATTTTGTGTCATTTACTAAAACCTATGTTTCTTCGAGTGTTAATGTGTAATAATGGTGGATTATTAACCATTAAGTGTTCGTAAAAGTGCATAAGTGAAAGGCAAATAGTACAAAGGCGAAAAACGTGTTTTTTCGTATTCTATTCAAAACTCCATAGAAGCTTCAGTAAAGTGTCCACCGCTTTACTGAAGCATCACTTCGACTTGACCGCGCCTAGACTAAACTTTAACGTGACTCTGACGACTTTCACGCACCAAAACTAGAGATTTAGCATATATTATGATTTATATAACTTGACACTGGCTAAATACGCTAATCGCGTGAAGCCAATAACAAAACTAAAAAAAAAAAACTGATTTATCAGTCGGTAGGTGTATGTTTAAACAGATCAGCTGGGTGATTTTAATTCAATCGGAATGATTCCGTGTAGCAAGCGAATGTTTCTGATTGTTTGTAATTCGGAAATGCATCCCGACAGAGGAATATTGTCGGGATTATAAATCCGTGTAGCAGCTGAGTTGTTGAATCTCAAGTTTCTCTGACGAGATGCGATTCCGAAATATAAACGATCAAGACAAGCGCTGCCTAAGACCAACATCTAACACGGATGTCATTCCGAGTGAATTAAATTTTTTTTTTATTTTTTTTTTTATTGGTAACGAGACGAGCTGGTCGTTTGCCTGATGGTAAGTATAACGCCGGCCCATAACAATTACAGTGCCACCCAGAACTTTGAAACATTAAGGCCTGCGCGGCACTGCAGTGCGCTCGTTACCCTGAGACATTAGGTAATAAGTCTCATAAGCCCAGTAATTTCACTGGATACTTTGCTCATCAAACCGGAAGATAGTAATGCTTGCACATTACTGCTTGGCGGCAGACTTCACGAGCAAAGCGGTGGTACCAACCCAGACGGACACTCGCAGAAGAGTTAGTCCTCCCACTAACAAAGTTCCGACTCGTAAGATCACCATATTATTATTCAATATAATATTGAAAAACTAATCAGACGGGAGTACTGCTCAACATTCAAGGACCGTATGTGACCTCCCTATATCTACGTGTACAGTATAAATTGGCACATCTGCAGTCAGTACAGCACAGCAGCAGTATGGACGGCTACGGATTAGATCATCTGCAAATTATTAGAAGATTGAAGAGTGGAACTCATTGCTGGCATCTGTTTTTCCACTGCAATCCGGGAAACTAAAAGACAGGAGCAATTGGCACAATTGGTCAGTTAGTTTGTGCTTCTTTCACGCAGCAATAGAGCAATGGATTAACGTGATTTTTGGCATAGATAGAGTTTATTGACTGGAAAAAAATATACAGGTGTATTTTTGGATGAGGCAGTAAGGGTACCCTAACCGTTCTTACAGGACACCGTGCTTAGAAGATTGACTTTAACTTTTGAATACATTTTTATCTTCATTCGCAGATTTTGGAAAAAATGTACTTGCCAAGAGCAAGAAAATGATCAGTTTACACAAACATATTTTTTATGCCACTCGATCCTGTTTCTTGTAGGAATCAAAAGGCTCTGTTGAACCAAGTGAGCTTTGAATACTAGAAATGTCAGTATGCACAACAATCGCGACTTTGTCATTTTGTAGAAAATAAATGTAAAAATTTCTTTAATTTTAGAAGATAGAAGGACATCTTGTAGCTGAGAAAGTAATGCTGGATAATAATTGATCACTACAAAACTCGACTAAAACGCTGGCTTATCAAGCAGACGTTCTACAGCTTTGACGAATTTATGAATTTGTAAATTGCAAGTTTTTCGGTTGACTTATTTATATACTTGAATTTTAGTTTTGGAATTTTTGATATGCAATTTATTTATCATTTTGACATTGAATTAAATTTAATTTTTTATTAAATTATTTACTATAAGATAACTATTTAATATTATTTCATGTTTCTGTAAAGATTGTATACAATTGTATGCTTTGTTTTTGATTTTTCATGTGACATGTATTTTATCAATAAATTATTATGATTATGATCGAATAAGGACGATGCAAAGATACAGGAGTTACAAGCGTCATACAATTGTTTATCATAAGTGATAGTTCTGTTTTTACTGTGAAGTAACGTATGGATAGATAAATAAAACAGTCGCATAATTTCTTCAAAGATACTGGCTTGAAGGTGAAATGGTGTAGCAATGAAGATGTCAAACTAAAGGGGGGTATTTATCTCCATGAAGCGAGTCTGAGTTCTGTTTACACTGCGTGTACCTATGTAGAGATGCGATCCCAGCCTCCCAGACGAGCTAGGTGCCTCAGGGCGCATGCGCGAATCTGACCTCCCCGTCTTTGAGGGTGACAATAGTTCTGTGAGTCTTTGAATGGAACTGCTCTCTAATACAGCTTAGCAACAGGTGACGAAATTAGCATTTTGGAAGTTATTCGAATTCAAGATTGGTAAGGTTTCCAGTTGAAGCTTAGGTAATCAACCTAATAACATGTTTAAGCGCACAACGTTTACAACACAAATCCAACCTCCTGCAGACGTATTCTAAACTCAATCCGACAGGTTTCCATTCGGATCCGCATCCTTCGTCTCTGTTATCTGAGTTATCTCCATTCGGACGACAGAGACGAATAATGTGGATTCGAACGGAAACCTGTCGGATTGAGTTTAGTCTGCAGGAGGTCGGATTCCATTCAAACTTCACGAAGAAAATGGCAGAAAGATGGTATACGGACGTAGGCTGACGTCAAGTAGCCATAAGCTTATGGCGGTGCAACTTTTAACAGAAGCAGTAGTTAATGAGTTTTGTTTTAAAATAATCTGCTTCCAGCAGTATTTTGAACTGCTAAGTAAAAAAAACTCAAAATTGTTTTTGAACTCGGTAGGTACCTATTTATTATTACCACCTCTTGGTGTGACAACTGTCTGCATGCATCTGGTTACACATACGATTTATTAAATCACTTATAAAACTTTGTGATATTTTATTCTATTCTTATACAAATGTGTTTTTGAGTTGTCTTAAGTTAGATGGTGCTGGATTTTTTTAATTCACTTGTCGTTTCAGTTCGTTTAATTTTTTTTGGCATTTTTTGTCATCATCATTTTTTTTTATCAACATGTCCACTTACCGTCCAGTTTCGTTATTCAATACTATATAAAATAACAATTATAATTAAAAGAACATAACTGCCCTAGCCAGTGCTAGTCGGGATGATGTAAGTATCCTCATACATCCAAATCTGTTCAGGCATTTAAAAGTTATGGTGGAAGATACAAACTCAAGGAGATACATACATACGCCCTGAAAACATTTCACTCCTTTTTTGGCAGTTGTGTAAAAATATTGATATTTAACTAATACGGTGGTGTCCTGAAAACTATAATAAACCCTTGGACACCCTCACAGCACACCCTCAATCTTGTACAGCTAAACAGCCAGCAAAATTGCGTTCTGCACAAAAACACAAAAAAAAACAATATTGTACATTAAACATATCAAAATATGTTTTTAGAACATATGTAAAGTCATATAAGTCATATCAGTGGTTGTGAAACTGTAAAAGGTCTGAAAATGTTTAGGTTTCGTGCTTTAAATGCGATCCAGTGGTGAGATGCAGTGTCTGACATTGGAGCATATTGTTTTGTGTTCTGGATGTAGAATCCTTTCTAGATATTGAAAGGTAAGTTAGTTTATAAATTATATTTTTAAAGTTGTTATAGATATTTTATTAACAGAATATGATGAAATAAAGATCAGAATGAGCCTGGGTTTTAGGTCGACTTGATTGCTATTTATAAATTTTTTTTTATTCTTTAGCTGTAAAAATTAATACTTTTTGTATATAACAAAGAAAATATTTATGTAATTTAAATAATAATTTGTAAATCAAATCAAAACTATAATTTTTCAGCAGATACAAATTTCACGCGAATGCATTTTGGCCAACGGACTTTATGTGGTTTTGCCACATAAAAAACACACCCTAAACAATGTGTTCAACACATGAAATCCGCGTCTAAATCCTACATGCATAATAATACGAAAGTGTGTTTGTTTGATTTGTTGGTTTGTTAGTTTGTCCTTCTTTCCCGCAGTAACGGAGCAACGGATCGACGTGATTTCTGGCAAAGATATAGTTTATGGACCGGACAGTAACATAGGCTACTTTTTATCTCGGAAAACAGCACGGTTCCTGTGGGAACGCAGGTGAAGCCGCGGGCAGAAGCTATTTGTATATATAAGCCACTAAGTACAAACCTTGATTGAAGTGTCTAACCGTCGTCATTGTCGTTGGACGCTTGTTACCGTGAGACATTAGGGTACGAGTAACTACATGTTACAACATATGTGACATTTCCAATCATTTTACTTGCGCTGTGTTTAACTTTTATACAGTCTATTATTATTATTTTTTTATGTTATTTGGTAACGAGACGAGCTGGTCGTTTGCCTGATGGTAAGCATAACGCCGGCCCATAACAATTGCAGTGCCACCCAGAACTTTGAAACACAGAGGCCTGCCCGGCACCGCAGTGCGCTCGTTACCCTGAGACATTAGGTATTAAGTCTCATAAGCCCAGTAATTTCACTGGCTACTCTGCTCATCTAACCGGAACACAGTAATGCTTGCATATTACTGCTTGGCGGACTTCACGAGCAAAGCGGTGGTAACAACCCAGACGGACACTCGCAGAAGAGTTAGTCCTACCACTAACCTGGATGAGAACTGGCTCTCTCCGTACCTAACACACCGATAGATACTTGCATATTTTTAACTCGAGGGTTGTAGCCAGCCAGGCAAACACTGGAAACATAATAACACCATGCTTTGGTTTCAACATGATGTTCCACCGAATATACGACAAGGTAACGAAAAGCAATATCTTTTGCCCAGGTAGGTAACTACCTACCTACAGTTACCTACTATTACTCGTATATAAATCGACCTAGATGAGTCTGTGACGTGAATGGGAGCGTTGTTGGCGCGACTGTTGACATACCTAGTTAGAGAGAGAAGCAACAGTTGTGATGTGGGTTCAAGTCGTTACAATAGTGAAAATACATAGACGTTAATTATTTTGAAAATGCTGACATTTGGATAGTATTGAAATTTTCGGGAAACGTAGACCAACGTTTGAGATTTCGGTGAATGAAAACGTCGTGATGTGAATATTTTTAGCATGGAAAGGAGTTTTTACATTTTCTAATGCATGGATTGTATGAACGCGGAGATGAATGAATTGGAAGTGCATGAAATGCTGATGGCTGACAGAAATGATGGCTTCTAAGTGGAAGAAAAAGAGTTACTAGGCCGATCCCAGATGAAATGTGATAAGGGTAAGAAAGCGGCCAGATAGCCGCGTGTGAATGAATGCTTCCGGCATTGCTAGGTTAATTTGCAATGCCGATTCATTCTGAGGTTACAACTACTGCTAATTGCATATAGGTATCTAACTATTCTACAACAACAAGTTGGATCATCATCAAGGCATATATATAATGCAAATTCAACTGCTAACAGTGGAAATATTTTGTGTTTTTGTGTCACAATTTTATCAGGCATCAAAGTATCAACGCGCTCTTTAGGACGGTGATTGCAGCACCAAAACGAAAACATTTTTGCTTTTGCCTGGTAATAAATATTTCACTATTATTGGTTTCCTCTGGTTTCCGTAGTCGCCATCCCCTGGCCACCGAATAATGAAGACCAGATGCCCTGGCGGGTAGCGGCGCGTGCATGGGCAGCCTACCAGATCTCACGGAGCGGTCGCGGCCGCCCCCGCGCATCGCCGTGCGGACCACATCCGACCCTCACCGCCACCGTGCCATTATAACTCAGGTACTCCTGGATAATCTTGGCCGCCTGTGATTTACACCAGTGGCGCGAGTACGGAAGTCGGTTCGATAAATTTGTCGAACCGAAAAACTCGACAAATTTATCGAATGTTGCGAGTACCGAAGTCTGATCGTAAAGTATTGTAGTAGGTCTATATTCTCTTTGGATTCGACCTAGCTTTTCGATAACTTTTGTCGATTGTTTCGAGGCTCGATAAATCCCACCTTATCGATTTGAACTGTCAATTTTATCGAATATTATCGACCCGAATAGATCCGTACTTGCGCCGCTGTTTCTACATGACTCGATGATGACATGAGACGCTAGACATTTTTGGAAGAGAAAAATGTATTGCTACTTGTACCGACCTCACATAATGGGCTAGGGTTAGGACCATACTGATGCTTTGTGGAATCGTGATCCTTAAAAATCTTGCTTATTTAGATGCAAAGAAAACAACTTAGAAAATAACTGGTATACAAACTATGGTTCATGGTCGCGGTCGCTATTGTAGGTGTTTGTTTTTCGATTTACAGATTCCAGTCAGCACAATTTATAAAAAAGACTGGCCATGGAGAAAGAACAAAGCGACGACCAGAGCAGCGGTTACAAATGTGCGGCGGAAAGACTCCGCAGCGTCTTCCGTTGGTGCAGCCTCAGTGCGGCGCCTGCTTGCGCGACAGCCGCCCAAGCTGCCGCAGCCGCTGGTCCGCCGGTTCACGTTGCTCTGCATCTCCACCGGCATGTGCGCCACAGCTCTCGTGCCTTTCACGGCTTACGCTGGTGCCGAAGCGGGCGCTCTTCCCCTCGCTGTCATGCACACCGCTGCCGCGATAGTAGCCCCATTTTCACCCCTCATACTCCAAAAAACTGGTACAAGAGCGGTGATAGCATTAGCTCATTTACTAGTATGTGTGCTGCTAATGATGCATACGGTGGCCACGCCTCTGCCGGTGCTGCTGTTCCTATACGGTTTATGTGGAGTGACACTGTCACCAATGTCATTGGCATTGTCTGCTGCGGCGACATCTTTGGCCCAGGCAGCGGGAGACGAGTCTCGGCGCAAGGTGGCGCTGCGAAGGGCCTTGCGAGCGCTCCGAGCGGCTCAAGATTTGGGGCTGGTCGCAGGTGCCTTGCTTCTGGGTGGCGCACTGCTCATCTGGCCCGAAGATCGCACACCGCCACAGTTGACGCCTGCTCCAACAAACGTAACAGTGCCGAGGTGGCCACCTAACGAAGAATATTTCATGGAAGACGATTACGAGGTAACTTTAGTTGTTGTTCTAATTTTAAGTCTATTTAGGTTGTTCTTAAATTTTTGCATTCGAGATATTAATGACAATATTTCATCCTGTTTTTCTGTAGGAGCACACATGTGGTGCTGCCGGCTGCCCGGACACACAGTCAGTGCTAGGCATAGCATTGAGCACTGAAGGCCGGCAAGCACTTGTACTTTTATGGGCCACTCTGGCGTTGGGAGCGTCGGTCCTGTCGGTTTATGGAGCCACTTCCACACCAGCTCCTCCACCCGATGCCCGCTCCGTACTTAGGGACCCAAGGGCACTGCTAGGAGCACCCATGGGGCTGTTCATTGGACTGCAACAGGGATTTATTTATACGTCTTATATTAAGGTAAGAAAATAAGGATGCGTTTTATTCGAGTTGTAAGATGATCATGCCGTGCTGCTTCTGTACAATATCTCAAACACTCTTTTCTACTTATTGTTTTTAACTTGTGCAGTGGTACGGTGTTTGCGTGGACGGATGGTGGTGCGCTTGGCGCGCGCTCTGCGGTGCTGGGATACTGCAAGGCCTAGCAGCTGGCACGCTCAGCATGGCTGCGGCACGGGGCCGGCGGGGTGCACTGGCTGCGGGGGGTGGGGCGGCTCATGCGTCGCTGGTCTTGGCATTATTGAGGTGGCGGGCGGCAAGGACTGACCTGGCTTTGCCAGCGCTGGCAGCAGCCGCGTGGGGCGCTTGTGCTGCTCTGTGGGACGTATTACAGGTACGACTCGAAATCATACAGGTACAACGATGCCCACTCTTCATATACAGTGTCAGGCGGTTTGATGCTCTTTTACCACGCCACCTCCCACAATTATCTGATTTTCGGCTCTTCTCATGTTAGTACTGCAAGTTTCATTATGCAGGTCGTCTCTTCATTTCATAGGACGAAGGTGTTCCAGACTATATACGTACCTAATAACGCTACGGGGAGTAAGACTATGTATGATCTAGTATGTTTGGTTTTGTGTATCGCAGGCGGGCGCGTGCATCGGCGGCGCGGGCTGGCGCGGTCCGTGGGCCGTGGTGGTGACGACGCGGCACGCGGGGCTGGCCCTGGCGTGCGCGGCGCGGCACGTGCTGTGTGTGCGCACTCAGCTTGCTGCGCTCGCTGTATCGCTCGTCGCTGCGCTCGCTTCGCATGCTCTACTCGAGCTACGAATGCGAAGAGGTGAAGTAGATGAATATTTATAATAATGTAGATCATAGGTACATAGGTACATCATGTTTATAACTCATAAACTGTTTAAAACATCCACTCCTTGTTCCTATTATATCTAGTGAGACGGTTTTCAAATGCTACCTTTTGAGAATATAAGAAAAACTGTTTTTTTATTTTTTTACATTACACTCTATGGACACGTGGTCCATACTCTTGTAAGATTAGGTCATATATTAATAGAAATTAACGATATAAACATGATAAAGAAAAACATCAAGACGGGAACTATGGTCTTAAACTAAATTAAAATAGAACTAAAGTACAAGACAACAGAAGGATTACAATTGGAGTTGACCAGATACAACAAGCGAAAATTTTAGTAGGATTTTTAATAAGATTCAATTAGGAAAGGTTAGGAGTTCAGGTAGAATTATGGCAGAATATTTCCATACGAGATAGTTTTATTTATTGAAGAAGCATATATTCCGGATGTCTAACCAAATAAAATTATTTGGATTTCTGTGCTAGTACCAGACATACAGCAATCGATTTGTAACATGCTCATGAGGAAACATTATTGCTCTGTAATAATGCCAACGTCACCTTTTATGCTTCGCTCAACTGGACTGCCCTTTTATACCGGGTGTTTACTTATCTTTACAGGAGACGCAGCCCGCCACAGGTCTTAGCGAAGACCTACGGCAACGCAGCTGGCCCCCCTCACGGCGTCAGATGACGTCGCAGAGGGAGGCGATATTGCTTGCCATGTCCTCGCTTAGGCAAAACCACAAGAACTATACTATCGCTGTCGTACTAAAAAAAGTAGCCAATGCGCTCTCAAATTCCAACGACAGTGTTGATTGTGACTTGTAAATGGTGCATTGAGAACAAGACTATAAACACTGACAATATCGTTTGGGTCGTGTGATGGCGTACACCTTTGCACACGTGTTTGTTATAGTGTAAGGGGAATGTTGACCTGTTGGTTTTGGCTGTTTCTTGTATTGCGCTGTTGTGTGAGGACGCGGCAAGTAGGTGCTAAGTCGAGTGAAATGTAAACCTTTGGAGGCAATGAAACCGCAAGGCTGGAAAAGGAATGGTACGCACTCTACGTGTTTTTTTTGTCAGAAAGAAACTTGAAATCGCACGTTCATTATGAAATGTTTTTGAAAGTGTTATGCGAGCTTATAAGCTCATATTTGAGTTCTCTGCACTCGATCTTTAGTGAGTTCACTGAGTTCAGTCGTCAGTGAGTTATCTGCGTTCGATTGTCAGTGAGTTCAGTGAGTTCACTGCGCACAGTTGCCAGTAAGCTCACTGCGCTCGGTCGTCAGTGAGTTTACTGCGCTCAGTCGCTAGTGAGTTCACTGCGATCGGTCATCATTGAGTTTCCTGCGGCTGCGCTCAGTCGATGGTGAGTTCACTGCGCTCTATCATTAGTGAGTTCACTGAATTCAGTCGTCAGCGAGTTTGCTGCGCTCGGTCGTCAGTGAGTTCTCTGCGTTCGGTTGTCAGTGAGTTCACTGCGCTCGGTCCTCAGTGAGTTCACTGCACTCGGTCACCGGTGGCGTTCGTTGCGTCAACTGAATGGTTGTATTGTAAGTTATTAAAATATAAAACTCTAAAAACCAGGGTTTAAGTAACATGTTAACTTTTTAAGAATTATATTTTTAACACCGTAGTAACCTTACATTTAATACTTATCACAATTTGGATAAACTTATTGTAAATTATACGAAAAAAATAATAAAATGGAATGGCAAAGCAAGCGTTCGGTTATTTCGGTCGATTATGGTTACCTACTGAGTTATTTACAAAATGATGAGGTTATTTGACGCCTGATTTAAAGTTTAATAAACTCAAAACTTTATTAATAATAAGACAATGGGAGGTTAGCAGGATGTTCTACCATCCTTGCTGTAAAAGCTAAACAATAACTGAAAAATACACAACATATAACCAACACCTTTTACCGAAAGCGGAGTCACTATCATATTTTCAAATAACCTCATTAAACTAATATTTAACTATCTATATATTTGATTGTTTCATGGTATAATTAATCAGTGTTGATGCTCTTTTCGGGCATACTAATAAAAGCATTTATGTGTCACAAATAATTGTTGTCTCTAAGGTTCAAAGAGATTCCAATATAGGGTTTTACTCCTGAGTTCGGTCTTCGATCAAACGTCAACGATTTTGAACGACAGATGCATGACAGATGCTTGAACTAAATACGTTATAATTGATTATTGTTGAACAAATAAATGAAACAATATCCGATAGATAAGTCGGTGAGTGCAATAGGTACGAATCGGAAGAATAAAAATGTGCTTGCTATTTTTGAATGGACAACATCCGCTATATTCCATAGTTATTGAAAAGTGACACTGTGTCTTAGCGACTGTTCCTTATTTGCTGACGGACCGAACTCTATTCACGAGTGAACCCTTTTACTTATTGTGTTCAAACTACTCAAGACCATGAATCGCTGGGACTTCAATATTTATGTACCTACTTACATGTTTCTTACTTTGTTCGATCTTCTAATTCACACTAAATGTTACCACAAACAATATTAATATATTACACAGTTCAATTTGTTGTCAATGAATGTATACACGCTCGTCCACATCGAGAAATGCGTTGATTTTCGCGCGTTGAATGTATTTTTCGCAACGTATTTTTGTACTGATATGGGCGAGTTTTAAAAGTGTTGTATCCACGAATGAGAAATAAATCACTAATTGTTGACCTGACATTTTCTTGTTACCCTGACCAATAATAAACTGAAAATTTTACTCACTGATTGGTAAAGGAAACCTTTTGCATCAGATAGCTATTTTTAAATACTTGACCACTAAGGCTGAGATTCAGAGACGAATCTAAGCGTGGACTCACGCTTCCATACGTCAAAATTCTATACAGTTTTGACATATGGAAGCCAAAGTCTACGCTTAGAATCTTAGCCTTAGTATCCAGTGAAATTACAATCCTATTAAGTCTGATCTTAGGCGACGCTATTGTAGAAGACGAAGTGTGATTAATATACTAAACCAAGAAAAGTATAAAGTTAAAGTAATAAGTATATATTATATTATCAGCCTCTTACGCTCCCACTGCTGGGATACCGGCCTTCTCGCAGAGAGAGAGAGAGGTATGGGCCATAATCCACCACGCGGGCCCAGTGCGGCTTGGTGGATGTCACATGTCCTCGAATATTGTGGTTCTAGAACATGCAGGTTTCCCCGTGATGTTTTCCTTCACCGTTTCAGACCGAGTGTCAATAATCAGCACATAACTTGATATAAGTCATTGGTGCGGGCCGAGTCGAGATTCGAACTATGCTGCGTCGGATTGAAAGTCGCACAAGTTCCCGCTCGGGCACACTCGCTCTAAGTAAGTAATAAGTAGGTACCTATACTAAATTACTTATAGTAAAAAGTTAGAAATGACTCGCACACACACTGACAGAACACATTAATGTGAAGTGCTATCCGACAGCAGCGCTAGGTCCTTGTGGTTTCCGGTGCCGATTGCGCACCGAACGGTAAGAGATTTCTCGTTGAATGCCGTATGCGAGGAAATTGTTGCGTTGCGGCAACGCATCGCATTGCGTTTTTCCGATGTTTGTGATACGTCGTCGCACCGCATTGTTGTGGCCTTGCCCTATACGTGTGATATTTATTCTATTACTTATTTTAAAATCATTTCCATCCTATCCAAAAAAACAATTTTAACTTTGTCCGTGTTTAAGCCACATACTTAAAATTACATCCTATTTTATGGATTAAGGTGTGGCCGTATTCAGCCAAAACATAGGTTTTAATTTAAAGGGTAAATAAAAACACAAAAAGAAATTCGCAGACAATCTTGACACTTACCAGTTGGTAACGACTATCGACGTAGTAACGTTGATGTAAATAAAACAGAATATAGGTAACGTTAACACATTTTATTTCACCATTATGGTCCTAATACTAGGGACCCTATTACATCGTCGTCTTCGGGTGATTTTATAGCAAGTGCAATCCTACTGCAGTCAAGTAAAAATAGCCAAAATATTATCGTATGGCAATTCGACTTTGATTTTTTTTTTACACATACGTCAGTTATATTGAAAACTGATGGAATTTTTCGACGACCACGAAACAGGGCAAACATTTAGATTACAAATAGTTAAGATTGTATAAGGTTTAATTACAATATCATACGAGTTTACTATTATTGTCTGCAACAATTAGGTGTCATTATAGCAACTCAGTTGCTTAAAGGGACATAATTTACCTAATTTTTGAATTAGATTTACCATGTCGGCAGTCGCTTCGGTCTCTCACTTTTTTTTTGCAAACGAATCAAAGTGAAATTCTCGATAAAAAAATTAAGAAACAAAAAGAAGAAACATAATTGTGTTTGTACTTATTTGATACAATTTCTTGACTGCATTTTCATTCTAACCGTAAAATTATCTATCAAAGTATATAACAATAATAGCGCTCAAACTAAAATGGTAACCAAAATAAAAGAACGTATCAAAACGAATTTTGTCTTTATTAATAGTCTATTCGTAAAATAATCTAAAAATAGCATCACAATAAAAATAGCGCACATTTACGAAAAATATATAAACAAATAGCTTATAAAGAATACAAATTAAATTAAACAACAAAAAACAATTAAAACACACAATATCTCGATATTAAAACCATGATAACGTTGAAACTAAGCTCATTTACAATAATACCAATTATTGACATCGTAAGGTATTTACATTATTTAAATTTAATAAAACAACGCACGGAGCATACTAGGAGAACATAATAATTGTACAAAAACAATACAAAAAGTCATATCAAACTGTTAAAAGCTATAATTATAACGACTGCGTAAAATAGAGTGCTATATATCCATAACACGTTATATATCGTTATTTATAACGACTACACAATGGTCGTCCAGTTTTGATATCGTTTATGAAGATAGCGCAGGCTATTGAGATGTCAAAGCCGCAATCGTTTTTAGTTGGTAGATGCTCGTTCAAACTTTTAATCTTTCTTTCTAAAGGAGAAAAGTGAAATTACAGTCCGAAAGGACTTTTTATTGTTTTCATTCGTTATATTTTATCGTAACTCACTCCGCCGCTGAATTCGGTTGCCAACTATTTCAACGCAAATACCACAAGACTTCTGAAGTTTTGTAAGTCAATTTTATACAAAAATAACATGACTATCATTTTTTTACAAAAGGAAATGTACAAGATACGTGTGATTTAACGTTGTCATATAACACAGTAATTGATTAGTAATGTACTACTTATCTTAATTTATCAAAGTAGGAACTGAGCACAGCTAACTAGTTTACAGTACACGAACGATACGTCAAGTATCTTTGCCTGTAAAATGCATGTTGTAAGCAAATTGCCAGACATTCGACGAAACTTGAACAAAATTAACGAAGAATAACGCCAAAAAGTCACATATTTTCTTACATTCGCAGATTCGTGAATGTCTAGCAAGCTGTGAAGGCGTCAGTCGAAATAAAGGCGTTTTTTTATTGTTGTGAATTGAGCAATCAAGCACATAATAATACTCGAAATAATTTATTCTGAAACTGACTACTATTTAGACACAACACAGATCATTACAAAACATAACATAAAAATCAATTAACACTTATGAGATTAAATGATAAGATCCCGGAACACAAAGAAATGCATTCTTTTTATTTATTTATTTTTTCAAGCTATTTTTATTAAGTAAGTATTTACAGAAGATCTATCCTAAAACGTTCGTTTCGATTTTTGTAAATTTTGTATACGTTATAAAGCACAAAGTATTCGCCTTTTGAATAGTATCAAATAAGTTCAACAATTCTACAAAATGTGTAAGCAACAATTTAAAAAAGTAGGGGCCAGAACTGATCTAGTAAATATTTGTATACGTCTTCCTAACAGTTGTGTCACCATTTCAACGGCCTATATAAATTATTGTAGCTGTTTGCGTTATCAATATGTAGGAAGAGTTATGATTTTACTCTCTAACTTCCAAAAGTCGTCGAACAAGCGTAGGCCAGATTGCAATACTTAAAGTGTACCTATTTATTTATTAATACTACGTATTATTATAATAACACATTATACTTGCATTTTATACTTACCCAAAATTTCCACAAGTTCTTGATTAGTCAGATAGTAAAATTATAAAGTTATTATAGTAATACTTTGATATTGTTTTTTATTCGCTAACTTCCAAAAGTTATAGAATAAATATAGTTCAGATAAAAGTATTGTTAGTAACTTTGGCATCAGATTTCAGTGTCTTTCAAGCCCCTAAACTTCAACATTGCTGGTACCTACCGACCTACCCAAAAAAACAAATCATTGTTTAGTTAAATTAACGTGACTCATTAACCCTGACTTTATCTTAAAGGACGTACGAACGTAATTCACGACTATTTCATAATTTTTAACATCTACTTTTAAATACAATTAACAGCGATCTAAAGTTTAAACACTAGATATAAGCGTCGTTAAAATATAATCAATTATTGTTAATCAACAAATTAAATACTGTACGAAGCATGTTATAACAGACCTCTCCTTCATATAGCATAATATACGCTAACAAATAACGAAAAGTTCCTCATTATAACGTTGTCTGTAACGCTTATTCTAAATAACGGTATTGTTATAGCGACTAATGCTAATAATGGTTTATGATTATCATTCGCGCTTAACGCTATACGTTATCGTTATTTGCTAACATATTGACGACCTCGCCATGCAACCATAACCGCAATTCTTCTATCCCACAGACTAGCTGTTATCTTTCACTCGTCGAAAAAATGCTATACATCTCTTTATCGATGGTAATTTCCACAGACAAACGAGTCTGTAGCAGATTTTAAATCAGAAAATAGAACGCTTTTTGATGACTACACGTTCCAAAATAAACATCGGGCGACAGAGCTTAGACATCGGCCTCCGACATCGGCCTCCGACATCGCCCCGCCTCGGTTCGTGATTATCAAGCATTTTTCCAGGGGAGTGCCAGCGATCCGCAAACGAAATAAGACTATGACACCTAGGTTTAAGGTTGGAATTACACTGGCGTGTAATTGCCGACGGGCTTGTAGAACATTTGCCCGGTGAAGACTCGGCGTAAGATTTCCTTCAACAACAGGCCCTTTTCCTTCTTAATCTTAACGAGGAAGCCTCTGTTCTCGTTGGCGCGCCGCGACAGATACGGCAGCACCTCCAGCACCGGCCCGTAGGGAACGTACTTGTACGCTGAGTACCCGGCTTGGCCTGGAAAGAGAAACGGAGATCTTCAGTATTATGCATATATAGGTAGTCAGTAAATTTTTTCATTTGCGACACTGTTATTGAAAAGGAATTGGGCGGTGTGATCTATCCTTTCGATCGGTAGGTATCATAAAAAACAGGTGATTATTTTTCTCATTTAGCAGGTTCAAGTACCGGCTTCGGCAAGCGACTTCTTGAAAATCTTTGAATGTAGTATTACTTACTTTATAACATAAAGGAAAGTGTCGATTATGTGAAACTACCTAACTTCAAGATCGATATTCATACGGGCTCGAAAATCTCGAATTTAAAAAAAAAGTTGGAGAAAATTACGTTTTATTGGTCGTTCAAAGTTACCATCACTATTGGGTATAATAGTGGATCTTTGAATTTAGATATTTTGGACAGCGAAAACTCTTTTTATCTGCAATTACCTAACTGGGGTAAGATTGAACTTATATTTAGAATGAAAAAAACACATGTTAGCAATATTTAATAAGTTACCCTATTTTTATAATTAATTTAAATGTATATTAAGTGTTGTTTTGACTAGCGCAGTAACAGGTACTGACTTCCGGCGAGTCTGGCTCATCGACCAATCAGAGACGTTGTGGAGAAGGTAAAACGATAAAGTGGTGATTTACCTTACGAAGAAGCCAGGCTTTTGGGCGTCAGTTCTGTTACTGCGCTAGTCAAAACAACACTTAATATTCATTTAAATTAATTATGTATTAAAATAGGGTAACTTATTAAATATTGCTAATACATATAGGTATCTGTCCAATTAAATCAACATATTATAAAACTTCATTGACAGCTGTCAATTTTATGTCACATTTAACACTCAGAATATTTGGTCTTTCCGTTTCACGCAATTATCAATGTTTTGATAAAAATTATTTTGAGACAAAAATAAAGGATCTTCAAACACGTTTTATGCAATCTTACTTGATAGGAGTTAAGAGTTCAGTTTCAGTTAATAATAAAAATTTATATTATTTTCAAAAGAATAAATTATTTAACACACAAGGAAATTCAAAGATACCCAACGTGACAGCAATTATTACGTGTTGCATGCGTATATGGCCCGTCGTCTTACCCAGCGGGAAGGTGATGTGGTCGCACATGCCCAGCAGCTGCCCGAAGCACACGACCTTGTCGTCGCGCTGGATGTTGTGCTCCTTCATGAGCTGGATGGCGTAGCGCACCGTGTCCTCGTTGTGCGACGCCACCATGATGCCGAAGCGAGGGTCCACGGGCTGCGGGCAACTGAACATCAGCACAAGGACAACCTCCACGGCCTCCCCCGCGAATGGGGTATACCGCGCGCCACTTTATCGCTCGCGCATCTCAACATTTTTGAAGATTTTTTTATGCTATTTGGTAACGATTCGAGTTGTTCGTTTGCCTGATGGTGAGCATAACGCCGGCCCATAACAATTGCAGTGCCACTCAGAACTTTGAAATGCAAAGGCCTGCGCGGCACTGCAGTGCGCTCGTTACCCTGGGACATTAGGTATTAGGTCCCATAAACCCAGTAATTAATTTCACTGGATACTCTGCTCATAAAATAGATAACCGGATACCAAAGTAATGCTTGCACATTACTGCTTGGCGACAGACTTCACGAGCAAAGCGGTGGTAACGACCCAGACGGACACTCGCAGAAGAGTTAGTCCTACCACTAACAATCACTTAATATAATTATAAAAAATCGCATTCGGTGAATTTGCTGGCAATTCTTAACATTAAAAATGTTCTGTAAAAGTATCATTTTGATCCGATCAGGTTTTCATACATGAAAATGAGCAAAACGTAAAATCCAATTTTTAAGTTTGAAAACATAAGTGGATTAAAAATAAATTTTTGTTAAACTTTTGCAATGTTAATAATTTAAATTTTAGTCCAAGGATACTAGAATAAATAATATTATTTTCGGTATTAAACCACTGATTTCTTCAACTAAATATGATTTGCAGCAAATAAAGACCAATTTATACTTATACAATAATTGTAATATTTGTTGTTGGTTTTATTATAATAAGACTAACAACAATTATTTCAGTGGAAAATTATACTGACTTCGCCCAAAAACGGAAAAATACGTTAGTATGAAAATAGAACCACCTTAACAGCAATGATTTGAGTGGTACTCACCTTGACTCGGCTGAGGATCTCCTTGAGACACTTATGGAAGGACACGGTAGTTGCCTCCACACTTTCGCAAGATGGGTCTTCGTAGCCCATAGCGGCCGCTCTGGCGCGTTCCTGTGTAAGAAAGAAGAATTACTATACGTTGTTCCAGAATCTTAGATATTTTTTGTAAACAAAGAAATGTCACGAAAAGTCACTGTCAAAGTGACATGCCAGTTGCCAAAAACATTTTTCACTTGAGGTTGTTACCTGCTCGATATACGCGCCGCGCACGAGCTTGGCGCCCCACTTGAAGTTCTGGCGCTCCGCCTGCTCCAGGTCCGTGAGGATCTCCTGGTACGTGTTCTTCAGGTACGTCTGGTACGTGTTGAACACCAGGAACTTGTCCTGAAGAGGGAACATGTCTTTTGAGTTTATTTATAAAATATGGCAAGCGATGGCAGAGGACTCCAAAGTACGAAGATTAGTGTCACCAATATACATTCACGTTTCACTGTTATTACATTAATTCTCAATAAGTCAAGAGAAAAAGGTCATGATTAATAAAAATAGCCACTAAAGAAGCTATTAAGAAAGGACTTCAAACAAAGAGTAGTTAACAAGTGAACTTGCTTTAAAAAAGGGACTAACCGACTTCAATGACAAACTACCTAATCGATTATGATATCGATTATTCAAATAAAAAAAGAATTTTCCAAATCGGTTTTTATATGACTGAGATCTGATGTATAAACATAAAAAAATACCCACCGAATTGAGAACCTTCTCCTTTTTTGGCAGTCGGTTAAAAATGACCAGACCTTATGATAAAGCGAAGCAGATTCAATTGTTGTCTGTCATTAAATGACACACATATTACAATTACAGAGATAATGACAATAATGATAATAACAATCTTTAACTACACATCCAATAATAATAAACATATAAGGCCGCCCCGCAACATGGGGCCGATAACTTGGCGACAGGTTGCCGTGCAGTGCGTAGTGCGTACCTTGTTGTAGCGCCGCATCATCTCGAGGCAGATCCTGGAGATGGCGGGCTGGAAGTAGGTCTGCTCGGCGTCGATCATGATGCGCACGTTCACCTCGTTGGCGTACTTGATGATGTGGTTGAGCCGCCGCAGCATGTTGCGGAACATCTCCTCCTCTGTAAGCGGTGCAATGGGAGATTAGTGCGAAACCTAAAATCATTTGTCATAGAATACAATCTTGTAGTTGTATGGGCAAAGCAGGGCTTGTATTTCGTATAAAGCAGAACTGGAAATAATTTTAAGGTAATTTTATTGCGTGCTTAAGCAACTCTGTACATTTTCCCTCATGTTTATCCAGGTCAAGAAATAAATTTAAAAAAATCTCTCTTGCTTTTGCTGCTCTGTATAAAAGAGTGGAACGTATGTAATTTTTCTTTGTGTAACATTAAATCACATTAAATTCTAACCGTCAAAAATTTGTATCGATCGTAAATAGATATTACCAATTCATTAATTATTATTATCGTTTTTTTGTTTATATTGTACTAGCTTCTGCCCCGCGGTTTTCACCCGCGTTCCCATCAGGAACCGTCAAACCGATCTGTAAAATTAAAACAACAGGGGGGAAAACGGGATAAAAAGTATCCTATGTCCTTCTCCTAGTTCTTAGTTACCTCCCTACCAATTTTCAGCCAAATCGGTTCAGCCGTTCTCGAGTTATAAATAGTGTAACTAACACGACTTTCTTTTGTATAGATTATTTGTTTGTAGATATCTTGCGAGTGAATAAATTCTTACATCTTTCTTTTTCTTTTATCACCAATGTTAGCACGAACCTTTAGGAGATATCTGCGAGATGAGCCGACGCATCTGGCCAGTCTTGGGGTCGGGCACTCGGAAGGAGTCCGACAGGTTCATGTCCTCGTCGAGGATGTTGGTCCACGGGAACAGGTGCACGATGCTGGAAGCAGACGGATTGGTCATCATCGCGACGTGGTTTTCAGGTTTAATTTTACGATTCAGGGATGGGTATTCAAATTCAAAATACTTTGCTCACGTAGCCCCAAGAGAACATTAATGACTTCATGACTGTTAAATTACTATAGGAGCTTGTTTTACTTCAGTAACCGTTCGAGGGAAAGAACAAGAAACTTATCGACATTATTATTATAAGTGTTCAGTTGTTCACGTAGATTCCGTCATAAGAGAAACGTTTCCGAAATTGTTCATTTAGCGCTCAGTCATCGTATAAACGTTCGTTTCATTGGGATACCTGAGTAGGCATCACAATAAACTAAGGAAATCCCAAAAGTAAGGTAAGCCTGCAAGTTTCTACTGTCTCTTCTCTTTGTTCAATTCTTAGCTGTTTTTGGCCTAACGAGTCAAGCTTATCTTTCTCTGTTATTAATCACAGAAAGAAGGCAATTAATACATTAAAAAAATAGATGTTCTGGTCTAATCAAGTGATCAGCGAATCGTGGCATTACAGTGAATGGGAAGACTTCAAAGTAAAGAGAGATCCCAATTGAACAGTCTGGAAGTGACCTCTGAAAGTAAAGTTCGAGCGTATGATCAAAGTTCCAAATGCAAAATAAATCAGTCACGAATGATAGAGCTCCAATGACAGTTGATGATTAAAAATATTCCTCATTTACAGATAATGTAATGAAAGGATCCAGGCTCTCTGCTAGAACGAAAGAGACCTTGGCGTAGTGAGAATTCGAATGAAAGAGACCAAACACTAGCTAGCCATCTATTTTCATACAGACGATACGGAAGGATCTAAATAATGTTTTGGTACAGATTCCTGGTAGCCTACCCCTAGCGATGTTACGAATGGAGGCTTACAAGTCTTACAACTCTTATATAGGTGGCGCCACTGACCGGTCCCACGGGAATGGCATACTGAAATTATCGTATCCTGACATTATTTACATTAGCCGAAAAAAAAGCTTTGACAAACTTAAAAGATATCAAAGAATATCAATCCTCAAAACTCCAATCTAAACCAGTTCCTTCATAACTTCACGAAAATCAAGAAGGCACGAGTGTAAGCGCAGATTCATGATTCCATATACAGGATGAGTTTTAATTGGTATGTTATCCCGAAATGGGGTGATTATAGGAATATGGTTGTCCACAAGTAGTGAGAACTACCCTTAGAAATACATTATTCCAAATTTCTATACGAAAAAGTAAATTAAACTTCAAACGTGAAGTGCACGGCATTTTCTGGAATTATTTCTAAGTGTCTTCTAATCAACATCATCATTTAAAAACTGTCACGTGAATCAGCTGATACAGGGCTGCCCGAAAATTCCGTATACTTAGTATAATTTTGAGGTAAACTTCAAAATATGCCGTTTCTTCAATGAAAAATTGCGAATTTCAAAAACTCGTAAAACAAATGTTGTTGACATCGAGGAATAGATTGAACCCTTTCTGTATAACAAACCAATTCAAACTCAGGCTGTATGTCAAAATTGTATGGCAATTTAGCACGAGGAAGCATGAATCCGCGCTTAAACTCTTCTCTGAATGTTACGCCCTTATTCATAAAAGCTCAATGAGATAATCTTTGCTATAAACTGTTCTGTCAACTTTTCGTTGGCGGAAGCTGTTACGCGTGAAAACGAGACAAAACACGTTCTAGTAATTAAGTAAGTTAAGGAACGTTTATGAAAAGGGGCTTTTGTCTTAAACTGGCATTTCGATTTCGAAGAATAAAACCCGAGGAGTTAGTAGACTCACCCCTCCTTATCCGAAGTGATCTTCTTCATGAAGTCCTGCACCTGCGGCTTGTTGCTGTGGTCTCCGAAGTACCGCTGGAAGTCCTCGATGGTCTTGTGGTGCGTGAGCACGTTGCCGGTGCCGCCGGCGATCTGCTGCATGTAACTGCGCGCGCGCATTATCACTTCTGATAGTTGCAGCTGGAAAAATTAAATTCAAAATTACTAGCTTCCACCCGTTGCTTCCTCCACGTGTTATATCTATACAAATACATACAATTAAAGTGTCTCTTTGTAATATCAAAATAACAGGTTTTTACCATAGCATATGAAAGTATATAGGGTACCTATAACAAAACAACCTTTTTTTGTTATGTTATGTGCTAGTATGGAGTTACATTAAGACTATTTGCGACACCCGAGCTGGGTATAATGTACGTACTTACTTGACTATTTTATCTGTCCACCAATGTACATTTATGCAAAATAAATTATGAATTATTATGAATTTTAAATTTTTGTCTGTCTGTTTGTTCCGGGTAATCTCCGAAACGGCTGGACCGATCTTGACGGCACTTTCACTGGCAGATAGCTGATGTTACAAGGAGTAACTTAGGCTATTTGAGCGAAGCTCCATAAGCCTCCAAAATGAGAGGGGTGCGTTGTTTACCACGCTTAGCAGGCGTGTTGGTAATCACAATAGACATCAATATCAATAGCCGACTTTACGATACCCACGGGACGATTGTATTCAATGCGCCGCGGGCTACATGGCCCATCCATTAGTCCAAAATAGTTTCGACTTTCTAGGGACCGCGACCATTAGAAGGATGATAGAGAGAAACCTTTTAACCCATGCAGTGGGACACATTAGGTTAAATAAATAAAATAAAGCGAAACGGACTCCCGTACCGAGGGTTCCGTATAAACGAGTCTCGACAATTATTTTTCCTTTTTTTAAGTTTCCCTCCAAAATCAGGCCCCAAAACGGTTTTTTTTGTGTTTTCCCTTTACTTGTGCTATAAGACATTGCTTCTTGCCAAATTTCATGATTCTAAGGTAACAGGAAGTGCCCTATACGTCTTTATTTGGTCTTGACAGACAGACAGACGGACACCGAAGTGAGACTATAAGGGTTCCTTTTTTCTTTTTGTGGTACGGAACCCTAAAAAGAATTACTTACAAGTAATTGCGGTCTTCCTAACGCAGTCAGCTTGACAGCCATCAGTCCTGTGCTCTCGGTGATGCCTGAAAAGACCAACAAGAGTCATATAAAAATTTAGATCGACAGCAACCTTTCTATACTACAAACGCTCGTACGTAATTATAGTGTTGTATCAATTTTTTTCTTTAGGTGTTTTAAACAAATAGGTATCTTGTGCATTATATCTAGAATTTTATGGAACCAAAAATTTTAAATTTTGACAATCCAATTCAGTAAAACCCTTAAAAAAACAGCCTTTTTAAAAAAAATTACCTTGACTTTGGCCGTTCACAATATTCTCATAAATGTAAAAGTAAACAAAACACTTCCATAGGATCCTTGGACTTGTAATGGAGATTCTAAATAACAAACATTTTTTTCACAAACTTGTAAGGCGTTTCCAAAAACACGTATTTCCTGGAATAAGTTTTAGGAAATTGCCACGCACTAATTGTCTTCGGAAATTTTCTTTGGAAATTTATTTTAAAATTTTCAGAATGCCTACCGAAGGCTCTGGCGTTGTCTCTCTTTTTCGTAGTGCCTTTTGTAATGTGAGATTTCTTCTATTGTCTCATTATACTATAGTAATGCGAAGTCTTATGTTGTTTTATCATCGCTAATGACAATGGTGGCTTGTTAAGTGTCGTGTTTGTAAAGCAATTTCACTAATATCAGTTTAGTCGGACGAGGGAGAGATGTTGAATGAGAGCTGATGTAACAAAGTAAACTCATTAGGGGGACCGTTACAACGTAAAAATTAGGGGATAATTACGTCTAAAAAATTAATGCCTCATTTTCTAACCAAATCTCCTTCCACATTTTGTTTCATATCGCCTTATACCTTTTACGTATTCCACCACAAAGTTGTGACTTTGCCATTCACTCCAGAGTTTAGGAAAATTTATATCTTTCTTAGTATAAAAGGTAACATATTGCCTGATGAGAACTAATGTTGTGGCTGACGAAAGTGCCGACTTAAGTAGCGTCCTAAACTTGATGCAGCCTCAAATTCTTAGCCCTAAGCTCCTTCAAAGACATTGCTGTCGATTCTGTCATCTCGTACCTAAACCCGATTTTAGTTTGAACCTCACTTTCTATATGAGAATATGAGAAAGAGATGGAATATATTTTAGACCTGTCAAATTAATTCACTTGCTTGTGTGTCAAATTTAACGGCGATTAATTTAGTGGCGTCTAATTTATCAAGGATTGAAGATATTTGACAGCTCTAAAACTTAATTTAGATCTGACAAATGTCTTCCATCTCTGTCTCATATTATGTATTGGAAAGAGAGAGAGAGCGAAAGTAAAATTAGGTTTAGGTATGAAACGACAGAACCGACACCATTACCTACTCTGAACTCTGATCAATCCTTAAAGTAAGTAAAATCTAGTACTTCAGAAGCTTATGCTTTAGGCGCGATCGAACATCTACACGTCTTTGAAACCAGCTCAAAAATGATCCTTCCTTAGGCATAAAGACCATTTCTGTGGGCTCACTCTTGAATTCAGTTTCAATTCCAGTCAATAAACCTACGTCAATGTCAAAATTGCGTCATCGCAACAGTAGCAAAAAGTGGTAATAAAAGTAAAAGTAAAAAGTTATTTATTGACATAAATTAATATTACAACAAGTAATTAATCCATAGGCTCCCGAACTAGTAACAACTGTGTTTCAGGAGCCAGTGGCTTCTCCCATATGTGACACTACGATAATTATATTATGTACATAATGTGTAAAAAAACAACTTATTACAAAAAGAAATCAAAATTAGATGTTTTACTATTACAGATGTACATAAGAAATAAAGTATTTAAATTTATGTCATAATATTTGGGTAATAATTAGGTAATAACATTTAGTTTCGAAAAATTCCACTGATATCGGTTTCAAACGTGCGATAGTGTTGCGTTCAAGAGTACAAAACTGTAGGAGTTCACCTTAATCCCTATTTACGATTGGAATCGTGTGTCAAGAGTAAGCCAGTTGGTGTCAGTTTTGCCGCCCAATGGTTTCGACGTGGCTCAACGACTGATATTGTTACTTACCGGCGACAGCGTCAATGCTCTTGATGAAAGCCTCCATGTTCTTCTCGCAGGCGGCCTCGTTCAAGTAGAAGTACGTCCTCGCGCTGGTGACCTTGTACCGGCGGTCCGCGAACCGCTGCTCCACGTGGTACTGCTTGAGCGAACCCTCCTCTTTCTTATCCCCGCAAGCTGAGATCGAAGCACTGAGGAAGACAGAATTAACATCATACAATACAATCCAAACTGGTTTAAGTGTTATACACAACCACAATAAGTGTTATAAAAAATATAGAATCAAACTTAATAAAACAGGGAGTATTTGTTGTTAAATGTCTTCGTATCAACCTTGGTAAAGTTAAGGTTTAACCAATGTTGCAGGTGGTTTAGAAAGTAAAGGATCTTGGGTCAGCGCTTAAATCTAGCAGTCCCCGTAGTAAAACGCAACTAGTTTGACCACGTCAGATGTCGTTTGGTCTTCCGACGAAATACATGTAAACAATGCCATACTGCAATGTCAAAAAATGCAAAAATTATACTACCTAGCAAAGTGAAAAAAGAGCAATGTGTATATCACATTTTCAGTAAGTAGACTAATTGTTTTACTATTTAAAACTTAGAATAAAGATGTATAGAATCGCTTCGATGTTTAATTTTATATTTTTTAAATTTTTCAATTCAATTTTTATTTCAGGTTTCCTCGAGAAATTCTAAACAATTGTTAGCATTGGAACTTTAGCACCCAGAACTTTGAAACGTATATAGGTATAGGTATGCGCGGCACTGCCTTGCGCTCATTACCTTGAGACATTATTAGGTAGGTATTAAGTCTCATTTTTAAAACCGGAACACAGTAGTGCTTCCACAGACAGACTAAGTACATGAGCAAAGCGGTTTCTGATTCTGGTTTCACATTCCTTAAAGATAGAGTTTTGCATGCTTTAGCTTTATTTTTTTATGCAATTTTATGCTAAGGAGCAACCAGTTCGATTAACTTAACACATTTACTGTTTACTATCATGATCATATCACATGACCGCTATTAGAGTGTTCACCCAAAAATAGTAGCACATAATTATGCTGTGGTCACTGACCCACCAGACCCACAAGCTAATGACTCACAATTATTAATGCCATTGCCTTGAAATATCAAGGTGCTTTCACTATCAGAATAGTTCAAGAAGCTGCTCGAATTGGCACGAGCGAATATCTTTCCAACCATCCTATGTACCTAATTTCAACCTTATTCGTTGACGCGTAGAGGATATTTTTCTATTTATTTGACAGTTCACGTGTCAAGACATTGTAAGAAGAATCAGTGACAGATCTGGGTCACCTCAATAGGAAGCTGAATGCTATTTCTGGTGCACTTTCTCTGTTGTACTGATTGTTTCAGACACTAGTTTAATTAGGCGTTTCGTATTTTTTGCATAAAATGTAGGTCGATACCGGAAAATATGAAAAAATGGAATTGTAGACAAGTGAAGACATACGATATGGCGTTGCTGTATGCAAAGCAACGCGCCTTTCCATTTTATCGTTATAGTTTCATTAGGCTTTATAATCTCCCAAACAGAAGAGAGTAAGGCCTGCCATATGCGTATATGGCAGGTCTCTTCTTTTTGGGCAAAAGCATATTTGCGTTTTGCTGTGAAAATAACCATATTTTTTGCATCAAGCGTGGATTACGAGATAATACATGCGCAAGCGCGGCTTGATGTAAAACCATCAAAAATCCACGAAATAGACATCGTGATCGAGGATTTTCCATGCTTTTCGCGTGGTCCGTGATTGCATCTGCATGAATCATGCATTAGGTGTATCCAATTTAATCCAACTTAACTACTATAATTTAAAGAACTTCCAATAAAATCTTCCTGACTTTGGTCACGTCTTAAATCAAAAGAGATTTGATGATGATAATTAGTCAAGTTTTTAACAAAGAATCAGTGTTTAACAATCAATCCAAGCTATACAAATACAAATATATAAATACAAATAGTATTTTAGGTTGCGTAACAAAAAAGCTTTGTATTCTGTAAAGTGGGTCTATTTTCAATGGCCACTATACGAGTAGCTTTCCCATTTTGCTCATTATATGCGAGCGACCTAAATGGCTCGGAGCCAGAGCGGCATATTTCCTCGATGTCTTCTCAAATATATTTTTTAACTAAGCTTGATAAGCTTTGTGAAAAATTTCAATAAGGAGGAAAAAAAGGAGATTTCACGTTGATTTTTTTGTTTTTTTATACCAATATCAAAAAAGGAGTGTAATTTTTTTCAGGGTTCATAATTATGTCATATGTAGTTATGTTTCTTAGAGCTTCTTTATCTTAATATATATAAATTACGTGTCACGTTGTTTGTCCGCGATGGACTCCTAAACTACTTAACCGATTTTAATCAAACTTGCACATCGTGTGCAGTTTGATCTAACTTAAAAGATAGGATAGCTTACATCTCAATTTATAGCTGCAATATTATTTTATTGCAAGTTCTATTAGGGTTCCGCGCAAAAAAATAAAAACCATTAAATCCAAAATCTCCACGCGGGTGAAACCGCGGGGCAGCAGCTAGTTGCACTATAACTTTTAAATGCCTGAGCAGATTTGGTGTACCGGGTAACGTTAGAAATTAGAATCGTGAGTGACACTGACAGTTACGTTTTTTTAATTATCGTTGCTTAGTTATTAAAACTTTAAAAAATATTTCGTTACCTAAGATAGGCACAGAGTTTTTTTTTTCTTCTTTCGTGGCCAGACACGGTTTGTGTATTTTGCCAATTTCAAGTTTAAAGGCACAGAGTTGTTTAGTCGAAATTTGACACTATTTATCTAGGTAATATTTTACAAGCAGAAATAAAGGAAATAAAATGTTTGTGTAGGTAGTATCTATTGGTGATATACGATAACCAAAAATTGAGACTATATGTTGAGTGCTGCGGCTGCCGCAACACAACGATAATTGCTAAGCCACAAATATTCATCTTAAGAGCCTACTAGTCCATGGAGCGAACTCATCGGTGAGCGCGACTAAAATGCATGCTATTTCATCTAACATTCGTGGGACAAGGTAAGACTCTGCAGCGATGAGTAGTATGAGGCTAATGCTCGCACATACACAATTACACACTCTCGTAAAGTCGCGACGAAAACCGAAAAGTCGAAAGCCGGCGCGCAAAAATGTACGAATTGGCTTCTGGTGCTTGGGGTTTTACGACAAAACTACTGAATGTATTTAGTCAGACCAAAGTTATTTGAAATGTCAATAAACTAAAGCTTGTTAGTATGTACCTTATTTTCGAGTTTTCATAATCCTTTTGTAATTTATTTACGTCCAAACTTGTGTTAAAATACGTGCTAAAATACAGATGTTTGAAGGCTCATTACTTTTAAGCCACTTATTTTTTTTCTATATAATTAGCAGGCTGACCTAGATAACGAAGAGATAAATCGATATTATTCTTAATTTTGGACTTAAAACGTCAAGTAGTGGAGTAATCACCCAAGTACGGTTTTATGGAGAAATGAACGACTAGTTCGTCCATAATAATGGTAGCTAGCCAAGCGAGCAATAGAAAATACACTATAACCCAGTACCGTCACTAAGGCTGTGCCAGCGGTGCCCAGGCGCAGCGCGTAGACCCTGGAGGGGCGCAGAAATGATCAGCAGCGCAAGTACGGATCTTTACGGTCGATAAAATTAGATAAAATTGACAGTTCAAATCGATATAGTGGGTTTTATCGATTTTTTATATAATTTATCGAGTTTCGATACAATCGACAAAAGTTATCGAATAGCTAGGTCGAATCCAAAGAGAATATAGAGCTACTACAATACTTTACGATCAGACTTCGGTACTCGCAAGATTCGATAAATTTATCAGTTTTTTCGATTCGACAAATTTCTCGAACCGACTTCCGTACTTGCGCCGAAGACACGGGATAGATTATACATTAGGGCGCAGTTATAGAAGCTCGCACCGGGCGCACAAAAGGCTAGCAACGGCACTGCTATAACCTTGTAAACGTTGGTATCCTTCAAGTTCAAAGTACGATTCGAACCCTCTACCTACAGATACAACTACTACCTTATTTCCACTAATCCATCATAGCTTCTAAAAGTGCGTTATAAATCGGCTTGTAGAGACGTAATCTGTTACGCAAAGCGTACGGAAGTTAGTACGTACTTTGTTTGAAGAGCTAATTTAGGGATACGACGCGCTATCTATGCCCCTCCGAAACTTGGCAACAATGATTCAACACGAGATAATCTGTCCGTAATATAAAATCTATACTAACAGCTTTTTACTAAATGCATAGGAAAGTAGCAAAAACAAAATAAATAATTAAAATTTTGTCTATCTTTCCGGCTAGTCTCCGAAACGGCTAGACGGATTTTGACGAGACTTTCACTGGCACATAGCTAAAGAGTAACTTATAGGCTACGTGGGCGAAGCCGCGCGGTGCAGCTAGTAATATAATAAATTGGGACGACCTTTTGACATGCGGGAAGGATAGGTGAATGCAAGCATTAGACCATAAAGAATGAAAGGAGGAAAGAGAGGCTTTTGCCCAGCAGTGGGCATAGGCTTGACAGGAATAATAAGACCCGTACTATAATATATGCGAAAGTGTGTTTATAGGTTTGTTGGTCATTGCAGTTATTTTGTCCTTCTTTCACGCAGTAACAATGCAACGGATCGGCGTGATATTTTGCATAGGTATAGTTTATGGACTGGAGAGTATCATAGGCTTAGATTTTTATCCTGAAAACGTGACGACTTCCGTTACGTGACGTTACGGCCGGCGTCGCAGCGCGGATGCCGTCAGTGGGCGAAGCCTTACAAAGATAAAATGATTTGCAGATATGTGCGAAGAGCGTATATGTCGACGCCAAGTATCTGACTAAACACATCATAAGTACCTGAAAAAGTAAACACAAACCCTTAAAATTGAAAAAATGAGAAATTAAATATTTAGACGACTGTTTAGCTTAAAGGCGTAAGAAAGAAGTGGCTTTTAAGCCAACACACTACGTATTTAGTATAGCTTAAGAAGGCTACTTTCTATCCCGGAAAAATGCTCGGTTCATGAGGGAACGCGGGTGAAACCGCGGGCAGAAATTAGTTTAATATAAATAAGCATATACTGTCCCCAGCTGAACAAAAATATCCACCATTTTCATATAGGTCCTTTCATTTAGGTACTAGACAAGTATTTAGGTAAGTAATCTCAATTAGCTAAATCTACAAATTGATAAAATCTGTAAAATATTAACCAAAAAGTACTTGTATTGTACCTACTCATTTAAATATCTCTAATCTGATTATTTCAGTTTGAATCTATTTTGTAATTCAATAATAAATCAAAAATAAATTATAAAACGAAATCATATAAAAAAAAATCTAAAATAATATGAAATAAGTATAATAAATAATTACGTAGTACGTAGAATACTGTCAAATAGTAAAAGTTTACTAACACACTAGGTAATGATAAAAGACAGACTGTTACCTAGTTAAAAAAATTATAAACTAATAAACTAGGTAATGACAGTACTTGCAACTAATAAAAAGGTAAATAAAGGTGAAATTATAATTAAAATAAAACAAAACTCGACTCCAGCCACTGCAAGAGGCTGTAAGCTTCTTGAACCATTTAACCATTCCTCCAGTTTCGCATTAGTGAGACATCCTCTGCAATAGGGAAAAACTAGGTATTAGTAAGAAAGAAAGAAATAAGCATCTATATGTTGGTAGATCTACAATCTTTGTTAGTGGGAGGACTAACTCTTCTGCGAGTGTCCGTCTGGGTTGTTACCAACGCTTTGTGAGTGAAGTCTGCCGCCAAGCAGTAGTGTGCAAGCATTACTGTGTTCCGGTGTGATGAGCAGAGTAGCCAGGGAAATTACTGGGCTTATAAGACTTAATACCTAATGTCTCAGGGTAACGAGCGCACTGTAGTGCCGCGCAGGCCTTTGTGTTTCAAAGTTCTGGGTGGCACTGCAATTGTTATGGGCCGGCGTTATGCTTACCATCAGGCAAACGACCAGCTCGTCTCGTTACCCAATAACATAAAAAAAAACTACTACACGCGGCGAGTAATGCTATCACAACCCGCAGACAAGATTTTCCATATGCAGACCGTAGACGCTTATGCAAGTATGCGTTTTGATGAATATTGAATGCCTGTATATATAGAGGTAAACTGGAAGATAATGCTTTTAAGCATTAAGTTCGCCTAGTGCCTTCAATTCTGTTTGAGCAATAAACAAAATTGAATAATAATCTTGCAAAATCTTTAAGCACTGCAAATGGTCATGACATTCAAACCCGCCAAACCAGTCCAAGTTTTCTCACCACTTTGAAAACACCTTTTGCACCTTTCGAATAGTCTTATGACTAATCTATTCCATTTTATTGCAAGCACCAGCTCCGAGTAAAATTTAATTGGATAATTACCTAAATGTTTTAATTAAGAATTCTCTGATATTCCTACACAGCAAAACCTAAGAATTATATAGAATTCTAGACGACAACCAGCTACTAAACAAAAAAGCATTGAATCGGTGTATTCCAGAAAAGCTCGATAAGTTTGTCTCGTCTGGTGGGTTTACCTAGTCAGGTTTTTTCCAGAAGGTCCCACCAGATAGATACCTATATGTATAGGTATACAACATCTAGAGGTTCTGGAACAACTGTTCCACACAAAAATCTACAATTTCCGGAAATGTATCGCTTGTATCCACTTTAAATATAGGTATCATATATATTCACCTAGGCTATATGACCTAGGTGCAATGATTCCTAGGTGAAATAAAGACACTAATATTTCCACTTTGTTTGTGTGTCCAAATTTGGTGATATCACCCAGGTGAACATAGTGGAGTATCAAGTCTGGCAATGCCACCCATACTTTGGCTAGCAAAGTCCTGCGCGACCCGACCCCGCGTTCGTCACACTGCAATAATTATGCAGACCGTAGACGCTTATGCAAACGTGAGTTTGCTTGTCAAAATAACAACGCTTTTGCATCAAGCGCGGATTTCGAGTATCTCGTAATCGACGCTTAGCTTTGCGCAAAAGCATTGTTATTTTGACAAGCAAACGCACGTTTGCATAAGCGTCTACGGTCTGCAATAGGTATCATCTCTCATTCAAAGTAATTACACTGATTACTTTTACTTTTTACACCTTTTTAACGAAAAAATATGAAAACTGTAACAAAAACATGCAGTCGGTAGCGTATATTTTTTATTCATTTTAGGTACCTAATAGATTGCTTTAGGTTGATGTTTGTTCAACATCAATCACCTGATCTAAGATCAAACAAACTAAGACTAGTCCTCATTGCAAGTGCCGATGCACATACCTACATACACTAATAAACTCCGTACCTACTTTGTATGCCCGTTTGTATGACTGCCAAAGTGTGTTTGTAGGTTTGTTCATTTGTGCTTCTTTCACGCAGCAACGGCAAAATGGATCGACGTGATTTTTTACGTAGATATAGTTTATGAGAGTAACGTACATAGGCTAGTTTAAATCTATACAAATCAATAAAATTGAAGTGTCTGTTTGTAATATCGTAATAACAGCTTTTTACCAAATGCATATGAAAGTATATACGGTACCTATAACAAAACAACCATTTTTAAAAAATTATTGTCTCTTTGTCTGTCTGTCTATCTTTCTGTCTGTCTGTTTTTTCCGGGTAATCTCCGGAACGGCTGACCCGATTTTGACGGGACTTTCACTGGCAGATAGCTAATGTTACAAGGAGTAACTTTTATTGTAGAAAAAGAATTAGGGTTCCGCGCACAAAAATAAAAACCATGAAATACAATATCTCCACGCGGGTGAAACCGCGGGCAGTAGCTAGTCTATAAATATGCACTGTTATTATAGTGTCGCCGTGGGCAGAAGCTAGTAGATAAAATTTGATTATTGTATTCCATCTACAAAACCGCAAAAAAATTTGCATGTCATATTTTTTCACCGCATAAGTAAGATCTCAAAATCACGTGTGTGGTACAAAGCTGAAGGCCGCTGGACATTATCATTGAAAACAGTTCGTGCTGTAAGAAAACTAGATACGTCACAAATTGTAGTACAATTTTGCTCAGCGCTCAGCGCTATTGTTTAAGCATTACAACGCTTATTAATATGTAAGAAAACCAAGGCAGTTTTGTTACTAGCTGTTTGTGTCAGATATTTTCTTTTCAATTAGTATCATGCGACACTAAAAGCTCTAATATTTGGAACAGTAGGTATCTACGTAAATCCAAATACCTAATACAATATTGTGATCAAAAGGACTGAAGTGTGCGAACCGGGAAAATGTGAAATATATGCAATAAAAAACGTTTAAAGTAAAACAATCTTGACACTGCTATAATTGTTAGTAGTAAAAGTAAAATTGGTAGTTGTATATAATAAGTAATAATTTATGATTGTAAGTAATAGAAGCTATGAATAGAAGTCTATGATAATCCTACTAATATTATAAATGCGAAAGTGTGTTTGTTGGTTTGTCCTTCTTTCACGCAGTAACGGAGCAACGGATCGACGTGATTTTTGGCATAGATATAGTTTAGGGACCGGAGAGTAACATAGGCTACTTTTTATTTCGGAAAAATGGACGTTTCCTGTAGGAACGCGGGTGAAAACCGCGGGCAGAAGCTAGTAACAGAATATAATTATATTCACCCCGTTTGACTCGCAAACTAAAACTTATTTTAATAAAACAAAGCCACTTAGAGATGGGGTATATTTTTGACGTGATGTCAATGTATATTGCTTGTAATCAGTGCGAGTTCGTACGGCAATAAATTTAGTGGCGTCTGAAATAAAAAGTGGAAGATATTTGACAGCTCTAAAAAATATTTTAGACCTGCGGCGCAAGTACGTAAGTCCGAACGATAAATTTGTCGAATAGAAGAAACTGATAAATTTATCGAATTTTGCGAGTACCGAAGTCTGTTCGTAAAGTATTGTAGTAGCTTTATATTCTCTTTGGATTCGACCTAGCTATTCGTAACTTTTGTCCGTTGTATCGAGGCTCGATAAATTATATAAAAAATCGATAAAACCCACTTTATCGATTTGAACTGTCAATTTTATCGATCGAAAAGTTCCGTACTTGCGCTGCAGTTGTAACTAAAATTAGTTAAGTTTGTGAGTAATTGAGGTCAATACAGGTAACAATACATTTTATTTGTCTTATATTTTGTTGGAAGGGATAAGATAAGACGTAATGCCAGCAGGAGCAAGGTCTCGCACGGGCGCTCGTGCGAATCCAAATAACCTAAGAAATGGGTGGCGAATGGCGATGTCAAGGCAAACCTCCATCAGGTTGAGTTACCTATATTGAACTTCAATGTATGTCGTGTAATGACAGTAACTGGAAACACTGGGAGTATAAATATAAAGGAATGAGATACATAGCTAGTTCGAAAATGCTTGGAGGTAGGGCATTTTTTGCTCGCCCGGGTGTTACCTTCCTGATATTGAAAATTTGTTTCCACGTACTTCTTGGTGAATTTCAGAAGCCGCATTTGTGAGGTTCTCGATAAGTTAGCGTTGGGACACTATCTCCTGATGCGGTTGAAGATAATGAACGCTAAACTTTGAATAGATCTGGCTCTCAAATGCAACTGCCAGAATACGCCGATATAGGGGCTTGATGAATGATTTTCAAAGGAGAGAACACTCGTGTATAAAAAAGTTACTAGTATAAAAAAGTTACTAGTATAAAAAAGTTACTAGTATAAATAAGTTACTAGTATAAAAAGTTACTAGTATAAAAAGTTACTAGTATAAAAAAGTTACTAGTATAAAAAAATTACTAGTATAAAAAAGTTACTAGTATAAAAAAGTTAGTTACTATATAGGTACATAGGTAGATATAAATTTGCACATATAGGATAACACTCACAGATAGATAAGACAACAAAATTAGATAAGGAGACAAAATTAGGTTTTACTATTTATTTTTTACGTAAAATATAGAAAAAAAACTCTAAAGCTGATTTATTTTAGGTTTCTCAGTTTTGAGGATGTGAACATTATACGTTACTTTCTCAGGATTCAAAACTTCACAGAAATCAGGCCAGTAATTTGGTTTTGAGTAGTTGGTGAGTATACAACAAGCAAACAAACACACATTTTTAATCAAAAATAAATTATTTCGATATGAAGAAATGTAGTAAAAATATATCTTTTAACAACATGCAAAAACAATAAAAAGATGTTTTCTCATCCAAGTACAAAATCTACAACAAGACACACAAACGCACACACCCACACTTACACACCCATACGGTAATAGTGCTCTGTAAGAAAACAAAGGAAAATTGAAAAATTAAATAAAAAGAAGATAAAAAGGAAGCAATAAAAAATTAGGTTATACGTAAGTTCAAAATCACGAAAAATAATGTTATGAAAAAATACATTAATTAATCAATTATTAAGCATTTATTAAAAACAGAAACTCTATGGTGCTGTGCTTGCTTGCTGGGTATGTCGGTTATTTAATACCTACTAATACTGATTATTAGCTGAAACCGGTGCCCGAGGGTAGCCTTGCTAAACAATATTCGCGCAATCAGCAATAGCTTTCAACCATGCGTCGCTAGAAACTGATATTTTTGTTAGTTGATCCCCCATTTCCTTCCTTTGTAAGTATCTAGGTACATAAAGATATTATTACGTACATAATAAGATCTTCGCCTATGAATTTAATAAAATACTGATTTATTCCACAGTAAGTATTAGCAGTAAGCAGTAAGTATTTATTGTGAGGAACTCCATTGTGCAACTGTTTCCATTACGAAAACTAACCTAAACTAACTAACCAGATTTTATGAATAAAATTAAAAGAACGCGTATAGCAACACAAGAATTACCAAAACTCCAGTGAAGAACTAAAGACACGACGATCATTTGAACCCCAGCAGGAATAAACTTTCATTCCAATAGATTCTAGATATTAAGGATGTTGTTATTACCTGACTTCTCGCTTCTCTGCCTCCTCCTGAGACAGATCCTCTTCGACGGAGTAATCCAGGATAGACTTCACTCCGAATGAACGCAGTCTGCAACAAATTAATACATTATAGACGGCTCCGTAGAATGTGATAGTAACCCTGCCAACAAAGGGACATGCCCTGGAGGCCTACCACTATCTCTAAGGGGCAGCTTAGACGCTCAAGCAAACGTACTTTTGCTTGTCAGAATAACAACGCTTTTGCGTCAAGCGCGGATTTCGTGATACTCTAAATGCGCGCTTGACGCAAAAGCGTTGTTATTCTGACATGCAAACGTACGTTTGCTTGAGCGTCTAAGCTGCACCTAAGAATTGCAGGAAAAAAAATGTTTATGTAATTCGATATATTTGGAGCAATTTCGTATTGCTCTCGTATCGTGACGAATAGTAATAGTTTTTGGGAAAGGAACCCCTCAGCACTATTGAGATAAATGGTTTTAGAAAAACTTGCCTTTCAATGGTGGGCTTAATTGTGTTTTGGTCTTCGCCAGCGACGAACTGACCGTAGAATGTCGCCTTCATGATGACCTCGAAGAGTCTCTGCCCGACCACTTGGCGGAGTCTCTTCATCAGCTGAAACAAAATTATTGACTGTATCTAGCTGCATTTTATTTTCTACACAGTTTATACTACTTTTTTTATTATTCTATTGTATAACGAGACGAGCGGGTCATTTGCCCGATGGACATTCCCGACGATGGGGCGTCCCGCTGTCTACAGGCTATATAGTCCCTTAATGTCTGTTGGTTTATTGATTTGTTGGTTTGTCCTTCTTTCACGCAGCAACGAAGTAACGGATCGACGTGATGTTTGGCATAGATATAGTTTATGGACCGGAGAGTAACATAGGCTTTTTATCCCGGAAAAATGCACGGTTCCATTGGGAACGCTGGTGAAAACCGCGGGCAGAAGCTAGTCTGTATTATATTTATATACACATACAGACTAGCTTCTGCCCGCTGTTTTCACCCGCGTTCTCACAGGAACCGTGTACAACGAAGTGAGATTACACGGGTTCCTTTTTCCTTTTGAGGTAAAATTGACCCACCACCATACTATAATTGCATCATGATAATTTCCATCACCGAAACTGCAATGCCAGTTTCCTTCTTCGTCATGAGCTGAAAAAAGTCAACATCAAGCTGAAAATCCCAACGATACCCGATACATTCAAATCTGTTCACGCATTTAAAAGATGGAGAAACTCACATGAAACCTAAAACAAGACACTCCTTTTTTAGTGCCGTCGTGAAATAATAGATAGATAGATAACTCTTTATTGGACACCAACATAATACAAAAGTGAACATTACTAAATAAGGTATATTAAGTACAATAGTACCTGTATTAATAATAACTTCTGACCAGTTGGGGAATTCTGGTGTATTTAGGTCAATATCGAGGAAAACTACGTCATATCGTAACCACAACCATATGATGATCATCCACGTGATTTCATTGTCAAAGAAGAATTAAACTGTTACAATGTGAAGTATGATAAAATTCTGTGAATTCAATGATTTCAATTTGTACGGCGACCTGCGCAAATTGAAAAGGACGTCACCCTGCAGCAAAAAAACCAGTCAATCAAACAAAAATCCTGGTATTATACCTGTATGCTAGATTTTAAGCCTGCGACAAAGTTTCAACTTGTGGTGGGTAAGTAGCCAGGTGAGCGCTAGAAAATGCCTTTCCACTGGTCCATGGTTGCACCAAGATTTTTTCTCGTTACCGAAAGCCGCTCATGGCAGGATTCGAACCGTTGACCAGATCGATGGCCAACGTTATTCATCACTGAGCCAACATCTCAAAAGCCATGAAAAAGCACACAAGAGTGACACCACCCGCAATCCGCATGGCAAACAAACCTGGCCAGCTTGCCAGATATTTCAGAATAAAAAAACCGGACAAGTGTGAGTTGAACTCGCGTGGAGATGGTTCCGCACGGTGAATATGTTATCTTATTATGTTTGTCTATTGTATGTATGTCTATTGTTTTATGTATTAGTATTTTATGTATTAATATTAGTATTTTATGTATTAATATTTTATGTATATATTATGTATTATATGTATATATTATGTATTATATATTAGCTTTGTAGTTGAACAACATATTATTCTCCTATAAATTCTATCTGCAAATGTAAGGTCGTAACCACAATATTGAGAGATTTAACATTAACTTCCTGTAATTTATAAGTAAAAACTATTTCGATAACTAGGCCGATAAAATACATCGAATGTAGAAATGCATGATACAGTTCGTCGCGTCCCCACGCGCGGGGCATTGTATTTTTCAAAGAAAATTCCGTTCTAGGTACCTAACATAGAATAGAATTTTGTAGTCAGTGAAATTACTCGGCTTATGCGACTTAAAACATAATGTGTCAGGGTAACAAGCGCAATGCAGTGCCACGCAGGCCTTTGTGTTTTAAGTTCTGAGTGGCACAGCCGGTGTTATTCTTACCATCGGGCAAACGACCCGCTCGTCTCGTTATTCAATAGTATAAAAAGTCAGAATACCGGTTTATATAAACACTTTTGTATTTCATACAAGTTCACTCGGCAACTTTCGGCTCTGACATTGAACTCTCGTAAGGACGCCTGAAGGTGAATACACTAATATGATATACGTAATATGTTACTATGTAAGTAGTATGATGTCCGTACGTCTTACTAAACCCACACATAAATATATTTTTATTTGAAAACAAAACGATCGTTAAGGCTTTTTCAATCGGAACTCCTCTTGTGGACTGTAAAACAAAACCTGAAGTTTTAATTCTTGTTAGGTTAGCGTTTGCTTAGACTTGCGTGTAGCTGTAGACGTTCACATTTTACTTTAGTAATTAAAAAATGTATGGGATAGATATAATGACTAACTAAGTAACGTCAGGAGCCCAATTCTCGCGCAAATGACATCATGTCGGCGGCACGAGTACGGATCTTTTCGATAAATAAAATTCAATAAAATTGACAGTTAAAATCGATAAAGTGGGTTTTATTCGATAAAATTGACAGTTAAAAATCGATAAACTGAGTTTTATCGATTTTAACTGTCAATTTTATTGAATTTTATTTATCGAAAAGATCCGTACTCGCGCCGCCGACATGATGTCATTTGCGCGAGAATTGGGCTCCTGGTACTTACCGTTTCATTGTCTACTATCGATAGCTATTGTAGACAATCACTTTGTTCAAGCCTTCTGATCTCCTTAGAATTTAATAATTTTGGTTTCGAATTATTTATTTAACATTACCTAATGTACCCACTAACATGTTCTGATGCTAGACAATACTGCTCGTGATATACGCTGCTATCGTAAAACACTTGGAAAATCTTAATCTTCCCAAATTCTGACCTATCTTTACTAATAGCTTAAACCTTTTTCCAAAACCGACAGTACTTCAGCTATCTGGTTTATAATCAAAATTAAAATATCTAAACAAAAACAAATAAGACTAATATAATTAATACATTTGAACTAATATTTACAATCCTCGCCTTGATCTTGACTCGCGTGAGTTGAGATCTCTCTCATTCTCGCGCATTACTATTTGATTAGTAAATATTAGACCCAGAGTTTATATTTGTTATTATTACGAAATGTTGCGCAAGTGGCTCATCTACGAGTCAATAGCTCGTAGCTCATCCTTCCAGCTCTGCAACAATAAATAGCTCGTAGCTCATTCCCCAAACGCTATATAAGGCTAAGATTCAAAGGCGATTCGTAGCGCGGATTCATGCTTTCATATGTCACAAGTTAAATTAAAAAACACGACTTCCTAGCCAGTATCGCTCGGGATGATGTAAGGATTCTAACGATACCCCATACATCCACATCTTTTGTGGTGGAATAAAGAAATTCACATACGTACATGAACCCTGAATTACGTAAAATTTGTAAAGAAATTTGACAAATGGAAGCAAAGTACCAAGTACATCTAGGTGCTTTAATTTTAAATTTGTGATTGATGCACACATCAAACAACAATACAGTGTTTGTTAATTTAAACTAGGTAATATGGTTAGTGACTTTCATTTTAATCTGCATGGATAAACCCTGACAACGCTACCCACGTCCTTTTTTTAATACATTATGGTCCATGACTCAGTGCTTTCCAATCTTCAGAACACTATAAAGTTAAAAAAAAATACATGTCGGTGCGTAAAAAACATTTGAATATTTTATCAGTAGTTTTTTTTTAATTCAGCCATTGCTCAAATGCCTCATTTGCATAACTCGCTGGCTCATTCATCCAACTCCAACATTTAGTTGGATTTCCGTTTAATCATTACTTTTTTTTTAATTGAAAATTTTCGTACGACCCTATCTGCATTGCATGTTGATAACTTATGCAAGATCTAAATGTAACTCACGTTACCGACATAAATAAATTTGAATAAGTTAAGATATTATCATTATGGCTATACGCTAAAAACGCAATGTTTTAACTTGTTAGTCAATATATTTTGTTGCTTAGTAACTATCGACAAGCTGGAAAGCTGTTGCTAAGCAATCAGTGGCATCTATTATTAGCTTGAAATACATGGATTGTTTGAATAGTACGGTTGCTTATTATGCATCGATAAAAAGGCGGAATCTGGTTGTTATATAGAGTCAGAGTTTTTGTTTTAGGTTGTCTGGAAAGGATCGCCAATAGCGATAATACGAGTATTGTGATACATAAATCACTAAAGTTTTTAACATTTCTTGTGTTGGGTCGTCTGAATGAAGATTTCATTTATATTTCTATCGTTGGCCGCGGAGTTCATATTATGATCTGCCGCGGGGTTCATATTATGATCTGTTCCCTATTCCAATCTATATTTAGCATCCACTTCTTAATAGTTCACTTCTCTTCATTATTCACCCGTATTCAAAATTAATTTATTTACGTTACACGTCCGTGTTTGGGTAGCAAATTGCCAGTGACAAACGGACAGACAAACGCGATTGATCCTTTAACTTTCATGAGAGTTCCGTTTTTTATTCGGACGTACGGAACCCTAAAAATATAGGTAGTTATTATCTGTTATATAACGGGTGTACAGTCAACCATCTCGCCTAAAGTTGGTTTGAATTAGGTCGCGTCGAGCATCGTCACGGATTATCCAACGCCGGCGCCGCCAAGGTCGCTGTGAACAATGATTTGGATGGCATTCGAGATTGCCCGCGAATTTTTACTAGGTACCTGCCCGGTGCGGCCCCTAGCCTAGACGCGTTTGTCTTCCATGCACGTCGAACGTGTCACTAAACTCACTAGATGGAGTTTTGGCATTAGAAACAGTGTTTTGCTATCGTGAAAATAGGAAAAGGAACTGTTCAAAAAATACATGTCCATGAAGAGTGTTCGTGCTTTAGTCTTTGGGGTTGTATCTATACAAATAAATAAAATTGAAGTGTCTGTTTGTACGAGTAATAGTGTAATTTCACTAATAGGTACCTACATGCAAGAAAACCGTTTGAATTTTAATTTAAAGCATATTTACTAATGCTAGAAACTTAGAAAAGTGTTTTCTTTTCTAGCCAAGCATCAGGCGTGTATGAATATATAGCATTGCTGTAATCTCATACATGTGTCAATAATATACAATCTCAAATGTCAGCTAATGACCAATGAGTCACGTCGTCGCTTGAATTCATTTGAACAACCTTAAGGCGGTAATCCAAGGAAGTCGTACGAGTCATAAATCGCTATCGCTGACAGATAAACTTTGTAATGAAACACCTCAATTAATACAGATGTCGTCAAAACCGTAACTCCACTTATGAGTTTCTCCAGCGACAAATTGCATGCTTTATTTACTGAACCCAAAATTACAAAACAAGTGAACAAGCTACCTACTGTATTTTAGGATACCGTACCTTAAAAGGAAAAAGGGAGCCCTTACAGAATCACTTCATAGTCTATCTAAATCATGAAACAGATAAACAGATAAACATTTTATTCATAATTGTTCAATTATATGTCATTTTTACATTTAAAATTAGTATTATTTAAATTAATAAATAAATTACACAAACACGTGTTATATGCTATTGTATAACATTAAATAGAATAATATAAATTCATGAAATTACAATTGAATTAATTAATAGACAATAAAAATAATAATAATTTCATTTTGTTTCCATAAGAAACTCGTCAACCGTGTAAAACGTTTTCTCGACGAGCCAGTTTTTCAATTTGTTTTTGAATGTTAGGTGCTTCTACAACATGCTCCGGCAAACAATTATACACTGTCGGCCCCATCACGTGCGTCAGCTTGGCTGACCGCGCGAGCCTCCTAGACACAGCTGCAAGCTTGTGTTTCTCTCTGGTATTGTAAGAGTGCCTGTCTCCCCGCCTCTCGAACAACTCCAGGTTCTGCCTAACATAGACAGCCACCTGGAGTATCACAAGCGATGGCAGAGTAGGTATCTCGAGCGATTTGAAGTAGGGTTTAGCCGACGTTTGACGCGATACCCGTACAATCGCCCTTACGGCCCTTTTCTGCATACGGAAGGCGCGAAGTCTGTCCGCTGCGCGCCCCCAGAGCTCGGCGCCGTATTGTAGGACTGAATGTACGGTCGCAAAATAGCACGTGCGGACCACGTCAGTATCCACCACTCGCGCTAGTCGGCTTAAGGCGTAACAAGCACTCCCTAATTTTGCACAAAGCTTGTCGATGTGCGAGCTCCACGTTAGACCGCGATCAATTTCAAAGCCAAGAAATGTAGTCGATTCCACTTGGCTTATCGGGTTTCCATCTATCGAGACTTGCAGTTCTCTTAATTGTCTCCCGGATATGGAAAACTGTAGGAAGTGGGTCTTTTTTAGGTTCAGTGCGAGGCCGTTTTGCTTAAACCACTGAGCTAAGTCACCTGCTGTCCCATTCAGGCGCTGCTCAAGTTCGTCTATAGTAGCCGCTGTGACAATCGCCGCGACGTCGTCCGCGTACATGAATATCTCTGCGGAAACGATGGCGTCGGGTAAGTCGTTAAGCAGTAGTGAGAATAGTATATTGGATACCGATGACCCCTGAGCTACCCCCATCACAGTAGTTAATGGATCCGATCTGGTCTTCCCTCCGTCCCCGACGACCACCTGGGATCTGTGCCGCAGCAAGTCCATCAATAACGCGTGAGCAGGTCCGTTTATTCCATAGTGCTTTAGCTTAGCAGCGAGGACGCCATGATCTGCAACGTCGAAGGCTTTCGACAGATCGCAGCAAGAAGCAATATCTTACAGCACAATCAAAGGGAAAGCCTCGAAAACTAATTATTTGTAGGTACCTACATCAGTTTTTTTGTCAATTTTTCTAGTTACCTAACAATTCCCGTGATGGACGAATTATTTATATACCTACAAGTTTGTACGGAACCCTCGGTGAGCGAGTGAGACTCGCACTTGACCGGTTTTTTTACTCATGATGCGATGTGATCGGAAGTGCTATCAAGAGCGACTGTCAAAATACACATTATAGGACTGGCCTATACTTGGCGGCAGATTTTTCATCTTGAGGATGGTAACTAGCCAGGCGAGTAAAACACCTCACAACCAGTGGCGTATTTTAGGATTCAGCGCCCTGGGCCTGCAAGCCCCGCCGCCCTGCCGCACGCCCACGACCACCTTACTAGATTTAGGCTGTTATTAATAAACAGTGTTAAAAGGTGGTTTAGTTAAACAATGTTTTGTCTTTATTGGTATTTGACAATTTTAAACTGAATCGAAAGAGACAAAACACATTTTAACTAAGTATTCAACCGTTTAACACTTTTTATTGATAAGAGCCCTACTGTTTATTTATAAGAGCCTTAAAAGTTTGGTAGGGTTTTATAAATTCTTCTGCTTGCGCCGCCCCTCGCAGCCTGCCGCCCCGGGCCATGGCCCTTTTGGCCCTAGGGCGCCCCTGCTTACAACCATATTTCGGTGACATCACGATCCCTTACCAAAAGCTCAATAGTTCGAGCCCTCGACCTATAACAAATAAGCGGTTACCCTCACTAGCAATGATTAAATTATCTTAAAAAAAAAACAAAAATAAGAATCAAGTTCACATTTTTACTTTGACATACATAACCATGCAGGTAGGTACACAAACTATTTGGTTTTAGGCGCCCGTTACATGCTCCAGCGTGCTTGATGTATACTCGTATATACATCAATCACGGACCACGCGCTAACCATGGAAAACCCACGATCACAGCTGGCGCATATCGTATTATACCGTCAAATAACTCTAATGTTGTACTTGATGGCTAGTGTTGTGTGATTTAAAAAAATCTATTCAAAAATAGTTTTACAACCACTGCGCGTTCAGTGCACAAGCCGCGGTAAACACGAGGTGGTGCGCCAGTGATGTATGTAGCGTAAAGCGAAGCAGTCGTCGCTTTGAGCCCATCCGTGCTAGCATGCGCGCCGTGACAAAATTTTGTCGATGCTTATATCGTGCATTTATCTCATATTCGCACGAGAAAGAGCGAGACAAAACAGTAGACAACATTTTGTCGTGGTGCTCATGTTAGCCTGTCAGGCAGAGCTTTGAGGGAATGAAAGTGGCAGCTCTATTGCTGTTCTTGTCTGTTTAATGGATTTTAGATGGATTTACTTCAAGCCGCGCGCGAGCGTGTAATAACCTCGTAATCCGCGCTTGTCATGTATCGTCGTGTGATGGCAGCAATAGCCTAGTTGTTGCTAGACGCTCAAAAGTACAAAAATAGCACTAAACGAGTTTTGCCGACCTTGGTTCTTTTCCAGTGCTCATTATATCGAAGAATAATGAATAGAGGTTATACAATACAGCCTTATTGATAACACCTGCACTTTTGCACAACTGTATTTAATCCTACTTAATAGATATTATAAATGCGAAAGTGTGTTTGTTGATTTGTTGGTTTGTCCTTCTTTCACGCAATAACGGAGCAACAGATCGACGTGATTTTTGGCATAGATATAGTTTATGAACCAGAGAGTAACATAGGCTACTTTTTATCCCGGAAAAATGCACGGTTCTTATGGGAAGGCGGGTGAAAACCGCGGGCAGAAGCTAGTCATTTATATATGTATATAAAAATGCAGCAGTTGTCAAATAAGAACTTATCTGCACGCTCTCTTGGGAAAGTATCAAATATCTGGCACAAGCATTGTATAGATAGCTACAGGATTTAAACAATGTTACTGAATTATTATTAAGCGAAACTAGTAGGTATTAACCAAGAGAAAACCTTTTTGATATTTGCCTTATGCAGTTTTTCCTTAATACCAAAGCCAGTAAGAAAAAACTACATAAGGAATATAAGGACCAGGGTCTCTAATACACAAACTTGCTTCAGTGTCAAAGGACAACATTTAAAGTAATGTAACTGAATTATTATCGAGCGAAACTAGTAGGTACTACCAAGAACAAACCTTTTTGATATTTTCTTTTTGCAGTTTGTTCATACCAAAGCCTGTAAGAAAAAACTACATAAGGAATATAAGGACCAGGATCTCAAATACACAAACTTGCTACATTATGGTGGTATAGGGGATCTATATGATATATCGGCAGCAATCAACATACAATTCTAGGTGCATGGCGTGTTATCATAATAAGGGATTCAACGCTGGCTTGCACAGAAACATCCTCACGGGAGATTATAAATGGTAAATGAAAAATATGGATGAAATATGGATGGACATGGAATAAATGCTGTAGGTATTATAGTAGACATACAAAAGCAGCGGCCATAGGAAGTGGCATCATTAGGCAAAATGGTGGGTAGTCATTACGCATGAGGCACATCACCTGATCATCATTATCTACATGTTTTAGTTCTATGACACTTTACCATAATACTACTGCGGAGCAAGTACGGAAGTCGGTTCGATAAATTTGTCGAATCGAAAAACTGATAAATTTTACGAATGTTGCGAGTACCGAAGTCTGATCGTAAAGTATTGTAGTAGCTCTATATTCTCTTTGGATTCGACCTAGCTATTCGATTGTAGCAAGGCTCGATAAATTATATAAAAAATCGATAAAACCCAATTTATCGATTTGAACTGTCAATTTTATCGATCTAAAAGATCCGTACTTGCGCTGCTGTAGTGTTATAATAATCCTCGCGGGAAGCTTCATCTGGTATCACTCACGATACATATTATGCACTATAAATAATAGTATTGTATTCAGAATAACAACTCATTGTCAAAGTCCTATTGTTTTTGTTGTTAACTCATTACAATAAGAGAAAACACTCGTCATAGTTACATAACTGGACACTGACTTCTTTCAAGCCCAATGCCAAAATACCTGTGCCAAGACAAAACTATTGACAGATAAATGGAAGCACAAAAATGTGAGATATAGACCATTTTAGTTCTATCTTGCGGGTAACAGTCCTTGGCACGAGTAATGGTCTCGTGCAGATGTCACATTACGTCAGTAGACTACTTGTACCGTAATGACAGAACACCTGCTCGGTATTGTAAAAGGGCACAATTTGAACATTCGTGCATTCGCCCCTTCTCAGCTGTCATGCTCTCAAATTCAACTTCAAAAAAGACCAACAAAGTCTATTATCACATGGCAATTCGCGAATCTCTTCAAATTCCCTTGCAAAGTCTGACGTCTTGTCAATACCTGATTTATGCCTCCAAGTGTAAGGGTCATTTTGCTTTGTTCTATCTGATTTTAACATTCTTGCGACGTCTTCAGAACCCGTTCCTCCGCTTCAAAAGCAAGGTTCATTGACAGCTGGTTTCGCATTTTTTTACGGTTTCGCTTAACTGAGTACAATCGAAATTTAATGCAATATCTTTGGTCATGATGCCAGTAAATAACGATGGTGCGTCACCTAAGTATTTATTCAGTGAAAGTAATTTTGGCAATACGTATGTTTCTTTATCTACAATCTGTAGGTATATACAGATAGGCCTTGTGTATATTTCATAGAGATGCATCTGCGCAGTCAGACTGTTATTTTATCATATTATGATTATTATTAATGTTATATTATTACTTATACGATTTGTATTCTTTCACTGGTAGGTATACTGAAAGTTCACTTAAATAACTTAACAGTCCAATAATTATGGTTGCTATCAAAATCTTATATTCTTGGTAACTAATGCAGACCGTAGACGCTTATACAAACGTGCGTTTGCTCGTCAGAATAACAACGCTTTTGCATCAAGCGTCGAGTACGGGATACTCGAAATCCGCGCATGATTCGAAATTCACCTTTGCATAAGTGTCTACGGTCTGCATAATAAATATTTTACTCAGAGATAACAATTCGCGTTGTATTTTCTCAATACATCAATTTAACACATCTTAAATCGTTAATTGGGACTGGATACAATGCAATTTGAAGGCGAAGAGGCACAGTTGAAAAGACACGCTTCAGACTGGTACGCGATGGATTGGCAAACAAGCATTATATCGAAGACATCCTACTAATATTATAAATGTGTGTGAAAGTGTGTTTGTTGATTTGTCCTTCTTTCACGCAGTAACGGAGCAACAGATCGACGTGATTCTTGGCATAGATATAGTTTATGAACCGGAGAGTAACATAGGCTACTTTTTATCCCGGAAAATACACGGTTCCTGTGGAAACGCGGGTGAAAACCGCGGGCATAAGCTAGGTAGTTATAAATAAAGAAAGGAGCCATTTTCTCAGCTGCAGATAAGTAAAACTGTGATGACAGTGACCGACGACCATAATAATAACATAGAATTGTCAACGAGAACAATGGGGCTGAGTGCGATCAAAATAAAACCGATGCATACAGTTCTACCCACAGATCTTTAGTTCTACCCAAGGTTCTTTCTACCTATAGCTGAAACGCGGGTGTTAAACAAAACTCAAGCATTAAATCATGATCAGCCAATTACAAGACATTTACAAGTCAGTTGAAACCCAGTATTGCTATAAAACTATCAGGTTGCCGCAAGTTATAACCGGTTTTGGTAACATGACACAGGTAAACGATCTTCGTGATTGTGGAAAACGAAAATTTTAGCAAGTCTTTTCAACGGTGTGCAAATATTTGAAGATTTAGTGGAATATTTGGGCTAGTTTTTCCAGACTTGTTTGGAGTTTATTAAGAGAGGAAAATTAAATGTGAAGTGGGCAATAAATAGGTAGGTATAATATGTAAGTAAATAATTTTTCATTTGTGGTTTGGGAGATTTCAAAAAAGTCTAGGTAGTCAGACGGGAAGCACAAATGATCCACTGATGACTCACGAGAAATTATATGCGGAATTTACAACATAAGAGAACATAAATATTTTTATATAATTAGTAATACAAATATATAATAGGGATGTGGCATGACTTGGAAGACTTTCCATCGGTGGATTGATACAGGCTGGCAATCGTATGTAGGCAAAACATCTCAGAGGAAGCTTGCTTATGCATGGCCTAAGGCAGACCCCAGACACGTGTGCAAACGTACTTCGCTTGCGGCCCATGGGAAAACCATGGAAAAACCACGATCCCCGCTTGACGCATATCGTATCGTCTGGTGTCGTTGTAGTTTTGGCTGTAAGGAAATCTAGTCGGCGACGGTTGCTTCGCACGGCACCCCCTTGTACGACCTCCATTCAAAACAAATGTTTCACAACCACTGCGTGCTCAGTGCAGACGCCACGGTTAATAAGAGGTGGTGTGCAAGTGATGTATGTAGCGTAAAGCGGAGCAGTCGTCGCTTTGAGACAAGGCAGGGTCTTCGAGACAATATTGCCGTTCTTGTATATTTCGTGGTTTTGCGTATGTAAAACCATCAAAAAACCACGAGCCGCGCTTACACGTGTAGTATCTCGTATTTTTTTTATTTTATTTTATTTATTTATTTATTATTCATAACCTCAGAGTAATCCGCGCTTGATGAAAAAGCATGGATATTCTGACAAGCAAACGTACGTTGGCATACATGTCTGGGGTCTCCCTAACTCACGAAAATTTTAATAGTAAAATCTCAATACTTATTCCATTTTCATGTCATCTTTCTGACAATCTAAATGTCCCAGTGACTGGTCTAAATATTAAACTAAAAATCTGCATTACACCTGTTAGATTATCTACCCGCAAGATTTGTTTACCACATTTAATGAAATACCATTACTGTATTTACCCAAATTAAACGCTTACAAAATTATCTTTAATGCAGTAAATTCGTACAAACAATGATTAATTTGATTACAACACTCGGCGCCAGAAAGTCTGTTATAGTGATAACACAGAATTGAGTAAATTCTATATTATTTAGATGTCTTACGCTAGACTTACGCTAGACGCGTGACAACAATCTTCTCTGATTGTCTACTGCCGTCGGTCTCGGTTGTTGTAAAACAACATTCGCAGAAAGCCAACGGGTGACTTAAAACTGACACCAGCAGCGCAAGTACGGATCTTTTCGATCGATAAAACTGACAGTTCAAATCGATAAAGTTTTATCGATTTTTTATATAAATTAACGGGCCTTGATACAATCGACAAAAGTTATCGAATAGCTAGGTCGAATCCAAAGAGAATATAAAGCTACAACCATAGAGATATAGATACAACAAAACTTTACGATCAGACTTCGGTACTCGCAACATTCGATAAATTTATAATTTTTTCGATTCGACAAATTTGTCGTTAGGACTTCCGTACTTGCGCCGCTGGTGGCTTACTCTTGAATTCAGTTTAAATTCCATTTCCAATCCAATTTCAATATTTAGTAAAAATAGAGATAATTTACACAATCCACTACATTGTATAGGTACCTACCAAACATAACTTTGATTCAAGAAAATCTAATCAGCTGTTTGGTTATTCAATAAATCCATATAGATAAATAAAATTGAAGTGTCTGTTTGTAATATCAAAATAACAGCTTTTTACTAAATGCATATGAAAGTATATACGGTACCTATAACAAAACAACCATTTTTAAAATTTTTGTCTGTCTGTCTGTCTGTTTGTTCCGGGTAATCTCCGAAACGGCTGGACCTATTTTGACGGGACTTTCACTGGCAGATACCTGATGTTACAAGGAGTAACATAGGCTACTTTAATTTTGGAAAAATAATTAGGGTACCGCGAAAAAAAATAAAAACCATGTAATCCAAAATCTCCACGCGGGTGAAACCTTGGGGCAGCAGCTAGTTTATTATAAATTTATTATTCACAACATAAACTAAACGAATTAAACAAATTCATGAAATGAAATTATCAATGAAACGAATTTATCATCACAATAAACTAAAATAAGTATGTCTATAATAAGATTGTAAATATATTTGTGTGTGTATATTATAAATATAGTTATTTTTTTAAGAGTTAATAGGTACCTAATTATGAACATCGATCAAAACCTAGGTGACCGATATATTACGACATTTTGACACTTCGTCCTTTCGATGTCCTGACAATTACTAGACTGAACTTGTGAAATCACATTTTGATACTTCGTGACTGGTCAACCAGTTGAGAAATGTGTGTACAAATACTTACATAGGGGCGATAATTAGACTCTAAATTGGATCCACCTTATGCCAAGAATGCCACTTTCTGTCAAGATTGCATTTTGTTACTTTGCGATCGGTTGCGATAAAATTGACAGTTCAATAAGTTAAATTTAGAAGTAGGTAGGTCTTTGTTGATTTTTTCGAAATTGATACACAGCCTTTTCCCCGAAAACGATAACTAATCTCCGAACTCAGTTTTGCGACGACAAGTTTTAGTTAGGTACAGTGTCTACTGTCTAGTAATCTGTTATCGATTGCATTTCCTACACAAAATGAAGTTCAATTTTAATTTCGTTGACCGAATAACTAATTTCGCGAAGGAATAAGATCCCGGGGTCACCGCCTTACCTTCAGAGTGTATCAGCAGATGCACTCCAAAGTAATAACGGCGAGAGTAACATTTTTTTTAAATGATTTGTCGAGAACCTGCTTTCTGAAAGCCGGTTAACAACAATGTTTCTTTAAACTACACAAGCGGCGCACTTATACGGAAGTCAGTTGGATAAATTTGTCGAAGTCTGATCGTAAAGTCTTGTAGTAGCTCTATACCTATTCTCTTTGGATTCGACCTAGCTATTCGACAACTTTTGTCGATTGTATAGAGGCTCGATAAATTATATAAATAGTCGATAAAACTCACTTTATCGATTTGAACTGTCAATTTTATCGAATTTTATCGATCAAAAAGATCCGTACTTGCGCCGCTGAATACGATCCCGGGATCACCGCCTTACCTTCAGAGTGTATTTATCTGATGCACTCCAAAGTAATAATGGCGACACTAACTAAATTTTTTAAATGAGATTTCGAGAACCTGCTTTCTGAAAGCCGGTTAACAACAATGTTTCTTTAAACTACATTAAAAAAGACACGCCTTTAACAGACCAGCGGCGCGAGTACGAATCTTTTCGATAAATAAAATTCGATAAAATTGACAGTTAAAATCGATAAAGTGGATTATATTCGATAAAATTGACAGTTAAAATCGATAAAACCCCCTTTATCGATTTTAACTGTCAATTTTATCGAAAAGATCCGTACTCGCGCCGCAGAACGATTATCTCTTTTTTTAAATTATGTTTTACAGCGTCTTCTCTCGTAAGATTTTGTGGTGTTGTAAAACGCAATTTCACTATACCTACTTACTCATTATTGTGAGGCATCGCCTTGCTAATGACTGATTGCCGGAGGTCGTTTCTGTTTGATCTACGGATAATCTTCAAGGTGGAATTTGGTCCGGCGTTCCCGAAACTATTTTTATCTGTCTTTGTGACACTTTGGATAGACGCGTTGACGAGAGACGATTCTTTTTTAGAATTTTGGAGATTTTAGATCCATTTTCCGTTGCTTTATGATATTTGCTGTGACTTAGGACACCCTTGCCTAAAGTAGGTAAGATTCCTCATTGTTGAGTCGTCCAAGCTGTTCCGCTGATTTTTCAAGTCAAAAGTTGTTGAGAGATTTAACTCCTTCCAAAATATCAGCTGTCAGTTAAACTGTTTTTTGTCAAGGATAGTTAGTAGCAATAGTTCATAAATCATAGCCTCCTATCAATGATTATATCATTAGACTCTAATTATCACCTTGGACCAGATAACTTTCTAAGACAAATCAAACCAGTTCTAACTAAGTGGGTTTCTCGTTTGCCATCTATTTTTTGAGAACCTTCCGTGTCATCGTAAGACCCTGGATACTACTTGTGACTAGAACATCAGTAATAGGATAGTAATAGGTAAAAGGAAACACAAATGGGATTTTCACACGATTACCTCGTGAAAATCCTTCATGTAGTGTGGTCCAAATAACATGAAAAACCAAACAAGACAACATGTTAATTGGTAACGAGACGAGCTGGTCGTTTCACCATGTCACCCAAAACTTTGAAACACAAAGGCCTGCGCGACACTGCAGTGCACTCGTTACTCTGAGACATTAGGTATTAGTCTCATAAGTACAGTAATTTCACTGGCTACTCTGCTCATCAAACCGGAATGTGTTCCGGTTGTTCGTAATGCTTGCACACTACGGCTTGGCGGCAGACTTCACGAGCATACCTATATTTAATAACGTACTTACAGTGGTCAATAATGTACCTAGTGGTGGATTAATGACGTAAGTGTAACCTAAAACTTATTTTCTTTATTCTATAGCAATAAACACGTCTGAGGAAGGGGAAAATTTCGGCACGTGGTTTGTAGTACGTGAATTGCTCAATTGGTAGAGCGATAAACTGTAATCCACGTATCGTGGTTACAAGTTCTGCTATATGTTCATATTATCCTTTCTGTAAAGTCTTCGCCTAGCATCCATCTATATACTATAATGCATTTGAAACATAAAAAATTGAATCTCACTGGTCTAAACCTGGACCGGGATTATGTGATGTAGTATGTATAATTTTCTGTGGTATAATAAAGTCTACATTAATTAAAAGGTTTTGAAAAAAATCGATCATATTAATAATTGTTCATTCGACTTTGGTCAGTGCCTGATATCGAAATGGTGTTAATAGCAAATATAATTTAAAAGATCTAATCTTATTCAAATGCTTATGATTCTTATGCCTTAAGGAAGAGTATCCATACAATTTAAGGAAGAACGAGAAGGAGTAGCAATTGGTTATGAGCCACTACGGACTAGCGGAATAGGAGCGGCATTTATAACTGAGCGCTTCCGCGGTTGGGCACGGCATCGTCACTATTTTAGAAAACTGTGGCCACGTTATGGACTACGCAGTCATTGTTAGTGACATAGGCCTTTGGGAGGCCTCAAAACACCAGGTTCAATGGCCCATCACAAATGAAGAGCTGGTATTGGACGTAATAAGCAACAAGAATGAACAGGAAGAGACAAAGCCGAGAAACAAGAGAGACCAGCGTGGTCATGATTTTGCATCAGCTATGCAAAATCATGGCAATGGAAAAACTTCGGTAAGAACGTACAGCCCTGGAAAAGCTGTGTAGATAAGGTTAGAAAATGCGCCAGCCTTCAGTACCCATACTTACAACAAATTTTTATTGAAAACAACGTAATGTAAAATAAGTATTAAATATTAAATAGGTCCCTAAGTTTAATTATTGAATTGCTACTTCTCAATAATAATGTTAATATAACAATGCTACCTAAATTAATAGTATTGTACCTACTCGATATCACGGAAAATATTGAATTAAAATTACAAAAATCGGGAATATTGTGTGATTCAGTTTAAACTGAATCACACAATTTTCCCGATTTTTTTTTCACAGAATCAAGTATGTGTATACGTAGATACTTACTCAGCCCCTTTTTTATTTACCTTAGTGAGAAAATCCAATTCCAGGTGGCTCTTTATTCATTTATTTATCAACAAGAAATTACCTAATTGGTGATAGACCTGCTGGCGTAGCGTGACTATCTGCAAGCGAAGGCAGCAGACACCGTTTCTTTTGGATAATATAGGTACAAGGAACGTTTTTACGGCTACCCAACAAGTAGACACCTACCTACCTACATCCTATTTATTAATTAGGTAGAAGCAATGCAGTGCCGCGCAGGCCGTTGTGTTCTGAGTGGCACTGCTTGTTATGGGGTGGCGTCGTGATTACCATCAGGCGAAAGGCTCGTTTCATTATCCAATAGTATGAAAAAATATATTACTCGTACGTACTCAAGTTTTTAAATTTTGATTACCATACAGATATCTCAATTTAGGTATCTTTTTAACCAACTTCCAAAAAAGGAGGAGTTTCTCAATTCGTCTGTATTTACCTATTTCAGTTTAAGTTGGTAAACGAGTTGGAAAAAACTGTGATCTAATAGGATACAAAGTTACTGTGGATTAAGGATTTGGTATTATGGGAGAACTATTGACAAAATCAAACGTTTTTTTTACTACAACGTTCTGAATCAACTGGATAGGGGAACTTATCCCGTTGGCCACAGTCAGATCAAAGGTCATGGCTTAACCGAACCATGACGAGCATGCAAATTGACTATTGAACCGACGAAGGTTACGAACCGTTATCTCAACATTTTATATTAGTATTGCATTTGCGACTTCGCAGCGCATGTGCGATTACGCCAACTGAAATACAAAACATAAAAGAAACCACGCTCTCGATCACCGACAGAGTTATCGCCGATACTGCATAAACCAACCCGGTTTATTGTATCGACCTCAATTCAAACGTTGCATAAATTCCATTGTTTTCAGTAAAAACCCCATAGAATATTCAAGGCGCAGGTGTTACGTCTGGTCAATGTCTGCTAGAACGGCAGCAAGAACCCTAAAGCATTCCACGCATGCGCTCTACGACCGATCGAAATTACATCCCATTCATATGAGTATCCCATTAGGTAACCACCTCCCTTGCCCCCTCGAGTCTCGCCCCCGGTATCGATTGCACGAGACAACTTTCCAAGTGAAAAGAAATGAAAAATCTCAACGCGCGCCGGCTCGCCTGTCTACCTTACACTAAACTAGTCGAAGGACACAAAGCGTACTTTTTAGAGCTATTTCTGAACAGTTGCCGGCGTGTAAACATTGTTATGTAGGTTGTTACGTAACATCAGCTGGGTTCACTTACCATGTCGTTATTCTCCACGAGCCAGTTGACGGAGCATATCTGGTAGACGAAGTACGCCCGCACCAGTTCGCTCGTCTTCTTGCTCTTGAAGGCATCCTTAGGGCTGCTGAATGTGAGGTCGAGATCGTCCCGGTTGGGAGGTGACGACGTGGAGAGTGCTCGCACGCCCCGCGGCGTGTTCACGGCCAGCCGTCTGAGCAGAGCCATAGTCGGAGCTCCGCGGATTATACACAACACGACACGACACACGCCCGCCGCAGTCGGCTGACAACTGACACTGACGTCCGTTCAATACCGAGAGTGCGCACGCAGCCGATCCAATTTTAAATCCGGCCGAGCATCGCGGAGGTGTGTCTTGGGCCAGCCGCAGTCATTGGACGGGCGCCGCGACGCAGGGCGCGAGAATGGCATGCTGATAATGGAGCGGTAACCTCTCAGCACGCAAGGGCAGAATCCTGGTGATCCTGCCCTTGATTCCACGCACTTTTGAATTTTCACTGACACGTGGTTTAACCGTCCAGAAGCACATATTATAACAGTTCTGTATGTCCTCCGCTTTGTTATTTCATGCAGATGGATGTTACGCGACTTAACAATCTACCCGGATGCATTTTTTATACATGCGATTCCAGACTCTATAAGAAAATTGATTGATTTCTCTTAAACCACCATTATACCAGCAGCAGCAACGTAAAGTCTATATTGCTGCTGCTATGATGATGATGATGATGATGATTTAAAGAATTTAAGCCATTTGGTCATTGATGTACAGAAATGAGGTTTTGTAAGTGTGTAGGAACCACAATATCACTATGGTAGGAACGTTAGGATCGTGTATCGTGTATTTAATGGGGAGGGGAGGAGCGGGTGCTCTTCGGCTTTGGCAATTTTTCTGATAACTTATAGCCGCCAGCCTAACAGTTTTCTTCGAATTTATTTATTTTATTTATTTATTTTATTGCACACATACATTCAACTTATATTTCCTCACTTTTCTTTCACCGTTTTAGAGCGGGTGCGATAAATCCGCACATAAGTTGATATAGGATAGTCATTGGTGCAGAGCCGAGCGGATATTCAAACTATAGGTATTAGGTACCCTATCTACGAGTATAGTGCGTCCAAATGAAAGTCGCATAAGTTCTCGCCACACTACCTCCGATCAATACTATTGTCAAGTAAGTATTTTTTTTATATTTTTGGATAACGAGACGAGCTGATCGTTTGCTTGGTGGTAAGCATAACATCGTCCCGTAACATTTGCTACGTACCAGCTTGAGGCGTTAGTCTATTGAGAGGCGAGCCAAAGCGCTAATCCGCATTGACTCGCTTGTAGAAGCTAGGCTGCAGAGCCATGAGCATTTCGGCGAGTGTGCCTCGGAATTACACCACTTATAATTCCCCCTTCTCTTCCCATCATCGAACAACCAGACCAACGGCGAAGCGACATCTATACATAAGTATTTTAGTTCTTATTCCTCCATTACACACGAAGCGTTATGCAGTAGATACTCTTTTTTTATGTTATTAGGTAACGAGACGAGCTGGTCGGTTGCCTGATGGTAAGCATAACGCCGGCCCATAACGATTGCAGTGCCACCCAGCACTTTGAAACACAAAGGTATGCGCGGCACTGCAGTGCGCTCGTTACCCTGAGACATTAGGTATTAAGTCTCATAAGCCCAGTAATTTCACTGGATATTCTGCTCATCAACCCGGAACACAGTAATGCTTGCACACTACTGCTTGGCGGCAGACTTCACGAGCAAAGCGGTTATATGTACTTCTACATTCATTTGGCGTATACTGCTAAAGAGTGGAAACTCTTTGCCTGAGTCTGTGTTTCCTGATAGTTATAAGCCGGGTTTCTTCAAGTCACGAGTGATCAGATACCTTCTAGGTAAGGGTGCTACATGGACGACCGCATCGCCACTTACCACCAGGTGAGATAGTTGGTCAGACGCAAGCCTAACGTACAACAATAAAAAAAAGTTGCAGTGGCCACTTAGAACTTTGAAATACAAATTTCTGTACGCACTGCATTGCCCTCTTTATTTACTACTTAGATATGCCTATATAGAGAGTTACACAAGCCCTATAATAGGTATCACACTGAATCGACCAACGATTACGTAAACGGTAAAAGTAAGGGGCCCATTACACGATTGTTTTGCTGGCAGTTTAGCAAAATTCACGGATATGTCATATGACTGACGCATTAACCTACGTTCAATGTGGTGAGTGACTGATGGTTTAATGATGAAATTCTGGATAGTGTGTTTGCGAGCGCTGACTGGTTTTCATCAACCATGAATAAGCGTACGCCTAACCCACCGTGTTTTCAGACTTAATGTATTACTTACTTAATGTATTCCAAAACTAGCTTTTCCAAGCGGCTTCATAGATGATCCGAACATTATCCACATTACCACTAAAACACTTAGATGCCTGTTTAGCTGGACAGTGTCTAAAGATAAACGTGTAAAATAGTCAGAAATGTCACAACAGTGAACAGAATGGAGTTAGACAACGGTTAGACAATATTTAAATTAAGATATTCAGTTTAAAATTATCAAAGAACAACAAAGACAAAACATTGTTTAACTAAACCACCGTTTGGCGTTTAGCACTGTTTATTAATAAAAGCCTATATGGGTCTTACCACAAAAAAATTAACCACACGTTAAACCTGTGTTAAATACTGTTTAACGCATGAACATGCGTTAGTCGCGCGATTAAATATGAACAACCACAAATCCTGATTTAAGTGTAACCGTTGTCTGTCTAACACAATTCTGATGTGACATTTCTAATCATTTTTGACATTTATCTTTAGACGCTGTCTAGCTAAACAGGCGACTAAAAATGTTTTTCTTGTGGTAACACTACAGTTTTAAACGACATAATTCAATTATTTTACCTAAAATTGTATGTACGACCTAATTATAATTAACATTTACCATAATTATGCCCTTCCTTAGCTAACCTACCTACATATCTACCAAATATTTAACTTAATTGGTTCATTAGTTTAGCTATAAAGAGGTTAGAGGTAGGTAACCTATCAGAAAAATTTGGTTAATTCACTGTTTTAGACGTTCACGGTTATTCACTACTTTATACATTGTAACGGGATATTTGGTTAATTCGCCCAAAAAAAAAGGAAATTAATTTTATTATTTTACAATAAAATTACTAGGTAAATAAAATACTAACGAGAAACTCATGTGGTAATTGTGATTCACCACATGATTAAGTATTTAACGTAGTTTTACAAATAAATTCCGTAAACGTTAACCCGCGCCGTTAGGGTTCAAAAACCTGAGTTGACCTACAAAGCCTGCTCCGAATTAGGCACTCGCCGGTCTTTCAGACTTCAAACGCTACACATTGGAATTGAGCCAAAAATGCTAAGATGAAGACATTATTACCATACACAGTTATAACCACTTCTTCGACTTGGGCCTTTTCCATACATACTTCAATTATCATCATCACCTATTTTGGAATCGAAGGAAATGAAAGGAATCAAAACGGCGGAAAATGAAAGATTAAAAAAATTACTAATTTGTAGAAACAAATTATTTATCAAAGCCTGAAAAATATGTTATTAAGTTAAAAACCAGTGTTTTGACAATGATTTCATATTTCAAATGAATCAAAGTACCTAAATGACACTTATCCTGTTTTGAACCACGCAAACAAACAAATTTACCGTGTTAACAGCGTTTTGGAGCCAAAAAAATGTTTAGTCATTCACCAATTCATCACCACGTATTACAAAACAGCACACATTGAAAAATAAGCTGAATGGACAAATGATTAATTTAAAAAATATAATAACAAAATAATTTCCCGTTTAAAAAACAAGCTTTTGACTTTTATTAAGAACGAAGGAATCAAGAAAATTTATTTCGGGGAACTGTACACCGCAAAGTAATAAAAATTAATACACCTAGGTATAAACTAGACAAATTGAAAACACTATTATTATTTTTAATCATGCAGTAGACAGTAGACAGCTGTCGCGTGGTCTCGGAAAGGGTCCGAAAAGGCCCCAGCAAAATGCCTTGGATATATCCACAGCGCTTATTTTCAGCCCTGACCTATGTACTAGCCGAGTTTTGCAAAACAACTGTGCTAAAATACAGTATATCAGTGAAAAATAAATATATAATAGATGTACTTTTTTTTTTTTTTACTTAATTGTATAATGATAGAATAGAGCGAGTGTGGCCGAGCGGTAACTTGTGCGACTTTCAATCCGACGCCTCAGCACACAATTCAATTCTAATCATTTTTCACGTTCACCTTTAGATAGTGTCTTTTTTTGTGATAACACGGTAAATCTTGCCTTGAATGCTATGAATGCTATTTTAGGATGCTTCCCTTACGTAAAACTGCAATATTATAGTCATCACAAATAACATTATTAACTTTTTTTACCCAATAATTTGTCAGTAGGTACCTACCTATATTTATTTTCCTGTGTCCTAATATTTCCCCTATAAATGCACGTTGTTTGTTCGTGCAGCAATCGCATCACAAAAGCATACGTCATTGGGATTTTAACTAGATTTTATTACTTTTGTGACCTTATAGGGTGATTTTTATTCCTTTAGGTTAGTTTTAGATTACACCACTCGAAAGGTACTTTAAGTGATTTTGCGTTTGTAGAATTAATTCATTTAGCTTTAGTCCGTCTTATCAATCATCCTTTTACTCCGATAAGTAGGAACCCCGCGTCGGCACAAGAGTTTTCCTCACAATAGTCGCTCCTATAGGTACGCTAATTAATTGGCATTTAGTTTGCACTGCAGCAAACAGTATAATTAATTAATAACGACCTGACGACAAAACTTTAACCGTGTGGTAACACGGTTTAAGTCGCCAAACACACAAAAAAACATTTTAGTCGCCTGTTTAGCTAGTGTGTAAAGATAAACGTCAAAAATGATTAGAAATGTCACAACAGTATTGTAGTAGACAACGGTTAGATACTAGTTAAATCAGGATTTGTGGTTGCTCATATTTAATCGCGCGACTAAGTTATTGTGTAGGAGTTAAACGGTGTTTAACACAGGTTTAACGTACGTTTAATTTTTTTGTGGTAAGACCGTACTTGTTTTTCTGAACATGTGACTATGATCCATGTTCGTCCCCAATAATACAAAAACACAATGATCACTTGTATAATAGTATTGTTAAAAGCTCAAGGAAAGACAGGCTAACAGGGTAGCCTAGTAGGTACCGTACCTAATTTAGAATAAGAGGTATTTATAAATAATACGGCCATATTTTCTATTTATGCCTCATTTATTGGCAAGGAAAATAATGTTATATTTCTTTTTAAATAGAAATCAATATCGGCGAAAAGCATGTTCACTAGGCTAAATATAACATATTTTTATTAATATATAGTTGACTAATATACAGCGCGATCGCGGTGAATAGGCATATCAACTTGCAATCAGTCAAATTAGTGTGAAAATTCAGACATAAAAAGCTTGATTTTTTTCAAAATGTAAGTTTAGTGCATTCGGGTAATTCCAAAAATCGGAATATTCCGATAATTACCCATTTCTACCAAACGCGGCAATATTTATTCATCTGGCAAGACTTACGTAGCCACCACGCAATCTGCTACCCAGGTAAATGTTGCCAGATCAATAAACATTGCCCCATTTGGTAGAATAGTTAATATCGGAATATCTCACGTTTCGCAATTACCCAAATGCAACATATTGATAAAATTAGAGTAGATATATACCAGAGGTGGGCAAAATTGATGGCGCCTAAAAGTAAATAAAATCTTGTGAGACCCAAAATTTGTTCCTTCCTTTTTCAATGTTAATTAAGCTTACTTTGGCTACCACTGGTCTATGCCATGTAATACCAACCTAATAAACATTGCTGTCATTACATTGACAATAATGGTGCACATTCTCCTAACGCACTTTATAATAGGTACTTGAAACTCCATTTGTATGAAGTTTCATGTGCAGTCGGTTTTCTCTACCAAAGACGGCAGCGAGAATAACACTTAGATCTGAATATGCTTCAAGCGCGATAAAAACTGTGAAGGCTAACTGAATATTAAAATAAAATTTAATTTCAAATGACACCTAGGAAATGAATTCATTACCCATTACTTAAATCACCCAATTTAACTGTATACCTAGTGTATATACCTACATTAATTGGGGCATTACATTCTGGCGTTAAAATAATATGCTTTTTTTGATGTTTCGAACATAGGAAAATGTATACACCTCACAAAACACCAACGGTAAATGATTTTTGGTATATTTTTTTATCTTACGACGTAGACAACAAAAGTATACTTTTAAAAGTTGCGTTCAATGCCTATTCACTGTTATCGCGCACTATGGTGTATGGAAAAAAGAAAAACACGTCTAAATATATCTTACAATACAAATATCTACCTTAAAATAATAATAATAATAACTTAATACTATGGTCATTCTAACGCTAGTATGTACAATTTCAATATATTTCGTTTTAGTAAATGATATAATAATTCACAGTTATTGTTGTTAATAAATCTAGATTTTTTACAATATACCTATGAAAACACGGGATATTATGAAAAATCTAAACTTATCCAACCGTTATATTGTGATGCTTTATCCGCTTTCATTCCACACGTACAGTCTAAACACAGAGTACATTTCGTTTCAATTCATGTTTTCAAGCCACATTTCAGAAAAAAAAAAACAATTTATTTCTTACCCAAATGATAATGTTAATATTTTGCAGTTCATCATTATGCTGTACTGGATCTCATCAACTTGTAGCCCTAAATTAGGTATGTAGTAGATAGTATGCAGTCGAGTGTTTTGTCAAACATGTCATTTGACATAAAGAAATTCATTAACTTTCAACATCGAGGTACTAACCTCTAGAGATGCAGTGACGTTTGGTTTGTACGAAATAAATTCCACCATTTTTGCCTAGACATAATGCGCTCTGATTGGCTAAGCCACCGCCCTCGCACCGGTTTCCCGTGCGCTGATATTCGTTATAGCAAAATGAATACTATGTTGTGAGATCGGATAGTACAGTATTTCATCTCTCGGGGTTAGTATCTCGATGACTTTCAAAAAACAGCAGATTGCTCTAGCTATACTTGCTTTTGTATTAAATCTTCTGCATCGTAATCTGCTAGATCCTTATTATAAAATGTTTATAGCGGCAGGTAGATAATATTGCATTGACATAACTGAAGTTATGCTACTTGCTGCTAAGTCCGTCTTTTGATACTTGTATAAAATTTAAACTAATATCGCGAATCACCAACCAATGACATATAGATAGAAATTTTAACTCGAATCATGTCTTGGTTGGGAAACAGAATGTTCCGGTTGGCATCCTAAATATTTATTAGACAAGTATAAAAAGACGCACTGCGCCTATTATCAGCACGACAGTCGCGTAGCTGGCGCAAATTTACAAAATAGCATATCTGTGGTGCTAAAAACCAATGCACATGAAATAGAAATTTACATAAATATGCCAATACTTTAACATTGAAGTAACTTTATATGTTAAGGGGCAGAACTTGGCGCGCCGCTATCTCTCTCGCACACATCAACTTTTTTAATATAAACAATCACTTAATATAATTATGAAAAATCGCATTCGATGAAGTTGCTGGCAATAACATTACAAAGGTACGGCAAACGTATCATTTTGATCCGATCAAGTTTTCATATATGAAAATGGGCAAAACATAAAATCCCATTTTTAGGTTTGTAAACTTGATCTAGCCGTATTACTAGCCGTACCTTTGTAATGTTATTGCCAGCAACTTCATCGAATGCGATTTTTCATAATTATATTAAGTGATTGTTTATATTCAAAAATGTTAAGATGCGCGAGCGAGATAGCGGCGCGCCGTATTCTGTCCGTTAAAGCGACACGAGTATTGCGAGTAACGCACGATCTCATAACAAAACAAAGCCTTGTGCATAGACTTAATGCTAGCTTCTCACTAAGTAATAGTTGCCAGTTAAAAAGACACCCACCTACACTAGCTGCGTCCCTTTTTTATTTGGCAAAGATTGCTCGAGAAGAGCCATTTTAACAATGCCACACATCCAACACACTCTTGTATAAAAAATGCAATCCATACACATAAAAAAAATTGAAGTGTCTGTTTGTAATATCAAAATAACAGCTTGTTACTAAATGCATATGAAAGTATATACGGTACCAATAACAAAACAACCATTTTTAAAATTTTTGTCTGTCTGTCGGTCTGTTTGTTCCGGGTAATCTCCGAAACGGCTGGACCGATTTTCACGGGACTTTCACTGGCAGATAGCTGATGTTACAAGGAGTAACATAGGCTACTTTAATTTTAGAAAAATAATTAGGGTTCCGCGCAAAAAAATAAAAACCATGTAATCCAAAATCGCAACGCGGGTGAAACCGCGGGGCAGCAGCTAGTATAAAATAAATAAATAAACATTAATTCACTCTTCATTTGACGAGTACTTTAGCATGTTACTTGAGAGTGCTTATTACAGGACACGCATACAAAGGGACATACCTTTGTATGTTTGTATTACGTTGTGTTAATATTTATTGCAAACCGCATGTAAATAAATATGATTATATTTTCTTAAGATTAAGAAGAGAAGAAAAATTTGTATCTATTTAATAATAAGACTTTCGGCAATCAGCAGAAACATTAAAAATGTATGAAACTGACATTAGACTTCGCTAAGATGGCACGGTTACCATGGTATTATCGAATCCTTATGACAATTCTCTACATTTTAAGCTTGTCTGCTTTACGCAAATATATCACAAAAATTTCGCTTCCAACAGGATTCGAACCTGCGTCTTCTGGCTTGCCGGGCCAGACGCCTTAACCACTAGGCTATGGGAGCAATCGATGTTGGCTGCGAAATTCTTGATATGATGTATTTCTTTCCGGCTTACAAGCCGTAGCTCCATCTAGCAGACCCGCTTTGAAGCGATCGCCTACTCCATTGTGATACGTTACAGTACCAATCAAATGGCGAGAGATTTTGCATTATATTAAACTTTATGAAATATATTTTATAGTGTCAACCGACACTAGCGGATGTTCACGCAAATGGAGTAGACAATCGCTTCAAAGCGGGTCTGCTATATGGAGCTACGGCTTGTAAGCCGAAAAGAAATACATCATATCAAGAATTTCGTAGCCAACATCGATTGCTCCCATAGCCTAGTGGTTAAGGCTTGTCTGCTTTAGTCAACAATTGCAGAAAGTTATGTTGTCTAAACTCCCAGTGCTTTGTTGTTTACACGCTGGTACAAAAAGTGAAAAGAAAACATACTTTAAGCTACACAAAGTCAGTTTGTTATAAACAAAGGGGTATATTTGCCGTATTGCAATTTTTAAATATCAATAAATACATACAGTACAAATAATTACTGGTACTGAATTTAAAATCAATTCATTTATGTTACATAATTAAGTAGATCAAACCATAGCAACTTTAGTATATGTAATAACTTTTATTGACCATGGCAGTGTAGAAAAACTGAAACTGATGGCGACACAGGGCAGTGTGAGCTATCCAAAACATACAGTATTTGCAAAAAAAAAACAACATTACATTAAATATATTCATAACAAAAATGTTAACTGTTGTGTACATCAAATTACGCTTATCTTTGTATACGTTTTACAAAATTATGAGATTCCAATACATTTTAATGGCAAGTAAAAATTGTAGATGAAAATATACAAATAAATTGTACAATTAATTAGCATTTATATAATTTAATTAATTTAGCTAAAGTTTATAAGGCGGTTCTGTATTGCCATTCCATTGGGTATAATATTGCTATAACGTAAAAAACTTAATACGCTTTGAATATCGTTGGAGTTTTGGCGGGAATGCGAAAATGTGCTGTTGTTGATTTTGTGTTATTTACTAAATCCTGTGTTTTATCGAGTGTTAATGTGTAATAATGGTGGATTATTAACCATTAAGTGTTCGTAAACGTGCATGAGTGAAAGTCAAATAGTACAAAGACGAAAAACGTGTATTTTCGTATTCTATCCAAAACTCCATAGAAGCTTCAGTAAAGTATCCACCGCTTTACTGAAGCATTACTTCGACTTGACCGCGCTTAGACTAAACTTTAACGTGACTTTGACGACTTTCATGCATGAAAACTAGATATTTATTATATTTTATTATTATTCATATAACTCGACACTGGCTAAATACGCTAATCCCGTGGAGCCAAACAAAAAAAAAATAAATAAAAATATCGTTTGATACTCTGTTAAATAAATAGCTGGAATTGTTTTCACGTTGTGGCATGGCATGTTCTAAATCGATCGGCGCCACGACACAACACTTTCATAAAAAGTACTACCGGTCTTACCACAAAAAAATTAAACACACTTGAAACCTGTGTTAAACTTTGTTTAATTCCTAAATGTGCCTTACACCTGTTTAAATATGAGCAACAACAAACCCTGATTTAAGTAGTGTCTATACTCAATTCTTTTGTGACATTTCTCATAATCATTTTAGACATTTATCTTTAGGCACTGTCTAGCTAAACAGGCGTCTAAAAGTGTTTTTTTGTGATAACACGGTACAAAGCTAAACATACAAAATGTATAAGTTTAAAGCCGACGCAGCGCGACACGCCATGCCACGACACGACACATGAATCATTGTAGTTAAGTGAAAACGCGATAGCGAAACGCTTACGATTGCTTTGTTTTAGGAAGACGTTATAATTCGTAGTATAGGTGACTAAATACAAATAAGTCCGAACCACAAAACTACTCGTAACTATAGTACTTTTAAAGTCTACGCTCTCGATTCGTGGCCTCTTTTAACAATAACCGCGCATGAATGACGTCCATCAAACTGATTTCACAACCTTCAAAGCAAAGCGAGCAAAACCCATTTGAAACCTTAGGATTTTTAACCGCAACTTCACCGAGCAAAAATGCAACGAACGCAAGCATCAAAGTCTAGACACCATTCAACAAATCCATACTAACGAATTAACGGAATTGTATAACGATCGGCATATGAAGTTTTATCGCATTTATATATTTAGTTATTGCGCAAAGACAAAACCGATATAACAAAAGAAAATTGAAAAAATAACTGTTAAAAACAATCGACAATAATAAACATTAGTGACCGATTTCCCAATAAATTAAACTAATAAATTCGTGAAATTATCGCGTAAAATAAATAAATGCCAGAGTTACGCCAAATGAAACTCGTGTAGTTTTAATTTAATAATTTAGTATTTTAAAGATTCTTGTGCATATTGCCTACACATACATTCACTATATATATATATATATAATTGTAAAACTAAGCCATGATTTAGAAAAAGGCCTACTTTTTATAGGGGGAAAAGTATAACATACTCATTGTATGCTTTTAACCTAGTTTACTAAAGTAACTCAGGACCAACTCCCGCAGCACATCGTCTGCTTACTGGTGGAACCAGATAAATGCATTTTTTTTACGAATTCGAGTTATGAAAGCGGTTATAGTTATGTAACTTTTCATCTACTACTTTAGTTACTTGATTTCATAAAAAGTGCATTTGTCTGCTTTTGACAGTACGGAGACGATAATTATATAATTCTGAGATATATGACAAAAAGGCTTTATTGATAGGTACTAGATATCCTTCCTTACTTTTCGTAAAGACAACTGAGGTGACTCATATGGTGAGAGAATCTTTACATCAAGCAAGCTCTGACATTGTCTAAAAACAAGTTAAATCATATTTTTGAATAACTTATAAAGAAGTTTAGTAAACGATAAATTAGCTGATAGCCGGCATAGTTTTGGTTGAGTGTTGCTTACAATACATAAGGCGTTGCTTACCTGACATAATATGTTATGTAGATTTAGATTCATACTACTTTTTCTTAAATATTAAGTAATATAATAACAACACAAAGAAAAACTGTTACAGTGCGATTTCAAAGCGAGGTAAGTAAACCAAGGCTTCCCTAAAAAGGATAGATATTTTTGACGCGAACGCTTATACAAAATATACTTATGAGAATTGTGCCATTCCACGACACAACACGACACATCAACATGATCATTGAGAAGATGCGCGCCTTTTGTCTTATCGCCGAAAAAGACATATCTCTTTGTCTACTGGTGCTAACACCTAACATGCAGCGCAAAGAACTCTTCTCGTTATGTCAAATGAAGAGATATTACACCTATTATATTTTGAATTTGCGACACTTCTGCGCGAGAAGTTACTCGTGAAGACATAATCTGACGGTGCGCATTATTTCCTGGCCGGTTATTTGCCAAAATTTTTTTTTAATGTTATTTGGTAACGAGACGAGCTGGTCGTTTGCCTGATGGTAAGCATAACGCCGGCCCATAACAATTGCAGTACCACCCATAACTTTGAGACACAAAAGCCTGCGCGGCACTGCAGTGCGCTCGTTACCAAAAATGTTAAATAAAAATAGCACGCACTTACACAAGTCACGGCAGTGTTTTTAAGGCTTTTGCCACTAACTCAGAATTAAACAACTTACGGGTTGGTCCAAGGCCCACGTCTAGACTACTCAACATTATGCATCAAGCTTAAAATTATAATACGTACTCATCAAATTTAACTTTTCTCGCACCGAAACGAATTTTCAAATCCTAATATCGTTTAAAAAAAAACTCAATCATTCCCAACTGGCGCGTATTTACAAAGCCGTATAAGTCTGTAATTCAATATCTCCAAACCTGTACAAAAATAATAAGGACACGAATGTATTTTTTTTTCCGTAATATATACAAGACCTACGTAAATAACGTCTTGGTGTTACCAATTTATTGATATTCCTATTAAATCTAGAATACGATAACTTTTCACGATTACGAACTAGAGTATAAAATTTTCGCCACTCAAACCTATTCGAATATATATAAAAATGAAAACCGATGTAGAAATAAAGTACGATTCACACACATATTTAATTGTAATATAGGCACAAATGAACAATATTGAGTGCCTTTACAAGCATCTAAACTACCTAAAGAGTAGGCGAGGGGTTATGTCCTACAGTTTGCAAAACCGATGTCGAATCGGTTGTAACTATCACACGAAACAAACGCTTACCTACATAAATCGTTATAACGATAAACACATAACGTTAATAGCTATTGCTAATTCCAATTTGGTTATAGACGAGTCCAAGCGGAGATGGGTTGAGAAGACGAGTAATGTACACAGAACACAGCGGTATTAACAAGCCAACAATGCTTTGCATGCTTGTATGTTCATCGAACACGAATTAGAATTTGTTTGATTAAAGCCGTGCTATCTCGATTTCTGATACAATACCTGTATAGTGTATGTATACCAGGATCTATAAAAAAGTACGCAAATGGGGAACCACACTGCTTACTTATCCCGCTAGGTGGCGTATTATCGCTGGTGCTGTTTCACAATGAAACTTCTTTAAAAAAAATTAGTAAATGAACAAAAAATCGTCTTTGCAACAAAGTATGCCTCTGTAAAGTGCAATGCAGTGTAAAATTAAGGTACACACGTTTCCCTTCTGACGAAAAAAAAACGGAAATTGTGGATCAAGGCATTGTTCATCAAAAATTATTGGAAACCAATTATTCGTCTAGGTTATGTAGTGACCATTTCAAATCTAATGATTTCTAAGACGCGAGCATGTTTACTGGTTATATTTTAAGTCTCATAAACTCTCAATGTAACCATCAATGACAAGCACCAGCGGAGGTGGCGCCATCTGAGATTAGCTTTGCCTGTGCCTTCCCATTGATCGCGTGCGGTTTTATCATCAAGATACTAACTATAGAAGTGCAGTGACGTTTGGTTTGCACGAAATAAATTCCACCATTTTTGCCTAGACTTAATGCGCTCTGATTGGCTAAGCCACCGCCTCGCGCCGATTCCCCGTGCGCTGATACGCTGAGCGCTGATATATATTATAGCAAAATCTATACATTGTTGTGAAATTGGATAGTACAGTATTTCATCTCTCGGGTTTAGTATCTAGATGGGTTTTATCTATTTTGACGAGCAGTATGTTTTAGTTAAAAAACAAACAATGATTTTCACGTTTGCTCATTCGATAAAAGAACTCTTTTGTAGCTCTCGTGACGTCACAACCAAGTAAACAAATATGGTGTAGTAAAGTAACGTACGACGGGACGCACAAAAACCCTCAATGTGTGCAATTCTGGCGGTGTATATAAAACTAAACTAAAATTTTAGGAAGGCAATCACTTATTTATTTCAGGTCCGGTTATCTTAGTTTCAAAGAGAATTTCTTTCATTTTAAGATTTAGTTGGAAATGGCTTTTATTTGAAATATTTTTACTTACTAGTTGAATATATTTGAAAAAAGAAGCCATAACATATCGTATTGTTTCTGCCCTACTTCTATTGATTCTGTGAACATTCAACTGAAGCATTCTCCGCTCGTCTTCGCTTTGATGACGTTGCCGCAAATGCAATAGCATTGCAGGATTCTAGTTTTCAAACAATACTGAAGATTTTGCAACGCAAAATTACCAACAAAGATTTGAAAAGTTTGACGAATTAGAATACTTTATTGGTAAGTCGATAGTGACACGATAGATAAATAAGATACTGCAATTATATTACTGTGCGCTAATGTACAGTCTAACTGAATACAAATAAATAAAGTTGAAGTATCTGTTTGTAATGACAAAATTGCTTTAAAAAAGCGACGAACCGACTTCAGTGCAGTGACAAACTACTGAACCGATTTTGATGAAATTTCTATGGGACCAATCCGAAAGTATACCCTTTCAAATAAAAAAAGAATTTTACAAATCAGTTTATATTTATAAACCGATTTGGTCATTTGACCGAGACCTGAGGTAACAAACATAAAAAAAAAATACCCGACGAATTGATAACCTCCTCCTTTTTTTGGAAGTCGGTTAAAAATAACAGGCCGGCTAATCACGGACAGGCTGGACCGATTTTGACGGGAGTTTCACTGACAGATAGCTGATGTTATAAAGAGTAACTTGGGCTACGTTTATTACGTGGGCGAAGCCGCGAGGCACAGCTAGTAAATATTTTTTATTTTATTTTATTCAACTGCCCAGAGGAAGGGTTAAGGTTTTACGTGCTAGTCCATTTATATTTATTATGTTATATTCGGTACTATATATTATATTATATAGTACGGAAAGTCACAGTCGCATAAGCCTACTTTATGTTGTAAATAAATTTTAATAAATAACTTAACAAAGAATAAATAACAGTTTAATTTTCTATTTTAATAGAAAAGAAATATGTAAAAATCTATCTTTAGATAACATGTCTAAAGAGATACATATAAATTAAAATAAAATTATATTTTACATACGAAAGAGTAATGTTTTTTTTTAATCTATTAATTTTAGATATTAAAAACTCAATAGGTTTGCTTAGACCTTTTTTGATGTGTGTACATTACTGGAAGTATGCCGTATGACTAGGTAAATTAGTGTGCATGACTTGTAGGCCTAAGTAGGCGGGATTACTGCCATCAGGTGACACAACCTCAATTCGATTCACTGCAAAAGAGTTTTACCGAGCAGCGATGCAATTTGTTCAAAAAATTTTATTTAATAAAATTAAATTTTTTGAACAAATTTGTTTGTTTTTACTATAATAGCAGGAATTAATGGGTAATTTTAGTTAAGTTACATTGTATTTTTTTTAATTGATGTCTTCCGTTCTTTCCTTTTCAAATTAATATAAATAAATATATAAAATAAATAAAACACTGAAGAAAAAATACCTAACATTACATATTTATTTTGTTGTAAATTAGAATAAAATATAGACATCCATCTAAAAATCACCTATCGTGTCTCAATCGATTTCTTCCGTTCTTTCCGTTTCAATTAATATAAATAAATAAATAAAAAAAATAAAAAAACTGAGAACAAAAATACCTAATATTACATATATATTTTGTTGTAAATTACAATAAATAAGATATCGACATCATCTAAAAATCACCTATCGTGTCACTATCAATGTATAAAAGTAACGCAGCAGCCCATGTCAAAAATAAAAAAAATGTCATACACCTAGCTGCCAATTCGTAACGAATATGTCAAAAATAAACACATACAAATGTTGGTGTCACGAGTTCCGTATCTATAATAGTAACTACTAAAACAGCATCCCTAACATCTAGCTCTCGAGTACCACTACACTATCTGTCAAATATAAAATATTTAAAATTACTTGCTTATATTTCGCACCGTGCACATATCGCATTGTCTTTAAATTATTTCTCTATTTCACTAGCGTATGCGCTTTAAATTCTCACGAACTTTATTCTGTAATAGATACACATTTTTGAGGCGATTATTTTCGACGACAAACAGCAGTAGTCGCGAGAAAAATAAAATTATATATATATATCTAAGTTTTCTCTTCGAGATTGATGTCTGTTTGTGATCGAGGTGAAAAATATACGAATCAAACACGGAATTATTGTTATCAATCAGAACTTCACTAATCACCAATCAATGACATGATTCGACTTTGGATGTCGGTCTGTCATTGGTTGGTGATCCGCCATATTTGTAGTATTATTAGACAAGTATAAAAACACGAACCATAGATAATACATTGTGACCGACATGCCCTGGCTATGTTACCAACCTACCGAGCTTGCAATCCAAAGATGAGTAGTTTCCAGTGTAATCTGGTTACAGAAACTATTCAGAAAGTTACAGTATGTATAGACCTATCACGTTCTTTTCAATAACTTCTTCAACTACCGCCAATTTTATTGAATCGCCACAAAACAATTTTTAACGGCACTTACGCAACCAATTTGAACACTACGAATTTCGAATAGGACCTAAATTAGTAGGAAATCACGGGTACCTTCTCCTAGGGTACACAATTATTTTTTTTAGAGTTTATTTGCACCTCCGTCGAAGCACTTTCTAGAGGTCACCTTATCGCCGCGCGGTGCGAAGCGTTCGTTTTCCACCGAGCAGAGAAGTGTTGAATTACCTGCAATTGAAAATGAACACAGTTAGGGCTATGTATTTTCATTGTTTTGAGCATGCTTTGAGCGATTTTCAGTGTTACTTTGGCAGGGAAAAACATATTTAAAGGATTTGTACCACATTTGTATGGAGCTTGGTACTTTATTTCCAGAAAATATGAACTAGCCTCAACTTTTTTTCTAGATATGTGCCTGAAATAAAGAACCTAGCAGAAAAATAAAAAAACAATTTTGAGGCCATCGTTTTTTATTAAACTACTTTTAAAAAAAGCGTAGTAGAAATGCAAAATTAATTAACAGCAACACTGCGTTCCTAAAAATGTCCAAAAAGCAGCAAAATGATAAAAGTATGGCGTCATCGTCACGTCATTTTTGACAGTTTTGACAGATAATAAGCTGTGCTGTCATCTGTTGTCAATTTGTTTTTATTGTCTATGCTCTTTATCACATTCAGCCAAAAAGAAGCATAACAAAACCGTTCCGTTTCACGTTACGTACTAAAAAAACTTTATATATTTTCTGGAAATCGCAGGCCTATATTATGATTAATTCATTTCAGAATATCTAGATTTTGAGAGCTCATTCCAAAAAACCACCTGTTAGCCTGCTTCAATTTTAGTACCAAAACGGAACAACTCTTAGTTTTTGGGCTATCAAATATCTTCCAACCTTAACGAATTAAACGTCACTAAATTGGTAGTTCTGAATTTTACACTAGTTATAAGCGAGTAGCTTATTTTGACAGGTCTAAAATATATTCCATGCCTTTCTCAAGAAGAACTTGAGAGGTTCATGTCGCCAGACTCGAGGCCAGTATGGCCATTATAATCCACCACACGGACTCAGTGCCACTTGGCGGATGTCATGTGCTCGAATTTTATGGTTCTCGAACATGCGGGTTTGCCTCACGATGTTTTCCTTCACCGTTATAGATCGACTGCGGTAAACCCGCACGCAACTTGATATAAGTCATTGGTGCACGGCCGACTTGGGTGAGTCGGATTGCTCCTTGTCTTGTTGTCCGATGATGAAATCCTCTGTGTAGTATAGTAGTGTAATATAGTGCAGGGTACCTAGTCGGAGTCTGTGTCGTTGACGCTGGAGCGTAGTTTGGAGAGCGTGCGGCGCGCGGCGGGCGTGTCGTCCTCTTCGTCAGACGAGATCACGATGCGCTGGCGCGGCTTCACTCCCGTCGCGCCGCGTGTCATTCGTCTCGCCGACGGTTCTGCGTCTCCTACGACACAACAAAACTACTCGTTACAGAATCACATCCGTGCATATCAGTGACGTGACGTCAGCAACAGTTGTAGCCGTACAATGCACCCGCGGCGAGGACCGCAACGCTCATCAACCGTATCTGAGCGAGGCGCAAGATTCTGGCAACGAGTATCAATCACATAACAGAAATTTATTTTTTAACTATTTTGGCGTATGCGCTATAAAGGACTTGTACCAAGTTTGTATGGAGCTTGGTACTTTATTCACAGAAATTAACCATCCCAATTTTTTTCTCTAAGATACCTTGAAATAAGGAGCTTAGCAAAATAATAAAAAAAATTATGAGGCCTGCGTTTTTTTTTAAACTGGCTGGAAAAGTAGTAGAAATGCTAAATTAATTTACAGCAACACTGCATACCTAAAAAAAGTATGACGTAATCGTCACGTCATTTTTGACAGTTTTGACAAATAATATGCTGTGTTGTCATCTGTGCTGTCAATTTTCTTTCAATGGCTTCGGTCATTAACACCTTCAATAACCACATACCTTCCGTCTTCTCCTCTTTATGTTTGACCTTGGCTTCTTTCTTGGCGATTTTCTCCTGCTCCTTTTTGTCCATCTTGGCCTTCTTGATGGCCTGGCACTTCTCTAACGTAGGCTTGCCCTCTAAGCCAGCTTCCGTCAGCAAGTCTATCATCTTCTGCACCCGCTCCTTATTTTTCGTACAACCTGGAAAACAAAAAAGAACCCATGGAACATTTGGATAGGAAACAAACAAACGCTTACACGCTCATTCCCTAGCATTAGGTTTACCTGTGTCGCAGGTGGCATGGACACACAGACCCAAGAACAAACTTAATGTCACCACACTGTTTGCCCTGGCCGGGTATCTAATTTAGACCCCCACGCTTTGCATGCAGCGAAACAGCCACTGGGCCGTCAAAGTTACTAAGGAAATCAATAAACATAACAGAAACACTTACATACTACTCGTACCTCAGCAATAGAAATATTATAAATCTGAAAGTACTGTCTGTTTGCTTACATTCACCTTTCATTTGCCACTGTTTACTGCCAACGTTAAAAGCTATTATCGGTTTTGAGTTGGATGGTCGGCTGTCTACAACCACCGTCGACAAGTAAGTGCCTAATTCCAAAACATAATTTAAATTTTATCGAGATTTTAGTGGAGAATTCGGAAGCACTGTCTGTTTGTTATCTCCTCTGGGGTAAACTAGGTCACTGGCAAGAGAATCGAGGAGGACGTATCATCACTCACCCTCAGTGAGTTTCTTGTAATCGAACCGAATGCCGGCCGCTTTGCAGAACTTCTTCATGTCGGTAATGCCGGGGCCCCGCTGCTCCGGCGGCACAGGCGGCCGGCCGCGCTTGCCGGGCGTGGCCCCAGGGGTGGCCCCGGGGGCGCGGGGGCAGTTTTTCGTGCCCTTCGGCCGCCCCGGACCGCGCTTCAGAGGGGTGTCCTGGGTAGAGATAATTCGTTTTAAAGAAAAATATATTCCTCTCGAACACATTACATGAAAATGTAACCGTAACCACTATACTAGGCGATAAGATCTGCGCTTTAGCAGTAAACTTTTGCTCAAAATAGAAGCATAATATTTAATATTAGTTTACACCATAACTCAAGTACTCAAACACTTAAGAGATTCATTGAGAAACAGAATCGGACATTGTAGTGAGGGATAGTGGAAATCTCGTTAACACATAATTAATTAGGCATCTTTTCTACAGAATAAAATCAAGAAAAAATTATGTTAACAAATCAATCACCAAAACAAATATTTCTATCCTGATTCCAGGCGTGCGAAACCGCGAGCAAAAGCTATTTGGATATGAAATGTTTCGAAACATACGTAAAAAAACCAAGCGGTAACTCACTTCATCGGTGTCTTCCGACCCGCTGCCCGACGATCCCGAGGAGTCGTCTGACGATGAAGAGTCCACCGTCGTAACCTGGAATAAAATATAATAAGAATAAGTTACACACACAATGGTTTCTTACAGTTTACAGTAAACTAAAAATGTTACGCACGGCGTGGCCGCGGCGGCCTTCTGCGCCGCGATGTGCGCGGCGGCCGCGGCCAGCCGCTCGCGCTCGGCGTTGGCGTCGTAGTAGTTCACAGTGTAGTTACCTCGGCGGGCGCGTTGTTTCTTGTGTAGTTCACAGTGTAGTTACCTCGGCGGGCGCGCGCGGCGCGTTGTTCTTCATGCGCGCGGCGTGCAGCGTGGCGGCGGCGGCCTTCTGCGCCGCGATGTGCGCGGCGGCCGCGGCCAGCCGCTCGCGCTCGGCGTTGGCGTCGTAGTAGTTCACAGTGTAGTTACCTCGGCGGGCGCGTTGTTTCTTGTGTAGTTCACAGTGTAGTTACCTCGGCGGGCGCGCGCGGCGCGTTGTTCTTCATGCGCGCGGCGTGCAGCGTGGCGGCGGCGGCCTTCTGCGCCGCGATGTGCGCGGCGGCCGCGGCCAGCCGCTCGCGCTCGGCGTTGGCGTCGTAGTAGTTCACAGTGTAGTTACCTCGGCGGGCGCGTTGTTTCTTGTGTAGTTCACAGTGTAGTTACCTCGGCGGGCGCGCGCGGCGCGTTGTTCTTCATGCGCGCGGCGTGCAGCGTGGCGGCGGCGGCCTTCTGCGCCGCGATGTGCGCGGCGGCCGCGGCCAGCCGCTCGCGCTCGGCGTTGGCGTCGTAGTAGTTCACAGTGTAGTTACCTCGGCGGGCGCGTTGTTTCTTGTGTAGTTCACAGTGTAGTTACCTCGGCGGGCGCGCGCGGCGCGTTGTTCTTCATGCGCGCGGCGTGCAGCGTGGCGGCGGCGGCCTTCTGCGCCGCGATGTGCGCGGCGGCCGCGGCCAGCCGCTCGCGCTCGGCGTTGGCGTCGTAGTAGTTCACAGTGTAGTTACCTCGGCGGGCGCGTTGTTTCTTGTGTAGTTCACAGTGTAGTTACCTCGGCGGGCGCGTTGTTCTTCATGCGCGCGGCGTGCAGCGTGGCGGCGGCGGCCTTCTGCGCCGCGATGTGCGCGGCGGCCGCGGCCAGCCGCTCGCGCTCGGCGTTGGCGTCGTAGTAGTTCACAGTGTAGTTACCTCGGCGGGCGCGTTGTTTCTTGTGTAGTTCACAGTGTAGTTACCTCGGCGGGCGCGCGCGGCGCGTTGTTCTTCATGCGCGCGGCGTGCAGCGTGGCGGCGGCGGCCTTCTGCGCCGCGATGTGCGCGGCGGCCGCGGCCAGCCGCTCGCGCTCGGCGTTGGCGTCGTAGTAGTTCACAGTGTAGTTACCTCGGCGGGCGCGTTGTTTCTTGTGTAGTTCACAGTGTAGTTACCTCGGCGGGCGCGTTGTTCTTCATGCGCGCGGCGTGCAGCGTGGCGGCGGCGGCCTTCTGCGCCGCGATGTGCGCGGCGGCCGCGGCCAGCCGCTCGCGCTCGGCGTTGGCGTCGTAGTAGTTCACAGTGTAGTTACCTCGGCGGGCGCGTTGTTTCTTGTGTAGTTCACAGTGTAGTTACCTCGGCGGGCGCGTTGTTTCTTGTGTAGTTCACAGTGTAGTTACCTCGGCGGGCGCGCGCGGCGCGTTGTTCTTCATGCGCGCGGCGTGCAGCGTGGCGGCGGCGGCCTTCTGCGCCGCGATGTGCGCGGCGGCCGCGGCCAGCCGCTCGCGCTCGGCGTTGGCGTCGTAGTAGTTCACAGTGTAGTTACCTCGGCGGGCGCGTTGTTTCTTGTGTAGTTCACAGTGTAGTTACCTCGGCGGGCGCGTTGTTCTTCATGCGCGCGGCGTGCAGCGTGGCGGCGGCGGCCTTCTGCGCCGCGATGTGCGCGGCGGCCGCGGCCAGCCGCTCGCGCTCGGCGTTGGCGTCGTAGTAGTTCACAGTGTAGTTACCTCGGCGGGCGCGTTGTTTCTTGTGTAGTTCACAGTGTAGTTACCTCGGCGGGCGCGTTGTTTCTTGTGTAGTTCACAGTGTAGTTACCTCGGCGGGCGCGCGCGGCGCGTTGTTCTTCATGCGCGCGGCGTGCAGCGTGGCGGCGGCGGCCTTCTGCGCCGCGATGTGCGCGGCGGCCGCGGCCAGCCGCTCGCGCTCGGCGTTGGCGTCGTAGTAGTTCACAGTGTAGTTACCTCGGCGGGCGCGTTGTTTCTTGTGTAGTTCACAGTGTAGTTACCTCGGCGGGCGCGCGCGGCGCGTTGTTCTTCATGCGCGCGGCGTGCAGCGTGGCGGCGGCGGCCTTCTGCGCCGCGATGTGCGCGGCGGCCGCGGCCAGCCGCTCGCGCTCGGCGTTGGCGTCGTAGTAGTTCACAGTGTAGTTACCTCGGCGGGCGCGTTGTTTCTTGTGTAGTTCACAGTGTAGTTACCTCGGCGGGCGCGTTGTTTCTTGTGTAGTTCACAGTGTAGTTACCTCGGCGGGCGCGCGCGGCGCGTTGTTCTTCATGCGCGCGGCGTGCAGCGTGGCGGCGGCGGCCTTCTGCGCCGCGATGTGCGCGGCGGCCGCGGCCAGCCGCTCGCGCTCGGCGTTGGCGTCGTAGTAGTTCACAGTGTAGTTACCTCGGCGGGCGCGTTGTTTCTTGTGTAGTTCACAGTGTAGTTACCTCGGCGGGCGCGCGCGGCGCGTTGTTCTTCATGCGCGCGGCGTGCAGCGTGGCGGCGGCGGCCTTCTGCGCCGCGATGTGCGCGGCGGCCGCGGCCAGCCGCTCGCGCTCGGCGTTGGCGTCGTAGTAGTTCACAGTGTAGTTACCTCGGCGGGCGCGTTGTTTCTTGTGTAGTTCACAGTGTAGTTACCTCGGCGGGCGCGCGCGGCGCGTTGTTCTTCATGCGCGCGGCGTGCAGCGTGGCGGCGGCGGCCTTCTGCGCCGCGATGTGCGCGGCGGCCGCGGCCAGCCGCTCGCGCTCGGCGTTGGCGTCGTAGTAGTTCACAGTGTAGTTACCTCGGCGGGCGCGTTGTTTCTTGTGTAGTTCAGTGTAGTTACCTCGCACAGTGTATTATGAACCCCGATTTTGTCTCATCTCGTTTTTTTTACAAATATCAATAGTTTTAATAAATGTAAGCTCTAGAGTAAAACTCCCGCATTGATACGACAAGTAGTTTATTTTTAAAAAAATGTCAAAGTTGCCCTAAAATCGGGTCATGAAAATAACAAAAAAAAATATTTAAAAAAAACTAGACTACTTATTAGAGTTTTTATTTTATTGTATAATCATACACTTTATAACACACCTTCTGACCAGTTTTTATCTTTTTACTTTGTGTAGATAACGAAATATGAATATTTTTATCCTTTTTCTTTATATTTTTTTTTCTCGACTATAACGCCGTATTAGTCGAAGATTTCTAAACTAAACGATTGTTTAGGCATACGTTTATCGATATTATTAAAACCATAAACTAATCCCGCGTTATCTAGAAGTTATCAGCAATTAATGTTATATCCAGATTAATCCGGGTTCAGGGTCATCACCTTATCATCTGTAAATATTAGGTTGGGGAAAAAGTCTTTTCGCATTATAGTATGTATGAACTTGTAATAAAATCTCTTTGGCTGTACTATTTGTATCTGGCTGGTTTTGGTATCATATGAAAGTTTAAATTTTAATGAACATAATTCCAAATTCAAATTAAGAAAATGTGTGATTTTCATATGTTTTTCGTACTGTCAAAATGAGTGAATCTAATGAAGAAATTCGATACATTTTAAAATTTTACTACAAAAAAGGTAAAAATGCAACGCAAGTCGCGAAAAAAATTTGCGATGTTTATGGACCTAGTGCAGTGTCTGTGAGAGTAGCACAAATTTGGTTTAAGCGTTTTCAATCCGGAAATTTTGATTTCAAAGATGCACGTCGCTCTGGTCGCCCTATTACGGATAAAATGGATGCCATTTTTGAAAAAGTGGAACAAGATCGGTATATCAGTAGTTAAGACGTAGCTGAAGAACTGGGAATTGACCACAAAACAGTTTTGGCGCATTTGAAAAAAACTGGGTACACAAAAAAGCTCGATATTTGGGTACCTCACGAGCTCACTGAAAGAAACCTAATGAACCGTGTACTCATTTGTGATTCTTTACTACAACGTAATGAAACCGAACCATTTTTGAAGAAGCTGATAACTGGAGATGAAAAGTGAATCACGTACGACAAGAACGTGCGAAAAAGGTCGTGGTCAAAGACCGGTCAGGCTTCACAGACTGTGGCGAAACCCGGGTTAACTCGCAACAAGGTGATGCTGTGTGTGTGGTGGGATTGGAAGGCCATTATTCATTATGAGCTGTTACCACCAGGCAGGACCATCGATTCTGAACTCTACTGCGAACAACTGATGAGATTAAAGCAAGAAGTTGAGAGAAAGCGGCCGGAATTAATCAACAGAAGGGGTGTGGTTTTCATTTTCATGGTTTTTCATGATAACGCTAGACCTCACACATCTTTAGCCACTCAGAAAAAATTAAGAGAGTTTGGCTGGGAGGTGTTAATGCATCCGCCGTATAGTCCTGACCTTGCACCTTCAGATTTCCACCTGTTTCGGTCTCTTCAGAATTCTTTAGGCAGTGTCAGGTTAACATCACGAGAGGACTGCCAAAACCCCTTGTCGCGGTATTTTGATCAGAAGTCCCAAAATTTATATAGCAATGGGATCATGTCCCTACCTACAAGATGGCAAAAAGTTATCGAACAAAATGGTACCAACATACTTTAGTTAAATGTAAATAAACTATATTAAAAAATGTTTTGAATTTTCTTAAAAAATGCGAAGAAACTTTTTCCCCGACCTATTATTTTTTTGAGATAATTATGGATTTTTGTTGTTCATATTTTATAAGAAACAAACTACTAATATTTTAACCGACTTCAATAAAAGCAGCGATGTTTGATTTATTCCACAGGGCAATGGTTTCATCCGACCCAGTCATTTCAGACTTTAAAATGGCTGAGAGAAAGATGAACATAAAAAAAATCCCTTTACCAGCAGAAGCTGTATATTTATTGAAACCTCTTGAAGAAAATATTTTCTTTATTAATGCAGATGACCAGTTTGAAAATTTTGTCATTCAGAATGAAGACAATTAAATTTGTTTCTAAAAATACCTCGGGCCTCGTTGAACTTGCTTTGAGCTGCTGTCATCGATTTCTATAATTGTTACAAACTATTTGTGCCCCGCGTCTTCGCTCACGTAGCCTATGTTCCCCCTTGTAACAGCTACCTGCCAGTGAAAGACCCGTCAAAATCGGTCCAGCTGTTTCGGAGATTACTCGGAACACACAGACAGACAAACAGGAATAAATTTAAAAAATGTTGTTTTGTTATAAGTACCGTATATACTTTCATATGCATTTAGTAAAAATCTGTTATTTAGATATTGCAATCAGAGACTTCAATTTTATTTATTTGTATAGAAGAGAGAGTAGGCACGTGAATCTACAATATGGGTTCACGCGAATCTATTAGAGACTTTTTTAAAGAAATGGCACTCTAACCTTGTCACTAATAACTAATCACTATTTATTTTATAATAATGTCGGCGAGCTTTTGGGTCTTGATTTTGATTAGCGTATACTTACCTAATTGTAATGGAGCCCCATGTGAACAAAGAAATTTGAATTGATTCGGATAAAAATACCATAAGCGTCCGGATGTGCGAACGTGACAACCCTGACAAAAACTGAAAATTGCTGATAACTTCCAGATAACGCGGGATTAGTTTGTGGTTTTAATAATATCGATAAACGTATGCCTAAACAATCGTTTAGTTTAGAAATCTCCGACTAATACGGCGTTATAGTCGAGAAAAAAAAACATAAAGAAAAAGGATAAAAATATTCATATTTCGTTATCTACACAAAGTAAAAAGACAAAAACTAGTCAGAAGGTGTGTTATGAAGTGTATGATTATGCAATAAAATAAAAAATCAAATAAGTACTCTAGTTCTTTTTAAATATTTTTTTTCGTTAATTGCATGACCCGGTTGTAGGGCAACTTTGATATTTTTTTAAAAATAAACTACTTGTCGTATCAATGCGGGAGTTTTACTCTAGAGCTTACATTTATTAAAACTATTGATATTTGTAAAAAAACGAGTTGAGACAAAATCGGGGTTCATAATACACTGTGCCTCGGCGGGCGCGTTGTTTCTTGTGTAGTTCAGTGTAGTTACCTCGGCGGGCGCGTTGTTTCTTGTGTAGTTCACAGTGTAGTTACCTCGGCGGGCGCGTTGTTTCTTGTGTAGTTCACAGTGTAGTTACCTCGGCGGGCGCGCGCGGCGCGTTGTTCTTCATGCGCGCGGCGTGCAGCGTGGCGGCGGCGGCCTTCTGCGCCGCGATGTGCGCGGCGGCCGCGGCCAGCCGCTCGCGCTCGGCGTTGGCGTCGTAGTAGTTCACAGTGTAGTTACCTCGGCGGGCGCGTTGTTTCTTGTGTAGTTCACAGTGTAGTTACCTCGGCGGGCGCGCGCGGCGCGTTGTTCTTCATGCGCGCGGCGTGCAGCGTGGCGGCGGCGGCCTTCTGCGCCGCGATGTGCGCGGCGGCCGCGGCCAGCCGCTCGCGCTCGGCGTTGGCGTCGTAGTAGTTCACAGTGTAGTTACCTCGGCGGGCGCGTTGTTTCTTGTGTAGTTCACAGTGTAGTTACCTCGGCGGGCGCGCGCGGCGCGTTGTTCTTCATGCGCGCGGCGTGCAGCGTGGCGGCGGCGGCCTTCTGCGCCGCGATGTGCGCGGCGGCCGCGGCCAGCCGCTCGCGCTCGGCGTTGGCGTCGTAGTAGTTCACAGTGTAGTTACCTCGGCGGGCGCGTTGTTTCTTGTGTAGTTCACAGTGTAGTTACCTCGGCGGGCGCGTTGTTTCTTGTGTAGTTCACAGTGTAGTTACCTCGGCGGGCGCGCGCGGCGCGTTGTTCTTCATGCGCGCGGCGTGCAGCGTGGCGGCGGCGGCCTTCTGCGCCGCGATGTGCGCGGCGGCCGCGGCCAGCCGCTCGCGCTCGGCGTTGGCGTCGTAGTAGTTCACAGTGTAGTTACCTCGGCGGGCGCGTTGTTTCTTGTGTAGTTCACAGTGTAGTTACCTCGGCGGGCGCGTTGTTTCTTGTGTAGTTCACAGTGTAGTTACCTCGGCGGGCGCGCGCGGCGCGTTGTTCTTCATGCGCGCGGCGTGCAGCGTGGCGGCGGCGGCCTTCTGCGCCGCGATGTGCGCGGCGGCCGCGGCCAGCCGCTCGCGCTCGGCGTTGGCGTCGTAGTAGTTCACAGTGTAGTTACCTCGGCGGGCGCGTTGTTTCTTGTGTAGTTCACAGTGTAGTTACCTCGGCGGGCGCGTTGTTTCTTGTGTAGTTCACAGTGTAGTTACCTCGGCGGGCGCGCGCGGCGCGTTGTTCTTCATGCGCGCGGCGTGCAGCGTGGCGGCGGCGGCCTTCTGCGCCGCGATGTGCGCGGCGGCCGCGGCCAGCCGCTCGCGCTCGGCGTTGGCGTCGTAGTAGTTCACAGTGTAGTTACCTCGGCGGGCGCGTTGTTTCTTGTGTAGTTCACAGTGTAGTTACCTCGGCGGGCGCGCGCGGCGCGTTGTTCTTCATGCGCGCGGCGTGCAGCGTGGCGGCGGCGGCCTTCTGCGCCGCGATGTGCGCGGCGGCCGCGGCCAGCCGCTCGCGCTCGGCGTTGGCGTCGTAGTAGTTCACAGTGTAGTTACCTCGGCGGGCGCGTTGTTTCTTGTGTAGTTCACAGTGTAGTTACCTCGGCGGGCGCGCGCGGCGCGTTGTTCTTCATGCGCGCGGCGTGCAGCGTGGCGGCGGCGGCCTTCTGCGCCGCGATGTGCGCGGCGGCCGCGGCCAGCCGCTCGCGCTCGGCGTTGGCGTCGTAGTAGTTCACAGTGTAGTTACCTCGGCGGGCGCGTTGTTTCTTGTGTAGTTCACAGTGTAGTTACCTCGGCGGGCGCGCGCGGCGCGTTGTTCTTCATGCGCGCGGCGTGCAGCGTGGCGGCGGCGGCCTTCTGCGCCGCGATGTGCGCGGCGGCCGCGGCCAGCCGCTCGCGCTCGGCGTTGGCGTCGTAGTAGTTCACAGTGTAGTTACCTCGGCGGGCGCGTTGTTTCTTGTGTAGTTCACAGTGTAGTTACCTCGGCGGGCGCGCGCGGCGCGTTGTTCTTCATGCGCGCGGCGTGCAGCGTGGCGGCGGCGGCCTTCTGCGCCGCGATGTGCGCGGCGGCCGCGGCCAGCCGCTCGCGCTCGGCGTTGGCGTCGTAGTAGTTCACAGTGTAGTTACCTCGGCGGGCGCGTTGTTTCTTGTGTAGTTCACAGTGTAGTTACCTCGGCGGGCGCGCGCGGCGCGTTGTTCTTCATGCGCGCGGCGTGCAGCGTGGCGGCGGCGGCCTTCTGCGCCGCGATGTGCGCGGCGGCCGCGGCCAGCCGCTCGCGCTCGGCGTTGGCGTCGTAGTAGTTGAACAGCACCTCCATGGACACGGGCACGTCTCCGAAGTACACCTCGTTGGGGATGTGCGACGAGTCCAGGCACTCGTCGCTCCACCGCCTGCGGGGGACAAGCGTTACAACGAGCTGGCGCCGGGACCAGGACAACAGACTGTCCTCTAACTTATGCGCGGTGGTACACGCCAAGCGCCGACAGAACTGAACCTGTACTTATACAGTGTACCGAATTTTAACGACACCAGTCGAAACGGTAAATCACAACGATCAATTCCTCCTCAATAACATGGCATCGCAAATCAAAGGGGTCCCATGAAATCATCCACCCATACTATCCAACTGACCTTCTGAACTGTATCCCGCTGAAGTCCTTCCGGAAGGGTCGCACGGCGTACTGGTAGCCGGCGGCGCGGGGGCGGGGCGGCGGGGGCGCGGGGCGCGGGGGCGCGCGCGGGGCGGGCGGCAGCGGGGCGCGGGGGGCGCCCGGCTGCTTCGGCTTGTTGGTGGAGCCTTTGGGCCGCCCGCGCTTCTTTGGCTTGTGGGCGAATAGGGACCAATGTATAATCTGCACCGTTTACCAGCTCGTACGACTAACCCTTCTGCAATTGTCCGTCTGGGTGGGTATTCTATTACTTATTTATTCGTAAACCAGTTTACACGTAGTAGTGTCTATAGACACCCCAAAAAAAGTCACTTTTGACATTCAGCGAAGACATAATATACGGCAAAAAATATCAAACTGATATTTAAACACAAAAACCCACCTCCAAGCCAAGAGGTGGCGCTTTCCCCGGCATGCTGCCAGATTTCGGCAGGTCCGGACTGCTGAAAGGTTTTCTGTCTTCATCGCTGGAAATAAAGACAAGAATGGAGTCAACATGACAACATCCCTATTTTTATACAGCCGCCCGCCTGTCTGGCACCAACCCACCTTGGGAATTCTGTAAGCATAGGCCATAATCCCCCACGCGGATACAAAGAGGCAAAAAACCCTTTTTAATTAAAAAAAATAAAAAATAAACGAAGAAAACTAATTGAATCTCTCACATCTTTTCAGGGGGTTTTGTATTCGGTTCGACGGTTCTCTGTGCATCTGCCGCGCCCTCTGACGCGCCCTCGGGCTTGGACGCTTCTGAAACATAAACCATGGAGTCAACACTAGTACAATTATGTTTTCTGAAACGATAATGGTCGCGATTCTAGAAGTCTACTCTCCAAATTGATCAACAATGAAATGACTGGGCTTATGAGACTTAATACCTAATGTCTCAGGGTAACGAGCGCACTGCAGTGCCGCGCAGGCCTTTGTGTTTCAAAGTTCGCTGTCTCACTCGTGCATCTTAACATTTTTGAAGATACACAATCATATATACGAGCAAAGTCGATGTCGTATCTTGACGCTTATATCGTTATCGGTTTGTGAGTAGATCCCCTGTTGTCACTAATCTATTTTTATGTCATTTATCACTGGGTCTCTTTCAAATTAAGAACATAAGAAAGGGATGAAATATATTTTAGATTTCACATACCAGCTGGTTTATCTCCCGGTTTTTCAGCACCAATTATTGCTTGTCCATCAGCTAAAATGAATAAAATAAATAATTATTGAAACTACCTCGCACATAACACGATTGGGATTTTGCATGAAACAACAAAATAAATAATTTTTGTCATTATACAGTTTTAAGAAGATTACATTAACACAATAAAAATAAAGTTCACAAAAAATATATAATCTAAAAGTTTCCCAAATTCAACAATTTTTATAATTACTCGTTTTAATGATAACGCCGTTTTTCACGGCCAAATCAATAAAATGCATGTTTTAGTACAGCTTTACGGCCCTCGTAGAACAAGTGACGTCATATGTTCTGTCCAATTTGTATGGGGCGTTTTATACGCCCGACTTTGACTCTAATTTTTGACATTTCTAGCGTTCGATTTCCAGTTTTTTCGATATACATATTTGATTATCATGAGACAACGAATTGATTGACACCATAAAAAATGGAGTCAACATCCCTATTAAGTGTGTGTTATCTACATAAATTAGCTAACTAGTAATTTAAAAAAGCTGAAATTCTTATTCGACTTTTTGAAATCATATTTATTTTTAACCGACTTCCAAAAAAGGAGGAGGTTATCAATTTGTCGGGTATTTTTTTTTTTTGTTTATGTTTGTTACCTCATTTCTCGGTCATTTATAAACCGATTTGGAAAATTATTTTTTTATTTGAAAGGGTATACTTTCTGATTGGTCCCATAGAAATTTCATCAAAATCGGTTCAGTAGTTTGTCACTGAAGTCGGTTCTTCGCTTTTTTAAAGCAATTTTTATAGCGTTTTTTTGGTGGCCCCATTTCAAATGTTTCAAAAAGGGGAGCGTCTCTAATACGCTGTATACTTATTAATTACATTCTAGTTTTGCATATTTTACTAAAGAAACTTGTTTCACCTTTGCTCTGAAGATCCGCAGGTTTTTGTAATGTATTATCAATCGGTTTCGGCACCACGTCTATAACAAAGAAAATATATTTTAGCTAGAAAATATATTTTTAGCTAATTTTACGAGTTTACAATGGGACAGTGGGCGGAGGAGGTATCAGAGAATCAGATATGAAACTTCAAAATGATTCTCAATTGGACCCCAGAAGACCATTCATGAAAGTAAATGACTCTATAAGTAGTTAAGTACCCATTTCAAATATACAACCGATCAAGAAGGGCAAGACACTAGATGGCTTTATGTATGTTAAACATACATACATACATTGCCAACCTCTTTCCCTCCCACTGCTGGGATACCCGCCTTCTCAGAGAGGTATGGGCCATATCCACCACGCGGGCCCAGTGCTTGGTGGATGTCACATGTCCTCGAATGTTGTGGTTCTTGAACATGTCAGTTTCCTCACGATGTTTTCTTTCACCGTTTTAGAGCGAGTGTCAATAATCCGCACATAACTTGGTATAAGCCATTGGTGGGGGCCGAGCCGAGATTCGAACTATGGTGCGTCGGATTGAAAGTCGCACAAGTTCGCAGACACACTCGATCAAAGATGTTTTTATGCAATGTTTCTCAGGCATATTGTATTAGGTATAGGTATGATGCCCAAGGTGATAGCTGTAAGTTGGAATATAAAAAAATATTTGTTTATTTCACCTAAAGGTTTGTCGATGATGCCAGGTCTGTGCGCCAAGTCATCAGGTTTGAATATATCCGTTTTGATCTTTATTTTAGGCTGGTCCAGGTCTCCACCCTGTAAAACGAATAGGCAAATAGATTTTTATTAAAAATATGTAAGTATATAAAAAGTAGACTGTTACTGTTCGGCTGGAATAAAGAGACACACATACATACATACATACATGAACCCTAAAAGCATTACACTCATTTTTGTGTAGTCGTGTAAAAATAAAGACTATGGGTCTTACCACAAAAAAATTTAAATACACGTTAACGTTGTTTAACACACCTTAGTCGCGCGATTAAATATGAGCAACCATAAATCCTGATTTAATTAGTGTCTAACCATTGTTTAACACAGTTTTGTTGTGACATTTCTAATCATTTTTGACGTTTATCTTTAGGCGCTGTCTAGCTAAACAGGCGAATAAAAATCTTTTTTGTGGTAACACTATAATTGAGCACCTTCTTATTTTGAAATGGATTAAAAGCAGCACTCGCCATGATCTCATTCTCAGGGTGCGGCCGTTTGTGAGCGTCCGCGGGCTCCAGCTTGATCTCGGGCTTCGGGTGCTTCACGTCGAGGGGCTTCTGCGCGTCCAGCGGCAGCAGGTGCGGCTGCGGCGCCCACGCGCCCTTGTGCACGTCGCCGTACCCTTGCACTGGGAACAACGCTACTCCTCACTGCTTCGTGCCGAATGGCCACGGGACCGGCCGACTGGCCACGGGACCGGCCGAATGGCCACGGGACCGTCCCACTTGCCGGCTAACAACATTGTCGACTGCAACCCGTTTGGAACCGACTGTCGTTAGTCTTCGACTGGAAAGAATGGGGAGGCACGGGCAAAGCTAATCTCAGATGGCGCCACCATCGTTGGTGCTTGTCCATGATGGTTACTTTGAGAGATGAATTAAACTATAACCAGTAAACATGCTCGCGTCTTAAAAATCATTCAAATTCAAATTTAAAATGCTTTATCAAAATAGGCCCCAAAGGAGCACTCATGAAAGTTAAAATAAATGACTCTAACAGCGGGCCTCTGCAACATTCGATTACCCAAATCATAGACTAAACTAATGCTGTCTTTATCAGAACATCATAAATGACAAAGACACCAAAGGCCCAATCCGTGCTCAAAGTCAACAAACCTTCCAGAAACCCACCGTGCCAGTTCCAAATTGGTATAGAAATTGGTATCCAAATTGGTTAGATTTGAAATGGTCACTACATAACCTGGAAGAATAATCGGTTTCCAATAAGTTTTGATGAGCAATGCTAAAACGGAAACTGTTGATCAAAATTCACAGTTTCCGTTTCGTTTGGTTGTTGGAGTTCTAAAAAGAACCATGAATAATATAGTCTACAACTACCAGATAATTAGCATGTCAATGGGTAAGTTTGTTTACACAATTATTACTAACTTGCCTACTAAAAGCTAGTATGAAAGTAGTAGTGAATGCATCTCACTGACAACTGCTTCGTATTTGTCACATACCCATGTGCCCCTGCGGCATGTGAAGTTGCTGTTGCTGTGGGAAGGCGTGGTGCGCGTAGTTCTGGTGCGCCGGCGGGGCGTAGCCGAGGTTCTGAGCGTACCCCGGCGCCGGCCCGTACGCCGCGAAAGCGTCCGGCGGCGGGTAGTGTGCATTGTATGCACCGCCGTACGGCTGGTACGGAATCTGATGCCCATTGTCTGGAATCAAAGGGAACTTCTTTGAGGCAATGATCGAAGGTCAAATGTAGGTCATGAATACAGGCCGGCAGCTGGCTGTTAAAAAAATTGCTAAAATCTACAGCAGATATGTTTGGAAAAGATGTACTGCGCCCCAAACAAAATGGGATCAGGGCAAGAAGCAAAACATGGCTAGATGATTCAGTGGACGAATTGGACTGCGTTACTAACCGGAATGTGTTTGTTGGAAGGTCAGAGTAATCGAAACACAGAAGGGATGAAGGTATTGAAACAGAATAAAGGGTTTTATTCCTTTTTGAGACTCTTTCCTGTTGTTGGGGAAAGTTGGGCAAAGTGAATTTGATTAAATGTATCTGGCCTTTTTTGGGCCTGATGCGTTTGCACCCGCTGCATACGCCTTACCACATCTCCTTGTTTCTATGATATGTATACAACTAACACTAATTCATATAATTTCAGATTCAATATATAAAAAGTTGATAAACAAAAGTTGCATCAGTTTGTCTTGTTTAGCGAAGTGTACATGTCAATTCAGATAGGTGGAGCCATTTGATGTCCCACCTGTCACACTTCTGAAATAACTAATTAAAGTCATGAAAATGGCAATTTATTATTTCTTCCAATGGTGAAGGCTGGAATGAAACCTTTATGATAGGATAATAATAGCAGTTAGAAAGAAATAAGTTAAAGTTTAAGTAAAAAGGAATTAAAATTGTCTCGCCCATCACAATGAAATGATCGAAAACTAAAATCAGGAATTAATTTTGACTAGCTGTTTTGCAATGGCATTTCTGCTTTTGCTGGAGAAGAGTCTAGTGATTTAGGAACCTTCTATGGCATGTTTGTAAAAAGCTTATTGAACTCATTGGCTACATCAAATTGATTGGAAACTACTTTACTGTCAATTTATAGTTTACATTCGCAATCTTTGTTTTTACCAGTTTCTACATTAATTATTTTCCAAACGGTTTCGATTTTATTATTAGATTTTGTTATTTTATCCCTAATGTAGTTGGATTTAGCTTGCATACATAATTGTTTAAGATATTTTAATATTGACTGACATATTCGTGAAATTTTTTGTTTAGTGACCGATTTTTAATAATATAATTCGTAAATAACATCTCTACTTTTTATAGTTCTTAGTGTCCCAGTCACAGACAGTGGGCACATTCGGTTCTATGACTGTAATTCACCTAATGTATCAAACTCAGGGTTGGCAAATTCGGTTCTGAAATGTCACAAAATAGTACAATAATTAACAAATTTATATAATACTAAATTACAAAAATTATACTTTTTTAATTTGGACACTTATCTTTCAACCTAAAATGGATTTGTGATGTTGTTTTTCGCTAAAAAACATGCAAAATGTTGCTAATTTGTATGAAAAATAAAAACGTTATAAATTATTATCTAAAAACGATTAATCTCTGTGCTTTGTGCTTTTGGAATTTGACTGCTTATATTTGAGGCTATCTGTAAAAAAACTGAATGTGCATGCTTCAAACACAACACTTTGAAAAACACAGCCTTACATGCCCAAGGAATCACAGCCTTCGGTGGCTGGATAGCACAGCCTTCATTTGCTAGCATAAATACTTTATAAATTTATTTGTTTCATATCAGCTCTCGAACCACTGTGCATTGTGTTTCTGATTAACTACACACAGGGAGTTCTAGTTTATACCCAGATCAAGTATCTGATTTTTGGATGTCATTTACTATCAAAAAAAAAACAAAGCAAATAGTACTTGACCTGCTCTAAATGAATTGGGCTGACAATAATTAGGTAGGTACTTATAGAAATCAAAGCATACATACCTACACACCTAACTATATTGTGTGCAATACAAACTCCAAATTGATTTGTTTTGATTACATAGCTCAGGGACCGTCAAAAATAGGCGACAGCCCGTCTACTTGCCGACAATTAGGGTTCAATCCCCAGACAGGCTGCAGGTGGCAGTTTAGCCACTAGTTTTTAGTTAGGACACTCACCTATGTAATTGAGCGGTAAACCGTTCCCTTGGACAACACCGTGGCCCGGTTCACCATCCATCCGCAATCGCTTTTGATTCATCGCTCTTTCAGCCTCATAATTCATCTTGGTAACTAAAAATAAAAACCGCTAACATACTCAAATGCACCAAAACACTGTTCTATGTCGCTAACGCAACGAAATAACACATCGTACACATCCTAAATCCTTTCGGATTGCGACGGACGCCAACCGGACGCCAGCACAAAACACAGGTTATAATGCAAAGCAAACACAAGCGTACCTTTGTTGGTCAATGATTGTTATTGATTTTAGTTTATAGACGCACTTAGAGCGTTTTTGGCAATGATTTGGAACATAATAGAGCACAATGTTGAGTCAAATTAACTGTTGCTTGAAAAATATGCGTGAAATTAGCGGCTTAATGACAGAAAAATTGGAAAAAAACACAAGGGAAGCGGAGTTCTCTTATTTTTTTTCTCATTCTTTCATTTATTATATTTTATTTTTTATTGATAAATGGCAACATTGGGGTTGGCGATTATTCTTTTTTTTTATTTCATGTGTGTGAAAACACAGAGAAAACAAATTATTAACAACATACCCTACTAGATATAAACTTAAAATTGCATTACAACTCATGCTATTTTATCATTTATTTATATCAGAGCCATGGTACATGATGGTATCTAAATAAAACCAAGCATCTCTATTATCTAGACTTACTAGAGCCCACGCCACGACCGAGGTCCTGCGAAATAAAGAGGAACTAAAATCGCCCTATCTTTGCATTTGTTCATATTCTAGAGATTAGGTACTTCTTTCACTTGGAATACTTAATCCGTGGATGGGAAAATATCGTTGGCCTCATATTTTGCACTACTACAGCGCCGCGCCCACAGACTACTTAGAGATATTACGGCCGCGCGTAACGGACTTCAGTAGTTGCGCGGACTCTAGTAAGATTCTCTGTCTACGCTAGTAAGTCTGTCACCGCCTTGAGTAATGATATTCTGTGGTCACCTCACCACCGCCGCGCTGCCGCGCGCCTCGCGTCATTGTCATACCATGCTCCACTAACGTTTATTAAAGTAGAATTTATTTGTAACCAACATGGCAGCACTGACTGACTATAATCACTATAATAATTGCCATACATATAAAGCTTCTACCAGAATAGCAGAAATTTTTTTTTAATTTCTTTATTTATTACCTGGGAATTTGGTCAATTTTTGACTATGCCACTCCCGTAAGACAAATCACATATGTAAATTTAAAAATAAAGTTAAGCACAATAATTTGTTAGGTTCCTCCATAAAGGAACAAGTACAATTTTAGCAGTATCTTGGCCTCGTCCGATGAAGGAGAGGCCAAAAAACTGTTACACATACCAATATTAGCATCGGCTACAAGTAAACTTTGGCGTAAAGCCTCGTTTCGGATACATTCCATCAATACATGTTGGACATCTTCTATCTGGCCGCAATCAACACAGTTTGGTGTGTCGGACATCTTCATTAAAAATTTAAACTTGTTCGATGGGATGTGTCCGGATCGAAGTCTTAAAAGAGCCACTACATATTTTCTCTTAATCGGTAACATATCGAACCACGGATAACGAGGAAGTACAGTCTGGATTGTTTTATACCATATACCTTTCATCCGCGAGCGCTCATCAAAATATTCTTGCCAATTTTGTTTACATCTATCTTTAACTTTACCTAACAATTCGCTGTGTAACGGCAAACAAGAAAAATAAATTCCATCATTGATCGCTTGCTTCGCCGCTCGGTCTGCCTCCTCGTTACCCACAATACCAATATGCGAGGGTATCCACTGCAGTACTATTTTTTTCTTTAAATCCCGTAGTTTGTAAATGGAGTCTAGGATATCATAAGCTATAGGGTGGCCTCGAACAGTCGAGGTTAACCTAGCTAAATGTAAAAGTGCGCTCTTTGAGTCAGATAGGATAACAAATTGGCTGCTATCTATAGAAAAAACATAAGATAGTGATTCAGAAATAGCTATGAGTTCACTGTGCATTATTGATATGTTGGTTTCTATTTTAAATTTTGCATATAGACCTACTTGAGGATCAAAGAAAGCTGCGCCTGATCCTGTTTCATCTTTAGATCCGTCAGTAAACAGTTTATAATGTGTACTATAAATATTATTTAAATATTCCGTACAATCATTTCGTAGTTTCACTGTATTAATCTGTCTTTTAGAGCTATTGACTCCGTCTATAGTCACTGTGATATTTTCCGACAAATCAAACTTACTTATCCAGGTATTTAACAAGTGAATTTGCAGTTTACGTGACGACTGGATCTGTTGGTCCTTGAAGATGCTATTAATAGTAATTAGTAACGGTATTTTTTTTCTAGCCCAATAGGTGCAGTGGATAACGTCGCTAAGTTGTTCTATAATACTTATATTTACATCCCCCTCAATAGATTTAGACCTCAACCAAAATTTGCCAGCTAAGTACATTCTCCGGATATGCAACGGTTGAAGATACAATTCGCTCTCCATAACGTGGATTGGTGTACTCCTAATAAAACCTCCTATGATTCGCATAGCTTGGTTTTGCACTCTATCAAGCTTACTCAGATGGCTTTTAACACTCGAGTCATAAAGAAAGCTACAATAGTCGAGTCGACTTCGAATAATCGCTATATAAAGCCGTCTGAGGTGTTTAGGGTGTATTCCCCATTTTGCTCCGGCAAGTACTTTAAATACATTTAAAAATTTTAGTGTTTGATCTCGTATTTCATTGATATGTCGACCCCATTTCAAACATCTATCAAGCCACATGCCCAAATATTTAACGCTATCCACTTGTTGGATTATATTATTATTTAAATTAATGCTTATATTATGTTTCGTCCTACCCCTACTAAACAAACATATCTTAGTCTTTCGATATGAGATTCGAAGGCCTAATTCATCAATAAGATTACACAAAATTTCTAATGCACTTTGTAAATCAACCATTGCAAGTGACACGTTTTTATTTGAACAATACATAACAAAGTCGTCTGCGTACTGGGATATAAATACCTGCTTAATATTATGACAAATTTTGATTGTGGCCACGTTAAATAGGATAGGGGACAGAGGATCACCCTGAGCTATTCCTATGCCTGTTGTTCTACTAAGGACATCATTGTCATTTACGCGAATCGATAAGATTCTCTCATTAAGAAATTGCCATAGATATTTGCACAGCAGTGATCCCACCCCAATATCGTCCAAAATCTTCGTAAGACTTGTTAAGTTAACATTGTTATACGCACTGTCAATGTCTATAAAGCATCCTATAGTCGAGTAGCCTTTGGTAAAGCCAATCTGTATGCGAGAAATTAATCTACTCAAGTTGTCCATGCAAGAACGTGATCTTCTAAATCCTACAGTTCCATCAGACAAACAGTCATTTCTCTCCAGAAACCAGTCCAGTCTTCGAGTAAGTATTGTATGTAAAACTTTACAAGGACATGATAACAAGGAAATAGGTCTAATGCCCGATGCCGTTGAATTTTGATTACCTGGTTTTGGTACAGGAACTATGTTGATTTTTCTCCATTGGTGAGGAATGAAGCTTGAGGATAAAAACCTGTTATATAAAGACACTAGCGCCAATTTACCCACCTCGGGAAGGTTACTAATCATGGAAAATGATATATTATCTGCACCGGGTGCAGTATCTGATCGTTTAATACAATTATTTAGCTCCTGTACCGAAATCGGGGAGCATAATGGCTGATTATCTGAGATGAAACTCGGCATATCAGGAGACACAAAATCTGGTGTTAAACTACGTAATAGGACTTCTAACTTCTCACGATCTATGACAGTTCTGGACGATTTATAGCCCTTGAGCCATTTCATTCGTAGCCACATTTCACGTGATGAAGTAACATTGTCTATGCTTTCACAAAAGGATCGCATTGATTTAGACCTTTCACGACGAATCGAACGCTGAGAGTCTGCACCTTTTACTTGTACAACTTCCAAGTTTCTAGGGGTGGGGTTTTTTCTGAATTCTGCGAGAGCCCTGCGACGAATAGCCACTGACCGAGAAATATCTTGAGTCCAATAAGGTCTGGGGGTAAAATTTTTAGGTCTTACAGGATTTCCGTGTACTTTAGTCGTTGGAATAAATTCATCTGCAGACCTATTCATAATGTCAATCAAACTGTCGTAAGCTTTTTGATTATCTGTTGGCAGAGTGGAGTTTCTAAGTTCATCTTCTATTTTAAGTTTGTATCCTGACCAATCCCCTCTTTTAAAAAGCCTTCGTTTTTGAAAAGATGTAGACGATGTTATATCTACACTTATCTTCATCACTAGATGATCACTTCCTAAATTTTCATTTATTACTTTCCAGTTAAATTTAAGTGCGATATCTGTACTTGCTAGAGATAAATCAGGAGATGTTCTATGGACCATACCATTCACTAGCTTTATACGAGTATGACTGCCGTCATTTATAGAAACCAAATTATTGTCTAAAGCTGAGTCAACAATCTGTGTACCTCTAAGATCTGTTTTAGTCGACCAGTTAGAATGGTGGCCGTTGAAGTCACCCGCAATAATAGTTTTTTGACCTAATTGTGAGAAGAGTTGGTCCCAATCTGCCGTAGTGGTTCTAACAGACGGGGCGCAATATATCGACACAACGTTTTGTAAATCTTCACAGTTATGTACTAAGACATACATAATTTCAATCCCTGTATTAGATACACGTAAATGACATTGTTGAGCTTTAATTGACCGATGTGTCAATATCGCCACCCCACCAAATCCATCACTGCGATCTGATCTAAAAATATTATATCCACTGATGCGGAAACTTGAATCTGGGTCAAACCAAGTTTCGCTAATCATTGCAATGTGAATTTTTTCTTGGTATAATAGCAACTCAAACTCGGTGATCTTGGGTCGCAAGCTTTGCGCATTCCACTGCAGTATATTCACTGCAGTGGAATGCGCAGTATGTCCATCAGTTATTTGTGAGGTGTGACTATCCATACGCGCTTAGAAAATTTAAGCACGGCCAGTCAGAGATGTAGTGTACAACTAATGATATAACTCCTTCCAATATAATATTTATACTACTTTTTATCTTCTCTTCCCATGATAGGTCTTTTTGTAGTATTTTTTCTTTTAATTTGTTAAGTAATAGCTGCCAAGATATTTTTTCCTTCCTTCTTCCTCTTTCTTCAGTACCAAGTTGCTCATGGATAGAACTTTCACATTCACTGGGTTCTAACATAGAACCATTCAAAACATCGTCATTAGTGGTATTACAACTCTTTTTCTTATTCTTTTGTTTAGTCTTCTTCGTAGATATATTTAATTTTATTCCTTTTTCCTTGACTGCAGTCGCATATGTCTCAGATTGCACATCAGCACTATTTGTTTGAGGTAGGACTAGCTCATCATTTACTTTCTTTTTAGAATTTAACGAGGTTGCTGGAAATATATATTCAGGAGTAGGTGGCGTCGGTTTGTATATAATAAGAGCTTGTTTATAAGAACAGTTAAACTCTGACATGAGTTCGCGCAACTTCTTTTCCTTAATATATATTGGACATATTTTTGCCAGAGCCATATGCTTGCCTCCACAATTGTTGCATGTAAATGAAGTTGTTTCGCAGTTTGAATGTACACCTCCACACTTTGGACAAACCGCTTTAGTAGCTGAACACATTTTGAGTGTATGCCCGTATCTCCAGCAGTGCGAGCACTGAGTAACCGGGTGAACATATGCTGTTACGTTGACCCTTGTATCAAAGATGTAGACATGTGAGGGTAATGAACATCCTTTAAAACAGACGCGTACCGATTCACTGTTTTCCCATCGGCCGTCAAAGCTATTTTTTCGTTTTAGCCTTTTAATTCCCGTAATTGCTGTCTCACAGCCTAAACTTTCTAGAATTTCTTCGTCGGTTAGGTCTAGGTCTATGCCCTTTAAAACCCCATAAGTATGGTTTATTTCAAAAGTTTTCTGGCACCGTAATCCGTTCTCATTAAACAGTTTCGTATTTAAAAATTTCTCTGCGCTTTGCTCCTTACTAAATTGAATTAAAACTTTGAATCCATTTATGTACTTCACCCGTATAACATCTTGAATGTTTTCAGCTTTAAGACATTTTGCCAATTTAAACTGTTTAGGTAGTTTTTCCGTGCCAGTTAAACTCACCTCTATGTTTTCTTCTGGTATTCTTGTCGAGTCATCTATGTCTGTCGCTCGCGCGAACCGTTTTCCGTTCTTGCCGACTGTAGTCCATAATTCCTCCTGATCTAATCGTCGATTTCTTTTGTGCGGTCTTCTTTCTTCTAAATTAGTACTTTCTTCCATACTTTCCTCCATGTCAACTACACTCTCACAGCTCCTAGTCATCTCACTATACTGGTGCATCAAAATACTTATATCATTCGTCTTGTCTTGCACATTATCAATAGTAATATCTTCATTCATTTCGTACGAAATAGGCGCATCGTAACGTAAACAATGCACTACGCGAAGCGAGCTGCCCGAACCGGTTACAAGCGTAGAACGAACAGAACGCGTCCTGCAATCGGAAGCGCCCGCGCGCGACTGTTGAATAGCAGAAATACATCTCATTTTGTGATGCAATGATAAAACGCCTTTGCAACTATTTCTAACTTCTAATTGTAAATTGATATGTGTAGGATTTTAATTTTTTTATGGGTTTCATGCCTGAAATAAAGACATTTTATTTTTTTTATGATAAATGTTTTATTTTTAGGTTGGAATGAAAAACTGCCCAGGGTACATCAGAACTACTCTATCTAATTTAGGTGCAAGTACCTACACAATATTCTTATCTTAATTCTATGACCTAATATAAAATTCTTCAGTTAAGATAACTTTTCTATATACCTACTGAAACTACTTTTCTATATATTGGCTAGGATTACCAGCCCGTACTGAACATCACTGCAGGATCTGATATATTTAAATTTACTTTGCCTAAGCAGAGCTTTCAAGTGCTTGAAAGCTATAGGTAAAATTGTTCAAACATAAAGCAATCTAGCAACTCATCATGAATAATAATGTTATGTGCTTATCAATAAACTACATTTTCTTCATCAGCCCATTGGAACTTATTATTTTATAGAATAATAAAACTAGTATCTTTTTATAAGCTAGTACCTAATGTAAGTCTATGAAAAAGAAAATCACTCAAATGTGGTATCTGCTTGCTTTATTATAACAACTTCAAGTGACCTGTCACTTTGTCTACCACATCTTTAGGCGCCGGTCCAACTCCCAGCACAGTTATTGTATTAGGAGCTATCTGAGTTCTACCAGCATCTCTAATCATTGAAGTAATTAGACCCATTTTCTTAGCATTATCAGCAATTTGTTTAATTTCTTCTAACGAGTCTGTTTTAACTGCAACCTTTGCTTGGCCATGATATTGCCACACACTTAAGCCCTCTGGATCTTTTCTCTGTGCTTTCTCAAAAGCACCAACAGCTGCGTGACTGCACTGCGCTGCAATTTTCCCTTTGCTCATTTGCAGATCTGTTCTAACAACCAGCACCATTTTGTATTCCTGATTTGATGAAAACTGAAATGGTAAATAAAAATGCATTATAATAGCATAGTGGTCTTGATCCTCAATGTCGATGCCATCACTTCCTGTTAAATGTGTAGGTGTAGCAGGGTCAAACCTAGGATAACATCTAGAGCAGCAGATGGTGTTGATTTCTTGCATCCACTTTGCATATGTCATCTAGTGCTTGGTCTTCATGTTGAGCATCATTTAGGCACATCCTGGCCGTTGTATCAGCCCTATTCAAGGTCTAGCTTGTTTACCACATTGAGCCACAACCACTACCACTGGTGAAACATTAATCTACTGAGAGTAAAATTACTTTTAATCTAAGTGTTTGGTTATTATTACAAAACAGATATCATTACGTTTTACCATGTGTAATATTTCATGTATTAGTATGAAATAGATTAGATGTATTGTGCATATACAATACATACAAACTATATTGCAGTATTTATTTCTTGTACAGTAATCTGTACAAGAAATAAATGTTTACTGAACAAAATCAAATATTAATGCTGATTGCCAGCTTAATTCCCATTACCAATGACAATATCAATTCAGCGATATCCAGAGCCAGAGCAGTAGTCAATTTCAAAAGCGGGTTATGGGAAAGTAATCATCCAGCCCGATATCTCTATACAAAAAATCAAGAGTGCTGAAAAACCTGAAACCGAACATGTGGTGACATCTTCATAAACGTTCAGTCTTTAATCTGACATTCTAAAACAGGTTATTGGTTATGCAGGTAAATAAAGGCAAAGTTAGTAGTACATAGGTACAACTCATAGAATTACGGTTAAGTTATATCTGATGATACCTTTTTGATAGCCTTCTTGGCTTCTGACGGAGAACCGAAGAATTTTCTTAGAGCGAAAAGAGATATTCCTATACAAATGCCACAACCCAGTCCTGACAGGAACGTAATATTAAACTCCATCTTCTTTGTGGATGAAATGATGAATAATTTGACTAACTATTTATTGAAATATATTTTCTATTTATATGAACCGTAGCCAGGTACCCCAATATTTGTATTCTCAGTCCGGGATTATATTCTCTTTGTTCTCAGTCACAGACTCACAGATCAGTAATAATTATTTATCATGTATGTTCTCCACAGACTACTGAGAGGATCAGACGGATGACTTTCATAGAGAAAAAATCGCCGTAACGAGGCTCACATATAGATTTTGACAACTGCTTCGTTTTTTTTTGTATGAATGAGAATATAGTCTTTTACCTATGCAATTACATTTTTTTTCTTTTTGGGTTCAGGTATTTTTGCCATGTTAGGTACCTACTGGCTATATAGTAATATCCCTAATTAGGATTAGAATATAAAAAAACTACATAGTATATTCACTAGTTTTTTATTTGTCAATTTTGTTTTACATTTATTAAATGGGTTTTCTTGCATGCAAGGCAAACTTTTATTTCTTAACCTAAAAACATCTGTTGCTTTTAATATTCTATTGATAACACTGCACCAGTTAAAAAAAAGTTAATCGCAGATTCATATCAATAATGCATTCAGAAATAACATCACAATGTTCTCCATCACAGAGCTCCATTAGTTATCTCTTCATCAATGAATAACGTTGGATAGGCGTGGATACGCAGACAAGACCTCTGCAGTGCTTTTGTGAAAAACTTTTATTCAAAATTCTTTTCACATACAAACAGCTTGTGAAGATCTTCGAAGCTCAAGTTTCTTAAATTTTCACAATCGATTACACTGTAACCACTTTTGGAGTCTTATCTCAGTTTTTGGAAATCTATGCAAATTGACGTCCTTTCGTCTACTAGCACAATTCACAACACAGCACTTGTTGTATATAATGCTCCTTGTATTACAGCTTCACAAATTGAGAGGTAAGGTACGGAATTAAATCGACGCAAAACTTCACTCGATCAACCTTAAAACTGTAATGGCGGTTATTTACTTATTTAGGTTTGACAAATTAAGATTTGACATAAAAATCAAACATGGCGGCAATGGACTGTCATTTTCTATAATATGTGAGCCATAGACACTACGGCGAGTATATTTTGTATCAAGATTGGAACCCGATGTTCTCAGTTCTCACTTTAGAAAAGTACTCTTGTCACTTCACACTTGGTAGTAATCGGTAGTCTGTGGCACGTCTGTGGTAGTAATTGGTACCAGAAACTACAACTAATTAGTATTAATTATGTAATTAATTAGTATAAATATAAATAATAAGACACAATTAGTATAAAGTGGGTTTTATCGAGCCTCGAAACAATCGACAAAAGTTATCGAAAACGAAAAGCCAGGTCGAATCCAAAGAGAATATAGAGCTACTACAATATTTTACGATCTGCCCCCCTATTCGCTATCTTTTACATTTCTAGTGATCAACCGAGTCTGGTTGTACACCGACATTTGATGTCAACTGATTTATCATAACTTTGGTATTGCGTATCACATTGAGTGGATAACTGGTTATAGTGACTAACGGTGTCTTTCAGGACGTCACTAGCGCAACACTATGTTTTATCGACTATTATACGACTAAGTTATTTAATGCTTTTTGAGGGTTGTGCGTGGAACATTTTGAGGACATTTCATTTTAGGCGGTGTATTTAAGATAAAGTGGCGGTAAAATAAAATCACAGACTATACTATAACTATGTATGGTAAAATATATGTAAACTCTTTGGGTAAAATTCATAGTAATTTCATTACGTAGGTAATCTTCATTCCATTCGAGCAACATTCGATTAATTACTGTTTAAAAGTTAGTTCAATATTAGTGGTGATAGTAAATAAAGTAAGTAGGTTATGATACCGCATTAATAAAGGAGGCAAATTAAAAACTCATACAAATAAATAAAATTGAAGTGTCTGTTTGTAATATCAAAATAACAGCTTTTTACCAAATGCATATGAAAGTATATACGGTACCTACAACAAATTAACTATTTTCTAAAATTTTTGTCTGTCTGTCTGTTTGTTCCGGGTAATCTCCGAAATGGTTGGACCGATTTCGACCTGACTTTCGATGGCAGATAGCTGATGTTACAAGGAGTAACTTAGGCTACGTGAACGAAGCCGCGGGACACAGCTAATATTGTGTAAAATTATTTTTTATACTATTGGATAACGAGACGAGCGGGTTCTTTGCCTGATGGTAAGCATAACGGCGGCCCATAACAATTACAGTGCCACTCACACTTTGAAACACTAAGACCTGCGCAGCACTGCAGTACACTCGTTACCCTGAGACATTAGGTATTAATTCTCAGCATAAGCCACTGAATTTCACTGGCTACTTTGTTCATCAAAAGGGAACACAGTAATGCTTGCACATTACTGCTTGGTGGCAGACTTCACGAGCATAGTAGTGGTACCAACCCAGACGGACACTCGCAGAAGACTTAGCCCTACCATCTAATCATAAAATATATAATAATAAATACTCCAGCATCACAATCACAACAAAATCGTTGTTGTCGATCGACGGTGTTAATCACTCGAATTTATAAAACACTGCTTTTGGGTAGTGTCTATCACAAACCTCGGTGATTATCAAATTTGATGTCCACTATGCTTACATAATCGCAATTTTAAACTATCGATACAGAAACATCTGTCAAAATGAGTTATGGTGACTAACAAGTGACTAACCGCGAAACTCGGTGCTCATGACGTCATCCAAGTTGATAACTGAGGTTAGCCAATACGAAACTAGCTGTTTGACAGTTCATCGTTGTACACTTTGCCAAGTGATCATCACTTTGAGTTGTCAACCGAGATACGGAATAGCCCTGCAGACTTCGGTACTCGCAACATTCGATAAATTTATCGAGTTTTACTGTTCGACAAAATCGAACTGACTTCCGTACTTGCGCCGCTGTAAAATATGTAGGTAGTATTATAAAACCGATGCCAATCGCTTTGTTGTTGCCAAAGAGAATATAATTTGTTGCTAAGCAGTGCAAACCAAAGAGAATATAACGCAAACATTGATTGATTTTGGTTTGATTTGTTTCATCGTGATCAAATTGTGATATTGCGTTTATTGCAACATATTTTTACATTTCAAACAAAATCAGGAACACGTAATTTCATATTTTCATTATCATGAAAAAAACTACAAAAGATTTAGCACCTATTGCCATACCCCATGGACCACCAGTGGAGTGCACGGCGGAGTATTTTAAATCGATGATGGAAAGCGCCTCTATGGTGAAGTAAGTATAAAATGCAAATCACCGATACTCCGCCGTCGAGTTTCTTGCCCTTCTCGATGGTGTAGGCTTTGGAACGAGGCAACGAGAGTCACACAAACCACACACACACATACACGAAATTCGTTGAGCACGGCATCTCGGGCCCGCCACGCGCCGGTTGCACTCGTGCGCCGCGCGCCGGGGCTATTCCACCAAACTATTAAGAGATACTACGGCTATTCGCTCCCGATCTTCCCTTTCTCACGGCGACGGCCGCGGCCCAAGCCGAGGTCCGTAACGACGTGGTTCGATCGCACGTGCTGCCCTTGCGTTACCATGACCGTCGGATGTAAGTGCATCCGACGTCCCGAACCATTACTAGGAATGGCCGGGAATGGTCCCCCTGTGTGGTGAAAATGGGGACGTTACCTACCCCGAGAAGAGTCCGAAGGGACAATGGCAGACGGGACATGGTGATTGTGAAAACGGGCCCGCCGCGCCGCGTCCCCGTCATCAGCTGCAGCCGAAGCTGAAAATCGTGAGTTCAGGTTTAGTGGGTATTGGCCGGTGGCGGAAGCCGCTGCCTTATCAGCTAACAATCTCGTGTTCATTTTCAATACCAGACCGATTAAAACCAGCGGTCACTAGTCTTCGTGTCAGGATTGCCAACACGAATCAATAAAAAAAATAAAAACGTTAAAAAATGGAAAAGTGACGTTTTGTTCGCCTACTCCTCAAGTGCAAGTGCCCTATCCTCAGAAAGTATCCAGTATGGGATATAGCCCGGCCGACGCCCCAGGTGTTGATGGAGCAGGCGCGCCGCGACCTCATGGCGGCCGACGAGGAACTCGCCGTGAAACGCACGGAGGAGGCCGAGAACAGGAAAGTCATGGACGCCAAGTGGAACGACCTGAGGAACAAAGAAACATTGCTTAAGGAGTCGTTCATTAGCTTCAATAAGGTAATCCATAAATGTAGGATATTAAAACTTCGAACACACTGTGCACCGGGCACAGTGCACAATACCGTTTTCAAACATCTCTTCGAAGTTTTAATATCCTTTCAATGTGCAGTGTGCACTGTTTGTTTGATGAGCGAAGTAGTCAGTAAAAATTCGCATCTTCTCACCTTGCAGATGCTCTACGAACCGAATGACAGAGACATTCACGAGTCGTTTATTAATATTTTCACCTCACAAGCTCGGAAAAGTCTTGTTTATCATTCGAAATATGCGCGCAAAAGGACTTTTTAATCGCTAGCGCGGAAAAGTCGCTTTTGCGGGCAGAAATTCAAAATGTTTCCTCGCTGTACTAAGTTGAAAAATTGGTGTTTCGCTCGGCAGCAAAATTAGTTTGCGTCTCATACCTTTGAAACCCATCGTTACGTACAGGATTCTATTAGAATCCTTCGATTCCTCGGGTTTCAATACAAGTAAGTACTCGCACGAAATAACTTTGCAGTCTTGCGTAACATATAACTATTTCCCGTCAGTTTATAAGAGAGAACCAAGAGAAACGTGACCGCGCCGAGCGCAAGATGGTGGCCGACACCGAGGTCCTGGAGCGGAAGACCAAGGAGACCGAGGCCATGCGGTGCCGCGTGCTCGAGATGGAGCAAGTCAAGGAGATGATGGAGAGGCAGGTCAAGGACTACACCATCTATGAAGTGAGTAGGCATCAACGCAAACTTGCAAGTCTATCAGTCTTCTACAGGGTACATTTTGAGAGTGCGCGACAGAGTTACACAACTTGATTCCAGCATCTCCACCTTACCGACGGACGACTAGAGGCACGGCACTGCGTCACCTGTATATGGTTGATATCCCTCCTGTCCGTACCAAGCGTTTTGCTTCAACCTTCATTATACGGACGGCTAAGAAGTGGAAATATTTGCCTGTCTCTGTGTTTCCCAATATCTATAATTTGGGAGTTTTCAAGAAGAGAGTGAACAGGTTTGTTCTAGGCAAGCGTGCTACATCATCGACCGCATCGTCGCTTAACATCAGGTGAGATCGTGGTCAAACGTAAGGTTATTGCATTTAAAAAAAAATTTGTGGTACAGAGGAAGTTATAAGTCAGCGAAGTGTTTGGGCTAATGAGACTTGATACCTAATGTCTCACGGTAGTATCGAGCGCAATGCAGTGCCGCGCAGGCATTTTGTTTCAAAGTCCTACTGCGCCGTTATATCTTCATCATCCATCAAGCATCAAGGAAATCATCAACCATCAAGGAAATCATCAACCATCAGCCATCAAGGAAATAACCAGCTCGTCTCGTTATCTAATAGCATAAAAGTGAAAAAAAAACATCTCGATCCTTGTATCCTTCGCTGATCTCGTATCCAACATAGTCCCTCGAATTATATTTCCTTTTTTCACATGTTGCGTAATCTACTATTTCACAGCGTTGGCTCATTTCCAGGACTACCTGATGGCTGTCGTCCACAATTACCCTGAGTTCAAGCAGCCATTGGATGTGTTAAATAGATATGAAGCTCTAGGTAATAACCGCGCAGGATGTCCACTGCTAATTACTATACTGTTCGTAGGTTGATGGTATGGCATTTCATAACGCCGGCGCCACACGTTGGCTCCAACGTCAGTCCTAATGCTACTCGTCCAACCTGTGGATCTAGAAAATAACACCAGCTCCAACGTTGGCGCGAGCGTTCGTAGTACTGTGGACGAGTGGCATTGGGGACAACGTGTGGAGCTGGGGTAACGCTCACCTGGCAAGTTGAAAATTTGACGGCTAACACCTATCCGTGTGTTCCGTTCCGGCGAGGCAGATAGACAGACAAAAATTTAAAAAATGTTTATTTTGTAATATATACCGTATGTACCGTATGCATTTAGTATAAATAAATAATAATAAATAAATAAATGCTTACACTCATACCCCCGCACTAGGATTCCCTGTGTCGCAGATGGCATCGACACACAGATACACATCACAAACATCCAAGACCTTACTTTATGCTTACACAAAATCTGCCCCGGCTGGGAATCGAACCCGGGACCCCTCGTTTTGCAGGCAGGGTTACTACCAACTTAGCTACGGAGCCGTATAAAACTGTTATTTTAATATTACAAACAGACACTTCAATTTAATTATTTGTATAGACGAGGAACGTAGTTGGTGACATTAGTGGCCCTATATTATGAAACTACATACCAGAAGTTTCCTAGGGTACCGAGGCCACTGCTATGCATTATTAGGTCCTACTTGAAATTGAATTGTGTTTCAAAGTTCTGTGTGGAACTGTATTTATTGTGTTGTGCTTACCATACAGCAAACGATCTCGTCTTGTTATCCAGTAGGTAGCGTATTAACTTTCAGCTGCTGCTAAAAACACTCTGGCTGAGCGTCAGGAGAGAGACCTGGAGATGCTGGAGAACGCTCGCCAGGAGATCGCGTCTCTCACTGAAGAGAAGAAGCTTTTCATCATGGGGCTGAACAACACGCTTGCTAACTTGAGGGTGAGAATTTATTGTCATCTTTCGGCACGCTTCCATTCCCATTATCTATGGTTCTGTGCCGTACTTACAGAGCGGTTTAGCGGAATGGTGAAAAAAAAATGTATGAAAAACGGAGACGTATTTTGAATATATTTAATATTTTGAAAGATATTGAGATTGATACTAATTTTAATTAATTAATTAAACACGAATATTGCACACCTCCAAATGAGGTGTGCAGTATATGGAACACCTACCGTCGTTTTTTTTTCTACATACACTCTTTTCGATACATTATTTGAAATTGAAATTTGGATTCAATTTTGAATTTGAGTTTAATTTTGAATTTGAATTGAATTGAATTTGAATTGAAATTGAATTGAATTTGAATTCTTGCAAGTACTCTATTTCCAGTGGCGCTACGACAAAGTGCGCAACCGCGTCATCAAGTGGGAGCTAGCTCTCAACCGGCTCAAGGAGACGGCTGCCAGCCGGCACGTGGAGCTGTGCCACGTGCGGGCCGCCATCTGGAGCCTGTACGTGAAGATCTGCCGCCAGAAGGGGCTGCCCGTGGACGTCGCGGCCACGGACTTTGAGCAGCAGCTGGTGGTCATTATGAGAGCGCTGCTGGAACTGAGGCGGATCTACAGGATCGCGCAGAAGAAATCTAAGGAGAAGTGAGTGCTGTACTTTTTGTTTCGTGTTTTGTCAACAGTGCTTTGTCAAAGTGTTCTTTTTAGTGGATGAGCTTGGTTCCGATGGCGAGATGTTCGGTGATAGAACCGCGACTGTGGGATGAGATGAAAAGGCTCGTCAGAGCATTCCTGTTTGTAAATTCGGTAGAATAGTAGGTATACAGCAGAGCGAACCAACGTCTTTCGGTTCTGCGGCGCGAGTACGGATCTTTTCGATAAATTAAATTCGATAAAATTGACAGTTAAAATCGATAAAACCCACTTTATCGATTTTAACTGTTCACTTTTTCGATAAAGTGGGTTTTATCGATTTTAACTATCAATTTTATCGAATTTTATTTATCGAAAAGATCCGTACTCGCGCCGCCGGTCTGTGAGTTTGGGGTAGTCGAAAATTAAAGTGTGTAACAGCAGTAACAGCAGTGGACGTCTTCCGGCTGATGATGATGAAAATTAAACAACTAGGTATCTTAATTAAAATCGATTCTGTTTTCACTTTCCCATCACGCTATTTGACCACATGTGATTTAAATTTTTTTTATCCTATTGGATAACTAGACTGATCGTTTGCATGATGGTAAGCATAACGCTGGTCCATAACAATTGCAGTGTGTACCATTTACACAAAATAAAATGAAGGCCTGTGCGGCACTGCAGTGCGCTCGTTACCCTGAGACATCAGGGCGTCACTGGCTACTTTGCTCATCAAACCGGAACACAGTAAAATGCTTGCACTATAAAACTGCTTGGGCGGTAGACTAGCCGAGCAATGCGGTGGTACCCAACCAGGATATGAGCAGAAAAGTTAGGCCTACTGCTACCTGGTAATGATATCTACGACTGATTGTATTTTTTACAGGGATGCGGAGTCGATGCAAACACAATAAAAACTGGATCTTATAAAACCTGCAAAGAAGTTTAGGATTCTTACCGCTGATGCCAATTTAGATTATTGTTGTTTTTATGGTTTTAACATAATCCTATCCAGCTAAATAATTTATCTAGTATACATTTGTAAAAACTATAAAGGTTGTTTTATTTATCATTAAATTCATCCACTGCGGAGTAATAATACTTAGGTATCGTATTTTGCAAGCTATTTTTTTCTGTTTTGTGTAAGACGTTCAATACCGTAAGACGATAATCATATCGTAAGAGTAACGTTATTGAGGTTACAGAGGTTTTGTATCAAAACCACGTAAAAAAAAACGTGATTGACTAACCTAACCCTACAGTGCTTAGAGGTATTGAACGTCTCGCACGATAATCACGTTACTCTTACGATAATCATATCGTAAGAGTAACGTCATCAGGCAAGATTTTAGGAAACCAAAACTCTTCACCTACTTTTTTCTAAAATTTCAATATAGGGTACGGACTATTGACAAATAAAATCAAATAATTTCCTACTAAGTATCGACAACGATTGTAGAATAACTTTGTCTAGGCACCTTATAAGGGATCACGACCCGTCCACCCGCTGGACTTTCCCACTGGTGGACACGGGTTATTCAGGTTTCCTTCTCCACCCACTGTGCTAGAGTGTTCTGAAAAAATAGTACCTACTATTGTTTCTGTACGTTACGCAGTGTGCTACGTAGTGCTACGTCAGCTGTTTGTAGGACTGAGCGCCTTCCGCGCTCTGCCACTATTAGGCGACACTGCAAAGTTCTTCATAACACATGTATCCCCGGTGTCTTGAACGAATTTGACGGACGGAAGTAACCAGCGATTAGGTACTAATTAAAATCAAATTAAAGGGTTAATTAGAAAAGCAGAGTTGGAACTAGTTCGACGTCGATCGCATGTTGTTCTTCCATAGTTAATTAGTCAGAAACAATTAAATTGGCAAAGTTTTCCAACATTGCTTGTTATATGGTAAGGCCCCTTTAGAATGGGCTAGGGATTATCACTAAATACAAAAAAAATGGGTTATTAGACAAGTCTAACAAAATGCACTGGTGGTAGGACTAACTCATCTGCAAGTGTCCGTTAGGGTTGATACCGCCGCTTTGCTCGTGTAGTCTGCCGCCAAGCAGTAATATGCATTACATGGCATTACAGTGTTCCGGTCTGATATGCAGGCTTCTTCAGTGAAATTACTGAGTTTATGAGGCTTAGGTAATATTTTCATAGCGGCCCGTTACAGGCAATGAATGAATGAATGAATAGATAAGCATCAATCACGGACCACGCGAAAAGCATGGAAAAACCACGATCACCGCTTGACTCATTTCTGTACTGTCTAAGGTGGTGATTGTGGTGGTGGTGGTGGTGTGCATAAGCGTGTAAGGTGGGGTAACTGCCCCACTCAGAGTCATTTAATGGTTACGTAGATTTACAAAAGAAATCTACACTAGTAATCATTAAGAGACTTGCAGCAGTTAATGTCTCAGGGTAACGAGCGCAGTGCGGTGCAGCGAAGGACTTTTGGTTTCAAAATTCTGGATGGTACAAAATACCTACCATCAAACAAACGTTACAAGGGTGCAAAACGTAAAAGCCACAATCGCGGCTAGTAATGAAGTGTGCAAACCTGTTTATACCACGAAAAGGTATATAAGGACTCTCCCGAACACACTCCTTAACGAATACAAAATGAAGGCAAAAGAAACCACAATCAACACAGAGAAAATGCCGGACTTCTTGCATTATATCCAGTTACCTTTAAAACTGGCAGCTTGCTGGGACTGGTTCCCAAATCCACAAAAAACGAACCAATCTATCGTCAACTACATGTACCTAAGCGTAGTTCTGTTCATGATATCAAAGATGGCTCACGGCCTGGTAGTCCACGTCTACACAGAGTGGTTGAATATTATGTCTAGTTTGGACGAAATCGCTGATTCTTTGCCTCTCCTCGTCTCCTTGGCCATTATTTCTTACTATGCCATTTATAAAAAGGATCTGTATGAGTTGATGGATTTTATGAATGAAAAATTCAAGTATCACTCGGCCAAAGGGCTTACGAATATGACCATGATGCAGAGTTACAATACGGCCAAGAAATTTGCGGGGATCTATACAGCGTGCACGATGTTCAGTGTTACGATGTACGCGACGATGCCTGTTATTGTTCATTGTAAGTTCAAATTCAAATTCATTTATTGACACAATTTAAATTATACATAGTAACAGCAATATTTTAGACAAATATTATAAGAAACAAAATATGTAAATAATACTTAGTTGCTGAGCCTCAGATGCCTAAGCTAGGCGTATACCTGTGTTATAGGCATCTGCGCTTCCACCATACAATTATAGACTATAAAGTTTTACCTATTTCGTTTATTTGCATCAATTTAATATAGGTATGTACTCTTTGCAATTTATAATTTAAAAGTTATGATTAATAGATAGTTGCACTAATTATAATCATTAGTGTCCATCAGCTTAATTTATTACTTAAATTATTATGAATATAGTGATTAAAATTATGAAGGTATGTGTATTTTAATATTGTGTGTTAATGTTGTGTGTGAGGGTAGGGAATGAAAGTGTTATGAGTGTATGTATGCATGTGAGTAATGAAGTGTTGTGTGGGTTTGAACGGGGATCAATATTTATTATTTCACCACTGTTAGCAGATTCTCAGTTTGGTCATAATTATATGTCATTAATTGAGATGTAAGTCCGTTCTTTTTGTTACTTTCGATGATGTATCTACTATTATCACGCAAGTTCCTTTTTATAGTACGCAGAGAGGACTGAATGCCCCTGCTTCCATACTTCTTTGTCGTCATCAACCTTTTTATAGTAGAACATTTGTGCTGATCTCGTGATACCTGCTTACCTTACCTACCATCCTTTATGTCTTGATGTGATGGAGGAACTTGATACCTATGGATGATAAACGCTAAATCTAGAATCAACTGACTTGCAAGTGCACCTATTGGAACACACCGGCTTGGTGTCGGAGTTTATCTTGAAGTTGTCAGCCAATCGAGGACCAGAAAGTGCCCTCTACTACCATGGTATGTGAAGTTGCATCATGATCTTAATCTCAATGTAGAATTCTAAGCATCGAGTATCGTGCAGATCAGATGCCGTCACGACTACCAATGCTATCACTGCCAACACAATCGAATCAATAAAGAGTTTTTCTATTGTATTATTATAGGGTGGACCAAAGAGCCCGTTCAAAGCTGGGTCTACATAGATGTCAATCAAGCTCCGTACTTTCTACTCGTGTTCCTGCATTCTCTTCTCGCGCAGTGGTTTGTCGGTCTGGCCATGGGACAATTCGGTAAACCAATGAGTATAATTATTAATATGAACCCATCTTTAGCCAGCCTAGAGTTAGCTACAGGACATAGGAGTCATTTAGTACTCCGCTCACTTATCAGTATAAACACGATCACGAAAAAATTAAAAATTTATTTATTTGATAGACGTGGCATTAGAAAATAAAAATAAGAAAAGGAACCCAAATAGCTCACTAACTTAGAAACTAATTTATTTATTTTCGGAATAAACATCGTTTCTTCTTTCACTTCCGATGTTTCAGGGGTATTTTTCGCTGCGAACTCCATTTTGATCTGCGGGCAGTTGGATCTTCTCTGCTGCAGCCTTCGCAATGTGCGCTTCACGGCCGCGCTGAAGGCGGGAGTCCACCACTCGGCGCTGGTGGCTACTCACGCAGACGTCCAGCTGGACGAACAGCATAGCTATGTCTACAGCGACGCTGAGATGACGGACTCGAACTATCATTACGATCAAAGATTGGTAAATTTGATTTTTGTTGAGTTCCATTATATTGTATTTTATAAATGTAAGTTCAATAAATACTTATAGGTACAGATACTGCGCCGAACCCATGGAAAATGGGGCCCACAAGTGCAGCAAAGGAGGTTTGTAACTACTAATTGATGAGCTTTTAAAATTCTTCCCCGCCAATAGTGAACCGCCATGACAAAAATGTTAAAGGAATACGTGAACCGTGTTAAATAAATAATCTAGATTGTATTCTGATTGCAGGTGTCTGATTTTACAGAAACGACTTTGAAATTTGGTAAGTTCGTACCTACCTACTTTTTTTTCTATTTGATAACGAGACGAGCTGGTCGTTTGCCTGATGATAAGCACAATGCTGGCCCATAACAATTGCAGTAGGTACCACTCAGAACTTTGAAACACAAAGACCACTTCGGTGGTATTTGAAAATTACGGCGTCAATCAGTGCTTTGAAGTCCTGCGCGGCTCTGTATCTAGGTACCTCTAATCACCCTGAGAAAACAGCTCTCACGTATCACAGCCACTTTTTCACTTTCAACTGGAACTCGGTAATGCTTGCACATTTAGTGGCAAATAAAACGAGCAAACGCGTTCAATTTACAGATCTCTACGACTCTGAGTACGATGAGGCTACAGCATCCGCTCTCCGTGACTGCGCGCATCTCTGCCAAGTGATCAATACGTACAAGCAGATGTTCGAGGAGTTTGTCTCGCCGCTGCTGGTGCTGAGGGTGGTCCAGGTCACGCTGTACCTCTGCATGTTGCTTTATGCCGCTACTTTGGTAAGATCTGTAAAGAATTCGTGTAGTATGCCGCTGTAGGGTTCCGGTTTGGTAAAGAAAGTAGTAAAATTACTGGACATGTGCCAGCTATGAGACCTGTGGCCAGCCTTCTGTGTATTCAAGTTTTGTGTCTGAGGCCTGAGGATTAATTTAATAACTTATTTATTTGTTTCAGAAATTCGACATGATTACAGTCGAGTACCTGGCCGCGGTGGCTTTGGATATCTTTGTGTACTGCTATTATGGAAACCGGATTATATTACAGGTATAACCGGGCCTTATACATTACTTATCCACCAAGCCGCACTGGGCCCGCGTATCTGCGGCGCAAGTACGGATCTTTTCGATCAATAAAATTTGATAATATTGACAGTTCAAATCGAGAAAACCCACTTTATCGATTTGAACTGTCAATTTTATCGACCCGAATAGATCCGTACTTGCGCCGCTGTTTCTACTATGTCATCGTGTCCTGGAGTACCCATACACTAGCGTTCCAAGTAAACGCTCCGCGCATCGTCGTGCGTTTTCGAGCGCACAGACGGTCATTCCGTTCCGAGCGCGCTATCGCTTCATTTTGCAGTCATTCTGCGTCTCGAATACTGCCAACTGAGCGCGAAATGGATCGTCATATCGGCCACACTTGATGAGTTGGAACGTTTGGAGGTCCAATATTCCTACTTATCTCTCACGTAGGTAATCACAGAACGTAATAATAACGTAATCCATCTGAGATTCACAAACATGGGCGGTTTTTGGGACGTTGGCGCGGAATGTTGTGGATTGGAGTGTTTTTTTATTTATTTATTGCATATGGGCTTGCGTTTGACCGCTGTCTCATCTGATGTTAAGCGATGACGCGGTCGACGATGTAGCGCGCTTGCCCAGAAGATACCTGTTCACTAGTCTATTGAAGACTCCCTGATTGTAATGTTGAGGAAAAACAGATGTCGGCAATGAGTATAATAATATGAGCGCTCGTGTATGGAGGCTCTTTTGTGCAGGCAGATCGCGTCTCCACAGCGGCGTACCAGAGCTCGTGGCCCACGATGGGCGTGAAGCCACGTCGCTTGCTCTTAAACCTGCTCGTGGCCAACCTGCGGCCCGTGGTCGTGCGAGCCGGCCGCTTCCTGCCCATGGACCTGCATACCTTCGTCGTGGTGAGAGTCAGGGCCCTAATTAAACAAATGGTTAGAAATGACAGTGGTTTCGCCGCAAAATGCACAATTTACGTTCGTTATTTTATGGCAGAATCGTTCTGATACGGTCGCCTATGACGATGGCGGTCATCAATAAAATATTGTTATGCTCTTCATCAGTGATCATTTTGCGACAACACCATTGTCATTTTTAAACCATTTTTTCAGTAGAATAGCCCTTACGTTATTTAGTCTTTGTACTATTATTAATTCAAAAGTTTTATTCATAATACCTTATAATAAAATTACCTAAACTAGTAGTGTAAAATGTACTTATGCAGAGGGCAGTTTTTTTTATAGAATAGGACCAAGGCCATAAAATGGCCCGTAGTTCTACTATACCGTATAATAGGACTACGGGCAATGCTCATTGCTCATAATCCTACTAACCTTATCTTTTTTGCCCATGGTCCAACGACCCTTACATATATGCAAAAATTTGCATATATGTAATAATTACATGGTCGTACTAATAGTAGTACGACTATGCTGTAGGACCACGGGAATGAATCCTGTTTGGTCCATCCAAAGGTTGATTGAAAGAGGTCGCTGTCACCGCTATAATTTGCCTACCTGTTTTTCTTTTTTTTTTCAGATAATCAAAACATCGTTTTCCTACTACACCCTGCTCGTAAACGTAAACGAAAAATAAAAACAATAAAATAATTTCAGTCATTGTACATACTCTACTATAAAGTAAAGCTAGCTATTTCTTTTGACCATTTCAATTCAATCGAATCGGCTATAGATCATAATTATAATAGTCCTGAACTTTGCAGTTTTCTGTCACAATTTTATCCAATAAAATATATATTTTTTTTTAATGGGCTTGGTAATATGCTATTGTCGTTTGTAGACAACGACTCTACTGGTAGTGCGGCTGGCAGAGACAAAATATAGTTTAAACACTGTTTATTCATAGACCCAAAGTGCATAAAACTAACGTAGGGTAGATCTAGAATTACTACAAAATAAAAGTCTCAAATTGTAAGAAGTATTTTATTAAAGAAATTAATATACAATTCTCCTCATACATAATAGATCATTGATTCATTATTGTTCGGCAGTCGGCCGCGGATCAGTCGAACACATACAACAGCAATAAAAAAAAACGAGTCTAACCGTTGTCTTACGCATCCTTTGGGTAAGCGTTATACAGTACAAATAGGCATGTTCAAGGACAATTTCTCCCACTAGAGGGCGCTCGAACCACTGAACTAACTGTACTTACAAGTTGTTTATAAAACTGGTTACTTTATCAGTGAAAGCTCGAGGAATAATGACGATTTTAATAATTTGTCAAAAGGGTTAAAGATTTTGCAAATAACGCAAAACATTACGATTGCCAATCATGGCGCGCCGGCGCCTCCTTATAAACAATTACAAATATCAAAATCGTCCATCGGTTACAAAAAATAAAGCCAAAATGACAGTTTCATAAAGCGCAATTTGTTGCATATTTCGAAACCTAGATGGCGCTGTAATAAACTAACTCATTACCGAAAGACTGATCATAAACTTATTATAAACATATATGGGGGCTCGATCGTCTTTCTCTAAAGATGTTTTAACCACAATCGGCTACGCAAGACATAAAAACGCACAAAAAGCAATCTACGTTTCTCTATCGCCCGACCACAACGAAGGGGGACGGTACAATGTTATTACTATTTGTTTCATTTTGTTCATTCACCAACTACGCTGTTTACAATATTTATGCTTACTACTTATAATTATAAACGAGTTATTCATACCAAATTACATTTTTGTCATCGTTATAATTTAACTGCGAACCGTCGCGCGGTCTCAACATTCACTATCCGATACATCATAATATTCAAAAATGTTTTTTTACCTTTAGTATTAGGTAAGCGTTATAATCGAGTCATCGGTAGAGATGAGAGTAAATAACTAACCTCGGTAACAGGAAAGAGAAACTGTTATTATCACAATTATGTTAAGCGCCATTTATCGCGCTGTACATTTAACTTTCCTATACACGTAGCCTCGGAAACAGGAAAGAGAAACTGTTAGGATCACAATTATGTTTAGCGCCATCTATCGCGCTGTACACTCAACTTTCCTTAACAATTTACATGATAAATCACTGTAGAAATAAATGCAACTGACTAGTCGCAAGCCGTCACTGATGTATCACATGAGAATTGAGACCGTGCGGTACCTTACACAATAACCGACGTATATCGACAACAAGCATACACAGGAGAACATTCATACATCCAGCACTTTGTACCGAGACATCATTCCGTATGTTAGCGAGTGGGACGACACGCGAGGCGAAGCAATGTTGGAAGTATTTAACTCCTATCAGAGACTATAGACGTTGCTGGTTTTGCGGCCGAGCTTAATTCAAATAAGTTTTTAGCCAATAGAGGGCGCTTTTAGAAGCTAAAACATGTCTCGAGCTCCGTTCGAATAGTACAATCGATCCAGCCTAAAACGGCATGAAATTTGGCAGAATCTAAAGATAGATTGATTATTACTGTTGATGTAGCTATTCGGTTGGATACTAAGTTATGTTTTAAAGGATTCGGTAGCATTGTACTTTGGCTAGCATAGGGCTGACCAGCCTCATTCTTATATGGTCAGGAAGTTCATGATTTATCTATCATAGAAGAAAATAGCCGATAGTTATAAAATTCCATTGCATTGCTTCGCCTTGCCAGATTGCCAGCGCCACTCTTACACCCGCAGTGATTACCCATAGCTGATACTAAAACTGCCGCAACGGATTAAAAATAATAAATTACTAAGTGCAACACTGGCAGTTTTAAATCTAAATTACGAAAATTTACAATGAACATTTGATACAACTAACGATTCGCTAGTGGGACGATTATTTAAGAAATATGAGTGTTACCATACATAAAGAAACGGTAGAGTACTAATTTTTATGCATGGCAATACCAAAATTAAGAACTATCGTTAGCGAAATCGCTCCTTTTTTTGGGTGATCAAGTTGCTTGAATACGGCAACTTTCTCAATTTCTGCACGAACTCTTCAGCATGATTTCAAATTTGTCTAAATTTACCTTTTTATGTTTAATCTGTACTCAAGCGAATACAAAGCGACCGTTCTTATTTTGGGTAGTATGATTTACGTGTCCAATCAACCTTCTGTAAAAGGCAAGTAAAACTTTACAGGCTACAAGAATTTCCTTTCATCTGTGCATTTATTGCATGACAACACTTACAATATGCTGTGACCAATCGGAAATTAAGCAACGCAGGAAAATGCGATTGCATTCGCGAAAAATGCGTAATGCACGGTAAAAATAATACTTGATTGCTACAATTTCATAATCAATAAACTCATACAAAAACATGGAAGCAAGTAGTCCATTTAAAAAAACAAGTTTTTGAACGAAGCGTTCTACAGACAGATGGCAACACTGTCGAATGTAAATTTCGGAAGCGCCTACAGCATCTTCACTATACAGCCTAAATAGTTACGATTATAAATGGAGATAGGTATTATCTGGCTAATCGTTACAAAATTCTATTTTATTTAATTACTATAATTATAAGAACTGTCAAAAAGTACACTTCGTTTCAGAAGCGGTCGATCGAATCCCCATTTACTCCACGAACTATCCAAACAACAACCTCACGCGAAATATATCTGCGATTCTTGACAATTAAGGGCCGATCTTTCAATTTCACGTTAACGAACTGATTGCTATTGATTCAATAAATATTTGTAGTTTTTTGGGTCTTACATTTCAAAATTAATGGACCGTTAGCTAACTATAGTCTTTTTCAAATAGGAAGGCACCTGACACCCATTCGAAATGTCAGCTGTCAAACATGCATTGTCAATTTTAAGGATGTGCCGCACCTAGGTATATTCGATTTTTTAACTACCGATTATCATCGACTTTAGGTACTTATCGAACAATTTTTGTATCTATTTCTAAGTGTTTTGTGAACAACTATCTATCTATAAGTCCTACTAATGAGTTTCAGACGAATCCTAAAGAAATTTAAAAAGAAACAGTGATAGGTAGCAAAATGCGGATGCGTAAAATAAATCTTTTGAAAGAAAAGAAATTTATCATTTTGTTTTACACAAGATTTTTATCACTCCTATTAATCTTTAAATCACACTAATAATACAAATTTGATTTGAACATAGCATGTGAATTAAACAGTAATAATAATTATTGATCATCGTCATTATGTGTCTTCTAAGTTTGTTGAATAATTATTGTTATCCCTACTCTTCCAAAAGAAAAAGAGAATATTATATGAAGGATAACATTATGAATAAGATTTAATTCTACGTTGCGTCTACGTCAAATGTATCTACATCCGTGTGTGTTGTTTTTTCGTTCGGCGTGGACCATGTTATTTTCCATGCCTGACTGCCTATATATAAAATACGTAGTAGTACATACGTATTCGATAGCAAAATGGAACAGCGCCTCTTTGAAAAGTAAGTTCATTACAAATTTTCCTATTGTTTATTATGTTTGGGTACAGATTAACGACGGCCCTTTCATAAATCAAGTCGATTAATATGTTTTGTTTTCGATATTTTCCAATTCAAACAATAATCGATTTCCCACCCCTACTGTCATGCCGTCAAGATCGGCAGTAGTACGTAACATTACAAGTTATAACGAATTTAATATTGATTATATTGAAAAGTGAACGCGAACATTTATACGCAAGTTAATAACCTTTATTCTATTTATTGTGTCTTTTGCCGTTTATTTTAGTAGTTTTTCTTGTAAGTTTGCTTAATGTTTTCACTGCTAAATAGAAAATATTTCGGCCATTGGTGTGACGTCACAGGAAATGTTTACGTAGTATTTTACGTTCTATGTACCTGTCACAGATGTCAGGTGACAGGTGTCAGGTGCCTTCCTATTTGAAAAAGACTATAAGGTTTAGTTCTTTAGAATGCCATTAATTTATTTACGTTTGTCTTCACCACAGATGATTAAGGGAATCTAACAGGACGTTATCTGACTATTAAAAGATCGGCCCTTAATCCAGAAAAGGACCGTTTACAGCAATTCCAGGGTAGTTTGGCTAAGGGTGCAATTCACCCCCAGCTGCGTTTGATTAGGCTCGTTCGAGGGAATGCGGATTGGATCGAGGGCTCAGCAAACATGTATAGGTACGCAGGTGTGGGTTCCGGCGATGCGGCGATGCGGCAGCCATGGTGGTTAACTGTAGGGCAGGAATAGACGGTCAGTTACTGGTATGGTATAAGGTTCGATGCGAATTCCGAGTGACATTCGATTTTAGTTTTGACCGCATACTTAAGCGGTAATAAGTAAGAGCGAATAATATCAACTCATATACTATATGTATACTACAATATGTGTTTTATTGTCAAATAACAGTATTTCATAGTTTATTGCCATGTTTCGTTTTTGGGGACTTTATAGTATCAAAAATGCGGTATGCTTAGTCTTCTGCCTTGAGAGTCAACATTGTTTTATACAAATATATACATCACAAAAAGTTCACTTCCAACTGGATGAGAACCTGCGTCTTCTGGCTATCCGGGCCAGACGCCTTAATCAACTAGGGGAGCAATCGATGATGACTGCGAAATTCTTGATATGATGTATTTCTTTCCGGCTTACAAGCCGTAGCTCCATCTAGCAGACCCGCTTTGTAGCGATTGCCTACTCCATTGTGATACGTTACAGTACCAATCAAATGGCGAGAGATTTTGCATTATTTAAACTTGTTTTGTCATGTTATTATTACTATAAATCTATGACTTACAGTACGAGTCCCGTGCTGTAGTTGTCTAGTCAATGTATTAAACTCAATCTTATTGCAGTCAGTTAATTAGCCAGTCTAAAAAACGCTTTAGTAATTGGTACTCATGCAACAAAATCAAGCCACAATATCTTGTTCAGATAAAATCTTTTTCAATTGTCTTATAAATGTTAGTGCAGCACGATCCAAAAATTGACAGTCTTTTTAAATTTGAAATACAATTTTGGAAATTTCCTCAGGCTTTAAAACCGAATTTGTTATCGAATAGTCACTCAAAATTCGCCACAAAAATAATAATTCAACATAGTTCAAAACCAGACAGCACATGTGGTCAAAATTCAATTCGGGGAATATACACATGCGTGTCAATTGTATGTGGACCACGAGGTATGATTAATGTCCAAAAAACAGGGAATAACTTTATGTAGACGTTTTAGTCCAGTGTTGTACGCAAATAGCAGCGATTATTGAATGTGATAAACCAATTGATTTGGTCTGCCATACACAATCCCATTATAAACTACCATCTTACTCTACAAGCCTGTATATTCTCTTTCATTCCAAACAGATTAAAACCAGCGGTCACTAGTCTACGGCTGGAAGGAATTGTCTAGAGTTTTCGGCTAGTGTTCGTTTTGAAACAACTTCTTTCCTTAATAACATTCGTTCTAAATTGAAAACCAGCTATAATTCTAGACAATTCCTTCCAGCCGAAGATCTAGCGACGGCTGGTCTTAATCGGTTTGGAGTCGAAAACGAACACGAATTTGTTAGCCGATAAGGCCCCGGGACATAAATTAAACACCGATAAAACCATTTTATCATACAACATTAGGGGAATATTTACCTATTCCACATTTATTCACAACATAAATTATTAAACAAATTTATCAAAATAAACTAAAATAACTATATGATAATTTATACACACAAATCTATTTTCAATCTTAATCTGAGAATCCGCTAGCAGTAGGCAATGTTCCCAAAATACTGGCAGCACTGCCACGTTGAATGGCAATTCTTTATAATCTGTGAGCTAAGTTAAGTATTAATTTTAGTTTATTTTCATAAAAATATATATTATTTGTTTTTTTAGTGTGTAGGTACTAGCTGCTGCCCCGCGGTTTCACCCGTGTGGAGATTTTGGATTTCATGGTTTTTATTTTTTTGCGCGGAACCCTAATTATTTTTCTAAAATTAAAGTATCCTATGTTACTCCTTGTAACATCAGCTATCTGCCAGTGAAAGTGCCGTCAAAATCGGCCCAGCCGTTTAGGAGATTACCCGGAACAAACAGACAGACAGACAAACAATTTAAAAATAGTTGTTTGGTTATAGGTACCGTACATACTTTCATTGCATTGGGTAAAAAGCTGTTATTTTGATATTACAAACAGACACTTTAATTTTATTTATGTGTATAGATAGTGAATAAAATGTGGCTTTCAAAATTAAGACGTATTTTTGGATATAAATATAATTTTCGTTCACCACATTCAACGACCGCCGCTGCTTGGGAAGCCTCACTGTGCGTACATTAGAGTGCAATGTTGTTAGATAATATCCACAAGTTTTTAAACAATATCACACGACAAGCGGGGATACCTTTTTCGGTCGGCGGGCTCATATGTCTCTGCATCACAAAATTAAAGTTAATCTACTGATCAGTTTACACTGGGTCTAAACTTTGCTGAGTAAACTTTACGAAAATCAAACCATTTTATCTAATTAGACCGATATTATTTTAAAAAACCATTTAGATTCATTCGTGTCGAAAATTGTATTGATATTTTAGATTTTCAAGGTCCAAGATTACCCTGGCTATGACTACTGTACGAATATAGCTAGTTGTAAAACCAACTGGGTCACCAGTCTATATAACATAGAAAATATATAAAACAAACCACAACTTTACTAACACAGTTTGGGGGCTTTGAAATGACTACAACGATATGTACATACATATAAGCAGCTCAGAGTCACCCAATATACAACAAGCAATATGAAGCAAAATAAATTCCTAGCTAATTTATTCTAGAACAGCAATATATGTATAGTAATATTCGAAAATAAATTGTACCATTTTAATATACAAAATAAATTGAAGCCTCTACAACACATGACAAAGAAAATCACAGTACAAATTTGTTCTAGAGCAGCGGCATATTGGAAATATTCTATTGCTTTTATTTAGAAGCGACTATACTTCGGCCAATCATTAATTCTACTTTTGATAGTTTAGTTATGGAGTATTACTTTTTTTTGTCTATGGTAGGCAACCAGTAATTATGGAACTTTATAGTGCGTAATTGTGCCGCGCGAGAGCAAAGTCGGGGGAATAGAAACCAAAACGTTTTTCACAGATGAAAAATGTTTTGGGCGACTGGCATGTCACTTTGACAGTGACGTTTCGTGACATTTCTTTGTTTACAAATATCTAAGATTATGGAGCAGGGTATAGCGTGTAACGCTGTAAGTCGCAGGTGGGAGCGTGTGTGTTGCGCACTCACTTCTTTTTGTTCTTGGGCTGCGCGCGCGGCGGCGTGTTGGGGCGGCCCATGTTGAGGCCGGAGTACAGCTTGCGCTTGTCGGCCGGCTTCAGGATCTGGAACGAGCACATCAGCGTCTCGTCCACGGACATCAGCGCGCCTGCGGATGTAACGGATAATACGGTTATAATTAGTGGTAGGACTAACTCTTCTGCGAGTGTCCGTCTGGGTTGGCACCACAGATTTGTGAGTGAAGTCAACCGCCAAGCAGTAATGTGCGAGCATTACTGTGTTCCGGTTTGATGAGCAGAGTATCCAGTGAAATTACTGGGCTTATGAGACTTAATGTCTAATGTCTCAGGGTAGCGAGCGCAATGCAGTGCCGTGCAGGACTTCGTGTTTTAACGTTCTGAGTGGCACTGCAATTGTTATGGACCGGCATTATGCTCACCATCAGGCAAACGACCAGCTCGCCTCGTTATCTAATAGTATAAAAAACAGGTATCTTCTGAGCAAGCGTGCTACATCATCGCTATCAAGTGAGACAGCGGTCAAACGCAAGCCCACACCAAATTAAAAACAAGCGAAATTACTTCAAAAAAGTAACGAACCGACTTCAGTGACAAACTACTGAACCGATTTTGATGAAATTTCTACGGGACCAATCTGAAAGTATATCCTTTGATACAAGAAAAGATTTTTCCAAATCGGTTTATAAATCTGAAGTAAAAAAAAATTCAAACCGAATTGAGAACCTCTACCTTTTTGTATGTCAGTTCAAAAAGTAAATGCATGTACATCACTCTTCTAGGTAAAATTAATTAAACAAGGGTATTATAATATTTTAATTTGAAAAGTTGGTGCTTGGGAGGTTTGCTCAATTGAAAACACCACCCCGGGTGCCAGCCTGAGCTACGCAGCCAATAAGGCAAGCCCAGACTTAAAAAATTCTAAAATAATTGCGGTGGTGTCGACTGTCGACTGACCCGCGTTGTCGAACTCGCCGCAGTAGTTGGGCGCCGAGAACAGCGTGACGAGCTGCCGCTTGGCGAAGAACTCGTACCCGTCCTCCACCACCTGGTGCGCGCGGCAGATCAGGTCGAACTCGTGCTTCGACAGGAACTTGCCCACCACCTGCCCAACAGCCCAACACGACACTGCTTGTCAACGATCTTCAATACTTAAACCTATATCACGTTACATACCACAAAAAACTATTTTTAAACTACAAAAAATGCCTTAAGCGCGTGTTTACACATAAGCAACCACAAATCATGATTTATGTAGTGTCTAATGTCTAACACGATTCTGCGGCGCAAGTACGGATCTTTTCGGTCGATAAAATTCGATAAAATTGACAGTTCAAATCGATAAAGTGGGTTTTATAGATTTTATCTGTCAATTTTATCGAATAAACCCCACTTTATCGATTTTAACTGTCAATTTTATCGAAAAGATCCGTACTCGCGCCGCTGAACTGTCAATTTTATCGAATTTTATCAACCGAAAAGATCCCTACTTGCGCCGCTGTTGTGATATTTCTAATCATTTTAGACGTTTATCTTTAAACACTGTCTAGCTAAACAGGCATCTAAAAATGGTTTTTATTGTAACACAGTTATTATCCTAGCTAGAAAAACTGAAAGCCACACAGACAAACAAACATTTTTTCCTTGTTCCATTTATTTTTTATTGAATAAAAAAAAACAGTTAACGCCTGCTTCCTCGGTTTTATATATATCAAATCAGATTGTTTATCGATTTCTCTATACATCTCATTCTCAGTATCGAACCTATCTAAAGAACACAGCTACAACAACTTGTGATGTTTAAGTGCATCTCGTAAGCAGTAAACACGTCCGCATACTTGACCTCTGCCGGCGCTATCTCGGCGCCGACTCTCACTAACGCCGACTGCATTTTCTAAACATTACGAAGTAATTACGCGTATGCGATATGTCATGATTTAAATGAGAGCCACGCGTCAATGGTTGTACTGATCCGTTGCTCGTACTTTTCTGTGGTATTCCAATCGTCAAAGATCTTTGTCCAAGTTGCATTTGCGTCAAAAATGAGTCAACGTCGGGTGTATCTACTTAGCGCTAAAACGCCCCATACAAATTGATCAGAACATATGACGTCACTTGTTCAACGCGGCCCGTGAAACTGTACTAAAAACAAGCATTTTGATTTGGCTGTGAAAAACTGCGTTCAGTACATAGTTGTACTATTTATTTATTCATTGAAATGTAAAGAATCTGGTGGTATAATTGAAATTAGGAATGGATGATAAAAAAATGGCGAATTTGGAAAACTGTTAGATGCAGTATCTTTGCGGAAATTATATATTTTTTGTGTATAATTTTTATTGTGTTAATGTGATCATCTTAAACTTGTATAACGACAGTAATTATGTATTTTGTGTTCCGTGCAAGTTGCTATTTCCAGTGGCGCTACGACAAAGTGCGCAACCGCGTCATCAAGTGGGAGCTGGCTCTCAACCGGCTCAAGGAGACGGCTGCCAGCCGGCACGTGGAGCTGTGCCACGTGCGGGCCGCCATCTGGAGCCTGTACGTGAAGATCTGCCGCCAGAAGGGGCTGCCCGTGGACGTCGCGGCCACGGACTTTGAGCAGCAGCTGGTGGTCATTATGAGAGCGCTGCTGGAACTGAGGCGGATCTACGGCCCGCCATCTGGAGCCTGTTTCATGTTACCTCGGTGCCGAAGGTGAAGCTGACGCCGCGGTCGTTCTCGCCCCAGCCGGCCGTGTCCTTGTCGGGGTCGGACCACAGCAGGTCGCACAGCAGCCCCTGGTCCGGCACGTCGGTGGGCCGCATGATGCGCCGGATCTGCTCCATGGCCTGCAGGTCGGGCGAGAGGCCGCCGTGGCAGCAGAAGATTTTCTCGTCCACTGCAACAATCAAATATAGATGATTAAGAAAAAACCTATAAGTACAAATAAATAAAATTGAAGTGTCTGTTTGTAATGTCAAAATAACAGCTTTTTACCAAATACATTATGAAAGTTTTATATACGGTACCTATAACAAAACAACCATTTTTTAAATGTGGGGCCGAAAAGGCCTGTCGCGCTTGGAATATTTTGTGTAGTTTCCCCTGCCAAGCCATCCCAACTCCTTTATATAACGGAGTACGGCCCTGGGTCGCTAGCACAGCTGTTTCAGTGGTGGTGTAAATTTTCTGGGGTCCGATTTCGGTCGAGCCACTAATATTTCAAAGACGGCTCTGGCAACAGTTTTATCGTTATTTTGCATGTGTTTACTCATTTCCTACTTGCATTTGCAAAGGAAATTAGCGTATTACTATGTTGCGAATCAAATTGCATGCTAATTTAACGCATATTTGAGATAACCTCTTATTCCTGTTTATTTGTGATAAGACGACCTTACTAGGTCAAGTATTTGTGCGGTTGTGGGATCATTATCCTTTTATGATGATTGAATACTTGTAATTTACAGCAAGTCTACTCTATCTCTAGCATAATCATAAATATTTCGTCTTAACGTTTTTCCGAGAAAAAATACTACCATAAAACCAAACTGGTTTACCCCAAACGATCAATACGAAAGTTCAAAAGTTGTGAAGCGTGAAGACAACATGTTCCGAATTAAGTAGACCGACGGCAGGAGGAAATGGCCGGATCTGGCGCTGAGCCAACGGTAGCTGGCTACATTCCCGCTGCGAGACTTACAAATGGACAACTTTGGCAACTTTTACCTGCAGAGGTGCCTCCTGTTTTGGAGTTTAATTTATCTATGCAACTTATGAAAGTCAATTGTGACATGTTTGCCGTAGTAGCGAAGATAATGAAGGAGATAGAGGTGATACAGAAACCTTTCTTTTTACACTTATATAGAATAAGACCTGCGCAACGCCTCGTCACCTTAAAGCCGGCTACACACACTACGTTCTACCGGTGCAGGTGAGCCGGTCTGCGCAGGCTCACCCAAGCGTATTATTGGGTTAGATCTGCATAGGTCTGTTCCCATACACGTAGGCACACCTGCACAGGCAGACCTCTCCGGCAGATCATAGCGTGCGTGTGGCCTGCTTAAGACGTCAGCTCTAAGGCTGAGATTCAGAGACGAATCTAAGCGTGGACTCACGCTTCCATACTTCAAAATTCTATACAGTTTTGACATAATTATGGAAGCCAAAGTCTACGCTTAGAATCGTCTCGAAATCTTAGCCTAAGACCTCTAAACTACATTACATCGGTTTCTAGTTGTTTTTGTGACTAAAGAAATATCAAAATTACTACCATGGATAAGTTTAGCCATGCGCTACGCTATCGTTCGGTAGGCTGTAATTCAGACAGAGATTGGAGAATAAAACGATTACTTGGAGACATCTATTAAATATGTTTAAACATCTGAGAATGCATTGAGTATATGTTTGTTTGTAAGACAATGATAAACTTGACGAAGGCCTCCGGGATAACTTAAATATTCAGGCATGACTGCCCACTGCAAGGAAGGAAAATCTGTATTAATTTGTTTTCTTATAGGCACCTACTTAACTACTTCTCTTTCTTTTTAGATAAACCTTAGTTTCCCAATGGATCCAAGCATAACGACGGACGAAGAACCAACATCCTTTTAAATTTTTGATGAGAATCAATCGCGAATAATCGACCTTAAGGAATCAATACTTCCAATCAGCCAGTAACAACGGAGAATGGGGCGGATAGAACGGCTTCGTTCCAGTTTCAACTTCCGACGGCTCGTTCCAATCTAGCACGATCTAGTCGAGTTTGTACGCTCCCAGGGGCGCTATTGTTTTAGCAACGGAGAATTGTAGACGCAGTGGGGTGGTCTAGAAAGTTTTATAACATTAACTAGGCGTGCACTGTGCAGTATGCCAGATCTAGGCCACCATGAATTTTTTTTTATTTTGTTTGGTATCAAGACGAGCTGGTCGTTTGCCTGATGGTAAGCATAACGCCAGCCCATAACAATTGCAGTGTCACCCAGAACTTTGAAACACAAAGGCCTGCGCGGCACTGCAGTGCGCTCGTTACCCTGAGACATTAAGTATTAAGTCTCATAAGCCCAGTAATTTCACTGGCTACTCTGCTCATCAAACCGGAACACAGTATGCTTGCACACTACTGCTTGGCGGCAGACTTCACGAGCAAAGCGGTGGTAACAACCCAGACGGACACTCGCAGAAGAGTTAGTCCTCCCACTAACAATTTGCAACGACCGGCTTATTTCTAACATTAACAACCCTCGCGTTTGCTTTCTATTTCAAATGCTTGAAGAGTCTGTGTTCATTTATGTCTACTGTGCAACCTTAAGATGTCTAAATCAGTTTCTCGCATGTTTTCTTCAGTGTTCTCCATATACCTTGTAGGATTAACTTTTAGAAACCAAGGTAGTTCGCTCAAAACTTCTTACTGTACCTACACAAAATACATAATTTATTCTATAACCTCACCCGTGTAGGGTTGACCTTTCTCACCACAATTGCGCCTTCGGCTCGGGATACGAAACTCGACCTGACCCTTTACGAGTCCTATAAACGTAACATTTTAGTGAAACCTTCGCCAGCTCTGCGTGCCGGTGCCGGTAGGTCGCCACTAAAATTTGATCTTGACATTCAACGGGAAATATTAAACGGCCGTGAGCTGGGTCTGATTTATTTCAACATCATTGTTATTCACGTTGAAGAAATTACTTTTATTAAATTGATCTAGTGACGTAACGTTCAAATATCCAATATCTTTTATGGATATAGGATTGTCTATTCCGCCAAAGGGAATGATTTAAGTAAACAATAAGATAACTAACAATAATAATATATCCATTATCCATGCTCATAAATCAATAATTTGTGTCTGTCTAACAGTCTCTTCACAGACAACTAAACAAACTATCAAACCGATAGAATATAAATGTAGCAGAGAGGTAGCTCATGAGTCTGTTACCGTAGGTATACTCCGAAAATAATAAATGATTAAACGTAATTATCATCTCTTCTGGCCATAATTAATATTTGTACGTAGTGTAAGATGTAGCCTGTAAATGCTACCTCGCATTTAACTAAGGCTCGACCGGGATCCATAGACACCTTTTATTTTTCTGGGGTTTTTTATTATTAGCCTCTTACGCTCCCACTGCTGGCATACCGGCCTTCTCTCAGAGAGAGAGAGACCGGTGTCCACTACGCGGGCACAGAGCAGCTCCTCGAATTTTGTGGTTCATGAACATGCGGGTTTCCTCACGATGTTTTCCTTCACCGTTTTAGAACCAGTGTGAATTAACCGCACATAACTTGATATAAGTCATTTGTGCGGGCCGAGTGGAGATTCGAACTATGGTGCGTGGGATTGAAAGTCGCACGCACAAGTTCCCGCTCGGCCACACTCGCTTACTTACTACTGGAGGCTTATAAGGTTCATAATAAAGCAATAGTATCTTGATGGCTGCGTTATCTTTCAATAAAAATTCTGCGTGTGTTGTGTCCTCGAAGTTTTTATTACCTTTTAAGGAATGATGTTTGTACTGTATCAATTACTGGTGTAACATAACATATTATGTGTACTCTTAATAAAATACTGACCTAATTCAAAATCACTAACTTTTGGCAATTGAAGTGTAACTAGCATTTTTTTTTTAAATTGCTGTAGAATTAAAACTAAATATCCTTATAATAATAAAATAAAATACCTTACAAGCAAATTAGAGTTGTTTTTTTATTAGACTAGGTTATCGGACTTGCTTTTTTAGGTCGCTATTTCACTATAACTCATTTTGGTCAAATTTTGAGTTCGGTCGATGTTTTACTAAGGGTGCGTTATATGTAACATAATTGTAGAAATTATTCAACGTTAGATTAGATGCAACAAAGGTATTATAACTTTTAAGCTTTTGTGTAGACAAACTGACTGTGGCGATTAGAATTAAATTGCGTTTAAAATAATTGTAGATACCTTGCAATATCTCTTAATAAATCCGACAGCCGTGTTGATCTTATCCATTTAGGCGGAGAATATTCTCAACGCATTTCATTGAATTCGAAGGAACATAAACAAACCAGGCGTGTTTAAATCACAGGTAAACTTCTCTAACTCACTTCTACGCGCCTCGATCTATATAAATTCGAATCTGGTGAACGACTGGAGCCGGTTGATTATTCCTAGCGTATAAGCTGTAGACGTGTAAGAAAAATCTTACAAATAAACGATGAAATGAAATTATGATCGAAAGCATGTGCAGGCGCCGCAATGTGTCTACAACACGTGAAACGACACGTGCTCCAGCGCACGTGAGCGGAACCTGTGTGTTCAGTAGAGAATAGTACACTCAGAATATCTTTAACCTTTTAAAAGGACAGCAGCGCAAGTACGGATCTTTTCCATCGATAAAATTGACAGTTGCAACAAGAACTTTGAAACACAAAGGCCTGCGCGGTACTGCAGTGCGCTCGTTACCCTGAGACATTAGGTATTAAGTCTCGTAAGCCCAGTAATTTCACTGGATACTCTCTGCTCATCCAACCGGAACACAGTAACGCTTGCACACTACTGCTTGGCGGCATACTTCACGACTCCAGATGGTGACTGTCATAAAACAACAATCTGATCTAACAATTAGTACTCGAAACTATATTTGGCGTTAATTTATCGAGTATTATCTTCGCATGCGCGTTTCCTATACAAAATTTCTTGCTTTTCGGCCCATTGACTTTGTACCAGTTTATTTTCGGGATCGACTTGGGATTTGTGGGGCATTCCGATTTCCAAACACTGTCACGTCATTCGTTATGACGCGGCACATTCCAGTATTCACACGCTACATCGTTTGTAACAAATAACAACTAAATAAAATTGAAGTGTCTGTTTGTAATATCAAAATAACAGCTTTTTACTAAATGCATATGAAAGTATATACGGGACATACACCAAAACAGCCATTTTTAAAATTTTTGTCTGTTTGTTCCGGGTGTTCCGGAATAATGAGCAGAGTAGCCAGTGAAATTACTGGGGGCTTATGAGACTTAATACCTAATGTCTCAGGGTAACGAGCGCACTGCAGTGCCGCGCAGGCCTTTGTGTTTCAAAGTTCTGAGTGGCACTGCAATTGTTATGGGCCGGCGTTATGCTTACCATCAGGCATACGACCAGCTCGTCTCGTTACCAAATAGCATAAAAAAAATGTTACAAATCCTTTTCTTTTCTTAATGGGAAAGAGATTTAGTGCTACTAAAACAGGTTAAAATTGTTAGTAATAGAATCAAGGTTATTGCTAAGCCAGAAACGCGTTAACTCTTCCCTAAAGGCAACCAGCTCGCGTGAGACAATATTATATTGTTTTATCGTACTTAGACATAGGACAAACAACAGACTGACGCAGTTCCTCTGTGGGGGTGAAAGGGTGTTTCCCCCTGTCCCTAAATGGCAACTACAATGATCGTGAAGGTAGCACCCAGGGGACTCGGAAAATGTGGAGGTTGAATAAATTGAACTAGCATTTTAAATTAGATGGGGTGAACAAAAAGTAGGTGACACTTATCACATCTTCAAGACACGAGTCAAAGAAGGATAGGAAAGAAATACTGAACCTATTTCACGTCTTATACGAGCCCCGATGCAAAATAGTTCGTCTAGTGTGAAATTTTCCCTGCGAGATTTTTTCTAACTTCATTATTTTTGTATATCTATATAAAATATTAAGCTGTTCTACTATCACATGTCGCGTTACTTATGCCATTTTTTAATTATGAACCAATAAACTATTTTAGCGTTTTAAATTCATACATATCCTGTTTTAAATTCGAAGAAGTTATAAGCAAAATAGTTCGTCTAATTGTTAATCGATGCATAATAGTTCGTCTATCGGTGAGTTAAATAAGATTATTCCTTATTTTTACAATTATGTTGCATAATTTAAATTTGTAAAAGTAATTCTGTGTCATTTGTCAAGTGAGACAGTATAAATTCTGAAAATTTCAGTTTTTTTTCATTAGTTTTCAAATACCAATGGGTCGTGGCAAACCCGTGTGTGAAGAGCTTCGAAAGCGAATATTTTTTGGGGTCGATGCTGGCAAATCAAGTTACCAAATATCTAAAGACTTGATACTTCCCAGGTCTACAGTCCAATCTATCATTCAGCACTATAAAAAGAATAGAACGACTTCTTGTTTGAAGAAAACTGGTCGACCACGCATCATAAGTGCACTAGAAAACAGAATCCTGAAGAAAATTATCAAAAATAATCGTCGTGCTCGAGCTGGAGAACTCACGGTGCAATGGAAGGACATGATTCACAAAGACGTCTCAGTTGATACTTGCAAAAGAGTCCTAAAAAGAATGGGTTACGGATTTTACACCGCTAAGGAGAAACCACTGTTGAATACTGTACAAAAGAAAAAGAGGTTGAATTTTGCTCGTGATCATTTAAATTGGACTTCCGATCAGTGGCGTAGTATCATTTGGAGTGACAAGTCCAAATTTGAAGTGACAGTCGGCGATGAAAAGAAAAAAGTGATTCGGAACAAAAATGAGGCATTTCATACTGATTGTCTCAAACGCAAAGTGAAGTTTCCGGCGTCTCTTATATTATGGGGCTGCATGTCTGCACAAGGTGTTGGTGGTATGCAGTTTGTGGATGGTTCTATCAATGCTGCAAGGTATCAAACCTTTTGGAAGAGAATTTACTGCCCTCTATTCCGTCACTTAAGCATCAAGATTCCTTCATTTTTCAACAGGATGGTGCTTCCTGCCATACTGCAAGGACAACAAAGACGTGGCTACTGGCGAAAAGCATCCCTACAATCGAATGATCATCTAACAGCCCGGACTTGTCCCCGATCGAAACCCTATGGTGGAAAATGAAAAAAATTCTCCGTAAAAATCCATCAAGATCGAAGAGCGACTTAAAGCCTAAACTCTTGGCTGTCTGGGAGTCAATTACGCCTGAGGAGTGTGCACTAGTGTGCAGCGTCGGTTGCAACCATGCCTCTTCGTATTAAAGCTGTCATTGAGAGCAAAGGCGACACAACTAAGTGATAGACGAACTATTTTGCGTGAGTGACAAGGGTAGACGAATACTTTTGCGTTATGTTTTTTAGAATATTTTTTAAATTTTTTATGTTATGTAAAGTCATGAAAGAATTTCAGTTATGTTAAAATAAACTTTAAAATGTTCCTCAAATTGTGGTTTACTTTTTATTAAACGTTCTTAATTATTTTACCAATATTTACTTTCTATATTTTACGCTTTGCACTACTTTCCATACTAGACGAACTATTTTGCATCGGGGCTCGTAGATATGTATTTATTCCAGGGCGGCCAATGACGCTAGTAGTTACTATCTGGATGCCAGTTATTATAACTCGTTTTGGTCAACTAACAATCACTCCAGGAATCATGTATGGTGAAGATTTTCTTAGTTGTTCAATAATGTAAACCAACTTGACGGCTGAACATCCAATGACATAGATAGAAATTCAAATTATATCCTTGGTAGGCATCAGCCGATCTTGTTTACATTATTGAACAAGTGTAGAAAACCAGACAATGGTTTGCTATTTATTTGTATAGAGCTCTCTTGAGGCCTATGATAAACTAATAACTAATTACAGTACATAATAGTATTAATACTAATTTCAGTAGCATGTAAATTTCATTTACCATTTCTATCTATAGACCTAGACGTACGGTTAACCGAACGTTAAACAAAGGATCAAACCACACGCCCCAAATCAATCACTTTAGGTACGGGGTATACATACAGATTTTTAGAGATAAACATGTGCCAAAGTTTTACCGAATCAGCAAACACTTCTCAACAGAACGAATCTCGCATCAGCGGCGCAAGTACGGATCTTTTCGATCGATAAAATTGACAGTTCAAATCGATAAAGTGGGTTTAATCGACCTTTTATATAATTTATCGATGCTCTACAATCGACAAAAGTTATCGAATAGCTAGGTCGAATCCAAAGAGAATATAGAGCTACTACAATACTTTACGATCAGACTACGGTACTCGCAACATTCGATACATTTGTCAGCTGTTTCGATTCGAAAAATTTATCGAACCGAGTTCCGTACTTGCGCCGCTGATCGTTTCATTTGCTGGTATCAGTTCAAAACGATACTCGTAACGAGTGAGTGTAGCCATAAAATCGAAAATGTTTACAGGACGGGCGGTGTTAAAAGTGAGATTTCAAGGTAGAGGCTTTGTTGTTTCACCGCAATGCGACAGACTAACACACTAACACATAACAACACTGTGCAACTGACCTTGTAAGATTATATAGTGTTTTGTTATTATTAAAGCAAAATTTCGAAATCGCAAAAGCGAGGTTCTGTTAGTGGGAGGACTAACTCTCCTGCGAGTGTCCGTCTGGGTTGGTACCAACACTTTGCTCGTGAAGTCTGCCGCCAAGCAGTAGTGTGCAAGCATTACTGTGCTCCGGTTTGATGAGCAGAGTATCCAGTGAAATTACTGGGCTTATGAGACTTAATACCTAATGTCTCAGGGTAACGAGCGCACTGCAGTGCCGCGCAGGCCTTTGTGTTTCAAAGTTCTGGGTAGAACTGCAATTATAATGGGCCGGCGTTATGCTTACCATCAGGCAAACGACCAGCGCGTCTCGTTACCAAATAACATTAAAAAAAAATTATTTCTGTAAGAATAATTTTGATATATTGGTATGAAACTCGAAGAACCTTTCGATTTAGTAGCTAAAGTTTTTGATTTAGTTATCAGCTACCGATAATTAATTATTACAACTGGAACAGACTGCTATCTTAGTTGATTAATTTAGATTTGTAGGATTTTGATAATGTCTGCATAATAAAGTATGTACCAGTAAAGTGACAAGCCAATGTAGTTTTTCCAATCCAGATATTATAAATACGTGTAACATCTAAAGAAAACATCAGAAGGTTTTTAAACTGTCATGGTCATCAACACTTTGAAAATTATCATTAAAAACGGGATATTTACCATGTATATTATTTGATTCGAGTTTCCGATATTTCAGTATTCCGATATTCAGTTCTCCCGTGATCATGGCGTTTGCAACAGCGCCGAAATATCGGAAACTCGAATCAAATAATATACATGGTAAATATCCCGTTTTTAATGATAATTTTCAAAAACATCAGAAGTAATTAAGAACGTGGTATCGGATAAGAAATACTACACACGTGGTCTAATTAACAGATACAAACGCATAGGCTCCTAATTACAACACAAAGAAGTTCGTTGGTACTAGGTAGGTAGGTAGGTACCTACTAATAAGTATCACAAGGTAGCATTTCATGAGATAACGAAGAGGAACAAATAAAAAACAGCAGTTCAACGACCTTGTGCGAACGGAAGCTAAACAAATGTTGATACAATGTACAGTCAAATGAAATAACACGTATACTTGTATAGTGTATAAGGTCCGATTTTCTACACTTGTTCAATAATGTAAACCAACTCGGCCGATGCCAACCAATGACATGATTAGTATTTGACGGTCTTACCACAAAAAAATTAAACACACTACTTATAGGTAAACCTGTTGTTTCACTGTTTAACTCATAAACATGCCTTAGTCGCGTGTTTAAATATGAGCAACCACAAATCCTGATCTAAGTAGTGTCTAACCGTTGTCTAACACAATTCTGTTGAGACATTTTTGACGTTTATTTTTAGACACTGTCTAGCTAAACAGGCTTTAAGTGTTTTTTTTTGTGGTGACATAATTAATTTCTATCTATATCATTTGTTGGTGTGCCGCACGCCGTGTTTACATTATTGGACAACTAAGAAAATCTTCGTCCTTTGTTTTGCAACTCGGTACTTTAACCGAATATCATATTGAAGGCACCTTCATATTTCAAACGTGTGTGAACTTCACCGAGAGCACCCTGAGTGGAGATGAAAATAATCTAATGTTTTATTAACATGTTTTGGCAAAAATGTAAACACAGTCATTCATCAAGTGCATTGAGGAGCCACGCTCCTTCATTCAAACTTCAAAAACATCGTTGCTTTCAATCGAGTAGTATTAGTTGAGAGGTGTCGGTCTAGAATAGAATAGAATATCTTTATTTGCATAAAATGTTGGTTTTAATGAAGATGGAAAAATGTAATACAACGAGCCAAAAACATTTTGTCGCAATGCGACATGCAAATTTTGAACATAAAAATATCCTTCCGCAATGGGCATGCAGTTGAAGTTAATAATAGGAAATTATAAATTAGTCAATAATTACAATTATTAAAGTGTCGAATTATCAAATATGTCAAAATGAACATTTAATAAGCATTTACTTATAACATTATTTTGCTAATTCCGAGAATGAATAAAAAGTTTTATCTAACAACCACAATTTAAGTTTTCGTGCAAATCTACTATAAGGCAACTCTTGGATGTAGGTAAAAATAACCTAATTTTAAACCAATGTTTAACCTTCGCCTTCGTTTAAAAATGTATAATACCCTTAATAAACAGTTTCCTACGCCGCTGTACGCAAAATTGTTCATGTACGCGTGAACATGATACCATTAATCTTTCTAATGCCTTCATAAAGGCTTTGCGTGGCATTTTTTTACATCACGACTGGGAATTCCCTTTCAGTTTTTTTTATAGGTCTCGTTAAATAATACTCGTTTATTTTAAAAGGGCAGCCGTTTTGCCTAAATTGAAGGCTGTTAAATTTTTGTTTAAAAAATCTCAATACTCAATCATTTATTGCAATCATATGTACATTATATGGAGATGTTATATTATTAGTGAAGTGTCTTTAAAAAAATCATTTAAACAATAATAACATTTATCAATTAAATATCTTTTTAGTTTATTTACGAAAATAGATTCTTTTTGTTCTTCTTTAATTGTATTTGGAATTGAAATCTTATTATATGTTGATTCACTTGTACACGACTAGACAAGAAAAGTTTTAAGTCCTTCCTTCTTTCTCGTATAGGCCTCCCGAAGTCTAAATATCTGAGACACCTCTTTCATTTTAAAGAAGTTTAATTAAACCAGCTGGTTTTAGTTTAAATCATGATGTTTATTGGTCATGTCAGAGCATTTTTTGAATTTTTATTTTATATGGTAACGAGACGAGCTGGTCGTTGCCTGATGGTAAGCATAACGCCGGCCCATAACAATTGCAGTGCCACCCAGAACTTTAAAAAACAAAGGCCTGCGCGGCACTGCAGTACGCTCGTTACCCTGAGACATTAGGTATTAAGTTTCATAAGCCCAGTAATTTCACTGGCTACTCTGCTCATCAAACCGAAACACAGTAATGCTTGCACATTACTGCTTGGCGGCAGACTTCACTCACAAAGCGGTGGTAACAACCCAGACGGACACTCGCAGAAGAGTTAGTCCTCCCACTAACAAATAAACGCACATGAACGCTTACAGCTTTTCGTTCACAAACACCTGTTCCATTTTTAGACGCGAGAGTGCCTCAAGGTTATTCATCAGCCCGCAACGTTAAAACTTCTCCGTGAAAGCATCTAACAACCAAGCGCAGCACGTCATTAAGCTCGGCCAATTAAAGAGGGCAGTAAAAATAGCTTTCAGTTACCAAACATCCTTTGACGTCACTTCTCTGGGAGGACTTTGTTTTTTCTTGACGAAGTTTTGGTTGCCCGTCGTCGGCGTAAATATTGTTGAAAGTTACCACCCTGTCATATTTAATCTTTAGGTGAGATTAATTGCGTTTACTTAGAATATTCCATCTTTGATTATTATTTTTGATATTATATATCAATAGGGCTTTGGATGAGAGAAATGAACAAGTATTAGAATATTGTCATGAGAAGAGACGTGATGGCATCATTTTTCATTTCCTTTTAATGCTTACTAAACTATTATGTTTATGATAATAACCCAGGTTATACGTCTATGAGCTTGCTTGTTCATGCAACGTCGTTCAAAACGATATAAAAAAAAGTCTTCATATTACTTACTTACTCCGTAAATCGAAAGTCGAAGCTTCGGTTGACAGATCGCAGTTTTCCTACTATGAAAGTGTTTCGGATTCAACGTTCAATTCGATGTTCGCTCTTGACTTTTTATCTTTCATAGTCGGAAAATGCCGATCCGTCAGCCGAAGCTTCGACGTTCGTTTTACGGAGTAAGGCCCCTGGTTACTTCAGGCGCAAGAGGTGTCACTTATGTAAGCAGTTTCCACGAGTGTGGTGTCAATTGGGGCCACCCATCGCGAAGGGTGTGCGCGACCTAGATTACCTACTACCTGTAAGTGTAGATTCTGCTTGTATTAAGATAGCGTTGGCACTTCAATGTAAGTTACCTCAGTTTCATGTGCAGGGGAACTTCGGAACTTCGGTCTGGTGCTATTATCTTGTACGATGCTACGACGTTATAAAAATATGCATAATATAGACCTTTATAGAATATAATAAGATAAGAAGTTCTTAACCGAAGAGCTCGCCAAAAATCATATACTTTGTTTTGTTTTCAATAAACAACACTTTCCACTTTCTGTTTTACTTACAAATTTTAATATATCCGCCTTATAATTACTTACCCCTATAACTTCATCAAAGATACAAAATTGCGAGCTCGATTCCCAAGAGTAGTTTAAATAAGTATACCGTATACTGGAATTAAAAAAGTTAAGCAGAACCAACTAACTCTTGGTATATGTCAATAATTAACTTTACTTACGTACCTAAATAATTAATTGTATGAAAGCTATCTATATTGTATAATATTTATCTGAAAGCTTTCCAGATTCTGACTTAAGGATCGAATTTTACTCCCGATTTATCGGTACCCTTTGCATAAGGTGTCTAGTCTGTCACGTTTCTCAATCCAATTAGATGTGCCCTTACCAGTCCTTGGATGAAATCTCTTGCTCTCGATGTCACGCTCCTCTATTAACTGTCTAGACAGCTCTAGACACGAGCTCTCGAATATCGGTCTGTAACTTGAAATGTGTAGACAATCGACTACACATCAAAGGTCAGGTGTCTTTAGAAACTTTAATGATGTGCTTGTTAATTCAATAGATTTTTTTACGTAACAACTACATAGCTAATAATTTTTGACATTTTTATTTATTATGATTACATACCGTATCCTAATTACTTAATAGATTTTTTGCATTATTTTGTACTTATTTGTTTTGTGATTTATTTTTTTATTGAGATTAATAGTTGATAAATTATGTGTATAAGTCAATAATAATAATGTAATATGCTATATAATGCTGGTGTAAATTATTATACATTTATTAATTTGTGTAATTGGCTGTGGCCGTCGAATTAATGAAACAAATAAATAGCTCTTTTTTAAATATTTTTTTGTGAGCTATGCATTAAAATTACGTTTTACATCCAAAATTACATTTATTATATAGGAGGCTAAGTTGTGAAATATTTTGTCAGCTTCTGCGTGTTTTTACCAAAAGTTATAATCTGGGAGTTTTCCAAACGAGATGACGTTTCGTTTAGACAAACATGCTACACCGACTCAGAAAAAACTTTTAAAGGCAGAACGTAGGTGATACCCGGTTAAAATAAACTCAGTCCTCCACACTTCGGCAATACCATTACGGCGTATCTAAACAGGGGTGTATAACTGTATAGGTGTATGGGCGCAGGGGAACGCATAACACTATCCGTACCATTTGAGTCCAAGTGGCTTCCGAAAACGATTACCGTAAAAGGCTAAAAGCTTTCGCCTATCACAAAGAACATTTGGAGTAAGTATGGTAAAGGAAAAATTTGAAATTACGTGCAGACCATCAACCCTTACCGTGCCTTTGCCTGTCCAGTTCATTTTTTCCCACCGTTTCTTTCTCAGAACACTTGTAAATGCTACTAAATTTTTATACATAAAACATCAAACAATCAAACAAAATAAAGTTGATGAAATAATCCTATGGAATCATTTAAAATCACGCTAGCAGAAGAAATGTTTCAGCGTTGAGTTAACATTTCTATCGGTCGTAGTCAAACAGCTAAAATATATTACTCAATTAACTTTGTACTAATTAGAATAAATTCGAAAATTCGTCTGTCCGCTATTCCTTCATGGGTGGTCAATTACTGAAGCGATTTTAATAAAAATTTGCAAAGCGCGAAACATTACCGGTGAAATAGCAAATTGCCAAATTCCGAGAAAACGGACCGGGCCGCTGGCGATTGGAAGATAATTTCTTCCAACTTCCAACGAGTCGTTTGAAGTTGGAAAGTGTCCGAAAAGCAATATTAAAGCTTATTATTTTCAGAGGACCGGTAACGAGAGCGATTTCAATGCAAAAGGCGACGAGCAGCGCTATTTGAATATGACAAAAAAGTAATTTCATCTTTATTATATTTTGATTTACAGGTTTGCGAAGAACTTCATAAATATTAGCATTTTTGATCGCGAAACCATCAACAACATTTATTTTTATGATTAACGATTGGGCAGATCGAAGATTCCAAGTTCTATTCCCGTAATTGAGCATACATTTGTACACATGAAACAAAATCTAACAGCATCTCTAGCGCAAACCATTTGCGTAATCGAATCTAGGTGCACAATGGCACTTGATGCATAAAATTAAATAAAATAATCACAGAATTGATGTAGTTTTGATGCAAATTCGATTCGACAAATAATTATTCGTGCTATTCTACTGGTATATTTTGTTTGATATGAACTATTTGTAATGCTTTGGTATACTCTGTTATGTTACAATTGAAAAAATGAATTGAATGAACAATTGAACATCGTCTTCGCTTCTTCGCAGTCTCTCAAATCTAAATATCTTAATAAAACGCTTACAATATTGCGATAACTTTTTTTGGGATAAAAAGTACCCTTGTCACTCTCTCCATAAACTATCCGTGCCAAAATTCACACCGATCCACTGCTCCGTGGTGAAAAATGGACAAACCAACAAACAAACTTCCGCATTTATAATAGTAAGAGATGAGAGATTGAGATCTTTGGATCGGGAACCGTCAATCCACAAGCGAACAATGCTGTGGCACTGTCTCCAATGCATGAAATGGATCCACTTCTCGCAATCCAAAATTTTTTTATGTTATTGTTAACGAGACGAGTTGGTCGTTTGCCTGATGGTAAGCATAACGCCGGCCCATAACAATTGCAGTGCCACTCAGAACTTTGAAACACAATGGCCTGCGCGGCACTGCAGTGCGCTCGTTACCCTGAGACATTAGGTATTAAGTCTCATAAGCCCAGTAATTTCACTGGCTACTCTGCTCATCAAACCGGAACACAGTAATGCTTGCACACTACTGCTTGGCGGCACACTTCACTCACAAAGCGGTGGTAACAACCCAGACGGACACTCGCAGAAGAGTTAGTCCTACCACTAACAAAATAGCTATTCAGGGTTTAGAACCAAACGGAAGGTGCACTTGGCTCAGGAGCGATGATGGTTGAAGTTGTACTATTATTTATTCTGTGCCCTTATGTCTCTCTCCTCATACCGTTTCATTTGTCTCCATATTCAGTGAACTGTCCACAATCCAACGAACACGAATAATAACCAAACCGAATAATCAATCTATCGACGCTTTACTTTACGAAACCGATTCGGTAATGTTAAAATCAGGAGGAGAATAACTTCCGCCCTTGAATTCGACCGCTACAAATTCGGGAGGTTACGTAAATGCCTACATATAACACACGTAATCTGTTCATCTGTTCTCTGCTCATCAAACCGGAACACAGTAATGCTTGTACATTACTGCTTGGCGGCAGACTTCACTCACAAAGCGGTGGTAACAACCCAGACGGACACTCGCAGAAGAGTTGGTCCTACCACTAACAAATAGCGAGCAAACACTAACTTATCCAGAATAAAAACAAAATATAAAGTAAGTACTTTTCTTAATACAATTGGCGTTCCCACAAACTTTAATGACGTACCGTCAAAATTACCCATCTACTTTCCTAGTTAACTATTGTGCTTAAAAAATATAGTTCACAAACTTCCTCGCCTTTGCTTTCGTGAATTCCAACAAAAACTCCAAACGCGGTACTTAATTATGAAACTTGTTACGCCTCAGTTTTAGAGTGTCTAAGCAAAGAGCACCTGACGCCGCGAGATAAAAGGAGAAAACAAGTTTCTGAGACGCCCTTATTTACACATCTCGAGTTTCATGATAACACGACTGGAAGGTCACTTTGAGATGTGTTTTGTATTGGAATTAGTGTACCAATTACTACTAACTACGTACATTTTAGACTACAAGGTAACGAGATGAACAGATCGTTTGTCTAATGGTAACCATAACGCCTGCCCCTGTTGCAGTGCTACCAAGAAATCTGAAACACAAAGGTCTTCTCTTCTGGTTGAGCGATGCCCTCCAAAAGCACAATCTAACAGCAAGCGATCACTTCAGATCTGACCAAAGCATTTATAAGATTTACCTGTAATGGAGAAATTAAGTTCTCAATAACATTCCAGACAGAAAATTAATAATCTTTGGAAAAATTAGCAATTAGCATTTGACTCCTATCTCCCCAAACCTTAGCTGATGACGTTAAGAGTGGTCGCACATTGGGCCACCTAACCCGACCACTAGACGCGGCCACTGGACGCGGCCAGCTGTGGCTGGATGCGGCCTCTAATCGCAGCCACTGCTAGCCGTCAGAGACAACAGAAGATCTCGGGCACTTTTTGACGGCCTAAGCGCCCAAGCGGTCCTTCTGTTCTCTCTATATTCTGTGCGAGCGGGAAAAAGCCGGCGTTTGTGGCCGTATATGCGCGGGAGACGAGCCACAAACGCGGCCACCGCATCAACTTGTCGTTCGGTTGCGGCCACTCAAACGCTCTGTGTGCGCCAATGCCATATAAAATGTATGTAAAATGATGTCCGCATGTGTGGCCGCGTTAGTGGCCGCGTTCGATGCCCCGATGTGCGGCTACACGTAGTCGTAAATATATTAGGAAACACACTGAGCCTAGAATTGAATTTGCTCTTGAATAAATTAATAAAATTGGGTACATTCTATATCTAGCCGTGACAGGGATCCAAAAAACCTGCTAATTTATGGTGAACATCGTCAACTTTATCAATAATCAAATTCAGTCAAGTTCATCGTCCCAGAACTAATATCGTCACGGTGATGGTATATTATACAGATAAACGGTATAGTCACGACGCACCACCTGCGTCAGTGAAAATAAACAGACGACACCTGCTCGCAGCTGGCTTCAGGCCAGGTGCGGCCAGACCGAATGTCGGCTGGTGTGGCTGTCGTCGCGAATGCGAAGAATTGTAAGAATTGAACTGATTGGCACTCTAAGAGCGGACTCTAAGAATGCCTTCTAGATTGTTGTAGTTATTGTTATAAAATGATTGCTTTTTTTAAAAGCGGGAAACCACTTTCAACGCCTTAATTACGATCTCTGATCTTGGTTAAAAATATATTAGGGGAACACCTCGCCGGATATACCTTTATAGGATATAGTTTAATTAAACCCTTCAAATCGGATCTTTTAAATGCTGAGCCAGCGTCACATAGATAAACTGTCCGAGAACCAGAATATTTTCTTCATAGAAATAATGAATTTAATAAAATCAATGTCAATAGCGCCATCAGCGCTCAAATAGCATTTACTCATCTAAATTTAAACAAGTCTAAGCGAGATTGAAGCTATAAATAAGAAAATTAAATTAACTACCCGAAGTGCCTGAATGCGGCTAAAACGTACAAAAACCTAAATTAGAAACGAATTCTCACAAGATCAAAAGAAAGTTGATCTTTCCCCCGCTTCAGTCTCTCTACTCTTATATTGTTGTCTTCAATCACGAATGCAAACGTCCAGAATACTTCCAAATTCGGTCTTAAATTTATTAAAACATCACATGAAAAAAACATGCCAAGCCGACTTGAGGCGATGAGAAAATTTAATTATATTTCTCTACGACGAAAATATGTTTTTCGTTCGTCCTCTGTTAGGAATTGACCTTTTTATTTGAAGCGTTTGCGTGAAGTCTCGTTGCCAGGGTTGCCACCGAATGTTAAAACAAGTTACGGGATTTTTTTGTTTTTTCACGTCCAACAGGATTCGACACTGCGTCTTCTGGTAAACAAAACCAGAAGCCTTAAGGGGCAGAATCCGGCGCGCCGCTATCTCCCTCGCGCATCTCAACATTTTTGAAGATAAACAATCACTTAATATAATTATGAAAAATCGCATTCGGTGAAATTGCTGACAATGACAATACAAAGGTTACACAAAAATTTCATTTTGTTCCATTCAGGTTTTCAAACCTAAAAATGGGATTTTATGTTTTGCCCATTTTCATGTATGAAAACTTGATCGGATCAAAATGATACTTTTGCCGTACCTTTGTAATGTTAATGCCAGCAATTTCACCGAGTACGATTTTTCATAATTATATTAAGTGATTATTTATCTTCAAAAATGCTAAGATGCGCGAGCGAGATAGCGGCGCGCCGGATTCTGCCCCTTAACCAACTAGGCTGTGGAAACGATCCATGCATGTGTCGACTTCTTGAGATGTTTTCGGCTTACAAGCCGTTTTTGGTATGTAAGTATAAGTATATATTAAGACTATGCTCTCATTATAATTTTCCCACGTTTGCTCCGCCTCCACACCCCGCAACGCGCAACTGCACTGCGCGCCGCAGCTCACACCCCGCTAACATTACGCGGCGATAGACCACTGCTAGATCGCCGCGGCCCGAGCCGTTATAGCGTGAGCCGTTCTCGGTTGCGCGCTGGAACGTAGATGTCATAATAGAGTTTCCTTACCCTTGAATACTTTATTATAGTATAGGGTAAAACACCCAATTATCAGCACTTTAAGAGGTTGTCTCATTTCAAATAGGTTTTTTAAATTAAAAGCAACTTATATCAGCTAAATTGTTGCGATTATTAAACATCTTGTTTATTAATCTTTATATTTGTATAACTTTTGAATAGATAATGTTAATAATACGAGAGAATATTAAAAGAGATTGAAAAATGATAGTATCTCCATTTATTGGCATGCTTGTTGCCAGTTATTGGCACGAAATTACCCAATTATCAGCACCAAGATTGGAGCAAATAAAATTCTTATACAAATAGAGTTGTAAGGCGTTTATTAAAATATAGGCCATTTAGAATTAGACCTAGGTATTCCAAGAAAATATATCCGTAACAAGTTACAGTTAAAACTCTTTTTATTTCAGTTTTTTTCAGTATGCTGACATCTGCCCTGTTTTTAAATCTGGTAGCGCGTCGACCGTTTCGAACTACCGTCCAATCTCTTTGTTACCCTCCTTATCTAAGATCTTAGAGAAAGTGGTCAACAAACGTCTTCTAGGGTTTTTTGAGAAGCATAACATTTTTTCACCTGACCAGTTCGGATTCAGACAGCATAAATCGACTGAGGATGCAGTTGTGGCTCTAGTTGACCGGGTGTCTGGAAAACTTGACTTGGGTAAAAATTGTTTAGGTGTGTTCCTCGATTTGGCCAAGGCATTTGACACCGTGTCGTGGCCGATGCTGCTTAGGAAGCTTGAGCTCCTTGGTGTGCGAGGTATATCACTGGACTGGTTTTGCTCTTATCTTTTCGATAGAAGACAAAGAGTACGTATTTCTAATCAGTTCAGTGACTACGCTTCTATCTCATTTGGCGTTCCGCAGGGGAGCGTGCTCGGCCCTACACTTTTCCTTGTATACATCAATGATCTCTTCCAACTTAAGATAAACCAGGCTAATGTATATGCTTTTGCTGACGACACTGCGTTAATTTTCCATGGAAGTAACTGGGAGGAGGTCTACGATATTGCCCAGCAGGGCTTATCCAAAGTTGCAAATTGGATGCAAAATAATTTGTTAACCCTGAATGCAAGCAAAACGAAGTATTTGACCTTCCGCATTTCGCGACGAACTCGCCCTAGTACTGAATTCGGCCTAAAACTACACTCATGTGCCCCATTCACTAACCAAACATGTACTTGCCCTGAACTGGAACGAGTCGATAAAATGAAATACCTAGGAGTCTCAATTGATCATCAATTAACTTGGGAATCTCAAATCACTACCCTATGTAGTCGCCTTCGGAAATTGACTCATGTATTCAAAAGGTTACGGTCTGTAGCCGATATAAATACCCTTAAGTTAGTATACCAGGCGTTGTGTCAATCGATACTTAATTACTGTATAGTGTGCTGGGGATCTGCTACTAAAACTTTGTTCCTAAAAATTGAAAGAGCTCAGCGGGCTCTTCTTAAAGTTGCGTATAAAAAGCCATACCGATACCCCACAGATCAGCTCTATGATGATACCAAACACCTTAGAGTCCGGCAATTATATATTCTGGCAGTAGCTTTGCGATTCCACAAAACCGCTCTTGAATCCCTTTCAACTAACACACGATCGTCACGCCGTAATGCCTGGATAGTTCCTCATTCAAAAACCTTACAAGCTAAGCGTGCCTTCTCATTCAGAGGTCCTCATTTGTACCAGCGTTTGGACAGAACCCTTAACATTCTACAAGCTTCACGTCACGTCTGTAAGCGCAAGATAACATCTTGGCTTCTAACGCTGGGTTACAATGAGTCTGAAACATTTATAAAAACGAACATATAACACTATGGGACCTGCTCCCACCCCTGATGATGCTTGGGTCAACTTGGAACGGAACATTTATCCACTAACGAAATGGTAGTTTCCAACTTATAACTAATGCTGTTCTGATTTGAGTTGACTGAAGAATCTGGTCAGAATGTGGGACCAGGTCCCTATTCATTCCTTATAAATTAATTTGACACTGTATACCATCCATGCATAATTTTAAACTTAACTTCACGCATCTTATGTCCTAAATCAATTTCCTACACACCTACACCACACAAACTCATACAAAACACATAAACACAAACACACACATATCCACTCGCGCATAAACTTGGGACTACTTATTTAGTTTCGGGTCCTGTATTAAGTTCTTTTTAACTTCAATTCATTGTGATTACTCTATGTAATTGATGTTTTAGAATGTCTACGCCTAGTTCTCTTTTATTGTCTGTAAATACGGAAGAAACTGAATCTCACGACACAGGTCGTCCTAGTGTGAGGTTCAGGGATTCTTGTTACTAAACTACAACAAATTGTTTTTTACACTGCGATGATGATATTATGTTTCTATCTGTAGTGCTACCAATATCTTTAGTTGCAAATAAAGTTTATTATTATTATTATTATTTACTTTTGTCTTACTAATCTTTGTCACTTTTTTCTTCTTTTCTTGTTTTTGTAATCTAATTATTGCGCGAAAAGAGAGCTCAAGTTAGAAATCGGGTTCAGGTGAATCCAATTCATCATCATCATGATGAATCGTCATCATCATCAGCCGGAAGACGTCCACTGCTGAACATAGGCCTCCCGAATAGAACGCCGCTTGGATCGGCTACTCGCCTCTTGCATACATTGGTTCCCCGCGGTTTTGACAAGGTCATCCGTCCTACATTAAGAGGCTACAGCTCACCATACTTTCCATACAAACGCTCGTACACGATTATAGTGTCCTAATAAATTTTTCTTTAGATGTTTTGAGCAAATAGGTATCATGTGCTCTATATCTAGGATTCTGTGGGAGCAAAAATGTAAATTTTTGAGATTCCAACTCAGTACAAGCCTTCAAAAATCAGCCTTTTTGGACCAATTTTACCTTGATTTTGGCCGTTCAGTGTTCTCATGAATGTAAAATTCAACAAAACACTTCCATATAATCCTTGGACATGTAATGGAGATTCTAAATAACAAACATTTTTTTCACAAACTTGTAAGGCATTTTCAAAAACACGTATTTCCTGGAACACGTTTTAGGAAGGTACCAAGCACATTCGTGCGCCTTCAGGCCATTTTTGCGTTCTAGGATTTTTGCGTTAGGCGGGTCATGAAGCGGCGCCTTAATTTTAATACCTACATTTAATTAATAATTAATAAGTAATTAATTGCTACATGTTAAAATTGGCCTAAAGGCTTTTTTGTTCATCGAAGAAAAACAGGCATTACGGAAAAAGGAGAGACAACGCCAGAGGCTTTGGTTCGCATTCTGAAAATTTTGAAATAAATTTCCAAAGAAAATTTCCGAAGACAATTAGTGCGAGGTACTTTCCCAAAACGTGTTCCAGGAAATACGTGTTTTTGAAAATGCCTTACAAATTTGTGAAAAAAATGTTTGTTATTTAGAATCTCCATTACATGTCCAAGGATTATATGGAAGTGTTTTGTTGAATTTCACATTTATGAGAACACTGTGAACGGCTAAAGTCAAGGTAACATTTGTCCAAAAAAGCTGATTTTTGAAGGCTTGTGCTGAGTTGGAATCTCAAAATTTTAAATTTTTGCTCCCACGGAATCCTAGATATAGAGTACATGATACCTATTTGCTCAAAACTTCTAAAGAAACATTTTTTAGGACACTATAATCGCGTACGAGCATTTATATGGGAAGTATGGCGAGCTGTAGCCTCTTAAACCCACATATCAATATGGGTGCTGATAAATTAGAAAATCTAAAAAAATTGTACCCAATTGTTGGCATCCTCTTTCTAGCAATTAGTTAACGGAAAGCTTTAAATGTTTTATTCTAAAAAGGGTCTTCATACTTATAAAACACTTAATAAATACAATTTCATTAAAATCATCTAATCACTAAAAATTAATGATCAAACGAACTTACCTGTACGTGAAGTTCGATCATAATTATATGATCAGCATCATTCTTAGCGATTTTGTTTACATTCTGTAGTCAAGTCCCCACGTCACAGCCTTGCACGGTATGTTTAAAGATTATTTTTCTCGAAACGACAACTCTCGTCAACCAACTTGTACGACAAGCCCGGGCGGCCATCTTAGGCTCATTTTGTTTGTAGAATATGAAAAAAGAAAAAATAAACTTAGTTCTGGGTCGGGCTATACCTATATATAAATATACAGAAATATTATTCAAGGGAGGGTAAGTATAAATCGCTAAGAATGATGCTGATCATATAATTATGATCGAACTTCACGTACAGGTAAGTTCGTTTGATCATTAATTATATTTTTCAGCATCATTCTTAGCGATTTTGTTTACATTCTGTAGGATGTTTAGAGACATAAATTAAAAAATAAGATAAATTTAATTCTTATTTGTTCAGTTGTTTTTTTTTTTTTTTTTTTTTTTTGTTATATAATTTCACAAAAAGAAATAGACCGTATGTACGGTTTATTTATTATTAGATGAAATAAATTAATGAAATTCAATCGAGTCATTTTCAATTACATCTTTGTCATAACATTTAGCAAAAATAGAGCAGGACCTACTCCATCCTGCTGTATACCGTAACATGTCTATACTAAAGCCAAGCCTACTACTATAGCTGCAGAAGTAGCTGCATGCCGACTACTACCTGTACGAGCACTAAAAATGGACAATATTTACTGTGAAAAGCGATACATAATGTTTGTACTGTGCGCCGTTACTAACGCTAAAAAACAAAAAAGTTTTGATCCAATGATAAGCCATATTTTGGGGCTATAGGTGTGAATACTTTTACATGTTCATCATAATAACTTTTCAAAACAGTTGTTAATAAAGTAACAATCGTTGAACAGCCACTTCTAAATAATTAAAATTATTTTCATTGCAATAATTAAACCAAAATTTACTGCTACAACCGTACTGCTTATACTGAACTTATCACTGAACTTGGTATCATAGACTTCTTTAATAAAGCTTAGCGATGACTTCACTGCAACCAAAGTGAGATTTTTGTTGTAATTTGTAGGATACTCTGAAAGCAATTAAAGCAATTTATATCCGTATACCACTACTATACCTACTGCTTTATCATCATTCGACCACGAAACTGTAAAGGCATCTATCTACAGTCCATGACACATAGATACACTCGACATTTTACGACACTTGCACTCGCACCATTCTTACATTCTTCTAGATATTTAAATGGGGGTACTGAACGATCCCATTCTGTTAGGTAATGCATGATATAGCAGTGACGTATATTATAACCAATTTGCATCAAAATATCATATGTAGCGAAAACCTTCAATGTGAAAAAACTCAATTTATTTGTAAAGTTGATAGATTTTTGATGGATTAAAGTGTTTACCCACACTAACGGAAAATTTAAATAAATATACCTAGTACCTCTCAAAAATCATCATCATCATCTCAAAAATTTCGCGTTCAAAGAGGTTCGAACCCGCGTCTTCTGGTAATGAAACCTTTGTGTTCATGTTGGTCTTTATTATAAGTACAAAAAGACATTGAACTAAATGGAATTGTTTACCCTTCTATAGTAATTCTAAGATGATAGGAACATCGGTAATTTGTCGCCTACTGGAAATAAAGTGGCTAAATTCAGTATCTCCTGTTGGACATCGTGGCTAGCGCTCGCTCTGCAATCTCCCGCTGTTGATAGTTAGTTGCTCCTTGTAAATTGCCGAGTTGCTGGACGAGGATTTCCTGCATCTTTAAAAGCCAAGTCCTTAAAAATTACTTTCCCAAATTGGGATGTTGACTGTATTAAAATAAAAATATAATTTTTGCCCCGAAACGGTAGTTCTTGTGACAGAAATCCTATAAAACACAATATTTTTGTTTATTTTTAAGGAATATAATTTTAATTTAATAATCAAAATGTAATCACATCACTCCGAAGTCACGTGACATAAAACGCGCGTGACGTCACTTTCTCAATCGGAATGAGTATATTGCTCTTTCTGCTTAGTATTTTAGAGTGATTTCTGTGAATATAGTTATCTGTGCCAGGAATCGTGACGTCACATCGATCACGTGACGAGTATTGGCGTTCTGGAGCGAAACTTGAAATGGCATTTAAAATACATGAAAATTAAAGTATTAGCTGTATTCAAAAAGTAATTTTAAATAATTTGGGTTATATTAGGCCCATTCGCATCGTTTTAAACACTTTCCCAAAATCATTCAACATCCCAATTGAGTCTCTGGCTTAGGTTCGTTACCAAGTAGCGATAATATTTCGTCATCTAGCTCAGGGTCAACAATATTCATCATATTTGATGTTCAAGGACCCGCACCCTCGGTAGTAAGCGAATCTGGTGAGACCGAGACGGAATCGACTGACCACGTGAAGTGAAACTGGTCAAGATGGATCTGGTTCATCGACTATGGTGAAAACCGACGTCGAAGGCTCAACAACGAGTTCTGTAACATTCTGTTTTACAAACTATTTTGAAGGTAGGATGAGGCTATTGGACTTACGCTCTGATTTAATGTGACAGAGATAACACATCTGGTATCTCGCTCTTTTAAAAACATATTTTACGAAGAAATATATCGTGACAGTAACAACCCCTCATGGTAGTACGCATCACATTTTCTCATACTTTTACCTATTAATAAACCATAATGTAACGAAATATATTGTGAACCGTAACAACCCTTCATGGTAGTACGCATCACCTTTTCTAATAGTTTTACCTAGTAATAACATTTTGTGAAAAAATACATTGTGACAGTAACAACCCTTCATGGTAGTACGCATCAAACCTCCTCATAGGTTTACCACTAACATTTTGTGAAGAAATATATCGTGACAGTAACAACCCCTCATGGTAGTACGCATCACACTTCCTCATAGTTTTACCACTAACATTTTGTGAAGAAATATATCGTGACAGTAACAACCCCTCATGGTAGTACGCATCACACTTCCTCATAGTTTTACCACCAATATTTTGTGAAGAAATATATCGTGACAGTAACAACCCCTCATGGTAGTACGCATCACACTTCCTCATACGTTTATCACTAACATCTTGTGAAGAAATACATTGTGACAGTAACAACCCCTCATGGTAGTACGCATCACACTTCCTCATAGTTTTACCACCAATATTTTGTGAAGAAATATATCGTGACAGTAACAACCCCTCATGGTAGTACGCATCACATTTCCTCATACGTTTATCACTAACATCTTGTAAAGAAATACATTGTGACAGTAACAACCCCTCATGGTAGTACGCATCACATTTCCTCATAGATGTAACTATTATTTAGGTAGGTACATACTAACCTTCTGATTCACTCTCGCAGAACGTAGATATGATCCGATGTTGGCGTTATTTCAATTCTACTTGCAATTTACTAATTTTCAAACGATCTTCTTTCTCGTTTCGTTTTCTTTTATTAGCAAGTACATTATGTTTTTTTTTTTTTTTTTTTGACGGTAGATTTTTGTAGGCTAGGCGCGTGCGAAGGCTATGAGCACGGAAACACGAATGAGCCTAAGATGGCCGCCCGGGCTTGTCGTACAAGTTGGTTGACGAGAGTTGTCGTTTCGAGAAAAATAATCTTTAAACATACCGTGCAAGGCTGTGACGTGGGGACTTGACTACAGAATGTAAACAAAATCGCTAAGAATGATGCTGAAAAATATAATATAATGTTAATTTTAAGCAGGTAAGACCTTACCGTCGTTCAATCAAAATGGCCGCAAAATTACAATAAATGCAGAACGACTTCTTTGAATCACTTTGTTGGCGCCATTTTTAGCCTTTTCGTATTAAAAACTTTGCTATTGTTAAAAAGATGAATTCTGCCGTATTTTTTTCCAATTGGCAATGTAAGAACCATACACAGTAATAAATGGTTTGCACTTTTTCGCCAAGGTGCCGTTATTTGGTGCAGTGCTGACGTTTGGGTGATTTACCCTATACTACTAAATTATTATTTTTTAATTTCAATAATAATGCAATGTTTGATGGTTTACGCTAACGCATATATTCCGCCGTTTTAAATGATGGAGAAAATAATTAGGTAAATCAAATCAATAAAAATTGAAAAGCGGGAACCGACTTCGACGAAAATATCGTGATATATGAAACATCCCCCATTTTCCCACCCTTACTGATGGTACTCTATACAAATAAATAAAATTGAAGTGTCTGTTTGTAATACCAAAAAGGACGAATTGACAACCTCCTTCTTTTTTGAAGTCGGTTAAAATTGTACTCATGAGAAAAAGAATTAATGATTAAACGAACTTACCTGTAAGTGAAGTTCTATCGTAATTATTCGAGCTGTTTCGTCCGAAGAGATTACCAATAACTATTAATACACATGTAGTTACACCGTACGGTGACGCCAGTTTGCACTGATAGTTGAGAATATTTTTTTTTATGTGGGTACTTTATTTTCCTCCTTACACCAACTAGATAAAACGTCATTTAGTTCAGAGTTTTGAGATTTTTCACACTGGGTTATTAGGGTTGGGAGGGTTGGTAATCTCTTCCGACGAAACAGCTCGGATAATTACGATAGAACTTCATTTACAGGTAAGTTCGTTTAATCATTAATTATCCTCGCTGTTTCGTCCTCGAGATTACCAATAACTATTAATACACATGTAGATTTTGAGAGAAATATATAAGATCCGTTTACTTTGTGAAAAATCTGGTTTTATTGACACAATAAATCAATTATTATAACATTTGTTGAGATTTACAACAAATAATTATGTTATTGGTAGAGACTACCTGCTAATAGTAATTATATTTCATAGCTCCATTCTTCAGATATATTTATATATTATTAGATATTTATACCAGGTAGTCCTTCTTTCACACAGGTAAATTCGCACGCTTTTAGAGTCGTATCGATTAAAAAATCGATTCTATCGCTGGTACCCTCATTACAGCGCCTCCCTATAACGTCATTCTTTTTTCGTGCGCGGTAGAAGACGCACGCGTCTCAACAAGTTTCGTCGCAAAAGAATTTAAATTCATCATACCGAAACGACAAAATGAAGATAAATTAATACATCGCTACAAGAACAAAATTAAGGAACTTGATAACAAGAAACAACAAGCCTCCCTACGTCGTCGGGTTATAACATATTCCGATTCGGAATCAGAGTCTGAGGTCGAAAGAAAAGAAGGTTAGTACCTACACTATCAGTTTCTATAAGTGTCCCAAACTCGTTAAATGCATCTCTAAGTCTGCCGGGAGGTTAACTGCGGGTTATACACGAAGGCTAGATATGATGTAATAAAAACTACAGAGTAGTTTCTATAAGTGTCCCAAACTCGTTAAATGCATCTCTAAGTCTGCCGGGAGGTTAACTGCGGGTTATACACGAAGGCTAAACATGATGTTATAGAAACCTGGAGGTTGACTGCGGGTCATACACGAAGGTTCTAATAAAAACGTTAGATACCTATCAAGTAACGTTAGATATGAATAAGGTTTGGCACAAGAAAGCTTCCACGATGCACAATTTGAGAATTTTCTTAGTTCTTAGGCGTTCTCACAGCAGCCTGTCCGGCTGGAAAATACGGCTGGCTATACACAGAAGTTTTTAGAGAGATTAAAGTATCTTGCACTTCAAAATGACGCTAATTATGACACTAAATTTAAATTATCAGCGAATGTTCTACCAGATTTATACTGTTGGAGAGCAAACATTCTAGCCACAAAAAAAACTCGGTAGCTCCTCCAGTTTATGATTTAGACATTTATACAGATGCATCTAGGATTGGCTGGGGGTCTGTAATAATTTGTGCACAAATTGCCATTGGAAAGAAAGTGAACGGATGATAAACTTTTTAGAACTTCAAGCTGCCTTTTTCGGGCTCAAATGTTTTGCTACAAACAAAATCAATTGCGCCATATTGACGCGAATAGATAATACGACCGCTATAAGCTACATTAATGGAATCTATTTCGAGATCTATTTGGCAATGGGGTGAAGAACAAACTCTATGGTTGTTCGCTTCATACATAAATACTAAAGATAACGTAGAAGCTGATGAAGAATCAAAAGAGTCAACTCTGATATTGATTTAGAACTTTGCTCACAAGCTTTTCAAACCATTGTTCAAAAGTTTGGCGAACCTAGTATAGATGTTTTCGCATCTCGCGCCAATACCAAATGTTACACATACGTTTCATGGAAGCCAGATCCATATGCATTTACCTTTGAAGCTTTTACGATTTCTTGGCATAATCACTACTTTTTTGCTTTCCCCATTTCCATTGATTCTCAAGTACTTACAAAAAAACTGTGAGCGAGCAATCAATCTATAATCAAAATAGCATCAATTATTTTGGTTTTAACGGAACAATTCCAAAGAGGAGCTTCATATGGCTCATTAAATACTCATCGTTCGGCTTTCTCGTTACTTCTAGGAAAGGAAATAGACTCTGATGAAAACATATCGCGCTAGTTAAAAGGAGCTTTTAAAATTAGATCAAGCATACCCAACTACCCGGCATGCCGCCACATCGAGCGCGAAATCTGCTGGTTTTTCTGTTGATTCTATCCGTAAGATAGCCGGTTGGACACCAATTTCGCAAACTTTTGCAAAGTTTTATAATCGTCCAACAATTGTAGAAAACTTTGCTAGGTCATTACTTGAACCTAGACTTACTTAGTTTTTTGTGTAATTATATTGTGTACATGTACAATTAAGTATTATTTTAGTTAATTCGGTTGCGTAAGTTTTAATAATGATTCAAATTGAATAAATATATTTTCTCTTTATTCAAAAATATCTTCGTTTCATGTGCAATAACTTGATTTATTTTATCTACATAACCAAAAACTGTTTGTCTCTAAACATCTACCTGGTATAAATATCTATTAATATATAGATATATCTGAAGAATGGAGCTATGAAATATAATATATGATCAAACGAACTTCACAAGCGAAGTTCAATCATTATTATATGAATAGCTCCATTCGAAGATATAGGAACCCTCCCTCCACTACCCAGTAAGTAAACAAAAGTTTTTGGGTAACTTCTCTAAAAGAATGACGTTATAGGGAGGCGCTGTAGTGAGGGTATCGGCGATAGAATCGATTTTTTAATCGATACGACGCTAAAAGCGTGCGAATTTACCTGTGTGAAAGAAGGACTACCTGGTATAAATATCTATTAATATATAGATACTAGTATTTCGCGCGGTGCGCGGGCTGCTAAAGCAGCCCGCGTGCTGTGGTTGTGTCCGTTTCGGGGTCAGGAATCCTAATTCTAATTTTGAACTCTATTGGGGAAACTTATTTTCTGTCCGCAATTTGGCCGCCGCGAGCTGTAGTGGGCCTGCGCGGGCCGCAAGCGGCCCGCGAGGAGTTTTCGAAAGACATGGCCAACCCTAAATAGGTTCTGTTATCGTAATAAAAAATCCTCAAGGCCTCTGAATTTAAAATCAAAATTTTGGAGCAAGTTTGTTTTTGGCCGTCGGTGTTGCCACTATACAGTGGTGGTCATATAATTAAGAACGATTAATAGTACGACCAATACTATGTTTTCACCATAAATTAAGTGCGCAATTTGTTACTAAACATTCTCTGATCGTGTTGTAGAATATTCTTATGACTGATCTGTATCATTTGGTGTAATAATCTTGTCAAAATTATGTACCTTTTTATTTTTCTATCTATTAAATCATAGGAAGTCATAAAGTTCCCGGAATACTAGCTGGACAAATAATTAAGAACGAAAATATTTTGTTCTTTTTTTATCATTATGAAAATGGAATGCAAAGTACTCGTTTACTATTTTTATTGCATTTTCGCGCTACTATTGTTAGGATATACGTTTTCTACAATTCATTTTTTGAAATGGTGAAAAAATAAATCTTGCGACTCTACTTCTACAGAAATAATAATAAAGTTGCGTGGTCATAATTGGTCGTATAAAAAAATTGTGGATCACTTGCATTGCTCAAAAACGATGGTGTACCAGACTTTGAAGCATTTTAACACACATCAGACAACTTCTAATCTCCCCGGCAAATCTAAAGCAAGAAAACTTATCCACGAGAGGATTTAAGAATAGTTCACCATCCCGAGCAGGACCCGTTTAAAGCGTCAAATTAAATCAAAAATGAAGTTTTTGGTGAGAATAACCTTAAGGCAACTCTGCACGACCCGTTCGAAGACGGCTAGTGGAGGCACAGTTGTTTGGGCGAGTAAAGAGGAAGGAACCCATGTTGACACCACGTCATTGAGAGGCCCGATTAGCGCTTGCAAGGATGTATCAAGACTGTAAATAGCAGCACTGGAACAATGTACTTTTTTCGGACGAAACAAAGATAACTAGACTATGCTCTGATGGCAAGCAGTCTTCAGTACGTACGCCGACCTGTGAATAAGGCATTCCATCCCAGATACACGAAAAAGACGGTGAAGCATAGCGGTGGAAACGTTAGGGTTGCGTTTCTGGTTACGGCGTGGGACCTACAAGACAACATGGAACAATGTAACATGTAGGCAACATGTAGGCAACAAGGTAACATGGACCAATATCAATACAAAAAGATCCTCGAAGAATGTATGCTGCCATATGCAGAAGACAATCTCCCGGTAATTTGGACATTCCAGCACAATAATGACCCGAAGCTCACAGCACACTGTAAAAAGATACCTCGACAGTCAACTGGTAACTGTATTAGACTGGCCACCGAACAACCCAGATCTTCATCCGATCGAGCATCTTTAGTGTCAAGTCAAAAAGAACTATCAAACAGATGGTGTGGTAACATTAATGAGGTGTACGACTCGTTTTTGAAAGTGTGGAATTCAATTTCAATTGAGACCTGCCAAAAGTTGATAGTGTCGTTGTCGCGCCGCTGTCATGCTGCAGTTATCCACAGCCACTAAATATTAATTACTAATTTATTTTATAACAAAAAGTGTTTTTAATTAATTACAACACTACACTATTAAATTAATTATTAGTTTTAGTCGAATTATTTAATTATTGTTAACATTATGATTAAGTCTTTCTGTCGTTCTTAATTATTTGTCCAGCTTCCCACCTACTGTTAAGCGAACAATATTTAAATGACATTAGATCGAACAGGAATAATACAAATTATTTCGTAATTTCTTTTTCGATTATGGTTACCTTGTAAATGTACTAACTGACAGTATAGCCACCATTTTTCAGGGAGTAACATTTTTATAGTTATGAACATTTAAATTTCAAAATGATGTGTTTGTATGAAGCGTTCTTAATTATATGACCACCACTGTATATGGCCGCCGCGAGGCTTTGTTGATCCTGCGCGGGCCGCAAGCGGCCCACGAGGTGGGTTTATCTCTTACTTTTAAATTTGAACCCGATCGGAGCAACTTTACTTTTTTGCGTTTGACCCCTACTTTGCTACCCCATTGTGGCCACTTATTCCGGACGCCCCGAAAAGGTATTGTTCCTGCGCGGGCTGCAAGCAGCCCGCGAGGAGGCGCAGGCAGCAAGCTGCCCGCGTTTTGAAGTTTGCGTTCAACCCCCATTGTGGCCACTGATTCCGGATGCCCCGAAAGGACTTTGCTCCTGCGCGGGCTGCAAGCAGCCCGCGAGGTGTGCGCGGGCAGCAAGCTGCCCGCGTGTTGAATTTTGCGTTCAACCCCCATTGCGACCACTGATTCCGGACGCCCCGAAAGGACTTTGCTCCTGCGCGGGCTGCAAGCAGCCCGCGAGGTGGGCGCGGACAGCAAGCTGCCCGCGTGTTGAATTTTGCGTTTAACCCCTATTAGGTATTGTTTTGCGTTCGGCTGTTGTTGTGTCCGTTTTGGGGTCAGGAATCCTAATTCTAATTTTGAACTCGATAGAAGAAACTTTAATTCTGGCCGCAATTTGGCCGCCGCGAGCTGTAGTGGGCCTGCGCGGGCCGCAAGCGGCCCGCGAGGAGTTTTACCATAATAGTGGCCAACCCTAAATAGATTTGGTTATCGTAATAAAAAATCCTCAATGCCTCTGAATTTAAAATCAAAATTTTGGAGCAAGTTTGTTTTTGGCCGCCGGTGTTGCCACTATATATGGCCGCCGTGAGGCTTTTTTGACCCTGCGCGGGCCGCAAGCGGCCCGCGAGGTGGATTTGGCTCTTAGTTTTGAATTTGAACCCAATCGGAGCAACTTTAGTTTTTTGCGTTTGACCCCTACGTTGCTACCCCATTGTGGCCACTGATTCCGAACGCCCCGAAAGGGTATTGTTCCTGCGCGGACTGCAAGCAGCCCGCGAGGAGGGCGCGGGCAGCAAGCTGCCCGCGTGTTGAATTTTGCGTTCAACCCCCATTGCGGCCACTGATTCCGGACGCCCCGAAAGGACTCTGTTCCTGCGCGGGCTGCAAGCAGCCCGCGAGGTGGGCGCGGGCAGCAAGCTGCCCGCGTGTTGAATTTTGCGTTTAACCCCTATTGGGTATTGTTTTGCGTTCGGCTGTTGTTGTGTCCGTTTCGGGGTCAGGAATCCTAATTCTAATTTTGAACTCGATAGAAGAAACTTTAATTCTGGCCGCAATTTGGCCACCGCGAGCTGTAGTGGGCCTGCGCGGGCCGCAAGCGGCCCGCGAGGAATTTGGGCATAACAGTGGGCAACCCTAAAGAGGTTTGGTTATCGTTATCAGCAATCCCCAAGACCTCGGAATTTGAAATCAAAATTTTCGAGCACGTTTGTTTTTGGCCGTCGGTGTTGCCACTATATATGGCCGCCGCGAGGCTTTTTTGATCCTGCGCGGGCCGCAAGCGGCCCGCGAGGTGGATTTGTCTCTTACTTTTAAATTTGAACCCGATCGGAGCAACTTTACTTTTTTGCGTTTGACCCCTACTTTGCTACCCCATTGTGGCCACTGATTCCGGACGCCCTGAAGGGGTCTTCTTCCTGCGCGGGCTGCAAGCAGCCCGCGAGGTGTGCGCGGGCAGCAAGCTGCCCGCGTGTTGAATTTTGCGTTCAACCCCCATTGTGACCACTAATTCCGGACGCCCCGAAAGGACTCTGTTCCTGCGCGGGCTGCAAGCAGCCCGCGAGGTGGGCGCGGGCAGCAAGCTGCCCGCGTGTTGGATTTTGCGTTTAACCCCCATTGGGTATTGGTTTTGCGTTCGGCCCCCATTAGGGCCACTAATTCCGGACGCCCTGAAGGGGTCTTCTTCCTGCGCGGGCTGCAAGCAGCCCGCGAGGTTTGCGCGGGCAGCAAGCTGCCCGCGTGTTGAAATTTGCGTTCAACCCCCATTGAGAGTTGGTTTTGCTAAGTAAAGTATAAAAAAAAAAAAAAAGTTTTTGTAAAGATCTTCTGTATGAGATAGGTACCACCGCTTTACTCAAAATCCTCCGGTCCCGTTTAGGCAATGGCGGCGCCCAGCCTCCGGCTCCTGGAGCCTTACTCCGAAAATCGAACATCGAAGCTTCGGCTGACGGATCGCAGTTTTCCACTATGAAAGTGTTTCGGATCCAACGTTCAAACTTGACATTTTGTCTTACATGATCCGAAAATGTCGATCCCTCAGCCGAAGCTTCGGACTTTCAATTTTCAGAGTAAGGCCCTACGGTGCGCTGTTCGTGTTTTGTTTCTTTTGCGAACATAAAGTACCATTATGATGAAAAATCGGAAAAAATCTTCCCGTTTTACAGTTTCCGAGGCATTATGTGGCCATACGGTTAGAGCTATACGAAAACAATGTATGGAAGAAACGTTCATCTTGAAATGATTTACAAAAAAGTCCGCGATAGCATATGTCTATGTATTCGGGTTTGCTTGCAATTCACGTTTTTATCATTTTAAAATTTGGCCAAAAACGGTACTTTATTTGCAGCCGTGTTTTCACCTACACGATATGAATCCTTATCTAAATAAACACGTTTATCACCGAGAGTGTTTCATCGAGAACAATATTGCTCTTTACATCGTTCAATTTGGATGCATATCTTCGGAGATATAGCGAAATTAAAATAAAGCGGCGACGCGGGAATTAATTTTTTGGTCGAAATTTTTTGTCTCTTTTTTTAATTTTTTTTTTAATTTTCGGAAATCCCTTGCCATTCTCTACAACATTAGTTCGAGCACCACCTTCCTAACTGCTACCGTTTTTGAGATATTAGCTTCTACTTTTTGTATGGCGGCCATGTTTTTTTGTTCGGGACCCATGTTTTTTTTTAGTGGGTCAAAATCTGCTCAGGGTCCTCTCCAATATTAGTTCGAACGCTACCCCCCTAACCCCAACCGTTTCCGAGATCCGAGGGGGTACCCTGGTGTACCTTCCACATTCAGGTCATGCGGTACTTTTACCGTGTTCACGAGGCCGACTTGAACACTTCCTTAAAACATTGTTGGTACCTCCGCGTGTTACTTCCGGCGCAAGAATACATCGAAAATCCGGACAACTTTTTGTTCGGCAGCCATATTGAAAAATGGAGATTTCAAATTTTTTTTTGGAATGGGACCAACAGCACCCCAAAAAACCCCCGGATGCCAATTTTCAGCCCGGCCGGATCAAAATTTTTTTTCGGCCATTCTTTTCGGCCACTTTTTCGGCCATTTCGGAAAGCCCTCGCGATCCTCTACAATATTAGTTTGGGCACCCCCCGCCTACCTCTTGCCGTTTCGGAGCAAGGGGCGTCTACTTTTTGTATGAAAAAAAAGTTTTTTTGTTCGGCGGCCATCTTTTTTTTTAGTTTTCCTAAATCGGCTCAGGGTTTCCTCCATTTTTAGTTCGAGCACCATCCCCCTGCGGCTGATAGTTTCCGAGAACCACATGGCTGTTCCATTCCACCTTCGACTTTCTTCCATTATCGGATTTTTCTGGGGGTCACGGGACCCATCCGAGTACGATCCGGTATGACACTCCCCTCCACCTAAACTCCTTCTGGGAGAACAATTCTGTCAGTCAGTGAGTGAGTGGTAATCGAGCTTTATATAATATAACTAGTATTTCGCGCGGTGCGCGGGCTGCTAAAGCAGCCCGCGTGCTGTGGTTGTGTCCGTTTCGGGGTCAGGAATCCTAATTCTAAGTTTTAACCAAATCGGAGAAACTTTTATTCTGGCCGCAATTTGGCCGCCGCGAGCTGTAGTGGGCCTGCGCGGGCCGCAAGCGGCCCGCGAGGAGGTTTTATCATGTAATTGCCAACCCTAAAGAGGCTTTGTTATCGTAATCAAAAATCCTCAATGCCTCTGAAGTTAAAATCAAAATTTTGGAGCAAGTTTGTTTTTGGCCGCCGGTGTTGCCACTATATATGGCCGCCGCGAGGCTTTTTTGACCCTGCGCGGGCCGCAAGCGGCCCGCGAGGTGGATTTGGCTCTTAGTTTTGAATTTGAACCCAATCAGAGCAACTTTAGTTTTTTGCGTTTGACCCCTACGTTGCTACCCCATTGCGACCACTGATTCCGGACGCCCCGAAAGGACTTTGCTCCTGCGCGGGCTGCAAGCAGCCCGCGAGGTGGGCGCGGACAGCAAGCTGCCCGCGTGTTGAATTTTGCGTTTAACCCCTATTGGGTATTGTTTTGCGTTCGGCTGTTGTTGTGTCCGTTTCGGGGTCAGGAATCCTAATTCTAATTTTGAACTCGATAGAAGAAACTTTAATTCTGGCCGCAATTTGGCCGCCGCAGCTGTAGTGGGCCTGCGCGGGCCGCAAGCGGCCCGCGAGGAGTTTGGGCATAATACTGGGCAACCCTAAAGAGGTTTGGTTATCGTTATCAGCAAACCCCAAGGTCTCGGAATTTAAAATCAAAATTTTGGAGCAAGTTTGTTTTTGGCCGCCGGTGTTGCCACTATATATGGCCGCCGCGAGGCTTTTTTGATCCTGCGCGGGCCGCAAGCGGCCCGCGAGGTAGATTTGGCTCTTACTTTTAAATTTGAACCCGATCGGAGCAACTTTACTTTTTTGCGTTTGACCCCTACCTACTATTTTGCTACCCCATTGTGGCCACTGATTCCGGACGCCCCGAAAGGGTATTGTTCCTGCGCGGGCTGCAAGCAGCCCGCGAGGTGTGCGCGGGCAGCAAGCTGCCCGCGTTTTGAATTTTGCGTTTAACCCCTATTGCGTGTTGGTTTTGCGTTCGGCCCCATTCGTGCCACTAATTTCGGACGCCCTGAAGGGGTCTTGTTCCTGCGCGGGCTGCAAGCAGCCCGCGAGGTGTGCACGGGCAGCAAGCTGCCCGCGTGTTGAATTTTGCGTTCAACCCCCATTGCGACCACTAATTCCGGACGCCCCGAAAGGACTTTGCTCCTGCGCGGGCTGCAAGCAGCCCGCGAGGTGGGCGCGGACAGCAAGCTGCCCGCGTGTTGAATTTTGCGTTTAACCCCTATTGAGTATTGTTTTGCGTTCGGCTGTTGTTGTGTCCGTTTTGGGGTCAGGAATCCTAATTCTAATTTTGAACTCAATAGAAGAAACTTTAATTCTGGCCACAATTTAGCCGCCGCAGCTGTAGTGGGCCTGCGCGGGCCGCAAGCGGCCCGCGAGGAGTTTGGGCATAATAGTGGGCAACCCTAAAGAGGTTTGGTTATCGTTATCAGCAATCCCCAAGGTCTCGGAATTTAAAATCAAAATTTTGGAGCAAGTTTGTTTTTGGCCGCCGGTGTTGCCACTATATATGGCCGCCGCGAGGCATTTTTGATCCTGCGCGGGCCGCAAGCGGCCCGCGAGGTGGATTTGTCTCTTACTTTTAAATTTGAACCCGATCGGAGCAACTTTACTTTTTTGCGTTTGACCCCTACTTTGCTACCTCATTGTGGCCACTAATTCCGGACGCCCTGAAGGGGTCTTCTTCCTGCGCGGGCTGCAAGCAGCCCGCGAGGTGTGCGCGGGCAGCAAGCTGCACGCGTATTGAATTTTGCGTTCAACCCCCATTGTGACCACTAATTCCGGACGCCCCGAAAGGACTCTGTACCTGCGCGGGCTGCAAGCAGCCCGCGAGGTGGGCGCGGGCAGCAAGCTGCCCGCGTTTTGGATTTTGCGTTTAACCCCCATTGTGTATTGGTTTTGCGTTCGGCCCCCATTAGGGCCACTAATTCCGGACGCCCTGAAGGGGTCTTCTTCCTGCGCGGGCTGCAAGCAGCCCGCGAGGTGTGCGCGGGCAGCAAGCTGCCCGCGTGTTGAATTTTGCGTTCAACCCCCATTGTGACCACTAATTCCGAACGCCCCGAAAGGACTCTGTTCCTGCGCGGGCTGCAAGCAGCCCGCGAGGTACCACCGCTTTACTCGAAATCCTCCGGTCCCGTTTAGGCAATGTCGGCGCCCAGGGGCCTTACTCCGAAAATCGAAGTCGAAGCTTCGGCTGACGGATCGCAGTTTTCCACTATGAAAGTGTTTCGGATCCAACGTTCATACTTGACATTTTGTCTTTCATGATACGAAAATTTCGATCTCTCAGACGAAGCTTCGGACTTTCAATTTTCAGAGTAAGGCCCTACGGTGCGCTGTTCGTGTTTTGTTTCTTTTGCGAACATAAAGTACCATTATGATGAAAAATCGGAAAAAATCTTCCCGTTTTACAGTTTCCGAGGCTTTATGTGGCCATATGGTTAGAGCTATACGAAAACAATGTATGAAAGAAACGTTCATCTTGAAGTGGTTTACAAAAAAGTCCGCGATAGCATATGTCTATGTATTCGGGTTTGCTCGCAATTCACGTTTTTACCATTTTGAAATTTGGCCAAAAACGGTACTTTATTTGCAGCCGTGTTTTCACCTACACGATATTAATCCTTATCTAAATAAACACGTTTATCACCGAGAGTGTTTCATCGAGAATAATATTGCTGTTTACATCGTTCAATTTGGATGAGTATCTTCGGAGATATAGCGAAATTAAAATAAAGCGGCGACGCGGGAATTAATTTTTTGGTCGAAATTTTTTGTCTCTTTTTTTAATTTTTTTTTTAATTTTCGGAAATCCCTTGCCATTCTCTACAACATTAGTTCGAGCACCACCTTCCGAACTGCTACCGTTTTTGAGATATTAGCTTCTACTTTTTGTATGGCGGCCATGTTTTTTTGTTCGGGACCCATGTTTTTTTTTAGTGGGTCAAAATCTGCTCAGGGTCCTCTCCAGTATTAGTTCTAACGCCACCCCCCTAACCCCAACCGTTTCCGAGATCCGAGGGGGTACCCTGGTGTACCTTCCACATTCAGGTCACGCGCTACTTTTACCGTGTTCAAGAGTCGGACCGGAACACTTTTTCAGAACATTGTTGATACCTCAGCACGCTACTTCCGGCGCAAGAAGACATCGAAAATCCGGACAACTTTTTGTTCGGCAGCCATATTGAAAAATGGAGTTTTTGAATTTTTTTTTCGAATGGGACCAACAGCACCCCAGAAAACCCCCGGATGCCAATTTTCAGCCCGGCCGGATCAAAATTTTTTTTCGGCCATTCTTTTCGGCCACTTTTTCGGCCATTTCGGAAAGCCCTCGCGATCCTCTACAATATTAGTTTGGGCACCCCCCGCCTACCTCTTACCGTTTCGGAGCAAGGAGCGTCTACTTTTTGTATGAAAAAAAAGTTTTTTTGTTCGGCGGCCATCTTTTTTTTTGGTTTTCCTAAATCGGTTCAGGGTTTCCTCCATTTTTAGTTAGAGCACCATCCCCCCATCCCCTACCGTTTCCGAGGTCCTCTGGGGTGTTCCATTCTACCTTCCACTTTCTTCCATTATCGGATTTTTCTGGTTGGTTCTGGACCATTCTCTATACGACCGTATGCAACACCCAACCCCACCTACACTCCTTCCCGGAGATCAATTCTGTCAGTCAGTGGTAATTCAACTTTATATAATATAATAACTAGTATTTCGCGCGGTGCGCGGGCTGCTAAAGCAGCCCGCGTGCTGTGGTTGTGTCCGTTTCGGGGTCAGGAATCCTAATTCTAATTTTGAACTCTATTGGGGAAACTTATTTTCTGTCCGCAATTTGGCCACCGCAAGCTGTAGTGGGCCTGCGCGGGCCGCAAGCGGCCCGCGAGGAGACTTTTACATTAAGTGGCCAACCCTAAAGAAGTTTCGGTACCGTAATCAACAATCCCCAAGGCCTCTGAATTTAAAATCAAAATTTTCGAGCAAGTTTGTTTTAGGCCGTCGGTGTTGCCACTATATATGGCCGCCGCGAGGCTTTCTTGATCCTGCGCGGGCCGCAAGCGGCCCGCGAGGTGGATTTGGCTCTTACTTTTAAATTTGAACCCGATCGGAGCAACTTTACTTTTTTGCGTTTGACCCCTACGTTGCTACCCCATTGTGGCCACTGATTCCGGACGCCCCGAAAGGGTATTGTTCCTGCGCGGGCTGCAAGCAGCCCGCGAGGAGGGCGCAGACAGCAAGCTGCCCGCGTGTTGAATTTTGCGTTTAACCCCTATTGGGTATTGTTTTGCGTTCGGCTGTTGTGTCCGTTTCGGGGTCAGGAATCCTAATTCAAATTTTGAACTCGATAGAAGAAACTTTAATTCTGGCCGCAATTTGGCCGCCGCGAGCTGTAGTGGACCTGCGCGGGCCGCAAGCGGCCCGCGAGGAGTTTGGTCATAATAGTGGGCAACCCTAAAGAGGTTTGGTTATCATTATCAGCAATCCCCAAGGCCTCGGAATTAGAAATCAAAATTTTCGAGCAAGTTTGTTTTTGGCCGTCGGTGTTGCTACTATATATGGCCGCCGCGAGGCTTTTTTGATCCTGCGCGGGCCGCAAGCGGCCAGCGAGGTGGATTTGGCTCTTAGTTTTAAATTTGAACCCGATCAGAGCAACTTTAGTTTTTTGCGTTTGACCCCTACGTTGCTACACCATTGTGGCCACTGATTCCGGTTGCCCCGAAAGGGTATTGTTCCTGCGCGGGCTGCAAGCAGCCCGCGAGGTGTGCGCGGGCAGCAAGCTGCCCGCGTGTTAAATTTTGCGTTCAACCCCCATTGTGACCACTAATTCCGGACGCCCCGAAAGGAATCTGTTCCTGCGCGGGCTGCAAGCAGCCCGCGAGGTGGGCGCGGGCAGCAAGCTGCCCGCGTGTTGGATTTTGCGTTTAACCGCCATTGGGTATTGGTTTTGCGTTCGGCCCCCATTAGGGCCACTAATTCCGGACGCCCTGAAGGGGACTTCTTCCTGCGCGGGCTGCAAGCAGCCCGCGAGGTGTGCGCGGGCAGCAAGCTGCCCGCGTGTTAAATTTTGCGTTCAACCCCCATTGTGACCACTAATTCCGGACGCCCCGAAAGGACTCTGTTCCTGCGCGGGCTGCAAGCAGCCCGCGAGGTGGAAGTGGGCAGCAAGCTGCCCGCGTGTTGGATTTTGCGTTTAACCCCCATTGGGTATTGGTTTTGCGTTCGGCCCCCATTAGGGCTACTAATTCCGGACGCCCTGAAGGGGTCTTCTTCCTGCGCGGGCTGCAAGCAGCCCGCGAGGTTTGCGCGGGCAGCAAGCTGCCCGCGTGTTGAAATTTGCGTTCAACCCCCATTGAGAGTTGGTTTTGCTAAGTTTTTGTAAAGATCTACTGTATGCGATAGGTACCACCGCTTTACTCAAAATCCTCCGGTCCCGTTTAGGCAATGGCGGCGCCCAGGAGCCTCACTCCGAAAATCGAACGTCGAAACTTCGGCTGACGGATCGCAGTTTTCCACTATGAAAGTGTTTCGGATCCAACGTTCATACTTGACATTTTGTCTTTCATGATACGAAAATTTCGATCTCTCAGCCGAAGCTTCGGACTTTCAATTTTCAGAGTAAGGCCCTACGGTGCGCTGTTCGTGTTTTGTTTCTTTTGCGAACATAAAGTACCATTTTGATGAAAAATCGGAAAAAATCTTCCCGTTTTACAGTTTCCGAGGCGTTATGTGGCCGTATGGTTAGAGCTATACGAAAACAATGTATGAAAGAAACGTTCATCTTGAAGTGATTTACAAAAAAGTCCGCGATAGCATATGTCTATGTATTCGGGTTTGCTCGCAATTCGCGCTTTTACCATTTTAAAATTTGGCCAAAAACTGTACTTTATTTGCAGCCGTGTTTTCACCTACACGATATTAATCCTTATCTAAATAAACACGTTTATCACCGAGAGTGTTTCATCGAGAACAAAATTGCTGTTCACACCGTTCAATTTGGATGAGTATCTTCGGAGATATAGCGAAATTAAAATAAAGCGGCGACGCGGGAATTAATTTTTTGGTCGAAATTTTTTGTCTCTTTTTTTAATTTTTTTTTTAATTTTCGGAAATCCCTTGCGGTTCTCTACAACATTAGTTCGAGCACCACCTTCCTAACTGCTACCGTTTTTGAGATATTCGCTTCTACTTTTTGTATGGCGGCCATGTTTTTTTGTTCGGGACCCATGTTTTTTTTTGGTGGGTCAAAATCTGCTCAGGGTCCTCTCCAATATTAGTTCGAACGCCACCCCCCTAACCCCAACCATTTCCGAGATCCGAGGGGGTACCCTGGTGTACCTTCCACATTCAGGTCACGCGGTACTTTTACCGTGTTCACGAGGCCGACCTGAACACTTTCTCAGAACATTGTTGGTATCTCCGCGTTTTACTTCCGGCGCAAGAATCCATCGAAAATCCGGACAACTTTTTGTTCGGCAGCCATATTGAAAAATGGAGTTTTTGAATTTTTTTTTGGAATGGGACCAACAGCACCCCAGAAAACCCCCGGATGCCAATTTTCAGCCCGGCCGGATCAAAATTTTTTTTCGGCCATTCTTTTCGGCCACTTTTTCGGCCACTTCGGAAAGCCCTCGCGATCCTCTACAATATTAGTTTGGGCACCCCCCGCCGACCTCTTACCGTTTCGGAGCAAGGGGCGCTTACTTTTTGTATGAAAAAAAAGTTTTTTTGTTCGGCGGCCATCTTTTTTTTTAGTTTTCCTAAATCGGCTCAGGGTTTCCTCCATTTTTAGTTCGAGCACCATCCCCCCATCCCCTACCGTTTCCGAGAACCACATAGCTGTTCCATTCTACCTTCGACTTTCTTCCATTATCGGATTTTTCTGGGGGTCACGGAGCCCATCCGCGTACGATCCGGTATGCCACTCCCCCCCATCTAAACTCCTTCTGGGAGAACAATTCTGTCAGTCAGTGAGTGGTAATCGAGCTTTATATAGTATAACTAGTATTTCGCGCGGTGCGCGGGCTGCTAAAGCAGCCCGCGTGCTGTGGTTGTGTCCGTTTCGGGGTCAGGAATCCTAATTCTAATTTTGAACTCTATTGGGGAAACTTTAATTCTGGCCGCAATTTGGCCGTCGCGAGCTGTAGTGGGCCTGCGCGGGCCGCAAGCGGCCCGCGAGGAGTTTGGGCATAATAGTGGGCAACCCTAAAGAGGTTTGGTTATCGTTATCAGCAATCCCCAAGGCCTTGGAATTTGAAATCAAAATTTTAGAGCAAGTTTGTATTTAGCCGTCAGTGTTGCCACTATATATGGCCGCCGTGAGGCTTTTTTGATCCTGCGCGGGCCGCAAGCGGCCCGCAAGGTGGATTTGTCTCTTACTTTTAAATTTGAACCCGATCGGAGCAACTTTCGTTTTTTGCGTTTGACCCCTACTTTGCTACCCCATTGTGGCCACTGATTCCGGACGCCTCGAAAGGCTATTGTTCCTGCGCGGGCTGCAAGCAGCCCGCGAGGTGGGCGCGGACAGCAAGCTGCCCGCGTGTTGAATTTTGCGTTTAACCCCTATTGGGTATTGTTTTGCGTTCGGCTGTTGTTGTGTCGGTTTCGGGGTCAGGAATCCTAATTCTAATTTTGAACTCGATGGAAGAAACTTTAATTCTGGCCGCAATTTGGCCGCCGAGAGCTGTAGTGGGCCTGCGCGGGCCGCAAGCGGCCCGCGAGGAGTTTGGGCATAATAGTGGGTAACCCTAAAGAGGTTTGGTTATCGTTATCAGCAATCCCCAAGGTCTCGGAATTTGAAATCAAAATTTTCGAGCACGTTTGTTTTTGGCCGTCGGTGTTGCCACTATATATGGCCACCGCGAGGCTTTTTTGATCCTGCGCGGGCCGCAAGCGGCCCGCGAGGTGGATTTGTCTCTTACTTTTAAATTTGAACCCGATCGGAGCAACTTTACTTTTTTGCGTTTGACCCCTACTTTGCTACCCCATTGTGGCCACTGATTCCGGACGCCCTGATGAGGTCTTCTTCCTGCGCGGGCTGCAAGCAGCCCGCGAGGTGTGCGCGGGCAGCAAGCTGCCCGCGTGTTGAATTTTGCGTTCAACCCCCATTGTGACCACTAATTCCGGACGGCCCGGAAGGACTTTGCTCCTGCGCGGGCTGCAAGCAGCCCGCGAGGTTGGCGCGGACAGCAAGCTGCCCGCGTGTTGAATTTTGCGTTTAACCCCTATTGGGTATTGTTTTGCGTTCGGCTGTTGTTGTGTCGGTTTCGGGGTCAGGAATCCTAATTCTAATTTTGAACTCGATAGATGAAACTTTAATTCTGGCCGCAATTTGGCCGCCGAGAGCTGTAGTGGGCCTGCGCGGGCCGCAAGCGGCCCGCGAGGATTTTGGGTTTAATAGTGGGCAACCCTAAAGAGGTTTGGTTATCGTTATCAGCAATCCCCAAGGCCTCGGAATTTGAAATCAAAATTTTCGAGCACGTTTGTTTTTGGCCGTCGGTGTTGCCACTATATATGGCCACCGCGAGACTTTTTTGGTCCTGCGCGGGCCGCAAGCGGCCCGCGAGGTGGATTTGTCTCTTACTTTTAAATTTGAACCCGATCGGAGCAACTTTACTTTTTTGCGTTTGACCCCTACATTGCTACCCCATTGTGGCCACTGATTCCGGACGCCCTGAAAGGGTCTTCTTCCTGCGCGGGCTGCAAGCAGCCCGCGAGGTGTGCGCGGGCAGCAAGCTGCCCGCGTGTTAACTTTTGCGTTCAACCCCCATTGTGACCACTAATTCCGGACGCCCCGAAAGGATTCTGTTCCTGCGCGGGCTGCAAGCAGCCCGCGAGGTAGGCGCGGGCAGCAAGCTGCCCGCGTGTTGGATTTTGCGTTTAACCCCCATTGGGTATAGGTTTTGCGTTCGGCCCCCATTAGGGCCACTAATTCCGGACGCCCTGAAGGGGACTTCTTCCTGCGCGGGCTGCAAGCAGCCCGCGAGGTGTGCGCGGGCAGCAAGCTGCCCGCGTGATGAATTTTGCGTTCAACCCCCATTGTGACCACTAATTCCGGACGCCCCGAAAGGACTCTGTTCCTGCGCGGGCTGCAAGCAGCCCGCGAGGTGTGCGCGAGCAGCAAGCTGCCCGCGTGTTGGATTTTGCGTTTAACCCCCATTGGGTATTGGTTTTGCGTTCAACCCCCATTGAGAGTTGGTTTTGCTAAGTTTTTGTAAAGATCTACTGTATGCGATAGGTACCACCGCTTTACTCAAAATCCTCCGGTCCCGTTTAGGCAATGGCGGCGCCCAGGAGCCTCACTCCGAAAATCGAAAGTCGAAACTTCGGCTGACGGATCGCAGTTTTCCACTATGAAAGTGTTTCGGATCCAACGTTCATACTTGACATTTTGTCTTTCATGATACGAAAATTTCGATCTCTCAGCCGAAGCTTCGGACTTTCAATTTTCAGAGTAAGGCCCTACGGTGCGCTGTTCGTGTTTTGTTTCTTTTGCGAACATAAAGTACCATTTTGATGAAAAATCGGAAAAAATCTTCCCGTTTTACAGTTTCCGAGGCGTTATGTGGCCATATGGTAAGAGCTATACGAAAACAATGTATGGAAGAAACGTTCATCTTGAAATGATTTACAAAAAAGTCCGCGATAGCATATGTCTATGTATTCGGGTTTGCTTGCAATTCGCGTTTTTACCATTTTAAAATTTGGCCAAAAACGGTACTTTATTTGCAGCCGTGTTTTCACCTACACGATATTAATCCTTATCTAAATAAACACGTTTATCACCGAGAGTGTTTCATCGAGAACAATATTGCTCTTTACATCGTTCAATTTGGATGAGTATCTTCGGAGATATAGCGAAATTAAAATAAAGCGGCGACGCGGGAATTAATTTTTTGGTCGAAATTTTTTGTCTCTTTTTTTAATTTTTTTTTTAATTTTCGGAAATCCCTTTCCATTCCCTACAATATTAGTTCGAGCACCACCTTCCTAACTGCTACCGTTTTTGAGATATTCGCTTCTACTTTTTGTATGGCGGCCATGTTTTTTTGTTCGGGACCCATGTTTTTTTTTGGTGGGTCAAAATCTGCTCAGGGTCCTCTCCAATATTAGTTCGAACGCCACCCCCCTAACCCTAACCATTTCCGAGATCCGAGGGGGTACCCTGGTGTACCTTCCACATTCAGGTCACGTGGTACTTTTACCGTGTTCACGAGTCGGACCGGAACACTTTTCCAGAACATTGTTGATACCTCAGCACGCTACTTCCGGCGCAAGAAGACATTGAAAATCCGGACAACTTTTTGTTCGGCAGCCATATTGAAAAATGGAGTTTTTGAATTTTTTTTTCGAATGGGACCAACAGCACCCCAGAAAACCCCCGGATGCCAATTTTCAGCCCGGCCGGATCAAAATTTTTTTTCGGCCATTCTTTTCGGCCACTTTTTCGGCCACTTCGGAAAGCCCTCGCGATCCTCTACAATATTAGTTTGGGCACCCCCCGCCTACCTCTTACCGTTTCGGAGCAAGGAGCGTCTACTTTTTGTATGAAAAAAAAGTTTTTTTGTTCGGCGGCCATCTTTTTTTTTTGTTTTCCTAAATCGGCTCAGGGTTTCCTCCATTTTTAGTTCGAGCACCATCCCCTTGCGGCTGATAGTTTCCGAGAACCACATGGCTGTTCCATTCTACCTTCCACTTTCTTCCATTATCGGATTTTTCTGGGGGTCACGGGACCCATCCGAGTACGATCCGGTATGCCACTCTCCCCCACCTAAACTCCTTCTGGGAGAACAATTCTGTCAGTCAGTGAGTGGTAATCGAGCTTTATATAGTATAATATCTGAAGAATGGAGTTATTCATATAATAATGATTGAACTTCGCTTGTGAAGTTCGTTTGATCATATATTATTAATAATGATGAAACTTAAAATATATATGCCAAAATCATAATATTGAACTAGTGTTCTTGTAATACTTCTGATATAATTGTTCTTGCAAAAGACATATCACCTTCAGACACAATAGTCTTATTATAGAATTTTCCAAATGTATTGGAACTACCACTCCAGCCAGCGATAATAATAATCTCTATCGATTGACAATTTTATCAGGGGAGAAATCGAGTAACATCAAAAAAATAGGAAAAAAGGACGAATTGACAACCTCCTCCTTTTTTGCAGTCGGGTAAAAATTGTACTCATGAGAAAAATAATCTCTATCGATTGACAATTTTATTAGGAGAGAAATCGAGTAACAACAAAAAAATACGAAAAACGATGAATTGAGAACCTCCTATTTTTTTGCAGTCGGGTAAAAATTGTACTCATGAGAAAAAGAATCTCCATCGGTTGACTATTTTATTACGAGAGAGATCGAGTAACATCAAAAAAATAGGAAAAAGGACGAATTGTCAATCTCCTCCTTTTTTGAAGTCGGGTAAATATTGTACCATAAGTAAAAGAATCTCTATCGTTTGACAATTTTTAGGAGAGAAATCGAGTATCATCAAAAAACAAATACGAAAAACGGACGAATTGTGAACCTCATCCTTTTTTGAAGTCGGATAAAAATTGCCAGGAATATGACTGGGTAATGGCTATATGCTAAGAAAAATAATCAGACCACAACTCCGAGTAATTACATCTTTGCTTCTCTCATTTTTCTTGCACAATCTACCAAACGGTTCTCTCTTTTGCGAACATATAATTTCTTATTGTCCTTGTTCCCTATTGTAATATCGAAAGTTGCATGCTCGCTTGTGACAAAAACAATCACAGGTCCACCCGCATCGGCGCACGGCGCTATACTGAGGACTGCTCGCTTCGGATAACTATTATAACGCGAGGTGCCAGCGTAATAAGGTCGAATTTAGTGTGCACTGTTTGAACACACTTTAACTCAGAACTAAATGACGTAAGTCTCAAATCTAATTTATTTTATTAACAGGTTAATAATTTTTCTAGGTAAATTTTGTCTTTGTCAGTGGATAGTAAAATATATTTTCTTGGTGTGAGTAATTATTTTGAAAATAAAACTTAAGCCGTTGAGTAAAAAAGTGTATTTTACACTGAAAAAAGCATAATTTTTGATAAGAAAATGTATCGAATGAAAATGTATCAATCGTGTTTTTGTCTTCATCATGGAGAGATAAAGGTCTCATAAAACATACATGTTAGTTTCAAGTTGATCACGTATGTGGTTGACCCAGCATCTTGGTGGAAAAACCCTTAAAAAATGAGAGTATCGCCTTAACGCGAACATCCGCTAGTGTGAGTAAACACTTTAAATTATATTTGACAATGGTTTCAACGCAAAACTATCACTTCGATAAAGATCATACGAAATTATTAACAGTGATTTATTGATGACCGTCATTGAAATAGGTGACCATTGAAAAACGATTCTGCTATAAAATACCCAAAGTGCCAAAAATGTTCATTTTGCGATGATACAATTGCCATTTTTAAGGACGAACTAGTCGTTCATTTCTCCATACAACCGTAATTGGGTGATTACTCCACTACTTGACGTTTTAAGTCCAAAATTAAGAATAATATCGATTTATCTCTTCGTTATCTAGGTCAGCCTGCTAATTATACAGAAAAAAAAATAAGTGGCTTAAAAGTAATGAGCCTTCAAACATCTGTATTTTAGCACGTATTTTAACGCAAGTTTGGACGTAAATAAATTACAAAAGGATTACGAAAACTCGAAAATAAGGTACATACTAACAAGCTTTAGTTTATTGACATTTCAAATAACTTTGGTCTGACTAAATACATTCAGTAGTTTTGTCGTAAAACCCCAAGCACCAGAAGCCAATTCGTACATTTTTGCGCGCTGGTTTTCGACTTTTCGGTTTTCGTCGCGACTTTACGAGAGTGTGTAGTTGTGTATGTGCGAGCATTAGCCTCATACTACTCATCGCTGCAGAGTCTTACCTTGTCCCACGAATGTTAGATGAAATAGCATGCATTTTAGCCGCGCCCACCGATGAGTTCGCTCCATGGACTAGTAGGCTCTTAAGCCATTTGTTTAACAAAACAAGTCATTAAAAAAAGCACTGCCTCAGCCAGCGTCAGTCGGGATGATGTAAGGATTCTAATGATACCCAATTCATCCAAATCTGTTCAGGGATTTAAAAGTTATGGTGGAATAAAGAAACTCACATTCATGAACCCTAAAAACATTACACTCCTTTTTTGGGCAGTCGTGTAACATGTATGTGTATCATGTATGTCCTCAACCCTGTTACACGCTTACACGACGTTATTTGACATCATCACTAACTCACCGTTATGAATTATGACACATGCTCAAAAAACCAGTTCTGGTAAGTAGAAGTACTCTACCATGAACCAAAAGCAATATTTTTGTTGATGTGTTAAATGATAAATCATGTCCCACATACTTTACAATGCTTCAGGTGAGAAACTATCCATTATCATCGGGTTCGCTGTTCGCAAAATTTGCTAGAAATCCATGAAACGTTTAACCTTCCAATACCATCGAGAACTTTTTACATGCATCGCCTTGCAACTAAACTATTTAGACGTCACGTGTTCCTCGCACGAGTTCTACAATTAGACTGACCTGGCTCAGCCTTGAACTAAAGTCAGACCAGGGAAGACAATTAACGTCATTGTAACACTATAGCGAGAGATGCGGTCAAGTGACATTGTGCGCAGTTATGGACCACTTTGTGGCTTGGGATAAGACTCTCATATTTCTATGTTAAGAAGATTAAAACTAGGTAGCTATTATATTATAAGAATAATTATTAAGAACGACCATACATTGTTCCTGACTGCCAGGATTACCAGTGTATTGAGGAATCAGGAACTACGATGTTCGTAGGACTAACTCTTCTGCGATTGTCGCAACCCAGACGGGGTTGTTATACCACCACTTTGCTCGTGAAGATGGATTATGGCCCATAGGGGCACCTTCGACGCTTAAGCAAACGTACGTTTGCTTGTCAAAATAACAACGCTTTTGCGTCAAGCACGCATTTCGAGTATCACGAAATACGCGCTTGACGCAAAAGCGTTGTTATTCTGACAAGCAAACGTACGTTTGCTTGAGCGTCTAGGGTGCCCCATACCTCTCTCTCTGAGAGAAGGCCGGTATCCCAGCAGTGGGAGCGTAAGAGGCTGATATTGATGTGTATAAATATTTATTTCTGATACGTTAGTGTGGGTTAACACTTTTAAATCTAAGTATTAACTTTGTAATACTTGGGAGATAAACAAACAACAATCGGCGAAAACCTTCCAAACATTTGAGTTTTTCATCTTTAACGTTAACTTCGTCGATGTTACCTTATCGATATCAATTAAATAGATGCGTAGATCTATCAGGAAACCCCAAACAAATTATACAAGAACAAGAAGACACTCTAGTTTCGTATTAAAAACACGACTTAACCGAGGGACTGCTTAGCATATATGAATAATTTTCAATTCTTGTTTATACGACGGAAAACGTATAATTTATTAGACGTTTATTTATCCTTATAGGCTAGCGAATAACATTCAATGAAAAAACAAATGAACAAAATGGCAAGCATCGCTAAAAAGGTTCATCGGACCAAAAATAGTAGATAGAGAAAATTGATTGAAACTGGAGCTACAGTGAATGTTATCATCTTCAGCCGACAGACGTCAACATAGACCTGCATGGGGGGGTTTGCAATCAAATGCACAAGACTTGGCAGGCGGCTAGGTGATTGCTGTGAATTTGGATATTGACCAAGGGGAACGCTGCTGCCGATTCCCCGCATATTCCCTTAGACTGCTCTCACGGCATTCGCGAGTTGAGTTGGGATGTTCCTATTCATCGGCGTGTGAATAGAGGAATAGAACACGGCCGTTAGAAAAAAAAATATCCAATACATACATGAAACCCATTAAACCAGTTACTATGTTCCTGAAATGTAGTAACTGGTCAACATCACTACAGTCTGTTTGTTAGTCGGAGGACTAACTCTTCTGCGAGTATCCGTCTGGGTTAGTACCACCGCTTTACTCCTGAAGTCTGCCACCAAGTAGTAATGTGCAATCATTACTGTGTTCCGGTTTGATGAGCAAAGTAGCCAGTGAAATTACCGGGCTTATGAGACTTAATACCTAATGTCTCAGGGTAACGAGCGCACTGCAGTGCCGCGCAAGCCTTTGTGTATCAAAGTTCTGAGTGGCACTGCAATTGTTATGGGCCGGCGTTATGCTTACCATCAGGCAAACGACCAGCTCGTCTCGTTCCCGATAACATAAAAAAAAGTCTTCACGGATACTAGTCTGCCTTCTATTTCCACTACAAGTCCACTGACTATAAATTGCACGGCCTTGACTTTAGGTGGCCATTAACGCACCCTGTGTCAATCTGCGGTAGTACATATATGTGTTCGCCATTATCTTGATTAGATAGATATACGGGTATGTGTTTTTAATGGTATTAGCTTAGGTGCTATGCAGGGGCGTATTTACCCTAGGGCCAAAAGGGCCATGGCCCGGGGCGGCAGGCTGCTAGGGGTGGTGCAAGAAGAATAAATTTAAAAAAGACTACTTTGTTTTGTTTCTTACGATTCAGTTTAAAATTGACAAAAAAAAGGGCGGCGGGGGCTGCAGGCCCAGGACGCTGAATCCTAAAATACGCCACTGGTGCTATGTGAGCTAGCAAATTAAGGCTTACGGCTTGAGTGGTGCCGTTATCATGAGCAATATCAGTAGACATGGTCATCTAATGGGTTGGTCGTAATTTCTAATGTTCTATTACTGGCGGTTTGGCATCATCGTAAAGGTTTCTACTCTGAAAGCAACATAAAGTGGCCTTAGAAAAGCGCCCTTATGGGGTCGAGGCAAATGACGGTACGGATATCAAGGCTTTAGAAATTCAAAGGTCAGGTCAGGGCGCCTGGACAAAAAACGGCAAACGACGTTGGCGGTGCGACTCTATCGCTAAAAAAACCGATGCAATCGCTTTTTAGTATTGCGAGAACATTAATGCCAGCGTACGACTGTGTATTGCAGACCGTAGACGCTTATGGAAACGTGCGTTTGCTTGTCAGAATAACAACGCTTTTGCATCAAGCGCGGATTTCGAGTATCTCGTAATCGACGGTTGATGCAAAAGCGTTGTTATTTCGGTCTGCATATCACCTTTCGACTCGATTATCCTCTGAAGGGAGAAAGTATTTTAGCAAAGAAGATACGTTTGCCGCGAACAACTCTTTATGTGTCAAATCGGGAAAATAATGATACACAATCATGAAGTGTTCACAGATACACGAGCAGTAACAGTATCGCGTATCCCAATTCCTTTGCAACTATAGATAACGAAACCGTATGTTTATGGTCGTTACAAAGAATGAATTGAAAAATAAAAGAATAAAATGATTCATTCATTCCTTTTACAGATTAAAAATAATGTTATCATATTTATGACAAACATATTTGCCAAAACTTAAGCAATCTCTCAATGCTATCTCCAAAACATTGTAGGTACAAAAGACCCGACTTGCTTTCGCGATAAAATGTATATTTCTTCTCACGATCCGCTAATCCATCGGAAGGAAGGGGGCTCGGCAGTATAAACATTTCGAGGTCGATGCTCTTCCTTCACTTGTTTCCTTATAGACAAAGACTAATTTTAGAGTAATAAAAACCGGTATAAAAACAAGAGTAATAACGATACGTACCGTTCTCTAAACTCTAACCTCCGTACGCAAACGCCAGCCTACCTCAACTCAGTGCTATAGGTGCAAGATGTTTTTTTTATCAAGTTTCTAGTGTCTCTGCTCTGTTTTAATCTTAGAGCAATCAAAAGTTACAAAATTGGCGGAAGAGGTAAAATGATTAAAAAAGCGACGAACCGACTTCAGTGACAAACTACTGAACCGATTTTGATGAAATTTCTATGGGACCAATCTGAAAGTATACCCTTTCAAATAAAAAAGATTTTTCCAAATCGGTTAATAAATGACCGAGATCTGAGGTAATAAACATAAAAAAAAAATACCCGACGAATTGATAACCTCCTCCTTTTTTGGAAGTCGGTTAAAAAGAACCAATATCCATAGACTCGAGTAGCACTGAGTCGAAGCTCGAGTTTGCGGTATAGGGTACGAATGTGATTTTTTTTTACTCCAATGCAGTGTCTTTAATTTTGCTGTCATTAAGATCCTTTTCATAAGCGGTTTGTAGCAGCTAATATTATACTTTAATGTAATTTTATAATAATTACGTAGCGACATTTTTGACTAATAATAATTAATAATATGTGGGACAACGAGTACACATATTTTTTCTTTTCTAAAATTGTTTCATAAAGAAATTTTCGTCATAATATCTTTGGATGGAGAATTCATGTATTCTTTAGGTTATTCGGTCCCTCTTCTAAAATTTTATTGCTGATGCGCCTGAGAAGTCTGTAAGTATTCACTAAGTGCGTTATTGTGTAAAATGAGTACTTGTGGTAGTGTTATGTCATTCTTGCTTTCACCTCTTGCGTAAGTTTACACAGGATCTTGTCGGCTTTGCCAGATTCGAATTTCTGCAGTATTTTTTAAAGCAAGTAATTTATTCCGAAGAAAACGCAGTTTTTTAAAACGCATTTCCAAAATTTCTAATTTGAATTACAATCACTAAACAAATTGTCTGGTAATATTAGCACTGATAGCCTAAAAACTTTGTTATGGAATATATTTATCGAAAACGAAAAGTCAATAGTGAGAGACTGTGTTCTTCATCTATAGGACATTTGTTGTGATTTTGTAAAATAAAAAAAAATGTAATTAAAATAATTGTAGGGCTTTATTAGAGTAAAAATGAAAATTCATTTGTTTTACTCTAATAAATGTTTATAGTAATTCCAAAGGTTTGAAAAGAAAAGCGGCTGCAAAAGCAATATTTTCTACTCTTCGTATAGCGTTCGGGTAAAAGGTCTATAAATACATTTTCCGGGAAATTTCTTGACGAATTAGCCACCAAGGCGTTCCTGATAGGAAATTCGAGACCAATTCGAGCGTACCAACTGGATTACTTTCCCCCGGTACTTCCGAAGGAGATTATGAAAATACTAGAATCAACGGAATGGTCGACATTTGAGGCGTAAAGGGATTACCGATCAATCTGTTTCCTCTAGACATTTTCGTTTATATTTGATCGTGCTAAAATAAATATTCCTTTTTTATGTTATTTAATACCTGAAATATCTGGATTTCGTTAGTGGTAGGACTAACTCTTCTGCGAGTGTCTGTCTGGGTTGTTACCACCGCTTTGCTCGTGAAGTCTGCTGCCAAGCAGAAGTGTGCAAGCATTATTGTGTTCCTGTTTGATGAGCAGAGCAGCCAGTGAAATTACTGGGCTTATGAGACTTAATACGTAATGTCTCAGGGTAACGAGCGCACTGCAGTGCCGCGCAGGACTTTGTGTTTCAAAGTTCTGGGTGGCACTGCAATTGTTATGGGCCGGCGTTATGCTTACCATCAGGCAAACGACCAGCTCGTCCCGTTACCAAATAAAATACAAAAACAAAATTAACGTGCACTTCAGGACCCTAAAATAATGTGATAACAGAAACCTATTTGTGTACAAATTGAACCAACAATGTGCGAGATATAACTCTGGGCATGTTTCGCAAGAAGCCGGTAGACACATTTGTCCAATCCCCGATGTACCTAGTTAGTCAATGTGCGGGGTCAACGACCCTTTGGTTACAGGATAATTTGCAATTCAGTACTGCATAATAGCGTGCTGTCGGTTGCCATAACTACGGTTTGAAAAGTACCGTACATTGCGGTACTGTAGTTAGTACTGTACGGGCGCATTGTGGTCCATCATTTTTGACAAAGAAATTAACTGTGACAAAGTTTGGGAAGACACGATGTACTAAAAAGCAGTGTAAACTAACGACACGGTCTACATCTACACAAATAAATAAAATTGAAGTGTCTGTTTGTAACATCAAAATAACAGCTTTTTAACAAATCCATATGAAAGTATGTATATACGGTACATATAATAAAACAACCATTTTTTAAAATTTTGTTTGTCTGTGTCTCTGTTTGTTCCGGGTAATCCCCGAAACGGCTGGGCCGATTTTGACGAGATTTTCACTGGCAGATAGCTGATGTTATAAGGAGTAACTTAGGCTACTTTTATTTTAGAAAAAGAATTAGGGTTCCGCACAAAAAAATAAAAAGCATGAAATCCAATATCTCCGCGCGGGTGAAACCGCGGGCAGCAGCTAGTAAGAAGTATTATACAGTTATAGTTATTAGGCTTTATTTGGGATACAACAACAGTCTTGTTTGTTTGCATTTGTTTCTTTGCGGTTGTTACCTTTAGGTAACACAAACGCAAAACAAAAAAAAACAGAACGAAAATTAAAATCCGGTTCTTGAATTTCAAGGTTAGCAATGCGACGTATTTACTTACGCAATAAAGTTGACGACTATTCCGTTATCTGCAAAATTAACATGTATGGGATTCCATTCATGAATATTAATTAAATGATGCAAATCAAGGAAATATCACTCATATCGATTCTAACCTACTTCTCGTGATTCGAGCAAGATAAATATTGCGTATCACTTCGGCGTCGCGTCGTTCGCACGCGTATCGTCCGTACGAAATCTCGGCCTTCGTTCGCGGCAACCGCGAAAAGAATTTTGTTATTTATATTCTTGTATCTCTACATCAAAGATACGTTTAGTTTACAGGGCGGTTTATGTGGAATCTTGCGCGTATTGTTTCATGCGAAATGATAAAAGTTGTGGCAGGTCGTCAAACATTGTAAGTGGTCTTTCGAATTGTTGCGTCTGTCTGCACTTTTGCTGCGTATGATTGCCAGTGAAATTACTGGGCTTATGAGACTTAATACCTAATGTCTCAGGGTAACGAGCGCACTGCAGTGCCGCGCAGGTCTGTGTTTCAAAGTTCTGAGTGGCACAGCAGTCGCTATGGGCTGGCGTTATGCTGACCATCAAACGACAGTATAAAAAAAGGTGATTATTTCAATGTTTACACCAAACACTTTTATTGGTTGGTTGGTTGTTAATTTCTGTAAGGTTTTACAGTTCGATTCCCGCATCGAGACAAATATTTGGGCAGAGATAAAGAGCACAAATATGCATTGTCCGAGTGTTGTAGGATAATCATTATCCTCATAATGTCCGATGCCCTAGATACAACGTATCCCAGTTAGCGGTAAGGATAGTTGGATATTTAAAAATGAATAGTTTCACAATCATGTACGTTCACACGAGGCGGTGCATCATTCTCGAAACCACTGAATGCTCAGTTAAGCGAATAATTGGATCATCGCCGTATGTGCTTACAAACTACGCGAATTTTAGCAAATTGCCTACTAGTATGTATGGCTGAATGGAGATGATATAATTTTTAAAAGGTTATTAATAAAGCCTCTATGACATGTATTTTATCGACTATAGCAAAATAATGTTATTATACAATTGCAAAGGTTGCGGATTTGGTTACACAGACATACGCACACATATTTGTAGCTTTAGCTAATAATAGTACCAGCCCATCTCATCTCGTGGTTGCCGTAGGTGAGGGGACGAGAAGAGATTTGAACTTGAATGTGGTCAGATTAAAAGTCGCACTTATAAGTTCCATACATACCTTAGTCGCGCGATTAAATATGAGCAACCACAAATCCTGATTTAAGTAGTGTCTAACCGTTGTCTAACACAATTCTGTTGTGAGTTGTGACATTTCTAATTTTTGACGTTTATCTAAAGACGCTTGTCTATAGCTAAACAGGCGAAAAAAATGTTTTTTTCGTGGTAACACTATAATAGTGTTTTTGTGGTAACACTATAATAGTAGTTTGTGGTAACACTGTAACAGTGTTTTTGTGGTAACACTATAATAGTGTTTTTGTGGTAACACTATAAAAGTGTTTTTGTGGTAACACTATAATTTAGGTGTTACACAGTGATTAACACAGGTTTAATGTGTTTAATTTTTTTGTGGTAAGACCTTAATGTTTTGATCTTCTTTAAGACATTTGCCAAGTTATTTTTCTCACATCGTAAGTTGTTACACACCGAGCGTCTTTCCGAAGCATTTCGATTAGGGCTAAAATGGATAAACCTTTATCCATACTTGTATCATAATCCCAGGTGCCGTGGGAGCTGTAAGGGTGAACGACCCGCGAAAAATACGCAGTGACAAAGCGAAAATGATGTTTAGGAATTTCTCTGACACTTTCCGAGTCTGCTAATTTACAAAATGGAAGTTCGAAGCAATTTTTTTCTATGTACTTATAAAAGGCAATTGTGTATGTTTTTGAGTCATTATTTAGTTAGATTTTTATAGGTGCTTCTGATAGTATGCGAGGATTTTCGTCCTATAGATAGGTATGTATATTTTCTTAATGATTCTGTGTATGATTCTCTTTAACGTCCTAGCGGAATGTATGATTGGCAATCGATACGAAGGTACTCTGTAAGAATTTGTGCAACATACTCTCAAGAGAGTATCTCAAGCCTGCGTGAGAAAGCTAGAAAAATACTACAACACGTCTTCTCCTTTGTGAAATATATTTTATAGTGTTAACCGACACTAGCGGATGTTCACACAAATATATTATATACATCACAAAAATTTCGCTTCCAACGGATTCGAACCTGCGTCTTCTGGCTATCCCGGCCAGAAGCCTTAAACAACACGTCTTCTCATGTCGAAATCTATGTTTCCTGAATACTGTCTCATCCCATACATTTGTATGAACGATATGAATGACTAAAATTAGTTAATGTACAATAGGAATTAATAAAACATAATTTGATATCGCATGTAGAAATTAATGAAATACATTATTTTGCGACCTGCAGCGCAAGTACGGATCTTTTCGATCGATAAAATTGACAGTTACAATCGATAAAGTGGGTTTTATCGATTGTTTATATAATTCATCAAGCCTTGTTACAACCGACAAAAGTTATCGCATAGCTAGGTCGAATCCAAAGAGAATATAGAGCTACTACAATACTTTACGATCAGACTTCGGTACTCGCAACATTCGATAAATTTATCGGTTTTATCGATTCGACAAATTTATCGAACTGACTTCCGTCGCTGAAGGAGTATATGAAAAGGTCACTCACCTATCGCAGCTACCGGCAAACAGTTAAAGCAGTCTGTGAACGTTTTCCATAGTTTGATATTGTACCTCCGTTTGCACTCGTCGTAAAATCTGAGGGCAAAGAGAAAACCAATCGGTATAATATTATGTGTCACTTAATTGACACTTCGTCAACCTAAGTCTATGCTAAGGAGTGTAATTCCTTGTCTGTGTCTGTTTCATGTCATCATCGATACAAATAAATAAAATTGAAGTGTCTGTTTGTAATATCAAAATAACAGCTTTTTACTAAATGCATGTCAAAGTATATACGGTACCTATAACAAATCAACCATTTTTTAAATGTTTGTCTGTCTGTCTGTTTGTTCCGGGTAATCTCCGAAACGACTGCACTGATATTGACGGGTCTTTCACTGGCAGATAGCTGATGTTATAAGGAGTAATTTAGGCTACTTTTATTACAGAATAAGAATTAGGATACCGCGCAAAAAAATAAAACCCATGAAATCCAATATCTACGAAGGTGAAACCGCGGGCAGCAGCTAGTGTAATATAAACTTACTCGTATCTAGATTGTAGTGTAAAATAAGCTACAAAATTCACAGAACATCTGACGTCACTTGTTCAACGTGGGCGAGAAACTTCTCCAGACTTTATTTATAATTGACCTCTCTTGAAATAAAACCAATTTATTTCAATACAAAACTGTCAAATTGTAGGGCAATGAAGCTGTATTAGTTCTTACATTATTTTGTAACGAGACGAGCTGGTCGTTTGCCTGATGGTAAGCATAACGCCGTCACATAACAATTGCAGTGCCACCCAGAATTTTAAAACACAAAGGCCTGCGCGGCACTGCAGTGCGCTCGTTACCCTGAGACATTAGGTATTAAGTCTCATAAGCCCAGTAATTTCACTGGATACTCTGCTCATCAAATCGGAACACAGTAATGCTTGCACACTACTGCTTGGCGGCAGACTTCACGAGCAAAGCGGTGGTAACAACCCAGACGGACACTCGCAGAAGAGTTAGTCCTCCCACTAACGAAAATATACAGGTATTACAATGTTTGAACTTGCTAACTCAACGGAACATTCGAAACACTAGGAAGCCGTATCAGGTAACATCTACTATCAAGCTTTTCTTCCTTTTCGATCGAACTCCTAAAACTACTTCAGCCTTCTAACAAACAAAGCTAAAGATCTAAGATTAGATCAGGAAGTAGACATGCTAACCTACAAACTTTTCTATTAAGTCTTTGCAAACGGCCTTAATCTCTAACCGACAAGATTTTATATCCCAGCAAAAATAAACACTAAAGTACGTGTTGCGAGAGATTTCGCCTCACAACGGCCTTGGCACTCACGCAAGGACTCCGGAGGAAAACCTTGAACTGCTCTGTAAAGGTCTATTTTGAGGGTAAGGTGAGAGTTGAAAACACGATGTCAAGATATTCTTCGCGTTGACAAATCTACTTATCAGTACTATTATAAATGATTATAAATGTCCTGTGTCTGAGCGTCTGAGTGTCTGAGCTACGGATCGACTAGATTTTTGCATAGACAGTTTATGGGCCGGACAGATATTATAGATATTTTGATCTCGGAAAACGCACGGTTCCTAAGGCAGCAGCATGCGAAATAAAAAATTCTTAGCAAAAACAAAAGTGTAGGCATATACCTACTGTACAATTTGGCGCACTTTTTCGTACGATAAGCGATAACAAATTGACCTCTGGCGTGGCACCACGTGATCTATGCTCACACTACTATCTATGCATTTTTGCTACTGAGCAGGTCACTCTGGTTTGAAATTTTTTTTCGGAACCTCTGTTACTTTGTTCCAGGGCTTTTTTAATACCGTTCCATTTCTCTGTCAACAGAGATATAGAATACAGATATAAAATATAGATTCTAATCCACTATTTTTCGGTCTTACCACAAAAAAATTAATCACACTTTAAACCTATGTTAAACAGTGTTTGATTCCTAAACATGCTTAGTCGCGTGTTTAAATATGAGCCACCACAACTCCTGATTTAAGTATTGTCTGACCCGTGACTAACTCAATTCTGTTGTGACATTTCTGATCATTTTAGACGTTTATCTTTAGACACTGTCTAGCTAAACAGGCGATTATTCGTGGTAGCAGGGAATGTGTCTAAGTTTTAGGTTAGGTTAGAGTTCCAAAGATTTTGGGTGCTCTTTGTACTTCCAGCACTATAATTTATTTTGTGGCATCACTACAAGTCTGAATCTTTCTGTTCTAACAATAAAATTACTTAGGATCACGTCCGCGATGGATTGGAAGCCAGATTATGTATAAGATCACATTACCTTCCGTTGTTAGTTGTTAGGTAAGTAATAGTCATCTTGCAACACCACATTTTAGCCAGATAAGTGAGTACTTACATATATGTACTTACATATAGTTATCGTTACATCGATAAAAATAATCAGCAAGTTGTCATTGGGCGATCGCTTACTAGTTTACAGTGGCAGTATAAAAATAAAATATAATAAAACAATAAAAGAATGCACAAAATATCAATAGACTAGCTGCTACCCGCGGTTTTATTAGATATCATGGGTTTCATTTTTTAACGCGGAATCATAATTCGTTTAAAATAAAAGTAGTTCAAGTTACTCCATATAACATCAATTTATGGCAGTGAAAGTCCCGTCAAAATCGGTCCAGCCGTTTCGGAGGTTACCCGGAACAAACAAACAGAGAAAAATTTTTTAAATTGTGTTTTTGTTATAGGTACCGGTACCTATATGCTTTCATATGCATTTAGTAAAAAGCTGTTATTTTGATATTACAAACAGACACTTCAATTTTATTTATTTGTATAGCTGAGACAGGGAGCGCGCGGTTATATTTATTTTAATTTATTTCTAAGGGCTACTGCCTATAATAGATCGCAACCAAGAAACGCTTCAAGCACAACACAAGAGTGAAACAACTGCTAGAGTCAACTGGGCGGGGAACGTCTGCAGGATGCATCCAGAGAGATGGCTTACTCACCATCACGAATAGGGGTGTTGACTTCATTTTTTATGATGTTAATTCGTTTTCTCATGAGAATCAAATGTCTATTTCGAACACTGAAAATCGAACGCTAGTATCGTCAAAAATGAGAGCCAAAGTCGGGCGTATCAACTGAGCGCAAAAACGAAAAATTAGTCTGAACACGTGACGTCACATTTTCAACGCGGCCCGTAAATTTTCAAGTAAAAAATGTTGTAATACATTTTTTATTCAATGAAATGTTAAGAATCTGATAGTATCATTTAAATTACTATCGGCTGGTAAAAAGAAATCGTTTAATTCGGAAAACTTTTAGATGCAGTACTTGACTTTGTGGAAATTAGATATTTTTGTAAATTATTTATTGTTTTATAATCAATCTTGCGACAAAACAGGAAGCGCATTTCAGACAGTTAGCCTTTCAAATATAAACCGTAACATTTTCACAATAGAGGCGAATATAATATCAAGATTTAACTACTCATACAACCGATCAATCAACGGATCTTATCTGATGCAGATTATGAGGATGATTCTATCGGTGATATCATTAAACAGTGCAAACAAAGGAACGAGCGTGAACCTTACAAGGCTCCCAAAAAGGCTTGACCGCGTGCATGGCTCGATCATCATTATAAAAAGGGTTTCAGATGAAGTTTTATTAAGACTTCATAATATGAGCCCCACCTAATTTGACAAAACCGGTGCATAAGATAATAAGACGAAGTTTCATTGGGAACGCAAAAATGCGTCAACCAAAAGTTACTTACGTTTACTAATCAAAAGACAGTTAGTTTGTTAGTGGGAGGACTAACTCTTCTGCGAGTGTCCGTCTGGGTTGTTACCACCGCTTTGCTCGTGAAGTCTGCCGCCAAGCAGTAGTGTGCAAGCATTACTGTGTTCCGGTTTGATGAGCAGAGTAGCCAGTGAAATTACTGGGCTTATGAGACTTGATACCTAATGTCTCAGGGTAACGAGCGCACTGCAGTGCCGCGCAGGCCTTTGTGTTTCAAAGTTCTGGGTGGCACTGCAATTGTTATGGGCCGGCGTTATGCTTACCATCAGGCAAACGACCAGCTCGTCTCGTTACCAAATTAAAAAAAAAGTTTACATAATTATACTAATACGAGTAGAAGAGCAGTAACAACAGAACTTAAGAAACAATCATAAAAGAAGATCTATCCTACTTCATACTGTCCTACTGTCCATACTGTCCTCACTAATCCTACTAATAATATAAATGCGAATGTGTTGGTTTGTCCCTCTTTCACGCAGCAACGGAGCAACGGATCGACGTGATTTTTAGCATAAATATAGTTTATGGACTGGAGAGTAACGGAAGCTACTTTTTATCCCGGAAAAATACACGGTTCCTGTGGGAACGCGTGTGAAAACCACTGACGGAAGCTAGTATTATAAATGCTTAAGTTTATGAGGATGTATGGATGTGTGTTACTCTTTCACGCAAAAACCACTGAACAGATTTTAATGGAACTACAGTAACGTAGCTTATACATCAGAATAACACAGCCTAAAAGTATAACTATATATAAGACGCAGGCGAAGCCGCGAGCGGAAGCTAGGACTATAATAAATACGAAAGTGTGTTTGTTGGTTTGTCCTCGTTTCACGCAGCAACGGATCGACGCATTTTTTTTGCATCATTATAGTGGACCGGAGAGTAACATAGACTACTTTTCATTCCGATAAATGCACGGATCCTCTGGGATTCTCCTGGGGGTGGAACTGCATGCAGCAGCTAGTGTCTTCATAAAATACATTTGTTCTAAACTTATCCTCATTTGAATTAGATATCTAACGCACTGTTAAACGATCTAATACGAACGAACTTGATACTTGTCTTACCAGAAATGAATCACTATTGACTCATTCGTTTTATCGAAGTATTCATTTATTCGAAAGGTTGTTTAGGTAGGTATGGTTAACTGTATTTAAAGTAAAGATTAAAAGAGTATCCGATTATCGTCAAACATCGTGAATTTGTGAGTCACAGATAAAATATACTTAATTGGTTTTTTTTTAATGTTATTGGTAACGAGACGAGCTGGTCTTTTGCCTGATGGTAAGCATAACGCCGGCCCATAACAATTGCAGTGCCACTCAGAAATTTGAAACAGAAAGGCCTGCGCGGCACTGTAGTGCGCTCGTTACCCTGAGACATTAGGTATTAAGTCTCATAAGCCCAGTAATTTCACTGGCTACTCTGCTCATCAAACCGGAACACAGTAATGCTTGCACACTACTGCTTGGCGGCAGACTTCACTCACAAAGCGGTGGTAACAACCCAGACGGACACTCGCTGAAGAGTTAGTCCTACCACTAACAAAATCCGATCCGTATCCGATTATCGTCATACATCGTGAATTTGTGACTCACAGATAAAATATAATTGATATTGTTTTGTATTCTAGTAAGCAATATGCAGATTTTGGAAATAAATAACTTATAACACTTCCTTTACGCGACGACGGGGGCGGGGGTTAACTATAAGGGGGTTAAATGTAAGGACCCCGGACCATCTCTATAAGGGGGTTAAATGTAAGGACCCCCGACCATCTGTTCTCCTATGTATTTGAATATCAGAATACCACATCTTGTAAACTGATAAGCGATCGTTTGCCACCGGTCACATAAAAAAAGCATTTATTGACAAAAAGTAAATTTCAGGAAGGTTGTGGATGCCCTTTTTTAACCGACTTCCAAAAAAGGAGAAGGTTATCAATTCAGTGGGTATATTTTTTTTATGTTTGTTACCTCAGAAGTTAATTTCAGGGAGGTTGTGGATGCCCTTTTTTAACCGACTTCAAAAAAAGGAGAAGGTTATCAATACAGTGGGTATATTTTTTTTTATGTTTGTTACCTCAGAGCTGTCATTTAAAAACCGATTTGGAAAAAAAAAATTATATGAAAGTATACACTTTCAGATTGATCCCATAGAAATTTCATCAAAATAAGTTCAGTAGTGTGTCACTGAGGTCGATTCGTTGCTTTTTTGAAGCAATTTTGTAAATTGCTTTTTTGAAGCAATTTTGTAAATAATCAATTTGCAGGATGCTATTCTTATAGTATTAGGGCCTAAAGGCAGCAACACAAATTCGTGACCGTGTTGCGTCAGAAGTCACACGACACAGAAAAGAGGTCCCTTTGTTTCGTCGCGAGTTTTATATGGAAATATACAGAATGAACTCTGTGTGAACTGTGAAGACGTAATATACACAGATGTTACAAGTTTATGTTCATGTGCTGATTCCTGTACTATATTTTTGTATAGTGTAAAGGTCTAGAAAAGGCCTCTAAAAATTGATAAAAATCGCAAACGGTTTTATAGGTCCAAAATAGATTGTCATATTTTTTACTATTTAATATTATAAACGCGAAAATGTGTTTGTCTGTTTTTGGTTGATTTGTCCTTCTTTCACGCAGCAACGGAGCAACGGATCGACGTAATTTTTGGCCTAGTTATAGTTAATGAAGCGAAGAGTAACATTGCCTACTTTTTTATCCCAGAAAAATGCACAGTTCATGTGGGAAAGCGGGTGAAAACCGCGGGCAGAAGCTAGTTTTTTTTTATAAGGTGGCATGTTTATTTTCATTCTTTAATTAATATTCAAATATTTAAAGTACTTACTAGTTTACACAACTGCACGAATAAGGAGAATATATTATACAGTGGTGGTCATATAATTAAGAACGATTAATAGTACGACACCAATACTATGTTTTCACCATAATTTCAGTGCGCAATTTGTTACTAAACATTCTCAGATCGTGTTGTAGAATATTCTTATGACTGATCTGTATCATTTGGTGTAATAATCTTGTCAAAATTATGTACCTTTTTATTTTTCTATCTATTAAATCATAGGAAGTCATAAAGTTCCCGGAATACTAGCTGGACAAATAATTAAGAACGAAAATATTTTGTTCTTTTTTTATCATTATGAAAATGGAATGCAAAGTACTCGTTTACTATTTTTATTGCATTTTCGCGCTACTATTGTTAGGATAATACGTTTTCTGCAATTCATTTTTTTGAAATGGTGAAAAAATAAATCTTGCGACTCTACTTCTACAGAAATAATAATAAAGTTGCGTGGTCATAATTGGTCGTATAAAAAAATTGTGGATCACTTGCATTGCTCAAAAACGATGGTGTACCAGACTTTGAAGCATTTTAACACACATCAGACAACTTCTAATCTCCCCGGCAAACCTAAAGCAAGAAAACTTATCCACGAGAGGATTTAAGAATAGTTCACCTTCCCGAGCAGGACCCGTTTAAGGCCCAGAATAGTCAATATTGCCACCCATATTGTGTCGTTCCTGCTTACTGTATAGTATTGATATTTTAATACGTTATACTCGAGGATATAAATGACTAATCGACCGGGTTAAAAACACGAATTAAGGTAAAAGTCTCGATAAAAAAAAATGTCAAACGCAACCCTGAAAATTAAGTTATTCCCTTGTATATCCTAAACACGAAAGTGTATCGGTCTTATATTTCACTTAAATATTCTCCAAATAATAAGAAAACAATCGACCGAGCTACTTTTTTGATTAATTGTTTTATTTTTACATAATATGGATTTTTAGAAATGTCGCTTACGTTTTTAATTTCGAGCAGCGGCAACATCGTGGCGCTCTCTTTTCTCTTGTTACTCGCGTGTTTTGCTTCACGCTCTATCTCATTCCGCGGCGATCCGCGCTGCTAGACGGACCTGTGTCACTTTTCTCCAGTACATTTACACAAATAAAACTCTCATATTTATGGGTAAACAATCTTATAAAAAAATGTACATTAGGCGAATTTGTTTTATCAATCTTTGAGAAATGATTTGACATTAAAACTGTGATACATATCCGTTTTCGAATTTGTAAATAAAAAACAAGTTCTGTTACCAATTTCGACCGCATAGATTGCGTGTCGTCAAAGGCGTACGTTTGCACTTAGCTCCATATATCGAATCTCAGCAAGGGCTCTTTTTGCACAATTTTTTTTTTGTGTTTTCTGGTCTTTGTTCAAACTTTGACGTTCCTAGATGATTTGATGAAGTCATCCAAGTTCTTCGATCAAAGGCAACTTGGTCAAAGATCTTTGACGGGTGGAATATTAGCCTTAGGTACGGGAGAAGTAAGTAGGTATTACCTACCTCCTATAATAATGGATATAGGTGTTGGTTCGAATCCCACCAATTTGTCGGTTTTAGTTATATATATATATATATATAGGTTCAATATAGTTAGCAATTTTATTATTTTATTAGTTCAAGCTATTTTGAACATTATCACAACTGAATAAGGGCTAACTGTTTTTTTTTGCCGCCGGACCGACGTGGTTCCGGCCGACATTTGAGGGGTTATATATATATTTATATAATATAATATAATATACTACATATAATACGTCAACACGTAATTAACTGTAACTGATCGAAAATATTCGAAATAAAATAATTCAAGTAGTTTGAGAATCAAGTTACCATATTTTATCAGAGTGAAAATTTGTGGTCCGATGAAAAAATGTATCATAAAATTGCTGTAACTGTAAATCAAACTGTGAATAACTAATTGATTTATCAAGCTTGTGGGTAAGCTGAGAAATGAGTTGACATTGTAACTACGATGATACAATTCCGTTTTGTAATTTGGAAACAAAATACAAGTACTAGTAATATGTTACTAATTTCGACCTAACACATAGCTGTCGTGTTGGTTTAGTGGTCGAAGCGTTCGGTCTCGAAGGCGTAAGATTGCACTTAGCACCATATATCGAATCTCATCAAAGGTCACTTTTTGCACAATTTTATTTTTTGTGTTTTCATCGTCGCACTTGTTATTATGAACCCCGATTTTGTCTCATCTCGTTATTCAGGTAGTTTATTTGAAAAAATTATCAAATCTGTCCTACAACCGGGTCATGAAATCAACAAAAACAAAATATTTAAAACGAACTGGAGTACCTACTTACTTATTTAAGTTTTTATCTATACAAATAAATAAAATTGAAGTGTGTGTTTGTAATATCAAAATATCAGCTTTTTACCAAATGCATACGAAAGTATTACGGTACCTATAACAAAACAACCATTTTAAAATTTTTGTCTGTCCGTCTGTTTGTTTGTTCCGGCTAATCTCCGAAACGGCTGGGCCGATTTTGACGGGACTTTCACTGGCAGATAGCTGATGTTGCAATGAGAAACTAAGGCTACTTTAATTTTAGAAAAAAAAATTAGGGTTCCGCGCAAAAAAATAAAAACCGTAAAATCCAATATATCCGCGCGGGTGAAACCGCGGCCAACAGCTAGTTTTACTATATAATATTACACTTCTTAACATACCTTCTGGCCAGTTTTGTCTTTTTATTTTGTGTAGGTAACGAAATATAAATATTTTTACCTTTTTTCTTTATATTTTATTCTCGACTATAATGCCGTATTAGACGGAGATTTCTAAATTAAACGATTGTTTAGACATATTCTTATCGATATTATTAAAACCACAATCTAATTCCGCGTTATCTACAATTTATAAGCAATTTTCTTTTTTTGTCAGGGTTGTCACTTTCGCACATCCGGATGCTTATAGTGTTTTTATCCGGATCCATTTTTTTTTTATTTACATGGGACTCCAGGCCTGTCCCAAGTAGGTAAGTATACACTAATCAAAATAAAGAGACAGAAACTCGCCGACATTATTTTAAAATAAATAGTGATTAGTGATGGAGTGCCTATTTCTTTAAAAAATGTGTCTAATAGATTCGCGTGTACCCATGTTGTAGAGGCAAGTACCTACTCTTTCTTTTGTAATAATTATAGAAATTACATCGATGACAGCAGCTAAAAAACAGGGTCAAAGAGTTATTGTTAGATACAAATTTAATCGTAGTCATTCAGAATGAAGATTCTGAATGACTACATTTTCATCATCAGGGTCATCTGGAGTAATAAATAAAATATTTTGTTCAACAACAGGTTTCAATAAATATACTGCTTCAGCTGATAATGAGATCTTTTTATTTTCTTCTTTCTTTCGGCCATTTTAAAGTCGGAAATGAAAGAGCGAGAAATACCTTCGACGAAAATGTCGCGATATAGGTATGAAATTTCATCCCCCATTTTTCCACCCTTAGATAAAAGAATACCACCCGTATTTTTTATAAAATTAGTAAATTTGTGTAATTAATACCTTTTATTGAAGACGGTTAAATTATTTGACGTTCATTTCGTATAAAATATTAACAATAAAAATGCATAATTATGTCAAAAGAATATTTTCAGGTGAGACGGTGTCACCCCCCTGGACCCGGATTAGTCTGGATATAACATTAATTGCTGATAACTTCTAGATACGGCGGAATTAGATTGCGGTTTTAATATTATCGATAAAAATATGTCTAAACAATCGCTTAGTTTTGAAATCTCAGTTTAATACGGCGTCATAGCCGAAAGAAAAAAATATTAAGAAAAAGGATAAAAATATTTATATTTCGATATTTACCCAAAGTAAAAAGACAAAAACTGATCAGGTGTGTTATGAAGTGTATGATTATCTAATATAATAAAATAAAAACTCAAATAAGTCCTCCAGCAGCGCAAGTACATCTTTTCGATCGATGAAATTGACAGTTCAACTCGATAAATTGGGTTTTATTGATTTTTTATATAATTTATCGAGCCTTGAAAAACCTATAAAAGTTATCGAATTGCTAGGTCGAATCCAAATCCAAAGAGAATATAAAGCTACTATAATATTTTACGATCAGACTTCGGTACTCGCAACATTCGATAAATTTATCAGTATTTTCGATTCGACAAATTTATCGTTAGGACATCCGTACTTGCGCCGCAGTTCTTTTTAAATATTTTTTTGTGTTAATTTCATGACCCGATTGTAGGGCATCATTGATAATTTTTTTTTAAAAAACTACTTGTCGTGTCCTTGTTATTCTAGAGATTAATTTACTAAAACTATTGATACCTATTTGTAAAAAAAACGAGACGAGACAAAATTGGGGTTCATAATATACTATGCAACTTCGTACCGTGCGGCGTTGCGCGCGCCACGCTATATAAAATCAGTGGATATAATGTACTTCTGCACGCAGATTTCGAATGATAAACAATACTTTTCTGAGCTTGCGAGGTGAAAAACTATTTTTATACTTATTAGTATAAATATACCTACTACACTCGCAAGCAAAAATAAAGGGTCTTCAAGTTAACTCCAAATAACATAAAAACCACACAGGCTAACTCTTTAGATTAAAATGAATGAATAATTAAAGGAAATTTAATTTCGCATAAAATAAACTACTATGACTAATTCCTGACTGATTTTTTGTCATTCCATTTTTACTGCAAAACCTAATAGTTTTAATTAAATAAAATGCAAGAGTAAAACTCCCAGGTATCAAAGGTATCTAGTTCCAGAAATATGATTTTTTGAAAATCGTCCCGATTTGATCCGGATAACCGCAAAAATAAATTATAATATCATAAAATACTATATACTATTATATACTCTACATATACTATATACTATTCATATACTCCTACCTATAAACTACCTACCTGCCATATTCCACTTGTCAATAATTAATAAAAAAATAAAAAAAACAAAGTATCATTCCTGTAACCGAGTAAACCGGACATACAATGTTTTGGCTGATAACTTTATTAGCCCATGGAATTATGACGAGATATGTTGTGAGGGCGTAGAGGAATTAGTGAGGTATCTTTTTGTGTAAATAGCTATTCCGGAAACGGCCGATAGTTTGAGAAAAAAAAAAGAAAATGTTTAAATTCGTAATGACACGGAAACAAACGACCCTAGGACTTCACTGAAACATAGATTTGACTGCCTTCTAAACATTTTATTCGAACAGCTTTGTGATTTAGTTCGTGAGTTCATAACACACCTTCTGACCAGATTTTGTCTTTTTACTTTGTGTAGATGACGAAATATGAATATTATTATCCTTTTTCTATATATTTCTTTTTTGTCGACTATAACAATACTATATTAGTAATTAGTAACAATAATATATTAGTCGGGGATTTCTAAATTAAACGATTGTTTAGGCATCCGTTTATCGATATTATTAAAACCAAAAACTAATTCCGCGTTATCTAGAAGTTATCAGCAATTAATGTTATATCCAGATTAATCCGGGTCCAGGATCATCACCTTTTCATCTGAAAATATTCTCTTGAGATAATTATGGATTTTTGTTGTTCATATTTTATACGAAACAAACTACTAATATTTTAACCAACTTCAATTAAAGTAGTAGGTTCAGTTATCTGTAGTTTTTTGTGGTGACTTAATTTGATTTATCTGCCAATTGTCAACAGATTTAAATGATTATTGTTTTAAGTAGGCAGGGCACCACCCTATATTAATTATGTACACAAATTTACTAATTTTATGAAAGTATAACCAATACCAACCCTTTTACTAAATTAAAAGTAGCCTTAGTTACTACTTATAACGTCAGTTATCTGCCAGTGAAAGTCCTGTCAAAATCAGTCCAGCCGTTTCGGAGATTATCCGGATCAAACAGAGAGACAGACAGACAGACAGACAAAATTGTGTTTTTGTTATAGGTACCGTATATACTACTTTCATATACATTTAGTAAAAATCTGTAATTTTGATATTACAAACAGACACATCAATTTTATTTATTTGTATAGAAGAGTGAGTAGGGAAATGCATCTACAACATGGGTTCACGCGAATCTATTACACCTTTTTTAAAGAAAATAGAAATAGGCACTCTAAACTTGCCATCACTAATCATTATTTATTTTAAAATAATATCGACGAGTTTCTGGGTCTTGATTTTGATTAGTGTATACTTACCTCTTTGGGACGGGCCTGGAGCCCCGTGTGAATAAAGAAATTTGAATTGATCCGGATAAAAATTTTGAATACCATAAGCATCCGGATGTGCGTACGTGACAACCCTGACAAAAAATGAAAATTGCTGATAACTTCTAGATAACGCGGAATTAGTTATGGTTAAATAATAATATCGATAAACGGATACCAAAAAAATTGTTTAATTTAGAAATCTCCAACTAATACGGCGTTATAGTCGAGAAAAAAAAAATATAAAGAAAAAGGATAAAAATATTCATATTTCGTTATCTACACAAAGTAAAATGACAAAATCTTGTCAGAAGGTGTTTTATGAAGTATATGATTATATAATAAAATAAAAACTCAAATAAGTTCTCCAGTTCTTTTGATATATATTTTTTTTGTTAATCTCATGACCCGGTTGTATGTATACTTTGATATTTTTTTAAAAATAAAATAGTTGTCGTATCCATGCGGGAGTTTTACTCTAGAGCTTACATTTATTAAAATTATTGATACTTGTAAAAAAACGAGTTGAGTCAAAATCGGGGTTCAAAATACACTATGCGTGTATGTACTGTAACATTTATTGTCGCAAACTGGCTATATCATTCACAGCTAGTTCTTGTATGAAAATACAGATGGCGTGTGGCGTTTGCGCATTGAAACGTAGTCCCAGCAGTCCTAATCAGATGGCGCTAATACTTGGAAGTGTTTGGTTCCGCAAATTTATAATTGTGAAAATAGCGCTAGGTGTTGCAGTGGTACATTTTGTTGCGGGGAAGTGGGGGTCAAAACTGAAATCCGTGCGACGGAGATCTGGCCCTTAAAGCGTCAAATTAAATCAAAAATGAAGTTTTTGGTGAGAATAACCTTAAGGCAACTCTGCACGACCCGTTCGAAGACGGCTAGTGGAGGCACAGTTGTTTGGGCGAGTAACGAGGAAGGAACCCATGTTGACACCACGCCATTGAGAGGCCCGATTAGCGCTTGCAAGGATGTATCAAGACTGTAAATAGCAGCACTGGAACAATGTACTTTTTTCGGACGAAACAAAGATAACTAGACTATGCTCTGATGGCAAGCAGTCTTCAGTACGTACGCCGACCTGTGAATAACGCATTCAATCCTAGATACACGAAAAAGACGGTGAAGCATAGCGGTGGAAACGTTAGGGTTGCTTTTCTGGTTACAGCGTCGGACCTACAAGACAACATGGAACAATGTAACATGTAGGCAACATGTAGGCAACAAGGTAACATGGACCAATATCAATACAAATGGATCCTCGAAGAATGTATGCTGCCATATGCAGAAGACAATCTCCCGGTAATTTGGACATTCCAGCACAATAATGACCCGAAGCTCACAGCACACTGTAAAAAGATATCTCGACAGTCAACTGGTAATTGTATTAGACTGGCCACCGAACAACCCAGATCTTCATCCGATCGAGCATCTTTAGTGTCAAGTCAAAAAGAACTATCAAACAGATGGTGTGGTAACATTAATGAGGTGTACGAATCGTTTTTGAAAGTGTGGAATTCTATTTCAATTGAGACCTGCCAAAAGTTGATAGTGTCGTTGTCGCGCCGCTGTCATGCTGCAGTTATCCACAGCCACTAAATATTAATTACTAATTTATTTTATAACAAAAAGTGTTTTTAATTAATTACAACACTACACTATTAAATTAATTATTAGTTTTAGTCGAATTGTTTAATTATTGTTAACATTATGATTAAGTCTTTCTGTCGTTCTTAATTATTTGTCCAGCTTCCCACCTACTGTTAAGCGAACAATATTTAAATGACATTAAATCGAACAGGAATAATACAAATTATTTCGTAATTTCTTTTGAGATTATGGTTACCTTGTAAATGTACTAACTGACAGTATAGCCACCATTTTTCAGGGAGTAACATTTTTATAGTTATGAACATTTAAATTTCAAAATGATGTGTTTGTATGAAGCGTTCTTAATTATATGACCACCACTGTATGTGTTTAGAGTTCATGCATGCATGTATGTGAGTTTCTTTATTACACCATAACTTGTAAATTCCGGAACCAATTTGGATGTATGTTGTATCGTTAGAATCCTTACATCATCCCGAGTGACACTGACTAGGGCAGTCGTGTCTTTTATGTAACTTTTGTTACAATGGCTTATTACACGACATGTAACAATCATGTGTTTTTTCCTATTATCGTTGAATGTGTGGGAGTGGATTTGAAAGTCGAATTAGTAGAGGGTTAAAATGAGCGGTTCTAGGCACAACCATGTAGGCTCTCAATACAGTATGTTCAACGGATCTTGACCGTCTGAAAGTTTTGGACAGCTATTTTTTTGGAGAGCCAGTATTCAGACTGGGCTACATCTATTGTGCTTACAGCATGTTAGACATTAACTACTCACCCATAAATCCTATTAATGCTTGCACACTCGTGGTTCCCACGTAAAAGGAAGAAGTTCTCCGGGTATTTGATCTTGTACGCTAGCAGCAGACATATCGTCTCCAGTGATTGTTTGCCGCGGTCCACATAGTCCCCTAGGAACAGGTAGTTTGACTCAGGCGGGAAGCCGCCATACTCGAACAGCCTTAGTAGGTCATAGTACTGTCCATGGATGTCACCTGTAAGGTAAAGAGGATATTAGTTAAAATTACGAGTAGAGTGTGGTCCCAGCAAATGACGAGTGAACAGGTATCTTCTGGGCAAACATGCTACATCGTCGACTGCGTCGTCGCTTAACATCAGGTGAGACAACGGTCAAACGCAAGCCCATTTGCAATTAAAAAAAATAATAAAATGAAATGGCCATCCCATTCCTCACCTCATTCTTCTTAATCTTGATGTGACATGCGCTATTATATAAAATACAACCACCTCCATCAATATAAAAAGAATTTAAAAGCCTACAAGAAAATCATACTACCTATATTACTGAACTAGTGAAATACTATAAGACTGAACTAGTACATTTGATTGATTGTACTATAGTCTTTTTCAAATAGCAAGTCACCTGGGAAACTTCCAAAATCTTGTTTGCCATTTGCCATTTATTTTAGTAGTTTTTCTTGTAAGGTTGCTTAATGTTTTCACTGCTAAATAGAAAAGATATTCGGCTATTGGTGTGACGTCACAGGTAATGTTTCCGTAGTATTTTACGTTCTATGTATAGTGTGGAGTATAGTGTGGAGTGCTCAGCTCAGTGAACCATTAAGCCCAAGCCTACTCACGATGGTGCTCAGCATAATAATAATGTTGTTAAAAAAATTATAGTGCTTTTCTGGCCATCTACTACCCTCAAGATAAAAATCCGATGTGATCCGGTAGTGGCTTAAGAGTTTGTATTCCCTGTTTAGTATAATGTATCACCTTTTACAACATTGTTACTAATGATCAGGTTAGATAGATGTCAAACACTAATCTAGTAAAAAAAACTGTATCCATTGCAAACAGTTTGTTAGCCCTTGAAATTAATAACCATTATCACAGGTGGGGAGATTATGACATGTCTGCTGTCGCACAACACTATAGGTCACTTAGATGTACAACAGAAATTGGCAGGTCAGTTACGGTGTTGTCACATCAAAATCAGTCCAAATATTAAGTAGTAGATTTGGGCCCCATACAACAAGTAACCAGAAATAAAAGTTAATTTCTACAAAACCACAATAAGCAGGTATTATAGCAATATTCCACAGTAACAAATTGCATTGCACTGAGCAATGAAATAATGGTACAAATTATGTAAGTAGGTGAACTGTATCTTTTGTCAATTACTGATGATATGATGCAATTGTTTGGAAACCTATGGATCGAGTATCAACTTCATCGTTTCTTGAAACATGCCTTCTATTTACAGGCTCATTGGTAGGTTAGAAAAAAGCCTTTGTTTATACATGATAGATAAACAAAGTAGATACTTACCTATTTTTGTAAACCAAATAGTTTCGAGTTTTGTTAGATATTGTTGATAGTTTCGAGGAAAAGAATTGAAATGGCAGGCATTTAATTTCGAATGCTACAATAATTACTGGGCCACCTCGAACTGAGTAAATATAACAACAAATGTATTTTTAACTTTGTTATTGTTTATGTACTACATTTTAGACGTTATATCGGCACGTTAAGAAAGACCTATGAATAGGAAAGTCGAAGAAAGCGTACGAGACGACTTGGAAAGTAGAAAACGTCTACCTTTGTACCCGCTTTGCTTATGTTTGGGAATACTCACCGCATATTTTCAACGGGGCTTCAAGTTCCAGTAATATCGGCTGTGACAAAAATATTTCTCGTGATTTCAGACATAGCCCTTTGATTTCTATTTCCGTTAACTGAACATTCATACCAGGCTTCTCGCCCCGTACTGAAACCAAACGTAAACATTTCACTATACACGCGAAAAACGTAACAGACACTGAATTTTCACACTTAATCGCGACAATGCACCAATTTTGCATAAAAACACTGAACTTTTGTTTATTTCAAACAATATCAACAATTACCTTTTAGTAATTTTTTTATTACATTATCGATGTTTAACTCATCTGTGTCTCTGTCAGCCATCGGATATAATGTTTATTCACGAAATATGTCTAAATAGAACACGTAAAGGAAGAAAGATTGCGAAGATTTTTGCCGATTTAGAGAAAGGTAGCAACCTATTTCAATTCTCGGCTATAATGAAAATTTCAATGGCGGCGACATCACTCACTCACACAACAAGAAAAACACATCATCAGTCAGTGTTTCCAGCTCGAAATATGATTACCACAATTTTATACATTTTAATTTTTTTTAAATTATTTTGCAGTTTACATAACATTTTCCATTTATTTTGCTAACATAGTAAAAATATACAAGGCTATGCTAATAAAATATATTATGGCGGACATATATGACAACTTTATCAGGCAAGACCCGAAACGAATAGCACAATCGTAACAAAAATTACGTATTACTACCTATTCTATTGGATTTGTGTCCATAGTATGTGAGTAAGTATAGTAATATGTTATAGCAATGAAAGTAATTTACTTAGTAAAGCATGAGTACTTCATAACATTTCTATATATATTAGTATAGCTAAAATCAAATAGGCACTGATTTTCAGACATTGTATATCAATATCTAAATCTTATATGTGTATAAATTCCAAGATATTCCAATTCCAAACTCATTGTAAGTGAACTATGTTCTTTATGAGAAACAAATATTTCGTTAACCATACATTATCTTTTTCATAAGGTAATCCCTATACTTGTATCTCAGTTTTTATTCCTAAGTTTACTCTACAAATAATGAAAATTTAAACGCTTGATGTGTGTGTAACTCGCTACTGGCTAATTTATTTTAGTGAAATGTATAATATTTTACCCTAAGCTGTAGGGAGTATCCTTATGTGGCAACCCAAAGCCGGTTGTATGTGTTACAATGATGAAGATAAACTTTCTACTATTTTTAATGTTACCATTCTTAAATTTATGTAAAATCATTCTTTCGATGAGTTTGCGAGTAAAATAATTAAGTAAATAAGGTTATTATTTACAAACGCTTTAAATATTCATTTATAAAAATTTTGCTACAGAAACTCTGTAACGAAACGATGTAACTCCATCGAGTTTGGGCTTGTTTGATTTGTCTTCACAAGTGCTCTGATCCTAAAATATTATGTCCAGGTACTGGCAATAATCTTAAACAAAACAATATCTGGCTCTGCGCCGCGAGTACGGATCTTTTCGATAAATAAAAATCGATAAAATTGACAGTTAAAATCGATAAAGCGGGTTTTATTCGATAAAATTAACAGTTAAAATCGATAAAGTGGGTTTTATCGATTTTAACTGTCAATTTTATCGAATTTTATTTATCGAAAAGATCCGTACTCGCGCCACAGAAGTCGGTTCGATAAATTTGTCGAATCGAAAACGCTGATAAAATCGAATGTTGCGAGTACCGAACTCTGAAGGTAAAGTATTGTAGTAGCTCTATATTCTCTTTGGATTCGACCTAGCTATTCGATAACTTTTGTCGATATTATCGAGGCACGACAAATTATATAAAAAGTCGATAAAACCCACTTTATCTTTAGGGAAACAATGATTTCCATTTTCATTGCAACCGATAGCCACACAACGAGGCATTTCTTAGATTTTTCAATTTGAAGACAATGTTTACAATTTTTCTATTGCAACTGACATTTGCTTTGGGTCAAAAGTCCCTAGCGCCCGGCGCCCGGCCCCTAGTGGCGCAGTTACGCAGTTTTCTTCCTCATTGTCAATTTTATCGAATTTTATCGATCTAAAATATCCGTACTCGCGCCGCTGATCCATAAAATTTGAACCATAATATATAATAATATTATGGTTTAAATAAATATCAGCGTACTTGATTAATTTTTTTTGTGTCATCCTCCAGGAAAAAATCCTATTGAATCCTTCAGGGGATCTGTGTGGAGAAAATATCCAAATGAATCCCCAAGGGGGATCTGTGTGGAGCAATATTCAATTGAATCCCCCAGGTGATTTGTGTGGAATAAAAATCCTGTAGAATCCATCAGGGGACCCATTTCAGGGGAGCCAAGTGGATGGAGAGTAAATTGCCCCACCAAAATATTTAGTGGGGTGAAGTAGAATTAAAGTATTTTTTGACTAGGCATTCTGATGTAATCAGGATACCCTGCAAGTGCAGGAAGAATAGAGAAAACTATAATTATTTCTTTTATAATTTTTTCAAGTGATTTGCTGATAAATTGTTTGGTAATTCCAGTCATGCAAATGAAACTGCTTCAGATCGAATATCAATAAAATAAGATTTAATGTGGGAATTAAAGAAAATATCAATAAGAAAAAATATAGTAACAGAAATAATATGTATTAAAATAATCCACAAACATCTAATCCTTCTTGGGTCCACGGTATGGGTGACGTTTCCTGTAAAATAAAATATTAGTAAATACAAGCATAGCCCAACATTTTTATTAAAAATACGAATTTGTGTGGTGAAATTAAAAAAAATATATTCTGGATATGCTTGTAACCTGAAACCATTAGGTATATTATAATTGCCTACTAATCTACTGAATTAGTTCAACTACTGCAATGACTAAGAGATCCGAGGATTGAGCTCTGTGGCGTCATGACGTGCCTTGGGAGAGGCTTACGCCCAGCAGTGGACTGATATATATGCTGCCAATGATGTTGATGAGTCCCAGTGCAGAGGTGTGTATGTTATAGGTACAAGCATTTGTTTGTTTGTAAATATTTTTTGTGGAAAAATATATTATTTTTCCCGACAAGCTTTTATAAAATCCGCAATTTGTACTGTAATCTTGTGGCCACCTTCCTGCACCATCATCAGGACATCATCTAGAATCAGAATACTTTTAAAGACAAATCAAACGAGCCCAATCTCGATGGAGTTACATCATTTCGTTACAGAGTTCCTGTGGCCACCTTCCAGCTCATTCATCAGACTAGCTCTATGACATTAAATTGCATTGTCATCCGTTTCACAGACGTAACGGCTGAATTGAACACCGGGAATTGGGTCAAGCTTGCAAAATTTGACCTAAACAAACCAACATAGGAACATATACACATAAAAAAGCTTGTAAAAAAGCTTACGCTGGTATGGTCAGCGTGTAGATTCCAAACTTGGTGTTGACGTCTTCAAGCTGGAAAATGCCTTCGATGTACTCCTTGTCAGCGGGAATAGCTGGCGTTTCAAACACGAGATTCATGATGTAGTCTTCGACACAGCTGTACCATGAAAGTTAAAAAATCAAATATCATAATATCAAATAATAGCGTGTTGTTTTTTTAGAATTAGATATTTACTTGTGCACATAGGTAGGTACGCGCCACACATTTAGGTACGCGCATTTGCTGGGTGGATAAAAAGCACTTCTGCACGCAGATTCCGAATGATAAAACCTTTCCGAGCTTATTACCTACGTATCTACGTCCAAACTGATTTACTGTTCTGTGCCTATGTCATACATAGGGTGAAAATAAAATTGGCTTACTAAGCGCAAGGTTGATATGGCACAAGTTTCTCAATCATGTTGGGTCTGAGGGCCTCCACGTAAGGATCTGCCACCAGTTTAGCTGCCGGAGGCGCGGCCGGTCCTTTTGGTCGAGCTTTTGGAGTTGGTGCCGGAGGCTGTAACATTTAATATGACTTATAGGAGCGTATAGTAACATTAACTTTGCTACTACTATCACCACGCCAGCTCGCGTTTGGGGTGTGGGGCGTGGCACCGTGGAACACAAGATACTTCTGGCATATAATTTTTGATTGATGACAGAAATTTTGTTAGTGGGAGGACTAACTCTTTTGCGAGTGTCCGTCTGGGTTGTTACCACCGCTTTGCTCGTGAAGTCTGCCGCCAAGCAGTAGTGTGCAAGCATTACTGTGTTCCGGTTTGATGAGCAGAGTATCCAGTGAAATTACTGGGCTTATGAGACTTAATACCTAATGTCTCAGGGTAACGAGCGATCTGCAGTGCTGCGCAGGCCTTTGTGTTTCAAAGTTCTGGGTGGCACTGCAATTGTTATGGGCCGGCGTTATGCTTACCATCAGGCAAACGACCAGCTCGTCTCGTTACCAAATAACATAAAAAAAAAAAAAAAAATTAACGCAATTTCACAGATAACGCGCCAACCCGAGGAGCGAAAGTGTATTTTTTACTTATCTGTAGGTATGTGTTAACCGTGCACACGTCTACTTCAAATAATATTGGTAAAAATAACTAAACCGATCGATCATCTTAGGACCGTCTCAATATTATACTTTTGCACCTCTTGCTTTGTATTGTAATTTGGTAGGTAGTCAGTTAGGACCACAGTAAATACTACTTATTACTGGTATTACATTTTTTGACTCCTAGAGATAAGTAATAAGTTATGCGAATTTATCTACTTATCGCACTATACATGGAGGACTACGAGGAAGGACAAGCCATATATATAAATATATGGCTTGTCCTTCCTCGTAGGAGTCCTAGGCACTATATGACTTGTACCTTATCAATTACCTGCAAGACCTAAATAGGTCCCATTTAAAAAAAATGTGTACAAAAACAATTAACTACTCCAACCAAGTAGGTACAGTAGAAGTAATTAATTTTCGATTGCGTTTGGAATATTCGCCAACTACAAGTAAAATCTTAAAAAAATATAGGAACCTTAACAGCTCCGTAGACCACTTGTATAAGGCTTTTGACCTCCGCCTCTAGGATTCTCAAGAATTTGGACACGTTCCACTTGGTAACGTCCTTGTGGTTGCCGAGGAGGGATAACAACGGTGTGCAGTCACATCTTGCCAGCCTGAGAATTTCAATATAAGAGTCTTAGGGGCACCTTAGACGCTCAAGCACCCTTTATAGCCCAAAGACACAAGCACTCCGATCCACAACACAGCGACCGCCAACACAGCGCTCAGTTGACAGATACCTTAACTTCTGGAGACGAAGAATAACTGAAAAATGGAGCGATGGTGCGCTCGTAATGTACGTGCCTGTCTGTGGGCTCGAAATTGGACCATCATGCACCGTTATACCCAATCCACGCTCGAATGCTCGTGTATGTGTGCTATTACTTATCTGGCTCAATGAATCAGCACCGCAATTCAACGCGGCAATGCCGAATACGTAGGTATACAGGATCCTAAGGTTCGTGTACAAACCTGACCAAGTCGTCAATCCCCTTGAGCACTTTCAGTATGGTAGCATCAGCTTGTGTGTTCATGTCTAGCTTGTTCATCGTCGCAGCTCTCTGCTCCTCCAGCAGCCGCGTGACTTCCGCAGTGTGCTTGATCTGTCTCTCCTCGCGGGCTTCGTTCATGTCACGCTGGTCCACTGGAAAAATATAATACCTATAAAGCATAATTAGTATACTTCGATTGGCCACAAAAAAGTTTTCGCGTAAATGTTCTTGTAATGTAGACAAATTTTTTCCAAAATCTCGTCTTTAAAAAGTAGAGTCGATCTTAATTTTCATGAAGCTGCAACGGTTAGGTACCTATCGTTACTGCCCCGTCTAAAAAATACAGAGTGATGTTTTTTTTAACTGGGACAGTATGAAATGAAACTGTCTCAGGAAACATTTAGTTCTTTTTTTGTAGAAACCATTTTGGCATTACTTTTTGGTCAAGCGTGAATTCTCCATAAAAATGAGTTATTTTGATCTTTTTTTTAATGCGGTTTGAGGCAGTTTCACGTAAGGATCATTTCATTGTATCAGAAGAGGAAAATCAGAGCAGTAGAAGTTAAGTTTTCTCATGCAACAGTCCAGTGCAAAGTACATACTGAATCACTGATAATAGTAAAACAAAAGCTAATTACAGAATTATGACAGTAACAAACATATCTGAGTTTCTTACATATCCTCTGGCGAATTTCTTCCAATTCCCGCCTCATAACGATCGACTCTTGCAGCACTTCACATAGTAGAACAAAGCAGGAGAAATTCTCGATTTCCGTATTTTTGAAGTGGTGTATAATGCTGGTCACTCTGTCTGACCCTGCATAGGTCTGAAGAAAGAAGCAATATCAACTTACATTGAGGGATAGAAAATTGTTTAATTTTTGATGTATTCGTAAGTCTTGTTAGTGGTAGGACTAACTCTTCTGCGAGTGTCCGTCTGGGTTGTTACCACCGCTTTGTGAGTGAAGTCTGCCGCCAAGCAGTAGTGTGCGAGCATTACTGTGTTCCGGTTTGATGAGCAGAGTATCCAGTGAAATTAATGGGCTTATGAGACTTAATACCTAATGTCTCAGGTTAACGAGCGCATTGCAGTGCCGCGCAGGCCTTTGTGTTTTAAAGTTTTGAGTGGCACTGCAATTGTTATGGACCGGCGTTATGCTTACCATCAGGCAAACGACCAGCTCGTCTCGTTACCAAATAATATAAAAAAAAATAAGTTCCTCATACTTAGTTTGTGTGTGTACTTTCAAATAATGTTTTGAATAGTGAATATAACTGCCAAGTATCAGTTTCCTTTATTAACCACAGTTTTGTTGGAATCGCAACATCGCAGTCTCATAAAATAAAATAGAAAAGTCAAGTTGTTTCACAGGCTACAACTTCGTATTGTTTTTGTACCTACTATAAAACAGTACCTATTAGTTTCCAAGGGTTTACGAAGATACCAAAAAAATTCCTTACAAAAATTTCCTCCAGCAAAGCGTCATGTTTCGCGATTTCATTCTCACACCTCTGAACCTCTTCTTGACGTTTGATTTCCTCCTTCTCGTCAGCTTCGCAGATCCTCCTGGAACCCTTGACACGCAGGAACTCTTCAAGCTTAGCGAGGTGGTTCAGCTCGCCTTCGTAGGATTGCATTTCCTGGAAGCAAGGTAAGTAAAGAGGCCGTGTGGCTTCACCCCACTCAAGAATAGTATCATCCCATCTCTTCCCGTGGGTGCCGTAAGAGTCGACTTAGGGAAAATCCAGGGATTGAGCAGCAGCGTTCTCCTCGTCCACATCACATTCTACTACTTTATAATCTACTGGGATCATGGTACTGGGAGCGTGGTATATTATGGCAAAATCCCAACAGGCAGATGGCCGGTTTGTCTCGGTTTTCCCATACATAGTATTAAAAAGGCGGAACCCATTGCTGACGGCTTTTTATGTAGGTTTATGTTTGACCACTATTTCATCTGTTATTGTTTTCAGCTTGATGACGGGTTTTAAAGTCCAAGATGAATGTATCTCGAGGGCAAGAATCATCAATTGTATCGACACTTAGCAAGAGAAATAATGATCACAGCGATTCTTAGGCCACAGTAGTCCTATATACTATAATATCCTACTGCCTTTTAAAAAACAAAATTTGTTTCACCGAAATATCTCTATTCAGCTGGAACAGTCCTTTCCACTTCAGCGCCTCCAGTTTCCTGCAGCACTCGTCCCTGTCTCCAAAGGCTACTGCTGCTATCTCAAAGATGTCCATGAGGTACTCCTTTCCCTTCACCAGCTTGCCGATGGTCCGGTTCCATTGAATGTTGAAGTCGTTTCTGAATCAAACAGATCTCGAAACATTTAATAGGAACTGCAAAGCTAGCAGAAAAATAATGATTATTTCACTCTTGATAATTTAGAACCTGACCAAATTTTCACCTGATGTTTAGGTAGCGGTTATGTGATTGGAGCAGGTAACATGATTTGGCTCTAAGCACTTCTACAAGGACACACCGATAGATGCTTGATGACATATTTGTTAGTTGTAGCTAGCCAGGATGCTCTACCACACTACTATTTTGTTTCTTAACGCCCATTTTCAACAGCATTTAGTTTCTGTTACTTCATTAATCCCAACACTTCTAGCATAGGACAGATCATTTATTTTTGAGTTATTATAGTCTACAGGAGGTCTGCAAGGGGGTACCTCTCCACAAGAAGGCGATGTATCTCTTCTCGCACCTGCTTGTTGTTAGAGTTCACGACGCAGAATCGCTTTGTGGCAAGGTCGAGCCGGTTCTCCATGCGTCGGAGACGGTTGCCAGCATTCTCTATCATGGCAAGCTCCTGAGGAATTAGTAGAACCTTAAATACTATAGGCCTGACGGTAAGTATAACGTCCGCCAGGACCTTAAACCTACTTACCTACGACTTAAAGGAGAAATAATCCCAACGATTGGTGTGACTCGTTGGCACAGATTATTTAGCCCGAGTAAATTTTTTCTTTTGAAAATTTTAAATTATATTATTTAGTCGGATTTATAGTCTTTGGTGTTAAGAAACCCACCCATTTTGCTCGCCCAGGTAGTTAACACACCCTCAAATTGAACATCTGATGCCAACCACCTATAGGAGTTTTAGGCAACACTTGATACTTGAGAGCCAGTATTTTTATTCAGTGGGATAAAAATCAGGATTTGTCCGTTTGATCTGAACTAAAGTATCCTTACGTCAGCCTCCGTGGGGACTTTCTTCAGCAGCTCCACCATCTGCTTCTGCGCCAGATAGTTGAGACAGTCGAGCTCGGCCTGCTGCGCGCGCTCGTCTCTCAGCACCGACTCGAGGGATTCGTACTCCACGATGGAGTTGCATGTGCCTTTCTTTACATGGCTGTCTCGAAGAGCATGCTGGCCTTTGCTTGCGAGCTTAAAGATAATATTTAGATAAGTTGATGCACAGTCTTGGTTAACAAATCTTTTGTATCGACCTATGTCGGCACTAAAGATGCATGAAATCACAAAGTATCGCGGTCGATCGATGTTAACTAGGAGGTTACCTATATAACGTTACCCTCGTCAAAAGCGTGTAGGTACCTAAACGCTCATGCAAAAAAACACACTGATCTGTTGCTTTGTTACTTGAAAAAAGGACAAACCAACAGTCACACTTTTACTAGAAAAACAGTAGGGATGGAAATTTTTACGTCCGCTGCAGAGCTTCAGGAGACGGGACGATGGAGTTCCGTTTCTCTGGTAAGAACTTACTTTGATACAAAGCAAAGTCTCTTTCAGCTCCTGTGCCAAGATGCTCAGCTGTTTCTCCTGGGGAGCCAGTTGCGGGATGCCACCGGCTCGCTTCTCCAAGCTACACATGGGGGCCAGCTTTTGGAACTGAAACACAAATCATATAAGTAATGAACTTGACCTTTGGTGAAGGAATGCCTCGATGCCACAGTAGCATGGTGGTAGATAAGTACGGGATTTTCTATTGCTCGTCTGGGCTAGCCAGGTACCTACCCTCAAATCGAAAATCTTGTCGATTTAAGAATAGTCCTCATTCTAGCTTTATCGCGTGTTTATCATCATCTTAGAGCACAACGCCACTTAAGATCTGGGGTGATAAAATAAACAAATGAATAAAGCCTACGTCACGGATTCTCTGCATCACCAGGACCAGCATGGACAGTGGACTCATAGATATACAACGCAAACAACCAAGATCCAAGAAGAAACTTTATGTTCGCCACAAAGTTTGTCCAGCCGGGTATCGAATCTAGGGCCTCTCGCGCGCTTTGTAGGCAGAGTTATTAACTTACTAATACCAACTGAGCCACCACGAAGCTGTCAAAAACATTATATTTTAGATTATATATCTCTTTATGTATCATATATCAAATTTGTTAGAATTTTGCATTGCAACGGGGTTGAATCGTTATCTTAAAATATCATTAACCTCCGTACCCTATAACGCAAAATATTCTATACTATATAGCCTCGATCGAGTCTATTAGGTCATGATGTTTTTAACTTTCTAGTCTGCCTCTGCTTGTTTTTGATCTTAAAGCAATCAAAACATACAAAATTGATGCCAGAGGTAGCCTGAAAGTTGATAAAAATACCCAAAACCCATCGACTCCTTTAGCACTGACTCGAAGTAACCTGGAGTTTGCGTTATAGGGTACGGAGGTAACCTGGAGTTTGCGTTATAGGGACGGAGGTAACCTGGAGTTTGCTTTTAGGGTACAAAGGCTTACCTCTAATTATCTCTTAAACCCAAAAATGTCACTAGCTACTTTGCTCATCAAACCTTCCTTACCATCCGCTGCACATTGCTGAGCTCGGCTTCTGGATCAATCGTCTTCTGTTCTACTTGCTGCGGCATTTTTGCTGCTTACGAATCACACAATACACAATATCACTGCACTAATGTATCTGGTAAACAAGCTATCAAGTTTCATAAAATTCTTCAACTAACATCTACTCTTTATTTCATAAAATTCTGTCTCATGTATTTATTTGACGTTTTAATTTTGACTAATTTTCTTCTTTCTACAAGCAAACTAAAGACTTCTTTGGTTCTACAAGTAGGTAAAACGTAGTGAACATGCTCTTGCATGTAGGTTATAAATTTACTTGTAGTCAGATAAGTTTTTTTCTCTATAGGTAATCGTTTGACCGAGAAGAACGAGTGTGGCCGAACGGGAACTTGTGCGACTTTCAATCCGACGTACCATAGTTCGAATCTCGACTCGGCCCGCACCAAAGACTTATATCAAGTTTTGTGCGGATTATTGACACTCGCTCTAAAACGGTGAAGGAAAACATCGTGAGGAAACGCGCATGTTCAAGAACAAAAAAATTCGATGACGTGACATCCACCAAGCCGCACTGGGACCGCGTGGTAGATTATGGCCCATACCTCTCTGAGAGAAGGCCGGTATCCTGATATCTTTAACTATTTATTAGCATCCTTTGATTAGTGTTATCAGTATAGGCACATAGGTATATGAAATAGAAATCGTATAGGTATTTTTATATAATATATACCGATAATTTAGTAAATTGATGACTTATTCAATAAAAAACAAATTTATACATTCTTTATTTATTAATTCCACAAACAAATTAATGATACCTTATGCTAATCATGATTTAGATCTTACATTAAATTAAAATTCAGTTATTTAAGTACTTATTAAGTAGCTATTAAGTACACTTGCACTTAACATTAACGAATGATGGGTTAGATTTTATTTGTTAATTATATTTAGGTATATTCTGAATTTGTTAAACTGCAATGAAGATAAAGAAAAATGGTGACATAGGTAATTTATCCAAGGTAATTTAAATAAAATAAAATTTTACATACACAATCAAACACGATCGTTGTTTTATAGGATAGCTGCACCATTTGTGTTTGCATTTTGGCTACAATAAGCCCAAATAGACAAAACTATAGAACAAGCACGGAAATAAATTATGCATCACATCGTATTTTCTTGTTTTCGCGATGATAAAACATTGAATTTAGACCTGGTTATGTGGCTTGCCTGCCACGTAGCTTGTCTGCCACACGGCATGCTTGCGCAGTCTAAGCAAAGGACGGCTGTGACGCTTGCAACAGACATTCATACATACGTAATTTAACACTGGGGATTTTTATAGCCCAAATTATACACGATGAGTTTGAATTGGTAAGTTATCCCGGGAAGGGTTGATTAGGGCCATAGATGTCGACAAGTTGTGAGGACCCACCCCCCTTGAAAATACCTCCGTGGCATTTTCTGCAATTGTTTCTAAGTCTCTTCTAATCAACATCATGATTTAATACAGTTCAACATAGTTCAAGTGAATCAGCTGATAGGGCTGCCCGGAAGTTCTGTAGTAGATTTTTGACGTAAACTTTAAATGTCTTTTTGTCAATGAAAAATTCAGTATTTTAAAAACTCGTAAAACAAATGTTATTGATCTCTAGGAGTAGATTGAACCTCTTTCGTGATAATATAGCAGTTTAAGTTCAGCCTGTATAATTTTAATTAGTTGGTCATTTGGGTGATTTATCAAAAGTACTATTATTTTGGAGACAATGAGAGATAGGAGAATAAAATGGTTACGATTTTACACTGAAGCTTTTCGACTCTTCGACGAATCTTCATGAGAAGCTGGCGAAAAGAACGCCGTACTCTCCTTTAGACTCGGAGAAAGTTTACTCCGAGATTTTAGATTATGTCCCAGTAAGAACTTGATAAATTCATTTTTTTGGATAGCTTAAATGTCGACGTTAGTCCAAAAATTTTTACTGTATATTTTTGTGTCGTGGCGTGTCGTGTTGTGGTATACCTTACTCTATATGAGTACACTAGGTACAATGATAATTTTCTCAATATAACTTAATCCAACTTTTTAGCTTCAACTTCTATAAAATTAATATGTGGATAACGTTGTGGGCTATGTTATTGTTAAAATTTATGATAAGTATCATCATTCTAACACGTTCTACTAACACAAATAATGTAGCTGTTTGTTATCCTGAAATAAATAAAATAAAAATAAAAAAATAATATTTAAGTTGTAGAAGGTTTTGGTAGACACAATGCAATTTTACGATGACAGTTTGGACCAAAACACACCACGCCATGCCATGACACAACAATAAGTTTGCAGCTTAATTTTGATTATTTATATCGTGTTCATTGTGTAAGATATTACAAAACAATATATTATTTATAACGAGGTCTTGGAATGACTAAGAAGTTATACTCGCCCTTAGTTTGTGCACAGTATAAAAAATTAAAACATAAAATATTGTAGAATTCTATGAAATAATCAATAATTGACTATGATTTTTAAGCCATCTGTATAAAATAATATATTTCACATTTCAATATTTTATTCAGTCTTAACAATAAATTATTACAATAATGTCTTTATGTTGCAATGGGAAAATATTAATTTTATTATAATAATTAAAAAATTTGGTACCCAGTTAGGTACACGGTATGTACTGTGTAATAAGGATAAATATAATAATATGCTTGTGATAAAACTTTTTTTTTGGTAGTGCCAAAACATGCTGAAACTTATTAAAAAAAAAATATGGACGGATTTGTAAAAAAGTTTAGAAAAACAGGCAAAGGTGTAAAAATAAAGAGAGCTTATTACAAATTTAAATGTTTTCAATCATTATTATTACAATATTTAAGACACTCTTTTTATAGTATAATGCTAAAGAAGTAAAGTGTAAAATTAATCAATTATTATTATTGTTTAACAAATTCACATAAACATAGAATTATATATCAATTATTAAAAGTGATCATACATATATTTATCAAAACTATTTTATTGGACCTGAGCAAAAATGTCTTGAGCGTAAGAACCCAGATTAGTTATTTATGTATTTCTATTACTCTATATTTATATTAATAAAATGTTTCAAATGTATATATTTCATTAAATAAATATAATTGACGATTAGACGAAAAGGCACTCCGAGTCTCTGACAGACCAGGCCAGCTAGGTACTTTCTAAGGCACAATTATGAACATTTCTAATGCATTGCAAAATATACAAACATTTATAACTACTTACATCTTTATTAATAGCATTATCTACCTAATATACTGTAAAAAATTATTCTTTTAAAAGCATACTTCATTTTTTATGTCAAACCAGCGGCGCGAGTACGGATCTTTTCGATAAATAAAATTCGATAAAATTGACAATTAAAATCGATAAAGTGGGTTTTATTCGATAAAATTGACATTTAAAATCGATAAATTGGGTTTTATCGATTTTAACTGTCAATTTTATCGAATTTTATTTATCGAAAGATCCGTACTCGCGCCGCAGGTCTGTTTGGGTATGTGACAAATTATGATCTTTTCGCATAATTTTCATATTTTTTTATTGTATTTAATATGGCTATTCATGTTCCTCCTTATACGTAATGATAGTTATATGATAAAATTATTCTAAATCTATGCTAACACATTGGGTGCACCAAACGTCTCACTTATAGTGAAATAAAACTATACAATACAGTATAATCTCAATTATTAAAAGTGTTATATACAGGAAAGCAATGGATAGGTTAGGTCCGGTTAAAAATGGCGGATGTTAATAAAATGGTTGAATCGATACAATGATTTAAAAGTTCGTGAAATAATAAATGAAAAAGTGTTTTCGCTATCGGTTCTGTGTCATGTTTCGTAAATTCGACTTTATATACGGACTTAAGTTGATGTAATTTCCTCTTTGTTAAGTCCGTTTTATCTGTTGCACCACATCCGCCCTAACCAATCCATAAAAAAATATTTTTGCAAGGTTGCCGAAAAGTTTTACTCTCTACAAGTGTATAGAAATAAAGCTCATAAAAACATTATAAAATAAAATTAAACTAACTATCAACAATCTAATTACGACGCTTACTATCACTGCAAGGGTGTTCAAATCAAACGGTTTCACGAATATAATTAGTGCGTACCCTAAAAACGCGGCAAATGTTTGAACATCGAACAAGATGGCGGTAGCCGCGACCGTTGTTTTATCTTTTTTGAAGAGCAACAGTAAAACGATCGCTGTAGCGAAAGATAAGGGATCGTAGTGTTTTATTATAGCTAGGTATATTAATAAAGGTATGTCGATGGCTTCATTAAGGGGCACGAAGAGGGGGGTACAGCAGATCACCTCTGAAAAAATCCAAGGATCCTGGAGGCGCGGGTGGGCGCGGCGGGCTGCGCGGGCAGTTTCCTCCGCTTCTCTGAAGTAAGCTTGTGTTTCATCTGCTCGTCGATCAGTTCTTGCATGTCCATCTGTAAAACAATGTTATTAGATACACATTAGTCCACGACACCTAAAAAATTGATAAATTTTTGTGGATTTTTTTCCAGAAAGAAGTAAAGAAAATATATGCGTAATCGGAACTGTAATCTTGTGTCCACCTTCCGGCTCCATCACCAGGGCCCTGCACATGATCTAGGATCAGAGTACTAATTGTAAAGGCAAATCAAACAAGCCCAATCTCGATGGAGTTACGTCATTTTTTTACAGAGTTCCTATGTCCGTCTTCGGGTCCATAAACAGACCAGCTCTGTGATATCATTATATTGCTGTCATCCTAAAATTACTGGGCTTATGAGACTTAATACCTAATAACTCAGGGCAATGAACGCAATGCAGCGCCATGCAGGCCTCTGTCTTTTAAAGTTCTGAGTGGCACTGCAATTGTTATGGGCCAGCGTTATGCTTAGGCCATTCGGCAAACGACCCGCTCGTCTCTATATCCATTAGAATAATTTTTTTTTAGCTTATCTTTATTCTATAATTTAAATTGTTGACGTATAATTTTAAGGCAAATTATTTTTGTTAATAAACGGTTTATAATATGTTTATAGGGTTTACATCCATGGAAGATAGTAAAAACCCAAGTTAGTCAAAAACCGAAGATAGTCTTAAACCAAACAAGATGAAATACGTGCCTGCCACTGCTCCAGTTGTTGTCCAAGGTCCACCTTCTGGCGCACAGCCTCGTACAGCTGGCTGTTGGCCTGCATCAGCTCCACTCTGGTCTTCGCCAGGGACACCTGGAATTTAAACAATTAGTAGAAATACTTCCAAAATTGACTGGTGATCAACTGATCAGTGACACGCATTAGCAATCCAAAAAGACCCACTCTGTCATGAACATTCCTATACCACTGGCAAAGTAGCTGTTTGCGTTGGAATTAGCTAACTGCGCCTTCAAATATCTTCCATCCTTGATAAATTAGACGATACTAAATTCATTGCCGTTAAATTGAAACTAGATACAAACAACAAGTGGATTAATTTGACAGGTCTAAAATATATTCTCATGTTCTCATATAGAAAGAGAGATTGATACTAAAATTAGGTTTATGCATGAGATGACAGAATCGACACCATGACTCCTTCCATCCGTTCTACAAAAGCTTGTGACCAGCTCTGGTGTCAGAAAGACATTCGGAAAAAGTAGTCTACCTCGACGGTCTTCTTCCTGTCGATGGCCTCGTCGCGCTCCTGCCTGGCCCGCGTCACCGCCTCGTCGTTCTGAAGGCTGTTGTAGTTGGCGTCGTTGAGGAGTTTGTCTCTCTCATCAGCCGCCGCACGTAGCTCTACTTCTGCTACTGATAGCTGGAATTAGATACAAAGTTTTGGTTAGTATTTGATATTAGCGAGTAGTAAGCTTATGGTTGACATTCCTCCTATCCGTACTAAGCGTTAGGGGCAGCGTAGACGCTTATGCAAACGTACGTTTGCTTGTCAGAATAACAACGCTTTTGCCTCAAGCGCGGATTTCGTGATACCTACTCGAAATGCGCGCTTGACGCAAAAGCGTTGTTATTCTGACAAGCAAACGTACGTTTGCATAAGCGTCATCATGCGGACAGCTAAAGAGTGGAACTCATTGCCGGCGTTTGTTTTTCCTGAACGACATTCTGGGAGTCTTCAAGGGACGAGTGTATATGTACAGGTATCTACGGGGCAAGCGTGCTGTTATGCCACCACGCAGTCTAAGATTTAGCACGCTTGCCCAGAAGATACCTGTTCAGTCGTCTCGTCGCCACCTTCAACCCTATTGTCACTTATAACCAGGTTTTTTTTTTTTTTTTTATGTTATTTGGTAACGAGACGAGCTGGTCGTTTGCCTGATGGTATGCATAACGCCGGCCCATAACAATTGCAGTGCCACCCAGAACTTTGAAACACAAAGGCCTGCGTGACACTGCAGTGCGCGCGTTACCCTGAGATATTAGGTATTAAGTCTCATAAGCCCAGTAATTTCACTGGATACTCTGCTCATCAAACAGGAACACAGTAATGCTTGCACACTACTGCTTGGCGGCAGACTTCACGAGCAAAGCGGTGGTAACAACCCAGACGGACACTCGCAAAAGAGTTAGTCCTCCCACTAACAACCAGGTGGGTTATTTGGTCAAACGCTTACCCATCAAGAGAAAAAATACAAGTGTATAATACTGTGCAAAGTACGCTTGACTGTGAAAGTCTTGTCTTACGCTGCCTACTAGTATTTAGTCCCACCACAGCATTGAAGTTTTTTTAAGAGTTTTACTGCAATTCCGAAAAAAAATCATAATACGGTATAAAAGATTTCTCCCTCCCACGGTCTCCTTCCATGCTAATTGCTCAGCTTCCGTGGGTACTGCTGCAAGAACGCCATTGTCTTTACAGTACAGATGTCACAACGAGCTTTATGAGGGAAAACTGTTCCCTATTGTCATTTGTCTTTGACAAAAAAGCGATATTCGATGAATTCAAGTTTGTTGCCTTATGGTGTTATTACTCGCGTTCCTCTCACTATCTTGTACTCCCGCTCTATAATTAGGTAATGCCCTTGTGCATCAGGTCTATACCATCGGTCTATAAGTACCAAATTGAAACGGGTACTTAGTAATTTATTTTAACTTTCATGAGTGCTCCCTTGGGGGCCATGTTCATAAAGAATTTTGCACTTGAACATTTGACTCGCACCCATATTGACACTGCAAATGGTTAGACGCAGGACTTACACAATTTTAAGAACATGGAGAAAAACACAAAAAGTCATTTTATTCGCCGCTGGGGCCTGTTTCATAAAAAATATTAGTCTAATATTATGACCTTTTTTTTTCTTTTTGCCATATATAATATGACGCTAATACTCATAATATTGGACTAATATTTTTTATGAAATAGGCCCCTGGTGACTTTATGACAGTACCTACAATATTTTTGAAAACAATAGCAACAACGAAATCATAACAATAACAAAGCACGATTTCTTGAGCAAATAAAAAGAAAGTGGAGCATCGCATGCCACGCACCCATCGAGGGTAAATCCAAGCTTTATGTGTGAAACAGCCTTAATGCATAATTAAACGCTAAGTACTACGCGTGGTAACACCGTCGCTAAACTGCGGTAATACTCGCTGTTTTGTCATTGCACAAAAACAAGCTTTTTATACTACGAATAAAATAATAAAAAAAAAATATAAGTCTTATTATTTGTTCGTAGTTTTTATAGGTATTCCAGTTAGTTCACCGAGATTCTCAATAGATGCGCTAGTATGACAAGAATTCTACATCGCGGTGACTAGTTCTGGGGCCTGTTTCATAAAAAATATTAGTCTAATATTATGAGAATTAGCCTCATATTTTATATGAAAAAAGAAAAAAAAGCTCATAATAAAATAAAAAAATAAAATAAATAAATAAAATAAAATAATATTAGACTAATATTTTTTATGAAATAGGCCCCAGCACGTGAAAGTCAAATGATAGACAAGTGATTCAATAAATAAACCTACTTACACACGCCAAAGGTTTTGTTTATTCCATAGATCCTCTTTTAGTTTTTTTTGGATTTGTACATGGTCCTTCGAGTCGGGATGATTATGGATATTTACATTCAGAATATCGGTATTCTATATAGGATACACTTGGGTTACACTATGGTAAGAGTGCTCAAGAACTGCACAACCTAATTTTCCCATCACCATTCTTCAATCGGAGAACAAGACGTTCGGCAGAGCGCCATCGTTTTATGATGTTATTTTAACCACAAAGGAGTGGGACGCTCTACTGGTATCCACAGTGGCGTATTTTAGAATTCAGCGCCCCGGGCCTGCAGGCCCCGCCGCCCGGCCCTGCCGGTCGCCGCGCGACTTACAATATATACGACAGCCCCGCGTCTTGATGTGTATCAAACTTACAGACACGAGCCCTCACGACTACCTTACGATATTAAGGCTCTTATTAATAAACAGTGTTAAACGATGGTTTAGTTAAACTATGTTTTGACTTTGTTGTTCTTTGACAATTTTAAACTGAATCGAAAAAGACAAAACAAGTAAGTATTCCACAGAGAGCCTTAGATAGGCTTTTTTAAATTTCTTCTGCTTCGCAGCCTGCCGCCCCGGGCCATGGCCCATTTGGCCCTAGGGTAAATACGCCCCTGGGTATCCATGTTTCCGACTAAATACAATCTGGGTGTGCTGAAGGCAAGAATGTATCTACTAAGCAAGCGTGTTACACCTTCGACCGTTCGTCACTGGACCAGTTGAGATCGTGGTCAAACACTGCTACAGAAAAAAAAAATCACTTCGTTTACAACTCGTGTACTGGGCATAAGACGACTCTGTGGGTAAATTGATAAGCGAGGGGTCCCGGTTTTCGAGATTCGGTTTCTCAGATTTTTTTTGTGTAATGAGCAAAATTTGTTTTTGGATTTTTATATTTATATTGTGTATCTGTGTGTTTCGATGCAACCTGCGACACAGGGAAACCTAGCGGTATGAATGTCATTCTGTTGAGATTAATCGGATAACTTATAGTGTCGTCACGACTCACGACACAATACGAGACTATGAAACAATTACCACACCACAGAAATAACCAGCTATGTAATGACTAATGACACATTGTGCCACGACATGCCATACCACGATATATAGGTACCAACTCATGGTATACCTACTCAAAGTATAACAAAAGGAGAATGTACAATGCTCACAGATACAAGCGTCTCGCGGGGTGCTGTGACGGCTAAAATCAAAGATAGGTTAAACCTATGATTTTAGACAAAAGCTTTAACATCCTTTTACGAGCGAACTTATTAAAGCAAGTCGATATAAAAAAGGTACATAAAAGAAAACATGACCTATCCTGTGTCACTCGGGATGATATAAGGATACCCCGTACATCCAAATCTGTTGAGGCATTTAAAAAAAGTTATGGTGGAAAAAAGAAAACCCACATACATACATGAACCATAAAAACATTACACTCCTTTTGTAACGGCTGACAGTGACAGACATATCCAACAAATAGAGTTGATACAATCTGTTCATGCTTGTGATCCAATTATTTTATACTAGCTTCTGCCCGCGCTTTTCACCCACGTTCCCACAGGAACCGTGCATTTTTCCGGGATAACAAGAGCCCTATGTTACTCTCCGGTCCATAAACTATATCTATGCAAAAAAACACGTCGATCCGTTGCTCCGTTACTGCGTGAAAGAAGGACAAACCAACAAACACACTTTCGCATTTATAATATTAGTTTATTTTTCAGGGCTAGTGATCGTTTATATTGACAGTGTCTTGAACATTAGGTATTTGAAATTTCTAAAGGTTTCTAAATACACAATCCAGCCACAGATTTGTAGTGAATCCAGCTTATATCAGTCTGATAAAGATTAAATCTTAGAAAAAGGTCTGAGGATCAAATCTTCGAAAAAGGGCCACAGAACGAATCTACTAAAGTAATCACGTAGTTAGCAGAACAATTCATCGATTGTGATGATAAAATCGATTACGGAATCGAATTCCGAACGTCGTCTCGATTAGTGCGTGGATCATCTTATTACGGCGAAAGTGTAGCAGTGACCTATGATTGGTTACACGATCATTAGAAACAATGATCAAAGAAATAAGAAACAATTTGTAAAATATACACATCGTCATATTATAACATCATGAAAAACTGTCAAACAATCACGTGTCATTTACTTTGCCGATGTCTGGGGCCTTACTATAATATTTTTTTTTTCAATTTACTGTTTATAGTACTTACAACTAATTTTTTTTAAAGTATAAACTTTGGTGACAAACTAATTAAAAATGAAATTCGGGAAAAAATATATGTAATTATTCATCATATTACCGATAATCTTGTTGTGATCAAAACATGTTTTTACTAAATGAGATAAGATCAGTAGAGATGTGGTGTAATGCTAACCTAATGAGATTAAAAAAATGCTTTCCTTCATCGATTTTCAAACTTTTATTATAATTCAAAACCTTGATGGAGTTGTGCGATCTGTACATCAACATAAAGTTTCATCAACATTACATTAATGTCCTTTCACCATTTTGTGGGCAACTCGCATGACATTACAATTACCATAACGCAATCTTTCTCTTTTGACACCACAAAAGTACCGAGCTAATGTATTTTTATTTTATTTATTAATTTTTATTTTATTTACTAAATTTTCTAATACGTTCGTTATCTATAGAAATAAATAAAATTGAAGTGTCTGTTTGTAATACTATCAAAATAACAGCTTTTTACTAAATGCATATGAAAGTATATACAGTACCTATAACATAACAACCATTTTAAAAATTTTTGTCTGTCTGTCTATCTATCTGTCTGTCTGTCTGTGTGTTCCGGGTAATTTCCGAAACGGCTGGACTGATTTTGACGGGACTTTCACTGGCAGATAGCTGATGTTACAAGGAGTAACTTAGGCTACTTTAATTTTGGAAAAATAATTAGGGTCCGCGCAAAAAAATAAAAACCATGCACTGCAGTGCGCTCGTTACCCTGAGACATCAGATATTAAGTCTGATAAGCCCAGTAATTTCACTGGCTACTCTGCTCATCAAACCGGAACACAGTAATGCTTGCACACTACTGCTTGGCGGCAGACTCCACGAGCAAAGTGGTGGTAACAATCCAGACGGACACTCGCAGAAGAGTTAGTCCTCCCACTAACAAGGCAGATCCGACAGGTATATAAATCTTCCCAACAATAATGCCTTCATGTACATTGTTAAATCGCACCGGTATCAGGTCGTTGCCCTCACGTGTGACGTCACTCAGGTCGCGCTCGCCCTGCGGTCTAGTCTAGATTCTTTGTTGAGATTATTTAGAGGTACAATAAACCTGAACTGTGAAGTGGGGCGGTCGTAGAATCCGATATTATTGAGGTTACAGTCCAAAAAGTTCACTGTTTTAGTAGCTAGGTTAAATACAGTATTTATTTATGTATTAGCTAGGCTATTAGCCAGTTGAAACATTATTAGACAATTAAATAGTAACAACTCATAAAGAAAATTTTGCTACTATGCTTGTAAAATGGACCGGCCCGCTCGTCACCTATGTTGCTATACCCTAACTAGGGTCATATGTAAGCTCACCTACTAATCTAAGACCTTTCTGTAATGTACATATGATGCAATAAATGATTGAATATGAATATGAAAAAAGTTCACTTATTTATAATAATTATTAGTGTCTTCACTTAAAAACAATTAGAAGTTCCCAAGGGAATCGTCCATTATTACACGACCGTACAAAAAGGAGTGTAATGTTATTAGGGTTTATGTGAGTTTCTTTAATCCAGCATAACTTTGAAATGCCTGAACAGATTTGGATGTATGGGGTATTGTTAGAATCCTAACATCATCCCGAAGGACACTAGTGCATCAGGCAGTCGTGTTTATTATGTAACTTTTGTTACATCTTGTCTTGTCTTACGTTTTGAATTTTATAGATGTTGTTTGTTTTTGTTGTAGTTGTTGATGTTGATTGTCCGTTGTTTCGAATAACAATATAATTTGACATCGTATTTAATTTCAGTGCGTACAAAATCAATTACAATAATTATTAGTCTAATACTTATTTCCTATATAATTGACTTACATATACTTACAAATATTCACTAAACATAATTACAGTTAATCGAATTTTCATTTGGTCCTATTTTTATTTTTCATTTCATCCATTATGGTTGCATGAGTATACGCGTCTGAATCTTAGCTTTAGTTCGGCTCCCCTGGCGCACCTCACAAGCTCTAAATTCGATCTCACGACCCTCCAGTTCCAGTTCTCCTACACAAACTCCTACGCACACAATAACTCCTCATATGTGATTATCCTTACTCCTTATAAGGTAAAAAGCAATTGACCTCAAATTAATTCGTCTGCTGAACAATAAAACCGGTGTTATGTTTTCATAGACGAATATGGTGTAACGATCTAGATTGGAGTCATTTAATAAGTTCTGATAAAGACAGCATTAGTTTTAGTCTGTGATTCGGTTAGACGAATGTTGCAGAGGCCCGCTGTTAGAGTCATTTATTTTAAATTTCATAAGTGCTCCTTTGGGGCCTATTTGAATAAAGCATTTTGAATTTTAATTTGAAATGTAGGTAGGCACATTTGTTGAATGCAATTCTATAATATACAATTTGCGTCACTCCCCGTCACGATCGTTAATCCTGCCTTACTCGTGAGTGGTTATTTGGTCCAGCCACTACAAAAACGATGGCTCGGCTTAGTGGTTTGTGACTGTATACATTGTTTGCTTTGACCTTGTTAGGTTTTTGGTTCAATCAAGTTTAACGTTCTGTTTTAAAATTATCAACTATCGATATATTGAGTCCCTAGCTGTTCGTTTGCCTGATGGTAAGCATAACGCCGGCCCATAACAATTGCAGTGCCACTCAGAACTTTGAAACACAAAGGCCTGCGCGACACTGCAGTGCGCTCGTTACCCTGAGACATTAGGTATTAAGTCTCATAAGCCCAGTAATTTCACTGGCTATTTTGCTGATCAAACCGGAACACAGTAATGCTTGCACATTACTGCTTGGCGGCAGACTTCACGAGCAAAGCGGTGGTACTAACCTAGACGGACACTCGCAGAAGAGTTAATCCTCCCACTAACAGAAACACAGATTTCACTTCATTTCATCATTTATTTATAAGATTTTTCTTACACGTCAATAGCTTATTATATTATTGTCACAATTATCTCTACCTATAGCTCGGCATTTTGCTCTCAAATTAATAAAACCTCAAGCGCTGCGCGAAGCTGGAAGACCTTTAGACACAGTGAGCAACTTAGTACATATGTAAAAACATTTCTTGCATGTTTTTATTACTTGTTATACCTACCTAGTTTCCCAAATGTTTGAATGCTAATCAAGTAGTCTCAGAAATTCACATTCATGCACAAATTCTTCTATAACAAGCCTAATAAGTATCATTCAAATACTTGCGTAGGTTGCTAATAAGATAATCCTACGTGAATCTTGTTAGGTTCGTGTATCACGTTTTAGGTTTTTCTATTAGATTAGGACGTGTGATAGAATAATGAAGAATCATCCATACTTTTCATACATTGATAATAAATGCGAGTGTTTTTGTACGTTTGTTGGTTTGTCCTTCTTTCACGCAACAACGGAACAACGGATCGACGTGATTTATATCGTGGCATGGATATAGTTTATGGACCGGAGAGTAACATGAGCTACTTTTCATCCTGAAAAAATGCACGGTTCCTGTGGGAACGCGGGTGAAAACCGCGGGCAGAAGCTAGTTTTTCTATGAATCAAGACTTATGTGACGATGATTTTCCAAATGATAGCGATCTGTCTAGCGCCATGAAGACTTGATGCATATTTTTTATTCTCTACTTCCTAGTTTCTACTTCCGACAAGCATAATAGCTTTTGATCATCATCTCACCTAATGGTAAACGAAGACGTGGTTCAGTCAGGAGGTGGTAACAAGCAATGAATAGAATATGATAAACTAAGTTCTTTATTCAAATCGTCGTAATCGATACAAGTCGTCGTTTTATGCGGAGCATTTTAGGGCATAATGGGCTTATAATAAGCTGATAATGTGAGAGAATTGAACACGTATAATACCGAATCAATCTTGATATTCAAAGTTCATATTTGTGGTGATTTCAATATTTACTTCGATAGTGATTTCAACACCGAGACAAACTAGAATAACGCGAAAGGTGTTGCAAAGAGAATTCTAGATGGAATTTTATCATAACATAACGCTATCAACAGACATGATTCGATTAAGTTAGATTTCGATTTCGTCGACATCAGCGGAACGGCGTTACTTGAAACACATCGTTTCACGGTTATTGCTCGGCGGCAGTACCGTTTGGTGCCGTTAAATCGATTTCAATCGATCACTGCTCAATCGATTTGGGTGCCTGCGAGTGGAGCACTGGGACTTGATTGCGGTTGGCAAAGTTGTGGGAACCGTTTTTGTTTTCAAAACAATGGGAGTAAGTATTTGGCTAATCTTTAACGCGCTTGACTATTTATGTGCGTCTTAAGCACATAGTTTGCAACGTAAGATTAGGAATAATATGATTAGTTATAGTCATAGTCAGTCTCACACTATCTCTCTCACCAGTCCTTAAAGTGTTGGAATTATTGAAGCCTCGCATTTCTGATCCTGCTAGAAAGGCGAAAGTAAATAGTTTTTTTTTCAGAACTTGACAGATCCACATTGTCTATTTTTGAGACCTGTCTTTTCCTTGCTCTCTCCAAGCCACCTTTCACCTGAACTTTGTCTTCAAAAGTGACGTTAACTTTGTCTTATCATAAAGATAGCCAGCGTTCTTCTTATCAATCTCTATATTTAGCACGCGTCTTGCACTTGCAGAAGCAGTATAATGGGTCCCGCACTCCAGAGCCTTCGAGGGTGTCATAAAAGACTTACCTTAGAAGACAGATCAGCGATGATTTCGTTCTTCTCATCGATCTGTCTCTCTCTGTCCATGGCGCGTCTTGCATGGGCGGCGATGGAGTCCCGCACTCGGGAGCCTTCGAGAGTGGCGTAGGCGGCGACGGCGTCCGCGCAGGCGGCGGCGAGCGCCCCTCGACGGAGGGTCTCCCCTTCGTCACCGTCCAATGAGGTCAGGGAGAGGTCCGAGTGGAGTCCTGGAAGGCACATGAGAAAGTTGTGAGACGATTACAATTTATAAAACCTGATGTTACTTTAAATAAGTATTTGAAAAAACTTTAAAGTTTTATAACATTAATTTATGATGAGTATAATACCGCTAGAAAAACGGTAATACCTTAGATAGTTCTTAATATATCAGGGACACTGCCGACACATACTAAATAGCACATTTCTGTTTGAGAGCGTAGGCCAAGCGTGCCACTCAGAACACTGAAACACAAAGGCCTGCATGACACTGCATTGCGCTCGTTACCCTGAGACGTTGGGTATTAAGCTTCATAAGCCCAGCAATTTCCGACTACTTCGTTTATCACACCGGAACACAATAATGCTTGCACACTACTGCTTGGCGGCAGACTACACGAGCAAAGCGGTGGTAACAACCCAGACGGACACTCGCAGAAGAGTTAGTCCTGTCACTAGCTATATCTTTATCACCGGTTTGGTGATAAACAGGGGCGTATTTACCCTTGGGCCAAAAGGGCCATGGCCCGGGGCGGCAGGCTGCTAGGGGCTGTGCAAGCAGAAGAAATTTATAAAAGACTACGTAACTAAGGCTCTTATTAATGAACAGTGTTAAACTGTGTTTTGTCTCTTTCGATTCAGTTTAAAATTGTCAAAAAAAGGGCGGCGGGGCCTGCAGGCCCAGGGCGCTGAATCCTAAAATACGCCACTAGTGATAAAGTAATCTATTTCACTTACGAATTCATCCAAGTGCAATGTAATGTGTGTACTAATGCAACCCTGATTCTAAATGCATCCGATTACATCGAGTGCATCACGGCGCGGACGATTGTGCAAGCGGGGGAGGACACGGTGGAGGTGCAAGCGATTGTATAGACATTAGCGCAGCTATTTTTTTTTATGCTATTTTGTAACGGGCCGAGTTGGTCGTTTGCCTGATGGTAAGCATAACGCCGGCCCATAACAATTGCAGTGCCACTCAGAACTTTAAAACACAAAGGCCTGCGCGGCACTGCAGTGCGCTCGTTAAAGCTCATTGTTGAAACCATTGAAATAAGGATCGGTGACATCTGCCACTGCCACTAAATTATTATCAACTGTTCTACAGAAACTACACAGTTTATCTCTTCACTGATGAAAGCTAAGCTGAACTTCCAAACATCAAGGATTTCCTCAATAAATCGTGATGCAAACCACCTTGATTCTCGAGCGGTCTTGGTCATTTGATCGCTGTAAGCACATCAATAAGCGCACAACCTTGCCGGATGTTCGCTTACCTTGCTCAAGATAGCCCGTTGCATGATTCGGTTACAAGTGTTCCGACGGACCGAGATCGCTTGTCCTGATGAGGATGTGTGGTTGCAGTGTGATGTGATCTTTATTTGATTTTCTTGTGTGCAGTCAACTTTACTATCTTTGCCTTGATGTAAATCCTTACTTTTATAAATGCGAAAGTGTGTTTGTTGGCGTATCATTATTAGGGCACGGTGGGTTTCTGGAAGGTTCGTTGACATTGAGCACGGATTGGGACTGTTGGTGTCTTTGTCATTTATTATGATGTTCTGATAAAGACAGCATTAGTTTTAGTCTGTGATTCGGGTAGATGAATGTTGCAGAGGCCCGCTGTTAGAGTTATTTTAACTTTCATAAGTGCTCCTTTGGGGCCTATTTGAATAAAGACTTTTGAATTTGAATTTATCCTTTTTTATCTCAACGGAGCAGCGGATTGACCTGTTTTTTACATGTTTGTGGACCATAGAGTAACATAGGCTACTTTTTATCCTGGAAAAATGCATGTTTCTCTCAGAATCCACGCGGGTGAAACCATGGACATCAGCTAGTACACAATAAAACTTACAATACCGAATTATTTCAGTGTTTTTTATGCACCATAATTGAAAAAGTTAGTTCTCTGAATATGTTTCTTTTATATGCCCCTTATAGCTTAGCGGTTGTCAATAACTATCCGAACCCACCAGATATGTGAAAGCTGAAGCTCATCGTCAGATTCAAACCGTCGGCCTTCAAAACGGCGGCCAAACAATAGGTACCACTTCCATCGTCGCTTAAGACTTCAGTTCTCATTTCTAAACGGACTTCAGTTATTTCCTCGGTGATACTCGTGTCTATATATCCTAATATAGACAGACACGTGCAGTAAAGTTTATGAGTTTATGAGTTGACGGCTCCGTAGCTAAGTTGGTAGTAACCCTGCTGCAAGGCGAGGGGTCCCGGGTTCGATTCCCGGCCGGGGCAGATTTTGTGTAAGCATAAAGTTTGTTCTCGGGTCTTGGATGTTTGTGATGTGTATCTGTGTATGTCCATGCCACCTGCGACACAGGGAATCCTAGTGCGGGGGTATGAGTGTGTAAGCGTTTATGTTATGTTTATGTTTTGTTTGTTTGTTATCACTAATCTCTGGACCCCTGGTCCCATTCTAAAAATTATTTTACTAATAGGAAGCTATTCTGAATGCACGCTTGCCAAGCCGCTTGCTGACGCTAGATACCTATAATAAGAAAATAAAGAATAATAAGAAAATAAATAAGAAGAAAATAATATCCCTCATTCGCATATAGGTGGTCGGAAACATGAGTGACCAGTTTTCGCTCCATAGAATCGCAGATTGCTGGAACTCCTCCAATAAACAGCGAACAACACCAGCCTGGGCAATGAATCTTATTCGTGAGTCATTGGCGAACAACATAGCAGCTATAGACAATGCGGCATTTGAACTGTAATGGACCAGATTAATGTGGGAAAGTTCATAACAAGGAAAGCGTTTGTTATGATACCCATAACAATAAGTATTTAATAACCCACGTGACGCGTTGAACCCAGATGACGTGCGTCAATGGCTGAATGAACTGGCGGTTCATTATCTCCTAGTATATTTTTGTTAAGAATTCCAGAATCTGAATCAATTCGTTTTTGATTTCTATTCAAATTGGACTATTATTTTCGCATATGTTTTGGATGGTACAGCTCTGTTTGTATATCCTGCTGATAATAGTGCAAGCATTACTGAGAAAGCAGTCCTTGTTTTCTGAGAATTATAACCTGCATATCTTCAAGACTAGAATAATAACGTAATTGCTGTCTTCACGATCATCGCTGCCCATTAGACGAGTCGGTAGTCAAATGTAGATCTATTTGTGCTAACATAATGACTTGGCAAATCAAAGTTCTGGACTGTACTGTGATGGTATGCTTATCTATTGAACGACCTGGTCCCAATTTTACTAAGCAAATGGTATAAAATTGACAACTGTTTCATCACAAAATTATCCCTTTAGGTACTTTCGGTATTTTCTAGCATGTATCGCTTTTCAGTGGTCGCCAAATCATTGTCATGACAATGGCGATCATCAAACCATTCTTAATTTTCGTATGCTCTTAATCAAAGTGACCATTTTGTCATGAAACCAGGGATTGTCATTTTTAAACTATTTGTTCAGTAACGTATAGTAATTAGAGATCTGGAGGGCAATCGCGTTAAAAATTATCAACGAAACCGCTATTAAACCACAACCGCTTTACAACTTTTTGACCGTTTCGTATCGCGCTAATAGTTTTACCAAAAGTTCTGACGTTTCTCGACAACAAACGCTGTCAAATGAACGGTTGTAACAAAGTTAGACGTTTCTGTTGTAATTTAATAATTTTGATTGTAAATTCATCGAAAACAGTAAAAACTTTAATACCTACGATGATTGCGTATTTGGATTTATTGGAGAAGGCCCATGAATTCGATATAGCGGTTTCTCGGGTCTAACCGAAAAAGAAAAATACAAGTGCAAGACTTATGTGTGGATTTTATAATATGAATGATAGGCAGTTTGCAAAACGATACATACTGTCTAATGAATTTACTCGCCAATTAATCACAGACTTGACTACTCATATGCCGTTCACGCTATATACGTTCTGATGGTTTGGATGTTGAAACCAAGGTAAGGTTATGTTAACTAGTCTACAATCCGCTAGTCAAAGATCTTTGTCCAAGTTTGATTAGTAATTTTTGCACAGTGTTTTGCGTAGTTGGATTTTGGACCATTAATGCTGTTATTATCGTTGTCATAATCTTTGATCAAACTGTGATGTTCCTACAAACTGAACAAACTGATGAAATCATCCAAGTTATTTGATCAAATGCAACTTTGACAAAGATTTTTGATGAGTGGAATACCACTAAGATGATACCTCAACATCTAACATTGGTTGGTTTCCTTTGAACATTATGCTAGCGTTATGCCTACAATGATAGGCAAAGCTTACTTTATATTACAGTAATATTATACTTGTGCTATCAAGATATATATATATCTACCTAACATTGATTTTGTTTTAGGTTTTGGTTGCATCGGCATTTAATAATACAAAAAGTGTTTCATTGCAGGTGTTTATTAGTACATAGAAAACTGCATTATGCGGCGGCAGCTGTTGCAAGAATGCATGCTGTGTGCTGCATAATATAACAAACAGAGCACACATCCCCTACAATCCATTGACGGCAGTCAGTGGAGGCGTCTCGCGAGAGCTGACTGAACGAGGGCGCCGCGCAACGACGGCGGCGTCACACGGCTAGGATGCGGTGCAGCGCAAGAACTGGGTGTCCTTCTATAAGCTCTATCATGAGCTCTAGCTGATGCGCTGTTGTTCATCTGCGGCGCTCTTCTATCATCGAAAACATTTCGCAACTAAAATAATCTAACTCCGGAAGTAAATACATATTTTAAATGTGTTTATAATCACAACTGTAAAGCAAGTACTTTCTGGGCATAATCTGTCTGCGTATCTACACTTCATCACCAACCAAACACTTCATAACTCAGTTTTTTTTATAATAAACGCTTGAAAAGATAGAAAATGATTTTTATATTGCATATTTTGCATTTGACAGTCGCCATCAGCCGGGATTATATATTCTCTTTGGTCGGCATGTCCCGCTGTCAGCTGCCAAAACTAGAGTTGTACCAGTTTAAAATGTCCAATCGATGCTCGATTTAGCATTTTGTAGCTCAAATAGCTGTTATCCAATAATTACATCTCTAATAACCAACATGTGGTAACGTGTCAGTCACGATTCTGAAACGGTTGGTGTTTGGACTTTAGCGCAATACCGAATTCTACACAGTTGAACCGAAACTAAACGACAGTTGGAATCAAACTGCAACTAAACAATAACCGTACGCTGTCATTTCAAATTAGCGCGATCGGGGCCCTGATCTACTTATAATATTTGCATAGCAATGGACTACTCAATTAATAATGTTCACTGAAATTATCCACCAAGCCGCACTGGGCCCGCGTGGTGGATTATGGCCTATACCTTTCTCTCTAAGAGAAGGCCGGTATCCCAGCAGTGGGAGCGTAAGAGGCTGATATTGACTAAGATTAATAAAACTAAGACAGATGAATATCATCAACTAAACCTCTGCGTCCGAAAATTGCAACTCATCTCGTTGCTTACATCAATGTAACATTGTTTCACTCACGAACATTTTGTAACGAGTTACGGAACAAACGAGAAACAAGATGTTTTTGTGACGACGACGTTACACAGAATACACACCAGAGTAACAACGTTACAACGAGACCTGCTTCTGATAAATAACAGTTTGCGGAAACCTGATTGTGTTACGTTGGTAAAAACTTGTGGGAGTGTAAAGGAAGCAGAGATTACCGCACAATGACTTTACAGTTTCGATGTAAAGAATCCTTCTACCGCTATCAATCGATAACACTCAACATCAACATGGGATGACAACAGATTTTCTCAGCATTCGCGTACTCTTCTGTTCATTTTTGAACTTAATGGATTGACGTTCAATACCTAATGCTACTTATTTCGGACTATTGGAAAATGATTGATTTAGAATACAATTTTCTAAGATTTTATGATCATTTTCAAATTCTAAACGACGAAAATGACGTCTATGATAGAAATTTTCTGTTTATACAAAGCCGAAACTCAGAAAATGTGCTATGCGTGATGTTTGGACGAATTTTACCAAAAAAGATATAAAAAGGGGTCCAGTAGAATGACAACATTTAACATTTTTTATATGTTATTTGGTAACGAAACGAGCTGGTCTTTTGCCTGATGGTAAGCATAACGCCGACCCATAACAGCTGCAGAGCCACCCAGAACATTGAAACACAAAGGCCTGCGCGGCACTGCAGTGCGCTCGTTACCCTGAGACATTAGTTATTAAGCCTCATAAGTCCAGTAATTACATTGGCTACTCTGCTCATCAAACCGGAACACAGTAATGCTTGCACACTACTGCTTGGCGACAGCCTTCATCACGAGCAAAGCGGTGGTAACAACCCGGACGGACACTCGCAGAAGAGTTAGTCCTACCACTAACAAAAACATTCTATCAAACTTCAGATCTGGCATTTGTTCAGCCTGACATGTTTTTGTCTGTCTACCAAGATTTTGTTTGAACATTAAGATTGTCTTGATCACTAAGATTCGTACAAGATATGGTTATATACGAGTATAACGAGACAGCTATTAAACTATACACCCAGTCGGAACAAGATAATGGAAAGGTACATATACTCCAAAAATTAAGTTTGTTTGTGTTATGTAGAAACCATCGTGAGCAATCATAATAAGTTTTAGTTGAAATGACGGTGAGAAAATAGGGCTGTTTGAAATTACGGTGCCATACGGTCTTTTGTATATTACTTAACAAGCCTTCTATAAATCGACAACACTCATGTGCTTTCAAGATGAATAAATTTTTCTAACTATAGGTACTTTAAAGTAAAAACCGTTTATATAAACTATTTTCGCTCTTAGAAATCTCAAAATTACAAAGTTCTTGTAACAAGCAGTTAACTGAAAAGTACAGATGAGCATATCGAAGCGGTTTGACATGAACTATGACGTCCGTTCTTAAATTTTACACATTCCCTCTCCGCTTTGGCTGATTCAGCCCTAATCGGAAAACAAATCAAATCAAACTCCAGAAATTATTGTACACCAGTCTTGAGAAATTAACCACAGTATCCGATCTTTGATTAAAGTACAACGGGTGTACTTTTGTCACAAGAAGCGATTTATTTCTTTCAAGCCTTCGGTGTGAATCACAGATCAGTAATAATTATGTAGTTGTGAATGGTGCCAATAGACATAACGATATATTATACCTATTTAGAACAACAGATAACTACATTTATACAGGCTATATTATAACAACTACTATGTTATTTATACTACGGCTGTTGATGATACAATAATACGACATTACGAACATAAGTATACCTCAAAAGGCGCAAATATAGTAGTCTTGATAGCAGTTACATATTTGAGCCTTTTGGGGTTGAGACACTTGGACCGTGGGGACCTGGAGCTCATAGAATTTTTAAAGAACTTTCAGGTCGTCTGGTCGAAGCCACACGTGACCAAAATGCTGGCCTCTACTTTGGTCAAAGATGTTACAGTTACCTGAATGAATAAGTGAGTTAGGTATGCTGTTGTCAGGAACAACGCGACCGTGTTAGCGCGCTAGCGACCAAACACAGTTAGTATAAAAAAACCATTTAAGTATTCAATTCTTCCACTCGTTTTATTTCAAGAGGAGCTGTTTACCAACGTAGCCTGACGGCGTCGTGAGCCGCTCTCGTGACCGCCGCTGCCGTGATTCACAGTTATATGACAAAACGTTTGAGTTGTAACGTCTCATAGGACCGTGATAAAATGCGCAATCTGTGAGAATATTTAAACAGTGACTAGGAAAAGTGATTTTATAACCCTATAAGCTTCTGCCCGCTGTTTTCACCCGCGTTCCCACAGGATCTGTGCCTTTTTCCGGGATAAAAAGTAGCCTATGTTATTCTCCGGTCCATAAACTATATCTACGCCAAAAATCACGTCGATCCGTTGCTCCGTTACTGCGTGAAAGAAGGACAAACCAACAAACCAACAAATCAACAAACCAACAAAGACACTGTCGCATTTATAATATTACTAGCTTCTGCCCGCGGTTGTCACCCGAGTTCCCACCGGAACCGTGCATTTTTCCGGCCTATGTTACTCTCCGGTCCATAAACTATATCTATACCAAAAATCACGTCGATCCGTTGCTGGTTAACGTGATACCGTTACGATACGTGTTAACGGGATACGTTGTTGAAAACACACTTTCGCATTTATAATATTAGTAGGATTATAAATATATACTAGTAGGACTAGTAGGATAAGTTCACCTAATTCTTACAATCTATAGAAAGAAAGACACAAGAAGCTTCTTGATTTCTTTTTTAAACTTACAATCTCAATAAAGCTAAATAAAATAATAACAGTGACTGTTTAGAAAGTTGAGAAAAATGGAGAAAAGAAGACTAAGATTAGAAGAGGGTACGCTCCGGAGAAAACTAAACAAATAAAAGATCGCCAAAGAAGCAGCACTTGCGAACTTAAAAAAGCTACGTCGTAGAAAACATGTCTAAATTATTCAACGGCGAATATCGATTTAGGTTTGAAATTATTTATTCATGTTCATCATTCAGGCAGTTCATAGTCACACGGAGAATATAAAGTCGACCTCTAGGTTCTAATGTGACAGCAACTGGATTCGATGTAACCTCGATAACTAGTTTCGGTATTAACACGCGAGTCTATCGATCCAAAAAACATGTAGGAACTTTGTTATTTTTATAGTATCCCGAAGCAAAGCATTCTCACACTTATAACATAGAGCACAGAGTATAAATTGTATTTTAAAACCAGATTTAGTATGACCATAAGGCCATAACGAATCGAATAAGTTGCAAAGCGTGGGATCGTTAAGTCGCTTGGAGATCTAGGTATTTGGAGAACTGGAATTACAAGATTCTATAGAAGTTTGTGATGGAGGCGAAACTGGAGCTTTTAAGGCTTCTGGATTCGATTTACAGTAGGTAAATATAGGCTTGAGTTTGACCGCAATCTCATTTGATGTTAACCGACAATGAAGTCGAGGCCGGCATTGTAAAAAAGTGTTTTCTGAAAATGTATATTTCAATTTTAATATATCGAAATATATATATTCATGTAAATAGAATATGTAAAAAATATACTTACACACTTAAGAGTAAATTTTACCCTACTTATAATTCTCTGATTGATTCTCATCTGGTTTGATCTGGTGATTCTCATGACTGATTTGCAGCCAATTATTCCAATTTCGAAAAGTCCCGGAACATGTTCAAAAGCCTTTCAGCTTGTTAACAAATAAATCTCTAGCGATTCCGCTACCTAACACGGAAGACAATAAACCACCAACGTAGCCCTCGCGTGACCATTTTGTAGGGCAAGAGAAATAACCTTCACAAGCCGGTATAGTCTATAACACATCGAATTTTAGGTTTCAAATGGCGTGGCATAAAAACGTGGCGTGGTCATGCAAAAACTAATTTAGCTTTTAACACTCTAGGAATTTGGTCTAGATTTGCGTGGCTGTTGAGTAATTTCTGAGGTAGTCACGTATGTAAATTGGATGTTTAGCCGTTGAGTATGATATCGTCAATGTAATAAGCATAGATAGGATTTTGCACCTAAAAACCTTGATCTGAATGCAAAATAATTTATCATAATATACGCATTTCTTAACAACGCGTATGTATATGTTAGTGGGAGGACTAACTCTTCTGCGAGTGTCCGTCTGGGTTGTTACCACCGCTTTGCTCGTGAAGTCTGCCGCCAAGCAGTAGTGTGCAAGCATTACTGTGTTCCGGTTTGTTGAGCAGAGTATCCAGTGTAATTACTGGGCTTATGATACTTAATACCTAATGTCTCAGGGTAACGAGCGCAGTGCAGTGCCGCGCAGGCCTTTGTGTTTCAAAGTTCTGGGTGGCACTGCAATTGTTATGGGCCGGCGTTATGCTTACCATCAGGCAAACGACCAGCTCGTCTCGTTACCAAATAATAATAAAAAAACTTATAGGACTTACATATTGCAAGACAGAGACCACTAACAAATATACACATGCACGCACCCACACAAAAACACACACACACACACACACACACACGCACACACACACACACGCACGCACACACACACTCTCTCTCACACACACACACTCACTCTCACACACACACACACACACACACACACATTACATAACATATACATGTATATTAAACGAATTTAGAATTTATAAGTATTATACTTACCTAAATACCTACATTTTGTTAATGTTTACAAGGAACCTAGCCTAAGTGTAATTGTTGTGTACTCACGCTGATCTACCTTAAAAATATTATTGTTATTCCATTCTATATAATGTTAATCCTTCTTTGGCTGTAAGTTAAGCATGTAATAAGATATTCTAAGTTTTACTAAGAGCTGTGGATTAAGTAAATAAATAAATAAATAAATAGACTTGTTTAGATCTTCTAATCTTATAGGTCTTCTTCTTGTCTCTTTTCTTACTGGAAGATACACGAACTAAAACGAAATTCTATAAGGCCATTAGGCACAAAAACAGGCAATTAGGCTACAAGAACAAGAAAATTAACTCACCTGAATCATCATCGTGGCCGGTGTTGAGCTGCAGCGCCAGCGCTCGCAGCTGCTTGTACACCTGCACAGCTTCGTTCCTCAGCCACCCATCGTCCTCCTCCTCAGGTTCTGATTCCATCTCAGCGTGGAGAGACCTGGCGGTTTCGTTGGCGTCGATCGGTTCTGGGGCTCCGATGCGTTCGGCCAACGTGTCGTGGGACCGCTGCAGTCGCTCCAGCTCTTTGAGTGTGTTTTGGTAGAGGTGTTCCTGAGGTCAGATGAAATTTGTGTAACTAGAATAGTATTCTTAATAAAAATCATACTAAGGATGGTAAAGTTAAGAGTACATTTATCCAGTACAAATATATGATGTTTTTCCTTCCATTCTTCTCATAAATATGACAGGACTGGCCCTAGTGTCAGAGGTTTCAAAGCCGCTCAAAGCTTTCTGACATGGCTTCAATTATATTACGATGGCAATTATTAATGTTGATAAAAGGACACAGAGAAGGGGCGTTTCCTCCTCTCTGCTCAGGGCAAAAGATATAATTTATTGTTTAAATTTAAAAAAAAAACATCAGCCCATTGATCCATATGACGTGTTTGGCAAGGTGATTTTGAAAGAAAGAAAGAAAAGAACAACTTCCGCATTAGACTGCTACATCCCTCCCCCACTCACTCATATAACTCACTCCCCACGCTGATAGCGCATGGCCAATACACTTGATGAACTGCAGTTCAATGATGTTATGAAAGGTAACACGTAAACAAAGGTTGAAGAATGCGACAGATAACAATAACATTTTCATTCATTAATGCAAACTACTCATTTGCATCTCGTATAGTTTTATGCAGTAATTAAGTTTTATAAGTAACACAAATATTACATTACACGAGAATTAACTGTAAAAACTTTCAAAAATCTATTAATTCTCCAAATGTAACAAGTGATTTTTATCTCACCATTTAGTGCTCTGAACTTATCTGACATGTCGGTACGGAGACCGTAAACCATTAATAAAAAGAGAAACCGATATTGTGAAATATTGGATTGGAACTCGTGTAAGCAAATAAGCCCATATTGTTAAAAAAATATTTTGCGGTCAAAATCGTAAAAGTAAACGGTGTATCCGTAGCTTTACCAAACATCAAAACAAACATGGAAAAAAATAAAATCATTCATAACGTTTCTTTGAAATGATCTTACAAATACAGAGATAGTAGTGAGTTATTGGGCATTCTGGACCACCTCGCTCGTTGCACTCGCGTCGCTTCGCTTGGTGGTCTAGAATGCCCAATAACATTTTTGAAAATGTCAAAAACCCAATTGGGCACTCTAGACCACCTCGCTCGATACAATCGCGTCGCTTCGCTTGGTAGTATGGATTGCCCAATACCATTGTTAAAAATGTTGTTCTTGCCGATCCCTGATACAAACGGTTAGATGACCCGTGGTAAGTATCATCTCGAGAGCCCAAGGTAGGATTATCTCTCACCGATTCCTAATACAAACGGCTAGATGACCCGTGGCAAGTATCATCTCGAGAGCCCAAGGTAGGAGTATCTCTCACCGATTCCTATTACAAACGGCTAGATGACCCGTGGCAAGTATCATCTCGAGAGCCCAAGGTAGGAGTATCTCTCACCGATTCCTAATACAAACGGTTAGATGACCCGTGGTAAGTATCATCTCGAGAGCCCAAGGTAGGATTATCTCTCACCGATTCCTATTACAAACGGCTAGATGACTCGTGGCAAGTATCATCTCGAGAGCCCAAGGTAGGAGTATCTCTCACCGATTCCTAATACAAACGGTTAGATGACCCGTGGTAAGTATCATCTCGAGAGCCCAAGGTAGGATTATCTCTCACCGATTCCTAATACAAACGGCTAGATGACCCGTGGCAAGTATCATCTCGAGAGCCCAAGGTAGGAGTATCTCTCACCGATTCCTATTACAAACGGCTAGATGACCCGTGGCAAGTATCATCTCGAGAGCCCAAGGTAGGAGTATCTCTCACCGATTCCTATTACAAACGGCTAGATGACCCGTGGCAAGTATCATCTCGAGAGCCCAAGGTAGGAGTATCTCTCACCGATTCCTATTACAAACGGCTAGATGACCCGTGGCAAGTATCATCTCGAGAGCCCAAGGTAGGAGTATCTCTCACCGTTTCCTAATACAAACGGCTAGATGACCCGTGGCAAGTATCATCTCGAGAGCCCAAGGTAGGAGTATCTCTCACCGTTTCCTAATACAAACGGCTAGATGACCCATGGCAAGTATCATCTCGAGAGCCCAAGGTAGGAGTATCTCTCACCGATTCCTAATACAAACGGTTAGATGACCCGTGGTAAGTATCATCTCGAGAGCCCAAGGTAGGATTATCTCTCACCGATTCCTAATACAAACGGCTAGATGACCCGTGGCAAGTATCATCTCGAGAGCCCAAGGTAGGAGTATCTCTCACCGATTCCTATTACAAACGGCTAGATGACCCGTGGCAAGTATCATCTCGAGAGCCCAAGGTAGGAGTATCTCTCACCGATTCCTATTACAAACGGCTAGATGACCCGTGGCAAGTATCATCTCGAGAGCCCAAGGTAGGAGTATCTCTCACCGTTTCCTAATACAAACGGCTAGATGACCCGTGGCAAGTATCATCTCGAGAGCCCAAGGTAGGAGTATCTCTCACCGTTTCCTAATACAAACGGCTAGATGACCCATGGCAAGTATCATCTCGAGAGCCCAAGGTAGGAGTATCTCTCACCGATTCCTAATACAAACGGCTATCTCTCACCAAATAACTATTCCTGACTACCTACCTACTGACACTTGAAAGATTACTACTGTTGAGAAAAAGTGCCAAAAAACTCAACAGTTATACTTACCAGATTAATTAAATTACCTTTTATAAAAAACGTTACCTTACCAATTACCGTACCGCGCATTAAATATCAAACAAGATTGGTTGATGTTTAACACGACTTTTTACCTTTTATACCTTTAACCTGTACCAAAAATCGTTACCATACCCATTACCATACCGCGCATTAAACATCAAACGAGGTTGATGTTTAACACGACTTTTTACCTTTTATACCTTTAACCTGTACCAAAAATCGTTACCATACCCATTACCATACCGCGCATTAAACATCAAACGAGGTTGATGTTTAACACGACTTTTTACCTTTTATACTTTGAACCTTGAAATGTATTATAAGAAAAACAACCACAAAACCCCCAGTTATCCTCAGTGTTGCTTAACTGATTTTTAACTGAAGGTTTTAAACCTGTATTATTTTTTTAATAAAATTTAGAGATTACGTTACATAATAAGTTGAAATAACATTACTTATACTAATTACACTTAAAACTATTTTCAGCTACTGTTCTTGAAATCGTAACATATACCGCCGATCCATACTGGTTCGAAATCTGAAAACAAAATTCAAATTAATACCTAGACAAATAGGTGAGAACTTAATTTATAATATTTCATTCGACATTCTACAAGACCTTTGACATAGTAAATGTTAGTACTATTTAATTAAGAATGTTTGTTAAATTAAAAATAAATCTGATTAATAAAACAACGTTAAGGTAAAAAGACAATATTCTACATTATTGACTACAGTGAAGAGAAGTGAAACAAAAGATAAATAGGAATACTCTATAGTGACTACCTATTTCAATCTTTTTTGTGTTCGATGCTTTGGCCTTGAAATGTAAGCAAGTAAATTAAGTAGATAACTAACCTTTTCTGTAAGATGGTAGGTAGAGATTCCACAGTAAGTTGTAAGGCGATTTCTGGTTGATGCGGCAAACTTTGCATTGATCGCTCTGAAAATAAAGAGTAATTTTATTATAATACATAAAATAACATTTACTACGTTTCCATGAAACACAAAAAATATGGTATATTTTATGCTAGGTATTGGTTTTGAAAAATTATTATATGACCAACTACATCAATAGAAACTTAATTTGTTTTTACTTTGAACTAAAAAAGCAAATACGTTCATGAATCCAGTAGGTACCTATACCATATTTTTAAATTGGGAATAAAGTGGAAAGTTGTTAAGTAATTGGTTTTATAATTATTTTTTTACGAAGAAGAAGAATAGTGTTAAGCATTATCTACTTTTTCGATGTCGTTCAAATGCTAGGTCACAGTTTTACAATCCAAAATCTGTAAATCTATGGCTAGGTTATGCTACATATAATTTTGAGCACGTGGCGATAAGAATAATATATATTATATTATAATATCACCTACTCGTGTTGCTTATCCTAATTTGACTAGATAAATGTTACTAAAATTATTATTTTACATACCTTTTTACGGATCCTTAATCACTTAAAAAATAGATTTCACCATCTAACACGTTACACGACCAAGTGACTGCTATGAAATAATAAAAAGGATAGATGAGGAGTAACGGTCAAATGTTTTATGTTATAGAGCAGGAACAAAAAATAATTTTACTAAGCTTAATTTTTCATGCTAGGTCACACACATAATATTCTAAATTGTGTTTTGATTATTTTAGTAATATTTGGTTATGAAACCGTATATAAATTTTTAAGCCATATATGATTTTAATATATATAGAGTCAAAATAACTTTTGTATTATATGAATTGCTTTAGTACTTACGATGGCTTTTACAGTGGAAATATTATTTGATAAATTTGTTATTTTTTAGATTTTAAAGTATTGTGTAGTAATAGGAAGGAACGAAGCTCCTCGTCTAAAATTCCGCCGTTCGCCACTGTACGCCGTTCGTCAGCATTGTCAGCAAAATATTGTAGGCCGAAGTCCAAACCGGGCTTGTTGCTGTGTTACTATCTAAGTAGTTGGAATATCAAAACACATTTTGAATTACTTTTGGGAATTCGTGTTTTAACTAATTAATGGTACTGTTTGAAAAATAAAATAATTACTGTACATATTGACCAATAAAAACTAATAAGATATTTTCCCCGAATAAAAAGATCATTCTATAATAAATCATTATGTATTAACTTAAATTATAATGCTTACCTATACAATAATGATTAATTTCGATTCACAGAATGTTTTTAACAGTTAACATTATAGGTTAAAAAAAGGTTTTGTAGGTATAAGTTTATCGATGGGTATAAGTTGAATTGACTAAATAAGTCATTTCACCTTTACTACAACACGGCATTTCTTTGGTATTGATGATCAAAGGGACCGAACTACGTCAATAGAAATACAAATGAATTTTCTATGCATAAAGCATTACGTTTATCGTATGTTGCATGGGATAAGATTGAAATTTGTATTGCACATGTGTAAATACATTAAATCAAAGTACATTTATTTAAAATATGGAACTTATTTGGATACGTTAAGGTTTTGATTCAAATGTTGTATTTTAAGAATTTTCGAAAATGTGATATTTATAAATAATACATTGCGATTTTTTGTCCTATTTTTTGGTCAATAAAGGCTTCTTTTGTGCGAAGTTTTCAAGTACGTTATGATAATTGATTAAATTAATAATTTTGCTGACATCTAAAATAATTCGTATAAAGTCACCCACAAATCGAGAAAATAGTTATAAAATCGGCGAAGCGGATCCAAGCTACAATCACCTTCCAACAAGAACAAGGATTCTCCTTCTGAAATGTGAGTGAGTATTTATTTAACTTAAATAAAATAATAATTGTGTTTTTTGCAGGAACTGTGTTAGTTGGTTAATTTTTTACTAATTATTATTTATTATTTTTTTACAGGTCTGATTCGGAATACGAAGCCACCGTTGCATCCGCTGCAACTGTCGCGGTATCATCACCTCAACCAGCGACCAAGCCGAAGGCGCCTAGCAGAGCATCATCGGTTCGATCGGCAGCCTCCAAGCCATCAGCGTCGAAACGGACCAGAATTGCGCCGGTGCCCAACGTAGCTGACTACTTGCAGGAGACGTCCGAACCAGAATTCGATTGGTAATTATTATTATGTTGATTCTAGAGTACAATTGATGTGTTGTAAGCGATTTAAGTAATTCTTAAGTTTTCTATGATAACAAATGAAATCAATTAAAACTTGTTCACAGGAGGAAAAAATCCAAGAAGGACGTCTTCAGCATCCTCAAGGCGGAGGAAGCTGCATCGTCGGCAAGCGCGCCGAGCCTCCAAGGAAGCTTGGTGTCATCATTCAGCTCCCGCGTTTCCGGAGGGCAGAGCCGTCGCACCGCATCCACGGCCGGAAACTACTTCTGGGAGCTGAAGCTGTACTCCGTAGCCGATGTGCAGCATACTGCGCCGGAGGAGCGGTACAAAAAAGCCCTCGCTGCAGTAAAACTCATCTGCAGCGAGGATTCGGAAGAATGGGAAGCTCTTCAAGCACTTCTTACAAAAACATATAAAATTTTTAAAAAGTCGGAACCAACTTTTTTTCGCGATAGAAAATAAATTGTAATTGGTATGATCATTTATTGTTATTTTCTTATTATTATTTTAAGCTAAAATACCCTCTCTTTATTATTATTTACATATTATTTTTAGCAATAATACTTGTTAGGTGCAATTTTTTTAATTAGACAAGCCAGGTAATTATATAAAAGTTTTAGACATAGTATAATTTATAGGAGCTAAATATAGACAGAGAGATAATCGAGAATTACAATGCCGTTCTGTACTACATGTAATATATCTGTTGATAAGAAGTCCTGGATAGGTCATTTACGAAGTAAAGTACATAAACAAAATAATATAAGTGAGTCGTACTGCGAGGGTGTTGAGATTTTAAGTAGCGCCTTCCGATCTCGCATAGTTTCTTATAAAGTAACGACGGAGGTCACAGATGACATCTCCATTGACACATTTTTAACTTCTACTCGCAAGAAGATAAAGTTTCTTTTGGATGAAGGTTTAAAACAGCATATCTGTTTAAAGGTTAACTTTGAGCTTTTTGCAACTTTTTTATTATTCAAAGATAACGAACATGAGTTAAAATCTTTTTGTACCAAAAATATACCTGTTTATGGCAATTATGATTTCGAATCCCTTTTTTCTTCTGTGACAAATACATTGCGAACTAAAGCAGATGAATTTGAAGATCGCAACAGTGGCTGGGCTTTCTTAAACTGTTCTCATTTAGAGGTCAATTTGAACAAATACCAACCACTACGAGGCTCTACCTTTCTTGAGCTTCCCAAATGCATAAAAAATAAAAAGGCATGTATAAATATTCGAAACAAAGATGAGTACTGTTTCCTGTGGAGCATAGTAGCAGCTCTCTACCCCAATAGAAATCACCCTGATAGAGTTTCATCATACCCAGATTTTAGAGATGTGCTAAACATAGAGAACATGTCTTTTCCAGTATCATTTTCAGATATTCGTATTTTCGAAAAAAATAATCCTAGCTTGTCCTTTATTATCTACGGTTTGGATAAAAAGAAAAATATTATAGGACCTCTTTATAAATCAGAAAAAAATACTAACACTAAAACTATACATTTACTTTTCCTCGAAAAGGAATCAAAGACACATTACTGTCTCATTAAAGACTTGTCGCGATTATTAAGGAATCAAATAACAGGTCACCATGGTAAATTATACTTCTGTGAAACTTGTCTGGTTTTTTTTAACGAGGCCGATCAGATCGACAAACATATATGTAATGGAATTGTCACGGTTTTGCCTGAGAAGGGTTCAGTAATTAAATTTAAAAACTATGACCGAAAACAAAACGTTCCGTTTGTAATATACGGAGACTTTGAAACTATGTTAGAATCAGTACCACGTAACGAACTGCAATCGGATTCTTTACACACAACAACAATGCAGCGGCACGTGCCCATAGCATTTGCGTATCAAATTGTGTGTTCTGCTAATCCGTCATATAATAAATTTGTTACATATCGAGGAATTGACTGCGTTGATAAATTTATATCATGTATTTACGATGATGCTCGTAATATTCATGACATTTTGTCTCAAAACGTGCCTATTATTTTTAGTGAAACCGATGCATCAAATTTTGAAAATGAAACTCGATGTCATATCTGTCAGAGCTTTCTCTTTGGTGATAAAGTTAGAGATCATTGTCACTTAACTGGTAAATACCGCGGCGCTGCTCATAATTATTGTAACCTACAATACAAGGTGCCTAAATTTATACCAATTTTTTTTCATAACCTGGCTGGTTACGACTGTCACCTATTTATAAAAAAGCTAGGCGTAACTCCTGGATCCATAAAAATAATACCCAAAACAAAAGAAAATTATGTCTCCTTTACGAAATTTATTCATGATTCTCAGGGAAACCTAATTCAATTACGATTTGTGGATTCTTTTAAATTTTTAGGAACCAGTTTAGAAAAACTTACAAAAACTATGAAAAAAGATCAATTTCATCACTTGCGTAAACATTTTCCAAATGAAACACAATTTCAACTTCTCACGCGTAAAGGTGTTTATCCTTACGAATATTTAAACAACTTCGAACGATATCAAGAACAATGTCTTCCAAATAAGCAATGTTTTTACAGTTCTCTAACTGATGAACATATTACAAACGAAGATTATGCTCACGCACAATCGGTTTGGACCCAATTTAAAATTTGTGATCTAGGGCAGTATACAGACTTGTACGTAAAAACCGATGTTTTATTATTAACAGACATCTTCGAACAGTTTAGAGCTACCTGCAAACGTCACTATAAGCTGGACCCTGCGTTTTATATAACAGCACCTAGTTTGTCTTTTGATGCTATGCTTTTAAAAACCGGTGTTGAATTGGAGCTCATTGATGATTTTTCTATTGTAAATATGATTCAAGCTGGGATCAGAGGAGGTGTGTGTATGGTATCTCATAAATACGCAAAAGCAAATAACCAGCAAATGTTAGAATTCGATCCATTCCTATCTGATTCTTTTATAATCTACATAGATTGTAATAACCTATATGGTCACAGTATGTGTCAAACATTACCGTTGTCTAATTTCAGATTTCTTAATCAAACTGAAATAAATAACTTAGATGTAACAAGCATTTCAAATGACTCAGAAAACGGTTTCATACTGGAAGTAGATATTACTTATCCAAAAAAATTACATTTCGAGCATAATGATTTACCTTTTTGCCCTGAGAAAGACATTCCTCCAGGGGGAAAGACTTCTAAACTCATTCCAAATCTTTACGATAAATATCATTACGTAATTCATTACGTTCATTTAAAAACATGCTTAAAACATGGTTTGATTGTGAACAAGGTACACAGAGTTATTACTTTCAAACAAAGTGCGTATTTAAAACAATACATTGATCTAAATACCTATTTAAGACAACAAGCTAAATCAGCATTTGAACAAGACTTCTTCAAGCTACTTAACAACAGTATTTTTGGAAAAACTTTAGAAAATAATGAAAAAAAGGTTAACGTTCAATTAGTGAATCAATGGAACGATTGCCATAATAAGACTAAAAAAAGGAATAGTGCCGAAAAATTAATAGCCAGTCCAAACTTTCATAGCGTTTCTGTTTTCAGTGAAAACTTAGCAGCAATTCAACTTAAGCCTGATCGTATTCTTCTTGACAAACCTTTGTATATTGGATTTACGGTGCTAGAATTGTCTAAATCACATATGTATGATTTCCATTATTCTGTAATGAAACCACATTATGGTAACAGTCTGCGTATGTGCTATACAGATACAGACAGTTTCGTTTATCATATTGAAACAAAAAACTTTTATGTAGATATGAAAAATAGCTTCATGAATTTTTTTGATACTAGTAACTTCAGTTATGAGAATGATTATGGCTTGCCATTAATTAATAAAAAAGTTCCTGGGTTATTCAAAGATGAAATGAGTGGTGAGATAATAACCGAATTTGTTGGGTTACGCTCCAAACTGTATTGTATCAAAAACACAGACAGCGTAATAAAAAAAGCTAAAGGTGTAAAGACATGTGTTACGCGTAACCTTGATGTCTCTGACTATAGAAACACTTTACTGACTAACGATGTAGTACGAAAAAAAAACATTTTATTCAAGTCTTTAAAACATGAAATATTTACAAGAAGTGTAAACAAAATTGTGTTATCCAGTAATGATGATAAACGATTGGTTTCGCCTGATAAAGTGTCCACTAGAGCTTGGGGTCACGTATCTTTTTTAGGGATATGAGTTCTACTAAACGATGCAATTCTCAAAATATAGTAAATGTTGCTCGAAAAATCAAATGTCTTCATAATTGCATAAATATTAATTTATGATACTAACGAATCATTTAGAAAGTATTAAATAATTATTGTGAAAAATATTATTATTATGTAGTAGCATATAATTGCGACCTTATTATTAAGTTTATTGGTATTAAAATATAATGTAAATAGATAATAAGTCAGTACGTAAATAAAATGAGTTTAAATGAATAAATATTTGATGTTTTATTTTTTATACCTTAATATTTATGTAAAGTTATAAGTAGATACATGTGCCTGCTAAAATAATGATGGTTATTGTGTGGTGGAGTAATATTTCAAGCCTGTTTAAACTTGTTCGAATACTCGTTGGTTGCATTACAATTTTATGCATGACTGACATTTTGTATGAACACCTGTGGCGTTTTATTACAAACAAGTCAATTCCTGCTCTTTAACTTGCGCCTTTGAAATATAACTCTATCACCGCTACCTGGTAGTTCCAACTATTTTAGAATTTAATTCTTCAAACTCATTCATTTACAAGCTAGCACGACTGAAGCACACTTGTTAAAATAAATACGTTTTATTTTCCATATTTAACCAAATCTGCACACATCTAATAAACGTAAGTATTTTTTCTAATGTTGTTATTAAATTAACAAAATGAAAAAAAACTTAAGTGTTAATAATTTTTTTTATTTTCAGAATTATGACTTCGGAACTCGATCCAATGTGGTTACCCCACGCTCAAGATCCATTAGCTGGTTGGGATGAGTTCTTTGAAAGAGGCAACAGGAATGAGCAACGCATCACCGCGGAATCAGTTGGGAAGGAAAAAAAGGCAGTCAAAATCACAAAACGGAAAAATAAGGATGCACTATCATACGTCATTAGTAAGGCACCAAGAAGAGGATACCGTCAGATCAAAATACAAATATTTGATTTTAATGAAAGGTTAAATGCAAACTGTGAAACAATTCGTGTACAATATTCGGTTGTGGATCCAATTGATGAAATAATGAATCTTACTGAAAATGTTGTAACTAAAATATCTAAGAAATTAACAGAAGAATTGTATAATTAATAAATAAATAAAACATTGCATAAAGTGTATATTTTAAGTTAGATTGAAAATAAATATGATTTGTAAATAGTTTATTATTATGTTTTATAGAAAATATAAACATGTTTTGTAAACAGTTTAAATAAAGTAAATATAGGTAGTATAGTATAGGTTATTATTAATTAATACAAAAATAAACATGTTTTAAAAATAGTATCTTTGAGTTTCATTTTATGTAGGTATCTACATATAAGAATAGTTAAGGTACAAAATAAAACAGATTTAAAAGAAAATAAAATTTATTAAATTCAAAAATTACTTATACAACTAAATATAAAGACATACAAATTTAAATGACAGTACAACTAAATATTAAATAGTTAAATTGTATACTTTAACAACAACATCTTTCAACCCAATCATAATCTTTATCAGTAGAATTGTCAATACTGGTAGAACTAATATCATCTTTATTCTTTATTGCTCTGTCCTCGTCATCACTATCAAACAATTTAAAAATACTCATATTATTATCAGTAAACCATGTTTTTATTAAAACAACGTTTCTTAAAGCACACTGTTTTTTATGAAATACACAGTTATACGCACTCTTGTCGTCACTATAAAGTTTGTTCAAACGAAAAAAATTAGGACAGCCCTTTTCTCCAATGTCAATAATATTGCAGTTGTTCAGACTTATATTATACATCCACTTCACTTTTTCCGTTCCTTTAACTAGAATATTTTTCCCTGATAAAAACGGTCTTATAATGTCTAAAAACGATTTGTATTTCATGTAACCTTCACTCCAAAATATACCACGATGTTTTTCAATCCAATAAACTTGTTTCTTTTCTGCATCTGTCAAATGAGAGTATGGGTAGGGTGGTTTCACTAAAAACACTTGTGTGTTATCCTGCGTAGCCAGTGCAAACTCTTTCATGATGAAATTATTTTGGGAATCTTTAAATCCCTGTAAATCAACTATCATATATCCAGGATTCATGATATCTTCTTAACGGTATTGGTTAAAGGCTTGTATTCAACAATACAATCGTTTAGTATAAGACAAAATGCCGTTGTGTTATCTGGAAATTCCGTAACAGCTTCAAGGTCAACGCGTACGTCTATCGGTCCTGTTTTCAGAGTTTCGTTTTGTCGCGAACAATCAATCACGAATAGAGGAGCCTTGGTTTTAAATTCTTCGTAACCCAATAAAGGCTCCGGACGGCGACCGTAATACGACTGTTGAAATCTAACGTAGCGTTCGTATATTAAAGAGTAGTTATCATCAATAAACTTGATATTTAGATTTTCATAAGGAAAGTAACATGAGTTCAAGAACACTCTAAGGTTTCGTAATTGACAATGATCAAACTGAGACATGTCTTTATCAGCTTGTCGAATACGGTTAGTTTGTAAACCTACAATGACATATCGCGGTTTTTCTATTTGTGAAGATGTTTTAATTGCCCAAGTATGTTTTGTAGTTTTTGGAAGGGCAGGGTATTCATATAGATCCCAATTTCTAAATACAATGTTGATAGAGCGATCTTTTTCTAAATATTTAAGTAAATTAATTCGCTCACGATCCGATACTTTTACATGTGGAACGCGCCAATTAATATGTTTAATGTCAATTCCATTAACTATTTCTCCAGCTTCTAATTTCAGAGAATTGAGGTTTGTGCTACTCCTAAGTAATATCAATTCATGTTTGCAATTCATAATGATCTTGTTATAGTCTTCAGCGAACCCAAGTATTTTATTTAGAGGAATAGACACCGAAAAGTTTCCAGCCCAGTTATTTATGGTTCCATTAATATCCCACCCCCAAGACTTTGACATCTTTGATTCGTTATCGTTCATTGAAATAAGAGATTTCATGGTGGTAGTAATCCCTGCATTTTTTATTCTGTCTATTTCTATTCCATTTAGCTCATATCGAATGTCTTGAAAGAAAAATAATGCAGGATTATTAGTAAAATGCACTTTGCTTACTGGCGTTTTTGTATCGCGTTTAACAACACTCACGACTCCTTCAATGTATAGTGTACTTGCTGAAGGTAATACATATAGATCTTGCTGGTTAATAGGTATTCGTATCTCATCATTTTCACGAAAACTATTGACGTATGGTTTATATGAATGATATTCTATACTCTCGATGGTATTATCAAGGCGAGGAAAATCTGCTACATTAAGAATGCTCATTTTAATAATCCAATTAATTTTAGAAACTTCTTATTTTCTTTCGTTAGTTTCACTTTAGGTCTTCGTTTGACGATGTTGCGTTTTGAAATGCAGTGATTTACTGTTGATGGTGTGTTTTTATTAAAGTCAATCATTTTCTTCTAATATGAAAATACAATTGGATGTCTTCACCTCGCAAGTTTACTAAATTATTATTAGAATCTAATATTTTTATTGTAATCGAGCTAATGCTAGTTTGATTAATGGGAAAATAAATAATATTTTTTGGTATTTCGATAATTCTATAACCAGGAGGCACGTTTGGAGGAAACTCGTGGATTATATGGCTGGGTTTACCATCAGTATACGACCCGCTTATGATATCACATTCGATCCTTAGCACTGTAGTTGAGAGAATGCTGACAGGATGAGACGACTCGTTTATTATATTTGCTTTGAGTATCTTTCTGTCAAAACCAAATACTTTTGCAAGCAGCGGACTTTTGTCAAAATGTATATCTTTAGAGCATATAATGGAAGTTTTTAAGGTATTATTATTACAACTCATTTTGAACGAACAATCTTTCATATTCGATTCCAAATAATCACTTATATCGCTTAATTCATACGATCCTTCTGGTATTTCAATGATTTCATTTTCACCGTAAAATAACTTGCTATTTGCACAATCTATATTAGGTATGGAATTGTATGTTGAAAAGTATAACAGACCACATTCGTATTCACCGTTTAATTCTAAAGCTGGTGAATAGTTAGTTAATGAAATTGCAGTGGAACTAGATATAGATAGCGTGAAAGACATTGTGTTACTGATACTTATTTAGTAATTCTTTAACTTAAATGGGATTTCCAAAAGCTTTTTAAATATTTGATACACAGATGTCCACAGTTCACCGTATCATAACTTTGGTATTTATAATAATTATAAAATACATCACGATTATTTAAGTACTTAAGTAATTCTAACGGTGGTTTCAGATCACCAAAGCTATCAAAATACTCACAATAATCATTATTTTTTGCATAGGCTACCCAGTGAGTTCCAGGATTTTGATGATCATCTAGATTAATAATACCACATTCTTTACTCCTAGGCTTTTTTGGTAATCTATCTCTCATATAAACACCTCTAAAATATGGTATATTACTAGCATGTTCTAAAATATCTATATCGGTTAAAGCGCGGTTGGGTAGCCTCCTAATCAGTTTTTTGGTGCTTTGAGATATAAACCACTACCCTTTTTGTATGGTTTTAAAAAACATCCTTTCCCCAATGCTATCGCTTCCATTGCCTGGTTGTGGCGTTCAGATTCCTGAAGATTTTGTTTGGCTGATTTATAGTCATTAACAGCTTTAGCAACACCTGCAGCACCACCAGTCAAAGCACCCAAAGCTGATAATCCGGCAAATATGGGTATTAACGGTAATATTCCTCCAGTTTTGGGAATAGGTATTACACGTGGCATACGAACTTTATTTTTTGCAAATAACTTCTTTGCAATAGTATACGCAATTTTAATAGCTGAATCATGATTTTTAGGCTTTAATTTTTTCAAATCAGAACGTATTTTAGAAATTATAGACTTAAAATGTTTAACACCAGCACCTAATTTTAACTTAGTTTTCATAACATTTTTTACAATCCAGGAAGCAGCCTTTTCTCTTGCACTAGCATCTTTTGATTTTATTCGTTTTTTAGCCATGTTATATAGTTCTAAGTCAGCTTTATGACGATCTTCTATTTCAGATTTATTCGAATATGCAATGTCGTGCTGTTTACAAGCTTCATCCAATTTATTCACTCCTCTGTCACCACGCAATAATCGTTCTCTTAACCTAGTACCAGGTCCACAATAATTGTATCCTGGTAAATGTAATTCAAACGGTAAATGGTTTATAATTTTATTAATGAGTCCACCTCCTTCCATTGGTTAAACAATAATGATTATACTTTTATTACATAAGCTTTTTATACAGAAATGGCATTTTTGTCAATCCATGAATTTTCATTTTCAGTAAATCCTAACCATTTAACAAACAATTTATTACCTTTTCGTTTCAAAACTTTTTCTATCAAGTATATACCAGGATGTTTGGTTTTTTGGAGTTCTTGCTCATAAAACGTACCCAGTATAATTTGTTTGTGTTGATCTTCTATATGATACGTAACAGGGTTAGTATTATTTATTTTTACAATAGTAAACAATTCAGTTGACCAATTTGGTGTATAGCCTTTTTTAAAATGTTCTTTGTACTTGCTGATACGAACTTGATCTCCAATTTGAAATTTTTCTTTCTTCATTGAGTTTTTCTTTTGAGATTTTAGGATATTAAATAATACAATATTTCTATTCGAAGAGCTAACTTCTTTAGGTTTAAATTTTATAGTGCGATGCACTGTATTATTATAGTCATCAGTTATTTGTTGCAAAGGTTTTCCATTCCATTTATAATTTCCAACTAAATTAAAATACTTATACAATTTATTTTTTATTGTTCTTATGAACCTTTCTACAATTGAAGCTTTTTTGACCGAGAAAGTAGAATAATGATTAATATTGTATTTTTTCATTAATGCTTTGAATACATCATTATAAAACTCTTTTCCCAAATCTGTTTGCAAATTAACTGGTATTCGACCTTTATTAAACACATTTTCTAAAGCTTGAGCTATTTCACACTTTTTTTTGGTTTTTACAGGTACGGTCCACCCAAATTTAGAAAAAACATCAATTACAACTACAATGTATCTATAACCGGAATTAAACTTATTTAGGTTTTGTATATCTATTAGATCAGCTTGCCATGTTTCATCCATGTTTTTTATTATCACGCAGCGACGAGTAAAGTTTTTGCGTGCTTGCCTATGAATTTCATTAACAATTTCTTGTTTGCTCATTTGGTTATTGGCTTAATAATGCGTTTTGTCTGGTGTTCAGTACGAATTTCATTGAAATGTTGATTTATTAGTACCTTAATTTGGCTTTTGATTAGTTCAAGTTTTGCGTCTATTTCTTGCTTGGTATAAAAACTTTTTTTAATTATTTGTTCATCAAATGCTACCGAAGATTTATTGAATAGGTCTTCGGATAAACGCAAACGTTTATGCACGTGATGCCCAAACTTATCTATATTCATAACAGTAGATGTATTGATTGATAGACAGTTAAAATGAAACTAATTTTTTTTTTAAAGTTTTTCACTTTTATTCAGTTAATGGTACCGCTTTCACGTAGTTCTTCGATAATTGATATTATTTCATTGTCTAAACCAGTGTTTCCAGCGTCTCGAGAAGCTAGCAATAATTTTAATCTTTCTACCAATTCGTTAGGGTCATCCCAATAAATGTAGTCAACTTTCGGATTAACTTTTTTCATGACTGGTAATCCCGATCCCATAACAAGCCTTTCTGTGCTTGTTGTATAATCTTTGGTTAACTTAAATAATGGCTTTATGATGTTAAGGTATTTTATACCTTTGTTGCTTTTGATCGGTTTTTTAGGATCATAATCACGGCGGTGTGCGTTGGTATCTATTAACATTTGTTTATAGTCGAGTTTGTCATTCTCTGTTAATGTAGTTAAATCAGGCGTTTTTTTAAATAATAATTCATACAACCCACGTGTTTTTTTATAGTGCCGTCCTCCTACGCTTATTTCTTCTTCAGTGAAATTTATATTTGAATTTCCCATTTTTAGTCTTCCGCGTTCTAATCGTACACCAAAAGGAATATCAGCTTTAAACGCTTCTTCCGTTACGAACCATGACAAATCTTCCGGTTCTAAAGATTTAAAAGAAGAAGCACTTATATTTGAGGATTCTTTTTCATCGTTTTCAGAACTATATTCGCTTGATTCACTGCCTGACTTATGAATAACAGTTTGATCAGACTTCCTATTATTAGCGATAAATGAGTATTCTTTATTAAGTTCAGCTTCAACATCGGACTCATTATCTTGTTTGTATTTTGTTTTGTTGCCTTTATTGTACAGCTCCGGACACATATCGTTACTAGAAGACGTAGTCGCTGACGCCAATTTATTGAGAGGATCTGTTAATGGTTTTAATGCAGATTCGATGGCCATCTCACGGTCTGATTTTAAATGTTGTATCAGTTTTACCTTTTTTTTAACCGAATCCACAGATTTTATAATTTGTTGTTTCAATGTTTTTTCTGATAACGACTTTGGCTTCATAGCTAGGTTAGCAAGCCCTATTTCAAGCAATTCAGAAAAGTAAATGAATATTAATTAATTTTAAAGATCTTATATATGAAAAGCATAAGTTAATCTATAACAACAAAGGTGTCAAAGTTTTTTCTATAACCTCCTTTATTTTTTTCACAATCTTTATTTATTACTAAATAATTATAAGGAACGCTCCAAACTTCCTTACACATTTCACGGAACTGATTCCATGTCATATCTGTATTCACATGTTCGTCATACACATGTTTGAGGTTTATATCATCTTGCTTAAACAAAACAATAACGTTAGCATTGTCTCTAATAAGTTGTTTTGGGATCTTGCTATACGTTTGGTTTAAGTAAAAACAGTCAATTTTTTTGTGTCGTCCCATAGCAAAGTAGTCACGTATGTTATTCTGTTTTTCACATGCAACGTCATCAAATACTATCACAGAATCTGGCTTTGCATCCTGTGGACTTAAAACGTTATCGTTTGCTTTAAATTTATAAAAATTAATTTCGGGCACCAAGTTTAACACATTTTCCAAGAAAACGTACTTAGGTTGAAATAACGTTTTAGAGAAAATATAAACGTTCAAGAAGTTTAATCCATGTTCATGTAAAAGAAGACCTATGATTAAATTGGTTTTGCCGCAATTTGATGGACCGCAAATGATGCATCGAATAGTGCTAGGCAGGAGCTCGCCGTGCCTATGAATCTCTTTAGTAGTAGATTCACAAACTAGGTTAAATGATAGAGAACATGGTTGTTTAACAAATAACATGTTCGAATTGCTATAAACTTTGAAGAGAAATGAATAATTTGTGTTAAGCTACAATATTTTATATCTAGAACAAGCCACACTGTTTTGAAACAACGATAATAGGCATTCTAGACCACCAAGCGCACAATCTTAGTTTCACCAAACAATTGACTCGAGCGTAACGTGCGAGGTGGTCCAATTGGGTTTTTGACATTTTCAAAAATGTTATTGGGCATTCTAGACCACCAAGCGAAGCGACGCGAGTGCAACGAGCGAGGTGGTCCAGAATGCCCAATAACTCACTACTAGAGATACAGTAGCACAAAATTTGTTCTATTAAGAATTGTGTCCATTAGCTATGGTGGAGAGTTGCTTAATACACGAAACCTTCAAATCGAGATTGGTTAATTACCAACCATTGTTCGGGCGGTTCTTGTATCAAACCAGCGGATATTACACAAAGTATTAGTGAAAGGGCATCAAATGCAGACATTATTGTTCTGATGAGAATGTGAACAGGAAAAATCACAGGTGAATTTTTTTGCAGATATGAATGTAAACGAAAGCTCAGATTACAATTGCGTCCCACAAAAAAATTATAAGAAATCAAGAACGCACAGTTTATCATTCCACAAACATTGTTTACACGCTTTACACACTTTTACTAAAAAAGTTTTAGGAGTGATGTTGAAGCTTACGTGAGTAAATATATGTGTGGCTTTGAGTCTTAGAAAACGAATTGTTTTGGAATAAAACTGAGAGAATTATGCGAGGGAAAAATAAGATTCCTTGAGTTAATGAGTGTCCTTCTCATGATCAATTCGTAGTTACAAGTACTTTATAGCTAGTCGCTCTATTTGAGGAGTCATGGTTTTATTTTGAGCATGTCCTTGAGTTTCGTTCAAATCGACACTTCAAATCAGATGAGAGATTATTCAAGCACTGACATATCCAGACAAAAAAAGGCTACGGAAGTGTTAGTTCGCATATATTATCACATGGGATCTACACCATGATCGCAAAATGTCTGGAATTAAAATAGTGTACCTAAATATATACCAATAAAACGAAATTCAATGTGTAATAATCGCGGAAGTCTAGAAAATATAATCTTACCTGTTCTTTCAGTTGCCTCTGCAGTGCGAGGATCCTATCGTTGGCCTCGTCTAGCTGCTGCATGAGGTTGTCTTTGTCCTGCCTAGAAGTGGTCAGTCGCCTTTCGAGGTCGGCCTTCTTGTCGCTCACCAGCGCCAGCTCGGACTTGAGGGACTGCAGGCTCTGGACATGGTCCTATGATAAAAACGGCGAGTTAGATCAACATGCTTGAATAAATTACGATTTATGAATGACTACACTAGTCCATTCAAAATATTGAAATGAAATTTTAACATAATAATGTATTTCTTCCTAAGTAATATTTAAATAGCAATGTTTGAATGTCATAGAAAGAGGCACATCTAAATATAATAGAAATATGAAAAAAATAGATATATGAAATCAAATGTTATTCACTATTTTTTGTTAAATTTATTTTAGTTCTGGCGGCTAAAATGGCAATAAAAGTAGTGCAAGAAGTTTATTCACTTGTTACAGGGAAAAGTAGCCTGTAGCCTAAATTATCTCATATCACATCTTTCTTATATCCCGTAGCTGAGTTAACAGTGTCCCAACAAAAATCCCTAAGATTTGTTGTTTTCGTGGTCTAAAAATTGCTTCACTTGTTTCTTAAACTTATACTGCTAATGACTTCGTAGGTATTCAGAGAGACTGACCTGTAAGCTCGTTTTTCTTATAGAACATTGGTCTTTAAGCCCCTCAAGCTGTGCCAGAAGCTGCTGCTCTATCGCCGAGGATTCCTTCAGCTGTGTTGTCAGCCTTGAGTTCTGCGCTGTCAACTCGGCGATGAGACTCTGTTTTTCTTCATCCCGCTGTGGGCAAAGAAATATGGTTAACGACAAGAAAATAATATATATTCAATTTAACTAATTTTCTTGGTTACTAATGACTAGCTATACTCCAAATCCTTGTTTCAATTCCATAATGTGAATTGAGTCTTCTTAGTTGCATCAGTTTTTTAATCCCATCCTTTGTCATTTCATTGTTTGCCTATTTCTTTGTCACCAGATCTCCCAATTTCCTATACTAGTTAAAATTACCTTCAGTTTAGTTTTAGCTTTTATTATCTGATATGTTATTACCAGCCCATAAGTAGCAGCGAAGGCGTTCCTTTAGGCATCATTAGCTTGTATTGAAACAAGGTTGAAAATGGCGATGCATTTGATTTTAGTTGAAAGTTATTTCATAGTTCTTATTTAATTAAGTGAAAGAGACACCATAAAGTGTAAATATTTTTACAATTTGTCTATAGTTGGTTAAATTTTCTTTTTTTTTGGTTACAAAAAACACGATAGTCTCAATATATTGAGAATTTCGAGACAAAAGAAATTTTTCGGGGTCTTTTTTTGCAATTTTTTTACAAGATTCAAGGCCATTTCTATATAATATTTTATAGATAAGTTTTTCTATAAACACTTGGCTATACTACTGTATTTTTTCTTCCTTGTAATAAGTACGAAAACGGAGATTTGTGCGACGAAATATAGGACTTTTTCAGATGTGTTGCTTTAGCTCTATCATCAGTTTCATCTTAAGATTGTCGGAATAGGCAGCCTGTATCAATTTAAACGTACAAATTCAAGTTTCCCCAATAAAGCAATCAAATGCTTATCCATATAGAACTCTATTGTTCTAAACACCAAGCGTGGTTAATCGTGTTAATGGGTGTGACCAGTTCTTCGAAACTTCTGAAGGAAAAAGTGGTTTATTCCTCAGACTTTAGAGTCTAAAATGTTGTAGAGACAATTTGCGAAAGAGTTTTTACTCAAACGTTTGGGAAGGACATCCAAACCGTGACGGGACTTACGACATTGTTGTTTTGGTGTAAGATACGACATTATTAAACGCAACATAGGTGTATGAATTTCAAATGGAGATTCTATTGTTTCATTTTGTCTGTCGTTGCGAATGCTTGGAGTTCAACGAAACAAGCGTAATTTTATTTGTTACGGTTAAGGAAGCAAAAGCATAACATATTTCTTGACCTCGTGCTGTAGTATCCGGGTATCATGCATTATTATCAAATGTATAACTTTGGACTGCATCATCGTTTTCTGACTGTCACTCCTGAGTCTTGACAACGTAAAGACTAAAGGTGTGATCTTATCTTAGAATAGGGATAAAGTGTCTTGTAGCAATTGTTTATAGATTTCTTGATTAAAACTTCGTCGCGAAGCTCGGCTGTACCACGTAAGTGAATCCGGTTAAATACATATAAAGATGTTTATAGATTGATAGCGATACCAATCGTGACCACCTAGAAACACTACATAAGACGGAATTCGCCAACCATTTTGAATCATGAACCGAGGTTCATCTAACTTTGGATTAATTAAAATAGCATTTTGACATCTTTTGTTAGAATTGGGAATTTAACTGACGATCAAGTAAATGTCATTTCACATTTGGTGAACTTCTACCACTCCAAAGAAACAAAGAACGAGGGCTTAAACAATGACAAACAAGTATTTTCCGCCTACTTCTTTGACTTGGAGCCTCTCGTCAGGTTAATAACATGGTAACTACGGATGTACTGGACGGAAGATCCACTTGTCAGTACAAGACAGCACTGAGGATGTAGCAGTCTACATCCTCAGTGCTGTGGAAGACGTCCCAGGATGGGCCATTATTATCATTGTCAGTTTTTGTCGGAACTGTCCAATTATTAAAAATGAACCTTTATTATATTGCTGTAAAAGTGAGGCCTGGCATCTATAGAATTCCGCACTTAGAAATATAAAAGTCCATGTAGTATTAGCGCTAAGTAGTTGCAACTGGCTGGTTCTGTGTTTAACCTGGGTTTCTTCAATTCGTGACTGAAAAATATTATTCCAAAAAACTCGTTGTGCTCATAGAATTTTATGATCTATGGTTGTGCTATAAGTAACGGCCCAGCATTTTGATCACGCCTGTCTTATAAATTATCTATGTTATTTATATTTATTCAGGTAATCCAACAGCTATCATCTACAGAGCCTTTTATAACTAATGAAAAAATACAAGTCTAGAACGTAGGCGTGACGTTAATTGCCTAATAGCCCCCGAAAGCTACAGGGTTCGCCTTCAAACCACGATAAATTCAACGAAATTACGTCAGAACTACCCCCGATTATACGTGACCTTCACAATAACGTAGATGACGACAGAAATTAAGTAGCAACGGTATGTGTTCACACCCTTGACTGTGGCTTCATGGTCAAAAAGTGGAACGAGGCTGTTTGTGCTTGGGCAGAAATGGTTGTCGTGCAAATGATGCCATGCTTTTTCAAGTTTTGACATTGACACTTGGAAGTGAGTTAGTCCTACCACCTAAGGTTTGTAACTACGCTAAACATAGGTACTTAGAATCTACTTTGTTATACCACGAGGTCTTTGTACCGAACAAAAGTAAAAAAAGTACTAATTCAGCTCACGTTTTTGTGAGTGAATTTGAACGTGCGCAAGGAAACGAAGGACGCAGTATTCCGTACAATATTTAAATAGGATTAGATGAACGAAAATAAGGTGAACGCTTTTTAGCAAACTTGTAAGGTTTCGTTTAGGGCGGGGCCTGAGTGTAAGCTACAAGCGGATGCTTATTGTACCGTGTACACGTATAATCTATTGTTTCACTAATGGTAGTCTGCACTAAAGTCAACTAAGTTAAAGTTATTGAAGCTCAAACTAAGACGGACTTAAACATCTTCTTAATTTTTCTTCTGTACCAACCAGTTAACGCCTACCACTGACGTAACTGAGGGAATGAAAACAGTGAAACTCGATAATGCGCAATTTTTTTAAAAATAATTGAAATGACTGTTCTCTTTGACTTTGTCTCTTCATAAGCCCCTTTTTAGCGTTAGAACTTGCGAAATCAGTGTCATAAAGGACTTGTCTTACGCATTTATGTAGCCGTCTAAGTTTGGTGCAACACATTTTTGATTCCTAAGGACGTCCTAGAGAGATAAATGTGAACTTAGTAGCTGTTAAACTTTAGTGCAGACGGGCATAAGTTACTTGTTAGTTATCATTATTACTAGACCACGATTTGTATTTGCAGGCGTTTTTTAATGTTTTCCAGTGACCTTGGTTTCGTCTACATGTGTATAATTCAGCACGCGAAATTCAAAATTCAAATCAAAATGCTTTATTCATATAGGCCCCAACGGAGCACTTATGACGGTTGAAATAAACGACTCTAAGAGCCAGTTACTATACCGATAAGCTATGAGTTAGGCGAGTACTAGAAAGTTATTAATTGTTAGTGGGAGGACTAACTCTGCTGCGAGTGTCCGTCTGGGTTAGTACCACCGCGCCGTGAGTGAAGTCTGCCGCCAAGCAGTAGTGTGCAAGCATTACTTTGTTCAGGTTTGATGAGCAAAGTAGCCAGTTAAATTATTGGTGTGAGACTTAATACCTAATGTCTCAGGGTAAGGAACGCACTGCAGTGCCGCGCAGGCCTTTGTGTTTCAAAGTTCTGAGTGGCACTGCAATTGTTATGGGCCAGCGTTATGCTTACCATCAGGCAAACGACCAGCTCGCCAATAAAATATAAAACAAAAAAAGTGCCCTTGGTTGCACCACGATGTTTATTTTCACGGAAAGCTCAAGCTTATTGTAGGATTCAAACCAACATGACGGCAACGTCACTACCACTGAGCCATTATCGCTTCTGCTTTCTGAATCCGCTGATAGTAGCGCCACGCACCAACCTTGGCTTAGTTCACAACGCGCGAGACGCTGACCATTTTCAATGCTAACTAACCAGTGAGTTTTGGGACACAAAGCGTTTTTTGTATAGGTACGGTCAAGGGCGCAGCATTGTATTACTTTTGGCATTGTATAAGATGTTTTAGTTAGCACAGAAATAGTTTTAATGGGGAACAGCTAGGCCAGGAATGGTTCCATTATACGTGGAAAATATAAAATACTTTCGCTCTTTGTATACGCGTACGTGACGTCATTCTATATACTTACGTTCTACGTCTACGTGAGGTCATGGTGACGGTTTACGAAGAGAATGAAAGTTAACAGGCTTGAAATTGTGTTTTTGTTATAGTAATCAAAAATAATAATAAATAAAGTTGATAGTTATGGAATTCTTTTATCAGATTTCCCGAATGACAGTTTTTATTATCCTATCCTAGAATATTGTATTTGTTAGTGGGAGGATTAACTCTTCTGCGAGTGTCCGTCTGGGTTGTCACCACCGCTTTGCTCGTGAAGTCTGCCGCCAAGCAGTAGTGTGCAAGCATTACTGTGTTCCGGTTTGATGAGCAGAGTATCCAGTGAAATTACTGGGCTTATACCTAATGTCTCAGGGTAACGAGCGCACTGCAGTGCCGCGCAGGCCTTTGTGTTTCAAAGTTCTGGGTGGCACTGCAATCGTTATGGGCCGGCGTTATGCTTACCATCAGGCAAACGACCAGCTCGTCTCGTTACCAATAACATAAAAAAAAAAAAAAAAAAAAAAAAATGAAATTTGAAATGTAGATAGTTTAGGTTCTGAAATGACACATAGACAAATCTAATTTTCGAAAATCGTCTCCTGAGTGGGTTAAACAAGGTGTAACATATCAATTTCCACACGGGCGAAGTCGGGGATACAGCTTGACAAGTCACGTCACGCTTACTCAATCCTACTAATATTATAAATGCTAAAGTGTGTTTGTTGATATGTTGGTTTGTCCTTCTTTGACGCAGTAACGGAACAAAGGATCGACGTGATTTTTGGCACAGATATACTCGTAGTTTATGGACCGGAGAGTAACATAGGCTACATTTAACCCGGAAAAATGCAGGGTTCCTGTAGGAACGCGGGTGAAAACCACTGGCAGAAGCAAGTCTTGTACAATGAAAACGCAGCCTTAGCCCCAGAAAATCATTTTCATTTTTAATCCCCGCCACAAAAAATGGGCAAATTTTTTTTTATGTTATTTGGTGACGAGACGAGCTGGTCGTTTGCCTGATGGTAAGCATAACGCCGGCCCATAACAATTGCAGTGTCACCCAGAACTTTGAAACACAAGGGCCTGCGCGGCACTGCAGTGCGCTCGTTACCCTGAGACATTAGGTATTAAGTCTCATAAGCCCAGTAATTTCACTGGATACTCTGCTCATCAAACCGGAACACAGTAATGCTTGCACACTACTGCTTGGCGGCAGACTTCACGAGCAAAGCGGTGGTAACAACCCAGACGGACACTCGCAGAAGAGTTAGTCCTCCCACTAACAAGTAGTAAGTTTGTTTACGATTAGTAAATTCCACACACGTTGATGAGCCACAGAAAAAGATTCATTCTAAACGTGTTATTTAATTCGCCTTGGTTAGAATTACGAATACTCTTTTTGTGAACGTACTGTAGTCTATAATACCTACAATCTACATAGAAAAAGCTACAAACACGAGACAAAAGGCAGACGAAGTACATTGAACCGCCAAGTTCTAACGTTTCTAACATAAAAAGTATAACAAATTACAGATGACGTCAGTGATACAGGTAATCTGCAGTTTCCGAAGTATCATCCGTCATCTCTGACAACGGCAGATTGCATGCTGATGTTGCGTGAGGTGGCTTTGAGGTGCATCGAACTATAGCTTGGTAAATCTCATTTTATTCTAGTCTAGCTGCTGCCCGCGGTTTCACCCGCGTGGAGATATTAGATTTCATGGGTTTTATTTTTTTGCACGGAACCCTTATTCTTTTTCTAAAATAAAAGTAGCCTAAGTTATTCCTTGTAACATCAGCTATCTGCTAGAGAAAGTCCCATCAAAATTGGTCCAGCCGTTTCAGATATTACCCGCAACAAACAGACACACAGACGGACAGACAAAAAGTAAGTAAGTATTAAAACCCAGGCAAATACTAGCTCGTTAAAAGTATCAAAAAGGATTCTAGATTTATACGTTCGTTTGAAGCTGTTGCAAAATTGAGATCAAATTCCTTGCAAAACACAATCACCTATCCCCGGACACAGCTGACGGTCGCACCAGCGGACACATTAAAGGACTTCCGTTGACGAGTAAATCAAATCACGCAGCATTAGATTCTTGCGACAGATCGTTAGGTAAACGTCTTAAGTCATTAAGGCACCTGCAGCCACCGTGATTTGTATACAATTAGGTGTAGATTAACGGGAATTGAGACGCAGTAAAGACTAATAAGTAGTACCTACTGATGAGAAACTGCTTTAACAAGTTTCTGTGGCCATAACGACTCCTGATTCAACGGCCAGGCGTGGAGACTGGCTTAACTACTATGGGTCTTACCACAAAAAAATTAAACACACGTTAAGCCTGTGTTAATCGCTGATTAATGCCTAAAGATGCCTTAGTCGCGCGATTAAATATGAGCAACCACAAATCCTGATCTAAGTAGTGTCTAATCATTGTCTAACGCAATTCTGTTGTGACATTTCTAATCATTTTTGATGTTTATCTTTAGACGCTGTCTAGCTTAACAGGCGACTAAAAATAGTTTTTTTGTGGTAACACTATGTATCTCAGTCCGGTGACGCTGTAGAGGGCGCAAGACCGAGAGCACGGTCCTCCAAAAAAAAAACACTATGTATATTGTATATCTACCGGACGTACGAAGCGTCGATATTATGCCGATAGGATGCGTCCACTAAGTCCGGATTTTGCATCAGTATTATCAGAATGTTCATTTAAATCAAATGTGGCTATACATCTATTTCTTTTACTATTGGATAACGAGAGGAGAGGGTCGTTTGTCTGATGGTAAGCATAACGCCGGCCCTGACAATTGCGGTGCCACTCAGAATTGGCACTTACTACTTGGTGGCCGACTACACGAGCAAAGTGGTGATATCCACCCAGATGAAAACTTTTTTAATTTTTAATTTGGTAACGAGACGAGCTGGTCGTTTGCCTGATGGTAAGCATAACGCCGGCCCATAACAATTGCAGTGCCACCCAGAACTTTGATAGTTTGAAACACAAAGGCCTGCGCGGCACTGCAGTGCGCTCGTTACCCTGAGAGATTAGGCATTAAGTCTCATAAATAAGTCCAGTAATTTCACTGGATACTCTGCTCATCAAACCGGAACACAGTAATGCTTGCACACTACTGCTTGGCGCCAGACTTCACGAGCAAAGCGGTGGTAACAACCCAGATGGACACTTGCAGAAGAGTTAGAACTACCTTGTAAAATCTCGCCAAAAAGTGCCAACACTGATGGCGTGTCTTCGGCGAATGACGTCATCAGCAGAAATACCGGTATCCGGCGTGGATTTAGCGATCCAGTACACGAAGTTCTATAGAAACCAATATAAAGCAACAAATATTTCCGCTCCGTACGATCCAGTGGACGCTACCTTTCTCATCATATTGCCACTCCTGCAGAAAAATAGACCTCTTCTGGAGAAGTTTTCCTGAAACTTTTTTTATTATATAAGCCTGTTGCGTGTTTCTAAGATGTTTAAAGAAAGCGAAACTATCTATAAAAAGAAAGACGAATCAGTAAGTGTCTTGCCAAATTGCCATTAAACGCAATTATATGCTCAAATCATAGATCTGAAACTTTTTAAGCTATAACAGTTTTTCTTGGCGTCTATTCTCAATCTATCCACGAAGAAGGCCCTATGTGTTCCATTTCCATTACCTTTTGCATTAGAAGCTAGCATGAATTTCTGAAGCAACAATGTAATCAATCAGTTCAGCGAGCGTTGTTGACCTGTCACCTCAATTACCTCGTCGGAGGCGGACCATGGAGCGTGGCAAAGCGTGCTTAAACTTAAGCAGCGTACAAAACTAGTACTGTTCTTCGTCTTATCATTGGACGAGCTATTTTTCGGAGGTGTTTAAGCTTCTGCAAAACGGACGCAGCCTTACCGGCCAAAATTGTTTTCCTTATCGACTCCATCCCGATAAAATCCAGCGGTCGCTAGTCTTCGGCTGGAAGGAAGTGTCTAGAGTCCTCGATAGTTTTCGTTCGATGTTCCATGGAAGTTCAGGAATAGGTATTCTATTGGCTACACCATGGTGAGAATGCTCAAAATCCGCACAACTTAATTATCCCTTCACCATTCTACAACAGGGGCGTTCAAGAACCGAAAATGAATGGAACGCCCTTACGTCATCTGCATGTGTTCAAGTTAAATCCGAGCAAGCTTACTTACTACACTTTCGACTGTATTCCATAAGGGCCCCGATCGCGCTAATTTGAAATGACAGCGTACACTTATGGTTTGGTTGTGGTTTGATACCAACTGTTGTTTAGTTTCGGTTCAGGCGTGTGGAATTCGATATTGCCGTTCATTTGACAGCGTTAACTGTCAGTTGTTGTCGAGAAACGTCTCAACTTTTGGTAAAACTATTAGCGCGATACGAAACGGTCAAAAAGCTGTGATGCGGTTTAGTAGCGGTTTGGTTGATAATTTTTAACGCGATTGCCCTCCAGGTACGAACGAACGAACGCTGCTTCAGTTTGAAATAATAAAAAAGTAGTCTTATGTTATACGAACCTGTTTGACCGAAGTGTCTCGGGAACCGATCTTGGCCGAGAGCTCTTTGATGTCGTTCTGCAGCTCGATGATCCTCGCTTCATATTCGCCTTGTGTCGTGTCCAGCCGTCGTCTCAGTAGGTGTTTTTCCTGCTCCAATTCCTGCAAAGAGAATGAGATTGCGTTAGAAAACTTTACCCTTAAATGGCGTACCTCTTGGTTTGTTGAGGTCGAAATTGCTATAAATATTGAAGAATTCTTGGATAATGAATAAGTTTCTTCTAGGCGATTATACTACTCCGTCGATGGCAATTATTCGCTTACATCAGATAAGATCATGTTCTAAGCCTATTTTGAGTATAAATAAGATTATGATCGAATGCTAAACGCTAGTCTAAATATCGTCGAAATAAAAGAACAAAAAGAAACAATTAATCTAAACTTATTAAGGAGTGCTGTGTTATGAAAGCACTGCCAGGGCATATTTTCACTGTCATAATGTTTTGAACGTTAACAAAAGGTTTAATGCTATAATATTCGTGGGAAACAGGCGACATACTGTAACATTTATAACCGAGGCTCTTTAAACAAATTTAAGTCGTTTCATGCACGATAATGACTTATCGAGCGTCATGACGACAGGATCTATCAGTACAGCGGCGCAAGTACGGATCTTTTCGGTCGATAATATTCGATAAAATTCGATAAAATTGACAGTTCAAATCGATAAAGTGGGTTTTATCGATTAGAACTGTCAATTTTATTGAATTTTATCGACTTTTATCGACCGAATAGATCCGCACTTGCGCCGCAGTTCAGTACTACTATCATTACGTCTAGTCGCACTGGAGAGCCACGCAGGTTTGTCATTGTCGTTCAAAGTTCTGGATTGTATTGCAATTGTTACGGACAGGCATCCTAGTTCGTACCCCTACGATAGTTTGTGTGTGAATGTTGTGAATGTTGGTTTTACCAAGAATCTCTTTAACTACTAAACTGATATTAATAAAATTTCGAATGTGGATAGTTTAGGTTCTGGAATAACACATAGTCTATAAAGATAACCACGCGGGTGAAACCGCGGGCGGAAGATAGTTATATATAATGCTTCAGGCAAACGACTGGCTCGCCTTGTAATGCAGAAAAAAAACCAAAGGACTGAAAATGAGTGTGAATTTGAATTTCAGCTCTTCGGCATTTCAATTCGAAAACAACCTGTTTCTTTCTCTCTGTACATTTGTCCCATTAGGACGTCAGTAAAACCACCACTCTACTAGAACAGTAACACATGTTGATAGGCTATACTTTCTAACGACATACCATAACCAAGTTAATAATGCGACAATGGATAGAGAACAAGATGGCGGGCGGAAACTCGCTGCTTCCGGTGGCGGAAACGCGACCTTTTTGCCATCCCTACTTCAATTAGTGTTCAGTGCGTTCAATTAGCAGTTTGTGATTAGAAAGGGTTGTTTTAAGTGTAATTACAATCGTTACGGTTACATTGTACGTTGCGTATCGTATTAGATTGGTGTTTAGTGATAAGACCATTGGTCTGTGCCTTTGAAGATGGTTTGTACCATCACGGAAAAGGTATGCTTAGCAGCAGGGCTATTTAATTCACTCGGAATTATATCCGTGGCGGAAGCGACTGTTTTGATCACTTATTAAAAAATTAAATTAAAAAATTAAATTGTTTATTGTGATAAAAACGATAAAAACCAATTACATTTATCACATTAGGAAATAGTGGTTAGTATATACAGTTACAGATTACAATAATGTCAATTAAAAGTAGAATTAGATAGTTGAACTTGCAAAGTCAAAAAATAAAATAATTAAAAATAGCCGATACATGTACAATGTTAATAAATTAAAAATATGTTAATATACAATGAATGTCAATGCGATCTATTAGATATATGAGAAAAAGAAAAATCATTCGCTATCACTACTACCGGAATTACCTGTATTGCACCATTGGTCGTTCAAGCTTATATTACGGAAACGCATCACGACAGAGAAATATTGTCGGGATTATATCCGTATTTATGCATCTGAGTTGTCGAATCTAAACGGGAATTTTCTCTGACGGGGTGCGATTCAGAAATAACGATCAAGACAGTCGCTTCCGAGACGGATATCATTTCGAGTGAATTAATATCACTCTGTAGGTTTGCGTCACCTAGGTCGCCGAGCGGATGATCTCACAGTTTCTGTGAAGACAAACCATAAGGAATGCTTGAAATTGTTTGCCCAAATACCGATTTGGGCAAACAATTCCCCAAGCATTCTTGGCCTCCATCAACTGAATTATGTACTTCAAAATGAGCTAAAAATGCTATTAATTTATACGTAGGTACCAAAACGGAGGACATTTTATGATTTTATCTATACATATAAATAAAATTGAAGTGTCTGTTTGTAATATCAAAAAAACAGCTTTTTACTAAATACATAACAAAACAAACATTTTTAAAATTTTTGTCTATCTGTCTGTTTGTTCCGGGTAATCTCCGAAACGGCTGGACCGATTTTGACGGGACCTTCACTGGCAGATAGCTGATGTTACAAGGACTAACTTAGGCTACGTCACCGAAGCCGCGGGGCACAGCTAGTAAAACAAAAAAAAAGAATAATTTGTAAATAATAAAATCTGTTTATTATTTAATAATAATTATTTTTATCATAAAAACCAGTGGCCGCTGCATAAAATTGATTAAACCCAAACAAAACATCGCGAAACTATGACGTCATCGTCTATCAGTAAAAGCTGTTCAATTAAAATTGCTCAGAATATTTGTACAAATGTGCTCAACAAAGCTCAACAACGACGCAAATATATTTGCATGACGAATGTATCTTTTGTTCAAATATCTACTGTTTAAGGTGTCTGGTTAACTATATTCAATTAGTTTTGCATTCAGGTGAGAACAATAGAGGTTATGAGAGACAACCGTGAAAAATAATGTTTTTATCGTTATTTCAATGGAACTCCATAGGTAAGTTGTATTTCTCGGTATTATTTATTAAATGTGCAATGCATTCTATAACATACTCAACTACAATACTTATAATTATAAATTCATTGAAACGAAACGTACTGGAAATAAATTGTGACGTAGGTTCTGGCAGTTTAAAAATCAATGAAACCGCCCTTTCATATGATGTTACGTTCCCTCTGCTAGTGGCTCTAGGACAAAGAGACCAAGTCAGTGCTCTAGGGATACTGAGAGAGAAAGAACAAAACATAAAAACATAAAATAACATAAAACAAAACATAAAAAACACGACTGCCCTAGCCAGCGTCACTCGGGATGATGTAAGGATTCTAACGAGACCTCACAACATCCAAGTTTATTCAGGCGTGGTTGAGGCATTAAAAAGTTATGATGGAATACAGAAAGTCACATACAGACAGACATGTACATACATACATGAACGCTAAAAACATTACACTACTTTTTGGTGGAGTCGTGTAAAAAGATAGTTTGAGTCATATCATAATCCACCACTCTGTATCTAACGCCAAGTAAGTTTATAGTGAAAATACATACCTACCAATAATTACATAGAGCATACGTGTCTATACAAAAACAAAAACCTCTTTTCAACCACTTAATATTTTCCGATTTCGATGATTTATTCGATCATATAATCAACAAATTCTAAACTAGGCTTATATCTCTTCTATTTCTAATTTTTAAAATCACTTTATAGTTACTTACAGTCATGTTTTAGCGCTGACACAATGACTATTATAAGTTCAGAAATAAAAACTATTTTCAAACTAATAAGACGTACAAGCCTAAAATAAATAGTGCTACGCAGGCCTTTGTGTTTAAAAGTTCTGAGTGGCACTGCAATTGTTATGGGCTGGCGTTGTGCTTACTATCAGGCAAACGACCAGCTCATCTCGTTATCCCAGCAGTAGAAAATAAAATCCTTTATCTAGCCGTTTTTGAGAAACAAACAAACAACAATAAGTCATGACCTTGTAATGGTACCGTTTTTCGTTCGCGGTATACAACCTCAAAAACGTTCTAATTAGGTACGTCTTGATCGCCAAACAAGTGAACCCGCGAAACCAAAGATGTGTCATAATTACGTGCTTTAAATAATCGGATTACAAAAATAGTTAATCCTACTTAACATTAAGTATTAACAAGCACACGTTTCGAAATGTGTGAGACTAACAAGATTATTGTTGGTATCCTATTTTGTATTCAGCGTATTTGCCAGGAACGTGGTAAGAGTTAGGACTATCTCTTCTGCGAATGCCTGACTGTGTGGGGAGTATGTTTATCGCCAAGCAATAACGTGCGAGCATTGCTTTGTACGACGTGGTCTCTTAGTGCCTTTTCACACATACCGGTTGCCGGGTAGCCGGCGCCGGTTACCCGGTGGTGAAGTGTATGGGCATGGTACATAGCTTTCACATGTACCGGCGTAATTTATCCGGCAGGCGGTTGCCGGGTGCGCGCCGGAACCACCACTGTGCGTCCGGTCGCCGGGCACCGGTTAGCCGGCGGCCGAACTGACAGTGGTGTATGGAACACGCAACTAGCTTTCAGACGCGCCGGCCGGTCAGACGCCCAGGTACAGTCTGCGAGAGCACGCGCGTGCGTAGTTCTGTCACACGCTCGACGACGCTATAAACTATAAACTATAGAACGAGACTGTACTCTTGTCGGCTCTCTAGCCGATACTGCCGGCATCAACCGGGACATGTGAAAGCTTATTTGACACCGGGTAGCCGGCGCCGGTTACCCGGTGGTGAAGTGTATGGGCATGGTACATAGCTTTCACATGGTACATAGCTTTTACATGTGAAAGCTATGTACCATGCCCATACACTTCACCACCGGGTAACCGGCGCCGGCTACCCGGCAACCGGTACGTGTGAAAAGGCACTTACTGTTGGCCTTATGAGCAAGGTGAGTCACGCAACGAGCTGTGGAGTGGGCTATGTAGTATGCTCGAGGTTTCCCTGCGTGATAAAATCGGTCTGCAAAGAGGTCTGCAGGAGAACGAAAGTCATCGACATAGCTCTCAAAGTTACAAGTTGAAATGGCAACGGGCAAGGCCACATTGGTCGCAGAACCTATAACCGATGGGGAAGAAAGGTTCTCTAGTGGCGACCCAGAAGACGTGGTGTGGGGGCTACACCTACTCCCCCTCTAGGTGGACCGACGGCCTTGTCAAAACCACGGGGAATAGTTCGATGCAAGAGGCAAGTACCATAAGCCAAACGGATTGCTTGTCACTTTACTTTTTAGTATAAGAAAACACTGAGCCACAATCACTTCAAAAACTCAATTATTATCTACACTTTTCCGAGAACTTCTATTATCTCTGCCAGGTTTAGAAAACGTCTGGAAACAGGGTTGTCGAAAGACAATTGTTTCTCGGCCTACATGTCTCTGATATGTCAACTTATGTGAGCCCCTGAACCGTAAAGCATCAGAGAAAGAAACGAGATAACAATGGAGACGGGCAGTCGAGCGTTTTTAAGAGGTGCCTTGATGCGTACTCAGATAATATTAGTAGGTACTGGTTTGTGACGTTTGAATGGAACCAGTCTGTTCTTGAGGTGAGCCAACTTGAAGTGAACCGTACGGCTTAGTTTCAGAGTCGAGTCATGCTTCCATGTCAAAATTCATACAGTTTTGATGTTTGATATCACGAGTCCACGCTTCCACTCATCTCTGCCTAATTATTCTTGGAGTTATGATGAGTCGGTAGTTCTGTGTTAGTAAGATCGCCCGCTAAGCAAGCAGTAATTGATTTGAATATTCGAAACTTTCAGTGGAGGAAACTAACTTGATCAATTGTAGCTTTACGTACCCTACTAGTTGTGTACTACCCTCCAGGTGTTATTCTTATGCCATGCACTTATCGGTGGATTCCTATCCGGGGTATCCTGAACTGTCATGACACTGATCGGTAAAATCGATCGACATAGTTTCCATTAGTACTTATACGCGCGGTACTTTCCATTAGCTGAAGTATGAAAGCATAAAACAGGGAATTTTCACATTTGACGGATTTATTTCGCAAACAGTACAATATCCGTTTCTCTCTTAAGCTTATTTTATTAGTATCTGCTTAAATAATGTAGTGAAAATCGACTGTCAGTTATTGCAAAACATAATAAATAAAAATAAAAGCGATATTGCAGTGCCTCAGGAATGTTTACAGAATGGCGAGTAGATTCCTTTAACGCCATACACCGCAAAAGGATAGCATCTTTTATGTCCAGAGTTGGCACATGTAAAAATGAAATCATTAAAAGTCTAGCAGATAGACTGATGCTGAGTGCCACATATCATTGTTGGGTGGCTATTGCCACCTAATAAGGTAGTATAATTTGTATTTAATTTCTTATTCTCTTATGTTTTTTTTAACTATGGATCTCTGTGTCTGCAATAAAGATATATTATTATTATTATTATAATGCGAGTCCTTCTTCGTACGTTAGGACACGTCACTCGTCAGGCATACAACTCTTGCGCATACTATGTACCTACAATCTACATAGCTCATTATGCGCAAGCGTCGCGCAGTCTGTCACGAACTGTCTTGCAAAAGGATTAGAGAGACGGATTTAAATAGTTTTTAAATACCTAGCAGCCATAAACAACGAAGAAGTGATTCATAATCAGTATTATTTCTTTACAAGCCTGAAACAATCACCTACATGTATGATATTAGTGAAAAGATTATATACACCGAGTCAACATTCTAGTACCTTGCATGGATGCAGAACGTCGTAGGAGTGTATATTAACAATTTTCTATAATTATACTACTTACACTATTTGCAATTCGCTATTTTTTTTATCTTTACCGGAATCTCAGAGTTTTTCACGTTGGATAGAAGCCATATTGATCTATAAAGGTCAACATAAGCTATAAGGCATACCTAAGTCATAATATAAGTTAACCAAAATGCTGTTACTTTTTTGGCTTAACGGATCAGCATTGCGGTTCAAAAAGGCATTGCCGCCAGCATGCTGGGTACGCTTCCAACTGGTAGTGGGCTAGAACATTTGGATTATCTATAGCCCTACTTGGGCTTGTAGATTACCCAACTGTTTTTGTAGCTAGCTAGGTTAGATGTAGTGTTTATGTATGTATTAGCTAGTTAATAAAGGCATTTAAGCAGTTAAAATTTTTTTTAACTTTTCTGCTTTATGTAACGATTTTAGGACGTGTCTAACATTGTCTAAGCCCCTTGATGCCTTGATCTATCAAGAAATTGAGACCGGTAAGTATGGAGCAAAGCCGATAGTAGTAAATACAATACAATAAGTTACCAAATAATGAAGTATCTTGTAAAAACCACCGCCAGTCCGCCTCTGTACCTGTCCGCGACGCGTACCTATTACTAAATATTATACCTAACTACATACTTACGTACTTGAATCACCCACTCATGCGCACAACACTACGCGTCCTGATTCACTTTCACCGTTCCTTTCAAAAACGGTAGCGATGTAATTCATTTCAATAAACACAATATTCAAGATTGTATAGGATAGATATGGGTATATGATGACCTCTTTGCGCTGTCGTGAGTAGGACAAACTTCACTAGCGGAGCAGTGCGATTCAGGAATAAAGCAAACTCCCGGCGATGCTCCCCCAGTGAACCGTTGTCACATCGCCCACGGCGTTCACCTCACTTAAATTGGTATTCGACAAAATTACGTCAATGCTTGTTTGTGAAATGTTTCTGAATGCCGATTTGTATGAAGAAACGTCAAATGCTCACTTGAAGCTTGTTGGTCTCACTGACATACTCATTTGGGTGGCGCTAGTAGCGCGTGAGTAGTGGCACAGAATGCCAAACAGGCTGGTCGCCGCGAATTCCGCCCTCACTTAGGTGAATTACGATTCCTGAATAGCACTGGCTAACTTTGTATACTTAATTGATGGCCTAGTAAAGTGGAACAGACAGTTGTCTATGGAACAGTCGGTCAGAAAGTTCAAAGAGGGTAGATATTAGCCGGTGGTACCGATGGTAGCGATTGTAGTGACCTTTTAAAAAAGGAAGTCCTATTTACTGCACTCGTAGCGGGTGATTATTATACTTTAGAGTTCTACCTGTAGATAGAATCCCTGTTCTACCTGTAATAGTAGCTAGATCGGAACATATATGGGAACTGCAGACCTGCGCAGGTTTAACCCAATAAATAATAGGGCTACATTGACTTGTAAATTTAGATTATCCAACTGTTTGCTGTTTAGCCTTACAAACAGAATCTTCACCGGTAACTCGATCAACTCTACTTTGCCAATCCGATAAATAATCTTGTTACTTTTCAAACGAAATAGATACGTGCCATTGTGCCAGTGAATCAAGTTCCACACGAACACTATCTTTTATCATTTGGCACACATTCTCAAGAATCAGGGACGAGAATTGATGCCAATCAGATTGTCGATGCAATTAATTGTGCTATGTGTAAGTGGTAGGATCCAAGGTTATAGCTTATAGCAGCGAGAGGGAATCATTGTACACTCAACAATTTATGTAGAACTACTAAGTTATCAAATTTATATATTTCCACTACTGATATCATGCAAGAATAGATATGGAAAATAAAAAGAAAGTAGGAGAATAGTTTCAGGAGCTAGTTTTAAATATCGTCTTCTAATAGTAGCTGTTACACCATCGCAATTTCTGGATTCTATTCTTTGGTTCCTAACTTCTAAGCTTTGATTAATACACTTCTGTAAGCTACATCTGACTCAATGGATTATGTAGTTGGAGAATAGGTACTATTACCGGTCTATTCCTAGACATTTTTATTTGTAAATTATAGTGTATTGTATTGTGTAGTAGATAGTGGTAAGCGTAGATGATAATAATTATATGCTATTGTTCGGTAGGAGGCTGAGATAGACGAATCCGGTAATCCTTGAATTGTTTGTTATATAGCTGACCTGAAAAATATTCAGTTCGAAAATGTAACAAGAAATATTAGTGATACAGATATCGTATAAAAAAAGTATGTCTTATACATTACCAATAATGAATAAACAATTATTTCCGGAAACAAAACCCCGGAAAAAGAACAGGAAACCCTAAATCAAATCTGTTCTATAATCTCGTAACTTGGGCCGCTTCACAAAGGTCACACGAAGTGGTTGGGCAACAGCGGCTTCCGCAAAAAACTGGGCGTATTGTTCGACGCAGGCGCAGCCGATTCGGCGCTGCCGCAGGTTAATTACCAGTCATTATGTTATTATAGTAGATATACTGCATACAGTCAAACTGCATTGATACTTGTTTTAACGACTCGTTGTTGCTGGAGTGTTTTGTGCGTTGTTTAGTCGGAAAATGAAGCACAATCACTAAAATTGCAGTACCAGCTAGCATACATATAAATTATCTCACCTGTTGATAAGTCACGATGTGGTCAACAATGAAGCACGCGTGCCATAGAAGATACACATTCACTCGCGCTTTGCAACAGCCCAGACAGGAAACACATAGTACTCAGGCAAGGAATTCCATAGCATAATAATGAAAGGTGGAATATCCATATCATAACATCCACACACACACACAAGCTTACTGTAGTTTGAACTGTCACTCGGCGAGTGACCAGACGATCCTGGAACTATCTCGTTTACTTCTTCTAGGTATACAAGTTATAACGTAACGCACTCTACAATAATGGAGTCATCATCGTGGTCAAACTGTCTCGTGCTTTATTTCACCAATAAGAATGAGAAGCCAAAAATCATTGTGTTTTGATAGCACTCACTAGTTCACTACGCGTAGTTTAGTTCACGCTGCTTGAGCGGGCTTGGTTTGAGATCTCGTGGAAGTCGTACTGACTCTAGCTTTTATCTGCTAAATAGCACCATCGAGAAGAAGGGCAAGAAACAAGCACAGGCGAGTAAAACCTAATGTACGCGCCGCTAATTATCTCTCTGCCTTCGCGCTCGACAAATCACTCGAGAAGTAACAAGTAAGTGTAAACTAATTCTAGATAATTACTATGGTGTGACAGCTGATAGCTTGTTGCGTGTAATCACGGCAGTTATTGATGATGCAGGAAGGCGTTTACGTCAAATTAAGTGTTTTATAATATGCTTTGAGAATAATTTATCATGGTCCATGGTTTTGTAAGAATTGATCTGTTATTTTACTCTGGATGGGTGAACGTTTGACCACAGTTCTTATCTTATGTGAGGGTGACATCGAAGAGGGGGGCGGGGGGTAAAATACACTAAACCTTAAACCTAGGATAGTACTGGCTTGCAAGTGCAACATACTAATAGGTGAAATTTGGCGAAGCATTTTTATCTATATAGGGTAACCAGATGACCACTATAAAATGGCCTACTAAAGCACAACTAGGTATACTTTGTTTTCCTTTTTCCCTAGCTCAATGTAGTTCTTATGCGTGACGATGGTAAAAGGCCTGAGGGAATGACGCTCGTTCCTTGGAAATTGGGGCGGCCACTATTGTGGGACGCTACTTGTATCGACACTTTGTCACCGTCTCCTATTTCAAAGACACAAATTAGGGCTGCCGCCGCGGCTTCTTCGGATGAGCGACTCAAGCGGCGCAAATATGCTAACCTCGGGAGCGGTTACATATTTGAACCGTTTGGTGTCGAAACATTTGGTCCGTGGGGGCCGGGAGCTAATATTTTCAAAATTTTGTCAGAGCGTTTGATTGATGTGACGCGTAACCAAAATGCTGGTACTTATTTGGTTCAACGGATCAGCATTGCGGTTCAATGAGGCATTGCCGCCAGCACGCTGGGTACGCTTCCAACTGGTAGTGGGCTAGAACATTTGGATTATCTATAGGCCTACATGGGCTTGTAGATTATCCAACTGTTTTTCTAGCTATTAGGTTAGATGTAGTATTTATTTATGTATTTAGCTAGTTAATTAAGGTATTTATTTAGCCCGTTTAGAAAACTCAATGTTCCAATGTAATGTAGGTTTCGCACCATCAGATCGACAGCCATCTTCACTTCAAAAACCACATATATAAAACATAAAAAAAAAGATCTGCATGCATGCACGGATATCAGTGTAACCTCACATGTTTTTGACAAATAAATTTATCTTTATCTTTATAAATTGTCAAGCTGCATACACTCAGAAATTTCACCTATTTTGCAATTCGACAAGCTAGGCAGGACATTCTTCTGATGGTAAACGTCACACCCTCAACAATTTCACAAGTCATTGATCGCTTGAAACATGTTTCCGCAATGATTATGAGCACCTAATGTTGTACTGCAGTTATGTACGTAACAAACTTGGTGACAATTCCTCATAATTCTCATGTAAGTATCGTAATTGAGGTTAACTTGAATAATGAGTGTAATTAAGGCTTTCGAGGAAAACATTCAAGCTTGGGAGAATTGACAACATTACACGACTTGTAAAGTAGAATGTTATTGTCTTTTTAAATCTCCAAGTGCTGGGTAACTCTTCTACGAGTTTCTGTCAGGGTGGGTACCACCGCTTTTCTCGTGTCATCTCCACCAAATTCGCACTAATCGTGCAACCAAGCAGTAATGTGCAAACCTACTGTATTCCAGTTTGATGAGTACAGTAGTCAGTGAAATTACTGGGCTGTCTCAGGGCAACGAGCGCAATACAGTGCCGCGCAGGCCTTTGTGTTCCCAAGTTCTGGGTGGCACTGGTACTGCAACTGCTTTTTAGTGGGAGGACTAACTCTTCTGCGAGTGTCCGTCTGGGTTGTTACCACCGCTTTGTGAGTGAAGTCTGCCGCCAAGCAGTAGTGTGCAAGCATTACTGTGTTCCGGTTTGATGAGCAGAGTATCCAGTGAAATTACTGAGCTTATGAGACTTAATACCTAATGTCTCAGGGTAACGATCGCACTACAGTGCCGCGCAGGCCTTTTGTTTCAAAGTTCTGGGTGGCACTGCAATTGTTATGGGCCGGCGTTATACTTACCATCAGGCAAACGACCAGCTCGTCTCGTTACCAATTAACATAAAAAAAAATTATAAGGTCTGGCGTTATGCTTACCACCAAACAAATGACTACTAGAACATCTCGTTAGCAAAAACAATTAATTACAATCAAGATACATCAGACATTAGATAATAGCCGAGTCAACTCTACACCAAGAATGAAAATTCGAATTTAATATGAAATAATACGAAAGAACAAACATGAAAGGATGTAAATAAACAAATAATAATAACATTTCACCTTCGTTATAAAACCCACAAAAATATACAAAATTTATTGCACTAGATCGAGCTCCGATAAGAATTCGAGTGAGTAACTCTGCTTCGTAACGAGAACTTGCGAAACAAGAGCGTAGTGTTTACGCAATGGTAACATGACAATAATAAATAAACGCTACTCGGGTACAGGCAAGTGGAAAACGTGCTTTGGAATTATCTAATGTCAGGTGGTACAGAAAGAAGATACATTTAATTCCGGACATCACAACATTATAGTACAATAATACAACACAAAATAATATATATATATATTGCTTTAAAAAAGCGACGAACCGACTACTGAACCGATTCTAATGAAATTTCTATGGGACCAATCTGAAAGTATATCCATTCAAATAAAAAAATAATTTTCCAAATCGATTTATAAATGACGGAGATATGAGGTAACAAATATAAAACAAAATACCCGTCGAATTGATAACCTCCTCCTTTTTTGGAAGTCGGTTAAAAAACTAGCTAGGACTTCTATATTATGTACTGCTCGGACTCACGCTTCCATATGTTAAAATTCTATAGGTACAGTTTTAACATATGGAAGCAAAAGCTTAGACTCGACTCTGAATCTTAGCCTAAGGCTATATAATAGATTCAGAGTCCAATCTAAGCGGGGGCTCATGATTCCTTATATTATGTCAAAATTCTGTACAGTTTTGACATATATGGAAGTAAAAGTCCCCGCTTAGTCTCGTCGCTGAATCTGTGAGCATCCTGGACAGGCATTTTTTTAAGGATCTTGATTTTGGTGTTTGTTTGGATTATAATTAAAAAGAAGAGCACGTCGTTTGTGAAATTACATTTTAGTAAAACTTGTGTCAACGACTGTACCACTTGCATTGTATTTCTCTATTTAGCATACACAGAGGCCCATCGGTGATTAATTAATATTCTGAACACAAAAAGGTTATTAAGTAGATGAAAATGGCGGCCGTCAGGGGACGAATGTTTCAATATGCAACTCGACAGTCGACAACCTTACAAGTTGTATGACCAATGTTAGCCTGTGTAAAACTTTAGTACATACTAGCTGTGCCCCGCGGCTTCGCCCACGTGGCTTAGGTTACTCCTTATAACATCAGCTACCTGTGAAAGTACCGTTAAAATCGGTTCAACCCTTTCGGAGATTAGCCGGAACAAACAAATATAGATAGATAGATAGATAGATAGATAAACTCTTTATTTGCACACTACAATGAAATACAAAAAAATAAAATAAAAAGAAACATATTTTAACTGTCTAGTAGTACAAAGGGCGGTCTTATCGCTTAAAGCGATTTCTTCCAGACAACCAAATGGAGAGAGGGATAGAATGAATGTTGAAGGAAGGTAGTGCACCGCAAAAATTACATTAAATACATTAAATAGAAAGCTACTATAAACCTACATACTATAATTATTACATAAATCTACACAGAATAAGTACTTAAACTTACAAACATGAACATAATATATATATAAAGTTATATATATACCTACATACATACATACATACACACATACTATATACATACATACGAACAAAATTTAAAAAATGTTTCTTTGTTATAGGTATACTTTTATATATTTAATATGCAATTAAGTAGTAAGCTGTTATTTTGATGTTACAAACAGACACTCAATTCAATTTTATTTATTTGTATAGATTTCTCAGTTGTCTCACCGAGGCATTAAGGCTTTTATATGAGCCTATGATCTTGGAGAATCGGGCGGAGCTAAGACCAAGTCCCACTTCCTTAACCAAAATAACACGCGCAGTAAACCGCGTCTACGATTGATTGGAATACAGAGGAGAAATGTTTTTTTATAGTCATTTTAAGCATATATTTATATGTTGTTTCGTAACTATATAGGTTTGTGTGTCTAAACTGTACGTATACGAGTAGGTACTCCTAAAAACAATGATTAAAAACGTATTAAAACGAAGTATGCACTACTATTTTTGGTAATAAACATATGTATATTATTATTTCCTCAGTAGGTATCAGAAAAAATATGCAATTTTTAATTTTTTGTCATATGTAACGAAAAATTAAACTATGGTCCTATCTATCTTCTATCTTTTTTTTATTTATTTATGTACTTGTCTGTCCCTTATTTTCATTTTTTTATTTATGTGAAAAACTGTAATGTTGTGTGATGTCCTGAAATAAATGTACTTTCTTTCTTTCTTCCGCGCAGTGGACTGCAAGGTTTATTCCACTACCACACCAATTAAGATATCCATAGGTACTCATTTATTTGCATAGATCATAATCTCAACAAAAGTGTTTCTTTCCCGCGTGATAGAGCGAGCATGTACCGCCTTCACGCACTGCAGCGGATGGAACAGACCATATCTACGGCCACGAAATCTGAGATACTTAAGTTAGACAACACACTTGGCTATCTAAGCTGTAATTAAGTTGGGAAAGTCGAGAAACCGATGTGTTCTGTGGAGATTCAGGATTTATGATAAATGATCTGAAAGACTATGTTTATTTGAACAATTACTTAGTAGAATTCAAAGTTTACTTTGTCTGTCGCAGTTTTCACGAAGTTAAAACTCCCGGTGTCTTTTATCTTCAACTAGTAGAATTCAAATTTTACTTTGACTGTCGTAGTTTTCACGAAGTTAAAACTCCCGGTGTCTTTTTACGGTATTTTAGAAACTAGAAGGTGAAGATGGCCTCTTCTTTTATATTGTACACCAACGTTGTATACAAACACGAAAGTAAGATGACGTAGAGTAATAGAAAAGCTAAGGTAGGTATAACTAGATTTTTATAACATTACTTAATTATCAAAACATAATTGGAATAGAATATTAAAAAATTTGGGGAAGCAATGACACAACTCTGCATAGCCTAATCGTCATTATGTCCTACGAACAAATAATAAGTCATTATGTCTCATAAACTACCATTACCGTCACAAGACGCAGCGAACTAAGTAAATTCCTACATTTTGCAATTGTATCATGACTCACGAATGGTATTATAATGAAATAACCTCAAAACAAAGTCTTATAAGAAGACGTTTCGTGTCACCCACACGAACAACCTTGCCTTACATTTTGACATAACACCGAGTCGACCCACACGGGCTCTGTCACACCAAGATTTGGTTGCTTTGTCTTAAGATTTTGACATGCACCATTATGAATCACAAAGTGACATAATACCAAATCTTCAATGGAACAATGCCGTATTGCAAGCAGGCGACCCTAATAATAGTTCGTGTTATAGAGCTATGAGGAATTCCGTTGTGATTGCGACTGTACGCGTTTTGAACTGTCTGAAATATTTGGCTGTTTTATAAAAAAAGCTAGCTGCTGCCCGCAGTTTCACTCGCGCGGAGTTATTGGATTTCAAGATTTTTATTTTTTGTGCGGAACCCTAATTATTTTTCTAAAATAAAAGTAGCCTAAGTTACTCCTTATAACATCAGCTATCTGCCAGTGAAAGTGCCGTCAAAATCGGCCCAGCCGTTTCGGAGATTAGCCGGAACAAACAGACAGACAGACAAATATTTTAAAAATGGTTGTTTTGTTTTAGGTACAGTATATACTTTCATATGCATTTGGTCTGTTATTTTGATATTACAAACAGACACTTCATTTTTATTTATTTGTATAGATGGGTAGGTATTCGTCATTGACATGATATGCATTTACTATAGGCCGGATAAATGGCTGGTACTGGTACGTAGTAAAAAAGTATTCGTCCCACTGCCCGTATAATAAATATAAAAGTAAGTTTGTTGGTTCGTCCTTCTTTCACGTAGCAACGGAGCAATCGATCGTATGATGAAGAAAGGTTCTCGAGTGGAGACCACGAACCGGAAGACGTAGTGTAGGCCGGCCCCCCACTCGATTACCTTGTCAAAACTGTGGAAAACCGTTCCATGAAAGAGGCGAGTAGCCGATCCTAGTTGCGTTCTATGGGGGTTCTATGTTCAGCAGTGGACGTGTTCCGACTGATGATGATGATGACTACTTCTACCACAGAATAGAAAAGAGTACAAGTACTTATGAGTAAGTAGAAGTACTCGTATAATGTACGTTTTATAAGTCCGAAATAACTAGAGTTTCTGATAACAACTAATGTCACTTACGAAATGGACGCAATCAGGTTTCAGAAAATTCAGGAACCGACACTACGTTACCTGTGAAATAAAAAATAAACATTTAATAAATTAAGTCTTTACAAACAGAGATTTTAAATAAATCAGTTAAATGCGAATAAAATAAAGAGAAGAACATAAGCAATGCAGGTATCTCCGCTACAGAATCATCGAGTTGCAATCATAGGCTTCCGATCCTATACCAGGCTTATTTTTGTTCAGATTATTCTATGTGGGGGCGATAAGGCTTGCAATGACGTCCCGCTTGGGGTGTATTGTTCATTTCCCCCGGCCAGCATTGACCCAACTCCAAAATTCGGCGAAGGGTAAAAGTCACTGACGGCGGAAGTCGGATAAAGAGACTAATTGTGGCGCTGGGTGGGACATGTTGCTCGATGTGGTGATGTCAAGTAGAGTAGAGTCCTGACAGAGTGGTTCCCGTTAAAGGGAAGAAGATCTGTTTGCCAACCAGCTCGATAGGTCGATTGAAGGAGTCGCTGGAATGACCTGACTGCGATTGGTACAGACCAGAGCTATGGCACAATGGGGGAAGGCTTAGACCCAGCAGTGCGTCGATTCGATTCAGGCTGAGAATGATGATGATATTTAATGGCGTGTAACTAATATGGCCAGTTTAGACCTATGCGTTATTAGCTACCTCTGTGGAAAAAAGGAAATTGGATATCCAATATTCCTGTCACTCTACGTAATCCATCTGAGATTCCCAACACATGGGCGGTGTTTGGAACGAAGCTGCCCCTAAAGACATGCGCTAGGTTAGATAGGTACCTACTGTGACACGATAGTAAACAAGCATTCAGGGTTGTCGGAATTTTGTATGATATAAATAAATTTACTTTTGTATGGGAATTTTAAATACCATGCATCTTACTTTTGCGAACGTAAAACAATTCGCATACTTGATCGAAACAAACCTACTGCGTACTTATAAGGCCATTCAAATACACCCTGTATATCGAGCGTTAATATCGCCCGTATTTGTATAAAGTTTTATGCCCAGTCGGTTTAAAATCGCTTAGGGATGCCTTTGATTGCTTGTGATGCGTTGGTTGATAGCTTATGAATATGACAGTACAATACTGTACCGAGTGAATCGCTTGCTTTACCACTCGTGCTAGAAGTATTAAGTCTGGAAACAATCGTCAGAGTTCAGAAACAAAAGATACGTCCAAAAACAAAAGAACCGGCCTTGTTCAAATAAACCACTAAACAATGAACATGAATAGGTAATTGTGGGCTCGAGATCAGATGCATATCTCTGCAAGGCAAATTGTATGCGTTGTGAGAAAGGAATAGAAACTTAGTGGGTCTCTATGTTTTATGTAGTTCTGAATTGGACTAAATTGCAGGTTGGAAATATTCGCCATCATTCTTCAACTATTCGGAGGCCTAAACTCATTCTGGGTCATTGCACCCTCCTAGTTATTACTCTACTAAACAAAAACCAAAAATGGAAAGAAAAGACTAAAGACAAAAAAATAATTTGGAAGATACAAAAAATAACCACTCAAAGAATTTTTCTAAAAATACTGTTAAGAAGTGGTTGATCATCATATTGAATAAAAAATAATAGAACCTAAACAAATTATAAAGAATCAAACTTATAAGGCACCACTGAAGGCCTAGTTGTCTTCACCTCTGTAATGCACAGTCCACTCCCTCTAAATTTAGAGGTTGTGGACTGTAGAATGTATAAAAAACCGTCCGATACGTTTTTTTATACAACCGGATAACGCCAGTCCATAACAATTGCAGTGCACTCAGAACTTTCAAACACAAAGACCTGCGCGCCGCGCGGCACTGCAGTGCAATCGTTTCACTAAGGCATTATTAATTTCGGATTGACTTTCAAGCGCAGCTGCCGGTGCTGAGGCACCTGCCTTAGTTTAATCTACGCTTTTTCTATTCATAAGTGGCCAAATAAAGTTGTGTAAACAAGAAACCGAATGTTTTAAAACTAAGCCACACAGAAACACGTTTAACCAGAAATATTTGCTCAGCCAATCAAGCAAATATCCAACCAGCACAATACGTGTTGGAAATCACGGCCACGTCTGATAACGATATCGCTGTGAACAATACGAAACCAGCTAGGTAGCGGAGGTAATAACGCAGCTGTAAATGTATGTAGGTATTACAAACTAAATATTGAATTAAACCACTTGTAACAGTTTATATCGTGAATATTTATTTTTGAACCCTTCGTAGTCACAGGTCATTAGGTAGACCATGGGCATTCGCGAAAACACACAAAATCTATACAAATAAATAAAATTATGTCTGTTTGTAATATCAAAATAACAGCTTTTTACTAAATGCATATGAAAGTATATACGGTAAGTATAGCAAAACAACCATATTTAACACTAAATGTAAATAGTTAATTCTAACCAAAAAAAATCAATACTATATCCGTCCCTACTATTATAAATGCGAAAGTATGTTTGTCAGTGTGTTGGTTTGTTTGTCCTTCTTTCACGTAGCACCGGAGCGCCCGATAGATCGACGTGATTGTTTACATATAGTTTACGCGCCGCCGGAGAATAACATATCCTTGTTATTATTATCCATATACATATATAATTATATATATTCGTATTATTGTACCGGGATGGATTGGAAAAATGGTTGCAACTGCCCATGTAATCTTTTATTAAATGAAAGATTACATGGGCAGTTGCAACCATTAAAGGAAAAATTAAAGACAAACATTAAAGAAAAATTAAACCAAAAAAGGAATAAGTGAAGTGAAATTTTCACTTCACTTATTCCTTTTTTTATGATAGCCTGGTACAGTTTAGAATTTTAAAGTACCAGGAGACTAGAAGTTACTAGAAGGTCACACGGCGAACAACAATCTGCCATTGTCTTGGAGTCTTGGACCATCTCTCATCATCTTGATCTATCACGACCCAGTTTTCGTCAGTAGATTTCAGAGCTAAACAACATAGCTAGCTCTAAACCATGGCAGTAACACGGTTACTCAGACCGTCATCCTCAATTAGGCAGAGCTCGTTGAAGCATAACATTGTAAGTAAGTGTTTACATAACATAAGTAACAATTTGCATAGAATAGGTTATGACTATAATAACGGACTAGACGTTCGCCTTACACTTGGCATAGCTAACCTTTACTTAACCTTTGAAGGGACTTAGAACTGGTATGTACTGATGTTATTTTCTTAATAATTCATCAGTGCTACAATAAATGTGTAAGTGCGTTTGTACGTTTCTTGGTTTGTCCTTCTTTCACGCAGCAACAGAGCAACGGATCGACATGATTTTTGGCATGGATATAGTTTATGGACTGGAAAGTAACATAAGCTGCTTTTTATCCCGAAAAAATTCACGGTGCCTGTGGGAACGTGGGTGAAACCACAGACAGAAGCTAGTAAATAAGTCGATGTAACAAAAGTTGCATAAAAAAACACGACTACCCTAGCCAGTGTCCCTCGGGATAATGTAAGGATACTAACGATACCGCATACATCGGAATCTGTTCAGGCATTTAAAAGTTATGGTGGAATAAAGAAACACACATGCATACATGAACCTTACACACATTACACTCCTTTTTTGTGCAGTCGCGTAAAAAGAAAAGTTTAATTGTAGAGCATTCTAAGCCTATCAAGTATCCAATTCGACAAATTGAAATTGAAAAGAAACTATTACGAACCAGGGAGCCAAATAAAAGTGAAAATGATAATTCCTAAGGTCCAAACGCTTCAAATAGCGACATCACGAGAGCATACGATGAAGCAATTATCTAGAAAACTGCAATTAAACATACTGGACTGAATCATGCTTTCTTATCCGGCGATTATGGACCGAGCGTACCTTGGCAGTTTTTAAACTTGTACTTAGAGATAACATTTTTCTAAATTCACTATTACAGGAAGTAAACGAAAGTTCCGTGAAATTAGAAATTCGTATTATTAATGTATCATGTTTTTATTTACTGAATTAAATGTAGTCGTATCAGCTGGGAGTGAAGAAGCTTTCGGTGAAGACAAAAATTGTGATGCAACCAGAATACAGTGATTTAGTGAAGTGAGCCAGATTACAGAGTGGCATCTTCTGGTGCTTGTTTGGCAGGTTGCCAGAACCCAATAAATAATCATTTGTCACTTAGAAATTATCGCTGTTCCGGCAGTTGCTCTTAAGCGCAGATTCTGTTCTAGGTTTAGCTTATTTACCACCTTTGACCACGTCAGGAAACGTCTTTCTGAGCTCTGGTGTATAAGAAAATACTCCGAATTTTGCAATGACCACGTGAAACGGATATATTAGGTTTTTCTGGGGTGAAATAAGAGCTTATTTGAACACAACAGACCTCTACAACACGTAATGTTAATTCCCTACTTTCTGGAGTGCCTGTGTAATAGCTGTATGTTAACACAAATTAACTACCATTGCATCACCCAAACATGAACAACAAAAACCAATAAAAACTGCTCAAGGGACTTCAGTATAAACAACATAATGAAATACGAAAATACATGGTTTAATGTAACGTAAAGTAAATATGAGGAATAAAAGAGGCCCTATGCCGAATCCCTGTGGGACACTCATCTTTGGACGTTAGAGTTTTATGGTTATTAGTTGTTAGAGAAGATTACGAGTATATTACAGAATTATAAATAGCAAAGCTAAATAAAAACTTATAAAATCTGGATAGACATAAATGTAAACACGTCATTGGTTGAAACGTATGTGGTGGGATCTATCGCAAATATAATAACGGATCTGCATTGCGTTTCAACGAGGCAATGCCGCCACCATTCTGGGTACGTTGACAACAGGTAGTGGGCTAGAACATTTTGGATTATCTACAGCCCTACATTGGCTTGTAGATTATCCAACTGTTTTTGTTGCTCGGTTAGATTTAGTAGCTAGCTAATAAAGGCTTTAGCCCGTTACAAAAACTATCAACAATAAACTAACAGTCTAACTACACGAACTTCCAAATTTAGTCTACCATTCCGTAAACAAGTTAAATATAACAAAAAAATACAAATAACTATTTATAGACAAACGACTTCCTACCAATCTATTCAATGAACAAGATTGAATAAATCGATGGATAATCGCCCATTAAACAATTAGGAGCAAGTACTACTACTACTTTGGCTTTGGAAACCATAAAAGCTTTTGGTATTGAACGACGAACAGAAATGGACCTGAACATTTTTGATTTGTTGAAGCGAAAGTTTCAAATACATCACACTGATCGATAATCATTGATCATAATAATATTAGACTGTTTCCTGACCCTTGACCCCAGTCCGTGGTGTAAAAAAAGCCTTTAACTAATCATCGACAGAAATTTTAAATTCCGTAAGGGAGAAATATGTGAAATTGAATATGGTTATTGGAAAAATATTAACCACCTTTTAAGGGCTATCATAACTAACAACGTAGGCGTAGGGCTTGTCTCAATAACCTAATAATAAATGGTGTATTTATATTGATTTAAAATTCTGCCCTTTGCACTTCGAATGCTTTACTCACACGCACCCGATACTTCTCAATGATCGCATGCTGCAAGACATCAATACAGCTCGTTCCCACTTATTCTCATTTCTCAGCGCTTATTTTCCGATTGCGTCGCCAATTGCGTCAGTCCTGCAGCGTTGGGTTACGGAACAGTCTGCAGGGCGACGGGTGTTGCGGTGTGGATTACAGCTGCGCAAGCGGCGAGGTGGCCAGTGATAACGTAGGTGTAGAGTGACGTACTGCGGTTACAGGACGCCCAATGAACCTAAGCGGCCGCGAAGTTACGTGGCTTCAAATTCACTCAGAAATATCACGAGTCACATTTGAACTCTGTTCTGTTTGAGCTGAGTTGTGTTCCAGCCAATAGATTCTTCGTGCGTACCCGTACTACAATCTTGCAGTCCAGTGAGCTTGGGTGGGTAGTGGTAGTAACTCTTCAGCGAGTTTCGACTCGCTGTACCACCCAGACGGACACTTGCTTGTGTTGTCTGCCGTCAGGCCTAGTGTGTGCATCACTGTGTTCAGGTTAGATGAGCTAAGTAGACAGTGACATTACTGAGCATATTATGAGACTTAAAACCTGTTGTCAATGGCGTATTCCAGCGACAGCAGGTTTTAAGTCCAGTGCCACGCTGACTTTTCTGTTGCTAAGTTCTGGGTGGCAAAACAATTTTAATCGAAAATTATTATGCCTACTATCAGGCACACGATCTGCTTTCGTTATATTAAACAAAGCAAAAAAACAACTAACTAGTTTTAGTAGTGACTCAAGAAGAGACGCGTTGCTGGCTGACTTCTTTCACACAAAATATGATCTTGAAACAAGTGTTTACTCATGATTACTTCATAAACATTTCTTCATTCTTTTCTTATTATATCTTACAGCAAAGCATTTACGTTAACTACGTAAACAGCACTTATCTGACCTATTGTCCATTAGAGGCCATTACGTTGGCAGATAGACGCGGCATTGGCATTGGTAAGAATATTTCGAATGATGACACTTTGGGTCCTAACATTCTTTTTTATATTATTACTAGATCACGAGACATCGGTCGGGTCGTTTGCCTGATGGTAAGCGTAACGCCTAGCCATAAAAATTTCAATGTCACTCAAAACTTTGAAGCACAAAGGCCTGCGCGGTGATACATCTGTGCGTCTGTTACCATTTGGCATCAAGTATTAAGTCTCATATGCCTGCTTTGCCTAGATCCAGAAAGTAAATGTACAACGTAAAATGACTAATAAAAATTCAAAGCATACATGCGTGCATGAAAAGATTCATCAAAGTTGATAAACAACATCTACAGATTTACAGATGAAATCTTCATTGAACGGCACACTGCCAAACCGCAACTATAAGAAAAAAAACCAGTACTTGTAAGGAAGTCCACATCCTGCCGACAGGTAATTCAGTTAATGCTTTAGGAATTTTATTGTAGAATCTAACACCATTAGCCAGGAACGATTTATTAGTTAATATCTAACGCGATGAGTTTGAAAGTAATGTCTCCTCTTTTCCATATTATCATAGTAAAATTCTCTTTTTACTATGATAATATCGTGACAAAATGTCATATTCTGAACGAAGTTGACCGGCTATTATACATAAATTAATATTCTTAAATATACTATGTAGACAGAATTCAATTAAAGAAAGCATAAACTAGCATAATACAATGAAGTGTCGGCCAAAAGAGCAATGAAATCAACAGAACAAAATCGAAAGTTGAATTCGTGACTATCACGCTAAAGAATGCTTTGGTAACTAGTTTCTATTGGATTCAATTACTTGATGACTTCCCCGTAACAGTTCGTTATAAATTCTAGAATACATAGAATATTATTATATCATGTACTTACCAGCTTTATTACTATATATATAAAATAATTAATTTCTTTTTCTGTACTTATCTGGTAAGAGTCTCCACGTCCCTGCATTGTTGATTGTGGAAGACTTATGTTATCTATAAAACTAGCCTAGGTTCTAACACAGACTCGGCAAGGAGTCCCTCTCCTTAGCGGTAACTACGCCAAATAAACGTAGAAGCATAATGCTTTGTAAGGTCTGCTCTTATTTGATTGGATGTCGTTGAGGGGTTTATTAATTATGCTGATGTCTTTTAACGTAAAAGAAAAGGCCTAATACAACACAGGCGTAGCAGAGAGTCTCAGCGCTCGCAGTAAACTCAAAGGTTTTCTTTGTTAGGACCTTTGATTAAATTAATTCTATGGTTAGAACCTAATCCTGCTGCCTTCCTTGCTTATAGTGGAATTAGTGAATCTCCTGAATCATAGTAAAACCAATACACATCTTTCACTGTATTAAAGAAAATACATATATTATATGTTTTGTATTTATATTCTTATTCCCGATCCCGATAAAAACTCCTGTTTCAAAATTGTTTACGCACCCGTGCACCAAAATAAACATTGAAGTTGCTCAAGGGGAAATTCCATTACGTCTTTTTAGATCGGAAGCGTCGACGGATCTATAGTACTATCTATACGGCCTATACGATCAAGTCGGTATGTTTTTTATCCAGACGCCATCCAGCCACGCTATTGCTTACAGCATCTTAGATTATATTACATTATTTACTTATATGGAAATCAATATAATATTATTTTTACTTTTTTTATTTATTAAGAACTAACTGCTGCCCGCGGTTCACCCGCGCGGAGCTATTGGATTTCATAGTTTTAATTTATTTGCGCGGAACCCTAATTCTTTTTCTAAAATTAAAGTAGCTTAAGTTACTCCTTATAACATCAGCTAGCAGTTTAAGACGTGTTTATAGAGTGTTTAATTTTTTTGACATGGTTTTATAGATTGTTGTCTGCAAGGTGGTGTTCAGTTGTAAATATATATTTTCAAAGTACATGGCTTCGGGTGGGCTTTACAGTTATATATAAAGCGGACAAAGCGGTCATCCATCAAAGTTCTGACCCCAGCGAACGTTGCTTAACTTTAACGATCGGTTAAGAATGGTGGGTTGAGTTACGCTCAAAGAACTAGAGTAACTCATAAATACTTATCACTATACATTTTATGTTGTAACTCGATTTTAAATACAAAATCAATTATGGTATAAATTGCCACAAACAGGGCCGGATTGAACCGTCTTGGTGACTAATCCATCATATCTAGTGCTGTAGTACTAACTGCTACAGAAACAGAGTTTAGGGTAAAGCAAGTTGTATCGATATCTTTCTCTTTATCTTGAAAGTGCGAATATAAATTTAGTCGAAGGCTTAACAGACCGTAGACGCTTATGCAAATGTGCGTTTTTCTTGTCAGAATAACAACACTTTTCCATCAAGCGCGGATTTCGAGTATCTCGTAATCGACGCTTGATGCAAAAGCGTTGTTATTCTGACAAGCAAACGCACATTTGCATAAGCGTCTACGCTCTGCATTACACTACAGGCTATCAAGCATATGATTATAGCACTTTACGCTTCCTTATTTTATTCCTATTCCCTTTATTCTCCTAGTCCATCTCTGTTTCCAATAGTAGTTCCATAATAACAGGAGAGACAAGTGAATGTCTGACATTTTGTTCCATTTACTCACTATTTATACATAACTGCTTTAGGTATTTGACCTATACAACTCGTAATTGTAACATAACGTTCACTCAAGGTTTGCTATAATTATAAAAGGTGGAATAAACTCAGGGACTGGCGAAAACACGCCACTATTCTGGCGTAAAACATGAAATATATTATTTTATTACAGTAAAACTTGAAGGTATTAATTAGAAGTGTAGCGTAAAAAGATTGTTGTAAAAATAGTTTTATGGTTTTGTGAAAGTTGTTGACCGGTCGCTTGAGATTGGAGTTGATAAGTTGATGCTTTAGTTTACCTCTAAATAGATGACGAGTTATCAAATATTGCTTACTACTTGAAATGGTGATGATGAAAGACGGGAGTAAATTAGATGATATTTATAGGTGACGTTGTAAACCAGTGTTTTCTAAATTGTGGGTCGTAAAGTATCCGTTGCGGTGTCGCGGTCGTGTTCGCCAGCGAAAATAAAAAGCAAGGATAAGATCACTAAAATAAAACTAGATCTACGTGGTGGTGCGCAAGCTCGAACTTAAAACGCCAAATGGTTAAAAACAATCCTAGAGAGATTGTTATAATTAAAATTAACATTTTGGCTTGCAAGTATTTGTACTTTCACTTCTTTCAGCAAATTATAGAGGCTGCCCCGCAGTTTCACCCGCGCAGGGATATTGAATTCCATGGTGTTAATTTTTTGCGCGGAACCCTAATTATTTTTCTAAAATAAAGTAGCCTAAGTTACTCCTTGTAACATCAGCTATCTGCCAGTGAATGTCTCGTCAAAATCGGCCCAGCCGTTTCGGAGATTACCCGGAACAAACAGACAGACAGACAGACAAAAATTTTAAAAATTGTTGTTTTGTTGTAGGTACCGTATATAATTTAATATGCATTTGGTAAAAAGCTGTTATTTTGATATTACAAACAAACACTTCAATTTTATTTATTTGTATAGATATAGAAAAGAAGCATTTTTTTCAACAATTTATTTCAACAATCTAACTACTAGGTACTAATTCAACAGAAATTTGATAAGGTCTGTTTGAAGGAAACTGGACATATATTACTTAGTGTCGCAGACAGGTCAGAAACTAGGCGACTCACAAACAATGCGCTCGGTAAACAAAGAATGCAACTTGACGCAACCAGACATGACCGCGAACTTCGATCATTAGGCTTTTTAATTTCAACTTTATGTTAAATGAAATAAAGTCTTAATTATAATGACTGCGTTTTGTAATGTTGTGAGAATTAAGACGGTACAATAAGCTGAATCTGGAACAGGCGAAAGTGAAGCGATGACAGCAAAATTGTTAGGGGTTTTCGAAATTTTATTGGAAGACAATGCAACAAAACATCCAATTATCGTTATTATGTTAATAGCTACCATCTACTTATGGATGTTTTTAAATCGAGTGCGATTTTTCGAGTGGAGGCCTACATTGAGCAGTAGGACTTCTTTCAGCAGTTTTAAAGTATCACGGGTATTGCCTATACGCTATACATTGTAACGGGATATTTACCGTGGTTAATATGAGCTGGTGAGCTCCCGATATTTGGACGCTGTTGCAAGCATCATGTTCACGGGAATACTGATATCATGTTCACGGGAATACTAATATCATGATCACGGGAATACTGATATCATGTGTGATTGTGTGAACATCCGCTAGTGTCGGTTAACACTATAAAATATATTTCATACTGATATCATGTTCACGGGAATACTAATATCATGTTCACGGGAATACACCACGGGAGTTCACCAGCTCATAAAAACCACGGTAAATATCCCATTACAATGTATAAACTCTTTCAGCAGATTATGGTGATGTTGAAAATATCAAGTTTTGCTGTCAGCGCAGCTTATTTTTGCCAAGAGGTGATAATACATGCAACACATGGTTGTTACTTTAAAAAGGAGTTATTCAAAGCATCTATAATTATTTATTTAACTTTTCCGATGATGTCATTTGTCATTGGCAAAGATCCTTTTACATGATTCTTGCGGTCCATTCACATACGGCTCATTAGTCACTCGCTACACAAGATGCAACTTCGCTAATGTATGTAAATAAAATCAGTTTATTTTAAACAAACCTTGTTTTACCAGTTTTGTGTTGAATCTTACAATATATTTTTACCTGATGACTAGCGATCGATTATATATATTTTTATATTTGGTCGTCTAGATTCTTTTGCAAAATGTATTCGTCAAAAATTGCTTTAAAAAAGCTACGAACCGACTTCAGTGACAAACTACTGAACCGATTTTGATGAAATTTCTATGGGACCAATCTGAAAGTATATCTTTTCAAATAAAAAAAGAATTTTTCAACTCGGTTTATAAATGACCGAGATCTGAGGTAACAAACATAAAAAAAAATACCCGACGAATTGATAACCTCCTCCTTTTTTGGAAGTCGGTTAAAAATCACAAGATCGTTGGAAATGCGAAAATGTGTTTGTACTTAGTGTAGACATCTAGAGTGTATTAAAAGTAATGAGTACAGCTGTGTACCTATATAATCCTACTAGTCCTACTTCCTACTAATATTATAAATGCGAAAGTGTGTTGGTTTTTTGGTTTGTTGGTTTGTCCTTCTATCACGCAGCAACGGAGCATCGGATAGACGTGATTTTTGGCATAGATATAGTTTATGGACCGGAGAGTAACATACGTTACGTTTTATCCCGGATAAATGCACGGTTCCTGTGGGAACGCGGGTGAAAACCGCGGGCAGAAGCTAGTCTAATTATATAGTCATATTTTGGTAATTCACATTTAAAATCACCAAATTTGCTAATACTATTAACATTTACCCAGTTAACACTTGTAACGGTGATGTCGTCCTATATTCTCAAGGTAATCGCAATTTTTATTCCAATATTGGTCAGGCTTCACTGCGAGAACTTGATATCAACTTATAAAAGTGGACAGTAAATAACATCTCTTGTAGGCTCGCTCGGCCTCATTTATTGAAGTAGCTTACAACATTAATTAGGTAACATTAATGTATCTTCATCACTCATAGGTTTAGTTGAGGTGTGGGTGAAGTCAGGAGCGATAGCGGTGTCTGGTTGGACAAGGGCATAGGCTGAGCGTATTCAGAGAAAAGGCTGCTTGAGGGTTAGCCAAAACTTCAACATTTAGTTTCATTGGATTTTAGTAAAATTTACCCAATCATACTAATTTAGTTAAAAAACAATCATTCAAAACGATCTAAGGATTGCAGTTACTATTTTTTCAAATGGTTAACTCATTTCGTTTACATGAGAGTCAAATGTAAAAATAAAACTTTAACCGGGTTACCACAAAAAACACTTTTAGACACTACTTAAATCAGGATTTGTGGTTGCTCATATTTAAACACGCGACTAAGGGCTGTTTAGAAGTTAAACAATGTTTAACACAGGTTTAAGTGTGTTTAATAATTTTTTTTCGCTATACCATTAGAAGCCGATTGAAAACAGGAGCCCGGCGCAAAGACGGACGTAAAATAATTTTTTTTAAGTTTAGGGTTGTCTGAAAAAGATTATGTGCGGTAAGGCAGCTCATCGACACACTTCGTTTTATTAAAAAATTGTTGTATTATGGGGTTTTGATAAAAATGTATTTTTATTTACATTTCAAAACATACTATTATATCCGAAGGTACATATCACCCATTAAAATTAGATGATACAGCGACCAAACTGTAGCTTATTTGACGTAAAAAAATATGCAACATTTTACTGTTTGCACCTAAACCTTTCCGCTTTCTCTCTTCACTCATCCCACACGCAAAGCATACAAAAAATAAATATCAGTAACGTTTCTAAGTGGCTGCCGTATGACTAATAAATAAATGCGAGTATGATGTAAACAACCTTAAGTAGTACCTTGAAAAAATAATAAAAGAATGAAAACTGCAAAAAGCACTTAGGAAGGATAAACGTGAAGTTGGAAGAACAAACTTAAAATGTTAACGTAAGCATTCATGAGTACATACTTACCTTTTATTTTTTCACAATTGCATTTATTTTTAATTTATGAAACTTCCTTGCAGACCTATATTTCTTACCGGAGTGTATAAATGCCAGTGGCGTATTTTAGGATTCAGCGCCCTGGGCCTGCAAGCCCTGCCGCCCTGCCATCGCCGCGCCTGTCAGTATATATGAAAGCCCCACGTCTTGATGTATATCAAACTTACACCCACGAGCACCTTACGAGATTTAGGCTCTTATTACTTAACAGTGTTAAACGGTGGTTTAGTTAAACTATGTTTTGTCTTTGTTGTTCTTTGACAGTTTTAAACTGAATCGAAAGAGACAAAACATAGTTGAACTAACTATTCTACCATTTAACTCTGTTTATTAAAAAGAGCCTTAGTTAGGGTAGGCTTTTTTAAATTTCTTCTACTTGCGCCGCCCCTCGCAGCCTGCCACCCCGGGCCATGGCCCTTTTCGCCCTAGGGTAAATACGCCCCTGATAAATGCTAACTGCATTATTATGTTTGGGACAAAGGGGGGTATAGTAAACAATAGCGCAAGTCATCATAAAGCACGAGAACTCACCATCGTGTCTGAACCGCCTGCTCTTCGGCTTCGTTTGCCAAGTTTCGAAGACTCGGACTCAACACAGCGGTGCCAGTGCCAACGCCCCATAAGATTGCAAAAAAAAACCGTACGTGTTTATCAGTGACATTTCCCAGTGAAATTTCGATAAAAAGTTTGAATAGAATCGGTTTGCAAAGTAATACCTTTAAGTGAAATATTAATATTTAAGTACATAACTATTACCATATACACGACTGCACTAAAAACCGTGTAATGTTTGTATGAGGAGCTAATCTGGGCCCTATTTAATAAAGCTGACAATTCGACATATATGTCAAAAAATTACATAATTGCAGAATTGTCGCGCTTAGGCTGTTTAATAAAAGTGACAAATATGTCAAAAATCGACCGGTGAAATCTTGACATATTTGTCATCTAAAAACGCGTTTAATAAAACTCGACATATGTCAAAAAACCACAGTCAAATTTAATCTGACACTAAGAAAATTGTCGTGACAAATTTGTCAATTTTCCACCATGACAATTTTGTCGCCTGTAAGTTTTATTAAACAGATAAACTGTCGAATTGTCACTTATTGACATATATCGGACTTGTCGGATTGTCAGCTGTATTCAATAGGGCCCTGATGATACATCATCAGCACCATCGTGGTGGATGGTGGAACTCTTCAATGGCTACAAGTAAACCCCTCTAGCTTGGTCTCATATATTTGTTTGATGAATCCAATAGATTTGGTGTCGAAGGTCTGATGATGGAGCCAGGAGGTGAAGGGCGTTTTTTTATTTTTTAAACTATATATAATTATTATTTATGTAACTTTTGTTACATCGAATTCTTTGATCATATGTCTGCAAACACATCTTCAAACGCGTTTAGCAATGTCGGGCTATTTGAAGTATTCTAGTCCAAGAATATGCCGTGTAGCTCTCGAGCGCTAAGTAGTTGTGATGAAAGCAAACCACTGTATTTACACTGAATACATCAAAGCATTTTATAATGCTTTGAAAGCTTCTATGCGGAAGTATTAATGAAATATATATGTAAACAACATATGAAATACTATATTCGTGCACAAGTTTGTGTTACCTACGCTAAGGCTTAATCTCAGTCAATATTTAATTACATATTTATTTCATGAAACTACTTTTCGTGAAAAAAAAAACAAAAGCTTGGACTTATGCTTCCATGTCTTTGTTTTGTTATACTCTAAACTCCAGGGCTCGCAGTTCGCACCCTTTATTTGCTAATAACAATTTCTTACTTAAAATATCATTAGGTTAACAAAAGTATACTTACTTGGAAGACCTAACTAAAGTGACTTTCATACATACACAATTACACATATACATTTAATCCATACTAATATTATAAATGCGAAAGTGTGTTTGTTGGTTTGTCCTTCTTTCACGCAGTAACGAAGCAACGGATCGACGTGATTTTTGGCATAGATATAGTTTATGGACCGGAGAGTAACATAGGTGACTTTTTATCCCGTAAAAATGCACGGATCCTGTGGGAAAGCGGGTGAAAACCGCGGGCAGAAGTTAGTGTGACATAAAATTGTCATTGTCAGCTGTCAAATAAAGTTTTATAATGTTGACAAGTTGATTTAATTTGACAGCTATGCACAAGGAAATATGCACGGTTCCTGTGGGAACGCGGGTAAAAACCGCGAGCAGAAGCTAGTTTTATATATATACAAATAAGAGTCCACGCTTAGATTCTTCTGTGAATCTTAGCTTATGTGACGCCAAACTGATGGATTATTCCGCTTTGTCCCCCTGACCTGTCTCCCCAGGGGGACAAACAGGAAAAGAAGTTAGATTTGTTTCCCTTATTGGGTAACCTATACATTTACTCAGATGTGACTAGATTTAGAATGTTACTATTGGCTAAGTCAGGCTTTCAATAATTCTTCTAAAGACTGTAAAGGTCATTTCGCAAAGGCACTGACTAACCGGTGATGTCATGGTGAGTCAGAACGACCGGTTCCGTGAGAGGAAGGTGGACGGTTATACCACACCTTTGGAAAGCTTTATAAAGGATTTGATGTTTGTTTACGAAGCTCCGTTTGGAGTTTTCGAAATCGGTATCCAGGTTAATGCGTCTATAAATGAAGACTTTTAAACAACGACCTAAATTAAGAATCAAATCCGCAACTTCAATTTGAATTTTCTATGCAAAAGACGACGTACAGGATTTATTGATGAAATTTTTTTATTCTTTCCTTTTAAGGTAACGAGACGATATGATCGTGGTAAGCATGACGCCTTACCGTAACAATTTCAGTGCCACCCAGAACTTCTAAACTGTATGCAACTGCAGTTCGCTGGTTACACTATGAGACACCAGGTATTAAGTCTCATAAGTTTGACGGCTCCGTGGCTAAGTTGGTAGTAACCCTGCCTGCAAAGCGAGGGGTCCCGGGTTCGATTCCCATCCGGGGCAAATTTTGTGTAAGCAGTTTGTTCTCGGGTCTTGGCTGTTTTTGTAGTGTATCTGTGTGTGTCCATGCCACCTGCGACACAGGGAATCCTAGTGCGGGGGTATGAGTGTGTAAGCGTTTATTTTATTTATTTGTTTAGGTATATACCGATTAATTTCACGGAACTAACTTCCCGAGGATGTAAATTAGGTTTTGCTTGATGGTAAGAACGCATTTTTTCATGCCGAGTGTAGCTAGTTGGTCCAATGATATTGTCACAGTTAATGGATTAGAAAACTGTGACATCGTGAAGGCGGTGGGGAAGCAACGGATGATACCTACTCGCGCAGGACCGACAAGAATGGCACGGAAAAGAGACATACTTAGCAGTCGGTGGATAATGGTTGAAGAGGAAGAATAAGAGTGCAGCTATCACCAAATACCAATCGGCGTGTTCCGGCAACGACTCGAGAGCCACGTCATAAGTCGTGTCAAAATAGGTAACACCCACAAATTATCGTGAACAACACATTACCAGGGAGATAGACAACATGGCAATATAACATAAAAGCTCTATAAATACACTATGCAATCATAGATCAATGACTCACCTTTCAGAAAAACAACGGAAGTGATAAAAACCATCAGCTGTGTCACTTCAGATAGTGTTTTGTTAAAAAATACGCCACTTGGGCACAGTCAATGGAAACCCCAGTTTCATAGAAGCATGGGTGTTTTTAATAGACAAGACACTCGGAACAAAAAATAATGGTATCAGCTCTCAACCGGATTTCCGGATTAGCCCAAAAAAAACCTAAAATGACACAGTAAGTCAAATTTAAAACAAAAATTATTTTTTTACGAAGTAATTATGTCAATAGTATACTTGTACTATTCTCTTTATCAGTTTGTCTAAAAGAAATCGCTTTAAGCGTTAAGACCGCCCTTTGTACCAATACCACATAATATATATTAATACAAGATTAACTGCGCAATGCCGTGCAATGCAGGCCTTTGTGTTTCAAAGTTCTGAGTGGCACTGCAATTGTTATGGGCTGGCGTTATGCTTACCATCAGGCAGACGACCAGCTTCTGCTCGCCTCATAATCAAAGAATATTAAATGATAAATTAAAATAAGTTTATTTTGTAATAGTATTATATTTTTCGTTGTAGTGTGAAAATCAAGAGTTTATGCACAACTCAAACATCCAAGACCTGAGAACAAACCCGAGCTCACTACACCAAGTTTGCTCCAGCCAGACATCGAACCAGAGGCCCTTGCTTTACAGTCAGAGTTACTACTTACTACGAACTTAGCCACGGAGCCCTCATTGATGTAACTTCCTTCCGCTACATTTAATCTAATAAGTACCTTCTAAAGCAGATGCATCTGCCAGCTTCATTTCAAACCGGAAGCGATAAAGCTCAAGTGCGCTCCGTAGCGGAAGTGGCAGGAAGCTGACAGAATAGAAGACGCGTTTAATTGAGATTGTAGTAATTCGAGAAGCGTAAAGCTACCGTGGTTGAAGGTATGAGTCGGTGGTTTTGTACTTTATCTTTAAATACGCAGAATGCAGATGCGAAAAGGTTGAAAAGTGCGGCTTATTTTTGTCTACAAATAGGTATATTTATCCCTGGGGTCAAGCTCTCAATACGAAATACGAGCTCGACACGAAATACGAGCTTAGATCAGCCATTCTTAACGAACATAAATAAATAGATGATAAATAACGTCGAACAATAGTACACAGACCCTTGTGTCATAAATAAAATTAATAAATAATAGGCGAGTTGGTGCCCAAACATAGACCTATGTGTATTAAAAAAAATACATTCATGCTTTTCCAGAAAAACAGCTGTTTGAATGATAAAATTTCCAATCCCAATCAAATTTTAATTAAATACCTTTTCATCAAGTTACATTAACAATAATTAACAATTAAATTAGTGTCAAATAAGCTTTAATTATAGAGGTGATCAGACAAACGACACGTTCGTCTTGTTGTCCAATAGTATAAAAATAAATAAAACTTAATATTGTAGCTGCGAGAATAACATGAACAGCTGTTTACCCACTAATTAATGTACCCACATAAACCACATTTAACCTCAACTACATTATTAAAAATTAAATTCAAAAACGGAACTGAACAATTAGAAAAAATATATCAGCTGCCAGTACCGCGTGCCATCAAGGTGTGCGTATGACATTTGAACAAAGAGGTCGAGAAACATACGCAGCCTCTTTTTTTATACCGCGGCCTATTTTCGAACGCACCTGGCATTTATTTTTTGAATAACGGATGTCTTAACGGGTTAACATTTCACGGGCTTCCTTTGATAGTTAAGCACCATCATTTAATAAAGGTTAACTGCTAACTGCTAATGGCTACCTTTTTCTGATGGATTATCTTGTCGTTTCGTTAAATTAACTTAATGATTTCACGTAGTTGAGCGGGGAGAGTAAAGGATTATCATAATGAACACATACATTTTTTATAATTCTTTATCAAGATTCAAGAACATTCATGTACGGTCGGTGCGTAATCAATTATTTAACTTTTACCTACTTATGTTACATTAATCCTAAGTATAGGAAATTTAGAATACTTTAGATTTACACAAAATTGTAGTACTTAGTGTTTATAAGCTATAAGCTTCGAGTTCTTCTAGACGACAACTAAAAAAAAAAACAAAAAAATAAATAAAAAAAACCAGTCAACAAAACGGTAATTGTAAACTATGAAGTATATTGTCAAGACCTTTTTATTGCGGCGGATTGTGTTTCATGTCTGTACTTAAGCACTTTTATATTTGTATATGTTTTTACCGGTTTCTTACTGGATTAATTACTTACCAACTTACCTATATGAGACAGGGCGATTGCGCCGCATCAGGTAAATGACTATCTACTTATGACGGACAAAATTTTGCAGTCTAATAAGATCTTGCATAACAATTTTATATGGTCAGCGCTAAGTACTCAATAAAATTTGTTTGCAAATGAAATTTATTAACCTTGTCGCTTAGAGATCCGGTTACACAACCTATTCAAGATCGGATTGCATTTTTGTCATTATTAAGGAATTTGATATGCATTGTCAAGGTAAAAAAGAACTAATTTTGAAACAAATGTCAATCATACATACCAGTGTTTATTTATAAATAAAAGGATTATAATTACTCCCGTGTGATTAATCATTTTTGGAGACAATCTTATATTCTTTGATTATCAACATGAGTGATAGCTAGGTATATAAAGACCATAAAATGCTCTAATATCCATGCAATAAATAATAAATAATATCAATTTATTTCAGGTTAACATGTACCCGTAATATAAAAACACACATAATTGTACAATTTAAAACAAGGGAAAGAAATCAAATTAAATTATAAATCAAATTAAATCATAAATCAAATTAAATCATAAATCAAATTGAAAAATCAAATGGTTGCCGCACGATGTATTCCTTCAACAAAACTTCAAGCTTATAGAGAATTCGAACCATAGACCCAAGGATCAATGGCTTATCTTACTACCACTCAACCATCATCGTTTCAACACATATCCAATATGTAGGCGTTAAAATAATCAAAATCGAAGCCTTTTCTACTACTAATATTTTACATGTCCAGTTAATTAGCATTTAGTTTGATTGAACCAATTAGCATACAATCAGTGTGCCCTTGATCGTGTTATATGTTCAGAGCACATAGTAAATATCAAAGGACAAGGATCAATAAATAACCTGTGACGGGAACGGACAATACAATGGCAGACGTGAAGGAATTACTCGTAAAATATGTAGAGGTTTACGTCCGTCAACGTCTTTAGTAGGTACCACACGCCCACGGCGACTTGAGCGTTTCATGATCTCTATAAATACAACTTGATCAAAAGGGGTTAGTTAAAACTATATTTTTATATTAATTTGTGCGCATACCCTTTTTTTTTTACCATATATATGTACTTACAATTAGGCCAGTATTTTTCTTATTTATACAAATAAATAAAATTGAAGTGTCTGTTTGTAATATCAAAATAACAGCTTTTTACCAAATGCATATGAAAGTATATACGGTACCTATAACCAAACAACAATTTTTAAAATGTTTGTCTGTCTGTTTGTTCCGGGTAATCTCCGAAACGGCTGGGCCGATTTTGACGGGACTTTCACTGGCAGATAGCTCATTTTACAACGAGTAAATTAGGTTACCATTAAAAAAAAAAAGAATTAGGGTTCCGCGCAAAAACATAAAAACCATGAAATCCAATATCTCTGCGCGGGTGAAACCGCGGGCAGCAGCTAGTATAGTAATATTTCGGTAATTCACATTTAAAATCACCAAATTTGCTAACATTTAACCAGTTAACAGTTGTAACGGTGATATCGTCCTACTTGTGTCGAATGTTGAGCAATGAGATAAAAACAAGTAAAAAATTATACCGTACGTGACGCACGGGGTGCAATACGGATTTTATACGCAACTCAGGTACAGTAAGTAAAAATACTGATAACACAAGTATTCGTGTTCGTTAATTGAAACTATACAAATAAATAAAATTGAAGTGTCTGTGTGTAATATCATAATAACAGCTTTTTACTAAATGCATATGAAAGTATATACGGCAGATTGACTTTTTACTTACAGAAGAAGATAATTAAAAAACTAAGAATTTATCAATTAAAAACAAAATTTAACAAAACCTTATAAATAAAAAACAGCATTAAGGTCGCCTTCTGCAGGTAGGGTGCCCAAAAAGCTGGCGACATTACCTCGCTGAATAGCTAAACTAATACGTTGAAAGTATATACGGTACCGATTACAACACAACCATTTTTAAATCTGTCTGTCTATTTGTTCCGAGTAATCTCAGAAACGGCTGGGCCGATTTTGCCGGACTTTCACTGGCAGATAGCTGATTTTATAAGGAGTAACTTAGGCTACTTTTATTTTAGAAAAATAATTAGAGTTCCGCGCAAAAAACTAAATATATAAAATATCACCGCGCGGGTGAGATCGCGGGCAGCACGCGTATAACGGATACGTGAAGCCGACTTGCCAATTTGGAGTGACTTACCTTTGATAGTTAGTAGGTTAGATCATTGACTAACACTTTGGTACATATAACTAGGCCTTCGTTTATAACTTTATAAGATGTCCTCAGCTTACCTGTAACAAAATAAAAATACATTAATTGCTGTACAGTGTACTTACTCTTACTAAAATTTAATAATTACAAACAAGTACAATGTTAGATTTTATAAGATTTTTGTTAGTGGTAGGACTAACTCTTCTGCGAGTGTCTGTCTGGGTTGTTACCACCGCTTTGGTCGTGAAGTCTGCCGCCAAGCAGTAATGTGCGAGCATTACTGTGTTCCGGTTTAGTGAGCAGAGTAGTCAGTGAAATTACTGGGCTCATGAAACTTAGTACCTTATGTCTCAGGGTAACGAGCGCACTGCAGTGCCGCGAAGGCATTTGTGTTTCAAAGCTCTGAGTGGCACTGCAATTGCTATGGGTGGGCGTTAGCTTACCATCAGACAAACGACCAGCTCGTCTCGTTACCAAATAGCGCAAAAAAAATGATTTTTCATCTGATTTTATTCTCTGCAAATAAAAAGGCTTTTAGAATAGTTAAGTATCTGGAGGTACCTTCACAGACAGTTCTGTTTTTGTTACGCATTTTGTCACGTTACACTACGAGTGTAACAATTCGTACCTACTTTATCATACGCCAGAAGTTGAAGATATAGAGACAATTGATAAGATCAGGTCACAGAACGCGAATGTAAAACGTGAACAGATAAGAGTCATGCAATCTGAACAATGCGGTTGACCGCAGCCTCCTGTAATGCCCCACTCTGTTACAGTCATTGCTCTACTTACTTAAGTAAGCCTAGATTAGAAGATCTAGGTTTCAGTATTTGGCTGCAACATTAAACTAAGTTAACCAAAAAGTAGAACACTTAAAAGACATCCTACAAAAAAACCATTTTAGTCGCCTTTTTAGCTAGACAGCGTCTAAAGATAAACGTCAAAAATGATTAGAAATGTCACAACAGAATTGTGTTAGACAATGGTTAGACACTACTTAAATCAGGATTTGTGTTTGCTCATAGTTAATCGTGCGACTAAGGCATGTTTAGGCGTTAAACCGTCATTAACACAGGTTTAACGTGTGTTTAATTTTTTTGTGGTACGACCCTTTATCTTGAGAATTTAACTCAATGAGCGTGTGCATTAGAAATACAGTGCTACGTTTCTAAACACAAATCATAGGCTTTGATGAAAGAGCAGCCAGTTTGAGGTGTAACTTATGGCTTGACTCCTATCGCATGCCTGGTAACTGATAAGCTATGGCCAAGTCGCTCCCATAATGGCGTCGGATAGCATAGTATACGCCCAGAAAGGTCCGGTTCGTAGTCGACACTCCAAAAAACCTTCCCAGGCCATCGGTTACAGGTTCTGCAAGTGATGTGGCCTGCCGAGTGCCATTTCAACTTGCTAACTTTGAGAGCTATATCGATGACTTTCGTTCTCCTGCGGATCACCTCATTCCGGATTTTATCACGCAAGGAAACCTCAAGCATAGCCGTCTCCATAGCTCGCGCGACTTCAATCATCAGCAGGAAGACGCAGTGGGATGAACTGGCTGGTTTTTCAAAATATTGGCCCTCCAATGCACATCGCAAAGAATAGAACAACCGGATGGAGGGCTTTACCTTGTACCTATATAGAATAGTACAGTCACATGTCATATATATTTCTGCTGGCAGTTTTTTTTATTATTTGTAAATGCAATTTCGTATAAATTCAAGAGATTCGGCCTTTTTTAAACCTTTTGTCGTAACTTGACTCAAGGATATAACACAATAGCATCATAGATTTTTTTTATTTCTATCTTAATCTTCTAACTTCACGCTCATGTTTGAACCTCTCTAACTAAAGAAAAAAATTAAGTGCACTTTTAATTTACGACCAAATAGGTACACTGCGATTACAACAGCACATTACAAAAGTTGTCATTCGTAACGCATGAGGAAATATAGTAAAAAGGTAGGTAGTTGACATTTCCCACGAGTGGCGGGCGGTAAAAACGCGGCGTTTCATATGCGGACCAATTCCACAAATACCATGATCGTGTTGAAAAATTATAACGTAACTAGATTCTGCCCGCGGTATTCACCCGCGTTTCCCTGTGGAAACGCGGGTAATGCACGGTACCTGTGTACCGTGCATTTTCCGGGATAAAAAGTAGCCTATGTTACTCTCCGGTCCATAAAAAATATCTATGCCAAAAATCACGTCCATCCATTGTTCCGTTGCTGCGTGAAAGAAGGACAAACCAACAAACACACTTTCGCATTTATAATATTAGTACCTAAGTATGATTCTAAATACTTATAACGAAATAAAAGATGTAAGGTATCAAACATCAGGCAGTGAAATTACTGGGCATTACCTGACATCTAAGGGTAACGAGCGCGCTGCAGTGCAGCGCAGGCCTTTATGTTTCAGAGTTCTGGGCGACACTGCATTCGTCTCTTTACCCAATAGTATAAAAAAAACCCTGAAATTCACGCTGCTGTTCCTAACCCTGTGACAAAATCCTCTCTTAAACCCTCTCACTTCATCTGGTAACCGGATATGCTTTATTTTTTATAATATCGATTCCATGGCCACTCCACCACGCCAGCAATGCGTCACACGGGCTACTGAACCAGCATTATAATGCTAAACTATAATACAATCTCTCGACCTTGCGAGCGGACGATACAGTGGGTTTTTGTTCGAGCTGAAACGTTGCCTTCAAAGTGGTAGTACAGAAATATATCGGTGTTTTTAAAAGAAAATATTGGAATCGGTACAGAGAAGAAACTAGTAGAAGCGGTGCAACTTTAGAACTGTTGTAGAGCATTTCCTAAACCTGCGTGCCGACCTATTATTACTCTCACATTAAACGTAGCATTCGACTGGTTATCAAGTGCAACTGTACTTAATAGATGGCTGCCGGGGTACGTTGTTAGTTGCTTTGTTAAGGGTTTTTTAATGGATGGTTCATGGTAGCTAGCCAGACGAGTACTAGAACATGCTCAACCCCTTGCCATAGTTGCGATGTTTTCCTTCAAAGAAAGCTAACGCTCATTGTAAGGTTCGAACCACCATCACCCTACGAATCGCGGGGACGTTATTACCGACCTAACATCGATTTCAAAAAGTTCCTTACGAATGCCATGGTTAAACACTGTTTTAGACTTTCACGGTTATTCACTACTTTATACATTGTAACGGGATATTTACCGTGATTATTATAAGCTGGTATTCCCGTGAACATGACGCTTGCAACAGCGTCGACATATCGGCAGCTCATCAGCTTATAATAATCACGGTAAATATCCCGTTACAATGTATAAAGAATGCCTTGGTTGTTTTTAGGATTCCGTGTCTCAAAAGGAAAAAACCCTTATAGGATCACTTCGTTATCTGTCAAGACAGGGAATCAAAATCTAAAGGGTACTTCCCGTTGACTTAGAATCATGAAATTTGGCAAGAAGCTATGTCTTATAGCACAAGTAAAGAGAAAACTCTGATAACCGTAAATTTGTAGATACTTCATAAAATTATTTAGGTGAATGTAGCTAACCTAAGGATTCCCGTGATAGACGAACTATATACCTGCAAGTTTGCACGGAACCCACGGAGCGTAAATGCGACTCGTACTTGACCGGTTTTTTTATATATACAGCTATAGTTAGCTCATAAAAATAATTAAATTAGGGCATCGGCAATGACTAGGCAATCGCCAATAGGCTATAATCTGAAGTGGGGCGTATCCATGGGATATTGATCTACATTTGACAGCACAATAAGTAAAACTAATTGGCCAAACGAAATTGACTGAAAGGTCATCGACAGATATCTAGGTTTAGTTGTCTGTCAGGCGCTCGCTTTCGAATCGAAGTTTTAGTTTCTGTCTGGCTAATAATTTAAAAAAAACTATTTACATCGCTTTAGGTAATTAAAACTGGTAATACAATTTTTCTCTTGCTTTTTTCTGAGAAAGTGCTAATTGAGATTAAATTACAGATCAATTAATTATCTATTTAGCTAAGCTCAAAATCGAAAGGAGAAAATACAGAATCTTTAAGAAATAAAACAGGTAAACTGTTCGAAGGATTCTAACATCTTACTGTTGTCCTAATGAAGTACAATACCGCTCAATTGTAATTAACACATATTGGTCACCCATCCCAGTATTGACCGTTGCGAACGTTGCTTAACATCACCGATCAGTTACGAACGGTGGTTTGAACTACGTTATGAGCACTACGAAGAAATTAACTATAAATCATTTATTTTGTTGTTTTAGTGTAGTCAGTCGCCAAGCAGTAATGTGCAAACATAATTGTGTTCCTACTTAATGAGCAAAGTAGTCAGTGAAATTATTGGGCGTATGAGACCGCCTCAGCCCTCAAGGCAACGAGTGTACTGCAGTGCCGCGCAGGCCTTTCTGTTTCAAAGTTCTGAGTGGTACTGAATAGCCATGGGCTGGCTTTTTGCTTGCATCAGGCAAACGACACGCTCGTCTATAATCACATGGGTAAGAACCAGGGGCCTTATCGGCTAACACCGCTTTGCTCGTGAAGTCTGCCGCCAAGCAGTAGTGTGCAAGCATTACTGTGTTCCGGTTCGATGAGCAGAGTATCCAGTGAAATTACTGGGCTTATGAGACTTAATACCTAATGTCTCAGGGTAACGAGCGCACTGTAGTGCCGCGCAGGCCTTTGTGTTTCAAAGTTCTGGGTGGCACTGCAGTTGTAATGGGCCGGCGTTATGCTTACCATTAGGCAAACGACCAGCTCGTTTCGTAACCATATAACATTAAAAAAAACAATCTCGTGTTCGTTTTCGACTGTAACCCGATTAAGACCAGCGGTCGCTAGGTCTTCGGCTAGAAGGAGCAGTCTAGAATTTTCGCTGGTTATCAGTTTAGAACGAACGTTATTAAGGAAAAAAGCTACTACAAAACGAAAAGAAGCTAATACTCTAGACAACTCCTTCCACACGAAGACTAGTGACCGCTGGTTTTAATCGGTTTGGAATCGAAAACGAACACGAGATTGTTAGCCGGTAAGGCAGCTGTCTGGGGTTAAGAACCTCCTTACAACTAGAAGTCGTTTTAAAACTAGAACAATGGCTCCACCTTTGGTTTCCACATGAATTCAGCAATTCATGAACCGTTTCATGCCCCATGAAGTACGAATACCTGGAGTTCATTGACACGTTAAACCTACAGTAAATCAATCTTAGGCCGATCACAATCGTGATGTAGCGTTTTGTGATCACATCCAGGTCGATCGTTGGAGATTGTTGGGCCTACCACGATGCACTAGAAACCTACTGATATATTTTTTACAAGATTTTATTAAAGTTCTATCCCTGATTGTCTGTTTTTAGGTATTACAAATCCATTTTTTCGAAGACTGCCCTGTCATATTCCCAGCGAGCTGAATTTATTGCCAGACCTTTGGCTCTGTCGACAGTAAAAAGCTTGTTCTAAAAAACATTAAAGTAAAACTATCAACTATGAAAACTATAAATTACCCACATTATATAATCTTATTTAAAATGGACTTCCGCAAAGTAACGCCTGATTCCATCAAATATAAAACTATCATTTTTATATGTCACAGTTTTAAAGAGATACTTTTAGATATTTTTTTTTATTTTTTTTATTTTAGACACGGCAAACAAGGCTTGCCCCAGTCTGTATTCTACTCAGAATTATCAGTTGAGGCAGACAAACGAAAACCTAACCGTGGTGTCGATTCTGGCGTCTCATTCCTAAACCTAATTTTAGTTTCGCTCTCTCTCTTTCCAATACATAAAATGAGAGAGATGGCAGCTGTTTCAAAAGTTTAACTTTAGTTTTAGAGATGTCAAATATCGTCTGTTTTTGACAAATTAGGCGTCACTAAATTCATTGCCTGACACAAGCAAGTGGATTAATCTGACAGATCTAAAATATATTCCACCCCTTTCTTATGCTTTAGAAAGTGACAGAGTGAAACTAAAATTAGGTTTAGGTATGAGGCAGCAGAATTGATTCCAATACTTGAGTAAATTTCAATGTTATATTGGTGACCCCTATCAGCTGATGCGGATGACCTCGCATGCTACAAAAGAGGTTTTAACAAAAAGTTCGCTTCTCATGCTATTCGGCCCGGGGCTGTATCGAGGTTCCTGCGACCTTACTGACTCACGCGTAGCCTCAAGGTAAGGTTTAGCCAGTTGGATGTTTGAGACCGGCAGCGTTCGTTGGGTTCAACGAACTTGCAAGAGCTTTTTAATTTGACATTTTTCACCGTCAAGTGGCCATCTAAAGGGGATTCACAATGTGGCTCCGTGCCGAAGCATTTCATTAATTGCTCTATTTGACAGTTTTCAATAAAAATTCGTAAAAAAGTCAAATAGAGCAGAATCTTTTTTGTTTGTTTTTTGGCTCCACGTTATTTGCGTATTTAGCCAGTGTCAAGTTATATTGAGAGCAGAATAAGTTACCTTTTTTTTTCTTCCTTCATGGCCAGATTCGGTTTGTGTATTTTGCCAATTATAATAATAACATATAATAATAATATCGATAAATTTGTCGAATCGATAAAACTGATAAATTTATCGAATATTGCGTGTACCGAAGTCTGATCATAGTGTATTGTAGTAGCTCTATATTCTCTTTGGATTCGACCAAGCTAATCGATAACTTTTGTCGATTGTATACAGGCTCGATAAAATATATAAAAAATCGATAAACCCAATTTATCGATTTGACCTGTCAATTTTATCGATCGAAAAGATCCGTACTTGCGATGCAGGTCTGTACATTGTCTAATGGATAACAATAATGTTTAATTATTTGCAGGTATAACTTACCGACAATAAAGTCTAATACAGCCGACGGCAACTATTTCGTTATCGATTACCATCTAACAATAGAAATGACAGAGCGGTCTGAAGGTCACAGGGCGTGTATTAGGTTTTACCCACTTTGTACGTCTACCAAAACCATTACTTTAATTAAAAGGAAATTGATGAGAAATTTCAACATTGTTTTTCATGAGAGACTGTGTTTTTCCATAACATTTTCGCTATAGCATCTATAAAAATAAATACAATTGATGTGTCTGTTTGTAATATCAAAATAACAGCTTTTTACTCAATACATATGATATGAAAGTTTAAATACGGTATGACAAAAACACAATTTTTAAAATTTTTGTCTGTCTGTTTGTTTGTTCCAGGTAATCTCCAAAACGGCTAGGCCGATTTTGACGGGACTTTTTACTGGCAGATAGCTGATGTTATAAGGAATGACTTAGGCTACTTTTATTTAAGAAAAAAATTATGGTTACGCGCAAAATACTAGAACCCATGTAATCCAATATATCCGCGCGGGTAAAACGGCAGCAGCTAGTCTATAGTATGAAATGTAGCTATATCATCCATAACAGATAGGTATGTACTACAAAAACTCAAAATGTGATATCCTACCTAACTAAAAATGTACCTATATTTGACTGCAGTGCTTGCAGTGGACAGTCTTCGGGCCTTTTAGAAGCCAGCATCAATTGGTTATATACCTACTTGGAACGGGCACCTAGAGTTAATACATAAGCTCTATCCCGGGCCCTAAATCTATGAATAAAAAATTAGAATTTCGTAGTTCTTGGCCGTGTGGCAAGACGAAACTTTATCATGGAAACGGATAGAGACGAAAGAGAGGAGAAGGATGAAACAGCTAGTTTTTATTTACAAATGAGATGTGGAGTGGTCAAACGCTAGCCAACCTAGAATCAAAAATAAATAACTTAAAGAATAATAGGTACTGCACGTACGCAGGTACTCCAAGTGCGTGTTTTCTGCAAAAACCTTGTTCGATTTTCAACCAATTCAAGCGAGGCGTAGTGATGTGAAAAACAATAGATAACTAATTAGCGTCTTATTATCTTGAAAACGATGAAAGAAAAACGAGTCAAATCTAAGGCGTATTTTTATTTGGTGTTAAGTTTGAATGTCTTCATTCGAGAGTGATTATCCAGGTACAACAACAGAGGTGTTGTCTCCTTACCAAATAAATCCCTACTAATATTATAAATGCGAAAGTGTGTTTGTTGGTTTGTCCTTCTTTCACACAGTAATGGAGCAACGGATCGACGTGATTTTTGGCATAGATATAGTTCACGGAGAGTAACATAGGCTACTTTTTATCCCGGAAAATGCTCGGTTACCGTGGGAACGCGGGTGAAAACCGCGGGCAGAAGCTAGTTCCTTATAAAAGCATGACAAAATCTTGACCAAGTTAAAAAACGCAATTTAGCAGATACAATATAATTTATTGCTCCTACTCAATAAGTTGCGAATTACGTTGAATGCATTTACGAAGCTATTTAGAAGACTAACAATATGAGCGTACTTGACCTGAAACACTTCGTAATAAGTACTCGAATTCAAAGCAGATTGAGGTGAAACACATTCACTCAATCTTTATTTGACCAGTTGTTAATTATGTAAGTATTTATGTAAGTTGCCTCATAGTGATCACTCGAAATAAATTAATAGAGTAATTGAAGAGACGTGCTTAAATTTAAGTTGTCGATTATCAATGTCATCCAGTCAGTTTGGCAATTTAACAATGGTGATCGAGAATTTCTAATTCGGTTTATTTATATGTGTCTTATGCCCATTTTCACCAGTGTCCCCTAAACAATCCCCTAACTACGGATCCCTTAGCGTAAGACGTCACCTAAATTTTCACCGTGCTAAGTGACAGGTTGTTAAGGGACACTTATGTAGGGATACCGTGCATTCTTCGCGACTGTCACCCGAGGGTCGCGAAGAATGCACGGTGAAAATGAAAATGAAAATGAAGTTAAAGGTAGAATTAGATGATGCCTTACGCGAAGGGTTCCGTAGTTAGGGGATTGTTTAGTGCCACTGATGAAAATGGTCATTAGCGTTTGACCGCTATCAGATCTGATTTTTGAAAGTTGTGATAGATAAACAAGACCAAAGCAAACAAGTTTTTAGAAATAAACAGTTATTTTAACAAATGCCAAGTTGAACACAGTCCTCTTTAGAACCAGTCTTGTTTTTCCCATCACTGCTCGGAAGGAAACTCCACGTCTGCAAATAGCTGCGTGGCACAGGTGGTTATTTGGAAGCAATTTGGATAAATTACATGCTAATAGTTTTATAACAACATTAAAATGGGTTTGAAACGATTATTCGCGTAACCGTATTGCACTTGGGTACTGCGTAGTTCAATGTCCTTTGTGCATGATTGTTTTGCTGATTTTGTTCATAACAATAGAAACTAGAATAATATGTCTTTTGTTCTTAACTAAAGAAGTTATGTTAGGTAGGTACCTATATGTATTATGAACCACTATAGTATAAAGTTGTTCAACTGTCTTATAACTTTAAACGAGCAATTCTTGTATATTTCAAAAGACACGACAAGAAGATATTACAAAAGTTATCGAATAGCTAGGTCGAATATAAAGAGACTCTTAAATTAAATTAAAATAAAAGAATTAAATTAATTAAATTAAATTAAAATTTATCAGATTTTTCGATTCGACAAATTTATCGTTTGGACTTCCGTAATTGCGCCGCTGGTACTTGATGTTTCACATAGTTTTTGTGGAAAGGGATTACTAATATACAAAATCTGATTATCTCTGGTACTTTAATCTGTTCAGGCTTTTCGTCATCGTCAGTCGACCGCGGCGACGTTGCGACTTGATAAATATCTATTGTCAATATCTTGTTAGCATCGTGGCGAAACATCATTCAGAACAGCCTAAATTAAAGATTATTGAAAAATAATAAAAATATCGATATATATGATCGATCATCGATCGATGAAAAATAATAAAAAAATATTGAAATAGTTACGCCTTGATTATAGAATAGTTCAGTAGTTATAGTAGTCTAGATTTCTCGACAGCAATAGGGTGCCCTGTATGGAAAATGAGATTAATTACCGTTAAATAAAGAAAAAACCTTCTGCATGCCCCCGCCCTTTTTTGCTATATATAAATTATTTTTACATTACAATTTCTTAAAATGTTATCCAGTTAACAAAAGTATACCTACTTAAAAGGCCTAACTAATGTGACATATACATACACATACAGTCATACATATTATTACATTTATATAAATATTACTAGTGTAAGTTATTGGTAAGGAAAAACCATCTTCGAAAAATTAATAGCAAATAAATAGAAAAAATTCATAGACACCCGAATTAGTGAAAATCAAAACAACGACAGTCTTTTATCCATCCATACTAATATTATAAATGCGAAAGTGTGTTTGTTGGTGTGTCCTTCTTTCACGCAGCAACGAAGCAACGGATCGACGTGATTTTTGGCATAGATATAGTTTATGGTCCGGAGAGTAACATAGGCTACTTTTTATCCCGGAAAAATGCACGGTTCCTGTGGGAACGCGGGTGAAAACCGCGGGCAGAAGCTAGTATAAAATAAATAATATGGAAAAAACGTGACAGTCATTCATTATAGTTTTAAAAAGACTTCAAAACAGTATTTCTATTCACGTGTTGCATAAAAACTGTGCCTTTCTACAATCATATTGCCCCGCAGATGTCGCTCCACGGCCGAGTGCACACGCTCAAGCTGACATCTGTTTCCGTCATATGCCTCCGAGCATTGTGCACTGGGCTTTATAACTTGGATTGAGCATTAGTTCGGTTAACGGGACTAACAACCGAACTACTGTTACTAAAGGGATTTTCGTATGTTAATATGACACTTTACATATTTCATATGATATATTATATACTTCACTTTTTTGTCGGCTCTGTAGCTAAGTTGGTAGTAACCCTGCCTGCAAAGCGAGGGGTCCCGGGTTCGATTCCCGGCCGGGGCAGATTTTGTGTAAGCATAAAGTTTGTTCTCGATTCTTGGATGTTTGTGATGTGTCTGTGTGTGTGTCCATGCCACCTGCGACACAGGGAATCCTAGTGCAAGGGTAATGAGGGTAAGCGTTTATTTATTACTAGATTTACCTACTAGAACGCTTTTCTGCGAGTCATATTGAAAGTGCCTTCGCATGCAAGCTTTTCAGAGATTTTTTTTATTTAAATATCAAGATATTCTGACATTCAGTTTTTAAGAGTTGAGTTTAACTTTCCTTTCCATTTTTTCCTAAGATTCCGTAAAACCACCGAACTGATCTAACAGCGAAGCTACACTCAATCATTATAGAATTACCTTGATAATGATAAATATAAAAAACAATATCTTATCTAAAACTGGTTAGCGGCAAACCAAGTTAACATTTAACAACACAAATGTCAGCAAAATAACAACGCTAAATCATACAAAGATCACACAAATATCAGAGTCTAATCGGCACACCTGACCAGCGACCATACACAGTGACTAGAGATCTCTGACATCATACAAATGAATCAAGAGACCGTGGATGGAAACCGGAATGGATCAAACGCAGTCACTAATTCGATGATATCATCTAAAAACCAGTATCGAATGGGACAAGCCGAGCGGATCGAGGAAGGCTTTACTGCCCACGCATCGAGACGTTGGATTTGATTGGACTAATATATTTTTATAACATAACATCTCTTTGCAATCCCAAGCCTTTGCGTGAGTCAAGTTCGTCTCTCCACCTTTGTCTACGTCGTCCACGCTGCTGTTGGAAGCTATCAGTGGTAGCTACCAGCTTTTATCCACCGCTCAACTGAAATACGACAGATGTCCGGCCCAGTCCCATTTGGCAGCTTTTTGGGTTATACATCTGAGCGCAGGACTGGACTACGGACCTTGCGACAGCAACCTAGAGCGACGGTACTGTAAGTCTGGGTCATGTCAGACGTCAGAATCTGGCCACATGTTCCGACATGGTCTGACAACTTTGTCAAAACCACGACGAACCGTTGGATGCTGGAGGCGAGTAGCAGATCCAGATGGCGTACGGGGAGAGGCCTATGTTTAGCAGTGGACGTCTTGCTGATGATGAGTGCATGGCCACTAAAACCATTTGGTAACGTAAAAGCAATAAAGATAGTTCGAAAAGTTATCTTGAATACTTCTCCCATTACATGCAAGAAGATCTTGTATTAGTACAGAACTTGAACAGTACAAAATATTGCATTTCTTTTGAGTAAAATAACTATAGAGACTTTAAAGGTGAAACCTAAACAACAAGGACGTAACCCTGAAAAAACATGAAGGTAAACATTGTTTCATTACCAGAGTACACAGTGTATAAGTATCCCGTATGCGTATGGTATAGTGGACATTTTGTATAGCTAATAGCTTCCGAGCATGTGGTGGTACGAGAGGATTCTCAAACTTTGGTACGCGTTACACTTGACTTACTTGACTGACTTGGAACTCTTGGCAGACTGGCTAGTCCAAGTAAGGCAATACGCATTTTTTGCGGTAACTGAGGCCAATGGAATAAATAAAGTATAACTCCCAATGGTCACAAATAATATTATAATTTGTATTTTTGACAACCATAGTAAGATAAGGTATTTTACAATTCTCGCCTAGCTAGCTGCTTGTCTCAAGTTAAATTACCACCTATTTTTTCGTGTAGTCTCCCACCAAGTAGTGTGTTACCCTATATTCCGGTTTGAAGAGCAAAGTCAGTGAAATTACTGGGCTTATACACATTATATAATTTCTCTTAAAACATGTCTCAGAATAGCGAGCAAAGCAGTGCCACGCAGGCCTTTGTGTTTCAAAGTTATGAGTGGCACAATTGTTATTGGCCAGCGTTATACTTATCAGGAAAACGACTCCGCTCGTACGAACAAAATCAGAATTAACGGGACATTTACCATGTATATTATTTGTATTGAGTCCGCGATATTTCGGCGCTGTTGCAAGCGCCATGATCACGAGAGAACCCGCTCGTGTCGTTATCCAAAAATATGAAAAAAACTGTCACTAAGCACTTCAAGTATTGACCTCGACTCTCGACACACACTCGATATTACAAGAGCCTAACATAGTCTAACTCCTTGGTAGGAAAGCTTTAAGGGTTGAGGTCCCCTGGTGTATGGTACAGTATGATGTATATAAATAATGAAAGCTAATGGAAAATCGATGAAGGCCATATCGAGGTGTCGTATTGTTTGATCGATGTCAGCTCAAATACCGTTAGGCGGGTCACACGGTGTGACGTAGGAGCTCATCATGCGTCAATGGGACGTTAGCGTCGCACTGATTCGTTTGCACAATAAACTATTGTCTATAGATTGAATTATATGTAATTCGTTTAAGCAATTGACGTTTTCTTTTCTACCTTTACCCTAATCCTATGCTGGACTGGATATAGTAGATACATAAATATATGAACCTACTCTTTTTAGCAGATTCTAGGTATTTAATTTTGTTGTGCGTAACTATACACGTTCATCGGACGTTATAAGAGTCAAAATACTAGAAACGATATGAGGTAAACTGACTAGATACACAAACTGACGTATTATGAATGTGACCAATAAAGGAAAGCAACGAAATAGCGAAAGTAACGAATGACGTCCTATACCGTTTAAATTACCCTCAGTAAACCTTTGAACTCCTATTTCACATTTGAATATGCACCACCGTGCTTAAGATTGGCAGAATGCCATTTAGACTTGCGTTTGACCACTATCTTACCTTTTGATAAGCAAAGATGTGGTCAGCGATAAAGCACGCTTACCAAAAGATACATTTTCAGCCATATAGCTTGAAGAAACTCAGGTTATAGCGACCGGAACGCATACCATCACTTCATTTTCCTAAAATGAAGAAAAGCCTTTATGTGACACTCACAAAATAGAACATATTCAAATAACAAAATAAATTGTAAGAATACACGATAAAGCCGATCCAACAGCAACAGAACAGCCTCCGAAGAGATTGTTGGAATGAGCTAACAATAGAATATAAGTGAGAATAGGCCTTCTGATTAGTTCTACCTCTCGGACATAGTTTCACAGCCTGCTCTAGTACTGAAGGCTGACTCCACTCTACTTCCCTGGCTAATAAGTTTCAGCCACACGACATAGAATTACGAACATTGGACAGAGTCGGCAAGTAGACTGCAGACAGATTTCACGGCAGTCGACCATGTAGGGAGGCGGTGAAACCGAGTCCGACGCACGCGACCGGGCCTTCCCTGCTGCAGGGCTGCCCCTAAATTCTGGCTACTAACTATTTGTGAATTATAAATAAGGGTAGAATTAAAATATAAGTGCAGCCGATAAAGTGGCTGAATGCTCACAACTCAGTCTATCCAAAAAGATTGTTTATCGAATAGCAACGCATCCAATGATATCTTTTTTAATTAACAAATACTTAGGTGTTGAAAATGGTAATCTTCGTCTTGAAATAAAATGCAATAGTTTGTCTCAATCAGTGGCTCAATCATGTCATGCCAAAGGCTCACGATGCCAAAGGGATTTGGCAAATGATCTGTTGAGAATCTAAACCACCCTTGACCGCATCGCCACTGAGATGTACACATATAGTAGTCAAACGCTCAGGGCCGGATTATCTATAAGGCAAAGTAGGCAACTACCTAAGGGCCCAGCATCGAATCGGCCCCGCACCCCGGGAAAAAAATAAAAATGTTTCTTCGATTGAAAATTAAATTTAAAGATTTGTATGTAACAAACCCTCAATGACAATGTTATTAATATTGCATTGTTTTTTTATATTATATCGTCATATTTCAGTACATATTTCAAATTATTATAGCATAATATTGCTATGGTATAAATGGGGGCCCGAAACGTGCATTACCTCGGGGCCCCGACATGGTTAATCCGGCCCTGCAAACGCTGAACAACTTTTCTGTCTGAAGACACAGCTCCCGCCAGAAACGGTACCAAAATTGTGGCCACGAATATATATCCGTAGATATATATTATCACACTTTTTTTTTATTGGCTAAATGCCTTTATTAATTAGCTAATACATAAATAAACACTACATCTAACCTAGCTAGCTACAAAAACAGTTGGATAATCTACAAGCCCTAGTAGGCCTATAGATAATCCAAATGTTCTAGCCCACTACCAGTAGGAAGCGTACCCAGCATGCTGGCGGCATTGCCACGTTGAACCGCAATGCTGATCCGTTGAGCCAAATAGTTACCAGCATTTTGGTTACGGTTACATTATTACACTGAAATTTAACTGATTTCAGGCCGAGTGGCAATCCTAAACTCAGACTAACATTGTACTGTACAGCAACACGCACGCACCGCCAGTACACGAGCACCAATTTAGCAGTTAGTTATGCAATGCAATAATTTGGAGTTATGGGTGCGTTATCGATGCAAAGTGATCTATTCGTAAAGAATAAACTGGAACAGGCAAATAGCACCGAAACATACATTTTATTATAGATAGTTTATCGTTGCAACACTATCTCGTAGTACCTGATGTGACGATGTGGCTAAAGTAAGTAAAGGTCCTTGGACCTTAAATGCATGCTGCGTCGGGACCCTTATCATGGCATCACGCAACATTGAGTTTTTTTTTAGTTATATATTTGTCTGTTCCATAATTTTTTTATTTTTTGTATGTTTAAAACTGTAATGTTGTGTGATGTCCTGAAATAAATGTATTTTCTTTCTTTCTAAAGTAACAAGAATATGACTCTCAAATTTGGGTGTTGAAGCGCATTGAACACGTTGAGCCTGCAGGTGAAAGATCAAGCCAGGCAACTACTAAAAATGTCCAACCCTAAGGGGCACCTTAGACGCTCAAGCAAACGTACGTTTGCTTGTCAGAATAACAACGCTTTTGCGTCAAGCGCGGATTTCATGATACTCGAAATGCGCGTTTGACGCAAAAGCGTTGTTATTCTGACAAGCAAACGTACGTTTGCTTGAGCGTCTGAGGTGCCCCTAGGGTTCCATCATGACGTTTACCTTCATCACATGCTCTAGCTCGTTGTTCAGGTTAAGCACGCTACTGCTATCACCAAGTCGACTGCCAAGCGCGGTGTCATTAGCCTTAGCCCTTGGTGAAGCGCCAATACACAGATTAATTTTTATGTATTTTTGAGAATAAAACGTTGCTATGGAAAACACTTGATGTATCATTTGCAGACGCCCGCTCTCATTGATATTTTTCGGGTTCCACCGAATTCTTAAGAGATGGCGTTAGCAGTTACGATTAGTGAAAGTGGAGATATACTTGTGTTTTCCGTAGGAAATAGTTTTTTTCAGCATTAACAATATGCAAGTGCACACGGTATTGGCTATTTACACGCCTTACCAGCCCTTATTACGCTCCCACTGCTGGGATATCAATCATAGAGGTACCCAGTAAAACCCCGACAATTCTAATCGTAAAGACCCAATCCGTGACCGAAAGACATTGCGTAGAGTTCTGCGGAAACGATTCGCTAAACCCCACCGGTTTCTTACAAGTAGGTACGTTCGGGTCTATTGCAATGTAGTAATTACACTTCAATCGATTATTTGACTACTATCTAGGTATTTTTGAACCGTGTCCGTGGTTTGTTAAACACGAGTCGTTTTAAATTTGATACCTTAATTAAGTATAAAATATGAAGAAGAAGTACATACGCTTAGACAGGGCTCTGAATCTTAGCCTAAGTTACACTAAACTTTAGTCTTCATGCATGAATTATTCCAATTTAGCCCCGTGTTCTGTTCTGTTTTCTTAGGCGGACAAATAGGAATAAAAAGTTCGAGCTGTCCCCATACTAAATACTAGTTGTGCCCCGCGGCTTCGCCCACGTAGCGTAAGTTACTCCTTGTAACTTCAAAATATACCTCGATCTTTGTTAAATAGTCAGTCAGCAGCAAATAATCGAGCAGTAAATCACATTAAAAGTTTTCCAGCAGTAAAAAGTGTTTTTTTTTAAAAAGGACCCACGGAGCGCCTTCCTTACAGAGCGCGGTGCGGTGAACTCAGTACTTTATGTTCCAAAGTCCTGAGTTCTGCAATGGTAACAGATTTGCTCGTCTCGTTACGTCATAATATACTTAGTATAAAAAAGCGGCACTTGAGGGTTTGTAAACGACGCATTACGTACAAAATAGTAAACTACTTGTGAAAACCCTCATAGTAATAAAAGATATTACTATCTAATATTAACAGTACATATCTATAGGTATCGCAGATGGATTTGCCAAGATCGAGATAGCGAATTATCTAAACTTGACACACCTATCATTGCGTGTCGTAATCACGTTCTTTTCAGGTGTTGTATCAATGTTTCTACTTTCCGTTCAATTGTTAAAGTTAAATACTCAAAAAGTGTCCCTGTAATTTCATTATGGTGGCACCAGGACAGTACAGTAGTGATTTGTTATAGTTATAACTTTGACACACGGCAAAAGTAGTACAATGTGATACTCAAATGTAACAACTGTGGGTGATGCTTGCTGCCACTGCTGGGATACCGGCCTTCTCTCAGAGAGAGAGAGGTATGGGACATAATCCACCACGCAGGCCCAGTGCGGCTTGGTGGATGACACATGTCCTCGAATGTTGTGGTTCTTGAACATGCCGGTTTCCTCACGATGTTTTCCTTTGCCGTTTTAGAGCGAGTGTGAATAATCCACACATATAACCCAACTTTCGCCTTACAAAATGAATCCTAGGTTCATAGTTACGTGCCGGGTCGCGGAGAAATCCTAGAGGAATCATCCCGTGGTCCGACCTCTTTTGCGACGCAAGCCATGCTTGAGGAGTTTTTTAGTGGGTAGTCTGCCGGCTTTTCCGGCAGGAGCCCCAAACTACCCCGTACTCCCCCTACAAGCACGTGGTATTGGTGCGCAAACTCATTTTTCTCCTCAAGTAAATAAAAAAAAAGTTTCATAGTTACTTACCCAAAGTTCAGCGTTATAGTTATTTCTCTAACCTACAGATATTGCACGAATGCGATGTGGTATATTATTCACGGTCGATAAAGTCTATGTCAAGGGTGCATTCGCTGCCCAACTAGGTATCTCATTGCGAAATGACTTCATATCAACCCATCATTCACAACCAATTGTCCTAAAATTAACCAACCAAGTGCTGCCATCTAGAACTTTGTTTATTCAAATTTTATGCAAACAACACTCTTCGTGAGTAATTATTCTATCGTTGCGGCAAAAGTATGCAATATTTATCACCAGAATCGTATAATTAGCATAATTGTCATATGCACGATTAAACCAGTTACAGTAGGTACAACTTTCATAAGTTACATTAGTCAGAGATTGTTAATTTCAAATGTGATATGAATCAAATGGATCATCTTGTCAATCCATACTATCCATCCATACTATCCATATCCATCCATACTTCCATACTAATATTATAAATGCGAAAGTGTGTTTGTTGGTTTGTTGATTTGTTGGTTTGTTGGTTTGTCCTTCTTTCACGCAGTAACGAAGCAACGGACCGACGTGTTTTTTGTCATAGATATAGTTTATGGACCGAAGAGTAACATAGGCTACTTTTTATCCTGGAAAAATGCACGGCTCCTCGGAACGCGGGTGAAAACCGCGAGCAGAAGTTAGTGTGACATAAAATTGACATTGACAGAGTTTAAAAAGTTAAGTTAAGTTTAGTTAAGTTTTTTTAAAGTTTTATAATGTTGACAAGTTGATTTAATTTGACAGATGGGTTTGACGGTTCCTGTGGGAACGCGGGTGAAAACAGCAGGCAGAAGCTAGTAACAAATATAAATGTGATATATATATGACCGACTGGGAATTAGAAAATACTCACTTAAATGAGACATAATGGGAAGGAGCAGTTACATAATATCACAAGCAATTTTCAAATAAACAACATTGATAACAGACTACTGCACCAGCATCACTCATAAACCTACAATTTTGTTTACTCCCCAACTGCACAAAAAATATTTTCATAAAATGAATCTGACGCCTACCACTCCGGTATTCCATCGACAATTTATTATGCTAATCTGTGCAGCGAAGATATTTTAATCTGCATAGATATTCGAGTTTTCAATTCCGTCATCACGCAATCTCCGGATGGCCAGACACGATGGTGCCGCTGGAATTTTATGGAGTCACGATTCCTGATAATTATGTGCATAGTGTCGTTAGCTGTGTCCACCAGACGATACAGTGAGGTATGCTGGTATGCTGGAGGGCAACGGATATGGCTGGCAAATCTCATCCATGGCTTAGCAAGTCTGACTTGTATTGTATATGATCGGAATTAATGGTTTGAGCGAAAGGAGATCGATTCAGCAGTTCCGACACTGCTGAGTCGATCTCCTTTCGTGAGACACAAATGAGACTCAAAGATATCAGTGTCCTTATGAGGCATAAAGTTACGAGAAGGGGCTAAGTTAAAACAAAAATTAAATTTCTAATCTATGAATACTCTTATAAATGACTAGCGTCTGCCCGCGGTTTTCACCCGCGTTCCCACAAGCACCGTGCATTTTTCCGGGATAAAAAGTAGCTTATGTTACTCTCCGGTCCATAAACTATATCTATGCCAAAAATCACGTCGATCCGTTGCTCCGTTGCAGCGTGAAAGAAGGACAAACCAACAAATCAACAAACACACTTTGGCATTTATAATATTAGTAGGATAGTGGGATTGTGATATATACGAGTAGTTTATCCAGCACGGACTGCCCACGAACATAGATTATGGAATGTGTGCCTATATTATGATCACTTGCCATAATCTGTAGTTTATATCGATCGTTGATTCTGAGGGGTGTTGATAACAGTCTATCGATTTTGATAAAATTACAATGATCAAGTATTGACTGGCCTGCCGTGCTAACATGCGCGCCGTGACAAATTTTTGTCGATGCTTATATCGTGCATTTATCTCATATTCGCACGAGAAAGAGCGAGACAAAACAGTAGACAAAACTTTGTCGTGGTGCGCATGTTAGCCTGGCTGGTTGTTAACGTAAATATAATTATATGGTCTGGTTGTGATGTGGATTGTGAACCAATACACAAGTTATAAATTTTGAAAAAGGGCAGAAAACAACTTTCATTGTCTAATTTTCGCAGTCTATCATCAGACTGATCAAATTTAAATAGGGTCAGTTTGGGACCTAGATCTTTCAGATGAAACAATAATCATATCGGCCCATTGAAATATAGAGATCAACTCAACCAGTTAATTTTGTAACCAACCACTATAGGCACTTGAGAGCTAGTCTTAGGCTAAGATTCAGAGACGATTCTAAGCGTAGACTTTGGCTTTCAAATGTCAAAACTGTATAGAATTTTGACGTATGGAAGCGTGAGTCCACGCTTAGATTCGTCTCTGAATCTCAGCCTTAGACTAGAACTAGCCTTTTCACCCCCTTCGACTATAGATCAAATGAGATATTGCGCTGGCATTGCCGCGGCAATGCCAACTAAAACACACATTCTACAACACGTTCTATGATAGAGACACAAATTAAAATTGCTAATGGTTGAATTTGGCAAAGACTTTCGCAATCCTGTCATTAAATCCGTCCTTAAAACCCAACTCGTTAAGCCACGAATATGGTTCATCTAGTTTGGATTTAAAACTAAATTATCATTAAAACTCCAGTGCACTCGTTCGCAGAGTTGAAACCAAGGCCGCGGCCTCAATCTTTGTTTGGTGCACACTCTCACTTCGTGTCGACGCGCTGATGACGAATAGGGGTAACTCTGAACTGAGGATTTTTGTACTCTGTCATTGTTAATTATATAAAAGAAACTTTGTGTATGTTCCAGTCGCTGCACATAAGAACCAGTGCTGTTCTAAGTACGTGTGTGCTGCGTGTTTAATACCTTTAACTATGTCAACAATAAAAATATGGCGAGAAAGTAGATAGTTAAAAACTTATCCATCAAGAATAAATTAATGTATTCTATACAAATAAATAAAATTGAAGTACATATCTGTTTGTAATATCAAAATAACAGCTTTTTACCAAATGCATATGAAAGTATACAATACGATACCTATAACAAAACAACCATATTTAAAATTTTTGTCTGTTTGTGTGTTTGTTCCAGATAATCTCCGAAACGGCTAGACAGATTTTGACGGGACTTTCACTGGCAGATAGCTGATATTACAAGGAGTAACTTAGTCTACTTTTATTTTAGAAAAAGAATTAGGGTTCCGCGCAAAAAAATAAAAACCATAAAATCCAATATCTCCACGTGGGAGAAACCGCAGGCAGCAGCTAGTACATACGTATATAAAATATGATTTGTGCCATTTATAAGCAGAACAATTACTTTCATTTCAGTTTAAAATATTTAATACCATAACTATTATATTAGAGAAGCAAAACGAAATCAGCATAAAAAGCGCATAAATTCGGCACAGCTCTCCATACAAAAGTCTAAAACACGAGTTACATCAATTCATCTGCCAACCGCCAGTCAAGCCGACATGAGTCATACGGAAAGTTTGGATTCAAGACACGAAACAAACCGCAACTGGTCTTTGAAATAATATTAATATTCTAAACACAACACTGATGTCTGAGTACTGGGTGTGATGGACACAACCCGAAAATGGAGTGAAGGAAAATGCATTTGATTTCCAAGAAACATAAATAGTTGAATCACTTAAATAAGCATAAAGGAAAACCTATGCAGTATAAGCATGGTACCAAAAAATGCTAGATATACTCTCTCTCAGCTATGCCTTCAAATTGACGGCTCCGTAGCTAAGTTGGTAGTAACCCTGCCTGCAAAGCGAGGTGTCCCGGGTTCGATTCCCGGCCGGGGCAGATTTTGTGTAAGCATAAAGTTTGTTCTCGGGTCTTGGATGTTTGTGACGTGTATCTGTGTGTGTCGATGCCACCTGCGTCACAAGGAATCCTAGTGCGGGGTATGAGTGTAAGCGTTTATTGAAAATCTGTTTTCAAGGATATTGTACACACAGCTGTGGTTTAAGGACCTTGGTCCCAAAACAACAATAGTTGCGCTTTTTTTACTATACAACTATTTCCCAGTTGCCGGAATCGAGCCCGCAACACTCCAACAGAGATTAAGTCCATCGACCTATCAATTACACTAGGAGGCTTATCAAGATAATCTATTTTGTGACAATATAGTGTATTTATACTGTTGGATAAGGACAACGAGACGAGCTGGTCATTTGCGTGGTGGTAAGCCCAATGCCAGCATATAGCAATTAAAGTGCCACTCAGAATTTTAAAACACAAAGGTCTGCGCGGCACTGCAGTGCGCTCGTTACCCTGAGACATTAGGTATTAAGTCTCATAAGCCCAGTAATTTCTGGATACTCTGCTCATCAAACCGGAACACAGTAATGCTTGCACACTACTGCTTGGCGGCAGACTTCACTCACAAAGCGGTGGTAACAGCCCAGACGGACACTCGCAGAAGAGTTAGTCCTCCCACTGACAAATAGTCTCATAAGTCTCATAAGCCAGTAATTTCACTGACTCTGCTCAAACAGGAACACAGTAAGGCTTGCACTTGAGCAAAGCGGTGGTACCCACCCAGATGGATACTCGTATGTAGAAGAATATTACAATATCTTTAAAATGATATTAAACAAGGCTGTGTATGTACAGTCCAGGAAATAGTAGGCGAACTACAACTAAACATCCTGTGCAAAACTGTTTCCATAAATTAACATAGTACAGCGACTCGTTTGTTTGTAAATAAACGGTGACAAAATTCCTTCCATCAATACAATACTAATTTGCAACTCATTGTTCAACTATAGAGTATTTAATTGCAGTAATTTACAGATAATACCCGGACAGTCCACCAAGTCATTCAAAGTTAATGCAAATGCAATAGCCATTGTTGTTTTTTTTAGTCTTTGGAGTCATGAGACCACCCGTTAATTCAAAATGGCCTCAATAAAAATATACGACATGAACCATATTGGCCCATAGACAACAAAAAAAGTCGACAAAAAATACTTAGAGAGGCGCGACACTCTGGCTCCTCGCTTGAATCACAAAAGAGAGAGTATTTTGTGCTTTGATGTTATTATTGTGGACGCCATTTTTTGAAAAGAGGCGTCATAATAACTTTTATAATTATCTTTAGGGATCGAATAGATGTAATAGGGCAGCAAATTCTATTTCAGAACGTGAAACTTGAATGCATTTTTTTACATACCCTGCGTTTGACCACATGAAACTGAAAATTAAAAAAAAACCGAGTAGGTAGCACTTCTAAGAGCTATATAAAAGTTACTCTAATAGGCATGACAGATAACAGATAAACAGATAAACATTTTATTTATAATTGTCCATTATACGTCAATAATAATAAACATCGCAATTAATAAAATAAATAACTACCAGTTATTTTGTTATAACTAAAAATTCGTCAAACGTATAAAACGTCCTCTCGATGAGCCAGTTTTAAAGTTTTATTTTAAAACTGTTGAAGCTTGATGAATTTATGACATCCTCCGGCAAGCGGTTATACACTGTCGGCCCCATCACATGCGTCAGCTTCTCAGACCGCACTAGTCTCCTGGACACTCCTGCGAGTTTGTGTGCACCACGGGTATTGTAAGTGTGCTTGTCCTCTCGCCTTACAAAAGTTTCCAGGTTTTGTCTTACATAGACCGCCACTTGAAACACCACAAGCGAAGGTAGCGTGAGTATCCCGAGTGACTTAAAATATGGTTTAGCTGACGTAGTGCGTGACACTCTGGCTATGGCCCTTATGGCCCTTTTCTGCATTCTGAAGACGCGCTGTCTATCTGCAGCGCGTCCCCAGAGCTCGGCGCCGTATTGCAGGACAGAGTGCACGGTCGCAAAATAGCAAGCGCGGACTACATCAGCGTCTACCACTCGCGAAAGTCTACTCAAGGCATAACAGGCGCTACCCAGCTTAGCACAAAGCTTGTCTATGTGCGCGGTCCACGTAAGACCACTATCAATCTCAAAACCTAGAAACATAGTCGAGTCTACCTGCTCCACAAACTCCCCTTCTATAGAAACCCGCAGGTTTCCCAGTGACCGTCCAGAAATAGAGAACTGTACAAAATGGGTCTTCTTTAAGTTAAGGACGAGGCCATTTTGTCTGAACCATTGTGCAAGTTCGCCTGCTGTTTTATTGAATCGCTCTTCGAGTTCAATTTGAGTGTGCGCCGTGACTATCGCTGCGACATCGTCAGCGTACATATATATATCTCCGGATGCAATGAAGCCAGGCAAATCGTTAAGTAATAAGGAAAAGAGAATGTTGGAAACCGACGATCCCTGTGCCACTCCCATCGCAGTAGCCAGAGGATCTGATCTGGTCTGCCCGCCGTCACCAACCACCACCTGTGATCTGTTCCGCAACAGGTCTGTTAATAATGCATGAGCAGGTCCGCTTATGCCATAGTGCTTGAGCTTGAGAGCGAGTACGCCGTGATCGGCAACGTCGAACGCTTTCGACAAGTCGCAGCATAACACTGCGACTCGCTGCTTTCGTTCACACGCTTCTAAAACTCGCTTAACAACTTCGCGCGTGAGGCAGGTAGTGGAGCGGCCCGCTCGATATGCATACTGCCGCTCAGACAGTGCTCCCGTATTGTATAGGTAGTCGGTGAGACGAGCACTGAGTCTGTTCTCGAAAATCTTGGCTACCGCAGGAATTATCGAGACAGGTCTATATCCGTCAATATTTTCACGTTTTCCCTTCCCCTTAAACAAAGGTGAGATTTTACTCAGCTTCATCGCGACCGGATAAACTCCAGCCTGGATGCAGCGATTGAATAAAACAGCCAAGCATGGTGCTAAAGTAGTTAAAGCTACATTTATAGTCTCCATTGATATGTCGTAAATATCTTTAGTAGGTTTCTTCGGTATGCGCGATGCCACGATGCGGTAGACTTCATCGGCTGTAAATCTAGTGAGTCTCAAGCTACGGTCAGCGCAGGGACGCGCGGCGGTGAGCGCAGCGTTTACCTGCTGTAGGTCGGCAGGCGGCGCACCGCATGCAGCAGCGGCTCCCACAAATCTAGAGTTCATGGCATCTGCCGCCGCTTTTTTCGACTCGTATCTCTTACCCAAGGCATCTTTCGTGACGTCAGTGAAGCTTACAGATGACCGCTTATGGGTACCTCTTTCCGTATTAACCACTCGCCACAAAGTCTTGCTTTTATTAGCGCTATTATTTATTAATTTCGAGTAAAAACTGGTTTTGTTCATTTTTATAGTTTTGTCATACTGTACGTTCAGATCTTCAATAAGTGCTATTAATTGATCATTATGTGGGAATTTTTGCGCCAGTTCAGCACATTCAAACAACAATGTTTTACACTTAGTTACGTCATCGGTAATCCAGGTGTGTCTCCTGACGTTTATACGCTTCAGAGGGAAACATATATGAAACTTACTAGTAAGTATGTTTATTAACGCAGTAGCTAAGCCTTCTACTGAATTTTGATGTGTTGTAAAAATATTCTCCCAGTCAACGCTTATCACGGCTGACATAAAACTTAAACGACTCACCCCGGAAAAGTGCCTGACCATGCAGGTTTGCTGCGGCGGCTGCTGCTGTTGGCAACTGACCGCCGCGCGCACCGCTCGGTGGTCACTGAGGTGGGTATCAACAGGAGTCGTAACAACCGACCCTTGTCGTCTGTTGCTGTACACGTGGTCCAGACAGGTGGAAGATAAGGTACTTACTCGGGTCGGAAAATTGACGATGTTGTTAAAGTTATAGGCCGATAGTACATCACTCAGCTGTTTCTGCTCGGAGCACTTGTCATTCAACCAATTAATATTAAAATCGCCTATTATTATAAAATCCCTGTTACTTTCACTAGCTCGTTCGAGAAGACGTTCAAAGTGCCCTAAGAAGTTCGATGAACTAATTAAATTAGTTCTATAAATACATAGCACTATAATATTAAAATCTAGTAGTTCAATCGCGGAGATTTCACAATATTGTTCCGTCGACAGCTGTACGTAATCAACACACTCAACTGCCCTAACACCGTTTTTAATAAATATACAGGAACCACCGTGAGCGAACGTTTGTCTGCAGAAGCTAGAAGCTAACGTATATCCGTCTATGTTAACGCATTTGAGGTTATTATAACTTAACCAATGTTCGGTTATTCCGATTACATCACACTGTAGCTCCTTTTGTAACAGTACTTCGAGCCGTTGTGTCTTTTTGTCTAAGGACGCTATGTTTTGTTGGCAAATAACAACAGTCCTATCCGTGATGCAGTGCAGCGGCGCCGTTTGCGGCCGCCGGACTTTCGGTTCGTTGTTGTTCGGACTGGCTGCCCCGCTGTGAGCGGGGCCGCCTGGGAAACCACTCGGCGAACCTGACGCGCGGCGGCCACGCAGCGGGGTCGCACACTCGACTTACAAGGTTCTCCGGTATTCCAATCACAAAACATGCATGTCGATCTGTGTGAATATTTCGTTTCTCAATAGTGTATTTGTCGGATGATTCAATTTTATTCAAAAAATTCCGTATGTTTTCTGTCGAAGTCTCTGGTCGAAGTGACCAAGCTTGAATAAACTTAAAACGCTCAATGGTTTGCAACTCTTTATCTTCTTTCCCGGTTCCTACTATTACTGGTCGTGACTTTTTTAGTTTTTTATTACGTACAGTTGTCCATTTATCGTCGGAGATATTCAAGGGTTGTGCATCTTTATGTACACCGCCCTGTAACGATGTTCGATTGTCCAAGATCGTTTTTGAGACTTTCCTGTTACTATCGCTTGTCGCATTTTCATTTATCCGAATTGTAGGTACGGTGTCAATTTTTACATTTGTCGGATCAGCTGATCTAATTCCGTTCGCATGCGCACAGTCACGTTGAGTGCTATTAACAGCGCTGCCAGCGCTGCGTTTCTTCGTCCCGTTTGCTACAGCACTTATAGCAGTAGCGGCATTGATATGTGCTAAGCGCTTAGAGCGCTGCATAGTCAAGGTTGCGTCAGGAAAAATACCAATTGACTTGCGGGTAGTTGTAGATTTTTTTTCTTCCTGCGTATTATGGTGGCTTGATTCTTCAATCACCTTTGTAAGTTTTGCAATTGCGTCATTTTGCGTATTTGATTGGCACTCCAAATCACTCACTTTGCTCACAAGTGTGACAATGGTCTTTTGTAACTCGCGAATTACTATTTCAAGCGTTTTTACAGACATTTTGTCCGTATTTATTAATTTTAATGCGGAGGCGTTCCGATCGTGACCGCACACACACAGATTCACATAGAGATACATGTGTCGGGGTTATGTCTGGTTATTATATAGACATTATTTTTAGACACTAACATTTTTTGTTTAATTGCAATCATGCTACAATGGTTAAAAAAATTTAATTAAATAACAATAAATACTAAATCAAATTAATTTAATTAATAATTAAATTTAAAAATTTAAAATCGAAGAGAAAAAATGGCCGAAAAGAACACGCCTTCCCTGAGCAACGTGGACGTAACAGCAGGCCAAAGCTAGTTATAAATTTAACAGCCTATATTGCCCGCTATGCTCAATAAAATAGAAGGCAGAAAGCGTGTTGTTGCTAGCCCACATTCGGCTAATGCCTCGGAGCCATGAAATGACCTCGTAACATTTCGGTCATAAGGTTTTTGTATGAATTTTTGCTATGATACTTCTGTCATTTCCGCAGTAACTAGTTATTCGCGTGGGTATACAATTTACAGCACGTAATAGATCACTGAACGAATTATAACGAATACAACTAGCTCGTACGATTTTTTTGGGAAACCTAACCCCAAATCAGCTTTTTAAAACAACTAATACTTTAATTTTCATGTATTTTAAATGCCGTTTTAAATTTCGCTCCAAAACGCCAATACTGGTCACGTGGTCGGTGTGACGTGATGTGCTCAATAGCACAGAGTGCTTTTCTACAACACTGTAAAGTGACAAGTTGATTCGATGTTTTCTGTTTTTCACGGCACAGATAAATATTCACAGAAATCACTCTAAAATACTAAGCACAACGAGCAAATACTCATTCCGATTGAATGAGTGACGTCATGCGGTTTGATTGGCATTAGCCGTCACGTGACTTCGGAGTGATGTGTTTACATTTTAATTATTAAATTAAAATTAAATTCTTTACAAATAAAGAAACATATTGTGTTTTTTAGGATTGCTGTCACAGAAACTACCGTTTGGCGGCAAAATTATATTTTTATTTGAATGCAGTCAACATCCCAATTGTCTACCGATTTAAATAATTATATTTTTAATGAGTAGGGTATATACGCATGTACCCTTTTGGCCTTTGTTATACATTTTATTAAAGAATACCTCTAGGAGTGGAAAATGGGTGATAAAATTTCATATGTCGCAATATTTACCGCTGTTTTAATACAGTCACTTGTTTCTTTAATGGTTATGTATTTATAAAAACCAGTGTTAGAGGAGTCAAGATGCATCTTCGAACTATAAAGTGCAACTTGATAATATTGACCTCTGCGGAACCGGTCGACAGAACCGGAGCCAGTAATGACCCACGCCGGGTCTCCGCTTCCCTGTTAGATGGAAACCTGAAACCGGTGTTGACTTTGACTTCTCAATAATTTTACATTATATTAGCGATTTTAAATAGTAATAATTCGATTTTTCTAGAAAGTAAAGTGTTTCTAGAAAGAACAAATTAGAGCTTGAAAGTATTTCATTTACATTGAAAAGATATTAATAATATTAATTAATTTAAATTGAAAATGATAAGTGATTTATTCTCATTTTTTATTTAGATCAACTAATGAACAACTTACAAGAGAACAAAATGTTAATTTTTTTTATTTCTGCAATGGTTGTGACACTGTCAATAAACTGTGTAAATTTCAAGAAAATATCTAATTAATACACGACTACACAAAAAAGGAGTGTAATGTATTTAGAGTTTATGTATGTTTGTATGTATGAGAGTTTCTTTGTTCCACCATAACTTTTGAATACCTGAACACATTTCGATGTATGGGGTATCGTTAGAATCCTTATATCATCCCGAGTGTCACTGGCTAGGGCAGTCATGTTTTTTATGTAACTTTTGTTACATCGACTTGATATACGATTACGTTATTTTTAGTACTACTCTATCCAATGACCTATTGAGAAGACTCTATACCCAGAAATTACCTCAAATACAAATAAATAACCTCAAATTTCAAATAAAAATCCTCAAATAAAATACCTCAAATTTTTTTTCAATTATGTACTCATCTAATGATGCGTAATTTTTTTAGATCTTTCATGTCAGGCGGTATGATTGAGATGACAGTTGCCAAATCAATATTGCACGGGAATCTACATATATACTGATCTGTGACGGGAATGGTTATTATTTTGTTGATTAAAACCTACATATTTTAAAGTATTTTTTCAGTGTAAAAAAAACGTGCAAATACCTTGTACTGTCAGACTCAGAAATGTGTGAACCATGATTCCACAAACCGATTACATAATGTTATCAGACATCGGAAGCTTCACACAGAGTTTTCCCACCAATTCCATCGGAAAATCCTGTCATATTTAAAAACACAAAAGCAGAGATTTCCGGATACGCCACAATGTGCCTACAAAGTTCCATTCACATGGTGAATCAGAGGTAACGGGACTGAATCTGTGACTGAGGTATGTACCGACCGTCGGCGCGTGCGCATCGTTCCGTGTATAGTGGCCCTAATTGGGTTCGCTATTTTTTTTATGTTATTGGTAACGAGACGAGCTGGTCGTTTGCCTGATGGTAAGCATAACGCCATAACAACTGCAGTGCCACTCAGAACTTTGAAACACAAAGGCCTGCGCGGCACTGCAGTGCGCTCGTTACCCTGAGACATTAGGTATTAAGTCATGAGCCCAGTAATTTCACTGGCTACTCTGCTCATCAAACCGGAACACAGTAATGCGTGCACATTACTGCTTGGTGGCAGACTTCACGAGCAAAGCGGTGGTAACAACCCAGACGGACACTCGCAGAAGAGTTAGTCCTCCCACTAACATTTGCACTATTGTATTGCATTACAATCTGGTTGATAGCATTGGTCGATTTTTATTCCCCAGTTCATGGTTCCTCTGGCTGTCATGCTGTGTAAGGTTAACAGTTTACCAAATGTCAGTAATATCTATATGTCACGTCTTTTTTACCTTTCATACAGTACTGATACTATGTTTTAATCGAAATAGTTACAGAATGCCACAGAGTTCCACTATACACCTTTAGGCTCCAACATCAGACAATATGAACCTTTCTGCGCTGCCCCTTAAGGTGGTACGGGGGTTGAAATGTCATATATTGTATAGCAATATTTTCATTGATCCATCTTTTTTATACGCGACAGGTTAGCGCTTGACTACTAACTCCCGTTTTCTCCTAAATACAATAAAACAATGTAAAAGTTCACTTTACAATTTTTTTACTTTCTGTGAATAGCAATTGAAGAAAGCTGCAAACATTTTAACTAAAATAGCTGTAGAACTCGAGGAATCCTACAAAAGATTGGTGTAAACTCTATTGTGAGTGTAAATGCAGTAATCTACGTTATCTCGGACTCGTCAAATACTTGAATTTCGTCACTAAATCCATTTTTAATGGGGTTTACTTGCTAAGAATTTGTCAGCGGGTAAGGTCGATTCTCCAAGGTCTTGTTGCGTATTAGGGACAGCTTAGACGCTCAAGCAAACGTACTTTTGCTTGTCAGAATAACAACGCTTTTGCGTCAAGCGCGCATTTCGAGTATCACGAAAACCGCGCTTGACGCAAAAGCGTTGTTATTCTGACAAGCAAACTGACGTTTGCTTGAGCGTCTAAGCTGCCCCTTAAACATAGTTCTTTGTATTTTATCCTGATAGCATATCAAAGGGTGGTAGGGCTTTTCTAGTGCTCGCCTGGCAAGCTACCGTCCTCAAGTTAAAAATATGTCGCCCAGTATCTATCGGTGTGTTCCAGCAACTGCAGTTAAGAGCCACTCCAAATCTGTGAGTGTACCCACTTACTGTCTTAGAGCCGAACCAGAGAGTGACATAATTAAGCTACTTTTACCCGGAAAAATTCACAGTTCCAGAGGAAATCTGCAGGACATAGTGAAGGATGAAATAGGAATTAGGATCTCCTATGCACCTGTGTAGTGAGTGCTAATAATAAAAGGCCGCGTTTGATATTATTGTTTTCAGGAAAACTATGAATGTTATCAGCAGTAACAAATAATGCATGTCCTTGATAACGTTGATTAACCTTATCATATTTACAATCTGGCACTGGCACTATGACGCATAGTGCCGTGGATGAAAGTCGTTAAGTTAGTTTTATAGCCGACTAGCTTCTGCCCGCGGTTTTCACCCGCGTTCCCATAGGAACCCTGCATTTTTCCGGGATAAAAAGTAGCCTATGTTACTCTACGGTTCCTAAACTATATCTATGCCAAAAATCACGTCGAACGGTTGTTCCGTTGCTGCGTGAAAGAAAGACAAACCAACAAACACACTTTCGCCCACGAGGAGACCTACAGATTCCGGAAATTCTGCAATGCCGCTTGTCCTTCTGTTATTGTAGTTAATTTCTCAAGAGAATACAGAATTTTTGATGTGATTTTTCCGGAATAAAAAGAAGCTAGGTCTCCCTGCGGCCCATAAACTACCACTATGGACAAAACCATGTCGATCCGTTCACGCTATAATATAACAGCTAGCGTGAAACATGGTCGAACCAACAACCACATTACACACGCATTTATATAATACTATAAAAGTAGGGATGTTATTATAGGAGGATATAAATAGGCACTAAAATAGACTTTATGACTCTCCAGGTGGTATACAGTTGATATAACTGACAATGATAGTCAGGCTTTGATCGTCCGTAAAAAGGAAAGTAGAGCGAAAAGTCACTAAATTGAAATTGCCTAATACAGTACGAGCTTTAGTAATGATTGAAAATTTAAATCGCATTAACATAAGTTTATAAGGTCCGCTCAATAGTTTTAGAGTTTAAATTTCAAAAGTTACAATCTCTCGTTTTGCAAAACAGTGTCCAAAGTGTTTTCGATTTAGTGAGTTTTCGCTTTACTACTCTACATTTCAAAGTGCTTTTTTACGCATGACCATTTAGCACCCAAAAATACCGATTTCGACGGAAGATAAATATGTACCTGTACTTCAACCCAATTTTTGAAGTAAAGGTCCTAGAAAGATCTAGGAACAAAGAGAAGATTGACAACAAAGTGATTCTTTACCTAACAGAACCTTAAAAAAACTAAAAAGCTTTGATTAGAGTAGACTTCAATGTTCTTCAATAAGAGCTTGGTACAAACCCTAACCCTACTATCAAAATAATAATAATAATGTATTTATTAGAATCAAAGTAAACAGGCAAACTTAACCTATTAACAATATTTTATTTATTTCTAAATAAAACTTATTAAATACCTGCAGCAAATGGTCACTAGTCCTCATACTAGGATTCCCTGTGTTATGAGGATTCGTTTCTCCCAATGTTTTAATAATATATTTGCTAGTAATATGTGTAACATATAACATTTTGATATTATAATAGGTATGCTACCAGTTACTTACATTGTCATTGGCAGATTACGACGTTTATACAAATGTATAAAGAAAAGATTTAACATCAATCTGAGTACAATAGAAATCTTTAAAATATTATAGAAACGAGAGCGGTGGTTAATCTCCAAAGGAAGTCACTTAACTTTTTACTAAAACTGGGCTAAAAAGTGTGAGAATTCGTAGTTTCCAAGTTAACCAAAACACAATGCGTTTTAATCTCATTGAAGATCCTAATCTTTTCCGACATTGTAGAGTTGGTAAAGAACTGATTCTAATTGAGGACCATCAGATGTTTCTCTAATTAGCAATATGAATCGCTCGCATAAATTACAGAGCCATTAATATCAAGCGTGGGGGTTTTTTTATGTTATTTGGTAACGAGACGAGCTGGTCGTTTGCCTGATGGTAAGCATAACGCCGGCCCATAACAATTGCAGTGCCACTCAGAACTTTGAAACACAAAGGCCTGCGCGGCACGGCAGTGCGCTCGTTACCAAGTCTCATAAGCCCAGTAATTTCACTGGCTACTCTGCTCATCAAACCGGAACACAGTAATGCTTGCATAACGTGATTTTTGGATATATTATCTAATTTATGGGCTGGAAAGCATCGAACTAACTAATTAACTATGTTATTGACTCTAAGGTTATCATAGATTTCTGTTGAATCTAGACTGCTATCTGTTTTCTTTGAAGACGTCCATGTCTCGCTGCCATAAGTCATGGTTGGCAGAAGACATTACTCGAACAGGCATTTATTAATTAGGATCAGCTAATGGCTACACAGAAAAATTACCATCATGCGTGACTGAATGAGACAATTCGTTTTGCTTTCTATCTACGTGACCTATTTTTACTACTGGTTAGGCAAATACCTAATTTTACTATTCCTATATTCTAATAAATATTTGGGATTCCTTAACAACGAAAGACGACAAAGTTACAGTGACATGGCAGGTATTGTCGCGTTTATTTCTCACATAGTGAAATATTTGTTGTTTCCTATCTGTTGCACTCAAAAATAATGCCTCTACATCTCACTTTGATATAATATCAGCTTCCATAATTTCGATAAGATAAACTATCTAAGATGATAATAATGTCAGAAGACTGGCTGACTGGGGAATGTATGATATTTTAATAACATTGAAAAAAGGAATCTCTCCTACGAACATGGTTTCTAGGCACAAAAAAAAAAACAACCGGTTGAGCGGGATTAGGGCCTCCCAAGAAACAATAAAGCTCTTTGTAACTCATTACGCCCTGGTACCTTTTATAGTGATCATGGAAACAGTCCCGTTAGATCATCCCGTGGTATTCCAGTAAGACTGTTTTAATTAGTTTATTTTAACTTCGCAATAAGTTTTACTGTAATTATAACTGTAATTACGTTACAGGTGATTCATAGTATTAGTATCAGTATTACTAGTACATTATACATTGTAAAATTCAAATCATCGTTAGTTGAAATACATCAAGCCATAAAACCGGGTAATGCAATTAAACAATAATATTCCGGAGTAGATGATAAGATTTCAAATCAGGCTATGCATCCAAAACTTGATTACGTTCAATATCTACTTGATAAAAACATTAGCCAACTAAAAGTGGCCAGTAATTATAAGTGCGTTCGCAAACAGTACCTAAATCAAGTGCACGCCAGCTGTTGCACAAGCCAAAACACTAACGTCATTAGAACACCGCGGAAAAGATGACAAAACTTTACCATAACATGAAAGAAATAAGATATAATATCAAGGAGAAAGATGTGGTAACATAAATAATAAACCACTGAACTGTTCGTGCGTACAAGTGAAATTGATTGACTCACCTCAACTTTTTTGGAGTATTCTTCCGATACACGCTCCTGTTCTTTCTTCAGTTCCTCGTTTTTATCCAAAAGGGCTTTGCCAAGTTCCGCTGCAAGCAGTAAATCGGATTCCTTCTGCTGCAGCTGACTCCAGACGTCAGGCTCCGGCGCACTGCCGGCAGCGGGTGTAGGCTCTCTTGTTGCAGACATTTCTCTTACGTATTCCTCCAAATCCTCATAGAAGTGCTCGTCTGATACGCTCAAAGCTGAAGGGGTAATTCTATTCCCGCTTCTGCTTCTGCTCCGTCTGTGTTTACCAACACTAGGTGTCGAAGATTTCGTAACGCCGCGTCCAACAAACTCTGTTTCATCTATTATAAAATTAGGTGATTTAACGCGATCGGATGGTTCTGAATGTGTATTTCTACTTCTACTAATATTTGCAATCGATTCACCGGCCATTTATTCTAAAAAAACAATTACAATTAACTTTGCACTATTTTGGTGTATTGGTTCTTTTTAAAGAGTTTCTCGATTGCCTGTTGGAGTTTTAGGTTTTTGGGTAGTTTTATTTTGATTTTGTTTATGTCGAAATCCTTTTTGAATGCCATGGTAGTCACGGATCACTGTATCATCATTTTGGGTACACTGACACTGCACAGCACTGTCTTTAAGGCACGAACGGTCATTGGTTTGCGATCGCGGAGTGTTTGGTCGATGCGCGGCGGCCGACACAGATGTTGCCTCGACAACGGTTCGGACACAACAAGCGCTGCGAAACCTTCGTGGTGGCACGGCCGCTCGCCGGCAAAGATTAACTAGGGGTATGGACAGATGGGCAGGTAGGCAAAACCTTTGTTTGACTTTGCAGCACGAATGAGATTAATTTTGGTTTTAGAGATAATGAGATTTTAAGGCTTCGTCGACTTTCAAATTTTTATTTCAAATAATAGAAGATAATATTTTTACTAGATAATAAAAACTGTATATTACTATTAATATTATATAGGGAGAGTTTGAATTGGTATGTTATCTTGGAAGAAGGTTATTAGGGCCATGGTTGTCGACAAGTTGTAAGAACCTCTCTTGGGAACGTCATACAAATTTTCCATACAAAACAATAAATTTTCACTTCAAATATGAAATGCGTAGCCTTTTTCTGGAATTGTTTCTACGTCTCTTCTAATCAACATCATGATTTAATAAAGTTCAACATAGTTCAAGTGAGTCAGCTGATCTAGGGCTGCCCGGAAGTTCTGTAGTAGAATGTTGGCGTAAATTTTAAGACTTTTCTTTAATGAAAAATTCCGAATTTCAAAAACTCGTAATTTAAATGTTGTTGACCTCCAGGAGTAGATTGATCCCCTTTCAGGAGAACATACCAATTTAAACTCAGGGTGTACTATTATTAATTTCGTTGATATTTTTTTAACTTCTAATAAGGGATCTTACAATATATTCTTACCTATAAAAAAATACTTTACCTATTTATACCTGAACTAGCTGTTGCCCCGCGGTTTCACCCGCGTGGAGATTTTGGATTACATGGTTTTTATTTTTTTGCGCGGAACCCTAATTATTTTTCGAAAATTAAAGTAGCCTATGTTATTCCTTGTAACATCAGCTATCTGCCAATGAAAGTCCCGTCAAAATCGGTCCAGCCGTTTCGGAGATTACCCGGAACAAACAGACAGACAGACAACAATTTTGAAAATGGTTGTTTTGTTATAGGTACCGTAGGTATATACTTTCATATGCATTTAGTAAAAAGCTGTTATTTTGATATTACAAACAGACACTTCAATTTTATTTATCTGTATGGATAAGCATCTATAAAAATACTTTGTCTCAATCACATTATTAATTTCTAAGAAATATTTTGATTAATTACCTTCTAATTAACATTAACGTGACTAACACCAAATTCCAATGCTATCTTTCGCGTCACTTGCATCAAAACTAATAAGAACTATCTTTCGTTAATCTTTGACCAGTTTATCCACGTGCATTGATACTAAAAAGTGATAGCAAATAGCCTAGTCTACTGGTATGACAAGGACAGCTATACACCAAGGTAACAAAGAGAGTGGTTGGTCGAATAAAAATTGTGAAACATTTATTTATTGTTGGGTAAACATCAGGAAATGATCTCATACCGAACGATCGTAGGTACATTTATAATGGTCAAAATTGAAGCATTTTTTGCGTCTAGTCCTTGACTTTTAGTGCGTAACACAAAGGATTCTTATTTGTTCCGACTAATTATTCTTTGCCATTTTGAGATTTAATGGTTTTCTGCACTAAAAAAAAACGTTTTGTATCTTTTATTATGAACAAATTATATCTGATATACCTGCAGTAGATCTACACTGGTGAATACAAAATTGATGATGACTTTGGTGACCTATAGACTATAGTGCGTAAATCGTAAGAGTTACGGGTTCTATTCCCGCGTCGAGACAAATATTTGAGCATTCCTCGTGCAAATAACTAAGGCTATGTATGTAGGTACCTATGTGATCGATAGGATATTTATTTTGACAAAGCGATGAGTACCTAAGGTTGACTGGAAGATATCGCTTTTAGCAATAAGTCTGCCCATTGCACTTACAAAATCTGTATCGTTATTACTTTTCAGTGTGGTGGATATTGTAACAAATTCAAGGAAATGAATTAGTTTTTATACCTTTCTGCTTATTTCAAAAAGGAATTGGTGTGATAGGCTTATAGTAGTATATTTCAAAGAATCTAAATTCAAATTCAAAATGCTTTATTCATATTGGCCCCAAGGGAGCACTCATGAAGATTAAAATAAATTACTTTAACACTCTGTAACTTTCGTCTATGTGGTCTACCCGAATCACAGACTAAAACTAATGCTGTGTTTATCAGAAAATAAGTAAAACTTCTTTTGAAATCTGACTGCGAAAAATAAGTATGGACCTAGTACGGCGCCCTGGTTAACACCCTAACAATTTGTGTCAAGGATACTAAAACAATTTGTTAAAATGAAAACGTGTCTTCCGAACTGAAGACCTACATACCTACATTTGCCGTTCCTTGGTTACTTGCGTATTGATTTAACTGTCTCCAGTGATACCTTAAAAAGTTAATTTATGCTAGTAGATTGTAACAGTTTAGTTTCGTTGTGGTTCTTGTCGTTTTCTTAAAACACGCTGTATTTTATAGGAAACAAAGCAGTTGTGTGCAAATTCAGAATATAAATCTTATCAGTCTTATCTCTGTACCAAATTATATCGAAATCAGTTCAGCCAATACTTAGGTATATGATTAAAAAACAGTTTCCTGAAAATTTTACTCCCCGTTTGAACGTTAGGTACTAATAACTTAATAATATTTGATACAGGTATCTCAAACTATTTATTCCTTGGAAGAAGGATTATTCTGTGTTGAATAAGTGAATAAAGGTATCAAACACCAAAATGGTGACTTTGGGCCCAACTGACGATATAGAGATGGAGAAGATAGCTGAAGATGAACTGTCGAAGCTGCAAAGACAGGTAAGGTTTCTACTCGTTAGATTAGGCATGAATAAAGATAGGCACTGCAATGAGAACTGCAATAACAAATACTAAGAAAAACATTATCAAACACTGCAACTAAAGGCGCTATATAAGAGCACTCTATTCTATAGTCTTTTTCAAATAGCAAGTCACCTGGGACACTTATAAAATCTTGTGTCTTTTGCCATTTATTTTAGTAGTTTTTCTTGTAAGTTTGCATAATGTTTTCACTGCTAAATAGAAAATATATTCGGCTATTGGTGTGACGTCACAGGAAATGTTTACCTAGTATTTTACGTTCTATGTACCTGTCACAGGTGACTTGCTATTTGAAAAAGAGTATAGACATCTGTGATATTAATTTAAATGTGTATTCCTTTTTAATATATACTTAGTACTGCAAGAAATTTTTATAATTATGTACCAATGTTGATTCCAGTTCAGAGTGATGGAGATAGACCGCGCAACCGTGATCAGTGGTGTCCAACCGACCCTGAGGATGCAGAGGAACATCATCAACACCCTGAATGGAGAGTTGGACAAAATCATGATGGAACTGAAGGTTTCAACTATATTCTTCTTAATATTATAAATGTGAAAAAGTGTTTGTTGCTTTGTCTTTCTTTCTCCCAGAAACGGAGCAAAAATTCAACGTGTTTTTTGCGTAAAGAAATAATTATGATAAATACACGGAATCTGTGGAAGAATTGACGCGGGCGAAACCGCGGGCCGCAGCTAGTTTGATAATCGATGACATACAAAAACTCTTGATACAAGAACACAAAAAAAACATGTCTTAGTAAAATTATATGGACCAATTATTAAACACCAATTGCAATTTATTGGACCCATCAAAATGAATCAATGACTCCAAACTCGAGGGTGAATAGGTTTTTCTACCTTCGGCCCCATTCTCGCTTTCCACTAGGATAGTTAGCCAAACGCAAACCAATCATATATAAAAAAAAAACATTTTTCATTCACAGCTAATAAAAAGCAACTCGAACCTTCTAGACAGTGCTAGAACGCGAGAGAAGTTGATCACCCTTCTCAAAGAGCACGAGAAGTGCTCGGCTGAAGTGAAGGAGCAGCGAGGAGTCATCAGCGAGCTCAACTTTCTGCTGAAGCAGGTACAGAAGGAGATCAAAGGATTGAAGGCTAAAGGGAACGGTTGTGATAAGGTAAGTCGGATTCTAGAGTACGAAAAAGTGAAGTGGCGTAACCCTCCCCTTGGCAAATCCCAAAACAGTATATTATATCCCATGATAAGATAGTTCATAGATAAATAGATAATAGCTCAGAACATTCTTTTACTGGCAGATAGCTGGTGTTACAAGGACGTAACTTAAGCTACTTTAATTTTAGAAAAATAGTTATGGTTCCGCGCAAAAAATAATAACCATGAATTCCACTAACTCCACGCGGGTGAAACAGCGGGCAGCAGCTAGTATAATAATATCGTCGATAAGCCGGAAATGCCACAGCCGTGTATGGATGACTGCTGTTCGTGATACCATCAGACACAGGCACAGCCAGTGTCGCTAGGTTACTGATGCATTCGCGATATGGTCGGCGGTTTTCACGCCTTTTGTGACACTTTCCATTTAAAACGTGCTAGTTGTTAGATTCTGATAATATGTGATCGATAGAAACGAAGAGACATAAAAACGCGTAAACGGAATCTAAAAGAGATTCGCCAAGTGATTATTCTATATACCGTGTGGTAGATAATGTGGGAACGAGGACTAACTCTTCAGCGAGTGTCCGTCTCCAGGAGACAAGAAGATAATAGAAAGTTAAACAACAATTTGTCACGGTCTTGGACATCTCTTTTTATCGTGATTTATATCATGAAAATTTTAATTAAACCAGTAAAACTATGCAGAAGGTATAAGGACCATTGACCAGGAATGAATTTTTTATGACACCGAAGAATTTTTTATATTTTTGTTATACACAACTTGAGTACACTGAATAAATAATTGTAGTAACAGGTACTAGTGGTACAAATCGGTGCCAATTGTACCATAAATGGTAGGTACCTACTGCTCAATGGTAACGGCGCTGTCTGTTTTGTGCCGGCACAAAACCTCGTACTACCATGTTTTGTGGTACCGGTTTGATGAGCAAAGTAGTCAGTGAAATTACTGGGCTAAATTACTAAATTCTCATGAAAGACTTAGGTAACGAGCGCACTACATTGCCGCGCCTTTATATTTCTAAGTTCTGGGTAGCACCCGAAATTCTTATTCTTATGGCAGGCGTTATGCATTCCATCAGGCAAATGACCTTCGAATTTCGTCACCTTGTTGTATTAAAAAGGGCCCTACAGTTATGTATTTTATTGACAGGACCTAACAAACGCTCTGACGAACCAGACGGTGGAGCGGCAGCTGGAAAACCGTCTAGACACGGCCATGAAGAAGTTTAACACTGTCAACAGCGACAACTACAAGATGAGGCTTGAAATAGACAAACTTTTGCGAGACAGGTACCTACCTATGTACAGTGTACACGTGCATATTACATCTCGAAAATTGCTGCCAAAGGGATATCTGTGAGCCCCGGGAGCCTACGTCTTGTCGTTATCAAGACCTTAGAATTTTAATTCACTCGGAATGATTCCGTATAGGAAGCGACAGATTCTGATCGTTTATAATTCGGAATCGCATCCCGTCAGTGAAATTTCCCGTTTAGATTTCACAACTCATCTGCATAAACACAGAAATTCTGACAATATTTCGCTGTTGGGATTTGATTAGACGATCAGCAACAGTCACTTCCTAAACAGAATCATTCCGAGTCGATATAACGTCAGATCAAATCTAAGTGTTGCACCAGCCTCCTCGCCTCTCTACGGCTCCCTCTATCCCTCGGCCGGGGCGGCTGAGAAGATCTCAGTGAAAATGATTCTAACGCGTAATAATTTAGTTAATTTCCTCTTACAGTGAATTTAAAGGTTAGTTTTCAGTTAAAATGCGAATTTATTGAATACTATGAGTTTATTGAATACTAGCTAGCGGGTTATTATTCGCGTTGGAGGCAACTTTGCGACTTTTATCCAATCGAGATAATTTTATAAAATCGTGTTTTTATATATGCAGATATAAAATTTCCTGACTTCACATGTATTTAATGGATCATATTTTTCTAGATTCTTCAGGTCTGTTACCTGAAGGTCGTGTTTAAATGCGTGAATATAAATTATAATGTTGATAGAACATGTAGGCAGATATCACAATAGTAGAACATGGCCGCAAGGTCGTAGCACTAGGTAATAAACATATCTGCAGGTGGTTGTATGTTAAGTAAGATATCGCCAAGAGGAGAAGCGAGGGCTCAATGGTATATACGTTGGCCACCAAACATAAATGTAACCTACGTCCTACACTATTCGAGCAAATAAGGCTGTGAAGTAATAATCGATAAATAATTAGCGCAGTAAAAAGTTTCGAAGAAACCGGTTTCAATATCACGTAGACAACCCCTTCCAGGCAGTTCTTCAATACGATCTGGAAGAACCAGATCAAGAGGCTGATGGATGGCAAGGCTCAGATCCTAGAGCTGGTGGAACAGGCCATCACCACGTACGACCAGCGCGAGGAGTGGTGCAACAAGCTCGACGCTCTCAAGGAGAAGGCCGGCATCGACTACAGGAAGCACTGTCTGGTAAGGTCTACTGGGGACCACTTAGTAAAAAATGCTTACTCATTTTGACATTCAAAAAGGTATAAAATTGGTTAGTGAACATGTTTGTTTATATTATTTGTCTTTAATAATGATAATTCTTCTGCTTCTTCCCTTCGCAATGAACTTTTCTGCCTCAATTCACCTTTTAGACTGGATCATTTTCTCACCTAAATTTAATTAAGTTATGACGAGCGGACAGAGAAACTTGACGCTATAATTTTGATGTTTTCTTTTCAAGACAGAACTAATTTTTCCCTTGATGGTTCTCATCGACTTGTCCTAAGGTATTTGGTGTGATAGAATTCCTGTAGCAATAAATAAATTAGGATTTGCATTTCTCCGTACTTTTATCCAATATAGGAGACTTCGTACATGTTCGGTTGATAGGAAGTGAGAGAGCTGCAGCGGCAGCTGGACCACAGCCTGAAGCTGGAGGAGTTCCTCCGCACCAAGGGCACGGTGCGGCTCACGGCGGCCGACGCGCGCGCAGAGGCCAAGCGGCTGGAGGCGCAGGACCAGGAGCTGCGCGTCTACAACAACTACGTCAACATACTCGACGCCATCCGGGTGAGCCAGCAGCGACACCGCTGCAGTGCCGCGCAGGACAACGCTGCGGTGCGGCGACGCACTGTAAAAATCTACGACATAGTGCAACGCGTTGTGGGAATTTCGGGCTGTACCGAATGGTCCAAGTTTTTAGTACATTTTCGTGTTGCTTCAACACATCGAATGGCAGTGCTGCCTCCTCACACCTGAGTGTTGTGCCCTTGCTATTTTTTGGCTGCTTACTATAAACATAAAAACAAAAATGGAAGACGTCTTCTGAAGTTTCGAAGGGCACATCCTTTGCCATCAGACAAAGGATATGCCTGTAGCGTTTTAGGTAGGTACAACATAGCGGTCTCCCATCCAAGTATCAGTATTTGGATGAGAGACCTTTGGAGTCAACTCCAGAGAACGTTGTTTAACTTTACCGATCGGTTATGAGTTTATGAATGGTGAATCAGCCTACGTTAATGTTTGCAATTAACGCCTGTTGCAACTAATATACTATATTAAATCCAGGAATTCGCTGGAGAAGACGACGTGGACAAACTGATATTAGAGTTCACGAGACGAGAAGAAGAGAACTACGCACTCTTCAACTACATCAACGAAGTGAACACGGAGCTGAAAAACCTAAGCGACAACGTGAAGTTGCTGAAGGTTGATATTGGTAAGTACTAAAATGGTACCTACCTAGGTAATGTATGAATGGTAAGTACGTACCTAGGTTGTTTTATACGTTTTAGTCTTGCATTTGACCACATCTCACCTGATGGTAAGCGACGATGCGGTCTCAGATGAAGCACGCTTAACTAGAAGATGGAATACAAACTCCGGCAAGACATTCCACTCCTTTACAGTACGCATAATGAAAATAGAAGCAAATGGCTTCGAGCATTACGAGAATGTCCAAGATGTATCGATGCTGCTTCGTCGTTTGTCTGGTCATCTGATGATGGAAAGGGGAAGGTGGAATTAAGTTATTTAACTTCGATGCACGCTCGCACACTCGCCGAAATGTAACCGATAGAAAACTGAAAACACTTGGAAAAGTACATTACCAGGTCTGAAACGAGTAGGTGCCTACTTATTGAAGTAGTCTGAAGTGATTTTAAAAGGGTGAGTCTCCTGCCGAGTCCTTTTTATAGGCTATTTAGACCGATACTTGCACCTATAATATCGTTTTTTTTAAAGTACACATTCACATATATTACATGTTTCATTTGTTATTTTTAAGGGTAACACATCGTCTGTTTATTTTTTTGTTTAAAAGTTTTAACTCCACGTTTCAACGTTACATTCACAGAGGAAGAAAATGCAAAGCACCAGGCGAAGCTCTACAAACAACAAGACAGTATAGAATCTCTATCGGCGCGGCTGGAGGAGCGCCGCGCGAGCAACGCCGCCGCGCGCGACAAGAGCGAGCGGAGCGCGCTCGTGCTCGCCGGCCTGCTGCGGGACATTCACGCGCTCGCACTGTCAGTATTACATCTTATGCAGACCGTAGACGCTTATGCAAACGTACGTTTGGTTGTCAGAATAATAACGCTTTTGCGTCAAGCGCGCATTTCGAGTATCACGAAATCCGCGCTTGACGCAAAAGCGTTGTTATTCTGACAAGCAAACTTACGTTTGCATAAGCGTATATACACTGCCCCTTACTATCCTCAGATCATAAAAACTCAAACAAATTGGGTCTGATCTGAGATCCTATCCTACTAATAATAAAAACGTGAAAGTTTGTGAGGATGTATGGATGTAAGGATGGATGTTTGTTACTCCTTCACGCAAAAACTACTGGACGGATTTTGAAACTTTACAGTAATATAGCTGATACCCCCTTATTTGAACGTTGACATGAACGTTTCACTGGTTTGCCTGTCAATTTTATTTATAGTTTAGTCCTTGAACTCTATTATTAGGTACTTATATCTCTGTTCTGTGGTCGAAACTAGTAAACAATAAACTAAACCTAAAATACGGACTGGGAGAATCACATGCCTATTTTTGTTAGTTTACACCAATAAACAAAACATTCATTAAAATATTACGGGCTCTTTACTCTTATCTTACAGTATTCCATATCATCACTACCTGCCCAACTCATAGTTTGCTATAATTTTAATTAAAAAGGGCGTCTTAATTTTGGCTACGGCTCCATCAACGCCTATCAAAGGTCCGGGTCTAATTATACGAAACATATGGTATAAAAATGATAATGGTTTCGTCATAAAATAATCACTATGGTGAAGAGCATACGAAAATTAACAATGGTTTATTGACAACCGCCATGACCACAGGCGACTATAGAAAAACTATTGTGCTAAAAATACCTTGTGATAATTTTGCGACGAAACCATTATCATTTTTAAACCATTTGTTTAGGTTGTGGGTTCTGTATAAAGTTGAATGTCCCCCTTTCCCTCCAGTACGTCCCAGTGCGACTCGTTGCCACTGCTGAGATTGCTGGGACGCGCCATCGATATCAACGTCAGCAACGCGCGGCTTTACATCAAGAGCTTGGAAACGAAGATCGGGGAGATCGTTGAAATACTCAAGATCGATGAGGTAAACTATTAGTCATGGAATGAGTGTGTAATGTCGTAAAATTCCATCATACACCAGCTTTGCTCGTGTAATCTATCGCTAAGCAGTAATGCGCTGTTCCGGTTTGATGAATAAAGTAGTCAGTGAAATTACTGGACTTAAGAGACTTAATACCTAATGTCTCAGGGTAACGAGCGCACGGCAGTGTCAAGCAGGCCTTTGTGTCCTCTTGCCTCTAAGTGGCACTGCAATTGTTATGGACTGGCCACTGGCGTTGTGCTTACCATCAGGCAGAAGACCAGTTCGTCTCGTTATCCAGTAGAATAAAAATATACACGTGAATGAGACATGCAATGAGCATGGATTTCCGTCGTGCATGAATAAGCGTGTAATGGTTGCTTAATCATTATTTACACATTTATTACACATCTAATAATTGTTACATTTTTAATTTTAAGTACACTTAAACGCAGTTTTTCACGGCCAAAATCAACAAAATGCATGTTTTTAGTACAACTTTACGGGCCGCGGAGAACATGTGACGTCACGCGTTCAGCCCAATTTGTATGGGGCTATTTAGCGGTCAATATACACCCAACTTTGGCTCTCATTTTCGACGTTTCTATTGTTCGATTTCCAGTTTTTTCGATATAGACATGATTTTCATGAAAAAACGAATTGGTTGGCATCATAAAAACATAATAATAATATAGTTTATTTCTCAAAAACAATTACAAGGTGCTCAAAAATGGAATCAACATCCCTGTTACTAGTTCAGGGTGTGTTTAGTACTTAAAACGCTGCCCTCCCCCACAGGCCATCCAGCGGCAGCTCGACAGCAAGGAGCGCACGCCGCCGTCGTCGCGGCGCCGACGCCGCCCCGCCCCCTCCCCGCGGCACTACAACAACAGGAACCAACAGATACCCGCACAAGCATAACTTTTAAGTCTGGGTTTCAAGTCTGGGTTCTGGGTGGTTTTTAACCGACTTCCAGAAAAGGAGGAGGTTATCAATTCGTCGGGTATTTTTTTTTTTTATTTTTTACCTCAGATCTCGGTCATTTGTAAACCGATTTGGAAAATTCTTTTGTTATTTGAAAGGATATACTTTCAGATTGGTCCCATAGAAATTTCATCAAAATCGGTTCAGTAGTTTGTCACTGAAGTCGGTTCGTCGCTTTTTTAAAGCAATTTTTAAGTTAAGGTGTCCCTTCTCGGCCCGCCTAAGTAGATCGCAAAAATGGGCCAGGCTTGTTGGTTAATCGAAGAAACACAGGCACTACGGTAAAAGAGAGACAACGCCAGAACCTTCGATTGGCATTATGAAAATTTTGAAATTTCTGAAGAGACAGTAAAAACTAATATTATAAATGCGAAAGTGTGTTTGTTGGTTTGTCCTTCTTTCACGCAGTAACGAAGCAACGGATCGACGTGATTTTTGGCATAGATATAGTTAATGGACCGGAGTGTAACATAGGCTACTTTTTATCCTGGAAAAATGCACTGTTCCTGTGGGAACGCGGGTGAAAACCGCGGGCAGAAGTTAGTGTGACATAAAATTGACATTGACAGCTATCAATAAATTGACAGTTGTCAATAAAGTTTTATAATGTTGACTATTTGATTTAATTTGACAGATCGGTTTGACGGTTCCTGAAGTTCCTGTGCGAACGCGGGTGAAAACCGCGTGCAGAAGCTAGTATTTTATAATCAAATAATCTGATGTGAAATAAAAATCTAAAAATTACATTCAATACTAGATTTATTTTTACAAACCTATTACATTTACATAGATCTATATTAGGAAAAATTTGATATTGGAAAAAAAACTAAAAGGCATAATGGTGCCGAGGTCATTTACAATTATTTTTCCAAATCGTGCATTATCTTAACACAAAATCATACTTCACAGGAAACGAAATTTTTTACAAATTTGTACATTATTTTAACACAAAATCATACTTCACAGGAAACGAAATTATTTTTCCAATTTGTACATTATTTTAACATAAAATTATACTTCACAGGGAACGAAAACACTTTCTAACATCGTTTATTAGACCATCTCCTCAAACTGCTACTTGTCTCCACACAAAATGTGCTCTGGCAATGAAACCCGGACCGTTCACTTCGCAGACAGGGTTACTACCCACTAAGCCACATCTCAGCATTATTGTAGTACCCGCATTTTTGCCATCACGTCCTAGCTAGTTACACTTCTGACGGCGGCAGGCAGCCCGCGCACCACCACGCTGCTCGCGATCATGACGAATGCGGAGGCGCGGCGAGCGCGCGACACGGCCAGCAGAACGTTCGGTTCGGGTGAGAACTGGGCCTTCTGTTCCGTGGTTGTATCTGTAACAGGAATATCAATATGTTACTTATTTGTATTGAAGTATTTTTTAATATATTTGCCCTTTCAGCGGCGCAAGTACGGAAGTCGAAAAGCTAGGTCAAATCCAAAGAGAATATAGAGCTATTACAATACTTTAATATATATTCGACAAATTTATCGAACCGAAAAACTCGATAAATTTATCTGCGAGTACCGAAGTCTGATCGTTACGTATTGTAATAGCTCTATATTCTCTTTGGAGTTGACCTAGCTTTTCGATAACTTTTATCGATTGTATCGAGGTTCGATAAATTATATAAAAAGTCGATAATACCCACTTTATCGATTTGAACTGTCAATTTTATCGAATTTTAAGAACCGTACTTGCGCAACAGGGACGCGATGAATATCCAAATAGAAGTTTTAGAGATTAAAATAGGTTAGTCTATAAAACATCAGTTTGTCTTTGATTTGTGTTTGAATAAAATTAAAAATACTTTCAATGTGAATTTAATTTCAATGTGTCACATTTGTGTGGCACCCCCCCTGGCCTGACGTTACATATTAAGCATATTTAAACATTATTAACATAAAACAGAAAATAATTCGTGCCCCCCCCTATCACATGATTACTCATTTTGTTGCCCATTCCCCCCTTTCCCCTAACGTGTGTGTTGCCCATGCCCCAACTCCCCTAACGTGTGACGTTATTTATGTATCGCCCCGAGAATGAAAAACTTCCTCACCCAGTTCCCCCTGGCTCCACTTCCCCTTGCCCACGGCGGCCCACGGCACCGCGGCGGTGGACGGCACGCACAGTGACAGCAGGGTGGTCACCACCTTGTCCACCTCTAAATCAGTAACCTCCCACAGCATGCCCACCACTGTCGGGCTGGAAATATAAAAGGTGTTATCAATAAAGTGTTTTTGTTAGTGGGAGGACTAACTCTTCTGCGAGTGTCCGTCTGGGTTGTTACCACCGCTGTGCTCGTGACGTCTGCCGCCAAGCAGTAGTGTGCAAGCATTACTGTGTTCCGGTTTGATGAGCAGAGCAGCCAGTGAAATTACTGGGCTCATGAGACTTAATACCTAATGTCTCAGGGTAACGAGCGCACTGCTGTGCCGCGCAGGCCTTTGTGTTTCAAAGTTCTGAGTGACACTGCAATTGTTATGGGCCGGCGTTATGCTTACCATCAGGCAAACGACCAGCTCGTCTCGTTACCAAATAACATAAAAAAAATATATCGAATCGAATTAGCCTTATAATAACAATGTTCGTACGACAAGTCACCGACAGTGAAATCGATGAAATTTACAGTATAACGCGCAAAGGGAACGACATTTATTTATTTATTTATTTATTTATTTATTTATTTATTTATTAAGACACAATTATTATTATTATATTATTATCGGTCATCGATTTTACTCCCAGGTTTTCCGTACGAAAGAGAGAGCGAACGCGAGCATGCATGAGTGACTGAGATAGGAGACCGCTAGTCATAAATTCGAGCTCGGTTTACATCATGACTTAGATGCTTTTTTCAAGCCTCCTGACATCATCGTCAGATCAAATGATGATGATGATGATGATGATGCTCACCAGCCGGCGACGTGCAGGCGGCGGTGCGCGGCGGCGGGCGGCTGCCGCGCGGCGCCGTGCGTGAGCCGCGCGGAGCCGCAGCCGCACAGCATGCACAGCGCCGCCGCGCCCTCCACGCCCTCCACCCCCGCCCCCGCCCCCGCCCCCGCCCCCACGCCTCCATTCGCAAACTGACACCCGTCGCCGTGCCCGCAGTATCTGCAAACGATAACTAACTGGTAGGGAACAATGGAACTACACATTTAAAAAAAATGTGCATCAAAAATAACAAATGTACTTATAAGGATAAAAAAAACTTATATTTGATGGAATCAGGCGTTACTTTGCGGAAGTCCATTTTAAATAAGATTATATAATGTGGTTAATTTATAGTTTAATTCCGCGATAAAATTACAAATTATCGCGGAATTAAAACTATAAATTACCCACATTATATAATCTTATTAAAAAAAAACTTAATTAAATAAAAGATGAACTTACAAAAAGATGTCAGCATTAGTGAGATAGTCGATGAAGTCCTGAGGTGGCGGTGGCCGCCCCACGTGCCCCTCCCACCCGTGGCACCAGTACTGGACAAACGAGCTCATGCGCTTCTCCATGCGATCTAGGTTCTTTTCTGAAAAAGTACATTTTTTTTATAGAAATAGGTGACAAACAACAGGCAAGCGGGGCCTACCTGCGGCGCGAGTACGGATCTTTTCGATAAATAAAATTAGATATAATTGACAGTTAAAATCGATAAAACCCACTTTATCGATTTTAATGGCAATTTTATCGAATAATACCCACTTTATCGATTTTAAGTGTCAATATTATCGAATTTTATTTATCGAAAAGATCCGTACTCGCGCCGCTGATGTTAAGCTTGTAGTAGGATTGCCTGAAAAAAATATATCTTCCCTTTTTCCTCAGCATCCCGTATGTCATACTGATGCATTTGTACGCGTCTAAACATTATTAACTTAAGTACCTACGTATAAGAAGCTACCTGTATATTCTGCTTACCTGCTTTTAGTAATAAACTGTCTGTCAATCGAGACGGCTGTCTTTCATTTCGTTCCGCGTACTTACCTACACTACACATAGTCTGACCGTAATTACTAACCGGGGTTAATAACATATCGTCCATCATGTCCCTTCGTTGTGAAGTATCCATCGACAATGCTGTCCTCGTGCATTTTGTACAGGTAGTACAGGAAGTGGACGTTCTCCACCCTGGAGACCGGCTGGTGGTGGAGCACGGGTAGGGACTCCCACGGGAACGTGTCCAGCATCTGAAGTTATTTTTTCAAATTCAAATTAATTAAATTAATAATTAAATAAATAAAATTGAAGTGTCTGTTTGTAATATCAACATAACAGATTTTTACTAAATGCATATGAAAGTATATACGGTACCTATAACGAAAACATTTTAAAAATCTTTGCCTATCTGTCTGTCTGTTTGTTCCGGGTAATCTCCTAAACGGCTGGGCCGATTTTGAAGGGGACTTTCACTGGCAGATAGCTGATGTTACAAGGAGTAACATAGGCTACTTTAATTTTAGAAATATAATTAGAGCTCCGCGCAAAAAAATCAAAAACCATGAAATCCAAAATATCCGCGCGGGTGAAACCGCGGACAGCAGCTAGTCAAGAATAATGTTCACTTACCTCATCAACAATTAATATAACCGGATGCCGCTTTGCCTTCTTCAACTCCGCCCAATCGTCACCATCTCTCACCAGTGTTGCCACTTGCGAAAACGCTCTAATCCCATCAACCAGACTGAAATGATGCAACACCTCGAAACACTTCGACGAGCATTTCAAACAAACTTCAGATAAGAACTTGAACTCTTTAGAGCATTTCTCGCAGGGGTCTAGCGCTTGACGTATGTCGTCGGGGTTGCCATGTTCAGTGAGTATTTTTCTTATGCAGGACTTGATTTGGTGTGACGTCATTGTCGGGCAGCTTTCTATTAGATTGTAGAGGAGCACTTTCTGTTTTTTAGTTAGTCTGATGAAGCTGAAATGAAAAAGATACATTTTAGATACCACACTGAAAGTTTTGATGTGATGGATCAGTGGTAGTGTGGTTGAAAGCCGATCCGTAGGTTGATGGTTGGAATTCTACAATGCCTTGAGATTTCGGTATAGAAATGCATACCTTTGCAAGTTTGCAACTATAATTAGGGAGTAGGGAATTTTTAATGCTGGTGTCAATAGAAAATTTATCGAAACAATGCCACTTAAGATTAAGCGCTACTAACAGTAGACAAATGTTAACTTATTCAGAATTGAAAAAACATTTCTTGCTGTAAGCTGAGTTTTAATGAATAATAGTTACCACAAAAAACATTTTTAGTCACCTGTTTAGCTAGACAGTGTTTAAAGATAAACGTCAAAAATAATTAGTGATGTCACCACATAATTGGGTTAGACAACGGTTAGACACTACTTAATTGGATTCATTATGTGTATACTTATGTTTAAATTCTATAGAATTTTGATAATGGAAGCATGATAATGAGAGATTGTAATAACAGTTTTTGTAATGTTAAATCTTTTGCCGACCATATTTTAGCTCTTGAGGACCACTGGTTGGGAAGCAATGAGTTGAGCCATATCATTAGAAAAAAAAAAATGTTTCAGTGGTGGCTATATACTGACCCCCAGTCTGCGACGGCGTCGTCAACAGCCCCCACCACCCTGTCCCTCAGCGCCGTGTCCACCAGCCGGCCCGTGAGCAGCCCCCCCCATCCACCGAGCCATTCTTTGTCCATCACATTGATTACACTCTACAAACACAACCTCAATTAGTTTAGTGAAAGATACAACAGACAGACGACTGAAACATAAGGCATTATGTGTCATAAGCCCAGAAATTTCATTGGCTTTTCTCATCAAACTGGAACACAGTAATGCTTGCACATTACTGCTTGGTCGTGTTAGACCCAAGAACAAACTTTATGCTTATAGCATGGAGTTGGTAATGACGAAGTTTAGGTACATATTCACCTTCATCCTCAAGTCAATATCCTCTCGTCTATTCCAGTAGTTCTGCACCAATCTCTTGTTGTTCAAGAATTGGGCATTGTCAATTGTTTTGTAGTTCTCCTCCAGAATTGAATACAGCTCGGTGAAGAGAGGTTTTTCTCCTTCTGCAAAATGTTACAATACAATCTTTACTAAACAAAGCTTGACGAAATTTGCTTATGGCTAAGGTTATTACAGAAAATTTTGAGAAAGAGGTGGAATATATTTTAGACCTGTAAAATTAATCCACTTGCTTGTGTCTAGTGTAAATTTGACAGCAATAAATTTAGTGCCGTCTAATTTATCAAGGATGGAAGAAATTTGATAGCTCTATAACTTAGTTTAGATCTGTCAAACATCTTCTATCTGTTTCTCATGTCATATAGTGAAAAGAGAGAAAGCGCAACTAAAATTAAGTTTAGGTATGAAACAACAGAATCAATACCACTTTCACAATAAACTGTGGTGACATATTTTTGGAGATAGCGGATATCCTAAATCTAGATGAGATTGAATTGGAATTAATACTCAATTTTGTTCATTTGGCTGGCAGCTATATAATAAATTACCAAACAGCATTAAAAGTACCAAATCGTTCCTGATATTTAAAAAGAAGTTGAAACTCCACATTTTAAAGGACTTCACACAGTTTTGATCGAAACAAATGCTATTAGAGTTAAAGTTCTGATAGCATTTTGATTGCTATCGTAACATGATACGTAATAGAATCTGTTTGTGTTTTGTGTAAAGCCAATGTTTTTAGAAGCCTACCGTCACATACCGTGCACTCACTATTTAAGTTAATTTAAGTTTATTTTGTATTTCTCTTACAAGTGAATTTTATTCTTTTAGAGAAATAAATGTCTTAAACCGTAAACCGTAAAACGGTGTAGAACATAGTTGTAATACATTTTTCTATTCACTGAAATGTAAAGAATCTAATGGTATAATTTAAATATCCATTGGATTATAAAAAACCGTTGTATTTGTGAAACTTTTAGATGAAGTATCTTTGTGTAAATTATATATTTTTTTGTGAATTTCATTTTAATAGTGTTAATGTGATGTTTTTAAATGTATATAACAACAGTAATTATGTATGTTTTTGTTACATGCAACATCCCTACTACATCATTAAAATCTTTAGACACCATTTTCAAGTTTCAAACCAATAAAAAAAGTTTGATACCTTTAGTAACATTAGCAGGGATGTCCACAGTGAATGGTCCCACTCCACACTCATCTATATAGTCATTTGTGAACACACTCAAATAGATTGAGTCTATTTCTCTCTGGTACTCAGCAACGGGTTTTAAGTTCTCGTTGGGATTGTACGGAGCTGTGAGCTGTACTACTGTCCATTCTGTAAAAGAAAAAATTATTACAGTAGAAATTGAAGTACTAGCCAAAACAATAATAGAACCTGGATAGAGTGTTAGAGATTTGTGGTGTGTAAAGACAAATAAACATTAATATTAATATACAGGCTGTAATGACATACTGGGTTCTTAAAAAATATAGAAGTAATTATAAATCCACATCAATAAAAAAATCTTTTTAACCCTATACTAGTCGACCGGCCCCACGTCTGCCCGTAACGAAACAAAAAAAAACATGTCGTTCGGACCGCATCGGTCCGCGTGACATATATAAATGAAAATTTGAAAATGTATGGTTGGCGCTCGACGGGTTAAATATCATTAGACATTGTAAGGTAATTAATTACGAGAGAATATGGACATCCTAACGGCAGTCAGCCAATGACATGCAATCCAACTGTCTACGGCTCCCGCTCATGTGTCAAGCCTGCAGCAGACTTTGTGTCTCTCCTTTGTAATAATTAAGGATCTTTTAACGACAATAGAAGTAAAAAGAAATCTATTGTGTGTGTCATAATATATATCAGCTGTATATTCACCTCCTTAAAAATTGATACGCTTTACATATACACCTTGTATATCTAAACATTAGTTATTACTTTTTAATATCTTATTCTTAGTTGCATTGCCTTAAAAACTTAGTTACTTTTTTACATGAGGCATACTTTAGTGAGACCACTTGGATTACCTTTAGGAAACTCTTTCAATATCCTATGAAAGTTGTGAACATTGTTTTCTTTGGTGAATTTCAGGTACCTTTTATGGAATGGTAACTCTTCATCAATTTGTACATTTTTCAGAGTTTCTGTTACATCTTCTGTGCCACCTATTAGAAATTCAAGTAGCTTCTTTTCTTTTTGGGAACTGAAAATTAAAATAAAACTTTTAGCTACTAGTCTATAATTTGAAACTAGTTGATGTAAAAAAAGTTACATAAAAAAAACATGATTGTCCTAGCCAGTGTCACTTGTGATGATGTAGATCGTACACACAAAATGGGTTCTTGATTTTAAACAACAACAGATTTTAAACTTGCCAAATAAGGCATTAGTGGATTGTTAAGTTGGGTAAATAAATTAGAGAATAAGCAGATGAATAGCAGTTTGAAAACAACTCTTTCTATGGTTTGTATATTCATAAAAATGTACTTACATGGGATTTGAATCAATCAGGTCTTGTATAGGTTTTATAAAACTGGTAATTTTCTTCTGCTTGTCATCTGGAATAAAAGTTTATTTAATATTTTTTTCTAAATTTTTATTATCTTGTTAACATTTCAATGGAAATATACATTTTAAGAGTAGCAATTATGTTGCTTTTCCATGTATAATTGTACCACAACCACATACAATAACAACAATACAACCAGAAACAATAGCATAACATGCTGTCTGAAGCACTGAAACAAACTGTTGTAAATGCCACTAGAAGGTAGTCAGTGGACTACGAAAAGGTACACAAAAATCAATAGAATTCAGCAGATCTCAGCATTCTTACCGGCCATTTGTCTCTGTTCTTCTCTGTAAATAGCCATGGTACGTATCGAGGAAGAAACCGCTTCACTGAAATGGAAGGCGCTTTGAGCTTCATTTTCAGCTAATAACTCGGCGGCCAAAAGTTTTCTGGCACCTGAAAGTCCACAAAAATGTACATAAAAGATTTAGCAAAAATAGATATTTAAAATAGAATTGTATTTATACTACTACGTTTTTCTTACTTTGATAATTTGGTGAATTGGGAGTAGAAGGAGCATCGTAAACAAACTTGTTCAGTATGGTTTTGTAAAGTGGCTTCGTAAAGTTTATTTCATTAGTGAAAATATCGAAATCTTCCATAGTTAACTACTAACTAGAAAACAACTAAGCAATCTAAAATTAAACATTTACAAAATAATAATTAACAAAATAACTATATAAGCAAACGTGAAACGACCCAACCGTTTTGAAATTTGAATTTGAACTTTTGAAGTTTGAAAATTGAACTTTGAAGAGTCCAGCCTCAAGGTGACATTGACAATACATTCCACAGAACATTATTACACACAGCTGTCAAGTACAGCCTGCATTTTTTTTAAAACAAGTTTTAAAAAAAGCGTAGTAGAAATGCAAAATTAATTAACAGCAACACTGCGTTCCTAAAAATATCCAAAAAGCAGCAACATTATAAAAGTATGACGTCATCGTCACGTCATTTTTGACAGTTCTGATAGATAATAAGCTGTGTTGTCATGTTCTGTCAAATTTTTTGTTATTGTCAATGCTCTTTATCACATTCAGCCAAAAAAAGCTGATAAAACCGTTCCGTTTCGAGAAATTGCGTTCCGGTTCACGTTACGTACAAAAAAAAACTTTATGTATTTTCAGGAAATCGCAGGCCTATAAAATTGTGATATCATTTCAGAATATCTAGATTTTGAGAGCTCATTCATAAAGCCAACTGGTAGCCTGGTTCAATTTTAGTACCAAAACAGAAAAACTCTGTCTCTGTTTGTAATATCAAAATAACAGTTTTTTACTAAATGCATATGAAAGTATACATATATACGGTACCTATAACAAAAACATAATATTTAAAAATTTTGTCTCTGTTTGTTCCGGGTAATCCCCGAAACAGCTGGACCTATTTTGACGGGACTTTCACTGGCAGATAGCCGATGTTAAAAGGAGTAACTTGGGCTACTTTTATTTTAGAAAAAAGAATTAGAGTGCCGCGCAAAAAAATAAAACCCAAATCCAATATTTCGCGGGTAAAACCGCGGGCAGCAGCTAGTAAAAAATAAGAAGTGAATATTAGGTACCTAAATCGTCTACAGAAAACAAGTCGTTGAATTCTTTGCAATTGCACTTTCTATTCGTTGAATAATGATCGTCGAGACGCAAGAATAAAAATTATGCAGGTAGGTAGGCGTTTATATTGATCCATTATGCAAGCGGTAATACTTATTAGTTGTAATGTTATCACGTAGCCAGTAGCTGGCAATGGAGTATGAACATGCGTAAAACCGATTTGAAAATGTCTTTGTTTTAATCTCAATTGGATGATGGGTCTTGTTATTAAGTCACTTTTCAGATTTGTACAAAAGGAATGTTTATAATATGTGTATATCAATCTATAATAATTTACCTAATGACATTAAGATCTTGGACGGTAACAAATTTAAAAAATCATTGACTGAATGGCTTCTTACAAATTGTTTTTATAGTCTTAAGGAATATATGGAATTTTGTAACTAGAATTATTTAAAAAACATTTGCACGTCTGCTTGCAGACCAAATACATTGTACCAACAATTAATTTTAAGATCCTAATTTTCATGTATTTTGGCAAATAAATTATTTGATTTGAATTGATTCATTTGCTGTGAGCCTGTGACACACAGTCTTGGCTTGTTTAACGGAATTCTGTTTTCCTAAACGTATAGGTACGCATAAATTATACTTTTTATGTAAGTATACTTGTGTACCTAATTGCGTGCAGGATCCGTTAAGGACGTTATACGGGCCAAGGACCTTGCTCGAATGGGTGGAGTCAAGCGCACTTCCCCCGCGCGGTCCACACTACGTCTTTCAAGAACATCGCAAAACCTAACGTCATAGAACACGCGGATGAACCGCTACGAAGCGGTACCCGCACGCGCGCACGGCATCTTTGCCTATAATTCTTTGAATTCATTTAGTGGAAAGTTTTTCATTGAAATGAAGTGTTGAAGTGATCATTATTATTCGTAAATAAACGGTACGGACGCACATGAGATTATCCAACGTTGAGATTGATCTCAAAATATCGCTCTGGACTAAAATAAAAGTACAGACAGCCAATTTGCTCCGTAAAGTTGAAATTTGTTACACATTTTGACCCAAAAATTAACATGTACGTAAATAAATGATTTTCGGGTTGTTTTTATTTTTACTTTTGTAGTCGTGTTTTTTATTTTGGTGTCATTTACGAGGTATCGAGTCATCTGCGAGTGTCCGTCTGGGTTTCCACTTTGTTCATGAAGCCTAATCATAATAATTTATTTGTCTAAATGTTGGTGACAACAATAGTGTCGGGTCACAGGTATAGAAAATATAAAGTATCATAAACATTTTACCACATTGTGGCATGCAAATATTAGAATAATTAACTATCATTGAATTTAAAATATTACAAAAAACTAATGACACAATAATCGTAATACAATTCATATTTCATTTCCTATAGGTACTTATTTATATTATAAAATGTTATTATTTTTCTTATTAATTATACTAAAGTGTCCAAAAATAAAACCAATAATTTAAATAGAATTCTAGAAATTCAGTGGTCAAATAAATTACTTTTTAACACCCTCTCTCGTAAAGCTGATATAATTCCACCGGTTTTAAATATGTAAAGCGGGTCATAAAAAACGCGTGTGTTATCAAAGCAAATAGTTAAGTTATAGTCCATACAAATTCCATAACAGTATTATTTGCCATTTCAAATATGGAACTGATCGCCGCCGCACCACTCCAGCTATTGAGCAGCGCGCTGTTGCTATTCAAGCGCGCTGGTAAAATGGCGGGAAAGCAACAGTGTGCATTCACAGATTGAGTTTATTTAAATGTTTTTTTTTCCTGTTTACTCGCAAGTGTGTTAAAAAACGTCGTACGATATACGTGCGTATTGGTTATAACATGCTCGGCTCAATTACGCCCTCGCCTTCGGCTCGGGCTGAAATTCCGCCTCGCATGTTATAACCATCTTTACGCACTAATATCGTAATGTACTATTAAAACTTCAGCTATAGTATAGTAATATTTTTCATGCAACCAACATTTCAATTTTTGCCAAAACCGTGTCCAAGGTAGGTCCTAGATTTCTCCCGGAACAGCATTATATGCTTGCCGGCAGATGTGCAAGCATTACTATGTTCCGGTTTGATGAGCAAAGTAACCAGCGAAATTACTGAGCTTATGAGACTTAGTTACGAGTACAGAGCAATGCCGCGCAGGCCTTTGTGTTTCAAAGTTCTGTGAAGCATTGCAATTTTTATGGGCCAGCATTATGATGAGCACACTGCGGTGCCCTGCAGGCCTTTGTGTTTCAAAGTTGTGAATGGCACTGCAATTACAACATATTTACAGTTTTCGGATAACGCCGGCCCATAACAATTGCAGTGCCAATCAATACTTTAAAACAAAAATATGCAGCACTGCATTGTGCTCGTTAACCTGAGACATTAGGTATTAAGTCTTATAAGGCCAGTAATTTTACTTTTCAATTTCATTTCCAGTATTTTCTATAACGGTTCTCAACCTCCCGATATTCGTTTGTTTACCAATACATATATTTGCCACTCGTAAAAATGATGTACGTAAACAAGAAATTGTAATCAGAAATGTAACCCACTCAATATGTATGCGAGGAGTGTCCACGCGCAAATCACGGAATGAATCAGATTTCACCACTCTAGACGCTACTCTTTGAGCAAGCTTCAAACCCACACGAAAACAAATACTTGTATTGTATATCATTCACGCACACAAATATGTAACGTCGGCGGACAGCGTGAGCAGAGCAACGAGCGACACAACCTCCCCGTCTGAATGCCAGTGCATGACTGCCGCGCGCGCCCGCGCAGAGCACCTCTGAGACTTGTACATTTGGAATTCAGTTTTTTGATAATTTCTTTGCGAAATATTGCTCTATGCACAAATTTAATCAATAAGAATTATAGAAAATTTTCTTCCTTATTTTTTGGTGTAAAATTAATCCCAAACGTCTAAGTCATTTAGAAGTTTTAGGGAAAATAGTTTTAAAATAGCATGCTGTTAAATATTTTTTCAAGCCATAAGTAATGGTAATACAAAAAAATCAATCAATCAAATTTAATGCCCTTGAATTGATCATTCAGGTAGTATTTTTTTCAAGTCGTTAAACCAAGCCGTGTGGGAGTTTTAGGAGCAGAAAGTAGTCGTTTTTGGGTAACCTAGCCCCTTAAATGACTTACACACGCTCTAGTACAGCGGTTCCTAACCCACAACAGATTCCTTTTCATTGGAACCGCACATCAAATAATTATTACAAATGAAACAAGAAACAAACTGCAATGCATTTTTGAGCTGTTTCAAAACAATATTTCTACTGTAGGAAATAATTCAACGTAGGTAGGTACTAATGTATTTTCGAAGACCGATGACTTTTCCACGGAACTATATAGTAATCACTTGACTATTTGTTTCATAGTTTAGATGTAGGTATTAATCACAGTATCTATGGATAGATAGGACAACAGATACCCTAGTAACTATACGGCGAGTAGGTATTTCTATAAACACATTAACTTCCGAGATCGAGATGTTATTGTCCCAAGACCAACGAATCTCATAACGCAACGGCTGGCGAGCTTATCATAACTATTACCTCCTTATTTAATCCTTATAATTATATACTTACTATAATGCGAAAATATGTTTGTCGTCCTTCTTTGTTTTCACGCAGCAACGGAGCAACGGATCAATGTGATTTTTGACAGACATATAGTTTACGGCCCGGAGAGTAAGTAACATATAAGCTAAGTACTTTTATCCCGGAAAATGCATGTTACAAAATGCAAATGCGGGTGAAACCGTGGACAGAAGCTAGTATAATATTTATCGATGTTTACAATTTATAGGTATGAATAAATTACGAGTGACCGTAACAACAATGAATTATTGGGTGGGCGACCCGGTTAGCCCACTAACGTGAGTTTTGAACACATTAGGTACCTAGCAAATCAAATGAAATCATAATTATATCATAATAGGTATGTACATAGTTTTAATACCAAGCATATATATTTTAGTAAGCACTGCACTCATTGACTTTGGTCCGAATCCAAGTTCCCGTGGCACTCCAAGGGTGTCCTCCAGGTGGGCCTTGGGTCCAGAATGAATAAAGGCCCTAGAGTATGTCGATGTCATTAGCCAACATCACATCTATGTGTCGATATTATTCTCGTAACATCGATGTTTTGCACCAATCGATGTTGTGACGACCAAAGCCGTGAACAAAATAACATTTTTAGCTATAGCCTACCTTCACCTGGGTCAAGCCTTCTCCACCACTATCAAAGTATGCCACGTGAATTTGAACCTATTACTAATACGCGTTAGTGGGAGGACTAACTCTTCTGCGAGTGTCCGTCTGGGTTGTTACCACCGCTTTGCTCGTGAAGTCTGCCGCCAAGCAGTAGTGTGCAAGCATTACTGTGTTCCGGTTTGATGAGCAGAGTATCCAGTGAAATTACTGGGCTTATGAGACTTAATACCTCATGTCTCAGGGTAACGAGCGCATTGCAGTAGTTGTTTCAAAGTTCTGGGTAGCACTGCAATTGTTATGGGCCGGCGTTATGCTTACCATCAGGCAAACGACCAGCTCGTCTCGTTACCTAACAACATAAAAAAAAAAAGTTCTACGATTTATCGCTATCATCTCAAAAGCGCAGATTGAAAAACTTAACTGATTTTAAATTTTTATTCGTAATAAACATAAAGGATGCGCAAATTAGTACGGACTAATCGCCACGGTACAAATTAACGACTCGTGTCGCAAGCAATTCGTCCATCGTTACATCTAAGTATTAACGTGGGTTTACTAAAATATAACAGAATGCAGTTACACTTGAACTGACTAACAAAATGCTCCTTAAAAATAAAAAAAAATACCTATTGGCACTGATATAATGTTAAAACCATACAAAAGTATTGCTGTGCAAATAGTAAGGCACATCTTACAAAAGTTTATTATGCTATTTGATATGGCCAAAAAAGTACATTGTATAAAATTTTGACTCATTTGATTGTAGTTCATTATAAAGTATAATTTTACTAAGGCATGAAAACCGAAATGACGCAACTTCCGCCAGGACCACTCGTATATTATATAGAGTTCATTTTCGTTGCATTTCCATACATTTAAATACTACCACTGTTATTTCATTGAACAAGTGTAAAAAAAACATAAGTAGATTACAATACTGATAAATAATACGTAAAAAAAAGAAAAGAGGTACAATAATACAAAGCAATGATTACTTTGCTGGAAGCTAAAAAAAAGCAAAAAAAAATTGATTTAACGTAATATGTATACAACCTAATTTTATAACACAAATATAAACTATTCGAATGATTTCAACATGCGTAAAAAATAACATCGTAATTTGTAAGTAGGCTGAACATCGAACTTTATCTTAAATTCATCTATTAGAACAATGTTAATTTGTAGTGATTGTGTTAGACAATATAAACTTTATTCTACTGTGATAAACAATAAAACATCTAAACGTGTTGTTCACTACGACATAAATACGTATAAAAACCTCTACTTATTCACGTCTTATTAAAGGCATTCGTCGGACATGACTTGAAGGCACAAATGATTAGTGTTTCTTAAACAATAAATGTTACAACCATACTGTTATTCATCACAAATATTAATTGCCGATAAACCAGTCTACAAGTTTTACAAAAGGAGTAACGCGTGATATGCTATAACACAAACAAATATTTTTTTCCAAGCACCACTTTGCACTACAGTGTAAAATCTCATTCGATAACTCTAACCCTTAACCGTTTTAATATATTTTTTAAACATGATTAAAATATTTAAATCTAAAACTTTTCTGATAAATATATTACAGTAAAAACTTTTGTTGTATACACCTATTATTGCCTTTCTTCAATATAGTTTAGAAGCAAAATATTGCTCCTAAACAACTTTACTGGTAAAATAAATAAGTAGGTTTATACATTTTAACTTACTAGGTACCTATCTCCTATCAGAAAACACTCGAATATTATCGTGATTTTGAACTGGAAAGATTATTCAGGCTAATCAAAGTTTTATCTTATTTACAATTCAAAATAGATCGAGAAAAACGTAGGCCTTGAAATCTATCACAAAGTCTTGGATACTTAAAAGGCAATAGCCAAAATAAATATAAATAAATTATTACTACAGAACAGTAACAGCAAATACTGTCATTTCCAGATGAAGGAATTAAGTAGCTGTTTCAATTATGCCAATTACTGTTGCATTTATTCAAGTGTATACGGCTATCTCCGCTCAAATGAACAAATGGCGTAGGCGTTTATACTCTTGGCAATGTTCAACCTCACAGCGAACTTAATTTATTCTATCTCGCATAATTGCACCGGTATCAAACCCCAGCATTTAGCACATAGTAGTAATTGATTCAGAGTAGAGGGCGGATAAAAATCTTTAAACTAAGTAAAATATAAATGGATCACAATAAAGAAAGAGTCCCAGAACAGATATGCAGTGACATTCAGGTGAATGGAAACTATAACTATGGTATGCTAAGTGTCATCAAGACATGTTATTGATGCCCAAGCGTTTACTGACAGGGCTTGCATCAAGAATTCGCTCATTAACTTTGTCCTCTTCTCTGTAATGAATTCTTGTAATCACAATGTCCCCTGTGCTAAGGGTCTGTGACCCAACCTCGATTTTGGGCTTGGTTTCATTGAGATCATTGCATCGAACATCATCAAAAGAGTTATTATGGCATCTGCAAGAACAGTTTTTCCTGTCAGGTTCTCCTATGTTCAAAATTTGATTTAAATTGGACCAATCCTTGTTCTTGAGCAAAGGCAGTGTTTGTTCCATTGTCTGTGAAAACTTGTCCTCTAGTTCTCCACTGAGCGGCGCCACAGCCGACAAGATGGCTTCTAGACGATTTATTTTCTCCACCTTGTCCATGTTTGTGTCTGATAAAATTTCATCCATCATCTGCATTGACTCAGTCAGGCTTGGAGGTTGTGTTGATTGGGGAGATGAAATTGGGTCTGAGGGGTTTGACTCCAAACTTGCCATCTCATTCTCTTTCTCATCATCATCAGAATCTGAATCTTTGTCTTGACCAATGGCTTCTAATTTCTCCAGCTTCTTCGATATTTTGTGACAGCCCTTTAGCTTTTCCTTTTCTTCCTCAGTGAGCTCTAAATATCTGAGCAATCTGATTTCCCTGTTGCTCAGAACAATGTTCTTTGTTGATTCAGACAATTTCAATTTTAATTCTCCAACTTCTGTGTTGATTTTTCTTTGCCTTTTTCGCAGTTTAACTTCTGTTGGCTGTATGTGCATGAACACCTGTTCATTGCTCAGTTCTTCGAATAGCTGCTGGTTTTCTGGCCTTATGTTGCTAGACATGTAAGAATAAATAGCTGGATTTACCAAAGACAGGACATCAGAAGCAGCATATATTATCATATCCTTTGATAGAGGCCTTCTTGCCCAATAACGTTGGTCTCTGCGATAAACATTTTTTAACTGTTCCTTCATAGGATTCATTGGAGCATTGTAAAGTTCACATAATGCATTTAAACTCAGGTTTTTCACTTTGTATACAGGCACTCCTTGCTGTTGTAGTTGTAGCACCGCATGTGATGCCTGGGTGTCAAAAACATTCTTCAAAACAATTTCAAACTGATTATGCAGGTTGACTGAATCATTTCTGCAGTCATGAATTATTTTTATAACACTCTCACTTTCTAACAGCTCCTTAATTTTGCCCTCTATGACCATTCCAGGGCATGCTAATATGTCTAATATATACACTTCACCATTCATAGTAGCTATTTGACACAGAGTCAATACTCCTTTGAGGCCAAGATTTATTCCTTCGCAGTCAAATGAAACTATGCTCTTTCCATTGCGCTTTGGAAGCATAATACTTTCAACCAATGCGGCACATTCTCTTACATTACCTATGACAGTGGTGCACTGAAGAACTTTTTGCCTCCAAGCTTCACCCATCACATTATTTCTCAGACTAGGAGTGCCGTTAGTCTCCTCGGAACTTCTGGCATTCAAGTGGTTGTTGACTCTATCTCTGACCATGTTCTCAGCCAGATTTTTTATAACAATAGAGTTTATTCTTTGTTTTAGTGTTTGGTTAGCAATGTTACCCTGGGGGCCACGAGGAGATTCAACAGGACTGAGTATTCTGTTTGCTGGGCTCATTTTGCCATCTGAAGGAACGGGACTTGCAATTGGGGGGGTTTCAGGGGACACCGGTCTCTCTTCAGCCACAGGCTTTGGTGTGTCAGTCTTTACTTTATTAGATTTTGCATTTAGATACATTACAGGTATTTTTGGTTTGCTAATAAGTGTGACCAAGTTTGCTTGTACATGAAAACTGTCAGAAAAGATTTTCAAGAAAGCACTCAAATCTGCTGGCGACTTAAACATTTGGTACCAGTATTCTTGTGGGAAGCGTGATACGATCAAGTGGAAGAGTTGATCTACCATCACGGGTCCTTTGGCCTCTATGCACTGAGCAACATAGTCTAGTAACTGCTGCGCAGTATCAGTGTTAATATTAGCTACGGGCAAATTGTGGAATTGTTCAGAGTTGGTGTGTGCATTACCTCTCCTATGATTCTCACTGACTAGAACAACATTGTCATCGATTATTTGGAAGGAGTCGGGATGCTTCAAGAGAAAGTCCTTAAATTCCTTGATGCGCTGTCCGGAGATGTGACGCACCTGCGGGGACGCCTGGCTGCGGTGGCCGAGCAGACTCTTGATTGGCACTTCAGTGCCCTCGCCGTACTGGATCATCTTACCCGCGAAGTATTCCTTCGCTTCTTCGATGTAGTCGTTGTTCGACGACGCACCAGCCCCGCACGGATGCTTCTGGAACGTGTTGATATCAACATAGTCCCCGTCTATGTTGAACAACGCCGGGTACTGAGCCAGGAACTTCTTCAAGCCCGACTGAGACCCGCCAGCGATCTGTCGCATCTCCTTCGTGAATCCCTTGGCACCAAACTGGCAGGAAAGATCGTGTAACGTTCGCGGCTCGCCTTTGTCGAGCAGGCGTTCCACAAAGAACAACAGAGTGAGATTCCTAGCAAGCTCATATTCCATTGATTCCATTTCCCTGCCGTTGGTGCCAATGTGTTTTGCAGCTTACACTAAATTTTTTCTACGTATATGTGTCACCCACAACACCATGAAATTTTTCTTTTTCCACACCTGATTCATAGACTAAAATAGAGCACGAAGAGAACAGTAAACCTAAAAATGTTGCCAAGCACCGATATCATCCTCAAAATGAAGATAAAAGTTTTAGTAATTTGTAGAATTTGTTATCTTCTTTGTAGGGGATACCTGAATTTCCAGAGCTATTATTAAAACTTGTTAAACACTTACAGCCATATATTTATAGAGAAAACAATTCATAGAATTACATCAATATTTTCACACACTACCGAAGATCTGCTGATCTTGGTTATTTTAATTCACTCGGAATGACATCCGTGTCGGAAGAATATGTATGATTTTTTCTAGTTTAGTTAGGTAGTACATATGATCTACATCCTCATTGAAAAATAATTTACCTTAATTTATCATCAGTAATGTATTACATTACACCTTATATTCTCTTTCAGACTGGTGTACCTAATGCGTAGAGGGACTAAGGCTAAGATTCAGAGACGATTCTAAGCGTAGACTTTGGCTTCCATATGTCAAAACTGTATAGAATTTTGACGTATGGAAGCGTGAGTCCACGCTTAGATTCGTCTCTGAATCTCAGCCTTAGCCTAAATTTCATATTAATTAGCTTTATATCTAGGACGGTGATAATCTACTTAGCAGATTGCTTACTTTCTTTAATGGTGATAATTGATAAATATTCTTTAGGGAAATGGTGATCAAACAAATCCATGGAGGAAGGAAATAAAAAATCAAAGTATTACAACACTAATAACATAGATAAATTTTACTTTTTAATTGTGTTCCAGACTTTTAAGTTTTTAAGCATCTTTTTGAGAAAATCAAGTAGTGGGTAAGTGGTGGGTGAGTCAAGCATGCTGCCAGATTCTATGCCAGGTATTATTACTTTAAATCTTTGTTATACAATTATATTCACATTGGCTCGTAATACACATTTCTGTTTATATTCGGAAGCAAAATATTAAAATTGCCCGATGGATTGGAACATTAATTTCTATTTTGACTTTGACATTTCTTCCATCTTCATTGTCATTGTCACAACACATGTCAGCGGCACCTTGAAAACTTGATTTATTCTATCCTTTTCTCGCTAAATAATATTATATGACTATCCTTCTCTAGTAATTAATAATTTAAATTGTTGTTTCTCAAATCAAATCTCAGTTTCAGCTTACCGATTTACAATTTTTGTAGATATTATACATACACAGAATTAAATAAATAACGAACGACAAAATCCTTGTTGGGAGCCGACAATCTCATAACATCGTTAATTTTGTTCTTCAATCCTCAAAATGGTAAGAGGGAAACACTGATATCAATCTGTACGCTATACACCCACTTGTAGTCAAATCCACAATTATATTATTAATTTATTAAACCGAAAGTATCAAGAATCATATGTCTATCATCCAGAAAATTATTAGCCCTTGTGCTCATTTTCTGTATTGCCTACTTTAATAATAAAGTGACACCATTGATTGGTTGGCTGTAATTCAGTAAACAGATTGACAAATCAACAGATAATGTGGCTACTTTCATTCTCAGCCTCTGTGCAGTAGTTCAATACACTTAATTTCTGTAGAGCTTGAGAGGTGTAGGTTTGATTCCCACCACACAACAAATATATTTTTTGCACAATTAACGTATTTGTTTTCGGTCTGGGTGTTTTGAGACCATGGTCCTCTAAGTTCCTGGTCCCGCGATACGATTTTTTTCAATTATTTTTGCTAATATGACGAGCTGGTCGTTTGCCTGATGGTAAGCACCATAATCTCATAATTTGCCACTTACAACTGTGAAATCCAAAGGTGTGCATTGCATTGAGCTCATTACCCTGAGACATTAGGTATTAAGTCTCATACGCCCAATAATTTCACTGACTACTTTGCTCATCCAATTGAAACATGGTAATGCTTGTATATTACTGCTCGGAAGCAGACTTGACAAGCAAACCAGTACTCAACCAGACGGGTGTTAGCTTTTGCAAGTGGAATACATGATAAGGATGTTGCATGAAACACAAAATACATAATTACTATCAGTATGTAGGTTTAAGAACATAACATTAAAACAAAAAAATGAAATTAAAAAAAAATTATAATTTCCACGAAAATACTGCATGTAAAAGTTCCCAAATTCAACCATTTTTTTTATCGTCCGATAGTAATTTAAATGATACTATCCAATTCTTTATATTTTAATTAATAAAAAAATTATTATGTACTTAAAAACAGTGTTTCACAGCCAAAAACAACAAATTGCATGTATTTCGTACAGTTTTAAGGCCAGCATTGAACAAGTGGCATCAGATGTTCTGTCAAATTTGTATAGGGGTGTTTTAGCACTCATCAGATAATGCACAACTCTGACTCTCATATTAATTGACATGTCTAGCGTCTAATTTTCAGTTTCTTTGATATAGACATTTGATTCTCTTAGAAAACAAATTGATTGACATAAAAAGTGCAGTCAACATCCCTATTATAAGGTATTATTTATTCTAAGATTATCAGATTGATATACACAGATCGTGATATGTTATGTTTGGCTGTAAGTTATAGAAGCATTTACCTTTTTCCAGCTGGTGCTAGTTCTTGGTGACCTGCACATTCCTCACCGCTGCAGCAGCCTCCCACCAAAATTCAAGAAGCTGCTTCTTCCTGGCCGGATCCAACACATACTGTGTACTGGCAACCTTTGTACAAAGGAGTCCTACGACTACTTGAAGACATTAGCCAGCGATGTCCATGTTGTTAGAGGAGATTTCGATGAGGTATGTTTTTGCAACTATGGTAAATTCAAATTCAAATTCAAAATTCTTTATTGAAATAGGCCCCAAAGGAGCACTTATGAAAAAGGTAAAGGAAAAGGTACAGATGCAAGATTATAATTACTAAGTAATTAAGTAAAAAGCACCGATTTCAAAACGTCTCATTCTCATCCCATGTGCTGTTTACTATGATAATCCTTTTCTGTTTTATGGAAAAGTGTCATTTCCCAACTGGAGTTGTCTGTGAATATTATTGTGATATTGATATTCATATTAAACTATTATATCTAACAAATTTATTTCACATTTACATTGTTATCAAGTTTGGAGCTCAGTAGAGATAACAAAATGAAATCGGATGGAGTAATTGTTTTTTATGGAATTAAACATAGTTTTGTAGCTTACACTATCATAAACTTTTTTAAAATTTACTGAATATTCTCTTGGATTCCACCAGCCGCTGGGGCAGCATGGTGGTTATGTAGGACTCCAGCTAATGAGGCCGGCCTACTAACTAAAACACCAATGTGTATTCCTCCTCTGCACCATAATGCCGAGTTGCGAGCGCATTTTAATACCCATCGCTGTACCAGAGACGAGCTTGTCTCAGTTGTGGGACCTCACCACCGGCGACAACGTCCTCCACGTACGCCATCGGCGTATCCACCTAAATCCTTCATCAGAGAGGCACGTGGAGAGGGCCACCTCACCAATCTGCTATCTGTCAACAATTCCTCGGGAAAGCGGCTCTCCGAGAGATTGTTGGCAGATACCCAGGGTGGCACCATGTGGAGGATTTTGTATGTCAGAAGTGGCATGGACACACAGATGCATAACACAACCATCCAAGATTTGTTAAAGGCTTTTTCAGATGCAAATGTTATTTGTTACCGATGTGACCTGTGAGTACAGGGTATTTATATGCATACCAAAGGTTAGGTCTGAACAGATCTTAACAAACTGTCCTCTCCACATAAAGTTGACCCCGGCAGAGGATTAAACGCGAGGCTAAATAACCGTTTATAATGAGATTTAGATAATTATAATATTAACACATCTTACAAGTCTCAATATTTATCATAACATTTTAATCTTTCAGAACTCAACTTATCCAGAGCAAAAAGTGATCACCGTAGGACAGTTTCGTATAGGGCTCATCCATGGCCACCAAGTCGTACCCTGGGGAGATGAAGAGTCCTTGGCTCTCGTCCAGAGACAGCTGGATGTGGACATCTTGATATCAGGCCACACTCATCGGTTTGAGGCGTACGAGCATGAGAACAAGTTCTATATTAATCCGGGATCTGCAACAGGAGCGTATAGCCCTCTGTACAGGTAAATAACCCTTCTTACTAATTCTTATTCTTATTAAATAAGATTATATAATGTGGGTAATTTATAGTTTCAATTCCGCGATAAAAAATGTCTAATGGCCTAAGTACGATCTATACTGAATTTAACCAAACGTAGCGCGCGACGCTGGACAACGAAACCTAGGTTAGTTTGTTATAAAATAAAAAACTTCCTTGAGCTCGCAACGATGGACTGTAAAACCAGCAATTAGTATTTTTAGTTAGTTAACTAAAATCAACGCAAAACTGAAAAAGTTTGTCAATTTGTTAGTACAAAAATGTTACTTACTCGCGACGCTGAACTGCAATATTCAGCGGGTGAAAACCGCGAATGGAAACTAGTATATAGATTTTTTATTTTTTTATTTTTTATGTTATTTGGTAACGAGACGAGCTGGTCGTTTGCCTGATGGTAAGCATAACGCCGGCCCATAACAATTGCAGTGCCACCCAGAATTTTGAAACACAAAGGCCTGCGCGGCACTGCAGTGCGCTCGTTACCCTGAGACATTAGGTATTAAGTCTCATAAGCCCAGTAATTTCTCTGGATACTCTGCTCATCAAACCAGAACATAGTAATGCTTGCACAGTACTGTTTGGCGGTAGACTTCACTCACAAAGCGGTGGTAACAACCCAGACGGACACTCGCAGAAGAGTTAGTCCTCCCACTAATAAACCTAATATCCTATTTCTCTGCCAGGTATTAGCTTACTCATAGTATTGTACACAATACCATGCACAGACACAAGTGTAATCCAATTATTCAAGTGTTATTTTATTCATGTTTCAGAAATGCCACTCCATCCTTCGTCCTCATGGACATTCAGAGCTCAACCGTTGTCACCTACGTGTACAAACTACTGGGAGACGAGGTCAAAGTAGAACGGATCGAGTACAAGAAAGCGTAGAGAATATTGCAAACAGAATTCCACATGTGCATGTCTATATTGATTATATAAAGTAAAAAGTTATGTATATTATGTGTAAGAGATTATGTAAGTTACATAGATATTGTAAGGTTTCTATTATTTTATATTGGAGGTGTAATATAGTTGAACAATCATATTTGTTTCTGTTTTTAAGTAATAAGTCCAAATACTTTATTGGAAAAAAAAAATCCATATACAGGTGTACCCAACCAATGCCCGCCGGAGGGTAAGTACCCTAAATATTTGTGTTAGCAAATTTAAGTCAAAGGAAATATTTTTTTATTTTTAGAAATAAAAATACTTAGCTGCATTCAAAGATTTCTTAAAAGTCACTTGCCAGAGCTGGGAATCGAACCCGCCAAATGTAGGAAATAAACTTTCTGTATTTTTATGATACCGACCAAAAGGGACAATCTTGATGAATAAATCTCCGTCAAAGTTTTTACGGTTTATGTATGTATGTATGTATGTATGTAAGTTTATTTATTCCATCATAACTTTTAAATCCCTGAACATATTTGGATGTATGGGGTAATAGTTTGAATCCTTACATCATCCCGACTGACACTGACTGGGACAGTCGAGTCTTTTATGTAACTTTTGTTCCCTCGACTTGTTATTGCTATCTTTTATTTAACTGGCAATGTTTCTATGTTTGTTTAGGTCAAATCTTGCAAGCTAAAGATCCACTTCCCGGTGTTCGATTGAGCCGAAATTAAACATACATATTATGTAAATCGGATGAGAATACAATTTGATGGTGTCACACACAGAGCTGGTCTGATGATGGAGCCGGGAGGCGGCTATAGGAAATCTGTAGCGAAATGACGCAACACCATCGAGTTTGGGCTCGTTTGATTTTTCTTTACATTATGTAGGTAGGTACTCTGATGATGATGTTCAGGTTCCTGGACCAACTAAGTATTTTATAAAATAATATTTTTGGAAAAAAATCCTGTCTGGACAAAAATATTTTTCCCAAAAAACTTAATAACGAATAGGTTTAAGTTTGGCGCTACTATCTCACCTGTTGGTAAGTGACAATTTATTGACGATAAATGACGCTTGCCTATATCATTAGATCCCAAGCTTTTACTGAGTGCTGCTTCAAAAAAGGCCTTACCGGCTAACGATCTCGTGTTCGTTTTTGACTCCAACCCGATTAAGACCAGCGGTCGCTAGGTCTTCGGCTGGAAGGAAATAGTCTAGAATTTTCGCTGGTTATCGTTTTAGAACGAACTTAAAATTAATTTTAAATAATCGGTTTGCTCTACTGATTCTATAAAACCAAAATGATTCGATAACTTTATAAATTTAATCTTGTTGTTAGACTTATAATTGTTTTACTTATAATTATTGTTATCAGTGTAAAAATATTTTATAAAAACACAACAAAAATATGACTATAAACTCATTTCCACAATCTATTGTGTACTAAGTATACGCAATCCTCAACCACACAGAAAAATAAACTCTATTTATGCACCTCTACAACATAGTATCCTAGGTCAACACCATGTACCTATTACATAATACTTATGTAGGTGTTACTCGTGAGCAGAAACATAAACATGTTAGGCAAGCCCTATAGGGCGTTGACACCAACGATATCATTCGAAGGTCTTACGTAAGTATGTCGAACGAGATTTAGGATACAGACAAAAATGTAAATAAACAAGGCGGTGAGTAAATAATGTGAATAGTAGATGTTGCTCCAAAAATAAGATAATCCTTAGAAAGGTATGGGTTAAGGCGAAGAGCTATGGGAGCTACAAACTCTCATCATTTTTATCATTTTTTTATACGTAACCCAAAAACGGGAGTGTAGGTAATGTTTTCAGGGTTCATGTATGTATGGGGTATCATTAGAATACTTATATTGCTACTATATTTGTTAGTGGTAGGACTAACTATACTGCGAGTGTCCGTCTGGGTTGTGACCATCGCTTTGTGAGTGAAGTCTGCCGCCAAGCAGTAGTGTGCAAGCATTACTGTGTTCCGGTTTGATGAGCAGAGTATCCAGTGAAATGACTGGGCTTATGAAACTTAATACCTAATGTCTCAGGGTAACGAGCGCACTGCAGTGCCGCGCAGGCCTTTGTGTTTCAAAGGTCTGGGTGGCACTGCAATTGTTATGGGCCGGCGTCATGCTTACCATCAGGCAAACGACCAGCTCATCTCGTTAACAAATAGCATAAAAAAACATTAATGCCAGCAATACTAGAGGCATTGCCGCCGCGTTGCCTACCTACCCTTCTCAGAGAGGAATCACTTCACCCTTCTCTTAAAATAAGTTGTACTTGTGAGGTAAAACCTCAGGCGGAAGGCCATTCCTCGGATCCACCAGATCTTGGAAGTATGTATGTGGCAGAAAAGGCGAGTGTCTTTAACTTTTTAAAGTCGAGTTTTAAAGTAAGTAAGTATAAAACAAGTGGAATTGCTTTTAAATTAGCGGGAACTGATCGATGAAAATACCGCGATATAGATAAACTCAACTCTCATTTTTTCACATTTAGGTGTTCTTTCATAAAAGATATGGGACCACCTTGAGACTAACTAAACAACAAAAAAAAAAATTCAAAATCGGTCGACAATTTGACGGAGAAATCGGTGAATAACAAAAAAAATGCAAATAATCGAACATAATAACCGATCCTCGCAAAAGACAACTTACCACAAAAAAAATTAAACACACGTTAAACATGTGTTAATCACTGGTTAACGCCCTATCATGCCTTAGCCGCGGTGTTAAATATGAACAACCACAAATCCTGATTCCAGTAGTGTCTAACCATTGTCTAACACAATTCTGTTGTGACGTATCTAATAATTTTGGACGTTTACATTTAGACGCTGTCTAGCTAAACAGGTGACTAAAATGTTTATTTGTGGTAACACTAGTTAAGTAATTAGATTTAAGCAATGGCTCCAACTCTACGTCCACAGAGCTACGTGATGGAACGCCCGTATCTTGATTCTTGCCGACAACCACCCGACAACATTTTAAAGTGCGCACCACTGATAGCGGCGCTCGTACCATCATAAGCTGGTTTATTGTTTTGTCTGTTTATGTCACGGCATCAGCAGATATAGAAAACTGCTCATGATCCTGAGCTTCCTGGTCGAGGTTATTATAATAAATTAATCTAGTTATATTTAATGAACCAACAGTAGCGGCGGCGAAATGCGGCGTTGTGCATGGTAAGATAGGTTATAGGTACCTACTACATAAGGTATTAATATATATATTTTTTTTATGTTATTGGTAACGAGACGAGCTGGTCGTTTGCCTGATTGTAAGCATAACGCCGGCCCTTAAGAATTGCAGTGTCACTCAGAACTTTGAAACACAAAGGCCTGTGCGGCACTGCAGTGCGCTCGATACCCTGAGACATTAGGTATCAAGTCTCATAAGCCCAGTAATTTCACTGGCTACTTTGCTCATCAAACCGGAACACTGTAATACTTGCACATTACTGCTTGGCGGCAGACTTCACGAGCAAAGCGGTAGTACTAACCCAGACGGACACTCGCAGAAAAGTTAGTCCGCCCACTAACTAATATATTAAACTACAAAGAAAATAAGAGTGAAATAATATTAAGACCAGTGACTTAATACGTTTCTTAGTTCCACAAACCAAAATAATCGTCTACAAAATAATATGCAAAATGATTTTGCAGGTAGAAAATTTGTTTAACTATTCTACCTGCGATAAATAAACAAAAGCTGATCCTGCCACTGCAACCTTTTAGCAATAAACTCTTCTGATGTACGTGCGCCAAGACATGTCCTACGAACCATATTTCTGCCAAAATAAATAAAACCAGCAATTTTATCGCTATTATAATACGATTAATTTGAGTTAATTACTTTAAAGAACTCGTTTAACCCAAATCGCATTGTTAGTTTGCCTACGTGTGTCACAAATCACAAAGCGTAGCTTGAACCCTCTAAGGGGCACGTAAGACGCTCAAGCAAACGTAGGTTTGCTTGTCAGAATAACAACGCTTTTGCGTCAAGCGCGCATTTCGAGTATCACGAAATCCGCGCTTGACGCAAAGCCGTTGTTATTCTGACAAGCAAACGTACGTTTGCTTGAGCGTCTATAGTGCCTCTTTCGAAATGCGCGCTTGACGCAATAGCGTTGTTATTCTGACAAGCAAACGTACGTTTGCTTGAGCGTCTAAGGTGCCCCTTAGACTGATTTAGAAGCCCTTTAAATATTATCCCAAATGCGGTTTCTCTTCTATTTGGTCACAGAGTAAAGGAATAGGTAATTACCTACCTACGTCTTATGAAGAAGAGAGATGGTGAGAGGTAAAATATGAAGCGCTGTGGTAGGCTTACCTACTTATGGCAGCGTTGAAAGTACTTTCAGACTTCAGTAGAGTAATAATATAGTATAGTAGAGTAGTAATAATATGTACCTACTACGTAAAATATTATTTTGTAAACATTCTTAATTGTTCTGTCTTTTGTAACTGTATTATTTGTTCTATGGCAGATTGTATAATTTCTTGGCGACCAATTTTTTAAGCAATTCACATATAAGTACGACAGTGGCCTTATCACTTAGCAACGATCTCTTCCAAGCAACCGTTTGTTGTTTGCTGAAGAGACTCATCTGCAGTCGTCAAGCTTCTTCAATTACTTAGTTAAAGTCATGAGTTAGTGTCATCTACCTACTTATAACCAAAGCTCTCAAGGCTCTCCCCATGATGTTCAGAAAATACAAAAATATATTTTTTTCGAAAATTGAAAATCTAGGTGTATGTCTCATCGATCTGCAGATAAGAAAGAAGAACAAAATAATTTCCAAATAGATATTTTGAAATCCTACACCGTGCTTGAAGTTCCGCTGAAGGAAAAAATACATCCTTAGCATATTGTTATAGCATCGCCTATAATAGCTAATCCAAGTAACACAAAGTTGCCTAAAAGCTTTGGAATCAAACCATCGAGCAAGTGTAGCTCGCTTGAGCCAACCCGATTATATTATTCCCTAAGGGGCACCACTAGAAATGCGCGCTTGACGCAAAAGCGTTGTTATTCTGACAAGCAAACGTACGTTTGCTTGAGCGTCCAAGGTGCCAAACCCAAGCGATGGAGCATGCTCTGTGCAGCAACTTTAGTGTTCTAGTGTTAGTCAGAAGTTAGTAATTTTAAATATTTACTAAATATCTCACAAAAATGAGTTAACTATCCAGCAATGCTGCTTGAAAAGTACCTACAGCGCTGCACCGCTTTGTTCTCATTGCACCCAAACATAAGCACATGCCGGTGGCCGATGCCATGCCGGTTCAAAACAAGCCTCCCCTGACCCCTCGTGCCGATGAATAAAACCGAACGTCCGTTCCGAATTTGAACCAGTCCTTCGTTAACCGCGCTGATTGGTATCTGACCCTTCGCGCGTTCCATTTCCGAAACCGACGCGTTCGGAGATGCAGAAGTGACAAAACTTTTTAAATATACTTACAAGAGTTTTTACTAAAAAAAATATTTCCGTCCAAATAAGTGATAGAAAACTACGTCAAAATGGCGGTCTCTTTAGTGAGATTTGGACTAAGATCTATTGTTAATTTGGAGAAGCAAGCGGCGTTGTTATCTGCGGCCAGTGTTCAGAATCAAATTAAAGTAAGTACCTAACCAATTAGTAGCATAATTTATTATTATTTTTTATGTTCGGAGGGGATGAAGAGGTAGTGAATTTACACCAATTTATTCTGGGTTTACTCTGATTGTGCCTTTCTCCCTTGGCCCTGCATTTTTCTCTCTAAAGTGCCTATAATATAATAACTATTTATTAATTTATGGAAGAAGCGTCAATGACTTGGGCAATTGCAAGCCACATTCTTGGTGAGAAACTCGCGTTACCGCTTGGTTGTCAACTCTAGGGTTTTAGAAAGTGAATGTTGATTTGTTTAATTAAAGTACGAGTACAGAACTAAATTGTTTGCAATAGAGTTTGAGTATTGGGTAGACTTAAGTAAGTGAAAATCCATAAACAATTAATAAAAAAAAATAGAACTAACTATTTTTTAACTTTGCGATAGGTAGACCGTAACGACAATTTTTGACAGAACATATAATTTCAACTAATAATATAATAATTAATTAATATTTTATTTGAAAATGCACAATATACGCATCTCATCTGACCACAGAAGAAAAAGTACCTACATCCCTACTTCACTACTATATCGTGTTCGTTTTCGATTCCTCTAGTCTTCGCCTGGACGGGATAGTCTAGAGTTCTCGTCAGTTTTCGGTTTAGAACGATCGATATTAAGGAAACAAGTTGTTTCAAAACGAAAATTAGCCGCCCCTTCGCCCCTAACTGCACATAAAGTCATTTGGGGGTGTGGGCGGGGAGGGGGCTTGGTCGAGCTCAGGACCAGACAATAATCAGTTCAAATTCAAATTCAAACTCAAAATGCTTTATTAAAATAGGCCCAAAAGGAGCACTTATGAAAGTTAAAATAAGTGACTCTAACAGCGGGCCACTGGAACATTCGACTACCCGAATCACAGACTAAAACTAATGCTGTCTTTATCAGAACATAATAAATGACAAAGACACCAACAGACCCAATCCGTGCTCAAAGTCAACGAACCTTCCAGAAACCCACCGTGCCCGTTCCAAATTGGTATAGGCCGAGCAAGAAGAAGGGCAAGAAACTCGTCACGGCATTCTTTTTAAAAAAAGTAGTTTTTTTACAATGATTCTAATGCTAACAACTAACAATTTAAAGTTTAGTAGTCGCCAGGAGGCTCCTGAGCTGTTTGCCTCCATGCATCCTTGTCATCTACATAATCCTTAATTTTATAATACGCTTTTTTATTTAATACACTCTTGACTATACGTTTATTGGCGACAGCTCAAAAACTATAAGTGATAGCGTCCTGAAATCTGCCGCCCCCATATGATGCTGCCGCCCGTAAGCCGCGGCCTATACGGCCTATTGACAAATCCAGGGTTGCCGAAAACTCTAGACAATTCCTTCCATTCCAAGACTAGCGACCGCTCGCGCTGGTTTTAATCGCAATTAAAGACGATTCTTATTTGCCGGTAAGGTAGCAGGAACCAATTCTGTAAGTATAGCCTTCCTATTTCCTATCCTATCCTACTATATAATATTATAAATGCGAAAGTTTATGTGTGTGAATGTTTGTTATATAGGTATATACCAAGTATCCCATTATTATTATTATTATTATTATCAGCCATGGTCGTCCCACAGACTAATATATTACATATCTGTGGGTCGTCCCACTGCAGGGCAAAGGCCTCCCTTCCCTCCTTCCATAAGTATCTCATTAATATGAAAAAAAAACTTCCGTACTTGCGCGCAGCTCAGGTAAAAATTCAGTGGATGAACAATCAATCAGATCTCCTTTTTTGAACCCCTAGCCCCTAGGAGTGGTTTATGTTTTAAATTCAAATGGGATCAACTTCGAAGTTGGTAGGGATAAGCACCCTATCCAATAAAATAGGAATACATTTTTAGTAAGGGCCGTATTTTGCCCACTTGGGCACCACTGCGTTCCTTATTTGATCAAACTTCTTTGACAGAAGCCCATTTCACTCGTCCATTATCTTTGTCTAAGATATCTTAGTATAATTTGCACATCATTTTGCGTAGTTTGAATAATATATGATCAAATATCGGTATTCCTATAGTTGTTTTGATGAAGTCATCCGAGTTCTTTGATCAAATGCACCTTGAACAAAGCCCTTTGATGAGTGGAATGCCGGCCTAAAAAATGTAAGCATTCTGAAGATAAACTTATGTTTATTTTTTATGTCAGACGTTTAAAATGTAGTACAAGTTGAAAGGGCGGTGGAAAAAGGTTATCAAGTCTGTCTGAGACTGTCTTAAAGTGAGAAAGTAAAAAATAAACTTATTCCTTTTGAAATTGTATCTATTTTAGTAGGTACCTATTGAGTTAAATGTAATGGGACCGGAGACAAATGTTTTAAGGGCGGAGTTTACCAACCATTTTGAACCTAAGTTCAACTATGAACTGTGTGTAACTCGTGAACTGAGGTTCACTTTGAAGTATTTGAAAGTGAATTTTGACATCTGCTGTCAAAGCTAGCTCTTGAACTGCCGACAGCCGAACACGTAAACGTCACTTATTTCACACTAGCTGCTGCCCCCGGTTTCACCCGCGCAGAGTTATTGGATTTCATGGTTTTTATTTTTTTGCGCGGAACACTAATTCTTTTTCGAAAATAAAAGTAGCCCAAGTTACTCCTTGTAACATCAGCTATCTGCCAGTGAAAGCCCCGTCAAAATCGGCCCAGCCGTTTCGGAGATTACCCGCAACAAACAGACATACAGACAGGCATACAAACAAATTTTTAAAAATGGTTGTTTTGTTGTAGGTACCGTATATACTTTCATATGCATTTGGTAAAAAGCTGTTATTTTGATATTAAAAATAGACACTTCAATTTAATATATTTGTATAGATTTGATTAACTCCGACCTAAATGAATTTGGTCCGTGGCTCAAACACATCATTATCAGCTTCTTACGCTCCCACTGCTGGGATACCGGCCTTCTCTCAGAGACAGAGAGAGAGGTATGGGCCAGAATCCACCACGCGGGCCCAGCGCGGCTTGGTGGATGTCACATGTCCTCGAATTTTTTGGTTCTTGAACATGCCGGTTTCCTCACGATGTTTTCCTTCACCGTTTTAGAGCGAATATGAATAATTCGCACATAGCTTGATATAAGTTATTGGTGCGGGCCGAGTCGAGATTCGAACTATGGTGTGTTGGATTGAAAGTCGCACAAGTGCCCCCTCGGCCACACTCGCTCAAACATGAACCGGCACATCTTGATAATTATCCTACATTTTAAGTTATTTTTACTATTAAGAACAAGACGAGCGTGTCGTTTGCCTGATGGTAAGCGCAACGGCAGCCCAAATCAATTGCACCGTCATCGCGTCATTAGCTAAAGGTGTTATTAAACCATTAGCTAACCAGGCACTTAAGTACCTTTAAATTATTTACTATTATCAAAACGTAAACCAACATGTCTAAGGCCACGTAGGCCCTTATAGATTACATAACAACTTATGTACTTGCACAGTAGGTGTGTTGTTTATGTACTTATGAGTTGAATGGGCAGTTACCGAAAAACAACCTTGATTTAAAACGTAAACAAAGATAGGCAGCACGGTGTATACCTACGAACAAAAACGTAGGTACAGTAGGTACATGCTGGACATAGATGCTTTTTCATTTTTATTTGTTGTGGTCATATACCTATACCTACATTTTGTAATAATTTCAACTGTCTCAAACCGATTCGGTTCTTTTCCGCAACTAGGCCGTTTATCGGTTCTTTCGCGGGTGTTTTCCGCAACTAGGCCGTTTATTGGTTCTTTCGCGGGTGTTTTCCGCAACTAGGCCGTTTATTGGTTCTTTCGCGGGTGTTTTCAGCAACTAGGTCGTTTAACGGTTCTTTCGCGGGTGTTTTCCGCAACTAGGCCGTTTATTGGTTCTTTCGCGGGTGTTTTCCGCAACTAGGTCGTTTAACGGTTCTTTCGCGGGTGTTTTCCACAACTAGGCCGTTTATAGGTCCTTTTTGCGAAATCACTATCACAAAACGGTCTATTCTTATTTTAGTCATCCGAAAAAGGTACACTACTCGATCAATTACACTATACCTATTTCACGTAAAAATGTTAAGAACTTGTTAAATTTAAATTTTGTGTCGTTATTTTTTTTAGTTGGAATAGAGACTGGTGGACTTACGACGCCAACATGAAGTTACGAAACTTCGTTTGATTAAATTATGATTAGAGATACTTATCGGGTTTACGAAACGCAAATCGCAGCAAAGTAATTCAATGAAATTACTGATGTATTACCTAATGTCTCAGGGTAAAGAGAGCACTGCAGAACAGCGCAGGTCTTTGTGTTTCAAAGCTCTGAGTTGCACTGCATTTATTAGGGGTTGGCGTCAGATATACTTACTACCATCAAGCAAAGGACCTGCTTGTCTCTCATCATTTAATAATAATATCGATAAATATCCCGGATCAATTCACTAATTGTTACACGCAAATAGCCATGAGTTTGTTTTGTATGTTTCATTATAATTGCTATCAATAAATACAAAATGCACTCGTACCCAAGTCGAAAACGAAAGTCCGCTTTAGCTAGATAAAAAGTATCCTGCGTGTACTTATTATCACCAAGCCATGGTCACGAGCGGACGTTGGCCCGGCGGTGCGGCCTCGCTACGCCGTGCGGTACTTAAGCTGTAATGCACCATGTATTTGTTATGTAGCTATGAATTATAGATAAATAAACCCTTTTATAGCATTCGTTCATTATCTAAACACTACGATACAATTTAAGCACTAAAGTTCTATGGGTGGTCCTTTGAAGACATATAAGTGTAACGTAAGGCGTGATTGCAAAGACGTACTTTTTCACAATGGCGTTTATTCTTTTTTTTTTTGTCACACATCTATAACTTGACACTGACGTTTTGCATAAATATTAAAAATTATTGCTTACATGCCCTTTGAAATTTACAAAATGAAATAACTGAAAGGAATTTCCTTTTTAAATTTCACTACTTACATGTCCAAAAGAAAAAAAAATTGAAACTGAATCTACGTTATAAACTTTACGAGGCTTTATACTTCTTTTATTATACTATTTTTACAAACAAAAATATTTTATGATCTAGCGTTATACAAGTTACTTTTAACATATTATGTATACTCAAAAACTTTTTACTTTACAATATCAAAGAAAATTTTAGGGCATTCTAGTCAATTTTATACAATTTTACTTTGTGAATCTAATTTTATACAATACAATAAACCTTTTTCTAAACTGAACATTGTTTTATTACTTTACATTACATATCTTATAAACTTAGGTAGGTATGTAGGTATATACCTTTAAACATTACAAATAGGTATTAACATTACCATATTAGGTACTGGAAATATTTAAATTTAGGTAGCTAGGTATCTTAAACTTATGAACTAACATACTAACTTTGTAGGTTACATTTTACTTAATATAATCTTATAATTTATTCAAGCTTCTTACATGTACTAGGTATTTTTAGATAACCATAACTATATTTTTTTTATAACTTTACAATTGATGTAGAAGTCTATGTAAGTACTTATACATTACTAAACTATTTATGGAACTCTAAACATATTACTTGTTGAAAATATTCAAAACTATTCTTTATACATATGTATTTTTAAACAAAAATATAACTTGTAGCTTCTTATACAAACTAAAACTTATCTTAAACTTTAACACAAAAGAAATTTTTAGGTACTCTTTCCTATAAACAAACTGAAATATTCTTCTATTTTTTTAAATACAAACTTAGGTATATTTTTTCAAAACTAAAAGGTTACAAAACTATATGCACTAATACTCAAATATTATACTTAATAATACATGGTAGGTATAATTTGAAACTTATTAATTACAACTATTAACTTTATTCTAACTAACTTATATATTTTTTTTATTATGTATGTAACTATTAGACTTAAAATCTTGAAATCTAGATTTAAATACTTATTTAGATATATTTAATCTTAGAAAAATTTACTATAATTCTTAGGTAACTTTATAGTACGGCCGCCTCTTGTTGTGAAATACCTGAAATCATCGTCAGAGGGGTGGTGGTCATCTCCTTGGTTAAATTGGTTGTGGTTGTCAAATTCTGGGTTAAATTGGTCATCCCCTGGGGTACATGGGTCATCTTCTCCGTTTATACAATGGTTGTCATTTTCAATAGTATCTGAAATTGCTGAAAAGGAATCTAAATCATGAGGTGAGTTCAACTTTTTTAAGAACTGTACATGAACTATTTTCTTCTTTGTTGGTTTATTTATATCTTGGATCTCATAGCATACTGAGCCAATTTTTCTTGTAATTTTGAATGGTCCTTTGTATCGTGGGGTCAATTTTGAGTCTGAAGGCTTATGCCATTCATATAGAACATAATCATTAATCTCAAAACTGTCTTGTAGTCTTCTGAGATCAAATCTTGCCTTGTTATGCAAATGAACTTGGTTAATGTTTTTTAATGCTTGTTTTCTTGCTTCAAATAAGTAATCTAACTGATGATTTCTCTCCATGTCTTGAAATATTGTACCAAATTGAATCTCATTAGGAGGTATTCTTGGTTCAAAACCGTGCATTAGGTAAAACGGTGAACATTTTGTGGTTTTCTGTCTTGAAGTGTTAATTGCTAATACTACTTTTGGTAACAATTTGTCCCATTCTTCTGTGTATTCTAATGCAAATTTGGTAAGGGTTGACATAATTGTTGCATTTGCCCTTTCACATAATCCATTGCTCATTGGTGTATATGGTGTAGTCGTTATACTTTCTATTCCATACTTTGAGAAAAACTTTTGTGTTTCTTGACTTGTAAAACATGGTGCTCCATCTGATATGTATGTTAATGGTGGTCCATATTGATAAATGATGTCGTTTTCTATTGTTTCTATTACTTCTTTTGCAGATAGTGAACATGTTGGTTTTGCTATTATATACCTTGTGGCATGATCTATATGTACCATAATGTATATGTTTCCTGAACTTGTCTTCGGTAATGCAATGATATGGTCTGCTGAAATAATTTGCATCGGAGTCTCTGGTATTGGTCTCTGTCCCATTTGTCCATATGCTAATGTAGTACGTCTATTCACTTTTGCACAAGTCATACATGATTTTGTGTATGCTTTCACATCTTGTCTCATTGTTTTCCACCAATATTTACTTTTGATTTTACACATGGTTGTGTCAAAATCTAAATGTCCATTATCGTTGTGTGCTATTTTCAAGATACTTGATCTTAAACTTTGCGGAACCACTATTTTTTCTTGGTTATACATGTCTTCTTGGTTTATATGAATTAAAATATTATCTTGTAGTTGAAATGAGTCACTTATTTGCTTCAAATGTTGTGTTTTGGGTTCTTGTTGTAATTTTTTACATATTTGTTGTATAAATGGATCTTTATTTTGGGCTAACTTCAATTTTTCTGTGTTGCTAGTTACTACCATGAGACATACCTCATTTAATGGGTATCTTGATAAATGATCTGCTATTTTATTTTGACTTCCTGGTCTGTGAATCGGTGTGAACTCAAATGGTGCCATATCTATTACGTATCTTGCAAATTTTCTGTTAAATTTAGCTTTATTTATTATATATGCTGTTGAATAGCTGTCTGTTATCAATGTGAATTCTTTTCCTAGTAAATATATCCTGAACTTGTTTACAATTGCCCAATGTACTGCTGTGACTTCTAATTCATTTATATGATATCTTGTTTCCGCATCTTTTAAACATCTACTTGCATATTCTATGACTCTTTTCTCTCCGTTTTGTATTTGTATTAAGCAAGCTCCAATTCCTTGATAGCTACTGTCTGTTTCTACTATTGTTTTAGCATCTTGTTGAAAATTTGACAAAATTGGTGCTGAAGTGATTAATCTTTTTAACATGTTGAATGATTCTAATTGCTCTGCATTGAGTTCTATTATCTTTTTCTTACTGTTTTCACGTGTATTTTTAGTTAAATTGGACTTATCTTTCTTTAAAATGTCTTGTAAAGGTTTTGCAATTGCAGCATAATTTTTAATGTATTTTCTGAAAGTTCCTGAAAAACCTAAAAATGAACGTACTTCAGTGAGCGTCTTTAAAGTTTTGTACTGTTCTACAGCCTTAGTACGATTTGGATCTGTGCGTTCTTGTTGATATCCAACTATTCTTCCAAACAATGGGATTTCTGTGTCAATGAAATTACATTTTTCCTTGTTTAGTTTTAAATTTTTCTCTCTGGTAACATCGAAAACTTTTTTCAATAATATCAGTAACTGATCTATAGTATTTGCGCCTCCGGATATGTCATCGAAATAGGCTCTTACACCTTCATAATATAGCGAACCATACGTTGTATTCACAACTTTTGACATTATTGCCGGTCCTCCTACTAATCCAAACATTACTCTCATAAATTCCACATGATAATCTTGTGTTACAACTGCTGTCTTGAAAATATCTTCTTCTTTTATACAAATGTTATGGTATGCGTGGTAAATGTCTAGTTTGAATTTAAAAACAAATTGTGAAATTGTTTTAATTATATCGTCCATTCTTTCTATGGGTTGCACATCTAACACCGTTATTGGATTAATCGTTTTAGAATAATCTACAATTGGTCTGTATGGGGTAGTGTCATGAAATGGTTGCTGTACAACAAACATTGGTGCTGCGTACGGTGAGCTTGATAATCTACATACATTCTGTTTTAGCCATTTTTCTATAGTTTCTTTTAAAAAATGTCTTTCTGGTTCTGGCAATCTGTATGGTTTGCAACTTATGGGTTTATCGTGCTTTAAATTAATTTCTAGCTCAAAATCTGGAAACTTTCCTATATCATTCTCATCATTTTTGAAAATATCTTGATATTCCTCAACTAACTTTTGTACTTTTTGTATATCATTTTCATTTATTATTGGCTTAGTGATGTTTTCATTCATACAACAGGCTACTAACGTTGAAGTCTTCATTGTGCTTGGGAAATATTCTGTGTGTGTAGGTGTGATAATACAAATCTTACCATCGGGCTCATGGATTATGCGAGCATAAACTGCTAGTTGCCAATCTTTTCCTATTATCATTGGTACTGGTAAGTTATCACATATAGCAACTTGTGGCATGATGTAATCTATTTTTCCTACTTGTATACGTGCTGAAATCCATCCTATTGGAGTTAAATCATTGCCTGCTACTTTATATGAGCCTTTCTGCCACGGATACACTTGAGTATCGCTGGGTAATAAGTTTTTATCAATAATTGTTATTACAGAACCTGAGTCTGGTAATCCTTGTAGTTCTATTGAATTGTTAAATTTTACTGGTATCATTGTTACATTTGGAATGTCTTGTTGTATGCAGCTTACTTGATTTTTCGTGTACTTTTCTTTGTTTTCAAAACTTGTAGATGGTTTACTGTATGTATTTTTATTTTCTGAACTTACTTCCTGTTCTTTTCGTGTATTTCTTGGTATACTTAAAGATTGTGACTTACAATTATAGGATACATGACCTTTTTCTTTACATCGGTAACATGTTTGATCTTGTTCCTTATGCAATTCTGGATTAAACCTTGGAATGTATTTACTGGTTGACTGTTGTTTTTCTGGACTTGAGTTACTGTTAATAGTGTTGTTGTTTTTATATGTATTTTGATTCTGATTTTGACTTACTTGTGACTTGTTGTTGTCTCCATTGAATGCGACTTTTCTGATGTGATCTAATGCTGATGCTCTAGTTAGAAGCTGTTCCACGTTCTGGCAACAATGAGTAGCTAAGGGGACTGCCCATCGTTGGTCTGTAATGCCTTCTAAAATAAGAGAAACTTTATCTTGTTCTGGGATGAAGGTTGGTGACTTTTCAAAAAGTGCATTTTTGTTATAAATATACTCCATTAATGTTTCTGTGTGTTTAAGTACTCGTTTATGTTGATAAGTTATAAATTCTGCAAATGACATTTTCATACTAAATCTTTCTATTAATTTTTCTTTCCATTCAGGCCATGAAAATATGTTTTTACCAAGTGCTTTGTGCCAATCTCTTGCCTGTCCTCGTAGACGCATAGAGGCGTTGACTAGACTTAAGTTATCGGACCAATTAGCTAAAGTTGCGATTCTGTCTACTTGTTTTGTCCATTCAAGAGCATTTTCATATTTTAAGCCACTAAATAAGGATATCGCTTGACTTGTGTCGGCAGTGCTGAACACTTTTATCGTCGGTTGCATGTTACTTGTAGATAATTTTTGTAATAATTGATTCTGAGTATCTAACATTTTGATAATTATGTCTGGTGGGAAGGTAGACGTACCTGTACCGTCCATTGATGCACGTGGCGACTGAAATTTTTCTTGTTGAAGCTGTTCTAGTTGTTTCTTCATCGATTCAATTTCAAATTGTTGTGACATTCTTTTCTGTTTCTCCGCTTTAAAATCTTCCATCACGTTTTGTTCTTGCTTGGATTGATTATCATTAACAATACGTTGTATTAATTCCGACTTCGTACCTGAAACACTAAGAAACCTAAATCGTAGTTCTTCACGTAATTGTAATACCGTAAACTGGTTGTATTCTTCAATATTTGTCGATTCCATGTTCTCCATGTGTTCCATTTTCTTTTTTGCACAGCGCCATGTAACGTAAGGCGTGATTGCAAAGACGTACTTTTTCACAATGGCGTTTATTCTTTTTTTTTTTGTCACACATCTATAACTTGACACTGACGTTTTGCATAAATATTAAAAATTATTGCTTACATAAGTACCAATACCACATACGCAAGTTATAAGAAAACGTATATGGACTATGGATTGCTGTAATAGAATGGTTGGAGTTATTGGAAGCCACCGTCCTTGTGTATCAATTGTTGTCTCATCATGCACGGTTGTCTGGAAGAGATCGCTTTAAGCAATAAGACCGGTTGTTAAATTGTTTTAAGGTTTTAGAGGGTGTTGAGTTTTTCTGTCTTTATCTATCTAAGCTTGCTGATAAACCAATGAAAACAAAAACTCTTGATCTGATCTGATTGAGTACGTAACCCGCCATCACCGGGAAGAGTAAAAAAAATCTGCTCTGCTCTCCTTTGAAATGCAGTAGGTAATAAAAAGTTATATTCTCCGATATCACAGTCCATTGCATGATCAATGTCAAAACGATCTTCATCAGCATCAATTTAGAGTAGCCAGCAATCAGCCGATTCATCCGGCGACCTCCCGCGGGTACTTGCGAATCAGTCCAATGCTGTACGTAGATTGGAGGGGTCGTTCACCCGTTGATAATTTAGACGCATTGGAGATTGTTCTAAGATTTTACTGAGAAGACGAGTTTGGAAGATAAATAAGACACTATGTTATAAAGTCGATCAAAAGTAGGCGTGTCGTACAGAACATACTGATCCAAAATATGGTTAACTGCCTTTAGGAAATGAAGACGACGAGGTCATACCTCGTGCTCCTTTGGGGCCTATTTGAATAAAGCATTTTAAATTTGAATACCCATAAAATTAAGATTCTACTCACGTTGCAATCTGACTCTGTTCATGTAGTCTACCGCCAAGCAGTAATGTGCTAGCGTTATTGTGTCCCGGTTTGAAGAGCAGTGACATTACTAGGCTTTTGAAGCTTAATAAGTATCTACTTAACTGGATCTGCAGGGCAACGAGCGCCTGCAGTGCCACACAGGCCTTTGTGTTTCAAAGTTCTGAGTGGCACTGCAATTGTTATGCTTACTATCAGGCAAATGCTCGTCTCGTTATCCAATAGTATAAAAAAAGCGGATTGCAATGTGGGTAGAGGCTTTTAGACACTGAATTATCTATGAAAATAGGTTATGATCTGGCAAAGAAGCCAACGAGGTCATATGCATATTAATGCATATGACCTCGTTGGCTTCTGATTATTAAATCATAATTTATTTTTGATAAGTTAGTTTGACCATCATCTTCGTTAGTGGTAGGACTAACTCTTCTGCGAATGTTCGTCTGGGTTGTTACCACCGCTTTGCTCGTGAAGTCTGCCGCTAAGCAGTAATGTGCAAGCATTACTGTGTTCCGGTTTGATGAGCAAAGTAGCCAGTGAAATTACTAGGCTTATGAGACTTAATACCTAATGTCTCAGGGTAACAAGCGCACTGCAGCGCCGCGCAGGCCTTTGTGTTTCAAATTTCTGGGTGGCACTGCAATTGTTATGGGCCGGCGTTATGCTTACCATCAGGCAAACGACCAGCTCGTCTCGTTACCAAATAACATACAAAAAAAAAATCACCTCACCTAATCTTATAAGCGACGACGATGTGGTCAAAAGTATACCTTCGACCAAACTAACCTAACCTTTCGTCCTTGTGCAACTTCATACTAATTACTTACTATTTATAAACCGTCAAATAATGTTATCGATCTTGGAAACTAAATATTAGTTGTTCGTAAACACATTCGACGCATAAACAGGAAACGATTTTGACCCACTTTGTCCCGGGTCGCCCAACGCCGGACGACTCCGTTTTGTTACTTCAAGTGACCTCGACTTGGAACTATTATCTAATCGGTGGGACTATAAATTATTCTACAGGTGTGTTCCCAAACTTCCCAAAGAGTCAAACTTCCTACACCAGTGGAGTCACACTTCATTATCAGCCTTTTACGCTCCCACTGCTGGGATACCGGCCTTCTCTCACACTCTCACAGAGAGAGGTATGGGGCATGATCCACCACGCGGGCCCAGTGCGGCTTGGTGGATGTCACATGTCCTCGAATTGGTTCTTGAAAATGCCGGTTTCCTCACGATGTTTTCTTCACCGTTTTAGAGCGAATGTGAATAATCCGCACGCAACTTGATATGTCATTGGTGCGGACCGAGTCGAGATTCGAACTATGGTGCGTCGGATTGAAAGTCGCACAAGTGCCCGCTCGGGAACGCTCGTTACGAAGTCACACTAGAGACTCGTTATTTTTTTTCCATTAGAACGTATTTCATACAGCTGAAGTAGGTCTTCTCCATAATGCCATGTTACCAAGTCGACTGCACCCAGTTGGTATTTATGAGGCGGTGCATTTGTCCTTGTGTCTATTTATAGACAGCTGTTGTACAGACGACACGCTGCCCTGTTCATCAACAATATTTTAACTTTCTAGTTTCTCCACTTTAGCGACAAAAACTGATCTGTGGCAAGTAGGGTTGTATGGCCAGGTAGTTTCGGTGTAGGTCAAATGCAACTGGGATTAAGGGATGCTTTTTTTAACCATAAAACGCCAATCATTTCTTTATAATATTTTTTGTGTATGTATTTCGAACTAAGATCAGTTTGGTTTGATTTCATGTCAGCAATACATAATAAGTAGGTACCTGTATCTTAGTGATTTTATAAACATTGTTGTTTGGTAGTTATCGTAGGTCATAGATCAGATACAAAATGATATATAAAAATAAAAAAAAATAAAAATTCTTTATTGCAGGCAATAAACCCATACACAATTACAAATAATGTTATGCAAAAATGCAAAACACAGATCAAGTAGAAATAAAGAAAAGAATAATAATAATAATACAATACGATCATTAAATTAAATTTAGGACCTAAACTTCACATTTAGGTAATGTTGCGTCATTTTTTGTTCCCGCTCATGTGAACAGATATCCAATACTTAAATATTGGACTTCTAACATTGTCAGAGACAGCCGCTAGTATTTTATTACCAGAGCGGCGCAGCCGACCCCAAAAGGAAGCCACACGAGATCTTATTATCGCAAAGAAGTCAGGAACCCCCGCCTCAGCAAACATACTCGACGCACTGCAGTATCTCGGCAGCTTCATAAGAGCCCGGTATGCGTCATTATACTGGACTCTTATCGTGTTAATTGCTTTCCGAGTGAACGATATCCACAATTGGCACGTATACATGCACAGACAATACGCTTTGAAGAGAGTGGTCTTTACGTCCTTACTACATTTAGCAAATCTGCGTGCGAGCATGTTGCTCCTGACAGCGAGGGCCCTCCGCTCGCGCTCGATGTCAGCATCGTCCTGCAGCCGCTCTGTCAACAAATGACCTAAATATTTAAATTGCTTAACAACACTGATAGTTGTGCCATTCAAGTAAACTTTCGGAACCTTATCCGGACCCCGACCAGATTTAAACACCATTATATGGGACTTTAAAACGTTATACTTCAATCCATGTGCATTAGCATAATGCTCACAGATCGAGAGGAGTTTTCTCAATCCCTTGATCGAGGGGCTGAGGAGCACCATGTCATCCGCGTAGCTCAGGTTGTTTACACACACTTTGCCAAGATGACAGCCGACCATGGAGCTCCTCAGCTCCCCGATCAAGGCGTTCACGTACAGATTAAATAGGTCCGGAGAGGTTAGACCTCCTTGACGAACGCCACATTCTAGTCTATCTTAATACGAAATTCATATCTTGAATTTAGTTAGAAAATAAGTACTTTATACACGCAGTCATTCCTAAATTTATTCTAGGGTATACTTACTAGGGTACATTGGATACCTAGGTCCTAGGTACTACATCTAATGTTGACCACCCTTTTGTATCGGCTTTTAAGTATGAGATCACATCATCCAAATTTTAAGAAACGATATAGTTGTAGATAAACCTATCTTTGAAACCATATAATAAACAAATCTTCATATTGTTAGCACAGATAAATTCATGATTCAGCCATGCTCGATAGACGGAGACAAGGTTTACAAACAATAAACAAACAACAAACAAATGCTTTACATACTCATGACCCTGCTAAGATTATCTGTGTTGTAGATGGCAAAGGCACAACAACACAAACATCCAAGACACGAGGACTAACGATATGCTCAGCACATAAAGCACAAATCAACTGCGCTGCCATACTCAATCTATACAAAAGGGAATTAGACAAACACAAATAAATTGAAAGTATTAGTAGACTGCAAGTTAGTAATAAGTAGATGTACGCACACACGTGCGCCGACCTGCATAACGAGGTCGTTGCCCTCGGCTATCAAAGCCACATGATAATGTGGCTACTTTTAATAAAAATATCAACAGTCCGTGAGACTGACAGACTTATTCTTGTTCAAACACGCGCTTGACCATGGACTAAAAATTACCTGATTAAAATACGAAAATTATACTTTTTTATTTTGATATCTTTAGGGAACTGTCCTTTTCCTATTGTAATTTTGATCGACCATCTCTAAAATGACTCAAATTTAACTATGAGGGAAGGTGGATCACATTGTGAAGATGTAACACTCAAATTGCACTTTAGTCTGTTTCATTTGAGTGTGACATCAGTATTATGACCGTGGCCAAATGTGTCACTAGACGAACCTACGAATGACCGCTTTGTTTGTACCGTTAACATTATTTAGGTTAGCACATAATATACTAACCTAATATAATTACCATTATGGTCTATTCCACCATTATCATCTGGGTGATATCACCTAGGAGATCATAGGTGACACTTTGGTGTCCTTTGATCACCCGTTAATATAATCACCTAGATTATATAGTCTAGGTGTGGTAACACGTTAAGTCTAGCATAAGACGAAGGTAGTATTGACGACAGACACTCCTCCACTTGAGAATAATACCGCTCAGCCATTTAGGCCACTATATATCTTCCTAATACTGCACGCTGCAGTGCCGCGCAGGCCTTTGTGTTTCAAAGTTCTGGGTGGCACTGCAATTGTTATGGGCCGACGTTATGCTTACCATCAGGCATTTTTTTTATGTTATGTGGTAACGAGACGAGCTCGTCGTTTTCCTGATGGTAAGCATAACGTCGGCCCGTAACAATTGCAGTGCCACCCAGAACTTTGAAACACAAAAGCCTGCGCAGCACTGCAGTGCGCTCGTTACCCTGAGACATTAGGTATTAAGTCTCATAAGCCCAGTAATTTCACTGGCTACTCTGCTCATCAAACCGGAACACAGTAATGCTCGCACATTACTGCTTGGCGGCAGACTTCACGAGCAAAGCCAGACAACCCAGACGGACACTCGCAGAAGAGTTAGTCCTACCACTAAAAAATCTCGTTACCAAATAACATAAAAAATTCTTTCAAATAATTCATATCAAATCAAACACAACTGTGTGTGTCTTCCTTCCAGTTCATCCACACAAAGCAGCCGACATGCAGCGGCAACGTGTGCTACCTCCAAGAGCCTAGAGAGAACGAGGTGTCAGAACGAGCCGCCGCAGCGATGCGGAGGAACTACAGCAAGCAGCACGGCCGCCCAGAGGAGAACAGGAGGAAACAGAGCGATTCCGATTCTGACTCCAATTCTGACACTGAGTGCAAGGGATACGACAGAGTGAGTACTTTGAACTGTTATTGCTGGTTAAAGCAGAGACGTATCCAACTAATATTATAAATGCGAAAGTGTGTTTGTTGGTTTGTCTTTCTATCACGCAGAAACGGAGCAACGGATTGACGTGAAAGTATCCAGTGAAATTGCTGGGCTTATGAAACTTAATACCTAATGTCTCATGGTATCGAGCGTACTGTAGTGCCACGCAGGACTTTTTGTTTCAAAGTTCTGAGTGGCACTGCAATTGTTATGGGGCAAACGACCAGCTCGTTTCTATCTGCTATCAAATAACATAAAAAAGACAGTAGTATTTGTCTTATCTGTGACTCTGCATATCTATAGTTTCCTACCCAAATTACTCCAGAAACACAATTGATGTCTCCACTCTTCCCTCCAGTCGGACTTCTGGCGTCGTAAGATGCGCACGGTGCACAACATCCTGGACGTGGACAAAGACGGTCTCATATCGTTCAACGACTTCCTGTTGTTCGCTGACCGGTTCAAACAGCTCGGGAATCTGGACGAACAGCAAGCTAAGGAGTTCACTGAAATCATCAAGGTAAGAACTTTTTAATAAGACATCAATATAATATGGTGTACGTCAATAATATCACATGTCAACATCAATATATCAAATAAATAAATAAATAAATAAATGTCTGATAAAGTGTTTTTTTTATTGTATTTGATAGCGAGACGAGCTGGTCGTTTGCCTGATGGTTAGCATAACGCCGGCCCATAACAATTATAGTGCCACCCAGAACTTTGAAAAACAAAAGCCTGCGCGGCACTGCATTGCGCTCGTTACCCTTAGACATTAGGAATAATAAGCCCAGTTATTTCACTGGCTACTCTGCTCATCAAACCGGAACACAGTAATGCCTGCACATTACTGCTTGGCGGCAGACTTCACGAGCAAAGCGGTGGTAACAACCCAGACAGACACTCGCAGAAGAGTGAGCCCTACCACCTGGTGAAATATTAGGGTTTTAAACTGTCATGGTCACTATCTCGAACTCGATTGCGACTCACTATTCTTGACTGTGTCAGCCCGCATACTCGGAACCGTATCATGTCGGTGTTTACATAACCATTATGAGTTCGAGATAGTGTGGACAATAGTAGTGGCACGCGTAATAAACGAGTGAGGAAGAGGGTAGATCGCTACGTCTGCCCATAAACACCATCTACCCGCAGTACTTCAGTTCTGCCGTGATCATGGCGTTTGCAACAGCGCCGAAATATCGGAAACTCAAATCAAATAATGTACATGGTAAACATCCCGTTTCTAGTGATAATTGTCATAGTGAAATATTGTTGATTGCAGCTGACATGGGAGGAGCAGTGGGGCGCCATTGACCCATACAACTACGTGACGGTAGAACAATACTTGGAGGACATGCATCATGTGCTCAACGACAGGACGCTTAAGAAGAAGGCGCATCGGTGGCTGCCATACTTGTTCAAGGTAATTCAAATTCAATTTCACAACGCTTTATTCATATAGGCCCCAAGGGAGCACTTAGGAGGCGTCCATTAATTACGTGGGGTGATTTTGGCAATTTTTGGACCCCCCCCCTCCCCTCTTGGTGAGATGTCGTGAGATTTGGCTCGACCCCCTCCATTACATTACAATGCGCATGCAATGCGCTCGTTACCCTGAAACATTAGGTATTAAGTCTCATAGAGCCCACTAATTTCACTGGCTACTCTGCTCATCAAATCGGTAGACAGTAATGCTCGCACATTACTGCTTAGCGGCAGACTTCACTCACAAAGCGTGGTACCAACCAACCCAGACGGACGCTCGCTTCTGCGATTGGACTAAGTCTTTTGAGTTAGTTCTTCCGCGCATTTCGTGCAAACCAAACTTCAGTGCACCTGTAGAGGTCGGTATCTCGCCGGTGCACGGTGGTACAGTGGTGGCGCTTGCAGGCGGTGGACAAGCACAAGTCGGGGTTCATCTCGGTGAAGGACTTCAAGTTGTTCTACGAGTGCCTCGGGCTCAGCAGCGAGCACGCCGCCGTCGCCTTCGCGTCCATAGACGTCAATGGAGTCAGTATGTTTTATAATTAATGGTTCCTAATTTTCCTAAAATAATTCCTAATTTTCCTGATCCTAATCCTAATATTCCTAATCCTAATTTTCCTGGTCCTAATAACCCAATCCTAATTCCTAATTGTCCAAACACAAATATCCTAATCCTAATTTTCCAAATCCAAATATCCTCAGCCTAGTTCCTAAAATTACTAATCCTAATTCCTAATATTCCTAATCCTAATTCCTAGTATCCATACTTCCATACTTATACTTATATACTTATCCATACTAATATTATAAATGCGAAAGTGTGTTTGTTGGTTTGTCCTTCTTTCACGCAGTAACGGAACAACGGATCGACGTAATTTTTGGCATAGATATAGTTTATGGATCGGAGAGTAACAAAGGCTACTTTTTATCCCGGAAAAATTCACGGTTCCTGTGGGAATGCGGATGAAACTGCGGGCAGAAGCTAGTAACTTTATATTTTTTTGCTTGCAGGATGGCAAGGTCTCCATGAAAGAGTTCGTGAAGCTGGGAAAAGATTTCTTCTTCACCGAAGATGAGACCCGAGTCTCCAAGATGTTCTGGGGACCACTCATCGACATCTAAGTCATAGGCTAAGGAGTTCCTTTTAAGTTGCGTTTTGTGTAAGTTGTAACTTGATTTGTGCACAGCATTGAGCCAATTATATGACGTGTTACATTGTAATGCAATAGTGTTAAGTTATCTCTTAAACTCACAGTGAAAAACAGTTAGGGAGTTCACCAACCATTTTGAACCGAAGTTGAACTATGAACTTGGTTCAACTCATGAACCGTGGTTCATACTTATAGCTCGAACTTCGGATTATATTAAACGAGCATTTTGACATCTATAAAATATATACATAAATAAAGCTATAGATGGTTCATGAACCGCCATTTTTATCGGATTTGCGCGGTAAACAGCAAATAGGTATTCAAGATTAGTTAAAACTAGGTTTGGGAATTTGAACGCTGATCGCACGTGAACTTCGTTTATTTCACATTTGGTGAACAGGGGTGATATTTTTGAATGTCACCGAGTGACTAAATATCAACAATCTGACCGGTAGTCACCGATTTACAAAAAGTCGTATTTTTGAATCTCACCGGTTGACTAAAATTCTTATACCAATTATTAGTGGTTATATCACTCGTAAACGGTATCATAGGTATACAAATTTAATGTCAATTTTGACAATTAAACAAATTCCAACTTTTCACAGATACATTACGTTTCATGTTTGTCTGTCAAATTTGAAAAGAATTTAATAAAATAAAAATTAATAAGTATCTATGGACATACTAGGACAAACTAGGATACCCTGTACTATGATTTATGACCCATATATCCTGTATATGGGTCATAATGGTTATTTTGTCAGTTTTTATACGTATGACAAATAAAATCGATATTTTACCGGGAAATACATTAGCTGCGTAGAATAGAACACGATCACAAGTTTGTCTATGATCAAAGCTGAGAAATAGTTGCATGTTGGTACGCAGGGTTATATTTCAAAAATACGACTTTTGCAAATTGGTTATTTCAAAGTCATCATAGAGAATTTTTTCACCAGTGATTTCAAAATCACTTGTGAAATTCAAAAATCGGTCCCCTGTAACCTAAGTATCATTGAAAGTTATTCATACTTATTCAGCCATTGTTTGTCGTCGCAAAGTTACTAATTATTTTCTACCTATACGTAGTACATAAGGTAGCTTTATATTTTTTTAGAGACACATTTCTTGTTTTGTACGTTTGACTTTTAGGTGTATATTTTTCTGTTCGACTTTCGCATTGAAAACATGTATACTTAAATTGAAAATAAAATGTATACTACCTTAGATTAAGACGCAAAAATTAATAAATAGATAATAAATTTAAAAATAGTTTTTGTCCAATTGTAGCAACAATACTTATAAAATTTTTTTTCAATTTATGACAGTTTAGTTGCGCATACTGCGAGAATTTAGTAATGAGCAGGGCTTTAAATCGTTATTTAGTATACCGATACCCAATCGTTATATTATATCGTAATCGCAAGATCTACAATAAGGTTATTATTAAAAAAAAAAAATAGCGCTACTTTTTTTTTCTTCTTTCGTGGCTAGACACGGTTTGTGTATTTTGCCAATTTCAAGTTTGAAAGCGCTACTACTAACCTAACCTAAACGAAATAATAACCGAAACATATCGCTATAGTAAATTTGTTGTGAAATGACAAAAAAAAGAATCACATAAATATTTTTTTTTCCTTGTCTATGTTTCGTTTTGTAACGTAACCTACTTATAATACAATCTAGCCAAAAATTGGGCTAATAAGTAATTTAAATTTAACTTAAACTTAAACTTCTAAATCAACTGTCTAAGAATGTGTCCATTAACACTTTTCCTATTGTCTCTATTAAGGGGAAGACAATTTGTTCATGTGTTCTTTACACATAGCACTTGAAATCAGATAAATTAAAATAAATCAATTATGATCCACGAATCATGTGAGCACCATCTTATTTGCTTTAGACTGCGCAGTAATTTTATGTCTTTGTAAGTATTGTTGTTAAACTTGGACGAAGGATACGTAGTCGTTTAGAAGCTAAACAATAAGGTATGTTTTTAAGTCGCATTCATTATTCGAATGCAAAACTGATAGGTATTTGTAAGATTTTTATTGAATTGAATCTCAATAAACAATTTGATAAAAAAAACCGGCTATTGTAGTTTTAATTATACCTTGATACCAATTATTTTTAAAAGTTAATTTTGAACCCAATAAGTTTAACTGGCTATCAGACGGAAATGCTAATTTTAAAATGATGATTAGATCAGAGCGGTAAATAAATACTGATCACTGGTGAAATAACTGAAGCATATTTTAGGTAAGTTATGCTAAATGTCTTTTTGTACATTGTTATTCGGGCCTAAGATCTAAGTTAAAAAACTTAATTGAATGATCACACATTTATTTTAACAAGAATACTACGAAACAAGGATAATTACTATGATCACAAAAACTTACAAGTATTCATATATTTTGAACATTTTTTAACAAAAACTGACTTCTTTGACCAATGTTTCGGATTGTAAGAAACAAAAAATATTAATCAAAATCAGCTCAAGAAAATTGAACATGTGAGATATTAAAGATTCAACTGCTTTTAGAACTTAAGCTTTTTAAACTTGGAAAACAGCCTTAAAACAGCCGTTTTGAAATAACAAACTTTTCACTAAATAAGACGAAACAAAATGTAACTATAAAAAAAATCAAAATTCTTGAACAAAACAAAACAAGGATCGCAATTTTTAATTTTTGCGTTATATCCTAAGCGAGCTCCAAAAGTTTTAACTGAAGGGTTTGACATATTTAACATTAATTAATCATTTAAAAAACACTGGGGATGGTAGTGGGTTAAACTATGCTCAGCTGGTCTTTCAGCAGCTTCGTTTCTTCAATCAGGGTAGAAATTTGACGTGTCCTGAAGGCAAAGAGAAAACATACTATGGTTGAAAATGGTTAATTATGGAAATTATGATGGTTAATTATGGTTAATAATGGAAATTAATTAGCAATGTCACCCGCCAATGTATAAGGGCGATGGTCAGTATCCTACAATGAATTTGAGATTTGAGTGAAGGATAACATCGTGATGATGGTGGTTGGATATTTTCTAGTAATCCGGTCTAACTACATTCCTTAACCATAAGTTTTTACCACTTCCAATCACATCGTCACTTATGATGATGCCAGATAGTTGTCTACCGCTAAACAGAGAGCCAGAATATCACAACAAAACATGACTTACTGCTGTTGTAAAATAGAGGCGATGGTGTCGCTGTGAGATTTGCCGAGCGCGATGTCCTTCTTTTTGTATTCCGCCTTCCATTTCTGTAGCTGTAAACATAATTAAAATTGATTGAATGAATTACGTAAGTAATTGCAAAGTAAATTTAATTAGTAAGATAGTGTTTAGTGCATATAATGGCATTGTTCAATTATCACTAACAAAATACAATTTAGCACAAGTAACATATTTAAGTTACTTGTGCTAAATTGTACACACAACATTTAGTCAACGTAAAAAACACTTATCATAAGTAACACATCATCCTAGTTCCTATACTACTAATATTATAAATGCGAAAGTTTGTGTGTGTGAATGTTTGTTACCACGTAACTCCGTGACTACTACACCGATTTTGATGAAATTTGGCATGTAGATAGTTTAGGTTCTGGTATAACATATAGGCTACTAAGATAAAAAACACGCGGGAGGAGCCGCGGGCGGTAGCTAGTCTACCATAATTAATACAATATTTAGCACAAGTAACACAACATTTAGCAAAAATAACACAACATTTAGCACAAGTAACACAACATTTAGTACAAGTAACACAACATTTAGCACAAGTAACACAACATTTAGCACAAGTAACACAACATTTAGCACAAGTAACACAACATTTAGTACAAGTAACTCAATAGTTGTCACCTCGTCCGACTTGTGGCTGGCGTGTTCCTTGAGCAGCCGCGCCTGCTCCCCGAGCGCGTGTCCGGCGCGTCGGTATTGCTCCAGCTCCGTGAGCAGCGCGCGTTCGGCGGGGGACGCGGCCGACGACGCGCGGATGTTGCGGATCACGACCGAACACCTGACACAAGTAGATTTGTCCAATATTGAGAATCTCTGCTTTATCGCTCGTCGAACTTTCCAGAGTATCGTAGGCTATTTAGAGACTCATGACTTCAATGTGCTAGATTTATCATTTAGAGACTCATGACTTCAATGTGCTAGATTTATCATTTAGAGACTCATGACTTCAATGTGCTAGATTTATCATTTAGAGACTCATGACTTCAATATATTCCAGATTCCAGATTTATCATTTATAGACTCATGACTTCAATATGCTAGATTTATGATTTAGAAAGTCATGACTTCAATATGCTAGATTCATCATTTAGAGACTCATGACTTCAATGTGCTAGATTTATCATTTAGAGACTCATGACTTCAATATTCTAGATTTATCATTTATAGACTCATGACTTCAATATGCTAGCTTTATGATTTAGAAAGTCATGACTTCAATATGCTAGATTTATCATTTAGAGACTCATGACTTCAATATGCTAGAATTGCGAGATTGAAGTCATGAGTCTCTAAATATACTACGGTACCCTGGAAAGATCGCCGAGCGATAAAGCCACCGAATTTAGATAATAACAGGTGTAATAGGGAAGTTGTATTAAAAAAAAATATAATTACTGTGGTTATATAGGTAGAAAAATGAAATTCAGAAAATATGTAATTTCCACAAAGATACTGCACCTAATTTTTTTCCGAATTCTACGGTTTTTTAATAATCCGATAGTAATTTCAATGTCAACAAAATGCATGTTTTAGTACACCTTTAAGGCCCGAACATGTGACGTCACATGTTCTGCCCGATGTATTCAGCGCTAAAACTCCATTAGATTTTGTGTTATTGCTAGTTGTAACTTACCTATATTTCAGATCTTCCTGGTGTTTATCCGCTAGCATACACTTCGCCTTAAGTAATATCGACTGCTGTTGAACGTCGTCTAATTCTTTCTGTAATTCAAATTAATCAGATATTAATTACTGTTATCTATTAGAGGATGAATAAGTTCAAGAGTTGTGGCAGTTTATAGTTAACTTTAAATAATTTTTTTTCATATAAATGTATGCGCCATAAAAATCTAGTAAAGGGATTTTTTCGTGACCTTATTCCAGCCTCCCGATTTTACCTGCTGACAATAACATTACAAAGGTACGTCAAAAATTTCATTTTGATCCATTCAAGTTCTCAAACATAAAAATGGTATTTTATGTTTTGCTCATTTTCATGTATGAAAACTTGACCGGATCAAAATGATACAATATAACCCAAAATATAAAAAAAATTACTTTTTAAAACAACTAATTTTAACTTTAATTTTCATGTATTTTAAATGCCGTTTTAAATTTCGCTCCAAAAATGCCAATACTGGTCACGTGGTCGGTGTGACGTCACGTGCTCAATACCACAGAGTACATTTCTACAACACTGTAAAGTGACAAGTTGATTCGATGTTTTCTGTTTTTCACGGCACAGATAAATATTCACAGAAATCACTCTAAAATACTAAGCACAACGAGCAAATACTCATTCCGATTGAATGCTTGACGTCATGCGCTTTGATTGGCGTTTGCCGTCACGTGACTTCGGAGTGATGTGTTTACATTTTAATTATTATATTAAAATTAAATTCTTTAAAAATAAAGAAATATATTGTATTTTTAGGATTTCTGTCACAGAAACTACCGTTTGGCAGAAAAATTATATTTTAATTTGAATACAGTCAACATTCCAATTATATCAAAATATTGATTATATTAAAAAATGTTGATATGCGCGAGCGAGAAAGCGGCGCGCTGTATCCCTGCCCTTAACATCAGGTGCGCCGCTAGCTTGTTTGCCACTCATTTCTATAAAAAAAAACTTGTTCCGTGTCTATGGTCGTCTCTCGTCTATGGTTGTTCGTGTTGCTGTGTGTAGTTGTGTGTACCTGCAGTACCCGCAGCCAGGCGGCGTGCTGCGCGCTGAGCGCGGCGACGGCGCGCAGTTTCCTCGCGAGCGCGTCGGCGGCGCGTTGTTGCCGCGACATGTATTCGCCGCGGAGTTTCAATGTCGCGCGCGTCACGAACTGTAACACGGGCCACGCGATCCTTTTAAAATCCTATTACCTATGTAATACTTGATAGTGCCGCGCGTGAGCAAAGCCGAGGGAAATAGAAATAAATATACTTTTCACAAGTGAAAATGTTTGGCTTGTCACTTTGACAGTGACTTTTCTTTATTTACATAAATATATCAGGAGCCTATTTCATAAAAAATATTAGTCTAATATTATGAGCTTTTTTTTTCTTTTTTCCATATAAAATATGAGGCTAATACTCCTAATATTAGACTAATATTTTTTATGAAACAGGCCCCAGGTTTAATAGAGTCCCTTGGTGATAGGACTAACTCTTCGGCGAGTATCCGTCTGGGTTGGTACCACCGCTTTGCTATGAAATCTACCGCCAAGCAGTAATATGCAAGCGTTACCGTGTTCCGGTTTGATGAGCAGAGTAGCCGGTGAAATCACTGGGTTTATGCGACTTAATACCTAATGTCTTAGTGTAACGAGCGCAATGCAGTGCGCGGTGTTTCGTAGTTCTGAGTGGCACTGCAATTGTTATGGGCCGGCGTTATGCTTACCATCAGGCAAACGACCAGCTCGACTCGTTACCAAATAACATAAAAGAGTGTATGTCGTACCTCTAGACACTCGCTGGCAGCGGGCTCGTGCGCCTTACTGACGTTAAGGAGCGGCTGCGACGCGGCGCGGGAGAGGATTTCTTGGATAATAGATGTAAATGACAGCTTCTGTCGCTACGGATCATGAGAAAACACTTTATTAATTAATTATATTCCTTCGTACCACAAAAAACAACTTTTCAACGCCTTTAGCTAGATTGCGTCTTAAGATAAACGTCTTAAGAGGAAACCAACCCGCCATACTTTCCATACAAACGCTCGTACGTGATTATAGTGTTGTATATTTTTCTTTAGGTGTTTTGAAGAAATATATATCTTGTGCATTATATCTAGGTTTTTATGGAACAAAATATTTAAAATTAGCAAAAGTTGCCCAGTAGGGCTAACATGCGCACCGTGACAAATATTTCTCGATGCTTATGTCGTGCATTTGTCTCATGTTCGCGAGAGAAAGAGCGAAACAAAACAGTAGACAAAATTTTGTCGTGGCGCGCATGTTAGCCCTGCTGGTGACGGAAACCTCGATACCATAGATACCTATGGTATCGTATGGTAATGTGGTAATTAATACATTCATTTCATCATTCAATCATGTCATCATTTTCATTTCATCATTAAATCATGTCATTATTCTTCATTTCATCATTTGTTCACTTCATTGTTCTTCATTTCATCATTCGTTCATTTAATTAATCTTCATTTCATCATTCATTTATTTCAATTTATTCAATTGCATGTTTTTGCAGCTACTCGTTTTGTAGTCAACTGCCTAACTTTGTCATGTTCTAATTTTAGCTTTAAAATGTATGTACCTAACTATACTTTGGGCAATGGCTACAAATAAATGTATTTTATTTCTTTCTTTCTATATTGTTTTCCTCCAGTGTGTCCACGCGCGCGCACGACTGGTCGCCTAGCATGCACTAAATAATAAATGAATCATTCTTGCGATAGTTTTAACTGAGCAACCTTACTTCTTTGAGTAAATTGGTGATATCGTCCTGTTCAAGCGCGGGGTTCCTCAGCTGCAGTTCCTTGTACAGCTGTTCTTCAAGGTCGTACGGCTCCAACGTTCTGAACAATATTTAAAATCAACCAAAATAAATCAACTAACGTAGATATTGAAATAAAATAAGCTCAAAGTAGTTTCAGCAGCTGGCGATATTGCAATCAATCGCTAACCTCGAAAAAAAAGTGTACTGATAGCAAGTGTTCACTGTTCCCACCTGGTGAGTAGAGTGCAGTCGGCGCACAGCACCAGCAGAGCAGGCAGCGGCGGGGTGGTGAGCGCCACGCCCAGCGGTGGGCAGAACGACGCCGCGTTGCTACTTGTGCACACCAGATGGCGCGCTACACTCGGCTTGGCGCATAGCGCTGAGAGGACCGTGTCTACGTCCGCTGTATGTATGTAATAAAAGTATATTTTAAAACTAGCTGTGTCCCGCGGCTTCGCCCACATAGCCTAAGTGACTCCTTGTAACATCAGCTATCAGCCAGTGAAACTACCGTCAAAATAAGGAATTAGGAGGGTAGGAAAATAATGAAAGCGCCAATAAGTGGCGCGAACAATAATTAAATTATTAAAGAAATTAGAAAAAAGTTAACAATAATTATGTAGAAAGTACGTACCTTATAAAAGAGCGAGTGTGGCCGAGTGGGAACTTGTGCGACTTTCAATCCAACGTACCATAGAAATCAACTCTCGACTCCGCTGCACCAATGACTTATATCAAGTTATGTGCGGATTAATCACATTCGTTCTAAAACGGTGAAGGAAAACATCGTGAGGAAACTGGCATGTTCAAGAACCACAAAATTCGAGGACATGTGACATCCACCAAACAGCACTGGGCCCGCGTGGTGGATTATGGCCCATAAGTCTCTCTGAGAGAAGGTCGGGATCCCAGCAGTGGGAGCGTAAGAGGCTGATAATGAAATAATGACGTACCTTCGTCAGCTAGCGCGTAGTCAGCGAGGTGTTCCAGCGCGGGCACCGTCACGGTGTGCACTCCGCCCGCGTGCACGCACGCGTATGTGGAGTTTGTGCACTGACAAATCATACCAAAATGGACTTTGATATTATTACTGTTAAGGGGCAGAATACGGCACGCCGCTATCTCACTCGCACATCTGAACATTTGTGAAGATAAATAATCACTTAATACAATTATGAAAAATCGCATTCGGTGAAGTGACTGGCAATAACATCAAGTTTTCATACTCAATGAGCGAAACATAAATTTTTTGTAATCAGCAATTTTAGCGAATGAGATTTTTCATAATTATATCAGGTGATTGTTCATCTTCAAAAATGTTGACGTGCGCGAGCGTGATAGCGGCGCGTCGTATTCTATCGCCGTATATATCCCCTTAAGAAATTGTTACTAACCAATGGAGTGTAATCCAAAATAAATTATTTTTATTTATTACTAGATGTGTTCGCGGGTTCACCCACGTAGCCTGAATTACTACTTATAACATCAGCTATCTGCCAATGAAAGTCCTGTCAAAATAGGTCCAGCCGTTTCGGAGATACGCCCGAACAAACAGACAGATATAGAGATCTCCCCATTCCTCAATGAGGAAGGCGTAGATTCTATAATTGACTGACGATGAAGATGATAAATGATTTTAGCATCGATTGACGACTGTGATTGATAGTAACTTATGTTTTCATGGATGGCTAATACGGATGTTTACTCAATTTTCTTATGAATTCGTTTTCTCCTGAGAATCAAATGTCTATATCGAAAAAACTGGAAACCGAACGCTAGAAACATAAAAAATGGAAGTCTAATTTGGGCGTATATATTGAGCGCTAAAACGCCCCATACAAATTGGACTGAACGCGTGACGTCACATTTTCGACTAGTAAAGTTGTACTAAAAACATGCATTTTGTTGATTTTGGCCGTGAAAAATTGTCTAATCATATTTTATTAATTGAAAAGAATATGATAGTATCATTTAAATTACTATTAGATTATAAAAAAATCGTTGAATTCAGGAAACTTGGAGATGCAGTTATGGAAATTATATATTTTTGTAAACTTAATTTTTATTTTTATTTTCTAACTTAAAAAAAAAAAAAAAAAAAAGATTGTAAATAAATTAGTGTGTATTTTATTTAGTTATTTTAGTTTATGTTGTTTATTTTTTCTGTTATTATAATAAAGACCCTTCTCATTTTTATTGTGTTAATGTGATATTCTTAAACCTGTATAACGACAGTAATTATATATTTTGTGTGTTCATCCTTATTAATATACATACCGGGTACAAATGCACTGGATACGAGTACTGCATATCAACGTCGTCGGGGTTCAACACCATGTTGATTTCAACCGCTTCGATCACGTAGAGGGCGTGCGAGTCGTGTCTCTCGCCGTCGTCTTTGTCTGGCGGCTGGGGATAAAAAGAGACAGAATATTTCAATATTAGTTCTGTATTCACGATAGAAGTTATAGGTTAAAATATCGCTGAGCCCATAAACAGCAACGTAGCAGATATCGAGGATGCTAAATCGTCGACCGCATCGTCACATAACATCAGGTGAGAAAGCGGTCAAACGCAAGCCCATTTATTGTAAAAAAACCTTTGATTTTGAAGAATATTATTTATTTTGTTTTCAATTAATGTCAAAAAATGAAATAAACTATGAATTATTGTTATCGGGAGTCCATCCCGAATCAAATGAAACAAACAAACAATTTATTTGCCAGAATACAGTAAAATATCATGGTCATAATTAAAATATAGGGTCTTTGTATTCAGCCTGCAAGCAGACATGCAAATATTTAAGATTCATTAGAAAATTCAATTTTTAAAATCTAAAAATTCCTTAACTCTATAAAAACAATTTTTTAAGATCCAGTCACTTAATACTTTTTTAAATTTATTACATTCAATTAATTTTATGATCTGAGTGAACTGTTAATTAGATACCATAATTGTAATAACACCTCGCATATTTTATATCACGTAGTTATCCAATAAAGAATCATTCTATTCTAATTATTTTTTAGAGACAAATTAATGATTTTTTGTTTGCTTCATTAGTTTAGTCGAATAATAAATACTCACATTAGGCAGCAATAGGCAGTGGTACAGCGAGGCAGAGGACGTAGCCACGACTACGAGCGGGAGCGTGTCGCCCCCCGCGCCCCCCACGCCCCCCAGCGCGGATATGGAGCACGAGTCGGTGCCGTAGTTGTCGTCGGCCGGCGGGTACATCGCGAGGGGACCGCACAGGTTGGGTTGGAGGGCACTGGAACATATAGGGGTCACGCATTAATATCACGGGGTCACCATAATTATTAAATTAAATACTTATTTGGGGCTGGTTACCCATGTGGTCCTTGGAAACAGGGGATCGGGCGCTTATTTGGGGCTGATTACCCATGTGGTCCCTAAAAGTGGAGGATAGGTCGCTTATTTGGGGCTGATTACCCATGTGGTCCCTAAAAGTGGAGGATAGGTCGCTTATTTGGGGCTGATTACCCATGTGGTCCCTAAAAGTGGAGGATAGGGCGTTTATTTGGGGCTGATTACCCATGTGGTCCCTAAAAGTAGAGGATAGGTCGCTTATTTGGGGCTGATTACCCATGTGGTCCCTAAAAGTGGAGGATAGGTCGCTTATTTGGGGCTGATTACCCATGTAGTCCCTGAAAGTGGAAGATATGGCGTTGGGCTGATTACCCATGTGGTCTCTAAAAGTGGAGGATAGGTCGCTTATTTGGGGCTAATTACCCATGTGGTCCCTAAAAGTGGAGGATAGGTCGCTTATTTGGGGCTGATTACCCATGTGGTCCCTAAAAGTGGAGGATAGGTCGCTTATTTGGGGCTGATTACCCATGTAGTATCATTAGGGAAGGCGTCCAGTTCGTCATACCCTGTTTCTTCTTATATTTGGGGTTGCTCGATAAAATTAATGAGTGCAGGGCGGAATTTTGGTTGGGCCCTGGATTTTGCGGATTCTTGAAGCCGTTGTTGTTAAATTCACGCTTTTTACATACTGAGATGTCGTGTCTGGTTGTTTTACAATACCGACAGAAAACGTTGGATGACTCTTGTGGTGGGAAATTCCTGTCAGTCTGTATGGCTCATTATTGCACCTATTGATGATTAAATATTCATCCCTTCCTAATCTTACCCTTTTCCTTCCAAATCACACTGCATCATATAAACATCTCCGTTCCCCCGCAGTATCAGTAGGGAGTCGGTTTCAGGGATGGCTGTGAAGTCCACCGCGGTGTCTCCCAGGCTGTCCAGGATGGTCCGCCCGGCGAGGAGGCTGGAAGGTTTCGGCCCGATGGGGAAGATCTTGACTAGCTTAGGACCGGTCTTGAGCGCTATGTTGTAGAGCCTGAAACGTGGGGAAGGCATGCCATAAATAGAGAAAGAAAAGCTGAGTAGGGGCACAAAGTGTGAACAAGGATTGCATTTATTTTTACAGCATGTTGATACATTTTAAATAAAAACAGAAGTGAAATAGTTTTCCTGAGCCAGAGAACTCTAGTAGGCTATTGAACTCTTTTTAAAAGCTTTTATTTCTCTGATTTCAGTCTGTCAGAGATAATCCGGGACGTCTATTGGACCATTTCCATATACCAAATGCAGAGATTTTTAAAGAGCTTTGGTTCTGAAAAGAATAGTAACAACAAAGGAAAGAATAAGCTTGTTAAAACACAGTTACAATTGAACTGTGAAGCTAAAAGCGGTGAAAGCAAAATAGGATGGCAATTGTTCTATACCTGATAGTATTATCCGAGACGAGGACCATGATGTGAGATAGCGAGCTCGGATGCCAGTGAACGCGTCGGATCTCACCCTGAGAGTACAAGAACCTCTCATCCAGTGAAAAGCTCCTGAAAAATAATAAATAGCACTTTTAGTTAACACCCCCTTGAAGCAATTTAAAAACGGGAGGTACATCGATTATGGGTAGCATCTCGATACGGAAGTAGCATCAACTTAATCAAGGATTCGATAAGATCATATTAGGTCTTTAAAAAAAGGCTTTGAAGTGATGATTGCTCACTAATGAGTTGGCTCGCCAATACGTTGGTTGAGGGTTTGAATTTACCACTGGTGGTAGGATATTAGGTCTTTAAAAATAGGCTTTGAAGTAATGATTGCTCACTAATGCGTTGGCTCGCCAATACATTGGTTGAGGGTTTGAATTTACCACTGGTGGTAGGATATTAGGTCTTTAAAAATAGCCTTTGAAGTGATGATTGCTCACTAATGAGTTGGCTCGCCAATACGTTGGTTGAGGGTTTGAATTTACCAATGGTGGTAGGATATTAGGTCTTTAACAATAGGCTTTGAAGTGATGATTGCTCACTAATGAGTTGGCTGGCCAATCCGTTGGTTGAGGGTTTGAATTTACCACAGGTGGTAGGACTAACTCTTCTGCGGGTGCCCGTCTGGGTGGGCACCACCGCTTTGTAGTCTGCCGCCAAACAAGTGCAAGAATTACTGTGTTCCGCTTTCATAAGCAAAGTAATCAGTGAAATTACTGCGTTTACGAGATTACTGGCTTGGTACCTAATGTTTCATTTCATTTCTGCAGTTTACCACTTTATTACATAGTACGTTATATTATGCATGTCATAGCACATTGGCAGCAATTAATTGTTATAATTCTTACTTATTACATTTACATTATTCAAATTGTTGTTCAGTCTCATAAAGCAAATTGGAAATTGAACATATATGCAGTCCAGCATTTCGTCATAAATTCATTTATGGCGAATGTCTCAGTAGACACCATCGTCGTTGTAGATATAATGTCATAGGGTAACGAGAGCAATGCAGTGCCGCGCAGACCTTCGTGTTTCAAAGTTCAAAGCAGTGCAATTATTTCATGCCGTCGTTATGCTTGCCATCAGTCAGGCAAGTCGGCTCGTCTCGTTATCAAATAGTATTTTAAAAAACCATCTTTTATTTAAAGTAGTGGGTTATAGTAGTGGGTATAGTAGTAATTTAAAGTAGTTAGTGGGAGGACTAACTCTTCTGCGAGTGTCCGTCTGGGTTGTTACCACCGCTTTGCTCGTGAAGTCTGCCGCCAAGCAGTACTGTGCAAGCATTACTGTGTTCCGGTTTGATGAGCAGAGTATCCAGTGAAATTACTGGGCTTATGAGACTTAATACCTAATGTCTCAGGGTAACGAGCGCATTGCAGTGCCGCGCAGGCCTTTGTGTTTCAAAGTTCTGGGTGGCACTGCAATTGTTATGGGCCGGCGTTATGCTTACCATCAGGCAAACGACCAGCTCGTCTCGTTACCTAATAACATAAAAAAAAAAGTTTGATTTTCATACTAACGTATTTTTCCATTTAAGGGCGAAGAGTGTATATAATTTTACACTGATTATGAGAAATTATTTCTTTCGATTAAGGGCCGATTTTTCAATTGCACATTAACGAACTGATTGGCTATCCAATCGATTAATTTTTCGTGTTTTTAGTGTGTTTTTCGGGCCTTTCATTTCAAAATTAATGGACAGTTAGGTAACTAAGGTTTATTCCTTTAGAATGCTATAAAATTTATTTACGTCTATCTTCATCACAGACTTAGATGATTCAGGGAATTATCTAACAGAACGATATGTGACTATTGAAAAATCGGCCCTAAGTCTCGTATTTATTGACTCGTCAAAGAAATTTTAACAGACCAATATCACAACCCTAATCTATCAAAACCAGCAATTCAAAGGTTGTTTTTCAGTCTCTAGAACAGAGCTTCCAATGGCTAACCTCGTTACATTATTTGATGCTTTTTTGAAGCCAGCATCCGGCTATGAAGTGCGCCTGATACGCTCTCCGACTCTAACCGTTCGTAATCTGATGTGTGAAATCTCGAGGGCAGCGAAATTCTCATGTTTGACGTACGAACGGGTAACGAATTGGTAGCTTGCGCTTGTACTTTTAACTCTTGAAAAAAAGTATATTATATGTATATTGTATAACTCAATTAGCTATATAATTAGCTCAAATAGCCTTTAATTCGGGAATGAAAGATTTTGAACGTTTGCCTGATGGTGATAACGCCATAATAATAATTGCAGTGCCACTCAGAACTTTGAAACACAAAGGCCTGCGCTTACCCTAAGACATTAGGAATTATGTCTCATAAGCCCAGTAATTTCACTGGCTACTCTGCTCGTCAAACCGGAACACAGTAATACTTGCACACTACTGCCTGGCGGTAGACCACTCAAAAAGCGGTGGTAACAACCCAGACGGACACTCGCAGAAGAGTTAGTCCTCCCACTAACAAAGCGAGCGACGGAGATTAGCGATATCCAAAAATCCAATCTAATGAAGAGTTTTTGGATAGACAATTGTGATTTATTGTAAAGGTTGAGGTTGTGATTCTTCAATTTTGACATATTTTTTACCTACATACCCAAACTTAACGGACGAGCCAAAACTTAACAGTCAGGGTAATGTTAAGTACGTAAGTAACGTGACCTATGTTTATCAATGGGCGTTATTTAGTCGCCAAAACCACTACCCAACTTCGACCCTTTACGTTATACCACCTGAGAAAGTGGTATATTGTTGAAATATGGTAAAGCCCAATTTCTTGCCATACACCGTGTTAAAAGTATACCTATATATACAGACTTGTCACGCATTATTTATATGTATACAAAAAGATATATAAATGATAATACGTTCGAGTCGCGTGTAAGCCGCACAAAAAACGCCAAAGTTATGACTTCAGATTGTGCCCGCTAAACCCCTCAACTTCCATTTTTAAGCACACCCCCCATTATTATCGGGAGAAAAAAGGTTTCATTCATTATTCCCTATGATAAATATGCGGTAAGGACAGCGTGTGCATGCCAGTGACGCAACTCTGTACAAAACAGGCAACAGCACACTTTCAAGACGGCCGCTTCGAGGTAGGGCTGTCAAATTTGAATTCTCTCGACATTTTATATGATGTCCAGACTTTCGAAATTTTTAAAATCTTGTCGACAATCAGCTTTAATATTGCACATAGTACTTTACTATTATAGTAAAGCGCTATGTGTAATATTTAAAACTAACACAAAATGCACGCGGCAACGTAAAAGTCAAATTCACAAGAAAATAACTACCTAAGTTTACCTAATTGACTTCATATGCCTAAATATTTGAATGTTTCGTGATTTAAAAAAATTTAAAACTATTTAAAAACGATATTGTTTGAACTATTTTTCCAGCTAAAATATTTTGAATCAACAGCGGAGTTGCCAATTGGCGTCTTTTTTAATTTGCTTGAGATTTCCGACTTTCCGGACATTGAGATTGACGCACAACCCTTAAATATGATGAACATCTTTCACTACGAAAATTAAGTGATCAATTTTCCCAGTTTTCCAATGGAACTTATTTGCAAGATGTTGGTTACTTTTTTTTCTTTAACTTGCGCAACTTCAACTACTGTCTCTCCTAGTATACCGCGGTAAGGATACCGACCGCGCCCTTACGTGGCCTCAGCTTTGCTAATAATTTGATTACGACCGGCCATGTTTGTTTTCCCGCGTTTTTTACGAGCGACCCGACGACAACGCGTGGTCCGGATAAATCGCGCGTTCACAACTTATTGTCGTTCGTGAGAAATAAAACTGAATATAACTTTAAAACTGATGAGACACGAAAGAACGTATGCAAGAACGAAGTCAATATGTCACAGCAACAATTTTTATAACATATGAAGCGGATTTCAAATGTAGCCATAGTAACCTTTACAACAACAGTTTTAAGGATATTCGTAGCAAAACTCGTAGCCGTTAAAGAATATCCGTAGTCCAATTTGTCATTGACCGTTCCAATAAATGTCGTAGCCAGAGCGCAGTAAGCAACGACAGTGCAACGCCTTACTATACACGCTACAAATGCTACGCTATCTTCTACGCATTTAATATTCGTAGCTAAACTTGTAGCATTCCTACGATTCTAGCAAAGATATCGTAGCCGACACGCAAATAGCTGTGATAGTACAAACTATACACACCATTGTCACCACAAACGCTATGCTATTCGTTTGATATTCGTAGCTAAACTCGTAGCGGTGCTACGCTTTTAGCAAGGGGTATCGTAGCTCACACGCAATAAGCGATGATAGACAGGGCAACGGCTAACTAACAGTAATGCAGAGTTGTCTGCAATTAGCCTCGCGCGATGTAAACTCGATCCCGCACGATGGACAATGCAATTAGTGCCGCCAATTGGACGTGTAGCATGCAGCCGGCTGTGGCGCCACTTGTGTCTATTGATGCCGGATTTAGGTTAGTTTGTGTAACTTTTCGTAATGTGGGCATGATTTTAAAAGAAGTTTGTATTTTGGATTATGATTTCCACTGCTTATGTGAATGTGATTTAATAAGCTTAAGTCTATGTTTTATTTTTATTTACTGCAGATGAGTCTAGATACGTAATAGTAATAAATTCATAAATTACTATACTACGCACATTTTTTTTACAGACGTCGCGGTACCATACGTTTATGCTCTTTAGATAAGCTCATAGACTGGCAATTGATAAACATCTTCTAAATGGGTTGTCTAAAGCATCATCAGCAGGCATCAGGTTGGTTGTCATAAGATAAGATGACAGACTTATCAACCAATCACGGGCTGCATTTTCAATCTAACCAAATGTTTTATTTTCGATTAATAACTGGGTCCACCCAAAAGTGTACTAAAAAGTTAAAGGCCCAGTCATCCCAATAACAAAATGTTATAAAATCGCAAAAGGGTTTCCATCTATTTGACACATCGCGGATCACCATTGTTACCCAAACAGCCGAACAATAAAAGGTTAAGAAAACTGTCACAGCGCAGTCTTACCATAAATCCTCCTTTTTACATAACCAAACGGAAGGGTCACGCCATTAACCGGCCACAACTAAAAAAAATGAACCGACCGTAAAAATATAAAATTACAAATGGTGGGACATTAGAACAAACGGGGCACAAACAGTGGCCGGCGCGTCTCCGGAACAAAAACCGATAAAAAACGGCGCAAAAGGATCCGATCCGGTAAAAAATAAGAATCAGACAAAGCCGGTGGACGGCCGGTAACCTCTATACGTGTCCAGTTTTTTTACGAGCGCCAGCCCTTTTGTCCTTCCGGGAGCTCTTTTTTAAATAGATCAGGGAGGAGCGAAGACCGCGCGACCGGCGCCCACCCTGAAATATTATTGTGGATTTTTCTGCTTGGTATTCATAAATATTTTCCATGGACCGCCGAAACCCCCCCGCTCGGGGATTTACTCGAATCGGCGGAGAATTATAAATTCGGTTAATAAAATATGATACGATAAAGCCGCTTTTTTACTCCGCAGACCTCTATAATATTTTGTTTAATTTAAATATGAATAATTAAATTTAAAAAGGAAATCTCGGGGCTAATGAAATTTTTGTTTTCGAGATAATGAATTGAAAACACGGCGTGTCGCTCTCGGACGGTGTTATTCTTTTCTCGCTCATTCGGATTCATCCTGAGTATTATAAAAGTGCCGAGAAAAAAATACGTTTCGCAAAAAAAAAAGAAACGTATTAATTATGATGTGAATTAGATTTTCCATGTTTATGCGGCCCTTTTCTACTATCGCGTGTTTTACACGTGCCGCGATGATATTTTTTCAAAGGCGTACGCAATCACGGGTTTAATTAACATTTTTTTAAATAAACTGTCCCACTTTCCTCTCGAACCGGCTACCTGCAGCCGCTATGAATATTTTCAGGATATCAACATAAGTTCATATATTTTCAACACCGATAAAACGCTCTTATGATCTGGCGAAAGTAATATAAAAGTTCTCCACACGCGCAAAATACATTCTTCTACAAAAAAATAACAAAAAGACGAGTACCGATATCTGTACCTTTGAACAAATCCGTAACGCCTTTAATCAACACAAAAACGGCCGTCGATCAAACGGACCCACAATTAAAACAAAAAGCGAAGGAAGTATTAAACAAAAAAAACATCGATCCGCGCGGCCACAACCGCAACGGATTAAAATCGTAACGAACGCACAAAAATATTCAAATACAATACTAACAAATTGATACAAACACTCATTAGGATCGCGGAAGGCGACTCCCCCACACGGCGGGCGCCCGGGGAGGGGGCGTCCCACCGACGAACGTCCCGATCTCCAACATTACAATCCACATCCAACGTACAAATATTATCTAAAATTCCTTCTCATTTATAATCCTTTTGTGTCCTCAGAGCGGTGTCCTCCGTCAGATCTCCCCGCTGTGGGGCGGGTGGGGTATTTTTATATTTTTAATCGCGTTGGGCATTATCCAAATGGACATTGGCGACCGCGCCGACTGCCGTCTAGATGATAAATTCTCCTTTCGTTCGACACCCGGCTGTTTTGTTTTGTCCCTTCTGGTAATGTGGCCGCCTTTATTGGTATCGGAGTGGAAAAAAAATACCCTTACAGTCATTAATTACCGTCGATTTGTCTGCGAGTGACTGGCGCGCTTTCTTCGTCTATTAAAAATGGTCCCTTTTCGTTAGATGGTTTTTCTAGCGGTGGCAAATGAAAATTGATTGTGGCGATACGCGATCGTTTGATGCAGATTCGACTCGGTTTTATCGTACGCGATGACGTTTCTGTTTTGTGAGTGATCGATGGTTGGTATCGCTGAATACAATTGTCTCATTTGTAAAACGTCTTCGCTCGAAAGAAAGAAACCGAAAAGAGGTTGTGGATATTGTTAGTGGGAGGACTAACTCTTCTGCGAGTGTCCGTCTGGGTTGGTACCACCGCTTTGTACGTGAAGTCTGCCGCCAAGCAGTAGTGTGCAAGCATTACTGTGTTCCGGTTTGATGAGCAGAGTAGCCAGTGAAATTACTGGGCTTATGAGACTTAATACCTAATGTCTCATGGTAACGAGCGAACTGCAGTGCCGCGCAGGGCTTTGTGTTTCAAAGTTCTGGGTGGCACTGCAATTGTTATGGGCCGGCGTTATGCTTACCGTCAGGCAAACTACCAGCTCGTCTCGTTACCAAAGAACATTAAAAAAAAATCCGAGCCATAAACGAAACCCGCCGCGGTATCTTTATGTATATTTTCCGTTCTCTCACTCGCCTATCTATCGATTTGTAATAGCTTTGTTCAACGAACGATATAATAACACCAATACATTAGCCGGGGAATCCCGCACCGCCATTAAATATTCAAACAAGAAGAACAATATCTTCCGTAACATAAAATTCGAAAAAAAGTTTAAATGGGAAACGAAATCCGGGCTACCAATAAAACATAAAAATACCCCAATATATTATTCCAAATTGAAATTGTATAGATGATCCCATTATTACGGTGGTACGAACACGGGGAACGGACGACGGCGGCTGCTGAACCTGTTTTGCATATAGAAAAGCGATATTGTTTTACGGAAAATGATGAAAAACGATGGAAAAAGTGCAGTGGGCTGCGGTAAGAATTAATGGTGTGAAACTTTCGTGGTAGGTGGCGGGTCGTAGAATTTATGTGTGTCCACGTAGCCGGGCGTTTCGCTTGCGTAGCCCCGCTGACCGCTTGGGAAGGATCGCTTTGGTTCTTTGGTTTTGTTTTCGTTTGGCGTCGGGTCACCGTTCGTTGTTGTTAATGCTAAATAGACAAAAAAAGACTACTTTTTGTGGTACGGTTGAGAAGTATGCTAACTGTTCTTATTACTAAGAAAAAGTGAATCTCAACAATGGAGAAGTCTGTCAAAAAATTTGAGAGACGCTTTTAATAGACAGCGCACAACAGAGTATACTGTTTACGATTAAATACAAAAATTAGACATATAATCTGTATTGTGTATTTTTTTTAATGCAATTGTTTTCTTACCTTCAGACAGATGAGCAGCTTATCTCGTTATCCAATAATATAAAAAAATGACTTGTATGTCAGGAGAGTCGTATACAACTATAGTTTACTAACGAGGAAGAGGAATGAATCGATAGTAATGGTTGTTACTGTAAGAAAACAATCATAACATATCAATTGCAATGTCATTTTTAGTCCCACGTTGGGCGCCAATTTCAGAATTATTTGCTAAATACGAGTAGGTCGTCAAAAGTAGGGCGATAATTAATATTCTCCTTAATTCATAAGTAAAATTTCAATCGATGTCTTTTAAAAACGCGCAGTAGAATGTGATTACAACATAAGGTGGTGTGGTGTTTGGTCGTTTATAATCGCGTATGGCAACAGAATTCCCACACCGGACGGGAATATGTCGATGGCGGATTGTCGCCGTCACAATTCACTGCAAATGTTGACGCCACGGATGGAAGAGTTTTGGTACTCGCCAGTTTCATTTTTAAACAAATATGTAACAGCGTAAAGAAAAATGACGTAGAATGTACAATATTTAGAAAATAGAGCAGTTGGAATAAAAGTTACATGGAATAGAATATGCTAATATGAAATAAAATCAACCATAACTAATAATCCAAATATAATATTTACTATTCATCGGTTTTATAATCCCACGTTGGGCGCCAAGTTAGCAGATTACATTCAACAGAGTGCCTAAAACATATAAGTAAACATGTTTCAATTGTTTTAAAAGTGTGTCATTATTACTGTTCTTTATTTAAAAGTTCAACGGCAGTGGTTCCACGCACAGCATTATTGTCGCAAAACAACGATCACCTCGGTCGGTTCGCAGGCCAACGCTTCGCAGTTTTTCTTTTACACGCTTTTTTGCACAGACCTCTCCTTTTTCCCACAGCGCGGCGGTCGAAACTGTTTAATGATTTGAAAAACGTGTTCTATCAGCCTTTACTCGGAAACAACCGAAAAAAGCCGACAACAAAGGGTCCAAAGTGCAAATATAGACTCATCGGTGTCGATTTTGCGACCGCACAAACGCTCCAGCAAACGATTTTCACCTCTAAATCGTAGCGTTAGAGATGCAGGCGGTTTTCGAATTTGCAAATACGTTTTTTTTTTGAAGTGTACGCACAGATCTCATCGGCAATTTATTATATTTTGTCCGTTCGTGAATTTACGATTATTTGAACGGGACAATGGACGGCGGGCGGCGATTGGAAGGATTTTTTTCAAATGCCAATAATAAATGTATGGAACGAAAGGGTATGATTAAAATAATAACCGTGATGAAAGGGAGTGAGTTTTATTATAAATGGTCCAGCGTATTTTCAATATAAATTTTTCAGAGTGTTTTTACACACTGACAGATACCTGTAAAAATATAAAATCAAATCTTTTTTAAACTGTCATGGTCATCAACACTTTGAAAATTATCACTAGAAACGGGATATTTACCATAAATACCATCTACCCGCAGTACTTCAGTTCTCCCGTGATCACGGCGTTTGCAACAGCGCCGAAATATCGGGCACTCAAATCATAATACATGGTAAATATCCCGTTTCTAGTGATAATTTTCAAAATCAAATCTTCCTTTATCTAATGTCTCCATAATGCTCGTGAAGTCTGCCGCCAAGCAGTAGTGTGCAAGCATTACTGTGTTCCGGTTTGATGAGCAGAGTATCCAGTGAAATCACTGGGCTTTTGAGACTTAATACCTAATGTCTGAGGGTAACAAGCGCACTGCAGTGCCGCGCAGGCCTTTGTGTTTAAAGGTTCTGAGTGGCACTGTATGGGCCGGCGTTATGCTTACCATAAGGCGAACGACCAGTTCGTTTCGTTACTAATAACATAAAAAAACCCTCTTTTCCCAAAAGAGAACTCAAAAAGGTCTCACCTGAAATTAAATGTCCAAGTGCATAAATCAGTTTAACGCTGTCCTAACGCAACCGAAGTCAATGTATAAATATATTTATACGGTTTAAAATTTACGATATATTTACATATGTGATAAAAAATTGCATCACGCGGAACACGGGGTGTCCTTTCTCGGCTTTTAATTAAAACAACCGAATATAATATACGGTGGCATTATGCATATATATGTTTTTATATGTATTGTGTGTATGTCGTACTAACGACATGTTATAGATGAGTTTGGAGGGTGCTACCATTAGTTCCATGGTGAGATAAGGTCGAATGACGTAAAACCAAAGAGGATATACAAAAAGCTTCTACTTCATATTTGAAACACAGATCTGACACACCGTTGCAAAGTAAATAAAATGAAGATCTTTGTCATTAGTAAGATTCGGGCCGGATTAACCATGTCGGGCTCCTAGGCAATGCACGGCTCGGGCTCATCGAAGGTTTGTTACATACAAATCATCGAATTTAATTTTCACTCGAACAAACATTTTCAATTTTTTTCCCGGGGGCGCCTTGTCGGTACTGGGCCCCTAGGCAGTTGCCTACTTTGCCTTATGGATAATCCGGCCCTGGTAAGATTGTAGTTTAAGGGTCGATCTTTCAATACTCAGATAACGCCCTGTTAGATAATTCTCTGAATCATCACAGCCATACTAAACCTGTAGTGAAGGCAGACGTAAAAAAAAATAGTGGCCATTCTAAAGAAATAAACCTTAGTTAGCTAACGGTAAGAAAGAGCTATTTTCTGCAACAAAAATATCAATCATTTAAATAACAACAGCAATTTGTATCTCATCAGTAAATTGGCTTTCGAGATCAAAGTTTTCATTCCGTCGACTTTACAGCGAGTTCGCGTTACAATAGTAACATCTCCATCTAACATAATAGAGGGGTTACGAATAGAAAAATAGGAATTATTAATTAATTGTATTTTTGTGCGTGATGTTTAATATGCATGGCGCAGAATGTTTCCCGGGGGTGCTTTGAGCTATGGATTCTATTATTTACCGCCTGTCTAGTGGTGTGCGGCATTGACTCGGAGATTATGCGTATTTATATAATAACAAACGGTGTTTTGAGATGGGGTTAAAATATATTTACGTGACCAGATTTAATATTAAAAATAGCAGTGCTCCGCCGTTTCCCCAACGTAATAAAAGTAGTAGTAATAAGGCTAAAAGTAGTTTTAACATCAGCTATCTGTCAGTGAAAGTCTCATCAAAATCGGTTCCGCCGTTTTGGAGATTAGACGGAACAAAAAGTCAGACAAACAAAAATACAAAAAGTGCTTTTTTTGTTCTTGCCGTATGTACTTTCATATACATTTAGTATTTTGATATTATAAAGACTCTTCAATTTTATTTATTTGTTACTCTGAGTACACATTACGTATTAAATCTAATAAGTCCAGTAATTTCACGGATTACTTTGCTCATCAACCCGGAACACAGTAACGCTTGGACATTACTGCTTGGCGGCAGACTGTACGAGCAAAGCGGTGTATCCATCATAGATGGACACTCGCAGAAGAGTTAGTCCTACCACCTGGTAGAATCTGATGTCGATCTGAACTCACAGATCAACAGGCGAATTGACCACCACTGAGCTACCATCACAGCTTTAGATCATCTAGATTGAGCAACCTTTCCTATTTATAACGGTTTAAAGTAACATGTAACGGCGAGTGTGGCCGAGCGGGAACTTGTGCGACTTTCAATCCGACGCACCATAGTTCGAATCTCGACTCGGCCCGCACCAATGACTTATATCAAGTTATGTGCGGATTATTCACACTCGCTCTAAAACGGTGGAGGAAAATATCGTGAGGAAACCCGCAAGTTCAAGAACCATAAAATTCGAGGACATGTGACATCCACCAAGCCGCACTGGGCCCGCGTGGTGGATATAATGGCCCATACCTCTCTCTGAGAGAAGGCCGGTATCCCAGCAGTGGGAGCGTAAGAGGCTGATAATAAAGTAACGTGTTGTACTAATTCTACTCTAATACTCTATTCCTAATATTCGTATTTCTATTATTCTAAAAAGATTTTTATCCTAAATAAAAACACAAATTACAAGACAGAAATCAAGCGTCAGAAAAACTTTCCAATTCCGGTAAAATAACGTGTAGAGTTAATGACCAAAGCACAGTGCATATATAGCGCAACAGAGTTAAACTACAATGGCTTTAACGTCCAAATTCGCGTGCACGGCTCCGATCAAAAGACCCCCGGGCACTCAAAAAACTAGAGAACCCGCTGCGCGATTTTAACGCCAAACGTCAACTACTTTCCTTTTTGAGCTTCACCCTAAATCGCGTTCATACGAAGTGAGAGCTTAAAACTAATACATCTGGGTGGCGTACGGAGGGGGGGATGTGAAGTGGGGTATAGGTAAAGGAGGGGGGTGTAGGGTGTCAGTAGGGGGTCAGGTCGCTGTTAATTATTCACATTTTAATTTACGAAGCCCGGCTTGGCTGGGCAGTCCCGACTACTCCCGACTGGGGAAAAATGTCTTGCAATCCTTCGACAGTTATATGTTGAAGTATGATGGCTTTTGAACGTTTTGATCTGTTTTCTTTGTATGAGATGTGTGGTACATTTTTATTTAGATACGTGAATCATTAGCTGTTAGCTCAGAGTTAATCATAATTGGACCTCAAGACTTACTCCTATTTGTACTCGGAAAGGAATTTTAGAATCGTAAGGCTCACTTAGGAGGTTGGTGCAAGAGGCAAGTGCCTATAGCTGATCGAAGTAGCGTTCTATGGGGGAGCCCTATGTTCAGCATTAGACGTTTTCCGGCTGATGATGATGTAATGATGAATAGGTTTACGTTTTCCTTCAATTTCACCTATGCCGAAATGCTGATGATTAACAAATGATGCTCTCTTAATATTTTTTGGATCGGCCTTTTGCATCCTACGGTTTCCCGCGGGTTTGACAAAGTCATCGGTCCCCCTCCTGTGGGGGTTCGGCCTACACTAAGTACTAAAATAAGTCAAAGATGTCTAATCCTACTATAATATTATAAATACGAAAGTGTGTTTGTTGGTTTGTCCTTCTTTCAGCAGTAACGGATCGACGTGATTTTTGGCTTCAATATAGTTTAAAGCCTATGTTACTCCCGGAGAGTACTCCCTAGTTATCCCGGAAAAATTCACGGTTCCTGTGGGAACGCGGGTGAAAACCGCGGGCAGAAGCTAGTTGAAAGATAAAATCTACACAAAGTAGGTTAACATTCTGAAAAACGTTACAAAAGAAGGGCAAAGAAAATAATGGATACAGAGATCGTTCACGATTCCCACACAATAAAGAGTATTGAACACTGCTCTCGCATTCTGCGCAATCAACATTACATTACCACATTGAAAACAGAATGCAGCCCCAAACGTATTAGAGCATCACTTTCGTGACGCATGCTTTACATACAAACCACCTTCGTCTCGTCTCGTTCTGAATCGAAATGAAAGAGCAGGACCGACTCACGGGAGCTTCTATTCGATAGAAATGAGAAAAAGCGATCACGGCACAGAGGCACGATTGTCGTCTAAATAATTCAGGCATGTATCCCGTTGCTACAACTCTTTGCTGACGCGCATTTGCGGCTTGTAAAAGGTGACATCGCTCTTGTAGCGGTTGCGTTAAGGTTGTTTTTGAGATTGGACAGCGTTGCTGAAGTTGGCCGTTGCCGTATGGAGTTTTTACAGGCTCTTATACGAAATGTCGATTCGAATCGAGCGCCCCTCTCGCGGCGATGAGCTCGCAAAAACAATGAATGCGAATCGTAAAGTCGGAATGACAAGATGCGGTATGATAAGGGAGGCTAATAACACAGCGCGATGGAAATAGACAGTACGTAAGATTCGAACTTGAAATGGTTTCACTATGTTTCACCAGGTGGTAGAACTAATTCTTATGCGAATGTTTTGTTTGGATGGACATCGCTTTGCATGTGTAGTGTAGCGCCAAGCAAGTGTTTTTTTTATGTTATTTGGTAACGAGACGAGCTGGTCGCTTGCCGGATGGTAAGCACAAAAGCCTGCGCGGCACTGCAGTGCGCTCGTTACCCTGAGACATTAGGTATTAAGTCTCATAAGCCCAGTAATTTCACTGGCTTCTCCGCTCATCAAACCGGAACACAGTAATGCTTGCACACTACTGCTTGGCGGTAGACTTCACGAGCAAAGCGGCTGGTACCAACCCAGACGGACACTCGCAGAAGAGTTAGTCCTACCACTAACAAAACTGTACATACATTACTTGTTTAGTGTTAGCAAAGTAGTCAATGAAATTACGTAACACTTACCAGAGTGCATTGGAGCGCAAGGTTTTGAGTTGCAAAGTTCCGGATTGTAGTAATTGCTATGTGAACGTTTACCATCAGGCAAAGAACCCGCTCGTCTCGTTACGTCGAATTAAAAGATGTCAGTTTACCCCAATTGTGATCTTGTTCATCTGTTGTTCGTTCCAAAATGGCGGTCAAGAAGAACCAAGTGGGTCTCACCTCTATGTGATTAGTACGGATAATACTCCATTAGCCGATTAGGAGCTTCAGACCTTAGGCTTTTACACTAAGGCTGGCTTAGAAGTAAATGTTTCTATTCGTTTCTAGGTTAGATAGTTAAGAGATTCTTAGAGCAGGTAAATGCGGAGCCAAAATATCTACATCCAATAAATTTGTGACGCATATTTCGCTAAATGTGCTTTGTTCCAGTAAGAAAGGTGGTATAGCCAGGGGAACATGCCACATGGCAAACCTAATTGGGATGTTGACTGATTTTGGGAAAAGATTTTGCTTAAAACGATGCGAATGAGCCTAATATAACACAAAATATTTAAAATTACTTTTTGAATACAGCTAATACTTTTATTTTCATGTATTTTAAATGCCATTTGAAGTTTCGCTCCAAAACGCCATTACTGGTCACGTGGTCGATGTGACGTCACGCGCTTAATACAATTCATGGCACAGATAACAAAATTTACAGAAATCACTCTAAAATACTAAGCAGAAAGAGTAATATACTCATTCCGAATGAGCGAGTGACGTCACGCGCGTTTTATGTCACGTGACTTCGGAGTGAAGTGATTACATTTTGATTTTTAAATTAAAATTAAATTCCTTAATAATAAACAAAAATATTGTGTTTTATAGGATTTCTGTCACAAAAACTACCGTTTCGCGGCAAAATTATATTTTTATTTGAATACAGTCAACATCCCTATTTAAAAGAGTCGAATCAATGACACGCGAAGAAGTGTTGGTTTCGTCCCAACATACACCACTGCCCCCACCGTCCTAATAACCCGTCCACGTCGATTATTGTAACTCTGAGCACTGTTTGCGATGCAGATGAGTTGTACTCGTTTTACGGACACCTTTCTTTGTGATTGGCATGTTGACTTTTGATATGGGGAGTGTGGGGAGCAGACGCGTTTGACATTAGTCATTACTGGAGCGTTTTCAAAGGAGTCTTTGAGGGCTGAAGTTATTGGCATGCTCGTATGACTGGAAAGGTAGAGGTTTCAATTTTCATCACTATGAAAGGTTACAAGTGTTATTCGCGGATAGCATCTACATTAGTTTTACACAAAACAGATAGGGAAAACTGTCCAAATGGATGCATGTTGGAAACGGAGTTTAAATAATAATTAATTAATTAAACGGAGAGCTCGTGAAGTCTGCCGCCAAGCAGTAGTGTGCAAGCATTACTGTGCTCCGGTTTGATGAGCAGAGTAGCCAGTGAAATTACTGGGCTTATGAGACTTAATACCTAATGTCTCAGGGTAACGAGCGCACTGCAGTGCCGCGCAGGCCTTTGTGTTTCAAAGTTCTGGGTGGCACTGTAATTGTTATGGGCCGGCGTTATGCTTACCATCAGGCAAACGACCAGCTCGTATCATACACATACATGAACCAGGAACACATTAAGGACACTCTTTTTTGATGGGCAGTCGTGTCCTCACAAGTAAGGCTCACAAGAAAATCCACCTATTTCTAAGAACTGTAAATTCCAATAGATAACTGAGAAGAGTGTAATATTCACGGAAAATGCTTCGTCGGGTTGAAGGCGAGTTCTTAACATAAAACAGACCGTTGTAAATATAATTACAGAGTGAATAAATAATTCCAATCAATTGCAGGGCCGGGCTGGGGTCCGAACACCGATAGACACCTTATTCGCGCCTTAACAAGGAGTTAGTTACTGAGGGGGGCGCAAGTAAGGATGAAACACCTTTTATAAATCGACTTCTATTTATGCTTCTAACTTTGCTCTGATGCTTCTGTTTTCTTTATTGATATTAGATAAAATTTTACACACACATATATAGTAGAAAAATATAATTAAAATACTATATACATAAGATCTAATGCTATAAATACATGTATGCAATAAATAAATAAATAAATAAAAACTTTCTTTAGGTTCTGGGGTTCTGTGCCTTGAATGACAGAACTCAATGATTTTGTTAGTCGGAGCACTAACTCTTCTGCGAGTGTCCGTCTGGGTTGTTACCACAGCTTTGCTCGTGAAGTCTGCCGCCAAGCAGTAGTGTGCAAGCATTACTGTCTTCCGGTATGATGAGCAGAGTATCCAGTGAAATTACTGGGCTTATGACTTAATACCTAATGTCTAAGGGTAACGAGCGCACTGCAGTGCCGCGCAGGCCTTTGTGTTTCATAGTTCTGGGTGGCATTGCAATAGTTATGGGCCGGCGTTATGCTTACCATCAGGCAAACGACCAGCTCGTCTCGTTACCAAATAACATAAAAATAAAAAATTCTTTCGAATCATATGTATTTATTTACATATGTGTATTTCTTTAGCACGCTTTGAGTCTAAATTGTTTGACGAATTTAAACATAGATATGAGCATTAGACATAGGCATTGGATTTGTTTTAACTCTGGTAGTGACATAAGGTATGATGATATTTTTCTTTCTTTTCTGTTTTTATTATGCAGGCGGGTTTTTCACTATAATGAAATAAAAACACACATTTAAGCTTTCATTGCTACGAACATGCTCCACCTGTACACCTCTAAAAATGCACTCTTCAATAGTAATTGAAAGCACCCGTAACGAACGGTAAACACGTAACCACCTAGGCAGTAGAGGGGTCGTTAAAGGCCCGGCCGGGGTTGGCCTTATCCAATATTTATTAACTTATTTCAAAGAAAATCGTATAATTAACACCATAGCATCGCGCCACGCAGTCACCCCAGCTTTGGGGCTGTCATAGATTATAAGGGATACGAGAGATGTGACGATGTACAACGTCATTTAGGTTCGTAATTCAAGTTATGCAGATTTTTGGCTGCTATAGCTAAATTAGTGTTTGAAATCTGACTTGATCTTAGCTGTCGAAGCCAGGGGCGTTGGCGAGCGCAGTGCCGAAGATCCGCTTTCCGAGGTCCGACGAGTCGACTCTAGCTCCCGGGGGCGTCATATAGTAGATGGACCGTGCACAATGTTCAGGTGACACGGGATATATCAATTAATCTAAATATATTTTTATACTATTTGATAAAGAGACGAGCTGGTCGTTTGCCTGATGGTAAGCATAACGCCGCCCCATAACAATTGCAGTGCTACTTAAAACTTTAAAGCACAAAGACCTGCGCGGCACTGCAGTGCGCTCGTTAGTCTGAGACATTAGGTATTAAATCTCATAAGCAGTAACTAAACACAGTAATCCTTGCACACTCCTGCTTGGCGGCAGACTTCACGAGCAAAGCGGTGGTAACAACCCAGACGGACACTCGCAGAAGCGTTAGTCCTCCCACTAACAAAACAATCATTAACAATCATTAACATCAAACAAAAAAAACAAAAGAAAAACTATATCTATAAAAACTATTTAAAAAGTAACACAGGACAAAAGAGGTGCGTTCAGCACATTTCACCCCTCTTTTGGTTGGAAACCAATTTCTTCGGATGGCTTGTTAGTTATGTTGTAAGAAAAAAGGTAATATATTGACCGATCCGACTGCAAATCAGTGACTAGGGTCGTTGACCTTAGTTATGTGCTGAGTCGAGACCTTTTCCTGACATCACACCATTACATTGTGTGTGTATGTGTATGTAATGTAATGTTGTATCGTCCGGAAATAAATGTATTTTCTTCCTTGTCTTTTTATTGCTGTCCGAAGAACCAGCACTACCCAAGCGCCTTCACGACTCTTCGCGTCTCTCGTCTGCACGCTCACTCCACCTCAATCAGTATTCATCCTGTTCCTTACATGTTCCAAATTTAATGAGAGCGTGCGACTCGGTATTTTTGAAATCCAGGGACCCTTTGAACACGGGCCATCGCAAAAATATGTTAATGCCACCTCCGTACCCCGTGCCTCTCAAATTGATTATGTCTTTAGGCAAAGCAACACTATACTTTGTACATAATCTTTGAATATTAATGCACTGGGTAACGTCGTTAGGCCAGTCCGGCGTGGACTTGGGTCTCTGATAAATTCTGATTTTAGAGTATTGAGACTTTGTAAATTTTCAGACAACCGGTACAGTGGGCTCGTCGCAGTAACTGTGTTACAAAATAATTACGTCAAATATTGACAAATGACACAACGGACTGTAGTTAGACAACCATGCTTTTGCATCAAGCGCGGATTAAGAGATAATAGACGCGCAAGCGCGGCTGCATGCAAAACGATCATAAAACCACGAAATAGACAAGAACGGCAATACTGCCAGATAGTGCCATTTCGAAGCCCCGCCTGGGCTCAAATCGACGACTGCTCCGCTTTACGCTACATACATCACTTGCGCACCATCGTTAATTTACCGCGGCGTCTGCACTGAGCACGCAGTGGTTGTGAAACAATTTTTTTGAATAGAGGTCGTAGGAGCGTGTGTCATGCTCGGACTAGATTTCCATCAAGCCACAACCACAATAGACGATACGATTTGCGTCAAGCGGGGATCGTAGTTTTTCCATCGTTTTCTCGTGGTCCGCGATTGATGTTTATCAATCAATCATGAATTAGGTGCTAGGGCTGCCTACCAGCGTGTAGATTTATTCCACCCAAACGCATTTCGTCGTACGTACCATATATTCACCGTCGCACGGTCACATTCATAGTGGGCGGACAAGAGCGACGGCACAATTCTCGGTTATTTCTACCGACGCACCGTGCTGCGGTGGCTGCGGCCGCGCCGCCGTGACGTACCTGACAGTGCGGTTGCTCGGACGTTTCTTACACCTATTCCGGACGTTGCCGTATTTGTGAGAACGTTAGATTTGGTCTACTGCTAACACTGCATCGTTCTGTCTTGTGATACTGGCGCGTGATTACACTGATTACTTGACTATTTCGAACTGGCACTTGTAGCTTGTATGACACCGCTTTGATGATCCATTTTTAGTCCTGGCTCGAAAGGGGAACGTAGCTTTAAAACTGTTTTGTTTTGCTATAATAGTTGTTGGTACCATCGAGGCAGTTTTATTAGTGGAGGTTAGTATGCCTAGTGTGAGTTTTGTGACAAGTTAACGCATTCTACCACGTACGCGTAAACTTTTTTTTTGTATGAAGAAATGTACAGCGATCCTAGCGCCGCATTTATGAACTATCATCGCACATTTGTTATGTACGGTATTTACTCGACAAACGTGGTCGTTCGCGTAAACGGATTTTAATTACGAAACTCACATTCGGCACACAGGGATTGAATTTTTTAAATTAAAATGGTTTATTTTTAGCTATCGATCCCTAATTAAGAGAAATTGTTCTCAATTCGGCCTGTTCTCTCATTTATTTATGTTATCTACGCTATTTATGAAATAAACACGTATTTTTTATCTGATAAATAATAAACTGATAATACAATCCCATGCAGATTTAAATGGGACCAGCACCACTGATCCCTACGAAAGATGATTTTAATTTTAGTTTTATGGTTTTATATGGTTTCATACATGATAGAAAAGATAACAGGGTTAATATATTAAAACAAAATAAACACGACAGATGATTGAATTTAATGATGTTGATTGATTGTTAATGATTTAATTTAATGATGTTAATATTATTTTTTTCTTTGTTTTTCTTTGATCTGTGTTTTGCATTTATGCATTGCATTATTTGTAATTGTGTATGTATCACCTGCAATAAAGAAATTCATTATTGAATTTGGCCAAGATCTAACGATTAGGCGACCGAAGATTACCACTTTTACAACGAGCAATTAATTTTCTTAATCTTTGTTTAATTGCATAACAGGTAATTTAAACACGTATCTATACAAATAAATAAAATTGAAGTGTCTGTTTGTAATATCAAAATAACAGCTTTTACCAAATGCATATGAAACTATATACGGTACCTACAGCAAAACAACCATTTTTAAAATTTTTGTCTGTCGGTCTGTCTGTCTGTCTGTTTGTTCCGGGTAATTTCCGAAACGGCTGGACCGATTTTGACGGGACTTTCACTGGCAGATAGCTGATGATACAAGGAGTAACATAGGCTACTTTAATTTTAGAAAAATAGTTAGGGTTCCGCGCAAAAAAATAAAAACCATGAAATCCAATACCTCCGCGCGGGTGAAACCGCGGGGAGCAGCTAGTTTACCATAAAACAATTGACAACCGCAACGCCCCGTCGACTGTCCGGCCTGACCAAACGTTGACTCAAGACTGCCGCCCCTCAAAATCAACCGGCAAACTTGGCAAACTTGAAGACGACATAATCACTACACGTAATAATCTAACCGAGTGTTTGCCCGGGGCATGTCCAGTCGGCGGGCAAACATAGTAAACAGTAGTGGGATAACCGCTTGTTTGCGTATCGGCCACTTGCATGTTTATTGAGGCGCCTTTGGAATTGAGTTGGTTAGACTATGTACTGGTTCTGGAGATTACGGTAATTTTAACAAGTTGTTAAACTTTGTTTAAACAATTCACACATTATAACGGGATATTTACCGTGATTATTATTGAGCGATGATGATTTGTTTAAAAATAAAGGGTCTTACTACAAAAAAATTAAACACACGTTAAACCTGTGTTAAACACTATTTAACGCCTAAACATGCCTTAGTCACGCGATTAAATATGAGCAACCACGAAACCTGATTTAACTAGTGTCTAACTGTTGTCTAACACAATTCTGTTGTGACATTTCTATTAATTTTTGACGTTTATCTTTAGACGCTGTCTAGCTAAATAGGCGATTAAAATGTTTATTTTGTGGTAACACTAATACGCTTACATTCATACGCCTGCAGTAGGGATTCGCTGTTCGCTGACATGATTTTCAAAATACGATAAAAGCTTCAAGAAGGTAACTTCAAGGCAAATACGTATCATTATCAACCACAACTTCGCTTACTCACTGGCGAGAATAGTCTTGAAAAAATTGCTTTAACAAAGCGACGAACCGACTTCAGTGACAAACTACTGAACCGATTTTGATGAAATTTCTATGGGACCAATCTGAAAGTATATCCTTTCAAATAAAAAAAGATTTTTCCAATACGGTTTATAAATGAAGGAGATATGAGGTACCAAAAAAAACCCCACCAAATTGATAACCTCCTCCTTTTTTGGAAGTCGGTTAAAAAGTACAGGTTAACTCCCTCAGAAATAGGTTCAACTAGCAATTCCTCCATACATCAAACGTAGATCTGAACGGGCGCAGCGCACCTCGCACGTCCATTATTAATGCGGCCGACGTCCGGCGCCGGACGGTTAATTAGCCACCTTCATAATGTACAAACGGTAACGAATCCCTCTCTTAAAATGTACGCACTCATAAATACTCTTACGTACGCAGTGATCTCGGAGAATTTACAGTTTTCGGTAAGCCGATGCGGTTCTCAAACTTGGGCCCATTGCCCTCCTTCAGTTTGCCCCTTAAGCATGAACTAGCTTCTTTTCACTTTACAAATTCAAAGTTGACTCGTAATCACATAAGAAGCAGTTATTTTCATATTCAATCATGAATGTATGTTCTCTCTCTCTCTTCAGTCGGTCCCTCATTACTGAGGATCGTGGTCACTGGGACCCTTTAAACGAACAATCTGTCTCCATCGATTCCGGTCCAGAGTTGCCCTCACCACTTGGTAAAATCTGCTAGAGGACGTGGCTTCTTTCACTTGGTCAGACCATCGTATTGCCAACAATAACCAATTTCTCGAGGTTGTCGTCTCCCCTTCGCATGTATTTTATGAACACGTTTAATCAAAGATTGTGGTTGTGTCTCCACCCATGCTTTAGCTGCATCTTATTTATCCGATAACCTTAGTTACATAGTGGGAGGGGAGGACTAACTCTTCTGCGAGTGTCCGTCTGGGTTGTTACTACCGCTTTGCTCGTGAAATCTGCCGCCAAGCAGTAGTGTGCAAGCATTACTGTGTTCCAGTTTGATGAGCAGAGTATCCAGTGAAATTACTGGGCTTATGAGACTTAATACCTAATGTCTCAGGGTAACGAGCGCACTGCAGTGCCGCGCAGGCCTTTGTGTTTCAAAGTTCTGGGTGGCACTGCAATCGTTATGGGCCGGCGTTATGCTTACCATCAGGCAAACGACCGGCTCGTCCTGTTACATAATAACATAAAAAAAAGAAAAAAAAGAAGCAGTTATTTTCATATTCAATCATGAATTATTTTAGTATTTTCTCTCTCTCTCTCTTCAGTCGGTCCCTCATTACTGAGGATCGTGGTCACTGGATCCCTTTAAACGAACTATCTGTCTCCATCGATTCCGGTCCAGAGTTGCCCTCACCACTTGGTAAAATCTGCTAGAGGATGTGGCTTCCTTTACTTGGTCAGACCATCGTATTGGCGACCGGCCTCGCGCTCTTTTCCCATCGGTATCGCCAACAATGACCAATTTCTCGAGGTTGTCGTCTCCCCTTCGCATGTATTTTATGAACACGTTAAATCAAAGATTGTGGTTGTGTCTCCACCCATGCTTTAGCTGCATCTTATTTATCAGATAACCTTAGTTACATAGTATAATAAACATAAAAACCTGTATCTTCATTTACGGTTACAGACGCAAGTCCTTGACTATCTCTTCCCCTCTAAATCAACACGTTGTTATTACCCCCTGACCTATGCCGTTGCTTGGGGGTGAAATCGCCTACATTGAGAACCGCAGTGCTAAATAATTCAACGCGTAGGCGCTTTGGTCGACTAAAAATGAATTCTCTAATGTGAATGGAACTTAGACCCGACGGCCGTCGGCAAAATAATTAAAGCATAGCATTAAAAATTCTTCCAGTGAGCGGCGAGGTCCGGATATGTGATAATATTAATACCACCGGCTCGCGGTCTTTCCTTCAAATTCGTTGAATCGCAATTACGATTTGTAATGGTGAATTGTTTAATAAGGGCTAGTCTGCGTGCAGTTGCGAGGGAAAGAAACCGCGAGAAAGGGTGATGCGAGTCAGTGGGTACTTTTTTTAATGTTATTTGGTAACGAGACGAGCCGGTCATTTTCCTGATGGTAAGCATAACGCTGGACCATAACAATTGCAGTGCCACTCAGAACTTTGAAACACAAAGGCCTGCGCGGCACTGCAGTGCGCTCGTTACCCTGAGACATTAGGTATTAAGCCTCATAAGCCCAGTAATTTCACTGGCTACTCTGCTCATCAAACCGGAACACAGTAATGCTTGCACATTACTGCTTGGCGGCAGACTTCACGAGCAAAGCGGTGGTAGCAACCCAGACGGACACTCGCAGAAGAGTTAGTCCTACCACTAACAAAAATAATTTAAGAATAATACAAAGAAAACCATCCGTCATTCTTAAAGTTTGTCTTGATTAGGTAACCAGTGTAAGAGAAGAGAGAGAGAGAGAGAGAGCAGTAGAGGGACCAGAACTGAGTTGTTCCTGTTTGTAGGGCTTTGAAGCCAAACGCAATCTACTGAGCGTCTAAGATGCATTCTTTATTACTACAAGAATCTATATCATGCACAAAACGTACATTTTGGATGTTTCAATTCGTTTTGAAATTATAATAGGGTTTGTTTTAGACTTTCACGGTTATTAACTAATTCACACATATATTCACACGGGAATACCCGTGAACATGATGCTTGCAACAGCGTCGAAATATCGGGTGCTCATCGCTCAATAATAATCACGGTAAATATCCCGTTATAATGTGTGAATTATAATAGGGTTGTAATCATACCGACTAACTGCTGTATAGCCACTAACATAAGCTACTCCAAGCTTTGTTTCAAACAAATAAGAACAGCGATGCAAAAAAATCTTAATTAAAATTAAATCTTACCTGTCCCAGACAGCACAAAGAAACGACGCGGTGGCTAAACAAAAATGTAATATGATTAGAAACAAATTACACACACAGCGCGATAAGTCCGGTCGGCGCTAACCAACCGTCCGGCGCGCCGGCCACTTTGCCTTTGTCCGGCCACTTTCTTTGTATATCGCCGTTTTCATGCAAAATTTAATTTCGTTTTCAAGACTCGCACGGAATGATATTACGGTGCGACCGCTGTGTAATTTCATTCCTCCTCAAGTGTGTGTGGACATCGTGCCTTTTTCATCGCATTCCCTCACGGTGGATGGTCGCGCGGCACGGCACCGGGCCGGCCGCGGTCCGGTTTCGTTTATTGCGGTTCGGAATTAAACGTAGGATTGTGGCCACCGGTAATTGCTTAACAAAACTACGGTACGCGCGCATTGTTTTATCGGTTCACTCTCTTTTGGATAGCTGTTGGTTTATTACAGCGTTCCGTTGTTCTCTCTTGATGCTTTGTTCATTTCAGCTCGTAGCGGAGGTATTTTCTCATCAACAGATCTTGCCTTACAAATAAATCTGGGGCTTTAAAAGCACGTGAGACGCACAGGCTTACGCATAAAAAGTAAAGTGACATTTAGGATATACGTGTATCTCTGCAATGTCACCAACTCGACGCTTCTCATAAACCACTAAGAAATATGCTGTCATATTTCATCAAACTTTAAAAAGGTATTTCCTGTAGCCTTGTTGTCGAGAGAAGATATTAAACTTTCTGTGAGAAAGGCTGTATAAAAGGGAAAAAGCACAATACACAGAAAAAGAGCTTATAAAAAAAAACCGATCAAACGACCATATTTTATGAGTAACAAATTCAGTTTTACCTAACAACCCCTAACCCCAAGGTGTCGCCCCCAACTTGTAATAAAAGCGCAACAAGTTGTTTGGACAGTATCATGTCATGTCGAAGGGCTCCCATAAAATTGTGGAAAAAAGGATTCAATAAGTGCACCCTACTTACAAGGAAGTTCCAAATCTCTCCAACCCTTTGGAAGCACCCCAATTTGTTATCGATAGCTGGAACACTGTCCGAGTAAAAGGACTCTACGTATTATCAGTAAGGAGCTCTGTATAAATAGTCAGGACATTACTCTCACACCCAAAAACTATATGCTACACTCACCTCTTCCAATTTATACACACGGAAACATCCTTGAAAAATATTTAAAAATGCGAAATAACAATTTTGATGTGGCATTATAGATGACTAGTTTCTGCTCGCGGTTTTCACCCGCGTTCCCACAGGAAGCGTGTATTTTTCCGGGATAAAAAGTAGCCTATGTTACTCTCCAGTCCCTAAACTATATCTATGCCAAAAATCACGTCGATTCGTTGTTGCGTGACAGAGGGACAAACCAACAAACACACTTTCGCATTTATAATATTAGTATGGATTATAGTGTAACACAAAATTATTTTGATTGATGATTCCACTTCCAGAATGATATGCTTTATATTTTTTTTATATTAGTGCCGCAGGTATCTCTGCAATATTCTTAAAACTGAAGGTACGTATTCGGATACATCTTGAGCTGGTTGTGTAATCAATGACGCAACAAATAAATAACCATCCCAATATACAACAAACTTCATTAAAATATTTATAATGAGTTTCGGCAGTATTTTTTTTACATGAAAGGTGCTTACGTTTGGCAACATGTTTGCGAATTGAATGAACCACTAAATGCAAGTGCAGTTTCAACAAGTGTCCCTACTGAGTATACAGTCCGGGGCCCTCCCCAAGGTGAAAGGGATAAAAAAGGGATTCTTTGCGGTGATCCACCCGCAAATCGGTGTGGTGCGCACTCCATGGGGGCGATTAGGCGGCTAAGTTCAAACGTGAGAAGAAAGCTCTATGTATATTATTCTAAATGCTGTTATGATTACTTCTAACAATGTCATTTTTTGAACCAAAAAAGATGTTTATGTTTCTTACGTCGTTTTACGTACGAATATTTCGGATGATATTATGACAGAAAAATAACTGAATCCACGTGGTTATCTATAATCCGATTATAGATCAGTGGTAGTGATATCACTCGCCGATCTGTAGTTTGAGGGTTCGGACCCTACAATGAGCTTGCGCTAGAAATAATAGTAGGTTAGTATGGAAATATTTCGTCATGATTTTTTGTATACTGCTAAGTAAAGAGCAGGTTTGTTAGTGGGAGGACTAATTCTTCTGCGAGAGTCCGTCTGGGTTGTTACCACCGCTTTGCTCGTGAAGTCTGCCGCCAAGCAGCAATGTGCAAGCTTTACTGTGTTCCGGTTTGATGAGCAGAGTAGCCAGTGAAATTACTGGGCTTATAAGACTTAATACATAATGTCTAAGGTAAAGAGCGCACTAAAGTGCCACGCAGGCCTTTGTGTTTCAAAGTTCTGAGTGGCACTGCAATTGCTATGGGCCGGCGTTATGCTTACCATCAGGCAAACGACCAGCTCGTCTCGTTACCAAATAGTAAAAAAAAAGTCTGCCTATAACAATATCAGTGCCACCCAGAACACAAAGTTAAGTTTAAAACTTAAAGGCCTGCACGGCATTACATTGCGCCCGTTACCTTGAGGCATCAGATATAATCTTGTATACCCAGTACTTTTACCGCATTCTTGCAAGCGATACGTTAAAGTATATCAGACCACAAGATTCTCCGAAGCCACTCAATATATTTGCGAGATTATCTCCTAAACCAATACAAGGTGCCCTCAAACTTCCCCGACAGACGAGGAACCGAGGAAGCGATCAGCGCGCCACAAGTCAATTAATCCACGCTAGCGCTCCCGAAGGCGTCGACACACACCCGGCCGGATTATCCGGAAGATTGGCCCGGCCCGGCTTGCGACGGCACACGAATCAATCACGGGTACAGGGTACCGGTCCTGGGGAATTGCTAGCTTGATATGACTACTGTTTCAAAGTGAACTACTTTGTGGTGTTGCGTAGATTGAAAACAGACTGAACAGAATGTTCAGCACATTAGCTATACAATTAGCTTAAAAAGTTAATAACTTGTGGGTGGTAGGACTAACTCTTCTGCGAGTGTCCGTCTGGGTTGTTACCACCGCTTTGCTCGTGAAGTCAGCTGCCAAGCAGTAATGTGCAAGCATTACTGTGTACCGGTTTGATGAGCAGAGTAGCCAGTGAAATGACTTATGAGACTTAATACCTAATGTTATTAGGTTGGTAACGAGCGCACTGCAGTGCCGCGCAGGCCTTTGTGTTTCAAAGCTCTGAGTGGCACTGCAACTTTTATGGGCCGGCGTTATGCTTACCATCAGGCAAATGACCAGATCATCTCGTTACCAACTAGCATAAAAAATGTCCATGGATCTTTGTACGGACTTAGGAACTACGAAAACCTTGGTCTCACAACATCCCGACACGAATACATGGATTTTTTTGGATGTACCAATATTTGTAATGGAACTCGAACGCAACTATTATGCGGTAAAAGTATTCAGCCCACTGTACACACCAAGTGAGCTGTCTGATATTGCAATTAGTTTATCTAAAAAGCGTTTTTAACACATATACGACTATACGTACTTTGCATCATATTTACCTGATGGTAACAACCACGATTGTTTGTAAGTGGACCATTCAGATCACAGAGAACTTAGGGGTTGCTTAGGACTGCACTACGGTTGGCATCATAATGCAACAGCTATTAATTAGTACGCAGTTAGTTTAACAAACTCAGAAAAAGCAAAAATTTAAGCTCCGATCTAAACAAACTTGAAACAGGTATTTAAATCATCGAAGGGTACAAAAGGGAAACCTATCTCCCTACATTTTGGTTTCACGCTATCTTACTTTCCACTTCGCTTTCGATTCCGATAGATTCTAACGAGATTAGCGTTGTCACACCGATTTCAGATAAAATGGTCTGTGGTCTATAATTGGGGTTCAGGACGCACCATCCAACGTCAACTGCATCCAAAGAAAATTAAACTTTAGCCTTTTGTTATAGAGTCCAATTCGTCCCAGTCAAGATCAACATGGTCATCATTCGCATGACTAGACAATATCGACTTGAAAGGTGACGTTTACAACATCCTCGTGCGATTGTAGTCCTTAATCTAGAGTCGTAAGGTTCGATTTCGGTAATGAGTGTCAGTGGTTGCAGGGTTGGTTAGTTTTCTCCGATCGGGTAAGGTTTACAAATTGGATTGGTCGCGGGTAAATCAGGGTAGGCCAGTAATTGAGACTTAGAGGATGATTCGGTTTGAGGCGACGCGGTCGACGGTTAAAGGATTACGTGCGATGTATCGCTGCCTATTGATCTCGCGTAACGCCGTGTCATTTGTTTGTATTCTGTTTGGATTAGCTAGTTATCTTTGCTACACAATTTAATCGTTAATGGTTCAATGTATAAGGATCAAATTAAAGCACAAAACTGATGTTTACTGGTGTAGTGAAAGAACTATGCTAGACGATAGGGAAAGTGGCGTCCCCTCTAACGTGCATACTATGCGTGGTAATAATAGTAGTTGATAACTGTTGTTAAGATTGGTCTTAGTGGAAAAATCGATTTGAAATCAATTTGTGTTAGTTTGTATATAGCTATATGTATGTGTACTGCTTGGTTTTAGATAGTTCAGGAGATGTTTCCTGTTGTAAAAAAACTTATTCTGGTGCAAATAAACACTATAATATCTTTTGTTTTGAATCTGCAGGCTTACCGGGAACGGTGAAACCGAAGGCGGACGAGCTCCAATTACGTCATTCTGGGGTTCAAACGTCAAGTTTAAAATACTAAACAGCACTATCTATGTAAATGAATCCGAGCGAGATTTAACCATATTTGAGTGAACTTCTATGTACCTACTTCAATATGATTAAAATACATGATTAATATTATCTGGTACTAAATAATATAGTCGTAAACCAGGTCACCACAATATAACTAGCCAGCGCAATTAGCTAAGCGGTGTCAGCTTGCATTATCCGATTTCGATTCATGACCTTTACCGTTCCTTACATATTTCTCCCGTACTTTAAAGAGCTTCCGTACCCACCGCGGGTCCAATTCCCACACAACCGACGAGACGTCTGTGTTCGTTTCGTGCTTGTTTGAAAAGGATCAGATAGTGTTTGACGTCCGTCTGTGCTAATAAGGAGTGGACAGTGTTGTTATGTGCAATAAGGAGTTCAATGCGTTTAATGTTAAACATATATTGGTGGGATAATTGTTCCGCGAGTATCCGTCTTGTTCGGTACCATCGCTTTGCTCGTCTATTCTACAGCCAAACAGTAATCAATGTACAAGCATTAATGTGTTCCAGTTCCATAAGAAAAGTAGTCAGTGAAATTACTGGGCTTATGAGACTTAATACCTTAATACTTAATCTCTCAAGGTAACGAGCGCAATGCAGTGCCGCGCCCGGCTTTGTGTTTCCACAGTTCTGGGTGGATCTGCAATTGTTTTGGGCTGACGTTATGATTACCATCAGGCCAACTACGCAGTTGTCTATTACCCAATAATTTTTACACCTTCAAATTTTAATCTTCATATTGCTAGTCATTTTCTGACACAGCACGGTGGGATTACGCTGAAATAATGAATATGGTATCCAGCCGCATTTAACGACTCTGGTACCACAAAATAATGTCAAGAGCTTAAATAACCTCTCCACATCTACAAAAAGTTAACCCATTCCAGCCCTAAACCAACTCCTTAAGAATATAACCATCTTTAGATTTAAGCAAAGACTTATGGTAATTGCTGTTGAAAGGCGTATTACGGCTGGCGGGTCGTTAGTATTAATCCATACTACTAATATTAGCAATAAACGACCCTTTCGGCTAATTATGCTAAGATGTTGGGGCGGAGTTGCCCGTCTGCAGCGCGATTCCAGTTTTACACTTTGTTTATATTGTGCTTGTGTACGTAGACGATATCGCAATGGGTTGGAGTAGAGTATGTGTTCGGTAGTGTGTTTGCATTCTTGATGGGCGGTGTTTTAAGATTGCCTGAGGTCTCAGGTCAGGTAAGAAAATCTTGTTGAGTAATTAGTTTAAAATACGACGAAGCGCGATTTTTATCAGGTTTAATTTAATGAGGTTTAATGTTTGCCGAACACACGGCTTCTATACTCCTTTGGTTGTGATTATAAGACCAGTTTGTTAGGGGAAAAATACACATCAAATGTAAGATTAAAAACCAAACGGCGACGACTTCGTAGCTAAGTTGGTAGTAACCCTGCCAGCAAAGCGAGGGGTCCCGGGTCCGATTCCCGGCCGGTGCAGATTTTGTGTAAGCATAAAGTTTGTTCTCGGGTCTTGGATTTTTGTGATGTGTATCTTTGTATGGCCATGCCACCTGCGACGCAGGGAATCCTAGTGCGGGGGTGTTATGATTGTGTAAAAAAAACCTTATTTAATAACAAATGTATAATTACGATTCGCACTAGCTTTAGCGTTAAAAATACCGATTCAAGTGTAAGTAAAACAAATATGCATAGACGGAGCTTAAGCAACATAACTGCATATTTAAGAGGCGAGAAGATTCGCCGGGATGCGGGATGTTACCGAACACAGGCGATAAGGGGTTATCAAGAAATATACGAGGGGCCGAACGTAGCACGAAGCGAACCCGGGAATGCAAGCGGAAATGACTTTCGAGACTCGTGTGCAGTATTAGTCGAAACGATTTTCAGACTGTGGGAAGCATTTTAGGGTACTTAATTATTTACCCAACAATTTAAATTTTTTTGGGCCTTTAGTCATTTAGTCACTGCTAGCTTTCAAATAGGAAGTAAGAGGCTTTTAGTTTGACGCGATCTTTTAAAGCATGTTTTTCGATATCTCCGGCTTTTACAGATTGATTTATTTTTTTATACAAACACACACAATTATACTATTGGCTTGGGGGCTATATCCCTTTCATTGTAGTCAGGGTTTTAAATAATTTACAACATGAATTCTAAATAGGACGATGTAAAGCAGGTTACTGCCGTTTCAGTTTCAAAGTGCAATAAATGTCACGTTCCTTAATACTTGCTTGGTAGAACACGATGTAATAAGAATTCAATTAGATACAAGAAAAACTAACAGAGACTACCCCACCAGAAATCACTCACCGAGGAATCAATCTAAAACCATAATTGAAAGCGACCGAACAGATTTCAAGAGCATTACAGTCTTAGCCGCCAACCGTATTGGCATATATACAAATCCGAATGCACGAATCCAAAAACACCCCCCGCTTCCCCCCACAAGACACCCCCCTCGATGGGATGCGGGCAAATCTTCGAATTAATTTTACTGCGGAAATATGCAAATCACAAGATATAGCTCGACTAATAACGTGTACAAAAGAGTGGTGACTCGAGCGCGCGAGATTCGTAGAGTAATGGGGTGAAACGGGAAGGCGGATAGTGCCTAAAAGAGCGGAGACTCAGAGAGGCAGTTATCGATTACATAAAACAACTTCGTTTCTTTTTCATTTCCCGTCACCTAGGATACTTACAAACCAGTGAAATTATTGGGCGTATCAGACTTAATACCTAATGTCTCAGGGTACCGAGCGCACTGCAGTACCGCGCAGGCCTTTTTGTTTCAAAGTTCTGCAATGAGTGGCACTGCAATTGTTATGCTCCGATGTGATGCTTACCATCAGGCAAACGACCAGCTCGTCTCGTTATCAAACAGTATAAAAAAATGAAAAAAAAAAAAACCACTGTCCAAATAATTTAAATTTCATTACAAACAATAGAGCTGTTTTAACGTTATGCAATTTTTTGAGCACCATCATAACTGTTACTTCTGGTACTATCGTAACTCACTAATCTATGGCTTAATCGTTACCTCAGGCTAACATTATAGCCGCTTCGAGGAGTTTAATAGGTTACAAAATTTAGCTTGATAGTAGAAAATACACGATGCTTACGTGCAAGCTTTGGGCGGACTTATCAGCCTTTATTAGATTTCAGGTGTTTAGTTTCTTCATTGGATAGCTAAGTAGGTTTAATCCCTTGTTTTATAGTTATCTGTGAACGTGGAGAATAAGTATCCACGGTGAGGGAATGTTTTACTGTTGGTCTGTACGAGCTTCATTACCTTTTGTTTCTAAGTATACCTATTGTTTAAAATGTGAAACGCTGTTCAAGTTTGTTAAGTAATCGTACATTAGGTAATAATCGGGACCAACGGCTTACCGTACTCCCTGAAGCACGGTAGCAGCGCTCAGTGTCCTCAGCAAAGGTTGCTAAATTTGTGGAAGCACTTACTTGCAAAGCACAGTCTGGTTGCCAGAATCGAAGAGTCCACCGCGGCCCCACCTCGAAGGCAGCTCAGCGATGGTAACTCCTCGCGAGCCCCACACGCATACTCTGCTGCCACATGGACTGGTCATCACCCGCTCCACGGTGAAGGCTGGTGGAGACATCATGTGGAGTTTCTGAAAATGTTATAAAGATATGAGTAATGCTTATCAACAAATCTTTCTCATCTGTAAGAAAGAAGTTCTTAGCTTCGTTCTATTTGATAGGTTAACATTTGACTACAATCACAGCTGATCGTGAGTGACGATGGGGTCGAAGTTGGTGAGTACCCTAAGCCTAGGATATAACTGTTTTCAAATACAGATACCACTCCTATGCTGGCAGTTGATCTCACTTCCACTGAGCCAACTTCTCTTGAGTTGAAAGGGACTCATTTACCTTGGTATGGGTATTATGAGGAGAGATGAAACGCATATTACTAAGAGAGTAATGAATAGGAGTGTTGAGGGATGGAAGGGCAGAGGAAGGTCAAACAAAGATCGTGTAAAGGTGGATATGAAAGAGTTGGAAGTGCATGAAACGCTGACGGCTGACAGGGGAGAGTAGAAGAAAAAGATACTGCGACGATTCCAAATAAATTGGGATAGACATGAGGAGATGATGTTAAAACCCACTTTTCTTCACCAGAACGTGGTTTCTTCGAATGAGCCGACTCATTTATAATAACTTGACGTATTATCATATTAGTTCTATAGTCTAGTATATCAAGCTTATGCTCTAATTTAGCAATTAACCCATAATTGCAAAAGAGAACATCTCTCCGAATCTTGTGGATGTCAGTCCCGATACAGGCAACTATCGCGGAGACGGACGGAGGCGCGCAAATATGATTAGGAAACTTTTTTAATCAATAAAAAGAACAAAAACGGCGATGGAAGGAGCTTGCTCGGGGCTTCTTGATGTTGTGCATGTCAGTATGGACACTGCAGACAATGAACTACACATAAGATTCCTCGATTATAAGGTTGTCGCAAAATCAATAGCGAGAGTTAAAACTCGCCGGCCAGGCAAGAGAGACTGGACAGGTAAAAAAGCTTCTAAATTCTACTAAATATCATACAAAAGATACATAAAAACCAAATAAGTTTCTGACAGACTATAAAAGCGCTGATCATGGTCAGTATCAACAAGAAACCTCAATCAAGCACAATTTTATTTATTTTTGCTTTTATTATTTGTAAATAAATGATACTGTCCACCACACCACAAAGTCCATAATGTCCCAACCGCCCTAGTCGACGTGAAATCATATTTTCATAATCATCAATTTAGTAATCCCAATTTTTCACATTAGAGACGACTAAATAACAATAGACTCAAACCACTACTAAGACAGCAATATATTCCGTCTCTTTCATCATCAACGCTACAGGACGAATTATAAAACGTTGTCAGATTCAGCGCTGAAGACACTAATTTCAGAGACGAATCGAAGTGTGGACTCATGCTTACATAACTTGTCAAAATTCTATACAGTTTTGACATATGGAAGCAAAAGTCCACGCTAAGACTCGTCTCCGAATCTTATCCTTAGGTACGCCTAAAGTTCGAAACTGTGCTCTCAGGTTTTTCTACGCTATTAGGTAACGAGACGAGCTGGTCGTTTGCCTGGTGGTAAGCATAACGCCGGGCCATAACAATTGCAGTGCCACTCAGAACTTTCAAACACAAAGGCCAGCGCGGCACTGCAGTGCGCTCATTACTCTGAGACATTAGGTATCAAGTCTCATAAGCCCAGTAATTTCACTGGCTACTCTGCTCATCAAACCGGAACACAACAATGCCTGCGCATTACTGCTTGGCATTAGACTTCACAAGCAAAGCGGTGGTAACAACCCAGACGGACACTCGCAGAAAAGTTAGTCCTACCACTAACACAAAGATATGATACATCTCCAGCAATCACCCAAGTTTCCCTACTGACTCGCACCACACTACGCTCCTTCGTTTTTTCGTCTTATTTCTCATTACGAAGCGCGTCGGCTCGTTTCCTCTGACGTCATAGTTATAATCATTTACCGTTTGACGACCGCCGCGGACGAGGCGTCTCGGGGAAATTGAAAAAGTTGCCTTGATCGCCCACTGTGAAATAGGATCGGGATCGCATCAAGGATGCACTTTGAACCTGATTAGAAGGCGATTAGAACTTGATTTTTTTATACACTATAGGTTAACCTTTAACCCAGAGTTTGTTAGAAATCTGATATCCTACTAATATTATAAATGCGAAAGTGTGTTTGTTGGTTTGTCCTTCTTTCACGCAGCAACGGAGCAACTGATCGACGTGATTTTTTGGCATAGATATAGTTTATGGACCGGAGAGTAACATAGGCTACTTTTTATCCCGGAAAAATGCACGGTTCCTGTGGGAGCGCGGGTAAAAACCGCGAGCAGAAGCTAATTTATAATAATTATATCAAAATATGCGATATTTATCATATGCGCTAAACTTTAGTGAAAAGAATGACGTATCCAATCCTTCAACGTTGTTAGTTACAATTGTTACAAATGAAGCGAATAAAACTGTGTTAAAAATATATAAATATTACTCGGCTTAGAAAACCAATCTAATACGAGCTAATCCTAAAAGTAAACTCTCATCCAAAGTTAAATAATCACAATTTAGGAACAGAGTAACCCTTAATCGGTAAAAGGATTACACTTTCCGAGGTGGTAGCGAAGAGTGAACTGCATTAGCGGTGATTATCGGAAAGAATCAAACGGGTTAAACCGCCCCCACCCCATCCGTATTATAAAGCGGGGGAGGAATAATCAGCGGGAAGCGTTTGCAGGTATTTATTTAAAGTTGTGACTTGAGAGTGCTTAGCTTGTAGAGGGACCAGATACTTCAATTGTAACTGGTGATAAATTAAAAAAAATAATTATGTCTAATATATGATTCTGCTCTGTAGCTAAGTTGGCAGTAAGCTTGCCTGCCTTCGATTCCCGGCCGGGGCAGATTTTATACGGTGACCATAACGTTTGTTCTCGGGTTCCGGATGTTTGTGTTGCGTATCTTTGTGTGTCCATGGCTCGACCGATTTTGACGGGACTTTCACTGGCAAATAGCTGAAAACTGAAAACCCATGAAATCTAATATCTTCGCGCGGGTGAAACCGCGGGCCGCAGCTAGTATGCCATAAAACTTTAATATCTAGACGTTAAATAGAAGAACCCACTGACTCCTGAAACAGAGGGTACACTAGTTTGGGAGGCTATGGATTCAGAATAACCATGTAAAATACTTTTAAGTCAAAACAAATGATTGCGATTCGTATTTTAAAAGTTGTTTAATTCAATATGTGATGATCACGAGCCCAAGGGAGTAGTAATTTCGTTTATCTTTCGTTTCACAGAGGATACTAGGAGATCAGCCGGCACAGCAACCGAACCCCACGTAGCGAAACTCTCTCGCTGCGGTCACCACGGGTGGGACGTAAATTCGTCGCCGTTTCCGAACCAAAGGCGATAATGGCCCGCAATTCTACGGTCGGATAATGCCTTTTTTAATTATACCTAAAGAATTGGCAGCTCATCGTGCAGTTTGCGTTCGCTATTGTATTGAGAGGATATAGAAGTTTGACCGTACGAGACAGCTTGGTATACAAACTTATTACTAACTAGCTGCTGCCCGCGGTTTCACCCGCGCGGTGATATTGGATTTTATTTTTTTGCGCGGAACCCTATGTCTTTTTCTAAAATAAAAGTAGCCTAAGTTACTCCTTGTAACATCAGCTATCTGCCAGTGAAAGTCCCGTCAAAATCGGCCCAGCCGTTTCGGAGATTACCCGGAACAAACAGACAGACAAAAATATTAAAAATGGTTGTTTTGTTATAGGTACCGTATGCATTTGGTAAAAAGCTGTTATTTTGGTATTACAAACAGACACTTCAACTTTATTTATTTGTATAGATTTAGTTTTGTTTAGTTGGGTTTTCCTCTACTACGAGATCACTTTAAGAGAAGGCTAAAGAAATTCCTCTCAGATAGGCAACGCACTGATAATGCGTCTGGTACTGTAGATGAATAGGCAGCGGTGACCATTCAACATCAGGACGCTTGTCTTTATCTGAAAATTGAAACACAATTCAAGAACTTATAACGCGCACATCAAAGGTAAGCAAAATCCCGCTTATTACAAAAGTTATTAAAATCTACTGGCAACATAAGTTCATGTTCTAAGCAGGCCCCAGTGATTTCATTAGACAATAACCAAATAATTAATTATATTATATGCAAATTCCCCACCAAAACACAATAAAAATAAAGAAGCCTCGGATTAGTCATATTAAAATTCCAGATACATATGGGTAAGCCCGGGAACAATTATACCAGTGGGTATACGGACGTTCCTGAAGGGGTCTTATTTTTCCATATTTAATAAAATAATATAATAAAAAATTAATATATTCCGCCCGCGTGCGCACGTGTATCGCGATCGGTGTCCGAACCAGATATGGCCCGTGTTTTTTTTTAAAAGCTCCGCCATTTTGTTTACGTGCCAGATATGTCCCGTGTTTTTTTTTAAGTACGTGACCAGAGAAGCCGTTTACGAAGATTGCCGCGCGGTGCATGTATTCAAATAATAATTATTGTTTGTTTTTTAATTCAGCCACGGACGGAATTTTAATGGTGATGTTGGGTAGGCGATTTCAGGATATCAAATTATTTATGGTTTTATTCAGATTTATATATTTAATAAAATAGATTGTCGTGAAGAATGTATATATAATATCTTGATAGAAAATGTGACTTCGTACATATTTTGTCCTCATTATTAAGCCCCTGTGTGCTACATTTATGTATGTACAATAATAAAGGTTCATTTTGCATGTTAAATAAACACGAGGACTTAGTTTTTACAACTTGAAAATGGGTATTTAAAACCGTAATGCTTAAAGTATTATGAGTCGTTCCGCTACTCACCGTTAGATGGCGTTACACGTACCGCTTAGAAGAATAAATGGAGCTCTAATCTTGCTATGATTACTTTGAACTTTTACAAAAATTTTAACGAAAACTTTTTAAGTTTGTCGTTTAAAAGTCATTTGGATTATTTCATAGAATGTAGCAAGAAAATAAAAATGAAAAATTTGAACCCGGTTTGACCGTTTCTGTGTTCCTCAATATTTCCTTGCTCTAGCTACATTGTTGCAAAAATAACTATACTCAAAGGACTTACAGCGCCCTTCGTGTCCAATACAACAATGCGTTCAGGGCGATGTTGGGACTGCCGCGGTACTGCAGTGCATCGGGGATGTTTGCAGAGGCACATGTTGATAGTTTCGATGCTATCATTAGAAAGCGAGTTGCCTCTCTGATGCGGCGGGTACGGGGCAGCGACAACAGCCTCCTGGCGACGGTCGCGAACAGAGTAGAAGGACCAATTCTTAGGCACTGGATCGCAACGCATGGTGCGATGCGAGCCAGTGCCTTAAAATAGACATAAATATTTTTTGTTTTTATTTTTTTTTTATTTTTTTTGTTTTGTACTAACATAGTTCTAAGTAATGTTACTAATACAATATGGAAATTTAATTCTTTCCGAAATAAAAAAAAAAAAAAAAAATCAATACTTTAGCCATCAGACAAATAGAGATTATTAATTTCGGATTGACTCCCGTGACAGTATTCCCGTGAACATGATGCTTGCTCAGATTTGTTATAAAAAAATGACTAAAAATAGTTTTCACCCCGTAATATGGTGAACGCCTATTTTTTATACTACTGGATAACGAGACGAGCTGGTCGTTTGCCTGATAGTAAGCATAACGCCAGCACGTGACAATCGCAGTGCAATTAATGCAGCGCAGCACTGCATTGTGATTTAAACTGAGTTACTCCTTGTAACATCAGCTATCTGCCAGTGAAAGTCCCGTCAAAATCGGTCCAGCCGTTTCGGAAATTACCCGGAACAAACAGACAGACAGACCGACAGACAAAAATTTAAAAAATGGTTGTTTTGTGGTACCGTATATACTTTCATATGCATTTGGTAAAAAGCTGTTATTTTGATATTACAATCAGACACTTCAATTTTATTTATTTGTATAGATAGTATTTCCTTGTACGTATCAACTACCTATATGAAGTAAAACCGGCTGATAATCAAGTGAGATTCGGGCACTCTGCCAACATCCGGCATCGGTAGTTCGCAGCCTCCCTCCCTTATAATATAGCTTATCTTGGATTAAACTACTTTGCATTTTTTTGTTTTTGAAGTAAAAATGGAACTATAAACGATGCGGACCTGATACTCGTTTATTTCATACTAGCTTCTGCCCGCGGTTTTCACCCGCGTTCCCACAGGAATCGTACATTTTCCGGGATAAAAAGCCTATGTTACTCTCCGGTCCATAAAATATAACTATGCCAAATATCACGTCGATCCGTTGCTCCGTTACTGAGTGAAAGAAAGACAAACTAACAAACACACTTTCGCATTTATAATATTATTAGGGATACGTTCTAAAAACGGATTTATAATTAGAAACGTTTATTCTCTGAGTGTCTAAGTTGAGAAATTTAAAGCGTTATAGGGAATTATAAAATGTGTATGTTATACTAGCTGTGCCCCGCGGGTTCGCCCACGTATCCTAAGTTACTCCTTGTAACTTTAGCTATCTGCCAGTGAAAGTCCCGTCAAAATCGGTCTAGCCGAATTAAAATTAAAAACCGAACTGTCCTAGCCAGTGTCACTCAGGGTGTCGTAAGGATCCTAAAGATACACCAAATATACATCCAAATCTGTTCCGGCATTTCAAAGTTACGGCGGAATAAAGAAACTCACATACATACATACATGAACACTGAAAACATTACACTGCTTTTTTATGTTATTGGTAACGAGACGAGCTGGTCGTTTGCCTGACGGTAAGCATAACGCCGGCCCATAATTGCGGTGCCACTCAGAACTTTGAAACACAAAGGCTTGCGCGGCACCGCAGTGCGCTCGTTACCCTGAGACATTAGGTATTAAGTCTCATAAGCCCAGTAATTTCACTGGCTACAACACAGTAATGGTTGCACATTACTGCTTGGCGGCATACTTCACTCACAAAGCGGTGGTAACAACCCAGACGGACACTCGCAGAAGAGTTAGTCCTACCACTAACAAAACACTAACACTTTTTTGGACAGTCGTGTAAAAGTGAGGGATTTTTTCGGTAGTCAGCTTTTTAAAACTTTTTCTTGTTATACTCCTAGAATTACGATAATTACGTTCATTTTCCTATGCATCTTGATGGTATTACGGTATCAATGTTATATTTTCAACGTTTATTTCTATAGCGAACCGATAAGGGATGCTGGCCGCGCGCCAACGTATGAAAATCCTTAGCACTAGCACTATCGCTCTCTGTTCTATAATAGATTTTGTCTACAGCTCTGGGCCCCGATCGCGTTAATTTGAAATGACAGCGTACGATTATGAGTTAGTTGTGGTTTGATTCCAACTGTAGTTTAGTGGCGGTTCACCTGTGTAGAATTTTTTTCACAGTTCATTTGACAGCGTTAACTGTCAGTTGTTGTCGAGAAACGTCTCAACTTTTGGTAAAACTATTAGCGCGATACGAAACGGTCAAAAAGCTGTAAAGCGGTTGTAGTTTAGTAGCGGTTTGGTTGATAATTTTTAACGCGATTGCCCTCCTGATCGGGATCACTTTTTTTAACCGACTTCAAAAAATTAGCAGGTTTTATATTCGACTAGCGAAAGTGTGGCCGAGCGGGAAGTTATGCGACTTCCAATCCGACGCACCATCGTTCGAATCTCGACTCGTCCCGCACCAATGACTTATATCAAGTTATGTGCGGATTATTCACACTGATATTACGTGATATCGATTTTCTACAAAGTCAAAAGAAAACAGCTTTTGCTGATGTATTTTTTCTAGATGCATGAAGACAATTTTCCGTTCAGTTTTAGGACTAAAAATAGTACTTATATGTTATTTGAGATTAACATGCACGATGTAACTATCCACTTCCAAACTTTCAGGTATTAGCTTATTATAGGCAAACGTACAAACTGCATTGATTGTTAGTATTTCAAGCCAATTGCTATAAATAAGAATTTTTCATTTCATTTTCAAAATATCTGATTCTCCGTCAAACGATTTGTCAGTTAATAATAAAACAATACTAATTTAAAAAATACTTATATGTAATTACACGTATAATTACTCCTATATACCCAGAGTAATAACTAATCTATAAAACATTTTGGGTAATTTACAGGTACTGTGGCCCTAATAAAAAATATGCAATAACTAGTCACTTGACCAAATTCTAATTTAACCAGGATTGTACTCAACTATATCTGTTACCAGATTTAACACGAACATATTTGCCATCATCAAAAGACATCCAAAGATCATTTGAATCATCAGAAGATTGCATTAAAAATTATCAGTCAAGGTGCGAAAAACGTAATCAAAAACCCATAAAAAAAACTCAGCAAACTGGAGCAGTTGACGAAAAACTCCATTCTTGCTACCCTGAAGCATTAGCCGTCTCTCGGCCACCTGTCCCCGAAGGTACCGAGATACCTACAGACGAAAGAACGCGCAGAGTTGCCAACTTTCAGACATAAATCACTAACTCGGGCACATTGTGCTCTCGCAGCGGCCATTACCATTTTTTATGCATAGAAATCGATCCGGCAACCGTCTAATGCCTCCCGCGATACATTAATATCTTACTTTTTATGACTCTTCTGTAACAATCCATCTCTTGGCGTAAACGACTTGCCCGATCCATCTGCACAGTCAACCCTATAGTTACAGGCATAAGGTTTACTTTTGACGATGTTGAGGTCCTGGAGAATTGGAAAGGCGGTGGATTAAGCCACGTCTATACTTTGACTGCTAGGTTTGCGTTATTGTTGGGCGTATTTCATGTATGTAAGCGTTGTAGGTAACTTTATGCAGTACGTAATGTGGGGGTTTTAGCATTATCATTGTTGGTGAATACGACGGGATCTGTTCCGGGGAAGTATATCGTCTTTATCGCGTACTTCGATGAGCTTTGAATGCTTATTGGCCAAGGCGTTGAATCTTACGGAGCGTAACTGCTGGTGCCTTTAAGCATTATACGATATACTAGCTACCGCCCGCGGTTTCACCCGCGCGGGGAGATATTGGATCATGTCATTGTTTTTATTTTGCTGTCATTGTTTGTTTTTGCGCGGAACCCTAATTACTTTTTTAAAATAAACGTAGCCTAAGTTACTCCTTATAACAACAGCTATTTGCCAGTGAAAGTCTCGTCAAAATCGGTCCAGCCGTTTCGGAGATTACCCGGATCAAACAGACAGACAGACAAAAATTTAAAACATGGTTGTTTTGTTATATGTCCCGTATATACTTCCATATGCATTTGGTAAAAAGCTGTTATTTTGATATTACAAACAGACACTTCAATTTTATTTATTTGTCTAGATATAGATGTATACATAAGTGATTGTACGATAAATTTAAAGATTTAGAAATATTTTAGAGAGACTATTCCTCATAAAAGATTACGATATTTTTCAACTCAGTTTAACTACAGTAGTTTTAAAAGCACGCTGATTATGTCGACCTCTATCCCTCATCTGATTTACACAAACATCATAATCATCTTGGTGCATCAACTGCGCTCAAAAAGTTCTACTTGTCACTCATATTTGTACGGACACGTTGAGTGTCCAACCACCACCTGTGGTCAAAGATGGGGGCATCTGCAACCAATGTTACATTAAATTTACGATCCAAAACATTTCCCTATGCACCCACCCTAACTCAAATAGCGAGAGTTGATAATAGGTGGTCCTGGTGATTTCCTTAACGCTTCCATTCTTCTTTCACGGCCACTTTGAGATTAAAAAGTTTGGAAAATGAAATGAAAAGTTCGTCTGGCGATGGAGTGCGCGGTAATTTAGCTTCGGAGGCATCGGCACTTCGGAGAGATGCCCCTCGATGCCTCCGAACTCTGATGGAAATTATTGAAGGGAAACTTCGCTTCTTTAGGATGATAACTCATGGAAAGGTTGAGATGAAATTTATGGAACAAACTTCCGGGTTTCTTTTTGAAATGTTTATTTTGAAAGGATTTTTTAAGCTGAAATTAAAAACGGATTGGTGACTGGATTAAACAACTTTTTACGGTTATAATGATAATATTTATTCAAAATTACATAGGTAGCTATTATGGACGTCAGGTGCCTGTACTAGGGTAGACCTGTGACACAGGCGGTATGAGCGCTAGTGGTCTACTGCTGGTTATTTCTCTTTTTCTCCTTTTTTATTTTAATTGACGGGTGTGTTAAACGTCTGGGATTAACATAATCCCTATTCGTCCTTCCTGCCCTTATCTCATTTCAAACGGGGTCGGCGCAGTACGTCTTTACAGATTTGGCATCCTTATCACACTCCCAATACTGGGTGACCTGCCTTCTCTCAGAGAGAGAGTATGGGCCATAATCCACGACGCGGGCCTAGCGCGGCTTGGTGGGTGTTAAATGTTCTCGAATTTTTTTACTATCTATAAATCTTTCACTATCACTATCTATAAATGATGGATAATATCACCTGTACGCACAAAGCGTTTTATATCTACATTGGCTATATGTACAGCTAAACTCTGCAACTCCTTGTGAATAGGTATTTTTAGTGGCAGGTGAGATACAATTCAAACGGAAACCTAATCAGTAAAACAGAGATAAATAAAAACACCGCCAGCGGTACTTGTTTACCTAATTTACCTACACAGTCGAGGTCCATATTAATTTTCACATTAAAAAACCGTGTTCAGATCTGGCTATCTTGTCGCCATCTTGGTCACAATCCGGGGACCGAGGCCGTGTCTAAATGGCGTCACGTATTTAATCACCGCGGTCGCGGAAACAAAGTGACGCTTTCGAATTGAAAGCTAATGTTGAGGGGCAACACTGGTGTGAGAATGTGAGAACAACTACCAGACAACACAAAAATTTCGCTTCCAACAGGATTCGAACTTGCGTCTTCTGGCTATCCGGGCCAGACGCCTTAACCAACTAGGCTATGGGAGCAATCGATGTGCATCGCCCGCCAAATCTCTCGCCATTTGATTGGTACTGTAACGTATCACAATGGAGTAGGCAATCGATTGCTCCCATATCCTAGTTGGTTAAGGCGTCTGGCCCGGATAGCCAGAAGCCGCAGGTTCGAATCCTGTTGGAAGCGAAATTTTTGTGATGTATATATTTGTTTGAACATCCGCTAGTGTCGGTTAACACTATAAAATATATTTCATAAACTACCAGACAATTTGTAATCACAAGTTAACGAAAGGTATGTCAAATGACCTACCCATCGTTACCCAATGATGATAAGAATAAAGGCTGCCAATAACAATTGCAGTTCTACCAACGAATTTGGAACATAATATTTCGCAGCACTGCGGTGCACTTGCTACCCTGAGACTTTACTAGGTGGTAGGACTAACTCTTCTGCGAGTGTCCGTCTGGGTTGTTACCACCGCTTTGTGAGTGAAGTCTTCCTCCAAGCAGTAGTGTGCAAGCATTACTGTGTTCTGTCTAAGTCTATCTAATATATCTATAAATAACCAGTACTGATTGACCTTCCACGACGCGGACACACCACCAAAATGTTCAATGCTAGCCATCAGAATCTCGAACCCGATCGAACCAACAAGCTATGACAAAAGCACTCCATTCCCATAACCAGTGTGTCCCAACAGCCCTAAGGTCAATCGAGAGGGCCACTCTAATGTTTACTGATAAAAAGAAAACCAATTTGCCTCCACCCCCCCGCCTTACCCCGCGGTGACGCCCACCACAAAGGAGCGCTATCTAGCGATAAATTATCGAAATTATTGCATTAAAAATTCCATCTAGTAAGTCAAAGCGAGCCATTAAGGTGCCCCCGTAGAAGCGAAAGGTAACAAGGCACTTTGTTGCAAACGGCTTTTCAGACATTCGAGACGCGAGTATGTAATTTTTCTCCAGTTTTCTCCGGTTTTTATTAGAGACGCCGATAAGATCGGCCGGTTGCTATTCGGCCATTTTTATACAATGTAGGTGTCATCATTTATACAGCATAAATGATATGCAGGTACGCTCCTTCGCATCACAAGCATTCAACAAAATTCTTTATCTATTAAATATATTTTAAAGTGTTTATTGACACTATAGCAGATATTCACGCAGCTATTTACGTAGCGCATGGCGTCTGGTCTAGATTACCAGAAGACGCAGGTTCGAATCCTGTTGGAAGCGAACATTTTGTGATGTATACTCTCACTATAAAACGAATTCTTGTGTCGATAACGATTGTAGAAAATGACTTTGTCAAGGCTCCCAGCTGGGAGAGCGATCAAACAATAACCTATCGTAAGAAAACTTGCCGGCCACCCGGCTAAAGCAAAACCTTGGGCATGTCTAGTTATTACCGGTTTTATCCGGTAAACGCTATGGGAAACCGTTTTCCTCGCTCGGCGAGACGCTTTGATATATTTTCGTGTTCCGTTCTTAGTTAACGTAACGTTTGATATTCGTTTTGAAAGATGTAATTTAAAATTCTGAATATATTTTTCTTTCGAGTGCCCCTGCCCACTTTGTGCTTGGCTATTTGCGCGGCTCTTTGCCAATCAGGGCTGGGTAATGGAACAGAGCACTGGGCGCATGGGTTGTTTAACTCATCATAGAGATGCGGAAGTTTCTTCGAAGACAGGTATGGTTTTTATTTGGGAACGAGACGAGCTGGTCGTTTGCCTGATGGTAAGCATAACGCCGGCCCGTAACAATTTCAGTGCCACTAAGAACTTTGAAACACAAAGTCCTGCGCGGCACTGCAGTGCGCTCGTTACCCTGATACATTAGGGGTCTTCTTACCACACAAATATTAAACACATGTTAAACCTGTGTTAATCACTGTTTAACGTCTAAACATGCCTTAGTCGCGCGATTAAATTTGAGCAACTACAAATCCTAATTTAAGTAGTGCGTAACCATTGTCTAACACAATTCTATTGTGACATTTCTAATCATTTTTAACGTTTCTCTTTAGACGCTATCTAGCTAAACAGGCGACTAAAATGCTTTTTTGTGGTAACGCTATAGGTATTAAGTCTCATAAGCCCAGTAATTTCACTGGCTACCTCTGCTCATCAAACCGGAACACAGTAATGCTCGAACACTACTGCTTGGCGGCAGACTTCACTCACAAAGCGGTGGTACCAACCCAGACGGACACTCGCAAAAGAGTTAGTCCTACCACCTAGTATTAACTAAGGGATGTATCCGTGGCTTAATAAACCTTCGTTCATTATTCCTGAACACCGCAGTCGGCAAAGACTAGACACGCCCGTTAATATGAAAATTAGCTCGAATGAGCTGCGTCTAGGAAATTGGCAGAATGTAAGATTTACCTATATTGTATTATGTAAAGGCAGAATTGAACACGTATTCCGTGTTCAGAATATACATAACAACTATTTGGCTTTGAATTCTGTCATCATTCTCTCAACAGAACGTAATAATATCATCTATATAAATAAATAAAATTGAAGTGTCTGTTTGTAATAGCAAAATAACAGCTTTTTACCAAATGCATATGAAACTATATACGGAACCTACAACAAAACAACCATTTTTAAAATATTTGTCTGTCTGTCTGTTTGTTCCGGGTAATCTCCGAAACGGCTGGGCCGATTTTGATGGGACTTTCACTGGCAGATAGCTGATGTTATAAGGAGTAACTTAGGCTACTTTTATTTTAGAAAAAGGATTAGGGTTCCGCGCAAAAAAATAAAAACCATCAAATCCAATATCTCCACGCGGGTTAAACCCCGGGGCAGCAGCTAGTAGTTAATACATTTCATGTACAAGGCTTTTATTTATTTGCCATCTTTTGTTTTACTGTACTCCCGACTTGATTTGTCTAAAGACCTTTAATGTCCTCATTATAAAACATCGCCGATGTCTTCCACATCCCAACCTACCTTCTTCAATATACTTGCGAGGTGGGAAGATATTGGGAGAGAAGCCCCCCCCTCTCCGAGCACGCCAACGATTTAATTTACTACAAGGGGCTCTCCGATAATATGCCCCGTGTAGCGAACTTGTTAATACAAACGCGGACCGGCGCCTGACGCGTGTTATCTACGGAGAATAAATTAAAAATAAAGGTAGGAGGTTGGTTGGTTCTGTAGGTGTTCGAAGGTAAATCTCCTTGACTCCTAGACTCCTTCTGTTAGTGGTAGGACTAACTCTTCAACGAGTGTCCGTCTGGGTTGTTACCACCGCTTTGTGAGTGAAGTCAGCCGCCAAGCAGTAATGTGCAAGCATAACTGTGTTCCGGTTTGATGAGCAGAGTAGCCAGTGAAATTACTGGGCTTATGAGACTTAATACCTAATGTCTCAGGGTAACGAGCGCACTGCAGTGCCACGCAGGCCATTGTGTATCAAAGTTCTGAGAGGCACTGCAATTGTTATGGGCCGGCGTTATGCTTACCATCAGGCAAACGACCAGCTCGTCTCCTTACCTAATTAAATTAAAAATAAAAACTCCATCCAAAGGTCCTTGACTAAGTTGGTGGTAACCCTGCCTGCAGAGCCGCGGCAAACTTTGTGGTGAGCACAAAGGTTGTGCTCGGGCCTTGGATGCGTGTAAAAAGAGTTAGCACTATCTCAACTGGTCGTTAAAGCACGATGTATGTGTGCAAGTATGGTTTCCTAGAACACACGTATTGGTGTGTGCGTTCGTGTGTGTGTGTGTGTGAGAGTGTGTGTGTGTGTGCAGAGATCCAAATCATGGTCAAACGCTACATCAAAAATAAAAAAGAAAAATGCTACTGCATACATTTGTAACGGGATATTAACCTTGATTATGATTATTGAGGGATGTGCACCCCATCTTTCAACGTTGTTGCAAGCATCGAGTTCAAGGGAACACTAGCGAGACTGCGGGTGGATGGTAGTCGTCATTACGAGCAGACAATCTGTCTACCCGTAAATAAATATACCGTTACAAAAGAAAGAAAGAAGAATCATTCATGATAACACTTTCATGTGGCAAAATGTCACCAAACGCAAAATCATCGAAGAGATTACAGAACCCCAAAAATACGCTGACAAAAAAATCTCACGGCCGAGTAATAAAAGCGATGTTCGCTAATTCATCATTGTTTTTCACTAATAAAAACACGACAAAAACACGTCTTCGGCGAGCGCCGATCCAACCCCGAACTCCCCACTCCCGCCCCCGTGGGCGGGCGGGTGATAATGGACTTACAGGTGGATAGTGAAGTATCTTAAGGATATGACATTGGCGTTTTGTTTAGGATTTTGCTGCGAGATTTTTTACTCACTCTGACGTGAGTAAAGGCATTTTATAACGGACTAGCAAAAAATGGAAGAAAGTTCTTAATATCATCCATCTCATGCTGAGTTTTTGTATTATGTATGCTCATATATAATCTGGGCTGTTCATTCGCTAACAAATTCAGATTTTATTAAAGCAGGAAATTCTTTCGCTTTTTCCCATCATAATCATAGCACGTATAGCATCACAATTTATTACTAAAACTACCTAGGTAAGTTTAGGGAATCATTTAGTTTTATCAAATTTAAAATAGTAAACTATTTGTGTTTGTAAAACAGTGTTATAAACTTTCAAGGTTGTTTAGTTGGTTGTGGTACATTTTCGATTAGGCTTCTGCTTTTTGAAGTGATCACGCTTTTTTAGATTTTTACTCAATTTGGCCCGCGCGGTCTTCCTTCTCTTTTACACTAACGCAAACCGACAGTGTGTCTAAAGAGGACAGAATGATGAATGTCACTGACTCGGGACACCACCTTAAGCAACAATGTGAAATTATAGGTAAAGGTAATAATGGAGTATAAAGACAACTGTGTTACAATTCTGTGGAGTGTTCAGAATATCAACTCATCAAAGCCTTAAAACCAATTATTTTCTATCAATTTCCTAAACAAAACGGAATTAGTCGGTTAGATTTTTCACAGTAATTACAATAGACAATTTGCGCCACCGTGATGGATGTTCGGTACAATACACTCAAACAAGCAGTAAGGTGATGTGGAACAATGGGTATAATTTTACTATTGTTATAAAAAATACTAGTACTATTTATTTTACAGCGACGATTTGGTGGCCAATAAAGGTCAGACAATCTACCTGAAATGGTCACAAGATATGTTATGAAAGACAGTGCGTAAGCACTTTTGTTAGTGGTAGGACTAGCTCTTCTGCGAGTGTCCGTCTGGGTTGTTACCACCTCTTTGCTCGTGAAGTCTGCCGCCAAGCAGTAGTGTGTAAGCATTACTGTGTTCCGGTTTGATGAGCAGAGTAGCCAGTGAAATTACTGGGCTTGTGAGACTTAATACCTAATGTTGACAAGACGAGCTGGTCGTTTGCCTGATGGTAAGCATAACGCCAGCCCATAGCAATTGCAGTGCTACCCAGAACTTTGAAACACAAAGGCCTGCGCGGCACTGCAGTGCGCTCGTTACCCTGAGACATTAGGTATGAAGTCTCATAGCGGCAGTGTAGACGCTTATGCAAACGTACGTTTGCTTGTCAGGATAACAACGCTTTTGCGGCAATTATATTTTGGTCAATTATATGGTAATTGAATCTTTCGAAATCTCAAACATTGAATAAGCGACATTAGACAACGCGCTTCTTATTTGATGCTAGCTTCTAAACGCGACAATAACCCCAACACGACTTACTGCACCCATCTGTACTGTACATAATTCGGGCGATTGTCGGTCCCGTTTGATCTTGATTAATTAGTTATCACAAACGGAATGCGATATTGCGACACTACAGACGGTTACCTGCTCTAATCGACGTCTATTGGACAACGACGAGGTTGGTTAGAGCCTTTTGATGATGGATTAGTGTTTTTGAAGCTTTTTGAAGGCTTACTTTTGGCAAGCTCCCGTGGCAAGTAGGCATTGTTCGTTGTTAGTATACTACTGCAATATAGAGGAAATATACATTGCACGACTATTATTACTGACACTCGCTCTAAACCGGTAAAGGAAAACATCGTGAGGAAACCGGCATGTTCAAGAACCACAAAATTCGAGGATATGTGTCATCCACCAAGCCGCACTAGGCCCGCGTAGTGGATTATGGTCCATAACTCTCTCTCTTAGAGAAGGCCGGTATCCCAACAGTGGGAGCGTACGAGGCTGATAATGATACATTGCACGAAAGCATGTGTCAAAGCTCTGGGCAGCGCGGCAATTGTTATGCGATATGACGGTGTCGTCGAATGGTAGACGTCGCTTACCATCAGGCAAATGTTCTGCTCGGTTAATTAACTTGTAGTATAAAAAGTACAGTTGCTGCGTCATTCCCTTCCATAGCTTATTTAGATGTTTTATAGAGAAGTTTTGGAAGATGCTGGTTAGTTACATTGGCACTGAAATCTTTGAGATGCCTATACTTACAGAAATTACATACATAAAAATAACCTACTAATATCCTACTAATATTATAAATGCGAAATTGTGTTTGTTGGTTTGTCTTTTCACGCAGTAACGGAGCAACGGATTGACGTGATTTTTGGCACAGATATAGTTTATGGACCGGAGAGTAACATAGGCTACTTTTTATCCCGGAAAATGCACGGTTCCTGTGGGAACGCGGGTGAAAACCGCGGGCAAAAGCTAGCAATCTATAACAAAGATAGATCAGTGCAAATATTACTAGATCCAAAGAAGTTTTACGCTCGAGTAGAATTGCACGTAGCCGATCGTGGGATTATAAGATACTAGATGTATCTAAAGGTGAAAATACACGGTTCAACCAAATTGAATCACTTTGGTTGAATGGAGCAGAAATGAAAGGAATGCAGTTGTTGCAATGACATTGAATGATTCACTTATAAGTTTACATGGATCAATTTGGTTGCTTCATCCAAATTGAAAGACAAAAGTGAACCGTGTATTTTCACCTTAATACAATCCGTCCACACGCAATCATGCGTTTTGGTACTCGAAACTTAAATTCAAAGCAAGGGTGCGTTGTCAATTCGAATTTCACCCTACCGCATTCAGCTGAAAATCCTAAGTCTCAAGCTGCGAAGATGCATTTGCACGACTGCAAACGCCTCCGCGCGCCGCAACCGCAAGACGCTCGTGCGAGTCGTGTGACGAAGTGCAAATTCGTTAGATTAAACTACAAACAGTTGCTCACGACACGAAATTACGACGACAACAGGGATCGCCCCCAATAAAATTAACGCACAAATAAAACCCGAACAATAACGAAACCAAGAAACGCGATCGGCAACGGCCAGCTAGATGTCGCTAGCGTCGGTCGTTACCGTGCTTATTGTTGTTTTTAATGAAATGTGACCGAAGCATTGTCCAGCGGATCGGGGCCCATTATCCCCGGCTCACTCCTAATATCCTGGAGGGCCGGTGATAAAATTCGCCATGCGATGCCAGCGCCCGATCGGGTGACGAGTTTGGGACTTTAAGTTTCGCTATTAGTGTGATGTCTGTGTGCGTGTCGTTTGGCTATTGCTGTTGTTGGGTATTGATGGAACGAAGGACTGTGTTTTCGTTGTCTCTATGGTTTACTGTGGCTGAGGAAAATGTGACGAACATAAATTAGAAGTTAATTAAACAATTGGGATGTTGACTGTATTTAAATAAAAATATAATTTTGCCGCGTAACGGTAGTTTTTATGACAGAAATCCTATAAAAGACAATATTTTTGTTGATTTTTAAGGAATTTAATTTTAATTTAATAATCAAAATGTAATCACATCACTCCGATGTCACGTGACATAAAACGCCAATCAAAGCGCGTGACGTCACTCGCTCAATCGGAATGAGTATATTGCTCTTTCTGCCTAGTATTTTAAAGTGTGAATATAGTTATCTGTGCCATGAATTGTAAGCGCGTGACGTCACATCGACCACGTGACCAGTATTGGCGTTTTGGAGCGAAACTTGAAATGGCATTTAAAATACATGAAAATTAAAGTATTAGCTGTATTCAAAAAGTAATTTTAAATAATTTGGGTTATATTAGGCCCATTCGCATCGTTTTCAACACTTTCCCAAAATCAGACAACATCCCAATTCTGTCACTCGAATCTCTTTTTTTTTGTAGATAATCTTGCAATTTATCGAAGATCCAAATATTGTTTCTAATTGTTTCTGTTGAGGTGGATGTTGATATCTAAACAGATATATGATATCTGTCTTTCCATAGCACATATACCTTACCTTTTGTAACTGGTACTTTTAATTTAGTCCTTTGCAAACTGTACAGTAAGTAACAGCTTTAACTACGGTCGTCATCATTAGCTGACTGAGTTACTCCTGTTTCTAAACATTACAATATTATGAATGCTAAACAACGGCAGACTCCGCCGCTCATCCCCCGCAAATCTGTTTTCGACTATCGAACGACACGAATGCAAATGCCAACGGAAAAAGATCACCCGAAAAAAAAAACCAACGCTCGGGAAATTAATAAAACACCCACTAAAGCGAAAACAGGCGGAAAAATAGAGCCGGGGGAGGCGAAAAAAAAAACTGTCCACCGAGTAACGTGCTCTTCATTAAGGCGAAATGGAAACACCGGATGAATTGATCAATCAGAAATTTTATGGCCCAGAATCACTCAACGGAAAATAATTCTACGGCTATTCGGCTTGGCTCATCGCCGGCGTTTTAATTTCGCCCTCTTGGGGAGATCGAGTGTCATCCAATCTATCTGACGACTGGAAAAAAAAAAATCTCTCGCCCCCCCTTCGCTCCGGCCACGTCTTAAGACGATGGGCGATAATGGACGCTGCGGGACTTTTTAAATCGATTGTCGCGATGGGACGAAGTGTCATAAATTGGACGGATTATGTCTGACGCTCCGTGCGTGCGGCTCGTTACGAATTTTGGGTAGTTTTTCGGTTGAGTACTCAGCATTATTGATCATAATATCTAAGATCGTAATAGCTGAGTTGGTAGGAACCCTGCCTGCAAAGCGAGAGGGGTCCCGGGTTCGATTCCCGGCCGGGGCAGATTTGTGTAAGCATAAAGTTTGTTCTCGGGTCTTGGATGTTTGTGATGTGTATCTGTGTGTGTCCATGCCACCTGCGACACAGGGAATCCTAGTATAAGTGTAAGCGTATACATATTTATTTATTTTTAATAATGTGTGAAAGCGTTATAATGTAAGGGTTCTATAATGGAACTACTTTAAAAAAAAATTTGAAGTATCAATACAGAATCAGATTCTCTTTGAAACTAAAACTGCTTTTCATCGTGTTATCTTTGTAATTTATCATCAGATCGTGGTCACCTTTATACGAGTACATTTCCATCTTTGTACTACTACCTACCTTTTTCAGGTGAAAATTGATGTCTAAATTAAGATGTCAGCAAGTCGATTCGTAAAATCATCTCTTTTTAACCGACTTCGATAAAGTTTGATCGTATGTATTTGTTTTATGTTCACCGATTTTGAAAATTGTTTTCTTGTTTGAAAAGATAATTATAGGTATATCCTCGAGGGGGTCACATAAAATTTTAACGAACACCTATAAAGGTCAAAAAATAGGAGTTGAATTTTGATATATCGCGGCATTATGTAATGCGTCTACTTGTATCAAGAGCTTAGCAATAAAAGTTTCAAAATATCTCTGCCGCTGTCAGTAAGTTATCAAGCGAACAATTCCACTACCCGATTCGCACACTTTGAACAATCGCATTAACCCTGAACAATTTGACCCATTCCTTGCCAGCGTCAGCTACGACCCACGTCACGGCATCAACTATCAACATCAAAGAACACTTGTAATTGACTGGAGCTCTCGTTCCGCACCAATGACGCTGCCGCGAAGGACTATCCAACACCGCTTCCGAACCGATATTGGAACGCGACAATGGGGATGTTGACTCATTCTTTATTATGATATCAATCAATTCGTTTCTCATGTGGATCAAATGTCTGTATTGAAAAAAATTGGAAATCGAACGCTAGGAGCGTCAAAAATGAGATTCAAAGTCTGGCGTATCTACTGAGCGCTAAAACGCTACATACAAATTGGTTGGAACATCTGACGTCACTTGTTCAACGTGGACCGTCAAGCTGTACTAAAAATACGCACTTTGTTCATTTGGCCGTGAAAAACTGAGTTTAAGTACATAGTTGTCATACATTTTTTTATTCATTGAAATGTGAAGAAACTGATGGCATCATTTAAATTACTGTTTGATGATAAAAAAAAAAATGGTTGAATTCGTGAACCTTTTCGATGCAGGATCTATGTTTTATTTGTTAATTATTATTTATTTATTTTATTATTATTAATTTAATTTAGTGTCTGACCTGTTTACTGTTTTGATTATTGTTTATTTACTTGATCTTATGTAATTTATTTTGACTTTGTATTGTAATTACCCACTGACATCTTAACATAATTTAATTTTGTCAGGCTATTTTCTTTTCATTAATTGATGTAACTGGATCTGTCCGTTTCAATTAAATAAATAAATAAATAAATGTTGCAATTATATTTTTTTTTTTGTGAATTTCATTTTTATGTTCTTTCTTAATAATGTAATGTTTTTAAACGAAACCTGTAAACGACAGTAAATATGTATTTTGTGTTTCATGAAACATCCCAATTGAAAACAATGGAACAACACGCGCACGATTAAAATGTCTCATTAACTGACAGTTCGCTCCTGGATCTTATAAAGACTTATAGTCAATTCTCATATTGGTCAAATTTATTATTAGGTCGGTAGCAGTGGGTGGGAGCGTTTACTCCACAGTGTAAAGTAGACCCGATTTGACAGATGGATGTTTTGGAATGGTTTGTATCTCACGAATCAGTATTTGAGAATTATTTCGGTTTTAGTCGGGTGAATCGACTAATAGGATAATTAGCAGTGCATAGTGGCGTGACGGGAGAAATATGAAATGGAAAACATACGGTTATGACCACAAATGATAGACGCTGAGTCGGGTAATATTACGGGCGCACCTAAAGAAACTGAAAAGAAATTTTAAAAGTAAACCTATAGTATCCCTAACACTATCCCTACTAATATTATAAATGCGAAAGTGTGTTTGTTCGTTTGTCCTTCTTTCACGCAGCAACGGAAGAATGGATCGACGTGATTTTTGTCATAGATATAGTTTATGGACCGGAGAGTAACATAGGCTACTTTTTATCCCGGAAAAATGCACGGTTCCTGTGGAACGCGGGTGAAAACCGTGGGTATAGAATGGTAGCCATTGTCTATGGCAAAAAAATTTGTCAGATGACAACCCAGCTTATTATTTGTCAAAACTGTCAAAAATGACGTGCGATGACGCCATACTTTTTTTAATATTGCTGCTTTTTGGATATTTTTAGGAACGCAGTGTTGCTGTTAATTAATTTTGCATTTCTCCTACGCTTTTTTTTAAAGTAATAATATTATAAATGCGGAAAATGCAAGGTTCCTGTGGGAACGCGGGTGAAAACCGCGGGCAGAAGCTAGTTAAGTTATATTTTAAATGCTAGCAGACTACTAGATCGACTTTGATCAGATCTTGACCGTAGCATGGTGGTAGGGTACTTCAAGAGCTTGCCTGACTAACTACCATTCTTATGTTGAAAGTCTGTCACCGGGCATCTATCGGTGTGTTCCGACTTCCGGCAGCTGCACTTGATACCCAGTTCTAATCTAGGTTAAGCTTATTCAACATCTTCGACCACGTCATCGCTTAAGATCAGGCGAGATAAGTAGTGGTGCAAAGCTATGACATTAAGGGTAAAAATTGTGTTGAAAAACGAGTTAATCTGCTATCCAGTCCATTTTAGATTTTGAATAGCACTGACATGCCAGATAAATGGGGAGGCACAGGCAAAGCTAACCCAAGATGGCGCCACTTCCGCTGGTGCTTGTCATTGATGGTTACTTTGAGGGTTAATGAATTAAACTATAACCAGTAAACATGCTCGCGTCTTAGAAATCATTAGATTTGAAATGGTCACTATATAACCTAGACGAATAATTGGTTACCAATAATTTTTGATGAGCAATGCTTTGATCCGCAGTTTCCGTTTTTTCTCGTCGGAAGAGAAACGTGTGTACCTTAATTTTACACTCAATTGCATTTTACAGAGGCATACTTTGTTACAGACGATTTTTTTGTTTATTTACTAATATTTTATATTGAAGTTTCATAGTGAAACAGCATCAGCGATAATGCGCCACCTAGCGGGATAAGTAAGCAGTATGGCTCCCCATTGCCAAGCGTTTTAGATTGGGTTAACCCATAAAAAAGTTCGAATGAAAACAAGCATTCCTCAAAAAGCTCTTTCCCATTGCCAAATCGAGGGCATAATCAACCGTTTCGCCCACCGGAGCACGTCCAAGATCAGCCGTTATTGAACTCGGATATAGAGCCATGGCGCGAGAAGCCGTGCGTCCGATCTCCAAATACTTTGAATTACAAATCGGTAGGCAGTTCTTTTCGCGATTTGATTCCGAATTCCCCCAATGGTGAAGCAATATAAGCAGTAAGCTAACTTTGAACGGAGTATAATTTTTCAAGCAATGGGGTATTAATCTAAGGGTAGCGTAGACGCTTATGCAAACTTACGTTTGCTTGTCAGAATAACAACGCTTTTGCGTCAAGCGTGGATTTCGTGATACTCGAAATGCGCGCTTGACGCAAAAGCGTTCTTATTCTGACAAGCAAACGTACGTTTGCATAAGCGTCTACGCTGCCCCTTAATGGTAGACTTGTTGCGACCATATAATCCAATACTAGGAGTACCAGTATCGCCAGTATTGGCCACTGTAGACTAGTGGCTTAGCAATACGAAACGAAAGGACTTAACTGTGTGTCATTGAAATTGAGACCACAAATTGAAACAATGTAAAATTGCCACAATTACCATCACAAAAGCTTTGTGACATTTATAGTATGCAAATTGCAAGTATTAGGTGCTACTGTGAAACCAAGATCTAACAAAACTGAATAAATGTATAAATAACTAACTATTAATAACAGTTTCTTTTCTCCATAGACCTGGCTTTCGTGGCATTTTGAGGTTTCTTTGTAATAAACATTGTTTAAAATGCTTTTTTCCCCTTTTTCTTTCATGATATGGATAAGTAATTTTTATTAATATATTTTTAAAGAATTTAAAATTAGCTCGAAATAAAAACTATTATTTAGATGGGCCGCGAAAAGCACTCATGAAAGTTAAAAAAAATCTAAGTCTAGCTGAATTTATAGGTACTTAACAATGAAGTGCTCAAAGCATAGCTTAAAGTTATACTGATGCATCCATAATCTATTCATTTAAATTACTAACTACTAGGTATTATGGTAAGAATCAGAAGAAGAATTTTTTTAAATTTACATCCCTACATTAAAATGTTTTAGCAGAAATAAGTACAACTTGAGTTACTGTGTACAATTCAGTAATGCGCTCCCAATTGCCAGTTTGATTGCTGTTTTAATGCCTCCACGGCTTCTTTCAGGAAATTATCCTGTGGAGATTATGATAAACTTCTAATATTGGGGCGGCTGAATAAAAAGGAATTCTTAATGAGCTCCTCGCACTTGGCAGCTATCACCTGCCTGAGTTTAACGACTCAATTTTACAGCTATTGGGCTTCTCTGTGAATTGTTTTTTTTTTTCATAAAAATTGAAAGTTTTCTTGACGTGTGCATTTGTGAATTTTAAATAGAGGTGGGAATATGAATTTTTTTGACCGATGATGGTTCAGACGGACGATGAACTAGTCAAAAGCACGTTTCGATTATGCAAGTTGCATGCAACTTGAGTAGTGTAAACCTGCATGCAAGTTGCAGGTTCAATTACAACCCGAATTCAACTTGCACACAAATGTGACGTCAAACTTGCATGCAAGGGACGTCAAACTTGCACGCGAACACATTCAGAGTAAACGAAAGAAGGCGCGAAAGCAAAAAATATAAGATTTAGTTCAGTTTTAAACCTCACATCCCAACAAAAATTCATAAGCAAATGATCATCTTCATTTGCAGAAAGAGACAACGACCCCCAATATAGATTGAGAATATTTTAAACAGGGATGCGCTGGGTGCAAATAATGAAATTACACCGCTCGGGGTAGGGCGGCCGCCTTGCCTTTTCTCTGTTTGTTTATACGTTATTTATCGGAGATCGGAGAGCGTATAGATTAAGATCAAACGCCGTATACGGCCTCGTTAAAATTGAATGGGCTCGCGTAATGAGATCGAATGGCGCACGACATTTTTAATACGGCTGGAATGAATACGGTGGAATTAAAACGATTGAAGATATTTTGAGACGTGTCGTGTCGTTTATTGAAAACTGGTGTTTTGAGAGCAATTTCATACATAGGGAGACAGAGAAAGATTCACGACTGCGATTACCGCTCCGCCTTCATCGGGCAAGCGAATCGTAAGAGACGATAAACTTGACTAAGTACTAGTGATTGTTTTTTTTTTATGTTATTTGGTAACGTGACGAGCTGGTCGTTTGCCTGATGGTAAGTATAACGCCGGCCCATAACAATTGCAGTGCCACCCAGAACTTTGAAACACAAAGGCCTGCGCGGCACTGCAGTGCGCTCGTTACCCTGAGACATTAGGTATTAAATCTCATAAGCCCAGTAATTTCACTGGCTACTCTGCTCATCAAACCGGAATACAGTAATGCTTGCACACTACTGCTTGGCGGCAGACTTCACGAGCAAAGCGGTGGTAACAACCCAGACGGACACTCGCAGAAGAGTTAGTCCTCCCACTAACAAAGTGTGCTGCAAGAGTCCATCTGAGTAGGTTGGGTGAGCTTTGATGGGCATCTTACACTCCAGCATTAAGGGTGGTAACTAGCATAGAACTAGAAAATACCTTACCCATGCTCTGTAATGGGTGTATCACGATATTTTCTTTGACTAAAATCTTCAAAACAAAATCGAAATTTCGATAGTATGAAAGGGTACATTGAATTTTTAATTGCAATATAAAGTATTATTTCAGCGAAATCAAACTTAGGGCCTTGAAAAAGAACAACTGAATAGCTGAAACCGTGGTACAGCTTGCACCATGTTTAGCTTCACACGCGCTTTGGATCAGCTGAGATCACAGCCAACTTTAGCACGCCTCGTAGCTAAAACCTCACGGTTACTGCCAACCTCTCTTTAGCAGGTATGGATTCTATCCAACCAGTATTTTTCTGCGAATGTACGCTTCAGTACTATTCAGCAAAAATTCAAAATCTTCATGTCATTCTTAAAACCCTAAAGTGGCGCAAAAGCCGTTCGGCAAAAGCAGGCCGTCCGTGCCGTCCTTCAGGTTGACAGGTGTAATTCGCAGTGCATATTCACAGAATTCCAATAAAACCTCAACCTCCAATCTATCTTCCAATAAGTTAATGAATACTATTTTTACGTTGCCAGTTTGAGGCGCATTTTTACTGTGCCTTTCTGAGTAGGTGACGCAGAAGGACCCGGATCGCAAAGCTTAGACAGCTACATAAATGTATTTTTTTTATTGTTCCACTGCTGGGCAAGTGTTCCTATCTTGCACCTCAAGCCAGTATTGTAGGTATGTGTCTAAGTTATCTCGCCACCACATTCTGGGACAACTTTGACGGCTTCGTCCATTTTCAGACACCTACATTATATTGGTCCTGATACTCCTGATGCCCACACATAAAGGTATACTTTTTTTTCGATAGCCTACCGTTTGATACTTGTGAAAGTTGCATTACCGCATTCTTTCCTTTTTTATGGGCTTGCGTTTTCTTTTTTTTTTGTGTGTGTTGAAAGCATTTAGGTAACATTCAAACCATGCATTGTCTCTTCTACAAATACGCATTCTACGCAGTCCTCAAGCAGGATACCAGCCCCCAGTTTCACGGGTTCCATTAATGAAGACAGCCCCGGGGCTGATCGAGGCGGTGGGGTAACGGGGGTGATATTTTAATGGCTATTATTTTTTCTCTCTCTCGAAGATTACAAATTCGCTGTATCATTACCTAGAATTAGAAGCTTGAGGCTTCGCTCGTACAGTTTCAAAATATACAGGACTGTTTATTATAATTGACGATGCTTATTATAAACCAAAACGTAATAACAAAAAAAAAACACACACCCTAAACATGTGTTGAACACTCGCTATGGGATTAGGAGCCTTAGTCGCATGTTTAAATATGAACAGCCACAAACCTTGATTTGAGAGGAGTCTCAAACCCAATTCTGTTGTGACATTTCTAATTATTTTAGACGTCTATTTTTAGACACTGCCTAGCTAAACAGGCGTATAAAAGTTGTTTTTTTGTGGTAAGAGGGAAAGTATTTTATTGGGACAGTAGACATGGCTCATAGTCATTGAAAAATGTTTTTAAATAGTAACTCATACATTTTAGAACAGCACACCAGCCAGGCTAACATGCGCATCACGACCAAATTTTGTCTACTGTTTTGTCTCGCTATTTCTCGTGCGAATATGAGATAAATCATATACATATAAGATAAATGCACGATATAAGCGTCGACAAACATTTTCACGGCGCACATGCTAGCACGGCAGGACAGTAACGTGAAAATTAGCTCAGAGTGTCAGAGGTCGTGAGCTTCAATGACACCAATCGATTCTCAACCGACGCGATGCCGGAGAAATCGAAAAGAGATTGAGATTTCGGTGAAAAAAAAAGACGTCTTGTTGCAATCATAACGAGGCGTCATGTTACAAGATATGTAATAAAAACAGAGTAAGGTATTTTCAACGTGTGACTGGCTAGCTACCACTTACAAACTAACAATCTGTTACCAATGACCTATAAGTGTGTTTCGTCAATTGTACTTGACAAGCTGTTCTAGTCAGTTCTACACCGAGGTAGTTTTTTTTTTAAGATTTTGTGCCCCGCGTCTTCGCACACGTAGCCTATGTTACTACTTGTAACATCAGCTATCTGCCAGTGAAGTTTCGTCAAAATAGGTTCAGGCGTTTTGGAGATTACCCGGAACAAACAGACAGACAGGTTGTTTTGTTATAGTTATCTGTCACCAATGACCTATCGGTTCGTCAATAGTACTTGACCAGCTGTTCTAGTTCTACACGAAGGTAGTTTTTTTTTTAATTTTTTACTAACTGTGCCCCGCGGCTTCGCCCACGTAGCCCAAGTTACTACTTGTAACATCAGCTATCTGCCAGTGAAGTCTCGTCAAAATCGGTTCAGGCATTTTGGAGATTCCCCGGAACAAACAGACAGACAGGTTGTTTTGTTATAGGTGCCTACCGTATATACTTCATTTGCATTTACTAAAAAGTTGTTATTTTGATATTACAAACAGGCACTTCAATTTTATTTATTTGTATAGATGTATAGATAACGAGAAGAGCTGGTCATTTGCCTGATGGTAAGCACAACGCCAATCCATAACAAGTAGCGGTAGTGTTAGTATTCTGAAATCACTTCATCATCTTTTGAGCTACATCTTGCCACACTGGGCCAGAATGGTGAATTATTTTCATATACAGACAGTCTCAGCTCAGGTAATGACTGGGAAAGCAATAATAGCTTTGGGACGAGTCAACACAAAAAGTACGCAATCTCGAAAACGATTCTGATTGTGAAATTTTCTAAGATAGCAACCTTCTCTACCGTCCCTTTCAATCTGATGAGACAGCAATAAAATACAAGACAACGTGTCATTTACAACTTGAAGTGGCCACGCGTCAGCAAGTTTGTTTTTCTACCCTCGATTTTTTTCCATAACATTATCAAAATTACCCCCCACCCGGTGTTGTCGCACCTTAATGAGGTTCTCCCTACTGTCTCCCGATTTTATAACTGCCGATAGCGGGGCAACATTGAATAATTGTTGTAATTTGGGACGCTTGTTACGGCAAAAACACGATACTTGGGAGTTTTTATTACGTATCGTCGGGAGATAGCGACTATTGGTCGGTTAGGGTTTATTGTCTGCGATGTTGGTGGTAATGAAGTGCGGTGGAGGGGCGGCGGTTCTTGTAGCCAGTTGTGTCTTTTTATGAAACCGTAATTAAGTTCCCAAAAGTTCTGCTGAGTTCCTAATTGATAGAAAGATATGATTTTTTTTATGTATTTGGTAACGAGACGAGCTGGTCGTTTGCCTGATGGTAAGCATAACGCCGGCCCATAACAATTGCAGTGCCACCCAGAACTTTGAAACACAAAGGCCTGCGCACACTGCAGTGCGCACGTTACCCTGAGACATTAGGTATTAAGTCTCATAAGCCCAGTAATTTCACTGGATACTCTGCTCATCAAACCGGAACACAGTAATGCTTGCACACTACTGCTTGGCGACAGACTTCACTCACAAAGCGGTGGTAACAACCCAGACGGACACTCGCAGAAGAGTTAGTCCTCCCACTAACAAAATTATTTATATAGCAAAATCCCCCTTCATGTGAGAGGCCGATGTTGTGGACGTTTTCCAGCTGATCTAAGTACGCTGTATGCTAATGAAGGTAAGTATGCTTAAAAAATAGTATCAATATTATAGAAATAGCACACGAAATAACGTCTTTCTTGCACGTCAAATGAGACGTATCTTGTCGCGTGTAATGGGCTCGGCTCGCGACATATATCATAGCGAATGTTCCAACCCATCAGGTTCTCTAACCGCTAATAAGCTACTTGTAAGTAAATAAAGTTAAGGAGAATGTTAAAAATAAATTCTTGTTTGCCTGAGTGGGCCGTGTGCCTGATAAGGGTAACACCAGCCCACTTAGAACTTTAAAAAGCAAAGGCCTGCGTGGCGTGACTCATCGAACCATTCCTCTACCAAAAAAACACATTCCTTTACCAGAAAAATGCAGTGCGCTCGTTACCCTGAGACATTAGGTATTAAGTCTCATAAGCCCAGTCATTTCACTGGATACTCTGCTCATCAAACAGGTACACAGTAATGCTTGCACACTACTGCTTGGCGGCAGACTTCACGAGCAAAGCGGTGGTAACAACCCAGACGGACACTCGCAGAATAGTCCCGCCACTAACAAACCAAATACCTCTATCAAAACACCGTTTATCCGTCTTATTACGACCGAATTCCTCACCTGTCCGCGCCCTTCGATCCCGTGCGAACCGGGCCACCGCAATTGAAATGTTTACGGACGCGGGATCAATTCCCCGGGAACGGTGCTGTTTAATTTATTTTTCTTGGGTACACGTATACGGCTAGAATGACGACGGTGTGTGGATTTGGAGAGGGTGTTTATGTTTATGCTAGCCTGGTACCTACGTAGTGATGTAGTGGCGGAAGTTTGGCTGTAATAAAAGAAAAGTAACGTATGGTATAAAAAGCAGATCGTTTTAAAAGAGTTGTTCTGTTTTAGTACTAAAATTGAACCAGGCTATCAGTTGGTGTTTTGGAAGCAGCTCTCGAAATCTAGATATTATGAAATGAAATCACAATTTTATAGGCCTGCGATTTCCTGAAAATACGTAAAGTTTTTTAGTACGTAACGTGAAACGGAACGGTTTTTCCAGCTTCTTTTTGGCTGAATGTGATAAAGATCTTAGACAATAAAAAAAATTTGCCAGAACAGATGACAACCCAGCATATTATTTGTACGCCATACTATTATAATGTTGCTGCTTTTTGGATATTTTTAGGAATACAGAGCTGCCGTTAATTAATTTTGCATTTCTACTAAGCTTTTATTAAAATTTGTTTTAATAAAAGACGCAGGCCTCAAATATTTTTTATTGTTCTGCTAGGTACTTTATTTCAGGCATATATCTAGAAAAAAATTTTAGGCTAGTTAATTTTTTCTGGGAATAAAATACCAAGCTCCATAAAAATTTGGTACAAGTCCTTTATTTACTCGCATGGGCCCCAAAAGATCGCTCATTAAAGTTAAATGTTCTTCCGTTCCCGTTCTTCTTATACAACTTTTCGAGAAGAAGTTCAATTTCATTAACGTATTGTTAATTGTTATTACAATGTTTATAGCATTAACAGTATTATGTTTAAAATTTAAGTCTATAAGTATTTTGAGTAGTCGTCACACTTTCATAATTCAAAAATTCAAAATGTTTGGTATTTCTGTAAACTCAAATGTGTTCTTTTAAGTATAAATGACAAGGTAGGTATAACAATCTATTAAAGTATCTAAAATAAACTGAAAAAAGTGTGTGTGTGTGTGTGTGTGTAAGTACTAGCACTTGAGCAGTTTATCTCCATCAGTAACTTTACAAAACGCTTTATTAATTAGTTCAATCTTAAATGAGCATATAAACTTTATTTGTGGTAACTCAGTTCATTTTCTAAAAGCTCTCATATTTTGTCGTATGTATAAAAAGACAACTGAAGTACTGAAGGAACTGTAGACAGCCCTTATTCATAAACGTTCCGTAACTTACTTAATTACTAGAAAGTGTTTTGTCTCGTTTTCACGCGTAACAGCTTCCGTCAACGAAGTTGACAGAGCAGTTTGCAGCATAGATTATCTTATTGAGCTTTTATGAATAAGGGCGCATATCATTACACATTACTTACAAAGTACAGTTATTATTGACAGCCTTCAACGAAAAAGGGAAACAAAAGTAATCTATGTTAGGCCCCGGTCTCGGCCGATATGTATGCAGATGGAATTATTGCCGGCGACGAGAGACGGTGTTAAATAAAACGGGAGCTAGTGATGGACGCGAGGAAAATCAGTCTTGAAAATGTGGGTATTCCCGTCAAGGCTTTCAAATTAGAAGTTGTTGAACGCGGCGAAAAGGTCCCACAAACCAAAAACTTTCCCGAAATAAAAGCCGTAATTCCGAGCCAATACGGTTTATTTTGTCGTACCAACTACTCTCTCATAATACATGCATACATTAACTATGACACTGTCAGACGTGAACGAAACGCCACCGCCTTCTATCTTTTCCAGTGGCGCCATCTAGTTCCGATTGGTGGTAATTACATAAAAAATTGATAAACAAAAACGATCTCAACATTCCACCCATCAAGGATCATTATTGAGGATAATGATTCTTCATAATACAAACTTGAAAGAAAAACATCTATATTTCGTAGTTACTGTGGAATTCAAGCGATACATAGTTATATAATTGATACAAGTTTCCATTACCACACATCATGACAACATTGATTTGACTCTAAACATCTACTGGTAACATGCAAATTTTAGTAATGGGGCGTTTGACGACTGTATTTTTACATTTAAGTGACACTACTCTAATGAGTCCGTCATCGCCTGGGTGTATATCTGTGATTCTGGCTAGCGACCATTTACCTGGTGGCAAATTATCATCTTTTACTAAAACTAGACTACCGATTTTAATGTTATTATCCATTTGTTTTACCCATTTAGGTCGCTGTTGAAGTCTGCTTAAATATTCACTTGACCATCTAGCCCAAAAATGTTGGACTAGTCTTTGAACAAGCTGCCATCGGTTCAGTCGGTTAATATTTGTATTTAAATGTGACTGCTCAGGCACTAGAATTGGCGGCTCTCCGATCAAGAAGTGACCGGGAGTCAAAGGTAACAAATCATCGATGTTGTTACTGATTGGCGACATCGGCCGAGAATTTAAGCAGGCTTCAATTTGACTGGTGACTGTCGACATCTCTTCATATGTTAGGGTTGAGTTCCCTAGAATACGTCTTAAATGGTGTTTTATGGAACGGACTCCAGCTTCCCAGAGTCCGCCGAAGTGAGGTGCACTCGCCGGGATGTGATGCCACGTAGTTCCGTCTCTAGCCAGTTGATCATAAATCTGAGTCTTCACAGTCTCTAGTTGACCTTCAAACAGATCTCTCAATTGTTTGTTGCCAGCTGTAAAGTTTGTGGCGTTGTCGCTCCAGACATGGCTACAATGCCCACGCCTGGCCGTGAATCTCTTAAATGACGCCACAAAACTATCACTCTCTAGGCTGCTGACAATCTCAATGTGGATGGCTCGTGTAGCCATGCAAATGAAGATACATAAATATCCCTTATATGTCTTACATCCTCGTCCTTTCGACATTCTTAAGTCTATCGGTCCGGCAAAATCTACGCCAGAGTGCAGAAAAGGCCTTGTAGGGGTTACTCTTTGTCGAGGGAGATCTGCCATCAATTGGGTTCTGGTGTCGGCTCTGTGACGAACACAAACGATGCATTTATGTACCTCTTGGTTGATCATGTTCTTACCGCCCAGAATCCAAAATCTTTGTCGAATATAGTTTAACATAAGGGTTGGTCCACCATGAAAAGTCTTTCTATGTGCTTGAGCTATGATTAAGCTTGAAAGCAAATGATTGTAGGGTAAAATTATTTGGTGTTTAGCATCTTCCGGTATATTGGCATAACGTAATCGGCCTCCGACTCTTAAAATGCCAGTTTCATCAAGAAACGGATTAAGGGATCGAAGTTTACTCCTTTTCTTAAGGGGTTTGTTCTCCCTTAAGTGATATACGTCGTCTGCAAACTCTTCCTTCTGACAAAGAAGAATGCAAATCGTCAATGCCTGTGATGTTTCTGCAGCTGTAAGGTAAGTGGGATAATTTTTATTCCTTCCAAATCTTTTGCACCATGCTATGACTCTCAGTAGCTTCTCTAATGATGAAAATTTCTCAAATATGTATTGCGCGAAATTTCTCTCTTCTGTCTGTGAAGTATCTATAAAGTGTACTACCCTTTTTTCCAGATGCAGTTCCGGTAAGTCTATTGGTAAGTCCGTAGGTACTTTATGTTTAATTTCTCTTTCCAGTAACCATGTAGGACCCTTCCACCATAGCGCCTCATGGATCAACATCGAGCCCAGTACTCCTCTCGACGCGATGTCAGCGGGGTTTTCCTTCGACGCGACGTGACTCCAGTGATGTGCAGGTAAGTTCTCTATTATTTCAGATGTCCGGTTAGCAACGAACGTCTTCCATTTGCTTGGGTGCCCCTGCAGCCAAGCCAAAACAACTTGTGAATCCGTGTATGCGTAAGTATTTTCTTTAGGTACGTTTAGCAGTTCGGCCACTTCGCGTAGCAGTTTAGCCAGTAGTGCAGCTCCACATAGTTCTAATCTTGGTATTGATATTACTTTTACAGGTGCCACCTTCGTCTTTGCAGTGATCAAGTTTACGTGGACGTCTCCTCCAGGACCAATCACTCGTGAATATACAACAGCTGCGTAAGCCATAGTACTTGCATCGGCGAAGCCATAAAGTTCAAGTTTAGTGTCATCAGGGTAAGTATGTATCCATCGTTCAACCTTTATTTCAGATAGATAAGGCAGTTGTGTACGGAATTTTAACCAATCTTCTCTTATTGTTTCAGGTATTTCCTGATCCCAACTCACGCCAGAAAGCCATAGTCTCTGCAGGAAGACCTTTCCAATAATAATAGTCGGAGCAAGCCAGCCCATTGGATCGAAGAGTTTAGAAACATCGCTAGCTATAGTTCTTTTTGTTATGACATTCTGCTCCAGTAAATTGATTGAATACTGAAACTGGTCTTTTTTATTGTTCCATACTATTCCCAATGTTTTAACTGTTGTATCAAGGTTCAGATCTTTGTCGGTGTTGTTATCCTCATGGAGGTGCATGACCTTGAGAAGGTTTGTATCGTTACTGTTCCATTTTTGAAGCTCAAATCCTCCAGATTGTAATAGTTTAGTCATATCTTTGTAAATAGCATTTCCTTCTTCATAACTGCTGCCCCCCGTTAAGAGGTCATCCATATAAAAATCAGTCAGTGCAATAGTTGATGCTAATGGATGTTGTTCTTTTTCATCTATTGCCAATTGCTGTAGCACTTTAGTAGCTAAGTACGGCGCGCTTGCCGTGCCGAAAGTTACTCGATTGATCCGGTAATCTCGCATTTCTTCCTTCGGATTCTCGCGCCACAGTATGCGCTGAAAATCAGGTTGAGTTACTCTAATTTGGCGATACATTTTGACGATATCTGCCACTAAGCCAACTTTGTGCTGACGCCACCGCATAATTATGTGTCTAAGGTCTTGTTGTAGTCGAGGTCCGATCATGAGGTTGTCATTAAGAGATACGTTGTTTTTATACTTGCAACTTGCATCAAATACAATTCGGACTTTGCTAGTAGACTTATCAGTTCTAATAACTGCGTGGTGAGGTAAATACAAGGCAGTTGGTTTATGTCTATCTTCTTCATCTTTGATTTCGTCCATGTGTTGTAGCTCTACGTACTCTGTCATGACCTTACTATACTCTTTCTTCAGCCAGGGATCACGTTCCAGCCTTCGCTCTATTTGCAGCAATCTCGACTTAGCAACTTCTCTTGAGGCACCATATTGACATGGTGGGTTTTTGTCTTTGAATGGCAGTGCCACTACATAACTTCCGTCGTTTTGTCTAGTATGCGTTTCTTTAAACTGTTGTTCACAGCGTTCCTCTTCGTCCGATAAAAATCTCTTGCATGCAACATCTTCTAACTCCCAAAATTTTTGAAGCATATTGTCTTCAATGTTTATGTGCATGCTAAGTGTGGTTGTGTAGCCTTGTAGAGCCTCAGTACTTGTTATCTGGCCTGTCAATATCCACCCGAGGTGAGTGTTCTGTGCTATCGGAGTTCCTCGGGGGCCTTTCTTAAGTCCAGTAGTGATTATCTCACCATAGACGTCTGCACCTAACAAAAGATCCACTTTCCCTGGTTTGCGGAAGTTTGGATCTGCTAATTGAAGTTGGTGCAGGTGTGACCAGTCTCGGTTGTGTACTTCTGTAGTAGGTAACATTCGAGTCAGTGATTTGAGCACAAGTGCATTTATTGGAATTGCAAATTTATTGTTGATTCTCGAATGTGCTTGAAATGAAACCATATGTTTGGAGTGGAGGCTTCTCCCTTGCTCGCCCAGTCCATTTATTGTGCAATTGATTGGAACTTTCTTCAACCCAAGGAGCTGTGTTGCGGACTCTGTTATGAATGAACCTTGGGACCCCTGATCTATCAATGCTCTCAAGTTGTATGTAGCACCATTTTGTGTTGTTACCTTCACCATGGCTGTGGCCAGCAGCACGTTACTGGTAAGGTCCTTATCCGCGTAATGGTTTACTACATTGTTGTTGACTGGTGTAAAGGCTACTTGTGGTTGTAAATCTCGGAAATGTGAAATTCCAGCCTGGTCTGGAATTTTATCTATGGTTTTATTCTCGGGGTGTATTAAGGAATGGTGTCTCTTGCCACATCTACGACAAGACGTCTTGTGTTTACAGTTGGACACAGCATGGTTAGGATTTAAGCAATTGTAGCATAGTCCATTCCTTTCTATGAATTTCTTTCGATCAGTGCAGGATAAAGTTATAAATTCTTTACAGTGGTATATTAAGTGATTTTCGTTGCAGTATCTACAGCTGGTATTAAATGCGGCATGAAAAGTAGATTGTCTTGCGTTAGATCTGGGTGTTGGTTTAGCTGACTCTAATACTTCAAGTGTTCTAAAGCGTGATTCAAGAAAAACACAAAGTTGTTTGTATGTAGGTAGCTCATCACTAGATTGTTCACTGGAACTTATATGCTGTTCCCAGAGTCTAACCGATTCCGCATCTAACTTAGTTACAGTGAGAAATACCAAAATAGGATCCCAATCATATGCTGAGACACCCATGTTCTTAAGTGCGCTTAGGCATTCGTTGGTCGTGTCTAGAATAGACTTAATAGAATTTGAAGATTGGTTGGTGATGGGTTTCTGTGACGTCAGTCTTTTCAACAACGCATTAACGACAAAGCGTTTGTTACTAAAGCGCTTCTTCAACGTTGACCACGCCTCTTCATAGTTCGCTTCTGTGATGGGTATGTGACGCAACAAAGCCTCAGCTTCTCCACTTAAGCTGGATTTTAAATAATGTAACTTCTGAACATTCGTGAGTGACTTGTTGTTATGTATTAATGACATAAATAAATCGTGGAACGATGTCCATTCTGAATATCTTCCAGTGAATGTAGGTATATTTATTCGCGGTAACTTTATTTCTGGGGTGTGTGTTTGTGTCAATTGAGGTTGTGTTGACACTGCTGGTGCAAATTTATCTAATATTTCCAGCATCTCACACTTTGCATATGTATAGGCATCTTCCGCTTGTGAATAGTAATCTTTGGTAACATAATCTTCCGTTTTTAAATTCTCGCTCATTAATGTCATATGATGTTTTCCGAATTTTTCCCATAATTCTTCAAGTAAATTCAATTTTACTTGAACGTAAGTTTTATTCAAACGTAATTTCGGCGTTTTCTTAAAGTTGGATAAAGCCGATTTTAGCTGTCTTAGTATCTCTTCTTGTTGATTTAAAAACTCCGCCATTATGTAGGTAGAAATAATTTAATTCACCAAACAATAAAGGTCCAAATATTATTTTAAATTCACTAAGTCTTTTAAATGTTTATATTGCAAACTATTTTTAACACTGATTTTTTACAAGTCCAGCAATCGCAAAATTTTCTAAGTTGAAGAATGTCCGTGAAATATTACAAGTCCAGTATTAACACAAATGTTCTAAGTTGAAATGTTCGCAAAAATTTTACAAGTCCAATTTTAACAAAATTATTCTAAGTTGAAGATGTTACTCGAAAAAATCACAAGTCCAGAATTAGCGTGATTTTTCTAAGTCGATGAACAAACCAATTATTCTAAGTTAATTTAATTTATCACTCAATTTTTAAAGTTCAAAGTCACTGTCAAATTTAGTTCAATTTTTCGTTCACTCTACTCACGGTTACCAAGTGTCACTTGCGTCCAATTGTCACTGTAATCCAATTATGTCACTTCACTTCAAACGTCACTGCACTGTCACTTTTTTGGTTTTTGAACGTACACGCACGCGTTAAAACGATTTTCGAACGCGACCTATCTGTCACTATCCGGTATCCGGGCTCGTAAGGACCAATGTTGAACGCGGCGAAAAGGTCCCACAAACCAAAAACTTTCCCGAAATAAAAGCCGTAATTCCGAGCCAATACGGTTTATTTTGTCGTACCAACTACTCTCTCATAATACATGCATACATTAACTATGACACTGTCAGACGTGAACGAAACGCCACCGCCTTCTATCTTTTCCAGTGGCGCCATCTAGTTCCGATTGGTGGTAATTACATAAAAAATTGATAAACAAAAACGATCTCAACAGAAGTTAAATACATCGGCAAGTAGCCATCAACATCTTACACCAAGCAACTATAGCTGTATTTCCAGTTTTGGATTAGCGTATTTTCAGTGTAGTGTGTGCTAAAAATAAACGAAACAAGTCGATATAACAAAAGTTACGTAAAAAAAACACGAATGACGTAAGGATTCTAACGATACCCCACACATCCAAATCTGTTTAGGCATTTACAGTTTATGGTGGAATAAATAAACTCACATACACATACTGTTTATATATGAACCCTAAAAACATGCAAAGCAGTGGTACCAACCCAGACGGACACTCGCAGAAGAGTTAGTCTTATCACCTAGTAAGATCAGGCGGTATAGTGGTCAAATGCTATGCAAATCGAGCCTAAAAAATTTAAGTACATTTAAGCACCTACAAGAAAACAAGACCAAGACTGCAACCTTTCCCATCACTAATCCGAACGTGGTTGTGCGCGAAGAGCCGCGGCCGGATTACTGCCAGTGATGAAAAAGGGAAAAATCATTTATTTTATTACCTGTGCAAAAATAATAAGAGATCGACCCCGGCTCGGAGGATTCGGAGGACTATGAATTATAATTAGACGGATCTTTTCACCTTTGCTTGAGTAATTTAGGGCTGAATTAGCATTTCTATTCAGTATGTAAGAATAGAGCGAGTGTGGCCGAGCGGGAACTTGTGCGACTTTTAATCCGACGCACCATAGTTCGAATCTCGACTCGGCCCGCACCAATGACTTATAACAAGGTATGTGCGGATTATTCACACTCGCTCTAAAACGGTGAAGGAAAACATCGTGAGGAAACCGGCATGTTCAAGAACCACAAAATTCGAGGATATGTGACATCCACCAAGCCGCACTGGGCCCGCGTGGTGGATTATGGCCCATACCTCTCTCTCTAAGACAAGGCCGGTATCCCAGCAGTGGGAGCGTAAGAGGCTGATAAATGTAAAAATTGTCTTCTTCGGAAAATTCTATGTACCCATTAATTAAACGTTCTATAGTCGTTTTTAATTGAGTTTGTGCTTTTTAGGGTTCCGTACCTCAAAAGGAAAAAACGAGCCGTTATCGTTCGTAATCCATCTGTCTATTAAGACCGGGAATCAAATCCTATATAGGGTACTTCCCGTTGAATCATGGAATTTGGCATGAATACCTTAAAGCACCCAAATGTATAGTGTTCAGGAAAAACAGATGCCGGCAATGAGTTCCACTCTTTAGCTGTCCGCATGATGAAGGTGGATAACCCATAGTACGGATAGGAGGAATGTCAACCATAAGCGGATGCCGCATTGCCGTACGTCTGGTCGTCCGATGATGGAAAGGAGAAAGGGGGAATCATAAGTCATGCAGTATCGTTGCACACTCTCCAAAATGTATCCTGTAGAAGACAGGCTTTCATCGAGTTGGTGGAAAGTTAATTCATTTACGTCATTAATGTATTTAAATGCATTAAATATTTCTTGCCAGTTCTGTTCCAAACCCCGGTTATTTAGGTTTCAGTGCTTACTGCGCTCTCCCTCCGTTTGGTAACGCTAACATAAAAACATTTGAACTGCAATAGAAATTACTAACGAATTTTTACTCTGTACTTGCTTCGGCAGTACATAAACTAAAATTGGAACGATACAGAGAAGATTAGCATGGCCCCTGCGCAAGGATGACACGCAAAATCGTGAAGCGTTCCACATTTTTTTGTTTCAGATGTAAAATTCATCCCTAGTTTTCATATTCACCGACCAAATTATTCTCTCCAAGCACTGAATCTCCTTTGTTTGATCGTCTATCATAGTACCTACTTGACATTGGCGAAATTGTGGCGAACATACCACAGAAGCCAGGAAATAAAGAAAGAAGAAGAAGAAGAATTTTTACTCTCTTCAAAAAATGCTTTGTCGCGGCAAAACCTTCCAGAGATTTTATAATCAACAACACAAACAGATCTGTATCTCCCCTCATACGTTCCAATAAGAATTATACAATTTTATAACATCTTCCTGCATTCCCGTACAGATGATTATCGATTGAGTTGCTCAGTTTACAAGTCTGATAATATGATGCCGGTGCGTACAGGTAGCTGCTGGCAGGGGATCTACTGAGAGGTGGTTACAGTGTGACAGTGTAGATTTTAGTGTGACAAGTGTGGAATGCTGATATAACTCTGTATTATGTTTAAATATCGCTGTATTATTATCAAATATAGACGGGCGTGTAACTTATCCTAATATTTAAATTATGATTTTAACTTGTACACTACCACTACTAATTATAGTTAAAATGCGGCGGAGAAAAAGCACATGAGTTTGATTAAGGGCGGTACCCTGAGTAAGTGTCATTCATCATTCGGTCCTCTTTGCACACACTGTTAGTTTATGTTGGTGTAAAAGAGAAGCAAGACCGCGCGGGCCACTAAAATAGAGTTGAAATAAAAAAAAACGCATTTATACTTCAAAATTAGATGCCAAATCGAAAATGCACCACAACCAAGTTTTTTGTTATTATATAATACGTTATTTAATTTAATTGATTATATCAATATGTATGTATATCTATAATTATCAAAGACATTTCATTTCAGACTAATTTTTAGAGGTAACTTTGACATTTTGTTGATTGAGTATCTTTGATAAAAACTTGTTTTGATGACATATTTATCGATAATATGATGAATAATGACATATATTTTTTCCAAGAAGCTGATGTGTTTCTTAGAGATGTGTTTCTGTGTTAGTTTATCAATATAAACTAACACAGAAAGCAGTGTGAGTCCGGAATATACTACTTTTTCTTTTTTTGTTTCTCTCTTTCTAAATAAATAAACAAACCAAACCGGTATTATCAACTCTGTACAGTTCAAGCGCGTTCCCCAAACTCGCGTTTTTCGCGGGGTATTATCAATTATTAAACATCAGCATGGAAATAGCACCCCAGAGTCCGCGGGCCGCGTACCCCCATATTCTGCGTACTTGTATTAAATATTCGTGGATTACGGCACGCGGGCCGCGCTTCGGCGCCCGTGAAATGGCTTTCGGTTTTGTGCAGCTTATTAGCGGGATTTGCATGTTTTTGATTTATTGTATTCTTTGGGTTATCCTCGAGAGGTAGGGGCGTGGCGGTGATTGAGTCGTGCTCTAGAGGAATAAAGCTTATAATAAGTAAGGATGGTATAACATGTAAATAAAACACTTATTAGAAATTTTATCTCGAGATTTGAATCCGTGTCTTCCAGTAATAACATAACATTCGATTTAGTTAACCTTTTTTTTTACGTCCATACTTTTTAATTATAAGTATTAATGCTAGGGAAGAAGATAATTTTAAAACTAAGAATTTATCAATAACCCTTAACCTTAACCTTGATTATAATTAATCCGCACAATAATAAATGCGTAAGTGTGTTTGTAAGTTTGTTTGTGTTACATAGGGACTGAACCATTTGACGCCTGCTAACACATCTATAAAGATCTGTGGTTTGAAGCCTATCCCCATACCATAGTTGCATTGCAATGTTTTCCTTCACTCATAGCTCAACTCTGTGATTCAACAATAGATGTTAGTGGTAGGATTAACTCTTCTGCGAGTGTCCGTCTGGGTTGTTACCGCCGCTTTGCTCGTGAAGTCTGCCGCCAAGCAGTAATGTGCAAGCATTACTGTGTTCCGGTTTGATGAGCAGAGTAGCCAGTGAAATTACTGGGCTTATGAGACTTAATAGCTAATGTATCAGGGTAACACGCGCAGGCCTTTGTGATTCAAAGTTCTGGGTGGCAGTGCCATTGTTATGGGCCGGAGTTATGCTTACCATCAGGCAAACCAGCTCGTCTCGTTACCAAAAACATAAAAAATAAATAGATCAACGAATCAGCGAGGGGCGTCGCTATCAGTCTACATCGCTTCAAAAGCTACTTCCCTCTATAGATCCCAAAGTTTCCCAAAGAAACCAGTTACGATGTTCACAAATAGACTGTCCCAATCACAGAGTGCAAACAGATTACGAACTGCTATTACGGACGTCTCGGGGTAGTCCTCGCAAAGTTGCCGACACGTAGACAGAGAGGCGACCAAGTGATTACACGGTGTATACACCGTATCGGAAATTCGGAGATGGTGGTAAACGATGTAAAAAATTATTGGAAGTCTGATAAGCAAAAACAGAAGCGCGTGTGCTAATTTACTTTTTTTGTTGCGTTACATCCTACTAATATTATAAATGCGAACGAAAGTGTGTTTGCTGGTTTGTTGATTTGTCCTTCTTTCATGCAGTAACGAAGCAACGGATCGACGTGATTTTTGGCATAGATATAATTTATGGACTGGAGAGTAACAATGCAAGGTTCTTGAGGGAACACGGGTGAAAATCGCGGCAGCCAGTAGCTTCTTCGCGCTTTATTAAACGTCGCATCAAAAATTACATCAAATTAGAATTATTATTTAAAGTTTCGGCTTCTCGATTTTCGTAATCGGCTTCTCATCTGCTTCTCAGAGCGACTGCGCCGCTGTTGTACCTATACTTCACAGCGACGACGGCATTTACATATAAAATCGAGTGTTACTACACCCCTGATCTTCGATCATTAGTCATCTGGACGTCAATCTAGGTTGACTAGAAAGCGAGACGATTTGATATAACGAATGACGTCACAAAATAAGTTATTTAGAGGAGGCCGAGTTGGACAAAGACGCTCAGAATTCATCTCCCAATCTGAGCGTTCGTTTTCGGTAAATACCGCTGTGGTAAGACGCTGGATGATATTGCGCTGTTTAACTCCACTGGGCCGCTACTGCGCTGAGTTTATTACTCATTGTACAGTTGACAGTCCCAACTGTATAGATATTTCGTGTCTCTACGAACAGCAGAACCTTATCTTTTGACAGGAAAATGAAATTGATTGAACGCGGCCAGGTGTTGTGACTACTTTTGAATAGAGCAGTAAATGAATGCAGAGACCCAAAGACAAAGTCCAGTACCTAGTCTGTATCACAAGACTACAACGGCCTCCGAATGATGACGATGATGATGATATTTTTAGATAGAAGTATAGGTGAAAATGACTCGGCATTTGTGGGAGGCTGATGTGTTTAAATGATGTTTTCAAAACGTAGTGAGGTTATTTTAAGACAAAAAAGAGCAACATTTCAAAATCAGCTTTATCAACCAACTTGCCTTAAAGAGATTTATAAGAAAAATGTATATAATATGTGTATAATTATTTATAATAATTTACCAGAAAATATTAAATTGTTGCAGGGTAATAAATTTAAGTTACACCTACATAAGTGGTTAATGCAAAATTGTTTCTATAGTGTAAAGGAATACCTTAACTTTAAATAATGTTTGACAATAATTTTTATTTTAATAACTAATCAATAACTTAATTTTAATAACTGATTATGACATGCACTGGACTTAAAATGTATAACAATATTTGCACACCTGCCTGCAGGTTGAATACATTGATCAAAAATATTGTATAAGATCTTACGCTAACATGTATTCTAGCAAATAAATGATTTGATTTGATTTGACGAATTGTAAGTGCGCCACTGAAATTGCAATGTCAATCAGATAAACGACCTGTTCATATTGAAACACCAGGGGCCAAGCACGCTAAACAACTGAAATTGCGATGGCAGTGGGACCATTATACATTATATTATATACATTATATACCACAACTGCAAATTGTGCCAAAAGTCAACTAGGTTGTTATTGCCGCAGGGAAATTGATATCATAATGATTTACCAAACTGCCAAATTAGCGTAATGGTGATGGCTGGACACCGTTGTGGGTAGTGCGTTACCAAAAGTGACAGTTGTTGTCACAATTATCGCAAACCATTACTATTTTGACCATTGTGGTTTAGTGTGCTTGGGCCCCAGTTCTCAAGTATCATACGCCCAGTAATTATACCTACCGTAATAAAAAAAATGTAAAAACAATAGTACGGAAGACCAGACGGTGGCTCAAGATGTACAATTCGTCTCTCCATCCGAGAATTAATTGGATCTCGGTAAATACCTGCGGTGCGGCGGAAAGCGCGCGATGCGCTAGATTGCATCGCTGCCGGCTGCTGAGTTACTACTGTTAGAGCCGATTGCTTCGGATGGTAGCTTGGCAAATAAATTATTTACCAAACTAATTTCATCTTTCAATAGCCATTAATGTATACGAAGGCAGTCTCTGTCCTCTATTGGTCGCATAGCCTTTAGTTTTTTTTTATATTTAAAAGTCAAGCTCGGAACTCTTGTCATGTTGCTCGTGAAGTCTGCCGCCAAGCAGTAGTGTGCAAGCATTGCTGTGTTCCGGTTTGATGAGCAGAGTAGCCAATGAAATTACCGGCCTAATGTCTCATGGTAACGAGCGCACTGCAGAGCCGCGCAGGCCTTTGTGTTTCAAAGTTCTGAGTGACACTGCAATTGTTATGGGCCGGCGTTATGTTTACCATCAGGCAAACGACCAGTTCGTCTCGTTGCCAAATAACATAAAAAAATAGTTTACCATATTACGACGTTTAGGCGCAGAATGGTACCACAATAAATAATTCCAGAGTACCTACCTATGCTATGCTTTTTAAATACGTTGCTTAACTCATACAATTTGTCATAGCGGAAGGAAACAGTACATCACAAAGATCTTCAATTCACATCCCATCAATCCATTTCTATATTTTTTCACTGCACCCTACGACACGCGAAATAATGGAGCCAATCGTTCAAAGCACTCTCAAAGAATGATCGCTGACAATTGAACGATGGAGGTGTCAAAAGACCAACGGGTCGAGTACTGATCAATCATAAAGCTTGTTCCCGCGACCACTATAACAAAACCTTTACAAACACGACGCTTTAATATCGCAGACGGGCCTATTTATGGTGGTTAGTATTCCAATGGCCAGTTCAGCAAAACCTTTATTTGTTTTGTATTTGATGAACCAGAGAGGTCTATTGATGTTGGTTCCGTTACCAGATGAAATTATTTTCACTACAGGTCCGGTCTGACGTTTCGATCTGCTTGTAGATGGATTAATTTGATTATCTAGCAACAGATGTTTGAAATTTGAGCGAGAATATTTCCTAGTTAAGTTTTACTTACTATATTGCTTGGACGATTCCCGGAAGCATTATCCAACATAGACTTTTAAAAATAACATTTTGAAGTAGATTTTATAATTTACAATGTACAAGGTCTATTTTAAAGAACTTCGCGTAGTTATTAATTTTTGTAATTTATTTCATCAATTTTCCCTCCATTTTACACGAAACCGAAATAATCTAATAGATCATTAAAGAATCAGACAGATTCATCTGATAGGATGGCTGGTGGCAATAATGGTGACCCCCCCAGCCGTGGAACGGACAAATTTAATTATACCGTTCGGAAATGGACTAGAAAATTGAAAGGTAGCTGCCGACTATAAAATATAATGTAAGATTATGAGGATACTAGCTTTTGCCCGCGGTTTTGATCCGCGTTCCCACAGGAACCGTGAATTTTTCCGGGATAAAAAGTAGCGTATGTTACTCTCCGGTCCATAAACTATATCTATGCCAAAAATCAGGTCAATCCGTTGCTCCGTTACTGCGTGAAAGAAGGACAAACCAACAAATCACCAACCCACCATCCAACAAACACACTTTCGCATTTATAATATTAGTATGGATTGAATAAAAACTGCGGAGATGCTCGGATTGGATACTAGCTAATTTTTTGATAAATAAGTATAACGAGTAGATAATAAATTAATATTCTACGTATGTATTACATAGTTAGGTCCAGAAATGAGATAACTCGGTGTGAATAATCGACACACGTGTATTTTCACTCGTAGTTCAATGAGGGCTGCGGTCGTTCGCCGCGTCTTCACCTTGCGTAGCGCTGGGACGACTACGGCGTAGCACTGATTCACGGTGTAGCTGCTGAAGTAAAAGCGTAGCACCTCAGCACCACACCATGTTCTACCTTTATTTGTACTATTAGATAGAAAAATAACCGTAAGTTAAGAATTTAATCTTCTAAGAAAAAATCAAATCATATCAAAGCACATACAATGATACTAAAAATAACGTATATTAGAGTGCACAGGTAATAAATTAAAGGTCTTTAACATTAATAGGTTTTTAAACTGCCATGGTCATCAACACTTTGATGCCCATAAACACCTTCTACCCGCAGTACTTCAGCGGCGCAAGTACGGATCTTTTCGATAAATAAAATTCGATAAAATTGACAGTTAAAATCGATAAAGTGGGTTTTATTCGATAAAATTGACAATTAAAATCGATAAAGGGGGTTTTATCGATTTTAACTGTCAATTTTATCGAATTTTATTTATGGAAAAGATCCGTACTTGCGCCGCAGATATCTTGCGATCATGGCGTTTGCAACCGCGCCGAAATATCGGAAACTCAAATCAAATGATGTACATGGTAAATATCCATTGTTTCCGTAATATTGTATTTCTGTACGAGCAAGATAACATACCACTAACTTTGCAAGCGTATAGAAATAGCTATAGGGTCCAAGACTCCTAAAGATAAGCTTCTTAGGTCGGCCACGTGCCTTGACCACATTTCATCTCAAATAGTCATTAACCATTACCCAGTAACCTTTGGACATCAAAGACGATCCTAATGCCCGGGACCAAATCGACTCGCAAACATCGGTATTAACGCTACCCTAACAATTTGTGTCCCATCTTCCACGGCGGAATTTCCACGGTGCCATGTAACTGGGAAACAGTGAACGAGGTTTAGCATGTCCAGATGAGGCGTATAAAAAACTAACAAACAACTAACTGTAGTACAAGCTTTCTCAAATACAAGTTTTTTTATGTTATTTCGTAACGAGGCGAGCTGGTCATTTGTCTGATGATAAGCATAACGCCGGCCTAGAACAATTGCAGTGCCACCCAGACGTTTGAAACACAAAGGCCTGCGCGAAACTGCAGCGCGCTCGTTACCCTGTGACATTAGGTATTAAGTCTCATAAGTCCAGTAATTTCACTGGCAACTCTGCTCATCAAACCGGAACACACTTATGCTTGCACACCACTGCTTGGCGGCAGACTTCACGAGCAAAGCGGTGGTAACAACACAGACGGACACTCGCAGAAGAGTTAGTCCTACCACTAACGAAAGATGTTTCAAATCGATTAATATTGTTTATCTGAGATTATCACCTGCACGATACGAGAAAACGAGCGTTATTTATTCCAAAACACTGATCTTTCAATAGTCAGACAACAAACATCCTGTTAGATAATTCCCTGAATCATCTAAGTCTGTGGTGAAGACAGACCTAGCTAAATTTTATGCCACTCGAAAGAAATAAATCTTAGTTATTAAATAAATTTTATAGTGTTAACCGACACTAGCGGATGTTCACATAAATATATACATCACAAAAATTTCGCTTCCAACAGGATTCGAACCTGCGTCTTCTGGCTTGCCGGGCCAAACGCCTTAACCACGCTACGGCTTATAAGCCGACAAGAAATATATCATATCAAGAATTTCGTAGCCAACATTGATTGCTCCCATAGCCTAGTGGTTAAGGCGTTTGGCCCGGCAAGTCAGAAGACGCAGGTTCGAATCCTGTTGGAAGCGAAATTTTGTGATGTATATATTTATGTGAAAATCTTAGTTAGCTAACGGTCCATTAATTTCAAAATGAATGGACCCAACAACACACTAAAAACAGTAATAAAAACTATTGATTCAATAGCCATCAGTTTGTTAACCTGCAATTGAAAGATCGGCCTTTAATATAAAAAAAAAACTAGCTGCAAAAAGCACCATTTGTATTAGTAACACGACGTATTTATTCGTTAGTACAAATTTTAGACACAAAATGCTAGCAGAATCCTTCACAATGATCTACTGCAACTGGCTTCTGCATTTCATTCAAAAATACGTTCTAAAACACGTCTCGTCTCTTGAATATAAAACATACGAAATGTAGCAAATCTTAAAACCGCCAGAGTTCCTGTACTGCTTTCAAATCCAGCGTACAACGGGTGTCCAATAGTCTATTAAAACCGTACTACCAATAAGACTCCATCCTTTGTTTATTATAAACACTTTCTATTACTGCCGGCTCTCTCGCACCTTCGCACCGTGCATAGCCCCGTCCCTTTCGCACGTTTGTTTTGTAGCTTTACGTCTAGTGCATATCCTAGGGTTGCCCCTCAAGAACGTTAACGACTCGAGACCGGTATGCCTGAGGCCGATTCAATTACTACCGTAGTATTATTCCGTAGGAAAATATGTATGTTTGTGTACGTTTGTTGCGGTTGTATATTAAATTCTGTTTGTGTTTATTGGTCGTGGTGGCGTGGACGGCGGAGGTGCGGATGAGGGTTTTCACTATATTGGATTCTGGAATACCTGTATGTTAGAATTACGTTTTATTTACGTGAGACCAGATAGATTTGACCTCTGGACTGAATGTGTGACGCGTGGAACTTTTCACAATCTGTAACTATTTGTTTTAATAACTTTTTAATTTTTCCCATCAAAGGTAGCTCAATCTCAACCTTCCCTAATCTCCATCTTCGACCATATCGTGATCTTAAGATCAGGTGCGGTAGTAAAATGCTAACCTAAGAATAAAAAATCCCCATACAATATACTAAGGCTGAGATTCAGAGACGACTCTAAGCGTGGACTCACGCTTCCATACGTCAAAATTCTATACAGTTTTGACATATGGAAGCCAGTCTACGCTTAGAATCGTCTCTGAATCTCAGCCTAAATGTACTCCGCGGCTTCACCCACGTAACCTAAGCTCAGCTTAACATCAGCTATCTGCCAGCGAAAGTCCCGTCAAAATCGGTCCAGCCGTTTCGGACATTAGCCGGGACAAAGAGACATGGGCATACACAAATAATTGTTTCTTTGTTATAAATACCGTATAAACTTTCATACGCATTTAGTAAACAGCTGATATTTTGACATTACAAACAGACACATTAATTTATTTTTATGTATAGATGTATGGATATAGATAACCTTAGATGAATAAAAACTCTTCAAGTGTCACAGTGCAGTAACTCTAAAAAACGTCTGTAGAAACATAAATGGATGCTACAGCTATAGATGCAGAAGTAGACGGCCTCTCAGCACTTGGGCCTGTCTGCAACGCTGGAGGCGACGGTTCAAGCACCATGCAGTCGGTGGAAAACTGATATACAAGCACTAGTTAGGTGGATGACGTTGACACTGTTGTTGATTATGACAGTGACAGTCACTATAAGATTAGCGTTGTCCGCCCGGTGGTTATTTGACGTATCGCTGTCCGGAGGTTCGTGATGTCATAGGCGTGGGTTCCGACTGAAAATCAGTTATTAAGGTCCTTGGGCCTTAATTGCATGCTGAGTCGGGACGCTTATCATGGCATCACGCAACATTGGGTTTTATTTTTTATTTATGTACTTGTCTGTCCCTTATTTTCATTTTTTATTTTTTTTATTTTTGTGTAAACCTGTAATGTTGTGTGATGTCCTGAAATAAATGTATTTTCTTTCTTTCTTTCTAGTTTCTGTCCCTTTTTTTAACTTAATTTCAAAGATTTTTTTTCTCTAGACAAGTTCCCTCTGTTTTGTTTTCGTTCTGTTTACAGTGTTGTAAAACTGTCTAAACAGAAGGAAAACTATTATACTGTTAAAAACTGCTATGTTCACTTTGGTCAGAATAACTATTAGTAGAGAGAAGGGGACGCTTATCACTTGGCGCGCTCAACGAGCCTACGTCACCCACCTCAAGAAAATATCAAATGGTTTCAAAAGACACCAACCCTTTTGTCATCCAAGGCAAAGGGCTTCTGTCGTCAATCTTTCTCGATGTTTACAATTTGGGTGTTTTCAAGTCAAGGGTGAATAGGTTTCTTCTGGGTGAGCGTGTTCCACATTCGGCCCCTTTCTCGCTTTCCATAAGGTGAGATGTGGCCAAACGCAAACCCATCTATACAACTAAATAAAATTGAAGTGTCTGTTTGGAATGTCAAAATAACAGCTTTTTACCAAGTGCATATGAAAGTGTATACGGTACCTATGACAAAACAACCATTTTTAAAATTTTTGTCTGTCTGTCTGTTTGTTCCGGGTAATCTCCAAAAAGGCTGGGCGGATTTTGACGGGACTTTCATTGGTAGATAGCTGATGTCATAAGCAGTAACTTAGGCTACTTTAATTTTAGAAAAATAATTAGGATTCCGCGCAAAAAAATAAAAACCATGAATTCCAAAATCTCCATGCGGGTGAAACCGCGGGACAGCAGCTAGTCTTATATAAAAAAGAGACACGCGACTGAACTCTTTTTATTTATTTTTTATTTAATAGTTCTGCACAAATATGTGTAGGTACATGGAATGACTTAATGCTAGATAGCATTATCTACCAGTACTCATTGATGATACTTTCCTTTACCTTAAGCCCAAGCTCATCTCGAACCTGAGCCATCATCTCAACAGAACATGTAACTAAGATAGCATTAAACCAACCGCCGATCAGAACCGCCAAGTTCCTTCCCGACCAACTAAATACCCTTGCTCATTGAAGGGTTATTAAGTGTCTATAAATTGCCCTGAGGCCGGCCGATAACACCTTATCGAGCTGTTGCGGCTATATCGGACAGATGATTGCGCCTCGGGAGGCTGGCGGGTAATCGGAATCTATTATAGTTTAAAATTGAGGGTAGATATAGATGATCTTGAGAAATTTAGAGCCATGTTGGCGCAGTGGAAGTTGTCTGTCGATTGATGAAGCGTCTGTTTGCTTGAGTTTGTGATTAAGAAAAACATTGCGACGCAACTGCAAGTGGTAGTTTTCTTGTACTCACCCAGTTATCTAACAGCCTCAAGCGGTCAAGAGCGAACAGCTGGTTTCCAAGGCTTCTATACTTATTTCAACTATATAACATATAGAACGTACCGTAATTATATTGATACTCTAGCTGCTGCCCGCGGTTTCACCCGCGCGGAGATATTGCATTTCATGGTTTTTATTTTTTTGCGCGGAACCCTAATTCTTTTTCTAAAATTAAAGTAGCTTCACTTACTCCTTGTAACATCAGCTGTCTGCCAGTGAAAGTCCCGTCAAAATCGGTCCAGCCGTTTCGGAGATCACCCGGAACAAACAGACAGACAGACAGACAAAAATTTTATAAATGGTTGTTTTGTTTTAGGTACCGTATAATGTATATACTTTCATACGCATTTAGTAAAAGGCTATCCAAACAGACACTTCAATTTTATTTATTTGTATAGATTATGACTAGGTACTATAAGAATAGACTAGAAAAGAAATTACGAAAAAAAAACACATAAAATCGTAGATGTAAAAACTTGCCTGCCTTTGTAAGAATTTCAAAATTGTATGCAGTCACACGACCAGCACCAGCATTGCGTAGATCCCAATTTTTTAAGACTAAATGGCTAGTGCATCGCGTCCAAAATCACCGTATTCTTTTGTCATTACGTCCTACAGTTCATTACAGGAACCCAACAGTAATCCAAGTCCAGCCACAAACCACGCCCCCCTTCACAAAGAGCAAAACCATCACAACAATCCAAATCGCCGATGGTCGAGAGATACCATCTACGTTTAATCGGGACTAAAGGCCACCTTACTGGCCACCCTTTGGACGGCACATCAAAGGCGATCCTAATGCGCCCCCGGATAAATCGACTACATCGGTAATAACGGTATCCTAACAATTGTCCTGTCATCTGACATTCCACGGGTACATTGCGTAGAATAAACTTTGGCGTAGCGTAGGGCCGGTGTCCGGTGAAGTTGAAATAATTGTGTTTTACTGCCAAATTTGATAATCAAGAGATAGTCACGTTAATTCGTCGAGCTACGCCTTTGTTTTCTTTATTCTAGACTAGTTTCTGCCCGCGGTTTCACCCTCGTTCCCACAGGTACCGTGCATCATTCCGGGATAAAAAGTAGCCTATGTTACTCTCCGGTTCATAAACTATATCTATGTCAGAAATCACGTTGATTCGTTGGTCCGTTACTGCGTGAAAGAAGGCCAAACCAACTTTCCCATTTATTATATTATACATAAAAGTATGGATGGACATTATAGAGGTAATGTTTGTTTGTGCTAATCTCTTGAAAAAGCACACAAATAAATATGAATAACCTGAGAAAAGCTTGCTATTTTCATAACTTATTTTCAGTGAAATAAAATATTTTCCAAACAAGAACACGTCCTACCATGATATATCCGCCACCCCCGGGCTAATTTGTTTACCACCCCATTGTCTTCCAGTCTGCGGGGCTATGAATGATCAATTATAGAGGTTTTCATATGCAAATGTCTCGGGAGCTATTTTAATTACGTGTTCCATTGCTTTTGATTATTGATTGAGTTCATTAAGGGCGGAAACGGCTGTTTGTGCTGTTGGTTATGATTTTAGAGAAGATAGGCAAATGTTGAAAGGTCTAAAACCTTTCGAAGAGTTGGTTCGCATACTGTATCGGCTAAACTTCGGGGGGTGTGCTCAGAAACTATACCACCTCATACCTTCGTCCCCTTTCAACCTAAGCAATACACAGCAAGGAGAATCGATGCACCCTTACGTCGTGGACATTCCACCAGTCCATATTAAGCGTTTTGCAGATTCTTTTATCACTCGAACTGCTAAGAAGTGGAACGCTCTATCAGCATCCGTGTTTCCAGCGAAATAATATAATAATAATAATATTTTTAGGTCAAGCGTGAACAGGCACCTCATGGGTAAGCGTCATCATCTCTTATGCAAAAGCAATTTTGAAAGAAAGAAGTATTTTATTCCGAAAAACCAGCAGTAAAAGTACCTACCCCAGTACACCAGGCAAATACGTGCTATAATAAATGCGAAAGGGTGTTTGTAGGCTTGTTAGTCAGTTGGTTTCTCCTTCTTTCATGCAGCAACGGAGCAACGGATTGACGTGATTTTTGGCATAGATATAGTTTATGGACCGGAGAGTCACATAGGCTACTTATTATCCCGGAAAAATGCACGGTTCCTGCGGAAACGCAGGTGCAACCGCGGGCTGAAGCTACTGATCAATATACTTAGGTATACATGCCACTAACGGCCACCCATCTACATCTTGGACGTCTGAAGGTATACGAAGTCGTGGCCGGAGCGTTCCGTTTCCAAAAGTCAACGCTGACAAGTACCTTTTCGGTAGGTGTCAAACACATAACACCCCTTTATTTGCGTCGGGGGCTAAATGTGTTTTGATATTCAAATGTCTCGGGTGCTATTCTAATTACATGTTTCATTGCGTTTGGTTATTGATTGAGTTCATTAGCGGGCGTGCTCGTGTGGCGGGGCGGCGGCTGATTGGCCATGAATTTTGTATGCGGGTTACATCGGTCCGCGTGTCTTGTGTGGGTATTTTTGGGTTGATTAGCGTCATAGTAATCGTATTTGAAAACGGATTGGGTGGATTAACAGATTTTTACACATAAAAACGAGTGATAGTCGTGCCGAAATCGCTACGACAGTAGTAGATCTATTTATCAAATCATACTTGCTGTGTAAAATGAGCATTTTCTAGTAGGTACTCTTGTTAGTGGGAGGACTAACTCTTCTGCGAGTGTCCGTCTGGGTTGTTACCACCGCTTTGTGAGTGAAGTCTGCCGCCAAGCAGTAGTGTGCAAGCATTACTGTGTTCCGGTTTGATGAGCAGAGTATCCAGTGAAATTACTGGGCTTATGAGACTTAATACCTAATGTCTCAGGGTAACGAGCGCACTGCAGTGCCGCGCAGGCCTTTGTGTTTCAAACTTCTGGATGGCACTGCAATTGTTATGGGCTGGCGTTATGCTTACCATCAGGCAAACGACCAGCTCGTCTCATTACCAAATAACATTAAAAAAAAATAACAATAACATAATTGGCACCAGTAAGATGTATGTAATGAGACATTTTACTGACCCCAATATCGGTTCGGCGTCCGATCACTATTTTGGGGCCGGATTAAAGACTACAGCATTTATCAAATTCAAAATGCTTACACATATGGGCCCCGAGGGAACACTAATGAAGGTTAAAATTATTATCATTATTGGGTTATTATTAGAAATAATTTATAAAGTTCCAAACTGGTAAAGGCCGAGCAATAAGGGCGAGAAACTCGTCTCGGCATTCTTTTTTAAAAATTGGTTGAGGTATAAACGATCCGCGTCAAACGGCTTATAAAGAGTTAGGTGCAGAGCTCAAGTCGTAGCTCAAGGAGCGGCCTAATTTCAGTGGACGAGTATATAATAGTCTGATGATGATGAGGTAGGTAGTAGTCAAAGATAGGATACTAATAGAAAAAAGAGAGAGACAATGAAGTCTCGCAAAAGCCGCATCCAACCTATCAGACGATCCATGGTCACGACCATTCCGTCAGGAGTGTACGACTAAGAAGATGAAAAGAGAAAAAAAATGTAAACACACAATACTTAGTTTGTTTTACAAATCCACCGAGTTTCGATTCCTCAACAAACTCAAAGGCAAATCCTCGATAAAAGCGTCCATTAATCGCTTTAACCACTGTTGCGCATTCTGATGAGCGTGAAGTGCTGGAATCAAACGTTCGACGGGAGCTGTTGGCTTTGAGCTGACACTTTCGTCAGGCCTAATGAGGCACCTCAACTGCGCAGTTACAGGGGGGCTGTGACTTTCGCACTTACTCTCAAAACTGCGGCGCAAGTACGGATCTATTTGGTCGATAAAATTCGATAATATTCGATAAAATTGACTGTTCAAATAGATAAAGTGAGTTTTATCGAGCCTCGAAACAATCGATAAAAGTTATCGAAAAGATAGGTCGAATCCAAAGAGAATATAGAGCTACTACAATACTTTACGATCAGACTTCGGTACTCGCAACATTCGATAAATTTATCGAGTTTTTCGGTTCGACAAATTTATCGAACCGACTTCCGTACTTGCGCCGCTGATAAAAGTTAGAAAAAAAGGTATATTACGCTTTTTAAATGTTTCTTCTTCTGTTGTTACAAAATTTGTTGTTGTTATTTGATCTCACCTAAAATTAAATGCTAAATCGCTCACAGAACCGATAACCGATGGGGAAGAAAGGTTCTCGAGTGGCGACCACGAACCGGAAGACGTAGTGTAGGACGACTCCCTACTAGGTGGACCGATGACCTTGTCAAAACCGCGGGGAACCGTTGGATGCAAGAGGCGAGTAGTCGATCCAAGTAGCGTTCTATGGGGGAGGCCTATGTTCAGCAGTGGACGTCTTCCGGCTGATGATGATGAAAATTAAATGACCGTGAAGCTAGCCAGATGAACATTCGAATTGCTCACATAAACGACGTTAGCAAGATTATTTGCTTGAGAGCATTTGTCGACGAGGAACGTCGCGCTATTGGCCAGTGAAAGGGTATTTCCCGGTGTCTGTACCTAGTGGTAAACGATGAGAACAATCTCGAACTTCTAGCGGTTACTTTATTATCGACACTCAATTGGCTTCTGCATATTAATGGCTTAACTGGCTGCCAAAAACTTGAATACCCATTGACAAAACAACATGGGTTGCTAGTTTCTATCGCTACAGTACCTACGATCGACGAATCAAGTCATTAAGGCCGCCTTAAGAATGCCGTGACGAGTTTCTTGCCCTTCTTCTTGCTCGGCCTATACCAATTTGGAACGGGCACGGTGGGCTTCTGGAAGGTTCGTTGACTTTGAGCACGGATTGGGTCTGTTGGTGTCTTTGTCATTTATTATGTTCTGATAAAGACAGTATTAGTTTTAGCCTGTGATTCGAGTAGTCGAATGTTGCAGAGGCCCGCTGTTAGTCACTTATTTTAACTTTCATAAGTGCTTCTTTGGGGCCTATTTGAATAAAGCATTTTGAATTTGAATTTGAATAAGGCGGGCATTTGAAAAGCGTTTGCGCTTTATTAATTGAGCGTTAGCGTTTTTTAAACGGCGCTGTGTAACACCCTCACTGTGAAAGGCCTGTCATCAGTTTACGATCCCGATGCGCATTAGAAGTGCGTTAAAACCGCGTGAACGGGAGACACGCGTCGATCGAGCGTGAGCGTCTTTGACGCCGGTAATTAGCGTTTTTTGATCGAGTTATTTTTGTGTACAAGTGTCATTCGTACAGTATAGACTACAGACGATACGTTTATGTGTGGTACCATAGATTTGCTTTATAGGTTGGGTGTGTTAAAGAGACGAAAGAATAACAAAAAAGATATTCTACATAGAATATCTGTATCTTATCTATCTGTAAGGAGAAGCGGATGCATACCAAGAGTTGCGAAATAAAACGTATAGGTAACTCTGCCAAAGATGGTAGACTTCATGTTACGGCGAAATGCATGAAAATATGACCAATATTATCAAGAGTATGTAGTGTAAGAATAAAGGTAGAACATGGTGTGGTGCTACGCTATGACGTCAGCCAGTCAGTGCTACGCCGTAGTCGTCCCAGCGCTACGCAAGGGGAAGACGCGGTGAAGGACAGCAGTCCTCATTGAACTACGATTGAAAATACACGTGTGTCGATTATTTAAACCGAGTTGTCTCATTTCTGGACCTAACAGTAGGTTAGAATGAAGTGGCGTACTCAAACTCACCCAACTCTGCCTACCTCAGTGTGGACAGTCAGCGATAAGCACTATCTTGCCTGACCTTAAACGATGTAGTTAAAAAAAGTACTTACTCAAATTCATATTCTAATTATATTGTTAGTGGGAGGACTAACTCTTCTGCGAGTGTCCGTCTGGGTTGTTACCACCGCTTTGCTCGTGAAGTCTGCCGCCAAGCAGTAGTGTGCAAGCATTACCAGCTCGTCTCGTTACCAAATAACATTAAAAAAAAAAATCAAATAGGCCCTAAAGAGGCACTTATGAAAGTTAAAATAAATGACTAACAGCGGGCGTCTGCAACATTCGTATACCCGAATCACAGACTAAAACTAATGCTGTCTTTATCAGAACATAATAAATGACAAATACACCAACAGACCCAACTACTCTGAATTTAGATAACTACCGGCACTCCTACAGGCGCACCGACAGATTTTCAACGTAAGGGTGTCCAAGAGCAAGACCAAGTGATCTCTAAATCCGCTTCCACCATGGTATGATGCTACGATGTTTACTTTCACCGAAGGCTCAATCTCATTCGAGCCATCGACCTCAAGATCGGTGGCCGACATCGTCTCGTTTTTTGCAACAAAACCGTCGTCTTATTTTTGACACAACTTCACCCAGTAAGCGCGCGAAGGTATCTTAAACTTTAAACCCACTCCCCCACAGCTATTAACCGTAAGAAGGCGCGTCGACCGCCGAAGTGTCACAACTCAAAGTAATTAATATTTTAATTGGGCATTTCGTGCGTTGTTACTTAGCTGATATTGCACGATAAATTCGGTGCCGCTAATAATGTCGCTCTCCCCACTTTTGTGAGAGCGCCTCTGAGTGGTGCGGTTTTAAGCGATTTTAGACTTACGCCGCTTTTGGGTATAGGTGGTGGATTTTTAATTGATGTTTCGGGCTTTGATGATCGTCGCCCGTTTTACCGGTTGCGCTTTGAATAAGTGCGCTTTTTGCTGTAGATTTATTGAATTCTTTGCTGTTGTGAATCAGTGAAACAGGCTAGTACAAATTGATGAAGACCTGACCAACGAGAATTGTGTTCTAGTTGGTCAGGTCAATGGAGTTGGTCAGTTCTTTCATTGGAGTATAAGCGTTCACTTGTTGGAACGCGTGTTGGACTTTGATAAAAATGAGCCTTTTAGTTGAGAATCAGTGAATCAGGCTAGTGCAAAGTGATTAAGACCTGACCAGCGAGATGTGTGTTCTAACTGGTCCTGACCAGTCAATGGAGTTGGTCAGTAATTCTTTCAATGGAGTATAAGCATTCACTGTTGGACTTAGATCCTTTAAATACACTGTATTTTTTTTTTAATGTTATTTGGAAACAAGCCGAGCTGGTCGTTTGCCTGATGGTAAGCATAACGCCGGCCCATAACAATTGCAGTGCCGCCCAGAACTTTGAAACACAAAAGCCTGCGCGGCGCTGCAGTGCGCTCGTTACCCTGAGACATTAGGTATTAAGTCTCATAAGCCCAGTAATTTCACTGGATACTCTGCTCATCAAACAGGAACACAGTAATGCTTGCACACTACTGCTTGGCGGCAGACTTCACTCACAAAGCGGTGGTAACAACCCAGACGGACACTCGCAGAAGAGTTAGTCCTCCCACTAACGGCTTAACTTATGCCGACTAAATTTATTCCTACTTTTTAATAATTATTCGCACAAACACAGTAATAAGATTTAAAACTAATCAAAATCAAAGGAAGAGCCATAAGACAACTCCAGATTAATATAATCTCAATATTCGGTGATCCGATGCGTAAAGAGTGAAAATCTACTGTATTATATTTTGAGAGATGTGACGATTATTGGTTTGGCCGAATTGCCGGTTACGAACAATAGTGGTTGCGTTTAAACACTGAGGTGATTCCAGTATGGATACAAGCACAGTACCAGCACTGGACTTTAGCTGCCATGAAGTTAGGGCCAAGCGGCTTCTTTCTCAGTAAAATAAGTAGTTAGTAAACCATCGGCACATTCCTTTAACTCGGACTGTTTTGAAGTCGGTCTATCTTGGCCAGGCTTGCGCGTATTCTAAATTGAGTATAGCTATACGCAGAGCAATGCGTGAGATTTTTTTTTTTTTTTCCTTCCTTCGGGCTATTTATTTAATTAACCCTATTTATATTAGAATCTAGCCAAAGAATTAGGCTAATAAGCAATTTACATTTAACTTAAACTTCTAGATCGATATTAAAGAAAGTGTCCAATAACACTTTTCTTACAGTCTCTATTAAACTGTCATGGTCGTCAACACTTTGAAAATTAACACTAGAAACGGGATATTTACCATGTATATTATTTGATTTCAGTTTTCCCGTGATCATGGCGTTTGCAACAGCGCCGAAATATCGGAAACTCAAATCAAATAATATACATGGTAAATATCCCGTTTCTAGTGTTAATTTTCAAAGTCTCTATTAAGGCGAAGACACTCTGTTCATGTAATCTTTATAGATAGCACTTGTGCTACTTTACTCTAACGTTTGCTAATGCACGCTAATGCGTGTGATATTACAATTGTATCACTTGTGTTAAGATTTTTTAGCTCGGACTGGTTTGTCGGCAAGTGTATGTCTTAATAATATGAGGAGAGCCAATTTCGCTGAAATTATCGTGAAGCATAAGTTCGTCAAAGACTCGGCCAGATTAACAAATCAATCAATTATCTACGAGTGTGAATTAAAAATAAACAAATCACACGTAAGGATTAAACTTTTTCAGTTTGTATTTGTTACCGATTGTTACAACTGTAACACTGTAGTTTTAAGATAATATGTGTCCGGATAGTGGTCGGAAACTATCACATCCCTAATTTAAACCCTTCTGTGACAACTTGGGCGTAACGAATTGGTGAATTTTTGATCTCTCGCGGGGTTGGGGGGTGTCAGCGACGTTATTAACACTTAATATTTACTGCTCGGCGGGGGATGAAACGGCAGGTGGCAGATTCCTTTAGTTTAGCATTGGAATGTATAGTTGATTATATTGATTTTAAGATGTGCACTATATTTGCATAAACGTTTGTGTTTTTTTTTTGCCTCAATGTTTTAGCATAACGCCGGCCCATAACAATTGCAGCGCCATTCAGAACTTTGAAACACAAAGGCCTGCGCGGCACTGCAGTGCGCTCGTTACCCTGAGTCAGGTATTAAGTCTCATAAGCCGTAGTTTCACTGGCTACTCTGCTCATCTAACCGGAACACAGTGATGCTAGCATATTACTGCTTGGCGGCAGACTTCACTCACAAAGCGGTGGTACCAACCCAGACGGACACTCGCAGAAGAGTTAGTCCTACCACCTAGTAAAAACCTAATAAGTAAAAAAAAAAATAGTTTTTGCATATTACGCCGCAACGATTAAGCTATACGAAGCAGTGAGTCAAGATGACCATCAATCACATCACACACATGTGACCTCTCTATTAAATTCCCACTGTTGGGACGCAGATCTACGTGCACACAAAATATTGAGCACCAAAAGATGCGAGAAGAGTTTCCGATGCACCTCATCATCTGCTAGAGACATTGACCCGTGTTATAACCTAACCTAACCTTGTTAGTGGGAGGACTAACTCTTCTGCGAGTGTCCGTCTGGGTTGTTACCACCGCTTTGTGAGTGAAGTCTGCCGCCAAGCAGTAGTGTGCAAGCATTACTGTGTTCCTGTTTGATGAGCAGAGTATCCAGTGAAATTACTGGGCTTATGAGACTTAATACCTAATGTCTCAGGGTAACGAGCGCATTGCAGTGCCGCGCAGGCCTTTGTGTTTCAAAGTTCTGAGTGGTACTGCAATTGTTATGGGCCGGCGTTATGCTTACCATCAGGCAAACGACCAGCTCGTCTCGTTACCAAATAACATAAAAAAAAAAATTACACCATTTCTAGGTACCTTATACGCGTAACGCGTCACAATAACGCGTTTCCAAGACGGTACCGCTTCGGGTGGTCCCGGGAGGGCGCTTTGTGGCTTGGACTTGCGAACCACTGCCAGCATACACGTGCTCATACGGAACTTCGGGAGTTAATACATTTGCGATACACTGCTGTCGAAGTTTCCCAGCGTTCAAAGCACGAATTCAAGGTAACAATTCGCGAACAAATTAATATGCTATTTTGACTAACCTTGAATAGTCCATTAGATTGATTGTGGTCGTGGGAAGGCTGATAGAGATCTTCTCGTGATCACGATCAATACTAGGATATTCTAAAATCAATTATCCTAATACCATGGAATATGCATGTTCTTTATTCTACCTCTCAAATGATTTCCTTACCTATTTTACTATTAAAATTTTCGTGAGTATCACACATTATAAATTGTTAAAAACCGGCTATAACTCACGTCCTAGGTCGACTATATCGACAAATGACGTGAGTTATAGCCGGTTTTTAACAATTTATAATTTCCTTACCTGGTTATTGTTGGACCATAGACTGTCGTAGTTTATGTATGATTCTCTAGCGAATCTATATTTAACGCAGTGTTTATGTGACTATCGTTGCATTATACTATGGTTCTATACTCTGTCTTTGTTTGTGTAATAAAGAAGACCAAAATTCGAAGTATAAGCACAGTGTCTTTCTCTATGCTTCAATATATTGTTCATCCATTGGAGTCCATTCATAAAAACGATTTGTTTTATGCATAAAAGGCTTGCGTTTGAGCACTATCTCACCTGCGGCGCAAGTACGGAAGTCGGTTCGACAAATTTATCGAATGTTGCGAGCACCGAAGTCTGATCGTAAAGTATTGTAGTAGCTCTATATTCTCTTTGGATTCGACCTAGCTATTCGATAACTTTTGTCGAAAGTATCGACGTTTGAAAAATTATAAAAAACGTCGATAAAACCCACTTTATCGGTTTGAACTGTCAATTTTATCGAATTTTATCGATCAAAAAGATCCGTACTTGCGCCGTTGGTAGTAAATGACGATGCAGTCGACGATGGAGCACGCTTACTTAGAACAAATGTAACTAACTAAGTAGAACTATACAAGCGTTTGATAAACCCCGAATCTTGAGGTATATCTTCACGTGCGAGCTTTCCCGAACGCCGCTCGCCGAACACATTCCTCGCTCGCCTAACTTCTTAACAGTCAGTGCTTTAACAAACAAACCGGCAACAGTTTGAGCCGCGTTGATTTATTGATTCCAAAGGCCGCCCGGGACCGCGATCGCTGGTACGTCCCATTGCTGTTCCCGTTTCATTACCATCTCACTAATTGGGTTTCCGCATACGCGTAACCACGAGGATGCCTATACCTACAATGGTCTACATGGGTGTGAAATTATGAATCATACCCGAGTATGATATATGTAACGAGCGAGTGTGGCCGAGCGGGAACTAGTGCGACATTCAATCCGACGCACCATAGTTCGAATCTCAACTCGGCCCGCACCAATGACTTATATCAAGTTATGTGCGGATTATTGACACTAGCTCTAAAACGGTGAAGGAAAACATCGTGAGGAAACCGGCATGTTCAAGATCCACAAAATTCGAGGACATGTGACATCCACCAAGCCGCACTGGAACCGCGTGGTGGATTATGGCCCATACCTCTCTCTGAGAGAAGGCCGGTATCCCAGCAGTAGGAGCGTAAGAGGCTGATAATGATATGTATGTCCTTGTCCAAACTGGGATTGGTTCGTAGTTGAGAAGACAGGTAAGGGGCGGATTGTGTAGGTTTGGTTTTCGATGTGGGACAGTTGTTCCACACAGTTGTTCCACAAAATACATTGGCACTACTTTTTTATACTATTCATCGTTTGAATTATGGTAAACATAAAGGTGCTGGCTATTAACTATTGCCGTGCCACCCAGAACTTCAAAAACAAAGGCCTGCGCGGCATAGCATAGCGCTGGTTACACATTAGGTACCTGCTAAGTCCAGTAAAGTCAACGACTACTTTGCTCACCATACCGGAACACAGTAATAATTGCATGTTACTGCTTGGTGGCAGACTACACGAGTAAAGCGGTCGTGCCCACCCAGACGGACACTCCCAGAAGAGTAATTCGTGACACCTCATTTGTTTCTTATCTACTACTTAGTTTGTTACATCGTCCTGATGATCGGAAGTCTTTTATCATCCTGCGCCCACCACTTCTAGATGAACATGCAACTGTGTACCTTACAAAAAATGAGAAGGTTCTACGTGACTGCTTGGACAATAAACGAACGGTACCAAAACAACAGCCATGTTGAGTCATAAGGGCAAGATTTTCTGATGAACGAATTCGAGCAGTGGAATTAAAACGTTCCTCGAGATAGCGCTGGAAAGATTAAACAATACACTCACTAATTCACACTCACCGTCAAACACTCCTCATGCACCCCATTTTTTGTTTTTCTTTTTAAATTGCATACACGCTCAACACCGTGGTATTGATCTAAAAAATATTATGTTTTGTAAAATCGTGGGGCTGTTTTGTCTGAACGGCATTATATTATATTAATTAGAAATTATGGTAATAGCATTTTTTTTTGTATCTCGCTTATCACTATTTATCTCGGCGAAGATCAGTCCGAGCAAAGGGATAAACTGAAAAACAGCGCGGCGTACACATGAAAATGTGTGCGCCGCAAATGCTGAGTTTACCCCTATTGCCCTATAACATTTTGTATGTATTTGTGGTTTTATATGTTTTTGTTTTATGGCAATAAATTAATTTTTATTTATTTATTTTTTTATTTATTTAAAGCAGAGATAGTATATGAGTATTCCGACGAAGACGTATACGATGCCACTTGAGCTGAGCACGAAATTGTACTCTATCTGCGAGGGATACTTTTTTAGTCTTAGTCAATAGTTTTTGATCTTTATTTACATTATTTTGTAAGCTTAGATAAATGGACTTGGAAACTATATAACATTGAGTGCAACAAAATATTATTTACAAGCTTTTGCCCCTGGGTTCGCAGCTGGAATCACGGTAAAATGTAGCCTATATCACTAAGGGATAACGTAGCTTTCTATTAGTGATAAAAAAGTAGAATCAGACCAGAGGTTCCAGAGATTAACAGTAACAACTACCTTTTTATATTATATTATCACTAGCTTCTGTCTGCGGTTTAAACCGCGTGGCGATGGCCACACCAACAGTGCATTTTTTCTCGATAAAAATTAGCCTATGTTTCTCTCCGATCCATGAACAATGTCTATCAAAAAGATGACGTCAATCTGTTGCGCCGTTGCTGCGTGAAAAAAGGACAAACCAACAAAACTACAAACACCATTTTGCGTTCATAATAGTACGAATTTACATTACTATAACAAAACCTGTAAAACAAGGCTTCATATGTATGAGAAATGAAGGAGAAAATAAAATATAAATCATGACGTCAGAAAAACGTATGAATTACTTGTACCTCCTTGTGGGTAGGATAATTAATAAAATTATTATCAATACTACTCTTTATGTAATAGAGAATTGGAATGAATGTGTCAATTGTTGCAACAATATCTTCAAGAAAGGCACAGAGCGTAGCACAAAGAAAGTAGCACCCCTTAATCAAATAATACATCCCAAATCGAGGCATAATTTTTAGCACGCGCCAACACCGCACCACAATAACAATTACGATTCAGAATCACGCACCCGTCATTACACGAGCGTTTTATCTTGAGACGCAGCCTCCCCCCACCACCAACCCTTTCCCGTCTAATCGTGAATTATATCCTGTAATAAAATTCTTTAATCAAAGAAAACAACCGAGGGCACATTAAGGCGTGCAGCATTCGCCACCTACGGTCGTTACTCGGAATATTTACATACATGTGTCATTACATTACACCCTACCCCCCGCCCTTAATAATTAAGGGTATAACGGAATCTTAGCGTCTTATTACGCGTACGTAACGATATCCTTTAACAGAAAATTGTAAGTGTCGTTAGTACAACACCTCTTGGTATGATCACCTTCAAAGTTGAAGGTACGCGGGGAAGTTGAGAGCGCACACGAAACTTAAATGTGAAATATCCGCTAATGAATCAGACAATATTTTAAGGCGTGGGGGCAATAAAAACCCCCCCAGCCGTTAATGTACACCAACACTTTGTCTCCGCGTAGAGGTGGGGTGTGTAGCGATGATGTATCGATGCGGGATTTCAGGGATGCGAAGTCTTAGGACGGCGGTTAGGTTTTGGTATGTTTTTCAAAGTCTTAAAATCCGGGAAATCTTGGCTCTTGTTGTAATACGAGTACAACAGTCGTTATAAGCCGTATATCAGAAAGCTTCGGGTGGCTTATAAGTTGGCAACTTGCGTATGCGAACAGGAAAGTTAAAAAATTACACTATTAATTACACAAATTAAAAGTGATTCTGTGGGCTACAACTAATAAAGTAATTTTTAAATGAACAGATCACATGTAGCTTCCGTCAATGCCTCATATCTTTCTTGTAGGTATTACACAACATACAGGGTGAGTTTGAATTGGTATGCTATCCCGGAAGGGGGTGATTAGGACCATGGTAGACGACAAGTTATGAGAACGTGCCTTGGAAACAAGTCATTCAAAATTTTCATACAAAAAATAAATTGACGTTAAGAGGCTACAGCTCGCCATACTTTCCATACAAACGCTCGTACGCGATTATAGTGTCCTAATACATTTTTCTTTAGATGTTTTGAGCAAATAAGTATCAGGTGATCTATATCTAAGATTCCGTGGGAGCAAAAATGTAAAATTTTGAGATTACAACTCAGTACAAGCCTTCAAAAATCAGCTTTTTTGGATACATTTTACCTTGACTTTGGCCGTTCTCATAAATGTAACTTTCAACAAAACTTATCCATACAATCCTTGGACATGTAATGGAGATTCTAAATAACAAACATTTTTTTCACAAACTAACACGCACTAATTGTCTTCGGAAGTTTTGTTTGGAAATTTCTTTCAAAATTTTCAGAATGCCAACCGAAGTCTCTGGCGTTGTCTTTCTTTTTCCGTAATGCCTGTTTTTCTTCGATGAACAAAAAAGCCTTTAGGCCATTTTTGCGTTCTAGGATTTTTGCGTTAGGCGGGTCATGAAGCGGCACCTTAAACGTACAGTACGCGATATTTTCTGCAATTGTTTCTACGTCTCTTCTAATCAACATCATCATTTAATAAAGCTCAACATAGTTCAAGTGAATCAGCTGATCTAGGGCTGCCCGATTTTATAGTACAACTAGCTTCTCGACTAGCTGCCCTCGTTTTTCACCCGCGTTCACACAGGAATCGTTCATTTTTCCGGGATAAAAAGTAGCCTATGTTACTCTCCGGTCCATAAACTATATCTATACCAAAAATCACGTCGACCCGTTGCTCTTTTACTGTGTGAAAGAAGGACAAACCAACAAACACACTTTCGCATTTATAATATTAGTAGGATTAGGGTGATCTTATCGATAACACAAGGTGTAGCATCTCTAACAATTCGGTCATAGTCTGTTTTTGCCACAACAGGGGCCGAAATTATGCCAGAATGCCGATGGTTGTACTTTGGATTCTTAGATCGGGTGGCGTACGGGGTTTACATACGTAACTATACGTAAAATATATATTTCTAGCTATTTATACGTGGGTATCGTATATCCTATCTATCTCTACTCATACTATACTATACTCTACTATCTCTGTTCAACTTAAGTGTACTTTTTTTTGTTAGTGGGAGGACTAACTCTTCTGCGAGTGTCCGTCTGGGTTGTTACCACCGCTTTGCTCGTGAAGTCTGCCGCCAAGCAGTAGTGTGCAAGCATTACTGTGTTCCGGTTTGATGAGCAGAGTATCCAGTAAAATTACTGGGCTTATGAGACTTAATACCTAATGTCTCAGGATAACGAGCGCACTGCAGTGCCGCGCAGGCCTTTGTGTTTCAAAGTTCGGGGTGGCACTGCAATTGTTATGGGCCGGCGTTATGCTTACCATCAGGCAAACGACCAGCTCGTCACATTACCAAAGAACATTAAAAAAAAAACTTTGTTGAGTTTGCTTTCGATGGAAAGTCTATATCGTCAGTGAAATTACTGGGTTTATGTGACTTAATACTTACCTAATGTCTCAGGGTAACGAGCGCAGTGCTGTGCGTTTCAAATTTCTAAGTGGCACTGCAATTGTTACGGGCCAGCGTTATGCTTACCATCAGGCGAACGACCAGCTCGTCTCGTTATAAAATAGTATCTAACAAAGTTTAGTAATAAAACTATCACATGAAATAAAGTACTTAGTCTTCAATGTGTGCATTTTAAATGGATACCAATTATCAAGTCTTACCTTTGCCTCTCTCTAAGGCTCGAATCTTAAGACGTATGGGTCAGCATTGCTTATGCGTTTTGAACTCAATCAATGCCAAGCATGTCTTACCTGCGGACAACAAAATGAATTAGTTTATTTTTTATTTTTATGTTATTTGGTAACGAAACGAGCTGGTCATTTGCCTGATGGTAAGCATAACGCCGGCCCATAACAATTGCAGTGCCACCCAGAACTTTGCAACACAAAGGCCTGCGCGGCACTGCAATGCGCTCGTTACCCTGAGACATTAGGTATTAGGTCTCATAAGCCCAGTAATTTCACTGGAAACTTTGCTCATCAAACCGGAACACAGTAGTGCTTGCACACTACTGCTTGGCGGCTGACTTCACGAGCAAAGCGGTGGTAACAACCCAGACGGACACTCGCAGAAGAGTTAGTCCTCCCATTAACTAGATAAAAGAAAAGGTTCACAGTGTTAATTAGATTTGACATTACACACCTATACAATCCTACTAATATTACAAATGCGAAACTGTGTTTGTTGGTTTGTCCTCCTTTCACGCAGCAACGGAACGACGTGATTTTCGGCATAGATATAGTTTAGGGACCGGAGAGTAACATAGGATACTTTTTATCTTGTAAAATGCACGGTTCCTGTGGGATTGCGAGTGAAAACCGCGGGCAGAAACTAGTTCGTACTAAAATTAGCTAAGAAATATGTATATTTTTAAGTTTTTTTTTTTTTTTTATTATTATTAATAAGTCTACGTTTGGCCACCAGCTCGCCCGATGGTAAGCGAAGATGTGGCCGAAGATGGAGCACGTAGACTTAGAAGATACCTATTCACTCTAGCCTTGAAGACTCCCAAGTTGTATTTCAAAGGAAACAAGGAAGACGGCAAAGAATTCCACTCCTTGGCGGTGCGCACAATGAATGTTCTCGCACACACATGTTGCGCACAGTTCTCCTTCTCCTCGGTCAACATCATATACTACTTCGATAACCAAGCCTCCTGCCAAGCGATTATTGGCCTGGGTCGTAACGTGTCTTGCGCGTAATCGATTGTAAATAGTTTCATGTATAGACATAACTAGTTTCGAAACTAGTTATTCTTATTATTCGTCAAACTATTTTCATGTGTGAAATGTGAAATATTATTATGTTAAACCGATTCTGAATGTAACGTCTTTATATATCTATGTAGTGTCAGGTCCAGAAATGAGACAACTCGGTTTGAATAATCGACACGTGTATTACCGCTCGTAGTCCAATGAGGACTGCTGTCCTTCCCCGCGTCTTCCCCTTGCGTAGCGCTGTGGCGACTACGGCGTAGCACTGTCTTGCTGTTGTCATAGCGTAGCATCACACCATGTTCTACCTTTATTCTTACAGTAGGTATAGCTAAGCAAACCACGTAAAGATGACGAATAGTTCAAAGTTATCCGAGCGAAACATAACGCAATCTTCGGACGTTAATCAGTGTTTTGAAAAAGTTTCGTTTCGAAATTTACTATTTTTCTTACAAAATAAGTTATTCGCTATGTTTGAGCTCCAGTTATTAGTACAAATAGTACAAAATCACCGAGCATCGTACAATCTGATTATGTAAAGGGTTACATACAAACGTGGCAACACACACAGAGCTACAGCGCCCTCCTTTTGAGTCTTATAACCCGCTCGCGTTTTAAATTTTAATGAATATAGATATCTTTATTCGCTTTGAGCGAGCGAGCCGAGCGCTGGAGCTGATTAAGGTCCTATTTCCTTGTAGCAAACCTTAGACGCGTTTTTATGATGCAACCATGTTCATTAGTTCTTTATTGAGTAATGGAAATAAGGTAGAGTACTTAAAATACATTACACATGCCGATACAATGTCTCGGTGACCGAGCGTCACTCGGTGTTTTTAAAGAAACTGTTTTTGTGTATATATGCATTTTTATAGACACCCAAAATGAATTACCTATAGATGACCTAGCTGCGCTCTGTGCAAATACAAACAAACAAACGAGCGAACGAACGAACTTAAAAAGAAAAATATAATTTATTATCTAAACGTGTCATTAGATTCGTTATCGTTGGTGAAATAAGAATAATATTATTATTATTATGGTCGTGAAATAAGAATAATATTTTTCTTTCCTTTCAGTTTTTTATTTCACAGGCAGTGGCTTTCGCCAAATGATTACTCACATAGACCCTAACCCTATCTAGGTATTCCTTTGAGGAATGAGGATCATTGACAAGATCAAGACATGTAAACGACATTTGCACTTTTTTCATTAACAAATCAATTTAATATGCATGTTTGCGAACACGCACGAATGTTCGCAGGCTCGCACAGCGCAACCCACCCGTAATTGTGATTAAAACATTCGGAGCGCGCCATTAAATCTAATATGCAGCGGAATCATGCGCGATGTCTGTACGTAACCGGTGCATACAGGTTTTTGGCGAATTTTCAGTAATTACTGATGGCGGTAATCTTCGTTAACTGTAATTTTTATTCATTCATTTTATTTTGGACAGTAAAATATTACGTGACTTAGAAGTACGTGACTTTGGTTAGTGGGAGGACAAACTCTTCTGCGAGTGTCCGTCTCGGTTCGTAGCACCGCTTTGCTCGTGACTATTATTATTATTAGCTGTCTTAATAGTAACGTCGCGAGACGTCCAATCCGGCGTAGGAAGACAAACAGGCGCGACCATCGCAATCAATTAGCGGCTAATTGTCTAGTCCATTGCTAATCGCCGCCTATCACCGCGGCGCCGTCACAGCGCAACCGATCAGAAGTCTAACTGCGACGCCGTCTTAGGCAGGCCTCACACTTAAATCATGAATGTTGGTTAAGCATCAATCGCGGACCACGAGAAAACCATGGAAATACCACAATCCCCAATTGACGCATATTTATTTATTTATTTATTTATTTATTAAGACACAATTATAACATCATTACAGTAACAACCAATACAATGTTATAAGTAACTATACATAGGCGAACTAACTTATATTAACACAAAGTTAACAAACTTTACTTTAAATTTTCTAAGCATTTCTGTGCCATTTCCGTGAACTTCGGCTGGGTACAATGAAATATATCAATACTTATTGAAATTATATTAATTAGTTGTACAGCGCGTGACAAAGGGGAAAACTGTAGAAGGTTAGTCCTAGCTGTCGGTACCCTGAACATATCGTATCGTCTATTGTGGTTTGATGGAAATGTAGTCCGAGCACGGCACCCGCTTCTACCTATATATGCTTCCACGACCTCTATGCAAAAAAATTGTTTCACAACCACGGCGTGCTGAGTGCAGACGCCGCAGTAAATAAGCGGTGGTGCGCAAGTGATGTATGTAGTGTAAAGCAGAGAAGTCGTCGCTTTGAGCCCAGGCAGGCCTTCGAGACAGCACTATCTATTTCGTGATTTTTTGATGGTTTTGCATCCAGCCGCGCTTGAGCGTGTATTATCTCGTAATCCGCGCTTGATGCAAAAGCATGGTTACTTTGACAGCAAAACGCATACTAGCATAAGCGTCTACGGGCTGCATTACGCTCGTCAGATTATCAGGGAGAAAACTATTAAGATTTTTATAGAAAGAAGATCCTCTTTTCGACCAGGTTTTCCACCAATTTCTAAAAAAGAGAACGTCCATAAACGGGAGACTTTCTATGTATTGTACATGTAAATAGTTTCAAGTACTTGCGCCGTCCTTGCTAATTGAGGCGAATTGTAACAAGCAAACTAAACACCAACTTCTTACATATCCACTCTTTATGAGTTGACATTACGTATGTTGATTCCCTCGCTCGCTTTAGGCCCTTTAAAATTCTTACATCTTTAAACACGATACATATAATGACCAGTCAGTTTGTTAGTGGGAGGACTAACTCTTCTGCGAGTGTCCGTCTGGGTTACTACCACCGCTTTGCTCGTGAAGTCTGCCGCCAAGCAGTAGTGTGCAAGCATTACTGTGTTCCGGTGTGATGAGCAGTTTCCAGTGAAATTGCTGGGCTTATGAGACTTAATACCTAATGTCTCAGGAGCAACGAGCGCATTGCAGTGCCGCGCAGGCCTTTGTGTTACAAAGTTCTGGGTGGCACTGCAATTGTTATGGGCCGGCTGTATGCGTCTCGATACCAAATAAAAAAAAAGTCCAGGACGTAGCATAAAATACGTAGCACCATTTCCTACTGCGTCACGAGGCACTGTACCCTCCCCCACCCTGAAACCCGTCAAACAGGCATTAATTGATGTAAAATGCTTTCTAATTAAAATGGCTGTTTGACGCATGGCTAATATAGTGATGGGCTACTCGATTATAGTCATTATTATGAAAGGTGTGACGACTATATTTATCTACTTACTTCAGTCAAAGTGATGCAAATCTGCAGAGGCTTCTATGTTAAAGTTATGAAAAAAGTAAGTTTATGTTTTTATTTATAGTTATAGTTTTTATGGCTGCTATTCGGTTTTCTGTGTCTGAAAGATAACTTTAATGATGTTAAGTAACGATTGATGGGAACTGGTTGGTCCTTTGTTAACTTATTTTCAACTTGAGGACGCTAGCTAGTCAGGTATATTATAATAGTTATAATATAGGGGTCTTACTAAGTTTTGTCTTTGTTGTTCTTTGACAAATTTACACTGAATCGAAAGAGACGAAATATTGTGTAACTATTCAACCTTTATAAACTTTATATTTCCTAGATAGATAGATAACTATTGTACACCAACATAATACAAAAGTGAAAATAACGAAATAAGGTGTATATATAGCAAGTGCAATATCACGATCTCTCAAAGACAATCTTTGCTGGAGAGGAATAAATAAGAAACGATAAACGGCGGCGATGTCTTAATTCCTACCACTAAGCGAAGATTGCAATACGATCTTTTCTTTGATCCGTAGACATACAACCAGTATTACTTGTATTGTTGAACCATTGACTTACGGAAAGTCACATGACACGAGAGTCACCCACGCTTTAATTCAGTACAAATCTTATTATGGCTCGAAATACGTAGAGGCAGTTACGAGATTCTGTAGCACGTACTACGCAGCTACACGCGTAGCGAGACCTACGCATCTACGCCGAAAGTTTGACCAACATTACCTACATTACAAAAAAGCAACGAACCGACTTCAGTGACAAACTACTGAACCGATTTTTATGAAATTTCTATGAGACCAATCTGAAAGTATATACTTTCAAATAAAAAAAGAATTTTCCAAATCGGTTTATAAATGCCAGAGATCAGAGGTAACAAACATAAAATAAAAAAAAGTACCCACTGAATTGATAACCTTCTCCTTTTTTGGAAGTCGGTTACAAATATCAAAATTGCTAATTTGGATGTCTGCTTATTCCTCAATCATGCCGAAACAACTTGTCTTATTCGTAAGAAAATATCAAAAGTGAACTAGCTTTCCCTCTCTGCCTATCCTAATCATGTATCACCTAATCAATCGTTATGAAAAATCTACAGCTCCTAGCAAATTAACGCTAGAAACCACACCCGTACCCTATAAGGCTATTAATTCCCATTGATGACATTCATATTCACCGCCAGTATACAATTCAATTACAACTAATAACAGTAAAAGGCCCAAATTAAATCCCACAGGGATTGCCTAACGATCACTATCACTAATATTACGGTACAAATACGTAACGGCCGTATCTAAACGACATAAATGATAGGCTTAGGTCGGAATCGATTGTAGTTACGGTCGGGGACGAACCACACTATTAGTGGGCATCGCAGATCGGAGGTTATTTTCGATGGAACATTTTCGTTTCGTGATGCGAGAGAGGTCTCAACTCTCCACAGTGCGTATTATTTATGTTGTTTATAAGATAATTTTAAAAAACTAAATTAATACACCACCGTCGTGTACCCTTTCTTAATTCCTCTCCATCCAAAGGTTGTCTGGAAGAGATCGCTATTTAGCGATAAGGCCGCCCATTGTACTTAATATACCTTATTTAGTTATGTTCACTTTTGTATTACGTTGGTGTACAATAAAGAGTTATCTATCTATCTATCTATCTATCCAAAGACAAGGACTCATACAGAATAGATTGAGGGCTAACTTTTTGAAATAATTTAGCAGATAGCTCTTTAGCGATGAAGCAAAATATTGTGAAGAAACCCGCATGTACCAGAATAACAATATTCACGCTTATGGACCAAGATCACAGAATTTCCAAGGAAGATAGGGCTATACCTATCTTCCTTGGAAATTCTGAGATCTTTCATATAGATAATCCAAATCATCTATAGCCAAGATCTCGGAATTTCCAAGGAAGGTAGGTATAGCCCTATCTTCCTTGGAAATTCTGAGATCTTGGACAATAAGACGTGAGCCCAATGCGGCTTGGTGGATGTTACATGTCTGTGTAGTGTATTGTCAAAACCTAAAAGCAGTATGTTTGTGTGACGTATTGCGCCAACCCCGTGTAAAATGGGACAAGGGAAGGAGAAGGAGGAGGACATTTGTGCAATGTTAGTTGACAATAAAGAGTTAGCAGTGTACCCAGCATCCCAGCGAAATTGCCTTGTTGGATCATTTGGATTATCTATAGCTATTGGCTATAGATGATTTGGATTATCTTTATGAAATAGCTATAGATATTACAAATCATCCAACAAGCCAATATGTTATTTGGTAACGAGACGAGCTGGTCGTTTGCCTGATGGTAAGCATAACGCCGGCCCATAACAATTGTAGTGCCACTCAGAACTTTGAAACACAAAGGCCTGCGCGGCACTGCAGTGCGCTCGTTACCCTGAGACATTAGGTATTAAGTCTCATAAGCCCAGTAATTTCACTGGATACACTGCTCATCAAACCGGAACACAGTAATGCTTGCACACTACTGCTTGGCGGCAGACTTCACGAGCAAAGCGGTGGTAACAACCCAGACGGACACTCGCAGAAGAGTTAGTCCTCCCACTAACGAATATAGATAATCCAAAAGCAATATAGGCCACGTTAGCTTGTTGATATCCAAATGCTTTTGTAGCTAAAGGTTAGATGCAGTGTTTACGTAGTAGCATTAATCCTGTTGAAAAAATAAAGAATCAAGTAATATGTTCCACATGAAATATATTTTATAGTTTAACCGACACTAGCGGATGTTCACACAAATATATACATCACAAAAATTTAGCTTCCAACAGGATTCGAACCTGCGTCTTCTGGCTTGCCGGGCCAGACGCCTTAACCAACTAGGCTATGGGAGCAATCGATGTTGACTTCGAAATTCTTGATATGATCTATTTCTTTTCGGTTTACATGTTCCACATGGTCATGATGGCCGCGCCTCCAACGGTGGACAAATCGAATGCTGTAATCGAATGTGTCGCGCCCCGCCCGCTAATGGTATTAGCTTTATTAATCATTTGCCATTCGTTCCTCGTACGTTCGAAAGCGGTGCTCAAAGGTTGCTGTTACACAATATTGCTGTTTTACTATTAAACTTTTCGTGAGTATCACGCTTTATAAATAGTTAAATAACCGGCTATAACTCACGTTATTTGTCGATATTTTCGACCTAGGTTTCGACCGTGTCTGACGCTCTTCCTACCAATGACGCCTATACCTACCAATTTGGAACGGGCACGGTGGGTTTCTGGAAGGTTCGTTGACTTTGAGCACGGATTGGGTCTGTTGGTATCTTTGTCATTTATTATGTTCTGATAAAGACAGCATTAGTTTTAGTCTGTGATTCGGGTAGATGAATGTTGCAGAGGCCCGCTGTTAGAGTCATTTTAACTTTCATAAGTGCTCCTTTGGGGTCTATTTGAATAAAGACTTTTGAATTTGAACTTCCTCAGGGAGTGTACGCGGTGAGATGGTAGTTGTGATCTCGCCGCGTGCCCTCCCTGAGGAAGATCGTGCCCAGCTGATCACTCATTATTTATCACTTCTACGTAACAGGATTAATAATCCTACTAAATATGATCCAGTTTTTCGTCCCAGATGTAGACTACGAACTTCTTACGGTACAATAATTACTTGCGAGCTGGTCGTCGCCGGCACTGGCTGTTCTCAAGTTCGGCGCGGCGAACCCACCACGCTAACAACGCGCCTACAGTGCGTGCTCTGTCGCTTTTGAACGCGTTTACGCACGAATGCCAGTTAGTCGACATTTTTCATAGCCATTTTAGCATAGTTGTTATTGAATTAAATGTTTACTTAAGTTATAATTTAAGATAGATAAGCGTTTTGGAGTATGCTGTAAGCTATCTATTGTCTGGATATAATAAATAATAAATCGTCGGGCTTGTCACTAACCAACGATCTTTTCCAGACAACCGTAGACTGAAGAGACTGGACCTTTAATGATGGTAGTGTGCGTTATTACAATCAATTTTTTTTACGCTTTTGCAGTAAAACACATGTAGTGTTTGTTGTAGTGCATTTTAGTCGCCTGTTTAGCTAGACAGCGTCTAAAGATAAACGTCAAAAATTATTAGAAATTTCACAACAGAATTGTGTTAGACAATGGTTAGACACTACTTAAATCAGGATTTGTGGTTGCTCATATTTAATCGCGCGACTAAGACATGTTTAGGCGTTAAACAGTGATTAACACAGGCTTAACGTGTGTTTAATTTTTTTGTGGTCAGACCTCATATGAATTCTGTAAGTATTAGTTACAATGCATTATTTGTATATAATCATAATTATTATAATGGTTCGTTTGAGGTTTTCGTAATAAAAGTTTGAGAGCTACAGCCGCCTGTCGTGTATTGTCACCTCGTAGCAGGCGGCGGGTAAAGATATTTGATTAGCGACCGCCGGCCACTAGGGGGCGTCCGCGATACCACACAAATGTGTCGTGACCAGTGGAATCTATCGTACGAAATTATATCGATAGTAGCACAAACGCTGTAGGTACAGATAATGAAAGGTGCCTTAAAGTTTGTTTTCTCACCATTATCTTCACTGGGCCTTGCATTCTGTGTTCTATAAGAAAGCGGTAAGGTCAATAGAGGTCACTTAAGATATTCATTAAATATCATCCGCTTTTTGAATAAAAATATAAATAAGCCGTATTGAATAAGGTTGAAAAAGGCGATGGATTTGCTTTTAGTTGAAAGTTACTTCGTAGTTTAAGAAAAAGCGACACCATAAAGTTTAAATATTTTTACATAAATCTTTAGATACATTTTATTTATTTATCCACCATCTAATTTTAACTACAGGATTTTACAATGAACTAACTTGACTAATTGCAAGGTTTTAGGTCAAACAATTACGACATTATTTGCTGAAGATGAACTGCGAAATTAACAACAAGAAAGGCAATTTTTCTTTTATCTCAAACATTGTAAGGGATATATACCGTGATTATTATTGAGCGATGAACACTAGGGTGGAGTGAAAAAAAAAATCGGTTGTGAGTAATCTAATAGTGAAAAATTGGTGCCTTTTAGACTCAAATTAATTCATGCAAAATGTTATTTGATTTGATTTACAGTAACAGCCTCCGCAACGCCCTTGAATTTGTGAAAAAAGTTGGTTTTTTACTCCAATTTGACGAAATGTAAATTTATGAAATTTTAATAAACAGACCTATTTTATTCCAGAAATTATTAGAACTACAGTTTATTTTCAATACAACGCAATACGAATGCTCGATTCTAATGTTTATAATTCAAAATAAGGGGAATGAGGGAGCGCGGGAGGGGATAGTTTGAACACGCGTCGCGTCGTCACTCGTCAGTGCGCTATTGTTTTTCGCTCGTGTTAGACTTGTGCTAAATAACCTAAAAAAACATGCAGAGAACGCGAAGGGCGTTTAAATGTCCTCTTTTTGGTGATATTTGTGAGATAAAAGAAAACGTTCTACCTACTTACGAAGATGTAATGAAATACTATGAATGGACGAGACATCAACTAAAGTTGCAATTGGGGACTGCAAAAGAGCCCACATTTTCAGAAATATCAGATATAGTGACATCCAGAATTGAAAATATATGGCAAACTGCATCCATTCCGATAGTAACACGAACAAGGGTCCTACAGATGTTAAAAGCATACCATTTAAAATGCAAGAACCTACTCAAGTCTGTCAAGAGGCTCTCCCCGGAAAAGTTAGAAAGTTTTCAACAAAGCTGTAAGATACTTTTTGATATTGCAGCCTGCAAGTGTAAAGATTTCGCCCAATGTATCTGTCCCAAGGATAAAAAGATTCCTAAACAAGAACAGACTTTTTTAATTGATCAAAGAATGTCTCGAAGTATGGTAATAGGCGGAATCGACATAACTGTTACGAAAAAGATACAAAAGGCCCTAAAGAGGAAACAGGAACGAGAAAAGCAGCCAACTACAGCCTTAAATACTTCGTCACCTGTTAGAGAAGTAAGTACCTCTCCGGCATCGTTAGCGTCTGAAAGACGTAGTAGTTCAGATAATTCCACTGGCACCATAAACAAAAGCGTTCCGAAGAAAAAAAGAAAAAACTCATGCATCGATTATCCAACGTTATCAAAGACCTGCGACAGGTACGGAGTATCAGATAGAGCAGCAGCAGCGATTGCGTCGTCTGTTTTGTTCGATATTAAGTCTGATATCGAGGTCCTAGACAGACATAAAGTACGAAGAGAGAGAACTAAAACTAGACAAAAGTTAATAAAGGAGGTTGCAGTCCCAGAACTATCTGCTTTATATTTTGATGGGAGAAAAGACAAAACGTTGAAGATTATAAAAAAAGGTGGTAAATACTATAGAACTATGACAGTTGAGGAGCACATCTCACTAGTTCAAGAGCCAGGATCTATTTACATAGGGTACGTAGTACCTAACGTTGGTTCAGCGAAAGGAATAGAAACTGCGATGACAGGGTTTCTATCACATTGTAACGATGTCATCCTTCTTCGTCATTATTTCACCTCTTTTCTCATTCACACTGTCCATTCACAAATCTAAATTCAAATTTTAAAACGTCTGACTTTTCTTTCGGCTCCCGTACATCCATCAGTCCTCTCTTGATCCTCTCATTGCGACATTCTGACTCAGACCTTACAAGAAATAGAGCTAGTTACCTTTTAACAATAGAAAATAGTATATTATAAATTTTTACATAGCTTAAATGTTTGGAGAAGAAGTGCTTTTATAAAACGTAATATTGTGAAGACCTACAAAGAAATTTTAAATTGTTTTGTGTAACGACAAGGAAACCGTACGAGATTATATTTTATTCATCAACTACTACTGTGTTTTTCATCAAGTACCATACATCGTGTCACCGCAGCCGCTATCCACCATACCTACCGCTGATGCTGCCGGGATAGCGCGGCAGCGGTACAACATGAAGGAATTCCGCAACATCGACTTCTAGCAATAGGTTGTGATGGTACCAATGTGAATACTGGCAAGTATGGGGGTGTTATAAGATTGCTTGAAAAAAGGCTACAAAAACCACTCCAGTGGATAATTTGTTTACTTCACATGAATGAACTGCCTTTGAGGCACTTGTTTCTTCATCTTGACGGGGGTACTTCAGGGCCTAAGTCTTACACTGGCATATTGGGGAAAGCACTAGAGACTTGTGAACAATTGCCTGTTAAAAAATTTCAGTCCATTGATGGAGAATTTCTTGGAGAAATGGCTCAAGATTTGAGTACAGATCAACAGTACTTGCACAAGATTGTCTCAGCGGTACTTTCTGGTGATTTCCCAGAAGATCTTGCAAACAAATCCCCAGGCAAAATGTCACATGCCCGTTGGATCACACGTGCCAACCGAATACTACGTTTGTATGTAGCAACAGAGTCACCATCACAGAACTTGACAACTTTGGCTACGTTTGTTGTAAAAGTTTACGCACCATCTTGGTTTAAAATTAAAAATAAACCATCATGCAAAGATGGCACGCGACATCTTTTTAACATTATTAAGGCTTCTAGGTACCTGCCAGAAGATTTAAAAAATGTTATCGATCCTGTGATTCAACGCAATAGCTATTTTGCACATCCCGAGAGCATTATCCTTGCAATGCTAACTGATGATAGGAAGCACATTCGAGAACTGGCAGCCCGACGCATATTAAAGGCACGCAGAATGCCTAAATCTTCAACACCTAGAATGTTTGAAGTGCCGTCTATTAATTTCAATGCTTCAACATATATAGATTTAATAAATTGGCAAGAAAAAATCACTGAATCACCGATTACGAAAAACTTGTCTGACCAAGAAATACTGTCCATCGTTGAATCAGGCGGTGAGGGTGAAGTGTTGTTTTTAAGGCTACCATGCCATACTCAAGCAGTTGAACGGGCTGTAAAAGTGACGACGGAAGCTGCCACTTCACTGTGCACAAAAAAGGCACGATTAGGTGCAATAAAAGCCAAATTGGATTCACGGAAGGTTATGCCTAAATTTGAGACGAAAAGAGAATTTCGAGCAAATTAATTGTTTTTTTTTATAATAATTTTATAACAAAATTGTATTATTTTAGATTAAAGATAGTTCATAAATATTCGAATTATGTATTGTGTATCATTTATTACCCATTTACCATTAAATTAAGCTTAATGTTTATGGCCAGAACTGTACGAGACTTTTTCAATTATATCTAAATTTTTGAGATCAATGCGGAGGCAGAAGATATTCATCAAATTAATTGAAACATTATATTTATTTTAACTTCAATATAAGGCACCGATCCCCCCCTATTACAACTAAAAATATAAACAATTTTTTTTTTCATACATCCGTGCTCCACCCTAATGAACACCCGATATATCGACGCTGTTGCAAGCATCATGTTCACGGGAATATTCGAAACAATTTTTCTTCAAATTGAAGTGTCTGTTTGTAATATCAAAATAACAGCTTTTTACTAAATGCATATGAAAGTATATATATACGGTACATATAACAGAACAACCATTTTTTAAATTGTTGTCTGTCTGTCTGTCTGTTTGTTCCGGGTAATCTCCGAAACGGCTGGGCCGATTTTGACAGGACTTTCACTGGCAGATAGCTGATGTTACAAGGAGTAACTTAGGCTACTTTTATTTAAAAAAAAGAATTAGGATTCCGCGGAAAAAAAAAAACCATGAAAACCAATTTCTCCGCGCGAGTGAAAACGTATCTCCCGCGGGCAGCAGGTAGTTTAAAAATAAACCAATTATCTCGCACAATTCCAGTAAATAGCTTGATTCCACGATACTGGTATCGTCTCATATTTCCACCTATTCACCATTATCCGTGCTTCCCTTGCTCTGGCACCGTTCCCAATGTAATGGGATTAAATCATGCGACATTAGCACCGTCGCCCGACCGGCCGTCGTCGTAAATAATATTCCTTTTATTAAACTCGAGATAAATGATTATAGACTCCGCTGTCCCCTTGTTTGTTACGTGTAATGCGGTAGCTGGATGAGTTTTCTGGAGTAATTATAGTAGAATCGCATTAGACATCTTTTTCCTTGTTGTTGATTATGTCGATGATCTTGAAACGCGTCCGGAATTGGGATGTTGACTGATTTTGGGAAAGTGTTTAAAACGATGCGTATGGGCCGGGCCTAATATAACCCAAAATATAAAAAAAAAATACTTTTTAAAACAACTAATATTTTAATTATCATTTATTTTAAATGCCGTTTTAAATTTCGCTCCAAAACGCCAATACTGGTCACGTGGTCGATGTGACATCACTATTCCTGGCACAGATAACTATATTCACACTCATTCCGATTGAGAAAGTGACGTCACGCGCGTTTTATGTCACGTGACTTCGGAGTGATGTGATTACATTTTGATTATTGAATTAAAATTAAATTCCTTAAAAATAAACAAAAATATTGTGTTCTATAGGATTTCTGTCACAAAAACTACCGTTTCGCGGCAAAATTATATTTTTATTTGAATACAGTCAACATCCCAATTATGATCTAGTTAAAATCTTATCATGCTCCTTCTACCAATACACGTGATTGGTATTTTGGTAATGAAGTTTAGTCTAATAATTTTAAACTAGCAATTGTTGGTATTTAATACTAGCTGCTGCCCGCGGTTTCGCCCGCGGGGAGATATTGGATTTCATGGTTTTTATTTTTTTGTGCGGAACCCTAATTCTTTTTCTAAAATAAAAGTAACCTAAGTTACTCCTTGTAACATTAGCTATCTGTCAGTGAAATTCGTCAAAATCGGCCCAGCCGTTTCGGAGATTACCCGGAACAAACAGACAGACAGACAACAAACATTTTAAAAATGGTTGTTTTTTTAGGTACCGTATATACTTTTGCATTTGGTAAAAAACTGTTAAGTACTTATTTTGATATTACAAACAGACATTTCTGCAGCGCGTAATTTAATGATTAACCTTTTTCATTAGCGCAGAGCACAGCTACGTGGGAATAAAACTAACCAGTAGCTAAGTTCGCTTGTAACATTTTTAAGACGTCGTGTTTATATATAAAAAACTTTTAAAAGTTGGTAACATTAACATGGCAGAATACTTTTCAAACATTTTTAAATCACGTTTTTTTATCCAAATGCCAACAATCAACATGTATAGAAATACTATTTTATCACATTTAAAAGCACATCACATCAGCAGCCGGTTACTTAATTTGAAGTTAGTTTACAAATCATAGGTACGTCTGTCACGGACTAACTAGTTATTGCTACTTATTGATCCAAAATTGACAAAATTATGTTACGTTCTTTTTCCACACAAAGAAGACTTTTCACTACAGTATGTTATAGCATATGCTGGAATCATCGAGATACTAACCTATAGAGGTGCAGTGACGTTTGGTTTACACGAAATAAATTCCACCATTTTTGCCTACACATAATGCGCTCTGATTGGCTAAGCCACCGCCTCGCGCCGATTCTCCGTGCGCTAATACGCTGAGCGCTGATATTAGATTTTTTATGTTATTTGGTAACGATATGAGCTGGTCGTTTGCCTGATGGTAAGCATAACGCAGGCTCATAACAATTGCAGTGCCACCCAGAACCTTGAAACACAAAGTCCTGCGCGGCGCTGCAGTTAGGTATTAAGTCTCATAAGCCCAGTAATTACACTGGATACTCTGCTCATCAAACCGGAACACAGTAATGCTTGCACACTACTGCTTGGCGGCTGACTTCACTCCCAAAGCGGTGGTAACAACCCAGACGGACACTCGCAGAAGAGTTAGTCCTCCCACTAACAAGCAAAATATATTAGAATACTGTACCTAAAAACATACGGTAACCAGACGGTAAGACGGCATGTATGTGTGCGGGTGTGGTCCTTTAGTTTCAGATACATCGTTAATCATCGCCTAGTCCCCCGAACGTTCCCGATACTAAGTCTTTGTTATTAATTTGCTAACATGTCGCCAAATTGTACGGACATTTCATGAAATATTTCGAATATCCGTAACTGAATGGCGACACGTGAGTAAGAAAGAGAAGCTATAACTGGACGTGGGATGGAAGCATTTGTCTTTGAAGTGACGATAACTTATTGAGGTCGCTCACCTATCTGTTATTCCAGAATTCGTATCATAGCTTTTTTTTAAATCTTTATTTGATGACCAGACGAGCTGGTCGTTTGCCTGATGGTAAGCATAACGCCGGCCCATAACAATTGCAGTGCCACCCAGAACTTTGAAACACAAAGGCCTGCACGGCACTGCAGTGCGCTCGTTACCCTGAGACATTAGATATTAAGTCTCATAAGCCCAGTAATTTCACTGGATACTCTGCTCATCAAACCGGAACACAGTAATGCTTGCACACTACTGCTTGGCGGCAGACTTCACTCACAAAGCGGTGGTAACAACCCAGACGGACACTCGCAGAAGAGTTAGTCCTCCCACTAACAAAATTGTGTAAAAGCTAATTAATAAAGATCTTGGTTTTCTTGAATATTCTGGAAATAGATTTATACTCACGCATTCTCTCTAATGCGATTGCGCGTAAAGCATGTAATATGCACATGTCAAATAGCATATCAAATCGCGACATGGTCAAACATAGGGATCACAAAAGGCGAAGGTCCGAAACCGAAGGCATGCATCATTAATGGAACATACGTCCAGCATCTATTGTTGCACTATTTAACAACTACCCCGCCTGGGATCCTGAATTAAACCTCGTACGATTCTATGGAAAATACCGGCCAACTCTTTGGCGGTGTGGTGTGCTAAGCACAAATAAAACTATTGTGCTCTACTACGAATATTAATTAATGTGAATTTTATATTAATCTCGGCGGAGCTTTCTCCCGAGTTTCGCAGACTTTTGTTTGGAGTGCGCCTTCCACGTGTGATTGAATGAGACGGGAAAGGTACGTGTATGTACATAGTGCTTTATAAACAGCGGTCAGTTTGTGAATAATTTTCGTTGATAACTGAATAGAAATTAACTTTAAAGTCTGCGGAATAGTGATTGCTTTTGTGATAAGGCCATGTTTCGGCAGTAAAAATGATAGGTCTTAGTTTGTGGCAGACAGTGCTGAACATACGAGTTACTCCTAATTCTCTTCACATAATAATAATAAATCTATGTACGTTATCATTTGCGTTAGATGTTCCAATAACCCCTAGCAGAACCACTTAAACTTCCGCTGGACAATACGAAACGAAAACACAATTGTATCTCGAGACATTTTTTTTTTTTTTTTTTTTTTTTAATCTACTTTTATTTAGGGGCTTTTCCCACATTGGTATGCCAGCCCCATCATACCCTAAACTTAAATACTAACCTTAATTTAGTCTCGAGACATACAACCGGCAAAACCGCCATTATATCAGTAGATTAAAGGCCACTTTACTCAATATTCCGTGAAATATTGCCTCATAAATAGCGGGCAGCTGCGAAGACGTGATCAAGTCCGGGGCCGCAACGTGTAATCCCTTTAAAAATTGCCAAACAGAAAACAAACCGACAATGGCGGGCGGTTATACATCAAGTGGCTTAAAAAGGAGGGTAGGAAAAAAGGAATTCGTCCGAAAGTCGTAAACGGGTAGATGACGTCCGAAGACGGATTCCGGCCGGTCTCTGGCGACAGATACGAATGGAATCGGCCGGCGGTAATAGAGACGGGCGCGGTCCGGCTAAATGACCGGCATCCGGCTGTAGGACGCGAGCGAATCCACCGTAATAAAGCAGGATTGATGAAAAAGCGCTAAGCCGCGCCGATATAGTACTGTGACGAGAGGCATGAACGACAAGCGTTTCTACAAACGTCCACCTACCTTATCGTATCAAGTTGAAGTAGCTATGGACAGACTAATTAGCTCATAGCGCCTACAACTTAATAGAAGAGATGGGTCAAGAATGACCACTGATGATTTTCTAGAAAGAGTAGCGTAGGAAGAGCTTCTATGAAGATCTAGTGGGTGCCATTGTAGATGAACGTCCTCAGGCTTCTGACAACGATGATGATAATTCAGAAACACAAAGCCAGCCTCGAAGTATCTTCAATATTGAATGAAGCTACTCTAGTCTATGACTAGCTCCACCTACAGGTATGTTCCAGCAACATAAGAGCCAATAACTTGTAAGCAGAGTTTCTAAATCATCATTGAACATCAGGCATCATAGTGATCAAGCGTTTGATTAAGTAATCAATCTAAAATTAACCTTAAAGTATTTACATTACGCACTAATTTCATACGACCTACCGCATGTTCTTTCCCTTGCACCAGCCCCGAAGGAGTCTTCCGCGGCTTTAATACAAAGCTATTGCTATTACTGAGATCGCGACGGCCCGGCCATCGAACACCGCGGGATTTCCCGCAGCTCACTTTACCGGGATTTCGGATATGACGTAAAGCACTCACTTACCGTCCCCGGGATTCACTCTGACCGACTTTTTCTCCTATTTATTAGCCCAAGATATATATTAGAGGATGAAAAAGCCGGGATTACTCGTATTCCCGGAATGCAATATGGACGGGGATAAGACGGGGATCTTATTGGACGCTGTTAATTTTGTTAAGGTTATTGATGAATATTGTTATTAAAGTGTGGAGACTGGAGGTTTTGTCCGGGGAGCTGTGAAGGCTTTATTAAACTACGTTGCAGTTAATGAAAGACACCGCTGAAGACTTTAAGCCGGTCTAAGGCTGGGTGAGGAGGAATTCGTATACAGTCTTCGTGTAAGTCATCATGTTGTTATTTCGATTTCACTAATAGTCTTTATTTTGTTTGATTGTAAGAGATCGTAGTAATTATTCCAAGGCACAGGTCATAAAAAAAATTGATAATTAAAAATCCACACAACGCTAACTCACTCGATATCTACGACAATATAAACTGAACTATTTCAGTTCGTTTCCGACACGAGTCTTTTTCGATTCATTAAAGTCGATGATCAATCCTTTCATGATATTTCATCACATTTTATTACATTACAAAAAAAAAACAATAGAAAATTTAGGCTGCATCGCATTCATCTTATTTGCTGTCGAAAATACGAGACCGGAACCAAACTATAAATGGTCTTTTAGACCAGATTCAAAATGGCTTAAAGCCAAAAAATACTTCAGTATTGACTGAAAACACCAAGTTAGATAGGTACCTAATTCATTTTATTCATAGAGAATTTTCTTGTGTTCGCCTGGCTAAACCACTGTTAAGATTTAAAAATGTTACCAAGCATAGTGAGTTGCGGCGGTCGCTCTCGAGATCCAGTTCCCGTTCTATTCCACCACCTTCGACCAAATCGCCACTTAAAATGAAGTGGCATACGGCAACATATCATAACAAAAAAATAGAATTGCTTTAAAAAAACGGGAATTTGCTAACGGACCCTCTGAAAGTATATCCTTTCAAATAAAGAATTTTTGAAATCGGTTTAGAAATGACAGAGTTCTGAGGAAACAACTATAACCGACTAGCTTCTGCCCGCGGTTTTCACCCGCGTTCCCACAGGAACCGTGCATTTTTCCGGGAAAAAAGTAGCCTATGTTACTCTCCGGTCCATAAACTATATCTACGCCAAAAATCACGTTGATCCGTTGCTCCGTTGATGCGTGAAAGAAGGACAAACCAACAAACACACTTTCGCATTTATAATATTAGTAAGACTGGTAGGATAGTAGGATTTGAAAACCTCCTCCTTCCTAAAGTCTGTTAAAAACGTCTCAACAATGAGGGCCTGATAACCAAATTAATACTCTGAAAGAGTTTAAAGGTTTTCATAAAAGGGTATATATTAACAGGCTCAACAGGTTTCGAGCTTAGTACGTTACACAGTCCGCATTCAGAGACCAACATAATGAGAGGAGAACAAACACGTCGCCCGTATAATTTATTAAACATCACAAAAAGCGGAATAACCGCAATATTTACAGTTGACCCTAAATTACTGTTTCTTAACCTTTGTCGAGGCAACGGTGCCTAAGGGGACACCTGCGAACAGTACGGTAACTATAGGGGTCACGGGAACATATATTAATAACGCGTTAATTTATCAACAAGCACTGTTTATCCAGAGATTAGCAGAGAATAGTTTTAGTTGTACAACAAAGGGCCGAAAGGGTTCAAAGCGAAATTTCTTGTCGACATATTTACCTAAGGTGGTAGGTGATAGTAATTTTACGCGCGAGAGGTCCGAGTGTTGGGGCAAACAATGCTCGGCACATGCCTAAAATTTCCCCACAAGAGATTACATTATAACTGTTTGTGAATATCAAAATCCGAATTTCGTTTGATGCCGCTTGATTGTTGATGAAAACTAGCGTGGTGTATACAATCAGACGAGTGAGTGTAAATATTCCTTTGTTAGTTTAATTATGACGTGAGACGAGGTGTGTGGGCGGCCGGTTGAAAGTTTTAGAAACGTTGGCCTGCAGATTAAATCTACGATTGTTAAATAAATAATTTAAGAATTTTCTAAAATTCACTACTTATCTAACGTTATTGCTCGTACATTATCTATACAACTAAATAAAATTGAAGTGTCTGTTTGTTATATCAAAATAACAGCTTTTTACTAAATGCATATGAAAGTATATACGGTAAATATAACAAAAAAACCATTTTTAAAAATTTTGTCTGGCTGTCTGTCTGTTTGTTCCGGATAATCTCCGAAACGGATGGGCCGATTTTGACGGGACTTTCACTGGCAGATAGCTGATGTTACAAGGAGTAACTTAGGCTACTTTTATTTTAGAAAAAGAATTAGGGTTCCGCGCAAAAAAATAAAAACCATGAAATCCAACATATCTGCGCGGGTGAAACCGCGGGCAGCAGCTAGTCGTTATATAAGATCAGGAAAGGTAAATCTATGGTTTTAAAATAATTTTCTCCCAACTTTAGGCTTAGCTACCACCCTAAAGTAGAAAATCCAACGTGATGCATCTATTTGAGTACTTGACTATTTAAACATTGGTTGAACGAGAATAAAAACATTTCAGTTAATTTGAACAACAACCCCGCGATATTTTTTCAAAATCTACGACGACACCACTCCACGTTGGCAGTCTCTTCATTATAGAATATTCGAGAATTTATTTACGAAGTGCCCTAGTTAGTGTTCGCTTCAAGTCTGCGAAAAAAGTGGGCGATAACAAAAAAGCTATCGCAACGGCCGTCCCGGGACAAAGACCCGGTTCACTAAAATAATTAAAAACCTCCCGATTTTATCCTCCTGCCACCCACGGTCCATTCTAGTGCTTTTTGTTATAGAGAAGAAAAAAAAACGCTTTTACTAAGAACTCGTAATTGATGAGAATCGCTTGTAAATAGGCAAAGGTATGGTTTGGGAAAATGTCACGATGCCGATGCAATTATATAGCATAGTGGTAGGACGTTTTATTTCTTGCTTGGCTGGCTATCATCCACGAGTTGAAAACCTTTTGCCTAACACTTATTGGTGTTCCGGAAGCTGGAGATTCTAATGGATGATGGAGATGGAGTTCCTAAGATCATCAGATCTCAAGGTAACTTGTTTCTATTCCATTTTATTTCGTAATTTTTTATGCCATCCCCGTTGTCACATGTAGAATACCGACTTTCAGCCAACCAACACTGCACCACGCATATACAACCACTCCATTCGGCGGTCGGAATAGGACTGACTCATTCGACTAGACTCGTTAAAGCGATCGAATCGACCACCGGACAAAGTCAATACATTACAGAGGGACTATAACTAACTCGAAACCCTTTAGGTTAGTCGTTTTACAGACTAACCTAAAGGGTTTCGAGTAAAAATTAAACCACAGCAAAGGGCCCTCAGCAGGAACCTCACCATCCACGCAAAAATTAAACTGCACAGTAACAGTTATTTTCCAAATCCTCGACTTCCGGTCGCGAATCCAGTAATACAGAAAGAATCAGATTTCCGAGTGGGAGCCCTTCAGTTCTGGAGAGCATGGATAATTATCCCTTAATGATTCGTTCGGCCGCGTGTTGCCATCGACGTCTCGGTATTAATATTACGTGCATTGTGAAGTTCATACGAAGGGACTTACGGATAAAAAACTTTTTAACAAAAAATTAAACTGGCGATTTTGCCAAGCTTTAACACAATTGGTTCACAGGTGAAAATGCAGTGTTTGAAAAATCTATCATACGCTTTTTTTCCCTTTGGAATGCTTTCTTTTTCAAATTTTAACGGGTCCCACTTCAAAGTATACCTACCCTATTCAACAATAAAAGAAACCTGAAAATCTAACTACTTTGTAATAAGTTATGCATGAGCATACATAAAATAGTAAAATAAATAATCTACATAAATAAAAATCAATTGCCATGATTTTTCTAAAAAATATTTTAAGTGAAGCTTTTTTTTTATGTTATTTGGTAACGAGACGAGCTGGTCGCTTGCCTGATGGTAAGCATAACGCCGGCCCATAACAATTGCAGTGCCACCTAGAACTTTGAAACACAAAGGCCTGCGCGGCACTGCCGTGCGCTCGTTATCCTGACACATTAGGTATTAAGTCTCATAAACCCAGTAAGTTCACTGGATACTCTGCTCATCAAACCGGAACACAGTAATTCTTGCACATTACTGCTTGGCGGCAAACTTCACGAGCAAAGTGGTGGTAACAACCCAGACGGACACTCGCAAAAGAGTTAGTCCTACCACTAACAAAAGTATGTAGCTATTTACCACTATTTAGCTGCAGTATAAGCCTTAAACACTGCTTAAAACATTAGCCATGCGTATATTGGTTAGTAAATTCGTTGCTGTCACACTGATGTGGCTTCTGACCGCTTCTGAAAGCGGGCACGGCACGCGGGGTAGAATTCTAACTCTTTCCTCGAAACTATTATTCGTCTATACTCTATATGATCTATATCACAGTCATTAAGTATGAAACTTATGTCCACAACGATATCTCCAGCATTCTCCAACAATCCCGTAGTCTGTACACAGGCCACGGAAGTGCGCTTTCGACTCGATTGTTTCATGAGATTTTAATAACAGCTGCAGCAAAGACCCGTCGGAAACCCATTGTTGACTTCAAGATGGTGGGCACTCGACGATACGCCGCCCCTAGGTGTGTTTCCGAATTTGCTTTCGAGATCCGATCGAATATTAAGGAGTTATGAGTAAAATTTGAATACAGGTACGTTTTTACCTAATTGGTTAAGGCATCTGGTCTAGATGACCAGAACACGCAAGTTCGAATCCTGTTGGCAGCGTAATTTTTGAGATGTACAATATTTATTAACGTGAAATCTCGCTAGTGCGGATAAACACTTTAAAATACATTTAATAAAGTAAGAATAAATTAGTAGAAGTTACTTAGGCCTGCTATTTCATCATTAGCTGATATTCCAGACTCATTGAGAAATTGTTTTGTCTCAATAAGGGACATTTTTTTATGTTATTTGGTAACGAGACGAGCTGGTCGTTTGCCTGATGGTAAGCATAACGCCGGCCCATAACAATTGCAGTGCCACCCAGAACTTTGAAACACAAAGGCCTGCGCGGCACTGCAGTGCGCTCGCTACCCTGAGACATTAGGTATTAAGTCTCATAAGCCCAGTAATTTCACTGGATACTCTACTCATCACTACGATATATTACGATAAATTAACTAAGCATGCTCATCGAGTCTTTAACCATCAAATTCCCCTGAAACCAATGTTAGCCATAACTTTCCAACTATCATAACATTAAGGGACACCTCTAACCCCCGAACTATTCAGACTCTTTGTTCCCACTCCTTTAGTGGCGATAAATAAGGGAATTACCTGTTCAAGGGTCGACATGAACCATCTTCGGAGACAATACGCAAATTTGGGAGGCCATTAAATACATATAAAGTGGAGGAATCGGCTCCTGTTTATTAGGACGGATTGAAAGGGCAGTGTCTTTTAGTGCGGCCATAAATTAACGTTCATGGGATGGTTGATAGTGAGTTATAGGAAGGCTAAGAGGTTCTTTGTAGACATGGAATAGAGCTGAACCTTGTTTGTTAATGACGTAAATGGAAAGCTGTTTTCGAATTAATCCTATTGATAATTGGGTAGTTGCATGAAATACAAAATACATAATTTCAGTTGTTATACAGTTTTCAGATCACATTAACACAATAAAAATGAAATTCACAAAAAACATATAATTTCCACAAAGATACTGCATCTAAAAGTTTCCCGAATTCAATGATTTTTTATATCGTCCAATAGTAATTAAAATGATACCATCAAATTCTTGACATTTCAATGAATAAAAAAATGTATGACAACTATGTACATAAACGCAGTTTTTCACGGCCAAATCAACAAAATGCATTTTTTAGTAGGTATATCTTTACGGCCCGCGTTGAACAAGTGACGTCAGATGTTCTGTCCAATTTGTATGGGGCGTTTTAACGCTCAGTAGATACGCCCGACTTTGACTCTCATTTTTAACATTCCTAGTGTTCGATTCTAAATTTTGTCAATATAGACATTTCATTGTCATGAGAAAACGAATTGAGTGACATGGGAAGTGGGAGCTAAGGCAAACGAGGAGCGATAGCGCAGCGCCGGTCCTTCATAAGGTAAAGTATAAAACCCTTAATGAGCAAAAACATAGCGTAATAAATAAGCTCAGAATCACTATATCCACGAGATACCATTCTATTCCCGTAAATAAAGCACCCATTTCGGAAATGCAAAACTACGAAAATAAAGCATTTTAAACAAGGTCAGGTCGTCTTCAATCCGCGACGTCTCCCCCCACTACAGCGGGGGCAATTATCCACATCTCGGACACAACAGCGCAGACGTTCTCGACTCACAATGGCTTCCACTCGAGGTCCCGCGCTGTAACGAATCCACTACTGCCTACCTACTATCAACCGGTCCCTTTCGCGAAACTGGAGCGGAATTGTTTGCGAGACACTCCTACACTACCAGTTAATGATGTATGGGAGGGGGTTCATTACCACGCTCGCGTTTTTGTCTCGCAAGCCTTCTGTACGTGTGATCATTTATTGCTGTGCGCTAGTTATAATGACGGCTGGCTGCGACTCAAGAACAGCTCTGTGAATATGGCTCAAAGGTTTAATTGGTGTGGATTGTAGGGATAATTTTAATGTTTTGAAGAAGCTGTTTTTATAACGCGGAACAGTCGACATTATTGGTGCTTGAATATCAAAATGGCAAATCTGTATCTAAAGCGTTTCTAGAGAAAATACTTCTCCCAATACGTTGAGAGCTTACTTATGAAAAACTGATATTGTTCTGCATAATTGCTTGAACTTGATTAAACATCTAGTTACCTTATAAAGAACAACTAGCTTCTGCCCGCAGTTTTCATCCGCGTTCCCACAGGAGCTGTGCATTTTTCCGGGATAACAAGTATCCCATGTTATTCTCCGGTCCATAAACTATATTTATTCCAAAAATCACGTCGATCCGTTGCTCCGTTACTGCGTGAAAGAAGGACAAACCAACAAACACACTTTCGCGTTTATAATATTAGTATGGATTTATAAGTGTGCAGACAGGACAGAAGTGTTCAGTCCGTTTTTGGATGTTACCGGAGCAGCATGCCCTGCATTACAGTGATTTTAGTTAGGTGTCAGGGTCTACATAAGTGATCACTGAGTCTTATTTATAGTCTGGTTTATACATATTAAGACTTCGCATTAACTGAAAACTACCATCCTGAGACTGATGTGAAGCACAACAACAATGACCAAGTTCCAAAGTTACCAATCCAAAAATGCTGTAAGTTTCCGAAAACTCCCCAAGTTGTTACAAGTAGATCACGGACCTCTCAGGGCCCCATCAACAATGTACAAAGGTGACAACCTCCCGAAGTATTTATTGGCTGTATCCCGCACAATCCATCACAGGTCAATTGTTCGCCTGCTCAGCCCCAGTAAGGGTCCCTTGTACCACAGCGCAGAATAATAAAACAGTACGGAAAGTACAGCACAATAAATACCATCTATAACATTTCTTTGAATGTCCGAAGTCAACAACGAAACAACGTCTTTTACTTTCACTGAGTGAAACACCAATCAAAGGTTTTAGCTCTTTCAAGTTTTACTCGAAACTAGTATTATACCAGTTTTGTTCAGATCTCTGAAGACGAAAAGGGAGACTGTAGGGTGGAGCCACCTTCGATTATGAGTGGACTGTATTTTGTAGATTGTAGGGGTGCAGGGCAAGGACGCAGTCCACAGAAAACAGCCTTTTCACAATTTTCTTTATATTTTAAGTATTTATAACTTTTACATCGTAGCACAGACACACGGATCCAAAAAGGAAGAGAAAAAGACATTGACAGCTGGAGGTGTCAAATGTAAAAATATTTTACCAATGCCAACAGGACACATCAACATAATATATAATTTTTTGATATATGATATCTAGATCCGACTCAATAATTTATTTTCCATGATTATGGTATGTTAAACCAGACAGTTCCATGAGACGTGAACTTGACAAAATTTGTGTGTATGTGTGAGTGACTCGAATTCTACCGTTACCATAAAAACACATTCTGTTTCCGCTGTGGCTTGTACCGTGATCATTATTTAAAATATAGATGAGAGTGTTTTCTTTTCGATAATCGTGGAGCGATTGAGGGCGGAACACAATGGCGGGCCTCTTTTGATAGCGTCGCCTGTAGCGTAGTCGGGGTCCAGAGGACGGGGGCTATTTGTATTAGTAAATTGAAGGTACACTGTCCACCGTATTCAGAACCTTATTGGGTACCGTCCGCTTTATTTGGGTACTGTGTGTGACGTGAAAGAGTTTTGCGAAGTAATAAAAGGGGAAATTAAGCGACATTTTTTGTATTGAACGATGAATGGGGCAGTTATAGTTAGAGGTATTGTTTAATCTTGAAGTACCCATAATAATTATATGATGTAAAGATTCCAACGACACATCCGAATCTGTTCAGGCATTTAAAGTTGGTGGTGGAATAAAGGAGCTCAAATACATCCACGTACCCTGAAACAAAATCACTTCGTTTTGGGCAATCGTGTCAACAGAAAACAAACTCAAACGAACGCACAATCCATCAGAAAATTTGAAAATACATCCCAAAGTGGTGCAAACGACAGGGGGATCAATTAAGGCGTTCTTTGTGAACATTATATCGGCGTTCATTGAAAAGAGTTGTGAATTTCTTTGATACCAGCCAGACGCGGTTTGCCGAGTGAGAAATCAAAGGCAGCGCTCGCGATGCATGAAGGGTTTTATTAAGATTTAATGCAGGCAACGACACTCCGAGGCGGGAAAAGAACGGCGTTTCAAGCACCATGTAGCAGACAGTAAACTTACTGTGTACACGCGTAGTGGATCGACTGACGCACATTAATGCAGTAGTCTATACACCGTACTTTTCGTATTTACGAAAGCGTGCTTTTGTACTTTTTCACGCAGTAACGAAGCAACATCCGTTGCTTCGACGTGATTTTTGGCATAGATAAAGTTTATGGACCGGAGGTTGACACAGGCTGCATTTTATTCTAGAAAAATGCGCTGTTCCTGTGTATCTTAATGCGAATGAAACCGCGAGCCGCAATGCCAACGAAATAAATATAGGGCAGAACTTAGGATGGCAAATTAAAAAAAATGTTTTAAAAAAGCGACGAACTGACTTCATTGATAAAACTACTGAACCGATTTTGATGAAATTTCTTTGAGACCCATCTGAAAGTACATAATATATCCTTTCAATATAAAGATAATTTTCCAAATCAGTTTATAAATGACGGCGATAATAATAAAATAATAATAATAATATCAAACATAAGAAAAAAATAGATAAGAAATAGAATAATGTCTCACATAGATTCCAAAGTCCTTACTGTTTCAATGCTGTTTTTCAAGTGCCACAGACGATGTGCGTTTTAACATTTACGCCATTTTGGATTTTGTTCGTGCAAGTGCGAGGGTGGCGCTGTTTGGTGTAAAAATAATTTCATTAAAGTTCTACAAGTGAGGTGCCATGGCTGAGATAGTGGTCCTTGGGTTTAACAAGAGCTGTCGACTTGGTGTCTGTGCTTTATGAAGACCAGTATTTTATTATTCAAGTTTCAACTGCGTTAGTTCTGGGTTTTTTTTACTATTGGATAACGAGACGAGCTGGTCGTTTGCTTGATGGTAAGCATAACGCCGGCCCATAAAATTGCAGTGCCACTCAGAACTTTGCGTTGCACTGCATTACCCTGAGGAATTCAGGTATTAAGTCTCATAAGCCCAGTAATTTCCCTGATTACTTTGCTCATCAAACCGGAACACAGTAATGCTTTCACATCACTGCTTGGCGGCGGACTGCACGAGCAAAGCGTTGGTACCAACCCAGACGGACACTGGCAGAAGAGTTAGTCCTACCGGTTTGTAAGGATTATTGTTAGGATTACAATAATGTAAATTGTCTTACATGTATTGCTGCATTTGTTTTCAGAGAAATGACGTGAGATTTCGGTGACTGCAATGACTCACAGATCCGTGCTTGGTGCATTTAAGTCGAGGCTAGGCATGTACTAACTCAATAGTCACATTTTCCACACTGAAGCGGCGTTTCCATTGTGCAAGTCTTGCATGCAAGTTAGACGTCACATTTGCGTGCAAGTTCAAAGCTTGTATGGAACCTGAAACTTGAATGCAGGTTTATGTAGCCACTGCTCAAGCTACATACAACTTGCATGATACATGCAAGCTACTTGCTCAAAGGAAACCCGGCGTAACGCTCGACTGGGTTTGTGCCAAACGACGCTGAGATAAGAACAACTATAATATTGTTATTACCAATTTTTACTTTATTCCCATACAAGTGACATTTAGACTCAAATGAGAAACGAAGTTTCATTCAACTAAATTTCAATCCAATTAATCGAATCACCAAAACAAAACAATAAACATGTTACCAACCTCATTGAAAAGAGCTCTCGATTCCTCAACCGCCATTAATCTCACTAGACTTTACCACCGAATTAATTATCCCTTGACCATACGATTTAATGGGCTTCCTGGGCCCCCGAGGTTTCCGATTAAATCACTACATCTCATTGGCCGATTTATAGTCCGAACTGAACAGTCCGAGCCCCGGAGCCGTGACCAGAGGAAGTGATTAAGTGTTACGGCCGGGCTCCTTAACCTTCGGGTAGTGTAATGTCAGTATTATGATGGCAATAGCTTAAATAGGTGCTCGGGTCGGATTGAGATCTCAGATCTCTTAAGGCGTATAGATAGAAGCACAACCTGAGCTCTATTAGAGCTCAGGTTGTGCTTGTCGTCTATTATACAATTAGGACTAATCTTTATAGCCCTACTAGCTTCTACCCGCGGTTTTCAATCGACTTGTCAACATTATAAAACTTTATTGACAGCTGTCAATGTCAATTTTATGTCACACTAACTTCTGCTCGCGGTTTTCACCCGCGTTCCCACAGGAACCATGCATTTTTCCGGGATAAAAAGTAGGCTATGCTACTCTCCGGTCCATAAACTATATCTATGCCAAAAATCACGTCGATCCGTTGGTGCGTTACTGCGTGAAAGGAGGACAAACCAACAAACACACTTTCGCATTTATAATATTAGTATGGATGTCTATTATAGTCATGTTATGTATTTATGCCTTAACGGCTAATAAACATACAATTTCGACATACCCAATATTCAGGTCTATGCTTAACCAATTATGATGTTCTACTTCGTGTTTGATTACCGCATGTTCAATAAGATAATCAAGTCTTAGAAATATAATTCTTAGTTTCTTTTTCATGTCCCTCTGGCTAGTGTTGTATTGTCCCTCCGGCTAGTGTTGTATTGTCCCTCCGGCTAGTGTTGTATTGTCCCAAATAAATGTCATTCCTCTTTCAAATTACACCAAGGCTACCAACAAATAAATAGGCGTACTACATGGTCTTTCCAGTGGAATTTATTGCTGAGGATTTGCCCTTTGGCCGGCGGAGTAGCCCTTTTGCCCGGACCGATTGTTAATCTGAACTTAGGTGTACTTTTCACCTCGGCCCTTCGGAGCCAAGGCGCTACTAAATCTACAACAATTTGTTGTTACGGGATGGTCGTCACTGGATTTACTATTTTCCTTCTGGAACATGTGTAGTAAGAACTTTTCCTTCTTGACATTATGTTCTGAAAGTTTCGTTTTTTCTAAACGTACCAATTATTGCTGTCTCTCTATAAAAGTATCGGCATGTTTCTGTAGTTCTATAGTGTGGAGACATTATGCCATCGTTAGCTAATCTTCCTCTAGATCATTTACACATTATAGACACCGTTGTCTTCAATTTCTTTGTCAGCAAGAACCAAAATTGTTTGAGAGTTCAATGCTTGCCACAGTTGTAGGCTGGAGTCACCTTCGATGATGAGTGGACTGTATTTCGTAGATTGTACGAGCGCAGGGCAAGGGCGCAATCCAGAGAAATCAGCCTTTTTACAATTACTTTTATATTTTAAGTCACAGAAACACATAAGGAAGCAAAAAACAGATTGACAGGAAGTGTCAACTGTCAAACTATTTTATGTTGCCAACAACGGTTTTTAATAGGTAAATTAAATTCATTTTTAAGATTTTAACACCATAAGTTCGCATAAATTTACCATTGTAAACGCTCATGTAACTTCTAACCGTCCCTTCTAAACAACCTTCGATCTAATCAGGAGCTCAATAGCTAATTTCACTCAGGGTGGGCCCACCTGAACGCCAATTTGCGCGAATCGCCTTCCATACATAAATGGCTAGAACAAATATTGTCACAATTACCAGATAGCATCAGCCTGTAAACACACCGGCGAAGAGTGGTGTCCCGAGGCTGTATCTCAAGCCGTGGGAGGCTTGTGTGGCAATTGGGAAATGTTCCTAATTCAGAAGAGATTAGCGATTAGAGAAATCCGCTTAACAATAAATACCCTATTATTGTTGTTGCTCTATTATATTTTCTTCTTCCTATCCTTGTATAGATACCACAACAGCAAAGGCTGGAATCAAAATGTAATATTTTTTTAAACGACTGATAACATCTCTGGGACTAGAGACCTACAAAGTGACCTACAAAGTTTTCCCTTATAAACGTATGCTTCAATCATCATCAGCCGGAAGACGTCCACTGCTCAACATAGGCCTCCCCATAGAACATCACTTGGATCGACTACTCGCCCAACGTATGTTTACTATTTAGAAAACGATATCCAAGGACGAGGAGGCGCTTTAATTGATGGCATCGCTGCCCAAGAAAGGAGTACGTAACGTTTTTAGGGATCATGAATGTATATGAGTTTCTTTATTCTACTTTAACTTTTAAATGCTTTAACAGATTTGGATGTATGGGGTACTGTTAGACTCGTGATTAGACCACCGAGGGGTTATCACCCCGAGTGAGACTGGCTAGGTCAGTCGTGTTTTTTTTTATCAATTACACCTTCAAGCTCGTTTAAGCGGTTCTTAAAGCTTTGACAGGTGACAGTATGTATAGGCACCCGCTTTCTTCAGTCTTCTCGTGACCACGATCAAAGCAACTTGATCGAAACGTCGAGGTTAGTCAAAATTATATTTCGATTGTATTTGTGCGCGAATAGACCCGTTTTTGTCTTAATACAAAATGTGTATAGGGTTTCAGAAAATGCCAAGCCGCTTACGCTCACCTCTCAGCCCCTCACTTCTGAGACATTTTCCTCCGTGCCTTAAGATCGTTTTATTACCAACCCGGATGGACTTCTGGGATGGATGGCGGGGAATGTAAATTTACTGTACGGAACCGGACGCGGAGAGGTGAGCATCGGATTGTTTTGTTTTTGGCCGGGCCGCATTAAGGAGGGTCGTGCCTCACACCGTCAGGTAATGACTTCGTGGCAAACTGTTTGTGAACTAGAAGAAGCAACGAGGAGCAGAAAAGACATTTCAAACCTGGAATTTGGAATATTTTTTATTGTTGAGCAGTATTTTACACTAATATTTAAAGTTTGGCAGTAGGTAAGCTAATATAATTAGTCATTCGGCGTGTGATCTTAAATTAGGAAAAGTTGAGTACCTACTATTAATAAGTCTGAACAGAACGCATTGATATATTTTGATGTATGATTTTATAATTTTGTGTCACAAACGAGTTTTTTTCAAGGTTTTTCCGTTATCAATTAAAAATTAGTGTCAAAGTTTACATCTTTTGATAAGTGAATTCTAAACATAGTTAATTTCCACGTATTAACACCAATCACCGATTAGACAGTATCTAAAGATAAACGTCTAATAAATGATTAGAAAATATGTCACAACACAATGGAGTACAACGGTTAGACATTACTTAATTCAAGACTCGTGGTTGTCTATATTTAAACAGGTGACTACGGACTGCTGTAGGTTTTAGGAGTTAGACTCTGTGTAACACATGTTTATAGTGTATTTTTTTTTGCGGTAAGACCCTAATAATATCTATGTATTTTGATAAGACAAACAAACGACTAAGACAAGTAACCAAACAGCGTTCGCAACAATTCAACTCCTGTTACACGTCAGTACAACAAGCGCCATCGTTTCAGGTCCCTAGATAATACCTGCGAACGATTTCGAGCTCAATTCCAAAGGGATATGGTGCATTTCATTTGAATACAAAGCAACGAGATCCTTTAGATTTTAGGGGGTGAAGTTAAGACGATCGCGTGTTCGCCAGCATTTCACCGAGGCCTTTGTTTAGACGTGTTAGATCGATGCGCCTAATGTATGTGAATCGAAATACCGTACCGAGCCTCGGTTTAATTTGCCGCCTGTCCATTTGTTCCGATTGCGGGAATATTTATTGTGTGTGTAGCAGATTGGCTGGGTTGTTGGAAGTTGGAAGGTTTATATGTGGTGATTAAAAAGCCTTGCCGTAGGTACGCGCAACTAGTTTGGGTTCTTCATCTCGTTTTGTAAATCACTGTTACGCGTTACTTTACTGTGTAAACAAAAACGTATGTAAGTCGAGTTTCATGTGAGATATAGAGACCGGTGAGAGATTTTGGATAACTTGTTCTTTTCAGCTACAATAATTAATACAAATTTAGAACGGGCACGTAGATAAGGGTAATTTAATTTAACTTTCATGAGTGCTCCTTTGGGGACAGTGTGTATAAAGACATTTGAATTTGAATAGGAATACTCCATGTTTATATTCACTTTATTTGTACCGAGTTAAGTGTGTTAACTCATTTAAATATGAAGTTATTCAATCCATGACGTAAGATTCATTCTTATCACAAAAAAATTAAACACTCCTTATACCTGTATTAAACAGTGTTTATCTCCTAAACATAACTTTAGCTTTATTTAGCCGTTTGACAGGCGTTTAAAAGTGTGTTTTTTTGTTTTAACACGGATTGTTTCTATCTAGAAACATGTAGCCTATGCCCTAGTCTTTAAACTATATCTATAGTTAAAGGACTAGGACACAGGCTACTTTTTTATCCCTGAAAAATGCGCGGTTGCAGCGGGAAAGCGGGTGAATGGGCGGGCAGAAGCTAACATTATACCTACATAAACATTTAAAAATGAATTTAACAATGCACTTTAGTTTAAATAATCCGAAATTATATACTCAAAACGTCTTAGCCGTTCTCAAGTAAATGCTCCCTCGGCGCCTTCGGCTTAAATCCAAAACACCTTCACCAAACATGGTCCGTAACCAACAAAATCTATTAACTATTAACATAAAGGCTTCTTGTATCGATAGTCCTTCTCCGGATTAGGCTACCCTCAAGAGGATTTAGTAGCCCGAAGCGTATCGGCACAAAATAATAACAGGAGGCAGTACTCAAACTCATGATGATGTTAAGATCTACCTGACAATACAGTACGATCGTGTTGGCTACTTGAATGCAATGATCCCGACACCAGAACATTTGGCATACAACATATGAAGCTGGGCAACTGTAGCACAAAACTGAGAGCAATTGGGAGAGGCCCTTGCTTTATGGTAGACAGACTGCATGCTGATAAAAAAATATTTTAACATGGAATCTACAGGCACGTAAGTTTACGTCAAGCCGGACTCAGCAAATGCTGATGATGATGTCAACTTAGTATAAATTTAATATAAGCTTATATTGGTTGAGCTCGACTAAAATAATATTGGAGTATTTCATACCATATTATCTTCTTCAAATTCTAGTGAAGCTAAAATGATTTATAAATTAATTGGTTATTAAGTATGTTTTTAATAGTCCTTGGATATGGATTTGAGTGCACATAGAGGTTGGTTGGTACCTATACATTTCTGTACGCTCGCACCCGTACTTTGAAATCCTCGTCTTAAGAGGCTGCTTCATGCCATACTTTCCATACAAACGCTCGTACGCTATTATAGTGTCCTGATAAATTTTTATTTAGATGTTTTGAGCAAATAGGTATCATGTGCTCTATATCTAGGATTCCGTGGGAGCAAAAACGTAAAATTTTGAGATTCCAACTCCAGTACAAGCGTTCAAAAATCAGCTTTTTTGGACAAATTTTACATTAACTTTGGCCGTTCACAGTGTCCTCATAAATGTAAAATTTAACAAAACACTTCCATATAATCAATCCTTGGACATGTAATGGAGATTCTAAATAACAAACATTTTTTTCACAAACTTGTAAGGTATTTTCAAAAATACGTATTTCCTGGAACACGTTTTAGGAAATTACCACGCACTAATTGTCTTCGGAAATTTTCTTTGGTAATTTATTTCAAAATTTTCAGAATGCCAACCGAAGGCTCTGGCGTTGTCTTTCTTTTTCCGTAATGCCTGTTTTTCTTCGATGAACAAAAAAGCCTTTAGGCCATTTTTGCGTTAGGCGGGTCATGAAGCGGCACCTTAACTTTTATGTGTGTTTAATTTTTTTGTGGTAAGACCGTCAGTGTCTTTATTCTCCAATTTCGATAGAGCTTGCACTCTGTCATGTCTAGTATCAGTCCGCCTTTGTCTATCGGAGTTGCGCCCTGGGACAGGTGAGAGGGCTTCCTTACGAGGATTTTAATTAATAATGTCCCGATAGTCTGCTAGTGATTTACTAGCAGCAGGGATAGAATCTTGATACGGCTTTCTGAGTCAGCTGTATACTTAATTATTGGAGAAATGACGAAGATAACTATGAGCTATTTTTACCGACATATTTTTTTTTATTGGCATGGTTAACATGGACAAAAAAATGAGGTTCTCAATTCATCTGGGTTTTTTTTTTGTGGTGTTGTTTACGATTTCTGCGTCAATAATTGTCAACCGATTTAAATAATTATTTTTTATTCATGGGTAAGGTACATCTCAAAATATGCTTAATATATAATAAATTTAATGAAAGAATACCACCCCTAAGTGTGGAAAAATGAGGGATGAAATTTGATATATATGGCGATATTTTTGTCGAAGTCTGTTCCCACTTTTTTAAATTCTGTTTACGATACATGAATAGATACTAAGTAGTATAGTATCGTAATTCGTAATACGCGTAATCAGAATCGTTTTTACGTTTATTTCACAGATATAAAACAGTATGTGCCAATAATTTACCTATAATTCCCAAAATCGACGTCGTAGAATTTAAGAATTTTGTTACAGAAGTGAAATGAGAATTTTGATGCACTATTGCTTTGAGTTGATAGTTGTAAAATAAACAACTATAATAAAAAAAAAACTGAAAAAGACGTCTGCCCTAGCCCACACACGATGATGTAAGGATTCTAACGATACCCCACCCCAATCTCCAATCAAAAACATCCAAATATGTTCAGGCATTTAAAAGATATGTTACAATAAAGAAACTCACGTACCTAAAAACAATGACACACCTTTTTTGGGCAAACGTGTAATAAATAAATATCTGCATTTGAGTGAGATGATGATGAAACCATAAATGATAGATGGTATAGATTAGTCGGGTTGCTTTGTTTGAAGCAATTCCAGTTAAATGCATACTTTGTACATACTAGACGCGTGTAATGTCAGAATTCAATTTAGCAACAACACAGACATATACATAAATATGTACATACGCACTCCAAACTAATAAACCATACAAGTTCTCGAAACCCTCCTAAATCTCCATTACCCATTATAACGGGTGAATAGTTATGATACCGCAAGCATTCACTTACCATCGAAACATCATCGACATATACAGAGCACAATGGTCTTAATAACGGGCCGAGAAGATAAACAAGTCCCCGCGAGACAATATATCTCATCCCCTTTGGGCCGTCGCGGCGTCTTCCCGGCCAGTATTAACTGCACATTGCTTACGTCATAAGTTATTAGTTGTCTAGGGAGTGAAGTTGAATCTGTCGATAGGTTGGATGATAGTCGCGTATGATGATGTATTAAAACCTACCAACTGCGTATCAGATCTCTCCAGTAAGACTGGCACATAGTACCGAATACAAGAATATTCGATGACTATCTAAATTTCTTTTGGATGTTTTATTTTATGCTTGATAGATTAGTGTTTGATCAGTCTTATCAATGTACAACGTAAGCCAATAATTTAGTAAATACAGTAAAACGTACTAAATAAGTCGATGTAACAAAAGTTAATTAAATATAACCGACTTGATATAACATTTTGGTCCATATCTTTTCAACTACTGCACCGATTTTGATGAAACTTACGCTGTTCTCTACATTGAAGTAAATGTAAGCTAATAAAAAAGATCGGTCACAATCCAATTAATAGTTACGGAGAAATGCTTGGACAAACATACATATATAATATACACCTACAAAATTTTGTATATTTGATTAGAAGCCCTAATAGATATATCATATATGTAAATACTAAATATGTAGCAGTTCCAAACGTTATATAATAATAATAATAATAAACGTTCCTAAAGTTATATACGAAAAAAACATACATAGGTACATCGTGTGTCAAATTGATAACCTCATATTTGAAGTAGGTTAAAAATCTTTACGAATGCTAAGTAGAATCGTATACTAATTTTATCTGAAAACTTTTATAAAATGCAGATTCCTGAAGAGCTAACTCGAGCGCCTTCCGGCTAAGATAGCGCTTGATGTGAGAGAAAAAAAAATGTTTATTTTTCAAAGCGAGTTAATAGCGAATCAGGATCCAGTGTGGAAAGTCTCGAGAGTGAGACGCTGTGCTAAGACGGTGGTGGCTCCTGTCCGCACCACCCCCACCCTACGGATACACACCCCTTTACACGGGAGCGGATATAGTTCACTATAGTTATCTAGTAAAGTTTAAGCTTGTTAGCACTCCGACCAATGAGGCATCCTATATATATTTATAACTTTTTTTCTTTAAATATTACGATAGGGCTTGACGACAGGTTTACAACTTGACGGTGATAGCTAGTAAGAGCCAGGGTAACGAAAGAAAATCATTTTATCTGTGTGATTTATAATATAACAAATAAATAAAATTGAAGTGTCTGTTTATAATGTTAAAATAACAGCCTTTTACTAAATGCATATGAAAGTATACATAATTACATATATACGTTATCTATAACAAAACCACAATTTTTAAAATTTTGTCTGTTTCGGCAAATGATGTTAAAAGGAGTATTAACGTAAGGCTACGTGGGCGATGTCGCGGGGGACAGGTAGTGTAGAGCGAGTGTGAATAATCCGCAGATAACTTGATATAAGTCATTGGTGCGGGCCGAATTGGAACTATGGTGCTTCGGATTGAAATTATTGAAAGTTCCCGCTAGGCCACACTCGCTCAGGTGGTGTATAATGATGTTTAGTGGTTTAAATTACAAATTAGTGTTTCTAAAAACAATGGTGTAATATGAATCGATTTAAAATAAATAAATAAACGCTTACACTCATACCACCGCACTAGGATTCCCTGTGTCGCAGTTAGCATGGACAGACACAGATACACATCACAAACATCCAATACCCGAGAACAAACTTTATGCTGACACAAAATCTGCCCCGGCCGGGAATCGAACCCGGGACCCCTCGCTTTGCAGGCAGGGTTACTACCAACTTAGCTATGGAGCCGTCAATTTGGCAATCAGGAAGAAAAAATTAATAGTGAAAACAGTTTTTGAGGTTACATAGTTTATTTTATTCCAGATCATCCCTAAAGGGCTTATTATAACACGTAATATTCTGTCTGTTATCTAGTGTAGTGTAAACAAATGTAATAATTATAGCTAAGGACTTATTAAACTACTGTGTGATATTCAGACTGTCTTACTAAGACTGTCCATTAATTAAATTGTAATAAAGAGTTAACCTATTATTTGGTCATCTATACAACTAAATAAAATTGAAGTGGCTGTTTTTAATATCAAATAAATACTAAATCAGCTTTTTACTAAATGCATATGAAAGTATACACGGTACCTATAACAAAAACACTTTTTTTTAAGTTTTGTCTGTCTGTCTGTTTGTTCCGGGTAATCTCAAAACGGCTGGACCGATTTTGACGGAACTGTCACTGGCAGATAGCTGATGTTATAAGAAGTAACTTAGGCTACTTTTATTCTAGGAAAATAATTAGAATTCCCCATAAAAAAATAAAACCCATGAAATCCAATATCTCCGAGCGGGTAAACCGCGGGCAGCAGCTAGTAGTAAAAAAGTAGACTGTACAAGTCAGAATAATGCATCCTTTAGTGTGTAATTCGGTCTTAATAAAAAAAATTTTGTTAGTGGGAGGACTGACTCTTCTGCGAGTGTCCATCTGGGTTGTTACCACCGCTTTGCTCGTGAAGTCTGCCGCCAAGCAGTAGTGTGCAAGCATTACTGTGTTAGGGTTTGATGAGCAGAGTATCCAGTGAAATTACTGGGCTTATGAGACTTAATACCTAATGTCTCAGGGTAACGAGCGCACTGCAGTGCCGCGCAGGCCTTAGTGTTTCAAAGTTCTGGGTGGCACTGCAATTGTTATGGGCCGGCGTTATGCTTACCATCAGGCAAAAGACCAGCTCGTCTCGTTGCCAAATTAAAAAAAAAAAGTAGATTGTACTCATACAGTCTACTAACTGGCTATTTGGGTGCAGCAGTGGGGCACAGCTAGTAACTAATAAAGTTGTTGATTTTTGAAAGTGTTACCCATTTGAAAGTGTTTATTTTCAGATACAATATATTAATTTGAATCTTCCAATGTGATTTACAGGAAAACAACTAATTTTTTATAAAAAAAAATTGCTTTACATAAGCCACAAATTGACATTAATACATTAAACTAATGAACCAATTTTTTTTATTATTTTTTTATTTTATTTATTTATTATTATTTTTATTTATTTTGATGTAATTTCTATGGGACCAATCTGAAAGTATGTGTTATCCTTGCAAACAAAGAAAGAATTTTCTAAATCGGTTTATAAATGATGAACACCAGAGGAAACAAAAATAAAAAAGATATAACCAAATTGAGAAACTCCACTTTCTTTGAAGTACCTAAAAATATAATCTTTCTTAAAGTACTTTGAAACGTATTTAAACTTAAAATGAGCTTTATTATAAGTCATTATTCTGATTCCACATGGTCTTGTCCAGTGTTCAGCAACATTTTGGCATTTTTATTGCTAAATTTGTCATTTTTTTAAACCCGGTTGCATGAAAAGATTGGCCTTAGCATATGAGGATTTTACAATCTAGTGATGGCAACTTTTTATAAGGGATTGGCAAAATGTTCACACCTCTGTTAGATATGAACACTCTCTGCAAAAGATATCTACAACTAAACCCAGACCAGAAAACAGATCACAGAGGTTAGTGAGTCGCTTGTGATGCCAATGCCTGTAGATTCTGAAGATGACCAGTCAACATCACAAGCACAAGAAGACGAACATATTGATGATATACAAATATTATTTGATTTGGATGATTAAATCTGCTTTAAAATAGCACTACGTTTTTTAATTACATTACATTAGTTACAGTTATTATCATAATTATCCATTTAAAAAGACTTATTATCGCTGCCACAATCTAGCATTTCCTCCAAATACCGGTCTTGTCTGCCCTAACCCTGTTATATAAAGCCAGAGGTACAGGGCCTTCATATAGACCCTTTGCGGTGACGGAAAACATTGTGAGGAAACTCTGAGATGATATTCATGAACAACAAATTTCGAGTACATGTGACATCCAGCAAGCCACACTGGGCCTGCATGGTTGTTTATAGCCCATACTCCTTGACAAAAAAGCTGGTAATAAAGCTGATGCTGAATGTACATACTTCTAATGGAAGTAAGTTGAGAGTGAACAGGATATCTTACAGGTAAGTGTGTTATGCCATCAACCACATCATCACTTAGCCCTACTTGAGTGACTTAGTGATCTAATGTAAGTAATATTATGTTTGGCTTTAGATCACCTTTAGATATCTACCTCGAAAAATTAAAAACGGAATTTAATAAAAGGGGAACTATGCACTCCCCTTTTGGGAAAGTGCTAAAACTGTAGTTTTTTTTTTCTATTTGTAATGCATGTTACTTTTGAGTTCAATGAATTTGATTAAATTTTATTTTTAGATTAACACAGTTTATTTTTCTCGAATTTTGTGGTCCCTGCTAACATCAAAGAAATCAAAGAGGTTCCTGGTCACAAAAAGGTTGGGTACCACTAGTCTTAGATCAATATGGAACAGCACTTAGAGGAATTTATTTATGAGTACTCTGAGGCTCATGTAGATAAAGAATTTTTAATTTGAATTTAATCGCTAAAAAACAAAAATGTTACTATTTTATTTTATGTATCTTATCAGACAATTTCCAATAACCAGCCTTTTCGAAAGTGTAGTTTAAGAGGTAAAATTCAGTGCCGAGCCGACCAAAACATAACAACATAACCTCAAATTGTTTGGAGCCAAAACTCATGTGCCGGTTCGCCAAAACTAATAATAAGGGAGAATAATCGTTTAGTTTTACCTGGTACGGTGTTTCGTCGCCACTTTCTTCCAAACGCTTAATATTCAAGCTCGCCAAACTATTTTCAATCGAGTTCCAGACATACAAAACATCATCTTTAAGTTCTAGCAAGTTATGCAACTTCCCACTGCAATTTTCACTCAAACTGTCTTTTAAGTCCTTAAAGATTTTATGGCCGGCCAATTTCACTTCGTACAAACGGGAATCCATCGTAAAATAACGAAATTACAAAGTTGTTTTGGAAAACAACACAAACGAATTTTCTTGTTTCAGTTCAGTTTGACACATTTGACAATTGACATCTGACATGACAGTATTTTTTTTTCTTTCTTGGCCAGACACGGTTTGTGTATTTTCATTTTGCCAATTTCAAGTACTTCATAAATTAATTACATGGGTCGAGTAGGTTCGCCTTTTCTTATTTATAAACGGGGCAACTTGTATTACTATGTACAATATTATTACGTTAAAATATTATTTAATGGAAAGAAGCATAGGATTTACGATCAGAAAAGCAGGTAACTTTAAAAAAAGGAGAAAACTAAAGTTTTTTGTCGTAATACGGTTAGGCTCTTTTTAATAAAAGATTTTTAAAACTTAACTAGTGGTTTCAATGGTGGTTTAAGGAAATTCGTATTAATAAACGCTATATTTAGCGCTACGCAATGGATAAAATCGGATGTTTAACAACTGTTAAGTTAAACTACCTCGACACCTTGTTTAACTCGCAAAGCAGTGGACAAGGGATACCATAGATTAATAATATGCCTAGGCAGTGCTGCCAACTCGGTATCAGGGTTTGGGGCTAAATCCAGTTTTAAATAGGCCTGGATCTACCCAAACATGGTAAATAAGGCCTAGATCTGCAAAATCCTGTAAAATCCACGTAGCACCGTACTGGTCAGCGCCGTTAGCCATCGTGTGAATGACAAAACAAAGTTACGTATAGTCTATTAATTTAGGCTCATATGAAGCCTCACAGCGGTCACCCATCCAAATATTGACCACATCGAACTTTTTCCAACTTGAAGTTTTGAGTGGCATGGCAATTATTATGGGCTGGCGTTTTGCTTACAGCTTACTATGGAAACGCCACGCTCGTTTCTTTATCTTATAGTATAAAAAACCGGCCAAGTGCGAGTCGGACTCGCGCACCAAGGTTTCCGTACAAACTTGTACAAACGCACATGCGTTACATACGCAATAGTTCGCCCATCACGAGAATCGTTAGGTAGGTAATTAGCTATAAGTATTCAACAACAAATATTTCTATAAAAAAAAAAACTGCGATATATTACTTACCTACAATGGTTTTCGGATTTTTCTCTTTACTTGCGCTATAGAGATTGCTGCTTGCCTTTCATGATTCTAGGTCAACGGGAAGTTGGTACCTACCCTTTAGGTTTTGATTCTCGCGCGGTCTTGGCAGACAGACAGACGGACAACAAAGTAAGACTATAACCGTATTACCACAAAAAACCACTTTAAGATGCCTGTTTAGCTAGACGGTGTCTAGAGATAAACGTTAGACACTACTTAAATCAAGATTTGTGGTTGCTCATATTTAAACCCGCGATGAAAGCATGTTTGGCAGTTAAACACTGTTTAACACAGGTTTAGGCTAGGTGTGTTGTTTTTGCGGTAAGCCCGTAAGTAAGGGTTCCTTTTTGGCTTTTGAGATAGGTACGCAACCCTAAGGGGCACCTTAGACGCTCAAGCAAACGTACGTTTGCATGTCAGAATAACAACGCTTTTGCGTCAAGCGCGCATTTCGATTATCACGAAATCCGCGCTTGACGCAAAAGAGTTGTTATTCTGACAAGCAAACGTAATACTCGAAATGCGCGCTTGACGCAAAAGCGTTGTTATTCTGACAAGCAAACGTACGTTTGCTTGAGCGTCTAAGGTGCCCCTTAAACAGTAAAGAACGGTAAGTCGAGGTATGCTACCAGCGCTACAACATACAAGAGCCCAAACAACTCACTCTGAGACGCGAACTGATTGTACCCACAACGATACAGGCTGTATTTCACTTTGATTCGAAATGGTATCACGTAATTTCATCTCCCCAAGCTCTACCAGTGCTTTCTTATAAATAAACCAGCGTATAGGCAACGATAAATTTCGTTTCCCAGCGTTCGTACGTGTATCTCAGTGGATAATTTAATATTTTGTTTGTTTTAAAGGATCCGCGATTGCTGTTGGCGTTGAATTAGTGAGTTGCTCTCGCTACGAGGCAAATTTGGTGATTTATTGTCTCGCTTTTGGAGTGGTTTAGCGAATCAGTTCGGTGCCATTGTCTCCGATTCTTGGCATTTAGTGAGATTACTATAGCTAGGTATACGGCGAATTAAAAGCGAGCTAGTATAAGGCCATATAGATACACTTTGCTGTTATCCTACTAATGCTACTATCCTACTAATATTATAAATGCGAAAGTGTGTTTGTTGATTTGTTGGTTTGTCCTTCTTTCACGCAGTAACGGAGCAACGGACCGACGTGATTTTCGGCATAGAAAGAAAGAAAGAAAGAAAGAAAGAAAGAAAGAAAGAAAGAAAGAAAGAAAATACATTTATTTGTAGCCATTGCCCAAACTATAGGTAGGTACATACATTTTAAAGCTAAAATAAGACATGAAAAGATTGGGCAGTTGACTACAAAATGGACACAGCTCAGCATAAAGCGCCACCGAAGTAGCGCGCTGGTTTTCAGCTGTGGCCCATTTTGCATCGAGTAGCTGCAAAAACATGCAAAAACATAAATTTAAATAAATGAATGATGACATGAATGAATGATGAAATGAAGAATGATGACATGATTGAATGATGAAATGAATTAATCGATTACCACATTACTATGTTACCCACACACATTACTATGTGTGAACATCCGCTAGTGTCGGCTAACACTATAAAAATATATTTCATATGTTACCTATAGTATCGAGGCTTCCGTCACCAGGGCAACTTTTGCTCAGTTAACAATATAGCTTTCAGGTTTTGTCTAAACGTTCCTTTAGACATTGGCTTACGAAGAGGAGGAGGAATATTGTTCCAACATTTAGTTGCCTGATAACGGAAACTTCCCCGAAACGCAGTAGTTTTATGCTTTTTGGTAGTTAAAAGGTAACTGGATGCTCGCGTCTTATATGCATAGATATAGTTTATGGACCGGAGAGTAACATAAGCTACTTTTTATCCCGGAATGATGCATGGTTCCTGTGCGAACGCGGGTGAAAACCGCGGGCAGTCGCTAGTAGGTATATAATAGTGTGTCTGTTTATCAATGGCCTTTATATCTCAGCATCTGGCCTATCAAGTTGAAATTGTTATCGTAAACTCAAGTGCACGGTCTCAAGCAGTAAAAAACGGAAGTTTCTAGAATTTCTACTGCAGTCTGTGCAAGTAGGAAACTGTCTGTCTGATGGACATTTTGAGGTTGTAGTCCATGATCCTTTTGGTGGAAACTGCCTCACCTTCATCACGAAGCGGCCTATCGCATCGTCGCGTCGCCAGTGTCGGTGTAGTATGCACAGCTACTCCGATGACGCGACAATGCCACCACCGCATGTGGGACGCTAAATTCATTGTTTAAATGCATGCCATTTAAAATGATAACTTAACTACTTGACATCTTGTCTCTTATTAATACTTATGTGTAAATCGGCCTTTAGATTTTAGAGCGGTCCGGTTTCGATATTGACCGCCGGATCATCAATCTTACGAAGCAATGCAGTTTTAGGTGTAATAAGCGATTGCTATGACAGTTTTGAAAGGGGCAGTAGGTAGTGCAACACGCAAGTGTGTTGCCAAAGACATGCCTCGATAGATGGGTATATTATGAAACATATTATATTTTATTAGCTTCATTCAGCGGTTTCACCCGCGTTGCCACAGGAACCGTGAATTTTTCTGAGATAAAACGTAGCCTATGTTACTCTTCGGTCCATAAACTATATCTATGCCAAAAATCACGTCGATCCGTTGCTCCGTTGCTGCGTGAAAGGACAAACCAACAAACATACAAACACACTCTCGCCTTTATTATATTATAAGTAATGAGTACCTACGGATTTCTAAATTCGAATCATTTATTCACAACATTAACTAAATTTAAAAAATAATAAAATAAATTAAAATAACTATACTAACAACATACTAGCAATCTGCTACCAGAAAAAATAAATTAAAATAACTATACTAACAACATACTAGCAATCTGCTACCAGAATAGCCAAACTTCACAATATACTGGCAGCATTTCCACGTTTCTGCTAGCTGGGGGTACAAAACTACTCTCGTTGCTTTGGCCAGCATTTTGGCCACGTGTGTATTCGACTATTTAGATTTCTACTAGTAGGTATAACCTTTATGAAATATATTTTATAGTGTTAACCGACACTAGCGGATGTTCACACATATACATCACAAAAATTTCGCTTCCAACAGGATTCGAACCTGCGTCTTCTGGCTTGCCGGGCCTTAACCACTAGGCTATGGGAGCAATCGATGTTGACTGTGAAATTCTTGATATGATGTATTTCTTTTCGGCATACAAGCCGTAGCTCCATCTAGCAGACCCGCTTTATAGCGATTGCCTACTCCTAGGTATAACCTTTTGTCTTAATACAATAACCTACCTGATTAAAACTTTCGTAAGTATTACTCATCTTTATATGTATTTAACCGGATTCAACCGGTCGAGCAATCGTCACCAAGCTCGGCTGTACCACGTAAGTGAATCCGGTTAAATACATATAAAAATAACCTACCTATTCAACTTAAGATTATTTTTTTTACAAAGTTGTGTACTTTTGTCATTATACCATTTCTTTATCAAACTCGGATGTAAAACGTAAGTACAAACCGTTCATACATAAATAAATAACTATATCTAATAGCTCGTGCTATCTTTCTCTACGAGATTTCTACACCAACAGAGATCAATGTCATAACATCGCACGCTGAATAAAATATAAGGCCGCCTGCTCACGGTCTGAGTCCTCGCGATATAATTCTATTGATAAATTTACCAGCGCCTCTCACATGATATTAAGGGGAGGCGATACCCCCCCGCGGCCCGATCTATTATTATGCTGCTCGGGTCGCGACGTACGAATCCTACAGGGTTGCCACTTGTTACTTTAATGTAGGTCAATCTTGTAAACAATCTTAGTTAGGTACCTAAGATTTAGTTATTATTTTTAATTATATTCTAGCTTTTTTATTGGTTTTTAATTATATTCTAGGTTTTTATCTGACCTCTTAGACGGCTTCGTGACTAAGTCAGGAGTCCACGTGCCTGCAAAGCCCCGGGTTCGATCCCCGGCTGGGGCAGACTTTCTGTGGTATAAAGGCATGACGTAGCAAACGCCAGCCCATAAAAACTGCAGTGCCACCCGGAAATTTGAAACACAAAGGCCTGCGTGGCACTGCAATGCGTTCGTTACCCTGAGACATTAGGTATTAAGACTCATAAGCCCAGTAATTTCACTGCCTTCTTTGCTCATCAAACCGGAACACAGTAATGCTTGCACTTTACTTCTTGGTGGCAGACTATACGAGCAAAGCGATAGTACCAACCCAGACTGACACTCACAGAAGAGTTAGGCTGATATTCAGAGACGAGTCTAAGCGTGGACTTTGTCTTCCTTATGTCAAAAAGTAGTGCTTACGCTCTAATTTGTATTCAGAGACATTTGGAACACTACTTAAACTTAGCGTATGCTAAGCAAAGCCTGAGTAGTCAATATCGACTACTTGAGCCGCTCTCAAAACAGAAGTGGCGCCACCAAATGATAACGGTAGAAACCATAATAACCAAACATTGAAATGTCAAACTTCAAAACTAACATGTTCCATTTATTATAATATTAAAATAGATTTATAGCATTAATATTGTTGTTTCACTCACTCCAGTGACATTTTGTATATCGCTATCTTTGTTGTATTGCTATTCATACATAAATGATAAAACCGGTAAACGTTCCGGTGAAAAAATTAAAAACTTAACAGCCATAGATAACGAGAGTGTGATCTTAGCTTAGACCGTGCACGAACTTTGTTTCTGAATACGAATTCGATTGAGCGGCTTAGCCGATGCTTGGCTAAGACAGTTCTTAGATCGTTTTAAGCTGTCGTCTCTGAATATCAGCCTTTGTCTACTAAGATAGGTATATCAGAAGTAAAAAAAAAACCAAAACATTATAACCACAAACAGTAGCTTCAGTCGCTACGACGCGTTGAAATGATATACTATCCTATAGTTAGATATTTTTTTTGGACTTTTTTAGGTAATCATTTTATTACGTGACAACCCTAACGCAGGGAGCCCGTCGGGACGCCACCGATGACTTGTCATTAATAACGACAGCGGAAATGTATCAAAAGGTGACGCGTGTCCCTCCGTCTGTCTCGGCCCTTATTTATGATACACCAAACAATATTTATTCCCGAACATCTTGTATTTGTTATAGGTAGCTAATGGGTTTATTTGTTTTAGCGACAGAAGTTTTATTGGGTTAGTCAGGTTTTTCTGAGGATCACAGGATTCATTCGAGATCCTCAATTTCACACGGTGCAAACTACATTTGTAAGGCGTAAGCAATTGGAGATGGATACATTTTGATAATGCGAAAAGTACGACACCTACCTATATAATATTACCTATATGAACCTATGCTTTTGCCTGTCCAGAAACAAATTTTGAAAGGCATTGACTTCAATGTGCTGGTTTTCTACGATGTAGCTTAATAGAATTAAAATAATCAATATCTAAAGAGGGTCAAAATATAGCGAATATTTTTTCTATTGCGTAGAAAATAAATTATAAAGATTTTGTAAAATTGTCATTTTATTTTGTACCTCAGTATAAGGTACTGCAGTTGTCAAACTCACGCAAAATCGTTAATATGACCATACTCTTATTTTTGTATGCTATGGTGGCTATCAGTGAGATAGGTTATCACTAGGCTGGAATACGATAACAACACGTCTATTTCCTTCGTATACGATTGCCACACTATCGTCATACGTCAGAAGGTGTCTCTACTCCTCGGAGACTTTACCCCAATTACGGTTAGAATTGTTTCTTTTGGTATCTATTACTTTTCCTTCCGTCCGGGGCCTCTGGGAGCGCTCGGGTAAAAAATAGTTCTCAGCGCGTGAGGTCGTGTCATAATTATGATGATTGATTTATAGCTGCATTAGATTGGGAGTTTGTTGACATGGAAATGGAATGAGGGATGAGGGCTAGTGCATAGTAGTGGTCGGTCTTGTTGATAGTGCCACGGGCAGTCACAGCGGATCACAGTGTTATGTCCGGCACTGCGTTCCACGTGTGTTAAATAATATTATTATCAATTTGATGGCGAGATGTGTGCTACTTGTCATTTTTGGGTATAACTTCCTTGCGCTCTTCTCTCTGAGTTAACAGTTTTTAGTTTGATATCATGTTAGTGGGAGGACTAACTTGTTAGTGGGAGGACTAACTGTTAGTGGGAGGACTAACTCTTCTGCGAGTGTCCGTCTGGATTGTTACCACCGCTTTGCTCGTGAAGTCTGCCGCCAAGCAGTAGTGTGCAAGCATTACTGTGTTCCGGTTTAATGAGCAGAGTATCCAGTGAAATTACTGGGCTTATGAGACTTAATACCTAATGTCTCAGGGTAACGAGCGATCTGCAGTGCCGCGCAGGACTTTGTGTTTCAAAGTTCTGGGTGGCACTGCAATTGTTATGGGTCGGCGTTATGCTTACCATCAGGCAAACGACCAGCTCGTCTCGTTACCAAATAACATAAAAAAAAAAAATGCTTAGGCGATAGAAGGCACATTTTCTATTTTGTTCAATTATCATCTTCATCATCTTCATCTTCCTCATCAGCCATCTTCATCATTGGCAAACGTACACTGCTGATCATCGGCCTACCACGAAGGGGGATTTGGCCATAATACAGCATGCTTGGCAGTCGACTTGGTGATCACAGTAGATCATGATATTGACCGAGGAGAATGCTGCTGCCCATTCCCTAGATATTCCCTTAGCCGGATCTTATGACACCCATGGGTAGAAATTGGGTGGTACTATTTTTAGCCGGGACTACACAGACAAAAGTAATTATATTATATCTGAAAACAATTTCATTTAAAAGTTTTTTTTTTGGAAAAGTAATTATATCCCAATCATAAAATAGCCGAATTTAATGTACCAAGTTGGTGTTTGGTCTATAAAGTACTCGCTATCTCAAGCACCGCTTCCAGCCTCGGGAATTGTCAACCATAAACATAGCTCGCGTATTTTCAGCTAATACCCAACGTGTAGTAGGTACTTTGGAGTACTTTACTCTTTAGAGCTATCGTAATTCGGCTCGAATCGGAGTCTGACCACAGCCTCTCGGCCCTCTCGTACCAAATTGCGATGATTTCTGGTATCGCGACACGACATAAATCAGTTCACGACGTTTAAATCAGTCAGTAGGATGGGTGAACGAAAGCGGTTTAAAACAGAAAGCCTTTTTCAATCCAACGTCTAAATTCTTTGGATACGAAATTTAGGATAATTTATAAATTTTTGGCAGGTGGTAGGACTAAATCTTCTGCGAGTCTGGGCGGGCCAAGCAGTAATGTGTAAGCATTACTGTGTTCCGGTTTGATGAGCAAAGGAGTCAATGAACTTACTGGGTTTATGAGACATATAATACCCAATATCTCAGGGCAACGAGCGGACTGCAGTGCCGCGCAGGCTTTTGTTTTTCAAAGTAATTCTGAGTGGCTCTGCAATTGTTATGAGCCGGGCGACGTTATGCAAACGACCAGCTCGTCTCGTTATCAAATAGTATAAAAAATTGAAATAAAGCCACGATACTACTTGTTTTGTCAATCTCTTAAAGCAGTGTTGGCAGTATAAGTATTATTTGTTGGTTGATTAGGGTAGGTATTTACTGGGGAGACGAGTGTAGTGTACGTGTAAACCCTAAGTACCCTTATACGTAGGTAAGTGACACATGAAGGATTATTAGGTCTGTAAACATAAAACTAAACGTAAAAATCTTCCACTAAGCAAACTTACAAGACATATTATCACTTAAGGCGAAGCCTCCAATCTTAGCAAAAAGCGTTAAGGTAAGTACCATTAGAACCAGGCGGGCATCCGGGCACTAATAACGCACGTAAATATTGCCAACGAGTTTAATATTAAAACGGGCATACAATGCCCGAACGTTAGCACATCACGGCTAGGGAGGGAATACACACTGCACATGGCAAGACTTGCTGATGCGAAGGGTCTTCGTTTGAGCAGTACTTCATACTAGCTGCTGCCCGCGGTTTCACCCGCGCGGAGATATTGGATTTAATGCTTTTTATTTTTTGCGCGGAACCCTAATTCTTTTTCTAAAATATAAGTAGCCTAAGATACTCCTTGTAACATCAGCTATCTTCCAGTGCAAGTCCCGTCAAAATCGGCCCAGCCGTTTCGGAGATTACCCGGAACAAACAGATAGTACAGACAGACAGACAAAAAATTAAAAAAATGGTTGTTTTGTTATAGGTGCGGGTGCAGTAGGAATTACTGTACAGGTGAACAGGTAACAGGAACGGCTGAGAATATCGAACAGGACACATCCTATTAATCACTATCACTCAACGGTACAAATTCTACTGCCACAAACGCATCGTGAACAGACTAAACCATAGCAATTTATATAATTCAAATTAGCTGACTCTAAAGACGTAATTTAGTCAACAACAAACTTTAATTTAGTCCGGCGAAATTATTACCCTGAGCAAAAACACAATAATGTAAGCCACGCCTAAGCTCCGAGGCGAAGACGCGCTCGCAAGATAGTGCTCGGGGTCATCGCAAACAAATGAGGGGTGTAAATCCACCCCACCCCCACCCTGTACGGCAGGTGCCCCGCAGGTAGCACTTGCTCAACCCTTTCTTGGCTAACATATGGCTGTTCTTCCGAGATTATGCTGTACTGGATGTGGTAAAGGTTTTTAGGCCACATGTTGTAAGTAGTTTTCTGTATGGTCCAAGTTGCTTTCAAAACTGCATGTAGGCACCTGCAGTATCCAGATTTATGTATCAACAACTCACGCTGCACACGATTTCCACTCCGCATGCAATTCCCTTGCATAATGGAAATGCGACTTAAATGAAACTAAGTCACGACGTCAAGCCTCATTTCTTCTGGGTGACGAATAGACCACTAAAAATTAAAGTCTCCAATGTCTGAAACCGTCACGGATATAATCCTAAATAATAAGTGTAATTGGTAACTCAACCGTTCTTATTATAATAAATAAATAAAATAAAAATCCTCTTAAAAATACCTACATCATTATATTTATAATCCTATTTCCTTATTACTCTCTATAGGTTAGCGTTTGTCCAACATTCACCTGCTGCCTTATCAGCTAACAATCTCGTGTTCGTTTTCAATACCAGACCGATTAAAACCAGAGGTCACTAGTCTTCGTATGGAAGGAGTTGTCAATAGTTTTCGCTTCTTTTCGTTTTGTAAGAGCTTATTTCTTTAATAACCGGCGAAAATTCTAGACTATTCCTTCCACACGAAGACTAGTGACCGCTGGTTTTAATCGGTCTGGTATTGAAAACGAACACGAGATTGTTAGCTGATAAGGCAGCTGATCCTAGTCGACAGCGGTAATCACCTTTAGGCAGATTTTTAACTTTAGGGTGATACGAGTACCTGGCTAGTTAGTGCTATACACGCTCTACCAACATTTCTGTTGCATCATGATGTTTCTCAATCTATAAATAGCTCAAAGATCATTAGTTAGTGGGAGGACTAACTCTTCTGCAAGTGTCCGTCTGGGTTGTTACCACCGCTTAGCTCGTGAAGTCTGCCGCCAAGCGGTAGTGTGCAAGCATTACTGTGTTCCGGTTTGATGAACAGAGTATCCAGTGAAATTACTGGGCTTATGTGACTTAATACCTAATGTCTCAGGGTAACGAGCGCACTGCGTGCCGCGCAGGCCTTTGTGTTTCAAAGTTCTGGGTGGCACTGCAATTGTTATGGGCCGGCGTTATGCTTACCATCAGGCAAACGACCAGTTCGTCACGTTACCAAATACCATAAAAAAACTAATTAATATAGTTACAAATAATTTTTGTTTTTTTACAAATACAAATCATTTATTTTGACATAAAAGTATTTACATAGTTATGCTGAACCAATAGCGTCCCGAACTGGTATACACTGTGTTTCAGAAGTCAGTGGCTAAGATAAATGTAATAAGCCTCATCCAATATTTCTACATCCGTGCGTTACACGTACTGTAGTACACAACGGTTAAGACAGCTGAAGTGCTTCGGACGCGCGTTGGATTTATAGGCAACCTCTATTGGTTCTGGTCTGCCCGCATGCCTGATTGTGAATTAAACTTATTTGGCACGGGCTAAGAGAGAACTTCTAGCTGATGTTAGATAAAGGACTTATGTTATCTTAACTAAGGAATGTAAGGGAATGACGCGTAAATAAAATGCTGGTACTTTAACGAATCACCATTGCAACGGAGCAAAGCTGCCATCATGCTGGGTGAGTTGCCAACTAGTAGTGGATAGAAAATTTAGATTATCTACTAGCCTACAATTATCTGTAGATCATTCAACTGTTTTACTACTTTTACAGACTATGTAGTTATTTAGTAGCTTGGGAAAGGCATCCTGCCCGTTTCAAAAAAATAATTCAAATTCTTTGTAGGCATTTATATTACTTACCTGAAAACTACAATTTTATTCACGAGGTGTTAGCATATTGATTGGTCACTCAGGTGTGTTATAAATAATATCTTATTCTTAGCACTTAGGGAATGACATACCATGAGTGGGTAATTTATTTGCAATGAAAATTATGCATTTTACGAAAAAAATATTAACATTTAAATACAAAAACAATAGAAGCTATTATAATGTAAGAGCATCTCAAGTACATTAAAAATTATAACCTAAGAACGAAAGAAAGAAACTATTATAGAATAGAATAAATAACCTTCAGATAATTAACCAACTTTTTAACGTGTTTTGTGTAATCAGTAAATAATTTTTAAAAAAGCTATTTTTATTTAACCTGTGTTTAACCCTTAGTTAGAGCACCATTATCAATTACGTAATTTACGCCTGTTATACTTCTAGCTTTATCACTTGCCAGATAAGCTATCAAATCCGCAACTTCTTCCGGTTCTGAAACTCTGTCCACGTCCAAAGCTACTCTTAATTCTTCCCAAGATTTATTTATGCCATTACTTGTCAATATATTAGTTCTTGTCAGGCCAGGACTCACAGCGTTAACTCTAACACCAGAGCTTAGCATTTCTAACGCTGCACCTTTGGTAAAATGTTCTAATCCTGCCTTAGAAATGGCGTAGGGCATGACTCCAGCTCTCTGGTAGTATGATGTTCCACTAATACTTGATATATTGACTATGTTACCTTTAGTTTTAATTAGATATGGCGCTGCTAGTATTGTTAAGTGAATGGCTGCTCGAAGGTTCACGTTCATGACTCTATCATACTCTTCAAGCAGGTTCCCCTTCATAAGTCTCCCATAACCGGTAATCCCCGCGTTATTGACTAGGATATCTATTTGCCCGAATGTATCAATGACTTTTTTTACAATTGTTTTTATTTCATCATCTTTAGTTATATCAGCTTGAATGCAGAGAGGTTTTTTACCTTGTTTTGCGCATTGTTCTGAGACAGATTTTAATCCAGCTTCGTTTCGGCCAACGATGGTGACGTTAGCGCCTTTTTTGGTGAAAAGTATTGCAGTGGCCGCTCCTATACCTGAACTACCACCGGTTATAAGTGCAACTTTGTTATTGAATATCATTGTCTTGTCTTGACCGTTTCCAGGTTAGTCCGAACTCAGTTTGTGAGTTAGCCGAAATCGTGAATATTTTATATTATAATTTCATGTCAAAAAAAGTAATAAAAGTACAATAGGTACCTGTTTATTAATATTTTTAAAGATTGTAATTAAGATAAAAGTAAAATTATGCACAATATAAAAAAATAATTTAATACTGCAGACAATTCTAATAATTATGTTGCAGCAATTAACGTATTTTTGTTTTACGAAATGACGCTTTTAACGTTTTTATATTTTTGAAGTAGGTATATAATACTAGCTTCTGCCCGCGGTTTTCTCCCGCGTTCCCACAGGAACCGTCAAACCGATCTGTCAAATTAAATCAACTTGTCAACATTATAAAACTTTATTGACTGTCAATGTCAATTTTACGTCACACTAACTTCTGCCAGCGGTTTACACCCGCGTTCGCACAGGAACCGTGCATTTTTCCAGGATAAAAAGTAGCCTATGTTACTCTCCGGTCCATAAACTATATCTATGCCGAAAACCACGTCGGTCCGTTGCTCCGTTACTGCGTGAAAGAAGGACAAACCAACAAACCAACGAACACACTTTCGCATTTATAATATTAGTATGGATTACTAGCTCCCGCGAGCGGGTTCGTGTGCGTAGTACGAAAATGTTTTTGTAAATTTGTGGTACAGTTGGTTTGTCCTTCTTTATATATGTGAAAGTGTGTTTCTTGGTTTGTTGCTTTGTTGGTTTGTTGATTTGTCTATCTTTCATGTAGTAACGGATTGACGTGATTTTTGGTATGGATAGTTTATGGACCGGATACTCTCCGGTATAGGCTACTTTTATCCCGCGGCACGGTTCTTATGGGAACGCGGGCGGAAGCCGCGGGTGGAAGCTAGTATCTTTATCAATTATAAGTACCTAGATGTTTTTCTGATAATGATCATGCTTCCATTGTTATTACGATCCCACTGCTGGGAAACCGGCGTTCTCTCAGAGAGAGAGAGTAGGGCCCATATCTAAATAAACACTACACCTAACATTAATTATTATTATGTTACTAAACATAAATAGGTAATTCATAATATTATTTTTATTTTATATTTAATTTACTTACTCATTAAAGTGTTTTATTGAGATAACAGAAAAAATAAACAACATAAACTAAAATAACTAAATAAAATACACACTAATTTATTTACAATCTTAATCTAATAATCCGCTTAGTATTTACTTACTTAATTTTATTTTATAATGATATCGCCTATTTCTAATTTCTAACTTCTAATTGTAAATTGATATGTGTAGGATTTTTAATTTTTTATGGGTTTCATGCCTGAAATAAAGACATTTTATTTTTATTTTATTTTTATTTATTATGTTAAAAAATAATAGAGATAATAATTATCAAACAATGGAATATTTTAATTTAAGAGCATCTAAAGTGCTTTGCAATGATATTAATTTCCATTTTTTAGCATAATTATATTATTAAAATGCTGCAGTTAACTAATTAATTGACAGCCATTTCTCAAATATCATTGTTTTAATATAAAATAATAGGTTATATACCTATGTAGTTAACAATGTAAGTACTTACAAATATATAACATTTACTCTCACAACAAAGTAAATTGAACATAAGGAGAACATGACAAAATAATACAGTTAAGTATATAGTTAGCTAACAAGGCCATAAAAATATACAAAAAGGACATGATACAAAATTCTAAAGAAAATCTAAAGTCATGTGACGCAGAAAAGGATGCACCTTAGCATACATGCTGAGGTGAATCCTTCTCGTGAATTTTTTTGTTATCAGAAACTGATTTTTTATAATAAAACTCGTACATAACTAATTAGATAAAATAGAGATCTCTCTATTTTATCTTAGTGGCCCAATCATTAAATTTAAATCCGTTGTTTAGTTTTACTACACAACAGTCGAATCAATCGCAGCTGGGTAGCCGAGGCTATTCAAAACTAAGATATATAAACTAAAAAAAAAGATATTTATTAGTATGTAGGTATGTGGATTTTAAAATCTGTAAATAAACTATTTCATTTCAAAACTACAGGCAGTAGCTGTAGGTAGTCCAGGATAGTACCTAAAATAAAAATTATATAGATAATGAGATTGCGCATAAAATAAAATTGTATTAAGTTGGAGTTCCTTCATTAGAAACCTTCCCGATACAAGTGCTAGGTCCATCTGGTACCACCACTTTATTTGTATTGTCTGCCGCTAAGCAGGAGAGTGCATTTCTGTGATTTGATGAGTAAAATAGTCAGATAAATTACTGGGCATATTAGACTTCATACACAATTGCTAGTATTAGAGCGAGTGTGTCCGAGCGGGAACTTGTGCGACTTTCAATCCGACGCACCATAGTTCGAATCTCGACTCGGCCCGCACCAATGACTAATATCAAGTTGTGTGCGGATTATTCACACTCGCTCTAAAACGGTGAAGAAAAACATCGTGAGGAAACTGGCATGTTCAAGAACCACAATATTCGACGATATGTGATATCCACCAAGCCGCACTGGGCCCGCGTGGTGGATTATGGCCCATACCTCTCTCTCTCTGAGAGAAGGCCGGTATCCCAGCAGTGGGAGCGTAAGAGGCTGATAATGATAATGATTAAAGAGGCCTTTCATGCTTATCTCAATACCTTGACATATGAATCCTGTCTTCGTCTGGAATAATATGGCACTGTATTTTAATGCTAGTTGTCAATAACGTAAGTAAGTAAATTCAAATTCAAATTCAAAAGTCTTTATTCAAATAGGCCCCAAAGGAGCACTTAAGAAAGTTAAAATGACTCTAACAGCGGGCCTCTGCTACATTCATCTACCCGAATCACAGACTAAAACTAATGCTGTCTTTATCAGAACATAATAAATGACAAAGACACCAACAGACCCAATCCGTGCTTAAAGTCAACGAACCTTCCAGAAACCCACCGTGCCCGTGCCAAATTGGTATAGGCCGAGCAAGAAGAAGGGCAAGAAACTCGTCACGGCATTCTTTTTAAAAAAAGTAGTTTTTTACAATGATTCTAATGCTAACAACTAAAAATTTAAAGTTTAGTAGTCGCCAGGAGGCTCCTGAGCTGTTTGCCTCCATGCATCCTTGTCATCTACATAATCCTTAATTTTATAATACGCTTTTTTAATTAATACACTCTTGACTATACGTTTAAACTTTCCTTGTGGTAATTCAGTTAATACTTTAGGAATTTTGGTGTAGAATCTGACACCATTTGCCAGTAAATAAGGCTTGGCCTACAAGTTCTACTCTCTTGACCGGTTTAGCGATGACGAGGTTACGTATGGTTTGTTCGCTTACTTGAAGATTGTTTGTGTGGGTGATGGGTCTAAATTAAAGAACAACAAACACATTAATATTCAAGGTTCTTTTAGAGACATCAGATAAAGAATATTCGAAGCAAAAATAAACTGCACTTTGCAATTACATTTAACTTACACGTAATTATGCACAGGCATATCAATGATTACAGATCACAAGCGTTACATACATACAAGTGTCTACTTCGTCATATGAACAGCTGAATGTTACACACTTGTCATTGAAGCACGTATTAAAAGTCAGCATATTCAATTGACTACCTCTATATAAACGGTTGTTACAACATCATACGCTCATACAGCGAGTGCGGCATAACATGAGCTTTATTAACAAGGTAGTCATCGTAACAGGGAGCAGCTCTGGGATAGGAGCTTCGACTGCCCTCATTTTTGCTAGACAGGGTGCCAATGTAGTTGTTACTGGCAGAAACGAGGCCAATCTCAACAGCGTCGCCGAAAAATGCGGACGAGTCGGCAAAAAGGCCCTGGCCATCAAAGCCGACATCAGCAAAGATAAAGAAGCGGGCTCCATTATCAAAAAGACCATTGAGAAGTTTGGAAAACTAGATGTTCTCGTCAACAACGCTGGGATTTTGAGGGTCTGCAACAGCTTGGAGAAAGACGCTGTAGCAGTTTTTGATGAAGTGATGAACACCAATTTGAGATCGATCATCGTGCTGACGAACATAGCGGGTCCGTATCTTGTGAAAACGAAAGGTAATATTGTGAACGTGTCTAGTGTAGCAGGGTCGACGCAGCTTCCTGCACACGCGGCGTACTGCACTTCGAAGGCTGCTTTGGACCATTTCTCGCGAATGATCGCTACGGAACTCTCTAGCAGTGGAGTGCGCGTAAATACCGTGAGCCCGGGACCTGTTGAAACTCCTCTTTTTGAGTCTGTAGGCAGCCTTTCGTGGGATTATTTGAAAACACAGACGGCGATGAATAAAATGTCGAAGCCAGAAGAAATTGGAGAGTTGATTGCGTTTATCGCTAGTGAAAAAGGGGGCAGTATTACTGGATCTAACTTTGTGATCGATTGTGGTGCTCTTATTAAGTCATAGAGAAGAGTAAAAGTATCTAGTGAAATAATGGAGCAGAAATCCATACTTATCCATACTTATGTACATATATACCTGTATAATAAATTCGAAAGTGTGTTTCTACATTTTTTGGTTTTTTTGGTTCCTTCTTTTACGCAGCAACGGAGCATCGTGCAACGGAACACTGTGCAACATACACTCATGTTGCACAATGTTTAGTTATCTCAGTTATATAGGTAGTTTCGTTAGTGGGAGGACTAACTCTTCTGCGAGTGTCCGTCTGGGTTGTTACCACCGCTTTGCTCGTGAAGTCTGCCGCCAAGCAGTAGTGTGCAAGCATTACTGTGTTCCGGTTTGATAAGCAGTATAGCCAGTGAAATTACTGGGCTTATGAGACTTAATATCTAATGTCTCAGGGTAACGAGCGCACTGCAATGCCGCGCAGGCCTTTGTGTTTCAAAGTTCTGGGTGGCACTGCAATTGTTATGGGTTGGCGTTATGCTTACCATCAGGTAAACGACCAGCTCGGCTCGTTACCAAATAACATTAAAAAAAAACTATCTTAGCCTGTCTTTAGCCCGTCTCTCGTATTGGCCCCGTGAAGCGGGAGAATATGCAGTGAAATTATTGGGCTTATGAGACTTAATACCTAATGTCTCAGGGTAACGAGCGCACTGCAGTGCCGCGCGTACGATTATAGGAATAAAGTTACATTTTAAGACACAATTTTTATGTGTATGTGCATGCGTGCGTGTGAGTGTGTGCGTGTGAACGCGTGTCCGCGTGTGTGTATGTGAAAATTTAGCAACCGCAAAACTCTTCGTAGATGGGTGTGTCCACGACGGAACCACTGTTGCACAATATTTAGTAATCTCATGGGGGTTACTAAATATTGTGCAACAGTACCTAGTGTAACAACTAACAAAAATTATGATCTATCTTAAGACCTATTCTATAAATATTTTTTGTTGCTATATCAAAATAGATTTATATTTTATTTTATACTAGCTGTGCCGCTCGGCGTCGCCCACGTAGCCTAAGTTACTCATTGTAACATCAGCTATCTGCCAGTGAAATCCCCGTCAATATCGATTCAGCCTATTCCCGGAACAAAGACAGATATATAGACAAAAATTTTAAAAATGGTTGTTTTGTTATAGGTACCGTATACACTATCATATACATTTAGGAAAAAGCTGTTATTCTGATATCACAAACAGACACTTCAATTTTATTGATTTGTATGTATAGACTATTGAATAATGAAACGAGCTGGTCATTTGCCTGATGGTAAGCACAATGCCAGCCCATAACAATTGTAGTGCCAATCAGAACTTTGAAACACAAAAGCTTGCGTGGCACTGCATTTGGGATTAGGTATTAAATCTCATAAGCCCAATAATTTTACTGACTACTCTGATCAGTAAAAACCGGAACACAATAATACTTGCACAGTACTGCTTGGGGCAGACTACACACTCGCACTCCGAAGAATTAGTTCTATCACCTGACGATCTCTAATGTTTTTGCAATTTAGATATTTCTCAACATTATGTTATAGTACGGTCTACTAATTAATTTTAGTTATAAGTAGATAATATTTCACACATACATTTAAAAACATACACTTAAATCATCATATTTCTCTTTGCTATGAGAATTATCCATCGTAGCACTAAGTACCTAAACAAGGAAAAATTCAAAACAACATCAGACTTTTTTGTGCGTACTTGCGGTAGGTACAAAGTTCAAAGCAGCTAAACGCAGTTATCGAAGCTCGCACATCGATATAAGTAGGCCCAGAACGTAATATAAAACATCCAGTTTCGTTTGAATAGCCGAGTACAGCACAGTGACTTGCTATTCAACCATTTTATTAATAGACACCACATTATTTAATTATCGTTCAATTGACCACCGCTATATGTACCAGTAATTGTTATTCATTCAGTTATTCCCGTGAGTGCGGTACAACATGACTTTTAATAACAAAGTAGTCATAGTCACAGGGGGCAGCTCTGGGATAGGAGCTTCCACTGCCATCATTTTTGCCAGAGAGGGCGCCAATGTCGTTGTTACCGGCAGAAACGAAACCAGTCTCAACAGCGTCGCCGAAAAATGCGGACGAGTCGGCAAAAAGGCCTTTACCATCAAAGCCGACATCAGCAAAGATAACGAAGCGGCTTCCATTATCAAAAAGACTATCGAGAAGTTCGGAAAACTTGATGTTCTCGTCAACAACGCTGGCATTTTGAAAGTCTGCAACAGCTTGGAGAAAGACGCTGTAGCAGTTTTTGATGAAGTGATGAACACCAACTTGAGATCGATCGTCGTGCTGACGAACATAGCGGGTCCGTATCTTGTGAAAACGAAAGGTAATATTGTGAACGTGTCTAGTATAGCAGGGTCGACGCAGCCACCTGCTCACGCGGCGTACTGCACGTCGAAGGCTGCTTTGAACCATTTCTCGCGAGTGATCGCAATGGAACTCGCTAGCAGTGGAGTGCGCGTAAACACTGTAAGCCCGGGACCCGTTGAAACTCCTATTTTCGATAATGTAGATGTTTCAATGGACTATTTGAAAACTCTGACGGCGATGAACAGAATAGGGAAACCAGAGGAAATTGGGGAGTTGATCGCTTTTCTCGCTAGTGACAAAGCGGGAGCCATTACTGGATCTAACTATGTGATTGATTGTGGTGCTCTTATTAAGTCATAGAGAAGAGTAGAAGTATTTTTATGTATTTGTGTCTGAATAAATGTTTTCTTTCTTTCTTTCTTTCTATTTTATTATTAAATAATTTTTTGCAAATAAAATAATATTTAATTTTAATTTTTATCTTCTCTATCTATCTTATTTATATATAGCCACGTTCAATTGTATTGCTATAACAGCATTGCAACAAGAATAGTTTGTAACTATTGATGGCAACAACATCAAATACCGTGTTCTTATATAATTATATACACGGTAAATATTCCGTGTCAAAGTGTACAATTTTAGATATTAATTTATTTATCCCAAAAAAATAATTAGTATCGACTACAGGCCTTTAAATAATCTAAGCAGGCCTTATACCTAATGGTTTCCTTCGCGTTGAAGCGACGTAGGCTATTGTCTTTATTCTCTGTGGTTAACAATAAGGTGTGGTATTACCAAGTATTGTTCCACCGTCACGCCTGACCGATGTAAACCATGTATTCAACCCATTATGCTGTCTTGAATGAGCCGGTGGTCTTACGGTGGGATACATACGGTTAACGGTCATGGCGAATAACCAGGGGCCTTCTCTGAAAATCCAACGTTGACCTACCACGTTTTCCTACCGCGGAAGTGTAGAAAAACAAAATATCAAAGTACAAACACAAAACAAAACACACGCTAAAATTTGATGTTAGGAAAACTGCGATCCGAATGTCGAAGCTTCGAAGTTCGATTTTCGGAGTAAGGTACAGATTTCTACTGTAAGTCTGTGGAGTAAGGCCCCTGTTGGTGTCATTCAATTTGGAATAAGTATTTTTTAAGGTGCTTAGTGCTGTAGTCGCTTACGTAGGCACCATCGGTTGAAAATTGATTGAAAGCTATACTCGGTTAAAACACTTTCATAGTAGATTAACTCGATTCGGTTCGATTTTCGGAGTAAGGCCTAAGGCTGTTATTGGTGTCATTCGATATGGAATGAAAGTTGTTATGAATGTCATTTTTTAAGGTGTTTTAGTCGCTTATAGCTATTGTGCCGGCAACATCGGAATGAAAGCTGTACTCGGTAATAGGGTGTTTTAACTTTTAACATGATTACTCGTATAACTATGTACTTAATCAGCACTTGGAAGTCAATTTTAACCTACTTCTGATGTCGTATAGAAATGGAACTTTGTAAAATGTTGTATCATATGATATGTAGTTTGAATGACAATGATTGTATTGTCATTTGGTATCATGGAGAAGACCTGATGATGGAGCCAGCAGTGGATAAGTGAACTATTCTGTGGCTACAAGTAAAACCATCGAGTTTGAGCTTATTTATATGATTCATGAGCGTGTTTTTAGTGTTTTAAAACTACATATAGTTTTATTGTTTTTATTGGCGGCTCCGTGGCTGAGGGTGCGGTAACCCTTCCTGCAAAACGAGGAGCCCCGGGTTCGATACCCAACCAGGGCAAATTTGGCGAGGAAAAAATTTGTTGTAGTCTTGAAAAATTAACAACAGTAAAAGATCTTTGATTAAAGTACTTACTAACGGTCTGATTTATAGCTAAACGCGATTTTTGCTATTAAAGAATATTATATACACTTTAAATTGAATCAAGCAAATGATGTCGAATCAAATGTTCTTGACTCAGACACTTTATAAACTCTTCAAAGATTCCTGCTTCAAGACATCCAGTTTATTTCTTCACCTATCCGTCCGTGTGTCCCACTTTCAATTCGACAATTAAGATTCCACAGTTCATTGTAATTACACCTATGCGGGCGTCTTAATGAAGTTAAAGGGAATTAATTATTTTAGGGGCATAAATTTAATCTGGGCCGACCTTTACTTATGATAGCACAATGCGGACCTAAAGTTGATTATGGCCCGTTTATCTTAGGGTTATCTCGTAAGGAATTCATTAACCGACGGTTAAATGGACCGAAGAAGAGTAATGCCTTAATGGATCACGGTGAAATGTGAGAGTTATGCTCTTCTTGATTTCTTGTGAAGTTTGTCGGGAGAAGATTACGCAAGTAAAATAATCTCTGTCTGAATCTATGTCTGTAAGTCTGTAACACGCTCGAATAATCCATACTCCATACTAATATTATAAATGCGAAAGTGTGTTTGTTGGTTTGTCCTTCTTTCACGCAGTAACGAAGCAACGGATCGACGTGATTTTTGGCATAGATATAGTTTATGGATCAGAGAGTTACACAGGCTACTTTTTATCCTGGAAAATGCACGGTTCCTGTGGGAACGCGGGTGAAAACCACGGGCAGAAGTTAGTGTGACATAAAATTGATATTGATATTGTCAATAAATTGACAGCTGTCAATAAAGTTTTATAATGTTGACAAGTTGATTTAATTTGACAGATCGGCTTGACGGTTCCTGTGGGAACGCGGGTGAAAACCGCGGGCAGAAGCTTGTCATAAATATTTACTACTACGTTAATATATCTCAAGAATTTAGCTATCAATGGGATTCGAACCCGCGTTGAGGTTATCTAAACCAGACGCCTTAATCAACTAGGCTATGTGATCTACCGATGTCAACCCCGAAATTCTTGCAGATGATGACATCTTTTGGCTTACAAGCCGTGGCTCCATCTAGTTTTATTTGTAACTGCAGTTCACAGTTCCTCACACGTAGAGGCTCCCACAAAAACCGTGCATTTGTTCCGAGATAAAAAGTAGGCTATGTCAAAATCACGTCTATGCTCCGCCGCTATGTGAGAGAAAGACAACATAAAGTAGGTATGTTGTCTTTCACTTGTCACTTTTATAATATTAGCAGATGCACTGGTGCTACCACTAGTACTGGCACTTACTGGTAGTAGCACATAAGTATGTTGCACTGTTTTGACATGTGTAATATCAAATCAAATCAAATCTAATCATTTATTTAGACACAAAAGTTATACCCATAGATATGTTGTAATCATAGCCTCCCGAACTAGTATTCACTGTGTTTCAGGAGTCAGTGGCTTCTCTTATTAACCAGCTAGTCTTATGTCATACATGAATAAATGAAACAATTACAATTTTATATATAATTATGGGCATGTTATATAGGTGTGCGTATGTGTGTTATGTTATTGTGAGTTGTGTATGTGAGTGTCGTGTATGTGAGTGGCATGAAATAGAAAGTTAAGGTCGAATGTTGTATGTAGTTTTTATCAATACAAATTGAAGTGGCGATGGCTTTATGATAGAGAGGACAGCCGATCTGAACCAGGATTAATAGTTTTTTTAATACTATTTGATAACGAGATGAGCTGGTTGTTTGTTTGACGGAAGCATAACGCCGGCTCGTAACAATTGCAGTGCCGCTCAGAACTTTGAAACACCAGGGCCTGCGTGGTACTGCGATAACGCTGAGACATTTGACACATACTTGCTCATTGAACAGGAACACAGTAATGCTTGCACATTACTGCTTGGAGGCAGACTTCACGAGCAAAGCGGTGGTACCAGCCCAGACAGACACTCACAAAAGAGTCGTACTACTTAGAAAATTATGTGAACCAACAAATTTTGTTGGTTTGTGTTGGAAAGCTGTTTCACTGTATTGAATAAAAACCAAAGGAGTACATTTTCTCGACGAAGTTTTTAAAAAGTTATCTAATATAAGTTCAAATGAAAAATATCACTTGCCGAATAAAATCAAGCATTGCTTCACAGTTGGGCCTTATTAGAAAAAACTTCATCGGAATGCTGAGACCCCACCACTTCATACAAATAACCTAATAATAAATAAACTAGTCTTTATAACATTCTGCTTAAGACATAAAATTGTGTGGCAATGTATTTAGAGAGCGCAAAATATAAAGTTGCAGTTTTCTAGTTAATATTGACTCGTCAGCAGTGGATTTCGTTCAAACTTTTCTCATTTTGAATCCAGTGAATACGTAAATAAATGTGAGATCAATTTTTTTAATCTTTATAATAATTATTAATGGTATTATTACAATTATTAATAGTGACCGAAAGCTCTCTATAATAACGTAGTACTTATTGTAGAGATGCGTATTTAAAAAATTATGTTCAAATTAATTATTTTCACTTTCTTGTTAGAGGAGTTTAAACATTTAAAAAAAACGGCCCTGGAGCAAAAAAAAAACGTTTCACCGACCTTTAGAAGTGTTTTAACGGCTTATACTTAGGACTTTGCTTACATAAGGAGTTAGTTAGGCGTCGCCTTATTCGTCGATGGTGAAAATGGGTTTTAGTGACCCAGGCAAGCACTATAAACACCTTACCACCATGATATTTGGTTTGAATCACGATATTATTTTGATCGAAATGTCAAGGTTATCTACTTATAGGATTCGAACCATCAACTACATCACTACCATTTATTAAGCCATTTCGCGTCGCTGGTTAATTACCTTTTGATTTTTTCTTCTCCGTTATTATTCCAAATTATCAAGTCCCTGAATCGCTGTCAATGTATTAACAGCAAAATAAACTAAAACCTTTACACACGAATTATTAGGGGGCAGAGAATGCAATTTCCCACGACGAAGGCTCCAATATGTCTCCCGGATGGCCGCGGCACTGTATACTGAACGAAAATCAGTACTTCAACTTGGACATCTTCTGATTCTCCAGGCTGTCAATGAACCAGGCTATGAATGATCTCCAGGCTATCAGGATTATAAAAAAGTGCAGATCTGAACTGGACTAATTGCTTCATGTCTGGTCAAATTACCAAACCAAAACCCCGAAGCTATAGATCCTATAGAAAGTCAGGAACTTAGATACGGGCCCGTAGCTAAGTTGGTAGTAACTCTGCCTGCAAAGCGAGGGGTCCCGGGTTCGATTCCCGGTCAGGGCAGATTTTGTGTAAGCATAAAGTTTGTTCTCGGATTTTGGATGCTTGTGATGTGTATCTGTGTGTGTCCATACCACCTGCGACACAGGGAATCCTAGGGAAGGGTATGAGTGTAAACGTTTATTAAAAAAAAAGATTAAGTAGCTGATTTTATATTGATCGCTGCGCACAAAGCTATATTGCATTTAAAAAACGGTTTCACACTGATTCCCTGTATTGGAGTTTTCCTGTTTCCCTGTGTTCCCTGGAGGTGGTATCTACAAACATAGATACTCAGTAAAAGCGGACGCAAACTAAATGCTCACCACACAAAGTTTGCTCCGGCCGGGAATCGAATCCGGGCTTCATGCTTTGCAGGAAGGGTTACTACCAACGTAACCACGGAGCCTTCAGGTGTATTATAGGTTACAGACTTCATTAAAAGTTCCACATTGAGACAAGTCTCAGAACACAGTTGAAAGACGTCTTTTAAGCACGGTCTAAAATAAAATATGTAGTAAAAGTGGTAGATAAAGGTTCGGCATGGATACTGCACAGTCTCCTTGCACTAAATTTAATATTGAAAATAATTAATTTTATTAAATTTATATTTATGATTTGAAATGATAGGCAGGTTTTTATAAACTAACTAACTGTTTTTATAAAAATTAAGATCAACTTTAACATGTCAGCCACACAATCCTACTAATATAACAAATGCGAAAATGTTTTTGTACGTTTGTTGGTTTGTCATTCTTTCACGCAGTAACGAGAGAGATGGATCGACGTGATTTTTGGCATACATATACTTTATGAACCGGAAAGTAACATAGGCTACTTTTTATCCCGGAAAATGCACGGTTCCTGTAGGAGCGCGGGTGAAAACCGCAGGCAGAAGCTAGTATGGGTATAATTGAAGCTTACGTACTGTCTTGCTGGTAGCTAGGACGTGGCAAATGAATAAAAATCAACCCAACAGAAGCGCCGTTTTGTTTTCTACACCAAAGTGAGAGAAATACGCCGGGATGCGCCGCCGGGTGACGTATGGACGTAATTTTATCAGTTTATTAGTAACGCAGGACGCTCTATTAGTTACATATAGTAACTACTATTGTTGGTATTTCATTTCATTTTTTATAGTACCTAGAGAGAAGAGCTTTAACTTATCATTTTTTTTTATCAGCCTCTTACGCTCCCGCTGCTGATATATCGGCCTTCTCTCAGAGAGAGACGTATGGGCCGTAATCCACCACGCGGGCTCAGTGCGGGTTGTTGGATGTCGTCATGTCCTCGAATTTTTTGGTTCTTGAACATGCCGGTTTCCTCACGATGTTTTCCTTCACCATTTTAGAGCGAGTGTCAATAATCCGCACATAACTTGATATAAGTCATTGGCGCGGGCCGAGTTGAGATTCCAACTATGGTGCGTCGGATTGAAAGTCGCACAAGTGCCTGCTATAGGACACACTCGCTCCTTTAACTAATATTTCAATGTTATTCTGTTTTTTCAACTAAATATGTTTTGCAGCAAATAAAGACCAATATAAAAGTCAACAGCAATCATTTCAGTGTAAAATTAGACTCTCTTCGAACATGAATGAAAAAATACCTTGGTATGAAAATCGAAGAACCTTAACAAAAAGAATCATATCAAGGAATTTTAGAGCTGGCTGGAATCATAAAGATTTCATTCCCGCCTTACCGTGCTCACACACCTCCATACGCTATGTGTGTATATATAATATATATATATATATATATATATATATATATATTATATATATATATATATTATATATATATATATATATTCGTTAAAGACAATAGTCCCGCTTGTCTATGAAACCAAGTCCCATTGAAATTCTCACGTCTCGCGTACAATCCTGCGACGCGATTCTTTAAAAAAAAACATTATCTATTCTCTAGAGTTCGTTTTTAGAATCTTACAAAAATTGAAATCTGTCTGTAAATAGCGGAAATATATTATTTATTTAGGATAAAAAAATATGAAAAGATATTGTCTAATTGAGGACCTGAGTGCCATCGAAAATGAAATTATATAAATAGCTGCCATATACAAAAACGCGTAAATAATTAAAAAAAAAACAGGTGACGAAGAAAAAGACAATTATTATACCTATTTGTCCTTTAAATATTAATCAACACTATAGAGTTTCACTGTTTAGTTTCTCAAACAGAAATGCCAAGAAGTGAAAAGCCAAAAAACCCTCAAAAAATCAAAACATAAGTTAGGTACATCCTTCTTCCAAAGTATTTTACAAATTCGAAGGGTCATCTAAGGGTCTCTCCCCCAACGAAAACAACTTGTTATTGAATTGATTCAACGTAAAAAAATCGGACAAGTGTTCGAGTCGTTCAATCGCACCCTTGAGGGGCATTTTTGAATGGAACACCTTTATTATTTTTCAATAAAGTTGTTGAAGGGAAAATGGAAATAGATTTTTTACACTGGCAAACACATACAATCAGGGGCGTATTTACCCTAGGGCCAAAAGGGCCATGGCCCGGGGCGGCAGGCTGCGAGGGGCGGCGCAAGCAGAAGAAATTTAAAAAAGCCTACCTTGTCAAAACATAGTTTAACTAAACCCCGTTTAACACTGTTAATTAGTAAGAGCCTAAATCTCGTAAGGTGCTCGTGGATGTAAGTTTGATACACATCCAGACGTGGGGCTTTCATATATACTGAACGGCAGGGCGGCGGGACCTGCAGGCCCAGGGCGCTGAATCCTAAAATACGCCACTGCATACAATGTACTTTTTGCAACAACTCCCTTTTTTCAATGCTTGTGACGACATTGGTAATAGAAATCTGTACTCGTATATGAACTGCGAAAGTGTGTTTGTACGTGTCTTGGTTTGCAGCAACAGAGCAACGGATCGACGTGATTTTTGGTACAGATATAGTTTATGGACCGGAGAGTAACATAGGCTACTTTTTATCTCGGAAACATGCACGGTTCCTGTGGGAACGCGGGTTAAACCGCGGGCAGAATATTTTTAGAATTTAATTACGTCTGCCCGCGGTTTCACTATGCCAAAAAACACGTCGAACTGTTGCTCCGTTGCTGCGTGAAAGAAGCAAAAACCAACAAACAGTCAAACACACGCTCGTATTTATAATATTCAAGTAGGAAGTAGGATTTAACTTAGCTTCTGCGGGTAACGAGCGTACTGCAGTGCCGCGCAGGCCTTTGTGTTAGAAAATGTTGGATGGCACATGTAATTGTTATGGGCCGGCGTTATGCTTACCATCAGGCAAACGACCAGCTCGTCTCGTTACCCAATGTTATTCTTTTTATAGTTGTTACTTTAGCTAAATGTTAAAAAAAATTAAATATAATTATTTAAATGATGTTGTAGCCAGTTAAATAAAATTTAGTCGTAATGGCGTTGCAGTAAACACTATTTTATCTTATAAGATTATGTGCATAATAAATAGTAGATAATAAATTACCTGCTAGTTCCGCTGGCAACACTCACGCGTGATTAAAAAATGGCGGCTACCGACGTTGCATAATAAATTCCGCGCGCTCTTTTTCTTTATTTTCGAAAAATGGAAAAACTGTCGTATTTCCCACTGCGCTCATAAAGTATCCTGATGCGAGAACGGGATACAATATGCACACCCGATATTGTTTCTTTGAATTTTAAATATAGATACAAGTTCTTTTGCCGCCAAAAATCCTAACCTCAAACGTAAGTGTCAGATTTTAAGGTTAGTTTTGGCGCGAATCCGGATTTGCCAACGCGTTTCTATATTTGCAATGCATGATACTGTTTGGGGGACGTATAGTATTGGGATTTTGAAAACCTTTACCCGCTCTTTTTACTGTCTACTTTAAGGGTATAGAGTTAAGGGTGAGGATACATTTTTTCGGATGTAAAATGAAGTTGGTGCGTTCAAGGCGTTCGCGTTCAAGGAATATGTGTGTAAATATTTTAAAATATGCAAATATGTCTGTTCGTAAATGTGTCTGATGTTATTGTCGTTCGGTATATTCGTTGAATGATTGTTGCTGCGTTTGTTTATTTTGTTTTAAGGGGTGATTTCTTAGGGTTACTTTGTATATATTATTATTTATTCGCTTTATTTGAACTTTTTTTCAGAGAATATGTTAATGATAACTAAAGACTTACCCATCTATGAAATTATTATTAATCACAGCAACTAGGTACTTAATTATATCAATAGATATTGGTATTGCCATGAATTGCGTTAATATAGCAATATCGATATCTGCCTATCAGTTTGTTTGATAACAAAAAACAATCATGACTTTTCAAAATTTTAGGTTTTTAAACTGTCATGGTCATCAACTTTTTGAAAATTATAACTAGAAACGGAGTATTTAAAATATGGGAAACTCAAATCAAATAATTTACGTGGTATAAACCCCGTTTCTAGTGATCATTCTCAAAATTACTTTAGATAATAATTATTATGGATGATTATACTTTTTGTATCATGTAAAAATTGATGCGCGTCCTGCGCAACGGTCGGGGCAGTGTTCCAACTAGTTGGGCTACTTAATTAACTGGAATTGTGGTCCAACTATTTTTGTAGTTGGTCTTGCAACCCCGCTTCAGAGTCCAGTAGTGCAATTTACTTTAAAAAATTACTTCTCATTTATTAACTTGTTCAGAACCCTCAACTGTATCATAGGTATAGGTATTGACTTACACTTGGCTTTGTAAGTATTCTTATACCTACCCAACCAGCCAAATTGATTACTAAAGGTATCTCTAAAAAGCTGTGTAAACGGTTTATTAAGGTATTAGCGGCGACAGCGTGTTGTATAAAAGCGCTCGACACCTCATTTGATCAGCTCAAATGACCTATAAACAAATGATTTAATCTTTTACAATACCACTCTGTACAAACGTTATAGTAAAGCGCTATAGCAAGTTCTAATATGATGATTACAAGACTATATTGCTCTATAAAAGTGTTAACAGATGCATGTATTCATCTGATTGTCGTATAAAGAGATCCAAAACAACATTTAGTTTTAGTAGTGATGAAAACTCTACTAAGTACGATACCGTGGTATTGTGGATATTCATACCACATTCTTTCCTCAGTACTTAGTACATTAGTCGTCACAAAAACTCTACCATGTCACTATATGTAGTAACACAGTGAGTGTGATGTCATCAATGATACTTAAAATAGTATAAGGTACAATATTGTAATTCAGTAGAATAGTTAATTAGGTTTTACGGGTAACTTAATTACCGAACCAAATCAATTGTCACACGAAAACATTAAAGTTTAAAGGTTGTTGCAAAAGAAATAGCAACAGGTTTCGCGGGCCGGGCCAATAGCGCCCGGACTATATATATATATAAAAAGAAAAAACATAGTATAAGGTTAAGTATCATTGATGACATCATACTACACCAATTTGATGTAGCGGTCACGATATGGGCAAAAAAATCGACAGCAAAAAAAGAAGTGACTCAATATCCTTATTTTAGTTTCAAAAGCGATCAGTAATACTGTTTCAAAATAATCAAAGTCCATACAACAGAGCACTCGTATACCGGAACTCTGTTGAATCCGCTGAGACCATTAGGGCTGGCTAAAAATTGCACTAGGATACGAAGATCTGACAGACAGGCAAAAGAAAGGAAATACTGTGTAACTTGACGCGGGAGACTTGTAACAACAAAACCACGTAGATACTAGATAGTGAATGGATGAAGGTTTGATGAGATGCGGTAACACTAACAAAAATCTATGTGTGATTGTGCTGTCGATGGGATGGGATGGGATTAGTGGTTCGAATCGTTCAATGAACGTGAGCTTTTTTATACTATTGGATAGCGAGACGAGCTGGTCGTTTTTCTGATGGTAAGCATAACGCCGGCCCATAACAATTGCAGTGCCACCCATAACTTTGAAAAACAAAGGCCTGCGCGGCACTGCAGTGTGCTCGTTACCCTGAGACATTAGGTATTAAGTCTCATAAGCCCAGTAATTTCACTGGCTGCTCTGCTCATAGACCAGCCGTCATTTCAAAAAAATTCGGAGGGAACATCTATTGCTCCCATAGCCTATTTGGCTAAGGCATCTGGCTAGATAACCACTAGACGCGGGTTCGAATCCTGTTCTCAGCGTAATTTTTGAGATGTATCCGATGTATCAATTTACACGTTCCCGCTTGTGTCGGTTAACACTTTAAAATATGTTTAATTGAAAAAATTAAAATCTAATTTGAGATTGATTGTAGAGAAGGACGCAATCAGCTGACCTCCATATTGTTCTTCGTAGCTTCTCGGTGTCTGCATAACAGTAGTGGCTAGATTATCTCCCCTCGGATTTTCTAGATTAACCTGCTGATGTGATGGGAGAAACCCTGAAGTATTTTAGGATTCACATGGCCATCAAATGGTCTCTGGTTATAGCAATCAAATGCTTGTAAGTATATAGATATTTTGTTCTATTAAAAACAAGTTTATTATAATAACAGAAAAAGTAAACGACATAAACTAAAATAACTAAATAAAATACACACTAATTTATTTACAAACTTAATCTAATAATCTATTTATTTTCTAACTTTTTTGTAAGCATACTTTTGCTTAACCAGACGAGCAGGTCCTTGGCCTGATAGTAAGCATAATGCCAACCCATAACAGTTGCAATGAATGACATAGGCCTGCGCGCTACTGTAAAATTATAAAAAAAAATATGAAATTAAAATAGCTAATAAACTAATTGAAAAAATAAAAGTGTATACAGACCTCGCTTATCTGAAGTAAACTAAGTACTCATACTTATAAATGTACACATATGAATCGCAAACCCCTTCGAATACCCTCACAAAACTTTCAACCTTGCAAAATCGTAAAAAGCACAATATTGATGTATTGAAACAGCGTTCCTCGTTCGTAGAATTGCACCCAAAATTCGGATACACTTGAATCCGTCCCGGTGGTGGCATATTCAAAAAAATTCAATACAAACCGCTTCCTGAGTGGGGTTTACATTTCACACACGAATATAGAAGACTGACGAACTTGTTGGCGAACAAATAATTTCTAATATATATGTAGGTACAGTTGGTGCCGAATAAGAATAGTACTACAACATCTCTCCCCGCGCATGCATAACAATCACCAGGAAATGGGTAGCAGCATTCTCCTCTGTTGTATATGTTCAGCATTTCCGGTTGATGATGATGATTCTCCTCTGTCAAATTCATAATCTACGATCACAAAGACACGTATTGTCAAGCGTGCTGTGTTATGGCACAATACCTCTTCATGAGGGAAGCCAATCATCAGCAGTCGACGTTTTCCATCTGAAGACGATGATGAAATGATATTATGATCTCGACATTTAAGCGGTCAAATTTCCTGTCACGCCAGTCTTAATGACATCATCCGCCAGGCTCTTACCAGCTCCAAGGTAGCAGCCATTCTCGAACCGAATGGTCTTGCGTGACGATGGTAAAAGGCCTGATGGAATGACGCTCGTTCCTTGGCAATTGGGGCTATTTGTGTCGACATTTTGGCACCGTCTCATATTTCAGAGAAGAAAATTAGGACCGGCGCCGCGGCTTCTTCAGCTAAGTGACTAAAGCGGCGCAAATATGCTATCCTCGGGAGCGGTTACATATTTGGGCCGTTTGTTGTTGATTACTCTGGTCCGTGGAGCCGGAGGCTCAATATATTTTCAAAATGTTGTCAGGGCGTTTGATTGATGCGACACGTAACCAAAATGGCTCAATCTTATCTGGCTCAATGGATCAGCATTGCGATTCAACGAGTATGGAAGGAAATCTAGTTTCTCCACTTTAGAGATAAAAACTGATGTGTGGCAAGTAGGGTTGTATGGCCAGGTAGTTTCGGTGTAGGTCAAATGCAACTGGGATTAAGGGATGCTTTTTTTAACCATAAAACGCTAATCATTTCTTTATAAGCGCAACCAGCATGCTGGTTGCGCTTACAACTGGTAGTGAGCTAGAACCTTTGGATTATCTATAGGTCTACGTTGGCTTGTAGATTATTCAACGATTGTTGTAGCTAGGTTAGATGTTGGATTTATTTATGTAATTAGCTGCGGTTAAAGTTGGATATTCTAACATGCCGTGTGTCCTTTGGATTATCGGCATCATAAGGGTGGAAGTGAGGGCAATATCAAAAGATTCCTCATCAAAAATGAACGATCCTCGGCCAGACGAGTAGCTGAAGATCAGACTCTACCTGTGTGCTGGATTATTTACAGTGCAGTGTACTAACTTATTATATTTATGTTCCTATATTTATTTCTGAATTGTTCTTATATCATATTTTTATTACTAGGAATCTTACTCGTATGTTTAATTAAGTATTTGTAATATTACAGGCTGAACTATTGTTATTGTAAAATTTGTATGCCTGAGTTCTAAAATATTAGGTTCATATATTATAATCTCATGTCAATCATGTAACGAGTGCACTGCAGTGCCGCGCAGGCGTTTGTGTTAGTGGTAGGACTAAGTCTTCTGCGAGCGTCCGTCTGGGTTAGTACCACCTCTTTGCCCGTGAAGTCTGCCGCCAAGCAGTAATGTGCAAGCATTATTGTGTTCCGGTTTGGTGAGCAAAGTATAGCCAGTGAAATTACTGGGCTTATAAGACTTAATACCTAATTTCTCAGGGTAACGAGCGTACTGCAGTGCTGTGCAGGCTTTTTTGTTTCAAAGTTCTGAGTGGCACTGCAATTGTTATGGGCCGGCGTTATGCTTACCATTAGGCAAACGACCAGCTCGTCTCATTACCAATAACTTAAAAAAATATGGATAATTTTGTCAAGTAAAATGTACAGCAAATTTTTAGCTAAGTATCTCATTTTATCTGGTTGTAGTAAAGTAAATATTGGTAACGAAATAAAAACAATTGTATTTACCATCTACGATGTATCAAACATACGAAATCCATAAGAGCAGCTTGCAAACGTATTTCTACCATCGCATTGACCTGTGTCTCCTTGTAATAGAGATGAATTTAGTTCAATATTTTACTTGAAAAGTTTGTTAAGACTTGATGAAACATGAAAAATTCAGACTGACTGATGTCGACTGATTTTTTTCAGTCACGTCACACGTCTTTTGAGACTGTTCGCTGATACGGATTGGATTAAAAATTTATTTCAAGAGTGATCAGTAGATACAGAGTACAGAGTAGATTCTTAACCAGTTTTTCGTTGAATTTTTTTTTATATTATTGAGTAACGAGATCGGACGAGAGACGAACGGATCAACGCGCTCGTCTCGTTTGATGGTAAGCAAGACAGGCCATAACAATTATTGCAGTGCCACATTAGGTCTCATATGCCTAGTAAACTAAAATATAAGAATAAAAATTAAGATATAATTAATAAAGCTCTCAAGAAAGTAATGCCTATGTCATCCACAAATTCAAGTGCTGTCACTTTATGTATTATAGAATTTTAAGCTTAGAAGAATGCGTCGGTGGACACTCGGACAGTATAATTACTAAGCCATGAGCGCTTTAAAGACTGACAAACTTCAAATCATAGATGAAAGACTCTGGAATTATTAGATACGGTATGGAAATGATTTTCCTCTACTTGTTCTAAAAGTGCATGGTTAGTGATATATAGATATCCAATTTGTTTTGATATCTCAGACATTTTATGAAATCAAACTTAGTAAGTATAACACGTTGAACTATAATTTAGTTAGTAATAAAGTTTGTGGAAACGTAAATTGTGTACAACACTATAGTGCTGTGAAATTAATGGCTATAGTGCTGTGGCCTTATAAGGCCGTGGGATTTATATAAAGTTTTAATTTTTAGGAGACATCTCAAGCCATTTTTGAGATAAAGAGCCTAAATTTAGCTTCGATTGCTCAGCAACCAGAAATAAATTTATTTTACAGCAATTATAGGGGGTTTAGTTCAATAAGTTCTGTTAGTTAATTATTTAGTATATACAGAATAAAAATTGAAACAAAAGTTTAACATGCAGAAGAAGAGAATTAAAAAACTAAGAATTTTTTCAATTAATAACAAAATTAAACAAAACCTGTTAGTTAATTAACGATAATAATTTAAGCTCTTTTAATCACTAATTGTTTTTAACAATGTCAATTTTTGTACTTGTTTGCTTTAAGTTTTAACTGTAAGTTTTTGAGTAGTTGAAATAAATAAATAAATAGATGAAGACATAGCGACAAACAAGAAAACGATGGTAACTATAAGGGTCTTACCACAAAAAAATAAACACACGTTAAACCTGTGCTAATCACTGTTTAACGCCTAAACATGCCTTAGTCGCGCGATTAAATATGAGCAACCACAAATCCGGATTTAAGTAGTGTCTAACCATTGACTATCACAATTCTGTTGTGACATTTCTAATCACTTTTGACGTTTATCTTTAGACGCTGTCTAGCTAAACAGGCGACTAAACATTATTTTTTTATGGTAACACTTTAAAAGTTCAGATTTTTAATTCGGAGGTGCGGAACCTAAAATATATATTGAACAAAATGCAGTGTAGTCTGTGTTATCATTTAGTTACACGAACAGTATGTCATAAGCAGTCACGCTATCCGCCCAAAGTAAAGCCCAATGATACAAAATATCATAACACCCACATTTAAATCTATTAGTTAATTAAAAAAACCCCATGACGTGTGATAGCTATCAGGTTTTATGATTACTATGAATTTTGGTTTGGCACACACCCTGTATCACGTTTGTACCCACTGGTTACGAGTCATTCAAACATTGAGGAACAAAAGTGATTCTGTTATCATACCGATTCAAATCATTTTTGCACTGATTTATTCCAAAAATGATGTCATCCGTGACACAAGAAGAATCATTTTTTTTTGTTATTGGTAACGAGACGAGCTGTTCTTTTGCCTGATGGTAAGCATAACGCCGGCCCATAACAATTGCAGTGCCACTCAGAACTTTGAAACACAAAGGCCTGCGCGGCACTGCAGTGCGCTCGTTACCTTGAGACATTAGGTATTAAGTCTCATAAGCCCAGTAATTTCACTGGCTACTTTGCTCATCAAACCAGAACACAGTAATGCTTGCACACTACTGCTTGGCGGCAGACTTCACGAGCAAAGCGGTTGTACTAACCCAGACGGACACTCGCAGAAGAGTTAGTCCTCCCACTAACATAGGTATTATAAATTATATTATATGTTTGTGCTTTTTTCTACTGCACAAATATACGAATGAGGAATAATCGGACGCAGTGAGTTGATATAGGCTTTAATATTCACAGTGATTTTAGGACTAATGAATGACTAAGAATTTTGACTTCGTTAGTTTTCATTGTTTTCGGTTCACTTTGACTGTAAAGGGTTGATACTTTGAGAGTCACTGTTGATAATTTTGGTAATGCTGTTTGGGATGACTTGTTAGTAAGGCAAATGTGTTGTACCAATAAGTGTATTTTTTATTTTATTCATTCTTAAAATGTTTGCATTTGATCACTATTTCACCTGATAAACGTGACGCTAGACCTGAAAAAGAACTGGCAACTACTTACAAGTGCAACTACCGGAACACATATGTGCTTGATGACATATTTACAAGTAATGTGGGTGACTATCCAAGGGATGTTACAAATGCTCTATTACTATGCTATGGTCAATGGTCATTGGTCATACATTATGAAATATATTTTACAGTGTTAACCGACACTAGCGGATGTTCACACAAAAAAGAAAGAAATACATCATACAAGAATTTCGCAGTCAACATCGATTGCTCCCATAGACTAGTTGGTTAAGGCGTCTGGCCCGGACAGCCAGAAGACGCAGGTTCGAATCCTGTTGGAAGCGAGATTTTTGTGATGTATAATGTATATATTTGTATGGTCATAGATGCTGATTTTTCTTCACTAATACTTAAGCTCATTGTTCCTACAAGCAGCTCACGCAGTCCTTGAGTATTATCGTTAGAAGCAGGCTTTCTATCAGGCAAATAACCTACTCGATCGTTATTTTGTTATACAAATAATAACCAGTACCGTTTATGTCTTATCCAGTAAGTAAAAACATTCTGCTAAAGTTGTCCTATTACTAACATTATAATCCAGAAACTTTGTAAGGATGGATGTATGGATGATTGTTACTCTTTCACGCAAAAACTACTTACAGAACAGATTTTGATGAATCTTTATAGTAATATAGCTTATACATCTGAATAACATATAGACTACAATTTATCAAGATTTTTATACGCGGGTGAAGCCGCCGGCGGATGCTAGTAAGTTAATAATTTACTTGTTGAGCTAATTTCTTTGGACCACATAATGTTAGTTTGTCTAGTCTATACAAATAAATAAAATTGAAGTGTCTGTTTGTAATATCAAAATAACAGCTTTTTACTAAATGCACATGAAAGTATAAACTGTACCCATAACAAAACAACCATTTTTTAATTTTTTTGTCTGTCTGTTTGTTCCGGGTAATCTCCGAAACGGCTGGACTGATTTTGACGGGACTTTCACCGGCAGATAGCTGATGTTATAAGGAGTAACTTAGACTACTTTTATTTTAGAAAAAGAATTAGGGTTCCGAGCAAAAAAATAAAAGCCATGAAATCCAATATCTCCGCGCGGGTGAAACCGCGGGCAGCAGCTAGTCTGTTATATGTGCAGACATTGACTAAACTAACCCAAAATTCTTAGAGCTAAATCCGACATGCATCGCGACACACGGGGCGAATCGACGCGGATAATTACAGCCAGACACGCGAACTATAAGTTATTAATATTAGTCATTTGCCTCTTTACATTTGTATAGTAAATGTCGTTAATAAGGAGTTTAACGACGGTAATTAAATGGATAACGTTATTTATTCCGTAAGATAATGGATTTTTAGGTAACGTATGGTACTTAAAAATGTGTTAGATTTTTTTATTCTCTTTAAGTTTGTATTTCACTTCTGTTTCGCGGGATATTTTATGTTAGTGTGAAGGATTTCAAATGGAATGTTGTGGTTTAAGAAATTTCTTTGTGTAGACTTATCGTAGGTACCTATGTTTCAGGAGGTGTCAGGAGTAGCTCTTTGGCTCCTGGGTGTTTACCATCGCTTTGCTCATGTAGCCGCCAAGCAGTAAAGTACAAACATTACTGTGTTTCAGTTTGATGAGCAAAGTCTGTGAAATTACTAGCCTTATAATGTCTCAGGGTAACGAGCCCACTGCAGTACAGTCGTTGTGTTTCAGTGTTCTGGCGCTGTAATTGTTATATGGTGGCGTTATGCTTACCATCAGGCAAAGGACCTGCTCATCTCGTTATCCAATAGTATAAAAACCTGTATAGATTGGCTATAAATTGATAGAATAATCAACGTAACCTTTCCCTTGTTTTTCAGGGCTTGGAATTTTACGTCAGAGTATAAATCTGCGGGATGTGGTATACCTATAATATATCAAAATCATTAAAAGTAACGCTCGCGAGGACAGTCGCGCTCATAATTCGATGGATACGCCCGAATTCACATCAAATATGGGACGTGGTCAAAGGTATGAGAATGGTGAGGTTTGTATACTTTTATCAATATTGACCATCATAAAATGGTCCTTCATCATCAGCTGGAAGACGTCCACTGCTGAACATTGCCCTCCTCAGATTTTGCCATATTAATACCGCTTGGGAGGCGTCATGGTGATCGCTGTAGATTATGATGATGACCGAGGCTAATGAGGAATCCTAGCCGGCTCTTACGCAGCCGCCGGAAGTCATGGGTTGGTACTATCCTTAGCTCGTGATCACATGGACAATTGGACAAGGTTGTAAGGTTTGTTTATTTTGTAACTTTTTTAAACTTAGCATGTAATTAATTTTGACCATCACAGAATGATTGCCCCATCTTAACTTTACTTAAAATAGCTAATCTGTTACTCCAAGATACTAATAGACAGTCTTTGAAGTGAGAGCACGGCTAATGGTTAGAGCTTAGGTACGAGCTGACCGATGTAGCTAAATTCAAAATCTAAGTCACTGTGGGCCTCAATTCTAGTTAGCAAATGATTTAAAAACGACAATGGTCTCAAAATGATCATTTTAGGCACGTTCGGTGTTTTATAGTACAATCGTTTTTCCATGATCATCATCATTCATCATTTCATTTTGTTAGTGGTAGGACTAACTCTTCTGCGAGTGTCCGTCTGGGTTGTTACCACCGCTTTGCTCGTGAAGTCTGCCGCCAAGCAGTAATGTGCAAGCATTACTGTGTTCCGGTTTGAGGAGCAGAGTAGTTCGTGAAATTACTGGGCTTATGAGACTTAATACCTAATGTCTCAGGGTAACGACCGCACTGCAGTGCCGCACAGGCCTTTGTGTTTCAAAGTTCTGGGTGGCACTGCAATTGTTATGGGCCGCGTTATACTTACCATCAGGCAAACGATCAGCTCGTCTCGTTACCAAATAATATAAAAAAAAAATTGATCGCCTATGACAATGACGGTCGTCAATAAACTATTGTTAATCTTCGCGTGCTCTTCATCACAGTGAGAATTTTGGGTCAAGATGATTGCTATTTTTAAACAATTTGTTAGGGTCTACGTCGGTCAGCGGGATTGGTTGGCTGAACTAGGTTGCCTGCGCAAACGTTCGCTGCAAGCCTATGGTCTCCTCTTTCCTCCTGTAACATGGCACCCGGCCATCGCATGCGGCCGCGCCCATTGCGTATAGACTAACTAACACGATATGCAAATATGAGACATAAAGGTAATATTTCGTGATAGCAGTATGTAATTAATAAAATTCGTCCTCTGTTTGGGCGCGGATTAGTTATTAGATGTGATTGCTTCGCCCGCTTTATTAAACTGTGGAATTAGGTTAACGTTGGTCAGGTGATTACCTACGGTTTGGATTAATCGTGTAGATAGGACAGTTTACCTTCACGTATAGGTAAACGTGATTGATAATGAAATTGATAATGGAGAGCGCTCAATGTCAAAGACAAAATATAGAAGTGAACGATAGGGATTTTGACTCCATTCTTTTATGATATTAATCAATTCTCATGAGAATGTAATGTCTATATCGAAAAAACTGCAAATCAATGCTAGAAACGTCAGAAATAAGAGTCAAAGTTGGGTGTACCTCTCTACTGAAAAACGTCCCATATAAATTGGGCCGAACGCGTGACGTCATATTTTTCCTCAGTATAGGCGAGTTGATGAGTTCGCTCACCGATCTGTTACCTATTTACATAAAAAAATGTGGTCAAAGGTAATACTACAAAGACATAGGTTTCAGGCTACCGGAACACATTACCTACGTCTTTGGCATTCTCAACTTGGAAAAGTAGTAAAAATCGAAGACGTACAGGAACATGTCACCAACAACTATTACTTCAACGACCTATACATGAACTACCAAAACCGCAATAACTAAGTCCAACATACGAACCTGCACAAACATCAATTAGCGTGTTTGTACACTAATAACTGCGCAAGTTGCGATGGGGCGAATCGGGTGTGTCAATACAGGTCAGTAACTTGCGGGGCAAATAGCGCCACCTTTGGACGGATCTTGTAGCAGAGGGTGGCCATGCAGCAAAATCTTGAGAATCATTCCAGGAAATTCACTGCAATTGTTATGGGCCGGCGTTATGCTTAACATCAGGCAAACGACCAGCTCGTCTCGTTACCAACTAGCATAAAAAAAAAAATTTCGTTTTTTTTATTACAAAAAATATGATAGTCGTCGCTCAACATATAGACATTTTTTGGGGCCTTCTTTAGCGATTTTTTACTAGATTCTAGATCATTAATATATAATCTAGGCTATATAATATTTTATAGGTAAGTCTTTTCTAAAAACAAATGGCTATACTTACTGTTTTTTTTGCTAGTATCCTACCTTATCTATGAAAACGGCGATTTGTGCGATGAAAAACAGGACTTTGTCGAACGCTATGCTTCAGCCACGTATTTGCGCGGAGCATAAAAGGACGCCATACAAAAAGATCTCAGGTTAAGTTATACCTATCACTAAACTAAACCTTGGCCACCCTACTCAATTCAAAAGGTACAACTACTCGCCAAAAGGGCTATAGGGCCACCTTAAGGGTTATTGTTTGATTTGTGCTAATCAATCTGAGAACTTGCCACTTTGGGCTCATCAGCAAATAATGGGTGTTCAAGACGTGAAAGTTCTAAGAAGGATCATGTATATATTAAGGTTCTAACAGCGACGTTGAGTTTTGCACATTGGAGAAGTACAGATGCTCTTAAGACTAGCTCAGGAAGGTATTTGTTAAGACTCATTCAGATGGTGCCAATTTCTGTTTGTCTAATACTTGTCAAAACTCTATACTCAATATACGGGGTTAGTTTGAGTTGGTATGGTATCCTAAAAGGGGTGATTAGGACCATGGTTTAGTTGTGAGAAGTTGTGAGTTAGTTGTGACAAGTTGTGAGAACCACCCTTGGAAATATGTCTTTCAAAATTTCCATACAGAAAATAAATTGACTTCAAACGTGAAGTGCGCGGCATTTTCTAGAATTGTTTCTAAGTATCTTCTAATCAACATCATCATTTCATCAACATCATCATTTAACAAAGTTCAACATCGTTCAAGTGAATCAGCTGATCTTAATCCTCCCTGAAATTTTGTAGTAGAATTTTGACGCAAACTTTAAATGACATTTCTTCAATGACAAATTCCAAATTTCAAAACCAATCAATCATAAAACAAATGTTCTTGATGTCCTGCACTTGCTACTTCGCAATGTGTAGGTAAATCAGCCTATAGTTACACAAACTTCTTTTTTTATGCGACGAGTAACGAGACGAGCTGGTCGTTTGCCTGATGGTAAGCATAACGCCGGCCCATAACAACTGCAGTGCCACCTAGAACTTTGAAACACAACGGCCTGCGCGGCACTGCAGTACGCTCGTTACCCTGAGACATTAAGTCTCATAAGCCCAGTAATTTCACTGGCTACTCTGCTCAGCAAACTGGAACACAGTAATGCTTGCACATTACTGCTTGGCGGCAGACTTCACGAGCAAAGCGGTGGTGACAACCCAGATGGACACTCGCAGAAGAGTTAGTTCTACCACTAACAGTACATTCTAAAAGCCATATAAAAATAGAATACAGTTATTATAAGTAGCTTTGAAGTTCTGATTAGATACTCGTACTGTTAGTTTTCGCAGTAGTTTTGCTGGGCTTGGAACTTGTTCAATATACGTGGCCAAGTTAGAGTCAATACGTCGGTAAACAAAGCTCAGCTCCTATATTACACGGCTAATGATGCGAGGCTGGGAGTACGCGGTGGAACATAAATACGAATTTATATTGTATTAGATGGGCCATGGTAATGTGAACTTTTTGATAGAGAACTTCTTGATTAGGTTTGGAAATAAATAACAACATAGTTTTTTTATAATATTGGGATTCCGCTGATCTCTCCTAGAACGAGTATAAGATTTTATATGCTGGCGACGTGTCAAGCTGAGGTTCGTATTATGGATACACCATAAGACCCGTAAGCTAGTCGCCAAACTCCATTTTTTGGGTTTGAGCGCTTTCTGCATTCGATGACACTGTAAAGGTCACGAACTGACGCACTGCCTTTAAAAAACTTGTGTAGATACCTACAAAGGCCTTATTCTACTTATGAGATCTTATGACTTAGTTGCCCAATTCAGGCATCGCAAAGCTTAAAAATTGAAATTAAAAATAAATGGCACATACTTTAAAAAAATTAAAATTAAAGTTAACTAGTCTTCTTTAAAGGAAACCCTACATAAATTTAATTTTGCTGGATCGATAGTCGTAGGACTCTTCTGCGAGTGTCCGTCTGGGTTGTTACCACCGCTTTGCTTATGAAGTCTGCCGCCGCCAAGCAGTAATGTGCAAGCATTACTGTGTTCCGGTTTGATGAGCAGAGTAGTCAGTGAAATTACTGGGCTTATGAGACTGAATACCTAATATCTCAGGGTAACAATCGCAATGCAGTGCCGCGCAGGCCTTTGTGTTTCAAAGTTGTGAGTGTCACTGCAATTGTTATGGGCCGGCGTTATGCTTACCATCAGGCAAATGACCAGCTCGTATCGTTACCAAATAGCATAAAAAAATCAAAATATTCGTCTATTGAATAATGCTTGCATACTACTGCTTCACGGCAGACTGCACGAGCAAAGATATGGTACAGTGTCACTCGAAGTGCTAAGTCCTACCACGTGACACTTCATACATGTGGTATCATAACTGCTCATATAACTGCGCCTATATTAAAGTATCTACGTAAATGAGGCTTTTCAGGAGTTTTCAGTGATTTCGAAACTGCAATCGCTGCTGAATGGTGGCTATTAGGCTCTGTTTACACTGACCGGAAGACGTTTCTTTCAATTCTCGGACGGCTTGCAGTCAATAGGACATCATTACCCGGGCGGGATGGCTGTGGGCCGTTTGAACGGGATAGCTACTTGGAACAGTTTTACCAGGGGGTATGACAAAACGCACAGCGAGTATCCCAAAAAAATTACATGAGTGAGTACATTACATGATTATCGAATAGCTAGGTCTAATCCAAAGAGAATATAGAGCTACTACAATAGTTTACGATCAGGAGGGCAATCGCGTTAAAAATTATCAACCAAACCGCTACTAAACCACGACCGCATCACAGCTTTTTGACCGTTTCGTAACGCGCTAATAGTTTTACCAAAAGTTGAGACGTTTCTCGACAACAACTGACAGTTAACGCTGTCAAATGAACGGCAATATCGAATTCCACACGCCTGAACCGAAACTAAACAACAGTTGGTATCAAACCACAACCAAACCATAACTGTACGCTGTCATTTCAAATTAGCGCGATCGGGGCCCAGAGGTCGGTACTCGCAACATTCGATAAATTTATCAATTTTATCGATTCGACAAATTTATCGAACCGATTTTCGTACTTGCGCCGCTGCAACGGTACGACTCATCTTGCAACTTATGAAAAAAGTGTGATAGCATACTTGCCCTTTCTCTTGCCTCAACTATCTTCATACATCTTCTATTCCAGTGATCAAGTCTACCGGTGGCATCTAAAGGTAGCTCCATTGGCATATTCCCAGAGTTGGTCAACATTTGTACGATGCTATGAAAAGCGACGCAATGACCAGTTGCAAGTAAATATTTGTACGTGACCACTGCGAATGTCGGGTCAAGTCGCGTCTTGAAAGTGTGGACTGCTTGACTGTGGTTGTCGCAGTGAAAATTTGCACCGAATACTACAGACATTATATACAGCAGGCTTACTTTGCTCTTGATATATTTGTGTTTTAACACCATTTCAATGTCTTTAGGTGAAAATATAGTAACTTGGTAATGAACCCGCACCTAGATATACATAGAACATACAGACAATGTGCAGGCTGGTGGCTAGCAACTAGATTAGGTACTTGAAAATGGACTACCATTTCATCAAATGGTATTATCCCTTTCATAACAAATTGGTATGTTATTGGTATACCATTGATATACCATTGATATACCATTGATATACCATTGATATACCATTGATATACCATTGATATACCATTGATATACCATTGATACACCATTGATATACCATTGATATACCATTGATATACCATTGATATACCATTGATATACCATTGATATACCATTGATATACCATTGATATACCATTGATATACCAGTGGTATGCCAGTATACCAGAGCTAGAGCGATGCTGGCATCGCTTGGTGCTAAGAAATGGAATGCCATACTTACGGTTTTCTTTATTTCCGAAAACTATAACTATGTTCAAGAAATTGTGAATGGATTTCTTCTGCCACGTTCGTCGCTTACCATCCGGTGTAGGTATAGCTGATCAGTCGTAGAAAGGGCACTGGTGGAACTAGGGTCATGGTTAAAATACTATATTTTCAAACTCATCATCACTACGATACGATAAAAAAGCTTCGAACCGACTTCAGTGACAAACTACTAAACCGATTTTGATGAAATTTATATGGGACCAATCTGAGAGTATATACTTTCAAATAAAAAAGAATTTTGCACATCGGTTTATAAATGACAGAGATCTGAGGTAACAAATATAAAAAACAAATACCCACCTAATTGATGACCTCCTTTTTTGGAAGTCGGTTAGTAAAATGCATCTGAACGAGATGTTGAAATTGTCTTTTAGGTTTCTTTTGAATTTGCTTTACACAACGAGTTATTAAGTAACCCTTTAGTTCTCCGACCACTGTATCGTTTCCTAAGACAAAATATCGATTATAATTACTCGCTTCAGAATCTTACACCGTATCTTTATTAACATAACGAGAGTTTATTGAGACACAGAAATCCTATCCGACTTGCATAGGTAGCTTTTTATTTACACAAACCTAATCTCTACCGTGCATCAATTAAAGTTGATATTGGCATACGCAAAGCACAGAATTGTACCGCGTCTCTTCATTGCAGAAACACGGAAGACACTGCGTCGAAAAAGGTAACACTGTGTTGAAATTTTGAAAGGTCGCGTTGACTTTTGATGGTAATTGGAAAATGCGTGGCGTAAAAAGGGTTGGAGCCAAGATATCACCCCGCTGTTTGTAGGTAATTATTCTATTGTCATTTTATTTATATTTTGCGGAGTTATCACAGAGATATCTTCTAATAAAGTTTAAGACGGGGTAAGAGGGAATTCTAAGTGTTATTTTATGTAAATGCAAAACCATAGTTCTATTGGGGTGTGGGTTACGATTGGGTTTGATTTAATTTGCATTTTTTGGAAGTGGCAAGTTACATTAAAATTTAATTTGAATTTTTTGAATAAGGAATTTAAACAAGGTTTTGTGTGTGCTTATTTATTTGGACCTACATAAAACTAGATTCCTATAACTAGTAATATTTATATAAATGTAATAATAGTATGTAGTATGTATAATGTAATAATAATAATAGTATGTTAATTTAATAATATGTATGTATAATATGTGACACTTTAGTTAGGCCTTCAGAGTAGTATACTTTTGTTAAGTAATAATATATTAAGAAATTATAATGTAAAAATAACTTATACAGCAAATAAAGGGTGCGAGCCCTGGAGCTTGCAGAGTATAATAATTAAATAATAAAAAATAAAAAAAATAAAAAAACTAGATTCCATTTCTACTAAACATAAATGTACTTTGTTAGTAACTAGCTAATACATAAATAAACACTACATCAGCTAACCTAGCTACAAAAACAGTTGGTTATTCTACAAGCCCTAGTAGGCCTATAGATAATCCAAATGTTCTAGCCCACTGCCAGTTGGAAGCGTACCCAGCATGCTGGCGGCATTGCCTCGTTGAACCGCAATGCTGATCCGTTGAGCCAAATAAGTACCAGCATTTTGGTTACGCGTCGCATCAATCAAACGCTCTGACAAAATTTTGAAAATATTATGAGCTTTGTATTTTTAATTGGTATTGGAATGATCTGCACTATAATTCTACCTAGATTTTGAAATAAAAAAAAATTTGCTGTAAAATATTAGCAGAAAAAATTAATATCAAAACGTAAGTACGTACCTTTCCTTCAAAAATGTTACGACTATTAGGGTTTCAGGATAAGCGTGAAATAAGAACAACTTCTTTATCACTGGTATAATATACAAATCGCTGAAAGTATGACTTGCTAAAACCACAGTAAAACTAGATAACACGTATTAACAAATATTGCGCAAAGCGTGTGAAATTACTTGATACAAGTTGTTAAAATAAACAGAGATAACAAATCGTCATTGTCATCATTACATTAATAAAAAATGATATCCTATTATAAAATTGTCCTACATGTGTTACCAAAGAGCTGGAGAGTTATCGTTGCTTTCGAGTAAAACCCTACTGTAAGTCTGTGGTAAAACCTCATCATTTTCAACCGCGTTCCCGAATAACTCAAATCAGGCCAGACAGTAGGTTGTGACTATGCTGGACTATTTTCAACGCTATCCCGGTTCATGTTCGATCAAGGCCTCAGATCAGACAAACAAGGTAGATATGCCCGTTCGCGTTCAAAATACGTCTCCGTTTTTCATAAATTTTTTTCACCATTCCGCTAAACCGCTTAATCCAAAATCTGTAAGTACGGCACTCCTACTCATTTTTTATGCACACAAAGAGACTTACAGCCATACCAATAAACTTAATAATAGTCCACAGGCAAAAAAATGAGACAGCAAATCCGTCTGCAAAGTGAATTCGATTAAATGTATCTGGCCTTTTTTGGGCCTGATGCGTTCGCACCCGCTACGTACGCCTTACCCCATCTTCTTGTTTCTATGATCTGTGATCAAGGCAAACCTCAGTTTATTTGTGTGCTTTGCAACAAAAGAACCTCATTTGGAACTTGCTTCTGATTTATCAACAGAAGACCACTCGCGGAACCGACAACCGATGGGGAAGAAAAGTTCTTGATTAGCAACCACGGACTGACGTAGTATAGGCTCCCTACTATATGGATAACCGGGGGGTACGAACAAGTGCGATGCGAATGCATGTAGCGTTTACGACGTACGTAGTTGTTATTCGTGAACACATTAAACTGTATGGAAAATGTTACATTGACTTCTACGTGTTATTATTTCTATATTACTACTTAAAGTCCACATTCTAAGTGACCTTTCATTACTTCTGTGAACTTCATACTCTTTGACTAGTTTGTGCGTAACTTGTTTATTTTTTTGTTTTTTTTTTACCTACCTACAATCTACATACTACTTATTTGTTACTTTTTACTTATTTGTTATCTCTTTACTTATTTGTGATAAAATTCGCCTGCATGCTCAAAGGCAAACATTTATCTTAGTTAATAAGTTAATTCTCTTATAAGTGAACTATGTATGTTCTTTAGAGAAATAAATAATCTTAAACCATATATTATGTACCTTCCTATTTGTGAAAGAATTTTTCAGAATCTGACAAGCAGCTTCAGACAGTAGTGGTAAAAACAAACGAACTTTACCTCGTTATTTTTATTAGTTCAAGTTTAGTGTAGTTCATGTTGACATTTTTGGTCAGTCACTGGTTATGATCGGATTAAATCTCTGTCGATGGAACAATGTGTTCACCTTGTAATTTTATTATTAGTAGAGCTAATAATAGGCACAGTAGGCTCTAACAGTGACGTGCTAAATGTTAAAATTAGGCATATAATTGAATGACGTTTCAAAATTGGTATCAGATTGATACTGTATCACTAAACGATAAAAACATTGTATATAACCCCGTATCGGTTAGGAAACACCATCATTACCATAAGAAACGGTGTGCTTACAACTACAATATGAGTTACAAAAATAAAGTGGTGATAGTGACTGGAGGCAGCTCTGGTATTGGAGCTAAAACTGCAATATTCTTTGCAAGAGAAGGTGCTGATGTCGCCATCGTCGGTAGAAACGAAATAAAGCTCAAGAAAGTCACCGATGAAATCATCAAAGTTGGCAAGAAGCCCCTCGTCATCAAAGCTGACGTTAGCAAAGAAGAAGAAACACGAACCATCGTTAAGAAAACTGTCGATAAATACGGTAAACTCGATGTCTTAGTTAACAACGCAGGTATCATTAGGTACAAAAAAGTTTATGAGGAGGATCTGCTTCAAGTGTACGATGAAGTTATGAACACAAATCTACGGTCGGCCGTTCTGCTCACGAACCTAGCTGCGCCTCACCTTATCAAGACCAAGGGCAATATTGTAAACGTATCTAGTGTAGCAGGAACATCTCCAATGTCCACTGTAGGTTTGGGATTTGTATCTTACTGCACGTCCAAAGCTGGAATGGATCATTTCTCACGAGTCGCTGCACTGGAGCTGGCTGAAAAGGGAGTCAGAGTGAATATTGTGAGTCCTGGACCCGTAGAAACTGATATTGCAGAGAATGCTGGTCGTGATTCCGACTGGGAGGGTATGGCTCAGAAGACTGCGCTTAAGATAATGACGCAGCCTGAAGAGGTCGCTGACCTGATCCTGTTTCTGGCAAGTGACAAGGCGAGGAGTATCACGGGTGGTAACTACACGATCGATGCTGGAATCAATTTGATTTTTTAATATGTTTAAAAAATCTTGTGATAATTTTCGCCATGAATATAAATATTGATGCAAACCGATATAAGAGTGGTAAATGTTTCCGAGTTACAATAAAATGTAATATAATTACAATGTTGAACGTTAACCAAATATTTGTGGTTATTAATAGGTTTAATTATGTATGTTGTAATTTATTTTGATGTTTAAATACGTGTATAATAACAGATTAAATAATTTTGTGGATTTAATTGATGTAACTTATTTCTATACAAAAAAAGCTATTAAAAAAAAATTGTAATTGATACTTGGTCGGGCATTCTGCTTCTAAAAGAAGTAATAAGCACTTCTACAGCTATGTAATCTTTGTGGTGGTAGGTAGAAAGGTTTATAGGATCCGTAAAGAAGCTCTGGACGGCTAAAGTGACTTTTAAAGTAACTAGTAAAGTCACTTTAATGCTCGATAAGTTATCGGTTTCATTCTTATTTTTGAATACAAAACTATCTTGAAAAACAATGACAAAAGCATAGACTATGATAACGTTTACGAAAATTTCATATTTTCAAAAACGTAAGTAGGTACATTAATAATTATGTTTATTAACAGAAAAAACAAAAAACTAGTCGAAGGATTAATATACTTTGTTATTAGGTAAAACAAAATCTATATGTGGGAAAATATTATAATACTCGAAAATTATTATCTGATCCAGACAATGTCATTACGATAAAATCATTATATAAAGTGTAAACAATGATGGCTTACAAGATAACATTATATCAAAAGCAAATGTTATAAGTACTACTCCAATAATTTGAAATTTAAGGGAATGTGGAAACTGGAAAGATGGAGGGAAATAGATTAAGGGGTGATCAGGTCCCACGATAAGGTCTGATCAGATGACTGAAAAACTAGTAGTAAAATTAGTGCATCTATGTACTTCAGCCCCAATCGATACATAAATAATCAAAAAAGCTTGGTCGGGAACATCTCGACGCTTAGTAGTGAGCGAACAAACCACTATGGACAATGGATGGACTTAATATAATATTTAATCCATGCTCAATGCTATGCTTTCTCAACAACCAAATCTTGTCAATGATAGTGTATACAAGTTTCATAAATACAACTTGGTTACCTTAGTTTTGGTAAGTAATGTGTTGAAGTTACCTGTCTTGTATGAAGAAGGTGGAGAAAGAGGTTACAATTGTTTTATAGTATTGAATACCGATACGTTTATTTATGAGACCAGCTCGTCTCATTGTTTATTAGTATGTTTATACTATTGGTAGTTGTTCATAGTGACTGTGGTAGCTTTTCTGATAGTAAGCGTAATTCCAGTCCAAAACAATTGCAGTATCAAATAATAACCTAGTGTAATGATAGTTAATTCATAGGGCGGTCTAGGTTTTGGATTTCCATTACGTGTAATAACACTTGGATGAGTCTTGATTGTTGAAGCGGTCGAAGAACGTACCACGGCAAAAAAAAAACAAACGATAATTTTGGTAAGGTATTGACTAATGTTGTGTAATTGATAAAATACAAATCAATATCAACTTTTTGTGAGGAGTCACATTTTTTATCTGATATTATCTAATTATCCTGTTGTAGGTATTCAAGATTCTACTGGGTTAATTTTTAACCGACTTCCAAAAAAGGAGGAGGTTATCAATTCGTCGCGTATTTGTTTTTTTTTAATGTTTGTTACCTCAGATCTCGGTCATTTATAAACCGATTTGGAAAATTCTTTTTTTATTTGAAAGGGTATACTTTCAGATTAGTCCCATACAAATTTCATCAAAATCGGTTCAGTAGTTTGTCACTGAAGTCGGTTCGTCGCTTTTTTAAAGCAATTTTTATTGCGTTTCTTTTTTTCCAATTCTTGTACTGGTTACTCGCCTCTTGCATCCAACGGGTCCCCGTGATTTTGATCAGGTCGTCAAAGTCAAAGTCAAAGTCAAAGTCAAAATCATTTATTGCGAGAATGTTGTACAGATTGGTGACAAAAATCGTGCATAAAAGTTCAGAACATTCTACCATAACGATGGCGTGCAATAATAGGTAACACAATATTAATAATATACAAAAATAGATGTCATTGAAAAAAAAAAAACATACCCAAAAATCAATCATTAATATAAATACAAAATTAATTAATTATAGCTATTCACAATTAAACTCAATAAGATTTACAATATTTAAAAAATTCTTTGATGTCATAAAAATTATTATCCAATAACCACTTTTTTAATTTATTTTTAAAGTATCTATTGGGGAGCTCTCTGATTGTTCTTGGAGTCTTATTGAACACTTCAATAGTCATTACACTACAATTTCTATGGTCGGTCGATATTGGTCGTCGGTCCATATTGTGGGGGGTCGGCCATCACTACGTCTTCCGTTTCGTGGTCGCTACTCAAGAACTCCACTCCACTTTCTTCTCCATCGGTTAGGTTATCATTCTTTGAAATATAGTCGCTGTTGATGTGTACCTACAGCTTGACTCTTTTTCACTAGGCTGTCATCTGGTGTGCATGTGGAAGCAGCCTCACCTTACAAACAAACACGTTATAAATACTAATAGACGCCATTATTCGCATAACAGACATAATACTCAGAACTTCATCATGGGTTTCCACAGCAAAGTGGCGACAGTGACTGCAACCTCCATGCACTATTACCATTTGTGGAATTAAAGCTAAAGCTGGAAACAAAAACGTATTTTATTTTATACCAAGCAACGGAACCCCAAAAAGTAGACTAAATTAATGATGATAAATGATAAAAGTTTTATCTGATTGATAACGAATCTTGCGATAAAAACACGATATATAATACAATAAACGCTATGAAACATTTTATTACAAAAACGGACTTAGTACGCGTTACTTCAATATGAGTTTCAACAATAAGGTGGTGATAGTGACTGGTGGTAGTTCTGGTATTGGAGCTAAAACAGCGATATTCTTTGCACGAGAAGGTGCGAACGTCGCCATCGTCGGTAGAAACGAAGCCAAGCTCCAGAATGTCGCCGATGAAATCAGAAAATTTGGAAAAGACCCTCTCATCATCAAAGCTGACGTAAGCAAAGAAGCAGAAACCAGAACCATCGTTAAGCAAACAGTTGATAAATTCGGTAAACTTGATGTTTTAGTTAACAACGCAGGTATGACCAGAAGCGCAAAAGTTGATGATGAGAATCTACTTCAAGTATTCGATCAAATTATGAACACAAATCTGCGCTCAACTGTTCTGCTAACAAATCTAGCAGCGCCCTACCTCATCCAGAGCAAAGGAAATATTGTGAACGTATCTAGTATAGCAGCGACAAGTCAAATGTCTACTCTGGGTACCGGACATTCATCTTACTGCACATCCAAAGCAGCAATGGATCATTTCTCTCGGGTCGCTGCATTGGAGCTGTCCGAAAAAGGAGTCAGAGTAAACATAGTGAGTCCTGGGCCCGTAAAAACAGATATTATAGAAAATGCTGGTGGTGTACCTGACTGGGATGACTTTACTCAGAAGACTGCTCTGAAGGTACTGACTCAGCCCGAGGAGGTTGCAGACCTAATTCTATATCTAGCTAGTGACAAGGCAAGAAGTATCACTGGTAGTACCAATAAGATCGACAGCGGAATGAATTTGATCGGGTAACGTCTTGGTGTCATTTGTTAAGATTTTATAAACGTCATGAAAAAATATGTTCGGGAACTTAACTATTATAATAATATATAATTTAATACTTCATATGTTTGGTTTGTGAGTACTTAGTTACTGATTTGTGTTGTAATAAAATACGTCGTGATGTGTCGTACGCAGGTACTGAGTAGTCATCATTAATAAAAAATATATAAGATTTTAAATGTTTGTAATTTATTTCTCATCACTTTAGCTTACTGGAAGTTTTCTAGCTTTGAGTTAAAAACATGCAGCCAATCATGCGGTACATAATATATTCGGCAGGGGGACTTGAAAGCCAGTCTCCATTGTAGTATTAGGCGCACATTTATAAAAAAAAGTAAAGGGTAATAACAAAAAATACTGTCAGGGACGAGTTAAAATAATAAAAAAATGTGCTCACATTTTTCAGGCCACTTTTCGAGCTCTGACCTGCCATTTTGGTGGTTACGTACCTTCCTCGATGCTTGCAATAAATCAAACCACAACGATTTGAGTTTAGGTAAAATATCTGTTTTTGCATAGGTACAAATAGGTATGATAATTTCTATGATTTTTTTTTACATTATGCTGTATAAAACATAAGATATAGCAACCCAGATTTATTATCTGTGGTCGCTCTCTTCACTTATAAAAATTGTAGTGTCAAGACGTGCAGTAAAATAAAAATACAATTTAAAAGTTTCAAGGTGGTTTCAGTGCAAAATAACTACAATCCGTCCTTTACAATGCATAAAATAAACTTATTTCAAATTTATTTTCTGTCTTAATTATAACTACGTATGTATATAATAACAATGATGTTGTTATTAATTTGTGCTTGCTTGGCTACCTAGCCATCCTCATCTTGGAAATCTATCACAGTTCGGACAAATGCACTTGAGAGTCATTCTTTATCTCTTGGACTAGCAGCGCCCTGCGGCTTCGTCCACGTAATAAAATAGCCTTAGTTACGCCTTATAACACCGTCAAAATTGGTCCAGCCGTTTCTGAGATTAGCCGGAACAAACAGACAGAAGGACAAACATTTTCCAGATTGTGTTGTTGTTGTTGTAAGTAACGTATATACTTTCGTTTGAATTTAGTAAAAACCTGTTATTACAATTACAATTGCATTACAATTTGACACTTCAATTCTATTTATTTGTATAGTTTAGAGAAGATTACAAACAGACACTTCAATTTTATTTATTTTTATTAACATTACAAACAGACACTTCCCGTGCTACCACAAAAACACTTTCAGATGACAGTTTAGCTAGACAGTGTCTAAAGATAAACGTCTAAAATAATTTTAAATGTCACAATAGAATCGAGTTGGACAATGGACAACGGTTAGACACTACATAAATCAGGATTTGTGGTTGCTCATATTTAAACGTGCGACTAAGGCAGGAGTTAAACACTGTTTAACACATGTTTAAAATGTGTTTAATTTATTTGTGGTAAGACCCTTAAATTTTATTTATTTGTATAGATTACATACTTGAAAGTAGTTAACTCTTTCAATAAATGCCTTCATTGTCGTTTCTCAAAAAAAATTTAAAAATAACAGAAGGTGCACATGCTTTCAAAGTATGCGCATATTTGAAAGCACTGTCAAACTTTCTGAAGTTCGTCATAAGTGCAGATTTGAGAGTGGTAAAAGAGCTTGCTAATCAATACTAATAATATCAATGCAAAAGTGTTGTTTGTTGGTTCCTTTTTTTCACGCAGCATCGGTGCTACGGATCGACGTGATATATATGTGATATGATATGATATGTGATATGATAGGCTCCTTTTTGTCCCGGAATAATGCTGGGTTCTTGTGGCAATATCTAAGCGTTCATCGTGGTCCGCAGCTATTTGGGAAAAAAGCGCTTTTATGTCGTCAAACTAGCTGCTGCCCGCGTTTTCACCCGCGCAGAGATATATTGGATATTGTTTTTTTTTATATATATGTTTATATTTTTTTGTGCGGAACCCTAATTCTTTTTCTAAAATAAAAGTAACCTAAGTTACTCCTTGTAACATCAGCTATCTGCCAGTGAAAGTCCTGTCAAAATCGGCTCAGCCGTTTCGGAGATTACCCGGAACAAACAGACAGACAGACAAAAATATAAAAAATTGTTAATTTGTTATAGGTACCGTATATACTTTCATATGCATTTGGAAAAAAGCTGTTATTTCGATATTACAAACCGACACTTCAATTTTATTTATTTCTGCATAGATATAGATTATAAAATGCAATGCGCATACGATATTGACTAATGTTGTGTAATTGATATAAACCAGTTCTATCTAGTCTTTGGAGGAATCACACTATCATTTATCTAAAAGTATCTGATAATGTTGTCCTTAAATAGATAACGTGTTATCCTGTACAGTGACTTGTTCAATACGAAAAAAAATATCTGTCAAGGTTGAGTAGAGCTCTCCGCATCAAGGTTTCTCACATATGAATTAGCCTCTATCAACTAGGCCTATACCAACGAGAGGTCCTTGTTCATCACTCTACATTTAATTTACTTTGTCGATCAATGCTGGCATTGATTGCCTTAAATGTGTAGTCATGTGAGACTCAAAAAGATGATTTCGAATGATAAACAAAGTTTGACTTTCAAAAAGTGGCATAATTTAAGAAAAAGTTATTAGTCCCTTATAAATTATACCTGCTACGAAACCTCAAAGCAATAAATTCATAATTTTACAATATTATATAGAAATAAAATAAATACACAACAATGTATGTATATTGTTTTGCGATATTAACAATAATTTAAAACTGATACCTTCAGTCAGGCCAGAAAGTAAAAAATATGTGATTTCATTTTAATAAATCGAGCATAATCTGAGATTCCAGTCCCGAATGAATAGGTGTCTAGTAGGTAAGGGTGATTCATCGTTGATCGTTTCTTCACTTATGAACAGATGAGATAATGGACAACAGCAAATCTATTTTGTATAAAGAAAAGCAACGGAACCCAATTATAGGAGATTAATTTATAGTAATGTATCCTATACGTTTAATCTGAAAGATAATAAATATTACGATAAAAGCATGTTATATAAAAGTAGAACCGCATTTTTACAATAACAAACATAATACTGGTTACACAATATGAGTTTCAACAACAAAGTGGTGATAGTTACTGGAGGCAGTTCTGGTATTGGAGCTAAGACAGCTATATTCTTCGCAAGAGAAGCTGCCCACGTCGCCATCGTTGGTAGAAACGAAGCCAAGCTCAAGAAAGTCGCCGATGATATCAGAAAATTTGGCAAGGAACCTCTCGTCATCAACGCTGACATTAGCAAAGAAAGAGAAACGAGAACTATCGTTAAGCAAACCATTGATAAATTCGGTAAACTCGATGTCTTAGTTAATAACGCAGGAATGCTCGGATACGCAAAAGTTGATGATGAGAATCTACTTCAAGTATTCGATCAAATTATGAACACTAATCTGCGTTCAACTGTTTACTCACAAACCTAGCAGCGCCCTACCTCATCCAGAGCAAAGGAAATATTGTGAACATATCTAGTATAGCAGCAACAAGCCAAATGTCTACTCTGGCTACCGGACATACACCTTACTGCACATCCAAAGCAGCAATGGATCATTTCTCTCGGGTCGCTGCATTGGAGCTGTCCGAAAAAGGAGTCAGAGTGAACATAGTGAGTCCTGGGCCCGTTGAAACAGATATTATAGAGAATGCTGGTGGTAAAGCTGACTGGGCTGGCTTGACTCAGAAGACTGCTCTGAAGATAGTGTCGCAAGCTGAAGAGGTTGCAGATCTAATTCTGTACCTAGCAAGTGATAAAGCAAGAAGCATCACAGGTAGTACCTATAAGATCGATTGCGGAATGACTTTGATTATTTAATGTGTTCAGCTAGGTCGTTGAACATAAATTAACATGTGAATAAATTAACAATCTAGTACAAATATCATTAAAAAATAAATATCATTAGAATAAATAAATAAATCAAATTTTACAAGACATTTATTCTTCGTATAATATTTATTGTCGATAATTTTTTAATAATTTTATTTTAGTTAGCCATAGCATAAACTCCTAATTAGAACCGTTTACAGAAAGTTTATTGATCGTATCGACATCAGTTGCCGCATGGTTTACGGTTCTTGGTGTGCTAGGTTCTTATAGTCCAGCCTTTCAAAGGACCAGTGATGACATAAGCATATTTTCAGAATTAATTTTCATTCCGAAAATATATTGGGCAAAAAATGGGATATGTAATGGCATAATTCACAATATTTTCGTCGAAATCAGTTCCCGCTTTTTTTCAAGTCGCACCTTTGTACGTTGCCCATACGTTATCATAATTTAACTGATAGTAGTGTTTGTTATCTGATTGATAATAATTTGCGATAAACACTTCGTATACACTAGTCGCTAATTCTGCTGCTATTCTAGTAACAAACAGCGTACTTTATACATCGGTATGAGTTTCAACAACAAAGTAGTGATAGTGACGGGAGGCAGTTCTGGTATTGGAGCTAAAACTGCAATACTCTTCGCAAGAGAAGGCGCTAACGTCACCATCGTCGGTAGAAACGAAATAAAGCTCAAGAAAGTCGCCGATGAAATCAGCAAATATGGCAAGAATCCTCACGTTATCAAAGCTGACGTTAGCAAAGAAGATGAAACCAAAACCATTGTTAAGGAAACCGTTGATAAATTTGGTAAGCTCGATGTCCTAGTTAATAACGCAGGAATCATTAGACACTCAAAAGTTGACGATGAGAATCTACTTCAAGTATTCGATGAAGTATTGAACACGAATCTGCGCTCAACTGTTCTGCTAACAAATTTAGCTGCGCCATATCTTATCAAGACGAAAGGAAATATTGTGAACGTATCTAGTGTAGCAGGAACGTCTCCGATGAGCGATTTGGGCACCGGGCGTGCTTCCTATTGCACTTCCAAAGCTGGAGTTGATCATTTCTCTCGGGTTGCCGCACTGGAGTTGGCTGAAAAAGGAGTTAGAGTAAACATAGTGAGTCCTGGGCCTGTAGAAACAGATATTATAAAGAATGCTGGTCGTGAATCTAACTGGGATGGTCTGGCTCAAAAAACTGCGCTGAAGACTCTGACGCAGCCCGAAGAGGTTGCAGAACTAATTCTATACCTGGCAAGTGATAAGGCAAGAAGCATAACTGGCAGTACTTACATGGTTGATGGCGGAATAAGATTGATAATGTAGAATTGTTGTATAAAGTAAATACTGAAGCTTGACTTGAATCATTTTCTGGCAATTGTATGAAAACTATTGTGTTGTAGTAAATCGACGTGAAGGTTACAGTTGCACAGTGTAACTATATTTGAGAGAAACAAATTGTAAATTAAACTTACGTTAATTTTGATATGCTTTGTATCTATTCATTTGGCATAAACGGCAATTACTTTTTATACAAGTGCCAACAAAAAGAGTGTAATTGTTTTCAGAATTCATGTATGTATGTGACTTTCATCCATAACTTTTAAATGCCTGAACCGATTTGGATGTATGGCGTATCGTTAGATTCATTACATTATATCGAGTGACACTGGCTAGGACAGTGATGTTTTAATTATTTAAATTTTACATAAATTTTCGTTCTGCTTTTTTAATGATCCTACGATTGTTTGTCACAACTCACAATCATCATAAATAAGCCCGCACCAATTTTCCTTAAGACTGCTTTAGCTCTGCTAGCTAATTAGCCTAATCTTTGGATTTGTTTTAGAAAATCTGCAGCCAACGTCTATATAACATTCATAATACATACTTTAGCTATTCAGCGAAATAATGTCGCCAGATTTTTGGGGCACCCTACCTGCAAAAGGCGACCTTAATGCCGTTTTTTATTAATAAGGTTTTGTTTGATTTTATTTTTAATTGAAATCTTATTCGTTTTTTTAATTATCCATCACCATTAAATCATGTGTTCATTGAAATTATATTAGATACATACTTCTATTGCTTGATCTTGATTTTCAAAATCGCTCAACAGAATAATTTTACAACAAATTCTTCTAGCTATTTTCAACTATTATTGATTTTTTTCAAAATGCCATAACATTAAAAACGGTAGTCGGGTAATATCAAAAGTTTTACAATCAACAGCATCTCTTCATCCCGTCAAGTGAAAACTTCTCACTTCATTACCAAAGTAATTCCCAACAAAATTAGGAGTCAGCAATAAATATGACGTAAAGTACTTCCTTTAGGCACCCAAGTGTTCTTAAGTGCTCTATGTATCAATTGTGAGGCATCAGCAGTTGGTAAAAAAGTTTGTTTGTCCTGTAAAGGGCCGTAACGACCTGGAGTCGCGAACTTCGTCTTAACTTGTCATCGGTTTATATACAGTGAGAGGTTAGGGAGAGTTCACAATGGGTGAAAATAATCACGTTTTTATTGCACCAAATTATCTATACAATAAAATAAAATTGAAGTGTGTTATATCAAAATAACAGCTTTTTTATTAAATGTATTTGAAAGTATATATGATACATATAACGAAAACACCATTTTAAAAAAATTTCTCTATCTGTCTGTTTGTTGAAAATATAGCGAAGTTTTTACTTTAATAAAAAAAATATTGCAAAGAGTGTAGGTAGAAATAAAGACACTGTCTAGCTAAACAGGCGTCTAAAAGTTATTTTTGTGGTAAGTAAACATATAATATTTTATGGGGAACAAACCTATACACAAAAAAATAGTTAGTTCGCGTTTGTCACGTGTAAAGTCCCTTCAAAGGTTTATGCTAATAAAATGATATTGTTTTCTTTGGAAAGTCCTATTAATTAAGAAGTGTGGCAGCATTTTATTAATCCCACAAAGTCGGGAAGACGTTACTTTAGCTATTAATGTTTGAAAGTTTGCCACTTTTGAGACGCAAGGTGTTGTTGCCACAATAAAATAAACTGTTATTTATCTTGGACAATAATTCACAATTTTAATGTCACTGTTTCAGCGAACTTTGGTTATAATTTTAATTTTTTTGCTCTAAGTGGGAGTTATGTCGTTCAGTTTCGTTTAAAGTTGGCAGCACTGCTAAATATTTAATATCTACTTATTTACATTGTAATTTTTGTTTCTAATATTGCGACTTAAGGACTATGTATCCAGGTCAAGAAATAAAAAGTTAGTTTGTGATTTTTTGATCATTGTTCTATTTTTGTTTTACTTCTAACATCCATGTAGAAAGTTGTAGTGGTGTGCTGAAGTGACCATAAAATACGAATTTATCTACATTGACTATTCAGTTGTATATAATAATAAATATGTTAAAATACTATGTAGGTAATTACTTGTTAAGAACTTAAAACATATTATGAACATGTAAAACTTAACATTATTTTCATGAAAAAATGATATAGATCTTGTTTAATTTTTTTAATTAACCCAGTCTAGACATAATAGTAGGTATTAAAATTTATGATGTAATGAATAAATTATTTAAAAATATATTTTTCACGCATTTATTTAACAAAAACACATTGCGTGAACTCACACAACGCGTGAACATCCACTAGTGTCGGTAAACACTATAAAAATATATTTCATTAAAACACATTGTAGTTCTAACTATGCAAGTTCTTGCTTAAAAAACCCTCCCACAGTACATAAAAATAACTATCACTTATTTCAAAACCAAACAGTTATGCGCCAACAAAAACACAATTAGCCTAGGATCTACCACAGCAACCCCCATGGAATTCTTCCATTACCCCAATGCGAAGAACCGTCCGACTAATGAATTTAAATCTCTTCCAACACTACGCATTACCTCACTTTGCTGACACACATAGATACGGCCAATAACATAATGTAATTAGGAGAACTCGGCTACAGCAAAAATCCATCTGGAACTTGTCGCTTAAGGGCTCTCCTGAAGCAAAACTCTGGCTGCGTGTGTTCTTGTGAGGAGTAGGAAAGAACGTGGAGGTGGTAGTTATTGAAAAGGTAGTTTTTATTCTTGAGAACAAGAATAAGAAAAACAAATATTTATTGCTAAACATACCGTTCGTACGTATATAGGTACAAATAATTATTTGGATGTGTTTTTATTCATAAGAATAAGAAAAAAAATGTTTATTGCTAAACATACACTTCGTGGACATAGATAGGTATAAAATAATAATTTAGGTGTTCAATTACATATCTGTTAATAAAAGGGATTTAGCTCTGTGTTGCGTAGACTGTGATCGCGTAGCTGCTGGTTTTCAGTACACCTATCACATCCTATAGTAACTATTATTATTATCAGTGGCATGGACAGATACACAACACTTATATTCAAAACCCGAGAACAAATTTTATGCTCACAACACAAAGTTTATCACGACTTGAAATCGAACCTAGAGCTCCGGTTTTCAAGCAAGGTTAGTAACCTTAGCTACCGAGTGGACTGCTTACTTAGTCCTTTTGGAGTTGCTTCAGTTCAGATCCAAATTTCGCAGTTCTCAGACGCACAAGGTGGTGCGACGGACACATTAGCGTTCCGTCAACGCATCGCCCTCAGAGCCACGATACCAACAATAATGAGGCGCCGAGATTTCCCTAACGTACCCTCCGACCTACGAATTTGGATAAAGTTATCAAATTTTCAAAACTGTGTAACGCATTACAGACCCGCGCCGCCGTTACGCACTCTACTAATTATAATTGCAATTATCACGTTAGGCCTTCTACGTGATGAGTAGAAACTTGTTTTACCGAACAGTGGTACGTTTTCAACCATATTTAGGTAGAAGTGTTCTCGTGAAGATTTTTGTTTGGCGCCCAACGTGGGACTACTTTTTCCTATTCAATTTTTATAATATCATCGACATAGACATAAAAAATAAGTAAAACTTTTTTTTTGTTCTTAAAGACAATGAAAAAAAGAAAACTGATTAATTATTTTTAACCGACTTCCAAAAAAGGAGAAGGTTATCAATTCGGTGGGTATTTTTTTAATGTTTGTTACCTCAGATCTCTGTTATTTATAAGCCCATTAGGAAAGTTCTTTTTTTATTTGAAAGTATATACTTTCAGATTGGTCCCATAGAAATTTCATCAAAATCGGTTCAGTAGTTTGTCACTGAAGTCGGTTCATAGCTTTTTTAAAGCAATTTATACTGATAGTTTGGTCCAGCAACATAATTTCAATGAATAGCACAGTTACTACATAACTCTAATTCAAATATAGTTATTTTAAAATAAGAGTAATCCAAAACATTGTTTTTATAAAAAAATCCTATTATCTTTTTGTACAACATGCAAAACCAACGTACTGTGAATACAAAAGCCCACAATCTTTTATGTCACGTCTCATTTAGCTGCATAAACTAGATACAGAAAATTAAAAGCAACTAACAGTCCATACAGATAACCTATTGTTTCCTCTCTACAATCGTGAAAATGTCAATTGCCACTGCAAGTGCGCTTGAGTGAAGGTGACATCCACCTGGCAGGTAATTAATGCACTCGACACTTGGGTTGTACAACGTGACGCTAAATGGACTGAAAACACGGGAGAATACATATGTTGTGAGGTTTTGAATAACTACACGCATTGTTAGGTCATGGAGTATTCGAGCATTTTTTTAATGTTATTTGGTAACGAGACGAGCGGGTCGTTTGCCTGATAACAATTGCAGTGCCACCCAGAACTTTGAAAAACAAAGGCCTACGTGGCACTGCATCGCGCTCGTTACCCTGAGACATTAGGTATTAAGTCTCATAAGCCCAGTAATTTCACTGGATACTCTGCTCATAAAACCGGAACACAGTAATGCTTGCATATTACTGCTTGGTGGCAGACTTCACGAGCAAAGCGGTGGTTACAACCCAGAAGGACACTCGCAGAAGAGTTAGTCCTCCCACTAACAAAACAAACAAACACTTGAAAGTAACTGTAATTATAGGTGAAGACGATATACGACTCTCAATGAGAAAACAGTAAAATAATGTTCATGGATAAGTAAACCAAAAAAAAATATTGTCTTTAGAAAAGATGAACTTAGTGTTAAAGTTAATTTTAACGCTTTTACATTAGATATGTTAGCGAGTTGAATTTTTTTAAATCTATTTGTCAAAAGTATTTCTATCTTCAAAGAATTGCTAGCGCAGTAAATGCTATTTTCTGCGCTAGCAAAAGACATTTTAAAGTAAGCTCAAATAAAACCAAGAAGCTCGATAAAACGAAATCGTCTCAGAGCTCATCAAATCCCAAAATTAACTCAATCCTCCTCAAACTTGGGGCTGATTAGTCAAAAACGCCGATCTCCGATTTGAAAGACGTCACTATTCGACCGTCGGGGTCTTATCCGTGACATTTGAATAATTTTTACATTTAAAATCATTCGCAATGACAACATCCAAAGGGTAACCACTCCGGATCGCGACCATTGCCGCGAGATAAGGACGAAACTCAAACGGTGGTTCGAGGGAAGAGAATAATGAGGGATGGCTTGAAGGAATCCTCAAAAATTAGGAACATTTGTAAAAAGCTGGTATACCATGGTGAGAGAGCATTTTGAATAGCTCGGCTGGCTAGCTGCTCCTTACTTTCGAGTTCAACAATATGTCGCTATTAATATCTATTGGTGTTTGTGGTTTATTTTGTATACCACCTCCGAATACTTTGTCTTTAAATTCAGGGGAAATAGAGGTTCAATATAGGTGAATCGAATCGGATGTATTACAAAACAACGTAATAATGTCTATCACTTACCGCGTGAGTTAAAAAACCAACGTAATGAAGTCAATCATTTCGCGTTAATTTAGAAAAAAAAATCGTAATAATCGCCAAATAGTACCTCAAAGTCGGATACACAAAGTAAAGTAAAGTAAAAAGTAATTTATTGACATAATGTGTTAAGTAACAACTTATTACAAAAAGTTTTTTTTTTTATTATTGTTATTAGGAGTTAAAGTTCTGTTTTAGTTTTTAATTTTTTATTCTATAGATGTTTAAAATGAAATATTCAAATTTAGATGTTTTACTATTACAGATTTACATATGAAATAAAGAATTACGCATGCTTCCTCATAATTAAATGCATATCAAAGACATGTCCCACTATTCTCGATTCTCGTACAGGCATATAGCCAGCTAGTTAGTTATCCAGTCATTATCATCATCAGCTGGAAAACGTACGCTGCTGAACATAGTACTCCCCCGTGTTAACGAGTCAACGAATCTTTTATCGCTAAAGCCTTACACTTGTTCCGTAAACCAAATAAATTCAGAGTGATTCTTTTAATACGGATTTTAAGCAGATTTTCTGTGGAATAAGTAAAAACGAATCCGTCAGTCCGCTAAAGGTTTAACTCTGTTCTTTGAATATTTATAAGTTTTTCTATTATTTTATATTAAGCGCTTCGGGGATTTCTTAGGGCTTTCATTTTAAATCGTTCTATAGATTAATTTGAATTTCGCTTATTTAAATAATCTGTTTCTTCTGAATATATTTTATTGTATGACTGTATTATATTTTTATGACTTTTATTTCGTCTTCAGATCTGATTATAAATAAAACTTTGCAGGTTTGTTTTTAAAACATGGGAGGATAGTAAAATTATTAAATAATTATCCTTTATTACTTGATGGAAATTGACATTTGAATTGGACGTCTTTGGACATAAGATTTTAAAGCAAACTTTTTATTCAAAAAAATTGCTTTTAAAAAAGCCGTAACGAACTTCGGCGAAGATATCGCGATATGTGAAATTTCATCCCCATTTTTCCACCCTTAGGGGTATTCTTTCATAAAATGTATTAAAGAACCACCAAGATACAACCTACTTACTCACGAAAAAAATAATCATCAAAGTTGGTGGCCAATTAATGGCGGCGAAACCGAGTAAAGAACTTATAAAAAAAATATACGTAAAGAGGCCTCGTCCCTTTTTTGAAATCGATTAAAAATAAGAAGAATTTCGATGTTGTTGAGACAAAATGTTACTGAATCCATAAATGTAATAATTAAAAATCAGAAAACAATTAAAATTAAAGATTATTCCATTTTTACCTGCCTGGTTTCATGCAAGCTTGCATTGATAATCCTGTTACCTTTCCTCCGTATTTAGATATAACTTGTCCCAATTTGCCAAACCCAAATTTCCATTTTGAGGTGACCTCACCTTGCCATGAAACTTGCATCCTCGGCAGCCTACCCCGAACAAAACTCATCACACGCGGGATATAATACGTAATTACCGCGAACTAGCATCATTATTTAGAGCACCCCGTGCGCCTCTGGGTGAATGATTCCGTCGATTATATGCGCTAGAGCCGTTGAAACCGCTAGAGTAAGTAACAGTGAAATCTCCAAGGGTAACAGTGAAATCTTCCAAGGTAACAGTGAAATCTCCCGGGGTAGCAGTGAAATCTCCTAGGGTAACGAAAGCAGTGCCTCGCAGAACTTTGTGCTTGAAAGTTCATAGTAGCACTACCTACAATGGTTACGGGCAGGTGTAAAGGTTACAATAATTAGCCAAACTACAATTGACTCTTGTAGTATTTAAAAACTGCCAGGTTGCCAATTGTGATGTTTCCGTCGAAACAAAAATAATTTCATTAACAATTCATCCAATTGTATATTTCTACTAATTTTTACATAGTCAGTTACTCTGCGATATTCTGCCAGTATGCGCGGCAAAGAAATATTTTGTAATTTGTTAGCATATTTGGTGCAGGCCGCATGAGGCAAGATTATTATGAGGCATCATTTGTACTAGGAACACCTCTCTGCCCAAAAATAAAAACCGTTAGTAATGCTTCCGTCAATATTGTCGAGATTTGCTGTTGGTTGAAAGTAGTGATTATCGGTACCTACTTTGTATGTGTTCGAAATTTCCAACCATCTGACATCAAACTCTTTTATCGCAGACTAGCTGGTGCCCGCGGTTTCACCCGTGCGGAGATATTGGATTTCGTGGTTTTTATTTTTTTGCGCGGAACCCTAATTCTTTTTCTAAAATAAAAGTAGCCTAAGTTACTTCTTGTAATCTCAGCTGTCGGCCAGTGAATGTCCCATCAAAATCGGCCCAGCCGTTTCGGAGATTACCCGGAACAAACAGACAGACAGACAAAAATGTTTAAAAGGTTGTTTTGTTATAGGTACCGTATATACTTTCATATGCATTTGGTAAAAAGCTGTTATTTTGATATTACAAACAGACACTTCAATTTTATTTATTTGTTTAGATAAAGTTCAAATCTTAAACATAATATAAGATTTAACTATTTCATTCAGTAACTATCACACCTAATCACACACTTGTCACACCCAACACACTCCATACACATCCGCCTAATAATGCCGTTTGACACGTACCAATTTTCGGTTCATTTGATATTAAAAGGTTTTCAGGAGAGTCCCGTGATAGTGGCAACACTGCCGGCTGACAGTGGGGTGTCATCAGGTATTCTGCTAAATAGCTGCGACTCGAGGACTCCTGGTAATTGCGTTCCTTGTAATTATATCGGTTCAGATAGGACCGTGATATTTGCGATGGTTTTATAACAATTTTGGAATGCAGTTGTATTTGTTATTATCATTTTAGTAGTCGTTTACCGCAAAGCGTATGGAGTCTTTGCATCAACAGCGCCGCAAGTACGGAAGTTCAAACGATAAATTTGTAGAATCGAATAAGCTGATAAATTTATCGAATGTTGCGAGTACCGAAGCCTGATCGTAAAGTATTGTAGTAGCTTTATATTCCTTGGATTCGACCTAGCTATTCGATAACTTTTATCGGTTGTATCAAGCCTCGATAAATTATATAAAAAATCGATAAAACCCACTTTATCGATTTGAACTGTAAATTTTATCGATCGAAAAGATCCGCTGGTGGCTAATTTTGCGCTCATATGTCTGGATGTTAGTACTTACGTACATATAAACTTAAAATAAAATAACGAGGTTCTTCGTTTCCAAGCTTCAAATTTTGAACAAAATCAGCCCTGTTTGCACAAAAAACACAGACATTCAAAAATATTCAATTACATCCAATTTCACGTTCGCCCATTTCATCAACGGGAATTCAAAGCCACGACAATAACGTCTAATATTAGCGGTTCACGGTTACACCCGAAAAGCCTTTGTCTTTAAATCGAATCGTTACATTTTACTACGAATCGTGATCTCGATAAAAATTCAATTTTGCCGCGACGTTCATTTGACAATCCTTACGCCGATACAACCAAGGGAAAGGGTTAAGATTGCTGCCGATAAACAAAAAGCCGAAAAAAAAGTTAATTTAACTTCTAGAGAGGAAACGAAGTCGCGGCGCGGAAAATTTTTGATATTTATCCGGAGATGTGGAGTGGTTGAAGTGTGACAGTGAAGGTTTTAGTGTGACAATCGTGATTTGAGTTACACGAGTTACTTATATACTACTAGCTTCTGCCCGCGGTTTTCATCCACGTTCCCACAGGAACCGTGCATTTTATGGTATAAAAAGTAGCCTATGTTACCCTCCGGTCCATAAACTATATCTATGCCAAAAATCACGTCGATCAATATTATAAATGCGAAAGTGTGTTTGTTGGTTTGTCTTTCTTTCACCCAGTAACGGAGCAACGGATCAACGTGATTTTTGGCATAGATATAGATTATGCACCGGAGAGTAACATAGGCTACTTTTTATCCTGGAAAAATGCATGGTTCCTGTGGGATCGCGGGGAAAATCACGGGCAGAAACTAGTCTTTAATATTTCGACTGAAGAACTCCGTTTTCAGATATAGAAATAAGCTAAAAAGGTGTATTACCATCTCTATACACATACCCCAGCAATCTACCAACCAATGATCAACAAAGGAAAAAAAATCAACGCAGACAATACAACAAGGGACATTCTTCTAGTTTACTCCCCATTATAATTTACTTCTGATTGGGATCAACTTGAAATTAAGAAAAAATAAAGGGACAAAGGCGGGTCCAAAAGAACTGATTGTCTTTTTTTATCTGGAGGACTTGATTTAACAAACAACCCCTTTCGTGGCCCTTTGTGTTGAATTGTTGATTAACGGCTTAAATTAGCTTTGAACCGATATCGCGGAAAAAATTGCGAGTCTGTGCCAAGTTTGGTGTTTCAAAAGTTATAGACGCTTGGATTTTATGAACCTCGAAACTCAAATGTGAAAAGAAATCAGTATTTATAAAAATCACTTACACATAATAATAAACTTGATGTTCACTCGTGTCTTGCAGATTGTAGTGTTCAGGAAAAACAAATGCCGGCAAAGAGTTCACTCTTTAGCTGTCGATCGAAGCAAAACCGTGGTGTCGACAGGAGGTATGTCAAACATAAATTATAAGAGACTACCTGTGCCCCGCGGCTTCGCCCACGTAGCCTAAGTTACTCTTTATAACATCAGGTATCTGCCAGTGAAAATCTCGTTAAAGTCGGTCCAGCCATTTCCGAGATTATCCAAAAAAACAGACAGACAGACAAAAATATAAAAAAAAATTGTTTTTTGTTACATGTCCACTTTACAAGTGTACAGTATATACTTTCATATGCATTTAGTAAAAAGCTGTTATTTTGATATTACAAATAGACACAAACAAACAACAAAAAACGATAATATAAGAGATTTACAGAGCATCCTTATTACTAGGTAGGAAGGAAAATACTTAGATAATTCATATTATTAGTATATATGTACTAGCTATAACAAAGAGATATTATGCCCGTTGAAAAAAATAACAATGTTAATCATCTAGAACTAATTGAAGTTTATTTTTAACCCACTGTCATTTATTAACCTTCACTATACTCAAAAACACAGTTACAACAAAACTAACCGTAGGGTAGTGGCCAGTGGGGTTAGTCATTAACTACCCCTAAATTACAAAGGGCGGGCAATCAAACGGCCCAATAAAATTGTAACAAGTAATCGAACCTGCTACCCCGGACCCCGATCGTAGATGTAATTGAGGGAGTTAACGATGTGAAACTAGACTGACCAACGCTTAGGGGCAGCTTAGACGCTCATGCAAACGTACGTTTGCTTGTCAGAATAACAACGCTGCCCCTTACAATACAAGCCCTATAACAGTAGCTGCGCTTCTTAAAAGTTTCAATCTGGAAAATCTAAACGAGGTTTTGGTAAATACTAGCTTCTGCCCACGGCTTTGTATATGTGAAATCAGAATAACAAGTAGCTTAAAGCACTCGGGGATAATGTAGCTACCTATTAGTGAGAGAATTTTTAGAATTGGACCAACGGTTCCATAGTTTAGCGGTAACAAACAAGCAAAAAATCTTAAAAAAATTACAGCTTTATAATATTAGTATAGACTAGCTTCCGCCCGTAGGTTCACCCGCGCGAGTGGTAAATATCTTTATAAATTGTAGTGTATGTGTTATTCTAATGTCTAAGCTATATAAATGTAAAGTTTCATCAATATCTGTTCAGTAGTTTTTGCGTGAAAGAGTAACAACCATCCACATGAGTTACTGACGATGGAAAATTCTTCCGCGGTCAATGAGAAGTAGGGCAAGAAACCCCAAGAAGCGCTACATTACCTGATGCTGTAGCATCAGTGTTGTAATCGTCATGCGAAGTATTTGTAGCAGGAAAAAGGTAACCAATTTATTACCAATAGTAATACTCACCGGGCGTTCCTGATTGGTCAAGGAGGGTAACCTTCGACCGACCTTTTTTTTTTTATTTGATAACGAGACGAGCTGGTCGTTTGCCTGATGGTAAGCATAACGCCGGCCCATAGCAATTGCAGTGCCACCCAGAACTTTGAAACACAAAGGCCTGCGCGGCACTGCAGTGCGCTCGTTACCCTGAGACATTAGGTATTAAGTCTCATAAGCCCAGTAATTTCACTGGATACTCTGCTCATCAAACCGGAACACAGTAATGCTTGCACACTACTGCTTGGCGGCTGACTTCACGAGCAAAGCGGTGGTAACAACCCAGACGGACACTCGCAGAAGAGTTAGTCCTCCCACTAACAAAACCTGATCGGTTTTGGCACAAAAAATCTACGACTGAGCTTGATGAATCAACCAATAAAATAGATATTTTTACCGGGTTTCGTACGTTCTCATAACCAGATATTTACTCCAAGTCGTTAGAAACAGGTAAAAATAACCATCTGTTTTTAGTCCATCGAAATTGTTCGCGGAGCAATGTGATATAGCGTGACGAGGGAAATCAAAGTACCTACTCTTAGTATGTACGTACATACCAGGATCTTAAGGCCATTCATATTGGCATCTTCTCCTCCTCCTATCACTGCCAAGTAAACAGCAAGAGCCTTAAACATGTATAAAACCACAAGTTGTAGTTGACGTTTCGAAATGTTGAGTAACAACATGCATCCTTCGATTACGTGACTTTATAACTCCAAAGAATTACCCAAAAAGCAAATAATTGTTGGCCCGGGGTGTTTATTGACCAATACGCAGGGTCCAACAAATAGGTAAAAGCGCCAGTTTTCGGCCTCGCTCGTAAACCTGACCCTTTGGTTTAGTGCGAGCCGCTGATATCTTTACGATATCCGGGCTGGCTGATGAACTGGCCACTGCAGGGAGGGATTGAGTCATTCCGGCTTACTTGAAAACTCTCGTTTTGCACAAGTTTCTACAGGATTTCACGTTAGACAACGCTTTACGCAGTGTCGATGCAATGAACATAATATCAGCAATCACTAAAACGTATCAATAGCTTATATTTTGTTAGTGGTAGGACTTACTCTTCTGCGAGGCTCCGTCTGGGTTGTTACTACCGCTTTGCTCACGAAGTCTTCCGCCAAGCAGTAGTGTGCAAGCATTACTGTGTTCCGGTGTGATTAGCAGAGTAACCAGTGACATTACTGGGCTTATGAGACTTAATACCTAATGTCTCAGGGTAACGAGCGCACTGCAGTGCCACGCAGGCCTTTCTATTTCAAAGTTCTGAGTTCCACTGCAATTATTATGGGCAGGCGTTATACTTACCATCAGGCAAGGGACCAGCTCGTCTCGTTACCAAATAACATATTTTTTTTATTAAATAATGATACTGAATCCATCCCTGACAATCCAATGGGCCGGACATGGGACAATTTAATTGCGATTCGGCAAAGTGGCCAGCGGAGCGGGCGGGCGGAGAAACAATTTAATGTGAAAACTAGCGGTGTGCGACGACCTTTATCCTGAGACGATCGACAGGATAAAGGACGTTTGGTGTGCGCGTGGCCTTACACTGTTTCGGACATAGTTTAATGGAGCCCGGGATTAATTGTCACTGTTTGGACTTTGATGGTATTGTGTAGAGTTGCCAAGATTATCTTTGAAGGCGCTTGCATGACTGCCAACTCGGGCGTCTCTAATTCTATATTAATCAAAAGACAATGCGTTTGTGCTAATATAGATAACTAACAGAATTGGGTACTTGCATGAAATACAAAACACATAAATACTGTTGTTATACAGGTTTAAGAACATCACAAACACAATGAAAATGAAATTCACAAAAAATATATAATTTCCACAAAGATACTGGATCTAAAACTTTCCAGATTTCAACGATTTTCTATATAAAGTAAATCCGTAATTGGGTGTGAGTTTTATAAGCTGTGTTTAATTAAGTTTTTTCTCTTTAAGATCTGTGGATTTTGTTAAATAAAATAAATAAATAAATAAAAAACGATTTTTTTACAATAGTAATTTTAAGTATACTTCAGATTCTCTACATTTTAATGTATGACAACTATGTACTTGAACGCAGTTTTTCACGGCCAAAATCAACACAATGTGTGTTTTTATACAACTTTACGGGCCACGTTGAATATGTGACGTCACGCGTTAAACCCAATTAGTATGGGGCGTTTTAGCGCTCACTAGATCCGCCTGACTTTGGATCTCATTTTTGACGTTGTTAGCATTCTATTTCCAGTTATTTCGATATAGACATTTGATTTTTATGAGAAAACAAATTGATTAGCATCATAAAAAATTGAGTCAGCATCCCAATTTATTGCATTTACTACGTTATTGGAACACGGCATACCCAACTGCTTGCAGTAGAAGTTAAGTCTTTTGCGGGAGTCGGTCTGCCTATTAGCAGTGTGCATACATTGAGACCAGCATTTCAGACCTAATTGACTAGTTGACAATCATAGTATTACTCGAAAATTAGAACCACGGAGCTTGCGTCAAGATATCGGTTAACTTTGCCTATTATATAGGTACTACAATGAGGAATGTTCTGAAGAGCTTTTTGTCCTTATTCCTGCCTCTCTGTTTTTATCACAGAATCTCTTGAAATCGTGTGAGGGCTCATCTGCACATTGTAGATACATAGACCTCCCTTAGTACTTCTCGATTCACACGAGTATTTTTGCCACGTGCCTGCAAGATTTGAAATGGGCTTCCGCCCGAGATTTTCCCTATGACCTTCAATTTGGGCACCAACCAACGCTTTGCTCGTACCGTGACTTTGCAGCCATGCAGTAATGGTGGTAGGACTAACTCTTCTTCAAGTGTCTCTCTGGATTAGTACCACCACTTTGTTCTGCCGCCAAGCAGTAATGTGCAAGCATTCCTGCGTTCCGGTTTGATGAACAAAGTAGTCAGTGAAATTACTGGGTTTATGAGACTTAATACCTAATGTCTCAGGATAACGAGCGCGTTGTAGTGCCGCGCAGACTTTTATGATTCAAAGTTCTGGGTGGCACTGCATAATTGCATTATGCTTACCATCAGGCAAACGACTCACTCGTTTCATCCAATAGTAAAAAAGTGTGTGTCCTCTTACTTGCGATAGTTCTGTTCTAAAATTTAAGGGTTTCAAGGGATCTCAATATAGGTGAGACGGTCAGAGACTAATTGAGATTTAAAGAAAAAGTTTGGCATCTATTGTAACGATTGAAGACTGATACTTCGACTCTTTCTCGCATCACCAAATAGGGCATCCACCAAAACAATTCCTACCGAATGAAAACATAAAATATTGAAGTCTAATACACTAATAATGGTTATAATAATAATTAGTTCGCCTCGGACCGACCCCTGGGGTCAAGTGGACCGATTGTCCTTTCAGGGGTTGATTAAGATGACCGGTGGGGTTGGGCAGTGAAGAGTAGGGGTTAGATGAGACAGTGTTTTGGAATTGAACAGCTTACTTATTAGAGTTTGCCTTTGGGTTGTGAGCTGATTTACACAGAGAAAAATATATGTTATAAATTACTTAACTTTTAACTAAACTAAGGAAAGTAATGGTTTAGTCTAAATTGATCTCATGTAGCGCCGTATAGTCCCGGCTAAAAATAGTACCACCCCGTTTCCCATGGGTGTCGTAAGAGCCAGCTAAGGGAATATGCAGGGAATGGGCAGCAGCATTCTTCTCGGTGAACATCATAATCATCTGCGATCACCACGACGCCTGCCGAGCTTGCTGTATTATGGCAAAATCACCCTTCGTGTGGGAAGGTGATATTGAGTAATGGACATTTTCCGACTGATAATAAGCTCATATTGACAGGGAACATCTTTAATAAAGAACTGGCAGTATCAAAACCCAACATGACATAAACTTGCACTTTTGAGTGCAAAACTATTTTTCCATTGCGGGATTTAAACGCGCAAACCGCTAACGCATTATACAGCTAAATAATAATAATAATAAACGCTTACGCACTCATACCCCCGCACTAGGATTCCCTGTGTCACAGGTGGCATGGACACACACAGATACACATCACAAACATCCAAGACCCAAGAACAAACTTTATGCTTACACAAAATCTGCACGGGCCGGGAATCGATCCCGGGCCCCTCGCGTTGCAGGCAGGGAACTACACCACGGAGCTGTCCATGAGATGGCTATGTTTAGTTTTTTTTAATCGCATATTGTTGTATTAGGTTAAAGTTTGCTTGAAGATCCCCTTCTGTACGCGCTCTAATTTCCTATTCTATATTCGAACCATAATGACCCGGGCAAGGAAGGGTTGCGCCAAGTTAAATGCGGGCCTACCTGCCGTTCCCGGGATTAGTAGAACTCTGCTATTTGTTCTCGTGCTTTTTTAAAGTGTTAATTACGACGGCGGTCAGCTTTGATGTGAAAAATGTGGGGTTATTGGGATACGGGTGGATTGGGCAATAAGAATAGCAAAGAGAGAGAGAGTGTACTCCTACGTCATAGCGTAGCTCGACTTACCGTATTTAATAGATAGGTAAAGTTATGCTGGCTGATGTGATCCTATGATAAAAATAGTAAGTACCAACTCATCTCTTCTCAGGGGCGCCATAAGAGCCGACTAAGGGCAGCAGAATTCTCCTACAGCATAATCTGCTGCGATCGCCAAGCCTGGCGTATTATCACCCCCTCCATGGCAGAGGCCATGAAGCGGCTGATGAGGCTGATGATGATGATGAAAGTTACCCAATGCTCGATGTGGTCGGTAACTTAATACTTGGATTGGATGACTGACCGGTTTGTTGTATTTACAACTGAGTGAGGAGTCTTTTGTAGAAAGTTGATTGGGGAATCACAAGTATATTTTGAATTCAGAAGCAAATTCACTGAAACCCGGAAAAATTCTGATAATCTAGCAACTTCACGTCGATGCTCAAGACTCTGAAGCTTTAGGAACTAGGACTAAGCTCACAGTCTGAAGAATGTTTTGACTTTACGCTTGAATTGTAGTAGGTATATCATTATTTTCAAGAATCACCCGTGAATCAAGGGAAAATAATTACAGGAGATATCAGCGGATCGGCTAAACAAAGAAAGCTATATTTTCATTAAAAATTAAGAACGAGTACAAAGAGCCGCTGCAATCACAATACCCGGACAATGGCACCGACTGAATCGGACAAACTAATTTATTTGCTCACTCCTACCACAGTACGTGCATCCGTGCAGTAACTAAGATCAGAAGGTGGAATAAACATAAACGCTCACACACTCATACCTCTGCACTAAGATTCCCTGTGTCGCAGGTGGCATGGACATGTAATTTCACTGGCTACTCTGCTCATCAAACCGGAACACAGTAATGCTTGCACACTACTGCTTGGCGGCAGACTTCACTCACAAAGCGGTGGTAACAACCCAGACGGACACTCGCAGAAGAGTTAGTCCTACCACTAACAAAATACTAACTAATATTGATATACATACAAATAAAAGACGTTCACATCCCGCGTTGGTCTGTTATTTGACGAATCCCCACTTTAAAATGAAGCTTCACCTCTGTAGTATACTGCGTCTCCATCGCTCCAGTTTTATCTATCCTTCTTTCGCCTTAAAGGATAAAAATAATTACAAGATAAAAGATATTTCCTACGACGCCCGCGCGCTTTTTTCAATTTTTTTTGACGATATTTTTTTTTCGTTTCGCCCGGAGTCCGCTTCGCGATCTGTCGTCTGGTTTCATTGTGTTACCCATCGGCGGTAATACGGATAGAGTGGATAAGGCAGCGAGTGGATGAAGAAGGAATACGAGTGGATTTTTAGTTCTTTTTTACGCTCGATAGCATTTGACCACTCTCTCGCCTGATCTTAACGATTAAATGAAATGAAATTTAAAAAATTAAACTAAATTAAATTTAAAAAATTAAACCAATATAAATTTAAAAAATTAAACTAAATTAAATTCAAAAAAATTAATTTAATTTAATTTAACGACAATGTGGTTGACGATGGTAAAAACGCTATATCTAGAATAACAGTGGCTCTCACCTGCAGCTGTTGGAACAAACCGATTGGTGTTGGAACTTCAGAGTGGCAGCTAGCCTGATGAGCTATAAAAAATTAAATAAGTTATTAATCAGTTATTAAAATCAAATTATTGTCAAACATTATTTAAAGTTGAGGTATTCCTTTACACTATAAAAACAATTTTTTCATTAACCACTTACTTATGTAGATGTATGTAGATGTAACTTAAATTTGTTACCCTGCAATAATTGAATCGTTTCTGGTAAATTATTATACACATATCATATACATTTTTATTATAAATCTCTTTATGGCAAGTTGATAAAGCTGATTTTGAAATTTTGCCCTATTTCTTATTATGGTATTTTTTACAATGTTTTTTACGTCATATCTCTGACATTTAAAACCGATTTGGAAAATTCTTTTTTTATTTAAAAGGATATAATTTCAGATTAGTCCCGTAGAAATTTCATCAAAATCGGATCAGTAGTTTGTCACTGAAGTCGCGCTTTTTTACAGCAATTTTTTTGTCTTAAAATAACCTCACATCATTTCGAGATTCAACCGAACTAACTTTGTATCCACGCATGCACAATTGCACATGCATAAGTTGTTACATACAAAAGTGTCTAATTAGATATATCCACGCTAAGACCAACGCGGTGTTTTAATTCAATTCTTGGTCCATACTAATTAACCCTTTCCAGAGAATTCTTTGCGAAGAGACAATAATAATAAGCGGGCAAATGAACATTAATTACGAGGCATAGCTACACTTTATGAAATATTATTTAAATACGAGTCTTAGTTGAATACTCTTCACTATTTTTATGAGTTTTTCTCTGTTTAGTATTCCGTATCTTCAAATGAATAAATTAAACCCGTGAAGAAGCACAGAAATGCTCGTGAAGTCTGCCGCCAAGCAGTGTGCAAGCGTTACTGTGTTCCGGTTTGATGAGCAGAGTACCCAGTGAAATTACTGGGCTTATGAGACTTAATACCTAATGTCTCAGGGTAACGAGCGCACTGCAGTGCCGCGCAGGCATTTGTGTTTCAATGTTCTGGGTGGCACAGCAATCGTTATGGGCCGACGTTATGCTTTTTTTTTTTTTTTTTTTTTTTATGTTATTAGGTAACGAGACGAGCTGGTCGTTTGCCTGATGGTAAGCATAACGCCGGCCCATAACGATTGCAGTGCCACCCAGAACTTTGAAACACAAAGGCCTGCGCGGCACTGCAGTGCGCTCGTTACCCTGAGACATTAGGTATTAAGTCTCACAAGCCCAGTAATTTCACTGGATACTCTGCTCATCAAACCGGAACACAGTAATGCTTGCACATTACTGCTTGGCGGCAGACTTCACGAGCAAAGCGGTGGTAACAATCCAGACGGACACTCGCAGAAGAGTTAGTCCTCCCACTAACAAGCTTACCATCAGGCAAACGACCAGCCCGTCTCGTTACCAAAACACATAAAAAAAAACTATATCTATGCCAAAAATCACGTCGATCCGTTGCTCCGTTACTGCGTGAAAGAAGGGCAAACCAACAAACACACTTTCGCATTAATAATATTAGTAGGATTACGTATTTATTGAGCAAGCGTGCTACGCCTTTGACCGTATTATCACTTTGCATCCGGTAAAATTGTGATCAATCGCGGGCTTCAGTCTGAAAAGAAAAACCTCTTTATGTCTCACTATAAAGTAGCACTTTTTTAACGCTTTTACTTTCAATTAACTCAAGGAACGTCAATTCGAAAAACATTTTCCTCAACCGTTACAAAAAACTCGAACCAATCGCGACCCATCATCGGGTCAGGAAACGCCGTTCCGAATGGGTATTGGGTATCGATCGCTTTCCAATCAGCCAATGGGGGAGCGGCCGGCACGCCCGGCACACACGCCTACTTACGTGAAGATATATATTACGAGTAGGCATATCGAAGGATATGTGATATGAGGAAGTTTGAAACAATATCAAATTAATGTGTTAATGATTTTACAGTACATGCGGCGCAAGTACGGAAGTCGGTTCGATAAATTTGTCGAACCGAAAAACCCGATAAATTTATCGAACGTTGCAAGTACCGAAGTCTGATCGTAAAGTATTGTAGTAGCTCTATATTAACTTTGGATTCGACCTAACCATTCGATAACTTTTGTCGATTGTATCGAGGTTCGATAAATTATGTAAAAAGTCGATAAAACCCACTTTATCGATTTGAACTGTCTGAATTTTATCGATCAAAAAGATCCGTACTTGCGCCGATGTTGACTGTTAGCGTGTGTGATATATACACGTGCCAAAATTAACTATGTAGATTGTGAAAAATATCTTAAAGATCTTATTTATATAGGTACTACTTAACTAGTTACGAGACTGGCAGGTCATTTTCCTGATGGTAAGCATAACGCCTGCACACATGCAACAATTTTTTCAGTCAGACTCAAAACTTTGAAACACAAAGGCATTCGAATAATTGCACTCAATAACCTGAGTCATTAGGCATTGAGGCCGTTATTTCACTGGAATACTCTGCGTAACAGACCAGAAAGAACACAGTAAGGCAGGCAGTCTACTGCTTGACGATATACAAGACGAACAAAGCGGCCTACCACCCACCCACGACGTACACTCGCAGTAGGTACGTACTTACCTACTGATACGTATAAAACCTGATGGATATTCGACCCTTTTAGAAGTCAGTTTGTAGTCGGACTTTTGGATAAGTCCCATTCTATCAAGCTGTAAATTCCTCATATAACGTAGGGTGAAGCAAGTTATTTTATAGTCTGAAAATATGTTTCTGGTCTAGATATACCAGAAGACGCAGGTTCGAATCCTGTTGGAAGCGAAATTTTTGTGATGTATATATTAATATTGAGGCTGTCATCATATTATCCCAATATCCACTACAATGAACTTAAAAAACAAAAGAAAAGTAAGCAATATTAATAACAAAAGAAATTGAATTCAGAATGTTATAGACTGTATTTAATAACTGACGAGCTCACGAACAACGTACGTATCTCAAAGTCTGTCTTCTCAAGCCTCCCAAGATCCCAAAGGTCATGCACTCGTAAAGTATCGCCCCCCTCCTCCCACGTATCCAAACCGATCGGTTCGATCGGACATGCGCATCGCGTTTTTTTCTCCATCGGGGCGGGGCTGCATCAGACGGTGGATATTGGCATCAATATCGGCACGCCTTGCACACTTCGATGGGATGGTACGGACAGTAAAACTGTACCATATTAATAAATGCGAAAGTGTGATTGTACATTTGCTGGTTTGTTCTACTTTCACGCAGCAACGGAGCAACGGATGCACGTGATTTTTGGCATAGATATAGTTTATGGACCGAAAAGTAACATAGGTTACTTTTACACCGAAAAAATACACGGTTCCTGTGGGAACGCCGGTGAAACCGCGGGCAGAAGCTAGTACAAATCTAAACTGAACGTTTCTTAAATAAGTACCACTGCCGGACAACACTAGGTGTCTGTCTATAGGTTGTAATGTGTTAAATATAATTGTAAAGCTAAATCAAGTAGACTTAAATAAGCTAGCTTTCCCTGTTGGTAGGACTAGCTTTTCTTCGAGCATCCATCTGGCTTGGTTTAGCTTTGCTCGTGAAATTCGCCGTCAAACAGTAAAGTGCAAGCATTACTGTCTTCCGGTTTGATGAGCAAAGTAGTCAGTATAGTGTGACTTATGAGACTTAATACCTAATGTCTCAGAGTAACGAGCGCATTGCATTGCCACGCAGGCCTTTAGGTTTCAAATTCCTAAGTGGCACTGCAATTGCGAAAGTTGATAAGAAAAACCAAAACCCATAGACTCGAGTAACACTGAGTCGAGTTGTATTAGTCTGCATTTGATGAATGTTAGACACAAAATCTTTCTAGGTCTCATCTTTATACTTAAGTCTCTACTTCAATTCACTTCCATCTCACATTTCCCCTCATTTCATTGGCAGAGTCCAGCCGCTACGCAAACTCTAACACGTCAGATTGAAAGTCACACCAATTACCGCTCGGCCACAGTAGCGCCTTTAGAATACATACAAATATCAGCCACAGTAGCCTTTAGAATACATACAAATAGTGCCAATATCCTTTACGCTTCACAAGACAAGAGTATAGAATCTTGGGCGTTAAAATAAAATGCCATCCCAATCGCCTCTCTGCGCAGACTCGAACCGATATTCAATACTCATAGGACGTGTGGGCGGCCCGCCCGACTGGGCGGATCCAATATGCTATAAAATGAGACCGAGTTTTTAAATCTTTTCGTGTACGTAAACGATTTAAAAATTGGCGATGGTATCATCGTAGCTACTAATGACTGAGGTGTCTTTAATTAATTATTAGTACAATAAGTTGTTTATTGAGCAAATTCTGTTCAAATGCTACTCATCTACATCTATACAAATAAATAAAATTGAAGTGTCTGTTCGTAATATCAAAATAACAGCTTTTTACTAAATGCATATGAAAGTATATACGGTACCTATAACAGAACAACCATTTTTAAAATTTTTGTTTGTCTGTCTGTTTGTCCCGGGTAGTCTCTGAAACGGCTGGACCGATTTTGACAAAACTTTCACTGGCAGATAGCTGATTTTATAAGGAGTAACTTAAGCTACTTTTAGTTTAGAAAAATAATTAGGGTTCTGCGCAAAATAATAACCATGAAATCCAAAACCTCCACGCGGGTGAAACCGCGGGCAACAGCTAGCTTTTTTTATAAAATACCACTCTTTTGTTGGTATTGCTGGTAGTTCTACACTCTAGTCTATGTTGATAACCAGTTTGCCAAACAATTATAATAAATAAATATCTTTCAATGACTTATTTTTTAAAGAATTGCATATTGCTTTCATATTCATTTATACCATAGTAATGAGAAAAAAATATACGGAATATTGTGATAAAAGGTAACCTTGAACTTCACTGCATAAATAACGTCAATCTCTTGCTTCATCGCTAATCAATAAAATCAATCAATAATCATCGCTAATGCTTCCTGCATCAATAAAACGAACAAACACTTTTCATTTTTACAATTATATTTTTTTAGTCCTAGTGAGGACTGCTGCACATCTCTTACTGCTTACTGACGCCTTTTTTATGTGTATAAACACCATTGTACTTTAAAATACCAACGTAATTTATAAGTGTTCTGTTATACCTTGTTTAATAATGTGTGTTAATAAATAAATAAATAAATGCAATTAATAATACAATTTTCAATAGGTACATCATTATTGGCTTTAACTGTAAAATATTTCATACCTGCTATGAATTGTAATAGTGCCATAACCGTCCTACGCCGTCAAATCGTTTTAAACTTTGACTTTTGATACTTCCGCTGGTTATAGAAAAATCTATAACCCCTTCAGCCAAAAATCTCTCCATCAAAATATTAGAAAACACCAACTTAACATTATAAATAACAATAAAAGATGTCTCTGTGGCTTAAAACGAAAATTGTGTTCACTAAAATGGCAAGGAAGTGATATTTACGGCCTTCTAGCCTCATTACTTAATGAGTAGAATTAAAATGCAAGAGTTTGGAATAAATAATAATTCTTTGGGGATTATGTGGGGAAATGTATTCGGTTAACTTATGTAATGTAATTATGTCTTAAAAGTTTAATGGAGAGGTCTTTGTTTAGAATTTTTGTGCTTACTTTGCGTTTATACGCGACATGTTAACTAGTTATGTTATACTAGCTGCTGCCCGCGGTTTCGCCCGCGCAGAGATATTGGAATTCATGGTTTTTATTTTTTTGCGCGGAACTCTAATACTTTTTCAAAAATTAAAGTAGCCTATGTTACTCTTTGTAACATCAACTATCTGCCAGTGAAAATCACGTTAAAATCGGCCCAGCCGTGTCGGAGATTACCCGGAACAAACAGACAGACAGATAAAATTAAAATGGTTGTTTTGTTATAAGTACCGTATATACTTTCACATACATTTGGTAAAAAGCTGTTATTTTGATAGTACAAACAGACACTTCAATTTTATTTATTTGTATAGATTATGTTAAAACAGCTGTGTGAATGCTACACTTTTCGTAGCAGTTCGTAGCTCGTAGACATTACGCTCTACTGACTCAAATAACATAGGCGTTTGTTAGTTGCATAAAATCACGTTGTTATACCACGTTGTTTTACTAGAATATAAAATACTTTTAAATCAATCATTGAGCTTCCAAGTATGATACAAAATTAGCCTAGTTCTAGCAATATTATTTTTACTAGTGCAGCTACTCGATGCTAGATGGCGCTACTTGTTTTTAGCATCAGTCATGTGATTATTTTCCTAGGAAAGCCAAAAGCAATTGAAATTGTATTAATAGAAATTGTAGAATAGTAACTTAATGTTCTCTTACAAATCTACGTTTCCTATATTTTTTCACATAGACACAAAATGCCTGAATAATCTTACATAACAAAAAAAAATGCTTACAATCAAATTCCTAAACTTGGCAATTATTGGTAGGGCGAAAATTAATTTATTGCTGTATTTGATAACGTATATTGATTTTATAAAATACTGAGCTATAAAGTAATTAATACCGCCTAACGAATTCTTAACAAAAGTTTCATAAATAAATATGGTGAAAAAAATCACAGCGTAATAAGTTAAGTAACTAAAAAGTTAGATACCAAACAAGAACAACCAGATAATTATTAAAAAAATATCCCGTCTGCGTATCATATGTCACTCGCAAATAAAATGAATCTAATGACCACTCATAATATGTTCAAATCTGTGAAATCGCCTACAGAGAGTACCAAAGAAATAGATAAACATACGTACGGCCGAAAAACATCACCCTTACCACAGAAACCAGGAAATAAAGAGTTAAAGTTGAACACCCTTTGGGTAAAAATCACACTTCAAAAAACACGTTTCTTTGTCTCATATATGAAATCAACAGCACTACATTCTACGTCCATACAGATAAATAAAATTGGAGTGTCTGTTTGTAAATAACAGCTTTTTACTAAATGCATATGAAAGTATATACGGGAACTACACCAAAACAGCCATTTTTAAAATTTTTGTCTGTCTGTCTGTTCCGGGTAATCTCCGAAACGGCTGCGCCGATTTTGACCGGACTTTCACTGACAGATAGCTGATTTAACAAGGAGTAACATAGGTTACTTTAATTTTAGAAAAATAATTAGGGTTCCGCGCAAAAAAATAAAAACCATGAAATCCAATATCTCCGCACGGGTGAAACCGCGGGGCAGCAGCTAGACTTCAATATAATTTATCTAAAATAGGGAAAAAGAATTAATTTGGGAGGCATGCATCAAACTGTCTCTTCGCATTGGGCCCGTGTGACATGTTTATGAGTATTTTTTACCTTTGCAAATAGGGTACCGTACTATTAAGGAAAAACGGTAAGTAAACAGTCGTGTAGAACTTTAAGTTACTAATTCCGTTGCTCTAAATGTGTCACATTACAATCATACTATTCCTACTATATATATATATATGACGGGGCGGCGAGTCCAGGGGTCTTTTTAAAAACGGTGACGTCAACACCGGTGACGTCAACATCTTCAGCATCATGGTGACCGCTCACCCCTCGTAGAAAGAAAACACGAAGTAGCTCGATTTATCTCAACCATTTATTGCGGCAAAGTTATATGGGAGATCCGAACGGTCCGACGGTAGGCGTAATACTGCTCCTTTCCAACAGTCGGTCGCTCGTATTTATAGCAAAACAGATTGTGACAAAGAATCTTTATAAAACTTGTTAGATCTTGTCATTCTACTTTAGATTTTAATCTTCAATTGAAATTCATTACTTTTTATTAACATGGGGCCCAGGAGAGCACTCATGATAGTTAAAATAAATGACTCTAGGCGCCCATTCCAAGTAATAGGCCGTACAAGAAGAATGGGCAAGAAACTTGTCGGCAATCTTTTAAAAATTTGTGTTTACAGTGAATTTGTTCAGTTTTACAATCATTTGTCTAGTTTTAACAATTCAATGAGTAATTAATGGTTCACAAACATTAATTAGTTAATCAAAGTTTAAGTGAAATTATTAACAATCCAATGAGTAATTTATGGTTCTAAACGTTAATTAGTAAACCAAAGTTAACATGTTTTGATTGTTGTCATTTTACACCGTCCATGAAGCTCGCCTGTGACGTCGTTGCTCCGATACGGCCATTCTGATAGATGGTGCGTGCTCTGCACCAGTCCAGTTATGTTCTGAAACAATGAGACGTTTTCCTCTGAGTTTGGTATCTGTAAGCAACCACCGTTGCTTGCAGTTAAGTTTGCAAGGGTAATAGTTTGCATTCTTAAGAGAAAAGAAAAAAATTTTTTTTTTTTTTTTTTTGTTCTTTTTCTTTTCTTTTTCTTTTTCTTTTTGCTTTCTTTTCTTTGATCAATTATCTTTACAGTGAAGTTATCTAGTTTCGACAATCTAATTAGCAAACTATTTAGCTAACCAAAGTAGGTAAACATTTAGTTAATCAAAGTAGGTAAACATGTTATGTTTCCTATTGCCCTGCTCAACACTGTAGACGTAGCCCGCTTCGCGCCGACTCGGCCATTCTGACAGGTGGTGCGCGCTCTGCACCAGGCACGGTGTTTCTGAAAACTAGAAATTTGGTTTTGAGGTAGGTACCCGTACACCGGTACACTAGCTGTTAACTTTGTTTCTCATCACTGCATAAATTAAGCTACATTGCTTATTTTCCATATTGTCAAGATTTAACTTTATGTTAGAGTGAAACCATATTCATGTAACAAAATTATCAGCCAACTTTTAGTACCTTCTTAATAATATTCTGTAAACATAACAGTTCACATGCAAACATTCGTAGTTAAACGTAAATAAATTTGATGCTCAAGGGAATGTGAGCAGAGTGTGTATTTGTTTTTGCCAATGCTCCACGCATCATGGCATGAATAGATTTATTATAGGTTCAATGCAAATGCTCCACGCATCATTGCATGAATAGATTTATTATAGGTTCAATGCAAATGCTCCACGCATCATTGCATGATTTTTAAATTCTCGTAGACATGGAGACTGGGAGGCAGGGATGTTGCTGTGGTCTGGGCGGTCTTGTACGCCGTGGTCCACAGAGGCTCTAAAGGAAATGGGATACAGGTCGATGCTGCGGTCTGGGCCTTATTGTTATGACCGTGGTCCGCAGAGGCTCTGAAAATGACGGGAATGGAGGGTACACAAGGAATAAAATAATTTAAAATGACGAATATAGAGGGTACACAAGGAATGAAATAATTTGTACAGTGTTACAGACGATTCAAAACTATTACGTTTTATAATTCGGATCCCGAATTGTTAACTGAATATCACTTATCCGTAACAGTCCCCGCGCTGTTGCTAACGCTGCGAATCTAGTTCAATGAAAGCTCAGTATCGTCAATTAATTTTGATAACTACCACATCGCGTATTTACGCGTACCGGAATAGAAAGAACTTAATGAACGCTAGTGCCACTAAGTTTTCAAACTAGCATACAAACAGGCACTTCGCCTTGAATAAATTGCACAAGATTCACAAAAATACCTCAAAGACAAATAATCAGCGATAATAATAATTAAGAATTGTGATGTCGATTAAAGACACTGCCATACTTGAAAAGATTTGGAGGCCTTTTTATTAAGTTGGGTTAGAATTACTAGGTATGGATTTTCGTAGATATCTCGTGGAAATCGCGTGACAATCTCATCGGATATCTCCGGATATCTCGTCGGATATCTCGTCGGACATCTCACGGATCACTCGCGGCCATCTCTTGGACTAACTCGCGGCCACCTCTTTGGATTAACTCACGGCTATCTCTTTGGATTAACTCGCGGCTACCTCTTGGATTAACTCACGGCTATCACTTGGATTGACTCACGGATCACTCGTGGATTGCCCGGGATAACTCGCGGATACCTCGGGATAACTCGCGGACAGCACACGGATAACTCGTAGATTTTTGGTATTTGTGGGTATCTCGTGAAAAACTTTTAAAAATAAAACTCAAGAAACTAAGAAATCTCGTGAAATTAGAAGTAATCTCTTGGATTATTTGTAAGTTGTAAGTTGCGTTTATGCGCATGCAAGTCTAAAGTTAAAATATGGTAGAAAAAGTTACGATTCACCTGTATTCTGATGTCATGTCTCCATCGCCTTTTTCTTGGTTTGGTTGCACGTGTTGGCCCGTTCGTGTTGATACCACGGACGTGGCTGGTGTGTCAGCATAATCTTCAGGAGCTGGTAGTGATGGGTCATCTGTCGCCAATACGGTGGTGTGTCAGCATAATCTTCAGGAGCTGGTAGTGATGGGTCATCTCTCGCCAATACGGTGGTGTGTCAGCATAATCTTCAGGAGCTGGTGTCTGATGTGGGGACCTCTGCTGCGACTGGGCTCGGCTGCATTGCCCATTTGTGCTGGTCCTTCAGGTGACAAGCGGGTGGGAAGGCTAGGATTGGAAAGCCAGGTTGTTCCGTTCCAATCCCACTCCATCTGTGCTGGTACTTCAGGTGACAAGCGGGTGAGAAGGCTAGGATTGGAAAGCTAGGTTGTTCCGTTCCAATCCCACTTCTGATGACGGGGCGGCGAGTCCAGGGGTCTTTTTAAAAACGGTGACGTCAACACCGGTGACGTCAACATCTTCAGCATCATGGTGACCGCTCACCCCTCGTAGAAAGAAAACACGAAGTAGCTCGATTTATCTCAACCATTTATTGCGGCAAAGTTATATGGGAGATCCGAACGGTCCGACGGTAGGCGTAATACTGCTCCTTTCCAACAGTCGGTCGCTCGTATTTATAGCAAAACAGATTGTGACAAAGAATCTTTATAAAACTTGTTAGATCTTGTCATTCTACTTTAGATTTTAATCTTCAATTGAAATTCATTACTTTTTATTAACATGGGGCCCAGGAGAGCACTCATGATAGTTAAAATAAATGACTCTAGGCGCCCATTCCAAGTAATAGGCCGTACAAGAAGAATGGGCAAGAAACTTGTCGGCAATCTTTTAAAAATTTGTGTTTACAGTGAATTTGTTCAGTTTTACAATCATTTGTCTAGTTTTAACAATTCAATGAGTAATTAATGGTTCACAAACATTAATTAGTTAATCAAAGTTTAAGTGAAATTATTAACAATCCAATGAGTAATTTATGGTTCTAAACGTTAATTAGTAAACCAAAGTTAACATGTTTTGATTGTTGTCATTTTACACCGTCCATGAAGCTCGCCTGTGACGTCGTTGCTCCGATATATATATATATATATATATATAATATATATATAATTATACATTTTATCAGTACTCCACACGCACAATCCACGGCTGAGTATAAACAATTCCAAATTATTTATTGCCAGTGGATGCGAGACGTGAGAAAGGTGAAGACATATTTATGGCTCGGGAATAAATAACGCAAGGCAAGAGCGAGAGGGGAGTGAGGAACGGGTTCCGTGGGATAAAATTGATGGTCATACAGTGTATCTGACAAGTCGACATCAATTGTAACCACGTGCTTTGTATTGATGGCGAAACGAATTGGTAAAGTTTTTGGAAGTTCACTGAAAATGTTGGGCTAGTTTTGTTTTGTCTTCGTATACAGACATGTGCAAAAAGATACTTGACTCGATAAAAAGTAGTCTATGTTACTCTCCGATCCATAAACTATATTTATGCCAAAAATCACATCGATCTGTTGCTCCGTTACCGCGTGAAGGAAGGACAAACCAACAACCCAACAAATCAACAAACTAACAAACACACTTTCGCAATTATAATATTATATATCCATACTAATATTATAAATGCGAAAGTGTGTTTGTTGGTTTGTCCTTCTTTCACGCAGTAACGAAGCAACGGATCGACGTGATTTTTGGCATAGATATAGTTTATGGACCGGATAGTAACATAGGCTACTTTTTATCCTGGAAAAATGCACGGTTTCTGTGGGAACGCGGGTGAAAACCGCGGGCAGAAGCTAGTATATATATATATATATATATATATATATATATAGTAGGAATAGTATGATTGTAATGTGACACATTTAGAGCAACGGAATTAGTAACTTAAAGTTCTACACGACTGTTTACTTACCGTTTTTCCTATATATATATATATATATATATATACTAGCTTCTGCCCGCGGTTTTCACCCGCGTTCCCACAGAAACCGTGCATTTTTCCAGGATAAAAAGTAGCCTATGTTACTATCCGGTCCATAAACTATATCTATGCCAAAAATCACGTCGATCCGTTGCTTCGTTACTGCGTGAAAGAAGGACAAACCAACAAACACACTTTCGCATTTATAATATTAGTATGGATATATAATATTATAATTGCGAAAGTGTGTTTGTTAGTTTGTTGATTTGTTGGGTTGTTGGTTTGTCCTTCCTTCACGCGGTAACGGAGCAACAGATCGATGTGATTTTTGGCATAAATATAGTTTATGGATCGGAGAGTAACATAGACTACTTTTTATCGAGTCAAGTATCTTTTTGCACATGTCTGTATACGAAGACAAAACAAAACTAGCCCAACATTTTCAGTGAACTTCCAAAAACTTTACCAATTCGTTTCGCCATCAATACAAAGCACGTGGTTACAATTGATGTCGACTTGTCAGATACACTGTATGACCATCAATTTTATCCCACGGAACCCGTTCCTCACTCCCCTCTCGCTCTTGCCTTGCGTTATTTATTCCCGAGCCATAAATATGTCTTCACCTTTCTCACGTCTCGCATCCACTGGCAATAAATAATTTGGAATTGTTTATACTCAGCCGTGGATTGTGCGTGTGGAGTACTGATAAAATGTATAATTTGAATGTGTAATACGTTAGAAGTGTGAGAATCGCAAGTGAATCTCGACAAGAAAACTTTTTAAAAAAGAAGTCGATGTAACAAAAGTTTCATAAATAAAAAAACACAACTGCTCTACCCAGTGTCGCTCGGGGTAGTGTAAGGATTTTAGCGATACCCCATATATCCAAGCCAGGGGCGCAAGTCGGATCTTTTTGATCGATAAAATTGACACTTCAAATCGATAAAGTGTGTTTTATCGACTTTTTATATAATTTATCGAGGGCCAAATAATCGACAAAAGTTATCGAATAGCTAGGTCGAATCCAAAGAGAATATAGAGCTACTACAATACTTTACGATCTGACTTCGGTACTAGCAACATTCGATAAATTTATCGAGTTTTTCGATTCGATAAATTTATCGAACAGACTTCCGTACTTGCGCCGCTGTTCACGAATTTAAAAGTTATGGTGAAATAAAGAAACTCTCATACATACATAATCCCTAATAAAAACATTACACACGTTTTTAATGCAGTCGTGAAAAAATAAAATCGACGATATATATCTCCCAAGTTTTACAAAATCGCTTCACAGGTGAAAATTCAGTGGGTGCAGAACAATAATTAATCATCGTTTATTTTAAATTTAAATGAGACCAACTAAGTATACACTATCCAATAAAAAAAAATCAATATAATCAGACTACTCTGTAAAAAGTTATTTGTGATCCAGTGAAATACAATTTCAACTGGTGTGATTTTATTTAAAAAATATACGGATTGGCTTGAGAAAGACTTGAGTTTTTAATAGAAGAAAAAACTGAGGATATGCCTCAGTTTTTTCGTATATTAAAAACCCATGCACGTCATAAAGGCATAGACATATTTTTTTAAATCAGTGTTTCGTTTGAGCACTATCACGCCTGAAGCGACGACGTGGTCAAAGTAGGAACTTAGGAAGTTAGGACTGGCGCTTAAGTACAGAAACCAGAACACACCGATAACCGCTTAGCGATTTTCATCTTGAGGGTGGTTAGCTAGCCAGGTGAGCATTAGAAAATGCGCTACAACCAGCCACCACCCAACCGCAATTATTATGTGTAGGACAACGTTTGATCGCAGTGCAGCCTCACTATATCTAGTCACTATGCCATCAAATGGGCGTTGAAGCACCCACCATGTCCACACCACGCCCGCTAACTTCTAGACACAGGAACCAGTATCTCTAAAAATGATCTTACAATAACGTCTCGACTTATCCGCTCCTCGGCTATCATAACTCACTCGCACAAAGGCGAGTATAAAGTTGGGGCCACAGTTCGGGCCACACCGGTTCCTTGAGAACGAGAACAATACTCAAAGTTATTGCAGTAGGAAACGGAAGAGGAAAAATGGAAATTCAGCCGCGTTCGATGTGGTTACAGGTCTGCTTGAGGCTGGGATTTATTGTTTATGGAATTGTGAAGCAATTTGAATTGTTTCCAAGCCTCAAGAATGGGGAGGCACAGGCAAAGCTAATCTCAGATGGCGCCACCTCCGCTGGTGCCTGTCATTGATGGTTATTTTGAGGGATAATGAATTAAACTATAACCAGTAAACATGCTCACGTCTTAGAAATCATTAGATTTGAAATGGTCACTACGTAACCGAGACGAATACTTGGTTTCCAATATTTTTTGATGACCAATGCTTTGATCCACAATTTACGTTTTTCTCGTTAGAAGAGAAACGTGTGTACCTTAAGTTTACATTGAATTGCACTTTACAGAGGCATACTTTGTTGAAAAGACGATTTTTTGTTCATTTACTAAAATTTTATAATGAAGTTTCATAGTGAAACAGCACCAGCGATCATGCGCCACCTAGCGGGATAAGTAAGCAGTGTGGCTCCCCGTTGGAGAGTGTGCGCTCTAGACGGGACCGACATAAAGTCATCTGTCGCTTGAGAGCTTCGTACACGATAAGGCTTTAGAGGTAGTTGCACTTCTGAGCCAGTCTTAACTTAGTTTCAGCGTGTTCATCGTCTTCGACGACATCGTTCTTAAGATCGGGCGTGATACTAGACCAACGCTAACGTATTAAGAAAAAAAAGTACTTTTAAAAAAGGCTGGAACCAACTTCAGTCATCTAGCTTCAGAGCGCATCATCTGATCTCGATAAAAACATATCAGACTACCTCGCGATCTTACTGAATAAAATACAGTTTAAACTAAACAAATTGGTTATGCCATTCCAACATACACACACAGAACAATACAGACGCGTTGACAACATACATCTTTTTTACGTGAACCATCCTACTTCCTACTAATATTATAAATGCGAAAGTGTGTTTGTTGGTTTGTCCTTCTTTCACGCAGTAACGGAGCAACGGATCGACGTGATTTTTGGCATAGTTATAGTTTATGGACCGGAGAGTAACATAGGTGACTTTTTATCCCGGAAAATGCATGGTTCGCGTGTAAACCACGGGCAGAAGCTAGTCCTACTAGTCCTACTTCCTACTAATATTATAAATGCGAAAGTGTGTTTGTTGGTTTGTTGATTTGTTAGTTTGCCCTTCTTTCACGCAGTAACGGAGCAACGGATCGACGCGATTTTTGGCATATATATAGTTTATTATAGCTTCTGCCCGCGGTTTCCACCCACGTTCCCACAGGAACCATGCATTTTTGGGATAAAAAGTAGTCTATGTTACTCTCCGGGCCGTAAACTATAACTATGCCAAATATCACGTCAATCCACTACTCCGTTACTGCGTGAAAGAAGGACAAACCAACAAACCAAGAAATCAATAAACCAACAAACACACTTTTGCATTTATAATATTATACAAGTAGGGTTATGGACCAGAGAGTAACATATGCTACTATTTATCCCGGATAAATGCACGGTTCCTGTGGGAACGCGGGTGAAAACCGCGGCAGAAGGTAGTCTTCAATAATTTACCTCATATTAGGTTCCCAATTTGTGCTTTTCACTTCTTCACCTATCATAGCCTCATTTTGCACAACACCCGGCCCCGATGCTGTCCTAACCCCTTCGTTTTTCCTATACGAAGGAATCTAAAGTGCGCCATTCTAGAGATTTATGCTGCACGTATTATTGCTACCCTGGGTGGGCGTACAGGGTACGCTACAGATAATATCCTGGGAAAAAAATCTATACTAAGTCTAAGATTCAGAGATGAGTGTAACCGCAAACTCCAACCTACCTTAAAGCTTGTTTTTGTCTCTCTGTTTTGCGTACTTGAGTTGTATTAATGTAGTATTAAGTCCAGAAATGAGACAACTCGGTTTGAATAATTGACACGTGTATTACCGCTCGTAGTTCAATGATGACTGCTGTCCTTCCCCGCGTCTTCCCCTTGCGTAGCGCTGGGACGACTACGGCGTAGCACTGTCTTGCTGACGTCATAGCGTAGCACCACACCATGTTCTACCTTTATTCTTACAGTAGGTAATCTAATACGAGTATTAATATTATGTTGTCTGGACTTAAATGTATTTTATTTTTTCTTTCTTTCATTCATTTGTGTGTGTGTGTTTTTTATATCAAAACGCTTTTAATTAATTGTATGTTTTGTTACCGAAAATAAAACACATTAAATTTAACCTACAAACCAGTGTAAGCACATAACAGTGGTAGTCTGTACACGTTTTAAAGAAGTGCGATAATTATTCCATAGTTAATTTATAAAGGTAGGTACGATTAAAAGCGGGATTGTCTCGCATTCTTATGTGTAATGAACATTAAAAATGCTTAACTCCAGGCGGCGTTAATGAATGAGCTAAGATGACAAAGGACGTGGAGTTATATTCGGTCTTTCGTACTGACTAAAAGACTACGAAATATACTACTCTGTGTGCCCAAAGTTCTCACCCACGTAGCGTAAGTTACTCTTTATAAAAACAGCTATCTGCCAGTGAAAGTTCCGTCAAAATCGGTCCAGCCGTTTAGGAGATAAGCCGGACCAAACAGAGAGACAAAAATTTTAAAAATTGTATTTTTTGTTATACTTTCCATATATAATTACATTTGCATTTAGTAAAAAGCCGTTATTTTGACGTTACACACAAACAATTCAATTTTATTTATCTGCGATTTGAACAGAGAGCATTTGAAAATGACCTACCAGTAGGTTAACATGACACTGAGGTTATCCTTCAATGAGAGCTCAGGCGTCACCTCTTCCCTTGATGACGTAAGAGCCCAGCTACGGGAATATCCAGGGAATGGGCAGCAGCTCCTTGGTCAACATCATAATCTACTATGATCACCAAGATGCTGAGCGTGCTATATTATGGAAAAATCTCCCCTTCACGGAGAAGGCCGATGTTCAGCAGTGGACTTTTTTATCATTATAGGCTTGCGTTTTACCGGCTCACCTGAGGGTAAGTGACGATGCGGTCCATGACACACTTACCTTCTTGATATCAATATAGATATCATCCGTGATTTGAACAAACCCATCGGAGAACACATACTCAGGTTCCACAAGTTCCACTCCTTAGCGGCACGCTAAATGAATATTAATAAATAAAATAAATAAATAAACGCTTACACTCATACCCCCGCACTAGGATTCCCTATGTCGCAAGTGGCATGGACACACACAGATACACATCACAAATATCCAAGACCCGAGAACAAACTTAATGCTACACAAAATCTGCCCCGGCCGGGAATCGAACCCGGGACCCCTCGCTTTGTAGGCAGGGTACCAACTTAGCTACGGAGCCGTCAATGGAAGCGAAAACCTTCGTGCGTAAGGAGGAATATCAAGAATGTATCGATTTCGCTTCTTAGATTGCCTGCTTGATGATGGAAATAGGAAGGGGGAATTAGGTTGTGTAAGTGATTCAGTTTTCAGGTTGATAAAATGACACCTCAGGATTGGACGATTGAAAATCTCAAGCTACGTCAAAACCATAATTTCAAATACAAGGTGAATGTTTTCAAAACGGTAATTCTCATGTTTTTTCACAAGGGTCCTTTGACCTAAGGTGATTTTAATTTCTTTGGCCTCAAACAAAGAATCACCGCAAACTCGATCACGTACTCATTTGCACAAACAAAACGAAACACTAATTACAATGTGGAGTTAACGAAGCGGATTCCGTTAAAGATGCAGGTTAGTCAACGGTGAAATGGTGGCAAGAACTCGTGTGTTGCCAAGTTGGGGGACTTTCCCTTGAATAGACGACTAGCTTTCGCCCGCGGTTTTCATACGCGCTCCCACAGGAACCTTGCATTTTTCCGGGATAAAAAGTAGCCTATGTTACTCTCCGGTCCATAAACTATATCTATGCCAAAAATAACGTCGATCCGTTGCTCCGTTACTGCGTGAAAGAAGGACAAACCGACAAACCAACAAATACACATTCGCATTTATAATATTAGTAGAATAGCAGGATTAAAATTATTATATTTTTGAAATGGAATTCGCTACTACTATATTTTCGTTTTTTCTGTCAGTATGTTTTTTTTCTAAGGAATGTTTCTCTCGTTAGCCTAAAGAAATTGGAGAATTTTATTGATTGTGGAATTTGAAACGGATTTTCTTTTCGATTTTACGAATCATTTTTTTGTAATCACACTGACGAATCGTCAAAATTATTTTCTCTCAAAGCTTATGAATAGCTTTAGATTTTTTTATTAGGTCCTTAATTTTATGAAACAAGGCTTCTAATTTAATGTAATTTTCTAGTATTAATTTTTGTATAATCATTTTATTTTGGGAGATAGCTAGTATTTTCAATTTCCCAGGGATCCCAAGAAGCCCATCTGGCAACACCGAGCTTGCTCCAAATGGAATTATGTCTGCGACTGTGAGGATGTTAGCGATTATAATTTATTATGAATAAATGAAATATTATAAACGCATCGGCGCACCGCCCCGACAACGCCACTGGCAATGGCGTTTGCTTTGCTGGTTTCGGGATGGGACAGTGCGATACATGTCGATATCGATGAAAAAAACTAAAAAAAATAAGTTTTAGAGTTTTGTGGCTTAGTATACAGTCAGTTGAAGGCTCTATATTTAGCTTGAGCTTTTGTTTGGGAAAAATTTCGTGATCTAGGTACGTTAGTAAATATATATATGTGGATAGCAGAGGGAATAAGATAATAGAGTGAAATGAAAGATCTATGTAACATATTTGATGCACTAATCAATCCAATAGTTCTACTTTTAAGCAACGACCTATAGAATTTGTAGGATATTTGATGGAATCAGGCGTTACTTTGCGTGCATTTTAAATAAGATTATATAAAGTGGGTAATTTATAGTTTCAATTCCGCGATAAAGAATGTCTAATGGCCTAAGTTCGATCTACACTGAATTTAACCAAACGTAGCGCGTGACGCTGGACAACGAAACCTAGGTTAGTTTGTTATAAAATAAAAAAACTTTAATTTATACTACTTTAACTTTAATTTATAGGAGCTGATTTTTTATTTTGCGTTCGTATCCTACAATGAGCTTGAGGATAAGAAAACAGCGGATCCACACCACGAACAATAAATTTTCTTGTGTCTGCATCCGATAGGAAACGTTATTCTTTTGCTATTCTCCCTTTCTCTGTTTTGTGGTTACATTCAATGATCATTTACTTTACAAATATATGATTACTGAACATTAAAAGGTTAACAAAGGTTGCCTGGAAGATATTGCTGTTTAGCAATAACGCCGCCCATTGTACCTTTATTTTAATCATTGTTGTATTTATTTACTATTTTACATCTGTGAATTTTTTTTTATTAATTTATTAATTTGTATGTTTTATTTATTTGTATTTTATTAATTTATTTTTATCGATATCCACCTTTGCTACAAGCCCATCCCTTCCGCTCGTCGCTGCTGACTTCCTTCATACTCGCAGGCACTCGTTCGTGCGCTGCCTTTGTCGGGAACAATTGTCGACAAATTAGATACGAATTGAGTTATTTAATATTAGCCGTGAGGTTATTGTCTGTTACATCCACTGTTCCTGTTATCTACTGTTTTGGAGGGTATTTAGTTAAGATTATTTTGAAAGTACTTGTATGTGTTGTTTTTAATTATTTTTAAAATTTTGACGAAACGAAAAAATGTTTAGGCGCTGTGTTGTTGTAGTTAGGCTTTTATTATTGATATTGGAAGTATTTATTATTAATATTGCATATTATTATTTATTTACTGCAATTAGCGAGTGTGGCCGAGCGGGAACTTTTGCGACTTTCTATCCGATGCACCATAGTTCGAAAAGAATAAAACCATGAAATCCAATTTCTCTGCGCGGGTGAAACCGCGGGCAGCAGCTAGTGTTACCACATCATCGTATTGTCGTCTTCAATACATTTTCAAATAATGACCAATAGAAGTATGTTGATTTAAACTTGTTAAAACATAATCATCTCTATCGATCTTCCATATTTTTTTTCTTTTTTGTCTATCCTCTGCACGGGAACACAGTAAATACATCATCCACTTCACCAAAATGTACGAAAATCCCCACTATTTGCAACCAAATAAATCACAATACACTCGGAGGCAAAGAAACAGCCCTTTATCACTCCCGATAGAAGCCCGTGATTTATACTTCAAATTGACAAGCAGTGTTCTCGGCCGGATATTGGGAACATCATATTTCATACTTTATTTGCCATAGTCTGGTTTGAAGTAAGATCCGGTGAGCATTCAAGTTTACTCATGTCACTATTTTACAGTAAATTTAATTTATACTAGCTGCTGCCCGCTGTTTCACCCGCGCGGAGATATTGGATTTCATGGTTTTTATTTTTTTGCGCGGAACCCTAATTCTTTTTCTAAAATAAAAGTAGCCTAAGTTACTTCTTGTAACATCAGCTATCTGCCAGTGAAAGTCCCATCAAAATCAGTTCAGCCGTTTCGGAGATTACCCGGAACAAATTACTGGCCTTATGAGACTTAATCGCTAATATCTCAGGATAACGAGCTGTAGTGCCGCGCAAGCTATTGTGTTGTAAAGTTGTGAGTGGCTCTGCAATTATTCTACGCTTATATTCAGGTAAACGCCCCGCTCGTTCTCATTCAAAAGTATTAAAAATACCAACAAAACTTTCTTATGTCACATTCGTGATATTGCACGCACATTTCTGGAACTACCTTCTATTGCAAAAGAATTTGGAAACTCGCCGATGCCCGCGCCCTTGTCGATGTAAACACCCCCACGGGGGTAGTCTCCGTCGATTTATGCACTGTGTATCATACACTGGATTTGGAAGTAGAAAGGGTTGACAAAACAACGACTTCTGAAAACTCATCCGTATTTTTCTTCTGCAAGAAGAAATTCAAATTTATTCATTTATTAGTAAGCTAAATGTAGTTATTTTTAATCGGCTTCAAAAAGGAGGTTTCTCAATTCGACTGTTTATTTTTTGTTTCTATGTCACTTGATTTCGCCCCCTATTATTGTCGACAGATTTTAACTTTGACGTAGATAATTCTTTTTTTCATGAATAGGATACATCTCAAATGTGGTTTCCGCTGATAAATTTTATGAAAGAATACCAACACTAAGAGTAAAAAAATGGGGAATGAAATTTTCCGATCGATTCCTGCTTTTTTACGTTAGTAAGCAGCTCCCAGATGACATAGCGAGAATTTTATACACTAAAACATTTCTAGAAATATACTATTGCCGAGAAATTCGCGATACGACAGATCTCGATATTTGATAGAGTAACATTACCAAAAACAAAATACACACGAATCGAGAAGCTTTTCCTTTTTTGAAAGTCGGTTAGTATTATTTATTTACTAGTTCCTTTGCAGACATTTCAATACAATATTTCAGTCCTCCTGTAAGTAGCAGCCCTGATATGGAATGTGGAGCGCAAAATATATCTATTATGATCCGATTGTGGACACCCGACCCAACCCTCGCCTTCGAACGATTGACTTGGGAATATACTTTTGATTTCTCGTCTTGTTACGTCGGGTTCTCTTGTTTTTTTACCCTTTTACGCAAAATGTTAGGGATTTATTTGACTGATATAGACGGCAATTTGCTCAGTGTTAGTTTATGGAGGGCTATCAGAAGTTTGTTGATGTTTGTGATTTTTAACCGTTTTCAAAAAAGAGAGGTTAATATTTGAAAAATCTTGTCCGCAGTTTGTGTTCGGTGGCCCAAAGTGGGGTTGCACTAACTGTCGTTAGTATAACATTAAAATTTGAAGATATTTAAGTCACATTTTTCTGAAGATGCCGCTGTTGCCGTCACTTACAAATATTAATGTATAGAGATAATTATTTATGGTGATATTTATGTATGACGGCCCCGTAGCTAAGTTGGTAGTAACCCTGCCTGCAGAGCGAGGGGTCCCGGGTTCGATTCCCGGCCGGGGCAGATTTTGTGTAAGCATAAAGTTTGTTCTCGGATCTTGGATGTTTGTGATGTGTATCTCTGTTTGTGTCCATGCCACCTGTGACCTAGGGAATCTTAGTGAGGTGGTATGAGTGTAAGCGTTTATTTATTTATTATTCATCACACAAAAAGGTAAGTCGAGGCACAAGGAACTTAATGTTAACTAGCATATCTTCCAAGAAAAATGGTGAAACAGCATTTAAGTTAAGTTGTGTCTTGTCAATTCCGTTGTTTGTTTTAATTTGTTATGTTCTCTTTAATATGTTTTATTTATTTTGTTGTGAGAGTTCCAAATGAATGCTTTTTCTTTCTTTTTTTAGAGACAATTACGAATAAAAGTTTAAAATTAGAGGAAAATTTTATAGTAAAAACCAGACAGATACAAAACAAAAGCAATTATAAAGTTTAGTCAAATAATATAATTATTACCAAACAACCCAATCGTGGCTTGTGCAATCACCATTCTAACTCCAACGTAACAAATAGGCATCGCGTCTAATATCAATACGTTGTGAAGTGGTCCCGTTTCTATTTAGTGCTTTGGACTCCCCTGTTTTCGGGTAATTTTACGACGCTGGCAGCATTTCTATTCCTAACTAATCGTGTTTTAGTGATATAGGAATCGATTTATTGAAGTTGTTGTTATTAGGTGTCCAAAATGTGTAAAATTCATATCCAAATAACTACCAAATAACCAAAAAAACTCATTACTTTATTTTACTTAGGTACCTCTAGAAGCTTTTCAATCAAAATACTTTCAACAAAAATACTTTACTGTAGAGCAGTCTTGAGAAACAAACCACAGTAATAAGTATATCTTAAAATGAAACGAGTCGACTTATCGCTAAAAGCGATCTCTTACAGTCTTTATATTCGACTGTTGGGATTTATTTTTTAAAGTAAGATAATTAAGTAGAATTGGAACTGAATATTTTTATTGAAATAAATTGGGAATCTACTAAAAGAACCTGACCGAGATGTAATTTAGTTGAAAACCATGAAACAGCCCCAGTGTCCAACAATAAATTCCAAGTTTTAAAAACTGACCGAAACTCAAGTCAGTTGTAAAAGGGGTTTCCTGAAAGAAAATAATTGTAATCTATCCAACCGACTGTGAATCGGAAGCCCTACCAATGGAAGCAGAAAATATAAAAAGTGTTAGAAAACATTGAAATATCTTCAAACAATTTGAATTACTTACATTTTGAAATGTCGACTAGGTTTTGCCCGTGGCTTCGCATGCTCCGGGATAATGTAACTTCCTACAACTGAAATAATTTTTAGGCTCTGGCCAGTGGTTTCAAAATATTAGCAGTAACAGTATCTGTGTGTGTCCATGCCACCTGCGACACAGGGAATCCTAGTGTGGGGGTATGAGTGTGTAAGCGTTTATTTATTTATTTAACATCCAATCCAGCAAACTTTATAATACTTATTAGTAGGTAGGTAGTGTGGCTTGGGTAGCTTTTGATCACTAGGTGGTAGGGCTAACTCTTCTGCGTGTGTCCGTCTGGGTTGGTACCACCACTTTGCTCGTGAAGTCTGCCGCCAAGCAGTAGTGTGCAAGCATTACTGTGTTCGGTCCGGTTTGATGAGCAAAGTAGCCAGTGACATTACTGGGCTTATGAGACTTAAAACCTAATGTCTCAAGGTAACGAGCGCACTGCAGAGCCGCGCAGGCCTTTGTGTTTTAAAGTTCTGAGTGGCACTGTACTGCAATTGTTATGCTTACCATCAGGCAAACGACCAGCTCGTCTCGTTACCAAATAGCATAAAAAATCGAAAGAATAGGAGACTATTTTCTTCAAACATGTTATTTCCAATGGTAACCCCCCAACCACGGATGCCAAGTGATCCGTGAGACCCGATTAAAAACGTAATCTTTTTAAAAAATGGTCGAGCAATCGAGATGAGTTAACTTTAGAATTAAAGAATTACGAGCGAGTTAGTGAGTGAGCAAACGAGGAAGAATGGATTTCCTGGTGAGAAATGATTTAGGGGTACGTTTTCCGGTTCTGTGCTTTTTAGTATTTATAACAGACTAGCTTCTGCCCGCGGTTTTCACCCGCGTTGCCACAGGAACCGTGCATTTTTCCAGGATAAAAAGTAGCCTGTGTTACTCTCCGGTCCATAAACTATATCTATGCCAAAAATCACGTCGATCCGTTGCTTCGTTACTGCGTGAAAGAAGGACAAACCAACAAACACACTTTCGCATTTATTATATTAGTATGGAAGTATGGATAGTATGGATTTTAAAAAGGAGTTTCTCAATTAGAAAGAAAGAAAGAAAGAAAATACATTTATTTGTAGCCATTGCCCAAACTATAGGTAGGTACATACATTTTAAAGCTAAAATAAGACATGAAAAGATTGGGCAGTTGACTACAAAATGGACACAGCTCAGCATAAAGCGCCACCGAAGTAGCGCGCTGGTTTTCAGCTGTGGCCCATTTTGCATCGAGTAGCTGCAAAAACATGCAAATGAATAAATTTAAATAAATGAATGATGACATGAATGAATGATGAAATGAAGAATGATGACATGATTGAATGAAGAAATGAATTAATCGATTACCACATTACTATGTTACCCACACACATTACTATGTGTGAACATCCGCTAGTGTCGGCTAACACTATAAAAATATATTTCATATGTTACCTATAGTATCGAGGCTTCCGTCACCAGGGCAACTTTTGCTCAGTTAACAATATAGCTTTCAGGTTTTGTCTAAACGTTCCTTTAGACATTGGCTTACGAAGAGGAGGAGGAATATTGTTCCAACATTTAGTTGCCTGATAACGGAAACTTCCCCGAAACGCAGTAGTTTTATGCTTTTTGGTAGTTAAAAGGTAACTGGATGCTCGCGTCTTATATGCATTATGAGAAGAAGACCATACAAGTTTCTTATACAAATAACTTGGACGTTCAAACAAGATAAGGTCATAGACAAGAGTTGTCAGGTGCAATTCTCTACGTGCTGACATGTTGAGGAGGCCTGCCTTGTTTAAGAAGGGAGTTATATGTGATCGAGGTGGCACGTTAAAACAGAAACGACTACACGCATTTTGGACACGTTGTATCAATCGCTTAGAAGTAGACAGTAAGCGAGGCCCATACAGAACATCTCCGTAGTTTAGCTTTGATAGAACAAGACTCTCACACAAGGCAATACGGACATCCTCACTTAACAAATTTCGTATTTTGTATAAGAGTTTTATTCTATAAAAACAATTTTTTACAAGATTAAGGATATGCGTCTCAAAGCGGAGCTGACCATCAATAACAATACCAAGATTTCTAGCCTCGACAACAGGGTCAATTCTCTCATTTAAAATACATATGTTGGGTTGTGCTGCTTTGATTTTTGCGATTTGTTTCTTTGATCCTAAGACCATATATTTAGATTTTGAGGCATTAAGCATCAATGCATTTTTCTCGGTCCAGTTTGAAATTCGAGCTAGATCCTCATTCATTTTATGGACGGCATCAGAAAACTCTTTAGGAAAAAAGGAAACCACCTGTATTTTTTGCTAAATTAGTAAATGATATTTTTTTTCATTAATAGTTAGGGTATACCTCAGGGGGGCCTTTAATACATTTTATTAATGTTTTTTTTATTTGATCTATAGTCATATTTTCGACGAAGTTGGTTTCTGTTTTTTAAAAGCAATTGTTAAGTTATATAACCTTGAAAATCTAACTTGCTTTAATAATGTAATTGTCGAGGCATTTTCTAATTGTCCTCTAGCAAGCTACCAACCACCCTAGAGATGAAAATGTGTGACCATGAAACTATTACAAGGGTCAGCGCGATTCACCGTTTTCACTTGAAGGCTAGATAAGATAATGGTCAAATCCTAACCTATAGGAAAACAGCCATGTTTATCTAACACAAGATAAAGTAGTCAGTCAGTGAACTTATGAAATTTAGGTAATATCTAATGTCTCAGGGTAACAAGAGCAAAGCAGTGCCGCGGCCTTTTTGTTCCAAAGTCCTGGGTGACACTGCAATTGTTATGGCGTTATCCTTACAACCAGGCAAAAGACCCGCTTGTCTTATTACACAATGTATAAAAAAGATAAGTTCAGCATTTCAAAAACGAATCTTAATTTTTTTTAAATCAACCCTTCCACTAATTCCAAATTCAGGCCATAAATTAATACGTACAAAGAGTGAATTAAGCAGCATAAATAAAAATTAAGGGCTAAGCAGGTAGGCGCCTAGCCCTTCCAAATATAATTAAGTATAACCCAATAAGCTTGTAGCCACAAACGAAAACAAAAAGCGAGGAAAAGCGACCAAATTTTATTATCATTATTTGCATATTAAAATAATTATAATGAACACAGGGTAAGAATAGGGTTGGGCCATGACTCGGTAATCTGAGGTTTGTTGTTGTTCCTGTTGTTTTTAAACCGGAGCAGTGACATATGGCGTCTTGATATCGTGCTGAATTACCAAAAAATCAGTTTTGATAATTATTAATATAATGATTACTGTTTAGCTGTACTTTAATAGCCGGATCTCGCTTCACCCACGGAACGAGATGGGGTAGTACCTACTATTCATAGCCCCACACGGGCTTTTTTTACGCTAATTGATAACGAGACGAGCTGGTCGTTTGCCTGATGGTAAGCATAACGCCGACCCATAACAATTGCAGTACCACTCAGAACTTTGAAGTACAAAGGCCTGCGCGGCACTGCAGTGCGCTCGCTACCCTGAGACATGAGGTATAAAGTCTCATATGCCCAGTAATTTCACTGACTACTCCGCTCATCAAACCGGAACACAGTAATGCTTGCACATTACTGCTTGGCGGCAGACTTCACGAGCAAAGCGGTGGTGCCAATCCAGATGGACTCGCAGAAGAATTAGTCCTACCACTATAAAATTAATTACCTGATTAAGTTAGTGCGATAAATAAGTGTTAAACAAAGTCTTACAATAATTAATCCTTATGTAAGAACCTCATTTCATAATCCTACTAATATTATAAATGCGAAAGTGTGTTTGTTGATTAGTTGATTTGTCCTTCTTTCATGCAGTAACGGATCGACGTGATTTTTGGCATAGATATATTTTATGGACCGGAGAGTAACATAGGCTACTTTTATCCCGGAAAAATGCACGGTTCCTGTGGGAACGCAGGTGAATACCGCGGGCAGAAGCTAGTATTTCATAATTTCACGCCCCCGAACAACGACTCGCATAAACAAAGAACTCTTTTTGGAATTTATCAAGCAAAGAGTTAAAGCTTAATAAATACATTCGCAAAGGAAGAGACCCGACCGTAAATTACATTAGAATATAAATTAATATGATCACACTATAGAGAAAAAATTACCACAGTTTTAATACAAACCTATCAAGCGATTTCTTCTCGTATTTTCACGCTCCAAGGTTCATTTTCAAATGATGTTTTGTAGGGTAAGTCGTACAAAACTCAGGAAAAAGTGAGGACCCGTTTGATCATTTTAAGCCAATTTACGTACGAGAGTTGCTTGTAAATGATATGACGTAGACCCCTTTCGACCTCTTCTAATATGCAGATTCTGACTTTAAACACTTTTTATTCACGTCTATGAATAATCTTAGGTGCGAAAGAAAATGTTTACACTGGAGTAAAAAATATGCATGTACTTACATCATACTGTATTTATTTAAAACTAGCTCTGCCCCGCAGCATCGTTCACGTAGCCTAAGTTGCTTGTAACATCAGCTATCTGCCAGTGAAAGTCCCGTCAAAATCGGCCCAGCCGTTTCGGTGATTACCCGGAACAAACAGACAGACAGACAAAAAATTAAAAATGGTTGTATTGTTATAGGTACCGTATATACTTTCATATGCGTTTAGTAAAAAGCTGTTATTTTGATATTACAAACAGACACTTTAATTTTATTTAGTTGTAAGATAAGATAAGATGTAAGATAAGACAAGATAAGATCTAAGATAAGATAAGATATAGAAGATGTACGTATGTGTGGTAATGTTATATATGACGGGGCGGCGAGTCCAGGGGTCTTTTTAAAAACGGTGACGTCACCACCGGTGACGTCAACATCTTCAGCATCATGGTGACCGCTCACCCCTCGTAGAAAGAAAACACGAAGTAGCTCCATTTTATCTCAACCATTTATTTCGGCAAGGTTATATGGGAGATCTGAACGGTCCGACGGTAGGCGCAACACTAGTTTTTCCAACAGTCGGTCGCTCGTATTTATAGCAAAACAGATTGTGACAAAGAATCTTTATAAAACTTGTTAGATCTTGTCATTCTACTTTAGATTTTAATCTTCAATTGAAATTCATTACTTTTTATTAACATGGGGCCCAGGAGAGCACTCATGATAGTTAAAATAAATGACTCTAGGCGCCCATTCCAAGTAATAGGCCGTACAAGAAGAACGGGCAAGAAACTTGCCGGCAATCTTTTAAAAAATGTGTTTACAGTGAATTTGTTCAGTTTAACAATCATTTGTCTAGTTTTAACAATTCAATGAGTAATTAATGGTTCACAAACATTAATTAGTTAATCAAAGTTTAAGTGAAATTATTAACAATCCAATGAGTAATTTATGGTTCTAAACGCTTATTAGTAAACCAAAGTTAACATGTTTTGATTGTTGTCATTTTACACCGTCCATGAAGCTCGCCTGTGACGTCATTGCTCCGATACGGCCATTCTGATAGATGGTGCGTGCTCTGCACCAGTCCAGTTATGTTCTGAAACAATGAGACGTTTTCTTCTGAGTTTGGTATCTGTAAGCAACCACCGTTGCTTGCAGTTAAGTTTGCAAGAGTAATAGTTTGCATTTTAAAGAGAAACGAAATTTTTTTTTTTTTTTTTTTTTCTTTTCTTTTCCTTTTCTCTTTCTTTTTGCTTTCTTTTCTTTGATCAATTATCTTTACAGTGAAGTTATCTAGTTTCGACAATCTAATGAGCAAACTATTTAGCTAACCAAAGTAGGTAAACATTTAGTTAATCAAAGTAGGTAAACATGTTATGTTTCCTATTGCCCTGCTCAACACTGTAGACGTAGCCCGCTTCGCGCCGACTCGGCCATTCTGACAGGTGGTGCGCGCTCTGCACCAGGCACGGTGTTTCTGAAAACTAGAAATTTGGTTTTGAGGTAGGTACCCGTACACCGGTACACTAGCTGTTAACTTTGTTTCTCATCACTGCATAAATTAAGCTACATTGCTTATTTTCCATATTGTCAAGATTTAACTTTATGTTAGAGTGAAACCATATTCATGTAACAAAATTATCAGCCAACTTTTAGTACCTTCTTAATAATATTCTGTAAACATAACAGTTCACATGCAAACATTCGTAGTTAAACGTAAATAAATTTGATGCTCAAGGGAATGTGAGCAGAGTGTGTATTTGTTTTTGCCAATGCTCCACGCATCATGGCATGAATAGATTTATTATAGGTTCAATGCAAATGCTCCACGCATCATTGCATGAATAGATTTATTATAGGTTCAATGCAAATGCTCCACGCATCATTGCATGATTTTTAAATTCTCGTAGACATGGAGACTGGGAGACAGGGATGTTGCTGTGGTCTGGGCGGTCTTGTACGCCGTGGTCCACAGAGGCTCTAAAGGAAATGGGATACAGGTCGATGCTGCGGTCTGGGCCTTATTGTTATGACCGTGGTCCGCAGAGGCTCTGAAAATGACGGGAATGGAGGGTACACAAGGAATAAAATAATTTAAAATGACGAAAATAGAGGGTACACAAGGAATAAAATAATTTGTACAGTCTTACCGACGATTCAAAATTATTACGTTTTATAATTCGGATCCCGAATTGTTAACCGAATATCAATTATCTGTAACATTCTTCGCGCTGTTGCTAACGCCGCGAATCTAGTTCAATGAAAGCTCAGTATCGTCAATGAATTTTGGTAACTACCACATCGCGCATTTACGCGTATCGGAATACAAACAACATTATGAACGCTAGTGCCACTAAGTTTTCAAACTAGCATAGAAACAGGCACTTCGCCTTGAATAAATTGCACAAGATTCACAAAAATACCTCAAAGACAAATAATCAGCGATAATAATAATTAAGAATTGTGATGTCGATTAAAGACACTGCCATACTTGAAAAGATTTGGAGGCCTTTTTATTAAGTTGGGTTAGAATTACTAGGTATGGATTTTCGTAGATATCTCGTGGAAATCGCGTGACAATCTCATCGGATATCTCCGGATATCTCGTCGGATATCTCGTCGGACATCTCACGGATCACTCGCGGCCATCTCTTGGACTAACTCGCGGCTACCTCTTTGGATTAACTCACGGCTATCTCTTTGGATTAACTCGCGGCTACCTCTTGGATTAACTCACGGCTGTCTCTTGGATTGACTCACGGATCACTCGTGGATTGCCCGGGATAACTCGCGGATACCTCGGGATAACTCGCGGACGGCACACGGATAACTCGTAGATTTTTGGTATTTGTGGGTATCTCGTGAAAAACTTTTAAAAATAAAACTCAAGAAACTAAGAAATCTCGTGAAATTAGAAGTAATCTCTTGGATTATTTGTAAGTTGTAAGTTGCGTTTATGCGCATGCAAGTCTAAAGTTAAAATATGGTAGAAAAAGTTACGATTCACCTGTATTCTGATGTCATGTGTCCATCGCCTTTTTCTTGGTTTTTGGTTGCACGTGTTGGCCCGTTCGTGTAGATACCACGGCCGCGGCTAGTGTGTCAGCATAATCTTCAGGAGCTGGTAGTGATGGGTCATCTCTCGCCAATACGGTGGTGTGTCAGCATAATCTTCAGGAGCTGGTAGTGATGGGTCATCTCTCGCCAATACGGTGGTGTGTCAGCATAATCTTCAGGAGCTGGTAGTGATGGGTCATCTCTCGCCAATACGGTGGTGTGTCAGCATAAACTTCAGAAGCTGGTGTCTGATGTGGGGACCTCTGCTGCGACTGGGCTCGGCTGCATTGCCCATTTGTGCTGGTCCTTCAGGTGACAAGCGGGTGAGAAGGCTAGGATTGGAAAGCTAGGTTGTTCCGTTCCAATCCCACTTCTGATGACGGGGCGGCGAGTCCAGGGGTCTTTTTAAAAACGGTGACGTCACCACCGGTGACGTCAACATCTTCAGCATCATGGTGACCGCTCACCCCTCGTAGAAAGAAAACACGAAGTAGCTCCATTTTATCTCAACCATTTATTTCGGCAAGGTTATATGGGAGATCTGAACGGTCCGACGGTAGGCGCAACACTAGTTTTTCCAACAGTCGGTCGCTCGTATTTATAGCAAAACAGATTGTGACAAAGAATCTTTATAAAACTTGTTAGATCTTGTCATTCTACTTTAGATTTTAATCTTCAATTGAAATTCATTACTTTTTATTAACATGGGGCCCAGGAGAGCACTCATGATAGTTAAAATAAATGACTCTAGGCGCCCATTCCAAGTAATAGGCCGTACAAGAAGAACGGGCAAGAAACTTGCCGGCAATCTTTTAAAAAATGTGTTTACAGTGAATTTGTTCAGTTTAACAATCATTTGTCTAGTTTTAACAATTCAATGAGTAATTAATGGTTCACAAACATTAATTAGTTAATCAAAGTTTAAGTGAAATTATTAACAATCCAATGAGTAATTTATGGTTCTAAACGCTTATTAGTAAACCAAAGTTAACATGTTTTGATTGTTGTCATTTTACACCGTCCATGAAGCTCGCCTGTGACGTCATTGCTCCGATATATATAAGTTATCAAGTTTTTAACTTTCATAAGTACTCCTTTGGGGCCTATTTGGATAAAGACTTTTGAATTTGAATTTGAATTTGGCCTATTGTCAAAGTGTTTGTATGCAAATATCTATTACCTGTCACTCCAAATTCCACCTTCCCTTCCCGTCTCCAGTAAAGTACAGCACGGCACAATTTGGCAGAAGTTCCCGTCAGGTGGGCACTTAATTAATAACGGCAATAATTGACCGCCGCCAGCTGTTATTGGGAGCTATCACAACATTTGGGTCACGACTGCGTCATACGATGTGCGGCGTGGCTGGTCTTGATACTTTGAGTATGGGAAGTTTATTTGCAAGATCGTTGTTATATACTTACTAGCTGTTACTTACTAGGTCCGCGATTTCACCCACGTGGAGATTTTAGGTTTCATGGGTTTTATTTTTTTGCGCGGAACCCTAATTATTTATCTAAAATTAAAGTAGCCTAAGTTACTTTTTGTAACATCAGCTATCTGCCAATGAAAGTCCCGTCAAAATCGGCCCAGCCGTTTCGGAGATTACCCGAAACAAACAGAAAGACAGACAATTTTGAAAATGGCTGTTTTGGTGTAGGTCCCGTATATACTTTCATATGCATTTAGTAAAAAGCTGTTATTTTGATATTACAAACAGACACTTCAATTTTATTTACTTGTATAGATGTATAATAGATGGTACGTATAATTTGTTAAAACGTCGTTTTTTTAATCTATGTTAAAACTTACGCAATGGTAATGATTGATTTAATATAAAAAAGATTTTATACAAGTTCGTTTTTTTTCCGAAAAATATGGGTATTTAATTTCTAATTTTTTCCATTGTTATTAATTAAAAAACCACGGACAAGTTTCTAATATCTCTATAGATTTTATCCAGCGCCGCGCCGAGCGGAGCGGTTGTTTACGCGTAGTGTTGTGGAATGAATATCGCCATTTTACAATGTCATTTAGCTTCTTTTAATCTCGGATCAAGTATCAAGATCTAAAGGTTATGTACACCGTACGAGCTAGTCAGTAATAGCCTGTGGGTGCAATCACAGCCTCCGCCGTCCGCCTCCAGTTTTGCTACACGTCTGCTCGGATGTGGGGCTCTATTGAATCTATTTTCAACTATTAATTATAAGTCAACTTGGTTGTGGATATTGTGGAATTGGCTGGTACAGATTGATGAGAAATAATAATAAGTTATTTGACTTTTAGGATCGGTTACAATAGTGCAATTGCCGGCAACGTAGAGCGACCTGCGCCTTATGCAGACCGTAGACGCTTTATGCATACGAGATACTAATAATCCGCGCTTGATGCAAAAACGTTGTTATTTTGACAAGCAAACGCACGTGTGCATAAGAGTCTACGGTCTGAATTAGAACTCTAATTTCAAGTACAAAATTTATGAAATGAATAAATCGATGTTAACGAAACTTACGCATAAGGAAGACATTTTAAAAATGTTCCCTACTGCTAGAGAACATTTTTAAAATGTCTAGTTAGATAATTGTATTTTTCTGTTTTTTTTTTATCTTGTTTGGTTACGAGACGAGCTGGCCGTTTGCCTCATGTTAAGCATAACGCTGGCCCATAACATTTGTAGTGCCACCCAGAACTTTGAAACACAAAGGCCTGCGCGGCACTGCAGTGCGCTCGTCACCCTGAAACATTAGGTATTAAGTCTCATAAGCCCAGTAATTTCACTGGCTACTCATGCTCATCAAACCGGAACACAGTAATGCTTGCACATTACTGCTAGGCGGCAGACTTCACGAGCAAAGCGGTGGTAACAACCCAGACGGACACTCGCAGAAGAGTTAGTCCTACCACTAACAAATCATAGGCATATAGGGTAATCCATTTCAATATACAGAGTATTTTGTGTCATCCGTCGAAAAGGGTCTGCAAATTGTAGCAGAGCGCAAATATTCGATCTGCATTTCTACAACAAGTGTGTTCAAATACAGATCGAATATATGGTGCCGTGGTGTTTTTCGTAGCGCGTTCGTAACTTGTCTACGTTTACACGCTACGAACGCGCTACGAAAAACACCACGACACCAAACATACGACCTGCATTTCCCACGCCCCAAAAAAATCGTGAGATAAACCAAAACTTACACAAAAGCCGCGCATAATTACTTAAAGAACATTACAACAGAAAAAATGCGCCAATTTCACTCGCAATTCAAAGCTCGCCGGAATTTATATCGGCCATAAAGTGCGAAACAGTCCTAAAGTATTGCTAATTAATGTAAACATGGAACGATTAGGACTCCGAATAAACACAGCAAATGGGCTTCTACAGCAATAAATACCTATAATATTTTTAATTACTACCCTCAAAAAAGACATTAAACAGGGCGAAGATAAAAATTCTGCCGCCATATTGTAAATGAGCGTAACATTCGTAGGGTGGCATATTTTTAAAAAAGTATTATATTATTAGGTGACAGGGGCGCACTCGGGTCATCTGGATAAATAAATTATGATATAGTGGGAGTTTTTAGCGAGTCGCATCTCGGTTGGATGCTGGGAAGAGTTCGAAAGATTTAGACAATATGGTTTTCTGAATAAATATGAATTCTGTTTTGAGTCCTCCCTTCTTCCTGCTTTTATAATCATAATCATAATAATTTATTGATAAAATACATTTACAAGTCAATTTAAAAATAAAAACAGTTAAAGCATACAATTGTATACAATCTTTACATACACACGAAATCTTATTGTAAATATTATAATAAACGGAAAGAAAAAAATATAATTCAATGTCAAAACTAATAATATAAGTGTCACTAAATATATGTAAGCCACACTAAAAACTTGCAGTTTACACAATTTATTAATAAATTCGTCGAAGCTGTATACCAATTTAGATGGGGTTGCCGCTCTATTTATTTATTTATTTTATTTATTGATTATAATTAGAACGGTCGCAGACCAATTATACTAATTAACACATTGAATATAATAAAATGATTAACGATTTACAATAAAAACAATAGTCAAAATAATTACAAAACATTAATAATCAAAATACAAAAGTCAAAACTACAATAGAAGCCATCATTTGGATACAATTAATAGATAATGTAATAAATATCAAATGTCAATATGAATGATAATTACTATATAAGAATATAAAAAAGGGCTAGGTATTATCAGAATAGCCGGAGTCTCAAATACGAACACTTCTTAAGAACTTTATAGGTTAAGAATTAATCCAAACATTCTGCCGCCTCTATCCTTTTTAAAGGTAACTCGGACGTGAGTTAAAAAAACGCGGCGTTGTCTAATGAATTTATGGTCAGGAACTTGTCATGGTGCAATTTTTTCTCGCCGCCGCCTGATAAACCGATAGCAATGCGCGTGACGAACGCCGCGAATGTATTTAGTTGGTTTTAGGGTTCCTTTGTCGTAAAAAGCTAGAACCGGCATTTCATAACAGACTGTAGCAGCGATCGACGACCATCTCATGATAATGACGGTGCGGTTGAAGCTGATAAGTCCAGGTTAAGCCCAGGTTGTTTTTAGTCAGAAACATACTTGTTTGTTTTCGGATCATATTAGATGAACATGAAAATTAAATGATTCATAAAAAATAATACTTGCTATACAAGCTTTACTTTATAAATTACTAGCTTCTGCCCGCGGTTTTCACGCGCTTTCCCACAGGAACCGTGCATTTTTCCGGGATAAAAAGTAGCCTATGTTACTCTCCGGTCCATAAACTATACCTATGCCAAAAAACACGTCGATCCGTTGCTCCGTTATTGCGTGAAAGAAGGACAAACCAAGAAATCAACAAACCCACAAACACACTTTCGCATTTATAATATTAGTAGGATAGTAAGATTATGTTCCAATGCTGAGCAAAGACCTTTTCCATCAAAGCTTCTAATCTGCTTTTTTGTTTGCCAACACTTCACAAACCAGCTATAAAAATAATAAAATAATTAAATTGAAATGTAACTCTAACACTGTGGCAATGCTGCCAGCATTTTGGGAACGTTGCCTACTGGTAGCGGATTATTAGATTAAGATTGTAATAAATTAGTGTGTATCTTATTTAGTTATTTTAGTTTATGTTGTTTACTTTTTCTGTTATTATAATAAAGACACATACTCTAACACTCTATTGTATTATTATACTGAACCATTGCTGAAATAACGCTTCGCTCTTACCATAACATTTTATTAAAATGTCACAACAATGTGAATTATTATTTATTTAAAAAGATGTCCTCAAATCCTGCCCTGGCTATAATTTGGGCCGTTTATGAGCGAAAGAAAGATGTTTTGTGTCGCAATTAAGGTAGCAGGTGAAAAATATGAAATCGTTATCATTTTTCTAATACCAATAGAAAATTAAAAAATACTTGCTTAGTATGTAAATAAATTAAAAAATGGCTATGATTTATTGCCTCTACGCCATAATGGTCACTGAACTCAACTATGTCGTAAAAGTTGCAGTTTTGATCCCTATAAGGGATAAGATTTGTGTAAAGCAAAGTCTTAAAAATTTGATGTGAGCTTTTGATCTGAGCTTGAGTAATCTAAAACGTAGTCCATCTTTTTTCAAGTTTATATTTATTGAAAGATTGGTATAGTGAAATTAATAGTAGTTAAGTGGTGGACCATAGATAATATAATCTGGGTGAGTACAAGGTCCTAAAGCACTAAGGCTAAGATTCAGAGACGATTCTAAGCGTAGACTTTGGCTTCCATATGTCAAAACTGTATAGAATTTTGACGTATGGAAGCGTGAGTCCACGCTTAGATTCGTCTCTGAATCTCAGCCTAAGCCTTTGATTCAGAAACCAATCAACTCTTATGTCAAAATTCTATGCAGTGTTGACTCTCTCTGAGACTAGGTGAAGTTAAATTACTTAGCTGTGTGTTTCTGTTGTGACTGCAAACCGAAAGTATTCTAACGCATTACAGACAGACAACCAAATGCCGCCAATAACAGTAAAGGGCAATGTTGACCCCCACTTGTGAAGTTACTACGAAAACTTGCGACTTGAACCGTAAAAGGAAAGACAACGGAGTTCCCAAAAATTTGAGTAATTGTTAATTAATGTTTGCTGTGTGCTCTTGGCGTATTTTTTTACACTTTTGGATAACGAGACCAATATCTCGTTTGCCTGCTAACGTGGACCCATGACAATTGCAGTGCCACTCAGAATCTTGAAAAACAAGAGCCTGCGCGGCATTGCAGTGCGCTCGTTACCCTTTTTTTTTTTTTTTTTTTTGTTCCCCGGTGGAAAAACTCCTTTATGAGCTTACCTCTCCGTGCCTCGGGGGAGGTCACGGAGAGAGTGTGGGCTTCCTGCTCGCCCACTGCGCAGCAGACTACACCACCAAAAAACCACCGGGACGTTTTACGGCTCAGCTTGGGACGGGGTCGCGGTTCCGCTCTCGCACTCCGCACAGGACCCCGTCAGCCGTCGTCCGCCCCACTGGGCGGACCCGCCTCGCGGGGAGAGAACCTCTCCCCGCACGGCCAGGCGATGCGCCCAACGTAAGCGCATCGCCTCCGCCTCGGGAGGACCCTACCTATAAGCAGGTGCGGGACGCCGAATGCCCCCGCATCCGACGCCCCAGGTCCTCCCGGAGGAGACGGAGGGGTTCGACCGCACCCCCGTCTCCGTGCTCGACTGAGCACCTCCTCGCCCCCCACCCACCACGCCACCCAAAGGGCGGCGCTTAGGGCGGGGGTCATCAGAAAGGCGCGCGGGCGCTGACCACGGCCGCGCGCTCCCCTCGTCTCTATCCGGTAATGTTGCCCCCACCCCGAGTATGGCGAATCAGAGTGGGGGCTTTCCTCCTCCTGTGTCCCGTCCGATAATTTGGCGCGCTGCCAGCGGGAGCAGGGGAGCTCCTTACCCTAAGGGGTATCCCCCTGGTCCCACGCTGGTGGCCAGCGCGCCACTCCTCGTCAGCCCCCTCAATAAGAGGGGCCGTCCAGTGTCCCGTCCGGTAATTGGCGCGCTGCCAGCGGGAGCAGGGTGCTTTTCTCAACCTGGTCCCACGCTGGAAGACAGCGCGCCCCTCCTCGTTGACCCCACCCCAAGCGACAACTAGGGCACGCCGGTCAGGGCAGGGGTCCATCTACCGGTCCTGTCTATTATTGGCGCGCTGTAAACAGCGCGCCCCTCCTCACTGTCACGTCCCTGCGGCCTTCGGACCCCGCTCAGCCCCTTTGCCCCGTCCGCTGTGCCCTCTGCTGACCCATTCAGAGGGACACGCAGAGGGGCCCACCTCGCCGGGTTATCAGCTACCCGTCAGCAACCCCTCCGGGACCGAAAAGTCAACCAGGAGATGTTGCTGACGGGTACCCAGGGTACACCGCGTGGAGGTTACCCGGCATAGCACCCCGCGCTCGTTACCCTGAGACATTACGTATTAAGTCTCATAAGCCCAGTAATTTCACTGGCTACTCTGCTCATCAAACCGGAACACAGTAATGCTTGCACATTACTGCTTGACGATGTGGTGGAAGGCCGAATGGGAAATTAAATACGCAACACCTACATTGGGAATTGCCTCTCTAAAATGGTTAAAGAACTACAGCACGCTTTGCGTACTAAACGCCTAGTGAGCCCTGGAAAAGCACTATGTGTACAATTAAATTTGTCCAGCTTCTCACACATCGCAGTCGTCGTTACCGATTTCCTATCCCAGCCTATTACTGAAAAAGGTGCTCCCGCTCGAACCGGATGTATTTTCCGGATGGTTAGCCGATGTTTCCGGACAATTGATTCCGGCAAAGGTCGGACGGACAATACCAGCCGATAGTTTATAGACTTTATGGCGAGGCATTTAGGCGATAATGTTAAGGGCTTCTTGGAGGACTTTTGAAATAGACATTTGGTATGCATCGGTGTGAAATTGGGGCACGTCGTATGTGGTCGCTGTCCGGCAAGTTTGTATATGATAACTATACAATATGTTTACATCAAACGTAGTGTGGAGCTTTTTGTATAGAAGAGATAAACTGGTCGCTTCCGTTACACCTGTCGATGTTTTCTGGCCGTCGCTCTGGAGATCAGATCCAATTCTAATGTTTGGCGTATTTTATCACCTTCGACTAATCAAAAGGACCTATCAACAGAGAAAGTTATTGTAACGGATAAGCAGCTTAAGCGACTTGTACTAGTTTAGGATATTAGCCATACCGTTCGCTTACACCTACAGCCCTAACGTCAAATGTAATAAAGAAAAAATGTTCAGGGGTATAAGGCAGTAAGCCGAAAATTTATTGTGACGATAAAAAAAACGCTTAAAACGCTTACACACTCATACCCCCGCACTAGGATTCCCTGTGTCGCAGGTGGCATGGACATACACAGATACACATCACAAACATCCAAGACCCGAGAACAAACTTTTTGCTTACACAAAATCTGCCCCGGCCGGGAATCGAACCCGGGACCCCTCGCCTTGCAGGCAGGGTTACTACCAACTTAGCTACGGAGCCGTCGTCGATCGACTATCACAGTTATTTGACCAACTAATTACAATACTAAAACATAAATGAAATTAACCAATTACCAGTAAGTACCACCTCAATTGACCGACCATCGACGCGTATACAGGATGTTCTATATCGATAGTTCGGTTTACGAGCGCCCGGTAATTGGCAGCGACCGCTACAGCCTGTATACAGCAATTACGGTCAAACGCCGGTAAATTGGATTATTTTTGATTGTGTATGGGGTAGGTTTTATAGGATGGAATTAAATATATGACCACAGTATTTATGCCTAGGTACTATACATATCCTCCAAAAGCAAATAGGTACTGTAGTTTGTAATGTACTGTGTTGCCTACAGAAATATTTGAACGCAACTTTAAGTAAAGATCTACTGTAACTTTGAGATCTGCGGCGCAAGCACGGATGTTTTTGATCGATAAAATTCGATAAAATGGACAGGTCAAATCGATAAAGTGGGTTTTATCGACATTTTATATAATTTATCGAGCCTCGATACAAACGACAAGAGTTATCGAAAAGTTAGGTCGAATCCAAAGAGAATATAGAGCTACTACAATACTTTACGATCAGACTTCGGTACACGCAACATTCGATAAATTTATCGAGTTTTTCGATTTGACAAATTTATCGATCCGACTTCCGTACCTACTTGCGCCGCTGCTGATGTGATGCGTTGCCGTTCAGACGGCAATGTATTGAGTAACAGGGACAGTGGACGCCATTCATATTAAGGCTTGGACTCGGTGTACACTGTAAAGAACTTGGACGAATAAACATAAACTATACAAATAAATAAAATTGAAATGTCTGTTTGTAATATCAAAATAACAGTTTTTTAACTAACTTCCAAAAAAGGAGAAGGTTATCAATTCGGTGTTTTTTTATGTTTGTTACCTCAGATCTCTGTCATTTATTAGCCGATTTGGAAAATTCTTTTTTTTATTTGAAAGAATATACTTTCAGATTAATTCCATAAAAATTTCATCAAAATCGGTTCAGTAGTTTGTCACTGAAGTCGGTTCGTCGCTTTTTTAAAGCATTTTTTTACTAAATGTATAAGAAAGTATGTACGGTACGTTAAACGAAACAAACATTTTTAAAAATTTTGTCTGTCTGTCTGTTTATTCCGGGCAATATCCGAAACGGCTGGACTGATTTTGACGGGATTTTCACTGACAGATAGCTGATGTTACAAGGAGTAACTTAGGAGTAACTTAGAGTTGGGTACCAATAACAAAAACACATTTTTTAAAGTCCTTTCTTACGAAAAGTAAGGACTATGGAAATTCTTAGATTACAGTTTCCAACTCATCCCAAACGATCCCTCAAACTCAACGATTCATCAGCACAATCTTCACAAAGTCCACTCTAACTTGGCTAATCGAAAGTCCGCCAAATTTTTGCTCCAGCCACACTATGAATATTAATGGGCAGAGTATTTTGTTAATCTTAAACGAAATAGCGATACTATGCGCGGTGGTTACTTGACTCGACTTACTCTTTAATTTATGCTGTAGCACGAACTATGCCATTTTAACTCCTTCTGAGATGGTAGGGTGAGAGAAAACGGGGTAAGTGACATTTTTCAGTTTTTTTGGAGAAGGGACTACGCCAAAGGAGTTTTTAAATAAGATTATATAAAGTGAGTAATTTATAGTTTGAATTATCGCGGAATTGAAATTATAAATTACTCACTTTATATAATCTCATTTAAAATGGATTACCGCAAAGTAACGCCTGATTCCATCAAATATAAAGGAGTTTTTTTTATTATGTTTTTGATCATGATATTGGTGACGTTGTACCTGGTGGTGGTATTATGCGTTTCTAGAAAAATATTTGAACTTTTTTGTAGTTTTTAAATGAGTTTGAGTTTTTATATAACAATCGGTTCCTAAGGGCTGGTTTGCAGAGATTTGTAACAAAATTGATGACAGCACTTGTACTTGAAGGCTGAAAGTATCCGAAGTATTCTTCACAGACACAAGAATAGCGAGCTTTTCTTTTCATTAATTTATCTTTTGATGTCAAAATCTAATATTTTAGTCCTTATAAACCTGCCCTAATTGACCAAGATTGACTCCTTGATTTCATTTATATAACTTTTTATTTTAATTTTTACAGGAATACGAAAACTCCAAATTCAAATTCAAAATGCTTTATTCAAATAGGATAATGCCCCAACGGAGCACTTATGAAAGTTAAAATAAATGACTCTAATAGCGGGTCTCTGTAACGTTCGTCTACCCGAATCACAGACTAAAACTAATGCTGTCTTAATCAGAACATAATTAATGACAAAGACATCAACAGACCCAAGTTATCTGTCATCTGTGATAATAATATAATGTTATATGAGAAAATCCTGGATTTTTTGGGTCATTATGTACGAGGTCAACGTTTTGTTTGAGTTTTCTAAATTCACCTTGATTAATTTATCTGTTGCTTCCAGTCTTTCTCACCATATTTATACCTCTCTCAAGCGAAAAAACAAAATTCTTCACTTACCACATTTATCCCATAGGCTGCACAGTGGCGATCCGGCTTAACCGAAGCCAAAAAGTGTACAGTCACGCCTCGATCCCCCCACCCCCCTTTGCCACACCTCCCCCTGTCCGGGCTAACTTCATAAGACTATGAATTTAAATACGTTAGACGATGTCAAAGGGTCTTCGTTGCAGCGCGTTAGGTGAGCTAAAATGTTGCTGAAAAAAATAGCTCGTACTAGATTAGTTATCAGGTGGTAGGAATAACTCTTCTGCGATTGTCCTTCTGGTGGGTACCACCGCTTTGCTCGTGAAGTCTACCACCAAGCAGTCATGCAAGCATTATAACGAGACGAGCTGGTCGTTTGCCTGATGGTAAGCATAACGCCGGCCCATAACAATTGGTGTGCCACCCAGAACTTTGAAACACAAAGGCCTGCGCGGCACTGCAATGCGCTCGTTACCCTGAGACATTAGGTATTAAGTCTCATAAGCCCAGTAATTTCACTGGATACTCTGCTCATCAAACCGGAACACAGTAATGCTTGCACACTACTGCTTGGCGGCAGACTTCACGAGCAAAGCGGTGGTAACAACCCAGACGGACACTCGCAGAAGAGTTAGTCCTTCCACTAACAATGATCCGGTTTGATGAGCAAAGTAGCCAGTGAAATTACTGGGCTTATGAGACTTCATAATTTTTTTTATCAGGAAATGATGTGGTAATTATTGTAGAAGTATTTTTCTAGTTACCAGTGGTTGCAGCATTTTATGGGTCCGCGACTAACTTTCCTTATCACTAGACGGATTGTTGGTACAAGAGTGCAAAAATATTCGGAACACGACTGAGTCTTATGATTGTTCATTACGTATTCCGAACCAGAAGGTTATTTACAACTAAATAAGTAGTTTTCTAAAAAAAATATATTTTTTAAATCACTTTTGCACATTATCAGCCAGAAGATGCATTAGCAGGTGGTAGAACATCTGGTGGAGGTTCTGTAAGTGTATATTTGGGTGGCTATACCACCGCTTTGCTCGTGTAACCGTCAAGCAGTAATTTACAAACATTACTGTTCCAAATTGATGAGGAAAGGGGTCAGTGAAATTACTGGGCTTATGACACTTAATACCTAATGTCTCAGCGTAACGAGCGCAGTACAGTGCCGCACAGGCCTTTGTGTTTCAAAATTCTGAGTGGCACTGCAATTGTTATGGGCCACCGTGATGCTTACCATCAGGCAAACGATCAGCTCGTCTCGTCGAAGTATAGATAGTACGTTAGCTAATTTGCGAAAAAAGTGAGTCAATTATAATATTTATTCATACTGTCAACTTATCTCTTATCTCGAAGATAAATCAATACCACCCCTAATACCATTAAGAAGAGATTATAGTAGCCAATCAAAGTATGCCCATAAAGGCGTATCATCAAGCCCCACCACGGGGGTGTCTATACCTCATAATAATTATGAGTTATGCCCATAAAATCCGCGGACACGTTATTTTTATGCCCTCGTAAACATTACGGCGATGTCGAAAGGTAATGGCATCATTGATGGAGGTTATCTAATAAGGCTTCTACACGGAAGTTTTTCTATTTCTAGAGCAATGAGAAAAACTTAAAAAACTTAAATAAACTGAAAACAAAACTTATTTTATCATGGCTTGACTACTAGGTGGTAGGACTAACTCTTCTGCGAGTGTCCGTCTGGGTTGGCACCACCGCTTTGCTCGTGAAGTCTGCCGCCAAACAGTAACGTTTTTTTATGCTATTTGGTAACGAGACTGCCTGGTCGTTTGCCTGATGGTAAGCATAACGCCGGCCCATAACAATTGCAGTGTCACCCAGAACTTTGATACACAAAGGCTTGCGCGGCACTGCAGTGCGCTCGTTACCCTGAGACATTAGTTGTTAAGTCTCATAGCCCAGTAATTTCACTGGATACTCTGCTCATCAAACCGGAACACAGTAATGCTGCTGCATTACTGCTTGGCGGCAGACTTCACGAGCAAAGCGGTGCAACGTGCAAGCATAACTGTGTTCCAGTTTGATGAGCCAGTGAAATTACTAGGCTTGTGAGACTTGTTAGTGGGAGGACTAACTCTTCTGCGAGTGTCCGTCTGGGTTGTTACCACCGCTTTGCTCGTGAAGTCTGCCGCCAAGCAGTAGTGTGCAAGCATTACTGTGTTCCGGTTTGATGAGCAGAGTTTCCAGTGAAGACCAGCTCGTCTCGTTACAAAATAACATTAAAAAAAAAAACTTAATACCTAATGTATCTAGTAAATAATCTACCTATCCATCTATTGTATTAAAAATACCTAGTGTATTAAAAAAATAGGTGCATCTTTTTGTGTGTACCTGGTGTAATATCCCAGCGAGTGGATAGCTAGTAAATATGAGATTGTCAACGTTTACACGTGTACCTATTGCACGCCTCGGGCGGTGGGGTACAGTCAGGTAACAAGTTGTATTTACTAAATATCTATGGTTTATAGAAAAATAGCTTCTGCCCGCAGTTTTCACCCGCATTCCCACAGGAACCGTCAAACTGATCTGTCAAATTAAATCAACTTGTCAACATTACAAAACTTTATTGACAGCTGTCAATGTCAATTTTATGTCACACTAACTTCTGCCCGCGGTTTTCACCCGCGTTCCCAAAGGAACCGTGCATTTTTCCAGGATAAAAAGTAGCCTATGTTACTCTCCGGTCACTAAACTATATCGATGCCATAAATCACGTCGATCCTTTGCTTCGTTACGGCGTGAAAGAAGGACAAACCAACAAACCAAGAAATCAACAAACGAACAAACACACTTTCGCATTAATAATATTAGTATGGAAGTATGGATTATATCTGAAGAGTTTTTGTAAACAAATGACAGCTGTTTCAAATCTGCCTCCGTTAATTTCGTTATACTATTTTGACATCTAAAAACGAGCGCCATCTTGCTTCCCAGCTTAAGTTAGTAAAAAAATCATACACAGAAACATAATTTTTCAAATACTTTGTAAATGAAATGAAGCAAAGAAACACAGGCCCCTAATAAATTCATCTAAATACATACAAAGCATGCACCAAACATAACTGAGACGAAGTTTGCTAACGGTACCTACGAGGGGACAAAGCAAACAAAAGGACAATCGCGCGCACAAATCTTAATCTTGGCGCTCATTATGCACACAAAATGGTGAACCTGGATTTATTCTAGGTAGCCTCACGTCGACAAGTTTTATGGGGTGGTAGCTTCACTGCTTTCTTCATTCTTTTTCATCTATTCACGCTTTAGTAGCGATGTCTTCTACAGTAAAATTAATGACTGTGTGGCTCTGTTGACTACTCGGTAGTCATGTAGACTACTACCTCCATGGCCAAAATAAGTCAGTCTAGTGTTACTACCCTGCAAAGTGGGCCCCGAGTTCGATTTACGGCCGGGGCAAACTCAGTGCGGAGTGCGTTAAGTTTGTTCTAGGATCTTGGATGTTTGTGTTGTGTATATAGTCCATTCTACTTGAATTGCAATCTATAAAACATTCAATTCAAAAACTCTTTATTGCACTCCAAGTTTGTTTTTAGGTTTGTTGGTTTGTCTTTCTTTCAGGCAGCAACGAAGCGATGGATCCCCGTGGTTACTACAACATACCATAGGCTACTTTTTATGACATCAAATCGTTTATTTGCTAGGACACAGGTCAGCATAAGATCTTAAACTATAATTTGGATCAATGTATTGAACAATATAAATCCAGGAAAATGCACAGATCCTGCGGGAATGCAGTTGATACTGCGGGCAGAACCTATAACAGAACAAATAATAACAAATAAAGGTACGAACGCCATTATTACTAAACAAAAATATGTTACAGACAACATTTTCATGGAGAGGATTGAAAAAGATAATATTCAGCTGGATCAAATCTTCTATGCAAATAAATAAAATTGAAGTGTCTGTTTGTAATATCAAAATAACAGCTTTTTACTAAATGCATATGAAAGTATATACGGTACCTATAACAAATCAACCATTTTTAAAATTTTTGTCTGTCTGTCTGTTTGTTCCGGATAATCTCCTAAGTGGCTGGATCGATTTTGACGAGACTTTCACTGGCAGATAGCTGATTTTACAAGGAGTAACTTAGGCTACGTGAGCGAAGCCGCGGGTCTCAGCTAGTAATTAATAAAAAAAGAGCTGTATTCGAAGCCGTGCTTTTCCACTTTTATACCACACCACTCATTTCTTTTGTACAATACAGCAGGTATGTAATGAGGGTGCATTACCCGATAACCCTCAGGCGTTTTTAATTTACCGTAAGATCATCTACAGTGGTGTTTTTTTTTTCGACGTGATAGGGGTCGTTTGTGGGCGGATTTTTGCTTGGGTTAGTAATAATGTTTATTTTATTGATGATTTTAGATTTTTATAATTCATAGTTTAGTAGATTTATGTTATATCCCAGTCGCCTTAAAAACTAGGAATTGGAGAATTCCTGCCGTTGACTATGGAGCGAGAGAGTGGAACAAGCAAAATGACCTTAGATTGTAATCGTGTCCAAATTCAAATTCAAAATGCTTTATTCAAATAGGCCCCTATTTCATAGGAGCACTTATGAAAGTTAAAATAAATGACTCTAATAGCGGACGTCCGCAACATTCGACTACCCGAATCACAGACTAAAACTAATGCTCTCTTTAACAGAACTTAATAAATGGCAAAGACAACAATAGGTCCAATCCATGCTCAAAGTCAACGAAGCTTCCAGAAACTCACCGTGTCCGTTCCAAATTGGTAGGTATAGGCCGAGCAAGAAGAAGGGCGGGAAACTCGTCTCGGCATTCGGCATTTTAACAATGATCCTAATGCTAACGACTAACACTGTCATGTCTCTTCGTGTAGCTCATTTATTGTATTAAAATAATTAACGTTTTACAGCTACAAGCAACAATATTTTACCATCTTTGAGATGAGCCAATAAAGTAAATTACGATGTCTTGTCCAAGTACTGGTAACACATTAATTTATTTTATGACGTATAAAGATGGTGTTGTATTTATTAATGTAGCTCCTGTCCCTAGATAATAGAATGTTGCTCCTGTCCTTAGATAAAATAGTTGGAGTATATATTTTTGTCTGTCTGTCTGTCTGTCCGTCTGTTTGTTTCGGGTAATCTCCGAAACGGCTGGATCGATTTTTTCGGGACTTTCACTGGTAGATAGCTGTTATAAGGAGTAACATAGGCTACTTTTATTTTAGAAAAAGAATTAGTGTTCCGCGCAAAAAAATAAAATCATGAAACCATTATCTCCGCGCGGTAGAAACCGCGGGCACCAGCTAATATTAAGTAAGATTGGCGACCGATAAAATTACTGTTATATCTTTTATCCGTCTTTACAGGGTAGTAAATTCGTAATTGAAGTAAATACCCGCAAAGAAACTACCCGAGTACAGTCAAGCGCAAATAAATCGATACATAAAATACACGCCGCAAATTGTTGTACGGTACAGTCGGACGCATTTTCTTTTACGATCGCCGACCGCTGTTTACGTGCCCACACGAGATACGGCAATCGTGAAGATGTAGGAAGATGGTGATTAGTTATGGAGGTGGCTTTAATAATAATAACAATAATAGTAGATCGGTCCCAACGCCGGGCAGTGCTCGTTGATATCACCATCTCCCAGGACGAGAACCTCGTGAAGGCCGAGAAGGACAAGCTCAGCAAGTACCTTGACTTGGCTGACGAGGTAACCGCCATGTGGAATGTTGATTCAACGATCATTGTAACGATAGTTTTTTCAGCGAACGGCCTTGTAGCGAAGAGCCTCGACCAACATCTCAAGAGGCTCCCGCTAGACGGTTGGATCAAGGGACGGATGCAGAAGGCAGAGCTCCTTGACACGGCACGTATAATTGTCAGGAGGTTCCGCACTTTACAGCCCTAAGCACCGGTAGCTTGGGCCCTGCCCCGCTGCCGACGGCACTCTAGGTTTAGGTTCTTTATCCTTTTATCCTTTTTTTCTATTTAGTTTGTTGTGAGAGTGCCGAATAAATGTTTTTTCTTTCTTTCTTTCTTTCTTTCTTTCTTTATAATATTTTGTATTTTTATAGAAATATTGTAAAAAATAAAGTGAATAATAATTTATTTATTTCGGTAACAAAAGAATTTAATTTCCAAACTGTATTAGTAACACTACTTAGCTTCTAGATTAATGACTTACATTTTATGTTTAGACAGCCTATCACCATTACCTCACCTGCATAATAGGGATGTTGACTCCATTTCTTTTATGATGTCAATCTATTCGTTGTCTCATGAGAATCAAATGTTTGAACAAAACTGGAAATCAAACGCTAGAAACGTCAAAAATGAGATTCAAAGTCGGACGTATCTACTGAACGCTAAAACGCTCCATGCAAATTGGACAGAACATCTGACGTCACTTGTTCTACGCCGTAAAGCGGAACTAAAAACGTGCATTTTGTTGATTTGGTCGTGAAAAACTGTGTTCGAGTTATATAGTTGTAATACATTTCTTTATTCATTTAAATGTAAATAATCTCATTGTATCATTTAAATACGCAAACTAAATCCATACTAATATTATAAATGCGAATGTGTGTTTGTTGGTTTGTTGGTTTGTCCTTCTTTCAAGCAGTAACGAAGCAACGGATCGACGTGATTTTTGGCATAGATATAGTTTATGGACCGGAGAGTAACATAGGCTACTTTTTGTCCTTTAAAATGCACGGTTCCTGTGGGAACGCGGGTGAAAACCGCGGGCAAAAGTTAGTGTGACATAAAATTGACATTGACAGCTGTCAATAAAGTTTTATAATGTTGACAAGTTGATTCAAATTGACAGATCGGTTTGACGGTTCCTGTGGGAACGCGGGTGAAAACCGCGGCCAGAAACTAGTACCTAATATTATAAACAAACACCTCTAATATTCGTACAGCAACGATTCTCCAAAGCTAATAGCGATCGCCTAATAGCGGGAGCAGTAGTTGTTGCCCATAAAGACATCCCGGGTCCGCTTACTGCCCATCTTCGGCTATCCGATATACACACTGTTTTTGTGGGGCGGGAGCTAATGAAAAATCAATTTTCAAGTTTTCGTGCAGCTTTTATGTGTTGGAGAAGTCTTTAGATGAATAAAATGATTTGAAACGTTGTTGGCTTATGCCAGCCTTAAGGTACAAGTTTGAGCCTTTTTTCTGTGCTTGTTGACGAGCTGGTCGTTTGCCTGATGGTAAGCATAACGCCGGCCCATAACAATTGCTGTGCCACTCAGAACTTTGAAACACAAAGGCCTGCGCATCACTGAAGTGCGCTCGCTACCCTGAGACATTAGGTATTAAGTCTCATAAGCCCAGTAATTTCACTGGCCACTCTGCTCATCAAACCGGAACACAGTAAAGCTCACAAATTAGTGCGATCTTTAAAAAAAAAAGTACTTTTGATTCGTATTTTTTTCGTTCGCTCATTGGACCGTAATGCATGTTTGTCAAAATAATCATGGTTTTGCAACAAGCGCCGATTACGAGGTATTACACGCTCAAGCTTTACGCTAATAGAACAAATATTTTAAAGGATAAAACAAGTAGTAATCTTTCACACAATTTCAGTTTTAAAAATTACAATTCCTACACCCCCATTTTGGGGACACATAAGTCCAGCTGTGGACGTCTTGCAGCTGCTGATGATGCTAGTTCAAAAGTAATCACTAACATTAATCCTTATGTGCGTATGTATCCATTACTGCAGGTACCTATCTAAAGCTAAGCGAAAACGATATATCGGCATACAATGAATGAAACAATGGGAAATAAGGAAAACCCTGTGTTCCAGCTGCGATAATAAAAACTAATAGACAGCGAGCCATTAGCAGCGGCGTGGGCTCGATTTGTTCACAATGTTTGGGTTTTGGAAGACTTAAGGGATATTTACCACGCATGCCACGGATATAATACGAATATCTTATAGAAAACTAGCTTCTGCCCGCGGTTTTCACCCGCGTTCCCACAGGAACCGTCAAACCGATCTGTCAAATTAAATCAACTTGTAAAAATTATAATACTCTATTGTCAGCTGTCAATGTCAATTTTATGTCACACTAACTTCTGCCCACGGTTTTCACCCACGTTCCCACAGGAACCGTACATTTTTCCAGGATAAAAAGTAGCCTATGTTACTCTCCGGTCCATAAACTATATCTATGCCAAAAATTACGTCGATCCGTTGCTTCGTTACTGCGTGAAAGAAGGACAAACCAACAAACACACTTTCGCATTTATAATATTGGTATGGAGTATGGATAATATTAGTATGGATTAGCTCCAAGGACTGTTTCCAAAGGTATTTTTTATTTTTACGGCCCATAACAATTGCCCTGCCATTTTAAAACATAAAGGCCTGCGCAGCACTGTAGTGCGCTCTTGACCATGAGATAAAAGGCATTAATGCTCGTTTCCACTAACGATGAATTAGATGATGCCTAAGACGTAACTCCTAACGTAAGCAAAGTCCTAAAGATATAACGTTAGAACACTCCTAATTACCCTAGCCAACTCAAAACTATTTAGGCATCTAATTTAGGCATCTCCCATGGTTAGTGAAAACGGGCATAAGTCTTATAAGCCCAGTAATTTCACTAGCTACTTCGCTCATCAAACCAGCAAACACTATAATGCTTGCATATTACTAAAGGCTACACGAGCAAAGTGGTGGTATCAACGCAGACGGACTCTCGCAGAAGACCATCTACTGATTAAATTGAATCTAGGTGTGCAACGTCTGTAGTTACTTTACATTCTGCTACTGTGTTAAAATTACTCGTACATAAAAATGATCTTTGTGTACCCCACTTACCACACAGAATCTGTTAAACGTGTTTTCATATATAATACAAGTACAAGAAAATGCTCTAGCATCATCACGATCTACAATACTTGCCTTCGCTAGACGCAGAATATCTGGAAGCAAGGTCTTTGTACGATTCCCTCTACCTGTCTCTCTACCTTTAGCAACCAATTGTAGCCAGCGTATCTTTATTTCAGGAAAATCATTGTCGAAAAAGAAAGCTCTCACGAGTGTTGACCATAAACAATCAAAATGGCGGCCGATCCGCTCGCTCGCTGTATAAAATCATCATTAATCTATGCTTTCGACGCGGCAATGGACCACTCGTTATTGGAACAACCTGTGTAACGTTTACCGGTGTAGGGATGGGAGGTGTCGATGAATTAGCTATTATAATAAGATATTTTTTTAATATCTTGCTAATGGAGCTGTTTATCTTCAAACAGTTGAACATATTTTTTTTAATCCTAGCTAAGAACCCTCTTGATTTGCAAGTCAACTTTCAATAAAAAAAAACAACTTATAACACTCCTCTTTTTTGCATCGTGGGTTAAGAAAACTTTTAATTGTGTGGTGTTGTATTTGTCTATGATAGGTTTAATGTCTATTTTGAAGCGTAAGAATTATTCCTGTCGTCAACGGACTTGAAAAAAGTATTTAAATATTTATGTCTGGTTAGTAAGGAATAATCTTCGTAGTACCTGATTTCCTAGATACAGAGTATATTGAAGGGACAAGTATGGTTTCTTTTATGATTTATTTAATTAAATATTTTTCACACATGTTATTTAATTTATGAAAATTTAAGTCCTTAAAATTAATCACATTCTTAATATCATTTCTTTATACAAATATCATGACTGTGACGAGGTTGGCAGGTCATTTATTTGATGGTAAGCGCCATGCTTTTACGCAACACCTTTGGACCTGTGAAAGTTATTCCTTTATTAGAAGGATAATGTGTTTATTTACATCATTTTTTTCCTACATTTTTTTACTCGTGAATCTTTAACCACATTGGTTAGTTACGGTAAATATATTAACGAGGTTAACTGGAAGATAATGCTTTATAGTATTAAGTTCGCCTATGTACCTTCAATTATGATTGTGCAATAAAGAATTTTCTATCTATCTATCTATATTTACGATTAAACATTATCGAAAGCTCTGCACTAACGTATACGATATGTGCGACAAAACGGCTCCGGAAATTGATGCAATAATAAAGGGATGTAATTTGACGTTAGTATGCATTATTAAACTGGTATGACACTAGCGGCATATTCACGTAAATCTCAATAATTTCTCTGGCGACAGTATTCGAACCTGCGCCTTCTGGTTATCTAGACCAGCGGTGCAAGTACGGATCTTTTCGATCGATAAAATTCGATAAAATTGACAGTTCAAATCGATAAAGTGGGTTTTATCGTCATTTTATATAATTTATCGAGCCTCGGTACCATCGACAAAAGTTATCGAAAAGGTAGGTCGAATCCAAAGAGAATACAGAGCTATTACAATACTTTACGATCAACTTCGGTACTTGCAACATTCGATAAATTTATCGAGTTTTTCGATTCGACAAATTTATCGAAACGACTTCCGTACTTGCGCTGCAGAGCCTAGAACAGAAATCTCTCGCCATTTGATGGATCAATACATCAATCAACACAACAATCAATCTCGATCTAATATAAGTTACTAAGACCAAACTGTAAATCCCACTACCAGTTGGTATAATTAGCTGACAGCATTACAACACCCAATTGTACTACAGTGTTGGTCACGATGACCCAAACCTGGCAACGAGCCGCTTTGAACAGACGGTATATCTTTTTAAAATTCGATGAACTCCCACTACCCAGGGGCCTAATATTTCAACACCAAACTCAAACAAGTCCTACTAAACCTTTTGATACAAAAATTAATGTTTTACTATTAAAATTTTCGTGAGTATCACACATTATAAATTGTTAAAAAACCGGCTATAACTCACGTCATTTGTCGATAACCTAGGTTTCGAGCGTGGCCGACGCTCTTCCTCAGGGAGTGCACGCGGCGAGATCGCGACGACCACGACACGATCGTGACGTGAGTTATAGCCGGTTTTTAACAATTTAAAATTAATGTTATTTATGTCTGTTTAATAGCGTAACAGTATAGTATACAAGGGCATTGAGAGGGCACGATATTTGCCCCAAAAAGTGTAAAATTGTACTAACAGTGCTATCGTCAACTATGATCTCTGTCAACAGCAGCGTGCTGTCAATTCCCAAAATTGGGAACCAAGACACACAATCAAATTCCCTGAAGGCCAACGAGTTAGGTCGTATCACGCAACTGTTGTAGTCGAAGAGCTAACGTATAAACACCGGCAGGTCTATTGATAATCTGACCGTACAAAATGTTTGTTCCGAATGGCTCACTTATTATTTACTGGTCTTATCAATTGGTTACAGTTTTATCAAAAACTCAAAAGTCTAGGAAATGAACAATGTGTTTGAAGCTTATTTTTTTTTAATTTAATGGAAGTGATAAGCTTTCTTTCACAAAATAACTATTTCAGTCGAGCAATATGACGTGCTTGTTTATGGTTGGTTTTATGATTTGTGTTATTTTTTCTCCATCTTTTCTAATGTGACTGACTAATTTATTCATTGTGCTTACTTGGAAGTTGTAATATATGAAATGATATTGAACTGTGTAATAGGTGTAATTGGTAATGCAGTTCCTGTTGCAATAAATAAATAAAATAAAATAAATCAAACGATTTATTCAAATGAGAGTTTGTACAAAAAAATTGTATCGCATCTAAAAAGCAATAGAATAGCGAATTTCCAAATTTATATTTGAACTATAATATGTTTCTTACGTCAACTAAATCAAAATTTTGTAGAAGATTTTGAGAACTGTAACAGATAGATATTTTTTTAATTCGGAATTGGCTTACAAAGGCCACTATATCTTGCTGGTAACCGACGAAGCAGTAATTGTGTGCGCTCTTCTTTAAAAAAAGGCGTTTTCAAACCTTATTCAAATGACCGTCACCTCTCCGTCTATAACAAGTAACAAATGTTTACCCCCGTATGAGGGTGCAATATTTATCTGGCCGGACAGTAGTAAGGTTTTATTGGGACTGTGTCTGGTCACTTCGGAATTCGCGCTATTTATTTATTGTGCCACACGGCTCGTAACATATGTTGCGGATAGTTGCGTGGAAAAGTGTTTATATGCTAATAAAAATTAAGTTTAATGAATTGAAAAACAAGGGACTAAATTAGGGACTTTTGGACTTGAAATGCCTATCGATCACTTTTGTTTTGCAAAGCCTAGTTTTTGAACCAATGACGGTTTGTAAATCACCTCTCGTCATGCACCTGTCAGTTATTTCAATGGTCAAAGCATAAAAAAAAAACCAGGTTCGACATCCATTTTTGAGCTCGTTCCTAATCCAGGCTAAGCGTATTATTTGATAAACGCCATAAAGCGGTGCCACTTAGAACTTTGAAAACCAAAGGCCTGCGTTGCACCGCAGTGCACTCATTTACATGAGGCATTAAGTTTCACAAGCCCGTAAGCTCATAAGTAATATCACGGACTACTTTGCTCATCACACCGGAACACAGTAACAGTTGCACATTACTGCTTGGCGGAAGACTTTACAAGCAAAGTGTTGGTACCAACCCAGACGCTCACTCACAGAAGAGTTCTTTCTTGGAGTAGAGCCAGACGCACACTCACAGAAAAGTTCTTCCTGTAGACGTTGACGTATTTCACATCATCACTGCGATAGTGGTTAAGCGTTAACCTATAAAAAGTAAAAGAAAAGTGATATTACTTCTCTCGTTGCCAGTACATTGGAGTATATTAAACGTAGGAGACAGCGGCGAGTGGCCGCCAACATTTGGTTTTTATACACCAATACTTTGTCACATTCTTCTCGACTTTCGTATATTGGCTAGCGGAGACACAGGAACTTATAGATAGGAACTAAACGACATTAACAACAATAATTATTCCATGTTATTGACGTGAACAAGAAAGTTCAATTCTTGGAATATAAAAGCATGGTTTTTGATCAAGATTAAACTTGTTATTCGAATACTGATTTGATAATATCCACTCTATCATCAAGCTGAATTTCTATCATTAGGATAGACGTAAAGAAAGAATACCCAATACACTTTCAGCGACACTTTAATATATAGAACGAATTAGTTATGCACAGGCAGTCAATACTATCTGCTAGATCCATCAAAACAGTCAATGTGTTTGTCCGTTTTAAAAATCGGTTTCAGAACCCTTGTGGCGAATCCAACCACTGTCAGTGTATTAGAAATGATAAGTTGTTTCGTTGTGATGAAATAATCAGTGCATGTACATCAATCAAAGCTTAAGGTGGCATTGCAATTGTTACGGACAGGCGTGACACTTAATATCAAGCGAATCCTATGTCTTATCATCTAAACGCACAAAAAAATCACAACATCCACTATTTCGACTATGTATATTTAAACCTTATGGCTATTTACTTACGTGGTACAGCCGAGCTTCGCGACGATTTCTCGATCGGTTTCCTGTCTGCATGTTCATAGATCTACATTTGTCTAGTCCGCCAGTGGCTAATAAGCGTGGGCTAATAAATCTCGCATAATGTCTCCCGCCGCGTTATTGATTCCTGTAATTTGGGGACTTGTTTTGTTCTACCTCTGCAAGATAATTCTAAGTACCTACATACGAGTATACGTCTTCTAAATACTCATCCACATGTGTGAGATTACTGCGTAACTATGGCAAGAATACGCCACCAAAACCAGCATTGATTTAATTTCTTATTGGTACTAAGGTACATAAAAACAACACGACAGCCAAAATGACTGGAGGTAATGTAAGGATTCTAACGATTTGTAAGTTATGGTGGAATAAGGAAACTCGCAGACATACATGAATCCTATAAATAAACATTGCATTCCTTTTACATGCGTTTGTGTAAAAATTGTGTTTTTCTGTTGTTCACACCAAAACAAAGCAGTTATCTCAGTTATGGTAACATGGGCCACCAATCTGTACGATAGTTTGAAATTGAGTCATACAATAAACTTATGGTTTTAAACAATAAAGTATGTATATAAAAATGTTTTCTGTTTTATCGTTTTGAGGAATGATACCTTTAAACGAGGTCAAGAACATCGTTCAAAACGACGACAGGTAATTCGTATTTTATAATCTTTCAATGCAATTCATAAGCCATGACTAAGCCAAGTTTTTACAACATGCAAAGGAACTGAGCAATAAATCCGACTGTCCCCTATCAGATGTGCTTCCCTCTATACGAGATAAGGGCAAAATGCCACTGTTGAGGAATTCTTCGTACACTCAGGGGCTGGTGGTGGGGAGACGGAGTTTTTAATAACTTTTGAGCTCAAATTTTTACGTATCATAATTGTACGGCATTTTTCTTTCTAGGTAAACCTAGAAGAATAGCAGCAAAAAGGTTTGTTATTATCAGAGGTAGTGAGATAATAAATGTTCACCTATCCAGACTTATAACAAAATACCGTTTAAAAATCAAATTTTTACTAATTAAAAATTTGCTTTTTAAACGGTATTTTGTTATAAGTCTGGATAGGTGCCCGTTGATACGAACTAGTAAGCCCATAATTCGATGGGCAAACTCTGATCATCATTTCATTACCTCTCTATCATGTAGGCATTTCCAACATTACCAGTTCGATAATGACTATGTACCTACTGTCATAGGAATTACATACATTTGTAAAATGTATATGACACGACCTCTATATGTGCTATAGGTGAAATTTGGATTCTTAGGTTTTATTCCAAACAAATAATTGACCTAATCCAAGAGTCTTAAAATCTCAACTGCAGTCTTTATAATATGCTGTTTTTAAACAAATCTCATGACCTAACCATTTCGTGGGCTTCAAATATGCCACTCAATTTTTAAAAATGCTCACCAAAGGCATGTTGTTAATAAATAAATAAATAAATAAATAAATAAATAAATAAATAAAAAAAGTATGTTAAATTAATGAGCACATGAGATTTAATAGCTTGATCTTTAATCTTTGATTAATTTATCTAAATAGCTGATGTGTCAGAATAACAAGCGCACTGCAGTGGCATGTAGACCTCTGAAATTCTAAATTCTGGGTTGCATTGCACGTAATCTTGTTAGTGGGAGGACTAACTCTTCTGAAAGTGTCCGTCTGGGTTAGTACCACCGCTTTGCTCGTGAAGTCTGCCGCCAAGCAGTAATGTGCATGTGCAAGCATTACTGTGTTCCGGTTTGATGAGCAAAGCAGCCAGTGAAATTACTGGGCTTATGAGACTTAATACCTAATGTCTCAGGGTAACGAGCGTGCTGCAGTGCCGCGCAGGCCTTTGTGTTTCAAAGTTCTGAATGGCACTACAATTGTTATGGGCCGGTGTAATGCTTACCATCAGGCAAACGGCCAGCTCGTCTCGTTACCAATAACATAAAAAAAAAACTTTTCATCTCGTTTACCATGAACCTAGTATACAAAAAATATCGTTTCCATACTAACCCAGCCTTCACGTTCAACAGTGTGCACTAAATCAATTCCAACTATAAACAGGTTCTAGTTGGGACTGCAGCCGATATTGCATGCTTCTGCAGGCGGTCGCGTGAGGGCGCGTCGATCGCGACTCGATACCGATATGATATCGTTTCAGACTTCGTACAGACTTGATAGACTAAAGGTGAAAATACACGGTTCACTTTTGTCTTTCAATTTGGATGAAGCAACCAAATTGATCCATGTAAACTTATAAAGTGAATCATTCAATGTCATTGCAACAACAGCATTCCTTTAATTTCTGCTCCATTCAACCAAAGTGATTCAATTTGGTTGAACCGTGTATTTTAACCTTTACGGCGACTCTTTGTTCAATCGTTGAAGTGATGATAGTGAAGTGGGAATATGGTTTCGTAGGTCGATGCTACAGTTACACGAAAAAAAAAATGAATAGTGGTCGACTGAGCCCGCAAACCAGATTTTAGGCGACGTGGGCGAATCCGCGGGTTACAGCTAGTAGAAAATAAAATTAAGAAACCTACTAAGCTACTTCTTTAAAACCTCCAACTGTGAACTTGCACCGAAGCGAGGACAAACGGAAGAAACGACCTTTATAGACAACAGAAATAGCAAAGGAGAAAGTACTTGCATCGATCGACCTGACATAGATCGCTTGCATTGATACCGCATGATATATTGCCCGTGCCAGTCACAGTTCAGGTCTCTGTGGTATTAGGTCTTAAAGTAAATCTAGGTTATCCGATTGGATCAATTTTTAGTGCTGTATAAGGTCTTGCCAGTATATTAAATCTTGCAGTACTTGCATGTGCTTCTCAAGGAGACAATCTGTTGTCATGCACTATCGTTGTGTATCGGCAACATGAACTTGAGAGTTCGCAACGTTCTCAGTCATCATAATCAGCCTCTTATGCTCCCACCGCTGGGATACCGGCATTCTCTCATAGACAGAGAGTATGGGCCAAAATTCACCACGCGGGCCCAGTGCCGGTTGGTGGATGTCACATGTCCTCGAATTCTGTAGTTCTTGAACGTTTTCCGACGTTTTCCGGCTGATGATGATGATAATGATCAGGTTTAAACATTTCTGCTTTGCGGAGTTTATTTTTTATCTACGACAAATATAAAACCAAAAAAGTTTTCAAGCAAATGAACCCAATGAAACACCATGAATAAAATAAAAAAAAGAAAGCCTTAATAGACTAAATAATTTCAAAAACGGAACACATCCCGCTGCGTTCGAGATTCAAAAAATCTATGTAAATACAAAATGGGTACTCCAGAGCAAGTGATGCGCGATCACGGCTGGCAACTCAAGTGCGTCTTTTAATAACCACAACTTCGGCAAAGAACCGGGGAACTTCAACCTTAAAGTGACGAAATAAGGCGCAGATTTGTATGGCAACGAGTGCAGGAAGGTCCACGAAATGAACATAGTCGCGAGTTTTTGTGAGCTCGCTTTTCAAATCTAGCCAATACTTCCGTGATACATGATGTATTTTTTATTCTAAAGCATTATTATAAGCAGTGACGTCGATGATTTGTTAAGTCAGTTCTACTACGTGAAAACTTACGAATCCAACTACGTGGTAGGACTAACTCTTCTGCGAGTGTTCGTCTAGGTGGGTACCACCACTTTGCTCGTGAAGTCTACCGCCAAGCAGTAATGTGCAAGCATTACTGTGGTTCGCTTTGATGAGCAAAGTAGCCAGTGAAATTACTGGGCTTATGAGACTTATATAATAGCTAATGTCTCAGGGTAACGAGCGCACTGCAGTGCCGCGCAGGCCTTTGTGTTTCAAAGTTCTGAGTTGCACTGCAATTTTTATGGGCCGGCGTTATGCTTACCACAAGGAAAATAACCGACTCGTCTTGTTATCAAATAGCATAAAAAAAAGAAAAGAAAAGATTAATACAAATCGGTTGCCACAAAAAAAATAAAGACTTCTTTTTCCAAGTCGGTTAGTAAATGTATGACTGTGATCGTTATTTGTACGTATTATTCAAACGCGTATCAAGATTTAAAAGGTATTTTTTTTTTGGAAAATTATATTTTCCATGTAAGCTATTATAAAATACGTAATTGGTACGTAAGACGTATTTGGTACAGTTGGCCTCAAGATTACTGGGGGCCCAATTCCGGCTCCATTATCAGGATCCTGGACATTATCAAGGATCAGAGTACTTGTAAAGACGAATCAAACGAGCCCAAACTCGATGGGGTTACGTCGTTTCGTTACAGAGTTCCTGTGGCCACCTTCCGGCTCCATCATCAGATCAGCTCTGTGACATCCTTATATTGCATTGTTATCCGATTTATATAATATACTAGCTGCTGCCCGCGGTTTCACCCGCGCGGAGATATTGGATTTCATGGTTTTCATTTTTTTGCGTGGATCTCTAATTCTTTTTCTAAAATAAAAGTAGCTTAAGTTACTCCTTATAACATCAGCTATCTGCCAGTGACAGTCCCGTCAAAATCGGTCCAGCCGTTTCGGAGATTACCCGGAACAAACAGACAGACAGACGGACAAAAATTTAAAAAATGATTGTTTTGTTATAGGTACCGTATACACTTTCATATGCATTTAGTAAAAAGCTGTTATTTTGATATTACAAACAGACACTTCAATTTTATTTATTAGTATGGATGTAAAATGTCAGCGCAATCGAAGAGCGAAAAGTGGGTCAAATTTAGCTTCCAAGATTTGACCCAAAATAATAGGGCAAGTTAAATAAAAGCTTTTAAAAAAATCCTCTACACTTGCTCGTAAAAGATAGCATCCTGTATAGCGTTCCAATATCTAAGTATCACGGCATCAAGCAAGTAGATAGTTCGCCTTTTCTTCCCAGCACTCCTGCTAACGATGTCATTCGCTTTCCAGCCTGACGAGTTATTGAGACTTTTTCAAGAGACACCACCCTTCCACCCCCTTTGAGGGGCGAAGGCGAGAATAGGGAGATCGGTGGCAGTTTTGATGAGATTTGCTGGGATTACTGGATTGGGCAAGAAAAAGTGTTCTGTAGTCAGTCAAATTCATGGCCAATACGTCTTAAGTATAAGTGAGCGTAAGAGCGAGTGTGGCCGAGCGGGAACTTGTGCGAATTTCAATCCGACGCACCTTAGTTCGAATCTCGACTCGGCCCGCACCAATGACTTATGTCAAGTTATGTGTGGATTATTCACACTCGCTCTAAAACGGTGAAGGAAAACATCGTGAGGAAACCGGCATGTTCAAGAACCACAAAATTCGAGGACATGTTACATCCACCAAGCCGCCCTGGGCGCGTGGTGGATTATGGGCCATACCTCTGTCTCTGAGAGAAGGCCGGCATCCCAGCAGTGGGAGCGTACGAGGCTGATAATGAAGTGAGCTTTGCAGTGAGGCTATAGCTAACGAGCTATGGAAAGATCTGTGCTCAGTATATATTTGAGAGACCGAAAGTTATTCGCTATACCGACGGATCGGCATTTTCGTACTATGAAAGACGAAATGTCAAGAGCGAACATCGAATTGAACGTTGGATCCGAAACACTTACATAGTAGGAAAACTGCGATCCGTCAACCGAAGCTTCGACGTTCGATTAACGGAGTAAGGCCCCAGGCTCAGTGGCGCGCCTTCGAAGAGGCATAATGTATAGCAGTAAGATACAGGCCGATTAAAATAATGATGATGAGAAAAATTAAAGAGGCAATATTTTTTTATTTAGAAAAAATACCTACTTCTAGTAAAAAGTAACTTCTAGTATTACTAGATCTTTGTAACACCTCGGAGTGGATATCAGATGATAATTACAGTGAAAGATGGAATATATTATTTACTCGAATTGCAACTTGTTTATTTGTTTTTTTTTTTATTTTTTATACTAGAAAGATTAAATTTAACAACTGATCTCAAAAGACGATGTAGTCGAAGATATGAAACACTTACCGTGCTACCATAAAAAGCACTTTTAGACGCCTGTTTAGCTAGACAGTGTCTGAAGATAAACGTCTAAATTAGATATGTCACAACAGAATGCAGTTAGACAATGGTTAGACACTACTTTAATCAAGATTTGTGGTTGTTTATCTAAGTATATGTAAACAAGCGACTAATTAATGTTTAGGTATTAAACGCTGTTTAACACGGGTTTAGGATGTGTTTAATTTTTTTGTGGTAAGACCGGACCATCTACATCTAAAAATATTGACTTTCAAGAATGAAAGAAAAGACTTCGTGAGCTTTTCGTGAGACCAAACTTTTATTTAACAACGTGTAACAAAAAAATCCTCATCTCAAGAATTTCGGCACTAACAATCGCTCCCATAGCTTTGATGGTTTAAGCGTCTGGTCTAGATAAATCAGAATACGCGGGTTCGTATCCCATTGCCAGCAAAATTTTTGAGGTGTATATTTTCGTGATGTAACAAATAATAATATAATAGGTTTTAAACGTGCGACAATGGTGTCGATTCTGTCATCTCATACCTAAACCTAATTTAAGTTTCATTCTCTCTTTCTAAATGAGAACATGAGAAAGAAATGGAATGTATTTTAGACCTGTCAAATTAATCCTCTTGCTTATGTCTATTGTAAGTTTAATGGCAATGAATTTAGTGGCATCTAAATTATCAAGGATGCAAGATATTTGACAGCTCTAAAACTAAATTTAGATCTGTCAAACATCTTACATATCTTTCTCTCATAATGTATTGGAAAGAGAGAGAGCGAAACTAAAATAAGGCTTAGGTATGGAGTGCCAGAATTGACACCATTGCTACAGTGTTTGGAACTAAAATGCAATATAATAAAACAAATAAGTACGCAATGGTAAGACATCTCTCCCGAAAACACAAAGGTGTACTTGTACTCAAGACTCCCGTCTCCCTATTTGCATTACCTTATCTTAAGACGAAGTATGTCGGCAGGTTAAGAGGCTCATAATCAAAATGATGTTTTATGAAAAATGGTCTGAAATTCTAGAGAAATAAACAGGGCCTATATTTATAGGTACACCCGAGCGCGACACATCAACTGGGGGGATAATTATTCAAATGTTATAGAGCTGTGTTCCAGAGATGGGTAGCGTTGGCAAAAAAGGAGGAATGTATTTAATAAACCCTCCTTTCCTCTTGTGCAATGACCGGGTGACTGGTAGAGAATGCTTTGTAGGAGGGAAGCCGAATCTCACCAAATCTCACGTTGTCTCAGCAAATATTACGCATTTTTTTTTCAGGGTAAAACTGCAAGAACATTGGGTTAAATGTAGTAAAATATGTTTCTCCACTAAAATACTCGACAAATGCTGCAGCGTACGGTAATAAATCGCGGATTTAACGTATTTGCACTAAAAACACGTATTTTGAGAAATCTCACGTGAGATTAGGGGGGGAGGGGGTCGAGCCAAATCTCATGACATCTCACGACATCTCACCAAGGGAGGAGGGGTGGTCCAAAATTCACCAAAATCACCTCACATAATTAAAGGAGGTTACTTTTTTAACAACCTGCTCGTTTCGTTATCCAATAGAATAGTAAAAACTAAAAAGAGAAGAAAAACAAAAATTTTCCATATACTAAAATGAGCTAGTTACCTACTTAAAGAATTGCATCGTTGGCTTTATTTACATATCAGAAAAATAATTACAAAAAAATCTAAATAAGTAAATTGTAATTTGTGTAGATTGTGTTTTTTCTTTAGCGTTCTTCGCACAGAAATAAGAGATTAAAAAATGAGTTAACACTTTTTTGCTATCCGTACAAAGTATTATCGAGGCCGATCTCTGAGCAAAAATATGATTATCGTCAGCCACATTACGAACAAATGAGATACAACCGAGCGCGCCGGCAAATTATCATTTGTTAGTTGCCCCGTTTGCGCGCGGCCTTATTTACTTATTTGTTTTGTTACCATTCCGAAGTTCCTTTGCAGTTCTTGCAGAATTTAGTAATGAGTAAGTAATGGGTGGGTACCGTGGAGAGGAGAGAAATAGTTCTAAATTTCCGTCTAAAACCAACCTTGTGAATCTTTCGGCAATGTAAATTCTATTTTCTTCACACTTCTGTTTTGTCATCACTTAGTGATAGCTTAGTGGTGGTGATCTCGATTATTTGTGGGTCGCTTTTTTCATATTTCGAATCCTGTCTACGAGTTAAGAGTATTCTGGGAAGGAGTATTTTGTTAGTGGTAGGACTAACGCTTCTGCGAGTGTCCGTCTGGGTTGTTACCACCGCTTGGCTCGTGAAATCTGCCGCCAAGCAGTAGTGTGCAAGCATTACCGTGTTCCGGTTTGATGAGCCGAGTATCCAGTGAATTTACTGGCCTTATGAGACTTAATACCTAATGTCTCAGGGTAACGAGGGCACTGCAGTGCCGCGCCGGCCTTTGTGTTTCAAAGTTCTGGGTGGCACTGCAATTGTTATGGGCCGGCGTTATGCTTACCACCAGGCAAACGACCAGCTCCTCTCGTTACTAAATAACATAAAAAAAGAAAAACAGTGATGCAATTATGAGAGCATTTTTCTTTATGTAACTTTTGTTACCTCGATTTGTTTCTATGCAGTAAATTTTGTGGTAACGTGATTTGAATGGCTATTAGAAATACGGTTAAGATTAACATTGTTTTTTCAAACGGATTTTGTTATGACAGGTTTTAAGTAAAGCCTATTTGATTATTGCCAGCGTCTTAAGTGTACGAATCAATATGCCAACCCATCGATCTGCCTCCCCTTATTTAGGCATATGGCAGGTGATCACGCCAAACTCAAATCAACTGCAATCTATATAATTCAATCGTGAGTTGGGGTCTAGAAAATGAAGGACGGAAAATTGGGAATTTCTAAAATTAAATATTTAGATTTAAAAATAAGAGGGTATGTGTTAGAGAGGCAGTTGTAAAAAACCTAAAACAGTATGTTTTTAAAGTCTTACTGCACCAACCCCACGCAAAATTGGATAAGGGAAGGAAGACGAGACTAGGAGATTAAGATTAGGGATAGCAAAGATTTTGAGAAGGATAAATCTGAGTTTCGACCCCATCGCCGTTAGCCCGTCAGCCTAAAAACTCTGCTCTAGTCATAATGTAATAATAGAAAGCTGTGTCAAAAAGACATTCTTATTCTAAAAGTTCTATTCTCTCAGCAGGTTGACGTCTCTAAGTTGTAACTTATCATGTAATCCTATTATCCTACTAATCCTACTAATATTATAAATGCGAAAGTGTTTTGGTTGGTTTGTTGGTCCGACCTTCTTTCATGCTGTAACGGGGCAACGGATCGACGTGATTTTTGGCATAGATATAGTTTATGGATCGGAGAGAAACATAGGCTACTTTGTATCGCGGATAAATGAGTGTTTCCTGTTAGGAACGCGGGTGAAAATCGCGGGCAGAAGCTAGTTTTTTTATATGTGATAGGTTAACTTTTAACCGCTACCTTACTAATTAATGATATCAATTGTTATTTACTACATCAATACGTATTTATACAGCAAATTGGTATAGGGAATGCACTAACACTAGTGTAGGATTTGCTATCAAGTCCACTTGCAGGAACATACCGGTAGGTGCTTGTCTGACTGATTTTCAATTTGAGGGTGGTAACTATCCAGGGAGGCACTGGAAAATTCCCTTACATTGTTATGATTGCATCATGATGGTTAAGAACAGAGGATCTCATAATAGCGCCTACATTAATTTAGTAAAAAGGTTTGGTTCATCAGAGATTATGATCTCCCAATACATTTGTTTCAAACCAAAAACCCTTCAACCTTTCTGAAAACCATAAGTTTCTACTAGTCCACTCAATAAAATGATTTTTCCCAATCAACCCCCCAACCATTAGCGGCACCACAGAATAAAAAATAACCCCACAATAGATAAATCACGGGCCCGTATCGAACGTCCCTCTCAGAGGCATCTTCATAAGAATTGATGTTCCCGATAAATCAGGCAACGACATTCTGTGGCAACACTGAAACGCCCAAACACTTGAATAATAGGGATTTATGATGCAGTGTGTGTACGGACTAGGTGAGTGGAGTTTTGGTGGTGATATTTTTTGTTTTATATATAGATATAGGAGAGAAGATCGTATCTAGACCAAATCAGGGAGAGCGTGGATTTCTTGTCGTCGTTGAAGGTCAAGTGGCTGCCGGAGGATAGGAATATATGGAAAGCACTCCACATACAAGAGCAATGATTGAGAAATAGGTGAAACTCAAGCAAGCGGACCACGCCAGCGCTGCCTAAGAACGTCTGCAATACAAATATTGCAGACGTTTATTCAGTTATTTCAGATGAGCAGCATGCCAAAATCACCTCAAACCTTTGGAGGCATGAGATGTTTTTGGCATGCAGCTAGCTTAGACTGTGGCTGTGTGGCCGTGAGGTCCAGCTAAAAATAGTACCACCCAATATCTTCCCCTGGATGCCTTAAGAACCCGTTAAGAGAACAGGAACGGATAACATCATCAGCTGAAGATGATGCTTGCTTAGAAAGTACTCATACACTCTCCATTTGAAGACTACCAAATTATAATATTTGAGAAACACAGATGCTTCCAAAGAACTGAACTCAGCATTGCGCATTTTATAATGCGTTGAAACAAAATGCTTAGTTTAAATGAGGGATGACACAACAATGAGCATCTAGTTATCCAATGATAGAATTACAGATACTTCCCTAGAATACGGTAAAAATGAGACCTCAACTTTAGGATTTTGTAGTTTTTCAAAATTCTAAAGTCTTCTATCCTGTACGAGCACATTTGCCAGCGAAGCATTAGTACGAGGTCACATTTTTACCTATCACACGCATTTTCCGATGCTCGATCGGACTAATGGATACTCTGTGGTAAGTGGGAACTTCATATACGGCAGTTATGTATTAACCGCCGGGCCGTGTAGACTAAGCTTATGTAAATTTGATGATCATACTAGTAATATTTGTAATTTGAATGAATTAATTGTTTGGTGGGATTTCGCTTTTGATAAATAAATAAAAATTAATAATAATCATCATTCTTTCAATCAAGTACAAAATAGAACAAATCACTCATTCTAAAATATAATTTTAATAACGAACTTATATGAATTTTTGTAATCCATACTTCCATACTAATATTATAAATCCGTCCATACTATCCATACTATAATATTATAAATGCGAAAGTGTGTTTGTTGGTTTGTCCTTCTTTCACGCAATAACGGAGCAACGGATCGACGTGATTTTTGGCATATATATAGTTTATGGACCGGAGAGTAACATAGGCTACTTTTTATCCCGGAAAAATGCACGGTTCCTGTGGGAACACGGGTAAAAACCGCGGGCAGAACCTAGTAATTTATATATTTCTAAGTCTACTACTATTTTTTTAAGCAATTTGTTAAAAAAAACTCTGACTAAAGAGATTATAGTCGAAGACATTACTTATACTAAGAATATTGTTAATATTTTATATTTAATTTGTTAGTGGGAGGACTAACTCTTCTGCGAGTGTCCGTCTGGGTTGTTACCACCGCTTTTCTCGTGAAGTCTGCCGCCAAGCAGTAGTGTGCAAGCATTACTGTGTTCCGGTTTGATGAGCAGAGTATCCAGTGAAATTACTGGGCTTATGAGACTTAAAACCTAATGTCTCAGGGTAACGAGCGCACTGCAGTGCCGCGCAGGCCTTTGTGTTTCAAAGTTCTGGGTGGCACTGCAATCGTTATGGGCCGGCGTTATGCTTACCATCAGGCAAACGACCAGCTCGTCTCGTTACCTAATAAAATAAAAAAAAAAACCGAATTCTAATATCTATTGCAAGAATAGCTGTACAGAAGCTAGTCTTTAAAAATTTTCTCAATTTAATTACTTCTTTCATGGTTATAGTCAACCATGTCAAATGCCATTTACCCCATTCCTCCTAACTCCAGCATGGTTTTTCATGACATGTTTCGCGGTTTGACGCGCCTGAAAAATGTGCCAATATATATCTCTCAATTAGAACCAAACCTAAGTGATATATAGCGTTTTGCCACACGTGTACGGCTTTCGACAGATCCGTATGATTTGCTTTTTGTGTTACATGGTTTTGATGTCGAGCTTTGCTATTCTATTTTTGTTGCTGCTATTTTGGACAATAGGAATTTAACGGATTTTTACGAGTTTTATATTTTATGTTTAGTGGTCAAGTTATTCACAAAATGAACTAATTTTATGAACAGGTCTCAAGTGGGTGACTCTAGTGGAGGTTCGACTGACGGAGGACCATAGCCCAAGACCCACACAAGTGGAAGGCCTTTGCCCTGCAGTGGGACGCTACAGGCTCAATATAATAATACAAATAAATAAAATTGAAGTGTCTGTTTGTAATATCAAAATAACAGCTTTTTACTAAATGCATATGAAAGTATTTACGGTACCTATAACAAAATAATCATTTTTAAATTTTTTGTCTGTCTGTCTGTTTGTTCCGGGTAATCTCCAAAACGGCTGGGCTGATTGTGACAGGACTTTCACTGGCAGATAGCTGATTTTACAAGGAGTAACTTCGGCTAATTTTATTTAGAAAAATAACTAGGGTTCCGCGCAAAAAAAATAAAAACCATGACATCCAATATCTCCATGCGGGTGAAACCGCGGGCAGCAGTTAGATAAGGATGAAGGGTCATCAAGCGCTATTTTCACTGGTTTTTTCATATCTACCTCTCCAATTGTATCCTTGCCTTAGTTAAAGGGATATAACAGCCATAGAAAACCAATTTCCCTATACAAAGGCGCGGCACCAATTCAACATTATCTTCGCTTTTAACCCTTCCGCATGAAGCAATTACCTATCGTTAACTGCTAATGGCTTAACTTAATCGTGGGTTAACTTAACCGTGGGTTGATCACGCGATCAATGTTATTATAGCTGATGGTTATGTTAATCGGTGATTAGTGATTATTTTGTGGAAATGGGTCATGGTGTGAACAAACTTTCCTTTTTTTTAGCTTTAGTGAAGTACTGTGTATTCGATCTTAGGTGTAACGTTCGTAACTGAAATATGGCTAAACACTATACTTAGATACAAATATTTAGAATGCCAATAAGTTTCTTGCCCTTCTTTTTGATCATTTTAAAGTAACTTGAAAGGGCACCTAAAATCTTTTTACTTTTAGGTGCGCTTTCCTAAGTTCAGATGTATAAAAAAAAAAACAATCCTTAGGTAAGTACGCATGATACAGGTCGCAAAAAAAACCCTTTCATTATATTGATCAAAGAACAGTTTGGGTCTTATCACAAAAAAAAATAAACATACTTTAAACATGTGTTAAACACTGTTTAACGCCTAAACATGCCTCAGTCACGCGATTAAACATGAGCAACCACAAATCCTGATTTAAGTAGTGTCTAACCATTGTCTACACAATTCTGTTGTGATATTTATAATCTTTTTTTACGTGTATCTTTAGACGCTGTCTAGTTAAACAGGCGACTAAAAATGTATTTTTTGTGATAACAGTATTTAAGTATAATTTATTATTTAAAAAAAAACTGCTAAGTGCGTCAGGCTGCCGCTGAGAGTGCTTTTGTTTTTACCTGTAGCCAAATAGCTGGAATAAAAAAAACTCATAGCATGTTAGTTCTAAAAATAAAACAAACGCAATAAATTGTCCCCAATAACCACCCATTTAACCCTTCCCCGCCGATTAAATCAGGCGTCGACCGATGAAAGCAATCGGTGATTAAAATTGACGGGCAGCCGCACCTGTGGGTTAACCGGTAAACCCTGGTTAAATGATTGATTCATTTAACTTTTTTTGTGATTGTTTGCCTTTGTTTTGTATTGGTTATTGGGGTACTTTTACGAAATTGTGGCGAGGTTTTAAATAGGGTAGGTAAATGTGTGAGGTATTTGAATAAGGATTGGTGAGTGGAATTTTTATACTAAAAAAATGAAACCATCTTATAACTCTTATAAGATACTAGCTTCTGCTTGCGGTTTCGCCCACTTTTCCACGGGAACCGTGCATTGTTCCGGCATAAAATGTAACCTATGTTACTCTCTGGTCCATGAACTATATCTAAGCCAAAAATCACGTCGATCCGTTTCTCCGTTGCTATGTGAAAGAAGGAAAAACCAACAAATCAACAAACCAAGAAACGTACACACTTTTGCATTTATATTATTAATAATGTATTTTTTTTTTATGGTTTATTTTATATTCAGAAAAAAAGTTTTATGTCTTGTAAAGCATTAAATCTCTATACATAGGATTATTTACATTTCAATAAAAAACTAAGAATTTATCAATTAAAAACAAAATTAAACAAAACCTTATAAATAAAAAACAGCATTAAGGTCGCCTTCTGCAGGTAGGGTGCCCAAAAAGCTGGCGACATTACCTCGCTGAATAGCTAAACTAATACGTTGACCGAGGTAAGCGCCAGCTCGTTGGTCACCTGTCACTTCTACTAAGCGTAATAATGTATTAGTAGGAAGTCTGATAAAGTAGGATTTATCGTGTTACCACAAAAAAAGACGCCTGTTTAGTTAGACAGTGTCTAAAGATAAACGTCTAAAATGTTTAGAAATGTCATAACAGAATCTAGTTAGACAACGGTTAGACATTATTTAAATCTATATTTGTGGTTGCTCATATTTAAACACGCGACTAAGGCATGTTTAGGAGTCACTGTTTAACACAGATTTAAAGTGTTTAATTTTTTTGTAGTAAGACCGTTAATTTTTGAAAGTGGCTTGAGCTTAAAATTAGTTAATTTATAGATTTCAAATATTTTTTATACCATTGTGTAACTAGACGGGCTGGTCTTTTGCCTGACGGTAAGCATAACACTAGCCTATAAATACTGCAGTGCCACCCAGAACTATGAAGCATAAAAAAGGCCGGCGTGGCACTGCATAGCTCTCGGTACCCCAAGTCATTAGGTAGTACATTATGTCATCATAGTATATTATGTCATGTCATGTTTCGAGTATCACGGATTTCGTGATACTCGAAATGCGCGCTTGACGTAAAAGCGTTGTTATTCTGACAAGCAAACGTACGTTTGCTTGACCGTCTAAGGTGCCCCTTAAGCCTAGTATTACATTACTGCTTGCACCACCACGGCCTCAATTCTACTAAACAATGGCTTAATAATGACAAACCGTTTTTATGGTTGTCTATGACAATGACGGTCATCTGTAAACCGTTAATTTTCGTATGCTCTTCATCAAAGTGAAACAAAAAATAACAATTGTAAACCAAAAAGAATGTATAAACCACCAATGGTTTAAAAATAACAATTGGGGCTCTGGAAACATACGATCGAACTCTGCATTGTAATCTCTCGTTCGTAAGCTAATGTCAATGTCATTGCAATGGTTACTAAGCTTCACTCGAGCAGTATAATTACAACTAGCCATTGAGCTGTGAACGTCGCGTGGTAGCAACTAACCACGCACGGTAAATAATACTGCGCGCTCGTGACGGCGCTGGTCCCGAGGGTTACATATTTTAACGCCGTTTGACCAGAGCATGATGCGTGGGATGTACGAAATGTGGATATGGTGATCTTTGTTAAGGGCGGCATATGGTGCGCCGCTTTCTCGCTCGCGCATCTCAACATTTTTGAAGATGATGTTTAACACGTGTTTAGAGTGTGTATATCTGAATTTAAGCAAACGTAACGCGCGACGCTGGACAACGAAACGTTAGTTTGTTATTAAATAAAAACTTTCGAAAAACGATGGACTGTAAAACCAAAAATTAGTGTAATTTAGTCACTTAATAACCCTTGGTTGGAATATGTGAACTGCCTCTTGTTCGGCTGTAACTCACGATGTGGGACTCAAAAAGTTAGTCAGTTTGTTAGTAAACAATGGTTCCTTACTCGCGAGTCGCGACGCCGAACTGCAATCTCACCTGAACCGAACTCAAACCGACCGACAAGTGTTTCGCGTCTATCCAAAGATCATCAGCATGTTGACTCTCGTTCTAGCGTTCGGCGAGTATAAAATAAAAATACTATAAATTTTCCACATTATTTACGCATTGTATATATCTTATTTAAAATGGACTTCCTCAAAGTAAAGACTGATTCCATCATCAACTTTGATCATATTAATTGTAAAAGCATTTTTATTTTAAAATACCACATCCAAGTCCCAAAGGTCAACCGCTTCTTACGTCATAGTTTTGACCCAATAGTGGACACTTTAGGGGTCTTTAATAAATATTTATCCCCTCATATTGTTGGGCCCACGATATAATAACCGTGGCTCGCTAATTCGGTTTAATTACATTATTTATACGTTTACTTAGGATCTGACAATAGAGACCCAAAAATTATTAAATGCCGTTTCTGTACAGGGAAATGTTAGTAATTTGTTAGGCTAATTATTGATTTTTTTGTCAAGTTTATTCTAGATTATTCGTGATGAAGATATCGGAGTCAGGTCCTACAATTAGCTTGAACTTTCATTGAACGAAGATATCGTGTTGTAAATCATCATCATCAGCCGGAAGACGTCCACTGTTGAACATAGGCCTCCCCCATGAACGACATGTGGATCGACTACTCGCCTCTTGCATCCAATGGATCCCCGCGGTTTTGACCGCAGGTCGTCGTACACTACGTCTTCAGGTCCGTGGTCGTCACTCTAGAACCTTTCTTCCCCTGTATCGGTTGTCGGTTCTTCTAACGATGTATCCTGCCTATTGCTGTTTAAATTTGCTAGTTTTGAGAGCTAAGTCTGACTTTTGACATAGAATGTTTATGTATGATGTGTGACCTTCGTTCTGCTGCAGATCTCCTCATTCCGGATTTTATCAAGCAGAGAAACTCCAAGCCAAGCTGTCTCCATAGCAGACCTGGTTGTAATCAATGAGAATTCTAGTCAGTGGTTGTAATCCTACTAATATTATAAATGCGAAAGTGTGTTTGTTGGTTTGTCCTTCTTTCACGCAGTAACGGAGCAACGGATCGACGTGATTTTTGGCATAGGTATAGTTTATGGACTGGAGAGTAACATTGGCTACTTTTTATCCTGGAAACATGCACGGTTCCTGTGGGCACGTGGGTGAAAACCGCGGGCAAAGCTAGTTATAACATAACATAGCATGGAAGTCAGTCGTCCAGCGTGGTTCAGTGTGTTGCACCAGCTCAACCTGAGAGCCAACTCTCAGCTTCAGCTGGCTCACTGTCTCCGACCACATCTTCGCTTAGGATCTCGTAGGATAGGGGTCTAACGCTAACCTATCAAACTAAAAGTTTAGATATTTACGTTGTGTCTGACTTGTTACAAGCCTGTTCTCTTTTGCGACTGAATCTAAAGACTTGTTGTTGTAATGTTTGAATTATTACACCACTTAGAGCGAAAAACAATAAGAAACTTGGCCCTATAAATAATGGAAGAGGGACTATGGGATCTATCGGTGTCCCCTACCACAGACCCGTTTTATGGTTACGAGCTATCGCGGTTCTCGCGATCTTATTGACGGCTTTTTCAAGTTTTTTTCACGAAAAATCAATGCAGGAAAATTAAAAATTCGATATATATCCATCCCGTATAGGTGTACCTATCAGAGAAAGCTTTTTATTTGATGAGTAGATAGTATAGAACTCACATAAAATACATTTTAAATTTTAAACAGCGTGATCCCGGGATTTTTGATAGGTGTGTCTACTTAAAAACTACTTATTCCTATACTCGTACCTATACCTGATTTTCAGTGTCGAAATAGTCGTGTGTTTGAAACACGTAGTAGTGGTTATGGAGTGAACAGTACGAAACAATGTTTTCTCGTCGATTAAGACGCGGCCACACGACATGAACCCTCGATGATGATGTAACTTTTTCATGTGGACAGGCCCTTAGTACCGTTAGAGCAAAAATAATATAGCGAATACTTAGGCTTTTCTTAGTAGCTTCTGCCTGCGGCTTTGCACGTGTAGAATCTGCATGAAAAGTAGCCTAGAGCTGTCAGGGATACTATAGCTTCCTATTAGTGAATTAATTTTTAGAATCCCATCAGTAGTTCCAGGGATCAAGTTTTTCGTAGAATTCCAACCGGCAATCTACGGACAATACGGCAGTCGACTGACTACTGCTATCATCGAATTAATCAAGCTATCATCGAATGAAAAACCACAATTATATTATTAATGTAAAATTAAATTATTTACTTACTAATTTTTATGCCACAGACACGATAGCAACATGATGTTATGAAAATATCAACATTAATTTGAATTGTTTTGGAAGCAAGTATTCAAACTCATTTTAACAGACTTCCAAAAAAGGAGAAGGTTTCTCAATTCGGTGGGCATTTCTTTTTGTTACCACACATCTCCGTCATTTATAATCCGATTTGGAAAATTCTTTTTTATATCAAAGGATAAAATTTCAAATTAATCCCATAGAAATTTCATCAAAATCGGTTCAGTAGTTTGTCAATGAAGTTGGTTCGTTGCTTTTTTAAAGCAATTTCACTTGTTAAATGATTGAAAACACAAATTGACTTGAAAACAATTTGTGATTTGTGAATTTAAAAAATAAACGATATTGTACTATGATCATCGACTAAAAACTTTAATAGATGAATGTTGGAATATTGTGTACAAAAATACAAAAAAAAATTCGAAAAGAATATTTCGACCTTGCCAGGATTCGAACCTGGAATCTTCTGATCCGTAGTCAGACGCGTTATCCGTTGCGCCACAAGGCCGGTTGGATACACTATCGAAATAGCCTGCCGCTATTTTACATGGACACAAGTCACCTTGAGTGACGTCACAACGTGTTCTATTTAGATTGGTTTCGTTATCAGTCAAGGTCTTCTTGTTATTTTTAGTTTACTACGTAAATAACTATTATCTTATTTGTGGTTCTGTATTCTTATTTTTATACATTATTCGAAAATAACGTCTACTCTAAAATTCTAAGCTAAAATTTATTTTAGATTCAGAATTTTATAGTGTGATCTTTAAAATTATTATTAAATTTTTTTCTGTTATCCGTACAAATGTGTTTATGCAGCCGTATAGTATAGGTACCGACAGCATAATACCTACCGAGAGATGCCACATGACAAACGATTGTTCCAAACTATGATCGTTAGGATGGCGGTTTTTATTATTATTTTTATAAATACTGAGTTGAAAAGAAACCAACTTATATAAGAAAATCAATAGGTTCCTAAAAGTTATTTTTTTTATGAGACGAGCTGGTCGTTATCCTGATGGTAAGCATAACGCCGGCCTATAACAATTGCAGTGCCACCCAGAACTTTGAAACACAAAGGCCTGCGCGGCACTGCAGTGCTCTCGTTACCCTGAGACATTAGGTATTAAGTCTCATAAGCCCAGTAATTTCACTGGCTACTCTGCTCATCAAACCGGAACACAGTAATGCTTGCACATTACCGCTTGACGTACGAGCAGAGCGGTGGTAACAAACGAGACGGACACTCGCAGAAGAGTTAGTCCGAACACAAACAATTTACTTTTTTATTGTTAAAAAAATGCCTTGTGATAGTATAGAACAATTTTTGTGGCCAAAAGTAAGAAGCAGTTGATGTTTCGCATGCCTAATAAATAGTATAACAATGAAACATTTATTACATTATTGACTTAGGTAATAAATTTTAATATGACTTAATCAATTTTGATAGAATTTTGTGAACATAATTTAAAATGTTGTTTTTTCGGAAATCGTACCTAAGTTACTGCGACAATGAATAGAATATCAACACAACCACTGAACTATAAAAGCCGCCCAAACAAATTCAAATTAATGCCTATCTCCATTAGCGATTATCACCAAACCCATTCGTCATTCCCGATTCCATCCCACTCGCAATATTTACGCATGCGAAATATCGGTAGCTGCAAAAAACATCAAAAGAAAACATCCGCGTCTCCGCTGATGGCGGTGATTTTTTCTCGACTGATATTAAGTCATGTTTAAGACGACCTCCCGTTACGTTAATAGTAATAGATATTTTATTTTGTCGCGTTCTGAGGGTGTTTACACAATATTCGTCAGCGTTGATTCGGGTGGCGTGCGATATTTATTAGTGCGACGCTTTGCACTCGAACACGACTGTATCGTGCAACGTGACAACTTTTTTATAACATGTAACGAAGTTAGCATTTGATCACTACCTCATTAGAATACATTTAAAAACCGTGTCATCAAATTATGTCTAGCTCTAGCTAGGATCTTTTTTAACTTTTTAACACACTTTTATTAGCGTCATTTTTAACTAACTAACAAACAATGTAATAAAATCATAGAAGTCAATTTTAAACTACCGCTAATTGCACTATCGAAACTTTATATGTTATATGTAGTTCGAATGACAAAACTATAATTTAATAGGTATCATGGAGCTGTTCTAATGATGGAGCGGTGAAGGTGGATAGTGGAACTTTTCAGTAACTACAAGTGACTCTTCGTGTTTGGTATATGAGATGATTTGTTTTGACGAGAACAATAGATTGCACTTGGTGTCGAGATTTTTCTCTGTCAGCTTCGACCAGTAGTTTTCACCCACATTCCCACAGGAACCGTGCATTTTTCCGGAATAGAAAGTAGCATATATTACTCTCCGGTCCATAATCTACATCTATGGCAAAAGTCACGTCGATCCGTTGCTCCGTTACTGCGTGAAAGAAGGACAAACCAACAAACACACTTTCGCATTTATAATATTAGTAGGAAGTAGGATATAAGTTATTAAGGCGGAAGCCAAGAAAAGTACTTACACCAAACCCATAGCTATTTTTAAGACGTCTATATTATTATCTAAGATTTATAATATTGTATTTTCACCTTTGTAATTTTGAATAAATTATTATTATGATTATTATATAGCACCAAGAAAAGTACAAAGGAAGGCTTGGTGACATCTGAAATAATAATTATTATTCAACAATCGATATAGCAATAGCGATAGCGAGCGTTCTCATAATCCCCGCCCTGATACATTCGCCGTTCGTTAATAGGTTTTTCCTTCATAAAGCGAATGCTAACCTATTTATTATTCCGCTAATATTAAAAAGGACCCGAAGATATCTCGCGTTAAGCTTAAAAGTATTCTTTGTGTGGTTATTTGACGGCTCTGTCACGGTTTGTTAGCGGTCTTAATGTTAAGGACACTTTTTTTTATTAAAATTCGGACCCGCTTTTAGTGAGCTCGAGTGTGACTGGAAAATGACAGCTTTTTGAATTGTTACAAAAGTCTATCGCGTAAAAGTTTTGGTATTTTTTTTCGCGATTTTTATTTCGAGCCCTTTTCAAGTTAGAGTTAGTTTTATCATGTGTAAATCAAGTCAGTACTTCCGTTGCACATAAGCTGTATCTGTTTAGGTTGATCTTCGATCTGAACGTCGTTGGTGCTTTCAGTGTCGATGAGCTTTCAATGGAGCAAAACACTGTGACCATATGATAGTGATGCTAGGGCAGTTTTTGAAGCGCACATGTGTAGTTTTACCGCTGATAGCTTTACGATGTGTAACTTTACTCAAGAAATCTGTTATGCACCTATCGGTGTGTAGTTACACTTGAGAGCTAGTCCTATTTTAAGCTTAGCTTGCTCTTAAGATCAGGTGAGGCATTGACCATTTTTTATACTATTGGATAACGAGGCGAGTTGGTCGTTCGTTGATGGTCAGTATAACTTGGAAACACAAAGGCCTGCGTAGCACTGCAGTGCGCTCGTTAGCCTGAGACAATTAAGTATTAAGTCTCCGAGTAAGTAAGCCGAGTAATTCCACTTACTACTCTGCTCATCAAACCGGTACACAGTAATGGTTGCACATTACTGCTTTGTGGCAGACTACACGAGCAGAGCGATGGTACCAACCCAGACTTATCCAGGTTTTGTTGCGATTGAATAGCATACTAGAATATCAGTTGAATATCATCGAACACATTCGAAATCGAAAACAAGTCGAGATATGGAGCAGTTAAAAATTCTAAATAAAAAAAAGCTGACAATCGAATGTGTGTCGTGTTAAAAAAAAATCTACTGTTGATCGCTTCATTTCAACCCTAAAAAACACATTTAAAAATTCCCACTTCACTTCGGGTAATGCCACCACATTCGCGCAGTATTTATCACCGGATCAGACGTATCCGGGTGTCACCCGGCCGATATTTCATCCGGGCTCTCAATAATCTTCGAGACGAGGGCGTTGAGAATAGGCATTTTTGGGTGAAAAAGAATGAAGAAGGTCCATAAAAACTTGTGATTGTGATATTTATTTTTGTACTTTTGATAAACACAGGTCTCTTTCGTGATAGTTAGCATGTAAGAAGTAGTAACAAGTTAATTTTAGTCAACTACTTTTTTTGTTTCTTATTACAAGTGCCTACAATGCCTACAAGCCCAACTGGGCTTGAGCACAGACTAAATAATAGTACTTGAGCCAGTTCTATTAGCCTATTAGCTCTATTAGTCACGCGAGGTAACCAACTCGCTTGACTGGCTAGCTTGGTAGCTAGCCAGTCCCAGCCAGTTTTTCACTTGACCAGTTGGCCAGTTGCCAGTTCTCTACTTGACAGCTGTCAAGTAGAAAATCTGTCGCCATCTCTGCGTTTGACTGCATTTGAGCCCTATTACTTACCTATAACCACCTTCAACCACATCGTCACGATCGTCATGATCAATCGTCATTTCGACGAAGCTTAGCATAGATACAATCTGGTATCGAGATAACTTATATGCAGAACCAGAACGATGTCACGCCTCACAGGGTGTATCGCGGTGACGTCCGGTGACGTGTCCTACCCTGACTTAATTACAAATTACCCGCGTCAAAGATGTGGCCATACAATCAGCGGGAAGAGAGAGCGTTTTAATAATAGTGTAAAAAATGTTTTATATATCACTCTACATACATATTACACCTAAATCTATATCTATACAAAAAAAAATTGAATTGTCTTTTTGTAATATCAGAATAACAACTTTTTACTAAATACATATATGAAAGTATATACGGTACCTACAACAAAACAACCATTATTAAAATTTTTGTCTGTCTGTTTGTTCCGGGTAATCACCAAATTCATCTTTTACAAGACGTTATCCTGGTTATCGTAATTTTAATGTGACAGAAATAAATAGTATCCGCTAAATGTCGCACCACACCTCACCCGTCACTTGTCACGACCACCTGTCGTCACCTCGCTGATTTCGACTCTATTGACCGTCAAAGTCAAAACGGCCCGTTAAATGTCGCACCATACTCATATGTCGCGTGTCGCGGCCACGTTTTGTAGCGCCACTAATCGCTAATTCACCCGCTAACGTTCTATCTGTGATGGATGTGAATCCGATTTAGGGTGAACACCCACCAATGCAACGGAACGCAAGTAACCTTAATTTTTCTTTTTTCATCTATACAAATAAATAAAATTGAAATGTCTGTTTGTAATATCAAAATAACAGCTTTTTACCAAATGCATATGAAAGTATATACGGTACGTATAACAAAACAACCATTTTTAAAATGTTTGTCTGTCTGTCTGTCTTTTTGTTCCGGGTAATCTCTGAAACGGCTGGGCCGATTTTGACGGGACTTTCACTGGCAGATAGCTGATGTTACAAGGAGTAACTTAGGTTACTTTAATTTTAGAAAAATAATTAGGGTTACGCGCAAAAAAATAAAAACCATGAAATCCAATATTTCCGTATAGGTATATATACTAGCTGCTGCCCGCGGTTTAACCCGACCGGAAATATTGGATTATGATATATGTATATATATATATATAATTATATAATATTATATTATTAGCATTAGTCATGGTGGTTCCCAACCATATAATTTAAGTTGGGCATATCATTTTCACGTTACGCGTTATTCAGTACGAATGGTGATCAGTGACAGACCGACTAGATACTAATCGGGGCAATTTGTCACTTGCAATAATTGAAATGTCGTAAGCGTCGTTTTGACAGTAATTGAATCTTTATGACATTTGGTCAAATGATAGGGTGTGATTGCTGTCGAAGTCGTATTTTGATTTTAGAATACTGAAGTGGCTCGGAAAGGGTTTCAGTTTTCTACATCGAGCTAGAAAATACTTACGTCATTGGTTTTCTATCTCACTCATTCACGTTAAATCCTGCTCGGTTAATTGAGATCCTACCATCTCGTATCATGTAGCTAGCCAAAGTTGCAGCACGGTTGAACCGTGCTGTTATGCAGACCGTAGACGCTTATGCAAACGTGCGTTTGCTTGTCAAAATAACAACGCTTTTGCATCAAGCTAGGATTATTAGTATCTAGTAATCCGCGCTTGATGCAAAAGCGTTGTTACTTTGACAAGCAAACGCACGTTTGCATAAGTTCAAATTCAAATGTCTTTATTCAAATAGGCCCCAAAGGAGCACTTATGAAAGTTAAAATGACTCTAACAGCCGGCCTCTGCAACATTCATCTACCCGAATCACAGACTAAAACTAATGCTGTCTTTATCAGAACATAATAAATGACAAAGACACCAACAGACCCAATCCGTGCTCAAAGTCAACGAACCTTCCAGAAACCCACCGTGCCCGTTCCAAATTGGTATAGGCCGAGCAAGAAGAAGGGCAAGAAACTCGTCACGGCATTCTTTTTAAAAAAAGTAGTTTTTTTACAATGATTCTAATGCTAACAACTAACAATTTAAAGTTTAGTAGTCGCCAGGAGGCTCCTGAGCTGTTTGCCTCCATGCATCCTTGTCATCTACATAATCCTTAATTTTATAATACGCTTTTTTATTTAATACACTCTTGACTATACGTTTAAACTTTCCTTGTGGTAATTCAGTTAAACTTTAGGAATTTTGTTGGAGCGTCTACAGTCTGCATTAGTCTAGCGATCTTTACAGCGTGCAGCGTGACCGAATGGCGGTAGAGCGCAGAAGGCGCTTTCGGTATAGTCTGATATTATAAGCTACATTTTATACAAACAAATGCTCCGCGGTTTCCAAAATAAGTGTCACTGAATTTTTTTTTCGTCGATTAATTTTTTTATTCTTTTTATTTTTTTATTGGTTTCGAACATTTGTATGCACGCCGCACGTTCACAAAACACTCAATTGTAAATTCCAGAAATTCAACAAAACCGAAAACCCAGACCATTTTGTTCCTGCCAAAACATCCCTTGCATCATTTGTAAACCCATAGTGTTCGATCACATCTTAACAGCCATCTTCGAGACCTATAGATATGTATCGAGTAAAAAACGAGGCGACGCGTCTCCATTCGCAAATTGCCATTATTCTACTCAACGTAACCAATTGCTTTGGAACAAGGAAAATGGGAATAGGCTATAAAAAACATGTTAGAGGAGTGATAGCACTACCATAAGGTTGAAATGTAGGTATGGTTGAATCAATATTTCGATACAGAAAGGAAAAGTAACCTATGTAAAAGAACTTCACCGAATGCGATTTTTCATATTTTTAATGTTATTTGGTAACGAGACGAGCTGTTATTTGGTAACGTTTACCTGATGGTAAGCATAACGCCGGCCTATAACAATTGCAATGCCACCCGAACTTTGAAACACAAAGGCCTGCGCGGCACTGCAGCGCGCTCGTTACCCTGAAAAATGTTTCATTTAGAAATTAGAAATTACGGGTCTTATGAGACTTAATACCTAATGAGGTATTAAGTCTCATAAGACCAGTAATTTCACTGGCTACTCTGCTCATCAAACCGGAACACAGTAATGCTTGCACAGTACTGCTTGGCGGCAGACTTCACGAGCAAAGCGGTGGTAACAACCCAGACGGACACTCGCAGAAGAGTTAGTCCTACCACTAACAGAATTGTTTAACTTCAAAAATATGTTATGCGCGAGCGAGATACATACAGGTACGTGTACATGTCCAGTACTGGCTTCAAGTTTACCTTCAGGCAAATAACTTGCGCGTTTTATTTACTAATTGATGTAGAAAGGAAGCTTATAACTAAGTACAACAAATCTTTTATTGTAAATCATTATTCTATAGATTTAACCGGCGGTCCCACACTAGGTTCTGGGCCCGTGTCGTGGAGACCCAGAATGATTCGAAATACAAGGTACAAGGCACATATCAGAGGCATCCTAGAAAAATTACCATTATTTAGAGACGTGGGTGGAAGAAACAAATTGAAAACCACAATAAAATCGATACATCAATTCCAACCCCTGTCGTAAACGCTTCGCAAGTTATTATTAAATGTTGCATGTATTAAAATTTATATTCTTGCTACCCTCAATTTTATTGATATCTCAATTTTATTGAAAGTTGCGGGGGTGGCTCCCATTTTTCTCTAATCGTTCTCTGCCTTATGGTTTGTGAATTTTTTTGTCGCTACTTGGAATTGATCGGAGATATTTCTTTTTTTTAAGGGGTTGCTCTTAAAATACATTCAGTCAAAAAAGTATCGGGAAAGGATGATTTGTTTATGGTTCCAAATTCAATTTTTTGTTTTTTTTTTTTGTTTTTCGTTGGCACAACTGTTCTACGTCGGGTTAACCAGAAACGCAAGCTTTTGCAAACCGTCAAACAGCGTAAAGTTGCATATCTGGGACATGTGCTTCGGCACGACAGATATGAGTTCCTGCAACTGATAATGATGGGAAAAGTTGCCGGAAAAAGGAAACCCGGCCGAAGAAAAAAGTCTTGGTTGCGCGACGTCAGAGAGTGGACTGGGATTCGGAGTGCCGCCGAACTCTTTCGCATTGCTCGAAATAGATTAAGATATGCGGAGCTGACTGCCAACCTTCATTAGTTGGAGAGGCACCTGAAGAAGAAGAAGAAGACTGTTTTCCATGTTGGCGCGGAGTTTGAGTTGCATCTGTTATACAGTGCTGTTTTTACTTAGATCATATCTAGTGTGCATTGTGAATTTTATAATGGACAAAAACATCGAACAAAGAGATTGTCTTAAATTTTGCATCGCCAATGGAACTTCGTGTTCGGAGTCTAAAAACGGTCCAGCCTTTTCGGAGATTACCCAGAATAAACAGACAGACAAAAATTTTAAAAATGGTTTTTTTGTTGTATGTACCGTATATACTTTCATATGCATTTATAAAAAGCTGTTATTTTTGGATATTACAAACAGACACTTCAATTGTATTTATTTGTATAGATTATTTTCACTATTTTCACGGATAGTAGCTAGGCAAGCACAGAATGTTATGGCCTGTCACAAAATTTCGCCTTACTTCTACATTGTTGGCGCTAGGCAAAGACAACAAAATATGCCCTAACAGAAAAGATACTAAAGTATAGTATTATGCTTTCAACATAGATTTATGTTGGAAATAATTTTCCAATTTTCGAACGCAATGTTTCGTTTTAAAAATGCTCGGGTTGGTAAACGATGCAAGGCGTCTTACTGGAGGTGTTCCGGTTAAGGATTTTATATTAGATGCTGTTATTTATTTATTTATTTATTTATTTAATTAAAACGGCATAAACCAATTACATTAATTAAAAAAAAAGATGAACAATGCTAGATACATACTAAATAAAATTAAGATAATAACAAAAATATAAATCTTATTTATAGAATTATTTTCTTTAAATCGTATTTAAAGAAAATAATATAACATAAATTAAATTAGCACACATACTCATACACCCCTTTCACAATAACACAAACACTCTGACAATATTTTCGACCATCCATCCGCAAACAAATTATAGTTATATATCACTTTTACGTTTTTTAATTTTGATTTTGCGCGCTTCGTACGCGTGAGTGGAAAACAAATAGTGTCACTCGGACGTCTAATCTATTTGCATTCTAAATTACATTAAAACCCTTTCAATCTTATTTTTTCTTTAATAGCAGAAACACATAGATTATATTCAGCCTACTAGGCGTCCTAGATTTAGTTTTAGTCTAGTAGGCTAGCTAATTCCATCACGATATTAGAAAAGTAGTGTAATTAAGACATAGAAGCGATTTAGTTAGCGACTGAGAAGTAATCTCATATCTCTTTATTATACAGCAACGAATGATGGTCATCCATTATTCGTTAGTGTCAGTCAGTTTGTAACTGACCACAATAAAATACTATTACAAGAACAACAAGTCAATTATTTAAATATCCACCGTCGTAATAAAAACTGAATTGAACTCTATGTCATTCACAGAATTAAAACGAATCTAATGACTCATTATGTGCTAAAATCCGTCGAACAGTTTAGGCTACAAAGCGTACCATAGAAATAGATAGACATAGGTACATACATATACCTACTCGAAAAACATTACCTTCTATTCTCTCGACAGTCGGGTAAAAAGAAACAATAACGCCTGAACAAAAACCAGTAAACACGTAAGAATGCGTTAACCTTAATGAGAGTACCGCATTCAAATATCGTAGTGGGAGGAAACGTCGTATCACGGGAGGAATCAAACGCCGGAAGCGGAAAGGAGCGTATTTTTCGAATTTGAATTCCGAACTGAGACTACTTCCGGCGCGGAAACTGGCAGCTTTTACGAGATGGGAACTTTTTAAACAGAATGTTGGATTTATTTCGTACATTTCTGTAGCCGTTAGAAATGAAATTGAATTGATAACGAACTAGCCATTTTTCATAGTTGATGAATTGCAAAGGAATAATGAATTTCATTCATTCTCATTAATTCCCATTAATTAACTCGTTATCACTGTCATCTCCGTCTTTACCCAATGCTACCTGTAAAGAATATTATTAACAAATTGTCTTCCCCACTAGAATAGTGTTAATGGACACATTATTAAACAGTATCATCTAGAAGTTTAACTTAAATTTAAATTATTTATTAGACTAACTAATGACTTGATTATGGTTAGAGAATCTCCAGCGTTGCTCTATTGCTATGTGGAAGAACAAATACACTAACAAACACACTTTCATATATGCAAGGATGTAACGTGTTACTTCTTAAAAAAATACCATCAAACTCATACACCCCCAAGCACCAAACATCAGCCGACACAAATCTACATGTTGTTAAACCATCTAGCCGATATCAGACATGTTTATCTCCAAAAAGACATCAATAACGTCGTTTAGCGGCCCCTTAAGCGCGCAACGCATCAGGGACGTTTGTATATCAAGTATCGAGATTCGAGCAGGACGTGTGTGCTTCTGCTCGCGGGAATATACGGTAGATTGTATTGCACGGCGCTGTTGCGATTTCTGCAGGGTTATTTTAATTCAGTCGGAATGATATCCGTGTCGGAAGCGACTCTCTTGATTGTTTATATCTCGGAAACGCATCCCGACAGAGAAATATAGTCGGGATTATATGCGTGATTATGCTGCTGAGTTGTCGAATCTAAACGGGAAATTTCTCTGACATGATGTGTTTCCGAGATATAAACGATCAAGAAAGTCGCTTCCGACACGGATATCATTCCGAATGAATTAAAATCACCCTGCAGAGACCGTAGCGTCGTCAAAACTCGCGTCTCCGCCCAATAGAGTGGAGTCCAATGAGTCAAAAGTTGCACAGATAAAAAGGATTTCTTAAAGTAAAGCAAATTTTTTCCAGACAAAGCAAATCTTTTTACTTCAAGAATGGTTCTCTCCCTGTAGACGTACAAAAATATTTTCTTTGTTAATAGAAAAATATTCTCTTAAATCCACTTACTATTTACTTAAAGCAAGACAGAAAGATTCGATTGGACAAAATATACAGTCATTCTTGGAATTAAAAACGATTTTTACTTACTCATAAACGTTGTCTGTTAATAGGTAACTTAAAAACGTAATTCTTCATTCAAGATTAGGAATATTCTTTGAGTAAATTATTAAGAGCTTAGGATAAGAAAATGCGAAATCAACCGAAGTAATCCGTAGGACTAACCAATATACTAATCTGAAAACAAAAGGTTGGTGAAAGGAATATACTGTAGAGCCCTGTCATTCAGAAATGACTTAAAAAAAAGTTGGTGTACTTTCATACCGTGTGTTTTCAAATACCAAAGAAAAACTTCGCAATTTGAATGTACAAACAAAAACCAACCTAACACCTTCGCAAAAAAGCTCAAATTCCATCATCCCTGTCACACATAAGCCTCTCCTAAGGGTAAGCTATCGAAGAGAAATTGTAAAATAAAATCAAATGTAATTCGTGGCGTTCGGTCTCAATTTGAGACAAGATTCTGAGTGTGATACCTTCCGGCGTTTTCCGTATGTTCTATGGAAATTGGTATTTCTTTTAGAACGCGTCATTTGCCCTTAAGTGAGATTGGATTGGTTGTCGGAATTGTTTTTCTATCATCTTATTTGCGTTGCGTTGCCTGATGGAATTTAATATTGAAATGTCATAGGTAATGTCGTAGGTATGGATTTTTTTTACGACTGAGTATTTTGTTCTTCTGGTGCTAAGTGAATGTGACACGTTGCTTAAAGGAATAAGGCTTAAAATAAAATTCTAGTTTAGTTAGTCGTAGTTCAAGTTCAAAATCGTCATATTAATGTTTAGTCAATGTTCTGTAGATGGGTGACTAGCCATGCTTGCACATTAGTAGGTATAATAATAATTAATAACACGGAGCCTTTTGAATGAGTGCCTAAGAAGTTACTACTAGACGGTACCAAATATCTCCTTGCTTTTTAGTAATATCATTTTCGGTTTGTCGTTTTAGTTACTCCTTAAAAACTCCTTAAAACAAGCCTTATTTTTGATAGGTTAGCGTTTAGTCGAGCGATAGATAATTTACCAATAGAAAAAAGAATTAAAAAAAATGTCGCAATCGTTGTCATATTCAAATCGACCACCAAAATCACCGTGTTCACTAAATGTAAAATGAACGACCTTCACGTAAACGTCAGTTCAGTTCCCAATTCCGACAACGATGTCATTTTATTAAGTCTAATAATATTCGTTTGTAAATAAATGTTATGCCTTTAAACCTTTTCTATATAATTATATTTCAATGTTTCAAATTTTCTAACTGGGCAATTAATACCGTACACTGGTCTCACTTTAAAACTGGCAAAAACGTCAAGCAGCGCTTAAAAGTCAATCTATAGAAGAAGAAGACAGCAATGTCTTCTTCTTTCTTTATTTCCTGGCTTCTGTGGAATGTTAACAGCGATGTCAAAATGCTCTTTAAATAATCTAGATTTGAAGCTATATGATCCTCAGTTCATGAGTTAAACCTAATTCGTAGTTACGCTTCGGTTCAGAATGGTTGGTGAATTCAGACCTAAGCCGTTTCTTGTTTGAACAACAACACAAAACACAAGAAGCCAAACAATCCAAACCACGGGACAAATGCATGAAATCGACTAGCAAATGTGAAAGAATAAATTCCGGCCAAACAGTGGATCCAATATAAATAGTTGCGTCCCTCTCGCATCAAAAATCCCTCTTCTTTACTACATTTATCTGTATTAGGGTTGAATAGGTTTACACTATAGGTAGCCAAGAAGTTTTACTTAGACAAAAACGATTTCAATAATCAACCTATTGATAGGTTGGTGGTACTGTACCGATATGAAGTCAAAGGCTTTGACGAGTTAAACCATACAAATCAATAAAATTGAAGTGTCTGTTTGTTATATCAAAATAACAGCTTTTTACTAAATTCATATGAAAATAATTATATACGGTACGTATAACAAAACAACCATGTTTTAAATTTTTGTGTGTCTGTCTGTTTGTTCCGGCTGATCTCCGAAACGGCTGGATTTTGACGGGACTTTCGCTGACAGATAGCTAATGTTACAAGGAGTAACTTAGTCTACTTTTATTTTAGAAAAATATATAGGGTTCCGCGCAAAAAAATAAAAGCCATGAAATCCAATATCTCCGCGCGGGTGAAACCGCGGGCAGCAGCTAGTATGTAGTTGAAATAAACTAAAAACACACCCCTGGCTCCATCCTCAAAACTTCGACACCAAGTGCTATCTTCTAAGGCAAGAAAAGCAAAGAAGGTTTTACTTATAGCTTATAAAGAGTTTCACATTCTGCCTCGTCGTTCTATCAACAGACCAGTTCCATGTTACATACAAACTCCCTTGAGATATACCCTAAGAAAAAAAAGCATTTAAATCCGTCGACAATTGACGAATGACGATGCCACAAAAAAAACTAACCATTTTTTAAAGTCGTTTAAAAATACGAATGACTTTCTTATCCTTCTCAAATGTTTATAAAAGTAGAACGTGCTTGTATCGATTTTAATTTATTTGTTTGTGCGTTACAATCGATTAGTGCAAGTATCATTAGCACTAACTAGCAACATACAGCACAACCCCATCCACAATTTAAAAGAAGCAAATCAATGTCACGAATGATACATGCACGAGTGCGCCAGGAGATCTCGAATACGTCATATTATATCACATATATCATATTACGTTGAATATATCATATATCATTGTGGGCCTACAATGGACTGAGGTAAAAAAAGGTAAACTTCAGTTTGATGGGAAATATCCAGTAGGGGACTTAGTTTGTCTGTTTTAGGGTTTTGTAGGGCGTGGATAGGTTGTCAAGTGTGGACTGTGAAGCAATTGAGATGAATTATGTCTGTTCTGTGATGTTTTGAATGAAGGTTTCTATCATTTTTAGGGTCATGATAAAAACAGTGTGACTTTTGAAATTTGTTGTTTGACGTCTCTGTGGCTCTTCGCCATCATAATCAGCCCACATCAAGTCCACTGCTGGAATAATAAATGAATGTTCTTCTAATTTTTTTATACTATTTGATAACGATTCGAGCTGGTCTTTTGCCTGATGGTAAGCATAACGCCGTCCCATAACAATTCAAGTGGCACTCAGAACTTTGAAACACAAAGGCAGTGCGCTCGTTACCATGAGACATGTCTCATAAGCCCAGTAATTTCACTGGCTACTCTGTTCATCAAACCGGAACAACAGTAATGTTTGTACATTACTGTTTGGTGAAGACTTAACAAAGCGGTGGTACCACCCCAGACGGACACTCGCAGAAGAGTTTATGATTATGAAAACATCCATATATGATGCTGTTTTAGGACAATGACGTTAAGCTATTACATGCGTCTCCCCCAAGGCGCGCTACTGAGCTGAGCCCGACCTTCGGCTCTTCCTTTCCAGTTACTGTCCAGCACACCTGTGTATATCGTCTCAGGAAGTTCACCTTCACCAAGTACAGATGTGGTCGAAATTAGTGAGCACACTCTCAAATATGATTGATAGAACACTCCGCTAGGTTATCGATCTTAGATCAACGAAATCTCACTAATATTGGATTAGCAATTTAATAAGCCACTGCTACCATTCTTTTACCGTAAAGCCTTTATACCATACCATAAAATGTTATGCCTACATAACCTCATATAACCCGAACATCACTTCGTCATTCGTCGGGCATTCGCGTCACGTTCGGCGAAGATTCGTCATGACTACTGGTGCCATCTATCCTTCAAATGGTGGCCGTCGTTCGTCACTTTTATACCTTTATATTTACCTAGGCCCGCGTAAAAGCCGATAGGTAGAGTTGCGTCGGCGTAGAGTTGGCAAGATTTTATTTATTACTCTTCTGCCCGCGGTTTCACACACCGGACCCGTCAATTTTTTTGGAATAAAACAAATAGTCTATTTTACTCTCCGATCTATATCTATATACTATATCTATACCAAAAATCACGACAATCCGTTGCTCTGTTGAAGGACAAACCAACTGACCAACAAACCAACACACGTACAAACACACTTTCGCAATGATTATAGTACAGATTATCCTACTACATAACATAAGTTTATTTATTTTAACTTTCATAAGTGCTCCTATGGGGCCTATTTGAATAAAGCATTTTGAATTTGAATTTGAATAAGTGTGGTTTGTTCTTCTTTCACGCAACAACGAAGCAACGGATCGACGAAGTTTTTTGCATACAGATAATTTATGGACCAGAGATTGACATAGGCTAATTTTATCTCAAAAAATTACGATTTTTGTGGGAATCTCATCAACAAGAACCTCCTGTGGCAGAAATCCCCTTAACTTTGTATTTACTTATCATAATTATTTTGTTAGGCTTAAGTTTGGGCGCGCCCCTACCTGATGATAAGCGATGTGTTCAATGCTTTAAAATGCTTGGTGACAAGGTACTGATTCTTTACCGTTTTGAAGACTCCTGAAGGTACATCTGTCGGGATGCTGGTAAAATACACTATAAAAATTTAAGCAAGCGGCTAAATGCGGATAGGAAGTATGTCAACCATGAAGAGAAAGCGTATGTTATATTTAGTCAACTACAATTAATTGACTAAATGTAACAATAGTAAGCATTTGTCTATTTATATATGATAAATAGACAAATGTTTATTATTGTTTAACTCTTTATTTGCACATTACTGTAAAAAATACAACGTTAGCAAAGACAAAGGGTTTTATTATAAAGTAATTATTTCCAATAATTGAGATAAATTGCTGAATATTTAAAATTATAGTGGCACAGTCATTTTTTTAATTTGGCTATTCTAACGCTTCTTAACTCACGCAATATCATGCGGTATCACCTCATGTGGGATCACGTCGCACACATTCGGCGGGACATCCGCGCGGATGCTTTATTGGCGGGCAAGTCGCGGGCGCGTGCGTATTAGCTAGGATTTATAGGGGGCGCGAGGTGCTGAGAAAAAGTAAGGGATGGTACCGTCTAAGGTAATGGTGGTAAGTTGGAAGTATGGAAATAATTACTATTTTTTTTATAATTGACTGTGATTATTTGGCCCTTGTGTCCCATATATGGAGAGGCTAAACTGAACAAGTTATTCACTAGAGAAAACTCTACGTGCTGGACATTTGCTTGATGTAAAGTCACAGAAGAGATAACCCTAGTACCAAGTTTTTTTTACTTCTACTATATTTAAAGCAAGTAGATACTCGTAGGTACATGCTATACAGATAATTATTAATATCTGTCCTACTTTTCAGAATCTACTCTTTACAGTGACAATATATAAGGTCCTCGCTGGAAAAAACCTATACCCCAGCTGTCACCTTCCCTTCCTACATTTTTATGGCGCTGTCAATTCGCCATTTCGTGGTTTGTAGCCGTTTTACTGTCGACACCTTTCGCCTGATGGAACACTGCACTATCCCGATTATGATGTTGTTTACTTTGAAAAAGGAATGTATTTCAAGAAAAATGGAACGCGTTCCGTATTTCTTGGTATTCGCCTTTAAAAAACGGAACGCGTTCCATTCCTCTCTTAAGAGGATATATTTTCTTTATTTTGAGTTTGTATCCGAAGGCTTTGTAACAAGGGCTTAGACAAGACTTGTACACAAGAGAGAGAGAGAGTACATAAGAGAGACCAAAAAGGAAATGAAACAAAACTTGTTGATTGTAATTATGAGATGGACTGATATTTCTTACAAAAAACATAAGGAAATAAACAGGGATTTAAACATTATGGTGGAATAAAGAAACTCACATACATACATACATAAACCATAAAAATATTACACTCCTTTTTGTACAGTTGTGTAAAAATGGCTTGTGGCGACGCGAAACTGGTCTAGAAGTCTCTCACTCCTATGGACAAACGTTCCTGACACCTTCTCAATAATGACACAAACAGACTAAATCCAGCCTAGGTTTATATGAAATGTAGTTTGTTTTAACCGACTTCGTTTAAAGCGAATGAAAAGTGATTTCTTCCCGTTAAGCCCCAAATGTAAGCTATAACTAAATAATTTCAACAATGTCTTGAATCAGCACTAAAATTCTGCAAAAATAAAACAATAGATAGGCAATTTGTGACCACTATAATCCCACCTCAAGGAAGCAGGGTGAAGTTATGTCCTCCATAAAAGTGGGACACCCCACTTATACCTCGACTGGATTGACCACACTTTACTGCCGGAAAATAGGCTCAGTAAAAATTTTACTATATCCCTCACTCTCCCGAAATTTGATAAAGAGTCTCCTGATGGTAAATGATGCTGAAAATATTGTATGAATAATTCAAGGTTGGAAATCGTTTAAGGTAGCTTGTGATTCATTACCCTCTTTTGACCGTTTCTGGTTCAGGCGGATTCAATTATTTATATGAATGAACTCTGCTATAGAGTTTAGTAAAGTACCTTATAGGAGTTTTGACTTCATCCTTTTTTTATTTAATACTAGCTTCTGCCCGCGATTTTCACCCGCGTTCCCACAGGAACCGTAGATTTTTCCGGAATAAAAAGTAGCCTATGTTACTCTCCGGTCCATAAACTATATCTATGCCAAAAATCACGTCGATCCGTTGCTCCGTTACTGCGTGAAAGAAGGACAAACTAACAAACACACTTTCGCACTTATAATATTAAAATTAGCTGACCAGCATGGTGATTTTAATTCTCTAATGATTCTGTGTAGGAAGCGAATGTCTCTGATCGTTTATATCTCGGAACCACCGGCGCGAGTACGGAAGTCGGCTCGATAAATTTGTCGAACCGAATAACTCGACAAATTTATCGAATGTTGCGAGTACCGAAGTCTGATCGTAAAGTATTGTAGTAGCTCTATATTCTCTTTGGATTCGACCTAGCTTTTCGATAACTTTTGTCGATTGTTTCAAGGCTCGATAATTCCCACTTTATCGATTTGAACTGTCAATTTTATCGAATTTTATCGACCGAAAAGATCCGTACTTGCGCCGCACATCCCGATAAAGAAATATTGTCAGGATTATATCCTTGTATGTGTAGCTGAGTTGTGGAATCTAAACGGGAAATTTCTCTGAAATATAAAGTTTAAGACTAACTACTTACGTAGTTAGTTACAACTGAAGCTAATTAAAGTGTGTTAAAAATACCAACTAAACTTAAACTTTAAGATGCAATTGTTTTTGTACATACAAATAAATATATTAGGTAGGTGCGGTAAGTTTGCTAAACCTCGTACAAACATGTTGGTTCTTACCACAAAAAAATTAAACAAACGTTAAACCTGTGTTAAACACTGTTTAAAGCCTAAACATGCCTTAGTCGCGCGATTAAATATGAGCAACTACAAATCCTGATTTAAGTAGTGTTTACCCGTTGTCTAACACAATTCTGTTGTGACATTTCTAATCATTTTTGCCGTTTATCTTTAGACGCTGTCTAGCTAAACTGGCGACTAAAATGATTTTTATGTGGTAACACTGTTAGATTCAATTGTTTTTGTACATACAAATAAATATAATATTAGGTATAGGTGCGGTAAGTTTGCTAAACCCCGTACAAACATGTTGTATCTCCAGTATTGACTCGTTAAATATCAAATGGCTGAAATTGATAGACAAAAGTATAAAATCGCTAAGTGAACGTATCCATAAATAAGTCTCCAAGGAATACTCCGATTTTACTCTGATCGTAAAATCTCGCCCCCATCTCTAGTGGTATTGGCAGACATTGTTTCTGGAGAATCTCTAGTGATTTCTTGACAGCAGTAAAATAGTTAAGATAGCTCGTCCACTGTTCGACCACATCTGTACAAATAGATTTTCTGTGTTTTGTTAGTGGGAGGACTAACTCTTCTGCGAGTGTCCGTCTGGGTTGTTACCACCGCTTTGCTCGTGAAGTCTGACGCCAAGCAGTAGTGTGCAAGCATTACTGTGTTCCGGTTTGATGAGCAGAGTATCCAGTGAAATTACTGGGCTTATGAGACTTAATACCTAATGTCTCAGGGTAACGAGCACACTGCAGTGCCAAGCAGGCCTTTGTGTTTCAAAGTTCTGAGTGGCACTGCAATTGTTATGGGCCGGCGTTATGCTTACCATCAGGCAAACGACCAGCTCGTCTCATTACCTAAAAATATAAAAAGAAAAAAAAAATATTGAAGTGTCTGGTTCTTGCCACGGAACAGCTTTGAGTTCACGTAGGTCGTTTTCCAGTAAATCTTGCCAGCAATACTTGGGCCGCCCAACACGCCGTCGGCCATTTGGTTGCCCCACATACGCTCGCTTTACACCACGATACTTCTCCATTCTCACTACTACGTGGCCGAACCGGCGAAGTCTTTGGGATTTTGTTTCGCCAAAGATATTCGGTTCAGCCACCAGCTCTTCTACATCTTTGTTCTTCTTACTTAATATTATAGAGTCCGGGATTCTAAATGTTCTTGCTATACCTGTAGTGGTATACATATTATTATATTGTGTCTACTTGTCCACTCTGTGAGGTGTAGAGTTAGCGCCTACAGTTTGTATGGAGCAACTAACGTCTTTGTGTTAGTTTGCTTTGTCCAAACTTGGGAACTTCGCTTGACCGTAATCGAAGTGATACAGTTACCTGCCATCTTGCCGTACTTACGTACATAAGTAAAATTATATTAGAGAGATAAACGGCCCAGCTTTAGTATTTTCCCGATAAGCTTGCTCACTCAGTTTTTTTTCCACAGATAGCCTTAAATATAAGGAGTCAAATTCCGAATACACAAAGTGCGGATATTATTAGATATTGAGAAAATATTTTTTAAAGTTTTGTATTTTCATACAAACTAGCGCCCACCTTACGTTATTTTTTAGCACGGCAACACAGTTCCATTTTAGGCTAAATGGCATGTGTCTAGAGTAAAAAATCGTTAGTAAGGTTTCCCTTTTCTGGGGGAGGCTACTACACCTCCCTCTAACTCTTCTGCGAGCATCCGTCTAGGTGGGTACCACCGCTTTGCTCGTGTAGTCTGCCGCCAAGCAGTAATGTGCTTACGGTGTTCCGGTTTGATGAGCAAAGCATTAGTGAAGTTAGTGCAGTGGCACTGCAGTGAGACGCAGGACTTTGTGTTTCAAGGTACTCAGTGGCACTGCAATTGTTATTGGCCAGCGTTATGCTTAACCTCAGGCATACTACCAGATATCTCGTTATCCAATAGTATAAAAAATAAAGAAAAGAAAAACTGAAGAAAAAGTTAAGAAAAAAAAATGAAATGTTAAAAATGATGAAAACCTAAGTTTCATCTAACGTTACTTTGAAGCCAAAAGAAAATACCATTTTTTAAACATCTCCTTACCTCCCTACTTTGTCACGTAGTACCAATTTAACACTCAATTTGTATTAAAAAGTCGAGAACGTGCGAAGGGTTGAAAAATGTTCAATTGAAGAAGTCAATCCCAAAGGGTAGCTCGCTTTTTCTGATGCTATTTGGAACAGGAATTTTGAGATATTGAGTCGTTTAATCCCTTTTAACAGATCGTTTGGAAAAATTCGAAGAAAACCCTTTTTACATGATTAAGGCAACGTAAAAAGAAACGATCATACTTTTATCACACAACTGCATAAAAATAGAATGTAATGTTTTTTTAGGGTTCATGTATACAGGATGTGTTTGAATTAGTATGTTATCCGGAAGGGGATGATAAGGACCATGCTTGTCGACAAGTTGTGAGACACCACCTTGGAAATACATCTTTCAAAATTCTATACAAAAAAAATCTATACAACTAAATAAAATTGAAGTGTCTGTTTGTAATATCAAAAAACCGCTTTTTACCAAATGCATATGAAAGTATATACGGTACCTATACAACCAACCAAAACCAAAAAACAACCATTTTTTAAATTTTTGTCTGTCTGTGTTTCCGGGCAATCTCCGAAACGGCTGGACCAATTTTGACAGGACTTTCACTGGCAGCTGATGTTATATGAAGTAACTTAGGCTACTTTTATTTTAGAAAAAGAAATAGAGTTCCGCGCAAAAAATAGAAACCTTGAAATCTATTATCTCCGCGCGGCTGAAACCGTGGGTAGCAGCTAGTAAACATTAAGGACGAACTAGTCGTTCATTTCTCCATACAACCGTACTTGGGTGATTACTCCACTACTTGACGTTTTAAGTCCAAAATTAAGAATAATATCGATTTATCTCTTCGTTATCTAGGTCAGCCTGCTAATTATACAGAAAAAAAATAAGTGGCTTAAAAGTAATGAGCCTTCAAACATCTGTTTGGACGTAAATAAATTACAAAAGGATTACGAAAACTCCAAAATAATGTACATATTAACAAGCTTTAGTTTATTGACATTTCAAATAACTTTGGTCTGACTAAATACATTCAGTAGTTTTGTCGTAAAACCCCAAGCACCAGAAGCCAATTCGTACATTTTTGCGCGCCGGATTTCGACTTTTCGGTTTTCGTCGCGACTTTACGAGAGTGTGTAATTGTGTATGTGCGAGCATTAGCCTCATACTACTCATCGCTGCAGAGTCTTACCTTGTCCCACGAATGTTAGATGAAATAGCATGCATTTTAGCCGCGCCCACCGATGAGTTCGCTCCATGGACTAGTAGGCTCTTAAGTAGGTATGTAAACAATGTCTCGCTCGGCTCTCCCTAATATATGGGGTATTGACTATTGCTTCGCTAATGACCACAGTTTTTGTCATAGACTGTAAAATTGTTGCATAAGACTGTACTGTACTCCACAGTACTGCACAGTATCGTATTGTGAATTCACACATACTTGCCAAAGTCCGAAATACGTTGTCCAGTTAACGGTGAGTTTGAGTATCCCAGCAAGCGTGCTTCCTTTGATATTATGACGCGTGGTCGCACCAACTAGCTTCCAAGTGTGGCGAAACTTTGTCTTGCTTTTGGGTTACTATTCAGTACACACATAGAGCAAACAAAGCATGTGTCAGGCCGAGAAGGAACTGGTGCTACTTTCAATCTAACGCAACTGAGTTCAAATTCCAGCTCGGCCCACCAGTAACTTATAATATCAAGTTACGTACGAATTTAACAGACTCGTTATATGATAGAATCAGGCGTTACTTTGCGGAAGTCCATTTTAAACAAGATTATATAATGTGGGTAGTTTATAGTTTTAAGTCCGCTATAAAGAATGTCTAATTGCCTAAGTTCGATCTATACTGAATTTATTTAACCATACGTTACGCGCGACGCTGGACAACGAAACCTGGGTTAGTTTGTTAAAAAATATAAAACTTTCTAGAGCTCGCAACGATGGACTGCAAAACCAACAATTAGTATTTTTTTAGTTAGTTAAAAACCCTTGGTTGGAATATGTGAACCACCTCCGGCTCGGCTGGAACTCACAACGCATAACTAAAAAGTTTGTCAATTTGTTAGTAAAGAATGTTAATTACTCGCGACACTGAACTGCAATATCCTTTGTCAGTAAGGTTAGTGACGTGACATTTCTCAGCATGGACCGAACCCTATACACGAGACATCCTCAGACTCGCCGACTGTTGGAACGAGAGTGATACTCTCGAGTCGTTTAGAAGTTTGAGTTCACGTTTGATTAAATTAGATAATATTGTATAACGAATTTTGATATCGTGAATCACACTTGTGATTTTTGCGCATTATTATATTGGATTAAACAATTAAACAACATTTTATTTTAAACTATATCCTTTGACACTGAGCTACAAGAAAAACAATTCGTCGCCTCATACGATTTGCCACCCGTGCATTATTGCTGGATGAAAATTCTCAATCACTCTCACTCTCCGGTCCATAAACTATCTCAATGCAAAGAATCACGTCGATACGTTGCTCCGTTGCTGCGAGAAAGGAGGACAAACCAACAAACCAACAAACGCACTTTCACATAATTATCCGGAGAGTAGGGATTCCTTCCAAACCGGACTTTGCATAACCTAGACAAGTAGACAGGATATGAATAATTGTAGGCTTTATTACGTCTTTTAATCTGTGTTAGTCATTCTTGAAGTGCTGATAATATCTAATGTTTATCCCCTGATAAAATTATCAACAAACGCTCAAATAACATTTAGGAACTTTGTCGTAATGTAACATCTAACAGTTCCTTTCATTAATCATGCTAAATTCAAGTAGCCATATTGTGATAAGGTACTTAAGTGGTTACAGTGCAATAGTTTATTTCAAGACTGCATTGATACCTAGTGTTATTCCTTTCGCAAAAATGTAGCAAATACGACGTGTTGTTAATAAAATATTCAACAGATTAAAAATACAATAGGTACTATGAGCCAGGGAAATAAATTAGATATTTCATTCTTTAGTGGGTTATATTTACAATTATTATAAAGTTTTTAAAGATTATATGTGTTACGCTTGCGTCACTAAAATGGATCAAAACTCGAGCGTGTCCGCTCGGAAAAGTTTTCCCCGTAAGTATTAATCAGCCTACTCTTTTCAGCTAACTTAATTATATTAAAACCTAGGAAGATAAATAGTTATTAACGTTATTCATTTCTTGTCTGAAAATTAACGCAGTTTCTTGTAATACTTAAATATATACTTAATAATTGATAGTCGGTCATATATCTTTTAATTTTATTTGTAGTAACTTGAAAAATGTAAAACCATTATTGGCTTGTTAAGATTATTTTAAGAGCTGTGGTTTTTATGAATAAATAAATAATTAAATAAATAAAACGATGGCTGTATTGTCAAGTTGGATGACAGTGCTGAATGCTTATGTCAAAATGATCTTCATTATCACAGAAAAGTAAATAAATTGATTTGTGATTGTAATTTATGTGTTACTTTCAAATGATGGCGATCATCATAATGGCAATATTGCCATGTTGTATTGGATGGTTTAATTGTTTTTATCTGCTAGGTGGTAGAACTAGCTCTTCTGCGAGTGTCACTCTGGGTGGTGCCACCGCTTTGAACGTGAGGTCTGCCACCAAGCAGCAATGTGTAAGCATTGCTGTGTTCCGGTTTGATTAGAAAAGTAGTAAGTGAAATTACTGGGCTTATGAGACGTAATATCTAATGTCTCAAGGTGACGAGCGCACCGCAGTGTCACGCAGGCCTTTGTGTGTTTCAAAGTTCTGAGTGGCATTGCAATTAGTATGGGCCGGCGTTAAGTTTACCATCAGGCTAACGACCAGCTCTTTTTGTTATCAAATAGTATAAAAATATATCTAATCGGAAAAAAATGTTATTTTCAGTTCTCAACCTCCAAGCACGAGTATTCCAGCCGGCATCAAACCTGCTACCTCCAGATGACTGCCCTTTACCTACACCACCTACCATCCCTCCGGGAGAGTCAAGCCAAGAAGTGGAAGGAATAGAAGCAATTCATGAAATAGACACTATATTTAAAATATGCAAACGCATTGACGCTCAATCTCTACCGACGCAGTCAAAGAATATCCTGGCTTTAGATGAGTCTACAAGAGTGGCTTAGGATACACATCATCACCATCATCATTCGAAGACGATGATACCTGAAGAAAAAAGAATTCCGCCGGTAGCTTGATCCCTGCTCCGCTTTTGGTCTCTTCAGTTTTAGTTCAGTTTAACTCTCTTCTATAAGTTGTTTTATTATATTTTATTTATATTAAATTAAATAACTTGTAATGCATCTAAGTTTTAGTGTTTTGTCTCGCTCTTTCCCCTGCGAATACGAGACAAATGCACGATATAAGCATCGACAAAATTTTGGCGCGGCGCGCATGGGTGACACTGCAATACGCTTTTTGACTTGAGATTGGCATTGCAATGTTTGACCAGCGACGCTTACCATGTATTGTATTGTATTTATTCAGTAACAACATACATTGTGTTTGAATTGTTAGTAAATAATCTAAAATAATGCCTAATAATTTATAAAACTAATGTTTTATAATACATGAGACATACACATGACACTTGACTTGACATGAGACTCACACATAGCCGTCTTCATTGATTAACATTTATATGTAAACAAAAAACATTCGACAGCCGAAAATAAGAGTAAATAAAACAAATTCTGAAATAATTATATAGTTGGTACTTACTGAACGAATTACTCATACGAGAAGCAAGGACTCTGAGTGTGTTTCTGAACATGACCCACTTACATTAAGAGCAATGACCTGCTCCTGCGCAGCTTATTTAGACACATCTTTTTGTCATTTGTCTTTTTGTCTAAACATTGATGTTATTAATTTAATGTTAGTAGAAAGAAGAAGAAGCTATTGCGAAAAAAGAGCACAGAAGAAAACAATAAGAAGATTCTAAACATCACTATCAGCTGGAAGACTGCCACTGCTGTACATAGATCTTCTGAACTAGGGTTTCTTACGCTATTAGATAACGGGCTGATGTCGCTGGGCTTGATGAAAATGTCTTAATGTTTGTGATTGTGTGCAAAAGTTTTTGCCCCTATTTACGTCTTTTGATTTGTCCTCTGCCACCTGCATTGACAACATTATTGTTAATTTTAGCGTTATACTAAACTGTCTAATATCCGGTGTTATGTCTTATCATTTGGGACAGAAAGTATTCTTAAAAAGTAAATAACTATAGAATCCAAGATTGAAATCAGAGTCCTTACAGGAAATAAATTAGATGCACTAAATGAAAACATGGATTCACGTATAGCTCTCGGCCTTGTTAAGGGCAGGTGTGGCGCTTACCATCAAACTAATGTCCTGCTCGACTCCGTCAAAACATTTTTCAAGAGCCTCTGCCCTGGGTTCATATCATCATCATCAGTTGGAAGACGTCCATTGCTGAACATAGGACTCCTCTACATAACACTGCTTGGAACAGATTGACGAACTTACAGATTTATGGAGATAAATCCATTTATACATACATAAGCATTATTAAATAATTCTACAACAAATCATATATAATTCAAATAAGTTCCAAAAATTGCCACAGCGACAGTGGCATCGCTGAACTCTAAAATGGCCGGCCCGCGAATACCAACTCGTTACATGAATTATATTTTATAATCGATAATACCATAGACAATCGCGCCACCATTAATAGCTATCATTCCCTCCTTATCTATTCACATTGAAATTTATAATCTGCCCGGTTTCCGCAAAAATCGTCTCGAAAAAAGGCGTCAGTGACCTCAATACTTGAACGTTCATTAACTTGGACAAAGTTGTGTGACGTGAGCGTAACAGTTATTTTGCAAATTTGAACTCTATGTACATAACAATAAAACTTATTTAACATCTTTATCAGTACTCACCGCTTTACCGTACTAAACGTGGCAACGCCTTGCGAATGGTCAGTAGCTACACGATCGTCCATTCGAACGCAGCTTTTCAAATCTTCAAATTAAGAAGAGTTTATTTACTTTTTAATTTTAGTTGTTTCATCGAACCAGTGACATTTTTTAATTTCATTTTGGATTTGGTTCGTGTTTTGTTCAAGTGAGTTTTCATTTATTTTGTTTCTTATTTGTTTTAATTAGTCTAAGTTGTTATCATTATTGGAAACAAAGAAGTTATTTCGCTTTTGTATTTGGATGTTTATAAATATTCTGCGTGGGAGTCTAAATTGGGCTACTGTCATATCCTTTCCCAGCATCTGTATAGCCAAGAGAGAGTTGATGATTCAGTGCTACGGATTAGTCTTGGTTTTGAATTAACTTTGTTTTCGTTTTGTACTTTCATCCTCTTTGCAAATGGTTAAGCAATATTTACCGTTATGTCTCAAACTTGTTTTGTGATATAACATGTTAATTAAATTTTGGCATCCTAAATTAAAAGTCTCGATTCTCATATTATTATTTAACTTAATTATCAGTTAGGTCAATAATTAAACAATAAATAAGTAATGAATTTAATTTATCTAATATTGATAGCGCACGCAAATAAGTTAAGTAATCGCAAACAGAGCAGGAAATTATATCAATACTAAAAACAATATTTGTATTGACCATTATTAATAGCTTTAATAATGAGTAGATTACTAAGGAATAACTTAAAAGTGGTGTTTTTTTACTAATCTTTGTTTTGATATAGTTTTCTTCATACCAACGTTTAATTCCATCAATTGTATTAAAACTGGGTGCCAAAATTGCTAATGCAATGATGGTAGAGCTTAGAGCCTTTTACTTTCTTTTGATTTTCAGTTTTTTATTTTGGTTTAGGCTTTTGTTTAGGAGTCCAATATCACTTGAAAACATTGGGCATTGCTGGTCAAACAGCTGTCAATGTGTTTCATCAGATTCATAATTGAGTACCTATAAGCCCACACTAGAAGATGAAAGAACTAGGTGATGACGTGTGAACAAAACGCTGACTTGAGAGGGGACAAACAATAGATACAGTAGGTTTTAGCTCTACACTGCTTTAGTTTTGGTATCTCTGGTCATTATATCATTCGAAATCATTTATCGTCACGAACGTAGTAACAATACGGGCGTAGTAACTGCAACACTTTTGAGAATTTCTACAAACAAAATAGTATTACTAGTTGCTGAGTCTCAGATGCTTAAGCTAGGCGTAACATTAGAATACTAGGTATTTGCGTTTCTGCAAAACAATTAAGGCAAAATGTTGTTACTTTGTTAAAGATTCCCAGCTAATTAAATATATCTTTACTATAATTTATCCTTGGTAAAATAGCTCTGATGTCTCACCAAAACTTTTAATTAGTTTTAGTGGTTAGTTATTATACACTATTGTTTAATTTTTTATGCACTTCGATAACATTCAAGCGGTTCTTCTGCAGATAGTAGGTATAAACATCACTTATTACTCATATATAATTGTACCACAGTTACACTTTATTTTAGTCTACCTATGATTCAACTACTGAATGTTGTACTGCTGTTAGAGTAATTTATTTTAACTTTCATAAGTGCTCCTTTGGGGCCTATTTGAATAAAGCATTTTGAATTGATAAAATTCAAATTTGGCAAAGATATAGCTCACAGTAACAAGGCATTAAGACCTGGTATCTTACTTTGAAAATTGTCACTAGAAACGGGATATTTACCATGTATATTATTTGATTTGAGTTTCCGATATTCAAATAATATACATGGTAAATATCGCGTTTCTAGTGACAATTTTCAAAGTGTTGATGACCATGATAGTTTAAAAACCTATACTGGTATTTTCTGTTGGCCACATTAGTAAGCTCTGCGTCATACGATGAGCTGTGGAGAGGGCTATACTTGAGGTTTCCTAGCGTAATAAATGAATGAGGAGATCTGTCGGAGAACGAAAGTAGAAATGAGGCAATGAGAAGGTCATATCGCTCGCAGAACCGGCAACCGATGGAGAAAGGTTCTCGAGTGGCAAACACGAATCGGAAGACGTAGCGTAGGCTTACTAGGTGGAAAAACTACATCGTCACAAACGTGGAGAGCCGTTGGATGCAACATGCGAGCAGCTGTCCAAATTGGCGTTCTATGGAGGAGGGCTATGTTCTGCACTGGACGTTTTACGTCTGATGATGATAGCTCTATGTCCTATTTGGATGGATTCAACTTTAGGGTTACGATAGCATATTTTCGACCCATACAATAAAAGAAAAATTTCATAAACCGGAATAAAATGAGGTGTGAATGTTGTAGTTCAATGGACTTCGTATTGTTTCTGATATAATTGATTGAAAACCTCCACTATTTGTAGAAGCACGAAGAAGAAGAATTTGTTTCTGGTGCCCTAAGCACAGAGAATCCTAGTTAGTATTGAGGATCCAAGTTTTTATGTGATTTTCTGGTGAATGTATTATTCCTTTTTTAAACTCCACTAACATCCGCATGCCATGTAACTTGTTGCGTGACCTTTACGATACTTTCTAAGATACAGTTCGTAAATGTACGTACTCAAACCGACGAGGACTCACATGCTTACTGAATATGTGAAATCAAAAACAAATGGCAAACGTTTATACAATATACACCCAAACTCCTGTAGAAAGGATTCTCTATGTCGCAGTTGGCATGGCCATACAAAGATGGCATATGATTTGCAGACAAAGCTACCTCTACCTTTGGAGGTGGAACTGCCAGTCGTATATTTCCATCATTTAGTTAGTGGGAGGACTAACTCTTCTGCGAGTGTCCGTCTGCGTTGTTACCACCGCTTTGCTCGTGACGTCTGCCGACAAGCAGTGATGTGCAAGCATTACTGTGTTCCGGTTTGATGAGCAGGGTATCCAGTGAAATTACTGGGCTTATGAGACTTAATACCTAATGTCTCAGGGTAACGAGCGCACTGCAGTGCCGCGAAGGTCTTTGTGTTTCAAAGTTCTGGGTGGCACTGCAGTTGTTATGGGCCGTCGTTATGCTTACCATCAGGCAAACGACCAGCTCGTCTCGTTACCAAATAACATTAAAAAAAAGTAGTTGGTATTACTAAATCTTTTGTGAATGTCTGTCGGAAGAGATAGGAGGAGATCGTTGCTTTGCCTTTAATGACTTATGAAATGAAAGGAAATTCAATTAGAATTAAAGTAAAACCCAGAGTTACATCTTGGAATCTCCAAAATCGGTCTCACATGTTAATAGTTTTTTCGTCTATATATTTTTTTATGCATAAATGTCATGTCAACATAAGGAAAAACCGCGTTTTTACGCAATAAAAAAGCACGCGCGATGGAACCGTTTCGACTTTACGAAACGTCCTGCTAATTGCAGAAATAAAGCATAGTAAAACTGCAATATCAAGAAAAAAAGTACATAAGGTGCTGTTGACGGATTTTTATGTAATTTATTAACAAAGAAAATAAATACGAGCTTAGATAAAAAAGCGACGAACCGACTTCAGTGACCAACTACTGCACCAATTCTGATGAATCTGAAAGTATACCCTTTCAAATAAAAAAATAATTTTCCAAATCGGTTTATAAATGACCGAGATCTGAGGTAACAAACATAAAAAAGAAAAAATTCGACGAATTGATAACCTCCTCCTTTTTTGGAAGTCGGTTAAAAATAAGCTTATTTTTGTTCTCGAGCCTTGGTGTTGTGGATCTGTCTCCATGCCACCTATTGATACAGGAAAGTTTAGTGCAGCGGTATGACTGTGTAAGTGTTCATGTTATGTTATGTTATGTTATGTTTTATCCATGTACTTCCTTATTATGTTACTAAAGCGTTCGATTAATTAATATGATCGCATTTCAGTAACTACCTTGTGTAGGCTTTTAAAGAATAGACCAGTTATAGGTACCAGTTTATTTAAATATATACATCACAAAAATTGCACTTCCAACAGGATTCGAACCTGCGTCTTCTGGCTATCCGGGCCAGACGGGCGGACGGATAGCCTAGTTGGTTAAGGCATCTGGCCCGGATAGCCAGAAGACGCAGGTTCGAATCCTGTTGGAAGTGCAATTTTTGTGATGTATATATTTGTGTGAACATCCGCTAGTGTCGGTTACACTATAAAATATATTTCATACCAGTTTATAGTCTAGACATAATTGTACTTCTTTAGTACCTGATAAATAACAATACGAGTTTCTGAGTTGTTCGTCGTGACGTCATCTCTTCAGATGATCATTCAGTCGCCGCTCAGGTGCACCAACCTTCAAAACTGCTTATATAAACATATTTTGTACCGATTGCCACATATAAATCACATCAATATACAAACCAACAAACACACTTTCGCATTTAAAATAGTACGGGCGGATGGATAGATGACGAAATAACGTACGTCCATCCACTTTTAAAAATGAGTTTGGGGAATTGAGCTTTGTAATTCCATTATACCCAGGCTGTAGGTTGGCTTCGAAAGACGTATCGTTGCCGATGGAACTTACGGTCTGCCTCACGCTGATATTTGGCAGAACCATCTCATTGTCAACCGTGTTCCATATATTAAATGTATAATTGTACAGGTCATATTCATGTTTTATTGTAACAATGGTCGGTCAGCATCACAAGCTGTAGCATGAATAACAACCACAGGTTACTCACAAATGAGATAACAAACTGTAGGTAGGTAAGGTATCTCCTAAATGGTTTTCAATTCTGCTAACCGCAGCCTTTTTACGCACTAAATATCGTATACACCTATCTATGTTTACTATGTAGGCTGTCGTATCTTATCGGCGCCACCGCAAACGGTGACACTTTGACAGGCCGACTTTCGAGGGTATTGGCGATAAACAAAGATGATGATGCAGTCCTGTCAAAATTGACACGTTACAAATAAATGCTATCGAGAGAGTTTTGGCGGGAATGCGAAAATGTGCTGTTATTGATTTTGTGTTATTTACTAAAACCTGTGTTTTATCGAATGTTAATGTGTAATAATGGTGGATTATTAACCATTAAGTGTTCGTAAACGTGCATGAGTGAAAGGCAAATAGTACAAAGACGAAAAACGTGTATTTTCGTATTCTATCCAAAACTCCATAGAAGCTTCCGTAAAGTATCCACCGCTTTACTGAAGCATTACTTCGACTTGACCGCGCCTAAACTAAACTTTAACGTGACTTTGACGACTTTCATGCACCAAAACTAGAGATTTATTATATATTATTATAACTCGACACTGGCTAAATACGCTAATCGCGTGGAGCCAAAAACAAAACAAAAAAAAAAAAAAATGCTATCGCGTTGACCGGGTTCCTATTGCAGACCGTAGACGTTTATGCAAACGTGCGTTTGCTTGTCAGAATAACAACGCTTTTGCATCAAGCGCGGATTTCGAGTATCTCGTAATCGACGCTTGATGGAAAAGCGTTGTTATTTTGACAAGCAAAAGCACGTTTGCATAAGCGTCTACGGTCTGCATAAAATGTGGAAGCTTTTTTTATCTGTTTTTACACGACTGCACAAAAAAGGAGTGTAATGTTTTTTAGGGTACATGTGTTTGTATGTATGTGAGTTTATTTATTCCACCATAACTTTAAATGCTAGAACAGATTTGGGTGTATGGGGTATCGTTAGAATCCTTACATCATCCCGACTGACACTGGCTGGGACAGTCGTGTTTTTTTACTTATACCGCTTTGTGAGTGGAGTCTGCCGCCAAGCAGTAGTGTGCAAGCATTACTGTGTTCCGGTTTGATGAGCAGAGTAGCCCGTGAAATTACTGGGCTTATGAGACTTAATACCTAATGTCCCAGGGTAACGAGCGCACTGCAGTGCCGCGCAGGCCTTTGTGTTTCAAAGTTCTGGGTGGCACTGCAATTGTTATGGGCCGGCGTTATGCTGCCCATCAGGCAAACGACTAGCTCGTCTCGTTACCAAATAACATAAAAACAAAAAACTTGTGACGTGGATGTGTCAGGGTAACGAGCGCAATGCAGCGCCAAGCAGGCCTTTGCTTTTCAAAAAATCTGGGTGGTACTGCAGTTTTTATGGATTGGTAGTGACCAATCCATGGAGTGGTAAGTGTACCATCAGGTAAATGTCTCGCTCATCTCATTATCCAGTAGTATATAAAGTACCCTTTGTGGTAGGTGACGAGGAGGCATGAAGATGAACTTCTTCCACTCCGTCATATTCATCTGAATAATGAACAGCCTCCAAACTAGTCCACCATAAAAACGCGTGTTACAAAGAGAAAGTGTCTAATTAATCATCGATAAGTGAAAGTTTGCAAAACCATCTGATTCAAAGGTTTTTACGCACGAAATATTTCGCAAACAAAAAGTGAACAAAAAATGTTTCTTGGCATAATCTTAAGAGATGAGTCACAGGTTGTGAGATCGCCCATCAGTCTGCAGGTAGATGAGCTGGTCGTTTGCCTGATGGTAAACATAACGCCGAACCATAACAATTGCAGTACCACTCAGATCTTTGAAACACAAAGGCCTGCGTGGCACTGCAGTGCGCTCGTTACCCTGAGACATTAGGTATTAAGTCTCATAGGCCCAGTAATTTCACTGGCTACTCTGCTCATCAAACCGTAATGCTTGCACATTAGTGCTTGGCGGCAGACTGCACTCACAAAACGGTGGTAACAACCCAGACGGATACTCGCAGAAGAGATAGTCCTACCACTGACAATGACTACTAATCAATTATGATAAAGTTAACTAATCATACAAAAATCAAAACAATTTATCTATACGTGCCGATTCCATCCAATCCCGCTGACTATCACATTCGTCGCACGTATTCATAACAAATGTACATAATTATTCAGATTACATGACTTCAATGCTTAGAAAACGCATTCTTTGTGTCATCATGTCGGTATTCGGTACTAAGTATTTCAAGCGAGCTGGCAGCGATTTATGTTTTGAATTTTTATGCGAACCATTGTTTAAGTTTATTTCCCTAAACATAATAATATGTAGCAATACTTTAGTGGTTGCTCCACGGTCGAGCTCTACATTAATCTTTGCAGGTGGCAGGCAGTGTTGCCAGACCAAAATTTCAAGATCCAGGTTATAAGAGCAAAAAATCAGGAGACAATTGTGGACTCTTCTGAATAATAAGGTGGTAAATAAAATACTAGACACAGTATAAAAACTCAAAATCCTCTTGTTTTTTCTGCAATTAAATATTTCTTTCTCCAGTGACCATGCACTTCAATCAAATCGAACAATATTACATGAAAAATAAAAATATAATCTAAAACATATCAAATAGTAGGTACCTTAAGCATACCAGTATAATTAGTCACTTAGTATTGGCGGATACAGCGTAAAGTTCTTTCCGTACGTATGCGCAAGAGCAACATATTATAAGATCGGCAATCGATAAAGGCTTATTGCAAAAACATTCTTGTTCCATTGAGTTACGATATAGTGTTCACTTTCATAGTGATCCAGTCGGAAGACTCAGATACATTCCTTTTTTAGACTGAGTTCAGATATTGTAGGGAAATATTTCAAAACCCAAAGTCCCAAAAATCAAGAGACTTATTAATAAAATCAATAGATCAGGAGAATCGAAGAAAAATCAGGAAATCTGCTGGAAAATCAGGTCTGGCAACACTGGTGGTAGGATTGACTTTCCAGCACATTGTACATCTGGATGGGTACCAACGTTTTGCTTGTGTAGTCAGCGGCCAAGCAGTAATGCGCAAGCATTCCTGTGTTCTGACTTGATGATCAAATTAGTCAGTGAAATTACTGGGATTATGAGATTTGATATCTAATATCTTAGAGTAAGGATCGCAATGAAGTGCTATGCAGGCAGGCCTCTATGGTTCAAAGTCATGAGAGTGTCACCGTTTTTTTTTTATGTTATTTGGTAAGGAGACGAGCTGGTCGTTTGCCTGATGGTAAGCATAACGCCGGCCCATAACAATTGCAGTGCCATCCAGCACTTTGAAACACAAAGGCCTGCGCGGCACTGCAGTGCGCTCGATACCCTGAGACATTAGGTATTAAGTCTCATAAGCCCAGTAATTTCACTGGATACTCTGCTCATCAAATCGGAACACAGTAATGCTTGCACACTACTGCTTGGCGGCAGACATCACGAGCAAAGCGGTGGTAACAACCCAGACGGACACTCGCAAAAGAGCTTGTCTTATGTAATTACGCAAACAAGTAATAACTTGTCATAATAAGAAACAGCCTGCTCTCGCTTTCTTTTGTTTTGGCATCACTAAACAATTTGACGCAAATCGAAAGTAATGAAAGGAAAACTTAACACCTTTCTCTTCTACCTATCCTTCTTAGAAGGTTCGAGCGCTTCCGAAAACTCCTCAGGTTTCAAACAAAGAATATCATGTTAGGTGAATCATCTGGTACAGTGGTCAGTGCTTTGGGGCACCGCAAGGGGCATTCCTCACAATCTCGACGCTAGTTTCGGAGGAAATGCTTTAAATGTTTGAGCAGATTCCTTAAAAACCTTGCGTGTGTATGTGTTTATTTTATAAAATTAGTTTCGGTTTCAAACGCGTGGAATTAAATTACAGCAGTCAAGGATAATTTAGCTTCCCATTAGTGAAATGATTTTTAATATCGGACCAGTGCCTCTAGAGATTAGCCATAAAAAAAAGCTTACACACCGATACCCCCGCACTAGGATTCCCTGTGTCGCAGGTGGCATGAACACACACAGATACACATCACAAACATCCAAGACCCGAGAACAAACTTTATGCTTTCACAAAATCTGCCCCGGCCGGGAATCGAACCCGGGACCCCTCGCTTTGCAGGCAGGGTTACTACCAACTTAGTTACGAAGCCATAACAAACAAACAAACAAACTTTACTCTTGGTACAACTTAAATTTTGGAAACCAAAGTCCTACGCGGCACTGCAGTTCGCTCGTTACCCTGACGTATAGCGCAGTGATTTCACTGACTACTTTTCTCATCGAATCTGAACACAGTAATGCTGATATATTATTGCGTTCACTATATAATACTACACAATACACATACATTCGCATACGAATTCTTTTTAACGGCATATCCGCAAATAGACGCCAAATGCCCAAGGTGACACGGTGACACACACTCTAGTGAAACGGTATTTTTTACTAAAAGGTGATTGACTTGGCAGTGTGATTGTATACGTGGCACCTATCATTTAAACAGTCCTTGGATATGTTTTTAAGCAATTAGATGACGAGAGGAGCAGGTCGCTGGCCTGATGTTTAGCGTTACTCAGAACGGTTTGTTGATCGCGTTGGTTGTGAATGATATCGAAGTACTAGATTGTATATAGCTCATAACAATTTACACAGTAGTTATATGTTTTAACCGTTTGAGGTAGAGACAGGGCCGGATTAACCATGTCGGGGCCCATAGGCAATACGCGTCTCGGGGCCTCTTTTCTAACCATTGTTATGCTATAATAATTTGAAATGCGTTCTGATATGTACTGATATATGACGACACAATATAACAAACAACGCAATATTAGTAATATTGTCATTGAGGGTTTGTGACATACAAATCTTCAAATTTAATTTTCACTCGAAAAAACATTTTCAATTTTTTTCCCGGGATGTGGGGCCCTTAGTCTGTGCTAGGCCCCTAGTCAGTTGCTTACTTCGTCTTATGGATAATCCGGCCCTGGGTAGTAACTCTTGGCCCGGGGAGGAATCGGGGCACACAAGATTTACAAAGACCTAGAAAACCGTATTTTTTGATGCCACACGTAACGGGAATTATTTTGGACAACGAATAAGCATTGCCATTCAACGTGGCAATGCGGCCAGTATTCTAGGCGTAATGCCATCACATGATAATTTACAATATTGTTGAAATAAAATATTTCCATTTAATTTACAATAATAATTACATAAGAATGCAATTGAATCATTTACTATAAAGTTACAGTTACTATAAAACGTGTAAAGTAAATTTGGACATTTTTACAAACACAATCATCCACAACTTTAATTAGACCTTGTGAAATCGGAAGTACGCTGACCTAATTGACTAATGACGATTAACCACTAGGTGTCTAACAATGTCAAGGGTTGATCTTGAACTGGTTTTATGAAGATAAAGGTAATTATGGCAATCGAGTCGCTTTTCAGTAAATTATAAAGCAAATTAGCAGTTTTAAGGGGCTAGGATCGCCAAAACGACTACTTTCTCCTCCTAAAACTCCCACACGGCTTGGTTTAACGACTTGAAAAAAATACTACCTGAATGATCAATTCAAGGGCATTAATTTCACTGATTGATTTTTTTGTGTTACCATTACTTATGGCTTGAAAAAATATTTAACAGCATGCTGTTTTAAAACTATTTTCCCTAAAACTTCTAAATGACTTAGACGTTTGGGATTAATTTTACACCAAAAAATAAGGAAGAAAATTTTCTATAAACTGGCCGTTTCATTTGTGCATAGAGCAATATTTCGCAAAGAAATGATAAAAAAACTGAATTCCAAATGTACAAGTCTCAGAGGTGCTCTGCGCGGGCGCGCGCGGCAGTCATGCACTGGCATTCAGACGGGGAGGTTGTGTCGCTCGTTGCTCTGCAAACGCTGTCCGCCGACGTTACATATTTGTGTGCGTGAATGATATACAATACAAGTATTTGTTTTCGTGTGGGTTTGAAGCTTGCTCAAAGAGTAGCGTCTAGAGCGGTGAAATGTGATTCATTCCGTGATTTGCGCGTGGACGCTTCTCGTATACATATTGAATGGGTTACATTTTTGATTACAATTTCTTGTTTACGTACTTACATCATTTTTACGAGTGGAAAATATATGTATTGGTAAACAAATTATTAGCGGCAGCTACAGGAATATCGGGAGGTTTAGAACTGTTTAAGAAAGACTGGAAATGAAATTGAAAAGTAAAATTACTCAGGTTAACGAGCACAATGCGGTACTGCATCTTTTTGTACAATTTTTTAGGGTTAATTATTTTGTTGAATGTAGCTGTAAAAGGACCTAACGATTCCAGTCTTGAACGAACTATTTACATGCTTACAAGTCTTTTCGGAATCCTCGGCGCGCGAGTCCAACCCACACTTGTCTATTTTTTCTATTGTATTGGTTAACGAGACGAGCTGGACGTTTGCCTGATAGGAGTCATAATGCCGGCCCATAAAAATTGCAGTGCCATTCAGAACTTTGAAACACAAAAGCCTGCGCGGCACCGCAGTGTGCTCATAACTAAGTCTCATATCTTAGTAATTTCGCTGGCTACTTTGCTCAACAAACCGGAACACAATAATGCTTGCACATTACTGTTTGCCGGCAGACTTCATGAACAAAACGGAAACCCAGACGGACACTCACAGATGACTCGATACCTCGTAAATGACATCAATATAAAAAACATGACTACAAAAGTAAAAAATAAAAAATAACCCGAAAATCATTTATTTACGTACACGTTCGTTTTTGGGTCAAAAGGTGTAACAAATTTCAACGTTACGGAGCAAATTGGCTGTCTGTACTTTTATTATAGTCCACAGCGATGTTTTGAGATAAATCTCAACGTTGTATGATCTCATGTGCGTCCGTCCCGTTTATTTACGAACTAGCTTCTGCCCGCGGTTTTCACCCACGTTCCCATAGGAACCGTGCATTGTTCCGGGACAAAAAGTAGCTTATGTTATTCTCCGGTCCATAAACTATATCTATGCCAAAAACCACGTCGATCCGTTGATTCGTTACTGCGTGAAAGAAGGACAAACCAACAAATCAACAAACACACTTTCGCATTAATAATATAACTAGCTTCTGCCCGCGGTTTTCACCCGCGTTCCCACAGGAAACATGCATTTTCCGGATACAAAGAACCCTATGTTACTCTCCGGTCCATAAACTATTACTATGCCAAAAATCACGTCGATCCGTCGCTCCGTTACTGCGTGAAAGAAGGACAAACCAACAAATTAACAAACCAACAAACAAACTTTCGCATTTATAATAGAGTAGGATATAGGATATATTTAGTATGGAAGTATGGATAGTATGGATAATGATGATCAAACTTCACTTTCAATGAAGAACTTTCCACTAAATGAATTCAAAGAATTATAGGCAAAGAAGATGCCGTGCGCGCTACTCGCACGCGCGTTCGTTCATCCGCGTATTCTATGACGTTAGGTTTTGCGATGTTCTTGAAAGACGAAGTGTGGACCGCGCGGGTGAAGTGGGATTGACTCCACCCATTCGAGCAAGGCCATTGGCGCCTAGTAGGGTATTAAACCGTAATCACGCCAATTACAAACACTTAACAAAGCTAAAAACACGACCATGAAGTGGCACCATTGGAATATCGCTCTCCTGTACAAATTAAACAGTCCATGCAACACTTCATCTGCTAAATGATTTTACTGCATTTTTCCTTTTCTAAAAAAACAATCATCTTTGACAGTGAAATTACTGGATTGAGACTTAATACCTAATATCTCAGGGTAACGAGCGCAGTACAGTCTATATTTCACAGTTTTCGGTGGCACTGCAATTGCTATGGGCTGGTGTTATGATATGTTACTATTAGTCAAACAACCCGCTCGTCTCGTTATTCAATAGTACAAAAAAAGAACTCCACTATTCTTACTGCTAATCCTGAAGACAAAAATCGTTCACCGAGCACTTCTTATCTCTGTTGTGGCAACTACCCTCCAATACCAGTTCTAGGTGCAGTATTCTATGATCTTTTTTATTTAGAAGACATTTATTAACAAATGATGCAAAATGCACACGCACACACACACATACATACCCACGCACACTCACATCTATGCACACACACAGACATACGCACACACCTTGCAAACTAAAACGTCACTATTTAATTTACCTATAGTTCAAACTCCTTATTGTAATTTGTATAATCTGCCAATGACAATGTAAGTAACTGGTAGCATACCTATTATAATCACAAATTATATAGGGTATATTATAATATCAAAATGTTATATGTTACACATATTAGTTGCAAATATATTATTAAAACACTGGGAGAAACCAATCCTCATAACACAGGGAATCCTAGTATGAGGACTAGTGACCATTTGCTGCAGGTATTTAATAAGTTTTATTTAGAAATAAATAAAATATTGTTAATAGGTTAAGTTTGCCTGTTTACTTTGATTCTAATAAATACATTATTATTATTATTATAAAATATGACAGCAAACCTTTTCAAACATACTACTGTGGAGAATACGAGTTATATTTAAGTATCCACTGTTTTAATCACTGGTAGGCATCGCATCTACCACAATACGTATGATGCAGTTGAGGGTTCTGAACTAAGTTAGTAGTTGAGAAGTTATGTTTATTTAAGTTAATCGAAGTAGGTGAGACTGTGAAGCGGGGTTGCTAGTCCAACTACAAAAATATATGGACCACGATCCCTAGTAAATGCCAGAAGACCAACTAGTTGGGCAGACCAGATGGACCACTGCCCCAATCCGAGTCTATACAAGTTCCAACACATTCAAACACCGTCACTCAAGATCGGTTGATATTTTGGTTCCGAACATTGTTGAAGAACAATGAATGTCGTAGCCGATGGTGTTAAAAAATTTCTCATACTCTACCAGCAATAACACTCTACCACTTTTGTTAGTGGAAGGACTAACTCTTCTGCGAGTGTCCGTCTGGGTTGTTACCACCGCTTTGTGAGTGAAGTCTGCCGCCAAGCTGTAGTGTGCAAGCATTACTGTGTCCCGGTTTGATGAGCAGAGTATCCAGTGAAATTACTGGGCTTATGAGACTTAATACCTAATGTCTCAGGGTTAACGAGCGCACTGCAGTGCGGCACAAGCCTTTGTGTTTCAAAGTTCTGGGTGGCACTGCAAATGTTATGGGCCGGCGTCATGCTCACCATCAGGCAAACGACCAGCTCGTCTCGTTACCAAATAACATAAAAAAAAACCACAAAAAAATTACAAAGCCAAAATGTGTAATTTAGACGCCTTTATCAGCCAGACATGTTTAATCACTCCACTGCACCCTTACAAGTATTAATCCCGATTAAAAAAGCACATCAAACAAAGGGTTGAAAGGGCCCACGCCAAATATTAAATTACTCAATATATCATACCGATACTAATTTCGCTATCTTAACCCCTTCGCCACGAAACGACACAAAATATTACAAGAAAAAAAATAATACCTCCCCAAAAGAAAAAAGCGTCGTGAGCCTAATTGACATTCTTTATGAGCGTCAGTCCTTAGACGGGGATATTTTTTAATTAGATATATTTTATGGGTTTTTTTCGAAAGGGGGGAGAATAAAGGGTTAACATTTGTTTGAGCTCAATGACACTGTTTAGAGGAGAGGGCAGTACGTGAGCTTGAGAGGTTTTTGAAGATGTTGATGGTTAAGAACTTTTTATGAAAATTTCTTTATTCTTATATGCCACAGGAGTTAAATTAAAAATAAAAAACGTTAAGGTCTCTGCTTGAGCAAGTAACGTTCAAACGTTGTTTTTATAGCCTTATATAGAACTTGTACTTTGATCCTTGAATCCTATGCTTCCTACTAAAATTATAAATACAAAAGTATGTGTGTGTAAAAAATGTTGTACTGTCACTAATAAATACTTTAGGCACTTGTAGATGTAGTTTATGTAGTCACTAGCTTCTGCCCGCGGTTTCACCCACGTTCCCATAGCAACCGTCCATTCTTCCGGAAAAAAGTAGTCTATGTTACTCTCCAGTCCAGGATGAACTATATCTATGCCTAAAATTAGGTCGATCCGTTGCTCCGTTGCTGCGTGAAAGAAGGACAAACCAACAAACGTATAAACACACTTTCGCATATTTATTATATTAAGTAGGAAGTAGGATTGGCCTAGCACTAGCTATCAGATAAACGACTGCTACCACTGTCTGTTACATAACTTCCTAAAATTTGTAAATCCATATTATCGGATAATATCAAGTTTTGAGGCTGATCGGAAATCCCCAAATGGTTTATCCAAATACTTGGGGAAGTCCAACAAAAATAATTAAATTCAGCTAACTGACTTCAAATGAGGTAACGTGTGAATTTAATTTTTTGTTGCCGATTATCCATACATCCATACAGATAAATAAAATTGAAGTGTCTGTTTGTAATATCAAAATAACAGCTTTTTACTAAATGCATATGAAAGTTTATATGGCACCTATAACAAAACAACCAATTTTAAAAATTTTGTCTGTCTGTCTGTCTGTTTGTTCCGGGTAATCTCCGAAACGGCTAGTCCGATTTTGACGGGAATTTCACTGGCATATAGCTGATGTTACAAGGAGTAATTTAGGCTACTTTAATTTTAGAATAAAAATTAGGGTTCCGCGCAAAAAAATAAAAACCATGAAATCCAAAATCTCCACATGGATGAAACCGCGGGGCAGCAGCTAGTTTCAGATAAAACCAGTTAGTAAACCTAAAGATTCAAGTGTGTTATATATTCAGTAAATTATTGACCAAGCTACCTATAGCTATATATAGCTATAGCAATCGTGATACAACAATGGCATATTATAGGTAAGTTTCAAGTGCTTGGCTATAAGGTGTGCTAATGTATTTTAACCACTGCATTTGAGAGCCAATTGTCAATCATTCTATGTATAGGTAACGCATTCACCATCATCGAATATCAAGTAACATAGTGATCAAACACAATACTTATCAAAAGTTAAATAAACAATTCCATTTATGTTTTTATTTTTCCTGGATTCCTACAATTTCCTAACTGTATAGTTTTCATCGAAAGCCTTACAGCTTCACCATCATGAATCATTTAACTTTGTGGTAATATACATCAATGGCATATACATGATACGCCAATTATTGTTTTAATGAAATCTTTATTTGTAGTTGTGGTTTTAATAGTTACTATAATGAAAATAACAGGTTTTTACACGTCTTTACTGTCAGACTGTCATTGAATTATTCTGACAATGCTTGACTCATCTTCGAGAAAGCTGTGATGAATAAAATATAACGAGTCACTTAATTGTAAATTATTAATACTACAACGTACCATGAGGTGAAATGAACGTCACCAATAACAAAATACAAACGCGTATAACAGGAGCTGGATGACAATCATATTTCCAACTTAAAGAAGTCGCTACCTTCAGGGTAGCGACACACAACGAGCCGTTACTAACACACAGCGAACACTACTCGCGACATAAAAAAAGAAAAAACATTTATTCCGTGCATACAACACAACATTAAAAAATTCAACAATTACATAAGCAAAACAAGAACAATTGCAATGTTGTGTCATATCAGGAACAGGAATGAGTCAGCACGTGACTAAGGTTAATGACCCTTGTCACTTATTTTCAGTCGGAACCCACCGTGATATCACAAAATAAAGGACGACACTACATGACGTATAAAACCAACTAAACATTTATATTTACCGTGAGTAGAGGCGTATTCTACTGTTATCCATTGTTTAGGATTTTGGCTTACAGCCTGTTGGCTTACAACTTGTTGGCTTACAACTTGTTGGCTTACAACTTGTTGGCTTACAACTTTATGTTTAGGATAAAGTTGTAAGCTAAAGTACTGCTTTCCATTGCATCAATGAGAGAGGGGGTCAATATTAGCGTTCCTTCGTAATCAGGCAGAGAAAAAATGGTCGATTAGACCCCCCTCTCTACGTTAATTTAGGATCATTGGGCAAGGAAGGTGGGTGACAGCACCCCTTTCTTAGTAAATTGTCTTTTTTAAAACGGTATTCGGTATAGCCGGTGGTAGACGACTCACGGCTGACTTACAGCGGTTTTTTAAATTTTAATTTGGTTATTTAGGTGTTCGGAACTTTTGACGTTTGTGTTCTTTTCAGCTGTTGCTTTGTTTATTTCCGGATGATATTTTTGGATGTCCACTTCACTTACGATTTTGAAATGATGCCTCAGATGCCTCAGTCTTCAGCCCATCTGTTGGGGGGACAATCGAAGGGTGATTGGAAAAAGGCTGATCTCGCAGTTCCAGTGAAATATCGTGTTGATATATTAGCTAATAGAGGCATTTTTTAGTGCTCCCCTGGTTTACTACAACGCTCAACATCAAAATTTATCGCCAAGCAACAATTAAAGACCGTGAGACCGAGTGTGGCCGAGCGGGAACTTGTGTGACTTTCAATCCAACGCACCATAGTTCGAATCTCGACTTGGCCCGCACCAATGACTTATACGAAATTATTTGCGGATTATTGACACTCGCTCTAAAACGGTAAACAAAGGCTTGCACGGCACTGCAGTGCGCTCGTTACCCTGAGACATTAGGTATTAAGTCTCATAAGCCCAGTAATTTCACTGGCACACAGGAACACAGCTGAATGAAGAATGCTTTCACATTATTGCTTGGCGGACTTTATGAGCAAAACGGTGGTACCAACCCAGACGGACACTCGCAGAAGAGTTAGTCCTAATATTTATTATAATAAAGCAATATAGCGGTCAAGCGAAAGCTATTGATATTAATTAAAAAACGACTGCTCTAGGCAGTGGGATGATGTAAGGATACATACTACATCCAAATCTGTTCAGGCATTTAAGTCTTTTGAAACAAACACCTTTTTGAATCCTTGCCAAAGCTGGTATTGTTATTTGGAATCAATTTAGCACATTGGGTACCTACATACTGATGGTTCAAGCCTCGAGGTTGCTGAGGTCATCGACCGACCTTCTCTGACCGCTTCTGACATAATATTTTGTATTGTTGTGAAAATTATCACACCAGAAAATATATTTTGTACGACGACGGTAAAATCGGTATATCGACATGATAAATGCAACGATATTATCGTACGTCGACTAAAACTGATTTCTTCGTGGAATGGACGTGACAAGTAACTATTCGCTTTGTTTTTAAAACTTTTTATAAGAATTTTTTAATATGGATGTTGCCCACTTAAATGAAGTATATTATACCTATCTAAAAATCAAGAATCAAGAATCATATCAAGAATTTCGCAGTCAACATCGATTGCTCCCATAGCCTAGTTGGTTAAGGCGTCTGGCCCGGATAGCCAGAAGACGCAGGTTCGAATCCTGTTGGAAGCGAACATTTTGTGATGTATATATTTGTGTGAACATCCGCTCTAGTGTCGGTTAACACTATAAAATATATTTCATATTATCTAAAAATCGTCATTGCACAAGAAAACAAATTTATCAAATAAGAACGAATGAGCAAAAGAAATAAAATAATTATGGTGGAGTTTCTCATAGTCATCAGGCATTCGACCAGCTTGTCTCGTTATCAATTAGAATTTTAAAACAAGTAAACAAACCTGTCCACCAACCAATGACCTAATAGAAAATGAAATTAGAATCATGCCATTGGTAAGCGATCGGATCACCATTGATGTCATTGGTTGCCAACCACCGAGTTTGTTTACATTATTGGTCAAGTATAGAAAACCAGACCGCATACGGTGTATAGATCCTGATCTATGTTTTTTATTTATATTTTTCTCAAATTAGGTGTTTGTCCTGCACTAATACAATCTAGCGGCATGAAAAATATCACTGGGATTAGTCAAGTGAAAAAAACACGGCGGAAGAAAAACTGTGGGCAAGTGACACGCTATTCAGCTTGAAAAGGGTTCCGTATATTAACAAGTTTTTTGTGAGATTTAGTTCGTATAACTTTCTTTTTCAAATATCAAATTCAAAGAGCATGAAGTATCAAATTCTCTAAATGTGACTGTATTTATACAATTCAGCTAAAATTTTCATGATATGTTATAATATATTAGGTATGATAATGACTAATGCAATGTTAACAATAATATTTTAAATTGTTTTCCAATTTGTAATTTCATAATCCAAATTAGGGGATTTACCTATACATACGATAAATCTAAAACAAGAAAATAATTTAGCGACAAATTGAAAATTTAAAAAAGATTGATAAAAGATTCAAGGAAATATTTAACAGTACTAATCGAGTAAATTAATTCTGAATATGATTCAAATTATGTGTAATTATGAATTTCATGGAAAAGAGAACTAATTTTAGTGATAATCATTTAAAATCAAAAAGATAAATGAACTATCATCATGTTAATCTTCTTATCATTACGATTACATCCGTAAGTTTTATTTATGCAACAGTTTTTACATGAAATCACTAATTATTATGCAATAAGTAGACGAGACGAGCAGGCCGTTCGATTGATACTAAGCGACACGTCTTTTTCGTAAATGTTGTTGCTATGGACAATGGACATTGTCGTAAATATTGTCGCTATGGACAATGGACATTGGACATGTTACACTAATACACCAAAGTTTGGATGGTGGTGTGTCTGTTTTGCATTCGATACATCCCCTAAATTTTGCAAAAATTACAACCAAAAGTTTGAATATAGATAAAAAACTACAGTTTTTATTTCGTGAACTCAAATTATTTTTATCTAGAAGCAACATGATCGGTTTGTGGTCGTTTACCGTTTGGTGCTGGAATATCAGCATTAGAGCATGGCTAGAATTAAAGTCGGCGCTCTCCACCGCGCTTTTTAGGTATTAACTAAAAAAATGTTTAGTCAACGTTTCATTATAACATTACAACTCACGTCTAAGATAATAATTATGCTATTATTCTTTTTAAAATGTAAAAAGATGAGGTACTTTTCAAAATAATAAGTACCTTTGGTAATTATACACGTATAGTAAATGTTCCATTTGTAAGCAGCGGAACTCTAAAAACTTCGACGAAACGAAGCCGAGAGAACCCGTGAAAAATCTTTATTAAATCCCTCTTGAGCTTAATAAGTTCATTTGGCGAGTGGAGAAAAATATATATATTTTCGCCTTTTTGTAAATTAGAAAACATTTTCGACGATTTGTATGGCTTATTTCGGGGGTAATTAGTGATTGTCCGTGACGGTGGGGGTGCTATTGGAGAATTAAATTTATTTTTTTACTTTGAAACTAATGAGGGTGAACGAAGCGAGAAAAATGTGAGGATTACGAGATAAATTGGATGATATTAGTAAAGCTTGGAGATAAATCCAATTTACGATACTGTTTGAGTGGATACATACAAATATAATTAAAAATGGACGGAATAGCATATGGTCGTAAATTGTTCCTTGACATTTGACAACATGTGGTTAGCTAATTATTGCTCTAAAAGCAGTCCAATAGTGACAATTGTCAATTAGGAATTCATAACATATCCATTCTCGTTAGTGGGAGGACTAACTCTTCTGCGAGTGTCCGTCTGGGTTGTTACCACCGCTTTGCTCGTGAAGTCTGCCGCCAAGCAGTAGAGTGCAAGCATTACTGTGTTCCGGTTTGATGAGCAGAGTATCCAGTTAAATTACTGGGCTTATGAGTCTTAATACCTAATGTCTCAGGGTAACGAGCGCACTGCAGTGCCGTGTAGGCCTTTGTGTTTCAAAGTTCTGGGTGGCACTGCAATTGTTATGGGCCGGCGTTTTGCTTACCATCAGGCAAACGACCGGCTCGTCTCGTTACCAAATAACATAAAAAAAAAAACGCGATGCGGGTTAAATATTTTCGTATAAAAAAAACCCCAAAAACTTGTGTCAAGTCTGAGACCAGATTTCCTGTAGAGACTCAGGACCATAGTCCTGATTCTCTACATAATACTACAGGAAATTATGTCTGTGGTTAGGGCTATTCTCTGAGTGCACGTCTGGGTGGGTACCATCACCGCTTTGCTCATATAGTCTGCCGCTAAGCAGTAATGTGCAAGCATTACTGTGTTCAAGTTTGAAGACAAAAGTAGTCAGTGAAATTACTGGTATTATGAGACTTAATACCTAATGTCATAGGATAACGAGCGCTAGCGCACTGCAGTGCCACGCAGGCCTTTGTGTTTCAAAGACACTACAATTGTTATATATGGGCCGGTGTTATGGTTACCGTCAGGCATAGAACTAGGTCTTCTCGTTACCCAATAATATAAAAATGACATTACAAGAAATATTTAAAACTAAACATTTTAAAGGAAGTGTCACCATGCATGGTCTTATCACCTAAAACTAGAGCAATAATATATAGGATGGTGGATTCCAGGAATTTAAAGTACTATGTTTTATCGCCATAGTAATGGCAGAAAATATAATTATAGAAATTATGTTAGTAGGTTCTTATCTAACGATAACACAATGATAGTTATATCAGAGTATCGACAGTCAGCTGATAAGAGTGATAAGCGCACTTGTGTCGCTTATTGGAAGACATGTGTGCAAAAGCAAAACATTGAATAAGATATATAATCTGCGTAATTTATAGTTTTAATTCCGCGATAAAGAATATCTAATGGCGTAAGTTCGATCTCTACTGAATTTAACCAAACGTAACGCAGACCGTAGACGCTTATGCAAACGTGCGTTTGCATAATTGCGGATTTCGAGTATCTCGTAATCGATGCTTGATGCAAAAGCGTTGTTATTCTGACAAGCAAACGTACGTTTGCATAAGCGTCTACGCTGCCCCTAAAACAGGAGCGGCATCAATTGTTGATCCGTTGATATCTGGTGCAACATCCGTTGATATATAGTCCATAGGTGTTTAACTGTCGCTTTTGTATATTGCCTAGCTTTCTTCTGAACACTATTTTCAAACCAGGCTTCATCGTGATCCTTCTACTGTGTCTACCGCGAGCTCTTCCCATTTCGTCGTGTTTGATATTAAAAAGTAAAGTCTCGATGCTGTCCTTAAAGCAAAGCAAAGATCAAGCAAGTCCAATCATAAAAACCAAAGCTTTGGAATACATATGTCCAACACGCCACAATCACTCTTATCTAACTAGAGTAACCGTAACAGTGTCATCAGATGCATTCAAGATTCATCAGCGCTGTATCCTAGTGGCACCATCTAGTTCTACTATCAAACATCTCGTCTCAGCACACATAAACACGTTGACAAGCGCTGTCGTCAATGCGAAGTATATATATAAACACATAAATAAATACATGCGAGAAGTGCATTTAGTAACGAACAATGTGGTCGGCGCTAGGATTGTATAGATATGACTTTATTTTTATTTGGTTTTTTGTTTAAGTATATATTTCAGTGAATACCTATATACTTTATAATTTTTTTTTAACGGGCTAAATGCCTTTATTAACTAGCTAATACATAAATAAACACTACATCTAACCTAGCTAGCTACAAAAACAGTTGGATAATCTACAAGCCCTATTAGGCCTATAGATAATCCAAATGTTCTAGCCCACTACCAGTTGGAAGCGTACCCAGCATGCTGGCGGCATTGCCTCGTTGAACCGCAATGCTGATTCGTTGAGCCAAATAGTTACCAGCATTTTGGTTACGCGTCGCATCAATCAAACGCTCTGACAAAATTTTGAAAATATTATGACCTCCCGGCCCCCACGGACCCAATGTTTCAACACCAAACGGCTCAAATATGTAACCGCTCCCGAGGTTAGCATATTTGCGCCGCTTGAGTCGCTCAGCCGAAGATGCCGCGGCGCCAGCCCTAATTTGTGTCTCGGTAATATGAGACGGTGCCAAAGTGTCGACACAAGTAGCGTTTATAATAACACTAGCCATATTGTAAATTTAATTTTAGCAAGTAAATTTTGGAGTGCCCTAATTTTTCTTGCCACTTTTATTTAGGTTTGATCTTACAAGATGTAATTGTTAGAATAAACCCTGTTTAAATAAATAAAGAAAAAGGGAAAAAAAGATACGTAATTGATATGTAGGCCTTTGTTTCCTGTATATGGCAACTGAACTGCTTCATTGCAATAAGTGGCAAATAACTTAACCTGAACAATTGTAAAAATGCGTAATAAATCGTGTAAGTACGTCAGAAGACTATCGTATAAAAACATTTTTTTTATACGGTATTTATGTTTTGAAAATCAATCGCCCCTATTTCATTTGTGGTCGAAACTGCAGTTATAAGTCTGTTTCTTCGACACTCCTTTGTCAGCCGTCAGCGCTTCATACGCTTCCAATTCCTTCACATCTGCTTTTACACAATCCGTCCATCTTTTCCTTTTTTGCTGACGGTCTTCCTTTATCCTACCACACTCTCTTAGTAATATGCATTACATTCCTCCCCACACATACCAAGCCAAACGATTCCCTTTTAATTTTGTTGTGTAACTACTCTACACTATATGTTTCGAAAGTACTAGTCAAATTTTGGTCTAACACCTCCTCTGCTTTACGTACAGAATTTTAACCAATACCAATATGGCGGACATTCTTTGAACGAACGCATTTTTGAATGACAAACTTAAACGAAATGACGCATATTCACTTAAAGTCAAGTCGGCCTTCAATAAAGTACGCTACTTGCGATAGTACTTTGACATAGTCATTACCACATCTTCCCCAACCACAAAACTATTGCTGGCACCGCGGTAAGTAACTATTACCTAATCTGTGACTGTGGCTACTTCGATGCAGTGATTCAAGCGGCGCGGTGCAAGTACCTTTTGAGGGGACTTCAGTGGACACTGGTTAGGTTAGGATAGGTTATAAACTTTTACCCCATTTTTCTCACTAAACTTTGAAAAGACCTCTACATGGTGGTAATGGTAGGCTGCCAATAAGAAACCTGCCTGCAAACTTTGTAAGCAACTTTTGTTATCTGATCTCGGATTTATGCGCTGTGTATCTGTGTGCGTCCATGTAACCTGTCACACTGTCTTTGTTTTTTTTTAAATGTTATTTGGTAACGAGACGAGCTTGTCGTTTGCCTGATGGTAAGCATAACGTCGGCTCATAACAATTGCAGTGCCACCCAGAACTTTGAAACACAAAGGCCTGCGCGGCACTGCAGTGCGCTCGTTACCCTGAGACATTAGGTATTAAGTCTCATAAGCCCAGTAATTTCACTGGACACTCTGCTCATCAAACCGGAACACAGTAATGCTTGCACAGTACTGCTTGGCGGCAGACTTCACGAGCAAAGCGGTGGTAACAACCCAGACGGACACTCGCAGAAGAGTTAGTCCTCCCACTAACAAAACACTGTTTTTTGCACCACAGAATGTCCACACTAAGCTGTCGAGCGTTCAACTCGAAACTATGACAAACTTTCCGCGTGTATGCCATGAAAGCGCCTGATACACTTGCTATCTTACATATGGTCCATAATGCACTGGCATTTTGTTTGCCGCATTAAAACATTTATATATAATCTAAAAACGAACATAAAACCTAACAATTACAGTAACCTAATAATTAAGAGTTGAGCGAATGTGGCCGAGCGGGAACTTGTGCGACTTTCAATCCGACGCACCATAGTTCGAACCTCGACTCGGCCCGCACCAATGACTTGTGTCAAGTTACGTGCGGATTATTAACACTCGCTCTAAAACGGTGAAGGAAAACATCGTGAGGAAACCCGCATGTTAAAGAACCACAAAAATTCGAGGACATGTGAGATCCACCAAGCCGCATTGGGCCCGCTTGGTGGATTATGGCCCATACCTCTCTCTCTCTGAGAGAAGGCCGGTATCCCAGCAGTGGGAGCGTAAGAGGCTGATAATGATGAATGACTAAGATATCGAAGTGGTTTTCTATCTTAAATTGTACTCTTAAACGAGCTTTTATTGAATTTTTAACTGACTCCGAAGAAGCAGGAGTAGGTTATATATTCTGTTCGACTCTATATATTTTTTATTTAAGTATGTTCACCGATTTCTCCGTCAATTGGCTATCGATTTTGAAAATTCTTATTTTCTAAGGGTATACTCTCGAGGCGTCCCATTTTTCCCAACTTTTTGAAAGAATACTGAAAGATGAGAAAATGGGAGCTGAATTTTCATATAACGCGGTATTTTCAACGAAGTTGCATCCCGCTTTTATAAAAGCAATTGTACTTGTTAAATTAATAATTTATATCAAACATTATAAAGTACCATATTATAATTATATAAAACATCATAGCTTAAAATCAGGTATAACATTGAGGTGAAACGCTAACTTATAAGTAGAATAGAATATAAAGGCATTAGAAAAAGAAACTAAAGAGTTTCGAATTTCAAATTGTTTACCCATTGCTTACCAACATGATATTCATCGCTAGAAAGCTTAAAACAGCGATTTACCCAATCCCTATCAAAATAAATATCAAATTAAAATCGATCTTTGGGGCTTTCCAAGCAAAGAAGCTCAAAGGACGTCAAACATAATCAATTTTGCAAATAACCCCTCTGTACGTCTTTTTCTTTTCGTATGAAATAAATCTGTACAGACATCTCTTGGATCGCTTGCGATAAAAAAATCATAACTCGTACCAAAGTCCAACTCAAAGACAACTCTAAAACGTACGCTTAAAAGCTATTTTCGCGTTTTCCACATTGTGATTTAGGTAATACATTTCAGATATAAGAAAATATGATAAGGTTGTGTGAAAATATCGAACATAACTTTATTAGTATTTGTCTACCCGAATTTAAGTTTTATGTCTACTGGTTAAGGTGAATTTAGCCTTGGCTTACCGTTGATACGTCATTTTAGTAGTGATGTACATCGTCAATAGGTATCTCTTTGTACATTATCGTTCTAAGCAGGCATTAAGACTGAATCGTTCAAGGGAAAAATTGGTTAATAAATGTCATGTTAGGGGCTGGATACACTGAAGTAAACATATTATAAATTAGAATTATGAGGAATATGTTCCCACTATAGATACACGATTTCTTGATAAATTAGGTTAATTTCAATGCAATATCGACAGCTTTTTAGGCACCCACCTGCAGATTTAGTTTTTCATTTGTAAGAATTTTTTTATGTTTGTTGTTTTATTAAGTTACTTTAACTGTAACATTATTTAATTTAATGTTTTGTGTACTATTTAGAAATGTTTATATGCATAAAAGTTTCATTAATTATGCAGATTTTCGACTTTGAAGCTACTACACATTTTTCTTAATTTTTTTTTAAATTAAAAATTATTTTTTATATAAAAAAAAAATTAATTTAAAAAAAATTATAACTAAATATTATAATATTTTTTTATATTATTTATTTATTAACTATAAGTATTAATATAATTTTATTATTATATTATATTTATAGACCTTTGCTATGCAGGGTACAATACAGGCTGAAAATAATATTTATTTTTTGACATCCACTTAAATAAGTAGTGTGCATGTGCCTTTACACAGTGATCAGTGTATGATGTATCGCCACTGTACGTCTTGTCTAAGATAAAGTGTTTCAATATTAATGTGCGCTCAGATATGGGGAAATACTATCATATCGATAGGTAGTGATATACTGCACAGTAAATAATCGTTCAATAGGTATAATATGTGTAAATGCATCTTTTATTTTAAGTGGGTATTTATTAGAAGCTTTTATTTAACTTGCCTTGTTAGTGAATTGTAGCTAAATTTGAATTTGTAGCTAAATTTGACTTTGTAGCTAGATTTGATTTTGTAGCTAAATTTGATTTTGTAGCTAAATTTGACTTTGTAGCTAAATTTGATTATGTAGCTAAATTTGACTTTGTAGCTAAATTTGACTTTGCAGCTAAATTTGATTTTGTAGCTAAATTTGACTTTGTAGCTAAATTTGATTTTGTAGCTAAATTAGATTTTGTACCTAAATTTGACTTTATAGCTAAATTTGACTTTGTAGCTAAATTTGATTTTGTAGCTAAATTTGACTTTGTAGCTAAATTTGATTTTGTAGCTAAATTTGATTTTGTAGCTAAATTTGACTTTGTAGCTAAATTTGACTTTGTATCTAAATTTGACTTTGTTGCTAAATTTGACTTTGTAGCTAAATTTGACTTTGTAGCTAAATTTGACTTTGTAGCTAAATTTGACTTTGTAGCTAAATTTGACTTTGTAGCTAAATTTGACTTTATAGCTAAATTTTACCCACTTCCCGGTGTTCAATTGAGCTGAAATAGTACGTAATAATTATGTAAATCGGATGACAATGCATTATAATAATGTCACAGAGCTTGTCAGTGAGCCGGAAGGCGGCCACAGGAATTCTCGACGTAACCCCATCGAGTTTGGTCTCATTATATTCTTCTCTACAAAAACTCTGATGCTGGATGATCTCCAGGGCCCTGATGATGGAGCCGGATGGTGACAAAAAGATTTTATGTACCAATTACACAAATTTTATAAACGCTTGTCTGGAAATTAAATTTTTTCCACAAAATCTTTTTTTATTTCTTTATCACCCTTTTGAGTTCCATTGACCTCTTACAATCTATGAATTCACTTTCTATCCAAATCATTAACTGGTATTTTATTTTTGTTTCAGATATCAGAAATGCCGCCTTCAAAGGATAACGGAAGCAAAATGTCTTTAGGACAGTATATTTCTAATAGTAAGTTCGAGCCTTCAAATCTCTCTACTTTAAAATTATTTTGTATTCATTACTAGGTGTACAGTTTCTAGCGCTAGGTAAAAACAAGGTAAATTTTTTGTTTTTGTCGATAACAGTAAAAATAACAAAAATTGTTATACAATAACAATAATCAACATAGATAGGCAACCTACACTAAAGTTAGTCAAAGTTAAATCAATATTTTGCCATGTATCTTTGCCGTTAGTAAATTCTTGAAAGAATAGTACCTTATTAGTTGAGGAGTAGGCGAACAAAACGTCACTTTTCCATTTTTTAACGTTTTTATTTTTTTGATTTATTCGTGTTGGCAATCCTGAGACACATCGTTTCATGCGTTAAAATCTCGACAAAAAGCTATTTTTATCGTAGAAAATCGACTTCAAAACACAACTACTCCTTCAAAATACTTTTTTAGTTTCTGTAAAAAAATTAAAAGTGGAAAAGTGACGTTTTGTTCGCCTACTCCTCAGTTATGCTTTCGCGGTGGCCTTGAAGATTGGCTCCCCTTTTTCTAGCGAGTCTGCCGCCATACGAAATGTACAAGCAATATTGTGTTCCGGTTTGATGAGCAAAGTAGTGAGTGAAATTAATGGCCTTATGAGAGTTAATACCTTATGTTTCCGGGTAACTACAGTGTCGCTCAGGCATTTGTGAGCCCTGAGTGGCACTGCCAATTGTTATTGAGCTGGCTTTATGCTTACCAGCAGACCAACGACCCGCTCCTCTCGTATTATACAATACAATAAATAATTTTATGTAAAACGAAACTATAAAAAAACACTTCCACCTCCTGGCTCCATCATCAGAATCTAGACATCAAGTGCAATGTATTGGACTCGTCAAAACAAATCACATTAGCCCAAACTCGAAGGGTTTTCTTGTAGCCACTGAAGAGTTCCACTATCCACCTCCTGGCTCCATCATCAGATCAGGTCCATGATACGAAATTATTGTATGGTCAATGGTCATCCAAACTGCATATACATACAAAGTTTCATTTCGATATGACAATTAAAAATAGGTTAAAATTTACTTCCAAGATCCCATACATAGCTAATAGAAATGTGTTAAAAATCCATACACTAAACTTGACACTAATCTGGCTCATCCTGCGAAAATCCGTTCTGTGGCCTACTGGCCTCAATTCTGTATGATTCGGCGATGTAGCCTAACACCGTTACTTCCATATTGGTCTCTATACCAGAGACATTTGTTGACAATACGACTGCTACTCGTGTTCCGTATTATTTACTTACTGTTTTACTTATGGCTTATGTTCGAACGCGATTTGACCTAGATATGGATGTGATCAATACTGATCAGTGCCGTTACTAGCCTTTTGAGCACCCGGTGCGAGCTTCTACAACTGCGCCCTAATGTTTTGTGCGCCCAGTGAGAGCTTCTATTCTGCGCCCTAATGTGTTGTGCGCTCGGTTGCGAGCTTCTATTCTGCACCCTAATGTTTTGTGCGCCCGGTGCGAGCTTCTATTCTGCGCTCTAATGTTTTGTGCGCCTGGTGCGAGCTTCTATTCTGCGCTCTAATGTTTTGTGCACCCGGTGCGAGCTTCTATTTTGCGCCCTTATGTTTTATGCGCCCATTGCGAGGTTTTATATTATAGGTACATGTTTTGCGTCCTAATGTTCTAATCTAGCCCGAATCTTACCATTTCTGCGCTCCTCAAAGGTCTGCGCGCTAGTTACGGCTCTGATTAGTGAAGCATGAATTGTAACTGACTTCCAAAAAGAAGGAGGTTCTCAATTCGTCTGTTTTTTTTTGTGGTGATGTTATCCGAGATCTCCGCCAACTCTCAGACGCTTTAAAGGATCCTTTTTTACGGGTGGATAAATAGAAATGACATTTCATAAGTCGTGATGTTTTCGTTGAAGTCTGAAGTCTGATGAAAATTATTACATAATACATATTTACGAACACTGTATCCAGAATTCTGACAAATGAATGATTTCATTAAATTTCTTTTAATTTAAGGGTGTATCTTTTTCTGCAGATGGCACATCGATGTCAGCGAGAGTCTACCACCAGGCAACAAATTTGATGCCGGCATCGCCACCGCAGTCTCCTACAGGCTTAGGGCCATCCTTCCCACCAAGGTAATTCATTTCATAATAAATCTACATTTAAGTAGAAACTGTTAGTGGGAGGACTAACTGTTAGTGGGAGGACTAACTCTTCTGCGAGTGTCCGTCTGGGTTGTTACCGCCGCTTTGCTCGTGAAGTCTACCGCCAAGCAGTAATGTGCAAGCATTACTGTGTTCCGGTTTGATGAGCAGAGTATCCAGTGAAATTACTGGGCTTATGAGACTTAATACCTAATGTCTCAGGGTAACGAGCGGACTGCAGTGCCGTGCAGGCCTTTGTGTTTCAAAGTTCTGGGTGGCACTGCAATTGTTATTGGCCGGCTATAAGCTTACCATCAGACAAACGACGCGCTTGTCTCCTTATTCAACAGTATTAATAAAAAACTTGCACAAAAATACTCCCAGCGATCTTAACCAGGTCCTCGTCAACCTATTGGTAGCCGGGTTACGCTATATCTTCCAGTTTAACATTATAATTAACCAACACTTATTTCACTTACAGATCTAACACAGCCTCCTGGAGCAGACAGAACAGTAGCAGCACCAACAACAGCAAGTACTCCTGATATAATTCTGAGTACGTCTATAGAAAAAAAGAAAAAAAAAGACGACAAAGGCCTTAATAGTCTGTCCGCAAAGTTGACTGGAGAAGAGTTCACTGAGCTGAAACCACCAGTTCAGTTCATGACTACGCCGTGTCTGTTAGATTTTAGGACAGACTATTGCAGAGGTGTCTAAGAAGGCATTATATCCGGTCTTCAGGAAGTCTTGGTACAGAAAGTGCCGCTTGTGCAGACTTGTCTAAGTACCTTACGCGACTTGCCGGTTACTTGCCATGCCACACGATGCAACACGGTGCTCCAGCATTTTATTGTTGCATTGCCGCGTCTCACAGCATCGTGTGGCGTGGCCTAACGCAAATCATAGACCTCGAAATAGATGTTAATTAATTTATATTTGAATTTAGGCAATAAGTATATGGAATAATAAATTAGTACAGGAAAAATCGTTGTTTGTTTTCGATGTGTCTGATCTCTTCCTTCTGAGTATTATATGGTGCCCATTTTATATCGATCTTATCAGCCTCTTCGTTTAATTTAAAATGTTTTAATTTAACTGTTAGTGGGAGGACTATCTCTTCTGCGAGTGTCCGTCTGGGTTGTTACCACCTCTTTGCTCGTGAAGTATGCCGCCAAGCAGTAGTGTGTATAAAGAATACACATCCCTACCAACGTCTGGTTCAGATTACCAAAAGACGCGGGTTCGAATCCCGTTGGCAGCTTATTTTTTATAATAGGTGTTTTTATTCATACAAGGATTCTGTAGTTCAAGGTGAGAAAACTAGTATAGATAGGTATGCCAAGAAAAAACTAAATTCAAGGTCGTGTGACAGACGAATTTGCTCTGGGTCAATGTGTTGTTCAAGGCTTTTATGTATGTATTTCTTAGAAGTAGAAGTATATTTATGCTATTGATATTTTTACTTGGTATTAATTAATTATTTCGTAATCAACCCTATCTATACAAATAAATAAAAGTGTCTGTTTGTAATGTGAAAATAACAACTTTTTACCAAGTGCATATGAAAGTATACCTAGTACACGATACCGATAACAGAAAACCATTTTGTAAAATTTTTGTCTGTCGGTCTGTTTGTTCCGGCTAATCTCTGAAACGGCTGGATCGATTTTGACGGGACATTCACTGGCAGATATAGCTGATGTTATAAGAAGTAACTTACATGGGCCAAGCCGTGCATGGGCACAGCTAGTTCATATTCTATTCTAGCCAAAGAGTCAGGCTAATAAGTATACATTTTTTTAAATTAAAGTTCTAGATCAATATTTAAGAATGTGCACACTAGACTAATTAAAATGGTTTAGTTCATTATAGTCTTCTCACTATATCCATATATGATCGAGCAGCTGGATTGCCTCGACGTTCACATGGTGATGAAGTCTTTGTTGGTCTCTGATGATAACAGACTCAAAAAAAAGCAAGAAGCCATTTAGAGATGTTGTAATAGACGACATCTATGGGAGTAATCTAGCATTATTATTGATTACCCATTACCAACGCTCAGAATGGTATGGTAAGAACATAATCGATAAATGTATCTATGTTATGGTGAATTCACAGATGGCGCTTTAAACAAAAATCATAAAATTGAGCGGAACACGTTGATTTTATTTTCATATAATATATTATATTAAAATAATATGTATTGCATGTGTAATAAAAAAAAGTTAGCGGGTAATTTTTATATCTTACATACCTATGACGCGTGTTATATCTTAGTACACTGAGAAAAATACTTGTTACAATTTATAAAAAAATGTTAAACACTATCAAAGAACTTGTTTATATACGAGCGCATAAAATAACATGATTTCAGCTATAAAGTTACGCTGATTAAGCGATCTAACAAGCAGTCTTATTAAAACCAACTAAGTATTTGCCAACTGTATCAAGTCAGGTTATTTTAATTATTAAATTAAAAAATTGAAAATTATAGCATCGCTAATACAACTTGATCAAAACTATCAAGCGCGCGAAACTAAATAAGTAGAATATTAATATTAAATATGTTTAAATTGTTAGATATTCGATCATTTTAACTTTATTGTCTCAAATAATGGTCGTTTATAATTTCTGATACCTTTTTGATTGTTTTATTCATTTTTTATCCAATCAAGCAAACTTGATTAGCTCAGATTTTTCTCAGTGTACTTATATAGTATAATAATAATTAAGGTCACTCACCCATTTGTATTCGAGAGTTTTAATCCTAGAATGAGTTTGATCTTGTGGTGTATGAAAACATAAAGATGACAATAACAACATCTGCCAGATGATCGAGACTCGGACAAGTATGGTTGACATTCCTCTTATCCGTACTAAGCGTTACGCTTCCACCTTTATCATGCGGACAGCTAAAGAGTAGAACTCATTGCCGGCATCTGTTTTTTCTGAACGCTACAACCTGGGAGTTTTCAAGAGATAAGTGATCAGGTATCTTCTGCGCAAGCGTGCTACAGCGTCGACCGCTCAACATCAGATGAGACAGCGGTCAAACGCAAGCCAATTTACAATAAAAAAAAGTAATCAGAACCTTAATATATAGAACCTTAAAGAATATAGTAATCAGAAGTTTAATATAGGCACAGAATATAATATAGTATAATATAGTACGTTGTGGTCATGTTTTTGGTTTTGGTCACCCTTATCTACTGTTTCAGTTGGTTACAATCAAAATACAATTTAAAAAGTTCAATAAAAACAAGTGTTTAATTTATAATTATAATATCATTTATTGGAAGTTAACTTTTTAATATCAACATTCATCAGTGCTGAATCTTCCTCGACTCCTTTTTTCTCTTCTCCTTTCAGACAATCATCTATTTCTTGAAGCGTCTTATCTTTAGTTTCCGGTAGATATAAATATATTAAAACCAGACTAACAATAGACAAAACTGCATACAGGGCAAACGTGCCATGCATTGCGAATGTTTTGAAACAGAACGGCGCTATTTTCAAAAAAGTGCCGTAGACTATTTTAAAAGTTAAAGCTATAATACACATGGACAAAGTTCTTGACTCTAACGGTAATAGCTCACCTATGATTGACGTAGCTAATATCGTAGGTCCACAACTTATAGAAATTGAATAACCTGCAAGCAAAAGTATCGATACATACTTGTTTTCGTTTATTACTTCAAATTTAACAAGGTATAGATATCCAGAAATACAAATCAAAAATGCAATTCCTACTGTAGAGAACCCTAAGAGAACAACACGTCTTTTTACTACTCTAGAAATGAAACAGCCTACATACATACTAGAAACTGTTACTCCGTCTAAAATAAGCATTCCAGTGTATGCAGTAGACTCACTACTTGTAATCTTTCTTAAAATATCAATAGCATAAACTGTACATACTAATTTACCAGAGAAAGCATAAAGACATATCAACAGATTTGAAAGCAATATTGGCTTAATAAATTGTTTTCGACATATCGTTTTAAGCATGTATCGAAGACCCCATTGTTGCTTTATAAATCTTTTGCTTTCCTGTGATTTAAGCAGTTTTTCTAACTCTCTCTCCGATTCTTCACTACCCCCTTTTAACCATCTGTGAGCTTCAGCACATTCTACAAATCTGCCTTTGGCAGCTAACCACAACGGTGATTCAGGCCAAAATATGACATTAATCAAAGTATATACACCACAAGCAATGCCCAATATAGCAATATTCCGCCAATGGAAAAAAGTTCCAATCGTATTAGCCACTAAAACTCCCCAAAAAAAGGTAGCAGATTTTAAAGTGAGAAAGATGCCTCTATATTTTGAAGAAATGCATTCAGTCAAAATAATTACACACGTTGTTAGATATGATGAAGAAAGAGCTCCTTGGAAGATTTCTCCAATTAAGATGTGTGTGATGTTAGTGCTAAAGAAGAAAATGATGAATCCTGTGAGGCTACTGACACACACGATGATATGTGACTTCTTGCGGCCGATTACGATGGTAAAAGCTGATAGTATGATCACCCAGGGAATGCCACTGTAAGAATGTGCAGCCGCTGTAAAGAAAAAAAAATTATCTGCAACTATTACTGTCAAAGTGAGGCAAGTTCTCAAATCACATTTTTCATTTTCCAACTATTATTGATATTTTATGTTTCCATCAAATTTTGGCACAACAAACAGTAATACCATACTAGGTAAAGTAATGAGGTATTTTTCCACACACACATGTTTGTATCTTTTTGAGTGAATCGAAGGAAACCAAGTGACCAACCAACCCTATCGAACATGCATGGGACGAGCTTGGAAGATTAGTTAGGAAACGAATTTCACCACCCTTGACACTTCCTACCAAACAGGTCCTTATTGAAGAATGGGAGAATTTACCTCAACACCGCTTGAGGAACTTAGTTTTTAGTATGCCTGATCGCATACAAACCTTGAGACAACTTTAACTGACAAGAAGTTAATTATTTTATTTTGACGATGTTTGTCAATTTACGTTTACTTTCATTTTCAAATTAAGAAATGGTTATTTTGAATCATACTGTAGTTTAGTTTATTCAAAATTAAATTCTCTTTCAGATATCTAATAATCTAAAGAAATATGTTGTGTGGTTTTAAAGTTATTTGGAGTTAACTAGGTGATCCTTTATTTTTGCGGGCGAGTGTAGATGCATGTTGGTAAAACAGGGTATAACGACTTTCAAAAATACGACGTTTGCAAATTAGTTATTTCAAAGTCATCGCTGAGTATTTTGTCACCGGTGATTTCGAAATCACTCGTGAAATTAAAAAATCAGTCCCCCATCGTTGCCACAGCCACTACTTATCTCCTGATCATAAGTTGACGAGGTGAGGTGGTAAACAGCCGTCACCTATAATAAAGCAATTCTCATTCTATGATCCAGATCAGATCACAATCTGTTTACCTATCATCACGATGTTTTCCTTTACCAGGAGCTCACTCTTACTGTAGGATTGGACTAATAACCTTACGTATCAGTGGCTGGATTTCATCAATGAGACATCATCAATTGAAATGGCAAAAAAAACTATATAGGTCATTGTTAGAATATAATTAAATCTTTGTTCATTTTGTTGGTGATGAAATTATGATTATGGTTACCTATGGTGACATAAAATAAGTATAACTTATTTGCCATTTTCGACCACATCGAAACTTTAGATCAGGTACTTAGTGGTAAAATAAGTAGGTACAACAAATACATACGCAACCAAGAAGCTGCCTCATCGCTGATTGTTTGATTGGCTCTTCGTAACTGAGGCACTAAAACAGTTGGGAACCCATAGCACAAGCCCTGCATGAAGTACAAAGTCCATGGTCCACTGCATAATAGTACCTGGGAACGAGAAAATATTGTTAAAAATAACTTGGGACTACTTATTTAGTTTCGGGTCCTGTATTAAGTTCTTTTTAACTTCAATTCATTGTGATTAATCTATGTAACTGATGTTTTAAAATGTCTACATCTAGTTCTCTTTTTTTGTTTGTAAATACGGAAGAAACTGAACCTCACGACACAGGTCGTCCTAGTGTGAGGTTCAGGGATTCTTAATACTAAACTACAACAAAATGTTTTCATACTGCGATCATGAAATGTATATTTCTATCTATAGTGCTACCAATATCTATAGTTGCAAATAAAGTTTATTATTATTATTAAAATATTTTGCCGTTACATCGTAACGATCATCATTTAGGTAATTGAAGGCTACCTATGTTGGATGTTTCACAAAGTATTTTCTTTAACGGGCTAACAGCCTCGCTAATAACCAGCTAATACATAAATAAACACTACATAACTATTTGTACTATTACTTATTCCGTGGTATAACGTTTGGTATGACGTCATCGAAAGCTCGCGCACAAATTTTAACTATATTTTTATCTAATTTTAAAAATTAATTTGAAATTCAAATTCAAATTCAAATTATTTATTTGCATAAAACATGGTGATATAGTACAGTTGTTTCATTACAAATATTTTGCGCAAACATGTTTTTTTGCCATAATGGCGTGCAAATTTTAAACAATAGTAGTACTTATAAAACTTTAGAATTAATGATATTTTAACTAAGATTATATAAAGTGAGTAATTTATAGTTTCAATTCCAGATATTTTAACTTATGGTTCAATACACGGAAGATTCACAATAATAATTATATTAAACAATGACAATACAGGTCCAAAACAAAAGAAATATAAAATGACAAATTTGTATTACTACGGTCATGAATGTCAATTGATCTTTAACTGAATTATAATTATACCTATATGTCAAGAAAAATAATGTAAATAAAGTCAATATAAAATCATTAAATAATGAAACAATGTCAGGAGTCAGAACCAGCCAGAACAAAATGTAAGTTTACTTTACATCTTTTTCCAGTTGAAAAACTCATGGACAGAGTAAAAGCACTTATCGATTAACCATTTATGTAGTCTGAATTTGAACACGTTGAAGGTCAAGTCTTTCAAGTCTTCTGGAATATTATTGAATACCTTAATTGCCATAAAATGGGCATTTTTTTGAAGAGAACGTTTACAAACTGGCAAAAACAAACGAATATTAATTTTGTTCCGTAGCTGACGGTGGCGCGTCTCCTCATGCTTCGTGAAAAGCTCAGAGTGTTGTTTGACAAATAAAATCAAGTGTTTAATGTACATAGAAGGGACAGTTAATAGTTTGAGGTTTTTAAACAAAGGTCTGCATGGTTCCAAGTAATGCGCACCACAAATCGCGCGAATACATTTTTTCTGCGCTCTAAATGCTCTATCTGAATCAGTGGAATTTCCCCAAATGATCAGACCATATTGTAGTACCGAAGCTACGTAACCATGGTATGCAAGGAGTGCAGCTTCCGTCGAAACTACTTGTCTTATTCTCTTGAGAGCGAAAACAAATCTATTTAGCTTTAAGCAAATTGTGTTTATATGTATTTTCCAGTTACACATATTGTCAATTTCGATACCAAGGAACTTAGCAGACTCTACTTCTTCTATTATGTCACTTTTATATTTTGCGCGCAATAACTGAGTCGTAGAATTATATGTGTGAAATTGCATCATCTTAGTTTTTAATAAGTTAACTCGTAAACATTACTCACGTAAACATCACGTAAACATTACGTAAGTTAACTCGTAACATTTATAATTCCAAAAGTAGTTTTTTAATATTATATCGAAGCAAGCAGCGAAATAAGAATATAAAAAACTACATGCATATTCCCTATTGCTATGGGCTGGCAAGCTTATGCTTACAATCAGCTAAACGACCCTCTTGTCTCGTTTAACCAATAGTACCTATAAAAATAAATACGGTAGACAACCAGCCAATGACATTGATAGAAATCCCATCACGATCATGTCATTAGTTCGTGATCAGATCACTATTTATGTCAATTGGGTGGGATCCGGTATATTTGTTAACTTTAAAAAATTCAAACATTACATTACAGCAGCATACAAAAAAGCCATGTATAAAAAATTATAAAATATTACTTAAAACTTTGTTACATGCGCCACCTGTGATGTTTAAACGAACCATTTTGAATGCTAGCATAATGATTGGATCGAAAAGGTGGTATTGGTGTGTTAAAAAAATCATAGATGGCGCGCTATAGTAGATATTATACAGTTTTCTTATTGGTATATCAAAAACATCCTAGATGACGCTATGGCAAATCTTAATAAAATTTTGTTAGTTTCACTAGTTGTTTTAAAATATTATTACTTTTTATTTTTACTTTGTCTGTGTATCCTAAGCCAGGTAGAAAAGATCCACCAATCGGACCATCATATACTAAAGTAAAGAACAATGGAATGAAATAGCGGTTATGACTATTTACGAGCACAGAATACGTAATAGTCAACCTGTATCATTTGTCAGATACATACCTACCTACTTATAATAATTATTGTGTGCTAATTGTAAGCCTTTTCGGCAAGCGTAGATTAAATGCTTAGGTTTTTTTTTATGTTATTGGTAACGAGATGAGCTGGTCGTTTGCCTGATGGTAAGCATAACACCGGCCCATAACAATTGCAGTGCCACCCAGAACTTTGAAACACAAAGGCCTGCGCACACTGCAGTGCGCTCGTTACCCTGAGACATTAGGTATTAAGTCTCATAAGCCCAGTAATTTCCCTGGCTACTCTGCTCATCAAACCGGAACACAGTAATAATAATAATAATAATAATTTAAAAAAAAAAAAAAAAAAAAAAACCGCTGTCACTCAAATTGATCGTAAAAATCATTTTTCCAAATATTTATTAGTTTTTCCTTTTTATATGCTTATAATTTGATTGCAATAGTTTATTTTGCTATATTTATACAGTGATTCATAAAATGGCACAATTATATTTGTGTTTAAACAAACCTATTTCTGGGAAAAATTACGAACAAAGCAGAGACATTATTTTGACAATGTCAAAAGAAGAACTATTACAAAATTTACAATAAATACACAAGAAATGATTACACGATCAAGGAATAAAGCGGGAACAGCGAGCGCACGACAATCACCACCGCCCGCCTCGTCATCGCCGAGCTCTTCGTCGGGGGATGAGTACGGCACTCCCCTCGACACCAGCGCGTCGAGCGACGAGGACGGGCCGCCGTCGCCGCCGCCGCCGCCACCACCTGCGCGACGTGGGCGACCACCGCTGCCGGCACGCTTGGGGCCTGCGGGACATTCTGTTCCGCGCGCGGCCCCCGCTACCGGTGGTATAGTGCGCCGCATGCGATGGACTTCTGATATGAATGAAAATTGCATGCGCGCCTATTATGGGGCTACAGAGGGAGGAACTAACATGAGTGCGTACTGTGATCGGATGCTGCCTCTGTTTCAGACCCTCGAGCCATCCGTCGCCGTATCTGCACAACGACTATCGGATCAGGTGCGGGCTATCCAACGGCTCAAGCTGTTGGACGAGTCTGTGCTTGATCGGTTGCGCCTGGAGGCGCTTCCTATTCGCGCGACATCTGCCTCGACGCGGGACCTGTCTGTCGCACCACCGGTGTTGGCACCGCTCCCGGCCCCGTCATCGGTTGCGACACGGATAGACCCCGTAGTCGATGAGGATGATTGTGCGAATATAAGCGTAAGTACCCAGGTTAATGAGCAATTGAGAAGGGCTTTGGAAGACGCGATTTTGGACTACCAATATACACCTGATTCTAGGCCGCGACTACCTCGTCTACCCACTAATAGACGCAATCTAGCGTTAATGGGAGCCCTGAATGTTTTGCTAGCCCCGTATCTACGGGCTAGTGAAAACTTATTTGATACCCACTCGATCATGTACTGTGGGGCTATTGCGGTGTGTCGCGTGGCTCGTGTCAAGTTTCCGGACGCTGACCGAGCACCGCGGACCGCCGGAAGTGCACCCGCATGGCAGGTACGGATCGAGCGGCGTATCAATACGTTTAGGACTCTCATTGCGAAGCTGGTCTGCTTCAGCCGGGGCAACAACCGCCCCCGAGTAATGCGCTTCGTGAATCAGGCATTTGCTGGGACCGGTATAAGGCCCCAGAATTATATGGCTGGTGTCACGGAACGCATTGACTTTTTGAAGCAGAAAATCTATGCGTGGGTAAACCGTATTCGACGCTATAGAGAGCGTGTAGATAGGTACCACCAAAATCGCCTTTTTGAAAGTGATCAAAGGAAGGTATACCGAAATTGGGAGGGAACCGACCAACATGTGAGCGACGGACAGTTGCCGGATACTAACGCCATGATTAATTTCTGGCGTGGTATCTGGTCGGTGCCCGTCGAACATACGGAGGGCGATTGGATGCGTACTGTAGAACAGTCGTGTGAGTCAATCGAGACCATGGGATCTGTTACCATAGATCCCATAGACGTTAGTTGTGCTATTCGTACGGCTCAGAACTGGAAAAGTCCTGGTCCGGACGGATTGCACAACTTTTGGATAAAGTGGATTCGATGCTCACACGAATGCTTGGCAGTGCAATTCCAAGAAGCCCTCGAGCTTGGTTCACTTCCATGTTTCCTGACAACGGGTGTAACCTCCCTGCTCCATAAGTCCGGTAGTACCACGGAAGCTAAAAACTATAGACCCATCACGTGCTTGCCTACGCTGTACAGGCTCCTTACATCCATTCTGAGAGTAAAAATTAATTCGCACGTTGTTGCAAACAATATCTTGGCTCCCGCTCAGAATGGTTGTAGGGTTGGGTCCCGTGGTACTAAGGAGCTCCTTCTCATTGATACGGCCATTTGCCAACGAGTTCGACGGAACAAAGGGGCTCTTTCGGCTGCCTGGATTGACTACAAGAAGGCCTATGACTCAGTGCCTCATTCATGGTTGGAGAGGATTTTAGAGTTGTATAAAATTGATGCAACTCTGAGATCCTTTTTAAGCATGTGCATGAGGCAGTGGACCACAGTCCTTCGTCAACCAGGCAGTGGAAATAGCCCTTCTGGTCCGGAGAACTTTATAAAAATAGAGCGAGGCATCTTCCAGGGTGACAGTCTGAGTCCTTTGTGGTTTTGTCTAGCTTTGAATCCTCTGAGCACTTTGCTGAGAGATTCAAGTTTAGGCTGCCAGCTTCGTAGAGAGGGTGAGATCATTTCTCACCTGTTGTATATGGATGATCTTAAGCTGTTTGCACCGAAACGTCCAGACTTGATGGAGCTGTTAAAAATTACTGAGATTTTTAGCAACGCCATCAAGATGGAGTTTGGTGTCGATAAGTGTGCGGTCATGCATGTACAGCGGGGGAAAGTCGTAAATTCTGATAATTTGCAACTTTCAGAGACAATGACTCTCAGATCTCTCTCTGAAGCTGAAACCTACAAATACCTTGGTATGTCACAGTCGTTGGGTATTGCGGTAGGGGACATTAAGCAGTCGGTGAAGGAGCGTTTCTTTTGTCGCTTGACAAAAGTACTTAACAGTCTTCTGTCAGGTGGCAACAAGGCGCGCGCCTTCAACGGTTGGGTAATGCCTCTACTAATATACTCCTTTGGCATACTAAAGTGGACGCAGACTGAGCTGGACTCCCTGGATAGGAGAGTCCGTCAACTGCTCACCTATCATCGTATGTTACACCCACGTTCGTCTGTTATGAGACTGTACATACCGCGGAAATGGGGAGGTCGTGGCTTTTTGAATGCCAAGACGCTTCATAACCGCGAAGTGTGCAGCCTCAGGGAATATTTCCTTAACAACGAGTGTGGGATGCATCGCGATGTGGTGGCAGTTGACAGAAACCTCACGCCTCTCTCGTTGGCAAACGAGAATTGGCGCAAACCAGTGGTGATGACCACTGAGGACCGCAAGGACGTATGGAAGGGCAAGGAGCTGCACGGGCGGTTCTATCGGGCCTTAACAGGGTCCGATGTGGACCTGCTCGCGTCGGTGAACTGGTTACGTTTCGGTGACCTCTTTGGGGAGACCGAGGGTTTTGTCTGTGCAATTATGGATGAAGTTATCAAGACGAATAACTACCGGAAATATATTATGAAAGACGGTACGGTCGACATCTGTCGGGCATGCCGCCGTCCGGGAGAGTCTCTCCGTCATATTATTTCCGGTTGTTCTCATCTTGCTAACGGCGAGTATTTACACAGACATAACCTTGTAGCCAGGATCATCCATCAGCAAATTGCCCTTCAATACGGCCTTGTCGAGTCTGAGGTGCCGTACTATAAGTACGCACCGGCGCCAGTTCTCGAAAATGGTCGTGCATTGCTCTATTGGGACCGCTCTATCATTACGGACAGGACTATTGTTGCCAATAAGCCTGATATCGTACTGGTAGATCGGTCCCAACGCCGGGCAGTGCTCGTTGACATCACCGTTCCCCATGACGAGAACCTCGTGAAAGCCGAGAAGGACAAGCTCAGCAAGTACCTTGACTTGGCTCACGAGGTTACCGCCATGTGGAATGTTGATTCAACGATCATTGTACCGATAGTTGTTTCGGCGAACGGCCTTGTAGCGAAGAGCCTCGACCAACATCTCAAGAGGCTCTCGCTAGACGGTTGGATCAAGGGTCGGATGCAGAAGGCAGTGCTCCTTGACACGGCACGTATTGTCAGGAGGTTCCTCACTCTGCAGCCCTAACCACCGGTAGCTTGGGCCCTGCCCCGCTGCCGGCGGCACTCTAGGTTTAGGTTTTTTATAATATTTTGTTTTTATAGAAATATTGTAAAAAACTTAGATTTAAGTTTAAAATGAAATAAAGTGAATAATAATAATAATACATTTATTGCAGGCAACAGTACATCGTAGCGGGCCCATAGAATAAATACCTTATAGACTAACATACATACAAAATATAATACTTATAGTTAATTCACACGTTTAATCAGCGACGTGCTACGTAACTCGGTGTCCGGTAGCCGACCTCTGAAGCGCCGGAACACGACACCCTTCGGCCAAAACTGCACACTATTGAAGGTCGTTAGATGACTAGTTGGAACTCTCACCACAAAAGAATTAAAATTCGTGTTGTGGCGGGACTCCAACTGCACAACCCTCAGTGACAGTTTGGTTTTCAGGAGCACATATTCCACCACCTCTTCATTCGTGATGGTGTGATCCAGGCGCGACACGTACAGCTGCGTCGTAGGCGTTGCAGGACGCAGCAGGTGGTTGGGTCCGGTCGGTGCTGTACCGCACTGGTTCCGAGAAATAGGCTTCTTTTTTCGCCTACTTTCCACCTTGATGAAGCCATCCTTGTCACACCGTTCCCTCTGCGAAGCCGTAGGCTCCGTCACGAGATCTTTTTTGTGATTCTTGTTTTCCTTGGGCCGTATAGATTGACGCGTGGCAGCAGGTGGGCTAGCGGCAGCGACAACGGCAGCGTAAGGACGAGGGGTCGACGCGCTATCATGTGACGTCAACACCTTCGGAGCAGAGGGGCAGGCGGTGGAGCGCGGCGTGCGGGGCGCAGGGTGCGGGGTGCGGGGCGCGGGGCAGGGGGCATCGCTTGCGTTGACGACAGCCGATGAAACATCAAAACTGCCGATTGATGCATTTTGCGCACCGCGACGACATGTGTTCACATTTGTGAACTCAGGTGACCTACTTACCGAAATAGTGTTTCGTAAAGATACTACTTCGGCTCGCAAATCACCGATCGTTACTTCCGAAGCGTCTAGCTTCCTCATCACCTCGGCCAGGCTGGACTTCAGAGTAGTTATATCCCTGAGAAGTCTGGTGACGTCCACGTGATCGAAAGTGACCGGTGGTAGACGATGCAGCTGCTTCGCTACGAACGCGGGCACGTCGTCTGGATCGGTCTCCTTCAGCAGGGTTATAATATCCTGGAGACTCTTCTCGCCTCCGTCTCTGCGGCGGGACGGCATCAGGTCAGCTTTGCCAAGCGACTGGAACACCAGAGACTTGGCACTGCAAATCTCTTCCTCCTTGAAATTGGATTTGCAGATCTGCAGGATGCTGACCTCGTCCATAGTGTCGATGGCGTGAATAATGAACGCCAGAACTTCATTAACTATGAGTTGTTGGGAACTCATCGTTACGATAGCGGGCAGCGGCTAAAGCCGCGCGGTTCGCGAATTGCAAAATTCGAGCCTGTGCAGTGGGGGGCACGTCCGCAGTAATGCTTGCACAATACTGCTTGGCGGCTGACTTCACTCACAAAGCGGTGGTACTAACCCAGACGGACACTCGCAGAAGAGTTAGGCCTATTGCTAACAATAAGGTGTACATATCATCGATTTGTCAGTTTATTTCTGAGCAAGGGGCCAATAATAATTAATAAATTGTAGATATTAAAATAGTAGGCTAAATTATCTGCCGGGTAGTCGGGATCTACGGCTGACTATCCCCTATCACCGATCACACTACAATCCCCTAGTATTATAGGTAGGTATGTAATTTTTTTTTTACTGGCTTAATGCCTTTATTAACTAGCTAATACATAAATAAACAGTACATCTAACCTAGCTAGCTACAAAAACAGTTGGATAATCTACAAGCCCTAGTAGGCCTATAGATAATCCAAATGTTCTAGCCCACGACCAGTAGGACAGTACCCAGCTTGCTGGCGGCATTGCCACGTTGAACCGCAATGCTGATCCGTTGAGCCAAATAGTTACCAGCATTTTGGTTACGCGTCGCATCAATCAAACGCTCTGACAAAATTTTGAAAATATTATGAGCTCCCGGCCCCCACGGACCCAATGTTTCAACACCAAACGGCTCAAATATGTAACCGCTCCCGAGGTTAGCATATTTGCGCCGCTTGAGTCGCTCAGCCGAAGAAGCCGCGGCGCCAGCCCTAATTTGTGTCTATATGTATGTAATTAATTATAATTATGTTTTTCTCTGTAAACAATAGGGATGTTGCATGAGAAACAAAATACATATTATCACTTGCTGTCGTTAAACTGGTATAAGAACATCACATTAACACAAAAAAAATTCAGAAACAATATATAATTTCCACAAAGATACTGCTTCTTAAAGTTTCCCAAATTCAACGATTTTTTTTATCATCCAATAATAATTTAAATCATACTACTAATCATATTCTTTACAATTCGATGAATAAAACAATTATGATAAATAATTTTTCACGGACAAAATCAACAAAATTCATATTTTTAGTACAAATTTACGGCCCGCATTGAAAATGTGACGTCACGCTTTCAGCCCAATGGGGCGTTTTAGCGCTCAGTAGATACGCCCGAACGTTTTATTTATATTTAAATTTAAGCGTCTACGCTGCCCCTTATGAGAGTAAACTTTACAATAAAAAAAACTAAGTCATAGAAATTTTAATCGGTTTCAAAAGAGTTTAGTCTCGCCTCTTTTGAACGCTGGTATCGTAAGATCACGTGACCGTATAACGCGCCAAGTACTAGGCGCCCCTTCTGTTCGCTCTATGTTGTGACTGACCATTCAACTAAGAGTTATTGTATTTGTTTTGTATTGTATTTGGTTTTAAGAAAAATCGTATAACAAAAGCTGTTTATCGTGATACAAAAGTTGCCCTTGAGATTATTTGTTTTTAAATTATAAGGTCGTCTGCCCGACGCCTGCAACAATTGCAGTGTCACACAGAATTATGAATTACACATGTAGGTCTGCGCAGCATTGCAGTGCGCTCGTCAAAGATATTAGGGGCCTTACCGACTAACACAAAATCGTGATCGTTTACATCTCCAACCCGATTAAGACCAGCGGTCGCTAGATCTTCGGCTAGGAGGAATTGTCTAGAATTTTATCTGATTTTCATTTTAGAACGAACGTTATTACAAAAGTAAGTTGTTACAAAACGAAAACTATTAGCGAAATTACTGCATATGAGATTTTTTTTTAAAAATTTTTTATGTTATTTGTTAGCGAGACGATCTGGTCGTTTGCCTGATGGTAAGCATAACGCCGGCCCATAACAATTGCAGTGCCACCCAGAACTTTGAAACACAAAGGCCTGCGCGGCACTGCATTGCGCTCATAACCCTGAGACATTAGGTATTAAGTCTCATAAGCCCAGTAATTTCACTGGATACTTTGCTCATCAAACAGGAACACAGTAATGCTTGCACACTACTGCTTGGCGGCAGACTTCACGAGCAAAGCGGTGGTAACAACCCAGACGGACACTCGCAGAAGAGTTAGTCCTCCCACTAATAATGAACCTAAATACTCTTGACCGCTTGTGGTATCTGCGGCGCGAGTACGGATCTTTTCAATAAATAAAATTCGATAAAATTGACAGTTAAAATCGATAAAACCCACTTTATCGATTTTAACTGTCATGTCGTGTCGTATTTTATCGAATAAAACCCACTTTATCGATTTTAACTGTCAATTTTATCGAATTTTATTTATCGAAAAGATCCGGACTCGCGCCGCTGGTCTAGTCCATTTTTAATCCTTCTAGCGACTTGTAATTTAGTTCTAATGTTTATTTTGGTTTAGTTTTAAGATCATATTCCCGTCTTGATGTTTTTTTAATTATCTTTTTAATATCGTTTATCTATACATACAAATAAATAAAATTGAAGTGTCTGTTTGTAATATCAAAATAACAGCTTTTTACTAAATGCATATGAAAGTATATACGGAACCTACACGTAACAGAACAATGTTTTTATAAAATTTTGTCTTTCGGTCTGTCTGTTTGTTCCGGGTACCTAACCTCCGAAACGGCTGGACTGATTTTGACGGGACTTTCACTGGCAGATGGCTGTTGTAACAAGAAGTAACTTAGGCTACTTTAATTTTAGAAGAAAAATTAGAGATCCACGCAGGAAAAATAAAACCCATGCATGACATCCAATATTTCCACGCGGGGGAAACTGCGGCAGCAGCTAGTTTCTATTAATATATGACCTAATCTTATAAGAGTATGGACCACGTGTCCATAGAGAGTAATGTAACAAATAATGATCCCAAGAATCAGAATCGAAATTTGTAAAATCTGAATTAGAAAATAAAAGCAAAAGTTCAAAAACATACCTGTCTTAGAAATGGTTTCCAATCCATATTTTCGGTTTTTTGTTCTAATTTCCCTATATTCCAATTTATCTTATTGCGAAATCACAGGACATAATCTATCAACACCTTGATTTAATTTAAATAAAATTAAAATCGAATCGACGTGTTGGTTAGAGCAAACCAAAAGACGTAATAAACATTTGCTTATGCAAATACATGTTATTTTATTGGTTAACGGTATTTTAAATATCCTTTTTATTTTCATACGATATAGCGTTTTACAAGTAAGGTCACACGCACAATTAAGCGTTTTTCGATGTTTTGCGAAAATTTTACTATCAATGTCAAATTCCCGTTGGGGCAGATAACAACCCCTATTTTATACTAATAGGTAAATGCGGAACTATAGGATTTTCAGGGCTTTTTTTTATGTTATTTGATAACGAGACGAGCTGGTCGTTTGCCTGATGGTAAGCATAACGCCGGCCCATAACAATTGCAGTGCCACCCAGAACTTTGAAGCACAAAGGCCTGCGCGGCACTGCAGATCGCTCGTTACCCTGAGACATTAGGTATTACGTCTCATAAGCCCAGTAATTTCACTGGATACTCTGCTCATCAAACCGGAACACAGTAATGCTTGCACACTACTGCTTACGGAATCCATAGCTATAATACACTGAAAAACCAAAGGCGTTGATTCAACCTATTTTTAGGGTTAATTTAGCATCTACAGACATCATTTGTTAAATCAACTAAAAGAAAATTGTTATTTAACAATCAAAGTAAATTTTGTAATAGCTATAGGTAACACCTTTATAAAATTGTATATTAACTTTTTTGTCAATGTTAAAATAGCCCCTAAGTACCAATAAAAGAACTTTGTTTTCACCAACAAAATATCGGTTGCTTCTACACATTTTTGGCGGGAGTTGATATAATGCGTGTCAATGTTAGTTATGTCCACCTAAGAGGTTGATAGAATCAACTTGTGGCATTATGTTAAATAGACATACTTTTTGTTGTAGAATCAACCTGTAACTTTGGCTGGTAGTAGGTACCTACATTAACCAGTAATCTAGATAGATATGTACTGTAGGATCAACATGCTATATATCAAGTTAGAGTAATTATTATTTCGAAGTAATATTTACCTGCGCTTGTTGGTAATTAACTAAATGTGTTATTTTAAATGTACAATAAGTTTTAAATAAAACCAACCCAATTTATACAGTATTTATGACACAAATGTAATGTTGAACCGACTATGATAGTAAGTTAGAATTAACCTACATTCATTAGTTATATTGAATATGTGTAAATGTGAAAACAACATGGGCATAACAAGAGCATGGATACGGTGCGCCGCTTTCTCACTCGCGCATCTCAACATTTTTGAAAATAAACATACACTTAATATTATTATGAAAAATCGCAATTAGTGAACTTGCTGACAATAACATTACAAAAGTTGAACATAAATTTCATTTTAATCCACTTAAGTTTTCAAACCAAAAAAAGGAATTTTACGTTTTTCCCATTTTCATGTATGAAAGCAACTAGGTACATTTAGTAGTAAAATTAACCTGTGCTTGTTAGTAGTCTTAACAGATCTCTAACTAGTGGTCAATCAACTAGTGGCATTATGTTAAATGTACTTAACATTTAGATCAAATCAATCTACCTTAACGAGTATTTTAACACGAGTTTTATGTAGAACCGATAGTAAGTTGAAATAACTTTAAGTTTGTGCTTAATTTAACCTATATTCCATAGCAACATAGACAAATATGTATTGTAGAATTAACATGATGTAAAAAGTTGGGATAACTATTAGTTAGTAATGAAATTAACCTGCACTTATCTTGTCAACTTTTGTCTGTTTACAGTAATCGTTATGTGGATCAACTTCAGGTGTTATGTTACGTATACCCACACTTTGTGATAAATTCAACCTGAATGGTATTTTTGACATAGATAAGCAACGTAAAATCACTTTCTGGCAGTATATATTCACACCTATTTCAAATATTTTATATAATGGGTTTGAAATTATCACAAAGTTTAGGTAACATAACATCTGAAGTTGATCCCACATAACGATTACTGTAAAGACAACCAATATGCGGAATTTTTTTTTAAAAAGTGATTGCAATATAAAAATCCAATAAACGTAGGTTAATTTTATTACTAAATAGTATAACTTATTACAACATATATCTGCCTGGAAAAAATGCCTTAGTTAAAAAAAACAATATTTTAGAGAAATAGTCATTTATTTTTAAAATTTAATTTTTTTTTATTTTTTAAATTTAGGCGGATCCTTTGCTCAGTTGGTAGTAACCCTGCCTGCAAAGCGAGGGGTCCTGGGTTCGATTCCCGGCCGGGGCAGATTTTGTGTAAGCATAAAGTTTGTTCTCGGGTCTTGGATGTTTGTGATGTGTATCTGTGTGTGTCCATACCACCTGCAACACAGGGAATCCTAGTGCGGGGGTATGAGTGTAAGCGTTTATTATTATTATTCACTTTATTTCATTTTAAACTTAAATCTAAGTTTTTTACAATATTTCTATAAAAACAAAATATTATAAAAAACCTAAACCTAGAGTGCCGCCGGCAGCGGGGCAGGGCCCAAGCTACCGGTGGTTAGGGCTGCAGAGTGAGGAACCTCCTGACAATACGTGCCGTGTCAAGGAGCACTGCCTTCTGCATCCCACCCTTGATCCAACCGTCTAGCGAGAGCCTCTTGAGATGTTGGTCGAGGCTCTTCGTTACAAGGCCGTTCGCCGAAACAACTATCGGTACAATGATCGTTGAATCAACATTCCACATGGCGGTAACCTCGTGAGCCAAGTCAAGGTACTTGCTGAGCTTGTCCTTCTCGGCTTTCACGAGGTTCTCGTCATGGGGAACGGTGATGTCAACGAGCACTGCCCGGCGTTGGGACCGATCTACCAGTACGATATCAGGCTTATTGGCAACAATAGTCCTGTCCGTAATGATAGAGCGGTCCCAATAGAGCAGTGCACGGCCATTTTCGAGAACTGGCGCCGGTGCGTACTTATAGTACGGCACCTCAGACTCGACAAGGCCGTATTGAAGGGCAATTTGCTGATGGATGATCCTGGCTACAAGGTTATGTCTGTGTAAATACTCGCCGTTAGCAAGATGAGAACAACCGGAAATAATATGACGGAGAGACTCTCCCGGACGGCGGCATGCCCGACAGATGTCGACCGTACCCTCTTTCATAATATATTTCCGGTAGTTATTCGTCTTGATAACTTCATCCATAATTGCACAGACAAAACCCTCGGTCTCCCCAAAGAGGTCACCGAAACGTAACCAGTTCACCGATGCTAGCAGGTCCACATCGGACCCTGTTAAGGCCCGATAGAACCGCCCGTGCAGCTCCTTGCCCTTCCATACGTCCTTGCGGTCCTCAGTGGTCATCACCACTGGTTTGCGCCAATTCTCAATTGAATGATTATTATTATTATTAATTATTTCTACTTTCAAAAGAATGTTAGTTTACCTCACTATGAACTACTAATTATTATTCTTAATTCTCAGACTAGAAGAACGAATTTTACAAATGCTTATAGAATTCCTTCAATTCACCTTGATAACGAGCCTGCAGTATCGTCGCCTTCGAAATTAGATGTATTGAAGTCGAAGCGGTACAACGACGTGCTAGTTGTGGACACACGTTTACCACATAGTAGGGAAAGTGTTATAAACACTTTTGTATCTGGAATTAAGACTAACTCTTCTGCGAGTGTCCGTCTGGGTTGTTACCACCGATTTGCTCGTGAAGTCTGCCGCTAAGCAGCAATGTACAAGCATTAATGTGTTCCGGTTTGATGAGCAGAGTATCCAGTGACATTACTGGGCTTATGAGACTTAATACCTAATGTCTCAGGGCAACGAGCGCACTGCAGTGCCGCGCAGGCCGTTGTGTTTCGAAGTTCTGGTGGCACTGCAATTGTTATGGGCCGGCGTTACGCTTACCATCAGGCAAACGACCAGCTCGTCTCGTTACCAATAACACAAAAAAGAGATGTTGCAACAATCACAATATTAACACAATAAAAATAATAATCATTTAATTTTTAACATCTACAAAAGTACAGAATAGATACCATATAGATGTATTGGTACAGTGAATTTGGTCTGCAAGCAGACGTGCAAATGTAAAAAATTCATATCGTGGCTAAGAAAGAATTCTAAAACCCGAACAAGTTATTTAAAAAAAAACCTTTATTGATATTTTAAAACGAGATGAAGAACACTAGACTTGTTTTACGACCCTGTTTTTACGGCCATATTTATAATATGATACCTACAAAGATAGACGCCATGCAACACTAAAAAGAGCTTATCTATATCTATACATCTATATTTCTTGTCAATATAATGAATGGCACGATCGACTGTCCGGAACTGCTTGGTAAAATAGGGCTTAATGCCCCGGTCGTTGCATTAAGAAAACCTAACCTCATTTACACTCCCTTAGTAAAATGCAATTACAGGCGAAACAGTTATATAATAAGAGCATGCAGGTGTTATAATACAATCGCTAAGGAAATTGATGTAGATCTTTTCAATACGTCTGCATTTAAAATGAAGCGACTGTTAAATGGCCGCTTCTTTAACAAATGAATTAAGTCTGTTTTTTTTTTCTCAGTCACAGTAGGATAATTCTTTGATTTGATTTTTTTTCTATGTGTTAACTTTAATCTTTAGTTATTTCTGTACGCGTCCGTCAGTCGTGTATACGACGATATAATCATTTTCATTTAGTATACTATATGTGAAAACTTTTAATTAGCCTTAATTAGTTACTTAATTTACTATTTTTAAGCACCTAGCTGTTAGTTTTCCGAAGAAAATAAAATAAAATAAAATAAAATAAAATAAAATAAAATAAAATAAAATAAAATAAAATAAAATAAAATAAAATAAAATAAAATAAAATAAAATAAAATAAAATAAAATAAAATAAAATAAAATAAAATAAAATAAAATAAAATAAAATAAAATAAAATAAAATAAAATAAAATAAAATAAAATAAAATAAAATAAAATAAAATAAAATAAAATAAAATAAAATAAAATAAAATAAAATAAAATAAAATAAAATAAAATAAAATAAAATAAAATAAAATAAAATAAAATAAAATAAAATAAAATAAAATAAAATAAAATAAAATAAAATAAAATAAAATAAAATAAAATAAAATAAAATAAAATAAAATAAAATAAAATAAAATAAAATAAAATAAAATAAAATAAAATAAAATAAAATAAAATAAAATAAAATAAAATAAAATAAAATAAAATAAAATAAAATAAAATAAAATAAAATAAAATAAAATAAAATAAAATAAAATAAAATAAAATAAAATAAAATAAAATAAAATAAAATAAAATAAAATAAAATAAAATAAAATAAAATAAAATAAAATATCTATTACAACTAAATAAAATTGAAAGTGTCTGTTTGTAATATCAAAATAACAGCTTTTTACCAAACGCATATTAAAGTATATACGGGACCTACACCAAAACAGCCATTTTTAAAATTTTTGTCTGTCTGTCTGTCTGTTCCGGGTAATCTCCGAAACGGCTGGCCCGATTTTGACCGGACTTTCACTGGCAGATAGCTGATGTTACAAGGAGTAACATAGGCTACTTTTATTTTGGAAAAAGAATTAGGGTTCCGCGCAAAAAAATAAAAACCATGAAATCCAATATCACCGCGCGGGTGAAACCGCGGGGCAGCAGCTAGTATATAATATGTTTTTCTGTATGATAGGTATGTTAGAGCACTAAATGATCTGATGTTGTCAAAACACGAGAAAATAAAAATGACAGTTGGCACCAATAGGACTGAGCCGGTGGTGGGACTAACTCATATGCAAGTGCCCATTTAGGTGGCTTTGGTCGTGTAGTCTGCCATTGATGGCAAAATAATAGTTGCACAATATTATTGTTAAAGCAATAATATTATTACTATTATTGTGTTACGATTTGACGAAGAAATTACTGGGCATATGAGACATATTGTAACCACCAAAAAAAAAACATTTTTAGTCGCCTGTTTAGCTAGACAGCGTCTAAAGATCAACGTCAAAAATGATTAAGTAGAAATGCCACAACAGAATTGTGTTAGACAATTATTAGACACTACTTTGTGGTTGGTTGCTCATATTTAATCGTGCGACTAAGACATGTTTAGGCTTTAAATTATTTTTTATGTTATTTGGTAATGAGACGAGCTGGTCGGTTGCCTGATGGTAAGCATAACGCCGGCCCATAACAATTGCAGAGCCACCCAGAACTTTACAACACAAAGGCCTGCGCGGCACTGCAATGCGCTCGTTACCCTGAGACATTACTTATTAAGTCTCATAAGCCCCATAATTTCACTGGATACTCTGCTCATCAAACCGGAACACAGTAATGCTTGCACATTAGTGCTTGGCGACAGACTTCACTCACAAAGCGGTGGTAACAACCCAGACGGACACTCGCAGAAGAGTTAGTCCTCCCACTAACAAATTAACACACGTTAAGCCATAGCGAATCACATGATATTAATATATCACACAAATATCGCTATTCGGAAGATACAGCCCAAGCTCGTCTAGTTATCCAACAGTATAAAAAATTTGAAAATTACAATAATCTTTTTTTAAATTAGATGTTTTAAAATGTCTACTAGCTATACCTATAGATCTATGTATCTTGCTTATTTACACGAAATACTTATTAAACACATATGGTCTAACCACAAAAAACATACTTTAAGCATGCTTTAAACAGTGTTCACCTGCTAAACATGCCTTGGTCACGTGATTATATATGAGAAACCCTTGATTTACGTAGTCATTAACCGTTGTCTAACTCCATTCTCTTGTGACATTTCTAACAATTTTAGATTTATCTTTAGACACCGTCTAGCTAAACAGGCGTCTAAAAGTGGTTCTTGTGGTAACACGGATGGAATCGCAGGATGAGTGTTTAATTAAATTCTATCACGAAACCGACACTTCCTTTAAGTTGAGATCAACAAAGTGGTCGATAAATTGGATAATACCAAAACAGTCTTTTTATCAGAACAAAAACACGGTATTCAAGTTATGAGGTCGGAAGGTACGTTGTATCTATGCAAATTGGTTTATAAATAACTTATTTTTATAGGTACAATTTGTTGTTATTTCTTCTGTGTAGTCAAATAAGTTACTACTATAAAAACCGGCCAAGTGCAAGTCTGACCCATGCACCGAGGGTTCCGTACAAACTTGTAGATATTATGTAAATAGTTCGTCCATGACGGGAATCGTTACGTAATAATTGTACCTACATATATTTTCAACAAAATAATTATATTTTTTTTTGTAATGTAGACCAGGTAGCTGCTCTAATAATCCTACTGTCCTACAAATTACTATTCCTACTTATCCACACTAATATTATAAATGTGAAAGTGCGTTTGTCGATTTGTTGGTTTGTCCTTCTTTCACGCAGTAACGGAGCAACTGATCGACGTGATTTTTGGCATAGATATAGTTTATGGACCGGCGAGTAACATAGGCTACTTTTTATCCAAGAAAAATGCACGGTTCCTGTGGGAACGCGGGTGAAAACCTCGGGCAGAAACCAGTAATCAAATTTTTTTTGTGATGTATCTAACTACGGTATTCGACATTCCTTTACTTGAGCTATAATACTGCTTCTTGCCAAATATCATGATACTAAATCAACGGGAATTACCCCTTAGGTTTTGATTCCCTTACAAGTGTCAAAATATCGTATACCCATAATTATCTTTTGATTGCGTTGACTTAGAAATTTAATTTTGTCACAGCTTCAAGGGATTGCAGACCTCTACGCCTTCCTGAGCAAAAGATCTTGACAGACGACAGCAGACATACAAATAGACAGACGAACAACGAAGTGAGAATATAAAGGTTCCTTTTTTTTGAGGTTCGGAACCCTAAAAACATAAGATAGATATTCAATGATGTGCTTGAACTTGTCAGATCAGACTTTTGGGTTAAAATAGAGTCCAAAAGATTAAAGTGATGATGACTCAGATATTCCAATGTGCAAGCATTATTGTGTTCCGGTTTGATGTCAGTGAAATTAGTGGGCTTATCTCAGGGTAAAGAGCGAAATGCAGTGCCGCGCAGGCCATTGCGTTCTGAATGGAACCACCATTTGTTAGGGACTGGCATTGTGCTCACCATCAGGCAACGACCAGCTCAAATTATTCGATAGTATATAAAAAAAGAATTCAAAATCCACGCCAAAAACCCAAAACCCATTTAATTTCAGTTTCTTTGATTTAATTTCCCAATCTGAAACCGTCCGATATTTACCGTCGGAACTTTGCCAATCTCAAAAACACGAAAGTTAGTAATTAAAAGTCGCGGACAAACCATAAATCTATAACTTTTAAGATATTTTAAATTAAAACCACCCCTATCTTAGCAACTGGGAGATACGCTATAAAAGGAATAAAGGAGAAAAAGATATATATTGAAAGAAGATAACGGAAGATGGCCGGTAAATTAAAAGTGTTTTCGGAATTTTGGAATTTATATTTGGGCTATAAATAATAGAAAGTCGTCGGGTGGGAATTAATTATTATTATTTTATTTGGGTGCGCTGCCAACTCGTGATTTTTTGTTTTGTTTTTGGTTTGTACGCAGGGAATGCTAATGCAGGAGACACTAGGATTTCCAGTGCTGCAGGTGGCAGGGATATATTTTACAAACATCAACCCACTTTATTACACGACTGGTCGAAAAGGAGTTGAATGTTTTACTATTAAAATTTTCGTGAGTATCACACATTATAAATTTTTAAAAAAACCGGCTATAACCCACGTCATTTGTCGATATTGTCGACCTAGGTTTCGAGCGTATCCGACGCTCTTCCTCAGGGAGTGCACGCGTGGTCGTTGCGATCTCGCCGCGTGCACTCCCTGAGGAAGAGCGTCGGATACGCTCGAAACCTAGGTCGACAATATCGACAAATGACGTGGGTTATAGCCGGTTTTTTAAAAATTTATAATGAGTTGAATGTTTTCAGGGTTCATGTAAGTATGTGTGTAAATTTATTTATTCCATCATAACTTTAAAACGCCTGAACAGATTTCGATGTATGGGGTGTCGTTAGAATCCTTACATTGTCGAGTAACCTTACTTTTGAGTTTTATTTTGTAACTTGGTCAACTCAAAAAGTTTGCCCCGGCCAAAACAGATATAATATAGACAGGTGGATTCTCGATTTGACTCTCTTTAAAATTACAAAGGGTTTTTACAAGGTGGTATAAGGGACTTACTCTTCTGCGAGTGTCCGTCTGGGTTATAGTTTGCAAGCATTACTGTGTTCTGATTTGATGAGTAAATAATTCAGTGAAATTGTGCTTATGAAATTTACTATGCCCGTTTTCACCAACGAAGAATAAGGCGACGCATAACTAAGTAACTCCTCATGTAAGTCCTAAGTATAATCCGTTAGAACACTCGTAAAGGTTGGTGAAACTCTTTTTTTGCCTTAGGCAATTCCTAAATGTGTAAGCATCCGATTTAGGCGTCTCCTGGGGTTGGTGGAAACGGGCATTCATAACTCATGTATAAGGTAACGAGCACACTGCATCGCGTAGACATATATGTTCAAAGTTCTGAGTGGTATTATATAGCTACAACAATTATTGTTATGAGTAGGCGATATGCTTACCAACAAGTACCTAAACGACCCGCTTCTCTCTTTATCAAAAACTATAAAAAAAACATCGTAATTTGGACATAAAAGTCAAACTGTAACGTATAAATAAAAAATGTCTTTTGTGACGGTGTTATAGGCGTTAGGTTAGCTTTGAGTGTTTTGTCAGATTTTCAGCAAAAGTGTGTTCAAGAACGACGACCCATGCTTCGATATAGAATATAGGATTGGTTCTTGCTGTGAGCTTTTCAACTTGAGATAGGTAGCTAGCCAAGCGGCAGAAACTGCGATAAAGCAAAAACAAATTACATAAAAACAATAGTAAAATTGCTTTTAAAGACTAGCGCAAATATTGCGATATTTGAAATTTCATCCTCCATTTCTTCAGTTCTTATTCCTCGTATTCTATATCATAAATTTTACCTTGAGATATTTACTACTCACTACAAAAGAATCCATAAAATTGGTTAGAGAATTGACGGGAAAATTGTATAGGTCGCCACGAAAAAAGAAGAATCGATAACCTCCTCCTTTTTTGGAAGTCGATTAAAAACTCTGACAAAAAAAATAATAATTTGAATAAATGCCATAATCACATGCTAAACAAAACTAAAGTTATTTAGTATTTGGATAATAAATTTATTATTTTAACTTAATAAGCTAATAACTCACAGATTTAAATAATAAACTGGTTTTTACAGACAAACTAGTGGTCTTTTATTTCTTTTTTATAAGATACCTGCTCTGAGTCAGATGTAACGAATTGTTTTTTCTAATAATCTATTATTCGACCTTCAGTAAAGCGATGGTAGCTCAGTGGTAGTGTGGTCCGGCGCTAATTTATGTATCGAAGATTTGAATCCTATACACTGAGTATTATCTTGAAAATTGGTTTTTATTCAAACTCGAAGTTCTTTATTCACATGGACCCAAGGAAGCACTGATCTTAAGCTTGGACTTACTCATGAAGCTCTGCACTCTCTTAAGAGGAAGACACCACCCAAATTGGGTCCATTCAAATATGCTTTACGCCAAATTTATAGATGTTATGGCAGCGAAAAAAATATATGTTAATCTTCACCATATTTCTAATGAGCAAGAAGACATAAAAACATGATTTCAATAAATTTTCTCGATAAAATAAATTCGCGAAGTAACCCTTAGAAATTCGCTTCTATCATCCATAACTCAATATTTCATGAACTTACGTTGATAAAATTTATAAATGTGACGTATATTACCATAATCAAGTTCTTTTTAAAGTTTTTTCGCAAATTAACTTGACAGTCTTAAGGATCCCCCACATAGGTGCTTTATAATATAACGGCCAATAATTATTAACGCCAAGCTGTATAATGATACATTTTTTTCAATAAATTTTCCATTAGGACGAGTTTTGTTACTCGTAACACATTGTTCGCAAGTTTTTTTGTAACTATTACACATTTGTGTAACTATAGTTACACAAAAGTGTGTAATAGTAATTTGGTTACTATAGTAATCAAAAGTCTGGTTATTGACTACCAGTCATTTTTTTCAGTGCACTGCAGTAGCAATGACACGATTGATAAAAGACATAAATATTGCGCTGCTGCCAAGCAGTAATGTGCAAGCATTACTGTATTCCGGGTTCATGCGCAAAGTAGTCATTGACATTATATGAATGGGTTTATGAAGAGTTAATGGTAGGACAAACTCTTCTGCGAGTGTCCGTCTCGGTTGTTACTACCGCTTTGCTCGTGCAGTCTGCCGCCAAGCAGTAATGTGCAAGCATTACTGTGTTCCGGTTTGATGAGTAGAGTAAGTAGCCAGTGAAATTACTGGGCTTATGAGACTTAATACCTAATGTCTCAGGGTAACGAGCGCACTGCAGTGCTGCGAAGGCTTTTGTGTTTGAAAGTTCTGAGTGGCACTGCAAAAGTTGTGGGCCGGCGTTATGCTTACTATCAGGCAAACGACCAGCTCGTCTCGTTACCAAATAGCATAATAAAAAATAATAGCTAATGTCTCAGAGTGACAAGCGCCAAGCCGTGCCGAAGTTCTGAGTGGCATTGTAGTTGCTATAAGCTGGCTTTATACAGGCCACTAATCTCATCATTTGATAGTATAATAAACGCAATAACGCATGCGATAATTCAATCATCACAATTCATAACTCCTGTGTGGTGGAGCCTTATTAAAAATCACGAGCGTCGCACATGATCACTTGTGATCTATTATTAGATACCCAGTAACTGATCACCGTCCGAGTTATTGAACAGTCTATAAATAGAGGTGATGGTAAGTGGTCAACTGGCGCCTGCAATGGGATCGATTGGCGGGTCAAATGTGTGACACAGTTATTGGTATGAAATCATGGGATCAAGTGAGGGTACAATTTGTTAAATGCTTTGGTATTCATACACTACTATTTTTTTTGCAGTCGGTTATCGGTTTGATCTCCATCTGATCATAGATGGAATCGGTCTTCTCACAAAAAAAGTAAACGCAGCCTAAACATGTGTTAAATAGCGTCTAACTCTTAAGCATGCCTTCGTTCCATGTTTAAATATATAAGTAACTACAAACCTTGATTTAAGAAGTGTCTATACGTTGTCTAACTCTTGTGACATTTATAATCTTTTTAGACGTTTATCGTACTACTTACCAACCCAAACGGGAACTCGCAGAAGAGTTAGTCCTAACCACCTTGTAAAGTTCTCCTTGGGCAAAGTGGTATACCTTGACGGACAAGCATAGCCCATAACAATAGCAGTTCTACCTACAAATAACTTTGAAACACAAAGGCCTACGCGGCACTGCCAAGTAATTTAAATGACTACTTTGCTTATCAAACCGGAACATTAGTGTTTGGCGGTAGACTACACGAGCAATGCGGTGGTACCACCCAGACGGACACTAAGAAAAAGTACCTTTGTACCACAGTTTGGTAAAACTGTAAAGGTCGTCAGGTTTTTGACTGCGTCGGTCTAGATTGGTTGCGCTCACTATACCTACATATCATTTAGACCACATAACTACTGCCCAATATTCGGCCATTCTCACATCAATTGAAGATAATACGCGATATCGTTACTATCTCGTGTGTAACCGTTGTATGAATGTATGTCTTGCATGACTCATATCAATTGGTAATAATTCGATCGGTGGGAATAGAATTTAGGGTTGTCACTGTTTATGAAACCAAAATATAGGTATGAATGTTAGGTGAAAGATAGTGATATAAAAATAGTTTAATAAAGTTTATGATAATTGCAATGACACTGCAATTGTTATCGGCTGGTGTTATGCGAACCATTAGTCAAACGACCCGATTGTGTCGTGATCCGACCAATAAAGAAAAAAAAAGAATTATTTAAGTAGGTACCTAGTACGTACATTAAAAGTGATTTTATTATAATAACAGAAAAAATAAACAACATAAACTAAAATAACTAAATAAAATACACACTAATTTATTTACAATCTTAATCTAATAATCCGCTACCAGTAGGCAACGTTCCCAAAATGCTGGCAGCATTGCCACGTTGAATGGCAATGCTTAATCTTTGACCTAAGTAGAGGCCAGCATTTTGGTCACGTGTGGCTTCGACCAGACGCCCAGAAAGGTCTTTAAAAATTCGATGAGCTCCAGGTCCCCACGGTCCAAGTGTCTCAACCCCAAAAGGCTCAAATATGTAACTACTATCAAGACTACTATATTTGCGCCTTTTGAGGTTCTCAGCGGATTCAGCTGCCGCACCAGCCTTATTTTGAGTACCGGGAAGATGTGACGGCGCAAGGGTGTCAACACAGGTAGCGTCCCATACCATACGTACATTTAGATATATTAATTAGCTACTATTAAATATGAATTTTCTCATATAAGTGCATTCAATTTTTGTATAATAAGTTATAACAAATACGAATATTAAATAGATACGTACATGTACATACAACAAAAACACTATTTTTAAAAAAATTCTCTGTCTGTCTGTTTGTTCCGGGTAATCTCCGAAAGGGCTGGACCGATTTTGACGGGACTTTCACTGGCATATAGCTGATGTGACAAGGAGTAGCTTAGGCTAATTTTATTTTAGAAAAATAATTGGGGTCCACGCAAAAATAAAACCCTTGAAACCCAGTATCTCCACGTGAGTGAAACCGCGGGCAGCGGGTAGTATTAAATAGTTACGTACATCGTACAATGATACAAAAGACATACACTCGTACTTTAATATTATATTAAATGCGAAAGAGGGGTTGTCCTTTTTTCACGCAGTAAAAGAGCAACATATGACGTTGACATTGACGGATAAAACCGCGGGCAGCACCTACATAAAAAAAAACAGACAGAAGAAAATAGATTTTTCGAAAATAATTTATAACCTTTATTTATTATAACTTGCAGAAGTGGTAACCCTATTGTACTAGGTATAAATATGGATTGTAAGACTGTGACAACAGTATGGGAATGCGGTTCATCAAGGATACCACGGTGACCTTTTAAAAAAATTTGAACACTGAATTTGTTGACTGGTCTTTTATATATTTTTTTTCTATTTATTTGGGTGTAGAAAAAATGGCACATATGGTTCTTAAATAGGTACCTTAATTTATTAATTGTGATACTGATTATGTTATTTACGGTATCAGTATTTGACCATGCACTATCTCCTCAGCGGCGCAAGTACGGAAGTCGGTTCGATAAATTTGTCGAATCGAAAAACTCGATAAACTTATCGAATGTTGCGAGTACCGAAGTCTGATCGTAAAGTATTGAAGTAGCTCTATATTCTCTTTGGATTCGCCCTAGCTATTCGATCACTTTTGTCGATTGTTTCGAGGTTCGATAAATTATATAAAAAGTCGATAAAACCCACTTTATCGATTTGAACTGTCAATTTTCTCGAATTTTATCGATCAAAGAGATCCGTACTTGCGCCGCAGATCAGTGATGATGAACACGATAAACTTTTTTTTTTTTTACTTAAGTTAGAATAAAACTGGTTCTCAAATTTAGCTGCTAACATCAGGAGTACGTGCATGAAGACATATTTTCAATTTGAGGTTGGTAGCTAGCCAGTCAAACACTAATTTTTTTAGATATCTTGATTGGCTTGCTTTGATCGCATTTACAAGATTTTCAAACATATAGGTGTATCGTTATCGCATCCTAAATTCAAAATGTGATAAGCAACTTTCTCAATTGATTTCCTAGCGATTGCACTTCAATACTTGTTCGTTTTTGATGGAATCAATGACAAGCACAACTAAAAATTGTGCTAGCAGGCTTCCTGGGGTGAACTAGGACTGCCAGAAGTCTCTTTCATAAGAGGTCCAAAATCGACTATAAATCGATTATTCGCCTATCATCGATCTCACGCACTATCTAGTGCATTTTTTGACTCTGTGCGTGAGCGCAGCAACACTTGACCGTGTGACGTGCGTACGAAATCATCGCGCGCGAGCGACCCAAAATTATCCATAAAAAATACAAATCCTACAGGAATACTACCAAAAACAGAGTGTGTGCTTCTCTAAGTGACTTTAGATGCTGTGGGACCTGATAGAAGGTAAGTCTGCTGATGTTGTTATTGTTTTCTATTTTAACGACTGAGGCTCGCAATCGCTTTGGAAACTTAATTGATTCCATCCCTCATGTTGCCGGAATTAATCGTTCTCGTAACATTGTTTTGGTGCCGAAACCAGGGATAGTATACTTGTAAAAGTAATCGTAAAGTAATAGCAAAATATTCATTACCGTTCGACATTTGCACAAATGGCTGCCGTATGGGTACCATATTTAATCGCTTCAAATCTCGATAAGTTTTAAATATTTTCTCAAAGAATATGAACAACACGTTAGAGAATATTATCTAGTTTGTATTCCTGTATGTATTTTTGTGCTAATTCGTAATTAAGTGAAGAAAGTAATAAACATTCCAATTCGTTCACCTTAGGTAAATAGCCGGCTCGCCGGCCATCAAAGTATTTTGTTACTTAAGTATCTATACGTTGTTTATTGCTTAATCTGGACTATATTCGCTTAAAATAAATCATTAATAATTTCGCTCGCAAATTCAGAGTTTAGTAACTTTTCTATTCAGAGTTATTGTTCCGTACGTTGTTAGTACATGCAAATTATCGTGGTATTCAGTGCATTTATTATCACGTACACTTTAACGTTACAACAACTTTTAAGCTAAGTAAATAAAGCTGTTTGTTATCCGGCTATTAGGGTTTTAGGTAATAAATCAACTCGGTGTCCCGTTATCATTAAGTTAGCGTTTTAGTAATCGTAATTTATAGTAAATAGAAATTTTAGGTACAGTTAATTAATAGAATCGTTCTTAGGGTTCCATCGGTTATATACCTGTTATATACGGTTATATATCGGTTATATCTTTTGTTCATTTATCGTTTTGGTTTGTTTTGATTATTATCTCAACATGTCTTATGTACCTAAGGTTCGTCTTTCAAAGAAAACTAAATCGAAATCGTTCGAAACAAGTGGTCTATCGTTTAGCGATCTGCCAGTTTTACGACGTAAACGTACTTTAGCGCTAAACCGATTACGGAAAACGTTGGAGGTTGCTCAACTAGCTAAAACGGATTCTTCTCGCTTGGATGAGTTTATCGTTTATTATTCAGCTGTCAAAAAACATGTTGATAATTTCGAAAGGGCGCATGTGGACATATTGAGCGTTATTAATGATTCGGATGCAGAGGATGAGGATGAGATTCGTTGCGATTTTGATGATTTTTATTATCAAATACTTGCCATTCATCGTGCACTTGTTCCGCCTTCGTCTGCCGCCGCGGAATCGTCCGCAGCGCAACCGCCGCCCGCGTCAGCTGTCAAACTCCCACGTATTGACCCGCCTAAGTTTTCAGGCAATATTAAAGAGTGGCCTATGTTTTATGATGCGTTCAACTCGCTCATTCATTCGAATCAATCTCTTTCGGATTCTGATCGCATGCAGTATCTTCGTGCTAGTTTATTCGGTGATGCCTTAGGACTTATTCGCACTTTTCCTATCCAAGGCGCATATTACGAAGAAGCGTACCAGACACTTATTAATCGTTATCGTGATAAACGTGAACTCGCTTTTACTTGTTGGCGTGAAATGCAGAACATTAATTTGAAGGTCAACTCACCTACCGAATTTAGACGCGTGTTGGATCTTTTTAGTGAAAACTTAACAATTTTAAAAGGTCTTAACTTACCGACGGACAACTGGGACTTCGTTCTTTGTTATCATTTGTTATCGAAGTTGGATTCGAAGACGCGTTGTGCGTTCGAAGAGGCACATCCGTCTGCGGAATTACCATGTTATAGAACTCTAAAAGATTTTCTTGAATCGCGATGTGATGCACTCGTGCGTGATACCCACTTTTTGGGTAATCATGATGCTCAGCCATCTTCTAGTAACAAGAATCAGTATGTCAAGTCAAACAATAACAAGAAAATTACGTCAACATTGTTATCGAATTCAGAGAAGACAACAGGTCAACCGGAAGTAAATAAATCTTATTCAACCTCGCCTGCTGTGCCAGCAGTGTCTTCTAAGTGCCCATTCTGTTCAGAACTTCATTCGATTTCACACTGCAAGCCATTCGCGGCCAAGTCTGTTCAGGAAAGACATGATTTCGCGAAAGGCCATCGGTGGTGTTTTAATTGCTTAAAACCTTCACACATTATTCGTGATTGTAAGTCTGTTTTTACGTGTCAGAAATGTCACCAAAAGCATCATACGCTTCTCCATCAGGACAAAGATTCGAACCCTGCTGAACAGAAACCTTCGGTCAGTGAACCCGTTCGTGTTTTGACAAACATTGGAGATAATTCAGTTGTTCTTCTTTCTACTGCCGTTATAAACATTCGTGCTTCGTCGGGCGACTACCAGTCCTTCCGTGCTGTTATCGACACTGGTAGTCAGGCTCATTTCATTTCAGAACGTGCAGTAAATCAGTTAGGACTTGACAAACGCATGACCTCGCGCCAGGTTCGTGGTGTAGGTCAATCGTCAGCTTCCATCTCTGGAACTGTTCAACTGCAAATTGGTATTAACGGTCAAGTGGCATTCAATGTTGAAGCACTGACAATACCTAACATATGCGGAAACATGCCGAGCGTTAAGCTCAACAAGTCGTCTTGGCTTCATATCCGTGGTCTCAATCTGGCTGATCCAGATTGTCACCAGCCTGGTCCAATCGATATCCTTCTTGGTGCTGAAATCTTCTCTTCTCTCATTCTTCCAGGATGTATAAGTGGAGGACCGAAGCAACCTTCTGCGTTGAATTCTGTGTTCGGCTGGCTTCTTTTAGGAAGTGTAGGCGATAACCAAGCAGAAGACAACATCAATTCGTTTTTTGTTTCGAATGACCAGCTTCTTCATGAAGTCAAGAAGTTCTGGGAATTAGACGTTGTTCCATCTGCTACTAAGCTGCCTATAGAGGATCAACGATGCGAACAAATCTATAGTGACTCAACAACTCGTGATCTGACTGGACGCTACAGCGTGGCCTTGCCCTTCAAAGAAGATAGTGAACCTTCTTTTCCAGGATCGCGAGAATCAGCCTTGCGGCGTTTTCATTCATTGGAGCGTAAACTTTCTACAGATTCGGTTCTTAAGGAACAATACTCAAACTTTATGACTGAGTATATTCAGTGTGGTCACATGAGTCTTGTGCCCACAAGTGATTTACATAAAGGAAAGTATTACATTCCACATCATTGTGTTCTTCGACCTGACAGCGTCAGTACCAAATTGCGCGTAGTCTTTGATGCGTCAAATAGGGACCCTATCACGGGAGTATCGTTGAACGAATCTCTACTGATCGGTCCAAAGTTGCAGACCAACATATTGGAAATTCTACTCAGATTTCGTCTTCATCTGGTGGTGTTCTCTGCTGACGTCTGCAAGATGTACCGACAAATTTTAGTAAATGAAGAACATAGAGACTATCAAAGAATCTTCTGGAGATCTCATCCATCTCAACCGATCTTGGAATATCGATTAAATACTGTTACTTACGGCGTTTCATCCGCTCCCTTTCTCGCTTGTCGTACCATCAAACAACTCGCTGACGATGAAGGTGAGAATTTACCTCTCGCCAAATCCATTTTGACCACAGATGTCTACATAGATGATATAGTAACTGGCTGTTCGGATTTTCATCAAGCTTCTCAGACTATATCAGAAGTTGTCAAACTTCTCCATCAAGGTCATATGGAATTGCGCAAGTGGGCCAGCAACGAACCCAAACTACTTGGTGATTTCCCTCCAGAACATTGTCTAACAGGCAACGTCTCGATGGACGTCGAGAAATCTAATACTCTTAAAATATTAGGTTTGAAATGGGAACCTTACCTTGATCATTTCATATTCGAAGTTAAGTCTCAAGATCGTGTTTGTAGCAAACGTAATATTCTTAGTGAATTGGCAAGAATCTATGATCCACTCGGTTTTTTATGTCCATTGACATTCTTCGCTAAGTATCTTGTTCAGAAGTTATGGGTACTCGCAGTATCCTGGGATGAAGATCCTCCTGAAGATATCAAACAACAGTGGAATCGTTATATCGAGGAACTACCTGTAATTCAGAAACTTAACATTCCGCGTCTTCTGTCCGTTTCCCAAATCGATTCGTGCGAAATTCATGGTTTCGCGGACAGTTCGATGCGTGGCTTTGGTGGCGTTGTCTACTTACGTGTCCGTGATATCCATAGTCAGGTGAAAGTGTTTTTTGTGATGTCGAAAGCAAGAGTAGCTCCCATAAAAGTAGTTTCTCTACCTAGACTTGAGCTTTGTGCTGCTGTCCTTCTAGCAGACTTACTCAAATTCGTAAATGAGGTCTACCAGTCTCATGTCCCTATTTCAGCTATGTACGCGTGGTCAGATTCAACTGTCACGCTTTCGTGGATTCAATCGTCTTCTTCTCGGTGGAAGACGTTTGTAGCAAACCGTGTAAGCCATATTCAGGATGCAGTTCCTGGTGCTCGGTGGCGCCATGTGATATCAGGTGATAATCCTGCAGACATCGCTTCACGCGGGCAAATGCCAGCAGAACTCGTCAACAATTCGTTATGGTGGGCGGGGCCTAGTTGGCTCTCGCAAGACGCTGATTCGTGGCCTTGCTCAATTTCAGATCCTTCTGAGGATGAACTCCGTACCGAAGAAAAGGCACAAGTTCTCCTTACCAGTGATACCTTATCTTCGCATACAATCGATTATTTACTCACTCGTTTTTCGTCGATTCGTAAAGTTCAACGAATCATCGGTTTATGCTTGCGTTTTATTAACAATATACGTTGTAAAGTGAATCGCTGTTCTGATCTTTCCCTAAATCGTACAGAACTTCATAACGCGCTACTGACAATCGTCAAACATACTCAATTTCTTCATTTTCATGAAGACATCAAACGGTTGAAAGAAGGCAAGCCTCTTTCAAAACAAATGCGAAAGCTTAACCCTTTCATCGATAGCCTGGGAATTCTCAGAGTGGGAGGTCGATTATCAAGATCCGGATTAGAGTACCATCATAAGCATCCCGCTTTGCTCCCTCGACAGGCTCAACTGACTTACATGATTATAGATGCATTCCATCGTGAAAATTGCCACCCTGGAATCAATACCCTGCACTATTTAATTAGTCAACAATTTTGGATTTTATCAGCAAAACGTGCTATTCGACATCGTGTTTCAAAGTGTTTGAAATGCTTCAAAACTAATCCGACTCCACTGGAACCCTTTATGAGCGATTTGCCAGCTGCTCGCGTCAACCAAGTAAAACCGTTCAGCGTCGTTGGCGTTGACTACGCCGGTCCATTCCGCATAAAATCGGGAAAGCATCGTGGTGCTAAAATCAGCAAAGCATACCTTTGTCTTTTCGTTTGCTTTACAACTAAAGCAGTTCATTTAGAAGTAGCTTCTGATTTAACCTCGGATGCGTTCATCGCCGCCCTTAGGCGTTTCGTTAGTCGTCGTGGTAGGGTAGCTACCATCTATTCTGATCGTGGAACAAATTTTATCGGTGCGTTTCGCGAAATTTCTTCATACATGCAAGGTGCATCGCGTAATGAAGGAATCGAATTTAAATTCAATCCGCCCTCAAGCCCACACTTCGGTGGAGTTTGGGAAATACAAGTTAAGTCGGTAAAATCTCACATGTATCGCATTATAGGCAACCAATCGCTAACATTAGATGAACTCTTTACTTTGTTTGTACAAATTGAGTCCATGCTAAATTCAAGGCCGCTTTATCCGTTGAGTTCAGATCCTAATGACTTCGCAGTGCTCACACCGGGTCACTTTTTAACATTAGAACCACTAACGTCCGTTCCGGATGAGGATCTTACCTCAATCAACATAACTCGTTTAGGACGATGGCAACTAATTCAGCGTTTTCAACAAGATTTTTGGAAGCGTTGGAGAAACGAATATCTTCAATCACTTACTCAACGGGCAAAGTGGACCAAACATTCGCAACCATTAGAAATCGACTCAGTAGTTTTGATCAAATCAGAAACTCCTACACTACACTGGCCATTAGCCCGTGTAGAAAAGTTACATAGTAGTCCAGATGGAGTAATACGTATCGCGACGTTACGTTTACCGAACGGTTCTTTTCTTACTCGACCCCTGACAAAGGTGTGTCCTTTGCCTAACCAATCAGATTAATATAGATAAAACGTTATTTTCTTCATTCGATTTAGTTTTAGTTTACATAGTTCTAGTAAAATAGTACAGTACATAAGCACATCCTTTGGCTTCTATTTTGTTGTTCATATTCTTATCGTGCCAATGGGCTCCTTTTGCTATTAAAATTCGTTTGTTATTTAAATTCATTTATTTAAATTTTAGCGTATTTTCTAAAAATACATCTACCGTGTATTTTGGTGGGCGGTAATGTATCGTTATCGCATCCTAAATTCAAAATGTGATAAGCAACTTTCTCAATTGATTTCCTAGCGATTGCACTTCAATACTTGTTCGTTTTTGATGGAATCAATGACAAGCACAACTAAAAATTGTGCTAGCAGGCTTCCTGGGGTGAACTAGGACTGCCAGAAGTCTCTTTCATAAGAGGTCCAAAATCGACTATAAATCGATTATTCGCCTATCATCGATCTCACGCACTATCTAGTGCATTTTTTGACTCTGTGCGTGAGCGCAGCAACACTTGACCGTGTGACGTGCGTACGAAATCATCGCGCGCGAGCGACCCAAAATTATCCATAAAAAATACAAATCCTACAGGAATACTACCAAAAACAGAGTGTGTGCTTCTCTAAGTGACTTTAGATGCTGTGGGACCTGATAGAAGGTAAGTCTGCTGATGTTGTTATTGTTTTCTATTTTAACGACTGAGGCTCGCAATCGCTTTGGAAACTTAATTGATTCCATCCCTCATGTTGCCGGAATTAATCGTTCTCGTAACATATAGGTATTTGGTGACAGATTTTCAACTTTAGTGTGGTAGATAATCAGACGAGCGCTTGCACCATGATATGTTTGCACGTTGTTAACGATGTTTTCCTAGACCTAAAAGTTTATTTTTATAGCAATTAGACTTGCGATTGACCGCTGTCTCACCTGATGTTAAGCGACGATGCGGTCGACGATGTAGCACGCTTACCCAGAAGATACCTGTTCACTCGTCTCTTGAAGACTCGCAGATAGTAGTGTTCAGGAAAAACAGATGCCGTTAAAGAGTCCCACTCTTTAGCTGTCCGCATGATTGAAGGCCGGAGCAAAACGCTTAGTACGGATAGGAGGAATCTCAACCATAAGCGGGTGCCCTATGTCTGATAATCCGATGATTGAAAGGGTAAGGGGGAATCAAGTCATGTAGTAATATTGCACACTCTCCTCTCACATGTATCCTGTAGAAGACGCAAAGACATGTCAAGCTCTAAACATTTTCCAATACTAAGTAATTAGTAAAAAATCCGTTACATATTTTTAATGTTATGTATTTTATGTTATAAACTACATCAAAGTATTCCAATTTCTACTAATAAATTTAAGGAATAAAAAATTGTGGACAAAAAGATATGCCCCGGGTGAGGATCGAACTCACGACCTTAAGATTATGAGACTTACGCGCTGCCTACTGCGCCACCGAGGCCTTGATAGACAACAACGAAAATAACAGAGTATTTAGGCGTATAGAAACTCGCGTGTAAAGAATTTTATTAGGCGTTGTAGAATGATTATTATTGTCAACATGATAAAATTTATACCAATAAATAAGTAACTGTACTGAATTTATTTTAGTGTTTTACGCTTTTAATTTGGCTAACCTTTACATTTTATCTTCAATTTAGTAGATTCCATTGCTAAGACTCGGGCTATCTCTCAAGGAATGAAAAAACAGATCTTATGAGACGATAAATTAGAATAGGTAAAAATCTATATAAGTACCTAATTTTATTGTAGTATTTAATAATTACGCTACCAGAGAAAGATTAACTATAGTGATTTATTTAACTTTTATCCCAAAAATGAACACCATCCCGCAAAAAAATAAATAAAAACATTTTCTGATCGCAAAAACTGGTAACAAAACTGCGTGCAGTGGCACCCAACAGCCGGGCTGCGACCGCAACTATTGGCGGCCGTGTGCAATTGACAGCGCCGCTCAATTTATGGCCCGCACTGTCTACCGTGGTATACATGAATGTAGGTTTCGCTGGATACGACACAATTTTAAAAAGAAAATGTATTGATATTTTTTTAGTTTCATTCTCAACAGTTTTTTGGAAGGAAAAGAATATGTTGTTATTTGTGTTATGGGCAGGTATTGTGCTTACCATCAGGCAAACGACCTACTCATCTCGGTATCTATTAGTATAAACAATATTTTTGAGCATAGTTAATTTTAGCTTTAACTATAAATATTTTTGAACTGTATTATTAAAATGTATCTCAAATAATTGAATTGTATGTTTGGAAATCAAAGAGAAGTTTTTTTTTTCTAATTATATTTTTTAATATAAAGCGCCTGTTCCTCACTGAGATAGTTTATTAGTTGACTGTTAATGTTATTGCTTGTTTATTTTTATAGGAGTTAAGTTCAATTTTTAGTCTTTGCTTTTACCATTAAATTCGATAAATAATATAATAATAAATAGATGTTATGATAATAACAATAATTATTAAAACCGAAAAAAGAAAACGGGACCAGCTGATAAATGTTTGTTTTTGCCTTGCAGTCAAATTCAATAATCCTGTCTCTTCTAGTTCAGATCTATGTGTGTGTTGCCAGGCAGTATTTAATTAATTCGCGCATTGGAATAGTGTGAATTTTGACTGCAACTGAAGCCAACGGTTATTTTGTTTTGTCGTTTTAATTAACGCCTGAATATCGGTGCGGCCCGCGTGTTTGCACCCCGTGACTATTGCTATTACATTAAGAAACTATGATTTAAGCTGTGTTATTGATTGTTGTGTGAGTTTAAACTTTTAAAGTGGATGTTTTGAAGTGTAAGAAGTTTTAATTACAAGATAACGAGACGAAAATGCCGCTTGCCTGATGGCAAGTAAACAAACTGTTGCCTGCCCATGACAATTACAGTGCCAGCGAGAACTTTGAAATACAAAGCTCTGTGCATTGCATTCATTACTGAATCATTATCATTATCAGCCCCTTACGCTCCTACGCTGGGATACCGGTCTTCTCTCATAGACAGAGAGTATGGGCCATAATCCACCACGCGGGCCCAGTGCGGCTTGGCGGATGTCACATGTCCTCGAATTTTGTGGTTCTTGAACATGCGGGTTTCCTCACGATGTTTTTTCCTTCACCGTTTTAGAGCGAGTATGAATAATCCGCACATAACTTGATATATTTAAGTCATTGGTGCCGAGTCGAGATTCGAACTATGGTGCGTCGGATTGAAAGTCGCACAAGTTCCCGCTCAGCCACACTCGTTCTATCGCATTATCATATATTTGTATAGAAATAAAGAAGCAACTAACTCTCAAATTCTCAACTTCACGAAGAATGTTCTAAGTGAAAATAAAACCGTATTTTTTGATCTCGCTTTTGCAAAACGAAAAGAATATATATCAAATGATTTATTAATTAATTAATCAACCGCAGCCAGGCCCCTGGCTATCTGTCCATAAATTGGATAAAAAAAATCCCTGAAAAACTCCCGATCTCGTAAAAAGCAGGGAAGCTTTGAATAAATCATCTGTTAAGATAAGCCAGAAAATAATTAGGAGCGTCTAACACTGTTCCTTTTTTCCTAATTAAAAATAAATATCAAATGAAGTGGGGCAATCAAGACTCGATACTATGGGACACTATTTTCAGTAAGGACAACTTGGAGCTGTGAAACAAAATAAAAACCAAATTTTTAAAACTTGTACTTTGTAAGAAAAAATATTAAATTAAATTTCCATTGACAACGTCATGTTTCTAATTGAAATTCGTTACGTATTTCAGATTTAAGGTTACCTAACTACTAAAAGGCTTCTTTGATTACATCTTGTCTTCACCACCATTCAATAACATCAAAATTTTAACACCGACCGCGTTACCACAAAAAGTCGCAAAAGAAAATTTTTGCTTTATATGTCTATGGATGTTGGACTATGAGATTTTTGTAAGGCGTTATTTAATTTTAATGGCCCTTTACTTAGCATTCAAACACTGCATGTAATGTGTAATGTATAGCGTTCAATTACTCTTTTGACGTTATTCGGCATGGTATGGAGCTTCCTTACTGTTATTGAGCTTTACATTTGAGAGGGGACATTTAAAAAGATAACACCTAAGGCGTAACGCGATTTCGGAATCGATTTTTCATTAAATTTTAACAAACTTTAAGGGGCGATACAATGGTAGTAGCGCTTTTTCACAACACTAGTCGATCTTTATTACCAAATTTGTATCTCTGTGAGTTTTTAAGACCTTACCATCAGAAAATTGATAAGATCGCGTCTGTAACGTCTCTTTGTCAATTTTGCTGTTCAGCATAATTAAGCTAAGTTGCAGTTAAAATTTTTGTTTGTTGGTCTTGAATTGTCAGATTTGAAACCTGTTAGATTCTCCATCAGTAGATATTTTGATCGTAGCACAATTTCCATAATTGAACGTATGTTATTACCAAATAGCATCCAATGATGCTATTGTACTTTTAGTAAGATGTGTGTTTTTGTGATAAATTGGCAGTTTGAAGAAGGCAAGTGCAGAGAGATTTTAAACATACGATCTTTTATGGGGTTTGTCAAGAAAATTGGCGAATTTTGACAGTCTACCATTTTCTCGGACCTTTTGCTTACGTCTGTGACATGTCCCTCACATGTCACAGACGTAAGCAAAAGGTTGCGAAGGTTGCGAAGGGAGAACTTTGCGGGTATTTACAGGACTGAAATGTGAATTTTGTAATCCCAATACTGCCTGCTTATAGCTCTGCTTTTTTTAGTCTTTTTTAGATACGTTTCAAAAGAGCCCAAAAACGATCGTCTTTGTCGCGATATTATTATAATATTGAAATTATCGTATGCTTAAAATTTTATCTCAATCGATTAACATTTTAAAGTATTTACCGAGACTAGAGGATGTTTACGTAAATATATATACCTCTCAAAAAATATGAAATTCTAGAGATAATGGTGTCAATTCTATCATTTTATAACTAAACTAATTTTAGTTTCGCTCTCTCTCTTTCCAATGCATAACATGAGAAAGAGATGGAATATATTTTAGACCTGTCAAATTAATTCACTTGCTTGAATGTAGTGTAAATTTAATGGCAATGAATTCAGTGGCATCTAATTTATCAAGATCGAAAGATATTTGACAGCTCTAAAACCAAATTTAGATCTGTCAGACATCTTCTGTCTCTTTCTCATGTTATGCATTGGAAAGAGAGAGAGCGAAACTAAAATTAGTTTAGTTATGAAATGATAGAATTGACACCATTGTTTTCTGTTCAGCTTACAAGCCGTAGCTCCATCTAGCCAACCTCGCTTTGTATCGACCAAATAGCGAGTGGCTTTATTTAAACATTATTAAATATATTTTTATATCATATATTATATTTTGGGATATTGCTATAACGCAGCAGCTTGGCAGGCGTCTTGGTGATGGCAGCAGATTATGATGTTCACCTAAGAGAATGCTCCATCATATCCTACCCATTCGCATTTACATTTCTTTTTAATGTTATTTGGTAACGAGACGAGCTGGTCGTTTGCCTGATGGTAAGCATAACGCCAGCCCATAACAATTGCAGTGCCACCCAGAACTTTGAAACACAAAGGCCTGCGCGGCACTGCAGTGCGCTCGTTACCCTGAGACATTAGGTATTAAGTCTCATAAGCCCAGTAATTTCACTGGATACTCTGCTCATCAAACCGGAACACAATAATGATTGCACACTGCTGCTTGGCGGCAGACTTCACGAGCAAAGCGGTGGTAACAACCCAGACGGACACTCGCAGAAGAGTTAGTCCTCCCACTAACAATACTTTATCTTTAAATAATATAAAACATTCTAGTTTTACAGACAGACTACTATCTTGATCATACGAGAAAATCCAAGAGTATTAACTAGTGAGGCGAATACGATATGAATCTTTAATTTTCCAAATTTATTAAAACGCTAAGCGTACTCGGCGTTCAAACAGCAATATTTTTAACGACGGAGGTTCGGTTAGTGATGTGCTAAATGGATGCGAGATATCGATAAATGTTTTTTTTTTAACCAAACCATTATCCTACTAATATTATAAATGCGAAAGTGTGTTTGTTGGTTTGTTCGTCTTCCACGCAGTAACGGAGCAACGTATCGACGTGATTTTTGGCATAGATATAGTTTATAGACCGGAGAGTAGCATAGGCTACTTTTTATCCCGGAAAATGAATGGTTCCTGTAGGAACGCGTGTGAAAACCGCGGGCAAAAGCTAGTAAAATATAAAACATTCAAATTTCTACGCATTATACAATTTCTGAGGCTCTTTGCAATTGTTGCACATTTAATTAAATAACTTTTCACATAATGTAATTTATCAGATTAACCTTACCATAAACACTTTAACGTATTTATGATGACATGATTTAATCATTCTAAATTTTACACAATAAGAATCGGTTAAAATCGTTTGACCAATTTTACTTTAGTAATTGTGCTTTTTAGTAATTTTATGTATTACAAGTAGTATTTTTAAATGCTAGTAACTTAGTCTAAATTAAGACAAGCTTTACGCGAGTAACTAAGTATTGTTGAATAATAATTAAAAAAAATGTAGCAGTGGTGGGTTCTGGTAGTGGGCTAGAACATTTGGATTATCTAGAGGCCTACTTGGGCTTGTAGATTATCCAACTGTTTTTGGAGCTAGCTAGGTTAGATGTAGTGTTTATTTATGTATTAGCTAGTTAATAAAGGCATTGAGCAGGTTGAAAAAAAAAATTCAAAAAATACAAAATGATAAATTTCATACAAAAATATGTATAATATTTTTAGTCGACTTTGAAGGAAAAGTAAGCAATACTCGAATCACATCTCTATCAGAGGCTAGGTAGGTCCATGAATGACATATGTAATTTCGATCTGATGATCTCATTCATAAACTCCCATTTAGTTCCACAGATCAATTGATCTGGTGAGCCAGTGGAGCGATGACACTATCAGATCGCAATGTAGCAATATGCACAAATTGATGCAATACAGTTCAATCAATTCCGTGCCGATCTCTGTTCGACGGCGTGATTCGGTGACATCATCATAATATACAAGCAGTAAGGACAATGAAAAAATTGAACTTTTTTTTTATGTTATTTGGTAACGAGACGAGGTGGTCGTTTGCCTGATGGTAAGCATAACGCCGGCCCATAACAATTGCAGTGCCACCCAGAGAAACACAAAGCCCTGCGCGGCACTGCAGTGCGCTCGTTACCCTGAGACATTAGGTATTAAGTCTCATAAGCCCAGTAATTTCACTTATTACGCTACTTTGCTCATCCAACCGGAACATAGTAATGCTTGCACACTACTGCTTGGCGGCAGACTTCACGAGCAAATCGGTGGTACTAACCCAGACGGACACTCGCAGAAGAGTTAGTCCTACCACCTAGAATAATAACTTACATAAAGTACAACAACGCAAATTATTTAAGGGTTATAATCTCAAACTTTTCATTACGTCTTTGTAATAACGAATCTTGACAGACAGGTAATAAAATAAACTGATACCAAAATGATCTTCTAAGAATTTTATAATAATGTAAGAGTGACCAAGCTTGTAGTTAGGTTTCAAAGACGTCATAGCCCACAAGATTTTCATGCGTAATTTAAAAATTGACTTTTAGTAAAAAAACCTGCCCTGTTTGGACTAACAGTCCTTACTGCTACTTTTAATATGACATCATCGTCTGATTGGTCGAACTTGCCCCATATTTCTGTTATTCGATTAGTTTGATGATGGACAATTTATTAGTTCATTCATCGATTTTTTTAGTACAATTGTGTTGTCATTGATAAATACTAAATTAATTTTATGAACGTTTGAAGTTTGTGGAAGATTTATTCGGTACGGCGTTTGACATTTGACATGCAAATACAAAAACACTTGTAAGTGAATACTTACATGATTGAACATTATGAATAGACAATCTAAAAATGTATGTTCAAAGACAAACATTGTACCTCTAAAACGTTTCTTTTCACCAAAAATAATATTTCATTAGATAAACTTTTAATCACTATAAACTTTTAATAACGTTGTGTTATTCGACGTCTCGAGAAGTTTTTTTGACAACCGATCCATATGATTTTATTATTAATTTAAAGTTCTCGGTTTATTGCCTGCAATAAAGAGTTTTTATTTATTTATTTATTTACAGCGATGGCTTCTCTTTTTATACCATCGTATACCCATACATCATTTATCTGTAAATACTTTTAAATATTTTTTTTGTAAGAAATCCTCACTCTGTAACCAAAACAGGTAGGTACGTTTTAACCGGAAACATAATTTTATCGATAATTAACAGCAACTCCCATCCCTACGGTTAGTACGCGATAGGAAATTAAAATTTTCCTCTTCATTTAAAAGAAGCGTAGCCTCAGGCTACCTCCTTAATGCGGTCCTACATCTATTTGGACGTATACGTGCTTTATATCTATCGATGTAGCTCTCTGTGCAAAAATGTTTAGGAATGGAATTTACGTTTACGATTTTCATGACTTGTATGCTTCTCTATTTCGAATCTCGTCTTGTCTAGATGTGAAAGCACTTTTGTTTCTGTTGTGTACGAAGTTTCTTAGTTGATTGAGTTTAGCGCTGTATGAAACAGCTTTACAAAAAAAAACTTATCAGCATAGGTAGCGTAGTACGAATTTTTTTAAATAGAATAGACGCTACGCTTCTATAATTAGACGCTACGCTTCTAGAAATAGATGATACGTTTCTAGAACTAGACGATACGCTTCTAGAACTAGACGCTACGTTTCTAAAACTAAACGCTACGCTTCTAGACGCGTCTAGATGAAGCCTATGTAACTCTCGTTTAAAAACTAAAATAAGTATGTCTGCGCTAATCTGGTTCAAATATTTTGACCGTTGTCTCAGCTAAAAGTCACGCCCAAGTATTAAAATTGTACACTGCAGATATAATTGTTTTTTTTTTTATTTACATCCGTACTATCCAAACTGATTATAAATGCAAAAGTTTGTTTATTGGTTCGTTGGTTTGTCGGTTTGTTGTCTTTCTCTCACGTGCAGCAACAGAGTAATGGATCGACGTAATATTTTAGAAGAGATATTTTATGTTCTTTTTTTATGCTATTGGTAACGAGACGAGCTGGTCGTTTGCCTGATGGTAAGCATAACGCCGGCCCATAACAATTGCAGTGCACTCAGGACTTTGAAACACAAAGGCCTTCGCGGCACTGCAGTGCGCTCGTTACCCTGAGACATTAGGTATTAAGTCTCATAAGCACAGTAATTTCACTGGCTACTTTGCTCATCAAACCGGAACACAGTAATGCTTGCACATTACTGCTTGGCGGCAGACTTCAAGAGCAAAGCGGTGGTAACAACCCAGACGGACACTCGCAGAAGAGTTAGTCCTCCCACTAACTATGTACCGAAGAGTAGCACATGGCTGTTTGTAATAATTATGTGAGTCCTATGAGTATTTTCATACGAGTAAAACTGCGGGTAGTAGTTAACTTATAACAAAGTTATTTGTAGGCTGGTAGGTATCACACTGTAGATCTTGACTTGCTAACACCTTAAGCTTCTTTAATCCCAAAATAATACTAAAACAAACCGAATTCAATCCACAACAACAGCTAACTCGTTTTCAGCGTTTTCTCAACATAACAACTTCGTACAGAGTTCAAAAGTTGTTATAAAGTCGTATGTGCAAGTCTTTGACGCTGTATTGAAAATACAAATGCCTGGGAAGAAAATTAATTGAGCTAGAAGCCAGACGTTTTCAAAGAAAGGTTTGGGAACAACCTATTTTCGACTTTAAGATTGAAATGTGAAAGTTCAAAATTGTGGTGGATGATGTTGAATGCATTGCAAGAAGGAACCTTTGAAAAATTCGGTGGGTAGCACGCTTCAATTACGTAGTCTTTAGGCTTTTCTTTACACGATTTTTCGGGGTTGTTCGTTGGTGAGAGCTACAATGAACGGAGAAAATGCTCCAAATGGTCATAATTAGTGGAATTCAGGATTTAATTGATAATAATTGAACTTACCGTAAAAAGTTTTAGTACATTCGCTCTACAACTTTTTATAAGAAGCGATTACCATAGAGTACAAAAATAATGATAGAAAATTAATTTTTGAAGATAAAATGTTGGTAGCGGCTTTTATTTAACAATAATTCAAATAAAATTTAACTTGTGCGAAAAAAAAACTTGGCTGTGGTACATTTTCGATTAGTCATCTTTCGAAGTAATTACGCATTCATTTTGAAGTGATTACGCTTTTTTGGATTTTTACTCAATTTTAGTGGCCCGCGCGGTCCTCTTTCTCTTTTACATCAACGCAAACCGAAAGTGTGTGTAATTAGGACATAACGATGAATGTCATTGACTGGGGATACCGCCTTAATGACGGCTCCGTAGCTAAGTTGGTAGTAACCCTGCCTGCAAAGCGAAGGGTCCCGGGTTCGATTCCCGGCCGGGGCAGATTTTGTGTAAGCATAAATTTTGTTCTCGGGTCTTGGATGTATGTGATGTGTATCTGTGTGTGTCCATGCCACCTGCAACACAGGGAATCCTAGTGTGAGGGTATGAGTGTAAGCGTTTATTTATTATTTATTTATTTATTTAATAAACGTCCAGAAATCTTTAATAAACGTCCAAATCACCAAACTACCGCTTTACAATCTGCATAACATCAAAACTTGCTCAATCAAACACACAAACAGCAACTAACAAGGACCTGACGGACCCCAATCACATTCCGATCGGGGGTAGGCAAAGAGGGTACGTCACGAATCGATGTTAGTGTTTAATTAAATTCAAATCAAATTATCTTGGGCAGACGTCTTCGGTTGTGATGAGGAAGTTTACAGAGATGTTACAACTGAAATTGAAATTTATGGTGTACAAATTGTGAAATACATATTTGAAAGGGCTAAATATAAAATAATGTAAGGTTAGTTAAACATTCAAGATTTATTAAGCTATTAATTATTCTTAAATAACATTATTAATTTATATAATACTTGTACTTATAGTTGTAAACGTTTATTGTAAGCATTGTTGTTACAATTGTTGGTAAACTTTTTAAATAAATAAATAAATAAAATAAATACTACAATTTTAGGTAATGAATATGGTCAAAAATTGTGATTTCAGCCAAGAATTGTAAAAATGTAATGATGATTTCAGAATTTTAGTTACAACGTCGATTACATGGCATCCATAGTTTGCTTTTTATTTATTTTTAAGGAGAACCAACAACTGTATTAACCAGCTATTAATTAGCTTTTTAAATAATGAGGCTTGGGGCCTTTTATTTTAAGATATTACTTAATTAAAAAAAACTTAAGAAAATAGTTTTTTATAGGTACTTAAAAAACTACTAAACAACTTCATGTATTTTTTTATAATATATGATAACGAGATGAACTGGCCATATAAGCTAAACGCCAGCCCATTATAACTGCAGTGTCACTTTTCAGAACTTTTAACACAAAGGCCTGCGCGGCACTGCAGTGCGCTCGTTGCTCTGATAGGCATTAGGTATTAAGTCTCATAAGCCACCGGGCTTATGAGTGATTTCACTGACTACTTTACTCATCAAACCGGAACATAGTTATGAACGGAACATGGTTGCACATTACTGCTTGGCGGCAGACTTCACGAGCAAAGCGGTGGTACCAGCCCAGCAGACGGACACTGAGAGGGATGGAACGTGCACATATTCAGATCAGTAATAAAGTTATTATAAGTAATATTGAAAGGTTTTAACAGCTCTGTATACATTTTCTCGAAATTGCTTACTTCGCAATCGGTAGTGCTTCAATCAACGTGTTGTTGGTGACACCTTTTCTGCTGTTTTGCATGTTTCGATTCGCTAAAGAACGCATACTTGACAAATAAAACGTATCCACGTTTGTAGACGAAAATATTGTTTGGGTGAAAAATGAGTGGATAATGAATGAACGAAATTATGGCACAAGGGTTGTGTGGGGCTTTCGGTAAAGGAAAACATTGTGATACCACCACCTACTGCTGGGATACCGGCATTCTCTCAGCGAGAGAGAGAGAAAGAGAGAGAGCGAGAGAGAGAGAGAGAAAGAGAGAGAGAGAACACGAGAGAGAACGAGAGAGAGCGAGAGAGAGAGAATGAGAATAACCCACCACGCAGGCCAAGTGCGGATTGGTGGATGTCACATGTCCTCGAATTACTAAACATAATAATAACCTATCATGGATTACATATAAGTGAAATAGAAATCTGTTCGAAGATCTTTACTCCAAAAATTATCCATCTACTGCACAATAGATAATAGATTCCAATGAAGCCTTATAGTAAATTTTTTTTTGTGTAACTTTTTTATACTATTTGATGACGAGACGAGCTGGTCGTGTGCCTGATGGTAAGCATAACGTCGGCTGATAACAATCGCAGTGCCAATCAGAACTTTGAAACACAAATGCCTGCGCGGCACTGCATTGCACAAGACATTAGGTGTAAGCACAGTAATTTCACTATTTTGCTCAGCAAACCGGAACAGTATTGAACCTACCAAGAATAAAAAAAATATCTTCTAAGGGTAGAGCTTACACATCCCCCATAAAGATAATCTGTAATACCCCAAATCTAATATACCCCTGAAACCGTAATGAGACGTAACCAGGGCGTAAGCCGCCCTAAATCATATATTAGCGGAAAAATAAGTCTAATGGCAGACGGTAATCAAAAAAGGAATATTTCTGGCGACCGCGTGTGATAGTTGTGGGGAGGATGAGGTGATACGATGTAGCGGGTATTCGTTGCCAGAGTCTGCGTTTCCCAATAAGTTTCTTCTTCGTTGAAGAACGAGAGTCAACAGCAGGGTGATTTTAATTTACTCGGAATGATATCCGTGTCGAAAGCGACTTTCTTGATCGTTTATATCTCGGAAACACATCGTGTCAGAGAAATTTCCCGTTTAGATTCGACAACTCAGCTGCATAAACACGGATATAATCCCGACAATATTTCTGCGGAATAAAGATTCCGCAGGACTTCAGTCGTGGCGCGGACTCTAGTAATAGTTTACCGAAAACCGCTAAATCTTATCCACTAAACAAACACCCACAAATAAAGGGGAGGCTGGCGCAGGGTGGACATCAAAGCGTTAAGTGCTCTTTTACTCATCGAATCCCATTTACGGCGGACATCCCCCGCGATAAATAAGATTATTTTCGGTTACTTCTGTTTTTCTTATGGTTTTCTTTGCCTTGGTCTATTTTAGTAGACAATCTTAGAAGGAACTTTTTATCACATCGACAGACGACACATGAGGTGAGTTTTTTAGACTGCTTTGATCATCAAACTAGAACACTGTTCTTGCTTTATGAAATATATTTTATAGTGTTTGTATTTTACTAGCGGATGTTCACACAAATAAATATATACATCACAAAAATTTTGCTACTAACAGGATTCGAACCTGCGTCTTCTGGTTATCTAGACCAGACGCCTTAACCAATTAGGCTATGGGAGCAATGGATATTGACTGCGAAATTCTTGAGATGATGTTTTTATTTCCGGCTTACAAGTTCTTGCTTCCGCTTGATGGTAGAATAGATGAGCGGTGGTACCCACCCATAATCAGGTGGTACCAGAAAAAACTAGTCAGTCCTACTACCTAGTAAGACATACAGACACATTACAAAATATCTCTTCACTATAGAAACGTAAAATACAGCACAACTAAGTACGAAAATAATTCATTAGCAAAAAGCCGTCGGAAATATGTTTATATTTAGGAAGCGAAACATTGGTAGAATAACGGAGAATATCTAAAAGCCATAAGCTGCGGACGAAAAATCTACTCGCATGTACGAAATGGACTGATCTAGGCGGAGTGCATATTGTGGAGTTTCTACTAACGGGTTATACTACAAATTGTTAGGTAAGAACTTACCGTTTTACTAATTCATTGAACTAAACTTTTTTAATGCCCAATTCGTTCAGGTCCATCTAACCTGGAGAGTGGAGTGGATAGTGGACTGGACAGTGAAGGATAAAAGACGTGAGTTCAACTGCTATTGACAGAGTATTTTTCAGACGTTTAAAAAAAATTGTTGGGTTTAATTTTTAATCAAAATCTATAATGTATAAGTAGAAATTGTAACACATGAGTTAACGTATGCTTATATAGTTTTTAAACAAATGCGATCAAACTGTTTTTGTATGTATTATAAAAATAGAGTTTTAGAAGATCAAGAATTATGAAGAAGACTGATGAAAGAAGATTGCATGCAGCGAAGATTAATGTTAAGAAAGATATGTGGAGTGATGAGATTGGATAAAATATGGAATGATTATATTAGGGAAAGTCTGAAAATAGTACAGTGCCCGTGGAAGCAGTGCACCGACAAGTTAAAAGTTCGTTTGACTTGGTATGTAAGGGTATGTTGTGAGGAGAGATTCAACTTGTATTACTAAAAGAATGAGAAATATGAACGTTGAGGGATGGAAGGGTAGAGGAATATCATACAAACGATGGATGGATTGTATAAAGGCGTATATAAGTGAATTGGAAGCGACGGATAAAAAGACTTACTACATTTCCACGATCTGCTGAGCTGACCTCAAATAAATGGGAAGGGAAAGGAGACAATGACAAGATTAAGAATTGTATATACTGCATTTGTATCATATTTGTATAAATTGTAGTAATTCCACAATGTGTTCTCCTCCTAAAGAAAAACCAAACACTAATCCTTCTATACACATTAACAGATCCCGGCGCGTCCGTGCAAGGATTTACCCAACGAATGGCTCCAAAGCACCTCTTTGAAAATACTAACTATACTGTTTTAATTGAATACTTGGAATGTTTCATTATTTTTGCGTATTAAGTTGAAAAGTGATTTAAAATTATGGTAAAGCATATTATGACTATCACACGGAAGACGTCCACAGTTAAACATAGATGTGGGGATCGCAATAGGTTTTGATTGTGTCTAAGGATAATGCTGCTATACCCATTCCGTGCATATTCATTCTATTATAGACTAGCTGCTGCCCGCGGTTTCACCGGCGCGGAGATATTTGATTTCATAGTTTTTATTTTTCTGCGCGGAACCCTGGTTATTTTTCTAAAATAAAAGTAGCCTAAGTTGCTCCTTGTAACATCAGCTATCTGCCAGTGAAACTCCCGTCAAAATAGGCCCAGCCGTTTCGGAGATTACCCGGAACAAACAAACAGACAGACAGACAAAAATTTTAAAAATGGTTGTTGTGTTGTAGGTACCGTTTAAACTTTCAAATGCATTTAGTAAAAGGCTGTTATTTTGATATTACAAACAGACGCTTCAATTTTATTTATTTGTATAGATTAGATTAAGAAAAATTGTTTCACCGAAACCAATTCTTTTATTAAAAAAGTTAAGTATTGTCTCATTTACGCGAATCTACTCTTCCAACTGACTAACGTAATACTGTGGCCAACACATGTCCCCATTAGAGGGCATCGATGGCAAAAATCCAATAGTAAAGGTGTGGTGACACGAGATAACAGAAGTAATAACAGACATACAGTGCCCACTTGTCAGAACAGATATAGAGATGGGTGTAGACTGGATAAGACACATTTTTGGGTCAAATTATACGGTAATTTGTTCTACGAGACTGGGCTTTAGCTTGCCTTATGATAAGCATAAGCATAACGCCAACCCATTATAATTGCAGTGCCACTCAAAACATTGAAACACAAATGCCGACGTGGCACTGCAATGCGCTCGTCACCCTGAGACATTAGGTATTAAGTCTCATAAGCCCAGTAATTTCACTGGCTACTCTGCTCATCAAACCGGAACACAGTAATGCTTGCACATTACTGCTTGGCTGCAGACTACACGAGCAAAGCGGTGGTACCGACCGAAACGGGCACTTGCAAAAGAGAGTCCTAACTCCTGATAAGATTACGTTTAAGTACGTACGTTTTGACATTTTACGTTACTAATAATTTTGATAGTGGTAAGTAGGACGTAACTCTTCTGCGAGTGTCCATCTGGGTTATTACCACCGCTTTGCTTGTGAAGTCTGCCGCCAAGCAAAAGTGTGCAAGCATTACTGTGTTCCGGTTTGATGAGCAGAGTAGCCAGTGAAATTACTGGGCTTATGAGACTTAATACCTAATGTCTCAGGGTAACGAGCGCACTGCAGTGCCGTGCAGGCCTTTGTGTTTTAAAGTTCTGAGTGGCACTGCAATTGTTATGGGCTGGCGTTATGCTTACCATCAGGCAAACGAGCAGGTCGTCTCGTTACCAAATAGCATAAAAAAGCGTAGATCCGAACAGGTCGCTTGTGTTCTTGGACAAAAGCGATCTGTTCTGATTTATGTTTGTATACTTCAGCAGATCAAAAATCCTTCCAGTAATCCAATTCTGCATCCCTGTACAACTCAATACTACTCATACCGACATACATGGTACATAAACTCTACTCAATACGTCAACTCACACGATTTCGTCCTTTCCATTCTCAGTGACAAGACCTATAATCGTCTGCAGAGTGGTTGGTAGTAATTTCTAATAAGATAATAAGGCTTTTTCCAATAGTGTGTGGGTGCGAGCTAATGATGTGGAGATATGAGGATAAATGGAGGTTCTGGAGAGTTCTGAGGGTGGGTGCCTTTGGTTCAATGTTTTTCTTGTTATGAATTCTGTTTATTATACCATCTGCTTCTTGATGGGTTGTAATTTGGTAGATTTTTTTATCCTCGGCAGATTAGCGTTTGACCACTACATCGTCTGATTTTTAAAAGATGTGGTCGAAGTCAATAATTGAATTTTCATCTTGACGGTGGTCGCTATCCAAACATATATAACCTTGGTTTTCTATACTTGTCTAATATTGCTAACAAAGTCAGATGCCAACCAATGACAGTAATAGTGACCCGATCGCTAACCAATGACATGATTAGAATTTGAATTTCTATGTCATTGGATGGTAAGCCGTCAAGTTTGTTACTTTTTTTTTATGTTGTGTGGTAACGAGATGAGCTAGTCGTTTGCCTGATGGTAAGCATAACGCCGGCCCATAACAATTGCAGTGCCACTCAGAACTTTGAATCACAAAGGTCTGCGCGGCACTGCAGTGCGCTCGTTACCCTGAGACATTAGATATTAAATCTAAGCCCAGTAATTTCACTGGATACTCTGCTCATCAAACCGCAACACCGTATATAATGCTTGCACACTACTGCTTGGCGGCAGACTTCACGAGCAAAGCAGTGGTAACAACCCAGACGGACACTCGCAGAAGAGTTAGTCCTCCCACTAACAAACATTATTGGACCACTATGAAAATCTCCACTCTAAGTACCTACTTACTAGAAAATTCCTTACCATCAAGTATAAGGATTTTTTCCGTTCCCGAAAGCCTCCTGTGGAAATCACAACACAGGTGAAACTGCGGACAGAAGCTAGTTATTTAATAATCATAGTTACTTGAAACCGATTATTGTGCTCTTACACATCGCATAATACAAATAAGTAGGTATTTATTATTATAAAAAAAAATTGTAAGGGAATAAGGCCAAAACCAATAATCAAGACAAACAGACAAAGAGCATCAATAGTTACGATGCTGCGGCCCCTTATTAACCTCTTATTCTATGCCACAGTGCATAGAACATTCAGTTGGACAACTCCCTGTCTGAACATACGCGTCCCCCATAGAACGTCACTTGGATCGGGTACTCGCCTCATGATCCAACGGTTTCCCGCGGTTTGGTCGTTGATCTACCTGTGAAGAGTGTTATGACTTTTTTAAGGTAAGCAATAAATTGCAATACATTATCAAGGTGATTATTTAAAGTAATCTTTTAACAAGCGTTGGCCGATGAGAATATTACAGTCGCATGTAATATTCATACTGTGTGTTTGTGTGTTTTGTTAGCGGTAGGACTAACTCTTCTGCGAGTGTCCGTCTGGATTGTTACCACTGCTTTGCTTGTGAAGTCTGCCGCCAAGCAGCAATGTGCAAGCATTACTGTATTCCGGTTTGATGAGCAGAGTAGCCAGTGATATTACTGGGCTTATGAGACTTAATACCTAATGTCTCAAACGAGCGCACTGCAGTGCCGCACAGGCCTTCGTGTTTCAAAGTTCTGGGTGGCACTGCAATTGTGATGGGCTGGTATTATAGATACCATCAGGCAAACGACCAGCTCGTCTCGTTACCAAATAACATTAAAAAAAATATGGTATTAGTCCAGTGGTTCCAGAGATTACTGGAAAAAGCTTTACTCTTTTGTATTATAGATATAGAGTACCTATAGACGTCTAGATAGTATAGATAATAGATAGATAGATAATTCCAAAGAAAATGCACAGCTAGAGTTTTGGCGGGAATGCGAAAATGTGCTGTTGTTGATTTTGTGTTATTTACTAAAACCTGTGTTTTATCGAGTGTTAATGTGTAATAATGGTGGATTATTAACCATTGAGTGTTCGTAAACATGCATGAGTGAAAGGCAAATAGTACAAAGACAAAAAACGTGTATTTTCGTATTCTATCCAAAACTCCATAGAAGCTTCAGTAAGGTATCCACTGCTTTACTGAAGCGTCACTTCGACTCGACCGCGCCTAGACTAAACTTTAACGTGACTTCGACGACTTTCATGCACTAAAACTAGAGATTTATTTTATAATAAATTTCGTTAGTGGACTTGACACTGGCTAAAAACGAAAAGACCGTGGAGCCAAAATTTAAAAAAAAACTGCATAGCTAGAGAAAACCAACCTTACCCTTCTGTTTCTACACTGTTCCCTATACACCCCACAAACGGCTGCAGAAGCAAGGAAACTCGTATTAATTTATGTTAGCACAGACAGTAATGACGGCGCGTCGATTATCGTGTTATTGGAAAATATTGGCAACCCCGGGGGATGGGGAGGTTGCCAGAGCGATCGGAATGGTGAAAAGAAATTACGATCTTCAGGAAATATTATGACTTACGCTGATAATGGCAATTATCGCTCGCCGATCCTTGGTCAAGGAGTCGATTTTTTTATACATAATACTAGCTGCTGCCTGCGGTTTCACCCGCGCGGAGATATTGAATTTCATGGATTTCAATATTTTGACACGAAACCCTAATTATTTTTTTTAAATATAAGTAGCCTATTCGACTCCTTATAACATCAACTACCTGACAGTGAAAGTTCCATCAAAATCGGTCAAGCCGTTTCGGAGATTACCCGGAACGAACAGACAGACAGACAAAACTTTCTTCTTCTTCATCGCATGAAAACTAACTACCTAATTATCATAATATGTATCTAATTATGAATTCTGCACAATGCCATCGTCAATACCAACCTCATCGTCATTTAACTTTAAATAAAATTGAAGTGAAAAATATTTATTTGTTATCACAGCATGGCAAATACTTTTGTGATAATGTTAACTGCTACAAAACAATCCAAACATAATTTAAGTAATTATAAATTGTATTTGTAAACAACAAGCGATGATCTTCAATTAGGACCGTTTAATGACGTCACGTCAAAGATACAATAAACAATTTTAAAAGTGACCGCAATAATATGGTAGGTACAATATTATAAAAACTAGCTGCTGCCCGCGGTTTCACCCACGCTGAGATATTGGATTTCATGGTTTTTATTTTTTTGCGCGGAACCCTAAATCTTTTTCTAAAATAAAAGTAGCCGAAGTTACTCCTTGTAACATCAGCTATCTGCCAGTGAAAGTCCCGTCAAAATCTGTTCAGCCGTTTCGGAGATTACCCGGAACAAACAGACAGACAGACAAACATTTTAAAAATGGTTGTTTTGTTATAGGTACCGTGTATACTTTCATATGCATTTAGTAAAAAGCTGTTATTTTTATATTACAAACAGACACTTCAATTTTATTTATATGTATAGATTACCTAGTGTTTATTAGTTTATATTTCATTGTCAATGGACATTAAATTTCTAGCCATGCATTTTTGTAATTCTTGGCTCGTAGTCCCACCGTGTTTGACCCACTATTACTCATACCACTATTACTCTCACCAATCCTGAAAACATGGGCTCGTGGTCCCACTGCTTGGTGGGACCACCAGTCATGGCTATTTTATGCAGTTTTTAAAGCGTACATATACCTAGATGCATTTATAGTGAACCAAAACACTGTGACGTAATCAAGGGAGGATCCGCTATTTTATTTTTAATGTTTATTACTTTTTACTGGATAATTTCTCCCCAAGGGAGTGAGAAAGAGGAATCAATGTGGTTGGTGTACTTTGAAAATGTCCCCTACTAAGGAATAGAGCGATATTCGTGAAACCGATCGAGGTTAAGATGACTTAGATTTAAAACATCACAGATTAATAAATGATTAAGAATTTTATAACTGCAATCCCTACTAATATTATAAATGTGAAAGTGCGGTTGTTGGTTTGTTGATTTGTTGGTTTGTTGGTTTGTCCTTCTTTCACGCAGTAACGGAGCAACCGATCGACGTGTTTTTTGGCATAGATATAGTTTATGGACCGGAGAGTAACATAGGCTACTTTTTATCCCGGAAAAATGCATGGTTCCTGTGGGAACGCGGGTGAAAACCGCGGGCAGAAGTTAGTGTGACATAAAATTGACATTAAAACAGCTGTCAATAAATTGACAGCTGTCAATAAAGTTTTATAGTGTTGACAAGTTGATTTAATTTGACAGATCTATGCTTTTTTTCATTCAAAATATGAGTTCAATCTTACCGCAGTCAGTTAAATTGCCGATAAAGAGTTTTTGCTTATTTTTGGCATAGATATAGTTTATGGTCCGGAGAGTAACATAATGCTACTTTTTATCCCGGAAAAATGCACGGTTCCTGTGGGAACGCGGTGAAAACCACGGGCAGAAGCTAGTACGGTTATTGCAGAGACTTCAAGCTCGAGTCACGTGTTTCGATGTTCACGAGCATTACAACTCGATTGACACTGTCTTCGTCTCCGCTTCAAGTAGTAGGGGTGTCGGCAGTCATTTTGCGACGCAGATGTTTTCTATGTTAATTCTATTGTTTTTTTGTTAATTTTTATGTTCGTCTTCATGCTCGATTTATTCCTTTGGGCCGTTCGTTTCAGGATTAATGCTAATGTACCGTGAGGAGAGATCTTTATTTTAATAAAATCGTTTGTCCCCAATGAGGCGATCAGCGGAATCTAAGGAAAATTATTTGATGAGTCTTTGATGAATTAGATAATGGATGGGGGGTTTTCTACGGTTTTTAATATTCAGAGTAATGTCAATTATGTGCAAGCCCGAATATAAAAAAGCTCTTAATCCAAAAGCCGAGCTTCATCTATACAAAGAAATAAAATTGAAATGTCTGTTTCTAATATAAAAAATAACAGCCTTAAATACCCAATTCATATGAAAGTATATACGGTACCTATACCAAAACAACGATTTTTTTTAATTTTTGTCTTTCTACCTGTCTGTCTGTTTGTTCCGGGTAATCTCCGAAACGGCTGGACCGATTTTGACGGGTCTTTCACTGGCAGTTATCTGAAGTAATAAGGAGTAACTGAAGCTACTTTTATTTTAGAAAATAATTATAGTTCCGCGTAAAAAATGAAATCATGAAATCCAATATCACGGCGCGGGTGAAACCGCGGGCAGCAGCTAGTTTTTGGATAAATATAAATTTTGGTGAGATGCCAAGACTTTTTCTGATTAGATTGCAAGAATCAAATCCGCAACCACTACATACTTTAGAAGTCTATCAACCTATCCACTACACTGCGGTCGTCAATGGTTAACTACATCATAACAATAACTAAATAAACTTTATTTGAACAAACAAATTGTTAGTGGTAGGACTAACTCTACTGCGAGTGTCCGTTTGGGTTGTTATCACCGCTTTGCTTGTGAAGTCTGCCGCCAAGCAGTAGTGTGCAAGCATTACTGTGTTCCGGTTTGATGAGCAGAGTAGCCAGTGAAATTACTGGGCTTATGAGACTTAATACCTAATGTCTCAGGGTAACGAGCGCACTACAGTGCCGCGCAGGCCTTTCTGTTTCAAAGTACTGGGTGGCACTGCAATTGTTATGGGCCGGCGTTATGATTACCATCAGGCAAACGACCAGCTCGTCTCTTTACCAAATAACATAAAAAAACGTACTCTAAAAATGTATAAAAAGATTCATTTCCAATGAACAAATCTGTTCCTAAATGCACATTTGCATAGCATTTGTTCATTTCCCCATCCCTAAAAATCCATTTGGCGAATTAACATTTAAAAAACTTGCATAAATAAAAATCGTCGAAAATGAGCGACACTTGGGACCAGGCTTGGTCGAAATTCGAAATATTTGTTGTCTCGAACCGCACTCACTTCGGCTAATTTTCGTTTGTGGTTAAAGACCGGTTTACGAAGACCTGTGGTAGTATCTGTGGTAGTATCGGTAGTATCTGTGGTAGTATAAATATTTGGGAAAGTTGTGATTTTTCGCTTTTGAGTTAAGTGACTTTGATTACTTATAGGGTCTTACCACAAAAAAATTAAACACACGTTAAACCTGTGTTAAACACTGTTTAACGCCTTATCATGCCTTAGTCGCGCGATTAAATATAAGCAACCACAGATCCTGATTTAAGTAGTGTCTCACCGTTGTCTAAAACAATTTTGTTGTGACATTCCTAATCATTTTTTACGTTTATGCTAAGACGCTGTCTAGCTAAACAGGCGACTAAAAATGGCTGTTTTGTAACACTATTAGTGTTGTTATGTAGTTGTAAGATTAGGTCATTTTAACATTCATAAGTGCTACTTTGGGGTCTATTTAAAAAAACAATTTGAATTTAAATTTGGTATGCTTGGCATAGTACATATTCGACTACTCTACTACTTCACTTGATGATATGTGGCGATGCGGTCAAAAATTAGGTACACAATGGCTTTTAAAGTGGTTGAAGGAAGACACCCATAAATGCTCATCTCACAGATCTTCAAGTATCTTCTAGTCAGATAAGTTGTTCTAAAACCGAGGAAACGCTAAATGGGAAAATCGTTAGTGGGAGGACTAACTCTTCTGCGAGTGTTCGTCTGGGTTGTTACCACCACTTTGCTCGTGAAGTCTGCCGCCAAGCACTAGTGTGCAAGCATTACTGTGTTCCGGTTTGATGAGCAGAGTATCCAGTGAAATTACTGGGCTTATGAGACTTAATACCTAATGTCTCAGGGTAACGAGCGATCTCCAGTGCCGCGCAGGCCTTTGTGTTTCAAAGTTCTGGGTGGCACTGCAATTGTTATGGCCCGGCGTTATGCTTACCATCAGGCAAACGACCAGCTCGTCTCGTTACCAAATAACATAAAAAAATAAAAAATAAAATAAAATAACTTTCAAGCTTTTTCAATTTATTATTGAATCATTTTGTTTAATTTCATGAAAAAAATCTAAAAGTAAAATCGATAAATATGAAATTTCTTCTTATTTATTACCGACATCGAAATTAAGAGCTCTCGAAATACTGGCGCGTCACAAACGCATCGATACCCTCAGGGCGAATTTTTTAAGCTGTCATTAATTCTAAGTATAATTTTAACCCCCTTTCACCCCCCATCGATGCTTCCTGTGGGATCTACAGGGGGCGATTAATCTGTGTTTAATGTCACCCCCGAAAAATAAAAAAACAGCTAATCAACAGATTGGCCGGGATTTTTTGAGTGTATCGCTCAAGGGCTTCGGAGTTTAGTTAGCCCTTATCTGTGGAATGGAAATAATTTTTGAGACTTTTTTGCGCTAAAATTCTTATGAGAAGCAATCAGAGGGCGATGAGTTTTGTGCAGTTTTTACTGACTTTCAAAAAGGAGTTCTCAAATTGATCAATTTTTGATTCTTCATGTATGCGATTTTATAAAAAAATTAACCAATTTTATAAATAAAAATGACAATGGATACGTCGCAATATGATCACTTTAGACACTTTCGGTATTTTAAAGCACTATATTTTGTTATCTATGGTCTGTGTATGGGTATGGTGGTGTCAAGAAAGTTTTACCCAATACTTTCTTGATACCGCCGTATCCATATTTATTATTTATTTATTCCAAAATAAAAGTAGCGCACTCCTTCCAGTGCCGCCAGTGAAAGTCTCGTCAAAATCGGTCCAGCCGTTTCGTAGATTACCTGGAACAAACAGGCAGACAGACAAAAATTTTAATAATTGTGATTTTGTTGTAGGTACCGTATATACTTTCATATGCATTTGGTAAATATTACAAACAGACACTTCAATTTTATTTATTTGTATAGTAGTTAAGTTGGTAGATGTGGTAAAAGTGCCACATATAAGAGAATCATAATTTCAAATATAAAACCATCCAAACTTTCAACTTTCAACCGACTTTCATTAAACATGAAACGTTCAATCAATAGAAATATCATTATAATTCGTATTTGCAAAGAAGTGCGGTAATCAGCGAGTCAAATTGCCTCGAACCGTTCGTCTCGGATGGAAAAAAATTAAATTTGCCAAGTCGATTTCATTTTTCATTAATTCATCGTCTAGGGTCGCGAGAGCTGATCTAAAGTAAAGATGGAAGAGCCAAAGAAATGACACACATGTTTATAATTCTTCCCTTCATTGCAAGGGAGACTACTTTTATTATAGTAGTCTTCTATCTGCTATCAACGCATACTAAGCTACTTTGGTCTCATAGCTCGGAGACAGTCTGATAACCTCGATAAACTGGTTGTTGTGGGCAAGATAGACGGAAAAAGACCGCGAGGTAGATCACCTAACCACTGGTCTGATATAGTGAAGGAGATTACGGGACTCCCTGTTACTCAGGGGCGTATTTACCCTAGGGCCAAAAGGGCCATGGCCCGGGGCGGCAGGCTGCGAGGGGCGGTGCAAGCAGAAGAAATTTAAAAAAGACTACCTAACTAAGGCTCTTATTAATGAACAGTGTTAAGCTGTGTTTTGTCTCTTTCGATACAGTTTAAAATTGTAAAACAAAAAGGGCGGAGGAGCCTGCAGGCCCAGGGCGCTGAATCCTAAAATACGCCCCTGCTGTTACTGCTGCTCTCAGACAAGCCGAAGGCAGTGTGGTGTGGAAGCAGCTAGTCAGCTCCTCGACCAAGGCCTTCCAGAGCGGGCACAACCTTCAGTAATGAAAGAAACGAAAAAGAAGAAGTGTTCTATCTAATGGCAATCGAGACGAGCGAGAAATGAGTTTGCCTGATGGTAAGCATAATGCCGGTCCATAACAATTGCAGTGCCACTCAGAATTTTAGAACACAAAGGACTACGTGGCGCTGCAGTGTACACATTACCCTGAGATACCATTATCAGCCTCTTACGCGCCCACTGCTGGGATACCGGCCTTCTCTCAGAGAGAGAGGTATGGGCCATAATCCACCACGCGGGCCCAGTGCGGCTTGGTAGATGTCACATGTTCTCGAATTTTGTGGTTCTTGAACATGCGGGTTTCCTCACGATGTTTTCCTTCACCGTTTTAGAGCGAGTGTGAATAATCCGCACATAACTTGATGTAAGTCATTGGTGCGGGCCGAGTCCAGATTCGAAGTATGGTGCGTCGGATTGAAAGTCGCACAATTTCCCACTCGTCCACACTCTAACATATTATTTCGTTTAAATTGCAGCTAGTTTAAAGGGTGTTTAGTCCTAAATACATAATATACCCTCGAAAAACTTTGCCATCCTATCCTCCGGCAGTCGGGTAAAATAAAGATGACTGGTGTCTTTTCCAGTTTTATTTTTACATCTACGCACCCCAGTCGATACGCCGAGTTCCTATATAAAATTTCCCTCAGGGTTCGTGAAAAAATACGTTTTTTTATTCTTTACACAAGACTCTGTTTAACCCCGAACGGTGGCTAATTTCAAGAAGAGATGCCTGCTTAATTATTGATGATCCTTTTGCCGAATCGAGAACCGAATTTCTCTGTTTGTCTTTGATGTTAATTTCACTTTTTCTAATCCCCTTTAGGGGATGATTATTTTATGAGGGATGATATTGTTTTCGTTCGATGTTTCGTTGGTTTCATTTTTTGAATTTTCGTTTCGTGTTTTCGAAATTGACGTTTAATATTGTTAGAACCTATTTTTGTCACAGGAATATTATTTGACGATAAACGTTGTTTAAGCATCAGGGCATCAGTCTCGATTTCTGAAGATTTTTTTTATTTTTGTTAGGTTCACTAAAGTATCTCTTATCTTAAGAGATGATGCAGTCGAAGGCATCATCATCAGCCTTATTCCGATTCCACTGCTGGGATACCGGCCTTCTCTCAAAGCCTGTATGCCCCATAATGCACCATGCAGGCCCAGTGTGGCTTGGTGGATGTCACATGCCCTCGAATTTTATGGTTCCTGAACATGCGGGTTTCCTTACAATGTTTTCCTTCACCGTAGAGCGAGTGTGATAAAGGTGTATCGAAGACATACAGAGAAAGCGAGAAATAAAGTGAGTATTATATTTAATATAAAGTTTACCTAACATTACATTAATTTAAAGAAGTTATGGGGATCCCCCCAATAACATTTTTTTAAGTGTGGTCTTTAATCTCCCAACTTCTCCACAGGACGGGAGGTTAGTGACAATGTCACGTCGGGAATTAAACTGGATTAGTATAGATAAATTTCGCATATACAATGTACTAGTTTCTAAGAAGCGTCTTCGCTAGCTACACTCAACAGGTGAGTTAACAAATAGCAGCACGGAAGCGACACCGTCATCGGCCGAGCGTCGCCGTGACAATACCCCGCGTGACAATGGATGGACAGTGCGGGACAAAGCGACGCGTGCCGAACGAGCGTCAGATCAACCTGTTGTAGACACAGGCTGGTGGAAAAGAGGATGTTGTTTTTATGTGAAAGGTTTGATAGAAGATCAAAGGTGGTGATAACGATAAACGTGGAATGGGAGCTAACTCGACCACGGCTCTGCAATACAATAGTGCTTGCATGACCGATTTTTATAATAGGGATATTGCATAAAACACAAAAATTCACCAAAAATAAATAATTTCCTCAAAAAGTTTCCCGAATTCTACGATATTTTTATCATCCAATAGTAATTCAAAGGATACCATTAGATTCTTTGAATTTCAATGAATAAAAAAATGTTTGACAACTATGTTTCTAGACTGAAACTATGAGTCTAGCGCGTGGAAACCTGGACCTAGTCTGGCTCCTACGCTTCCATATTGTATGTATGAATATTTATTTATAATTGTTGTTATTACTAAATTTATTTATTACGTGGTGTGACAAACAAATATTTTTTCCATTTTCATTTTTTGATTTTTTGCGAACTCCATAAATCAAGTAAGTTAATTTAAAAAACATGTCCCCATTTCTAACAGCACCCTATATAAGAGACTTACAAGTAAACTGACAGCAATCTAAGCACCCATTCAATAAAACAAGAACAAGTCAGAGTCCGTATCGGTCATACATCGGTGACCGCATTCATACATTGTATGTCATACATTGGATGGGACAAAGGGACGAGCTATTGAGTTTCTGGCCTATTTGGGTCACTGGTCGTGGACTATTGTTGCATCTATTTGTTTCATCTTTGGTTAAGAATAAATTAAATGGAAGCTAGATTTAAGTTATACGCGGTTTTTTCTGTCGTCAACTTCGTTGGAGATATGATGCCGGACTGAATACGTATCTCAATGATGGTGTACATCAGAAAATTACTAACAATGAACACAATTATTTATTAAAGGCACCGTAGCTAAGTTGGTAGTAAACCTGCAAAGCGAGGGGTCCCGGGTTCGATTCCCGGCCGGGGCAGATTTTGTGTAGCATAAACTTTGTTCTCGGGTCTTGGATGTTTGTGATGTGTATCTGTGTGTGTCCATGCCACCTGCGACACAGGGAATCCTAGTGCGGGGGTATGAGTGTGTAAGTTGTTTGTTTGTTTGTTTAAAGAAGCGAAATTAGATAGACCCGTAGGTACTATATTAGTAGAAAAAAATTAAGAGTCGCTTACCAAAAATAAAAACTTGTCTCGCAAGAAAATGCTTTTCGATTGAGTATAAAAAACCTAAGAGTACCTTACCAAAAAAAAACAACTTGTGTCGCAAGAAAATGCTATTCGATTGAGGGCCCCAGAATTGGCTACAATCGGCCGTCGACAAATAGACGGACTGACAGCCAACTGACGGAAGAAAAATGCGATCGACTTAAAGGAAATTGTTTTTAGAATTACGTGACAGCTATTTGGGGATTTGTTGAGATGGGAATACGTCAGGAGTTGAAGGCCAATTGGAAATGTCCAGCAAATCCGCTCTTTGGTTCATGATAGGTTGTTTCATCACTATTCGCTGTGCCACATGAGATTCCTAGCCAATAACACGTGGCTTCACAACGTGCTCCAAACATAAACGCACCACGATGTAGAATTAAAAAATGTATTCTGTATGCCGCACGATAGGTTGTCTATATCCAGGGCCATTAGACGTAATTTTCGCGTTACGTGTCTTATTGGACATTGTCACTAAATTCAAAATTTCGATTTTTTTCTACTACTCGTATTTGAACACTTTTTTTATCATATTAACACTATTTTTACTCTTTTGATATGACGCTGGCAGAAATGTGGTAAACAATTGCCATAAAAAAAAAAAGAAATAGGGTCCTGATCTTAAGTGATCACAGGTGGTGAATATGCTAAAACAGTATACAATTGGCTCTCAAGTGTAGTTCAAACACACAAATAGGTTCTTGGCGATAGATCTTCAAATTGAGTTTCAACTAGCCAGGCAAGCACCTACTTGAAAATGCGAAAATAGACCGTTTTCAGGCTCAATGCTGGTAACGTCGGCCATCGTTCGTCGTGACGAAACCACTGTCATTTTTTAACCATTTAGGGGCCGGTGAGTTAGTGGTCAAACGCTAAACTATCCGTTATAAAAAAAACATAACCATACCCTAAACAAATTCCTAACTAAATTATTAACCCTAAAGAAACACGGTCAGCGCGTAAAAAATATCCCGCGCGGGCATTGAAAGATTGAAGGGGTGGAATCACTTAACATAGCCAATTTATGGCTAAATCTCACCCGCGGGACGTCCGTGGTCGGACTAACAATATTAGGTAAGTCGAAAAACTTATAAGCTCCCTTCGGGGAAACCGGGATTCTTCCCGGGAAATTGATAGGACGGACCGGGCGATTTTTTTCGGCCAATTTTAGGGTTGATTGATTCTGATGTCTGTTTTAGGGGCTGTGAAATGTTGCTGTCGATTTGTGAGGTTTGTGTTATTCTGGATAGTAAAAGGGGTCTTAAACGATACACTTACTTAAAACAAACACCTTGTAACACTGCCACTGTGCACTACTGACAACAAACAGACAGACAGATACAAATTTAAATAAATGTTTTTTTGTTATAAGTTTTGTTATGGGCATTTTTCCGGAATAAGAAGTATACCATGTTACTCTCAGGTCAACCAACAATTATACCCTTTTGTATTTATTATAGTAAGGATCATTCTTTAGTGTATATCACGTGCCCTTGAATTTGTAACTACGTAATTACCTACAACCTTACATGATTATTTCTGAACCCACCCTTAATGAAGGGTTCTCAGTCAATTCGACGGATATCGAGTTAGCTCAGGGGTTAAATTGACGTGAACTATTGACGCTATTGACGTCGTAACTGACCTACCCCTTTGGGACTGTAGGGGTGTTACAGGAATTGATAGGTTGGAAGCTTGTTTTGCCCTGACCACTATCGCCCAGGTGATTATAGTGGAATATACCAAATTATTAGCTAGTAGGTATTTTCACTACAGATTTTTTACGTGTACTCTAACTGCAGCCGTGGTCACTCGCAGATTCCAACGGAAACCGTCCGTTTTTCCGGGATAAAAATTAGCCTATGCTACTCTTCAGTCGTATATACATAGTTTGTGTGTAAACCTTGAATAAATGGTATCAAAAATCTATTCTCTTTTAAAAGCCACTTCACTTAACTCTTATGCGAGTGTCCGTCTGGGTTGTTTGTTAGTGGGAGGACTAACTCTTATGCGAGTGTCCGTCTGGGTTGTTACCACCGCTTTGTGAGTGAAGTCAGCGGCCAAGCAGTAATGTGCAAGCATCACTGTGTTCCGGTTTGATGAGCAGAGTAGCCAGTGAAATTACTGGGCTTATGAGACTAATGTCTCAGGGTAACGAGCGCATTGCAGTGCCGCGCAGGCCTTTGTGTTTCAAAGTTCTGGGTGGCACTGCAATTGTTATGGGCCGGCGTTATGCTTACCATCAGGCAAACGACCAGCTCGTCTCGCTACCAAATAACATAAAAAAAAGCTGTTATCCGCTTCTAAAAAATCTGCGCTACAAAAAGCAAATAAAAAGATACGATTCGCTATTTCTAAAATCACCTTATCGGACATAAGGGTTGCGCCACTGACAAATAAATAGACAGATAAAAATAAAGTTATTTTACCAAACTGCGAACAAATCTGGCCGTCTCTCACACCGAAGCAATCTTCTAGTGACCTAAACACTGGCATTTATTTGACTTAACGAAACCAGCAGCGCAAGTACAGATCTTTTCGATCGATACAATTGACAGTTCAATTCGATAAAGTGGGTTTTATTGATTTTTTATATAATTTATCGAGCCTCAATACAACCGACAAATGTTATCGAATAGCTGGGTCGAATCCAAAGAGAAAATAACAAAACCACCGTTTTAAAAAATTTTGTCTGTCTGTCTGTCTGGTCGAAACGGCTGGACCGATTTAGACGGGACTTTCACTGGCAGATAGCTGATGTTAGAAGGATTAACTTAGTCTAGTTGAATTGTAGAAAAATAATTAGGGTTACGCGCAATACAATAAAACCCATGATATCCAATATCTCCACGCGAGTGAAACTGCGGGCAGCAGCTAGTATAGAAATAAAATAGAATATGAAGTCGGTTTAAATTTATGTATCTTTTTTACATCGACTTGTTTCATTTCAATAAATCTTCGGAAGTTATATTTTATATGCTTTTATATTATTTTGACAACCCCTGTAATGGGTCAAAAGTTGCCAACATAATTACAGCAACGGCAGATATAAACATTTGTGCACAGATAAATAATTCAAGTATTAAGTCTGCATATATTGAGGCGATTGTTCTAGTGCTTTCTGATTCTCTAGCATCCTTGTACGTAATATTTGTATTCTCTTTGATCCTTGTTAGAGGGCAGGATTTTTTGTTACACATGCGTGTAACGGACGCCCACAAGTGCGGATAGCCAGGGGCAAGCGGGTTAAAATGGAACATCGTGCAATAAAACACCCCTTCTGTCCATAAATATCTGCGTTCGGAACTTGGTCCGTTAGAGGTCGGATGTACTTTTCCCACTTTTATTTATCGAAGACACTTCCCGGCGGGGAGTGTGGGAAGTGGGAAAAATAAGGGAAAACTTCGGTCAAGTTACAATATTGTTCGGTTGTTATCGAATCTTTTTGTTTTTGTGTCGATAGCCGTTTGATTTATTTCTGTAGTGTTGCTAAACTTTGTAATACATACCGTATAAGAAAACCTTAGGTTTACGAAACAAAAACTTTTTCGCCATTATATGGCGAAAAGTTTCGTTTAGATTTTATTTTTATTTAGTTTATTTATACTATTGGATAATAAGACGAGTGGTTTGCCTTATGGTAAGCATAACGCCAGCCAATAATAATTGCAGTGCCACTCAGAAAGGCGAATCAAAAGGCCAGCGCGGCACTGCCACTGTCTTCTCATAAGCCCAGTAATTTCACTGACTTTTTGTTCATCAAACCGGATCACGGTATGGTTTTTAGATTGTTATGAAATTCATTTGTTAGTGTATTTTCTACTAGGTTAGTCACAATTTCTGTTGCCAACTAATAAACTAATGCCATGGCATTTAAGAATATGGTAAAAAATGCATACCAGCGCCAAGAACAAAAACCCAACTAAATTCTCGCAATCTTACAATTGCCAATTGCCTTGAATACGGCTGTGAATGAAAATCAAGAATTTCCTTTTCCACTAAAAGTGCAATAAATTCTTTCGACATCGCCCATCAAACTCCATCCTTTCTAAACACATTAACCAAACTTTTTAATTTATAGACAAGCCATTTTTTTTTTCCAAACTCAACAGTAAAAGGTTCATTTGTTTGGGCAGTTGATAGAAGGGCGAGAGGGTTAAGCCACAGTGGAAACAGAACAGTATGTCACCTTCATTGAGTGGTTCCAAACATGACTTGTATGTGTGCATGCAAGTACAAACGCAACACAAGGACAGTATCTCAAATTTAAAGACTGATACGATGACTTAAAGCGGTGATGGATTAGTGTCGTGACGAGTTTCTTGCCCTTCTTCTTGCTCGGCCTATACCAATTTGGAACGGGCACGGTGGGTTTCTGGAAGGTTCGTTCACTTTGAGCACGGATTGGATCTGTTGGTGTCTTTGTCATTTATTATGTTCTGATAAAGACAGCATTAGTTTTAGTCTGTGATTCGGGTGATTTATTTCAACTTTCATAAGTGCTTCTTTGGGGCCTATTTGAATAAAGCATTTTGAATTTGAATTTGAATTTGATGTTCAGAGTAAGGCCCCTGCTCTCTAAATGAACCATACTCATCTGTTTCTACTGTGGTCAAAGGGTCTATTTTTTCCCTATTTCCTCAACAGATTCGCACAATGCCCTGGGCGTCTGAAGGGCTTATAGATCGCGTTTTGATATCTTTATTGTGATCTTACAATAGCCATAAAATAGTCCAATGGCCGGCGATAAAAGAAATTGTTTGAGAAACGGCAGCTGGCGAATGGAAATAGATTTGATCTTTGCAAATATGAGGGTAGTTTGGAAAAGTAACAGCTTTTTCTGGACGATAAATATTTTTTGTGGTTTCGTTCTCTATGTGGTTATTTTACCTTGGCTTATAAAGCGATTTGCTTTTTTATACGCATTGGTGTAGGTCCCATTGGCCGCGTGGCTAAGACTATTAGCGGCCCATATCTTCCCGTGGTTGCCATAAGAGCCGGCTAAGGGAATATCTAGGAAATGGGCAGCAGTATTCTCTTCAGTCAACATCATAAACTACTCTGATATCCTGCGAAGCGTGGTGTATTACGGCAAAATCCTCCTCCTATGGGGGAAGCCCATGTCCAGCAATGGTGGTCCGACTAATGATGATGATGTTTATACCTATACCGCTAAAGAAGTGAACATCTCTTCTTGAGTCCCTGTTTCCTAACCACTATAACTTGAGCTGCTTAAAGTTACAACTGACTATCTTAAAACTTTTTTAAAACCAATTTTGTTAGTGGTAGGTCTAACTCTTCTGCGACTAACTCTCTACAGAGAATAACTAAAAAAAATATTCTAACAAACATTTTAAAGTATTAGGTAAACCACACAAGAGGGATGTTCACGTAAATATAATTAACTAGCTTCTGCCCGCGGTTTTCACCCGCTTTCCCACATGAACCGTCAAACCGATCTGTCAAATTAAATCAACTTCTCAACATTATGAAACTTTATTGATAGCTGCCATTTATTGACAGCGGTCAATATCAATTTTATGTCACACTAACTTCTGCCCGCGGTTTTCACCCGCGTTCCCACAGGAACCGTGCATTTTTCCAGGATAAAAAGTAGCCTATGTTACTCTACGGTCTATAAACTATATCTTTGCCAAAAATCGCGTCGATCCGTTGCTTCGTTACTGCGTGAAAGAAGGACAAACCAACAAACCAACAAATTAACAAACACACTTTCGCATTTATAATATTAGTATGGAAGTATTATCTTCAAATCTTGGCAGCGAAATTTTTCAGAAGCAAATACGTGAACACCAACAAAATTTAAAAGTAACCTCAAAAACGTAATAAAATCAGAACCAACCAAACAATACACCTGAGCTTAGAGAGAACCGAATAAGAACGAACGGACTCAGAAACACTAATTAGATATAGCTGGAAATATTTTAATAAGTTTATGAGGGCACAGCGATGCTTAAAGCAAATATTATGTTTGCAGCGGGCAAGCGTTGAATTTTAATATAATTACATTACGTTTTTAATTTTATAAAAGGGGTTCTTTGTTTGTGGCCACCTGTAGTTCCGTTGCTCTTTCTGGGAGCTGTTGGAAACTGAAGGATTTGGAGTTCTATTTGCGTTGTGTTTACGAACTGCAGTGATACAATGATGTTAACATATATTATCAGCCTCTTATGCTACCACTGCTGGGATACCGGCCTTCTCTCAGAGAGAGAGAGGTATGGGCCATAATCCACCACGCGGGCCCAGTGCGGCTTGGTGGATGTCGCATGTCCTCGAATTTTGTGGTTCTTGAACATGCCGGTTTCCTCACCGTTTCCTTCACCGTTTTAGAGCGAGTGTTAATAATCCGCACGTAACTTGATATATCATTGGTGCGAGCCGAGTCGAGATTCGAACTATGGTGCGTCGGATTGAAAGTCGCACAAGTTCCCGCTCGGCGACACTCGCCCCTAGCACAAGATATTATATAAAAAAAAAGTAAAACCACCTGAAAAAATGATTAGATGAAACGACCCCAAAGAGGTTTTGTCAAGACAGTGAAACTTCAATACTACAATCTATAGGTACCGCCTGTAATGGCTCGAACCGAAGACAATTTCTCACTCAATCAGCATCCGACTTTACGACTGCTATCTACCACTCAGCCGCTTGAAGCAAATTTACACTTCCCCGTCTTTATGAAACGAGCAAGTATTGAAGCGCTGGAAGTCAGCGCATTTGGAATCAAAAATTTAAATTGCGGACATTCTTCACTCCTCTCTTTATTGGAGGAAGGTTATTGGCGGTTTTATAGGTGGAACGTGACTGAACGGGATGATTTGGGAAGAACGGACTAATGAAACGCTTGATATTGAGTTAAAAGATCTAATGTTAGAACTTGATGTGCGATTTTGTAAGTTATGATGTTGTGAGGAAGTCGAATGAAGCGTTTTTTCTGGATTCTATACTTATTATTTTTGTTTTATTGTTATTTTTACAAGCTTTTTAACTCAATACTAAATCATTGATTGCAATAAAATAAAAATAAGCTTTTCCCCATAACATTATGCAGTATTGCAGTTTTACACAAGGATACAAAATTTCGGCTTTGGCCACGTAGTCCGACTGCTTTATCCTACTAATCGGACGACGTGAATTTTTTTCAGCATTACTAGGAACTAGTTTCAAATTTGAAAAAAAACATTCAAATTAGTAAAGTTAACAAATAAAAAGTTTGTTGTAACTTCTGCGAATTCAATATCAATTCAAATAACAAATATAGTAATACAATTCTTGCTAATATTAAATTTATGCACAAATAGAAGTACAAAATATAAAAGTAGAGCTGTATAGAGACGGTTATTATTTGTAGAGCAACAGTAATATACGTTCCGGGCGGAATCGCACGTAAAACTTCAGCAAAAATGTAAAATAATGTGAAAATTCACTGATATACAAGTTTATGTGTGTGTGATATGATTTTCGGCAGTGGTTCCGCATGAAATAGACTTTTTCAAGGCAGGTGAGGTCACGCTAGTGTTGAGCAACATAATTACCTACATAACAAATATTCATAGGTTGCTACGAGGAGTGAAAATTTTATCGTAAAAAATCACAAATAATATTCATAATTTTGGAAGCAAGATTTATTACTAACACATCATATTCCACACTATATAGGTAATTATACAAATTCATTATTAAAATATTATTTTTAAGATTAAAACGGAAGAAAACGTCTACTTCGTATGCTGCTTTTTGTACAAACAAGTAGTATTGCTTTTAAAGTCTAAAGGGTCTTACTCCATACGGGGCGAATGTCACAAATATAACACGCGAAACATTCATAAACTCTCTGTCATTCCGCGTAAACTGGCAAAGATGGAAAAAACAATCCACGTGATGGGCGTTGATGTATATAATAAATTACCAAAAACTGTTATTGATGCTCCAAGTCTCATGACATTTAAGAATAAATTAAAGATGTGGCTGATAACACATGCATTTTATAGTTACAAGGAGTTCTTTGACATAAAGAATTGACATGTCTATTTTTATAAAATATAAGACATACTATAGATAATATTACAAAATTTTGTATTATTTGAAAATTACTCATAATTGTATTATGATATTTTTTTTTTGTATAACTGTGTGACGTGTAATGAATATTATCAATAAATATATGAATATGAATATGAATATGAATAAAAACTACGACTTCGAGGAAATTTAATACCGCGATATTTGAAGATTTAACTCCCATATTTTCACCGTTAGGTATTCTTGCTTAAAATGTATATGGGACAACCTGGAGAGCATACCACGTCAAAAAAATTGCTTTAAAAAAGCTACGAACCGACTTCAGTGACAAACTACTGAACCGATTATGATGAAATTTCTATGGGACCAATCTGAAAGTATATCCTTTCAAATAAAAAAAGAATTTTTCAAATCGGTTTATAAATGACCGAGATATGAGGTAACAAACATACAAAAAAAAATACCCAACGAATTGATAACCTCCTCCTTTTTTGGAAGTCGGTTAACAAGCAAAAATTTCGAAATTGGTCCGCAATTGACGGAGAAATCGGTGAACATACATAAAAACATACAGTCGAATAAATAACTGCCTCCTCCTTTTTCGAAGTCGGTTAAAAACTATTGTAAAGTACCTACGGCATAATAAGAAGCTGTATCCTTTCGAATAAAATAACTAAATTCTAGTGTTTTTAATCAACACCATTTTCGAATTTATTTATTTATTTATTTATTTTTTTTAGGTGATACGAGTAAGTTGCTGGCGTATCGATTGTCATTCAGATCAAAATTGTCAGGTCATTAGACGATATAGCAATTATTGATACGTCGGGTCAACATTTCAACATTTCAAATTACATTTTAAGCCAAGTCTAAATTCAGGCTTAGCTTGTGTTTAAATTTCCTTACATTTAAATCTCAGAAGTTGTCTCTGTGACGACGCAACCCTAAAAATTGGAACAAAAAGCGCGGGTCGCGGGTCACACCTGTGCGCCGCGCATTATTTCATAATTTAGAACGGACTGTGCGCTAATGATGTTTTTATTCTACGTTACGCTGCGGTGTGATTGAGGACGGTTGTGCATAGTACTGTACTGGACCAAACTCATTGTAAATGAGTTATTTTTATTTTATTTAAAGGAGTGACCAAATATAAGCAATCGAATATAATAGCTTAAAAAAAGCGGGATCAGATTTCGCCAATGATATCGCGATATTTGAAATGTCATCCCCCATTTTTCCACCCTTAGCGGTGGTATTCTTTAGTAAAATTAAAATCAGCATCCTTGTGTCTATATACTCCTTAAAAAAATATCAATTAAAGCGGCTGAGAATTGATGGAGAAATCGAATACAAAGCCATCAACAGCCAAACAAAGGTTTACTTTTTTTTCATATTATTTAACGAGACGACGACGTTTTCCTGATGGTAAGCATAACGCCAGCCCATAACAATTGCAGTGCCACTCAGAACCTTGAGACACAAAAGCCTGCACGGCACTGCAGTGCGCTCGTTACCCTAAGACATTTATTTATTTATTTATTTATTGAACACCAACACAATGTACATCCAGACATGAAATATAAAAAACACGCAATACAAACAAGAGGAAAATGCCATCGCAATTACAGGTGCAGACTGCATGCATAGTTGAACAAACAAGTAAGAGCAGAGGTTGCAAAAAATTATGTTAAAATATTACAAAATTATCATTATAATGATAGATTTTATAGAGTTAATAAAGTAAGTGAATTAACAAAATACAATTAATGATTAAAAATAATTAATAATAATAAAATTTAAAATTTGGACATTAATGGTGGTTACTTACAAGTGATGCAGATTCAACTGCAATCCTAAACTTACGACTGTTATCTACGAATAAATCGATATCTGTTTCCCTGGCTGTAGCTCTAAATAGGCGAATAATTCGGTTGAGTGGCGCGTTCTTACCGAGATTTGTGTAAGATTGATACTCCGAAATTATACCGGTATAGCTCGCTGCTCTAGGCAATCTCGTGGGCACTGAGAAGTTGAGTGCCGAAAGGAGACAGGGAGCGTCGAGTAAACCATTCACAAGTTTATAGAGAAACAATAGGTCGAATGTATGTCGCCGGTCAGCCAAAAATCTAATCTTAAAATAATTGAGGCGTTCTGGATAAGAACTTATGGTTTTCCCTAAGTTAAGAGAGAAGGTGAGATGCCAGAGAAAGCGCTTCTGCACACTCTCAATTCTTTTCCTGTAGACATCGTAAAAAGGACATTAGGTATTAAGTCTCATAAGCCCAGTAATTTCACTGGATACTTTTGCTCATCAAACCGGAACACAGTATTGTGCAGACTAAAGAAACTCAAACAGTTATTACACCTTGAGTTGAGAAATCTATCCAAACTGTGAAAGCGAATCAGTCACTCGTATCACGCAAATATATACATCACAAAAATTTCGCTTTCAACAGGATTCGAACCTGCGTTTTCTGGTTATCTAGACCAGTCCAGTGTCCGCTAGTGTCGGTTAACACTATAAAAATATATTTCATACTTTCATACAAATATTCATCACTCTATTTTATCCTATTTACTTATTCCTTAATACCATTTACAACATTTATTCGTGACTAAAACCGAATCAAAAAGCATTTTCTCCGCCAACAGACTTTCCTAAAGACATTTTTCGTAACTCTCCTCTCAGTATTAAAAACACATCAAAGATTGCGCGCGCAGATTCAGCTTGTACATAAATAAATGAGCTTAAATTTAAAATTATAATGGGCTTGTATCCGGTGACACAAATGTGTGGAGTTTGTTACTAACGACTTCTGAGCTGAGACGCTCCAGACGAGAACAGGAGTGGGGTGGATGCTATTATCTCCAAAATATTTTTTTTAATAAAATTAATATTTTTTAAATTTGTGATTTTAATCATACATAGATTCAAGGTCACCCTAAGACATTAAGTACTAAGTGTTATAAGACCAGTAATTTCACTGGCTACTCTGCTCATCAAAGAAAGAAAGAAAGAAATGTGTTTATTCGCAGCATCAAGTATACCTACTAAATACAAAAATAATAACATAAAAAGCGCGTCTATACCACAATCAGGAGCCTTAACGAGAAAAGAGAACACACACCACCGAACACAGTAATGCTTGCACATTACTGCTTGGCGGCAGACTTCACGAGCAAAGCGGTGGTAACAACCCAGACGTACACTCGCAGAAGAGTTAGTCCTATCACTAACAGCTGATGATAAGTGCATACATATGGTGATGATAATTCTATGTTTACTTTGCTGTTTTACTGCATTTTTTTATAATGGCTCGAAAATGAAACTGACTAGTCTTCTCCACGCGTTCTCTGTGCCATAGTTACACCTGCCATCGCGCAGCAACTAATTGTGAGTGCAGATAAAGTATGGAGTCTAAGGTGGCCTTAGCGCGGCGATTGCATCGCGGCCCGTGTGGAACTACCCTTATGCGGTGCCGGTTCAAAATGGGCTGCTGATTACAGATTTTTTTTACTTTAAAACAATAATTGCTGTTGCCAATGTTCTTTAATACTAATATTTTTAAAGTGTGTTTATTAAATTGTTGATTGGTTGGAACTTCTTTCACGCAGCAACGGAACAATGAATCGACGTGGTTTTTGAAATAAATAATATACCTTACACTCATACCCCGTACTAGGATTCCCTGTGTCACAGGTGGCATGGCCACACACAGATACACATCACAAACATCCAAGACCCGAGGACAAACTTTATGCTTACACAAACTCTGCCCAGGCCCCTGCCGGACGAATCGAACCCGGGACCCCTCGCTCTGCAGACAGGGTTACTACCAACATAGCCACGGAGCCGTCGAATATATCTATCTATATAAGTACCTATATAAAATGGAAGAGTCACTCACTGATTAAACACGAAATCTCGGTAACTATTATATACTTGACCTATGAAAATGAAATTTAGCAGGTAAGTAGCTTACAGGTAATAGACGTCACGTAAGAAAGGATTTTGCGACAGGGACGAACTAAGGGAGTCTAAGGGCTACTGTGAGTTTATATGAGTCTTATTACCTGTGCGAATCCGGGGCAGGTCGCTAGTCTACACTATAATAATTGGGAAAGTGTGTTTATATGTTTGTTGGTTTGTCCTTCTTTCACGCAGCAACGGATCAACGGAACGACGTGATTTTTGGAATAGGTGTAGCCTATGGACCGGAGTGGCATGGACATAGGTTATGGACATGGGCTTTTTCTTTTTATCCCGGAACAATTCACAGTCCCTATGAGAACGCGGGTAAAAGCTAGTTTTTAATAAGATTAAAATGTATTACTACCGTACCTAGGTATACTAATATGAACGCACTGCCGTCAATGGCATGTAAGTAACCACTAAACTTATAAATCTGCGCAAGCCTTAAAACATGCAAGCGGCGCCGCTAAGCGAGATGCATGGAACTGCTGTTTTTGTAGTTGCAGTCACTTCTTGCATGTTACTGCAAGTTACAACTTCGGTATTGCTTACGTAAAATAATGGGAAATTTTCATACTTTCAACGAACACTGGAATGACTCCCTGGATACAAAATGTTGTCGGTACGTCTAGTAGAAATAAATAAAACTGAAGTGTCTGTTTGTAATATCAAAATAACAGCTTTTTACCAAATGCATATGAAAGTATAGGTATACGGTACCAATAACAAAACAACCATTTTTAAAATTTTTGTCTGTCTGTCTGTGTGTTCCGGGTAATCTCCGAAACGGCTGGACCGATTTCGACAGGACTTTCACTGGCATTTAGTTGATGTTACAAGGAGCAACTTTGGCTACTTTTATTTTAGAAAAAGAATTAGGGTTTCACAAAAAAAATAAAAACCATGAAATCCAATATATGCGCGCGGGTGAAACCGCGGGCAGCAGCTAGTTTGAAAATAAACTACAGATAGGAAGTAAAGACACCATATGTCGGGATCATCCCAGTTGAACGGACCTGGCCGGACATCGGACGGCGCCCGGTCGGCTGGACAATTGCGTTTATTGTAACGGCGACAATACACTGTTTATTGTAAAAGAAAAAAAGTTACAGATTGATGTTTCATAAAATGAATCAGATTCAGTTGTTGTGTACTGTTTTGTGTGTTGAGTTATCCGTACTGTAGCTCCAGTGCAGATAAATCAATTTCAATGCAGTCTGTTATGTCTGATAGCCAGATCATGGCTCAGTTGTATATAATAAGGTTGAATTCCAACCGTCGATGATTGAAATCCGACACAGCTTGGGCTTTTAGTGAAGAGACCATCGTAAATCGTAAGGCAACCACGACTGAAAATTATAGTGGTTGTTGACTGCTATTTTAATAAGTTCCATATTCATTCACAACAAAAACCAAACTAAATTAACAAATTTAACTTCAATTATTAGTCATGTACTTTTAATTTTATTTCAGAAGCAAGTGTATTTACCGCTTTATCAACCCATTCGAAATCCGAATTCGAACCAATGAACGGCGATGCATTTCGCGCATTGAACCAACATATTAAAACATTGTGCAAAATGAATTTTAGTCGTATTACAATGGAGTAAAGTCTATTACGAATGTAAAATATGTTTGTTTTAAATGTGCAATTGATATTGCGAGGTATCGGTGCGTGACGTCACACGTGTTGTCCGTAATAAATGGACGTACTGTGTTCTATTGGATTAACTATTGAATAGTGTAAACTGAGCTTTATATTTTGTAGTATTTTTACTCGGTTATTAGACCAATTTTTAGCTACATTAAAATAATGAAATAAACATTTCTGAATGTAATTACTGTGCTTAGTTGAAGTAACAGTATAAAGAAGGAGTACTTACGATCAAACGCGTATTTCGCGTAATTTTTTACATACCTATAAGTATTTTATTTCAACTTTACGATACGTTTGCATTACAGTATTTATGTAGTCATGAGAGGAAAATGAAAATGAAAAATGAAAAAATGTTTATTTGTAACAGAAAGGAATAACCTTACAATATTTACATTGTGGTCATTTTACTACAAAGGTGCACTGGCGGCTTAAACTAGCCATAGCTGTGCGATAAGCGCCAGTTACAATTCGTGGTTGGTCACTATAATTCAGTATAATTATGGACAGTTTTAACTCTCATATACATGCTCAACATATTAAGTTAATGCCATCCTTTATTAGTATTTGTAAGTTTTTCCATAAGTACATTAATATAAGTATTAGTCTAAAAAATACATAAATGTTCACTTAAACTAATTTTTTTTTGTGCATGTTTGTGCGACTGTGTGTGTGTGTGTGTTTGTGTGTGTGTGTGTGTGTGTGTATGTATGTGTACGTGTGTGTGTCTCTGTGTGCGTATATGTATGTGTGTGTGTTATGAATGAGCGTGTGAGAGAAAAATGTATTTTTCTTCTAGTTTGTATAAGTATCATAAAAAATAAAGAAAAAATAATAAAAATAAAAATTGAAAAATAAAAAATTGTAAGGAAACATAACAATTTCAAAATTACTAGTATTTCTTGATTTTTATTAATAGTTAGTGACCCTGAAAAGCAGCTGTCGAAACAGGCCGAGAGGTGCATGGCGAATACCTTAAAAATATACTACGAACATGATAATTATGGTTCGAAATCTGAAACTTCAAAATTTTTATTCACATAGGCCCCAGTAAAGCGGTCAAGAAAGTTAAATTATTCTAAATGACCGTTTTAAGTATACAACTGGTTGTATAAGGAAAAAAGATGGATGATTTCCTTCTGAAAGCTTAACCATTATAGAACATAAACTCCCAACCAGAAGGCGAACACACAACTACTAAACTATCACCGCTTTAAAACTAAAACCAATGGGAATCGACTAATAAAATAACAAAGAAGTAGAGAGACACAGGAAGCGACAAGAACAATAGTTGCCAGCTAATAGTGCGCTCTTGGCACCGTGCGGAGCGTAGTCGATACGGACCTCGTAAATAATGTGCAGCGTAAATAAGTACAAAGAATTTGGCAGGAGTTGTGTCCAGTTTTGTGGAATTAGAAGCACTGGAAGTGAAGTAAGATATACATTTAAGAAAACTGCGACAAATAAGCGGATGATCTTCAAACAGCTGAGCAGATGTTCTTTAATCAAGACTAAGAACATTCTCGATCAAGTCACCAATCGAAGAAAATAAAAAATGGTCCAAGTCGGTTCATCCATTCAGGAGCTACAATACCACAGACACATGTTAAATTTATAAAACATCTTTGCGTTTGGAGTTAAAAATATTACCAATAGTAGTAATATTGAGATCATTAGGACGAATAGGTATAACATTTATTGTGGTCACCAGTCAGTGCAGTTCGACCTGAAATGATCAGCGAGTTCTGGGCTTCAAGAAGAAACACAAAAATATGAACTCTAAGGAAATGAAGTTGCTACTACGATAGCACGATGGTACGGCTTTTTGTAGTCCTATTCTCTCTGTCAATCTAACAAGGCTTGGCGTCAGAAGTTTTAAGCCGTCCGTTTAAGTTTTAAGGCTTAAAACATGACAATTCCCTATCTCATAAGCCCAATAATTTCACTGGCAACTCTGCCCATCTAACCGGAACAACAGAATACACAATACAAATACACAGTAATGCTTGCACATTAGTGGAGTTAGTTGGAGATAACCATCCAACGATAGATTCTGGAAAAAACAACCAGGCCCCTAAATGCTTCTTCCAGTGGACGTATATCAAGACGATGTCCAGTTTGTTAGCGCAAAGTTGGACAATAATCGCTAATGGAGCGATGCAGTGGTCACAACTCATACCAATATTACGGCTTTCCTAATGGGATATGGAACGAAATATTGGACTGCTTGCGGAAATCATTGGCGTTACTTCGAATTACATACTTAATTCGAGATCATTTTAAATTTCCGCTGGTGAAGGAAGTGGTCATCTGAATTACCACAAGGAAAGTTTAAACGTATAGTCAAGAATGTATTAATTAAAAAAGCGTATTATAAAATTAAGGATTATGTAGATGACAAAGATGCATGGAGGCAAACAGCTCAGGAGCCTCCTGGCGACTACTAAACTTTAAATTGTTGTTAGCATTAGTGTAAAAAACTATTTTTGAAAAAGAACGCTGTGACGAGTTTCTTGCCCTTCTTCTTGCTCGGCCTATACCAATATGGAACGGGCACGGTGGGTTTCTGGAAGGTTCGTTGACTTTGAGCACGGATTGGGTCTGTTGGTGTCTTTGTCATTTTTCTGATAAAACAGCATTAGTTTTAGTCTGTGATTCTGGTAGACGAATGTTGCAGAGGGCCGCTGTTAGGGTCATTTATTTTAACTTTCATAAGTGCTTCTTTGGGACCTATTTGAATAAAGCATTTTGAATTTGATGCCTACAGCCTTTAAAGTAGACAAACTACGATAAGTTTTTTTTAATACTTTTGGATATCGAGTCAATTGTGGCGTTTGCCTGTGTTGTTCTGCGAATAGTAGAAAATCTTATAAAAAAAATACCGCACCCCCAGTTTGAAACGTAAAACCTAACCATCTCATCACGGGTAACCCTTGGAACCATGCACTATTCTATCACAAATTCTAATTTATCTTCTTTTTCTTTCACTCTACTGACGCATGTATCAAATATTTCATTAGTACACCCTTCATAAATACTAATAACATTCAAAATCACTACTACTTTAGCCAAATGACAGGACATAGCAATTCCATTGAGATGCAATATTTTACTGGGCAACCCTAACACATCAACACAATTAGAGGATTTTAATCCTTTGTCATTGTAACAAGTTCCTTTGCAAAGTCACAGCTGGCGGAATAGAAAGTATACTTTTGATTGCGATAAGGTACTATAGTGTTATGTTATTGAAGGACATGCAAAGTAGGGTGACCGACTAGAATGATGTCCTTGTCAAGAAGTTATTCGTTCATTATTTTTTTGATGAATTGTTCGGTGATATGCTCCGTTGAAAATTTGTTCAGGCTGTATATAATGAGTTTGTTCAAGTCGAGACTGAATAGGTATTTACTGAAGAAGCGTATTATACCTTCGATTGCATCGTCACTAAACATTTCATCAAGTGAGATCGTGATCATAAGTATAAGTGAGTAGGTAAGTGTTGTTTGTTACTCATACTCTCAAAAACAATATAACATATCCATTTTTTTATCTTTTTTTATGTTATTTGGTAACGAGACGATCTGGTCGTTTAGCTGATGGTAAGCATAACGCCGGACCATAACAGTTGCAGTGCCACCCAGAACTTTGAAACACAAAGGCCTGCGCGGCCCTGCAGTGCGCTCATTACCCTGAGATATTAGGTATTAAGTCTCACAAGCCCAATAATTTCACTGGCTACTCTGCTCGTCAAACCGGAACACAGTATTGCTTGCACACTACTGCTTGGCGGCAGACTTCAGGAGCAAAGCGTTGGTAACAACCCAGACGGACACTCACAGAAGAGTTAGTCCTACCACTAACAAAAAGCTACAATCTGTTTGAAATATGTATACATTATAGTAAAGATGAAGTGTCATTCAAAACGATCCTGCATTGCCTTCATCCGTGCGGTCTTCACTGTCGGACTATGAAACGTCACAGGATCCATCAATTCAAACTATCTGAGAGCTGCCCGGCGCCGGCTGTGACCCGGTTATCCGCCGGACCGGTCGCCGGTCGTTTATCACCGGACGATTACCAACCCTTGCCACGTCACTACTCGGAGATCCGGGAAGAAAAATTATCCTTAAATTGGTGTTCGGTAAACATAACAAGTTCTTTTTGGGAATTAATTTAAGTCAGTTTTCCTATCAAGGATCTGCAAAGTATGTATACTGTTAATAAGATTTTAGTAAAATTGTTTATTGAAAATCCACTCATGCATTAATTAAATTTTAAAACAATTATGGCTTTACTGAGCGCATGGTGATCATCGTCATTTATCTCGTGGTAGGACTCTCTCAGGGTGACGAGGGCACTACCGTACCGCGCAGATCTTTGTGTTTTGTGCAGTACTGAGTGGCACTGCCATTATTATGGGCCGACGTTATGCTTAACGTCAGTCAAACGACCAGCTCGTCTTCTTATCCAAAAGCATTAAAAAAACAATATGAGAAGAAACATCACCAATCTATCCGTAGGATTTTACGAAGTGGCAGAACTCATGGTAAGAACTCCTTTGTGAGTCTTGGTGGCTTAAATAACTTTGCTCGTGTGATCTACCACCAAGCAGTACCTAATGTAGATGCATTACTATATTCTGATCTGATAAGCGAATTAGTAAGTGAAATGACTAGGTTTAATATCCCAGACTAAAACACACAAATCAATACCTACCTGCTAATATTGATTGCGGTAAAAACAAATCACTTTGTTACTCTGCCTACAAAATCAAAATACCAATTATTTTTTCTTTCCAATAGCAAATGTAACTATTCGTTTTTGACTTTACCGGTCTCAAAAAGCACAATTGTATAAAAACTAATCAAAATTCATAGACACCGACGGAAGCTATGACGTCTGAAAGGATCCAAGGGTCCCATGAGGGATGGGTCCAATAAGTCACAGAGTATTAACGCCCTATACTCTAATGGGTCACACATGAATAATAGAATGCGGAAATTTGGATGTTTTAGAGAGGACGGCCATTTTCGATGTCAAATGTGAAGGGATTAGAATATTGCTTATGTTGGTGTTGAAGAGTGGAATTGAGGATCAAAGTTCTGAAGAGTATTGTTATTCAGCTCCAATAAATTGTGTCCACGTATTTGGTTTAATGGCTGTATCTGAAAATTATAAAGAAAGCTATACGATATTTCCTTTGCGAAGGAAAGCATCCATAATATGGCGGTAAGGCATTGTCCGGTGCACCAAGGTATACCCTGGACAATGCCTGGCTTTCAAATTAAGATGTACCAAGCACCTAACGGTGGATTCTGGTGTATACTCTTCAGATCCAGTTACCTTTCAAGATATAGGTATCATGTTAACACACCAAGGTGTGCATCGGACAATGCCTGGCCTTCAAATTAAGATGTACCAAGCACCTAACGGTGGATCCTGGTATCCACTCTTTAGATCCAGATTCCATTCGAGGTATATCTTGTTAATCCCGTTCGATCAAACTTCGACCTTCGAAAGGTTAACATACAACCTTACTAATGTTTTGTCTCTTTTGATTCAGTTTAAAATTGTCAAAGAACAACAAAGACACAACATTGTGTAACTATACAAACGTTATACACTATTTATTAGTAAGACCTTTAATGGCTAACCTATAACCAACAAAAAAGGAATCGAAATGTAGAGCATTATAACTTTTCTCATTACCATTTTTATTTGTATAAAATTTCACGATGTACTTAAAAAGACAAAAAAATCTGCCCATTAGTTTTCCAGTTCCATCATCCATCCATACTTAATATTATAAATGCGAAAGTGTGTTTGTTGGTTTGTGGTTTGTTGGTTTGTCCTTCTTTCACGCAGTAACAAAGCAACTGATCGACGTGATTTTTGGCATAGATATAGTTTATGGACCGGAGAGTAACATAGGCTACTTTTTATCCTGGAAAAATGCACGGTTCCTGTGGGAAAGCGGGTGAAAACCGCGGGCAGAAGTTAGTGCGACATAAAATTGACATTGACAGCTGTCAATAAATTGACATCTGTCAATAAAGTTTCATGTTGACAAGTTGATTTAATTTGACAGATCTGTTTGACGGTTCCTGTGGGAACGCGGGTGAAAACCGCGGGCAGAAGCTAGTAATTATATACATCGGCATAAAAATAGGCGTAATAAGGAAAAGCCAAACCAATCTGTAAAGGAGTCCAGCCGAAAAACATTCCAACAATAATTTGCATACGCATAAACATATTCGTCCGATACCCTCTTTGGCTCTGCCCAAGGATATATCGCATCCGAAAAGCTTTGTCAATGACAAATAGTGTTCACCCCATCGTTGGCATTTTGACAATAAATAAGACGCGATATCAAAACCGCGGAGAGCAGTGACTCAACTTACAAAAATTACAAATCAAACACCGCGCACAAATTTGTTAAAATACGTGGCTAAATTAAGAACCGTTTTAACTATGTTATTTGGTAACGAGACGAGCTGGTCGTTTGCCTGATGGTAAGCATAACGCTGGCCCATAACAATTGCAGTGCCACCCAGAACTTTGAAACACAAAGGCCTGCGCGGCACTGTATATCACTCGTTACCATGAGACATTAGGTATTAAGTCTCAAAAGCCCAGTAATTTCACTGGATACTCTGCTCATCAAACCGGAACACAGTAATGCTTGCACACTACTGCTTGGCGGCAGACTTCACGAGCAAAGCGATGGTGACAACCCAGACGGACACTCGCAGAAGAGTTAGTCCTCCCACTAACATGTGAGGTCAATACGCTGAAAATGGAAATTGAAGATTGAAAATCGGTACACAATTTATTTAAGTAGATAATTTTATATCTCACAAAATAAATGTAGTCAAATTCTAGCTGTGTTTTAAGACAGGACGACTGAATTTACTTTGAAAAAAGATACTCTTGTTAATATAAAACATTATTTTGTATTACTTAAGTCAAATTTAAACTCTCTTATCAGCGCAGAATCCCTACTCACTGACGCTTACTCACCAAAAATGTTGCTGTCCCGTTTACTGGTGCGCAAAAAGCCTTCTTGACCATAGGCGGAAACGTGTTCGAATAACCATAATAAAAAAGTGCAAAAAAGAGCAGGACGGGATGGTTTCTTTTCTTTTTTTGAAAATTCTCACTTTTTCTAATTTTGATGAGCTTATCTACTGCCAGCATCAGTTCTCCAGCGATATCAAGGAAACAGTGGCGCGTACCCTCGCGGATTTCCGTTATAATAAATGACATGCGATGGACATGAGAAGGGTTACCATTAGGCATTCCGGATTACGTCTGCTGAATTTGATTGATAACCCGACGACGTTTTTCTAGTTCTTAGATACCATGTTTATTTATTAAACTATCTACTATCATAAAGACTACCGCTAGCTCTATCTAAAGGAGATAAAAACTATTGGATAGTATTCAGTACTATATTTGTTACTTATATCCTACTAGTCCTACAGTACTATTCCTACTAATAATTTAAATGCGAAAGTGTGTTTGTTGGGTTTTCCTTCTTTCACGCAGTAACAGAGCAACGGATCGACGTGATTTATGGTATAGATATAGTTTATGGACTGGACAGTAACATAGGCTACTTTTTATCCCGGAAAAATTCACGGTTCCTGTGGAAACGCGGGTGAAAACCGCGGGCAGAAGCTAGTATACTATAATAACATACTAGCTTCTACCCGTGATTTTCAGCCGCGTTCCCGTTGGAACTGCATTTTTCGGGGATAAAAAGTAGCCTATGTTACTCTCCGGTCCATAAACTATATCTATGCCAAAAATCACGTCGATCTGTTGTTCCGTTACTGCGTGAAAGAAGGACAAACCAACAAACGTACAAACATATTTCTGTTCACAATCTCACCTGATGATAAGTGACCTGCAGACGGCTTGAGAGAGTAAACAATTGAGTTTCCTACCAACCAATTCATGGTAGGAAATTTTAGTATTATTAAAAATTAAACAGGTAACCTGACTAGATCTGGAAAGTAAAAGTCAAGACTTATCTCTATTAGTGATAAGTTAGGCTAGTGATGATGTGATCAAAGGTAGTGAACAAGATACAATTATAATGGAGCTCTAAGTACAGGTTGTTACAGCTTGTTACAGCTTGTGCTTCTAATGATGGTATGTAGAAAACACAGAGGATGCCAAAGAGATCCTTTCCTTAGCAGTACACATTTGAAACGTCGAAGCAAAACAGTTTATATAATAAAATAATCGAACCCCACCTAAGTAAACCAAGACCCAATTCTGTCAAACCTTTCCTCCCCTATTTCTTATTTACAATTGTATCAAACAATATCTTTACACAAAGATGTCGCTGACCGGCGCCCTGACAGACGCCATTTTGAAAAGGGCTTGGACATGACATGCCGACAATTTGAGGGCTGCCACTTCGACGAATATTTATTGGGAAATTCTTGGGGTGACCTTTTGCGTTTTTTTTTTATGTTTGGGGGTGCGAGGTTGGTCAGTGGTTTGGCAGTGGTTAGGTAGGGGTTTGTAGTGTATCTAAAATTTGGGATAATCAACATGGTTAAGTGTTAAGTCGACACAATCGTCAATTTATTGGCACACATAGGACTTACAATAATTAGGTGGCCAGATTAATTGGCAGATTATGAATGTGTTAAACATGGCTTATTATTAAAATCAGTGGATGTTCAAATTGTATTTACATTTAGGGAAACTTTTCATACCATTGATATTTTCATTATTTGAAACCTAATAGACAAAGTGGCAACCCTACGTAGACGTCATCAACAGATGACAATCGTTTGAAAACGGACGGGAAGGTGTCACCCAATATCCCCCTGAAACATTTCTATTTGATGACATCACTATTAAAATTGTATAATCAATAATTTATATAGTCATACATAAAATTTAAAATAAAACTCCCAACTTATAAAACAAAATTTATTTTTTACAAAATAATTCATAATATAACATGGAATTATTATAGCTATGCTTCTTGCCTTTTTTAAAACACTATATAAATTACTATCAGTAATTGCGACACTTAGTTTTTAGATTTTTTTTTAGTTTATAATTATTTTTGTGATATCTCAATAAAGAGTTTCTTTATATCTATCCAAGCACCAGCAGTTAGGTTAGCACTGGGATCAAACCCAGGACCTCTTGACTGGCAAGGGAACCAATTTAGCCACGGAGCCGTCCAAAATAATGATTATAAATATCAATTACTTTGATTTTTCATTCGGCTTTTACCTCTCAATTTTGTCCGAAATCAAACCGATTGCGATTGCCAGACTAGACCGCTGGCTTATAATTTCAACTGTTTGATTACCAGTTCGAGAGTGTCAAATGATTCCCTTTGGCACATCAAACGGGGTGCTAACACGCCCTGTCGCCGATAATCCTGTTCAAATCGATCAAACAACATAAATAATTGATCGATACAACACTAGCACTATTGGTGGAGAGCTGTCGGTAAGTTTGAACAAGGTTGTTTCGAAAATTAAAGTTCTGGTTACATAATCAATTATAATCTGCGAAACCGTCCGTTTAACGAGATCGATTAATGAAGAGCCTACTTCATTTCAACTTTTTAAAGATATCTCCAACTCACCAGAGTGGTAGAACCCTTAAAAAAAACTATTTTGCTTGACGAGGTATGCATGTATAGTGCGTAACCGAGAGTGACAGCTTTCAACTGAGTTCTTTCACACTATAATAGGTAAATGAGAAAGTGTGTTCGTTGGTGTATTGATTTGTCCTTCTTTCACGAAGCTACGGATTGACGTAATTTTGCAAAGTGATAGTTTATGGACCGCACAGTGTATTATGAACCCCGATTTTGTCTCATCTCGTTTTTTTTACAAATATCAATAGTTTTAATAAATGTAAGCTGTATGTATTTAAAAAGAACTAGAGTACTTATTTGATTTTTTATTTTATTGCATAATCATACACTTCATAACACACCTTCTGACCAGTTTTTGTCTTTTTACTTTGTGTAGATAACGAAATATGAATATTTTTATCCTTTTTCTTTATGTTTTTTTTTCTCGACTATAACGCCGTATTAGTCGGAGATTTCTAAACTAAACGATTGTTTAGGCATACGTTTATCGATATTATTAAAACCACAAACTAATCCCGCGTTATCTGGAAGTTATCAGCAATTTTCAGTTTTTGTCAGGGTTGTCACGTTCGCACATCCGGACGCTTATGGTATTTTTATCCGGATCAATTCAAATTTCTTTTTTCACATGGGGCTCCATTACAATTAGGTAAGTATACGCTAATCAAAATCAAGACCCAAAAGCTCGCCGACATTATTATAAAATAAATAGTGATTAGTTATTAGTGACAAGGTTAGAGTGCCATTTCTTTAAAAAAGTCTCTAATAGATTCGAGTGAACCCATATTGTAGATTCACGTGCCTACTCTCTCTTCTATACAAATAAATAAAATTGAAGTCTCTGATTGCAATATCAAAATAACAGATTTTTACTAAATGCATATGAAAGTATATACGGTACTTATAACAAAACAACATTTTTTAAATTTTTTCCTGTTTGTCTGTCTGTGTGTTCCGAGTAATCTCCGAAACAGCTGGACCGATTTTGGACGTAAATAAATTACAAAAGGATTACGAAAACTCGAAAATAAGGTACATACTAACAAGCTTTAGTTTATTGACATTTCAAATAACTTTGGTCTGACTAAATACATTCAGTAGTTTTGTCGTAAAACCCCAAGCACCAGAAGACAATTCGTACATTTTTGCGCGCCGGTTTCCCACTTTTCGGTTTTCGTCGCGACTTTACGGTGCAATTGTGTATGTGCGAGCATTAGCCTCATACTACTCATCGCTGCAGACTCTTACCTTGTCCCACGAATGTTAGATGAAATAGCATGCATTTTAGCCGCGCCCACCGATGAGTTCGCTCCATGGACTAGTAGGCTCTTAAGTCTCATAAGCCCAGTAATTTCACTGGATACTCTGCTCATCAAACCGGAACACAGTAATGCTTGCACACTACTGCTTGGCGGCAGACTTCACGAGCAAAGCGGTGGTAACAACCTAACAACCCAAACGGACACACGCAGAAGAGTTAGTCCTCCCACTATCAACCATATTGATGTAAAAAAGTCAAATAAGTAATTTAAATGGAATGTTTTTATTTTATTTCATAAAATTTGTAAATTTGTGTAATTAATAAAGTGTGGTGCATTGCTTACTTAAAACAATAATCATTTAAATCTTTTGACAATTGGTGGAGAAATCAAATTACGTCACCACAAAAAATACAGATACCTGAACCGCCTCCTTTTATTGAAGTCGGTTAAAATATTAGTAGTTTGTTTCTTATAAAATATGAACAACAAAAATCCATAATTATCTCAAAAAAATATTTACAGATGATAAGGTGATGACCCTGAACCCGGATTAATCTGGATATAACATTAATTGCTGATAACTTCTAGATAACGCGGGATTAGTTTATGGTTTTAATAATATCGATAAACGTATGCCTAAACAATCGTTTAGTTTAGAAATCTTTGACTAATACGGCGTTATAGTCGAGAAAAAAAAATATAAAGAAAAAGGATAAAAATATTCATATTTCGTTATCTACACAAAGTAAAAAGATAAAAACTGGTCAGAAGGTGTGTTATAAAGTGTATGATTATACAATAAAATAAAAACTCAAATAAGTACTCTAGTTTTTTTTAAATATTTTTTTTTGTTATTTTCATGACCCGATTTTAGGGCAACTTTGACATTTTTTTAAAAATAAACTACTTGTCGTATCAATGCGGGAGTTTTACTCTAGAGCTTACATTTATTAAAACTATTGATATTTGTAAAAAAATCGAGATGAGACAAAATCGGGGTTCATAATACACTGTGGACCGGTAAGATGTAGTAACATAGGCTTTTTATCGAGAAATCATCTCGCGGGTGAATCTTCAGGCAGCGGCTAGTGCCACTGCCTGAAGATAATAAGTTACTCTACTAAGATAATAAAGTAGTTTTCAGGTCTGATATCCAGCTCCGTACTAGTTAAGTTGCCCTAAATAACCTAGATACTGCAGTTTCGTTAGTGGGAGGACTAACTCTTCTGCGAGTGTCCGTCTGGGTTGTTACCACCGCTTTGCTCGTGAAGTCTGCCGCCAAGCAGTAGTGTGCAAGCATTACTGTGTTCCGGTTTGATGAGCAGAGTATCCAGTGAAATTACTGGGCTTATGAGACTTAATACCTAACGTCTCAGGGTAACAAGCGCATTGCAGTGCCGCGCAGGCCTTTGTGTTTCAAAGTTCTGGGTGGCACTGCAATTGTTATGGGCCGGCGTTATGCTTACCATCAGGCAAACAACCAGCTCGTCTTTTTACCTATTAACATAAAAAAAAAAAGTTCGCTTTTTTTGCGGGGACTGTACAGTGTACGTATATCCGAAATTAAAAATGTGTTAATATTCTTATTAGCCATTTCACGATCTCAAAGTTACAAATAATTAGATATGAAACCTTTCTACTATTATGAAATAATATTCCTTAAATTAAAATTTTAACTGCAAACGGCGTCAGCTCCCTGCCCAGTAGTGTTGGGCGTAACCTCAACAAATTACTTCAACATCGATGTGCGGTGCATGGTGTTTGGATCGCACCCGCGCTAACTTTGCATTATTAATGTTTCATTTAGTTCACACTAACAGAGAAGAGAGGCTCTTGATCCCTTCGGGTTCTAGAGGCGGGTAATTGTCGATAGTTTTACGTAGTACAGATGTAGCGACGGCTAAATCTAATTTAGTTACTAATGCTCGATTTCAAAATACCTGTCAAATTTTCTCGATTCCATTTATTATTCTGTTCTGTTCATTTAGCGTATTTAGAAGTGTTTTTATCGCGAATTCAACGAATACTAACGTGAGCATTCTTCTACAACTACATGCTACATTCAATGTTTAAAAAATGGTGAGCTACCACTGACAGATTGACAAACAACTTTACAAGTTCTCGCAACCGTTACGTAATTGCCTAAAATACATTAATCTATACCTGGAATACTGTTATTATCGATAAAGAAGTCAGTACCGCATCCCTAAACTAGTGTTTAGTCAGTGCAATCGCCAATCTGATTAATAGTCCTCACTGCAAATGTTTAATCTTTACCGTAGTGATTCGGTCCTTCGTTGCTCTAGACATCGAGATTTGGGATCGAGAAAAGCAGTACCTTAGAATCAACTTATAGGGTTCGAATTAAATAGTGCAATAATTTTAATTTGTTTTTGCGTGGTATTTAATTATTATAATTGAACGAATGAAGCTAAAATCCATGTACTCATTTTGTGTTTAAAATTACAAGTTACTCGTATGGGTAAAAGTAGAGTAAAAACTACAGAAAACTGGCGGATTGTGCTATACGAGATTGTCAAAAAGAAAGACGACGTAAGCAGCTCTAAAAAAAAATGGCGTTGCTCTCTCCGTCCATGTCAGTTTAATATATTATCTTATAATGAACATATTTTATGGTACGTATTTTAATAATAATAGTTTTACCGTTGGTCTTATTAGACCGTATTCAGCCGCCACTTTCATAGACCACTGTATTCAGTGTTGGTCAAAGAAAACAATGACGGATTATATTTAAAAAATTATACTTTGTTCCAAGCAATTAAGTCTAAATTACAACTTGCAAATTGTAAGATCTTAAGTACTGTCAAAATGAATATACTGTGTCGACAATATATTATGCATAAGTTATCGATTGTCTTTTTTTTTTTATGTTATTTGGTAACGAGACGAGCTGGTCGTTTGCCTGATGGTAAGCATAACGCCGGCCCATAACAATTGCAGTGCCACCCAGAACTTTGAAACACAAAGGCCTGCGCGGCACTGCAGTGCGCTCGTTACCCCGAGACATTAGGTATTAAGTCTCATAAGCCCAGTAATTTCACTGGGTACTCTGCTCATCAAACCGGAACACAGTAATGCTTGCACACTACTGCTTGTCTTAGCTAATGTACAACACTAAATTAATGAGTTGGAAGGATACGCTTCAGCTAGTATATACAATGCAAGCTTTACATCTTCGAAAGCTGATCTCAAGTTTTGGCTGTTTTGTTTTTAATATGAAATTAAAAAAAATAGGATTAAAAAATAAATCAAAAATTTAGAAAAAAAAAATAATTTAATTTTAAGTTTAATTTTTTTAACTGTTATTGTAGTCCTATTGACAGATCAACTGAAATAGCCACTTATTATTTTAGTTATTTTCTAAATATTGTATTACTTAGTTAGTTTTGCTATTGATCCACTATCTCTTCTCATTATCAAGGTTGAATACGAACATCAAATTTTTGTCTCAACGTAATAAATAGCTTCATCAAAAACTATATACTTTTTAAAGTTTTACTTTTACTATATATATTTATCTATATGGAACTTTACATTGATCTACAATCCTTCATAAAATTGCCATTTCTAAAAGCCACTCAGAACTTTGAAACACAAAGGCCTGCGCGGCACTGCCTTGCGCTTTTACCCTGAGACATTAGGTATCAAGTCTCATAAGCCCAGTAATTTCACTGACTACTCAGCTCATCAAACATGAACCACGGAAAACATAACAGTATAAGTAGGGAACACAATAATGCTTCTGCTTCGCGGCAGACTTCACGAGCAAAGCGGTCGTACCTACTAACCCAGACGGACCTCGCAGAAGAGTTAGTCCTACCAAAGTAAGTTAAAGTAGTCCTAATCAAGTAAACAAAACAAAACAGTTTTTGCACTCACCTCTCTACATTTTCACCTATTTTCATACCGAAATCCAATGGCACTTCGGTGTATTAACTTCATCGAAGATTTATATGAACAAAAACGGCGTACGCTATTTTAGTATTATCCTGAATAGCATATCTTGGCGATATTTTTGCATACCTTGGGGGAGAAAAAAATATTTATCGAAACACTGACCAGTATAACATCAGCCTTGGTTTAGTAACATGTTGCTTCGTATTAAAGTTCTTTTCGGCCTGGTGGGATACAAATAGTATCATTTGGTATTATGTCGTAAATCATAATATTGGAATATTTCTGCGAGGTATGGATATGAAGTAGAATAGGGGTGATATTGAAAGTTACTCTGACAAATGATGCGGCCTGAGTTATTGGGCTTTGGTGTTATTAAATATTTTTGTTCGTTGTTGTTATATGACATCTGATGTTATGCTATTTCATAGGAATGCTCATTCTGTCCTTCTCGTAGAGGGGTGTGGCCAGTTGCCACAGTTTTTATCGGTTTTTTTATTCTATTGGATAAAGAGACGAACGGGCTGCTTGACTGATTGTGAGCATAATGCCAGCAGTGCCGACCATTGCCACCAACGACTGGCCTGGCTCCCGATTTTTTAATTTCACGAGTGATTTCGAAATCACCGGTGACAAAATTCTCAGCGATAACTTTGAAATCACTAATTTGCAAAAGTCGTACCTACCCTGTATACCAAACATGCAACTTATTCTCAGCTTTGATCAAAGATAAACTTATGATTGTGTTCTATTCAATTTTGTTTTTTAAGTTGGAAACAGTTTTTAAGTCAAAATTGGCACTAAATACTCATTCATATCTATGATATCGTTTACGAGTAGAGGTACCCATTCGTGAACGATATCATAGGTATGATAATTTTAGTCAGCCGCTGAGATTCAAAAATACGACTTATAGCAAATCGGCGACTATCGGTCATATCGCTGATATTTAGTCACTCGGTGACATTAAAAAATTGCACCCCTGCGTGGCACTGCAGTGCGCTTATACTACCTAGCTGCTGCCCCGCGGTTTGACCCGCGTGGAGTTTTTGGATTAAATGGTTTTTATTTATTTGCGCGGAACCCTAATTATTTTTCTAAATTTAAAGTAGCCTAAGTGACTCCTTATAACATCAGCTATCTGCCAGTGAAAGTCTCGTCAAAATCGGTCAAGCCGTTTCGGAGTTTACAAACAGACAGAAAAAATTTAGAAAATGGTTGTTTTGTTATATGTCCTACCGTATATACTTTCATATGCATTTAGTAAGAAGCTGTTATTTTGATATTACAAACAGACACTACAATTTTATTTATTTGTATAGATTTATAATCCCAATAATTCACTGACTACTTTGCTCATCAAACTTAAATACAGTTATTTCACGTTATACAAGTCTAAATCAAACGCCGAAAACCCTACCACCAATAACGAGGCAAAAATACAAAATTAACAGAAAATCTTCGTTCAATGTTTTGCCAGCGCAAAGAATTCGGGATTGTTAGGAAAGACAAACGTCGGTAGCTTGTAAGTGTGAAATGAAGTGTATAATTAGCTCAAATATTGGACGAGAGAACAAAGAAAACATCGGTGAGGGGAAGCGATTTTCTTAGGGAAATCGGGGAGCTAAGATGGCGCTCGTGTAGATATCAATCTAGATAGATAAACTCTTTATTGAAACAACACAGTACAAAGAAAATTTAAAAACTAAAATCTTAATAACTAAGTGTTACAATGGGCGGACTTATCGCACATTGCTATCTCTTCCAGTCAACCCAAAAGCTAAAGTAGACAACTAAAAGTTGGGGATGGTGGTTTTCAGTTATAGGTATCTATGGTTGTTGCAATGTTGCAATGTTGGTACAAGCATGAAGTAAATATATTTGAATTATAGTAGGTTATTTATTCATAACATAAATTAAACCACATATAAACAAATTCATAAACATAAACCATAAAGTAGAATTGTGGTCTCAAAAACACATGGACCTAATAGCGCTTTTTAACGACTTCCAAAAAAGAAGAAGGTTCTCAATTCAGTGGGTTTTTTTTCATGTTTGTTACCTCAGATCTCCGTCATTAATAAACCGATTTGCAAAATTCTTTTTTAATTGGAAAGGATATACTTTCAGATTGGTCCCATAGAAATTTCATCAAAATCAGTTCCGTGGTTTGTCACTGAAGTCGGTTCGTCGCTTTTTTAAAGCAATTTTCTTTTTGTGCACTAGTATTTATTCAATTGAATCGAACTCGCAACTCTTAAGTACTAAGTAATTACATTCCATCGACCTTTCAACTAAGATAACAAACTAACTAACACTAATACTACTACTAAACTAACTAACGATAACAACCTGTCAAAAAATATATCGTCGGCCTGTCAAAAATTTTCAAACATTCTAAACTAGCGCCATTTTAGCCACCCTTGAAACAATAGGGTGTAACAGAAGTCGAAGATACCCCATGTTTGCGCGATTCCAAACGGGGTACTCGGATTTGGCGTGTTTTAACAAAACTCCGTCTTTGAGTCGGCTCGGTTTGTTCAATGATTTGAAAGTTAACACGCGTCTGAAGCCGAAGCATCTTGGGACGACTGGGTGATGCCTAGGATCGAATGGGTAAATGGGGTTCCGGGAAGCGGAAAAACAACATGGATTGTTGGCAACTTCAATGGGGAGGAGGACGTTATCATCACCACAACGACGGAAGCAGCCAAAGAGTTGCGAGAAAAACTAGCGCAACGAATAGGTGACCTGGTCAAAACCAGGGTGCGTACTATGGCCTCTGTCTTAGTGAATGGTTTAAAAGCAACCCACAAATGCAATCGTCTTTTGGTTGATGAGGCACTTTTAAACCATTTCGGGGCCATAGTCATGGCAAGTCGGCTGTGTGGTGCTAACGAACTTCTTCTCATCGGAGACGTCAACCAGTTACCTTTCATTGACAGGGAGAACCTCTTTGTCCTAAGGTACTGTCGTCCAAACTTGGTGACAACAATCACTCAGGAACTGTTATGTACGCATCGGAACCCTATGGATGTCGCCTACGCCCTTCGGGAGGTGTACTCCGGCATCTACTCATCGGCATCCAAAGTTCATTCTCTGAAGCTGAAGCGGTTTACAGGTGCGCAAATACCCGTTACCCTTCCCGACACTCTCTTTCTAGTACACACACAGGAAGAGAAAGAATCCCTGATCACCAAGGGATACGGGGGAGGCACTGGGTCGCGCATCTTGACCATTCACGAAGCTCAGGGTCTGACGTACGAGTCGGTGATCGTCATGCAAACGAAAGGTCAAAAGCTGAAGCTGCACGACAGCGTCCCACATGCGGTGGTGGCACTGTCGCGTCATCGGAGTAGCTGCACATACTACACCGATGATAGCGACGATGCGATAGGCCGCTTCGTGATGAGGGTTAAAGCGGTTTCTGCTAAAAGGATCACTGACTACAACCTTAAAATGGCCATCAGAGACGGGAACCATGTGGTGGCGGAGGCCATCGCAGAGTTTGAACGGAGTGGGGCGGCGACGGGAAGTGGCAGTAATTAATATAGGTTATCAAGTAACATAGGTTAAATAAATTGGGTGAACAACCGGAGTGGCCATGGCCACTGGAATGATTTTGCTTGCAGCGGCGTCGTGTGGCGGGTCGCTCTCTTCCCTCTAAAATGGTTGAGGAGAGCGATGGCTGGCACATGCGTCACACTCGTGAACGGGTGCTGCTTGTGGAATCTCGTCCGCTCCGATTGTGTACTCAATTAACTATTCTATTTTTAACATTTGTATTTATATAAAACTATATTATGTAAGTATATATAACATGTATGTATGTATGTCAACGACACTTTAGTTAGGCTTTCGGAGTAAGTTTACTTTTGTTAAGTTGATTATAAGTTAAAAAAAAAAAATTATTCTGTATATACAATTTGAATTATCAAACAAAGGGTGCGAGCCCTGGAGCTTGCAGAGGAAAATAGATTAAATAAAAAAAAAAAAAAAAAAAAAAAAAAAAAAAAAAAAAAAAAAAAAAAAGTTAACACGCGTGGTCGGGTAGTGAGGAATTGTTTGAAGGTTGTATCAATATTCACGTACGTAATTACGTTTTCTTTTGAACTTTGTATACGTTGATGATATATTTGTATTGTTTTGGTTTTTATTAGCTTTTATTCAACTTCATCAGTTTGTTTGTAGGAATGGGTCGGGTCAAATTTTGAACCTGAATTATGATCCTGTGACTCCAAAAGTTCCTTATTTGTTACTTACTTGCTTTGTTACTTCAGATTATTTTTCTCTTTTATTTTTTTATAGCATACGGTCTTGCTTGATTGGGCTCGCCATCTCACCTGATGTTAAGCCTGGTGATTAAGCAATATTATGGGACTTAACTTTTTTTCAACCAGTGTGTGTTGCCAGTGATGACTTATGTCACTGAGACATGGTCTCTTACTGTTGGCCTCATCAGCAAGCTCAAAGTTGCACAACGAGCTATGGAAAGGACTATGCTCGGGGTTTCCCTGCGTGATAAAATCCGAAACAAGGAGATCCGTAGGAGAACGAAAGTAACCGACATAGCTCTCAAAGTTAGCAGGTTGAAATGGCAATGGGCAGGCCACATCACTCGCAGAACTGATAACCGATGGGGAAGAAAGGTTCTCGAGTGGCGACCACGAACCGGAAGACGTAGTGTAGGACGGCCCCCCACTAGGTGGACCGATGACCTTGTCAAAACCGCGGGGAACCGTTGGATGCAAGAGGCGAGTAGTCGATACAAGTGGCGTTCTATGGGGGAGGCCTATGTTCAGCAGTGGACGTCTTCCGGCTGATGATGATGATTTTTTTTAATACGATGTGGCTTCGAACTTATTTATTTTTAAGTATTTAATTAGTGGAGTTTCAAGTGGGAGAAAAGATATTAAATAGTCTTACACAATATTAGAAGTGCATACATGTCTGATCTTATTTCAAGGTCTGATGTTTATCTGATCTCAAATGTAAGGATTACTTTTTTCGTTCTGGCCTGACAAGGTTTATGTTTTTTTCTATTTCAAGTAAATCAATTCTACTTCTAATCTAAATTTGAAATGTTATTCCTTAGTTTGGTTTTATTTTAGAGTAGAAAGATAGTGGTTAGACTTTTTATTAATCTATTATGCTCTGCAAGCTCCAGGGCTCGCACCCTTTGTTTGATAATTAAATTATTGTGTACAGAAAATATTTCTTACTTATTAACAATTTAACAAAAGTAAAATTATTCCGAAAGCCTAAGTTAGTGGTTACACTTAAAGAACTATTCATTCACAAAAATTCAAATATTATTGTACTCTACAAAATAACACTTCTGCAATAGAACCCCCCCTTCATCCCATACCTACCTACCAACCCTCCCCCCCTCTATTTTAGAGTAGAAAGATAGTGGTAAGACTAAAAACCTATTCATTCAAAAAATTCAAATATTATTGTACTCTACAAAATAACACTTCTGCAATAGAACCCCCCCTTCATCCCATACCTACCTGCCAACCCTCCCCCCTCTATTTTAGAGTAGAAAGATAGTGGTAAGACTAAAAACCTATTCATTCAAAAAATTCAAATATTATTGTACTCTACAAAATAACACTTCTGCAATAGAACCCCCCCTTCATCCCATACCTACCTGCCAACCCTCCCCCCTCTATTTTAGAGTAGAAAGATAGTGGTAAGACTAAAAACCTATTCATTAAAAAAATTCAAATATTATTGTACTCTACAAAATAACACTTCTGCAATAGAACCCCCCTTCATCCCATACCTACCTGCCAACCCTCCCCCCTCTATTTTAGAGTAGAAAGATAGTGGTAAGACTAAAAACCTATTCATTCAAAAAATTCAAATATTATTGTACTCTACAAAATAACACTTCTGCAATAGAACCCCCCCTTCATCCCATACCTACCTACCAACCCTCCCCCCTCTATTTTAGAGTAGAAAGATAGTGGTAAGACTAAAAACCTATTCATTCAAAAAATTCAAATATTATTGTACTCTACAAAATAACACTTCTGCAATAGAAACCCCCCTTCATCCCATACCTACCTGCCAACCCTCCCCCCTCTATTTTAGAGTAGAAAGATAGTGGTAAGACTAAAAACCTATTCATTCAAAAAATTCAAATATTATTGTACTCTACAAAATAACACTTCTGCAATAGAACCCCCCCTTCATCCCATACCTACCTGCCAACCCTCCCCCCTCTATTTTAGAGTAGAAAGATAGTGGTAAGACTAAAAACCTATTCATTAAAAAAATTCAAATATTATTGTACTCTACAAAATAACACTTCTGCAATAGAACCCCCCCTTCATCCCATACCTACCTGCCAACCCTCCCCCCTCTATTTTAGAGTAGAAAGATAGTGGTAAGACTAAAAACCTATTCATTCAAAAAATTCAAATATTATTGTACTCTACAAAATAACACTTCTGCAATAGAACCCCCCCTTCATCCCATACCTACCTGCCAACCCTCCCCCCTCTATTTTAGAGTAGAAAGATAGTGGTAAGACTAAAAACCTATTCATTAAAAAAATTCAAATATTATTGTACTCTACAAAATAACACTTCTGCAATAGAACCCCCCCTTCATCCCATACCTACCTGCCAACCCTCCCCCCTCTATTTTAGAGTAGAAAGATAGTGGTAAGACTAAAAACCTATTCATTCAAAAAATTCAAATATTATTGTACTCTACAAAATAACACTTCTGCAATAGAACCCCCCCTTCATCCCATACCTACCTGCCAACCCTCCCCCTCCCCTCCCCTCCCCGATCGCTATCTAAGCCTCCTTTAAAATATTACGTATTTCATACGAGTATAAAGCGAATGTGTACGTTATTTATTGAGTGAGAAATACTTTGATAAATCGCCACCTTACTTGGGTAGTCACAGTGGAAATAGAAAAGACTTTTGTGTTCATACAGCGGTACCAAATGGGGCTTGTATGTGTGCGTACACAAAAAAGGAACAAAAGACAAAGTGGGAACTAGGACTAGTGGCACTAGGATTTCTTTTCATTTGGTTTACTAGAAGCAATTGCTTTAAACGATACGACCGCCATTTTTACTTCGAGACTGTTTAAATTAGTATCTTTTGAATGTTTTTTTTATTGTAACGTGCAAACAAAATAGTAATCTATAAATAATTTATTTAGGACTACGTGGGTCGCATCAATCATGGTATAGACACAAGCAAATTTACAACACTAACATCCAAAAACAGACTTCATGACCAGCACACGAAGTTCCGGAGAGGGATCGAATCTGTGACATCGTTTTTAGGCAAGACTATCTGCTGTCCGCGGTTTCACCTGCGCGGGAATATTGGATTTATTTATTTTATTTAACAAAATTCTTTAATTCTTTCTTAAGGATTTCATGGGGTTTTTTGCGTGGAACCCTATTATTTTTCTAATATAAAAGTCGCTTAAGTTACTCCTTATAACATCAGCTATCTGACAATGAAAGTCCCGTCAAAATCGCTCCAGCCGTTTCCGAGATTACCTACCTGGAACAGACAGACAGACGAAAAATTTTAAAAATTGTGTTTTTCAGGTACCGTATATAGAGGTACTTTCATATGCATTTAGTGAAAAGCTGTTATTTTGATATTACAACAGACACTTCAATTTTATTTATTTGTATAGATTACGACCAACTTAGCCAAGAAGCCATCAAGCAAAAGGACATAATATCTCAGACTGCCAAGATTTTGCCATAGATTAATATTCTCTCTGTGACGTCACATGATAGCACGCACATTTACAAACTGCATTCGGTAGGCCTCTGTAAAGTTAACATACTGTCATGTTTCTATGTCGGGGTACAGTAGACACGCCACCTTGCGTTACGCGATCGCCATCTCGCTTGGGGTACATTTGTACCTCCTGTGATGTAAGGGTTAGGGTATAGAAATGCGAAAGAGATGTACATTAATTGGTGTAATTATTTCTCGGAGTTATTATACCTAATTTTGCGTGTAACTTTTGGTAAAGTTTTGCTAATTGTCTATACTTATCAATAATCTATATTTAAATAATAATCAGCCTTGTTACTGCCGAAAAGAGGAGTGTAATGCTTTCAGGGTTGATGTAGGTGTGTGTTTATTTCTTCTACTATTACGTTTAGATGCCTGAAAAGATTTGTATATATGAGGTATCGTTAGAATACTTAATTTCATCCCGAGTGACACTAGCTAGGGCAGTCGTGTTTTTTTATTATACTTTTTTGTGAAATGAATTTTAAATTTATCACTGTCCATCTCCAGATCCAATATTAGGATTTATCTATTATTACTTCGTTCTTTAAGACCAGAATTAAATTGTGTTTTAGCCACAAAATCCTTTCCCTCCTTAGTAAAAGACGGCACTCTTCCCATAAAAGTGTCCAATTACCTCAAATCACCTCAATACTACATCAATACTCCGCGATGATAAAACAGGCATCGTAAACAAAACACATAAGTGGGGTGCGTCCCACCCCTTGGCGACAGGGGGTGGGGGTGCAGCTCTAAGAATAAATGCCCTACATAAAGGCGGGAGTGCTAGAAAATGTACGTGAGCGTTCTTAGCACCCCGTGTGTGGGGGATGTATATAGAGCAGTTACAACTTGCAAAAGTTTGACACGGATAAAAAAAACTATGGTATCTTTTTTTCTTCTTGGTTAAAACCACAGAATACCGAAAAAGCAAATCTTGCGTAAGTGTGATATATATTCATCATTATCACCAATCTGAAGACGTCCACTGCAGAACCTCGTCTGCCCCCATAATGAAAGGCGAGTTGCTGTAATAGGAGTACACCATGCTTGACAGGCGTCCTGATGGTTATAATAGTTTTAATTTTTTTTTTTATGTTGAGCAAGGAGAATGCTGCAGTCCATTTCCTGAATATACACTAAGTCGGGCTCTTACAGCATCCACGGGAAGGAACGTAAGTAAAAAAAGCTACAACATATTTATTTATGTTTAAACACAACTCTTGAGTTGACGCTTAATCTCAAACTTCACCACGGTGGTGATAACATTTATCATCGATACAAATGGGGAGGCACAGGCAAAGCTAATCTCAGATGGCGCCACCTCCGCTGGTGCTTGTCATTGATGGTTAGTTTGAGGGTTAATGAATTAAACTATAACCAGTAAACATGCTCGCGTCTTAGAAATCATTAGATTTGAAATGGTCACTACATATCCTAGAAGAATAATTGGTTTCCAATCATTTTTGGTGAGCAATGCTTTGGATCCACAATTTCCGTTTTTTTCTCGTCAGAAGAGAAACGTGTGTACCTTAACTTTACACTGAATTGCACTTTACAGAGGCATACTTTGTTGCAAAGACGATTTTTTGTTGATTTACTAAATATTATAATAAAGTTTCATAGTGAAACAGCACCAGCGATAATGCGCCACCTAGCGGGATAAGTAAGCAGTGTGGCTCCCCATTGCAAAAAAAAGTCGTCTAGTTATTAACCACGCTCCGTCACATTAAAAAAAAAACCTTAAAACAAAAATATTGGTTATAACAACTCTATATCAAACCCGAACTCGTTCCAAGCATCGTATTCTCTCGCGAAACGTTCTCCGTATCGCATTATATCATTTATAAACAAAATGTGTTGGAATAAATCGCTGCGGCTCGTAGGCGGGTGATATGCGGCTTTAGAACGCACCCTTTCGTACCGATGACGTCTATATTTACTTATAATAGTGTTTCTTTACAACTTTCGAACACACCTTTTAGATACTTTTTTATGTTATTTGGTCACGAGACGAGCTGCTCGTTTGCATGATAAGCATAACGCCCATAAAAATTGTAGTGCCACCCAGAACTTTGAAACACAAAGGCCTGCGCGGCACTGCAGTGCGCTCGTTACCCTGAGACATTATGTATTAAGTCTCATAAGCCCGGTAATTTCACTGGCTGCTCTGCTCATCAAACCGGAACACAGTAATGCTTGCACACTACTGCTTGGCGGCAGACTTCACGAGCAAAGCGGTGGCAACAACCCAGACGGACACTCGCAGAAGAGTTAGTCCTCCCACTAACAAACAACAACAAACTTATATTTATTTAAGGTAAATCTGCAGGTCGGTGATCTGCAGGTAGATAAATCAATAACTATTCACAAGCAAGTGAACAAACATAAAGGTGTAATTTCGTCAGCACGGCGGCCAAACGGCGGCGAACCGAACGCTAGGAAATTGTGCGGGAGCGTAGATTCGCTGAATGTGCCCTACTGCCTAACTAGGGGCCCCTAGGCACATCGTGCGGTCTCTAGTGGCCACTAGAGACCGCACGATGTGGATATTCTACTATGCAATACAGCCAAATAATACTTTTTATATCACTTCCTGCCTGGGCTTACAGCGACGATTTCTCCGCTTTACGTTACCAAAGGTTGCCTGTAAGAAATTGCTTATAGCGATAAGGCCGCCCATTGTGCAACCTTTTTTATTTGTGTGTAAATTGTTATTTCTATTGTACTTTTTGGTGTGCAATAAAGAGTTTTGTATTGTATTGTACGTTACATGCATCACTTGCGCACCACCGCATATTTACCGCCGCTTCTGCATTGCTTGAACACGCAATGGTTGTAAAACTATTTTTAGTAGAGATCGTAGACGCAGCTGCGGGTGCATCTCTTTCACTATCTCTAACCGTGGTACGGTTAGCGCATGGACTAGATTTCCACCAAGCTGGTGCTTGGTGGAAATCTAGTCCATGTCCTTAGATGGTCCGATAGGCGTCAAGCGGTGATCGTGGTTTTTCCATAGTTTGCGCGTGGATTGATGACTATCCTTCAATCATGCTTGCGTCTGTCTCTTTCGAACGAGAACTAAGGAATGCTGGTGATTGGAACAGGCGCACGCTTGTTCATTTGGTTTTTACCTGGCATTAGCAGACTCCATGGCATAAAAGAGTAAATTTTTAGTTGTTCCAAAAGATCTACACATAAGTGGAGAACCCTTTTCCTAAAAATATTTTATTTATCTTACAAGTTACAACGTTCTTCGTGTCCCATTATTTTATAATACCCTGGATTATCAGTATTATCACCCACCATGTCGGATCAGCCGTCAAACATCCTTGGTCCTAGGCATATCCACATTTAACATACGTGACTATTCAAAACACCAGAGGCGACAATACAGGGCCGCATTCGCCCCTATTGAATATCGGACAAAGCGTCTAATTGTTCGTATGTCCGACACTCCTGAAATGCAGCCCTGCCTCCACACTGAATGCATGTCTGGGTCTCGGAGTTGTGATGACTCTTCATATTCTGTTTTAAAGAGACGAGAGTTTACGATGCAATTCTAGAACAATTTCCAGAAAAAAAAACTGACACGTTTATTGCCCTTCTCTATGAGTTGTATACTTGGACCGAGCGCTCTTCTGAGGCTCACGTGAATGAAGGAATTTGGATTCTGTACAATGGATTTGAACTTTCGTCTAAGAAAATACATCCTGAAATAGCAATCATAACAGCATGATTGCCATTTTCTACCCTGGCTAGCTACAACTCTCAAAAGAAAGCGTGAAAATAGCCAAACATTCACCGAATCACAAGTTGCGTAATTCAACACAAACTACAATTAACCCCCAATTAACCAAACTTTAACCCTTTGCGTTACAGAGCACCTACGTGTAAAACATTATTAAAATCACAACCGAGTGCACACTTTGATCGACGAAGCTTGCAATCCGTTGATTTCAACTTGTCCATAAGTTGTTGGCGATCTAAAGTGACATTTAGGCGGATTACTAACGCTGCTGCTTTTAAACGCTGCTGCTGTTAGTGGTAGGACTAACTCTTCTGCGAGTGTCCGTCTGGGTTGTTACTGTTGAAGTGATACTTCTTAGTTATAAATTGTACCTGGCTGTATAGGTTTCAAAAGAATGAAATTCAAAATGTAAACTCGTTCTACACGTCAATATTGTTCTTACTCCTGTTTTGTCTCTCGTCGAATAAATAACCTGCTACAGTTACCACCGCTTTGCTCGTGAAGTCTGCCGCCAAGCAGTAGTGTGCAAGCATTACTGTGTTCCGGTTTGATGAGCAGAGTAACCAATGAAATTACTGGGCTTATGAGACTTAATACCTAATGTGTCAGAGTAACGAGCGCACTGCAGTGTCGCGCAGGCCTTTGTATTTCAAAGTTCTGGGTAGCACTGCAATTGTTATGGGCCAGCGTTATGATTACCAACAGGCATTCATCACCACGTCGTCCCGTTACAAAAAATCTTAGAAAAAACTATGTCCATAAACCATGCCAAAAATCACCGCGTTCCGTTGCTCCGTTACTGCGTGAAAGAATGACAAACCTACAAACCGAGAAACACACTTTCGCATTTATAATATTAAATATAATAGTAGGAAGAAGAATTATGAAAACTGTTAAGTAGCGCAATGCAATTATTAATTACACACAAGCGCACGACCGAGTTCTCTCGTCAAATTATTATTCTAAAAATGTAGTTACATTTGTAGACGTCTTAATGTGCGGCGATATAAAGTGGCCTTAAACTACCCGCGGCTACAACTTCGGCGGTGCTGATGTGGAGCTGGCCACGTATCGCCTTTGAGCGAACCTTTGCAGAAATATCACCTTAGGCGCTCTAGAGTTACGAGCTGTGTAGAATTGGCTACTTGAAAATGTAGTAAACAAAACTTTTACTACATTGATGGCTGACAACGGCAGATGGCTGTGCGATTGGCCCCTATACACGAGCGCTACAATCCACAACTTTCCAAAAATCGCCTATCTATACAAATAAATAAAACTGAGGTTTCTGTTTGTAATATCAAAATAACAGCTTTTTATCAAATGCATATGAAAGTATATCCAGTACCTATAACAAAACAACCATTTTTTAAAATTTTGTCTGTCTGTCTGTCTATCTGTCTGTCTGTTTGTTCCGGGTAATCTCCGAAACGGCTGGGCCAATTTGGACCGGACTTTCACTGGCAGATAGCTGATGTTATAAGGAGTAACTTATGCTGCAATTTCTCTTTATGAGATGTTTTTGCATAATTAAGTCTACCTGTGAATGAAATTAGTATTGTAAGTGGAATTATTGTTTAGGGTACGATGGGGCTGGCATACCTTTGTTAGGTAAAAGCCTCAAAATAAATAAGAAAAAAAAGGAGTAACTTAGGCTACTTTTTGTTAGAAAAAGAATTACGATTCCACGCAAAACAATTAAAACCATGAAATCTAATATCACCGCGCGGGTGAAACCACGGGCAGCAGCTAGTCACCTATAAGACACAATAAAAACCAGATTTTCAAAAATTGTCAGCTACCCTATAACGAAGAAAGGGGACGTCACTGACACTAAATTGCCTGATGTTTCAATAAAAAACAAAATAATTGCTTCAGTAGTTCTAGCTGCCACTTCTACACCATTCTTGGATCTGCTCGTTTGATCCAGTATTATGCTAAGTGATGTAAAACTTCTTTGCAGACGCGGACATTGGGCGATAGTTGCTGTGCACAACAGTTAATGATAGCAGATAGGGTGTTTAAGATGAGTCTTTTGTAGGAGCAGAATTGACGGAGGTCATGACCTTTTTGTCAAATATTGGCTTAATAATATTCTGGCACCTGCAAATTATGATTAGCTAATAATTAGTCCTATTCTAGTTTGGTCGTATTCACCACCTTTGAAAACAGCATCTTCATCTTCACTTAATATAAGGTAAAATAATGATCAATAAAAAAAACGAATTTTTATGTTTTTTTTTTTAATTTTCATCCTATACGTTCGTGATGTTATTATGAGTTCCGATTGACAATCAGTGCCTAAGGTCATTGACCTTATAAACCAAAATAAAATCAAATGAGATGAATAAAAAAACATTTTTATAACTTTCTAAAACATTTAATTTAATACAGTGAATTAATTTAAAAGGGATAAAAACAAAAGAAAAATGAACTTGTCTGTTAAATAATTAAGTTTGACGATCAATGACTTCCGCAAAGTAACGTCTGATTCCATCAAATATCAAAATAATATCTGTAAAAAATATTTTCATTATTTAACAGACAAGTTAATTTTTCTTTTGTTTTTATCCTTTTTATATAAATTCACTGTATTTAATTAAATGTTTTAGAAAATTATAAAAATGTTTTTTTTTTTACCTAACGATGGCTACCCAAGCCATCGTTTGAGTCTACTACAATAACACCCAAGATATTCCTAACCTATCTTATCTTATTAAACGAACACTACTTAGCCAAATAACCACAAGGCAACCCTGTCAAATATCTCTCAAGCCGCGATCATCTTGGCCTCATACCAAAGATCTCAAGCCAAACTTGTAGGGTCCATAAAGGCATACTTGAATCCTTGCATGCCAAGCAAGGTATTGCTGAGCTTTGATAACTTCGCTTTGTGTGCTTGAAAGGTCACTTAACGTTAGCTTAGATGTGTATTAGTGTTGATAGCGGCTCTTCGTGGCATGCCAGGGCCAGATTAACAATGACGGGCCCCTAGGCAATGTACGTCTCAGGCCCCCTTTTCTAATCATAATAATATTATGCTATAATAATTTGAAATGCGTTCTGAAATATGACGATATAATATAAAAAACAACGCAATATTAATAACACTGGTGTCAATTCTATGATTTCATACCTAAACTAATTTTAGTTTCGCTCTCTCTCTTTCCAATGCATAACATGAGATTTAGACCAGTCAAATTAATCCACTTGCTTGTGTCTAGTGTAAATTTAATGGCAATGAATTCAGTGGCATCTAATTTATCAAGATCGAAAGATATTTGACAGCTCTAAAACATAATTTAGATCTGTCAGACATCTTCCGTCTCTTTCTCATGTTATGCATTGGAAAGAGCGAAACTAAATTTAGTTAAGGTATGTAATGATAGAATTGTACGTAACAAACCCTCAATGACAATGGTGTCATTGAGGGTTTGTTACGTATAAATCTTCAAGTTTAATTTTTTTCAATTTCTATTTCATTTTTTATTCCCTGTGTGCGGGGCCCCTAGTCGGTGCTGGGCCCCTAGGCTGTTGCCTACTTTGCCTTATGGATAATCCGGCCCTGCATTCAAGGCCATTGGTGTTCAACTTATGCTTTAGAAATGTGATACGTGGATAAATTTATATGGTATAATTTATTATGATATTATTATGTCTGTAAGATGTAAGTGTTATAAGTTTTTAAAATATAATTAAAAGAGTTTAGACGTGATCACAACGCTGGGACCAATGCCGAAATATCTCAGGAGCTCAGTAAAAGAAAGAAATATGGAAAGAAAGATATATGGTAAATATATCCTGTTCGTTGTGTGTTACTATGTTTAATTATTTATATTATAAAAGAAAGAAAGAAAAAAATGTTTATGTGTAACAAAAACAGAATGCTAGTGGGAGGACTAACTCTTCTGCGAGTGTCCGTCTAGGTTGTTACCACCGCTTTGATCGTGAAGTCTGCCACTAAGCAGTAGTGTGCAAGCATTACTGTGTTCCGGTTTGATGAGCAGAGTATCCAGTGAAATTACTGGGCTTATGAGACTTAATACCTAATGTCTCAGGGTAACGAGCGCACTGCAGTGCCGCGCAGGCCTTTGTGTTTCAAAGTTCTGGGTAGCACTGCAATCGTTATGGGCCGGCGTTATGCTTACCAACAGGCAAACGACCAGCTCGTCTCGTTACCAAATAACATAAAAAAATAATAATAAAGGTTAGGTGGGATCATGATCATTATAGTTTCTGACTCCTTTGATATATATGAATTCTAGTAAGAAGACAAATATATTGTTGTTATTTCGTTAAACGTTACTTATTAATTTTCAATAATCTGCCTTATACTAAAACATGAAGCAAGGTTAAAAAGAGCGTGTACAGCCTCTAGACATAGAGTTACCAATTCTGTTCACCCGTAAGCATCACCATGATTACCGACGCTACACGCTCTTGTCAATTTCCGATTGGTTCTGCAGTATCGATTCACAGTTGTTATTATTGTGAAATTGTTGCTTTTAGACAGCAATGATGGCTGTGGAATTAATAGACAATCGTTTGACTGGAGGCGATGTTTTGGTTCAATGTTCTGGATGGTTCGTTGACTTTGAGCACGGATTGGGTCTGTTGGTGTCTTTGTCATTTATTATGTTCTGTTAAAGACAGCATTAGTTTTAGTCTGTGATTCGGGTAGACGAATGTTGCAGAGGCCCGCTGTTAGAGTCATTTATTTTAACTTTCATAAGTGCTCCTTTGGGGCCTATTTCAATAAAGAATTTTGAATTTGAAAATGAAATGTAGGTACTAAAGTGCTCAACGGTTTAAAGTTGAAAGAAAGAAAGAAAATACATTTATTTCAGGACATCACACATCATTACAGTTTTACACATATAAAAAAAGGGACAGACGAGTACATAAATAAAAAACCCAATGTTGCGTGATGCCATGATAAGGGTTTCGACTCAGCATGCAATTAAGGTCCAAGGACCTTAATAAGTTGCATTTTTTAGATACTCTCGAACTAGCGTTCAAAATCTTAGAGCCCACATACACGACTCCAATCCAGAACATCCCAATCCAGCGTTCAAAAGCCGCCCGTGTGTGGGGAATCTCAGATGGATTGTGGAGCGCAATGATAGAAATATTAGAAATCCAAACGTTCCAAATTCAACGTTCCAATTCATCGTTAGTGGCCGATACGACGATCCATTTTGAGTTTAGCAGTACTCGTGACGCAGAATGACCGGAAATGGAGCGATGGCGCGCTAGGAATGGAGTGACCGTCTGTGTTGTGTCAGCAATCAATAGCTACGTATGCTCAATGGAACAGCTTGTAAGCAGATAGAAGGCACCATTCCAAGAATTTCGAGACTTCTAAAACTTAGTTGGCTAAAGCGTTTTCTGAAGTATTTGTTATTCCAGAAGACGTTGGTTCGAATTCCCTTGCCAGCGAAATTTTAAGACGTATAATATTTACTGGAAGTAATGGTTTAAGATCTTTATTTTTCATATCTCTTAAGATTACAAAAGTATTCATAAGAATTCATCGTATACATTTTCCAACTAAACTCTCTCCCATATATCTTCATCCTTATAATAACCATTCCAAACTTTCTCAACACCTAACAGATCGACAGGGCGAAGGGCAGAGAAGGGCAATGGCCCAGTCGATAGGTGTTAATTTATGTAGGGACAAGGGTCCAAGGATCCATCGGTTCGATTCGAGGTGAGAAGAGGTGAGGCGGTGAAAAGAGGCCGTAAGGTGGTGGAACGAGGCCGTGAGGTGGTGAAACGAGGCCGTGAGGTGTTGAACCCGGTGGAAGCTTGATGAATTTATTATTGGGTTGATTGGGTTAGCAGATTTAGTAGTGAACTATTTATTCATGAAGCGAAGACAAGAAATAACATGAGGTAACTGATTTGAACATTACTGCTTGGTGGCAGAATACACGAGCAAAGCGATGGTATCCACCCAGAGGGAGAAATAGGGGTAGTCCTACCACCTGGTAAGTTTATTTTACCGAAACCATTTTTTTATTGTTATTGGTAACGAGACGAGCTGGTCGTTTGCCTGATGGTAAGCATAACGCCGGCCCATAACAATTGCAGTGCCACCCAGAACTTTGAAACACAAAGGCCTGCGCGGCACTGCAGTGCGTTCGTTACCCTGAGACATTAGGTATTAAGTCTCATAAGCCCAGTAATTTCACTGGATACTCTGCTCATCAAACCGGAACACAGTAATGCTTGCACTACTGCTTGGCGGCAGACTTCACGAGCAAAGCGGTGGTAACAACCCAGACGGACACTCGCAGAAGAGTTAGTCCTCCCACTAACACAATTGATATAATTCAAGAAACTTCCACAGATACAGCAAAAAATAGCAGTTTTCCCGATATAAATTTATGCAAAACACTGGCCATAGAAAGAAGTCCCTACCTGTTTTTATAAAAAAAAAACTTGTTCCAATCAAACGCCAAAAGTCACCCAATTTACCGAAGAAAAATCCCGTTAAAACACGGTGGGATCCGTTAAAATCACAAAAGCCACCGTTAACGTTCAATGGCGTGAAACACCTGTAAGGCTATCAATAACGGATCCGGGAACGGGCCGTCCCGGGACCTTCGATGGTAGCTGAAAAACGATAAGTTAATGTAGGGCTGCCACTTACCTTAAAATAATTTAATTTACAGAAACTAAACTAAAAGGTAAGTAAAGTCCCTACCGAAATTAAAAAAAAAACTAAAATGAAACTACGTGTACAACAAAAAAAAATCAGTTTTCCTGTTCAAATTTTATTCAATACTAGCTTCCGCCCGCGGCTACGCCCGCGTGGTATTTATCTTTAAAGCCTATGTATTATTCTAGAATCTACACTATTTACATTACAAATTTCATCAAAATCGGTTTTGTAGTTACGGAGATACGTGGTAACAAACATTCACAAACTCTTTCGCATTTTTAATATTAATAGGATAGGAAGTAGAAATAGTAACTAGTGATAATATTTTGCTAGATTCTGTAGTAAGGTAATATATAGGTTACTATAATTAGAGGTTAACATAAGGTGAGATAGCGGTCGAACGCAAGCCCATAAGCAACAAAAAAAATTATATAGATACAAAGAGGTAAGTTTATTTGTTCTGGTCAGACTCTAAACAAAATTCATAGCTACAGTCTAATTTTAACCTGATTCTTTGAGTGTAAAGACGCGGGCAAAAGGTAAATTGTAAAAAGACACAAAAGAAAAGCCCCGAAAACCGATCAAACTGACAACCCTATTCCCGAAGCCAATACCTGTTGCGCCGAACATTCGATATACTTCAATGGCACGTAAGAGAAGGACGAAACTATACAATTCGAGTAGTGTTCGATAGAGACGAAAGATGAATGTGAGGACCCCACTTGAGCTTCCACACGTCCCGATGGTTTTCAGCAATCTATAAATATAGGTTCGAACGGTAGTCTAAATTGGAACGACGAGTAAGATGCTCCATTAAGAAAAAAAATGTATATGTTACCGGAATTGTATGAAACACATGAATAGTATGTTCCAGGTACCTTCTAGGCAAGCATGCTGCAGCTTCGACCGCATTGTCACTTACCATCAGGCGAAATTACGGTCAAACGTGACCATATTGGGTATACAAACTTACGTATATTGGTTACTGTGGTTATACAGGTTTAAGATAATCACATTAACACAAAAAATTGAAATTCACAAAAAAAATACACAAAGATACTGGTTCTAAAAGTTTCCCGTATTAAATGATTATTTTTATCATCCAATAGTAATTTAAATGATAGTCCGATTCTTTACATTTCAATGAATAAAAAAATGTACGAAAACTATGTACTTTTTCACGGCCAAAATCAACATCATGCATGTTTTTAGTACATACAGTTTACGGCTCGCGCATGGCATGTGACGTCACATACGGTGAGTATAATTCTATGGAGCGTTTTATCGCGTAGTTGATAAGCCTGACTTTGAGTCTCATTTTTGACGTTTCTAATAATGTTCGATTTTTCGGTAGGTAGTACATTTGATTCTCATGAGAAAACGAATTGATTGCCATCATAAAAAATGGAGTCAATTACCCTATTACAGACAATGTAGTTACGCATAGATACACCCTTGGCTGTAAACGAACTGGGGGCACTTTGGGTCCCGGCCCCCGACAAGCGATTGTACACGAGCAAGTTTCAGCATGTAAACTGTAAACATCTTCAAAAAGATGCGAAGTATTATGCTAAGAAAACAATGTTGTATTTATCTTTTTTTTATGTTATTTGTTAACGAGACGAGCTGGTCGTTTGCCTGATGGTAAGCATAACGCCGGCCCATAACGATTGCAGTGCCACCCAGAACTTTGAAACACAAAGGCCTGCGCGGCACTGCAATGCGCTCGTTACCCTGAGACATTAGGTATTAAGTCTCATAAGCCCAGTAATTTCACTGGATACTCTGCTCATCAAACCGGAACACAGTAATGCTTGCACACTACTGCTTGGCAGCAGACTTCTCTCACAAAGCGGTGGTAACAACCCAGACGGACACTCGCAGAAGAGTTAGTCCTCCCACTAACAAAACAAAAGCGTGGTAAAGCATCTTTCCAATACACCGCTTACTGAAAAGCCCGTGTCCCGTGTTCGACCGTAAAAAAAGAATCTCTCGCCACCGCCTGAACCTATCAATAGCTGAACTTGTCTACGTTCCGCTCCGGGTTTTCCACGGGACTTTTTGCGGGACTTTCGCATTTTTTATGAAGAGAGTTTTAGAGATGGGGGAAAAGCCAGATATACTTTTTTCTGGTTTTAACGATTAATGGTATTATTGTTCAAGTTTGTCTATATTGTAAGACCAGCTTCTGCCCGCGGTTTTCACCCGCGTTCCCACAGGGACCGTGCATTTTTGCGGGATAAAAAGTAGCCTATGTTACTCTCCGGTCCATAAACTATATCTATGCCAAAAATCACGTCGATCCATTGTTCCGTAGCTGCGTGAAAGAAGGACAAACCAACAAACACACTTTCGCATTTATAATATTAAGTAGGGATTATAATCCCATAATTGTTGTGTACCATCACAAACCACCTGAAACAACTGAACTGCGAAATAGAAATAAAATTTTACCGATTCACCGTTTCCGCTTTTCATAACTCGTCCCATCCCTACAGTACGGTATCGGACATCGGGATTCCACAATTTGCATATTGGCGTTTAAAAATCGCTTCCGTTAATTGAACCTGCGGGATTCACTTCCGTATCCCGGCTCGAGTAATTGAATGGGAGTGAAGGTGATTGAAATTCAATACGGATTTATGAAGCAGTTTTTTGCAAGTGCCTGAATAATTCAGAGATTTTACAGTGAAATAGGTGTTGATACTCAGCTTTTTGCGCTGTTGATAGTAATGTGCAAGCGTTGCTGTGTTGGTTTGACGAGAAAAGTCATACTTAAAACTTTATACGAGAAAAGTCATACTTAAAAATTTCATACACAAAACATAATACTTAAAACTTTGCTCAGGATGTCTGCCGCCAAGCAGTAGTGTGCAAACATTACTGTGTTCCGGTTTGATGAGCAGAGTAGCCAGTGAAATTACCGGGCTTATGAGAATTAATACCTAATATCTCAGAGTAACAAGCGCACGGTACTGCGCAAGTCCTTGTGTTTTAAAGTTCTGAATGGTATTGCAATTGTTATGGACTGGAGTTATTCTTACCATCAGGCAAATGACCCGCTCGTCTTATTACCCAATAGTGTAAAACATTAATGATATTTGAGTCATGTGTTTTTTTAATTCTCGATTGGTTAATTTTAGGCAATGATTGTAGCAACGATGTAATTAAAAATAGTGAACACAAAAAGATATATAAGGTAAAAAACAAATAGTATAATTAATTAGTTAATTTAATTAGTTATTTTAATTTAGTGTACACTAAAGTTAGACTAGAGGGCCTAGCAAATGGCATCCATCATCAGCCGAAAAACGTTGACTGCTGAACATCGGCCTCCCCCATGAAGGGGGTTGTTGCTATAAATGCATGCTTGGTAGGCATCTTCGTGAACGCTAATAAACAAAACCATGATAGTAGTTATCGTGAAACTGGGATCCTAACAAGTAATTTGGACAAAAGAAATGACTCCCGATCGCAAAGTAACACCCTGGACATTGTGCAGGACTCCATTAGCTATAATTTTGTTATGGTAACTTATTGGGGAGTGGAGATAGTGAATATTGCGGACATAAAATGTTACAAAATATAGTAATGGATCTGAATGGTATACTGCTTTTATGTTCCAAAATAGGAAAAAAATTTCTTAAAGCGATTATGATTCAGTTTTTGCTGTTGCTCTAGCGTCTTTTGCGTCACCGGATTACAGCGTCAGCGGACGGATTGCAGCGTCAACGAACGGAATACAGTGTCACTTAACGGAATACAGCGGTACCGAAAGGATTACAGCGTCATCGAACGGATTACAGCGCCACCGAACGGAATACAGTGTCACTTTACGGAATACAGGGGCACCTATAGGATTACAGCGTCATCGAACGGATTACAGCGTCACCGAACGGTATGCAGCGTCATCGGACGGATCAGTGGCAGTGACGCCAGCTATACTTACATGAACCCTAAAAACATTACACTCCTTTTTTGTGCCGTCATATCAAAAGTGAAAGCTTAATACAACTTTTATCTCGAAATTAGTTACCATTTTTACCAAACGGTAATCGTATTAATTAGCCTTGTAATATAGCCGATATTACACAATAATTACGGCCGCAGCTCGACTGGAACCTGAACAAACGATCTGCCATATTAACCGTGAAATGAATGGTTAAAATTTATATTGGCCGTCTGTGACACCGTAACGTAATGATGGCACATCAGAGCCAACAGAATCGTTTGTTGTTCACAAACTTAACTAATGATAATATCAGTATCTATCAAACTAATTATAAAAGAAGAGAAGGTTAATTTAATGTCACTTTAAACTGGTTCAATATATTTCATTCTTTTTTCAACACAAAGTGAATATTGCTTAGTGCTAATATTAATTCGCCTAAAAAGTTATTAAAATTTAAATTGACCTTCATTTTGTCCAACATAACTTATAAGAAATTATTATGAGCAACTGACGCAGTATGCCATTATATTAAAACTAGCTTCTGCCCGCGATTTTCACCCACTTTCCCACAGGAACCGTGCATTTTTCCGGGATAATAAGTAGCCTATGTTACTCTCCGGTCCATAAACTATATCTATGCCAAAAATCACGTCGATCCGTTGCTCCGTATTGCGTGAAAGAAGGACAAACTAACAAACACACTTTCGCATTTATATAATAATATTAGTATGGATTAATTCAATGCGAACACAGATCAGTAAACACAAATGGTGTAACTCACAGCCTTGTTTGGAAATCCCAAAAAAAGCTTCAAACGTTGTCCCTTGAAGGAGTACAAAAAGCCGCGACCAACCGAAAATTAAATAATGAAAAAATATAGCCGCCTCTTCCCTTGAACAGATGAAATTTGATTAAAAAATCACGATTATTACAACCCCCTCCACCCCTCTATGAGAAATTCCACATAATACCCGCCAATCGGAAAACTCTACCCAACTCATTCTAGCCCCTATTATTTACGACATAAAGACGTCCGAATCGAATAAGGTGGTAAAGTTATCGCGGTATTTTTAAAACAGTCGATGCCACCACCCCCACCCTTCTATTCCAACCCCCTTTCAATAATTTTTCATCGTTTTGATCCGGCCTCTTTGTGGTCTACTCTTTATACTTAGATTAACAAAGTTTTAAATTAAAATCGTAGCAGATATCTGATTTTGTTTGAGATACAGGTTTTTGGTTTTTTATTAATTTTTCATTAATTTTTCGGTTTATTGATTTAGGTGAAGTGCGTTGTTTAGAACCTTTTGGAAACAGGATTATAAGTGTAGGGATATTATGTTTTGTCTCATTTTCACTTCAAAGGCTGTCGCGATTTTATTCACAGCGTATTTTTTGCCTTGCCTTGCAGCAAACAACCCGCTTGCCTCATTATCCAATAGTTACTATTGGATAATGAGGCAAGCGGGTTGTTTGCTTGACAGTCAGCGGCGTTATGCCGGCGCTTAACAATAATAATTTTTTTTTATGTTTTTTGGTAACGAGACGAGCTGGTCGTTTGCCTGATGGTTAGCATAACGCTGACCTATAACAATTGCAGTGCCACTCAGTACTTTGAAAGACAAAGGCCTGCGCGGCACTGCAGTGCGCTCGTTACCCTGAGACATTAGGTATTAAGTCTCATAAACCCAGTAATTTCACTGGATACTCTGCTCATCAAACCGGAACACATTAATTCTTGCACATTACTGCTTGCACGCTGCTACGAGAAAAGCGGTGGTAACAACTCAGACGAACACTCACAGAAGAGTTAGTCCTCCCACTAACAACTGTTATAGGTAACGGTCTTCTGATTTTTTTAAATTGTACTGAATTGAACTGGCATACAAATTGAGCCAATAATATGTGGAACATAATTATTGTTCTTTACCACACTTTAAGCCCAATCAAATTATGAAAAATATAATTTTAAAACTAGTTTATTTCTATTCTTGAAGATGAATTTAAAGATCTATGATTTAAACGGACTTGCACAATTATTAATAAAACATTTATTTGATTATCAACCAAATTATTTTTCTCAAAGACAAACAAACGTACTTCTTTTAAAAACAATCACAATTAAAACGCTCGAGCTGATTCGTTAATCAAAAATCCCAGCAAAGGGCCCTACCACGGGAACAATGCGCGAATGTCACTCGAAGCCACTTTGCGAGATCAAAGAGTATTGGAGTTCACAATGCAACGATGCGCGCATGCATATGCAAACATTTGGTGAGATTGAATATGGATGAGATGTGACGTGACTTAGTGTCGGATCTGAAAATTCTGGGTTTATTTTTTATTTTAGCAGGAGAAAAAAAATATGCCTTACTTATCGCACGAAATTCGTCGCTAACATATTTTGCGCACATATGTCAGTTGAAAGAGCGCTGGAACAAGGAGTCAACGAAATTTTTGGGACGTTTACCTATAAATACTTAAGCCCTTATTCATAAACTTTCCGTAACTTACTTAATTACTAGAAAGTGTTTTGTCTCGTTTTCACGCGTAACAGCTTCCGTCAACGAGAAGTTGACAGAGCAGTTTAAAGCATATATTATCTTATTGAGCTTTTATGAATAAAGGCGTTAATCTATTTGAAAAAAAATATATCAGAATGACTTTAGATAAAGATAGAATTGGGTCAATTTGCGTACTAATTTAATATCAATTTCAATAAACATAAACGCTTACACACTCATACCCCCGAACTGGGATTCCCAGTGTCACAGGTGGCATGGACATACACAGATACACATCACAAACATCCAAGACCCGGGAACAAACTTTATGCTTACATAAAATCTGCCCCAGCCGGGAATCGAACCCGGGACCCCGCGCTTTGCAGGCAGGGTTACTACCAACTTAGCTAAGGAGCCGTATATTATTATTATTTTTTTTTTTTTTACATTCGAGATAAGCAAAATGATTTTTATCTTGATTGTGGTTGTAAAAAATGGGACCCATCATGATCATTATTAATGTAGAAGATAATTTCAATTATTCAATTTCAATTTCAAGTAGGTTCGATCACAGACATATAGGTTCGATATACCGTGCAAAAAGCAACTTTTAGACGCCATTTTAGCTAGACAGTGTCTAAAGATAAACGACTAAAAAGATTAGAAATGTCACAACAGAATGGAGTTAGACAACGGTTAAATACTATTTAAATCAAGATTTGTGGTTCCTCATATTTAAACACGCGACTTAGGCATGCTTAGGAGTTAAATGCTTTTTAACACAGGTTTAGGGAGTCTTTAATTTTTTTGTGGTTAAACAGCCTCGTTTTGTTTTAATTTAAACAATTAATTCGTAATTTTAACACCACTTTTTACACTACCAAGGTCAAACAGGCTATAACAAAAAAGAACAATCTAGACCTGAATCAATTTTGTAACTCTACAGACGCTAAAACACTGAGTTTAAATTAAAAAAGACATTCGATTGATTAAAAATTGCAGATCTCACCTCATCCACCCGGGCCACAGAACAGTGCTACATCGCGCAAGCCTTTGATCCCACGATTACTAATGACAATCACCGATGTGTATATTCATGACATGTCCCATGTGACTCCCATTTGATTATTTATGATGGCTATGATTCTGTTATTGTATTAAGGGATGAAGAGGGCGCTGTTGTTTTAAGAATTGTGCAAGTACATCACACTCGCTCCAAAACGATGAATAAAAACATCGTGAGGAAACCCGCATAGAATATGCGGAACCAGAAAGTGTGTAGGCGTGACATCCACAAAGATGCCCTGGGCCCGCGTGATGGATTATGATCCACTATGATAATTTTTTATGTTGTTTGGTAACGAGACGAGCTGGTCGTTTGGCTGATGGTAAGCATAACGCCGGCCCATAACAATTGCAGTGCCGCCCAGAACTTTGAAACACAAAGGCCTGCGCGGCACTGCGGTGCGCTCTTTACCCTGAGACATTTTATTTTTTTATTTTTATTTTATTTTATTTATTCAACAAAATCCACAGCTCTTATCTAATTACTTACTAGGACTTACATTTAAAACTTATAGCCAATAATGGATTTACATTCTATGAATAATATATAATATAATAATACATTAGGTATTAAGTCTCATAAGCCCAGTAATTTATATAAATGTAACTAACATTTATAAATTCTACAATTGAATTTTTCAGTGCATATGCATCCTTATAGCGTTGAAGGCTTGTTGCATATATTGAACCCACAGACTGCTTCAGTAGAATGGCTGACAGGAGGCTCTCAAAAGAGTTTTTTTTATAAGTAGTAAATATTTCTATTTGAAGGCGTGTTGCCTAACATAAAGCGGTACTTTTCCACTATCCTCATTCACCTATCCAAACGGCCGCCACTGATGTCATCAAACGAGGTAACTGCCTCCAATTGTCATAAAACCACTCAATTCTTGCATTATAACCATTTACAAGTATTGAGATATCAAGATTAAACTCAAAAGAACACGTTTAATGGTCTTTTGTTTGTGAAATATGGCAAGAAGGAGGGAAATGATTTTGGTAGTACAGGTTCCGCTAAATAATATTATTATAGTTTGTATAAAATAATTATAATATTATATGCAAAGCTTTATAAAAATCGGTATTTCTTGAGTTAAATAATAAAGTCAAACGATGAGGTAACTACCATAAACAACACCTGCTGCCTTATCAGCTAACAATCTCGTGTTCGTTTTCAATACCAGACCGATTAAAACCAGCGGTCACTAGTCTTCGTGTGGAAGGAATTGACAATAGTTTTCGCTTCTTTTCGTTTTGTAAGAGCTTATTTCTTTATAACCAGCGAAAATTCTGGACTATTCCTTCCACACGAAGACTAGTGACCACCGGTTTTAACCGGTCTGTTATTGAAAACGAACACGATATTGTTAGCTGATAAGGCAGCTGAATTGATTAATCTTCTCCTTATTTGGAAGACATTTAAAAACATTATACTCCTTTTTGTGCAGTCGTGTGATAAAGAGATAATCTTTGTTTTTTGTTGTTTAAATGATACTAGTACTCCCTGGATTAGTAATCCGATTCTAAAAATCCTTTCACAAGTAGGAACCTACATTATTTCTTACCATCACAAAACAAACCAACCAAGGCAAAAGCCTTGATTTCATGCGTATGAAGCCACGGGCAAAAGCTAGTAACTACCAAGAGGTCTCAACGGTCTGATAATTCACACGGATCTCTAAAATTATTGCCCGTTTTGTAACGTTTACCTACAAGTCATTGGCTGGACAATAATTCTGTTTTATTGCATTATTTTATAGAAGTGGAGCCATTCTGGCGAGGTAACGAGTGGCCTCTTTTGGTACAGGTTTGTTAGGTAAAATCACTGCTTGCGCGTGACTCGAGATTATTTTTATGATATATCATATTATTTCTATAAGTACCAAGTAAATGTGGTCGAGCGGGGACTTGTGCGATTTTCAATCTGACGCACTAGAACTCAATTCCTGGCTACGCACAACGACTTAAATAAAGATAAGTGCTGATTTTACTACACTCACTCTAAAAAAGTCAAAGAAAAACATTGTAAGATACGTTAAAGATTCACAAAATAAGACATATGACTTCCACCAAGACGCATTGGGCTCGCGTCGGTCTATAAGCTGTACACTACGCAGGCGAGAGTTATCACTTGTATCTATACCTAGGTTTAAAAATTAAAATAGAGGAATAACATGATCCTGTTTCTTCCTTTCCTGCCCTTCTCCTGTTTCTACATGGGGTCGGCAGTAAATACTATTATTTTACTAATGACCGTAGTACTTGTATTAATTAAAAAATATTATTCTGAACCTAGGGCAGTTATATTATTAATAGACAAGATGCGCCTAGACGGCTGCCATCTTGATTATTTACGTAATTTTAAATAGTTTAGCCTATTGATTTGTGATTTTATTTATGAATTAGCTAATTAATAAAAGCTATTATAGAGTCCATTGATTATTACGACCTGTAATGATAGCTGTAAGTTAGAAATGAATAAATAAATAAATAAATAAGTATTATTAGCTCAATGCGCATAATGTGCAAAAATTTACCCAGCATCGCCTTTCAATTCCAACCCCTGAAAACGGAAAAGTACAAAAACACCCTTCAGTAATATTCTCACATCGCATCAACACGTTCGATTATAATATAAATCGACGAATTCAAATCCACCCCTAGAAGGGAAATACGACAAATGTCATAAAAAGTAATAAAGAGTGGTCGTAAAGTACGAGAAGCGATGCCGATATGAAATACTGGGTGGAGAAGACGTCAGTCGGTAAGTTAGATTTCAAATTGTAAGTGTTAACTTGTTTTTAGGATTTGATCACTCACTAGGTCTTCAGCAACAATGCGGTCGAAGATTCAGAGATTCAAGATTCAAGATATTTATTTGCATAAAATACAGGTACAAAAGGTGTTTACAAAGAAATTGATACTTAGCCGTACTTTGCCGGTGTAGGCGTGCAAATATTTTATATAACCTTACAATTATGAATTATTTATGTATTACGTTCTATGAATCACACATGCAATCAATTATAGATGTATTATTAATGTCATGTTATAAAGGGGAATAAAAGTAAAATTTCTATGTCATTTTTAAAAAATCGGAGACAGAGTAAAACGATTTCTCTATCAACCACAATTTGAGTTTTCTTCTAAATCTACTCATAGGTAACTCTGTAATATCTTTCGGGATAACATTATATATGCGCCGATTTTAGGTCTACTAGCTTCTGCTCGCGGTTTTCACCCGCGTTTTGATAGAAACCGTGCATTTTTCCGGGATAAAAAGTAGCTTATGCTACTCTCCGGTCCATAAAGTATGTTTATGACAAAAATCACGGCAATCCGTTGCTCCGTTACTGCGTGAAAGAAGGTCAAAGCAACAAACACACTTTCGCATTTATAAAAGAGAGGAAAACTTTATACCTTAAAAATTGCTTTAAAATAGCCACGAACCGACCGACTTCAGTGACAAACTACTGAACCGATTTTGATGAAATTTCTACGGGACCAATCTGGAACTATATGGTTTCAAATAATAAAATAGTTTTCCAAGTCGCTTTATAAATGACGGAGCATTGAGGTAACCAAACATTGACAAAAATATGCATACCGAATTGAGAACCTCCTTTTTGGAAGTTGGTTAAAAATAAAGGTTACGTGTACACCAACCAAAACACACTAAGTACATACGATATACTATAATCTTTACCATCAGGCAAATGACCAGCTCGTCTCGTTACCAAATAACATAAAAAATAAAATTAAAAAAAAAGTCCCCCCCTAAACAACAGACCGGGACTGTAAATTTAATGGGCTGAAGAATAGAATAAAAAGCATATTATTATGCGCTAAAAAATTAATACATAAATTCTCATAATTTTGAGACAAGTATTTAAAACAGATTCTTAAACTCTTTTGAACAAAACTTGGCTATGAAGACGTTCATATCGCATGAATGATGAAATCTACCTTTGAGAAAAGAAAGCCTGAAGATGTATCCGGAAGAAAACAATAGAGTTAAATAGAGTTAAAAGTACATACACTTAGTTATGCAAAATAAATGAATATGAATATGAATAAAACTTAACAAAAGAAAATGTAACTATTTTTAAGTTTTGTATCGTCATATAATGATAAAGACAAGTCTTGTTTTATGCTATTGGGTGACGATACGAGCGGGTCGTTTGTCAGATGTAAACATAGCGTCAGCACACAATTGCAGTGCCACTCAGAAGTTTGAAACACAAAGGGCTGCGTGGCACTGCAGTGCGGTCGTTACCCTGAGACTTTATGTATTTAGTTTCGTAAGCCACTTGACTGTAAAAAATAGTGTATGGAGCAGTAAATGATTTGATTTGATTTGATTTGATTTGACTGACTACTTTGCTCATCAAACGGGAACACAATGATGCTTGAACATTACTGCTGCGGTTGTACTCAGCAGATGAGTCAGTCCTACTACCTGGAGATATTATTCATCGAATAGATGCAAATTAAAATTTACGAAGTAATTCGTACTAGAATAAATGCCAGTGTGTTTGTAAGTTTATTGATTTATTATTTCGCGCAGCAACGGAGCAACGGATCGACGTGGTTTTCGTCATAGATATAGTTTATAGACCGGAGAGTAGCATAGGCTACTTTTTATCCCGGAAAATGGACGGTTTCTGTAGGAACGCGGAGGAAACTGCGGGCAGAAGCTAGTAGACCATAAAATCTAGGTTAAGCATATTCTCAATCTTCGACCGCATCGTTGCTAAAGATCTAGATGGTAAAGTCAAATGCTAAAAAAGCTTACATTAACAATTTGAAGGCATTCAACCCAATATATAAATAAGTGCACGATTATAAGTAATACAAGTTTAAATTAGTATGCAAAAATGTAAGGCTTCTATTTTAAGTTTTACAATGCACTTCTATAATAATCGATGTTAAAAGAGCCCTCAAACCAGACAAGCCCGCCGGGCGTCTCACTCGTCATGACAAGCCTTTGTGGCGCTCCGACGGTCGCTTGACAAATGGGAAACTGGGGAAACTGCATCTTCTTTGGAACGCTCGACTTTGAAGATGCGACAATGTATTCTGGATGCAAAAACTTGAGTGTTAAAGGTTTCTTTTGCAGGATTGAAAGTTTGGGATACCGATTGGTTTTATTTATACCCTTATTTGCGATTAAAAAATATTTCAATAGACTAAGGTTTTTTTCCTAACCTCCTGTCCTTAAATATAATTATATTAACTAAAGGTCGGTTGTTCGTACATTTTAGCTAACGTTGTTACCGGACGCTAATTTTAACCGTGCCATAACCATGACCAAGCTCTAACCGAAGGTGAAGGTTGCTTATGGTGCTGCACAACACCATTTTTAACTCTCGTCAAAACTAACTTTCTGTTTGTTATGTTAGCCTCTTCAAATTGTTAAGTCAATTAAAAAAATAAAAATAAAAAATAATAATAAATATAATTAAATTATCAATACATTTATTGATAGTGGGAGGACTAACTCTTCTGCGAGTGTCCGTCTGGGTTGTTACCACCGCTTTGCTCGTGAAGTCTGCCGCCAAGCAGTAGTGTGCAAGCATTACTGTGTTCCGTTTTGATGAGCAGAGTAGCCAGTGAAATTACTGGGCTTATGACACTTAATACCTAATGTCTCAGGGTAACGAGCGCACTGCAGCGCCGCGCAAGCCTTTGTGTTTCAAAGTCCTGAGTGGCACTGCAAGTGTTATGGGCCGGCATTATGCTTACCATCAGGCAAACGACCAGCTCGTCTCGTTACCAAATAACATAAAAAACTCACTGCCACTAATCCTATCATGAATTTATCTTTCAATAAATCAATGTATAAAACAAAATAGCACAGCATCCTTTTCAAACATTAATAACATATTGCCTTATCTTAACTACAACTTATCAAAACACTTTCACTCGAAAACAATCTTTGGAAAACTGAATACCTGAACTGAACTGAATATTTCTACCCCTTTTCATCCCCTAAGTGGTCGTACGTCTCAGAGTTACCGTTATTGTAAACATATTTCAGCCGATATGGCTGTATGCAGCTATATTTGGAGCCATTCGTATTCATCCGCCATATTTCCAAGGCGGTGAAGAGTCAGCGGATTTTAAGTTATTGATGCTTTGTTTTTTTTTTTGTTGTTTTTTATGATATTTCAAAATGGCATAAAATATTTTTAACAGAAACAAACGCGAATCATACAGCGGCACTAGCATTATCTTTGTCGTAGGTGTCTTGAGTATCTTCCTATATCTAGTATTCTTACATCTTGTATGGAGTATTATTGTTCTCATCTCTGGGACGGCTCAACCAGGGCCCTATTTTATAAAGCTGACAATCCAACAAGTCCGACATATGTCAATAAGTGACAATTCGACAGTTTTTCTGTTTAATAAAACTTACAGGCGACAAAATTGTCATGGTGGAAAATTGACAAATTTGTCACGACAATTTTCTTATTGTCAGATTAAATTTGACTGTGGTTTTTTGACATATGTCGAGTTTTATTAAACGCGTTTTTAGATGAGAAATATGTCAAGATTTCACCTGTCGATTTTTGACATATCACTTTTATTAAACAGCCTAAGCGCGACAATTCTACAATTATGTCATTTTTTGACATATATGTCGAATTGTCAGCTTTATTAAATAGGGCCCTGGTACCAGCTTGAGGCACTGGAGACAATTCACGTCTCAAGAAGCTCAATCGCAATGATTCATTGGTTGACGCATTGCATTCTTCTCGGTCAACATCTTAACCTACTGCAATCACCAAGACGCCTGCCCAGCGCGCTGTATTATGGCAAAATCCTCCATCACGGGGAAGGTCGATGTTCAACACTGGACGTTTTTCAACTGATGATGTATAAAAATCTTTTTTTTTATGTTATTTGGTAACGAGACGAGCTGGCCGTTTGCCTGATTGTAAGCATAACGCCGGCCCATAACAATTGCAGTGCCACCCAGAACTTAGAAACACAAAGGCCTGCGCGCACTGCAGTGCGCTCGTTACCCTGCGACATTAGGCATTAAGTCTCATAAGCCCAGTAATTTCACTGGCTACTCTGCTCATCAAACCGGAACACAGTAATGCTTGCACACTACTACTTGGCGGCTGACTTCACGAGCAAAGCGGTGGTAACAGCCCAGACGGACACTCACAGAAGAGTTAGTACAAACATATTTCATAAATGATAATTCAAACAATCCTAAGCCAAATAAACAATCCGACGCACAAATCAATAGCTCGTGTGCACAGAAGGGTTGTTCAACGAGACAAGCAATTAAAAGCGCGCATTTGTCACAAATTCGCCTCCAGTCAATCTCCCCCTTCTATTGTCTTGATTTGATAGGTCTGTAGTGACAGTATGGGAAGTTGCTGCTAAAGATTTTTCTGGATTAGTTAGAACGGGCTCCGAGTGCAGCGGCGCTACTACGGAAGTCGGTTCGATAAATTTGTCGAACCGAAAAATTCGACAAATTTATCGAATGTTGCGAGTACCGAAGTCTGATCGTAAAGTATTGTAGTAGCTCTTATTCTCTTTGGATTCGACCTAGTTATTCGATAACTTATGTCGATTGTTTTGAAGCTCGATAAATTCCACTTTATCGATTTGAACTGTCAATTTTATCGAATATTATCGAATTTTATCGACCGAAAAGATCCGTACTTGCGCCGCCGATGCGAATCTTTGCCTTTGAGAATTGACGAAACTTTTAGCGCTTTCTTAGACCCATGTGAATAAAGTCATTAGAATTTTAGTGGTTTATTTCTTGGCGACCTTGGTGACCTTTATGACGTGAAAGGGAGAAAAGTTTTATTTATACTACAGAATAACGAGTAATGTGTCGTTTGTCTAATGGTAAGCAAACGCCAGCATAGGGCGCAAAGGCAGCATAACAATTGGGATGTTGACTGTATTAAAATAAAAATATAATTTTGCAGTGAAACGGTAGTTTTTGTGACAGAAATCCTATAAAACACAATAATTTTGTTTATTTTTAAGGAATATAATTTTAATTTAATAATCAAAATGTAATCACATCACTCCGAAATCAAGTGACATAAAACGCGCGTGACGTCACTTTCTCAATCGGAATGAGTATATTGCTCTTTCTGCCTAGTATTTTAGAGTGATTTCTATGAATATAGTTATCTGTGCCAGGAATCGTGACGTCACATCGACCACGTGACCAGTATTGGCGTTTTGGAGCGAAACTTGAAATGGCATTTAAAATACATGAAAATTAAAGTATTAAGTAGCTGTATTCAAAAAGTAATTTTAAATATTTTGGGTTATATTAGGCCCATTCGCATCGTTTTAAACACTTTCCCAAAATTAGTCAACATCCCAATCGCAGTGCCACTCAGAACTTTGAAACACAAAGGCGTGGGTGACACTTCATTACATATACATGAATTTTAAAACACGATTCCGATTACACTAGGTACGATTCTTGTAAACACACCGAAGTACAATAAATTTCTACAAATTTATTGTTATCACTACTGATTTAATTTTTGCTCCATTGAATACTAAAACCAACATCCCTTACTGCTTTATAAAGTTACTGACACATTGTCGATTTCGAAGATTGTGTGTGTGCAAATCTTTCGCTAAGTTTGAATATTTGAATTATTCAACGAGTGTGAAGTGTTATTGGAAAAGTGGAATTGGGTCAGAATGCTTTGAACAGTTGCTTGCTTACATCTCAAATGTTGTTTCAATAGAAATAGGAAGGATATTATTTGCTTAAATCGAGTAAATTGATGGTTTTCAGATGTTTTTTGGTAATGAGACGAGCTTGTAACCTAACCCAGTGGCGTATTTTAGAATTCAGCGCCCTGGGCCTGCAGGCCCCGCCGCCGATAGCCCCGCATCTTGATGTTTATCAAACTTACAGCCACGAGCCCTCGCGACCTCCTGGTCGTAAGTAAGTGGTTGTAAGGTACAATATTTAGGCTCTTATTAATAAATAGTGTTAAACGGTGGTTTAGTTAAACTATGTTTTGTCTTTGTTGTTCATTGACAGTTTTAAAGTGAATCGAAAAAGACAAAACTCAGTGAACTAGGTATACCACTATTTATTAATATGAGAGCATTAGATAGGCTTTTTTTAAATTTCTTCTGCTTGCGCCGCCCCTCGCAGCCTGCCGCCCCGGGCCATGGCCCTTTTGGCCCTAGGGTAAATACGCCGCTGACCTAACCTAACCAGCATAACGCTGGCCCATAACAATTGCAGTGCCACCCAGAACCTTGAAACACAAACGCCTGTGCGGCACTGCAGTACGCTCGTTACCCTGAGATTAAGTCTCATAAGCCCAGTAATTTCACTGGCTACTCTGCTCATCAAACCGGAACACAGTAATGCTTGCACACTACTGCTTGCCGGCAGACTTCACGAGCAAAGCGGTGGTAACAGCCCAGACGGACACTCGCAGAAGAGTTAGTCCTCCCATTAACTATGTGATTGGCATAACATAAATTCAAATTGAATGTTGTGGGAGTATGTACCTATCTAGTAGTTCTAGAAATATTCCTTTTTGCTTGAAGTTCGTATTCAGAGAGTTCAGGAGTTCAGAGTTCCGGAGCTAGTCCATATTAAGTCTAATTTAAATTGTGTGATGATTAAAGTTGGAGACAAGCGAACACAGTAAACTTAGAATGTGTTCTGGTTTGATGAGTAAAGTAGCCAGTGAAATTACTGGGCTTATGAGACTTAATACATAATGTCTCAGGGTAACAAGCGCACTGCAGTGTCAAGCAGGCCTTTGAGTTACTAAGTTTAGACTGGTACTGCAACTGTTATGGGCCGGCGTTACCCTTACCATCAGTCAAACGACCAGCTCGTGTCATTATCTATACAAATAAGTAAAATTGAAGTGTCTGTTTGTAATATCAAAATAACAGCTCTTTACTATTTAGTAAATGCATTTGCTTATGAAAGTATATACGGTACCTGTAACAAAACAACCATTTTTAAATTTTTGTCTGTCTGTCTGTTTGTTCCGAGTAATCTCCGTAAAGGCTGGACCGATTTTGACGGGACTTTCACTGGCAGATAGCTGATGTTACATACAGTAACTTAGCGTACTTTAATTTTCGTAAAATAATTAGGGCTCCGCGCAAGAAAATAAAACCCATGAAATCCAATATCTCCACGCGGGTGAACCCGCAGGGCAGCAGCTAGTCCAAAATAATAAAACAAGTAGAATTGACTCTCAAATGTATAGCTTTAGGAATACAGAAACGTTCCTGACGACAGATTAAAACGTGAAGAGAAAACGTCCTGCTACGTACAATACGATTGTCTCGCCTTATTTACCTATATTCTAAAGAATACATAGAAACCAATCAAGTATTTAAGTGTTTCGTTTTATTAATTCTATACTTTCTTAAAACAAAAGAAGTGGCGGCACAAACAATATGCACGCCGAAACAGAAACCATAGAAAGAAAACTTCGTTTCCTATACACTTTGACTTTAATTAAAACAAATGTTTGAAAAGAAAAAATAAGGAAGATTGTTAAATGACTTCGAAAGAAAAAATATGACGGAGTTGTTTTGTTCAATGCCTTTCCTTCAATTGAACAAAACGTTTGAATGACCATGTTGGTAGACATGTCTTCCATTTTCCCCACGCCTCACGATGGACTCATTGGGAGCACAAAAAATTTAAACACGCCCTAAACATGTGTTAAACAGCGTCTAACTCCCAAACATGCGTTAGTCACGTGTTAAATTAATAATTAAAAAATTTAATACTCCTCTATATAATCCTCTACAATTTTAATAAATCCTTTCAATCCGAAGGTTGCCAGGAAGAGATCGCTTTTAGCGATAAATTTGCCCATTGTAGCACTAATTATGATATGCTCATGTTTTTTATTTATTTCTTTGGTGTGTACATTAAAGCCTCTGTCTAAATCTAATATTTTAATCTAAATATTTTATTTTTAATCTATCTATTTAAAGAATTGACAAAGTTTCTGTGCAAGTGTGAAATATGTTCCCACTTTGAATGTTTGTTACCATGTATCGCCGTAACAACTAAACCGATTTTGATGAAATTGTACATACCTAATTTAGGAATAGCACATAGGCTATAAAGACATACCACGCGGGCGGAACCGCAGGCAGGCGCTAGTTGCTATCTAAAGTATCTAAAAACGTCTTTAAGGAGATCTAAACACGAAAGAATTGCAATTGTAATCTTTATTTCCTTCACATTCAAATAAATGTAACCAACAATATTAACCATCACAAACCAGTCATTTTTCATCGCTACTCCCAATACACACAACCCCTTGCATGTGTGCGTGCCACCCCCGCGGTGGGGGATGAAATCTTCAGTGGATGGATGTTCTAATATTCAAATGGGATACGGAACTATTATTGTTGGAGCTACTGTCGATATTATTGTGGTTGTAGCGGTCTTGATACTTTAGATAAAGTGTCCAAGTGCAGGTTAAAATTTGAAAAAAAAAAATGATTTGGGTCAAGATATAAAAGAACAGTTTTTACTTTGAAACAGGTTTTTCAATGTCCAAATCTTTCTCACTTATTTCAATTTTACACATGTATAATTTTATTATTATTAATTTTTTTTATGAAATTGAGTGCTAAATATGTAGACGCCTTGAAAAAAATATAAAATTCAAGGTTAGTTAAATAATATTAGTAGTACTTATATAGCTAGTTAATAATAATAGCCCTGCCATGGCATTCTGACCGCTTATATTTCACATAATAAATTAAAAGTTTATTATTTACCTATGCATCCCTTTGATATTATTTTTAGCATAGTCAAATTATTTTAAAATCGATTATTATCTTACAACAGTAAAATAAAATTCAGATAACAAAAAAAATAACACACTCATCTGGATGATATGATACTCCTACTTCCGAATCACAAAATCGCATAATTCCCTATCACTCACAATACCCAAAGTTCTTCAGACAAAATGAGCTGTCAAAACTCTTATGCTGGTGGCCCCGAGCAACTGCCAAGACTGCTCGGTCACGGTACGAGCAACTTCTTTGCATACTTCCCATGGTGTCAGTGCGATACGTCACTTATATTATACTGTGTACCTACACGTATGGCTGGGGTAGGGATGAGAAAGGGTTTATCGATGTTCGGAGTCTGCATGAGAGCGAGACATGGGATTCTGCTTTAGGATTTACTCTAGGTATTGGTTTTGTGCACTCGCAGCTAGTTCAGAGCTAATCCATACTATCCATACTTACTAATATTATAAATGCGAAAGTGTGTTTATTGGTTTGTTGGTTTGTCCTTCTTTCACGCAGTAACGAAACAACGGATCGACGTGATTTTTGGCATAGATATAGTTTATGGACCGGAGAGTAACATACGCTACTTTTTATCCTGGAATAATGCACGGTTCCTGTGGGAACGCGGGTGAAAACCGCGGGCAGAAGCTAGTTCTTATATAATTTGCTGTTTGTATTTTAGCTGATTATAGGTGCAACATGTTGGTGGAATGTGGATTGGGTCTGAATGCAGTTTCTGGGCCACAACTATTGCGTGCTTATTAGAAAAAAGAAATAAATTGAATCCAATTTCTTGTTCGACATTCGAAAATTTCAAAAGTATCCCTTTAGTTAGAGGCCAATAATTATAAAAGCGTCTATTATTTTGTTTTGCTTTTTTTGGAATAAATTTAGCAGGAGTTACTAATACTCCAACAACGCCTTTTAAGGACAATGATGTCCTAAACTTAACCTAAAATTAATAACTTAATGAAATCATAAACAATGATGCTATGATTTATGCTGTGTTTTATCGATAAGTTTACCCCAGCACTAGCACTAAGCGAGATATATCAGCTCACTTCATTTATTCGTACCCGTATCTTTTGTTTGCTATATTTTTGACAAGTACAAAGCGAATCTGCGCTTGTCATATGTTTGACAGACGACGTGGTGGGGTGGGGGGTGCTAAGTTGCTATTAAGCATTGCAGTTGATGCCTGTAGTGAAGGAATAGCTGGATTTTTAATAGAGATACGGGATAGATATTCTGTCTGGCTGATTTCTATTGTTTGATCTACTCGTAGACTTTTTGATTAACGAAGTTTTGTTGTTTTGTGTTTATTTATTGACTACTAGCTCCTGCCCGCGGTTTCACCCACGCGGAGATCTCGTATTGGATTTCAAGAGTTTTAATTTTTTTGTGGAGCCCAAATTATTTTTCTAAAATAAAAGTAGCCTATGCTACTTCTTATAACATCAGCTACATGCCAGTGAAAGTCCAGTCAAAATCGGTCCAGCCGTTTCCGAGATTACCCGGAAGAAACAGACAGACGGGAAGACAAAAATTTTAAATATCGTGTTTTGTTATAGGTACCATATATACTTTCATATGCATTTAGTATAGTGATATAGTTTATTTGTATGGATAAAAATGGAAGTATTTTAAAGATGACTTTTGCAAGGTTTGCAAGTTTTGTCAGTCGCTTCAGAGATGAAGGGAAGTCGCGTGATAGAAGTACAAACACACGTTCGCATTTGTAATAGTATATGGATTATCATTAAAAATGTATTGTATTGAACTGGCGTGTACCACAAAATCTTCACAACTGACTCTCATGTATAGCGGCCGAAATACCCTGAGAAGTGCTAGGAAAATGATTTTCAAATCAAGGGTCCTAGCCTAGGCAAATGAAAAAACCTCCTCACAATGTTATCGTCCTATATCACCTATTTGTTATAGCTGATGGCCTAATTACTCATTTTTTATGCTATTTGGTAACGAGACGAGCTGGTCGTTTGCCTGATGGTAAGCATACCCATAACAATTGCAGTGCCATTTAGAACTTTGAAACACAAAGGCATGCGCGGCACTGCAGTGCGCTCGTTACCCTGAGACATTAGGTATTAAGTCTCATAAGCCCAATAATTTCACTGGCTACTCTGCTCATCGAACCGGAACACAGTAATGCTTGCACACTTGCCGCTTTGTGAGTGAACTCTGCCGCCAAGCAATAGCTTGGCGGCAGAGTTCACTCACAAAGCGGTGGTAACAACCCAGACGGACACTCGCAGAAGAGTTAGTCCTACTACAGAATTTAACAGTAGTTCCTGAAAATGTGACTATAATTGAAGTTGTAGTACGAAGTCACTATGTCATCCCTCTCCTTTCGATAAAGGCTTTTCCTTTTAGCTATGTTTGGATGGTGCGTGTTATGCTGTATGTAACTAGTATTACTAATTGGCACTGTAATAAGCCGATCTCTAGGTATAATCCTTTAATGGAATAAGGTTGAAAATTGCGATACGTTTGCTTCTAGTTATAAGTTATTTCGAAAAGTGGATGCTATTGAGTTTTAATATTTTAGATATGGGTTTAGGTGATCAAATTGCCTATTTTTGCTACATCGTCAACCGCATCGTCGCTTAACATCAGGTGAGATCGTAGTCAAACGTAAGTCGATTAAAAATTAAAAAAATGTAGGATCAAAATTTTGAGCCAAAACACTAAAACTACGACGAATGCTTTTTGGATCAAGTTGAGCAGAACTGTAGGACGATGGATGCAGGTTCGAATTCAACAACAGGCTTGTGCATTCGGTGAAGGAAAACATTGTGATGGAACTACAGCATGGTGGAAGACCAGTTTCTAGTGCTCATCTGGATACCTACGACTTTAATTATATTAATTAATCAATTAAACTTAATTAAAAACATATATTAAAAATATAAGGCTTACACTCATACCCCCCGCACTAGGATTCCCTGTGTCGCAGGTGGCATGGACACACACAGATACACATCACAAACATCCAAAACTCGAGAACAAACTTTATGCTTAGGTACACAAAATCGCTGGGGCTGGGAAACGAACCCGGGACCCCTCACTTTGCAGGCAGGGTTACTATACAAACTTAGCTACGGAGTCGTTGAAAATCTGAAAATCCTATCGGTGTCTTGCTCTTGACCAGTCCTAATCTTGGCTCAGCATATTCACCATCTCCGACCAAATGATAAGACGAGATAGTAGTTAAAAGCCAATGGAATGTCAGGAATTCTCACCCCATATTTGACGTAGAATTCTGGACGGGTTCATGCATTCCACTGCAGCTCTCTGCATCAAGCTAATGCTGTTTCGCGCAGGCTGTCTCTCTTCTGCATACCGCTATCCAAACACCCAAGGCATCGCTACATAATTTGATTAATTTTCGACTGGCACAAAACGGTTGCTAATTAAAACTAGTGTAAGTGGCTGAGAGGAGATAAGGGAAGTTTCGTCTTCTTGCTTAGACGGGCATCGTGTTCTTAAGCTATACTATGTACGCTCGGCTAGGGAGCGAGCTTTGGAATAGTATTTAGTAAATAGTATAAAATGATGGTAAATATTCATATTACTATGTATTTATCATTACTTTACGAATTTCTTTATTTTCAAAAGAGGGCGGGATGACTTGGTTACACACAAATTAGGCTGGAATGTGGTCTCACAAGACAGGCACTTCATTAAAATTTATCATCATACTGGAACTACATCACAATGCTTTCCCGTACCGATTGAACAAAAATCTAACGCCATTTTGCTAGGATATACTCCGCGTCGCTTTCTCGCTCGCGCATCTCAAAATTTTTGAAGATAAACAATCACTTAATATAATTATGAAAAATCGCATTCGGTGATTTTGCTGACAATAACATTACAAAGGTACCTACGGCAAAAGTATCATTTTGATCCGATCAGGTTTTTATACATGAAAATGGGCAAAACATAAAATCCTTTTTTTAGGTTTGAAAACTTAAGTGGATCAAAATAAAAATTTTGTTTAGCTTTTGTAGTGTTATTGTTAGCAAATTCACCGAATGCGATTTTTCATAATTATAATAAGTGATTGTTCATGTTCAAAAATGTTGAGATGCGCGAGCGAGAAAGCGGCGTGGAATATTCGTACGTCTTTTTGTTAGCAAGTACCTAAAATTACTAAAACCGCACCCTAATAAATCGCACAACCTATCCGCGAAACACAACCCCTAAGTAGCTATAAGTGGCATTTGACTTTGACAAGAAATTATATACTTACCAGATCCAATTTTGTGTTTAAGTAAATTTTAACACGTATGTGGTGGTATCAACCGCTCTCAGTTTATATTGCTTTTAGTGGTTTGATGTGACAAGAATTTGATACTGAGTAGTAAGAGTGATAATGGTAACACTTTGAATGTCACTCTGTGTTTAAATATATTCTGTAGTTTAGGTAGGTAATTACTTAATAATAATAATAATTTATTTGAGATAAAATCCATAACAAAGTACACACAGTTAAAACAAAGATTAAAAATTAAGATAGAATGTCACCTAGTCTAGAATTTAAATTATACAATGTCTAAATAAATTAAATAATAAATAAATAAATTAGGAGATACTAGTTTATGGTCACAATGGCATTAACTTCACGGTGTCGATTCTGTCGTTTCACAGCTAAACCTAATTTTATTTTCACTCTCTCTCTCTCTTTTCAAAACATAACATAAGAAAGAGATGGAACATGTTTTACATATCTAAATTTAGTTTCAGGGCTGTCAAATATCTTCCATCCTTGATAAATTAGACGCCACTAAATTCACTGCCTTTAAATTTACACTAGCCACAAGCAAGGGGATTCATTTGACCTGCCTAAAATGTATTCCATCTCTCTCTCATGTTCTCATTTAGAAAGAGAGATTAAAACTAAAAATGGATTCGGTATGAGATGACAGAATCCACACCATTATGTACTTAACGTACGTATTAGTTAGTGAAATTAATGGTTACATCTTTTGATATCTGCTGTCTTTGCGAACTCTGTATGGTTTATGAACTCCCATTGGAATATCTTGGATAGAACGTAAGCACCACTCAAAACTTTGAAACACAAAGGCCTGCGCGGCACTGCAGCACGCTCGTTACCCTCAGACATTAGATATTAAGTCTCATAAGCCCAGTAATTTCACTGACTGCTTTGCTCATCAAACCGTTACACAGTAATGCTTGCACATTACCGCTTGGTGGAAGACTTCACGAGCAAAGCGATGGTTGGTGAACTCCGCCTTTACTAATTTCAAAACTCTACAATACTTTACATCGGACGTGTGACAAAGATACGCTCATTTTCAGAAATAATCAAACCATAAATCCGAGCCAGTCGTGGATTGAAACAGCTGTCTTATTTGTTTTGCAGATTTGGTTGCTTTGGAAATGTAGAGACGTGGTAGAGTCTTCTATAGTCACTCTGAGTTGTATTTGTATAACTAGCTGCTGCCCGCGGTTTCACCCGTGTGGAAATATTTTATTAAATATTTTGTACATATTTGATTAAATATTTTATACATAGTATTTTGTTTTTGCACAGAACCCTAATTCTTTTTCTAAAATAAAATTAACCTAAGTTACTCCTTGTAACATCAACTATCTGCCAGTGAAAGTCCCGTCAAAATCCGCCGTTTTGGGGATTACCCGGAACAAACAGACAGACAGACAAAAATTTTAAAATTGGTTGTTTTGTTATAGGTACCGTATAACTTTCATATGCATTTGGTAAAAAGCTGTTATTTTGATATTACAAACAGACACTTCAATTTTATTTAGTAAAAATATTTCATTATAAACCAAACTTAAAAATAAAACAGTACAGGAATAATAAGCAACACTAAAGTACGATGGAACTTTTCACTAAAAGTGATTTCTTCCAGTCTACCTTTGGATGGAAAGAACTAATGGAGTGAGAGAGGTCGGTGGTGTAAATAAATATACAAAAATTTCAATATACATGTACTCGACTACAAATAATATACCAATACATACTAATAATGTATACCTGCATATAATAACAATAATATACATACATACATACATGGTAAGTAATACAATACTTATGAGGGTAAGTGAGGTAAAACTATTTCATCTTGATTTACGTAATGTGTATTCACATAAATAGGGATAATATGTTTAGTAATATATTATTCAGATTCAGAATATTTTGATATTCCATAATAGATTCCATTTGTAAAATGCACAAATTCAACCAAAGAAATCCATCTCTCTTCAAACTCAATCTCTAACTAACACCTACACAATGAGGCGAAGTTATCGCTAAGTGCGACTCGGCGACGCACGACCGAGAATAATTCATCGAACAAATGTATAAATCAAAGGCAATACCCACTTACCAACACCGTTTCCCACCACTACTACAAAACGAAACGAACTGTGAACCTTATTGCAATGTAATAAAGCTTATCCGAAAAATTTTGAGGGTAGTCGAAAATTTGCAGGTACTATTCGAAATTCAAACTGCCACCTATCTGCGCGGTGATTGGTCAGGGCGCGCGTGGTTTTGATATAAATAGTGCGGTCTGCGACAAACGTTCGGCTAATATGGAATATTGGCGTGATAGATCGCCTTCCTGATATGTAAAGGTAGGGTCGGATCAATTTGTTGGATTATAATTCCACAATCAGCATATACATATATTATAGTCCTACGTGATATGATCCTGTAGTAATCAGAATAATGAATGCTTTGATTTGAAAGGCAATGTTTCTAGCAAAATAACCGGGCATGCTTAATATTAGAACTTTAGTTATTAACTTATTTTTTCTTTAGGCTGCAAGCTTATTATTTTATCTGGGCTTAGGCAGCCCGTACACCTTACGCATGATTGATGGGAAGCATCAATCACGGGCCACGCGAAAACCACGATCACCGCTTGACGCATATCGTGCCGTCTAAGATGGAGCTTGGTAGAAATCTAGTCCGAGCGCTAAGAGTACCACGGTTAGAGGCAGTGTAGTAAGGAACTGCTTTTACAATATCTACTCAAAAAAATAGTTTCACAACCCCTGTGTTCATTACAGAAGCCGCGGTAAATACGCGGTGGTGCGCAAATAATGTGTGTAGCTTAAAGCAGAGCCGTCGTCATTTTGAGCCCAGGCAGGGAGTGAAAGAGACGGCACTATCTAGCTGTATTACTGTTCTTGTCTATTTCGTGGATTTTAGATGGTTGTACATCAAGCCACGCTTGCGCGTAAACCGCGTTTGTAGCAAAATCTTGTTGGTTATTTTGACAGCAAAACGCAAAGTTGCATAAGCGTGTATGGTCGACCTTATGATACGTAATACCTATTCATTTAGTGTAACGAGCGCACTGTAGTACCGCGCAGTTCTTTGTGTTTCAAAGCTCTGAGTGGCTCTGCAATTGTTATAGGCTGACATTATACTTACCACGAGGAAAATGAACCACTCGTCTAGTTATTAAAAATAATGCAAAAAGCTACGTTTTGAATTAAGAATCAAAATTCTTCCGTACTACTTAAACTTCAAAATACCCAGTGATTTACGCTCAGGCTTATACCACTCTAAACTTTGTAAGCCTCAGCTTATAATTTTCCAGACCTTCAAGAAGAAGTCACACAGAATCCTCTTCCATTCTAACGCATCCGGCCCTTTAAAATATGCAGGAGGCCTCACACTGTGCTCGGATAGCGCGACGTGTGTCACATTCTAGGTGACTGCGTGGCCTAGTATGCCCTAGATATAGCTAGGAAATGTTGTAGTATGTTCTTTTATCTAATATGTTAAGAAAAAAAAAATGCTTCAATAATTGCACTTGAACACTATTTTTTTTTATGTTATTTGATAACGAGACGAGCTGGTCTTTTGCCTGTATTTTGGGGGAAAATATACTTCCTTCGATGATTGAGTAAAGGATGGGGAATATCTTTTCTACAAGCTTTTTTTTGTTCTGTTTGGTAACGAGACGAGCTGGTCGTTTGCCTGATGGAAAGCATAACGCCGGCCCATAACAATTGCAGTGCCACCCAGAACTTTGAAACAATGACCTGCGCGGCACTGCAGTACGCTCGTTACCCTGAGATATTAGGTATTAAGTCTCATAATCCCAGTAATTTCACTGGCTACTCTGCTCATCAAAGCGGAACTCACTAATGCTTGCACACTCCTGCTTGGCGGCAGAGTTCACTCACAAAGCGGTGGTAACAACCCAGACGGACACTCGAGACGGACAGACGGACACTGTTAGTGAACAAAAGGATCGGTCCTATCTATGGATATGTCATCCTCCCGATCCAATCCGAACGTCGCCCGATCAACATGCCACTTGTTATTCAATAACCTTACCCTGTTCGTATCAATTTATCACCGATTCAATGAAGGCACACTATAATTCATTGCTCTACAGCCTGACATTGGATGTTATGAGTTATCTTTGAATAGATTATGATTGGATCCACCTACATTAAAAACTTAACTCTATCACCGCTTTCTTAAGACGCAAAGTTAAATGAAATTGGAGGTGTACTTAGGTCTGTTTTGCGGGTAGTTCGAAGGTTGCATATTGACGTCATCCAAAAGGGAGTCAGCAGGCGAATGCAAAGCGGTTGAACCATGGATTTGGCATATGTTATAGGGCGGAAACTATTGCTGGTTTTGTACAGACGGGCGATTTTTTAATTTCATTTACATCTGCAAAAAAATAATAAAATAAATACATGCTTATATTTAAAATTGACCATAATTATAATTACTGATCATTTTCAAACAATATTTCCAAATTCATAATTACAAAATGGTCCGAATTCAACACAATCCTATCGCTGGTCTTCCGTTAAGACTGTTCCAGTGAATATCTAGGTACAACTTCAATAGTTAAACTAAATCCAACGCACTAACATTTTAAACTAACTAAACAATAATCATATTTAAAACTATGGTCTAAATGCCTTTATTAACTAGCTAATCAATTAATAAACACTACATCTAACCTAGCTAGCTACTAAAACTAATAATTTTGGATCTTCATATTATTCAATATTTTAGTCCACTACTAGTTGACGGCATATCATCCAACCTGCTGCCGGGAAAACGTCAAGTTTATTCACAATACGCATGGCATTAGCGGTGAGAAGTGAAACTACACTAGAGACGTTAGTAAAACTACACTATAATACCGCGAGTGCTAGATTCGCTTACTATTTCAACTCTCATAGAGCCTGCGTTCAACCCAGTCTAGGAACATAGCGCGTGTTGTACATCATCATCATCAGCAGCCAGAGGATGTCCACTACTGAACATAAGCCATAATGATCGCAGTAGATTTTGATGTTGATCGAGAAGAATGCTGCTACCCATTCTCTGAACATACTATTTAGCCGGCTGTTACGGTACCCAGGGAAAGAGATACGGTGGTCTAATTCAGACGCCAAACCCAATGACGTGTTGTACGTCGCTTCAGAACCATGTAAAGACGCTCGTCTGCAAGCCCGCGTCTTGCTAGCTCCACACACCCGTATTTCATAACGAACTAATTGCAGGGGTGCACACGACGCGACAATTCTATTTGTCTGCTGCCGTCCCGATACATTTGTTAACGTGTACCTACCCTCAGACTGCTTAGAAATGTCTAGATGGGCCATATACCGCGAACTCGTTGTAATCCGTATGTAGTCGATGTATGAGAGACACTTCTGCGAGTGACTTCTGGACTAACTCTTCTGTGAGTGTCCGTCTGGGTTGTTACCACCGCTTTGCTCGTGAAGTCTGCCGCCAAGTAGTAATGTTCAAGCCTTACTGTGTTCCGGTTTGATGAGCAGAGTAGCCAGTGAAATTACTGGGCTTATGAGACTTAATACCTAATGTCTCAGGGTAACGAGCGCACTGCAGTGTCGCGCATACCTTTGTGTTTCAAAGTTCTGGGTGGCACTGCAATTGTTATGGACCGGCGTTATGCTTACCATCAAGCAAACGGCCAGCTCGTCTCGTTACCAATAACATAAAAAAAACTCGTTGTAATTCGTCAATATATGAGAGGAGACACTTTCTAGTTATTTCCTTACCTGCCTACGAATCTTACAGCAATATTTTTGTAAGATATGTAATTTACTTACCCACCTATTTTGGCAGCTTATACTTGACCGATTAAATTGAACTGTTTCCAAATCACACGCGCCATCGATCCGAAACAACTCACCTGCGCTACGATCCGATAATAACACAAGATTATTATTAGACATGAATTATTGTCGCAATTAGGAGCGACAGAGGGAAATGGCGCAACACGACGGAAAGCGGACAGTCGGGCGAATAAATCAATCACCAGATAGGACGCAGCCATGACGGGGCCATGTGGAGCATACCCCTTTTTGTTTGGTTGGTTAATACTGACGTGTTGGAAAAAGTCATATTTCTTGACCTGAAGAAACGTGTATTAATCATTTACTGTAGTTATTAAAAAAAAATTCGTTTAGTTATGCAAAATTTTGATTTGGTTTCAAAGGTTTTTATAGTAGACAACTATACAGGGTGTAGTTTTAGTACTGCGTTGCAGGTACCCTAAGCGTTGTATAGCTAATGTAAAATAAATTTGATCGGCATTTATAGATTTAAAAAAAATTTAGCTACAAAAGAAAATTGGCAGTTTACACAAACATTTTTTTTATGCCAATCAATCCTATTTCTCAATAGGATCATCAGACTCTACAGGATCAACTGAAGTTTGTGTACTAGTAATGCTAGATATCGAAAAAACGTGTCCCATACATTTCGCTCCAAAACGCCAATACTGGTGACGTGGTCGATGTGACGTCACGATTCCTGGCACAGATAACTATATTCACAGAAATCACTCTAAAATACCTGACAGGAAGAGCATTATACTTATTCCGATTGAGAAAGTGACGTCACGCGCGTTTTATGTCACGTGACTTCGGAGCGATGTGATTACATTTTGATTATTGAACTTAAATTAAATTCCTTAAAAATAAACAAATATATTGTTTTTTATAGGATTTCTGTCACAAAAACTACCGTTTCGCGGCAAAATTATAATTTTATTTGAATACAGTCAACATCCCAATTCAGAGAACGACTTCACAGCCACTCAGCATCCTCGCTTTGCACTTGTTATATTCTTTCTATTTATAATACGCTAATCTCTAATGTTATAATAATCACAATCATTTGACATCAATGCAGATGGCGTATTGATTGTGTTCAGGATGTAGCCTCCATGATTAATTACTTATGAATAAGGGTTGTCAAATGGACTGCGTCATTAGGGTGGTTATGTCTTGGCTAAGTTGAATATACTAGTTGACGTATTGCAATTACTATTGAGAAAATCGGGCCGCTGTAGTGTAGTGGTTAGTTTGATGTTGTCCGTGCTTCTATAGTATTGTTTTCTTTGGTATGGCAGCCAGGCTTAAATGGAATAGGGTAGGTCAAGTTGTATCACTCTGGGTTCGCTGGTGCCTGCTGAAGCTGGCCCAGAAACCGGAAGTGGGATGACTTGACAACACACCAAGTAGGGTGACTTGAGGTGGCACAAGATAGGGACATTTGGAAGGACTTGAGGGAGATGTTTGGTTATTTTTTTCACGTTGTAGACAATTGTCTTGTACAGTCTCGGAAAAGATTTGAACTCAGCTGAAAGCCGCGGACACAACCTCAGCTCTGATTCGAACGAAGAGAGAGATAGTCGTTATTTTAACAAAGAGTATATCTACCCCGTCAACAACTATTGTTCCACCACAACACACTAATCAAATTACTGCTCAGAATGCATTACAGCTCATAATGCACGTCCTAATTACAAGCAAGACGCGCTGATATGTGCCGCTAATATTGAAATAGTGATTTACGTGGTAATAAATCTGGCGTAGCTTGTCCGGCCGACAAACGGTGATAATCTCATGACGGATCCACGCAGACCAGGCCCTTTGTTATGTGAGCACGGTGACGTGCACTGCTTTGATTACAGATTCATTTTATAGTGTTAATCTAGGTAGTAACTAGGCCTAGATTGCTTAAAAAATTACTATGTAAAAGGGGTCACTCATGTTTTGTTTGTCTACTCAAAAAATTGCTTTAAAATACTACGAACCGACTTCAGTGATAAACTACCAAACCGGTTTTGATTAAATTTATATGGGACCAATCTGAAAGTATATACTTTCAAATAAAAGAAGAACTTTCAAAATCGGTTCATAAATGACAGAGATCTGAGGTAACAAACATAAAAAAAATACCCACCGAATTGATAACCTACTCATTTTTTGGAAGTCGGTTAAAAAAAGGATTCTTAACCACTGCGTGTAGACATACAACTCAGTGCAGTAGCCGTGGTAAATAAGCGGTGGTCCGCAAGTGATGTATGGAGCAATTGTCGCATTGAGCCATATATCACATCCGTAGCATATCTGGTCATTTTGCTGTTCTTGTCTGTTTCTTGCATTTTCTTCAAGCCGCGTGTGATTCTGTAATACCTCGTAATACGCGTTTGTTTTAAAGGCATGGTTAATGGTTATTTTGACTGAAAAACGCAAACATGCATTAGCGTCTAATGCCGCCTTATGTGACATAGAAGTTAGAAGCCATGCGGCGCTCGAGAACCTCTCAAATGTAAGAGAAGCTCCAAAAGCGCACATCAGTGTTCTGTCGCCATTTCACCCTGTCTTGTGATGAACCAGTCAACCATGTAAGCAATGGTTAACATTCTTGTCATAAAAGGTGATAAAAAGGCTTGTCAGTCGAAGAACAGATGGATAATATGAGGGCTATACAACTATACATCTATACAAGACCTGGGTCAACGTGGGGCCTTAGTTATTGTAGTTTAGGCGCATCTTTGGGGGTGTGCCAGCTCATTCGTTCTGAAATCCTACACTTCCCAGAGCCCTCTCGAAAAAGACAAATCCATGGGCATCGTGCAGTTTAAAAGATTCCGCTAAGAGCAAAGAAGTTCTCAAACATAGCCGTGTGAATCTTTGAAGTACTACCTTAAGCCTCTCTTACTATCTTATCGCCTCAAAAGCCGTATACAGTCTATTACGAAGATTGTGCTGCAAAGGCAAGGTATTCAGGATTGTGACGAATCACTTTCATATTGATTTTGAGATGTTTGAATTAATAAAAACATCTCGTAAGTGCGGGTCAATAGACACTTAAAAATATACTCTCACATATTATTATGTCAATTGACACTTAAAAACTATTCTCATATTGGTTTGGCATCTTAACCTGGTGACCATCCAAATACTAACAATTATAAACTGAGATACACAGCCTCACACAAACACAGCCATACCAATCTACCATCAGACAATCACACAATGAAATCCTGACCATCCAGATGATGTATAAGCAAATTACAAATACGCGTGGAGATTTACGCTCTAGCCATTAGGCCGTGTGCACACGAAGACCGTTTAAATCGCGTGCTATCTTCAATCTTGCTGCCGCACGGCAGTAACAAACAACTAGTGCTAGTGCACATTAGGTAGCCGAAAGCTACACTTGTGACATCTAAATTTCGGCTAGCCACACGGATGGTGGGGAGATGTGGGACGAGCTGAAGGCGGCAGTTTGGGTTGGGTCTTATTTTTTTATGTTATTGGTAACGAGACGAGCTGGTCGTTTGCCTGATGGTAAGCATAACGCCGGCCCATAACAATTGCAGTGCCACTCAGAACTTTAAAACACAAAGGCCTGCGCGGCACTGCAGTGCGCTCGTTACCCTGAGACTAGGTATTAAGTCTTATAAGCCCAGTAATTTCACTGGCTACTTTGCTCATCAAACCGGAACACGGTAATGCTTGCACATTACTGCTTGGCGGCTGACTTCACGAGCAAAGCGGTGGTGCTAACCCAGACGGACACTCGCAGAAGAGTTAGTCCTCCCACTAACGCACTTGTTCTAATCCAATAATTACCTTCTCCAAAACCCTTACTGGGTGCAGAACCAGCCGCGTCCAAAACCGTATCCAGGACGGCGAGACGACAAAACGTATCGGTGGCCGGCGCGCACGCCCGAAGATAACTTACCAACCCTGCTGCAATCACCGTTCCTGTGTAGACCGGGGAGTGGCTCATGATTCGATCACTTGACAATGTCATCATTATTTTTCAAAACAACTTGGAATCAAGAAAAATTAAAAAAAAAATCTATTCAGTAACGAGAAGAGAACGTCCTTATCCTGATAAGTTATTATTGATACATAGTTCTAGTACTGCCGTTTCAAATGTGATAGATTTAACTTCTGTAGCTCACACAAATTGTGGTTCGATTCTTACATCGTGTAACGACACAAAAATTGGTTGACGTCAAAAATTCTCAAATATTTCTTCTATCCTAGCTGCTGTGAGACCATGGTCCTCATATGTCCTGGTTTTCAGGTTCCTAATTATAATTTAAAAAAATCTATATTTCTATACCAAATTAATAAAATTGAAGTGTCTGTTTGTAATGTCAAAATAACAGCTTTTTATTAAATGCACATGTTACCTGTAACTATAACGACATTTTTAAATTTTTGTCTGTCTGTCTGTCTGTCTGCCTGTTTGTACCGGCTCCGATTTTGACGGGATTTTCACTGGCAGATATCTGATGTCATAAGGAGTGACTTAGGTTACTTGGGTGAAGCCCAGGGCACAGTTTGTTTGTTAATAAAATTAGCCAACTATTTCATCCTACTAATCCTACTTCCTACTAATATTATAAATGCGAAAGTGTGTTTGTTGGTTTCTCCTTCTTTCACGCAGTAACGGAGCAAAGGATCGACGTGATTTTTGGCATAATATATCAAAACTATTTATGTACCGGAGAGTAACATAGGCTACTTTTTATCCCAGAAAAATGCACGGTTCCTGTGAACGCGAGTGAAAACTGCGGGCACAAGCTAGTGCTGTGACGATGTCATCCTTCTTCGTCATTATTTCACCTCTTTTCTCATTCGCACTGTCCATTCACAAATCTAAATTCAAATTTTAAAACGTCTGACTTTTCTTTCGGCTCCCATACTTCCATCAGTCCCAGGGGGGGCACACTTTGTGACAGTTCCATAGTCGAGCCCCGAGACACAGGAACTAACGCCATCTGTTAAAGGGCGTGGCACTATTTTGACGTTACTTCAAAATGTCAAAGTTAAAATGGTTACCATGGAAACCGATAACAAATAAAATAAAATATTTTCCGTTTCGAAAACTACTATTGTGATTTCTAGATATTTTTTGCGGTTTAAGTGATATAAATTAGTGGTTTAAGTAATTGTTGTGTTCTAGTAATGTATTTGTTACTTTTAAGTGCTCAGTTTTAGTGTTTTCAGTCTAATTATGCATTGTTTTTCTTGATGTTTTAAATATAAAGAGTTTCAATTATTATGTACGTGTTAGCTTTTGTTATTTCCTTTTTGCTGCTCTACATCTAAATATTACGTTTGGTACTGTATATTGTGTTCCTACTCCTAGGCACAAACATGGGAAAGGCTGCTATTTTCCATATAAGTCACATATAAGTAGATACATTTACTTTCACAGGAACTAAGCAGGATCCATAGATTAGTGTGAATGTGTGTGTGAAATATAGAATGCACACATAGATAAACAAGTATGAGTGGGTGTATAAAACACATAACTCACACATAGATAGTAAAGTAAGAATGTGTGTGTAAAATACAGAACGCACACATATAATATAGTAAAGTAGTTTCACCGCCCTTTTGTAGGTGGCGCTGATCGCGATACATCGTGGAATCGACGAGAGAGCGCACTCTATTCCTTTTATTATAGTACTACTCTATGATCAGTCCTCTCTTGGTCCTCTCATTGCAACATTCTGACTCAGACCTTACAAGAAATAGAGCTAGTTACCTTTTAACAATAGAAAATAGTATATTATAAATTTTTACATAGCTTAAATGTTTGGAGAAGAAGTGCTTTTATAAAACGTAATATTGTGAAGACCTACAAAGAAATTTTAAATTGTTTTGTGTAACGACAAGGAAACCGTACGAGATTATATTTTATTCATCCACTACTACTGTGTTTTACATCAAGTACCATACATCGTGTCACCGCAGCCACTATCCACCATACCTACCGCTGATGCTGCCGGTATAGCGCGGCAGCGGTACAGTGCTATATAATATTGACGTGTAATCAAATCAACCACAAGCCCCGGTACTAGAGGTGCATGGATGTGTTAAATGGAGCGATTGGAAACTCTGCTCTATGGGCATTTGGAACTAGCCAATTGGGAGGGAGGGGACTTCAAATCTGTCTAGTGTCAATCAATCTGTTCCTTCGTATAGCTTGCTAGGTGGTTACATTTACTGTGTACAACTTTACGGACAGTACATCACAGGGTGTTTAATCTTTGCTGTGATGGTACACCTACTATGTTTTCTGCGTATTTGAAACACCTGCTTTGTGACATTTTTTATCAATATTTTTTCGATTTATTTATTTGTACTTTTTGGGTCTATATTTCAACAATGATTTTTATAATAATGATTATGTTTCTTTATTTTATCAGACAACATATTGTTCAATTTGTTATTAAGAAAAACAAATCTTAAACCTTCATACGTTAGTAATTAAGTACGCACACTGATAACATTATGATTTATTAACTTCTCTTGTTGAAATGGGCCACCGTTATGCTTGCCATCAGGCAAACGACCAGCTCGTCTAGTTATCAAGTAGTATAAAAAAACAACATTTGAAATGTTTAATAGTATATTGTAGGAAAATTTATTAAGCCTAGTGATTTCATTATCAGCTTCTTACGCGCCCACTGCTGGGATGCCGGCTTTCTCCCAGAGAGAGAGGTATGGCCCATAATCCACCACGCGGGCCCAGTGCGGGTTGGTGGATATCACATGTCCTCGAATATTGTGGTTCTTAAACATGCCGGTTTCCTCACGATGTTTTCCTTGTTTTAGAGTGAGTGTGAATAATCCGCACATAACTTGATATAAGTCATTGGTGCGGGCCGAGTCGAGATTCGAACTATGGTGCGTCGGATTGAAAGTCGCACAAGTTCCCGCTCGGCCACACTCGCTAGTGATTTAATCATAATCTAATCACTAGGCATACGACACAGACATTTCAATTAAGGAAAATTAAAAAATCTACCATTATTAACGCGAACTATAAAAGATACGTAAAACTTTTTAATCAAACCCCTCTTGCCATCAAAACGCCTCAAATTAAACAATTGGGACTTCCAATATCTGTCATAACCCTAAAAAGCGGTCGCCAGGCCGAAACGACCCCGCGTAAATCGCTTTATACGATTGACAAGAATCCCGACGACCAATAAAAGATGGGGCCCGATCCCATAAAACTATAAGAAGAAAATATGTCTAGTGGAGAATTTCCCCGGCTATATCTGCGGCCATTCGGCGAAACCCCAAATGTCATACCAATGAATTCATGTCCGCAATTTTTTTGCACTGTTTATCGCGCTTCTTTATTACGGTCGGCCATTTTTGGCCGATGCGATGTTCCGGTATATATTTTTATAGCGGCAGTTGAGGGTTGAACAAAATACCGGTTTTACGAATAATTTGTTTATGACCGTCATATTGGTTTCGGTCTTTGTTTAATGAAAGCTTTTTATCTGTCCGGGACGTTTGGAGCCGTGTGTGTTTTTTATTAGGATCTTTTGTTTCGTGAACTACCGTTTAATTTAGTTGGGCTTTTACTAGTTATAGATATTAAATTTACGGAGTGAGTAATATGTTTGTGGGTGTCAATAAAGAGGCTCTAAAAACTTTCACTACAATTTGTATGTTTCTTGTGTATGTATGTTCCAACCAACTTCCATCATCTTACTTTTAAGTATGTCTGTCATCTGATCTTGAAAAAATATGGGACCACCTCGTGATCTACCTTAATACAGATACAATTCAAACCATCCAAATCGGTTAAGCCGTACCTACCGAGAACTCAGGTAAAAAACAATATATGCGTCAAATGCAGAACCTCCTCTCTTTTTGACACGACTAGCGACTGCCCAAAAAGTCAGTCTAAGGGCAGTCGTGTTTTTTATACTTGTTCCTGAATCCTGAAGTCGTTTTAAAATATAACAGCTAACTTATCAGTTTGGCAAAAGTCTACAACTGGATTCTGGGAAACCTAGTTTGAGGACTAATCAACCAAACTCTCATTACTTACATAGTTCATTCAGACAACAGCAAAAATGGGGTTGGAACTTGATTGTGTTACTGATGTTATGATGTATTCTCTTTTCCTATGAAATAAACATTTGAAATATTATGAATAAAACTGCGATAAATGTTGAAAAGTATCCGAGATATTACTTAATATGCTGTTATATTAGTGCACATTTAAATAATTGTTCTCAAGTAAGTGAATAGTATGTATTCTTTTGAGGAAATAAATATCTTAAACCAGAATTTTAGTGTATTTTTGAAAGGGATAGGGATATAAATAAATGACGTTTTTGAAATTAATAAGCACCACAAAATGGCTACACAATAGTCATGTTATTCGTTCAAATTGAAATGTTGAAACGACAACACAACAAGTACCTGTTTACAAATAAAGTGATATTTCTTTAAACGATCACGTGGCTTTTAGCACTGACGACAATTGCTTTGTTTTGGACCAGTTTGGAATTCCATACAGTGGTACGGAACTCCAAAACTGGTATATAAATATTAATGATAAACGGAACTAAAGTAGGTATGTATAATTGTATAGTCACGGTAAGAATACCTTCGTCAGTTTCCATAGTCTTTCATTTATCACGTAAGGACACTTAGTACCTTTTGATCTTACGGTAGTTAGCAGACTACTGTATACTAGAATACTATTATTTAATGCAGTGATATGAAAGGTTAGAATAGCATTCACCTTTGACCAATGTCTAGTTTACATCAACATAAAACCTTTTTATCTAATCGTCTGCCTATTTAGAAAAATAAATCAAATTTGTTTTACTTAACTGTCAAAGTCTGTACAATATAAGTGAAATATATCTCCCCATCAATTTTCTCTTTGTTCATAAATCATATTATAACAGAATCGTTGTCAGGGTAACGCAATACTAGCCTAGGCTAGACGAGACAAATACTTTTAAGCAAGGAGTCTTAACATGAAACAACTACTGCGCAAACATAAATAGACCTTAAGGTGACAAAACTTTTCTTACTGCGACTGTACTGTAATTTCGCAATAACCTGGTTTCAATTTCCCTAAAAAAAATCGTGTCGTGAGCAATAAAAACCAGCAATTCTGATATTACAATTTTCAATATTACCTAATGGATGTCTTGGAGATCGGGCCTCACTGAGTGCACCCCAAATATTCTCTTTTTTAATACCCCCCTTTGTATTCAAAGCTTTTGTCTTATTAGAGTGTTTGATGTCCCCTATTCTTTGTTTGTAGTGTCATAATTATGTATTTTTTTGTTGTTGAAATTGATATTGAGATGTTTTTAGTGTGATGGGATTTTGATGTCTTCTTTTGTATTTGAAGTAGGTATGTACTTTTAGGTAGAGTGGAATGTAGTAAAGTGTTTCATTTTCGTGCTAATTCATGCCTGGATTGCATTACAACAAAAAAGAAACAAATAATTATTTATTGTTAGTGGGAGGACTAACTCTTCTGCGAGTGTCCGTCTGGGTTGTTAACTAGTTACCACCGCTTTGCTCGTGAAGTCTGCCGCCAAGCAGTAGTGTGCAAGCATTACTGTGTTCCGGTTTGATGAGCAGAGTATCCAGTGAAATTACTGGGCTTATGAGACTTAATACCTAACGTCTCAGGGTAACGAGCGCATTGCAGTGCCGCACAGGCATTTGTGTTTCAAAGTTCTGGGTGGCACTGCAATTGTTATGGGCCGGCGTTATGCTTACCATCAGGCAAACGACCAGCTCGTCTCGTTACCAAATAACAAAAATAAAGACTACAGGAGCAGCGCGGTGGTAGCCACCCAGACGGACACTCCCAGAAGAGTTTTTCTTAACTGACTTCCAAAAAAAGAAGGAGGTTCTCAATCAAGATTGTAGTTTTTTATGTTTGTTACTTCAGATCTCCGTCATTTATACACCGATTTGGAAAAAGTATATTTGAAAGGATATATGTTTAGATTGGTCCCATAGAAATTACACCAAAATCGGTTCAGTAGTTTGACACTGAAGTCGGTACATCGCTTGTGTAAAGCAATTTTACTTTTTTAATTTCACGTTTTTGACCGCCGGCCGCGCCGCTGTCTCACCTGAAGAACTAGTTAATGGTTGGCCTAGTATAGAATAATATTTACTATACCTACTATTAAATAATAGAATATCGCATACCAATTTAAGTTTAATTAACAGGAGCCTATTAGCTACATAAACACTGCCTAAACCTAAATTAAACAACGAATGTTTTAATCAAAACAAAATATAAACGAAAGCTAATTAATACGAAAACAATAACCGAACGAAAACAAAATCAAAACAAGTGAAATATAAGGTCAGGGTTTTCAAACGCGGGCGTGGCAACAGGGCAAGCTTGATTGACAGCCCTGACAGCGGTTGAACGCAGGTCGAATCGCGAAACGCCACTTTTTTTCTATTTTTAAACTGGGAACGTGGCAGGCGATGATTGGTTTAGTGTTTGGGTGTTCCGTAGATTTTAAACTGAGTAATAAATTGAATTACAAAATCATTGAGTGATGAGAGATTTATAATTCCATCAACCATAAATGGTAGCTTTAAATTGTCCTTCCCACTCTAATATCGTCTTGAAGAAATTGATATTTAGCGATAAGACCACCAGAGATTTTTTTTATTTTCGCTTATTTAGCTCGACCCCTATCGCACCTGATCAAAAGTGACGAATCGAAAGTGATTACGTCACTAAGGCCTAGAACAGATAATACTAAGTATAATAATAGGATCCGATTATTGGAATTGCACCAAGAAAGTGCAATTCCACCAATATAATAGCACCTAACAATATGTAAGCTAAGTAACTTACAAACTGATAAGTGTTTGGCGATAAATTATCAATTATTGTAAGTGTACTAGGCAAGCCAGCACTGGTAATTACCCCATCACTATATTATGGTTGCATCACTAAGTTCCTTCCGAATGCTCAAGTTCGTTTTAGAATTCTAAACATCGAATTAGGGATCGCTATAGTCAACCTCACTGCCATTGTTGTTAGTGGGAGGACTAACTCTTCTGCGAGTGTCCGTCTGGGTTGTTACCACCGCTTTGCTCGTGAAGTCTGCCGCTAAACAGTAGTGTGCAAGCATTACTGTGTTCCGGTTTGTTGAGCAGAGTAGCCAGTGAAATTACTGGGCTTATGAGACTTAATACCTAATGTCTCTGGGTAACGAGCGATCTGCAGTGCCGCGCAGGCCTTTGTGTTTCAAAGTTCTGGGTGGCACTGCAATTGTTATGGGCCGGCGTTATGCTTACCATCAGGCAAACGACCAGCTCGTCTCGTCACCAAATAACATATTAAAAAAAACTCATTTCAAGAGGTTCTACTTTAACAGCTTTAGTAATAAACTCTGTACAACAGTTGAATAGATACACAATGTTGCGTCTCCTTCGATTCATTTTAAAATTGTCGAAGAACAACAGAGACAAAACATATATATCTATACAAATAAATAAAATTGAAGTGTCTGTTTGTAATACAAAAAAGCTTTAAATTACTAAATGCATATGAAAGTATTTACGGTACCTACAACAAATCAACCATTTTTTAAATATTGGTCTGTCTGTCGGTTTGTTCCGGGTAATCTCCGAAAGGGCAGGACCGATTTCGACGGGACTTTCACTGGCAGATAGCTGATGTTACAAGTAGTAACTTAGACTATTTTTATTTTAGAAAAAGATATTTTTATTTTAGAAAAAGAATTAGAGTTCCGCGCAAAAAAATAAATAAATAAATAAACGCTTACACTCATACCCCCGCACTAGGATTCCCTGTGTCGCAGGTGGCATGGACACACACAGATACACATCACAAACATCCAAGACCCGAGAACAAATTTTATGTTTACCACAAAATCTGCCCCGGCCGGGAATCGAACCCGGGACCCCTCGCTTTGCAGGCAGGGTTACTACCAACTTAGCTACGGAGCCGTCAAACAAATAAAACCCTGAAATCCAATATCTCCCGTTATATACCACCGTTGTACACTGTTTATTATTTCTTGTGATCTGTGCGTCGTCCAAGGAACCCTAAATCCATTTCACATATCAACTCTCGATAGAAGTATTGTAGCGCGCAGCTGGGTGCCAGATTTATAATTTTGAAAACCGTAGCATCGATTTTTTTCTAATCTTTGATAACTATGGATTTGGATTAATTATAAAAAAGCGACAGATGTGAGAATTTCAAGTATTTTCTAAAAGTTTCGATCATTTATTAGAAGCCTTTTGAGTTTTGAGCCTTTGGGTCGATTTAAAAACGATTGGCAACAGTTTTACAACTTACGAGGACATTGTTCACATCATCATCATCATGACCCGGTGACATACAAATAAGATATGATGCGACGCGTAACCAAAATGCTGGTAACTATTTGGCTCAACGGATCAGCATTGCGGTTCAACGAGGCAATGCCGCCAGCATGCTGGGTACGCTTCCTACTGGTAGTGGGCTAGAACATTTGGATTATCTATAGGCCTACTAGGGTTTGTAGATTATCCAACTGTTTTTGTAGCTAGCTAGGTTAGATGTAGTGTTTATTTATGTATTAGCTAGTTAATAAAGGCATTTAGCCCGTCTAAAAAAAAAGCCACAGATAAAAAATAAGATATAGCTTTCAATCAAAAATGAAAAGCTGCAATTCGTATCGATATTAAAATTAAGACAAATACATAAATAATGGTTACAGTAGTGGACGTCCTTTGCGTGACATAAGTCCACCGTACTAAGTAACAGGTCCTCGTGGAAGACCAGGGCTGGTTGTTTACATTCGTATTATGCCGAATTGTAACAATTATGTAAGATTTTCGAGTTTGTACTTTACATTACATTATCAGCCTCTTACGCTCTCATTGCTGGGATACCGGCCTTCTCTCAGAGAGAGGTATGGGCCATAATCCACCACGCGCGCCCAGTGCGGCTTGGTGGATGTCACATGTCCTCGAATTTTGTGGTTCTTGAACATGCCGGTTTCCTCACGATGTTTTCCTTCACCGTTTTAGAGCGAGTGTGAATAATCCGCACATAACTTGGTATAAGCCGGTCGAGATTCGAACTATAGTGCGTCGGATTGAAAGTCGCACAAGTTCCCGCTCGGCCACACTCGCTCTTAGTTTGTATTGATTGATTGTTACAAATAAATTATGTTATACATTTAATTCATTTCACCAGAACGGTATTATCGAGACCCGTTTTTGCAAGTCGTTTAAACATAACCAAACTTTCTCTTGATAACCATAACATACAGCAGTGAAGTGATGATTGATTACTCAAATCCTTACTAATATTATAAATTCAAAACTGTGTTTGTTTATCTTTCTTTATGTGCATTAGACGCTAATGCATGTTTGTGTTTTGCTGTCAAAATAACTATGGTTTTGCAACAAGCGCGGATTACGACACGCTCACGCGCGGCTTGAAGTAAAACCAACAAACAGACAAGAACAGCAATACGGCCAGATAGTGCTGTCTGTCTCACTCTCTCGTAGCTCCGCCTGGGCTCAAAGCGACGACTGCTCTGCTGCATACATCTTGGGCACCATCGCGTATTTACAGCGGCTTTTGCACTGAACACGCGATGGTTGTGAAACTGTATTTTTGGGAGATCGTAGAAGCGGGGATGATTATGGTTTTTCCATGGTTTTCGTGTGATACATAACCATCAATCATGAATTAGCGTCTAATACGCCCCTAACGCAGCACAGGAGCTATGGTAACGTGATATTTTGCATAGTTTATGGGCCGCAGAGTGACTTTTTAAGTATGAAATGTATTTCATAGTGCTAACCGACACTAGCGGATGTTCACACAAATATATACATCGCAAAAATTTCGCTTCCAACAGGATTCGAACCAGCGTCTTTTAGTTATCAAGACCAGACGCCTTAACCAACTAGGCTATAGGACCAATCGATGTTGACTGCGAAATTCTTGATATGGTGTATTTCTTTCCGATTTACAAGCCGTAGCTCCATCTAGCAGACGTCGCTTCGTTTGACTTTTTAAGTACTTTTTCTTTTTCGAAAAATGCATAGTCCTTTTGGTCCCTGTAGTCTTCATGGGGTCCGGGTGGAACCGTGGACAACCGCTAGTATCTTCTAATAACCGGAGCTCCTAAGGCGTTGATTATAAAAATTAATCAATAACGCCAACTAACAATTAAAGCTGATCTTCGAAAGCATAACTTTAATTATGATTGATGATTTAATAATCAGTAATTATTGTGTAGATAAATACTGGGTAGGGCTGTCAGTCAGAGGTTGAGCTTGTCAATGATGGGTATTTTTTCGTGGTCCGGACGTGCATAGGTTGTCTATATTCGTGTTTTAACATTTTTGACAGACTAGTCTTGACAATTTTTGCGTTTTTAACTGACTGCAATAAATGTATGTCGTAATAAGACAAAAACGGGTCTTTTCGCGAACAAATAAAATCAAAATATAATTTTGACTAACCTCAACGTTTCATTGATCGTGGTCACGAGAAGACTCAATCTCAGTCTTCTCGTGACCACGATCAATGCAACTTGATCGAAACGTCGAGGTTAGTCAAAATTATATTTTGATTTTATTTGTGCGCGAAAAGACCCGTTTTTGTCTTAATTCAATGAATCCAATTCGCGAAAGTTTAAAAAGTACAAATGTAGGTCGATTATTTAGGTTTTGATGGGAATTCTATTGGGACTGTAACCGTCGCGTGAGCTTTGTCCAATATTAGGAAACTATTGTTTACTTTTAAGAACGGGACCTAATCGCGATGAAAACACAGGCTTTTATTTACCTTGAAACAGAGTAAATTTTCTACCACATCGATCAAAATTTCATACTTTTTCATTACTTATTATTTTTTAAGAATTACAGTTTATATATTATTTGTTTGACAAAAATTGACACGGATTAACTCAGCGGGTTACATTGGCTCGATTCAGCTTTTTTACGTTGTTTTGTTGTATGTGAGCTTTGAGAGGTTCATGTATGGAACTCGACCATGTGTGAATGACGTAGGTGTAGGAAAGACTAGCGAGGACGTTCTTACATGTAATTTGCAGTTTTTTATGGTTACAAAAGTATTAAAAACAAGATTTATTTTAGCAATTCAAGTAAAGAGCCATTACTTGAATGGATAAAATAAATTGATATGAGATGGAAACAAAATAATGAACTAGATATATTTTGTCAAAATTGATATATATTGGACTAGTCGATACGAATCATATGAGCCCAAACTAGAATGGTTTAAATAAATTGCAGACTAGCTCTTTATTATGAAATTGTATTGTATCTCTTTATTTTTACTAGGTGGTAGGACTAACTCTTCTGTATCCGTCTGGGTTGGTACTCGTTCGTGAAGTCTGCCACCAAGCAGCAACGTGCAAGCATTAGGTACTGTGTTCCGGTTTGATAAGCAGAGTACTTAGTCAGTGAAATTACTGGGCTTATGAGACTTAATACCTAATATCTCAGGGTAACGAGGGTAGTTGCAGTGCCGCGCAGGCCTTTGTGTTTCAAAGTTCTGAGAGGCTCTGCATTTGTTATGGTTCGGCGTTATGGTTACCACCAGGCAAATGACCATCTTGTCTCGTTATTAAATAGTATAAAAAAATATTTTTTTTTGTTTTAATTAGGTATTTATCTATGGAATTTTTAATTTAAAAAAGTATTTCCTTCACTATAATCCTCTTTTCATATAATTATAACATTTTTGACATTTAAATTTGAGCTTGATCAACGTTATACTAAAAAAGAACAAAAGCCATGATACGAAGTCTAATCGCCATTTTAATTATAAAAACGCAACACCAATACAACAAGAATATTAAAATCGAAATCTCAAAGAGTAATATCAAACTTAACTTATAATTGGTTGCTTTTCAACCTGTCAATCTGTTAATATCTTTCCCTTTGAATGATTAAAAACTGATATGAAATAAACAACTTTATTTCTTTGGGGTTAAAGATAAAAATGGCGTATAAAATGTGAAAGTTGAAGGCGCATACGCAGGCATATAATATTTATAAGACGCTATCAAACCGTGGAGCCTTCTTCCAAGCCGATGACGTTTGACGTATATTCTGACATCCCCTTTGGGTGATGGTCCAATACATAAACTACCAGCGATATAAACAACATCGCAGACTTACGCCCGTTTTCACCAACGACGAATAAGGCGATGTCTAACTAAATAACTCCTAAAGTAAGCAAAGTCCTATCTATAAACCGTTAGAACACTCCTAAAGGTTGCTGAAACGTTTTTATGCCCTAGGCAAATATTTAGGCATCCGATTTAGGCGTCTCCTAGGGTTGGTGAAAACGGGCATAAATAACTTAAATATGAAGTGATATTGCTTTACACAAAAGCGGGAACAGCCTTCGATGAAAATATTGCGATACCTATATGAAATTTCATCCACCGTTTTTCCACCTTTAAGGCTGGTATTTTTGATATTTTTTAATATTTCTATCATTGTGATCTTTCAATCGTGCTTATCTATCGATCTAAGCTATTGTTACATGTATTTTAACTGACTTCCACAAAAAAGGAGAAGGTTCTCAATTCGGTGGGTATTTTTTTAAAATTTTATAACTAAGATCTCCGTCATTTTTAAAACCGATTTGGAAAATTCTTTTTTAATTAAAAGGATATACTTTCAGATTGGTCCCATAGAAATTTCATCAAAATCGTTTTAGAAGTTGGTCACTGAAGTCAGTTCGTCGCTTTTTTAAAGCAATTTCACGTGTTCTAGTAATTAATTAGGAACTCGTATAAGCTTTTCACTTGCACCACAACACGAGCGTATCGCAACTCGATGGGCAAATAAAACATACAAAAGATCCAAGCGTACCGTGGCTTTGAATAACTTAGAGCCAATATGGGATATTGTACGTACGTATTAATACGAATAAGAATAATAATATATTATGTAGATGATGTAGAAAGATCCATACGTATTTTAGTTAGTGGGAAGACTAACTCTTCTGCGAGTGTCCATCTGGGTTGTTACCGCCGCTTTGCTCGTGTAGTCTGCCGCCAAGCAGTAATGTGCAAGCATTACTGTGTTCCGGTTTGACGAGCAATGTAGTCAGTGTAATTACTGGGCTTTTGAGATTTAATTCCAAATGTCTCAGGATATAAACGAGCACAATGCTGTGCCGCGCGGGCGTTTGTGTTTTATAAGGTTTTTAACTGTTCTCTCGGCTAGCTCTCTTCATTACAATTGCCAACTGAAAATAATATTGCTCAGCATCAACACACAAAAATTTTGTTCCATTCCAACCAAAATGTAAATCTGAAATCGAACAAAGAGCAATAAAACCATACACATTAATACAACTCCTTTTATTTCCAAATAATCGTGTACCTGAGAAATCGGGCTATTTAAAATCAATAAGACAAAATGGTCCGAATGTCCATGGACAGTTATCCTTGAAGACGCAAAGGACTGCGGCTAGGGAATTGTGGGACGATATCCCCGGTAGCTCGAGAGCAAAAAGTATGCATCTGATTGTTCATTGTATTGAATCGTTTAATGGATAGGTAGGGAGAAAAGTGCTACTGAATAAATAAAAAAAATAATTACAACTTCAAAATTAAAAACTGAAACGGAACTTTAACTCCTAATATCAATAAAAAACTTAAGAATATAATTATGTTTTTTTTTTTTTATATAATTAAAGATCGTTTGAACTATCAGCCAACAAAATGGTCTAAAAATAGTTTAAACTATATTTAATGTTAGGCAGAGTTCCCAAAATGCTGGCCGCGTTGCACCGCTAGATGGCAAGACTGATCCTTACAAAATTTTTAGTAACAAACTTTTTCTCTATTGACGCTGATAATCTTGCCTCCTGAGTCCTGACTAAGTTTAAGTCATGATTACTTTTCTTCTTTGTCATTTCATAATAAATAATAGCTCAAAAATTGCCTATATTAACATCGTAGATTTTCAATGTTAGTGAATTCGACGACTCCGTAGCTAAGTTGGTAGTAGCCCTGCCTGCAAAGCGAGGGGTCCCGGGTTCGATTCCCGGCCGGGGCAGATTTTGTGTAAGCATAAAGTTTGTTCTCGGGTCTTAGATGTTTGAGATGCGTATCTGTGTGTGTCCAACTGTCCATGCCACCTGCGACACAGGGAATCCTAGTGTGGAGGTATGAGTGTAAGCGTTTGTTTATTATTATTTATTACTAATAGTTGTCATTACTTTAATTGTTATACTTTTCTGAAATATCAAATTAGTTTGACGTATTCAAGTAATGGAAAATTCAGTTGTAAGATTTTATATGTATCTTTGTAGATACAATATAAAATTCAATAAAACAGAGCACTATAGTTTTGTCATCGTCAATCTTTTGTACCTATCGCATCGATAAATAGACTAACAATATTTTGAAAAATGTTTTTACTTATCGAGATAAGGAAAAACTTTCATTTGTTACTTTTTGAAGACTTTAGTATCTACTACGCAAAATTATATTGGAACTTTAATTTTTTATTGCATTCTCAAAATATAAATAACACTTTTGTGCGGAACTGCCCGCAATACGGTAGGCAAATGAGTTGTGCGCATGCCGATACCTGTGTGGTAGATACCTTATTTTCATATTTGTCCCCGCTACATTGTTTATTACATCTGATATAGGGTTACTACTTACGGGAAAATATAAATATTGAATAACTTTAGATCGCCAATGAATAAAGATTTATTCTGATTCTGGCAATGGCAATATGAAAGTATGAGAGTCGTAAATGCATTTTTTTTTGTTATTAGGTAACGAGACGAGCTGGTCGTTTGCCTGATGGTAAGCATAACACCAGCCCATAACAAGCATTGCCACTCAGAACTTTGAAACACAAAGGCCTGCGCGGCACTGCAGTGCGCTCGTTACCCTGAGACATTAGGTATTAAATCTCATAAGTAATTTTACAGGCTACTCTGCTCATCAAACCCGAACACAGTAATACTTGCACACTACTGCTTGGCGGAAAACTTCACTCACAAAGCGGTGGTAACAACCCAGACGGACACTCGCAGAAGAGTTAGTCCTCCCACTAACAAGACAATTGACTCTATAACAGCGGGCCTCTGTAACGTTCGTCTACCCAATTCCAAAACGTTTAATCTTTCTACTAAGAAAATGTTGGCAAAACAAGTTGTGTTCGACAACCATGACCACGTTTGACGTGACCACGGTCGCTGTTCATATTTTTGTCCATCGGAGTCGCAGCCATGGTATTCAAATTAGACGCTATTGTGCGGGCCCATGTTAATATCTGCGGACGATGCTGTATTAAGATGCAAGGTACCTTCATACTGGGCAGTATACCAGCAGCTCTGCATGTCCTAAACTTTACTATAGTATATAGAAATGAGACAAAATATCTTATAATTTACTCTTTTTTTAATAATTATAATAAACTTTATTTGTAAGTATAATACTAGCTTTTGCCCGCGGTTTTTACCCGCGTTCCCACAGGAAGCGTACATTTTTCCGGGATAAAAAGTAGCCTATGTTACTCTCCGGTCCATAAACTATATCTATGCCAAAAATCACGTCGATCCGTTGCTCCGTTACTGCGTGAAAGAAGGACAAACCAACAAATCAACAAACACACCTTCGCATTCATAATATTGGTAGGGATAGTAGGGATGTAACACTACGGATAGAAAATACATTTCATCGCAATACATACTAACAATTTGTTGTAGTTGAGTATTAAGAATCCCTGAACCTCACACTATAGGACGAACTGTGTCGTGAGGTCCAGTTTCTTCCGTATTTACAAATACAATACAAAACAATGCCGTGACGAGTTTCTTGCCCTTCTTCTTGCTCGGCCTATACCAATTTGGAACGGGCACGGTGGGTTTCTGGAAGGTTTGTTGACTTTGAGCACGGATTGGGTCTGTTGGTGTCTTTGTCATTTATTATGTTCTGATAAAGACAGCATTAGTTTTAGTCTGTGATTCGGGTAGACGAATGTTGCAGAGGCCCGCTGTTAGTCATTTTAACTTTCATAAGTGCTCCTTTGGGCCTATTTGAATAAAGACTTTGAATTTGAATTTTTGAATTTGAATTTGAATAAAAATTAAAACAGAGTATTTCTTCAACTTTCTTCTTCTTCAAGTTTACGTCAAAATTCTACTACAGAATTTTCGGGCAGCCCTAGATCAGCTGATTCACTTGAACTATGTTGATGTTGATTAGAAGACTTAGAAACTATTTCACAAAATTCACGTTTCAATTGAATTTTGTTTTTCTATGGAAATGTTGAATTTTCCAAGGGAGGTTCTTACAACTTATAGACAACCATGGTCCTAATCAACCCCTTCCGGGATAACACACCTTATGCAAACTCACCCTTTAAACGAGCAACACTACTTTTTCAAATGCCCGGCCCGAATATGTATACAAAATGCCGAATAAGTAATTTCACAGAGCAACAAACTGGCAGATCGTCATGATGTTTTGCATAGCTAATATTTGTAAGAGAGAGAGAGAGAGAGATATGCTTCTTTTTATCCCGGAAAAGGCTCGGTTCTTGTAAGAATTTCCACACGGGTTTCCGTGAGCTGCTAGTTGTCTAATCAACTATTACAAAGAGGTAAATTTTGTTGTTTGTTTTTTACCACTAATATCTGGAACTACTGGCCCGATTCTAACAATTCTTACACCAACAGAAAGCTACATTATCCCTGAGTAATACAGGCTGATATCCTGAAACCATGCGTGCGAAACCGTGAGCAAAAGCTAGTATATAACAATATACTTGGTTACAGTCCACACAACCCTTAGCTTCTCGATGAATAATTATACCATTAACACGTTAGCTGCGGCACCAATTTTTGCAAACTTTCCGTTCCTGCGGCACGAGGTATTATCGGCCCGCACCGTGACCAGACGTTAGGGCGACACGCGGTCTATTAGACCCCACCTCCTTTAACAGACTAAAATCCATTTTCTGGCGCGAAATCAAAGATAAATGAAAATTTTGGTCCTTATCGATATAGACAGTGAATTGATGAACCCTAATGTACCGTCGCCCCGGGATCAGATACCTAGTTTATTAATTATTGGCAAAACAAAATATGGTATCTTATACACCTCGTAACGCACTGAAAAAGGGTAAATTTTCGCTAAGATTAGTGATGAGAAAAATAATATCGACGCAACGACGTTTATCTATTTTTGTGTGAAAGTCTTAATGCGGTTCACAGAATAGAAAAAAAGAATGTTGTTTTCGCGGCTTGCGTTGCATTTTTACCTTTTTTGTAGTAAAATTTTAAAATGTATCGAATTTCTTCATTAGATTCACTCATTTTGACAGTACGAAATACATATGAAAATCACACATTTTCCTAATTTGAATTTGGAATTATGTTCTTTAAAATTTAAACTTTCAATGATACCAAAACCAGCCAGATACAAATAGTATAGCCAAAGAGATTTTATTACAAGTTCATACATACTATAATGCGAAAAGACTTTTTCCCCTACCAACATCTTTCGATACGGAACCCTAAAAATCGTTAGGTAATCTTTATTTACTTTCAAAACCTAGACAAAGAACTACTGAATTATTAATTAATTACTTACCTGTTTTGTCAACGGCTGCTTTGCGTTTTTTGTGGAGTTTTTCACTACCTACAAAAATATCAATTAAAAAACTTACCTGTTTTGGTTCTGTTTCTGGGTTTTGTAAAATTAACTACTTCCGACATCGTTTAGACATGTTCGGCGATGTAAAAGGACGTGTTCTCCAATCGACGTGATGCACAACACTAGTCGCGGGAAGCTCGCGTTGGGTGCGGTACGAGGTCCGAGGGAATATGGGACGTTTTAGCCTCGTTCCGCACTGCATTAAAATTATATTAATTCAGTGCGGTACGAGGCCTAAGACATCCGGTACCAAGGTAGGTATACCACCGAGTCCGGGACCATTAGCGCATCTCAAATATACATTTATCTCTTTTCTATACTGGACCAAACCAAAGCTATGCCCTTCGCACGACAGAGATGTTCACGTTTTTCCTTGCCGCACCACAAGGAAGTTGCATGAGGGGTGATTTAGGCCTCGTTTCGCACTTAACGTGTTAAGCATTGCGTCTATGACAGCTCTATTTGTGCGGGGAATATCTTTACGTTTTTGTTTTTTGTTGCAAATAATATTTGTTGGGCAAATATAATTTGTCATCATATTTCTGGGTCCTATTTGGCAACTCGCAAAGCGGCCTGAATCCACTGTTTATCTGTTGAGTTCATCAAATGCGGCAGACTGGTTTATGAATAATGTCCAAAGATCAACATAGTCCCTGGACACTGAGCCCAAGCTAAGATTCCCTACATGTAGGGAATCGATTACACACACCACTTTTTGGGCTGAGCGGCTTCTGCTCTCTCTCACCAATCCAGTCCACACTGGTACAAAGACCAATGTGGTCCTTAAAAAAAGGTTTTCCTTTCGTTTTAGAGCGAGTGTGATAAATCCGCACTTGATATTAGTCATTGGATCGAGTTCTGGTGCGTCACAAAGCTTCACAAGTTCCCGCTCGGCCATATCTCAAACAACAACACGGCAACAGTTTGTTTATAACGTATCATCATCATCATCATCATCATCATAATCAGCCTACATCAGTCCGCTGCTGGACATAGGCCTCTCCCAAGGCACGCCACTGAGCCCATACGTATAAAGTATAGATATCTAAAACATGTGAAAAACAATTGTACCTCACCCAGTTGTCTATTTGAACAATTCCACCCCAACGTGACGTTTGACTCCGATCCACGCATCAAAGCCCGATGTACAGATACCATCTGCATTTTCATAAAAAATACACGAACAGTTGTACAAAGCAACCTTTTCTTACCGCAAAAAAGTTTTCCTGGCCCGACCGGGCATTTTTCCATGCTCTCTACAAACGGACCACAGCGTTTAAAATACAAAAAAAAAAGTTGTCGGCACTCGCCTCGACCGACAAAAGAGTATTTTTTATTTTATATTTCAAATATTAAGCGACGTCGTTAGTGGTTAGCATTTGTTAAATATCTGAAATATTTTCGTACGCTTTTAGGGCGAGTTTGTTGTTTTTTTTTGGGGCCGAACGAGTTGTCTTGTTAAACTGGGATGTTTAAATATAAGTTCTTTTTTTCGCGTATTGTTTCGCCAATCCTTTCACCGCAAAGGGTGTTATGGAAGTTCTTGAAAGGAAAGTTTGCAATTTTTTCAGCTCTCAGTTCTAAAGTAGATAGACACTTTTGAACTGAAATGCTGGTTGTGATTCAGATTTATTTTTACTGTTGGAAAATAATTTCGTTCCCTCAACAATGTGGATAGTTAATAAATTGTTTTAATTAAAAATTTGTAAAAAGGTTTAATAATTGTAATTCGTTTTTTTTTTATTAATCGCCTTTGACTTTCAGAGTGTGCATTAACAGGTCATATCGTTAGTGGTAGGACTAACTCTTCTGCGAGTGTCCGTCTGGGTTGTTACCACCGCTTTGTGAGTGAAGTCTGCCGCCAAGCAGTAATGTGCTAGCATCACTGTGTTCCGGTTTGATGAACAGAGTAGCCAGTGAAATTACTGGGCTTATGAGACTTAATACTTAATGTCTCAGGGTAACGAACGCATTTGCAGTGCTGCGGAGGCATTTGTTTCAAAGTTCTGAATGACACTGCAATTGTTATGGGCCAGCATTATGCTTACCATCAGGCAAACAACCGGCTCGTCTCGTTATCAAATAATAAAAAAGTTAGCCTTATTTGTTCGCTAGTTAGGTATTATTACTGGCTTCCATCAATCAGCCTCACTCAAAATCAGAAATGATGTGGAATTGTAAATTTAATCTATCAAATGTAAAAAACAAACTCGTTGGCTACTTAGATCCCGATATTAATAATTAGATTATGTTTCCTAGTCAACTGGTGTTGAATTCGCTGGAGTGTCATCACTAACAGTTACACAAATGCAAGGTACACGTGTTGACAAGTGTTTTACACCAACAGGTGGAGAACTGGTGTTTCGATAATTGTGCGTTTGGATAAGGCGAGTGAATGGAACAACTTGCCTGTTATACTGTCACTTTAATGATTTTTGGTCTGTCATGATCCTCACCAAAAGAATACATAACATTTTTTTTAAATATTAAATTTATTGTATTTTTATACAAACACACATACAGGCTCACATACACTATAAAAACGGCTTACATAGCTTTTTAATTATTGCTTTTTATTATCTAATTACTACCTAATAGTAGCAAATAATATAAATAAATATAATCTAGCTTTTGCCCGCGGTTTCACCCACGTTCCCAAAGGAACCGTGTATTTTGCGAGATACAAAGTAGCCTATGTTGCTCTCCGATCCATAAACTATATCTATGCCAAAAATCACGTCGATCCGTTGCTCCGTTGCTGCGTGAAAAAGGACAAAGTTAAAAACTTTTATCCATTTTACTAGTGACTTTATATTCATTATTTCATGGTGATACTAATTTATTATACCTGATGCATTTCGAAGATAAATTATTGAACTATCTACGCTATTACTATGAGTCATGATTACGTATTATTTACTACTAGCTGCTGCCCCGCGGTTTCACCCGCGTGGAGATTTTGGATTACATGGTTCTTAATTTTTTGCGCGGAACCCTAATTATTTTTGTAAAATTAAAGTAGCCTATGTTACTCCTTGTAACATCAGCTATCTGTCAGTGAAAGTCCCGTCAAAATCGGCCCAGCCTTTTCGGAGATTACCCGGAACAAACAGACAGACAAAAACATTAAAAATGGTTGTTTTGTTATAGGTACCGTATATACTTTCATATGCATTTAGTAAAAAGCTGTTATTTTGATATTACAAACAGACACTTCAATTTTATTTATCCGTATGGATATGCATAACTTGCCTAGATATTAAGAAAAGATACTCCTTATAATACCACTTGACTAAATCACTAAACTAATGTAAACTCATCACAGAGGCTTCATCCAAGTCTCACTGGAATATCTAGATGGGAATTGCAAGTTAGTAGTTGAAGTGCTCTTTGATATGTCCCCGCTAACGTGAGTTTGGCTATGCTTATAGAAGTTAGCAGATATAGAACTTTAAGAGGCAGGTGGAAAGACATGTTGATAACTAAAATTATTTTATCCACCTCAGAAAAATTGGAAGACAAGAAACTGTTAGTGGGAGGACTAACTCTTCTGCGAGTGTCCGTCTGGGTTGTTACCACCGCTTTGTGAGTGAAGTCTGCCGCCAAGCAGTAATGTGCCAGCATTACTGTGTTCCGGTTTGATGAGCAGAGTATCCAGTGAAATTACTGGGCTTATGAGACTTAATACCTAATGTCTCAGGGTAACGAGCGCATTGCAGTGCCGCGCAGGCCTTTGTGTTACGAAGTGCTGGGTCGCACTGCAATTGTTATGGGCCGGCGTTATGCTTACCATCAGGCAACCGACCAGCTCGGCTCGTTACCAAATAACAATAATAAAAAATAAAAAAAAATAAAAAACTCGTCCTCATTCTTTTTCCGAGCTTTTATTTTACTTGCACTGAGTTTTGAAACAATTTTGTTTAAATAGAGGTCGTAGAAGCATAGGTAGAAGCGGCCGTGCTCGGACTAGATTTCCATCAAGCCCACAACCACAATAGACGATAAGATATGCGTCAAGCACGGGTCGTGATTTTTCCATGGTTTCTCGTGGTCTGCGATTGATGCTTATCCATCAATCATGAATTAGGTGTGAGGGCTGCCTTTGACTCTATTTGCCTCCAAAGCCTACACCACCGAGAAGAAGGGCAAGAAACTGGACGGTGGAGTGAAGCTCGGTCCCTATAACCTAAGCATATCTATCTAACGAAAAATCATTTTTCACGCAGCAACGTACCAAAGAATCGAAGTGATTTTTATGCCTGTGATAGTATAAGTACTAAGTCCGAAAATAGCTTTTTTCGGAAAAAATGCACAGTTCTGTTGGGAATCTACACGTGGGTGAAACCGCGGGCAGCAACTAGTCGTTGAATATTTGTCTTAGTTTCATTTTTGAGTTTATTTTTCACTAGCTGCTGCCCGCGGTTTCACCCGCGCGGAGATATTGGATTGCATGGTTTTTGTTTTTATGCGCGGAACCCTAATTATTTTTCTAAAATAAAAGTAGCCTATGTTACTCCTTGTAACATCAGCTATCTGCTACTGAAAGTCCCGTCAAAATCGGCCCAGCCATTTCGGAGATTACCCGGAACAAACAAACAGACAGACAAAAATTTTGGAAATGGTTGTTTTGTTATAAGTACCGTATATACTTTCATTTGCATTTGGTAAAAAGCTGTGATTTTGATATCACGAACAGACACTTCAATTTTATTTATTTGTACCTATGTATAGATTATAAATAAAATTCTTGAACAAAATTATTTAAAACAAAAAGTAGATCAATCTATCATACCATCTCAATACAAGAACAGTCTTTAATTCATTACCACAAATTATTTCATACTCCAAATTACTACCTGTTACACCTAAGTTGTTTTGCACTTCCAATGCACTGTAACTCAAAGCAGTAGAGATGATTTTAGATTGTGTTTACATTGACATAAGTTTGTTGTCACTACCTAATGATAATTTAATAATAGGTTTGTTTTTTGTTTCTCGTTTTCATATGTTTTGCTTAAGGCGATTTCTTCAAATGACAGAGAAGGGCGATGCTGAGATGTTAGTAATATGTTATTGACGTGGATTTTGTTATTTTGTTTGTGTAATTAGTGAAGTATTCAATGGAGAATCACGCTGGATTCATGATTTCATGACCCATTTATAAAATTACGGTGAAGAAGACGGGAGATATAATTTTAAATGTTCGTTTTGTATGTCGGTATTGTTATTGAGAACGTGTGTGGCCGAGCGGAAACTAGTGTGACTTTTAATCCAACGCAATTTACTTGGAATCCTAGCTCGGCTCGACATCAATCATCAATTTATCATCATGCATCAGTTACCCCTTATAACATCAGCTATCTGCAAGTGAAAGCCCCGTCAAAATCGGTCCAGCCGTTTCGGAGATTAACCGGAACAAACAGTCAGAGGGACAAAATTTTTAAAAATCTTTGTTTTGTTTTAACGCATATAGGTACTTTCGTATGTATTTGGTAAAAAGCTGTTATTTTTATTTATTAAATTTTTTTAAATTTAATAAATTTATATTTAAATTTATTTATTTCTATAGATAGATAAGCGTAGACTGTAAGCTGTCTATTGTTTGGAAATAATAAATAAATAAACAGTACGAATCTAGCTCTTTGATAAGGTCCCAGTCCAGAATGGGCACAGCAAATACACATCATTTACACCTTATCTAATATTCAAATCACTTTAAAAAAGATATAAAACAGCAAAATGTTTGTGCTGCATACATTCCAATCCCAACAAAGTAAAGCACGACAATGAAACCAAACTTCCTGCAACCCAAAAACTGGTAGCAAATCCGATAATACCGTACAAAGTTGCTGCCGTTTACCGGGGAAAAACCCATTTTGCCGCTCGATATACCAGCAGTATCAAGATGAGAGCAATTAAAGGTCGGGATGATGGGAATGGGGAATAGGGTTGGTTGGATGCGGTAAGTGTTGTTTTTTTTTATGTTATTTGGTAACGAGACGAGCTGGTCGTTTGCCTGATGGTAAGCATAACGCCGGCCCATAATAATTGCAGTGCCACCCAAAACTTTGAAACACAAAAGCCCTGCGCGGCACTGCAGTGCGCTCGTTACCCTGAGACATTAGGTATTAAGTCTCATAAGCCCAGTAATTTCACTGGAAACTCTGCTCATCAAACCGGAACACAGTAATGCTTGCACACTACTGCTTGGCGCAGACTTCACGAGCAAAGCGGTGGTAACAACCCAGACGGACACTCGCAGAAGAGATAGTCCTCCCACTAACAAGTGTTGTTACAAACTTATAATATACTCGGTGGTAGGACTTACTCAGAAGAGTAACCACTCGCAGAAGCGAGTGTCCGTCTGGGTTGATACCACCGCTTTGCTCGTGAAGTCTGCCGCCAAGCAGTACGTGCAAGCATTAAGTACAGTGTTTGATAAGCAAAGTATAACCAGTGAATTTTGTTTTTTTATAACGAGACGTGCCTGTCCTTTGCCTGATGGTGAACATAACGCCGACGCGTAACAATTGCAGTGCCACTCAGGACTTTGAAACAGAATGTCCTGAGCGGCACTCCAGTGTGCCCGCTACCCTGAGACATAAGGCATTAAAAGTCTCATAACCCTTATATCTTATACGTAAATTTTTCTGGAAGATCGTGGCGTCCTCTACATGTACCTAAGCCATAAGGGTATCAAACTGCAACGACCGTTCATTGCCTATACTATATAGTACTACGGGCAATTTTTTTTTGCCCATGGTCCTACTGGTAGGGCTGTTATAAGAAAATGATTATATTGGATCCTACTGATCGGGTAGTACAGTTACCATCAATATCCATACTAATATTATAAATGCGAAAGTGTGTTTGTTGGTTTGTCCTTCTTTCACGCAGTAACGGAGCAACGGATCGGCGTGATTTTTGGCATAGATATAGTTTATGGACTGGAGAGTAACATAGGCTACTTTTTATCCTGGAAAAATGCACGGTTCCTGTGGGAACGTGGGTGAAATCCGCGGGCAGAAGTCAGTGTGACGTAAAATTGACATTGACAGCTATCAATAAATTGACACCTGTCAATAAAGTTTTTTTTTTTTTTTTTGGCTCCACGCGATTAGCGTATTTAGCCAGTGTCGAGTTATATGAATAATAATTTATAATAAATCTCTAGTTGTCGTGAATGAAAGTCGTCAAAGTCACGTTAAAGTTTAGTCTAGGCGTGGTCAAGTCGAAGTAATGCTTCAGTAAAGCGGTGGATACTTTACTGAAGCTTCTATGGAGTTTTGGATAGAAAGAAAGAAAGAAAGAAAAGAAAGAAAATACATTTATTTCAGGACATCACACAACATTACAGTTTTACACATACAAAGAATAAAAAATTTTAACAAACAGGCAAGTAGAAAATTAGAAAAACCCAATGTTGCGTGATGCCATGACAAGGGTCCCGACTCAGCATGCAATTAAGGCCCAAGGACCTTAATAACTGATTTTCAGTCGGAACCCATACCTATGACATCACGAACCTCCGGACAGTGATACGTCAAATAATCCAATGATTAAAGAAAAGTAGAGAATATGAACAAAAGGTACGTATTGCGCGCCAAAACAGAAACAAAAACAAAAATGGCGCCAAATATCGAGCCACAGCTCTTCACACAGCACTTTGGCATGGTACTAGCCCGTATCACAAGCAACTTCTCACTTGCATTAATAGTTATGTAGAACTATTTTTATATAATAACACGTCGCACGACTGAACTCAATAACCCTTCAAATACTCGCTCTGGACCAGAAAACAAAATGTCAGCCTTGTAAAATCTGCCGATGGGCGGGACTTATGTGACGTCATTAATTGTATGGATATTATCTAGAACACAATATTTCTATAGATAATTATGCCCACTCTATCAATACATTGGAATCTCTTTGGTCTAAAGCGCATTGTATTTTACTCTGTCAATGTCAATACATACACACAATTGTCATAAGTCAAAACTTAAATTGTCATTATGTCAATGCATATTGCGCACGCGGTCATACTGCCACGTATTCAACTACATAATTCTTGCAATAGTATGTATGCGTTATAGCTACATGTTTAGCACTAAAACATTTTATCTATAAAATGAAGAGAATGGACAGTGACGCATAAAACCTGCACATCCGTATCTACCTACCAGATTCAGCCGAGCATACCATGAGAGTAAGTACCCAGTTTAGTTAATTACAATTAAAAATTACTGTAGAGATACCCACTTAGTGTCCAGAAGGCCGACAAAAAACACATTTCTATCACACCTTCTGGACACTCATCAGGTGCCCCTTGTAACGTTTAACAAAAACTTGCACCTCTTTCAGACTTCGCATCGGTGGCGGTATTACATTCCAACAACGACTAGCCGCAAATCTGAAACTTCCCCGAAAGGATGCAGACCTGTGGCGAGGCGTCATGAGAACAAACACTGATGACCTTGCCTCATACCGACGTGCCTCCTGAGCCCAAACCAACTTTTTGAACAGATACTCTGGTTGTTGGTTTTTTATGACACCAAAAAGCAAGGATGCAAAGTGAAGCTGCCTACGTGCTCTCATCTTCATTAAGTTCGCCTGATTGAGGAAAGGAGTCACATGTGCACGGGCAGGTATTTTAAAACAAAAACGGGCACACGCATTCTGCACCTGCACCTGCACGGATAGAATACGAAAATACACGTTTTTCGTCTTTGTACTATTTGCCTTTCACTCATGCACGTTTACGAACACTTAATGGTTAATAATCCACCATTATTACACATTAACACTCGATAAAACACAGGTTTTAGTAAATAACACAAAATCAACAACAGCACATTTTCGCATTCCCGCCAAAACTACAATAAAGTTTTATAATGTTGACAAGTTGATTTAATTTGACAGATGAGTTTGACGGTTCCTGTGGGAACGCGGGTGAAAACCGCGGGCAGAAGCTAGTTATCATACAAATTTTTTGGTTCCGTGCAAAAGTTTTTACTATTGCGTGGCATTAGTACCAGGCGAGCATAAACGTGAAAGAGAGACCGAGATTAATACCTCCTCCATCCATTCTTACTCGACACCCAAAAACTGAATTGCGCATAGCGTTTTTACGGCGTTCGGCGTAACCGTATGACTAGACGCAGCGGCCCATTAATCCTGAAGTTTCAGATGTGAGCACAACGATAAAAATTATGTTCCGCGGCCGCCGAGCCGTGGCAACCCTAGCAGTCATCTGTGACGTCGTTACAGAGGTTTTTACATTTGAACCCCTGATGAGAGATCCATTGGGTTCGTACTTGATATGCCTCCGGTAGGTGACACGAAATGGAAAGACAGGCCACTTACAATTCGAATAGAAAGCACAAACGAAGAATAATACACCTACAACTACATCCATACTAATATTATTAATGCGAAAGTGTGTTTTTAGGTTTGTCCTTCTTTCACGCAGCAACGGAGCAACGGATAGTTGTGGTTTTTGGCATAGATATAGTTAATGGACCGGAGAGTAACATAGGCTACTTTTTATCCCAGAAAAATGCACAGTTCCTGTGGGAACGCGGGTAAAAACCGCAGGAAGAAGCTAGTTTTTTAATAAAAAAAAAGTGTTATCACCAAGTGAGGGTAGATGACAAACACCCGCATTTTTATTCTTCTCGTGATCACGATCATTGCAACTTGATTGAAACATAGAGGTAAATAAAAACTTGTATTTTTTACTGCAATTAAGTCCATTTCTTACAATAAACGATGACTTCGAATCAGTAAAGTTTAAATGTACTATAACTCATGCTCTACTGAATCTACGTCATAGCTAAAAATAGCCGTCAATACATACTCAAAACTTAAATCTATAACAAAAACTTTTTAAAAACGGCATCACTGCAACCAAAAAATCAATGGTGGACGGCAATTAAAAAACTTTTTGTTAAAAATATGTAAAAAATGACTTAAAATATGGTAGAGAAAGGTAGAGCGTGACGCCTCAGGGCTCATCAGTAGAGTTTGAAGCTGCATATTTAAATAATTACACAGGGTGTGGGGTAAATGATTGAAAGGTCTTCACTTGTATAGCTGTAGGTTGGTAGAGAATTGTTAGGTATAATAGCAGATAGATATACCTACTGCATATCTGTATCATCATCTATACAATACATACAATAGGAACAAATAAATAAAATTGAAGTGTTTGCTTGTAATATCAAAATAACAGATTTTTACCAAATGCGTGAAGGGCACACCAACACACCGATAAACAAATTTTCGCCTTTTTACTATTTTTTTTGTGTTATTTGGTAACGAGACGAGCTGGTCGTTTGCCTGATGGTAAGCATAACGCCGGCCCATAACAATTGCAGTGCCACCGAGAACTTTGAAACACAAAGGCCTGCGCGGCACTGCAGTGCGCTCGTTACCCTGAGACATTAGGTATTAAGTCTCATAAGCCCAGTAATTTCACTGGAAACTCTGCTCATCAAACCGGAACACAGTAATGCTTGCACGCTACTGATTGGCGGCAGACTTCACGAGCAAAGCGGTGGTAACAACCCAGACGGACACTCGCAGAAGATTTAGTCCTCCCACTAACTACTACCTACTATACGCATGGATACTACTGTATTGTTTCAATAAGGATATTTATTTACTTAGAACCGTATAAGTATTATAAACTAGCTGCTGCCCGCGGTTTCACCCGCGCGGAGATATTAAATTTCATGGTATTATTTTTCATGGAACCCTAATTATTTTTCTAAAATAAAAGTAGACTAAGTTATTCCTTATAACATCAGCTATCTGCCAGTGAAATTCCCGTCAAAATCAGCCCAGCCGTTTCGGAGATTACCCGGAACAAACAGACAGACAGACAAAAATTTTTAAAATGGTTGTTTTGTTACAGGTACCGTATATACTTTCATATGCGTTTGGTAAAAAGCTGTTATTTTGATGTTACAAACAGACACTTCAATTTTATTTATTTGTATGTATATTGAAACCAGCAGCAGTTCATAAACCTTCAAGAAACGTAAACCCCAAGATCACAATCGCTGTAAATCCAAACAGAACCTCAAAATCTGAAATATAATCACGAATACCTTAATTTTACAAACATATTCGCACGTACTGCAACAATAACACAATATTCCGAGAAAACCATAGAAAACTCGACATGGAATCGATCGAGCGGAACGACTGCCATCTCTTTCTAATACGACTGTACCAAAAAAGATTGAAAGGGATAGGTATAGGATCCGAAGAAAGATCAGCCACGCCCCGTGATCGATCAGATAAAAAACACGTTTGTGCGCGGGCGCAAGATTTTGATCTTGTTTCGATGAAGCTGGCGTACTGAGGTTTGTATTAAAATTATCTTTATTGCTTCATCCGTGGGAGCACTAAATCTTTATTTAAAATTTTTGTGAAGGACTGAGTCATAATTGTTCACGTTTCAGAAAAATAAGATGAGAGTTGAATTTGATGAGATTTTGGTTGAATTGTGAAGTTTTGAGACAACAAATTAGCACGAAAATGATAGACGGATATTTTTGGAAGGCATGGCCACTGTCCACCTTCTTGTTACAATCAGAATTTTATACCTATCCTAATATTTATATTAAATTTCACTAGCTGTTGCCCGCGGTTTTAACCCACGTTCCCACAGGAATCGTGCATTTTTCTGGGATAAAAGTAGCCTATGTTACTCTCCGGTCCATAAACTATATCTATGCGATTGGTTTGTTGGTTTGTCCTTCTTTCACGCAGCAACGGAGCAACGGATCGACGTGATTTTTGGCATAGATAGGTATAGTTTATGGACCGGAGAGTAACATAGGCTACTTTTATCCTGGAAAAACGCACGGTCTGTGGGAACGCGGGTGAAACCGGAAGCAGAAGCTAGTATTTAATAAATGTATTATGTATCTAATATGGGTAGATACAGGTAAAGAAGTAAAGTTTGTTTGTTTGTTTGTTTCCGCTAATCTCTCGAAACAGGTCAGGTTCTAAGAGTTCTTTCATTATACAGGAAGCCAAATTATCCCTGAGTACTTTGGCTACTTTTGTCCTGATATAGGTACCACACATGTGAAGCCGCAAGCAGAAGCTAGTTTTAGATAAAGTAGAACATTCTAGTAAAAATTTTATTGAATTAATCATGAAGTTGGTAATAAAGAGCGTCAAACCTTGCCTAAACGATTTCAGTGCTATGCTACCCAGAACTGAAACAAAACTCTGCACCGCTCTCGGCGCCATTTATATTTCATCAACTAGTGAACATAGTACGTATTTTTTACTGTTTTAAAAAAAATTGACTACATTAACTTTTAAAATTTCGCGATTGGAAAACTTTTATACTATTAACTGGTCACGAGAAGACATCGTCACGAGAAGACATCTTCATGTGACGAGTCATTTCGTGACCACGATCTATGCAACTTGATCAGAATGTCGAGGTAAATAAAAACTTGTGTTTTTACCGCGATTAAGTCCCTCCCGTTCTTAAAAGTAAAAACAATTTCAAAAAAACAAAATACTATCGACCATTCTATCAAAGTATCAGCTACTCATCGCTAGATGTCGCTACACATCCCAATTAAACCAATCTCACTCCTGCGCATCGAGCTTACGCGACCCTAACGCCATCTCACGATAATTTCTCGTACACAGAGCACCAATATAAATAGACCTTCAATAGCCTATTGAACTCCGAAAGTTTTTGCCATTTAGACATGTCAAGCTATATCGGTGGTTAATAATTCGATTTTAATAAGTACATTTCTTTGATACATTGCAAGCGAGGACGGTAATATATGAGCAGGAATTACTTTTATAACGAATGATTGCTCGAATGACGTTCGATTATGCTGGAGAGGCCAGTTTAAACGGGGTGCTGCAATTATTTTTTGTGGGATTAAACGAAGTAATCGCTGTCTTGAGATATGTGGAAACCAGCTATATTTATTGGTATTATTTAATAGTCGATCGGGTAATGACTAATGTGACTATCTCACCTGATTTTAAACGTCGTATAGAATAGAATAGCATTATCAATATTCCGTCCTATCGGCTGTAAATCATATTCGTAAATCGTAATCGACGGCTCCGTAGCTAAGTTGGTAGTACCTAACCCTGCCTGCAAAGCGAGGGGTCCCGGGTTCGATTCCCGGCCGGGGCAGATTTTGTGTAAGCATAAAGTTTGTTCTCGGGTCTTGGATGTTTGTGATGTGTATCTGTGTGTGGCTATGCCACCTGCGACACAGGGAATCCTAGTGCCGGGGTATGAGTGTAAGCGTTTATTAGTTATATTTATTTATGTATATGTATATATTGCCAAACACCTAATAAAAAGTATTATAGTGGTGTCGATTCTGCCATCTCATTCCTGAACCTAATTTTAGTTTCAATCTCTCTTTCTAAATGAAATCCTGAGAAAGAGTTGGAATATACTTTAGACCTGTCAAATTAATCCACTGGCTTGTGACTAGCGTAAATTTAACGACAGCGAATTTAGTGACGCCCTATTTTATCAAAGATGGAAGATATTTGACAGCTCTAGACTAAATTTAGATCTGTCAAACATCTTCCATCTCATTCTCACTTGATGTTCTGGAAAGAGAGAGAGAGAGAGCGAAACTAAAATTAGGGTTAGATATGGAACTACAGAATCGACACCACTGTGTCTGTAAAGACGTATTGTGCCGACCCCATATTATGAAGTAAGATTTGCAGTATTTAGGAGGAGGAGTCTTTTCGCTGTCTTCATCTATAAGTTCTTTTTAGCTAAAAAAAACTCCACTAATGCCCTACAAACGTCGTGGCATATACTCAAAATTACAGAGAATTCTAAGAAAGTCATAGGAAAGGACTACCATAATTATCTCAACTCCAGCAAATACAATACCAGCTCAAAACATGGTGACCGTACCTTTGCTTGATAATTAATTACGCATAGACTAATAAAAATCAGACAGCGCTCGTGTAACTGTTATGAAAGTAAGCCAGTTCGGATTTGGAACGAAGAAAGGAAAGGTAGTTATATGCCATACAACGAAAGTAAACGAAAGTATGAATCTACGCAACTGCGTACACTATTCCACCCATAATTAATTTACGCGTTTTCTCCGACGACAGAGCATTAATAATTGTCCAGTACTTCTTGTCCATACAGATAAATAAAATTAAAGTGTCTGTTTGTAATATCAAAATAACAGCTTTTTAATAAATGCATATGAAAGTATATACGGTACCTATAGCTAAACAACCATTTTTAAAATTTTTGTCTGTCTGTCTGTTTGTTCCGGGTAATCTCCGAAACGGCTGGACCGATTTTGACGGGACTTTCACTGGCAGATAGCTGATGTTACAAGGAGTAACATAGGCTACTTTAATTTTAGAAAAATAATTAAGGTACCGCGCAAAAAAAAACCATGACAACCAAAATCTCCACGCGGGTGAAACCGCGGCAGCAGCTAGTTATAAATAAAGAATTATATTGTTACATCTGTGTACCAAATTTTAGCCAAATCTGTTTGGTAGATTCGATCAAATTAATAATAATATTAATAAATTTATTTATCAGAATCCAAGTAAACAGGCAAACTTAACTTATTAAATACCTGCATCAAATGGTCCCTAGTCCTCATACTAAGATGTGTTGTTAGGATTAGTTTCTCCCAGTGTTTTAATAATATATTTAAAGCACTGGGCGAAACTAATTAACTAATTAAAACTAAATAAACATCCAAACGTTCGCATTATATTGATAAGCATTAGTATTAGGTTAAATAAATATAAAAGTTTTCAACAATTGGGTAATGTCAGTTGTCAAGGTTTGTATTTGTAAGCAGGACTAGCTTACTCTAACGGCTTCACTAGAGAGCCTTTCACGCCGTCTTTATTACTGAAATTCGAAAGAGAAAATTCGATTTTAATAGTTTTCTCAAAATCGATTCGTGATGCAGCCATAGCGAGATAACTGCTTGGTTGGACTAACTTGGGTAATGTATGATCATATTTGGATAACGAGAAACTGACTAGTGGAGATAAGTGGAAGATAATGGTGAAAGAGGTTGAACGTATCAATATGAAATACTACGCGTTTTTGCGTTTTGTTAGTGGTAGGACTAACTCTTCTGCGAGTGTCCGTCTGGGTTGTTACCACCGCTTTGTGAGTGAAGTCTGCCGCCAAGCAGTAGTGTGCAAGCATTGCTGTGTTCCGGTTTGATGAGCAGAGTATCCAGTGAAATTACTGGGCTTATGAGACTTAATACCTAATGTCTCAGGGTAACGAGCGTTGCAGGGCCGCGCAGGCCTTTTTGTTTCAAGGTTCTGAGTGGCACTGCAATTGTTATGGGCCGGCGTTATGCTTACCATCAGGCAAACGACCAGCTCGTCTCGTTACCAAATAACATAAAAAAAGGTTCTATTACCGTTTTAAAACAAAGTAAAACTCAGTGATTAGGAGTACTTCCTCAAAGGTAAAACGTCTCTCCGATTCTTAGGGAAGGCGTTTATTTTGTTGTGTCTATATACAATACAATACAATACAATCGATGTCACACCTGCAGTGCAAGTATGGAACGTTTCGATCGATAAAATTCGATAAAATTGACAGTTCAAATAGATAAATTGCGTTTTATCGATTTTCTAAATCATTTATTAAGCCTCGATGCAATCGACAAAAGATATTGAATAGCTAGGTCGAATCCAGAGAGAATATAGAACTACTACAATACTTTACGATCAGACTTCGGTACTTGCAACATTCGATAAATTTATCAGGTTTTTCGATTTGACAAATTTATCGAACCGATTTCCGTACTTGCGCCGCTGATGTTATGTGATGATGCGGTCTGTGATCGATACGATAAACTTAGAATGAAGATAGCTTAAACTTCTGATTATTTTAACAGATCATTTTGACATCAAAGTTTCTTTTCTATTTGATAACGAGACGAGCCAGTCGTTGGCCTGATGGTAAGCATACCGGGCCATAAGAATAATTGCAGTGCCACTCATAACTTTGAAAAACAAAGGCCTGCGCGGCACTCCTCTTATTTCGGATTATATCACGCAGAGAAACCACGACGCTCACAACCCATTCTAAAGATATTTATCCCAGTAACTTAATTATCATCCACCGAAACTTCAAGCAATATAAATCATTACATTTCTTTAACGTAACAAGGTAGCGACAAATTAACAGGTTTCAATTTATGTTAATATCCAATACGTCCCCATGATAACATGTCGAAAGATCTATTCCTCAATGAGCATCATTGTATGGTAAATACGTCACTATTAGGAGCACAAAGGGTCCATAAAGAGGAGGAAATTGGTGTGAGAGCCTTTCCTGTGGAGCGTTAATTGTTCGGGAATATTTGACCCTACGTTTTTTTTCTGGGTCTCAGATTGGATGCTGAGTGCGTGGGCAATTATTCTTCTCTACTAATATTTTAATTGCGAAAGCTTTTGTTAGTGACCCATCGCGCTGCAACGGAACGACAGATTGGGGTATTTTTATATGAAGATAGTTTATGTACCGGAGAGTGACAACGGCCATTTTTAAAATTCTAGAATTATAGACGGTCCTTGTGTAGTTTTATATAGGACCAGCTGCTGCTCGCGGTTTCACCCGCGCGGAGATATTTTTTATTTTGTTGCGTGAAACCCTAATTATTTTTCTAAAATAAAAGTAGCACTCCATAACATCAGATATCTGCCAGTAAAAGTCCCGTCAAAATCGACCCAGCCGTTTCGGAGATTACCCGGAACAAACAGACAGACAAAAATTTTAAAAATGGTTTTTTGTTATAGTTACCGTATATTATATACTTTCATATGCATTTGGTAAATCGCTGTTATTTTGATGTTATAAACAGACACTTCAATTTTATTTATTTGTAAGATTTTTGACCACGGAAGTGAAATAATAGCTAAGTAGTATAAGGATAAAAATGCATCATTATTTATACAATAAATAGCTGTGCCTCGCGGAATCTGCCGTGTAAAATTAAACTAGCCTAAGTTACTCCTTATAACATCACCTATCTGCCAGTGAAAATCCCGTCAAAATCGATCCAGCCGTTCAGGGATGATAAACGCGAATGTATGTTTTCGGTTCGTCCCTTTTCACGGAGCAACGGATCGACGTAAGTAATTTTGCATTTGACACAGTTTATGGACCGTAGAGGAGTAACATAGGCTACTTTTTATCCCGGAAAAATGCACGGTTCCTGTAAGAATCTTCAAGCGAGTAAAACCACGGGCAGCAGCTAATATCAAATAAAATTCACCAGGAATAGAAAAGGGGTCCAATTTGTCAGCTTGCATTGATGTAAAAAAGAATTTTTTCTTTTTTGACGAGCTTTTTTTGACGAGCGCGCGCGCATATGGCTAACATTTTGAACCTTCTTAATTCAATAGAAAGTTTGAAAGAGGCCGTTGGTTTTTAGCAAAGGCTTTAAAATGTATCAATGATAATCATAGAAATACACCGAACACAGAACATACTCGTGGCCTGATCGTGGCATGAGTCACTAATTACCATCGACGCGTCGCGCGTCTCACACGTATTAAGAACAATCTAATCATGTTAATTTAATCCTATGATACTGATAGTGATGTCCTAAAGGAGTTGAAAAGTATTCGATAGTTTTTCGATGAAAGCTAATTGTTGATTAATTTGATATAAATAAACTTATGGAGACGCATTAGAGTGCGTCAGTGCGATTTTAACAGCGTACAATTTTAACGATTCTATATGTCAGAGCGTTGTTGTATTGTATTTACTGTCTAATAAAGATTTATCTAGCCAAACTATCTTTAAAAAAATGTTTACAAGTACAAACTGTATTAGGCAAACGATCCGTTCGTCTTGTTATTTTACTTTGTATAAAAAATATTGTACCTAGTTTGTATAAAAAAAATATAGTTTCCAGAACCATCTTGGCTAAACCGCAAAATCATCGTAAGATCTCTAGTTAATTGCCACAGTTACTGCCACAGTTAGGTATGTATATATTTATAACAGTGGAATTTTAAATAGGTATTTAACATATTATTAACGTTGCATCGTTTACTTCTGTTCTATTCCACTTTGAAGACAGAATAAAGTTCAAAAGATGGAAAAAAAATATAAATAAAATAAATTATAAAAATATAAACTAAACTAGTGCCATACAAGCATCTCCAAGAATATCTACTCTTACTGCAAAAACTATAACTATCAACCGCGTACAAACAAACACCTGTAAGTTTGCAAAACCAAACCCCAACCTCTTTGGATGTATATTAAAAAATTTAAATAATCGAATTATTTTTCAAATAAAATGAATCGATTACGTTCTGTAACAGTTACATCACTACCCAACCCACACTAGAGGAAGTCAATCATCAGTGTTTTAAAACGTATTGGATCTGGAATTAGGATGTTCAAACTTTATAGCGTGTTTTAATACTCATTGAGATCTGTGACTCACCGTCACAAGACTAATTTAGTGACAGAATAGAACTGAGTGGTTTATTACTCGGTTTTGAAATTGATAAAGGTAAGTACCAATTATTTGCTATCTCTGGAAGACGTCCACAGAACTTAGGCTGGAGGCGGGTTGCACGTATACAGTTTATATACAAAATAAAAAAAGATAAAATTCCGGAACTTTATAGCTATTTATTTCAATGCTACGGCAATCCTTCCAAATTAACTTATAGAAATAATGTAATATTAATATGCTAACCTCGGGAGCGGTTACATATTTGAGCCGTTTGGTGTTGAAACATTGGGTCCGTGGGGGACGGGAGCTCATAATATTTTCAAAATGTTGTCAGAGCGTTTGATTGATGCGACGCGTAACCAAAATGCTGGTAACTATTTGGCTCAACGGATCAGCATTGCGGTTCAACGAGGCAATGCCGCCAGCATGCTGGGTACGCTTCCAACTGGTAGTGGGCAACATTTGGATTATCTATAGGCCTACTAGGGCTTGTAGATTATCCAACTGTTTTTGTAGCTAGCTAGGTTAGATGTAGTGCTTATTTATGTTATAGCTAGTTTAATAAAGGCATTTAGCCCGTTAAACAAAAGTTTATATACATGTTTACAATACAGCACACTTGGCAGACGTCTTGGTGCTCACAGTAGATTTTGATGTTGACCAAAGGGAATACTGCTGCACGTTCCGTCCTCTTCTAAAGTAATACCAGTATTCCTTTATGCAGACCGTCGACGCTTATGCAAGTATGCGTTTTGCTGTCAAAATAACCATGCTTTTGCATAAAGGGCGGAATACATGCGCAAGCGCGGCTTGATGCAAAACCATCAAAAAACCATGAAATAGACAAGAACGGCAGATATTGTTGTTCGAAGCCCCGCCTGGCCTCAAAGCGAGGACTGCTCCGCTGTACGCTACATACATCACTTGCGCACCACCGCTTATTTACTGCGGCGTCTGCACTGAGCACGCAGTGGTTGTGAAACATTTTTTATTTTAATAGAGTTCGTAGAATAGGTAGAAGTGGGTGCCGTGCTCGGACTAGATTTCCATCAACCCCAACCACAAGCACAATAGACGATACGATATGCGTCAAGCGGGGATCGTGGTTTTTCCATGGTTTTCTCGTGGTCCGTTATTGATGATTATCCATCAATCATGAATTAGGTTTGAGGGCTACCTAAGATCAGTCGAGATCGGATGCTAAACTACGCAATGCGAGTATAAAAATCGTTAAGTTATGACAGCAGATAAGTGGACTTATCTTCAGACATCATCTTCAAAGAACATCTCATAGCTATACCAAGTATACTTCAGATCTAATCTGTCAACATCTTCAAACTTTTATCCCAACTTGACACATCCCCCCATTCAAAATGTTTGATAATTCAATCCGTCCATTCAACTAACTTTATCCATAATTAATTATAACCAAACAATTGTCACGGTTTAATCAAACTGTGACAAGAGATGTGACATGAAGAACTATTTGTCAGTGTATATCATATTCAGTCAGCGGATGGTAAATGGTATTAATAAAATGACAAAAGGACTATTAAACAGGGCTTTTGGATGAAAGTGGGATGGTGACGAATTGTGACTTTCAACAGTAAACAGTTGTATGGGATGCAGTATATGGAAAACCTGCAGATAAATTGAAATTAAATGATTATATATGAAAGAAGAAATCATGCTTTAATTTTTCTTTAACAAACTAACAAGGGGAAATTTTTGCTTTAGGTATAATTAAGTCTATTTTAAATAGAAAAAATAATCTGTAAAAACATTTTTTTTAGATAAAGTAGTAGTTTTACTTATCACAATAATCCAATGTCGAAATAATGCCAAAATTCGTTTAATACTGTCCAAAACTAACAAATTTGTTGAACAAACTTTCCCTGTCTTCAATAAGCTGTGTTGTGGTAAATTTTCATCATAATCAGCCAAAAAACGTCCACTGCAGGATATAGGTATCCACCATGAAGAGGGGATTTGGCCATAATACATTTTCAGTATATTTTACTATTGGTGTATTTCTGATCTGATTAGAGAGAAGCGGCATACGCTTCGACCTGATTATCGCTATCGTCAGTACTAAAGCCAAAAATGTAGGGAATTGACTTATGTCACCATGTTCATCTATATTCCAAGTAACTTACATCCTCAAGTAGCTGCAGCTCAGGTTTCACCCGCGCGGAGATATTGGATTTCATGGTTTTTATTTTTTTGCGCTAAACCCTAATTTTTTCCTAAAATAAAACTAGTCTTAGTTACTCCTTGCAACATCAGCTATCTGCCAGTGAAAGTCCCGTCAAAATCGGCCCAGCCGTTTCGGAGATTACCTGGAACAAACAGACAGACAGACAAACAGACAAAAGTTTTAAAAATGGTTGTTTTGTTATAGGTACCGTATATACTTTCATGCATTTGGTGAAAAGCTCTTATTTTGATATTAAAAACAGCCACTTCAATTTTATTTATTTGTATAGATTTAAAAAACAAAGTTAATAACGCCTCATCATCGGCCTTTTACATTCCCAATGCTATACCGCACTAAGGACTGGGATACTGCGGCCTTCTTTCAGAGAGGAAGAGCAAGGAGGAGCGAGGGAGAAAGAGATCCACCACGCGGGCCCAGTGCGGCTTGGTGGAAGTCACATGTCCTCGAATTTTGTGGTTCTTGAACATGCGGGTTTCCTCACGATGTTTTCATTCACAGTTTTTCGAGCGAGTGTGATATAAGTGCAGAAAGAAAAAAGGACTGCATAATTAGAATCGCTTCACTGTTTGAAGCGACTGCCATTTATTTAGACCCTAAAGAGTCGTTTTGTGTATCTCTAACCCAATGCATCTTAAATCTTAGTGGGAGGACTAACTCTTCTGCGAGTGTCCGTCTGGGTTGTTACCACCGCTTTGTGAGTGAAGTCAGCCGCCAAGCAGTAATGTGCAAGCATTACTGTGTTCCGGTTTGATGAGCAGAGTATCCAGTGAAATTACTGGGCTTATGACACTTAATACCTAATGTCTCAAGGTAACGAGCGCACTGCAGTGACGCGCAGGCCTTTGCGTTTCAAAGTTCTGGGTGGCACTGCAATTGTTATGGGCCGGCGTTATGCTTACCATCAGGCAAGCGACCGGCTCGTCTCGTTACCAAATAATATAAAAAAAAAACAGCATCTAGTAATCTCATATATACTACAGCATACGGACCACAAGAAAACTCTTAAAGGATTAGAGCTGGCGACAGGCTGGGCCCACAAAGGTGGCTCACGTCTCCACTGCATTGATTTATGGTTTAACGCGAATAAAGCCCTACCCAGCGGTTGTGTTTCAGTCTCAATAGACTAAAGTCATTGACTTGAAGTATTGAGAACTATACGCTGAAGAAATAGTAAAACTTACGAAAAAATACCGAGTAATGATTTTTTTAAATTTTTAACGAGGCTAAAATTGTTGTTTTCAGACAAAAAATAACATCACAAAAATTTTCACTGGTAGCCAGATTTGAACCCACGTCTTCCGATTCTCCTGGCTAGACGCTCTCTAATCTGCTGAAGTTGATTAGACTTTTCTGATACTTAGTACATTGTTATAACAGTTTGTTTCCAGGAAAGTTAAAATTTTAATTATAGTATCTAATATCTATATTACATTAGTAATATATATACACAATAACGCATTGCATGGACTTTATATACTATAAAATATAGACAATAAAAACAACGATAACAATCTACCAGATAGATACAATGAACTCTTATTTATCACAACATATTTTATGGACCATAAAATTCGTCTTAATATTTTCTAATGCAGATTCTTTAATAAAATAAAGATAATAATTAATTGAACATGTCACTGGATTGTAGCCAAAAAATAAACTAGTTCATTTTTTATTACATTATTGTTACAAAATATTTAATGGTAGGCTAAAAATGTTTAGTGTTACCACAATAAAACCATTTTAGTAGCCTGTTTAGCTAGACAGCGTCTAAAGATAAACGTCAAAAATGATTAGAAATGTCACAACAGAATTGTATTAGACAACGGTTAAACACTACTTAAATCAGGATTTGTAGTTGCTCATATTTAATCGCGCGACTAAGCCATTTTTAGGCGTTAAACAGTGTTTAACACAGGTTTAACGAGTGTTTAATTTTTTTTGTGGTTAGACCCGTTATTTTGAATCTTGTATAATATTAAGTACCTGCAACATTCCTTGAGGGTGAGAAGAGGGTGGGGGAGGTAGATGTAACAAAAGTTAAAAAAAACACGACTGCCCTATCCAGTGTCACACGGGATGATGTAAGGATTCTAAAAATACCTCATACATCCAAATCGGTTCAGGAATTTAAAAGTTATGGTGGAATAAAGAAACTCACATACAAACATACATGAATTCTAAAAACATAACGCTCGTTTTTCAAAATCGGTCCACAAAGAAATCGGTGAACAATGAACATAAATACATACAGTCGAATATGGAACCTCAGCCTTTTCTGAAGTCGGTTAAAAAGTGTCGCCAAGCCTCTATCGGTGTGTAAAGGTTGCACTTGAGAGGATCTCAATATCAATAGGACTGGCGTCAGAAGTCACCATCGGATATCACTAGATCAGATGAGATAATACTAAAAAACCTTGTCTTCAACCTTGTTTTGTGCATTTACGTTACATCACATTATCAGCCTCTTACGCTCCCACTGCTGGGATACCGGCCTTCTCTCAGAGAGAGAGGTATGGGCCATAATCCACCACGCGGGCCCAGTGCGGCTTGGTGGATGTCACATGTCCTCGAATTTCGTAGTTCTTGAACATGCCGATTTCCTCATGATGTTTTCCTTCACCGCATTAGTTTTAGTCTGTGATTCGGGTAGACGAAAGTTGCAGAGGCGCGCTGTTAGAGCCATTTATTTTAACTTTCATAAGTGCTCCTTTGGGGCCTATTTGAATAAAGCATTTTGAATTTGAATTTGACCGTTTTAGAGCAAGTGTGAATATTTTAGTAAAGTAAACTATACAATCAAGCTTCATCGTTTATTTTCTAGCACACATCAGAAGGTGGCAAAAACAAACAGACAGACATACCATAAATATAGAATGTGGGTGCTTTAGCGAAGCCATATTGTTAACTGGATCACAATCGGAGCCTGAATCAAAGCGTATAGTTGGGGATAAAAATATCGCCGCGTATGAGAATGATTTACAGGGCCAGGGTAGGGCTGTGGGGTGTACTTAGTGGTTTCTTTTAAACTATTGGTTAACGAGACGAGCTTCTCGTTTGCCTGATGGCAAACAATGCCACACAATAGTTTTGTTAGTGGGAGGACTAACTCTTCTGCGAGTGTCCGTCTGGGTTGTTACCACCGCTTTGTGAGTGAAGTCTGCCGCCAAGCAGTAGTGTGCAAGCATTACTGTGTTCCGGTTTGATGAGCAGAGTAGCCAGTGAAATTACTGGGCTTATGAGACTTAATATCTAATGTCTCAGGGTAACGAGCGCACTGCAGTGCCGCGCAGGCCTTTGTGTTTCAAAGTTCTGGGTGGCACTGCAATTGTTATGGGCCGGCGTTATGCTTACCATCAGGCAAACGACCAGCTCGTCTCGTTACCAAATAACATAAAAAAACATCGTTTCAACTTGATCACAAACACTTGTTCAACTATAAAGCTCATCCCTTCTCTGGATAAATATTGTGATGAAATAATGAATCTAATATACGGCTCGCTGTGACAATCCTGCAGCCGAGTGGATGAGTGGGCGGGAACACGGCGCGAGAGGATGCAGTTCTGAATGGAACCTCTCTGATGGGGCACAATAATTGAAGATACTGCAAACATATTTTGTAAAAATAAATATGTAAATAAATTAACTCGAAGACACTTTGTACTCGTACATATTAGGAGATATAAAAAAAAGTTAAAAAAAAAAATATTAGTCGCGATAAGAAAAGCATTACCTTTTTTACGAACGGTACTATTACCAGCCAGACTAACATGCGCACCACGACAAAATTTTGTCTACTGTTTTGTGTCGCTCTTTCTCCTGCGAATACGAGATAAATGCACGATATAAGCATCGACAAAATTTTGTCACGGCGCGCATGTTAGCACGGCTGGTGGTAGGTATAATTCTTCTGCGAGTGCTCGTTGGTACCACAGCTATGCTCGTGTACTCTGCCGCCAAGCAGTAATGTCAAAGCATCACCTAAGGGGCACCGTAGACGCTTACGTTTGCTTGAGCGTCTAAGGTGCCCCTATTTGTGTTCTGGCTTGATGAGCAAAGTTGTCAGTGAAGTTACTGAGTTTTTGAGACTTCCCTAATGTCTCAATGTAACGAGCGCACTCTAGTGACGCACAGCCTCAGCCAGTGGCACTGCAATTGTTATGGGCTAGCATTTTTGCTTACCATCACATGCTACTCGCTCGTCTCGTTACCTAATCGTATAAAAAAGCGGTTTAAAAAACAAATACAGTTCTTCATCTTTTGCCCGAGTCACTCAGCAATACTCATAAAGAAATCATAAATTACATTACAATGCAAACACATGCACTGTATCAACTAATTTCAATGGCACCACTCCAATTCAATTTTATATGAGTAAACTCTTCGGATCAGTCGCTTTCTGAACGTATTGTTTGGTGGAAAGATAATAACTGGGTTCTTTAGAAGCTCGTGCAGACCTAAGGGATCTCGATTACATAGTCTAACGATTGACACTTCTCTGATAGGTATACGGTTTTCTATTTGCAGAAGCTAGGACCCACAGTTATTATAAATTAAAATTGATTGAATTATTATTAAATAATTTTGTTAACTAACAGGGTGCGAGCCCGAGCTTGCAGAGAATATTGAAATAAATATATAAAAAAAAAGTTTTAGAAATAGTGGTTGTTTTAGAATAAAAATTGCTTATAGAAAAAATAATTATTTTGAAATTAAAAAAAAGCACGAATAGCCAGTGCCCTTCGAGATGGTGTAAGGATACCCCACACGTCTAAATCTGTTCAGACATTTAAAAGGTATGGTGGAATAAAGAAACTCACATACATATACATGAACCCTGAAAACATGACACTCCTTTCTTGGACAGTCGTGTAACAGTATTGATATTGCATTGTCATCAGATTTACAAAAGAATACAACATTCCAGCTTCGAGTCACGGGAATTACAAATACAAATACAAAATTTATTTATTGTATATATCGGAGCAATGACGTCACAGGCGGGCTTCATGGACGGTGTAAAATGACAACAATCAAAACATGTTAACTTTGGTTTACTAATAAGCGTTTAGAACCATAAATTACTCATTGGATTGTTAATAATTTCACTTAAACTTTGATTAACTAATTAATGTTTGTGAACCATTAATTACTCATTGAATTGTTAAAACTAGACAAATGATTGTTAAACTGAACAAATTCACTGTAAACACATTTTTTAAAAGATTGCCGGCAAGTTTCTTGCCCGTTCTTCTTGTACGGCCTATTACTTGGAATGGGCGCCTAGAGTCATTTATTTTAACTATCATGAGTGCTCTCCTGGGCCCCATGTTAATAAAAGTAATGAATTTCAATTGAAGATTCAAATCTAAAGTAGAATGACAAGATCTAACAAGTTTTATAAAGATTATTTGTCACAATCCGTTTTGCTATAAATACGAGCGACCGACTGTTGAAAACAACTAGTGTTGCGCCTACCGTCGGACCGTTCAGGTCTCCCATATAACCTTGCCGAAATAAATGGTTGAGATAAAATGGAGCTACTTCGTGTTTTCTTTCTACGAGGGGTGAGCGGTCACCATGATGCTGAAGATGTTGACGTCACCGGTGGTGACGTCACCGTTTTTAAAAAGACCCCTGGACTCGCCGCCCCGTCATCAGAAGTGGGATTGGAACGGAACAACCTAGCTTTCCAATCCTAGCCTTCTCACCCGCTTGACACCTGAAGTACCAGCACAGATGGAGTGGGATTGGAACGGAACAACTTAGCTTTCCAATCCTAGCCTTCTCACCCGCTTGTCACCTGAAGGACCAGCACAAATGGGCAATGCAGCCGAGCCCAGTCGCAGCAGAGGTCCCTACATCAGACACCAGCTCCTGAAGATTATGCTGACACACCACCGTATTGGCGAGAGATGACCCATCACTACCAGCTCCTGAAGATTATGCTGACACACCACCGTATTGGCGACAGATGACCCATCACTACCAGCTCCTGAAGATTATGCTGACACACCAGCCACGTCCGTGGTATCAACACGAACGGGCCAACACGTGCAACCAAACCAAGAAAAAGGCGATGGAGTCATGACATCAGAATACAGGTGAATCGTAACTTTTTCTACCATATTTTAACTTTAGACTTGCATGCGCATAAACGCAACTTACAACTTACAAATAATCCAAGAGATTACTTCTAATTTTACGAGATTTCGTAGTTTCTTGAGTTTTATTTTAAAAGTTTTTCACGAGATACCCACAAATACCAAAAATCTACGAGTTATCTGTGTGCTACCCACTATTTATCACGAGTTACCCGCGAGGTACCTACCTACGATTTTCTAAGAAAAGTCGCTTCTTTTAATTGATTTTGATTATTGTGTTTGAAATTATTGCTCATCGGTCTTGTGAATTTGTGAAAGTGAGTTGTAAGTCACAACAAGCATTCTAATTTAATTTAAACTTATTTTGACCAACTAAATAAAAGGGCCGCCAAATCATTTCAAGTATGGCAGTCTCTTTAATCGACATCACAACTCTTAATTCGGGTTAAGCTTTGTGTAGTGAGTGTGAAGTTTGATTTGTTTGGTTTAAGTTGAACTTCGATGTTTGTGTTGGAAAACTATTACCGTTTTTCCTGTGAATCTGTGTGTATGCTAGTTAATTCTAAAACGCGTTTGCCACTAGCGTTTGCGTTCATAGTGTTACTTCTATTCCGGTATACGTAAATGCGCGATGTGGTAGTTACAAAAATTCATTGAATATACTGAACTTTCATTGTTTGATTGTTTCATAAATTCGCGGCGTTAGCAACAGCGCGATGTGTTCATTTAGTACTGTGTGAGTCGGGAATTGATAAGTCAACTACGCCTACTAATCATTTTTATTATGGTTTCATGTGACTGCTGCATCTATCATCTGATGCCTAAGCAACAGCGCAAGGAGTGCGGTAAAAGGCTGGCGCTTTACATGTGATGGTGACACATGGCTTCTTCGGTCATCAAGAAAGTGGGCTCATCCACTAGTCATCAGCAAGTGAACCTGTGCTACAAAACTGCGCGAGGAATGTTACAGATAAGTGATATTCGGTTAATGATTCGGGATCCGAATTGTTAAACCTGATAATTTTGAATCGTCTTTAAGACTGTACAAATCATTTTATTCCTTATATCCCCTCCATTTTTGTCATTTTCAGAGCCTCTGTGGACCACGGTCATTTAAAGGCCTAGACCACAGCATCGTCCTTTCCAATTTCCTTTAGAGCCCCTGTGGACCACGGCGTAGAAGATCGCCCAGACCACAGCATCGATTACTTGTGAGCTATTTATAATTACTATCGTAACAACGTGTTTGTTGTTCGTTATTGTTTTATTATTTCAGAGCCTCTGTGGACCACGGTCATAATTTAAAGGCCTAGACCACAGCATCGTCCTTTCCAATTTCCTTTAGAGCCCCTGTGGACCACGGCGTACAAGACCGCCCAGACCACAGCATCAATTACCTGTGACCTATTTATAATTACTATAACGTGTTTGTTGTTCGTTTTTCTTTTATTACTTTTTTCAGAGCCTCTGCGGACCACGGTCATAACAATAAGGCCCAGACCGCAGCATCAACCTGTATCCCATTTCCTTTAGAGCCTCTGTGGACCACGGCGTACAAGACCGCCCAGACCACAGCATCAATTCCTAGATTTCAGAGCCTCTGTGGACCACGGCCATTTAAAGGCCTAGACCACAGCATCGTCCTTTCCCATTTCCCTTAGAGCCTCTGTGGACCACGGCGTACAAGACCGCCCAGACCACAGCAACATCCCTGTCTACGAGAATTTAAAAATAATGCAATGATGCGTGGAGCATTTGCATTGAACCTATAATAAATCTATTCATGCAATGATGCGTGGAGCATTTGCATTGAACCAATAATAAATCAAAGCCATAATGCGTGGAGCATTGGCAAACTACTGCTACTCACATTCCCTTGTACAGCAAATTTATTTAAGTTTAACTGTGAATGTTTGCATGTGAACTGTTGTGTTTACAGAATATTATTAAGAAAGTACCTACTAAAAGTTGGCTGATAATTTTGTTACGTGAATATTGTTTCACTCTAACATAAAATTAAATCTTCGCAATTTGAAAAATAAGCAATGCAGCTTAATTTATGCAGTGATGAGAAACAAAGTTAACAGCTAGTGTACCGGTGTACGGGTACCTACCTCAAAACCAAATTTCTAGTTTTAAGAAACACCGTGCCTGGTGCAGGGCGCGCACCACCTGTCAGAATGGCCGAGTCGGCGCGAAGCGGGCTACGTCTACGGTGTTGAGCAGGGCAATAGGAAACATAACATGTTTACCTACTTTGATTAACTAAATGTTTACCTACTTTGATTAACTAAATAGTTTGCTCATTAGATTGTCGAAACTAGATAACTTCACTGTAAAGATAATTGATCAAAGAAAAGAAAGCAAAAAGAAAAAGAAAAGAAAAAGAACAAAAAAAAAAAAAAAAAATTTTTTCTTTTCTCTTAAGAATGCAAACTATTACTCTTGCAAACTTAACTGCAAGCAACGGTGGTTGCTTACAGATACCAAACTCAGAAGAAAACGTCTCATTGTTTCAGAACATAACTGGACTGGTGCAGAGCACGCACCATCTATCAGAATGGCCGTATCGGAGCAATGACGTCACAGGCGGGCTTCATGGACGGTGTAAAATGACAACAATCAAAACATGTTAACTTTGGTTTACTAATAAGCGTTTAGAACCATAAATTACTCATTGGATTGTTAATAATTTCACTTAAACTTTGATTAACTAATTAATGTTTGTGAACCATTAATTACTCATTGAATTGTTAAAACTAGACAAATGATTGTTAAACTGAACAAATTCACTGTAAACACATTTTTTAAAAGATTGCCGGCAAGTTTCTTGCCCGTTCTTCTTGTACGGCCTATTACTTGGAATGGGCGCCTAGAGTCATTTATTTTAACTATCATGAGTGCTCTCCTGGGCCCCATGTTAATAAAAGTAATGAATTTCAATTGAAGATTCAAATCTAAAGTAGAATGACAAGATCTAACAAGTTTTATAAAGATTATTTGTCACAATCCGTTTTGCTATAAATACGAGCGACCGACTGTTGAAAACAACTAGTGTTGCGCCTACCGTCGGACCGTTCAGGTCTCCCATATAACCTTGCCGAAATAAATGGTTGAGATAAAATGGAGCTACTTCGTGTTTTCTTTCTACGAGGGGTGAGCGGTCACCATGATGCTGAAGATGTTGACGTCACCGGTGGTGACGTCACCGTTTTTAAAAAGACCCCTGGACTCGCCGCCCCGTCATATATAAAAAAGTGTACAAAAGAATAGTTGAAGCCCTGCCTGCTGCTTTATTGGTTCAAAATTCAGTTGCAAAATTTGACCAACACATTCTAACTAACAAACTAGCTATTGAAGTGAACAAAAGCCAGATGCCATGCGAGAACCAACAGTTCAACCCCGATTATTGTTTAAAGATACGCCCACGAACCTTATTGAAGCTCTTTTTGTTGTCCCAACAGATTGAGGCTCGCCTTACAATGTACTATATGACACACGTCATGATTTATCACCACAATTTATATAGAACTTTATTAATTAGAATTTTTATATGAAAGCCGCCTTGAAAGGAGTGACATCTGATGGGTTCAATCGTAGATAATTTATAGCTTTGGTCTATGCTTTTATAGTTCTTTTGTAGGTAGAAACGACACGCAAAATACACTGAAAATCTCGATAGTTGAATTTTTGAATGTTAGTTCTATTATAGTTGAGTAAACATTAAATTATGTTAATACTAATAACTGTACAGCATGTCATTAGATTCAGCAAAATAAAAATTGTTAATTTGAAATTAACAGGTAATATTATAAAATAATATTCAGCTCATTTGAAATAAGTTGTTTCTACCATAAAAACAGGTTAATGCAACAATCAAATAAATTTTAGTGTTAAATTTACCTATAATTAATAACAATTTTCTTTTAGTTGATTCAACAAATCATGTCTGGTAGGTGCTAAATTAACTCTAAAAATAGGTTGAGAGATCCCAGCTATACCGTAATAAACGAATGATTAAAAAAAATTGCTGTATAAAAGCGACGAACCGACTTCAGTGAGAAACTACTGAACCGATTTTGATGAAATTTCTATGGGTCCAATCTGAAAGTATATCCTTACAAGTAAAAAAATAATTTTCCAAATCAGTTCATAAATGACAGAGATCTGAGGTAGCAAACATAAAACATACGCACCGAATTGATAACCTCCTCCTTTTTTGGAAGTCGGTTAAATATTACCAATTAACAATAGCAATAACGTCCAATCAGAACGAATTCCAAATTCATAAGCTAAGGGTATGTACACACGGATAGTGTCGTTGACACGATATGGCGCGAACGGATGTCAAACGTATTTAACAATTAGTTGCCTGTGTCCAAGCGTTATTAACGCACCTTTCAACATCCTAACTTTTGACTAAGCTTAGCCAACTATGTGCCTTATTCCGGAGAGATTGGGTTTAATATCGCATGGGGATTGTTGTCGGTTATATCTTTTTGAGAATGGGATTAGTATTGATGACCAAAGTCATTCGTATGAACATTGGATGATCTGTGTAGAAGTCAATTAGTATAACACGCGATGATCGCCGGATTAAAATTATCTGTATTAGTCACTGTGTGTTTATTAGCTTAATATTGGGCATGTGTTTTTTTACACTTTATATTGCGTTGTTTTTTTCTATGATCCGTAGCTAAGTTGGTAGTAACCCTGCCTGCAAAGCGAAGGGTCCTGGGTTCGATTCCCGGCCGGGGCAGATTTCGCGTAAGCATAAAGTTTGTTCTCGGGTCTTGTATGTTTGTAATGTGTATCTGTGTGTGTCGATTCCACCTGCGACACAAGGAATCCTAGTGCGGGGGTATGAGTGTAAGCGTTCATTTATTTATTTATGATTAATATATTGCACTAACTTTTGTTGAATTGGTACATTTCATATTGAACACAAATGATCATGGACTACAACCTCCGAAAAACCATACAACACCGCAACGAAGAAGTGGTTCAAGCGCTTATGAGGTTAGGAAAAGCAGGATCCAGGGTCATATGATTCGTTTTGACTAGTTCAATAGATTGCATTTAGTGAGTCTCTGATGATGGAGCCAGGAGGTGGCAGTGTGATTTTTTTGTAAAACACACTTCATTCAATAATTACCGGAAGTTTTAAACTACATGTAATTATAACTGTAACTGTATAAATACAGTTAATTATTCGTTAATAACGGCATTTGAACCGTTAATCAATATTGCGTTACCCTATTAGCAGTAGCTGTCAAAACGTCAAATAATATTACACTGAAATGGCAAAGATTAAATTATAGCTACAGAATATAAACACAGTAATGCTATACCTATGCTAAATGAAAATAGATCCCTACTTTTTAAATATTTGGGGGTCTTACCACTAAAAAAATTAAACACACCCTAACCATGTGTTAAGCAGCATCTAACTCCTAAACATACCTAAGTCGCGTGTTTAAATGCAAACGACAACAAGTCTTGACTTGTCTAATCGTTGCCTAACTCCATTCTGTTATTGACATTTCTATACATTTTAGACGTTTATCTTTAGGCACTGTCTAGCTAAACAGGCTTGTAAAAGTTTTGTGATAACCGCTTTTTAAATTTTATATCCCTTTCCTACTAATATTAACAAATGTGTTTGTTGATTTGTCTTTCTTTCACTCAGTAACGGAAAAACGTATCGACGTGATTTTACGTAGAGATAATTTATGGGACGTCCCATAAATTATTATGGGACAGAGAGTGAGCCATAGGCTACTTTTTCCCCGAACAAACTCACGGAATCTCCACGTGGATGAATCCACGGGCAACAGCTACCTACTTCTTTATAGTTTAAAAGAAGAGAGTCATAGAGCGAGATTTAATATTGACGGGATTTTTTATACTATTGGAGAACGAGACGAAAACTGTAGTTTGTGTAGTTATGTATAACTATAATGATTGCAGTGCCGCTCAGGTCTTTGAAAAACCAAGGACTACGTCAGGGGCATATTTATCCTAGGGCCAAAAGGGCCATGGCACGGGGCGGCAGGCAGCGAGGGGCAGTGCAAGCAGAAGAAATTGAAAAAAGCATACTTAACTAAGGCTCTTATTAATAAACAGTGTTAAACGGTTAAATCCTTAGTTAAACTGTGTTTTGTCTCTTTCAATTCAGTTTAAAATTGTGAAAGAACAACAACAAAACATAGTACAACTAACTCATCGTTTAACCTGTTTATCAATAAGAGCTTAAATATCGTAAGGTGGTCGTGGGGACTCGTGGACTTTGATAGACATCAGGAAGCGGGACTGTGTATAAATACTGACGGGCGCGGCGACGCACACTGGTCCGGTTACACGAAATCAGGGACATAGGGATCAAAGTCTGAATTAAGTTTTTATATTTTTTTTATAAGGTCTGTGGATCATTCTAAACCACTTTTACAGAATAGCTTTTTTTGATATCGGTGCCCGTTTCTAAGAAAAAAAATGTTGTTTTATTTTTTGTATGAAGAAAAAACGTTTTTTGTAATTATATAGTAAATGGTCAGAGACGTTTCAACCAAACTTACTGAGATTATAGAGGGTAAAATCCTCCACATTATTTTCTAATACATTTTCTTAATATCTCTGCCCGTTCAAAAACGGCAGGCGTTAAAAATATTTATTATTAACGCGGTTCGAAAGGTTCCAAATGTCATCCATGACTCTTAAATTACTATTACATTTAAATAAGATTAGCTAATTCTATTGAAATATGATAGAAATAATAATAGTCGTACTACCTAAGTCGTACTACATAGATAATATTTGTCATTTTACCGTCTACCTGCTATTGTTTTTAGACAATGGTGCTAATTATCAGGTAGGTACTTAGCGATACTGATGAGGAATACTAATAAAAATACTTGTTTCTCCTAACCTTATCAGTTTCTCTTCCATACTAATACACATTCCTAAGTTACCTATTTAGTAGATCTGATGAAATCATCATTCTGTTCTTACAGTTTGGGGTTTCAATACGTCTTAGTGTGCTTTCTTTCTAATCTTTTATTAATTTGTAACACTTGTTTTTAACAACAACCCCTTTCAACCCTCTAAAAAAAAGATTGACACTAGTGTCAAGAAATAGGCAGGGAATTAGCACCATTGTAAAAAGTATTTTTATTAGTATCCTGATTATTAGCACCATTGTCTAATACCAATGGCAGGTAGCCGGTAAAATGACAAATATTGTCTATGTAGTACGACTTAGGTAGTAAGACTATTCTTATTTCTATCATATTTCAATAGAATTAGCTAATCTTATTTAAATATAATAGTGATACAAGTATTTTTATTACGATCCCTTATCAGTATCGCTAACTACCATTCGATTACATTTGGAACCTTTCGAACCGCATTAATAATAAATCTTTTTAACGCCTGCCGTTCTTGAACGGGCAGAGATATTAAGAAAATGTATTAGAAAATAATGTGGCGGATTTTACCCTCTATAACCTCAGTAAGTTTGGTTGAAACGTCTCTGACCATTTACTATATAATTACAAAAAACATTTTTTCTTCATACAAAAAATAAAACAACATTTTTTTTCTTAGAAACGGGCACCGATATCAAAAAAAGCTATTCAGTAAAAGTGGTTTAGAATGATCCACAGACCTTATATAAAAAATATAAACACTTAATTCAGACTTTGATCCCTATGTCCCTGATTTCGTGTAACCGGACCAGTGTGCGACGGCAGGGCGTCGGGCCTGCATGCCCAGGGCGCTGAATCCTAAAATACGCCACTGGCCTACGTGGCGCTGCAGTGCGCTCGTTACTCTAAGACATTAGGTATGAAGTCTTCACTAACTAAAAGACTAACAGACACTGACTAAATTTTCACTTCGCTCATCAAACCGTACCACAATAGTTCTTGCACATTCATGCTTGGCAGCAGACATAAAAAAGCGGTGGTAGGTAAATACACATAAGTTATTTTGAACTACTTAAAAACCAATCTGTAACTTAATTTATGACCGCGTTGTTTATGCGATCCATTTTGCGCTTCTTCATTTAGCTTATAATCTTTGGCACCCGATCGGTAAATCGACCCTTAATTACTGGCGGGGTGGATTGATGACAACCCCCGATATTTTGCCGCCCATTTGACGGTCTATTAATTTTGCTCAAGTTGAGCGATTTGATTTAAGCGATTTCTGATTTTCGCGAGAATTATTAAACAAGGGCTTCAGAAGTGAAAGTTGGTAAATATAAACAAATAAATAAAATTGAAGTGTCTGTTTGTAATATCATAATAACAGCTTTTTACTAAATGAATATGAAAGTATATACGGTACATATAACAAAACAACCATTTTTAAAATTTTTATCTGTCTGTCTGTTTGTTTGTTCTGGGTAATCTCCGAAACGGCTGGACCGATTTTGACAGGACTTTCACTGGCAGATAGCTGATGTTACAAGGAGTAACTTAGGCTACGTGAACGAAGCCGCGGGGCACAGCTAGTTCTGAGTAAATTCTTTCAGATCAGTTGGCTATCAACACAATAAAGACGACTGCATGAAAATTTTAAGCAGGAAATCGTACATCATCATCATCATCATCAGCCTAAATACGTCCATAACTGAACTTAGGCCTCTCCATAGAACGGCTACCTGCCTCTTGTATCAAACGCCTTCCTACAACTGTGACCAGTAGGGCTAAGATGCGCGCCTTTTGTCTTGTTGAGATGGAGATAATATATCTCTCTTGATATAATATATCTGGTGCTAATATGCAGCCCAAAGCCAAGCCTCCTGGCGACTACTAAACTTTAAATTGTTAGTTGTTAGCATTAGAATCATTGTAAAAAACTACTTTTTTTTAAAAGAATGCCGTGACGAGTTTCTTGCCCTTCTTCTTGCTCGGCCTATACCAATTTGGAACGGGCACGGTGGGTTTCTGGAAGGTTCGTTGGATTGGGTCTGTTGGTGTCTTTGTCATTTATTATGTTCTGATAAAGACAGCATTAGTTTTAGTCTGTGATTCGGGTAGATGAATGCTGCAGAGGCCCGCTGTTGGAGTCACTTAAACTTTCATAAGTGCTCCTTTGGGGCCTATTTGAATAAAGACTTTTGAATTTGAATTTGAAAAGAACTCGTGTGCAAGCATTACTGTTCCGGTTTGATGAGCCGAATCGTCACTGAATTTACCGATGCGACGCGTAACCAAAATGCTGGTATTTATTTGGCTCAACGGATCAGCATTGCGGTTCAACGAGGCAATGCCGCCAGCATGCTGGGTACGCTTCCTACTGGTAGTGGGCTAGAACATTTGGATTAACTATAGGCCTACTTGGGCTTGTAGATTATCCAACTGTTTCTGTAGCTAGCTAGGTTAGATTTAGTGTTTATTTATGTATTAGCTAGTTAAAATAGCATTTAGCTAGTTAAAAAAAAATTAAACGATTTACCTTTCTAAAAAAAATTAATGATGGTAAAATTGCATCGAGTTCATCTATGGACCGGAGAGTAAATAGGCTACTTTTTTTCTGGAAAATTGCACGGTTCCTATGAAAATCTCCACGCAGGTGAAACCGCCGGCAGCAACTAGTAAATAAAACTACTTAATTTGTCATTCAAAACACTTACTTTTTAATTGGAGTAACATATTGATCAAATATCAAGATAAAATGACAGAGAGTATTGGAAAGTTATTTTTTTATTTAATTACTTCAAAGGTGAGAACTTAACCTTTATTAAATGTAAAAGGTTAGCGGTTAAAAAAATCGTGAAAGTTCTGAACAAGTGACAGGTCAAAGATAGGTAAACAATTTACTGTTGGTATGTCTTTGCCTATCTGTCTAGTTTTAGTTATTTAAGACTATTAAAAAATTGTAAGCATTGTTGTAAAGTGATGAAGATATTATTAATAATATAAAACAATATTCAATACGTAACGATAATTTAATAGAAAATAATAATTGCTATTCTTAGCTATACGATTTAGATGTACCTTTACGATTTTAAAATATTAATTTACGGTTTAAATTCAATTTAATTTATCAGGTCAAAAATGTCCTGTATCAGGTATTATTATTGACACTAAACCACAGAATATGTAATAGTACAAGACTTAAACTATAGATATAGTGGAATAAATTTTTTATTAACTAGTTACTTCATACATTTATAGTTTTAGCTAAATATATCTAACTGATGCAGAAGTAGAACTCCCAATGTAACTTCTTTAGACAAAGCTTATTTTTTAAATTATTTTTGGCAAATGATTCTACTGTGTTGGAATTAAAAAAAAAAGATATTTCTAAACCATTTCACAGTCCACCAAAACGTGAATGAATCTGCAGACTCAAATAATTTAGGTAACTAATAAATTAAATGACTATATTTTACGCCTAATTTGTGCAGAATGAAAATTAATTTTAATAAACATTTCCACAAAAAAACAACTTTTTAATTCAACCCGTCAACGTTCATGTCGCGACGCAAGTCCAATTCCAGCATTTTTACGATGTATCTGTCAGACAGCCATTCGTTCGATGTCAGCCAATCTAACTTTGTCGAGAACCAACGCATTTATAGCAATTTTACGTTGTAGGGAGATTGGGAATAAAGGAGAGAAGTGACTGGATTAGATTTTGAAAAATTGGTACTATCTAAACTTCCTGTTGAAATTTACTAATAAAATCGTTCGCTGTCATTGTCATTAGATGTATGTTATCAATTGTTGGAAAAATAGTTAAGATGTACACTAAGCAACTAGTAACTAATTATCTTCATTAAAATAGGAAAACAGATTAAAAAACATTAAAAATAGATTAAATAGATTTAATTTGTAGAGGAAAAGTTATATTAACACACTAATTAGTTTACTCTGATCAGTGTTTCTGTTGGTGAGTGATACAAAAAAAAATATTGTAATTTTACATAAGTTTTTTTTTTTTGATAAATTACGAACTCATTGATTTAACCACTGTTTTAATTTACACTCATTAATTTAGACTGAACTGAATTCTTTAAATAATTAAATTATTCATTAAAAAATATTATTTAAGGATCTAGAAAATATATAAATATACTGGAAGTTACCACAATGCCAGTAACGCATTATATAAAAGACACAACTTATTCTAAGTTTTAATGAAATATCAGTTCTCTCGGAGTTGATCTCATGAGTAAACGAATAATTTAGGGGTTTCTAAGATTTAAGCGAATTGTTTGACAGAAAAAATTAAATTATCTTTTTAAAAAGTTAGCAACCCTTCAGGGCTTATGTCTGTATTATAATATACTCGTACTCTCTAACAGATATTAAACACAAAAATCTGCTACAGTTTTTTGTGAAAAACCTGGATTCGAATAACATACCTAACCGCAATTACCTACACTGACTTATTTTTGAGAAATTATAACTTCTTTAAATTAATACTAGCTGCTGCCCGCGATTTCACCCGCGCGGAGATATTGGATTTCATGGTTTTTATTTTTTTGCGCGGAACCCTAATTCTTTTTCTATAATAAAAGTAGCCTCAGTTACTCCTTGTAACATCAGCTATCTGCCAGTTCACGCCAAATATTAGAGACCCAGTGATTTATAGCAAGGCAATAATTAGCCTGGATGGCTCGAGGTATAGGTACAAACAAGTCTTCATTATCACCTGTCTATATTAGACCACTGCTGGGCTTATAAATATCTACCAATGCACGCCACTGAACTCAAATAAATATGTTTGCTACCTACATTTTTTACTTTTGATACCAAAGCTTTGACCTCTCTTGGTAATTTCTTGGTAATATACTTCTTAAACCACAAAAAAAACCACTTTAAAATGATGTCTAAAATGATTGGATGTGTCACAACAGAATTGAGTTAGACACTTCTTAAATCACTTAAATCAAGGTTTGAAATTGTTAATATTTAACACGCTAATATGCGTCTAAAATAATGAGAAATGTCTCAAAAGAATCGAGTTAGACAATGGTTAGACACTTCTTAAATCAATGTTTCTGGTTATTAATACATTGACACGTGAGTAAGGCATGTTTAAGGATTAGACGCTGCTTAACACGTATTTAGAGTGTGTTTATTTTTTGTGGTATGACCGATAATAAATCTTGGTATCGATATATTCTAACATGGTGGATCTTAAATACTAAACCTGAACTTAGATTGGCTCTCAAGTTCATCTGCCAAAACATACCGAGAGGTGTTTGGCGATCGATTTTCGCCTTACAAATGGTAGCTAGCCAACCTAGTACTAGTAAATACCTACTGTGAACACCAATACCATGATACGGCTCCTTTTTAACCGACTTCCAAAAAAGGAGGAAGGTATCAATTCATCGGTTTTTTTATGTTTATTACCTCAGTTCTCGGTCATTTATAAAACGATTTGGAAAAGTTTTTTTATGTTTGTTACCTCAGTTCTCGGTCATTTATAAACCGATTTGGAAAATTATTTTTTTATTTGAAAGTGTATACTTTCTGATTGGTCCAATAGAAATTTCATCAAAATCGGTTCAGTAGTTTGTCACTGAAGTCGGTTCGTCGCTTTTTTAAAGCAATTTGTTTACCACGTTATTTATCCGTTGTTATCATCGTCGTATCTTCTAGATACAATCAAAAGTTTTCGCGTATCTCAATCAAACTTTTTTAAATGTTCCGCCATTTTGCCACCCCGCCAAATGTCATATTTCCTCCCCCTCCCCCACTCTGAGTGGCAATAATTCCGTTTTCCGTTATTGTCTTTTTATTTTGCAATATAATACGTATTTGTAGGGTAATCGTGAAAAGTTTGATGAGGAACGTATAAAAAAGGTTTTACTGATGTTTGGTGATTGCTTCTTTTGGTAGTGACGGATAATGGGTGATCTATTTCTAAAAAACAAAGCTTCATTCTTTTATTTGAATACAAGAAATAAATGACAGTAAAAAAATGACGTCCATGCACAAAGCAAAAAATTTATAGAATTAGATTATTTTGACGTACATTTACAATTTGATTTTTTTTTGTAACAGATATATTGTAGTTTTCTAATTCCTGTCCATACAAATATTGTCTGCATGAGAAAAGAGCACAAGTTTAAAATACCTTCATACATATATATAATTGTCACTAGCAATTGAATGCAACATCCATGTCAACATAGGTAAGTACGCAATGTAATGCAATATCGTAATTTGAATTAAACAAACACTTATTGAAAGAATAATGATGCCCCACTAGTTTGTAGAATCCAATATAAAATAAACAATATATATCAACCTACTTCCTACTAAAATTATGAACGTGAAGGTGTGTTTGTTTGTTTGTCCTTCTTTCACGCAGTAACGGAGCAACGGATCGACGTGATTTTTGCGTAGATATAGTTAATGGACCGGAGATTAACATAGGCTACTTTTTATGCCGGAAAGTGTACGGTTCCTGTTTGAACGCGGGTGAAAATAGCGAAGTTTGTTGAACCTCAGTTCATGAATTAACCTCCTTCATAGTATAGATATATATAGTATATGATGTTTGTTAATTTTTATTATTAAAATTTTTCATAGTTGAAGTTCGGTTCAAAATATTTTTGGAACTCAGACCTTAGTGTATGACCTTACCACCACGAAGTCATTCTTTCAGCTGCAGAGAGTGAAAAGACCAATTGCAGCGAAAGCTATTTTTGCCTTACCTTACTGTGAAATACTATGAATGTTAATGCAGGCAGTTTGCGCATTCCTTAAGCAATAACTACAAATCGCCATAACAACATTTTACCGATACCGACGCATCGTTTCTAAAGTTATGCGCAAACATAACTTTACTTAAAGTCGTTTAAAAATAAATTGCAAAATACAAATTACTGAATACAACATCAATATCGCGTTCGGGCAATAATCGTCAGTATGTGGCTTAAATGGCCTTTAGTTTAAGGCTGTATGCGACAAGCGGCGAGCGGGGATGTATACACACAGACTGGGGATGTTGACTACATTTTTTTATGTTGTCAATTCGTAATCAAATTTCTATATTGACAAAATTTGGAATCGAACATTAGGAACTCCAAAAATGAGAGTCAAGTCGGGCGTATCTACTGAGCGCTAAAACGCTCCATACTAATTGGACACAACATGCGACGTCACTTGTTCAGCGCGGGCCGTAAGGATGTACTAAAAACATGCATTTTGTTGACTTGGCCGTGAAAAACTGCGTTTAAGTACATAGTTGTCATACATTTTTTTATTAATTGATATGTAAAGAATTTGATGGTATCAATTAAATTACTATTGGACGATAAAAAAAATCATTGAATTCGGGAAACTTTTAGATGCAGATCTTTGTGGAAATTATATGTTTTTTGTGAATTTAATTTTTATTTTGTTAATGTGATCTTCTTAAAACTGTATAACGACAGAAATTATGTATTTTGTATATCATGCAACTACCCAATTACCATCATTCACGATAACGGTTTTTTTAATAATAGACGGAACCTCCTTTCGCTACGCGAAAATGGAAAATACCTGAAAATTTACAAGAAAGATAAAACAGTATCTCCTCATCAGAAACAGAAACTTGAATTGCAATTTTGATGAGTTTTTGCTCTTGATTTAATATTATCTATATCTTTCTATACTCTGTACAAGGAGTAACTTAGGCAACGTGAGCGAAGCCGGGGCACATCTAGTAGACAATAATAATGATTACACCAACCTTAAAATTTTGTCACCAGAGTCGACGATTCGTACGAGAGAAAAAAGGTATGTAGTTAAAAACTTGTAACATAGATTCTTCTTGTAACATAGATTGTTCTTAGACATTTAAATTATCATCATTATCAGCATCTTACACTCCTACTGCTGGGTTACCGGCCTTCTCTCAGAGAGAGGTATGGGCCATAATCCACCACGCGGGCCCAGTGCGACTTGGTGGATGTCACATGTCCTCGAACTTTGTGGTTCTTGAACATGCGGGTTTCCTCACGATGTTTTCCTTCACCGTTTTAGAGCGAGTGTGACTAATCCGCACATAACTTGATATAAGTCATTGGTGCAGGCCGAGGCGAGAATCGATCTATGGTGCGTCGGATTGAAAGTCGCACAAGTTCGCACTCGGCCACACTCGCCCCAAATTGTCATATCCCGCGACATATTATTTACACGCGATATCGCTAAAAACTTAAAAATCCGCTCTCGCTCCCTCTCATCGCTTGCTTCGCTCAACAAAGGTAATGTCCACCGTGAATTATAATTATTACCTGTTTAATGTATGTCTTCTTCAGTTAAAGCATTGGGTGTCCCTATTTTTTGTTGTCAAACGAGCGATACGAATGGGCGACCCGCTGCGTGGTTATTGGAAAAAAATATATTATTTTTCGTTATTTATTTCTCTTATTTCGTAGCCTTTTTGAGCTCGATGCGTTTCCGATTTTGATATTTGGATGGTTGAAGACTTCTGTTTGGTTAAACTTTCTAACAAACTTTAATTATTTTTTATTAATTTTGATAAATCCACTGAGTCTAAAAAACATGCACCAAAATGCTTTTCTATTTTCAATAGTGTTTTTTTATTCTTATGCTAAGAATTGCGATAAAATCTTTAGTCTAAGGCTAAGATTCAGAGTCGAGACTAAGCTTGGACTCATGCCAGAATTAGGAATTCAATACTCAATCATTTATTGCAATCTTATGTACATTATATGGAGATGTTATATTATTAGTGATGTTCACATATGACCCTGTTAGGGCATAGCAACACAAAGTAACAGAGCGAGGTATTATCTATGTCAGCAATGTCAATATTCTATAGAATTCTGAAATACGGAATAAATAAACACTGCTTTAAATCCCGTAAACATGATGCTTACAACAGCGTCGAAATATCGAGTGCTCATCAATAATAATAATGATAAATATTGCGAGACAATGTATGAATTACGGAACAAATAGTCTACGCTTAGACCAACGACTTCTTTCTAGAACAACTTTTTTGGTTCTTTTCTCAGAGACCAGCCAACGATTTTTTGTCTGCTTCGACTCTTCTCTGAGCCTAAGATTCGAGCGAGGAGGTTTTTGAGTATATATTTAGGGTAACAATCATACCTCATCATCTCTCTTCTTCTTATAACTAAAAAAAAAAAAAAAAAAAAAAAAAAAAAAAAAAAAAAAAAAAAAAAAAAAATTACAAAATTTACATCTACTTTTTCTGCGTATACTATGTTACGACATGCAACATGAACACAGCTCATATTGCGGGACGAGGAACACTGCCCTGCCGTCATACAGTTCTTACTAGTTCGGAGGGTAGTAGTAATTTGTCTTTGACAAGTGTGACTACTTTCGGGCATATTTTTATTTTTTATTTTCTACCTACGCATATTTCGAAGCATATAATACACAGTCATTGTAAACTATTGATGTTATGTAAGTTGTTACTTTGTAATCGTTATTCTATATTAATTATTAGACTGTACTAACCCTACTAACATAGCATACATAAGTTTTTACTTACATACTTTAATTTAAAATGCGCCTGATATGGTCAAGCACAAACTTTTTTGTAATAAACATTTTTCATTTCATTTCATTTTCATTTCATTATAACTGGTTTAATTAAAGCTCTTTATCAATCACCCAAATCTGTTCAAAAACCGATGTCAAATTGACACGTTTGAATTTAAATTAAGAATTCGATTGACGCTTCTCTCGCATGGTCTAATGATTACTGCGCGTTCAAATGGAAAATATATGAAAAATATATGTCTGCTAAATTAATTCCGGACTCCTATAAAACGCTACTCCACCTTATTTTAAAGCCCTAAAGACTATATTTGTTTAAAAATGTATATTTGAAATGCAATTATAGATATAAAATTTATTATTAGCAATATTACTTGTTAACCTTTTTACAACGCGTTGGAACCTTATCTTAATTTAATAGAGACGAAAATGGTTTGAAAAATTTTTTGAACAAAATAAAATATGTTGGTTTTCAAATTCGATGGGTCCAGTAGCATTACCCATTTAATCGGAAAGATCGGATCTTCCAAACACATTCCGATGAAGGAACAAGAGTAACAAATGTTTTTGGATTTACAAACAAAACAACGTGTGGGCTAACTTTGGGAATATGTTGTAGGAAACCATTTATCTTTATGGTATTTTGTAATTAGGAGTCGATTTGTCATATTACGTATTTAGTGGTTTGATATATTGCTGTTGTGTTAGTGACAACGGTATTTTTATCGTCTGTTGTTTTTTTCTCGATATCCTAGTATTTGACCTATGGTCCGATTTGACCATTCATACTGAACCGAACTTCAACTATGAACTAGGTTTAAGTTATGAACTGAACTTTACTTCGAATTATTTGAAAGATAGGTAATTTTTTACATTCGCTCTTGAATCTAATTCGTAGTTGAACTTGGTTCAAAATGGTTAGTAAACTCGGCCTTAAGTATGAAATCTGATCTTTTTTCAAGGGGCTTAAAGATTTTAACAAGCCACTACCTGTGTTACGACAATAAACCACTTTTAGACGCCTGTTTAGCTATACAGTGTCTAAAGAAGTAATAAACACCCTAAAATTACAATGGAAACTGGGTTCCAGAACTCTCTATTCATTTTATTAATGTTATTTGGTAATTAGACGAGCTGGTCGTTTGCCTGATGGTAAGCATAACGCCAGCCTATAACAATTGCAGTGCCACCCAGAACTACGAAAAACAAAGGCCTGCGCGGCACTGCAGTGCGCTCGTTACCCTGAAACATTAGGTATTAAGTCTCTGGTTACTCTGCTCATCAAACAGGAACACAGTAATGCTTGCACACTACTGCTTGGCGGCAGTCTTCACGAAAGACAACTCTCTATGCATGCTCAGATATTAATCATGATGGTTTAGTATCTAGTCAGGAGACCATTGAAACCGCTATTAATATTTCATTAGTAGAACACTCCGTTTTAACCTGTTTCTTGAGAGCCTTAAAACCTTATCAAAAAGCAGTCCCAAACCTTTCTCATTTCCACGAAACCGATAGCCATTGCTACCTCAGTTTCCGATTTCCTCGTAAGGTCATCCTTCTGAGAAGTGAACGAACTCTGACCAGCACTGGATTGTAAACCATGATAGTACCATCTCGATGTCACTGTCACGTACTGACTTGCACGAACACTGGCTTTATACTTTACGCGGTGGTTTTGACGTATCTTTATTGTTTTGTTCTTTCTTAGGATGTAATGAAGTACTGTGAAATGAAAACAATAGGTACCATACTTATTGGTCTTATTTTGGAAATGAACGGCTGGTTTTTCTCGATAGGTTCAGCTTCATCTGATCTTAAGTTATGATGTTGTTGAATGTGTTGAACACGCAAAACCCAAGACAGAACTGGAACTATTGACTACTAAAAGAACTTAAAGAACTGCAAAAGAGTGGGACGCCCCCGTCGTCTATAGTTTCGGCTAAATATGACATTGGAGTGTTTAAGTTAGGTGGTTAGAGGAATAGGTTTTTATTGAGCAGTCGTGCTACATCACCGACCACATCTTCACTTCTCATCAGGTAAAATAGTGGCACAAAGCTGCAGCAGTTCGGAATTACAAAAATAATAATGATAGTGTAATGTCTTCTTTCTCTGAAAATTCAAGCTCATTGTAAGATCCGACCTGACCTACAGATCGGTGACTGACGTCAGTACAAATGGACCATTAGCACTTGTTAACAAAAGAAAGCATACATTCAACAAATCTAACTATTGTAGTAGTAACCCTGAGCGTACTATGTGGACTCAACAAATGAATGTGTACTCCGAATCACTAATTCCCTTGTACGCTTGGAAGACACACTGAAGCTCGACATTACTCTAGTGCGTCACTGGAACAAAATTATATCACCTTTTCATCCATACCTTCCCAAACAAATCTAGCATCTCACGTCCCAATCAATTCAGAATAGCACAATAGGACAGGACTAATAGCGTACAATGAAGCATAGACAAAGAATAAAGGATGCTGTGACCACACGGAGGACCACAGAGTTAGAACTGCGATGTAGAAACAATTGAAGTGGCATATAGATAGAGAGTGACCTGAGAATACTAATCCGCTGATTACAAAAACACTAATCGCTGAATTAACTGCCGATTCGTAAGTTTAGGTTAACGTTTATAGTCCAACGGCCAATGTCGTCGACGTCACCATCACTTAGCCCTCACTTCAAAAAGTGTTTTGAGGCAAAATATATTTTTCCAGACAAACTTTTATAAAATAGGTAATACTCTACCAAAATGCTATATCTGCCGCTTCCATCCACCCATACATCAGTAACAATATTAATATGTAACTCTCCGCAAGCCATACGTGGGTGTTTCTAGAAATCGCGGGCGAATCAGAGTGTAAGTAATACCTCGTCGCGGGAATAACATATATCTTAGGCTGGATTGATAACGATTATATTATACCGTTCTATAGCTGAATAAGTTATATGTAATGTAAAAGGAAAATGCCAAAATAGTTAACGAACCTGGGGCCCCTTGCTTTGTAGACAGGAATACCTCTAGGCATGGAACCGTCAATAGGATATGTCACTAAAAACACATTAGCATTTCCTCAAAATCAAACCGATTTTGAACAGTGTTTGAGCAATTCTAGTTCTCGCCCTCACCTGAATAGTTTCTGACTTTGAGTTCAAAGTCTGGCACCTCGCATCCATCAGAGTGTTCCATTAGCATTTGAGAGACAAGTCTCCAATGCAAGTCTTCAACAAAAAGTGACTGCGAGAGCCGAAACCGAAGATGAGTTAAGCGCAGTGGCGTATTTTAGGATTCAGCGCCCTGAGCCTGCAGGCCCCACCGCCCTTTATTTGACAATTTTCAAATGAATCGAAAGAGACAAAACACAGTTTAACACTGTTCATTAATAAGAGCCTTAGTGGTCTTTTCTAAATTTCTTCTGCTTACGCCGCCCCTCCCAGCCTGCCGCCCCGGGCCATGGCCCTTTTGGCTCTAGGATAAATACGCCCCTGGTTAAGCGCCTTGGCTGAGGCTTATATCCCCCAGTCGACTGACATATACTGATTATGATTAGGCATAACTTCAAATTCAAATTCAAAATGCTTTATTCAAATAGGCCCCAAAGGAGCACTTATGAAAGTTAAAATAAATGACTCTAACAGCGGGCCTCTGCAACATTCGTCTACCCGAAACACAGACTAAAACTAATGCTGTCTTTATCAGAACATATTAAATGACAAAGACACCAACAGACCCAATCCGTGCTCAAAGTCAACGAACCTTCCAGAAACCCACCGTGCCCGTTCCAAATTGGTATAGGCCGAGCAAGAAGAAGGGCAAGAAACTCGTAACCATTTACAAATCAGTAAATCAAACAATAATACACAATTACAACATAAAGTATTACCAAGTATACCAATTCCCTTTATTTATATTAAATCTGTTGTCTTGTATTTAATTACTAATTAATTAAAATTAACTTTAAGACAAGGTAACAGTTAGCTAATAAATAAGGTTTTATCCACAAACGACTCAATAGATCACCCATCTAATACCTCACGTTACATGAATAGACTAATGACTTCTTAAATATAAAACTTTACAATTACTTCTGATGGGTTCCGTCGTATATGTAGCTTTAAAATGGTCGGGCGTCTATGAAAAGCACTGCCCCATCTCTATGGGTGCCATAATAACCAGATATAAGATAATGTCTCAGGGTAACGAGCGCACTGCAGTGCCGCGCAGGCCTTTGTGTTTCAAAGTTCTGAGTGGCACTGCAATTGTTATGGGCCGTCGTTATGCTTACCATCAGGCAAACGACCAGCTCGTCTCGTTACCAATAATATTAAAAAAAAGTAGCCGACTTTATTATCCTAGAACTATCATCGCTACTAAACAATCAAAAAAACATACTTCAAAGAACTGACAAAGTGATTTCCACAAGGTTTCTTTACCCCTAAAGCCTCTGCAACCCTAAAATGAAGCAATAAAATAGCCATAAGGCTGTGTAATCTATTAAGGGCCAGATCTCCGTCGCACGGATTTCAGTTTTGACCCCCACTTCCCCGCAACAAAATGTACCACTGCAACACCTAGCGCTATTTTCACAATTATAAATTTGCGGAACCAAACACTTCCAAGTATTAGCGCCATCTGATTAGGACTGCTGGGACTACGTTTCAATGCGCAAACGCCACACGCCATCTGTATTTTCATACAAGAACTAGCTGTGAATGATATAGCCAGTTTGCGACAATAAATGTTACAGTACATACACGCATAGTGTATTTTGAACCCCGATTTTGATTCAACTCGTTTTTTTTACAAGTATCAATAATTTTAATAAATGTAAGTTCTAGAGTAAAACTCCCGCATGGATACGACAACTATTTTATTTTTAAAAAAATATCAAAGTATACATACAACCGGGTCATGAGATTAACAAAAAAAAATATATATAAAAAGAACTGGAGAACTTATTTGAGTTTTTATTTTATTATATAATCATATACTTCATAAAACACCTTCTGACAAGATTTTGTCATTTTACTTTGTGTAGATAACGAAATATGAATATTTTTATCCTTTTTCTTTATATTTTTTTTTCTCGACTATAACGCCGTATTAGTTGGAGATTTCTAAATTAAACAATTTTTTGGTATCCGTTTATCGATATTATTATTTAACCATAACTAATTCCGCGTAATCTAGAAGTTATCAGCAATTTTCATTTTTTGTCAGGGTTGTCACGTACGCACATCCGGATGCTTATTGTATTCAAAATTTTTATCCGGATCAATTCAAATTTCTTTATTCACACGGGGCTCCAGGCCCGTCCCAAAGAGGTAAGTATACACTAATCAAAATCAAGACCCAGAAACTCGTCGATATTATTTTAAAATAAATAATGATTAGTGATGGCAAGTTTAGAGTGCCTATTTCTATTTTCTTTAAAAAAGGTGTAATAGATTCGCGTGAACCCATGTTGTAGATGCATTTCCCTACTCACTCTTCTATACAAATAAATAAAATTGATGTGTCTGTTTGTAATATCAAAATTACAGATTTTTACTAAATGTATATGAAAGTATATACGGTACCTATAACAAAAACACAATTTTGTCTGTCTGTCTGTCTGTCTCTCTGTTTGATCCGGATAATCTCCGAAACGGCTGGACTGATTTTGACAGGACTTTCACTGGCAGATAACTGACGTTATAAGTAGTAACTAAGGCTACTTTTAATTTAGTAAAAGGGTTGGTATTGGTTATACTTTCATAAAATTAGTAAATTTGTGTACATAATTAATATAGGGTGGTGCCCTGCCTACTTAAAACAATAATCATTTAAATCTGTTGACAATTGGCAGATAAATCAAATTAAGTCACCACAAAAAACTACAGATAACTGAACCTACTACTTTAATTGAAGTTGGTTAAAATATTAGTAGTTTGTTTCGTATAAAATATGAACAACAAAAATCCATAATTATCTCAAGAGAATATTTTCAGATGAGAAGGTGATGACCCTGGACCCGGATTAATCTGGATATAACATTAATTGCTGATAACTTCTAGATAACGCGGAATTAGTTTTTGGTTTTAATAATATCGATAAACGGATGCCTAAACAATCGTTTAATTTAGAAATCCCCGACTAATATATTATTGTTACTAATTACTAATATAGTATTGTTATAGTCGACAAAAAAGAAATATATAGAAAAAGGATAATAATAATCATATTTCGTCATCTACACAAAGTAAAAAGACAAAATCTGGTCAGAAGGTGTGTTATGAACTCACGAACTAAATCACAAAGCTGTTCGAATAAAATGTTTAGAAGGCAGTCAAATCTATGTTTCAGTGAAGTCCTAGGGTCGTTTGTTTCCGTGTCATTACGAATTTAAACATTTTCTTTTTTTTTTTCTCAAACTATCGGCCGTTTCCGGAATAGCTATTTACACAAAAAGATACCTCACTAATTCCTCTACGCCCTCACAAAAAATCATATTTCTGGAACTAGATACCTTTGATACCTGGGAGTTTTACTCTTGCATTTTATTTAATTAAAACTATTAGGTTTTGCAGTAAAAATGGAATGACACAAAATCAGTCAGGAATTAGTCATAGTAGTTTATTTTATGCGAAATTAAATTTCCTTTAATTATTCATTCATTTTAATCTAAAGAGTTAGCCTGTGTGGTTTTTATGTTATTTGGAGTTAACTTTAAGACCCTTTATTTTTGCTTGCGAGTGTAGTAGGTATATTTATACTAATAAGTATAAAAATAGTTTTTCACCTCGCAAGCTCAGAAAGGTATTGTTTATCATTCGAAATCTGCGTGCAGAAGTACATTATATCCACTGATTTTATATAGCGTGGCGCGCGCAACGCTGCACGGTACGAAGTTGCATAGTATATTATGAACCGCAATTTTGTCTCGTCTCGTTTTTTTTACAAATAGGTATCAATAGTTTTAGTAAATTAATCTCTAGAATAACAAGGACACGACAAGTAGTTTTTTTTTTTAAAATTATCAAAGTTGCCCTACAATCGGGTCATGAAATTAACACAAAAAAATATTTAAAAAGAACTGCGGCGCAAGTACGGATGTCCTAACGATAAATTTGTCGAATCGAAAATACTGATAAATTTATCGAATGTTGCGAGTACCGAAGTCTGATCGTAAAATATTATAGTAGCTTTATATTCTCTTGGATTTGGATTCGACCTAGCAATTCGATAACTTTTATAGGTTTTTCAAGGCTCGATAAATTATATAAAAAATCAATAAAACCCAATTTATCGAGTTGAACTGTCAATTTCATCGATCGAAAAGATGTACTTGCGCTGCTGGAGGACTTATTTGAGTTTTTATTTTATTATATTAGATAATCATACACTTCATAACACACCTGATCAGTTTTTGTCTTTTTACTTTGTGTAGATATCGAAATATAAATATTTTTATCCTTTTTCTTAATATTTTTTTCTTTCGGCTATGACGCCGTATTAAACTGAGATTTCAAAACTAAGCGATTGTTTAGACATATTTTTATCGATAATATTAAAACCGCAATCTAATTCCGCCGTATCTAGAAGTTATCAGCAATTAATATTATATCCAGACTAATCCGGGTCCAGGGGGTGACACCGTCTCACCTGAAAATATTCTTTTGACATAATTATGCATTTTTATTGTTAATATTTTATACGAAATGAACGTCAAATAATTTAACCGTCTTCAATAAAAGGTATTAATTACACAAATTTACTAATTTTATTAAAAAATACGGGTGGTATTCTTTTATCTAAGGGTGGAAAAATGGGGGATGAAATTTCATACCTATATCGCGACATTTTCGTCGAAGGTATTTCTCGCTCTTTCATTTCCGACTTTAAAATGGCCGAAAGAAAGAAGAAAATAAAAAGATCCCATTATCAGCTGAAGCAGTATATTTATTGAAACCTGTTGTTGAACAAAATATTTTATTTATTACTCCAGATGACCCTGATGATGAAAATGTAGTCATTCAGAATCTTCATTCTGAATGACTACGATTAAATTTGTATCTAACAATAACTCTTTGACCCTGTTTTTTAGCTGCTGTCATCGATGTAATTTCTATAATTATTACAAAAGAAAGAGTAGGTACTTGCCTCTACAACATGGGTACACGCGAATCTATTAGACACATTTTTTAAATAAATAGGCACTCCATCACTAATCACTATTTATTTTAAAATAATGTCGGCGAGTTTCTTTCTCTTTATTTTGATTAGTGTATACTTACCTACTTGGGACAGGCCTGGAGTTCCATGTAAATAAAAAAAAAATTGATCCGGATAAAAACACTATAAGCATCCGGATGTGCGAAAGTGACAACCCTGACAAAAAAAGAAAATTGCTTATAAATTGTAGATAACGCGGAATTAGATTGTGGTTTTAATAATATCGATAAGAATATGTCTAAACAATCGTTTAATTTAGAAATCTCCGTCTAATACGGCATTATAGTCGAGAATAAAATATAAAGAAAAAAGGTAAAAATATTTATATTTCGTTACCTACACAAAATAAAAAGACAAAACTGGCCAGAAGGTATGTTATGAAGTGTAAGATTATATAGTAAAACTAGCTGCTGGCCGCGGTTTCACCCGCGCGGATATATTGGATTTTACGATTTTTATTTTTTGCGCGGAACCCTAATTTTTTTTTCTAAAATTAAAGTAGCCTTAGTTTCTCATTGTAACATCAGCTATCTGCCAGTGAAAGTCCCGTCAAAATCGGCCCAGCCGTTTCGGAGATTAGCCGGAACAAACAAACAGACGGACAGACAAAAATTTTAAAATGGTTGTTTTGTTATAGGTACCGTAATACTTTCGTATGCATTTGGTAAAAAGCTGATATTTTGATATTACAAACAGACACTTCAATTTTATTTATTTGTATAGATAAAAACTTAAATAAGTAAGTAGGTACTCCAGTTCGTTTTAAATATTTTGTTTTTGTTGATTTCATGACCCGGTTGTAGGACAGATTTGATAATTTTTTCAAATAAACTACCTGAATAACGAGATGAGACAAAATCGGGGTTCATAATAACAAGTGCGACGATGAAAACACAAAAAATAAAATTGTGCAAAAAGTGACCTTTTATGAGATTCGATATATGGTGCTAAGTGCAATCGTACGCCTTCGAGACCGAACGCTTCGACCACTAAACCAACACGACAGCTATGTGTTAGGTCGAAATTAGTAACATATTACTAGTACTTGTATTTTGTTTCCAAATTACAAAACGGAATTGTATCATCGTAGTTACAATGTCAACTCATTTCTCAGCTTACCCACAAGCTTGATAAATCAATTAGTTATTCACAGTTTGATTTACAGTTACAGCAATTTTATGATACATTTTTTCATCGGACCACAAATTTTCACTCTGATAAAATATGGTAACTTGATTCTCAAACTACTTGAATTATTTTATTTCGAATATTTTCGATCAGTTACAGTTAATTACGTGTTGACGTATTATATGTAGTATATTATATTATATTATATAAATATATATATAACCCCTCAAACGGCCGGAACCACGTCGGTCCGGCGGCAAAAAAAAACAGTTAGCCCTTATTCAGTTGTGATAAGGTTCAAAATAGCTTGAACTAATAAAATAATAAAATTGCTAACTATATTGAACCAACCCGTCGAATGTCGGCCGGAACCACGTCGGTCCGGCGGCAAAAAAAAAAAACAGTTAGCCCTTATTCAGTTGTGATAAGGTTCAAAATAGCTTGAACTAATAAAATAATAAAATTGCACTTAATGACGCTTTAATGTCGGCCGGTACCACGTAGGTCCGGCGATAAAAAAAACAGTTAGACCTTATTCAGTGGTGATAAGGTTCAAAATAGCTTGACCTATAATAAAATTACTATTAAAATTGCTAAGGTGGGGGAAACAGGTATTTTTTCCCCCGCGCCAGCTCCTTTGGGACCCTCGACACTGATGATATATATATATATAACTAAAACCGACAAATTGGTGGGATTCGAACCAACACCTATATCCATTATTATAGGAGGTAGGTAATACCTACTTACTTCTCCCGTCCCTAAGGCTAATATTCCACCCGTCAAAGATCTTTGACCAAGTTGCCTTTGATCGAAGAACTTGGATGACTTCATCAAATCATCTAGGAACGTCAAAGTTTGAACAAAGACCAGAAAACACAAAAAAAAAATTGTGCAAAAAGAGCCCTTGCTGAGATTCGATATATGGAGCTAAGTGCAATCGTACGCCTTTGACGACACGCAATCTATGCGGTCGAAATTGGTAACAGAACTTGTTTTTTATTTACAAATTAGAAAACGGATATGTATCACAGTTTTAATGTCAAATCATTTCTCAAAGATTGATAAAACAAATTCGCCTAATGTACATTTTTTTATAAGATTGTTTACCCATAAATATGAGAGTTTTATTTGTGTAAATGTCCTGGAGAAAAGTGACACAGGTCCGTCTAGCAGCGCGGATCGCCGCGGAATGAGATAGAGCGTGAAGCAAAACACGCGAGTAACAAGAGAAAAGAGAGCGCCACGATGTTGCCGCTGCTCGAAATTAAAAACGTAAGCGACATTTCTAAAAATCCATATTATGTAAAAATAAAACAATTAATCAAAAAAGTAGCTCGGTCGATTGTTTTCTTATTATTTGGAGAATATTTAAGTGAAATATAAGACCGATACACTTTCGTGTTTAGGATATACAAGGGAATAACTTAATTTTCAGGGTTGCGTTTGACATTTTTTTTTATCGAGACTTTTACCTTAATTCGTGTTTTTAACCCGGTCGATTAGTCATTTATATCCTCGAGTATAACGTATTAAAATATCAATACTATACAGTAAGCAGGAACGACACAATATGGGTGGCAATGTTGACTATTCTGGGCCTTAACACCCGAGCACCGGTGGCTTGGAGCTAAACGGCCGCACTATAGATTTATAATTTATTTTCTTTTACCAAAATACTACCAAGTAACAACGACTTACAAATCACTGAAAAAATGTCTCTACTTCCTTTACATAAGACGCAAATTAATTTTACCAAAGACAAACTTAACTTGGATTTAAATTTGAATCGACATTATCAAAACCGGGAAATGCTTACGTTTTCAACTATGTTAAACGATTTTCAATGCTCTGGCTTAAAGCATAAGGTTTAATAGGATTTTGAGGATGGAAAAAAATGGTAGAAACCTTCAGGTATTCCGAGGGTCTGCAATAAATAAATACGCAACGAGTTTGACAAATGAGTGAACACTATCTTCGTTGTTCTTTTTTTTTTTAACTTTGCGGCGTATGTGAAGCGAAGTGTCCTGCTAAGAATATGCAAGGTTTTATTTTACTGTTAAATAGATATTGACGGCTCCGTAGCTAAGTTGGTAGTAACCCTGCCTGCAAAGCGAGGGGTCCCGGGTTCGATTCCCGGCTGGGGCAGATTTTGTGTAAGCATGAAGTTTGTTCTCGGGTCTTGGATGTTTGTGATGTGTATCTGTGTGTGTCCATGCCACCTGAGACACAGGGAATCCTAGTGCAGGGGTATAACTGTGTATGTAAGCGTTTATTCTGGGGTAAAAAAATGTAGGTACAAAATTTGTTGTTGTAAATTATTGGTGTGAAAACTATAGTAAGAACTACTTGCATGAGTTTGTGTTTCCCGATCGCTATGGTTGAGTTTCATCAAGTAATAAGTGAATAGGTATCTTTTAGGTACGCGTGATCCATCGTCAATCACATCCTCACTTGCCAACATTACAGACAGTGGTCGAACGCAAACCTAAAAAGTGGCTTTCACTAAACGGGTGCTTCACAAATGTAAGTGAAGGCAGAAAAAAAATATCCTTTGGATCTACATTTTCTATAGTGCTTGTCTGACTTGCACCCTCAATTTAAGACTGGCTGACTGAGACTGGCTTGAGCGTGCAAGTCAGGCAAGCACTACCGAAAATGTTGTACTTGAGAGCTACATATATTCTAGCTTTAGCGACCTCTCTATCAATCGCCAAAGATCAGGCTAGATAGAGAGCAAAAGCTAAGATCAAGTATCGAGTGTCGCTTACTTTTTAACCGACTTCCAAAAAAGGAGGAGGTTATCAATTCATCGGGTATTTTTTTTAATGTTTTTTACCTCAGATCTCGATCATTTATAAACCGCTTTATATAACCGGAAAATTCTTTTTTTATTTGAAAGGGTATACTTTCAGATTGGTCCCATAGAAATTTCATCAAAATCGGTGTCACTGAAGTCGGTTCGTCGCTTTTTTAAAGCAATTTTTTAATATAGGTACCTAATTGTTGATATTTTGTAGCTACCTACATTGTAAAAATAATTTAGAGAGCTATATTTGGACAGACAATGGTGTCATTTCTATCATTTCATACCTAAACTAATTTTAGTTTCGCTCTCTCTCTTTCCAATGCATAACATGAGAAAGAGATGGAATATATTTTAGACCTGTCAAATTAATCCACTTGCTTGTGTCTAGTGTAAATTTAATGGCAATGAATTCAGTGGCATCTAATTTATCAAGATCGAAAGATATTTGACAGCTCTAAAACAAAATTTAGATCTGTCAGACATCTTCCGTCTCTTTCTCATGTTATGCATTGGAAAAAGAGAGAGCAAAACTAAAATTAGTTTAGGTATGTAATGATAGAATTGACACCAATGTCAAGTTATTATTATTTTATTTTTCAATCACAATTTCAGTATCCATTACTGCAATGTTTATTAGTGTAATTGGTTAATCCGTACTAAAAATAAATAAATAAAATAAAAGATAATCACAAAATGTTCTAAAACAACACTACATCGAAATTAATTACCTATTAAACCCCAAACACACCAAAACATGTGACAACACAATATAAAAAAACGTCCAAGTCGAAACAACAAAAACATATCAAATTCGCTTCGGAACCTCGTAAAGCACCATCAGAATTCATATTACCGATTAATAAATTCCCCGAACTTAGGAATAAGACATAAATTTTAATAATATATGCCATAACACATTATCGGCCCATCTTAAGTGTGGTCGTGATTATATTAGATTCGGAGATTTGCCGTCGCGTGACGCTTTTTCGGATGTCAACGATTTTTTCCACGTTTTTTGTCATGACAGGTTGATGACATTTGACAGTTTAAGAGTTCTTGCAATTGTGGGGTTATCGGATTATGAATTAAGATAATTTAATTTGCATAATGGTGGGATTTTCAGTGAGATTGAGCTGTGTTATAGTTGGGTAGCTAGTTCCATTTTAGCAATAACACGGTTTAAACAAATTTCGCCAAAAATAGTTGCTGCCTTCGAGATTCAAACCATATTTTGCTCTCTGAGCAAATCTCTTATCCGAATGAGCTATGGAAGCACGCAAGATTAGTGATGGAATTCCTCAGATGTTTAAGAACCGGTTTCTGTAGCTTTTTTAGGCTATCTCAGCACTTGATCTTACGTGTCTATAAAATCAAAAGTGCTAAACGTGCTAAACTTAAAATAGGATTGGCTCTCAAGTGCCAGCTTAGGGATACGTAGCTAAGGCATGATTGATGCTCACTTGATTAGGTATGCATCAAAGTTCTTTGAAACACAAAGGCCTGCGCGGCACTGTAGTACGCTCGTTACCCTGATACATTAGGTATTAAGTCTCATAAGCCCAGTAATTTCACTGCCTACTCTGCTCATCAAACAGGAACACAGTAATGCTTGCCCATTACTGCTTGGCAGCAGACTTCACGAGCAAAACGATGGTACCAACCCAGACAAACACTCACAGTATTATTACTATTACCTATTATTATTATTACTATTACCTAGTAAAACCACACCGACTATGTAAATTAAGTATGCATTATTTGTCATATCATTAAGTCAGGAATTTAATGTCAATTGTCTTGTAAAGCATAGAATGACAATAAAAAAAAAGCTTGACAAAAAAGACAGTACTCAAAACAATCACACATCTCGATTAGCGAAACGCCAAAGAATAATGAAAATAATGACGACAGACAGACCACCGCGCGCATTTCGATTACTAAGCTACCTAATTATATCTCAAGATGGAGTGGAAATCCAAGAAAATTGCCCCGGCATCGGAATCAAGGTAGGTAATTGCTTTAGGTCGCTACTGGTCTTACTCATTCCGACGGCGTCATCTCTGTCTCTTTCACTATTCTTTGGTATCCTATCTCTGTCTCGTTCTAGGTCTTAGATTTATAATTTTTAGTATCAAATCTGAATGGTGTAAGTTTATATGAGTGTGGGGGGAATTAGACCTAATGGGAAGGTGTGAAAGGCTAGAATCGTTTGTGTTTAAAATCGCATCTGAATATTTCTGATTGATTGCAATTCGGTTGCATAAAAGTAATCATGAAATCAAATGCGGTATTGATACGGACCTCCATGACGTTGTATGGGTATTATGTAACAAATGCAGATGCAATCATAACTTTTTTTAAACCATTTTGCTTATAATACTATCCTGCCGAGTGACCGATCTTCAAAAAGTTGTGTCGATATTCTAAGAACGTTTTTGATTTAGCTACAACGATTAGAGTACCTACCCTTATTGTCATGTCTAAAAAATACACCCTGTATATAACTATATAAGCGTTTGACAAAAGACATGACGCGCCATGACGATTTAAGCTGCTGACCATTATAACCTTCGATAGAACCTTCGATACATACCTTAGGTTTTCACCGCTAAAGATGATATATACTGGTTATTAGTAAAATAGATTAGGTACTGTCAAATCGTCATAACATACGACAATTGATCATCACCCGATCGTCTAGCAAAACTTAAAAACGCAAAACAAAACCTCAGCTCAAAATGACCTCAGTTCGTCTCACTTGATTGGCTCACAGCCGTCAAAGAAGCCGACATCGATTCTTGATTCGAGCCGATGATCGTAATTGCATCGTTACAATCGAGTTTAATTCGATTCACTCTTTTTGTGGAATCGATTTTATAGTGGCCAAGTGCTTCTGTTTGATTATTACTTTTATTATCCGTTGTAGATAGGTAGCTTAATTTTAATCCATTTTTAACTACTTACAAGAAAGATATAAAAGCACTAGTTTCTGCCCGTGGTTTTACCCGCGTTCCCACAGGAACCGTGCATTTTTCTGGGATAAAAAGTAGCCTATGTTACTCTCCGGCCCCTAAACTATATCTATGCCAAAAATCACGTCCATCCAGTGTTCCGTTACTGCGTGAAAGAAGGACAAACCAACAAACCAATAAACCAACAAACACACTTTCGCATTTATAGTATTAGTAGGGATTTTATTTTACTTACCAGGTGGTAGGACAGACTCTTCTGCGAGTGTCCGAATGGGTGGATACTACCACTTTGCTTGCATAGTCTGTCGAGCAGTTGTGTGCAAGCATTACTGTGTTCTGGCATGTATAAGTAGTCAGTGAAATTACTGGGCTTATCGGGTAACGAGTACACTAGATAGATCCTATCCTACCAATATCCTATCCTACTCATATTATAACCACGAGAGTTTGTGAGGATGGAGGATGTTTGTTACTATTTCACGCAAAAACTACTGAACGGATTTTGATGAAACTTTACAGTAATATAGCTTATACATTAAAATAACACACCGGCTACAATAACATATATATACGACACGCGCGAAGCTGCAGGCGGAAGCTAATCAAATATATATTATCTTGTTAAAGGTAATAAAATACATATCAATTTCGGCATTTCTTTATAAAACATACAGTAGCCAGGAGTTTGGACTTGGGAGCGACCACCGCTAAATAGATAGCGCTATGCGGTGCAATTTACAGATTAAAGAGAACCGCGCGCGGCGGCGCCGGCGCAGCAGGAGTATTCTGTGCGTACGGTGCACTTCATAGAATTTATAGACTGGCATTTAATTTATATTTCACTCAATGTTAGGATGAAAGTGGCATTCTAAGTTTAACATTTGGACTGCTTCTTAAGTTCGGTACTAAACACATCGATAGTAGGTACACACTGTTAGGAAATACCTCGGGTCCTTCACGAAATCTAACCAATACGCAAGTGAATACAATAACGAACGCGGCCTACCAAGCCCGAAATTAAAACAGCGTTATACATTAGCTATCATACATTTTTTACTAATTGAAATATAAAGAAAACTGATGGTATCATTTAAATTACTATTGGATGATAAAGAAATCATTGAATTCGGGAAAGTCTTAGAAGCAGTATCTTTGTGGAAATGATATTTTTTATGAATTTCATTCTTATTGTGTTCTTAAACCTGTATAACGAAAGTAATTGTGTATTTTGTATTTCATGCAACATCTCTATTAAATTATACCTCTATAGTATTTGCACTTAATTTTATAAATATGGAATGCTATTTAGGATCCCCTAACTTGAAGTTCCTGACTAGAGAATTGTTTTAGACGATTCTAAGGCTACAAATAAATAAACGCTTACACTCACACCCCCGCACTATGATTCCCTGTGTCGCAGATGGCATGGACACACACAGATACACATCACAAACATCCAACCCGAGAACAAAATTTATGCTTACACAAAATCTGCCTCGGCCGGGAATCGAACCAGGGACCCCTCGCTTTGAAGGCAGGGTTACTACCAACTTAGCCACGGAACCGTCACAACTAGACAACCAACTAAACCACAACTACCAAACCAACCAACCAACTAATAAACTAGCTAGAAGCTTAATCGAAACTGCATTGTCTCCAGAATAAGCCCACTCGGCTGCAAGATTGAACCTTTATTACTTACGAAGTGCATGATTACAGTCGATTGCACACAATATTGATTTTACTTCTGTATCCAAACAAAATGATACGTTCTTTACGATCAGCGGTTTTATGGATCTTGAGTCTGGATTGATATTCCTGACTTTTATTTTTATTTTCTACTAGCTGCTCCCCCGCGGTTTCACCCGCGCGGAGATATTGGATTTCATGGTTTTTATTTTTTTGCGCGGAACCCTAATTCTTTTTCTAAAATAAAAGTAGCCTAAGTTACTCCTTGTAACATCAGCTATCTGCCAGTGAAAGTCCCGTCAAAATCGGCCCAGCCGTTTCAGAGATTACCCGGAACAAACAGACAGAGAGACAACAATTTAAAAAATTGTTGTTTGTTATTAGGTACCGTATTTCACATACACTTCATACTTTCATATGCATATAGTAAAAAGCTGTTATTATGATATTACAAACATACACTTCAATTTTATTTATTTGTATAGATATAGATTTGCATTTATATATCTATGTGAAAAGTCATTGATACATTTCTATGAAGTTTCTTTGATATTATAACAAATCTAAATACAATATTAGAAAGAAACATGTTAATTCCTTGGTGGTAAACACACTAAACATAGAATACTAGAATAGCACGATTCCTGTGGGAACGCGGGTGAAAACCGCGGGCAGAAGCTAGTCTACAATAAGTACATCTGTTCAAATCAGCGCAATTGATACAAAAAACTATCAAAGAATCGATAAGTCGAAGAGGTCACTTGTGTCGATCGGTATTGCCTACCTGCAGACTCCCACGATTCTTTTTATGGAGTATCAATGGCAGTGTCAACCTTTCATTTCGTGAAAAAACTATTGTTGTTTGGCTTTTGTGTAGATTTTTTTATTTGTTATGTATTTTTTCTATTTTGGATTTTGGGTTAAGAGGATTAGGAGCGTTTTTGATGTGTATTTGAGAAGAAATGTTTGGTACCGTTGGCTCGGTTTGGTTAAGTCTGTATTAATGTAGTGAAAAGAGGTTCCGTACGTAACAAAGTATTATAAGATAGAGCTAGATGGAGCTACGGCTTGTAAGCCGGAAAGAAATACATCATATCAAGAATTTCGCAGTCAACATCGATTGCTCCCATAGTCTAGTTGGTTAAGGCGTCTGGTCTAGATAACCAGAAGACGCAGGTTCGAATCCTGTTGGAAGCGAAATTTTTGTGATGTATATATTTGTGTGAACATCTGCTAGTGTCGGTTAACACTATAAAATATAGCAGGAGTCAACGCTTATATTCGTCTCTGTATCTTAGCCTCATTGTCATTTAACTATTATGAGCACTCTTCGGAAGCCGATATCATATGTACTTACTTTGTATTTGGCATGCAGCATTTTCAATCAAATGCCGTTTTGGAACTAGTCTAAAGGAATAGTCATCTTATAAAAGTAAAAAAATGCTTACACAATCTAAAATTTTTAACCAATTTCAATTTTAAGCGAAATATCGCGTGTATTTTACATTATTTTTAACTGCCAGTGTTTCAGCCTGTTTATTTTTAATCCTTTTTTTAATGAAAGCGTCTAACTAGCGTCTGCCCGCGGCTTCCCGTGGAATCAGAATAAATGTAGCCTATAGGCTGTACTCGGGGATAATGTAGTTTCATGTTAGGAGAAGAATTTTTAGAATTGGACCATCGGTTCCATAGATTAGCTGTAATAAAGACACAAAAAACTACAGTATTAAAACTACTTTACTAAAACTACAGTACTAAGACTACAGTACTAAAACTACAGTACTAAAACTACAGTACTAAGACTACAGTACTAAAACAACAGTACTAAAACTACAGTACTAAGACTACAGTACTAAAACTACAGTACTAAAACTACAGTACTAAAACTACAGTACTAAGACTACAGTACTAAAACTACAGTATTCAAACTACAGTACTAAAACTACAGTACTAAAAATGTTGAATCTAATACCTCTTTTATAACATGGGTTTGTTATTTTCGGACGGATCTCTAATACGTCAAGTTTATTCGCTTACCTGTGTTTGATTGGCCAGCTTATTGACATCGAGGGTTTCGTTGCGTGATTTTCGATTTGTGACATAAAAACTTTTTATTATTTTCGATAATCGTCCCGTAAGTTTCCGTCGCGTGACTCCTTTCAATCTTGCCTGCTTTTTTTTGCTTCTTATCTGAACGTATCATAGGTACTTGAGGGAGTCTAGTGGTAAAATATTTTTCTTTATCTTGATGTTATCTATCTTTAGCAACAATGCATTTAATCGGTTTTATAGTTGGAGAAGTCCTTTTGCATGCATCTTTTAATTGGACTTCTTATTTAGAAGATAGGTATGAAATGAGGTTTTTTTTTAATATTTACATTTTTTTTTTAAATATTATTTGGTAACGAGACGAGCTGGTCGTTTGCCTGATGGCAAGCATAGCCCATAAAAATTATTGCAGTGCCACTCAGAAACACTAAGGCCTGCGCGGCACTGCAGTGCGCTCGTTAACCTGAGACATTAGGTATTAAGTCTCATAAGCCCAGTAATTACACTGGAAAATCTGCTCATCAAACCGGAACACAGTAATGCACACTACTGCTTGGCGGTAGCCTTCACGAGCAAATCGGTAGTACCAACCCAGAGAGACACTCGCAGAAGAGTTAGTCCTCCCACTAACACAAATGACTATTCGGAATAATTTGAGTTAATTTTGACAAAAAATTGAATTGCATTTTAAAAGACCTACCTATTAGGGCTATTAATTCATTTTAATCTTTATTTTGTTGCTCCGTAATGACTGTTACAGTTTAAATTCAAAATGCCAAAAGTACAGTCGAAGTAAAACACTTAGTCATATTGGACAGATCCATTCACTCCGTCCATTCTTCCGATTGCTCTCAAACCGCGCATCATTTTAAATGTCCCTTGGAAATCAATCCATTGTACAACCATTCTTTCACATTAGAACGATGAAACACTTGCAAACAATTTCGAAACCCACAGAATGATTTTACTCATCAACCAACAACAGCAGTGGTACCGTTCCAGATCATAGAACCTTATTTACAAGGGATAAGGGTTGCATTTGAATTGACTTTACTTTTGTAGGATGCACATCAAATTTGTCATTGAAAAGATTGTAAGGGAGGATTGGTTCCTATCCAACTTTACCTTGCTATTATTAAACGATGCAATCAATCTTAAGTCGAAGCAATAAGGTTGGTATTTCAAATTTACATTAGTAAAAGTGTGGGGGCTGGCGTGAAAGAGTGTCGTATCCCTACCATTTCTTTATCAATCAAGTAGACAGACAAAAAACGTCTGCACATCGAACTGAGAGTCACTTACATTAATGACGCGACAGCCCTAGAGTTCCAGTGGAAGTGTTGGCCAAAGAATAAGTTCTGAAATCGGAATCAGAAAAAATCAGAAAATCCTTAGGCTGAGATGAGTCATAAGAGTGGACTATTTTGTTTCAGTATGTCAAAAATGTATAGAATTCGAGTTCATGCTTAGATTTGTCTCTGAATCCTAAATTACTTGTCTGGGACTTCTGATTTGATTTGACAATACTATAACCATAAACTACATTTGCTATTAGTGGGAGGACTAACTCTTCTGCGAGTGTCCGTCTGGGTTGTTACCACCGCTTTGCTCGTGAAGTCTGCCGCCAAGCAGTAGTGTGCAAGCATTACTGTGTTCCGGTTTGATCAGCAGAGTATCCAGTGAAATTACTGGGCTTATGAGACTTAATACCTAATGTCTCAGGGTATCGAGCACACTGCAGTGCCGCGCAGGCCTTTGTGTTTAAAAGTTCTGGGTGGCACTGCAATTGTTATGGGCCAGCGTTATGCTTACCATCGGGCAAACGACCAGCTTGTCTCGTTAACAAATAACATACAAAAAAACTACATTGTTTTTATCTGAGACTTGGTATTCTTACCATCAAGCAAACGATCTTGTTTTGTTATCCAATAGATCTTCTGAGCAATCGTGCCACATCGTCGTTTGACATCATAAGTGATATAGCAGTCAAACGTAAGCCCGTTTAGAATTTAAATCTATGACTTAAATAATGACAATGATGATGAAATTATAGCTTTGCTTCAATGAAGCTTAGTTTAGCTAGTTTAGGCAAAAATATGATCTGTTCTAAACCATCTGTCCTTACTACTCTGTATTAAATCGTCATTTGTGCTAGTACCTATTAGTCGGGTGGATCATTTGCCGATTGTCTCCGTAATGATGGATCCGGGATCCACAATAAAAGGTCTTTCTGCTATTGTTTTTGCTATATCGAGGGTTCGACAGATCGCTGTCGGGCTTATTTCTTTGGTTTGAGAGAAAGTTACGAGGATAAGAGGGGTACATTTTTACCATCATTAATTCTGCATTTAATTTTCCATCGGTTGGACAAAATTACCTACCAACATATTATCCTAATTTGTTAATTGGTTGTCAACATTTTGACAAAATAAATATTAACGCTGACTTTGCGTACTACGATAGTTTTCTCCATTCAAAGGTTGTCTGGTAAGTGACGATAAAACGCATCTAGACAAATAGTAATTTTCAAAGATAAAAATTTTTTACTCCTTACTTAGAATTAAATACAATTAACTGTAATGAGGTAACAAACAAATTGTATTCTTTTATATCTGTGTTTGAAGTTGAAGTGATTGATTTATACCGAAAAGCCTTCAGAGATTTTTTTATGTTATTAGGTAACGAGACGAGCTGGTCGTTTGCCTGATGGTAAGCATAACGCTGGCCCATAACAATTGCAGTGCCACCCTGAACTTTGAAACACAAAGGCCTGCGCGGCACTGCAGTGCGCTCGTTACCCTGATACATTAGGTATTAAGTCTCATAAGCCCAGTAATTTCACTGGATACTCTGCTCATCAAACCGGAACACAGTAATGCTTGCACACTACTGCTTGGCGGCAGACTTCCCGAGAAAAGCGGCGGTAACAACCCAGACGGACAAGGAAGGAAGGTTCAGGGAAGTTACACATAATATAGGAACTTACATTATAAAAACGTAAACATACTTCATATCATCACACAAATCTGGCAATAAATAACTGGTTATTGTTTCCCTTTATCCTCATATGTCGATCTCCAGCAGTCGATCACCGAGCTCACGATCGTATTATGCGACCACGACTAATCCCGTCATGTGGCGGGAATCGAACCCGTACCATTGTCTTCAATGACGGATATCTCAATACGATGCTTTATGGGAGTCAATCAGTATTGTCAGCTTTGGACTTGGATTGGGCATTCAATGGATATATTGGGTGAGTTTGGGTAATATTGGCTCTTGGATAAAATAGCAAAGATTATAGAAATTGCTTTCTATATGAGCTTAGTTAATTTATATTATCATAGCCACAGTTCGGTTTCCGTCCTTTTTTTGTTCTTACACCAACGTTAGCTTTTCACAGCCTCGATATTAGAGTTTTTTGGTTAACTAATGTTGTAAAGTTAATGTTGATTTGCTAATTTTATTAATATTGGTGTCGATTCTGTCATTTCATTCCAAAACCTAATTAGAGTTTCAATCTCTCTTTCTAAATGAAAACCTTAGAAAGAGATGGAATATATTTTAGACCTGTCAAATTAATCCACTGGCTTGTTTCTAGTGTTAATTTAACGACAATGAATTTAGTGACGCCTAATTTTAACAAGGATACAAGATATTTGACAGCTCTAGACTAAATTTAGATTTGTCCAACATCTTCCATCAGTTTTTCATGTTTTGGAAAGAGAGAGATGGAAACTAAAGTTGACTTTAGATATGAAACGATAGAATCGATACCATAGTCTGTTTTTAATTTACATCCTGTGTAGGCGACACATAATTATTATATAAAGTCTTCCAGATAAGGGGGGCTAGCAGCGGGGTGGCGGGGTACAAATGTTTGTAATTGGTCAGCTCTTGACAGTGCACGATCGACTCTTACCCGGCGCACCGAGCCACACCGCGATTTTTAATAAATTTTTTCCACTGTAATTTACCAGTATTTTTGCTTATTTATAAATATATCTTCCCGCTAAACGCGTTCTTTTCTTCAGTACAAACTATCACCAACATCCTGTTTCTTGCAAAATTTGCAGCGTCTCACAAATTACAACCATCATCATTGAATAGAACAATACACAGAGCTCGGATTTTAAAATAATATTGTTCATTTTACTTTTCATATGTGTACTTCGTAACTACATGTTCAACAATTTGGTCACCATTTTTTTTAATGTTATTTGGTAACGAGACTAGCTGGTCGTTTGCCTGATGGTAAGCATAACGCCGGCCTAAAACAATTGCAGTGCCACCCAGAACTTTGAAACACAAAGGCCTGCGCGGCACTGCAGTGCGCTCGGTACCCTGAGACATTAGGTATTAAGTCTCATAAGCCCAACAAAATGTAATACACACTAGAAATCATACAGTTTTTTTATTTTAAATATTCCAGTCAGTCCAGTTAGCCCCACCTGACCCAATTCATCTTAAAGTTCTCCACCTACTTATGCGGCTCGAACACAATAGAGGAAGCGATATTTTATTGTCAATGTTAAATAAAGCCATTATTTTGATTGAGCGACGCGTATCAAACGTTTTTGTCGCTTCAAAACGCGTTCGGGACAAATCGATTTAGGTGGACGACATACCTTATTGAGATATATTGGGAACTAGCTTAGCTATGCCGTGAGGGTTTGCTTGTTTTTCACAGCTGTTTATAGTATAAACATGTGTCATAAAATATATAATAAATTACCGGAAGACATCAAAAGATTAAATGGCAATCAATTTAACACAAAACTGTGCAAGTGGCTATTACAAAACTGTTTCTATAGCATAGCTGAATATTTAAACTTTAAGTGACATCACATTAATATGACTATTTTAATATTTGCACGCCTGCTTGCAGGCTGAATACTGGCACTTTTTTTTTGGAACATCTGAAATATGTAATATTATGTATTCTTGCAAATAAATATATGATTTGATTTGATTTGATTTTATTTATATTAATCCTCTGCTCTTATGGCCTTTAGATTTAAAATATTTAGATTGTAAATCATCCACTATCTAAAACTCATACCTACTACTCACTTCTACGTGGTTTGCATCAAAAGTCGTGTGTATGTGTAGGTATATAAAAAATACATTACTTATATACTCTAAAAATTATTTTTGTTCTTCTTTTTTGGTGTAAATATCTAGCGAATTGATACTACCTAATATTTTGAGTATTTTTCTATACAGATCAACAGATTTACCTACCTTTCTTACAACAAACGTTCTCAAAGGAGAGAGAGAAAGATACAGAACGTATATTTTTTTCATATCATAACATATCACATTTATTTGTGTAGTGACCAATTTACACATTCACAATTCTAAGTAACTATTTAAAATCATCTTCATTTTATGCACACTTCATATTTCACTGACATCATCAGTTATAGTTGCACACAAGAGATTTAGACTAAGTCTTGAACCACAGAACTGACCATAAAAAAGCAAAGAATCGATTTTGTTACAGCAGTTTTTGACAGTAGACAAATAGCCGTTCAAAATCGCATAGAATCGAATCGGTTACAGATTGCCCGCAATTAAGTGGTATTCGATTTCTGACGTAAAAATATGCAAGGCATCAATCAGGCTCGATGGATTTGTGCTGTAAAAGAGAACCGTCAGATGGAACTTAAGTTAGCTAAAAGTGTCGTTTTTTTATTTTATTGGTTACGAGACGAGCTAGTCGTTTGCCTGGTGGTATAAGCATAACGCCGGCCCGTAACAATTGCAGTGCCACTCAGAATTACATAGAGAATTAGGTATTAAGTCTCATAAGCCCAGTAATTTTACTGGCTACTCTGCTCATCAAGCCGAAACACAGTTATGCTTGCACATTACTGCTTGCCGGCAGACTTCACGAGCAAAGCGGTGGTACTAACCCAGACGGACACTCGCAGTTAGTCCTCCCACTAACAAACGAAACAAACTCCCAATAAAAGTATTAATAATAATGTGACAGACCTGGTTGTGGTGGACGGTACAAAGTGACAAATCAAATCAATGATGGCCAATGCTATGCCGATGACGTCTCAAAGAGGTCTCGATGAAGTTCAAGGTTTCATAGCTAGACTAGCTTCTGCCCGCGGTTTTCACCCGCGTTCCTATAGGAACCGTGCATTTTTCCGGGATAAAAAGTAGCCTATGTCACTTTCCGGTCTATAAACTATATCTATGCCAAAAATCACGTCGATCCGTTGCTCCGTTACTGCGTGAAAGAAGGACAAACCAACAAACCAACAAACAAACTTTCGCATTTATAATATTAGTAGGGAAGTAGGGATAGCAGGGATTAGTAGGGATATGACCTTCCGGTGTAAGAAATAATCAAGATGCAACTTTGACATAGTGAAACGGTACTTTCTAGAGTTTGCCTTCTTAGCCACTAACCTAGAGTTGGAAGTTTTCCAACAACAAAGGTGTGATGAAAAAACTGATATCCGTTCGAGCCTCGAAGCAGCTGTACCTACTTGAAAAATTAAATCATGCGCGCTTGTTTGGAAGAGATTGAACGTAATGATTGCCATTTGTGGATTACAATTTCTTCTGGACTTTTAGGTGGACCAAAGACCTGGTCAAATCCATATGTTGTAAGATGCAAAAGGCGAGTAGTTAATCTAAGTAGTTAGGGGGAGTAAGTTCAGCGGTGGACGCCTTTCGACTGTTGATGATATATTTTTATTTTTAAGGTTTGATTTAGAATTCTTATTTTAGTATTGTGGTGTTTAAACAATAAGTTCTTCCATCTAAGATCAGCATTAATATTTTGGAGGGAGTTGTGGCGGGAATGCGAAAATGTGCTGTTGTTGATTTTGTGTTATTTACTAAAACCTATGTTTTATCGAGTGTTAATGTGTAATAATGGTGGATTATTAACCATTAAGTGTTCGTAAACGTGCATGAGTGAAAGGCAAATAGTACAAAGACGAAAAACGTGTATTTTCGTATTCTATCCAAAACGCCATAGAAGCTTCAGTAAAGTATCTAGGTACCGCTTCACTGAAGCGTCACTTCAACTCGACCGCGCCTAGACTGAACTTTAACGTGACTTTGACGACTTTCATGCACCAAAACTAGAGATTTATGATATGTTATAATTTATACAACTAGACACTGGCTAAATACGCAATCGCGTGGAGCCAAAAACAAAACAAAAAAAATAAATATTCTGGAATAACAAACTTCTAAAAGAGTTTTATTTCTACGATCTTTGCAGTCAATTATTTTTGTTTTTTATTTTTTGATCGTACCTAATCCCCAAAGGACTCGACACCTAATAGTAAGCAGACACCAATTACTGACACTAACACGGACCCCTGACTAATAGACCCTATGGTACCAATCCATCAGTGTTGTACTTCTGAGGCGCGCGGAGAGATAAAAATGATTAGTTCACTGGTCGAGATAATCGGTATTGGCTCGATAGATCGGTGAGCTGATTTGTGTAGCCACTGGCTTAAATATTATAGGGTGATATTAAAGACATGACTAGACTCAGACAAAATTAATAATAATAATAATAAAGTTTTATTGGTATTTCTAAGAATGCAGAGGGCTCGGGGTTTCCCTGCGCGCGTGATAAAATCCGGAACGAGGAGATCCGCAGGAGAACGAAAGTTACGGACATAGCTGTCTAAGTTAGCAATTTGAAATGGCAGTGGGCTGGCTACATCGCTCGCAGAACCGATAACCGAAGGGGAAGAAAGGTTCTCGAGTGGCGACCACGAACTGGAAGACGTAGTGTAGGACGACCCCCTACTAGGTGGACGGATGACCTTGTCGCAACCGCGGGGAACCGTTGGATGCAAGAGGCGAGTAGCCGATCCAAGTGGCGTTCTATGAGGGAGGCCAATGTTCAGCAGTGGACGTCTTCCGGCTGATGGTGAATGAATGATGATGAATGAAGTTTTTTTCTGAAGATATGGTATCTGAGTCTGGTTTGGTAGAAAGGCACCTTGTCTACATGGTTTTAGGTTATTTTATAGTAATCGCCTGACTAGTTGAAAGTCAACAAGCACTTAGCTATATTTTCCGAGAGCTGCTCTTGAGAGCTAGTCCTACGGCAATTCATCAGAAATTTTTAATGACACTTTGTGGATACTATGAGTGAGTGGAATTCAAGCGAGAGTAAATACATATATTCTAGGTAATTCAGTCCAGATCCAGTATAATTGTGGAAATTATATATTTTTTGTGAATTTAATTTTATTGTGTTAATGTGATGTTCTTAAACCTGTATAACCACAGTATTTGTGTGTTTTGTGTTTCATGCAACTACCCAATTAGCAAGCTTGCTTATTCGTGGACTTGGTAGTGGTTCGTAGTATACGCACGTTTTTTATTATTGTAAAATTGGCATGTGTTTAACCTCAATCTCACTTGGTGGAAAATGCATCTTTAAAATGTTACCAAGCACTTAGCAGCACCCTGTGTGGCTGCCACACGGAGCGCGCCAGATCTGAATCCCGCGATACTGTCCACTTGATAGATAATCTTTAGAATCGGACAGCGTTCGACGGCTCCTCCGAGCGACACCCATTTATAAACCACATCCACACTTTGCTTTTTGATCGTTTTTATTGAAGAGGTCAATGACATTACTTTAGGATAATGAAATTTTGTTAGTGGTAGGACTAACTCTGCTGCGAGTGTCCGTCTGGGTTGTTACCACCGCTTTGTGAGTGAAGTCTGCTGTCAAGCAGTAGTGTGTAAGCGTTACTGTGTTCCGGTTTTATGAGCAGAGTACTTAGCCAGTGAAATTACTGGGCTTATGAGACTTAGGCTCAGATTCAGAGACCAATCTAAGCGGGGATTCGTGCTTCCATATGTCAAATTCTATACAGTTTTGACATATGGATGCCAAAATCCACGCTTAGACTCATCTCTGAATCTTAGCCTTAATACCTAACGTCGCAGGGTAACGAGCGCACTGCAGTGCAGCGCAGGCCTTTGCGTTTCAAAGTACTGGGTGGCACTGCAATTGTTATGCGCCGGCGTTATGCTTACCATCAGGCAAACGACCAGCTCGTCTCGTTACCAAATAACATAAAAAATGAAAACATACATTATTTCATAGACTGGCAAGATTTGTTTATTCCACAGAGATAAATAATATTGTTAGGTGGTTAAGCAATGCATCGGCAGTACCTCCAGTGTCCAGTGTTTCGAAGGCTAACAAACAATGCCTACCTTGTTTTTTTATATCTCTGCCTAGGCATAATTATCAGTTTTCTGGAAAATTATAACACTAACAAGTAAGTTTAAATTTAACAGCCATGGATTTAGTGACGTCTAATTTGTCAAGGATGGAAGATAATTGACAGCTCTACGAGTGAAACTAAATTTAGACCTGTCAGATATCTTGCATCCCTTCTGCATGTTATTTATTTGAGAGAGAGCAAAAGTAAAACTAGGTTTTGATTTGTAAAGCCAGCGTCGACGCTTCTGTATGACGAAAATATAAACTTTTTTAAACACTTTTGAACCAAAACACAAAAGTAAATCAAGTGTAATATGATAGAAATAAGTATAGCTCCACCTGTCACTGTCCGACTTAACATTCCATGGGGATTATTCATCAAAGAACGCCCAGTAGCAAAATAAAAAGAGTCAGCCGATCGCATAATATAATCGATAAGTACGTAATATAGACACCTAAGCAGTAACACAACTTACTACGTTTTCGAGACAAATCATTTATACTCTATATAGGATAAATAAAATTGAAGTATCTGTTTGTAATATCAAAATGACAGCTTTTTACTAAATGCATATGAAAGTATATACGGTACCTATAACAAAAACACAATTTTTAAAATTTGTATCTGTCCGTCTGTTTGTTCCGGGTAATCTCCGAAACGGCTGGACCGATTTTGACGGGACTTTCACTGGCAGATAGCAGCAGCTGATGTTATATGGAGTAACTTAGGATACTTTTATTATAGAAAAAGAATTAGCGTTCCGCGCAAAAAAAATAAAACTTATGAAATCCAATAACTCCGCGCGGGTGAAACCGCGGGCAGCAGCTAGTTTTACATATACTCATAACTTAAAATTTACATTTAAGCAGATTAACAATCTCAAAACTTAAGCAAGTACATTCGCAAGTACATATGCCGTTTTTTATTTATAAGGTTTTGTTTAATTTTGGTTTTAATTGAAAAATTCTTAGTTTTTTAATGATCTTCTGTATGTTATACTTTTATTTCAATTTTTTGTACATTCTGAACCATTAATGTCACTTAATTGGTTCACGACTTACTGCAAACATTTTTACATGGGGGAATTAGTGAACGGTGCGGTGCTATTGTCTTGTTTACCTCCAACAGCCAGTCTGGCTTTTGATCTCCCAAAATAGAGGAAAGTTTAATACCTAAATCGTAAAATAAGAAAAGTTTTGAAACCAGGCTACAGTGCAGATGTTTTCCAACACATCATTTCAAAACCACACGTATTATTGACATTTCGGTTGCTAAACACATGCTAAATGCAATATATTTTAAACAAGTATAATTGCTAACAAATGCGAGAACCGATTTCAATGCCCAACTACTGAACTGATTTTGATCAACTAATCTGAAAGTATATCTTTTCAAATAAAGAAACAATTCTACAAATTGGTTCATAAATAGAGGAGTTCTGAGCTAACAAACATAAAAAACAACCGAATTGACAATCTCATCCTTTTTTAAAGTCGGTTAAAAAAATCAGTTTCTTAACTTTCTTTTCAAACGATTAGGTTATGATATGATATGTCCCAAAATTCAGTAATTTAATTTCCTCCAAGTTACCTTACTGCTATGACAGTAAACATTATAATAAAATCGATAATATATTTCGATTCGATCGGACCGCGATGAAATCTCTTGATAAATGGACCGACACAAAAGGTGCCCAGAGACCGGACGTCACAAAAAATATGGAAGAGCTGCTACTGTCCGTATAGGACTATCAATCAATTCTTTTTAACACTGGTGAAGATATTTGGAGCTTTTCAACGAAGTTTTAATTTGTTATCATCAAACTTGCTATAAGACCGCCTATTGTATTACCATCCGACTCTGTAGCTAAGTTGCTAGTAACCCTGCTCGCAAAGCGAGGGGTCCCGGGTTCGATTCCCAGCCGGAGCAGATTTTGTGTAAGCATAAAGTTTGTTCTCGGGTCTTGGATGCTTGTGATGTGTAGATATCTGTGTGTGTCCATGCCACCTGCGACAAAGGGAATCCTAGTGTGGGGGTTATGAGTGTAAGCGTTTATTTATATTTAAGGACTAATTATTGTATATGGTACGCAATGTATGTATTTTGTGGTATGCAATAAAGAATATTGTATTGTATTTGTATTGTTTAAAGTTGAATTTATTTTTTTGTATGTAAATTTAGAATGACTTACTTAATTCCAAAAGAGGTTCTCACAACTTGTATAGACAACTATAGGTAATCCTAATCACGTCTTTTGCGGATCCCACGAATCTTCGTAACTACTAAACCGGTTTTCATGAAATTTGAAATATACATAGTTTAGATTCTGGAATAACACATAGGCTAATCTTATCTACGAACATCAACCCCTAAGTGGGTTAAACAGGGTGCGACACATCAATTTCAAGACGAAGCCGCGGGGCGCAACTAGTACTTTATAAATCCATCTGGTCACCAATATTTCATACAATATTGCAGTACTTTTCATGCATTAATTTACGGAACCCATATATTTATGGAACTCATTTATTTTTGTCTCCAAATAACCAATATCCGATTATTCACATTATTTTGACACAAATGAGTAATTGAGTGCGGCCCTGGGCGGATGACGGAGATTCATTGCGCGTGGGCAGGGGCGGACTTTGACATTGGTATTTTTTTATTTATTTTTAGCAATTTGAGGAAAGGAAAGTGGATAAATATAATATAGGGTGGTATTTAAGTGATTGATGTCTATTTATTTGAGGTCAATGACATTTAATAGTATTCATGATTTTGATATCAGTAACAAAGGCATTTCTTAGTTAAAACGTTCTTAAGTACCTACCTATGACTCATATTTATACATCTTAAACGTACATACGGATCTTTTCGATCGATAAAATTGACAGTTCAAATCGATAAAGTGGGTTTTATCGACATTTTGTACAATTTATCGAGCCTCGATACAATCGCCAAAAGTTATCGAATAGCTAGGTCGAATCCAAAGAGAATATAGAGCTACTACAATACTTTATGATCAAACTTCGTTACTCGCAACATTCGATAAATTTATCGAGTTTATCACATGAATCGTCAAGTTAATACATGCTTTTTTTTAATTTATTTATTGACCTGGATACATAGTACTTCAGTCGCTTATTACATGATGCTACGACGCTGTTGCAAGCATCATGTTCACGGGAATACCCCCGTATTCGGTAGTTGTATCCCGTGTACGGGAGTATTCCCGGTAAATATCGGGTGCTCATCGCTCAATAATAATCCCGGTAAATATCCCGTTACAATGTGTGAATTAGTAAATAGCCGTGAAAGTTTAAAACAGTGAGTATTTAATTTGTTTTGAACACTCGATATTTCGGCACTGTTGCAAGCGCCATGTTCACGAGGAAGCTCGTTCAGTTTGTTATATTCAATCCACTCAAACCAGAAATACCACGACCCGAATGTAAAATCAACTAAACAGCATTTAGTGCTAATACTATCCATTACATTAATATTATTCAGTCACAGCTAATAAACAGCCGGCATTCGAAATACATCGATTCCTGAAATTCCCGACGTTCCCCGAGCCGCGCTAACCGTTCCCGGTCTGCCCCGGTTCTGCGCGCGCGCAACATAAATTACTAGTAAGGACAATAAATAAGATCGGAACGTATAAATCAATACGCGTACACTGTCACTGATGTGTAGAGTGTCTATGGTTTTTTTATTTTTGGGGATATTCCTTGAATTTTATAGACATTAAATTAAATTTAAATTTAAATCAATTAAATTAAATTTGAAATTAAATTAAATGACATTTTTAATTTAATTAATTTTTTTAATTTAATTAAATTTAAAATTAAGTTAAATTTGTTTATTGTGATAAAAACAATAAAAAACAATTATATTTATCACATTAGGAAATAGTAGTTAATATACATTGGCTTGGCTTTTCTTCGATTAACCCGTCCCTGGCTATTTGTGATGGCAAACTCTTATGCCGATAGGAAGCCATTTAGCGATAATTACGACATGTCTATTCATCTATAGAGCTCACAATTTTATATCGATCGGTGTCTTACGACTGTCATTTAGACCCAGAGAGCCATCACTTAGTCTTAGCTGACTGATGGTCTCATCAAAGCTACTTGTGTGCTTAGAGCTGCGGTTAAATAAGTAAAAATTTGCAGTAAATTAGCTGGAAAACTATCAAATTATAATTTTGGGATCATATTATATTCCAACGGAAATGTTTGTTTTATGCCTGCTCCTACCGTAAGCCTGTAGTGTATTTAACCAACTGGACGTTTGATTTGAATATTTCGTCAAGAACCAGAAACAAGTTTTTTGTTTTCGTGACAAATAATAATATGTTTATTAACCATAAATAATTACAAAGGAAACTTAGGAGAAAAATCAAAGAGAAGCAGTAAGTAGTTATTGAAATTGAAATGGAACGAATATTTTGTTACTATCCCAAATTCCTAAACAATTTTGGTCACCCTACTAATGCAAGAACTAACTGTCACTGTGGTTACACTAATAACGGCACTAGAACCATAAGTTAGTTTTCTGTTATTTTAGCGTCAACTGAAAATTAATATTATTATATTATGAGCTGTTTCGTGAGTCAATATTTTGATGTCGAAATTAATAGTGTTGTCAAATGAGTAAGTCTTTGTTCTTGAGGATTTATGTAAGCTAAAAACATACTGAACATACATAACTGAATCAAAATGCAACTTTGTCAAAATTTTAGTTATTGCTTCTTGTATTTTTTTGCCAAAAATAATTTTACATTATTATTTTGTGCCAAAGTTTTACATTTCATTCCATATTTATTTCACTCTAAAAGCCGCTTGACCAGTTTCTCATCTAATTTAAAGTGAAGATGTTGTTGGAAGTATCATGAGGTGGTAGGACTAAATTTTCTGCCATTGTTGAGTCTGCTGCCAAGCAGAAATGTACCTTTATCGTGTTCCAGTTTGATGAGCAAAGCAGTCAGTGAAAATACTGGACATGTGAGACTTACATTTATTCATATTACTGTGTCGAGGTTTGTTGTGGCGCGAGAGAACGATATCGATTTGTAATAAATGCTTTTACGTAAAATTAATTAATTAATTTAAAATAAAAAATAAATAAGCGCAGACCAGCAAACAAATGTTTCAAAATTCACAATGTTTTGTCGTCGTTTCTTTTATAGATTAATTTTTCACACGTAATAACGTATATATATGGTTATTAAAATGATATATGCATAATCTAATATCAAAACACGTTGTTTGCAATGTGTATTCATTGGATTGAATGGGACATACATCGCGAGCAATCGACACCGACGCCCACGAGGTTTGGCAATGACTTTATGTACCGTCATGTGCAAAACTTAAAAAGGGAGTTATTTTTATAATATATTTCATTATTTGATACATTGGGCTTAAAAAAGATTACATGTATTTTTATCATTTATTCCAATATTATGTAAACAACTAATTATAATTTACCTTAATTTTCGAAAAATTTATTAATATTAAAACACACGCTCACTTGGCCGTCTAGTACAGCAGAACATTTTTACTAAGTGTACCATTAACAAGTATATCCCAAAGCTAAAAATATTTTCCTTAAAAACGAACCTTCGTCTTTTACCTGCCAATGTTACCAATAAATCATAATTAGCAACGAGCCAACATTTCAGCGGGTGCCGATCACGACGTAATCCCGCGCCGTCCGACGGCCTTTGACTCGCGAGTCGTATATTATGGACATTGACAATATTGAACTAAAATGCTGCTGAGTTTTTTAAATAAATTTTAAATAATTTTTTGAAAAATAATTTTTTAAATTTATTTATTTTTTATTTGTGGTTCGTCAACGATTATATCAGTGTTAAATAGTTTTAAATATCGAATATAAATATCTACTTCTCATAATAACTATTGATATTATGATAAATTCATAATTAATTAAAAAAACAATTCATGCGTAATTTTTAAAAATCATAGGCATTTGATTCTAATTATGCAGACAAGGTTTTACTGATTTGTACTGCTTGTATTTAGGTTTATTTAAGAAAAAATATTAAATTAAAAGAAAAATACGTTGCGTTACACCGAGACGTATACGTGTATATATATCTACTACTACTGTTACTTTATACTACACACTATTACTTTTATAAGTGCCCCAGTAGTGTTGCTTGCTTACAAGTTTCAGATATATCATACATTTCTTACAAAATCAAGCGCAATATTATCCACTCTTTATTGAAGTCTTATTTTATTTTTATTACCTTTTCACTTTTGCGAGCGACGATACGTGGGCGGTAGCCCCATTGTGACAAAACAGTTCGAAAATAACTGATTTTGATTTAGATAGCATTGCATCGGTGAGCAAGACGAATATTGCAAAGGATTAAACATTTTTATTTGCAAATAAAGTTTGGCAATAAACTTATAAGTAATTTCTAGGAAAGTATTTCATCAATGATTTTATCTTGTATTTCTGTGAAGTAAAATGGGTTCTGAATCAAATATGTAAACTAAACATTAACGCTTAAAATATGTGAAGTATTAAGGTTTATGTTGTCCACTAGGTGCCTGTTATGTGGACCGAAGACCTGATCAACACCGAGGGAACAGCTGGTTGGAAGAGGCGACTAGCCGACCGGTGGTATGAACGCAGTCTGAAGTACGAAATAAAATACAAAAACCTGAAAAAAAGACAGTATATATCTAATACAATATTTTTATCATGCAATAAAGTGCTATTTTATTAATCAATATCAATATGCATCCATACACGTTTGCAAGACCACGATACATCGACCGCCGTAAACATCGGCCTGGCACAGCACCGCGTCTTAATTTGTACTGCGCTTGCGCAGTAATATAAATAATGTAGAAACAATTGACTGCGTGTACTGGCAACTGTGTTGGAGGGGAGGGGCTAGTAGAGGGAATGTTTAGAAGTGGCACTCCTTCATTAAATTTCACTTAAAGTAGATTATAATAAGGCTAGAGTGAATAGGTATCTTCTAAATCTACGTGTTCCATCTTCTACCACATTTTCGATTACCATCAGGCGAGGTGGTGGCCAAACGTAGATTTATTTACATTTAAAAAAAAATAAAGATTAATCTTTAACCGAGATTGGATCAAAACGTCTAGGGGCTAGAGACTATTGGAGGGATGAGGAAGAGACCTTGACAAGCTGAAGGTTAAATAAAATACCAGGTGTTAGGACTTTCTCTTCTGCGAGCATTCGTCTGGGTAAGTAAGTATACCACCGCTTTGTTCGTAAGTTTGCCGCCATAAATGCTTGCATTGATGTCTTATCAGAACAGAGCAATGAGAAAAATTAGGCAGTGTAATTACTGATCAGCCCATTATGCTGCTGGTATATGGGCCTTAGAGAGTATGGGCTATAATCCACCACTAAGGTCCAGTGCGGCTTGGGGCATGGTCACATGTCCTCTAATTTTGTGGTTCTTGAACGTGCAAGTTTCCTCACGATGTTTTTCTTCAGTGTAGTAATATGAAACCGTGATTTCTAAGGCCAAAGAGCACACTGCGGTGCCGCGCAGACCTTTATGTTCAGGGTGGCTCTGCAATGCTTATGTTCAGGTGATATAGGAGATACATTTGCCAGTTTTTGTTAGACATAGGTAAATTGTATATCAATTGTAACCTATAAAACATTAGGAACCTCTACGCTTTTGTGAGACTACCTACCACCAACACACGCAGCGGCAACTTTGACACTGACAGAAAAATCTAAAATCGTAAAGCACCCGCACCAGCGCGGCGGCGCAGGCGCAGTATCGAATTGCGATTGCCGCTTGAATCTTAATACGTCTTTATGTCCCACCGAGGCGGCTGTGGGTACATAAAAATGCTGTATTTTGCAATTTGTAGGCTTTTGAGAAAGTGATGACTTGCTATCCGTATTTGTTTTATCTATAGGCGTCTTAACACTAGCGTTTGATCATCAGTCATGGTGTAGAGTGTTTAGATAGGTTGAATTGCACGTCAATTATTTATGTAAATAAATAATAATAAATAAATAAACGTTTATACTCACACCCCGCACTAGGATTCCCTGTGTCGCAGGTGGCATGGACACACACACATACTGTATGTGTAACACATCACAAACATCCAAGACCCGAGAACAAACTTTATGCTTACACAAAATCTGCCCCGGCCGGGAATCGAACCCGGGACCCCTCGCTTTGCAGGCAGGGTTACTACCAACTTAGCTACGGAGCCGTCTGAAAGCCTGGGCTCTATCTTATGGGGTTACGTAGATCATTTAGGACCTAAGTGTTCCTCTACACGTATTTTTGTCTTGTATTTTCCTCTATAAGTGAATTAATTTAGTGCTTCAATTACGATTTCTATATGTAATATGACTATGATTATTTCCAAAAACTCTTGATTTGTATCTATTATGAAGAATACATTTAAATTTTGACGGTTTTTTTTATTAGCAATTGTTCCCAGCACAGTGTTTACAATGTCTCAAACTTATTTATTTATACTATTTGATGACGAGACGAGCTGGTCGTTTGCATGATGGTAAGCATAGCACTGGCCTATAACAATTACAATGCCACTAAGAACTTTGAAACACAAATGCCTGCGCGGCACTGCAGTGCGCTCGTTATCCTGAGACATTAGGTATTAAGTCTCATAAGCCCAGTAATTTCACTGTGTACATGTGTGTGCATGTGTTATATTATCTATGTGCGCCTGCGCCACAGATTTCCCTAACAAGCGGAATTAAAATTCAAATCATCGCTACACTCATAGAACGGCTACCTTTCATCTGCAGATTGAAATCGTAAGGCGCGTGCGCTTACGCATATGAAACAACTCTTAAGACATGGGAAAATAGTGTTAGCATGGAAATACCTTTTTAGTTATTTACATACCATGAGTTCGATTTAAGTTTTCTTAATAATAAAACGGTGACTGGTGTGAGTTTTAAGTTTAGATCCTTTTCCGGCCCTATTGTCTAATTTTTTTATATACGTCAAAAGATATTGTTTTGTTTCAGACTATCTTACTTGATCTTAATTAAATACGGTCGAAGGTACGGAAATAGGCGTAGAATAAGACTAGCTTTATAATTACGTACTATTTTCTCGTTCACAGTATTTTTAGTGTTTCATCAGGAACGTAAAAACACTGATGATGATGATTGAGACATGCATAACCTATCTCAAAAGAAAATTGCTAACCATATATAGGATTATAGGTACATTAGTAAATGCCGTATCACCATGCTATGTTACCATCATAATGTTCACGGAAAGTTCTATTCACTATAAGAAACAAAAAAAGAAAGAAAGAAGGAGAACATTTATTCAGATAACACTGCACAGAACATCAAAATACACAATAAAACACAAATAATACAACGTAAACAAAAAAAGAACAAAATATAAGCAAAGAAACAAAACCTACAAACAAACTATCTATTCCTACATTATATTAATTACTCAGGTTGCTGCAATGTACAGTGAGGTCTAAAATGGTCTAAGCTCAGCATTATGCTGTGAAAAACACAGCGCTGATTTTCAGCTCAGACCTGACAATGACTTACGAACTTTCTTATAAAACATGTAGGTTACAAACTCTACTAGCAAGCTATCTCTGAGCTATTGTCTCATTGAATCTTATAAAACTGTTAACACATTATTGTCAACCCACGTCAAAGAAATAAAACAATTTGTCCTTATATCCAAAAGCATTAATTCCTAGCCGCGTAAGCTCGCCGCACACAAATCTGTCCAACTATCTCGGTCGCATCGGGGCTGTCATATCGCTAAAAATATTGTATGTTCTTGCATAATGCGCGCCGCGTCTTATTGGTATTCTCTTGCACGACACTATAAACATGTACACGGGTTTGTGTTAATTCGTTAACGATCGCGGTAGTCTAGAGTTATTGATTTAGAATCAAGAGATGCTATATGCTGATTGATGCTAATGTTTATAGTTGAATTAAATGGTCTTACATATTTTTTTGTCACTGTCTCACACTTGATCATTGGGTGATCACCTAATCAACCGACACCACAGCAGTTATGCTGTGGCTGGCGTTAGCTAGCCCATAACAATTGCAGTGCCACTGAGAACTTTAAAACACCAAAGCCTGCGCGGCACTGCAGCACACTCGTTACATTGAGATATTAGGTAAGCCTCATAAACTCAGTAATTTCACTGAAAGATTCGCTCGCATATTGCCTTCATAAATTTCCCAAAATATATACTCATACAAATCTCCCGAACAACCTGTAAATTAACATATCAGTATTCCATACAAAAACAGCCATACATCAGCAATCGAATCCTCAAATAAACAATGCTTGCAACCCGACCGCGCCCGGGAGCTCGCGAGTAAGACATAAACTTACGAGTTATGATCTCGTACGGACCGACAGACACGACCACAGTGGAAGAATAATTACAGTAAGAATGCTTCGGCAGGAAGTTAGATTGTTTTAATCAGTTAAAAATAATTCAGTCGCTGACCTAACTATCTGCATTTGTGTTTTAATAATTAAGCAATATTAAAAAATAACAACAAGTATAATCAGTTGATAATTATGTATAATGTTAGTTGGGTGTTTCAGTTTATAATTTTAAATATATCTGTAAGTTTGGTATATATAATAAAATCTTGTAATTTTTTTTACTGCATGAAGTTCTTTGATATTTTTACGTAATTCGAGCTTTACCTCTGTCTGGTATATAATATAAAATGTACAATAATTTAACCTTGTCGGTAGGTACTTAATAATATCATTAAATGTAAGCCAACATATAGTTTCAACAAGCCTGTGATACAAGCCATATTCCAAACTCGTTTTACTAACACTCGGCTGTCTCTAGAAAAAAATAAAATATTTATTTGATGCTCATAAAAGAACTACTTTAATTACCTACTAAGAAACAAAAAAATAATAACACAAAATTTCTTAGTATGACATAGATGCAAGATGTTGTATTACTCGTGTACTTCTAGCAGTAAAATTTCTTTTTTATTTTGGCTCCACGTGATTTGCGTATTTAGCCAGTGTCAAATTATAACAAATCTCTAGTTTTGGTGCATGAAAGTCATCACAGTCACGTTAAAGTTTAGTCTAGGCGCGGTCGAGTCGAAGTGACGCTTCAGTAAAGCGGTGGATACTTTACTGAATGCTTCTATGGAGTTTTGTATAGAATACGAAAATGCACGTTTTTCGTCTTTGTACTATTTGACTTCACTCATGCAAGTTTACGAACACTTAATGGTTAATAATCCACCATTATTACACATTAACACTCTATAAAACATAGGTTTTAGTAAATAACACAAAATCAACAACAGCACATTTTCGCATTCCCGCCAAAACTCCTGCATAACATTTTGTTTATTTATTACATTTTCTAACAGACTTACCACAGAAACTTGTTTTTTTTTATTATTAGCTAGCTAGCGGCCAGTTAGCTATAACAAATAAACTTTAGATAAAATAGGAAAAGCAATGAAATTTAATCTCAGTGACAGTCCAGTATAACTGGTGCTACTGTCCCTTTGTTACACTGTGCCACAGCTTCACACTACACTTTCATATAACGTGTTATAATATCAAATATCAGTTCGGTTCGGAGAAATCGATATGATGATTAAGATGTTCCCTTTACTAAAGTTGACAGAATTATGATTTTGGTGAGGTGTCGGTCGCCTTGTCTTCCTTTGTTTTTTTATTATTTTGAGGTTGTACCTTTTTGCAGATATTCCATAACTAAGTTGGTAGTAACCCTGTAAAGCGAGGGGTTACGGGATTAATCCCCGACCGGCTGCCTTATCAGATAACAATCTCGTTTTCGGTTTCAATACCAGACCGATTAAAACCAGCTGTCACTAGTCTTCGTGTGGAAGGAATAGTCTAGAATTTTCGCTGGTTATTAAAAAAATAAGCTCTTACAAAACGAAAAGAAGCGAAAACTATTGACAAATCCTTCCACACGAAGGCTAGTGACCGCTGGTTTTAATCGGTCCGGTATTGAAAACGAACACGAGATTGTTAGCTGATAAGGCAGCTGGACAGATTTTGTCTGGCACAAATTTTGTTCTTGGGTCTTGCATGTTTCTGTTGTGTATCTGTGTGTCCATGTCACTTGCGACACAGCGATTATTAAGCGATACTTATTAAAATATATAAACAAAACGATACCTTGATACTACATTGATGTTGTTAAAGATTTGTGGATTAACGTAGGCATAGATTTGAAGTGATCGGCCATTTTCTGCCATTCTTAACAGTGTGTTTTTTTTTCTAGTGTCAATGAATGGTGGAGTAAGCTCTAAAGATGCCCAGCCCTAAAACGGTGTTCGGCCACTTTTAGTTAGCTCATAGGGTACGCGTGGTACGTACGAATCATGGTTTTGGCCATCGCATATCGGCTAGTGAAGACAGTAGTACTTGGTGGATGTTGAAGACCTTCAGGGGGCCAGAAAATAGGTAGGTACCGGCACCATAAGAAGACCAAAAATTTAAAACTAAAATTTGATTATTTCAAAAGCTTTAAATTTTAACCTGATCAAGGTGGTAAAAAACAAATAGCACACCGGAAAAGATGGATTTCCAATTCTATTTTTGTACCCAGATAAGTTTCCAAACATTGCGTACTCAATTTTTTATAGAATCTGTCAACTAATTAAATAATAAAGCCTCTATAATTAAGATAATAAACAATCATTAACACGCATGATCGAAAATAATAAAAAAAATGTACCTAATAAAAAAAAATTAGTTTCATCTGAAATATTATGTTCCTCAATAAAAACTAATGCAAAAAATATGTCGTCCAATGACAGACAAACATCCGTGTTGCGTTTGACAAAAATATATATTCTTAATAAAAATCTCATTTCATTTAGTCGGTCGTCACACTGTCTCGAAGTTGAGGGTTATCCACATTAAGCTGATTGTAGATTATGGTTCAGTCAACATGTATTTTTCTTTTATGTTTTTTATCAGCTACCGATAAACCTAATGTATACCTAATCGGCGCAAGTAGGTACGGATCTTTTCGATAAATAAAATTCGATAAAATTGACAGTTAAAATCGATAAACTGGGTTTTATCGATTTTAACTGTCAATTTCATCGAATAAAACCCACTTTATCGATTTTAACTGTCAATTTTATGGAATTTTATTTATCGAAAAGATCCGTACTTGCGCCGCTAATGTCTCAGGATAACGAGCGCACTGCTGTGCCGCCCAGGCCTTTGTGTTTCAAAGTTCTGAGTGGCACTGTAATTGTTATGGGCCAGTGTTATGCTTACCATCAGGCAAACGACCAGCTCGTCTCGTTACCAAATAACATAAAAAAACAACTAATTTTAAGTAACCATTATTTCGTTAGAATGGAACTGGTTCACGTGAATCAAACAGTCAAATCATTCAATCTCACTGGATCTTAAGACTATGTGGTCGTTGTTGGTGATCAAGCTAAATTTAGTACTGGCTCTCAAGTGCAGCTCCTGGACCAGACCAGGCGACAGATTTTTCAACTCAATGCAGTGGTAGCTAGTTTATAGGAAATGCTCCACCGCTGTGTTATAAATAATACAATAAATAAAAAAAAAAATAAAATAAAAAAAATAAAAAAAATAAAAAAATAAATAAAATAAATAAAATAAATAAAATAAATAAAATAAATAAAATAAATAAAATAAATAAAATAAATAAAATAAATAAAATAAATACAATAAATACAATAAATACAATAAATAAAATAAATAAATAAATAAAATAAATAAATAAATAAAATAAATAAATAAAATAAATTAATAAAATTAATAAAACAAATAAAATAGATTTATTTCAGGCAAAACCCATATACATTATACACAGACACAAATAGTTATGATTGGATCCCGCTGGTTTTCTTCAGTAAATTTATAGTTCATTTTTTTGGGCTCAGTGGAGCGCCTTGCGAGCGGCCTAAGTCCAGCAATGCCGAGACGAGCTTTTTGCCCTTCTTCTTGGTCGGCCTATACCAATTTGGAACGGGCACGGTGGGTTTCTGGAAGGTTCGTTGACTTTGAGCACGAATTGGGTCTATTGGTGTCTTTGTCATTTCTTATGTTCTGATAAAGACAGCATTAGTCTGTGATTCGGGTAGTCGAATATTGCAGTGGCTCGCTGTTAGAGTCACTTATTTTAACTTTCATAAGTGCTCCTTTGGGGCCTATTTGAATAAAGCATTTTGAATTTGAATTTGAAAGCGCTGCTACAGGCTGATGTAAATCATGAAGTCGAAAATACACATTCACGCGTCGAAATAAATAAAATACCGCTGTAAGTTCACGCCTTAGAATTGACTCACTAATTATAACATTCCCATAATAATATTATAATATTTATACTCACTGTCACGATCCTATAAATTAAAGGAAAGAGCGCTTTTCGTTTCGAGCTACCGAGACGAGAGTGGTCCATAAATGACCATAACTTCTTTGAAAAGATAAACTTTAAGCCAATTATGGAACAGGAGCGGCATTTCCAAAAATCCACTATAATATGTTGGTTTTTATCTGCAATCGGGACTGTTTTAAACGTGCTTGATGCTATCATGATTATTTACAAACTTATCTGTACCAACTTCTAACGTTTTTTCTTGTAAATCTTTTCCTAATTGCCTAAGCAGCAAGGGTGGTTTTACTGTGGTTATTGGATTTAGTTGTGGGTAAAAATAGTTGGTTTTGACTAAAATTGTTAGTCACGAATGTGATGGCCTGTGTCTTTTACTGTTTACAAGGCGATATTAAAAGTTGACACGCCGTTTTGGTTTCGATACCTTTTTTATTTTTATTTGTGTTTCGGTTTTATTTTTAACTAACTTCCAAACAGTGGTAGTTTCTACTTAACGTGTTTTTTTTTGTGTAATCGGAATCTTCGACATTTGGGACACGATTTTGAACATTTCTGTTACATTGGAAAAGGCACAATCTTAGTGCGGTCCCAAATAATTTTGATCAATTGCACCAAACCTGTCGGTATCTAAGAGGAAATTCTTTTTTAAAACACTTAATTGTCGTAATATTAATAGTTAATTCGATAAAATGCCACTCAAGTATACAATAAAATAACACTTAATTGCACACTAAAACAAAAATATGTTATTAAATGGAAAATAAAAATAATATGTACCTTAAAATGGTAATACATTGGACGGTATTATTGCTTAGAGCTACCAGCAGCGCAAGTACGGAGATCGATTCGATAAATTTGTCGAATCGAAAAAACTGAATTTATCGAATGTTGCGAGTACCGAAGTCTGATCGTAAGGTATTGAAGTAGCTCTATACTTATTCTCATTGGATTCGACCTAGCTATTCAATAACTTTTGTCGATTGTATCGAGGCTCGATAAATTTAATAAAGAATCGATAAACCCCACTTTATCAAATTGAACTGTCAATTTTATCGATCCAAAAGAACCGTACTTACGCTGCAGGCCTTTGAATAGACGGGACTTGTATGAAAAATAATGTGGACGGTGAGATATAATAGTCAGATTTAATAATACTTACAAGTACAGCCTAGTCTTTTCAGTTTTACTTGAAATTTCGACATCTACAAAATATATTATATAATCCCTTGAAAAATACAATAAATAGCTTAACCAGCTGTAAAAGAAATTTTACAAAAGGCCAATTAAAAATATTTTAACAGAAATAAAGTTTGGAATTATTCGCAGTGTGTCCATTTCGATCAAAGGGGAAACAATTATGAAACATTTCAAAAAACAAAACGAAAAAAGGAATGGTCCGAATAAAAAAACGTTCGCATTCTTCTTCCATTTCAGTTGAATTTTTTCTTAGGGTTCCAACCCTTTCTGTTTTTAGGGAAAAGTAAAGCCGAAACAATACATAGGTTTTACTCTCGAAGCTACTGTATTTAGTATAAGAGCTATGTGCTTTTATAGTTACGTTAGTTTTGTTTCACAACCAGGTAATTTTAATACAACCCTGCAAAGTGCAAACATTTGATATGATAATGGTGTTGATTCTGACCTAAACCTAATTTGAGTTTCAATCTTCTTTCTAAATAATTACTAGGTGGTAGGACTAACTCTTCTGCGAGTGTTCGCCTGGGTTGGTTCAAGCAGTATTGTGCAAGCATTACTGTATTCCAGTTTGAAGAGCAGAGTAGCCTGTGAAATTACTGGGCTTATGAGACTTAATACCTAATATCTCTGGGTAATGAGCGCACTGCAGTGCCGCGCTGGCCTTTTGTGTTTTTATAGTTCTGAGTGGCACTGCAAGTGTTATGGGCCAGCGTTATGCTTACCATCAGGCAAACGACGCACTTGTCTCGATATGTGCTGAGCTAGGACCTTTTCGGAGAGAGTAGGCGACATCTGTCACATATTAAAAAAATAGTATTAGCAATAAGAAGTGTTTGTTGCTAAGGTTGCGATGAAGTGACAACTCAAAGTCCCAGCGCTCGAAACCAGCTCCTGTCCCACATCTCCGTTCCAACAGTAAGCTCTGTCGTGTGTTAATTGTTTGTTCTTCATTATTTTCGCCTTCAATTGCCCTTTTGTTCCGCCATTCTTTTCACGTTTACCATTATTTTGAAGGCTTTCTTCCAACGAATGATTCCGTTCATTTTTCATTCCTTTTCAATGGCCTACCGAATTGTTTTTCCTGCGTCATCATTAACTTGGATATTTTCTGCTTTTTTTCTGTCTGTCGTTTTATTTGGGATGGAAACGGACTCTCCGGGTTTTTGTTGCTTTTGTTTTAATAGAGTGTTAAGCGCTGTGCTAGTTATGGATACGAGAAGTTATTTATTTAATTTTCCCAATAAGTGATTTTTTAAATAGAAACATTGATCTGGAAGCAATGTTACTAACTGATTCTATGGGAGATCGAGAAAAGGATTTACCAGGCAAATGAACCGTAAGCATTATACTGTGTTCCGGTTTGATGAGCAGAGTAGCCAGTGAAATTACTGGGCTTATGAGACTTAATACCTAATGTGTCAGGGTAACGAGCGCACTGCAGTACCGCGCAGGCCTTTGTGTTTCAAAGTTCTGAGTGGCACTGCAGCTGTTATGGGCCGGCGTTATGCTTACCATAAGGCAAACGACCAGCTCGTCTCCTTACCAAATAGCATAAAAAAGTCGATACTGGGTGATAAAAACAACGCTTACACACATACACTAGGATTCTCTGTGTTGCACGTGGCATAGACAGTAGACACCCACAGATACTCAATACAAACATCTAAGATCTGAGGACAAACTTTATACTACTAATTAAATGCCATAGTGTGTTTGTAGGTTTGTTGATTTGTCCTTCTTTCACGCAACAACGGAGCAACGGATCGAACTGTTTTCTTTGCATAGATAATATATGTTTTAAATGTGTAATTTGATATGTAATATAAGTTTATGGACCGGAGGGTAATATAATGCTTCTTTTTATCCCGGTGAAATTTGCCACGCGGGTGAAACCGCCGGCAGAAGCTGGTATCTTATAAATAGGATGACACAATCAGAAAACACAACCAAATATCTAATTATCCATCAAAAAAACAAACAAGTCATATAAATTACTAAAAAGATATGATTTGCGATTGAAAAGGACGCATTTCACGCTCACCTCCGTTTGGTAAGTAGGTCCCGGGGGGGCGCAGTTGGCATTTGGAAAAATTCGCGGAATGGGACGGGGGCTAATCTAAATTAGTACGGTTTGCAAAAAAGTTAAATGGTACAAAAAATATATTTAAAATATTGTAGAAATATTTTTTTTTCTATTGACAAGAAGATAGGTTCGTTTACCAGATCCTACTCCCTGTTAAAATCTTTCCATCTTTCTCGTTTTCTACTATAAAATGGAAGGAATAAAATGAGTGGTTTAGGTAGAAATCTACCGACAAATCTATAGACATGAGGCTATTTTATATTATTTTGTTTGTTTTGTATCTCTCCATAACGACGTACTGAATAAGAGTAGGAAAGAGAAGTGTACAATAAAAAAAACATCAAACATAAACGCACAAATGTTAACACGCTCGTACCCCTCAACTAGGATTCCCTGTGTCGCAGGTAGCATGGACACGACCAGATACACAACATCGGAAGGCAACTTTCTACACTCACCTATAAATTTGCCCCGGCCGAGGATGGAACCCGGGGCCTCTCATATTGCAGGGTTACCACCAACCTACCAACAGAGATATCAAATTAAAAAAAAATGTTCCCTACTAACAATTTATATCTATAGGATTGTTTTTATAGGTTTTAAACTGTCATGGTCATCAATACTACGAAAAGAGTCAGAATTAACGTGATATTTATCACGTATATTTGTATTGAATGTCCGATATTTCGCCAGTATTGCAAGATCATGGCGCTACTATTGTATCTTTTTAACCGACTTCCAAAAAAGGAGAAGGTTATCAATTCGGTGGGTATTTTTTTATCTTTGTTACCTCATATCTATGTCATTTAAAAACCGACTTGGGAAATTCTTTTTTTATTTGAAAGTATAGACTTTCAGATTGGTCTCATAGAAATTTCATTAAAATCGGTTCAGTAGTTTGTCTCTGAAGTCGGTTCGTAGCTTTTTTAAAGCATTTTTTTATGAGTAAGATCATTTCGGAGATTTTGAACTTGAAAGTTTGTAGAGTATGTAAAGCTGTAAGTGGTAAACGCACTTTATATCTGTTACAGTAAAATATTTTTTCCATCGAAATATTTTTTGTTTTGTCGCTGACGCTACTTAAATCAGAACCAATAGCTATTTTACGCTTTTTTATTTCTTCAGTAATTAGTATTAGACAGAGTCCATTAGGATTACAATGTTTTAAATTATTTCTGCTTCCCTATACTACCCTATTAGCTAAATTATAAAAAAACCAGTATTGTCTTTAATGAAAGAAGAATAGGATATGAAAAAAACTGAGTAACAAAGCTTATGACGACTACTCATAGAGACAAATACTAATAAAGATTAGTTTGTCCGAAAACATAATTATTTTAATTTAAAATCTCCTAAAAATAGTGAGGTGATACAAAGGCTGGTGGCACAAATCTTTGGGAAAATTAAAAATCACATTGAAATTTAAAAAAACTTCAATCAAGCAGCTGTCGTTGTGTAACTTTTTACATCTATACAAATAAATAAAATTGAAGTGTCTGTTTGTAATATTAAAATAACAGCTTTTTACCAAATGCATATGAAAGTATATAATATGGTAGATATAACTAAACAACCATTTTTAGCATTTTTGTCTATCTAGTTGTCTGTCTGTTTGTTCCGGGTTATCTCCGAAACGGCTCGACCTATTTTGACGGAATTTTCACTGGCAGATAGCTGATGTTACAAGGAGTAATTAAGCTACTTTAATTTTAGAAAAATAATTAGGGTTCCGCGCAAAAAAATAAAAACCATTAAATCCAATATCTCCGCTCGGATGAAACCGCGGGCAGCAGTTAGTAATAAATATGATCGTTGCCACCAATTCAGATTCAATGATGATTTGAATAATGCACAAAATTCCAATGGAGACAAGCTTCCTTTCAGACAAAAATGTCGACAGCCAAACCAAAACAATAGCAACCGAAGAAATCATCAAAAACATCTTCAGATTTCAAAGGCTGTTTTCAGGTTGACAGATATCAAAAAGCTCTCAATCCGTACAGAAGCTTCGAGAGCATCGAGGGTCATCGAGTGAAGGGTCCTCAGGGAAACTGTTGGGAAATGACGAGTGAAAAACAAACCTTTGTCACGGAGTCACAATCGAACTGATCCTTATTACGTAGCTTTATAATTATAGAAATACTTGTTTGCATTTGATTACCATTTTGAAGAGAAGTTTTTCTTTGGATGGCTATCTCACCTGCAGCGCAAGTACCGACCTTTTCGATAAATAAAATTGACAGTTCAAATCGTTAAAAATTTAAATTAGAGTTAGGTAGTTCTTGATTTTTCGTAAATGAAAGACTGGTTTATAGAACGAAGATTATTTTAACATACATTTATTAATCGTTACTTAAGATCAAGTTAGATAGTGGCTTAACGCTAATGTATCTGAGGTAAATAATATTAAATGCATCTTTGAAACCCTTTGGTTTTGTTTATGTTTACCTCTTTCTCAAATTATCAAATGGCAATATCAAACAGTTCTCCATAACCATACCGAATTCAGCCTTCGTGGCAATTGGAAAATTCTACAAATCAACTGTCGTCAACTCGGGGCAGCAGCAGACTGTAACAACCCTTTGCTTGCTCGAGAGCCCTCGGCCCTTCAGAAACGTCCCGCCGGTTCGAGGACTGGCTGGGATTGTTTTCTTCCAGAATTTACTAATTTTGCCTTCATTAATGATGTCCTATTGGCGGCTGGAGTTGTAATGAGGAATCGAAATTTAAAAACCTAATTGAACATCTATGTTTTGTGAGATTGTTTTTAGCTAGCGTTTATTTTTGAGGTCTCTAGTTACGGAGACGGTGGTGAACCACTATTTGACAGCTACAAACTTTCTCAATTTATTATGTGTCATACAGCTGTCAAAAACGAGACGTGCCTGAAGTGCTTGCGCGAGGCAGAGATGTGCAGATTACAATTCAATATATAATCGAAGACCTTAAAGAAATGTTCTCATTATCAAACGACATAATTAACTCCCAATCCAAAATCCTTTCCAGTAGCCCAAACACCGCATTACCCATAATTGAGATTCGCAAATCCAATAAAATCGAAACCGAAAACGGATAAACAAACAAACAAATGCGAAATCAGAGCCAATTCCGAAAGCTTCGATCTCTGGACCACTGCCAAAATCAATTAACTCCTTGTAATCAGAAAGCCGAACTAAACGTACCAGTTTTATAAATTTTAAACCAATTTAGCATCTACGGCCTTGAGATAAAAGTCACTCAAAATATCCTAAGTGCAAATTAAAGATTGCCACGCGTAATCGTAGGATGTACCCAGACGTCTCAGATTACCCAAAATTGCTACCAAACAAAAATACCAACATACAATCATTACGGCTTTTTTCTTAGTTTTCGATATGAAAATAAAAAAGTTGAAGAAATAACTTATGCGATGCAATGACCGCGAGCGGCGACATCAAAAGGGTTTCTGGCGAGATCTGTTGTCCTTTTCTCGCTGGTTGAGTAAAGAGGGTAGGACTGGGATGGGTGTATGATGTTGACGATAAAAAATGCCCTTTAAGCGTGGTATGAAGATATGCCGGTAGGAGTTAGTGCGTTTCGTCTTCGGGACGAATGTGCAAATGTGTGCATGCAGAATAGCAAATGTATTCGTATCTGTTTATTCCTTCTATCATAAAGTTGCTGGTTATCTAGTAAGTTCCGAGAAGGAGACGATAATGTATGACCACAGGTTGTATCTTGAACAGGATCTGTGGTATACACCACTAGTTCTATAGACCGGTGAATGAATACTTCAAGTTTTCACACACGTTTCAAACAACAAAAGATTGTTATTGAAAGTACGAGTCATATTTGGAAGGACCACACTGAGCTTATTTTTAACCGATGACCAAAAAAGAAGTTCTCAATTTGTCTCTATTTTTTTTGTGGCGATGTTACTCGATTTCTCCGTCAATTCTCAACCGATTTAAATGATTCATTTTTTTAATGAGTAGGCTCTATCAAGGGTAGTCCTTTTATAATTTTTTTTTTGAGAATACAACCTCTACGTTTGGAAAAATGGGGATGAAATTTTAAATATAGTGATATTTTAGTCGAAGTCAGTTCGCGCTTAATTTTTACTGAAGGCTAGCGGTTGATGATTTAATTAATAAACAAAAGTAAAAATAAATAAATAACGTCAATCATTGAAGACACGAAATTGTTTTCAATTGCAAGTGATCAAACGATTAGCTCGTCCCATTATCCAATAGTATAAAAACATTTAGCACTTCCAAACAGCTACACGGACAGACAAAGGCTTAAATTAAGGTTCTAATAAAGACTTGTAAAACTTAGAAAAAGATGTAAAACCCTGGCTCCGAAGCGTGGCACATCAATGACAAAGTAAAGGGAATTCCTCCACGACTTATCCCTTTGAATATAAAAAGGTTTTACAGGAAAACTTTTAATCAGGGTCTATCTAATATGGTACTACTTGCTCTCGAACGAGAGACGCCATTTTTTCAGTTTTGATGGCCTAGGTCTGTCTTAATGTTACCTTGTTAATAATCCATTTTGTTACAAGGTACTGGGTGGCACCGCAGTTGGTATTGGCTGATAATATGCTTCATTATCAGCCTCTTACGCTCCCACTGCTGGGATACCGGCCTTCTCTCAGAGAGAGGTATGGGCCATAATCCACCACGCGGGCCCAGTGCGGCTTGGTGGATCTCACATGACCTCGAACTTTGTGGTTCTTGAACATGCGGGTTTCCTCACGATGTTTTCCTGCACCGTTTTAGAGCGAGTGTGAATAATCTGCACATAACTTGATATAGGTAAGTCATTGGTGCGGCCGAGTCGAGATTCGAACTATGGTGCATCGGATTGAAAGTCACACAAGTTCCCGCTCGGTCACACTCGCTCTATCACTCGCTCGCGATAATATGCTTACCACGATTTAATAATCTAAACAAAACTGAAATTATCTTATTGTTGAGAAGACTATCTTGCTTTTTACTCCCAAAATAACGGGAATTCGAGGGAATTATAACGCTTACACATTTATAACAGACTAGCTTAGGGCCGCGGTTTTCACCCGCGTTCCCACAAGAACCGTGCATTTTTCCGGGATAAAAAGTAGTCTACGTTACTCTCCGTTCCATAAACTATATCTGTGCCAAAAATCATGTCGATCCGTTGCTCCGTTACTGCGTGAAAGAAGGAGAAACCAACACTTTCGCGTTTAAATTAAGTATTTTACAACTCCTAACAAGACTTACTGTCGCAAATGTGAGAAAAAACTTATTAATACTAGGGTCTACTTTTAAACAAAACTGAACTGTAATAAAAGATGAATACTATCCAATTTTTTCGATATTGAAATTAGAAACTTATTATTTTAAAAGAACAAAGCGAGAAACAAGAGTCTTCGAGTTCCATTAGTAACCCCTCTCGGGGACATCGAGCTTAAAAATGAAAGCATAAATCTCGATCTTCGGCCCTAATTAATTCCTCGGGCCTTCGTTAGGGGTAGGTAGGGGTGAGTTATTCGAAAAAGTTACCTCTTTCGCTACTTTCATTATTATCTTTGACTAGTCACCTGTGTTCCGTTTTTTTGCAGCTTTGTAAAGATAATCGGCGAGTGTTTTTTGCTAATTTTAGATGGTTAAAGCCTAAATCCAGTGAAATTACCTACTGGGCTTATGAGACTTAATACCTAATGTCTCAAGGTAACGAGCGCACTGCAATTCCGCGCAGGCCTTTGTGTTTCAAAGTTCTGAGTGGCACTGCAATTGTTATGCGCTGGCGTTATGCTTACCATCAGGCAAACGACCAGCTCGTCTAGTTACCAAATAAAATAAAATAATTTTTTTTTTATGCCAAATTAAACAAAAAATTCTTCATTTTTTTTTTTAATTTGACAAAGTATCAGATGTTAAATTAAAGTAAAATGAGTGTAGGTACTTTAGGATTAGGATTAATAATAATAAGAGGCTCTCGCTAGACGGTTGGATCAAGGGTCGGATGCAAAAGGCAGCAGTGCTCCTTGACACGGCACGTATTGTCAGGAGGTTCCTCACTCTGCAGCCCTAACCACCGGTAGCTTGGGCCCTGCCCCGCTGCCGGCGGCACTCTAGGCTTAGGTTTTTTTATAATATTTTGTGTTTTATAGAAATATAGTAAAAAACTTAGATTTAGATTAAAAAGAAATAAAGTTTAATAATAATAAATTATATTATATTAAGGATAGGATATTATATTATATTAAGGATTATATTGATATACGTTTCTCAAAACTAGTGACTGGTTTCGAGAAAATTCTTGCGTAGACGTTTAACAGCTGCGGTGGTTTCTCCCTGGCTAGCCACCAGTCTGAAGATTCTATCTCTCAGCAAGCACATAATATTGTGGTCTGACTTTTTTTTAATTGTACCAGGAATATGCATTATTACAACGTCATTACCAATCGTAATACAGATGCCACCTACTGTCCGAATGATTGAAATCAATTTCGAAGTACTGGTCATCGATTGTCCCTTGACTATTTCAAAAACCGATTCACACCAATAGAGACTTTAACGCAAAGTTATACGGAGTAATATTGTACACCACGACGAAATGCATGATGATATGAAACCATGAAAAAGTTTTGATTTTAAAATAGCTCTTGTTCTCTGAAATTAAGGACTAGTTAAACGTTTTGGTGGTTTTGCTAGATGCAAAGGTAAGTTTGTCGAAGTATAGATAGTTTCTATTAACAGTTCTGATATAAAAAGCTCGATGAATCGTAGTTTTGATCCGAGAAGTTCCCATCGATGGGTTTCAGGGCTGATAGCCACTGAACTGCAATACATTTCAAGGTTTCTGGATTTTCATTTTAATATTTTGAAATGTTATTTTTCATCACTTTTTTATCCATGTACCAAAAAGCTCTTCTTTTTTATTTGTGACATGTTTGGTTATCTTTTATAATATTATCTTTAGCCTTATATAATGCCCCCACTGCTGGGATACCAGCCTATACAGTTATGCTTGCACAATACTGCTTGGCGGCAGACTACACGAGCATAGCGGTGGTACCCACCAAGACGGACTCTCGCAGAAGAGTTACTTCTCTCAGAGAGAGAGAGAGAGAGTATGCACCGAAGTCCACAATGCGGGTCCAGCACTTCTAGGTGGAAGTCATATATTATGTCTTCGAATTTTGTGGTTCTTGAACATGCGGGTTTCCTCACGATGTTTTCATTCGCCGCTTTAGTGCGAGTGTGATAAATCGAATCAACTTCAAATCTATATGAAGTTATGTGTGGATTTAACGTGCGCATGTTCAAGAACCACAAAATTTAAGTACATGTGACATCCCAAGCCTCACTGGACCTGCGTATTGTGCTTCTAGCTTCTGCCCGCAGTTTCACCCGCGTTCTCACAGAAACCATGCATTTTCTGGGCTAAAAAGTAGCCTATGTTACTCTCCGGTTCATAAACTATATCTATGCCAAAAATCACGTCGATGCGTTGATGCGTTGTAAAATTGTAAATAATATGTAATTTAATGAATAACGACTAAATAATTGCACACCTAACGGTGAATATGGCCAGTATATAATAGACGGCTCCGTAGCTAAGTTGGTAGTAACCCTGCCTGCAAGGCGAGGGGTCCCGGGTTCGATTCCCGGCCGGGGCAGATTTTGTGTAGGCATAAAGTTTGTTCTCGGGTCTTGGATGTTTGTGATGTGTATCTGTGTGTGTCCATGCCACCTGCGACACAGGGAATCCTAGTGCGGGGGGGTATGAGTGTGTAAGCGTTTATGTTTATGTTTATTTGCTAAACTACTAACCCATGTTTATGCGAATAAATTAATTTGAATATGAACATTAGACAGATTTTCAGTAAAGCTAAATAAAAGCTGTAGAATTGCTCGAAGTAGTCCACAAGTATTAAATTGCTTTGATTCCCAACAGTGTGTTTTGGATTAAGTTTTTGTGAAGTGCGATGATCCGCATTCGATTTATAGAAATTAAATAAGTGTGTCGAGCACAACAACGAATCGTTACAAAAAGTTAAGGAAAAAATGCAGGCGCCTACATCAAAGACACAAATCAATGGTCACAAGAAACTGATACAGTATGAAGTAGATCTAGTACTAGTCAATGTTTTGGTGAGCAACATCGAGATTTTGATAGAATGATAGGTAGCTAGAGATCTCTCTAGCTACCTAGCTATCTAGCCGATGTTATAAGGAGTAACTTAGGCTACTTTTTAGAAATAGAATTAGGGTTCCGCAAAAAAAAATCCAATATTTCCGCGCGAATGAATCCTCGGCAAGCAGCTAGTCTTACTTACTACTAATAAATGCGAAAGTGGGTTGTTGATTTGTTGGTTTGTCCTACTTTCACGCAGTAACGGAGCAACGGATTGACGTGATTTTTGGCAGAGATATAGTTTACAGACCGGAGAGTAACATAGGCTACTTTTATCCCGGAAAAATGCACGGTTCCTGTGGGAACGCGGATGAAAACTGCGGGTAAAAGCTATAAGTGTAGAATAAATTTAAAAATTTAAAGTTAAAAATTTAAATTTAAAATTTTAGTTTAAGGGCATTTTCTAGTCTTAGCTACTATTCTACGTCGAAAAGCTGTGGCTAAGCACCTGTATTCCAGCTGCTCTGGAGCCCCAATTCTAACCTAGGTTTAGTATATTCACTCCTTCGACCACAGGTCAGGCGAGATTGAAGTCAAAGGCTAACCTATCGTGTACCACCACAGACAGACAGGTAGACAAAAAATGTATAATTTATTGTTTTGCTATAGGTACCGTATATACTTTCATATGCATTTGGTAAAAAGATGCTATTTTGATATTACAAACAGACACTCAATTTTATTTATTGGTATAGATATATAAAAACCCGTAACACTAATAAGAGAATCCATTACTACTCCATTGGTGCTGACATAAGTGTTAAATTTCCACTTCCCAGTATGCCAAAGTGTTGTACCACCAAAATCAAGTCATTTGTTAACCACCTGACCTGAATTAACAAATTGATGATTCCATAACAAAAATGCCAAAAATCCAAACCTTTACTGCAGATGAAGGAAATCAATTAATTAACTGATATAATCAGCCGGTTGCAACGGCGGTAGAATGTGACCAATGGTCAAATGTGCCAGGAAGTCATTGAGATGGCATGAAGGTATGGCAGGTTCGATGTGGGTTGATATTTGGTATTATATCTGCAACGTTTTTTGCGGTTTTTGCAATGTATGGATAAGCAATTATTTACTCTCGACAGGATAAGAAGTTAACTAATTATTACTGCTCTTATTACTGTGTTCCGGTTGAGGAGAGTAGCCAGTAAAATTACTGGGCTTATGAGACTTAATAACTAATGTCTCAGGGTAACGAGCGCACTGCAGTGCCGCGCAGGCCTTTGTGTTTCAACGTTACTCTGAGATAGCAAGCAATTTCACTGACTCTGCTCATCGGACACAGTAATGCTTGCACATTACTGCTTGGCGGTAGACTACACGACCGAGCAACACGGTGGCGTTGTTAAAAACTCAAATCAGTCGTATCCACACTACCGCCAACATGGAAGTGTACTGCTAAATCCCAATAAGAAGACAGGTGATCGGACGCAGCGAAGGCTTCACATTTCTTGTCGTTCACTGAAGGTGGCGGACGCGGGAGGCAATCAGTAATTACTAGTGTGAGTGTACCCTTATAACAGTGAAGAATAAACTGGCTCAATCTGCCGTAGAGCTTTTTGTAGCCTAAGTTATTCCTTGTAACATCAGCTATCTGCCAGTGAGAGTCCCGTCAAAATCGGTCCAGCCGTTTCGGAGATTACCCGGAACAAACAGATGGACAAACATTTTTAAAATGGTTGTTTTGTTATTGGTACCGTATATACTTTCATATGCATTTAGTAAAAAGCTGTTATTTTAATATTACAAACAGACACATCAATTTTATTTATTTGTATAGATATGAATAGGAATACGATGTGATGTTCTTCTTATTACCACAGTAATTATGTTTTCTTTTTCCTTGTTTAAGCAGCTAATTGTACCTTGTCAGTAACTCTACTATAGCTCTCGGAGAGCCGACCTGAAGTACAGTCTCATGGCTAATTGTCTCTATAATTAGTCATCAGTTAAAATATCGGCAACTCTTCGCTTCCGGGAAGCGGCGGCAGCTTAATGTAAACAGTCCAGTTGGCTTGACCTAGATGCTCTACTCTTAATTGACGCAGCTGGTAGGATTACTACTTGATCGCTGATCCTTGGTTTGATCAATTTTCATAATATGTAATTAATCCTAGTTTCTGTCTTATCTATGTTAGTCTTTTTACTCGGCAACAGAGCAACAGACCAAGGAAATTTGTCCCATATTATATCCCGAAAAAATGCTGGGTATCTAAAATGCTGTCTATGGGAATCACCATCCGAGTGAAACCGCGGTCACCAGATAGTCATACGTAACAGCAATACCATATACATTTCATACACGCCCCAAAGAAACCATGATTTTACTGGGTAAAATACTCGGGCTTATTATAAGAATCTGTATCAAAAAGACGTCGATCCCTTCCGTTGTATTTAAACTATACCGCATGCATCTTTATACCACCTTTGTGTCACTCAGAATATAATAATATTTATTATCTAATGTCTCAGGGTAAGGAGCGCACCGCAGTGGCACGCAGGTCGTTGTGTTTCAAAGTTCTGAGTGGCACTGCAATTGTTATGGGCCGGCATTATCAGGAAAACACCCGGCTCGTCTCGTTATCAAAGAATACAAAAAAAGTGGAACACGGTAATGCTCCCACAGACGATGGCAGACCAGAATAGCAGTCGTACACTCACAGAAGAGTTAGTCCTAAATACTAGCTCTCCTTAAAGTGGTCCAAAAATTCAGCACTAGCCACTTGCCGGGCATGAACGAATGAAGTGAAATGAAGTAGTCTGTGAAGTCAACCAAATCACTAGTATTATCCACTAGCTTTTTCCCGTGGCTTCGCCCGCATTGTATAAATAAATAAATAAATAAGTGAACGCTTACACTCATACCCCCGCACTAGAATACCTTGTGTCGCCGGTGGCATCGACACACACAAATACACATCACAAACATCCAAGACCCGAGAACAAACTTTGTGTTTACACAAAATCTGCCCCGGCCGGGAACCGAAACTAGGACCCCTCGCTTTGCAGACAGGGTTACTACCAACTTAGCTACGGAGCCGTCGCGGATATATCTTTATAGCCTATATGTTATTTCAGAACCAGTCTATATTCAAAATTTCATCAAAATCGGTTTAGTTATTACAGAGATATTCACACAAACTCTCGCATCCATACATACAGATAAATAAAATTGAAGTGTCTGTTTGTAATATCAAAATAACAGCTTTTTACTAAATGCATATGAAAGTATATATACGGTACCTATAACAAAACAACCATTTTTAAAATTTTTGTCTGTCTGTCCGTCTGTTTGTTCCGGGTAATCTCCGAAACGGCTGGTCCGATTTTGACGGGACTTTCACTGGCAGATAGCTGATGTTACAAGGAGTAACATAGGCTACTTTAATTTTAGAAAAATAATTAGGGTTTCGCGCAAACAAATAAAAACCATGTAATCCAAAGTCTCCACGCGGGTGAAACCGCGGGGCAGCAGCTAGTTTATAATATTAGTAGGTTTCAACCTCAGACCAACCACTTTAAAAATCCTGTTCCAGCTGACTAATGTCTGAGCGAGAGGTGACTTATCTCCCGTCTCAGGTAATTAACAAAGGTAATTATAAGTACATAGCTTAATGCGTTCCCGATATTGTACTGTGATTATTATTTGTCGTAATACACTGAGGTGGGCTACTTGTTTACTGTATGACTAACTTACATTTAATTTTACTTATGGTTTATGGTTTAAAACGTTTATTTAGTTAAACTAAAGTTTAAATATTTCCTACCGGGCGAGTTCGATAAAATCGTTTTTTTTTATTTGGTCACGAGACGAGCTGGTCGTTTGCCTGATGGTAAGCATAACGCCGGCCCATAACAATTGCAGTGCCACCCAGAACTTTGGAACACAAAGGCCTGCGCGGCACTGCAGTGCGCTCGTTACTCTGAGACATTAGGTATTAAGTCTCATAAGCCCAGTAATTTCACTGGATACTCTGCTCATCAAACCGGAACACAGTAATGCTTGCACACTACTGCTTGGCGGCTGACTTCACGAGCAAAGCAGTGGTAACAACCCAGACGGACACTCGCAGAAGAGTTAGTCCTCCCACTAACAAAACACGTGGTTATTCACGAACCAATCAGCTTTGACTGCAGACGTCAAAACGCTCGTTTAAAATAATCTGAAGTTAAACTAGATATGAACCTCCATTCATAGTTGATGTCAGTTCAAAATGGCTGGTGAACTCCAACCTTAACATGATCGTCAGATTAAAAAGGTGAAACGTAACCAGTGAATTATTCCACGCCAATATCGACAGTTTATTTTTCGCCATACCCGGTGGACCAACAATTCATAACAAGCGATCAGGATGATTTAGGGCGCTCATACACGGCGCATTGTAAGGGTGCGCGCACGCCCACGGTAGCTGCCCACGGTCGCTAGATCGGCCCGCCCGGCGCGACCGTCGCGTGGGCCAGAGAGTATGGAGAGAGCTTTCTTAACATTTTTACTGTAGGTACTACAAGTTCATGTGACGAGTATGTTGTTGGTATATGTACCATTGAAGTACGCATGCTAACCAAAGATAGGAGAGGGAGAAGAAAAATAGGACCTTCTTTCTGTTTTTACGACTGCATAAAAAAGGAGCGTAATGTTTTTAGGGTTCAGGTGTGTAAATATATTCTTGAATAGAAATCTGTAAATAGTTTCTTTATTCCACCATAACTTTTAAATGCCTGAACAGATTTTGATTTATGTGGCATTATTAGAATCCTGACATTATCCCGAGTGACACTGGCGAGGGCAGTCATGTTTTTTTATGAAACTTGTTAAATTGAATATTGTTATTGTTTATATTCTTGATGATAAGCGTTATGATGTAGACGAAGTTACTCATTGTAGTTACCGCGCTTAACCTAAAATAGTAACTATGTGGCTGGGGAAACCTACTGTTAATTGATTGCCGAAAGATTTTTGTTTGGAGTTTGTAGCGAGCATTGGAAAGTTCCTCAACATCTTGTAAAACATCGTCTATTATGTACGTACCATGCTCTGGTTTTTTATACTGTTGGATAACGAGACGAGCAGGTCATATGCCTGATGGTAAGCATCTTCGTCAGCCCAACAAAATTGCAGTGCCATTCAAAACTTTGAATACAAAGGCATTCGTGGCATTACAATGCACCCTATACCCTGAGACATTTGGTATAAAGTCTTATAAGCCCAGCAAGTTCACTGATTACTTTGATTCTCATACCGGAACATAGTAATGCTTGCACATTACTGATTGGTGGCAGACTACACGAGCAAAGCGATGGTACCTACCCAGACTGACGCTCATAGTCCTGCCACCTGGTGATTGGACACATAACACCTAATAATTCCAAACACGAAATTGTTAAGACACACACGCTCATACAAAATCCTTCTCCACACTAACCTACCACCATCAACATCACCATAGAATAAGTAAAGTAGAAGTAACAAATAAGGCGACATCCATTCAGGCATTGTACGTAAACATTTTAAATAATAATTGAATCGATTCTATGCGCGCGCATTGTCTGATTAATATGCGCGGCTTATGATAAAACCGTGCCGCAGCAAGTGTGCGGTGGGCCTATACATGGAAGGTTCCAAAATGGACATTTAATTTTTTTCCGATAAATAGTAAAATGCTGAAATTTGAAGAAATTAAAAATTGACTATAGGTATTGAAAATATTGAATTGCTAACCTTTGCAAACTTCATTACGTATTATTTCTGCCATTATATTATATAGGTATAGAGAATGAGATTTTTTTTAACATTTTGTTTTGTTGACTTTTCGTCTGTTTCATATCTCCTATTATAATAAAAACTTTCAGGGTAACGAGTGCACTGCAGTACGGCGCAGGCCTTTGTGTTTCAAAATACTGGATGGCACTGCAATTGGGCTAGCTATTTAGTCAAATAACCCACTCATTTCGTTATCCAATAGTATAAAAAAATCTCCTCATTTCTTTAGGCGTACGGGCTCTAAATGGACGAAACTTATTTCAGTGACTCAAAAATGAACCATTTCTTCATCCGTTTCTCCCAAACACAACTGGACCCTAATAAAGTATGAATTATGGCAGCCTCCTCTTCGATCGGATATTTATTTATACGCTCTTAAGTGGGTGTAATTCTTTTTAAAGTATTAGTAGCCATTCGTCCTGCTTTGAGATGTTTGATACGAAAAAGATAAATGTGGTTTGGACGCGTCTACTTTTATGGTATTGATTGTAAGGTCAATAGGTACTTTAGGTTAACTGTGATGCTTCACGACTTTTTTTCGATTTTATTTAGCTCCTTGTCTCACCAACGTATTAGCAAATCAACTACAATAACACTCCCAATAAGGGTTTATGTCTGGCGGTTCGCTTTAAATAATAACAAAAAAAATTGCTTTAAGAAAGCTACGAACCGACTTCAGTGACAAACTACTGAACCGATTTTGACGAAATTTCTATGGGACCAATCTGAAAGTATATCCTTTCAAATTAAAAAAGAATTTTCCAAATCGGTTTATAAATGACGGAGATATGAGGTAACAAACATAAAAAAACCCACAGAATTGATAACCTCCTCCTTTTTTGGAAGTCGGTTAAAAAGTAGAATGTTTAGAGACACACAAAGCCAGTCCCATATAAAAACGACAATGGCAAGAAGATGGCTTTTTCTATAGGTTAAAGATTAACCAGTACCTCACATGCTTAATAAAGATCCATACATGAGGTATACAGTCTGGTTTTCTTTACTTGTCCAATAATGTAAACAAATGTTATGTTATTTGGTAACGAGACGAGCTGGTCGTTTGCCTGATGGTAAGCATAACGCCGGCCCGTAACAATGGCAGTGCCACCCAGAACTTTGAAACACAAAGGCCTGCGCTTCACTGCAGTGCGCTCGTTACCCTGAGACATTAGGTATTAAGTCTCATAAGCCCAGTAATTTCACTGGCTACTCTGCTCATCAAACCGGAACACAGTAATGCTGGCACACTACTGCTTGGCGGTAGACTTCACGAGCAAAGCGGTGGTAACCCAGACGGACACTCGCGGAAGAGTTAGTACTACCACTAACAAACGTGTCTTTGGTTGGTACAGGTACGGATACAAGTGTTAGTTTGTGTAGAAAGTAAGTCATCATTCACGATCAACAAGCTAATCACTGTTTTAGACTTTCACGGTTATTCACTACTTTATACATTGTAACGGGGTATTTACCGTGATTATTATAAGCTGGGTGCTCACCAGCTTATAAAGCAACAAGCTAATGCCCCACTGCAAACTATCCAGCTACGATTCCAAACTATCGATTTATTTATAAAGCTATAAATTCCGAAGTCGACGCGCGCCGTCAATGTGAATGATTATAAGAACCGTTTAGATTTATAACGTGACGTGTTTTAATGACTCCAAGATTGTTGATAAGGGATTAGGTGTAGAGTAAAAAAAGTGTATAGATGCGACAGCTAAAATTCGTTTGACTATGAGTTAAACCTAACTGTATAGTTAGACTTCGACTCAAAATGATTAGTAAACTTTAATCTTAATCTTTTACTATACGAAAAATTTCACATACAATTAAATAAATGTAAATGAACTACACGTTTTGGATTTTAATTATCATTGCATTTTTAACATAGATATTTTTTAAATTATATCCAGGGATTAAATTTCTTGCAGTTACACACTATGTGCATTAATTCATTACATTAATAATTATATTTATTTTTGGAGTTAAACAAGTTTTTTGTTGAAAAATATATTTTTACAGACTCGCTTTTATAAAATACGTAATTGGCACTGTAATCTCGTGGCCACCTTCCGTCTCCATCATCAGGACTCTGGACATCATCTAGGATAGGTTACAGAGTTCCTACGGCCACCTTCCGGCTCCATAGCTGCTGTGACATCACTATATTGCATTGACATCCGATTTACAAATGTATGTAAAATTGCGGCGCAATCGAACACCGAGAAGTGGGTTTAATTTAGCTTACAATTTAATCTAAACAAACAAACATTGGAAGTTAAAAGCTTAATATTAACATTTCCATTGAAATATCAGTCATTTTTACCTATGGTTTATTACAATACAACAAAGTTACACTAGGCAATTTCTTTCAAAATGACCCTTCTATACAATTCCACATCTCTACCACTAGTGGAGGCAGGTGCATTCCGAGTGAGTGTGATTATGGTAATTCGATTAAATATCGATTATTTGTGTATATCGATCCATTTGTATCCGTAGTTTGTAGAACACCTTGTTATGGCTTTCGAATTTCTTTTGCAGCAATACTGGTCTTCACCAGTATTGCTGCATTTATGAAGACTATCCCATCTTACTGTAATACCAATTATACCTCCCTATTTTTATACTATTTGGTAACGAGACGTGCGGGTCGTTTCCCTGATGGTAAGCATAACGCCGGCCCATAACATTTGCAGTGCCACTCAGAACTTTGAAACACAAAGGCCTGCGCGGCACTGCGTGCGGTGAGATATTAAGTCTCATAAGCCCAGTAATTTCACTGGCTACTCTGCTCATCAAACCGGAACACAGTAATGCTTGCACATTACTGCTTGGTGGCAGACTTTACGAGCAAAGCGGTGGTAACAACCCCGACGAACACTCACAGTAGAATTAGTCCTACCACTAATCACTGATGGTCCAATTTCGAGCCCACAGACGGGCACTCCATCCCGGGCGCGCCGTTTCTCCATTTTTCGGTCATTCTGCACCTCGAGTACTACCAACTGCTCGCGAAATGGAACGTCATATCGGCCACTAACGATAACTTGGAACGTTACATTTTGATCGTTTGGAATTCTAATATTTCTATCACTCTGGTGGTTTTGGGCCGGTTTCTGAAACGTTGGACTGGAACGTTGATTGGAGTGCTCGTGTATGTGGGCTCTTATAATTCTCAGGAAACAAGCAGGACGGAAAATAGTCCACTCCTTTGCAGTATATCGAGCTACTTCCATTTAAGTGCAAAAGTGAGAAAATCAAAATACCGGCTATCATTTCACACCTGTTAGTATCACTACGCATGAATAAATTAACAAATTAAGCACTTCACGTACCCTTTTAATTATCTTTAAAGTAAAAAATAAAATATTCTGATGAGTATCGCGCATTAACCGTTCCCAAACTGGGCAAATCAGGACATTTTTGAATATCTCCGAATCTTCACATCAGCTGGTTAAAGTGCGAAGTGACTACCGTTTTAAAGCAGTTTATTATGTTTTTAAATATTTCGAATTTGGTGCGAATTGGTATTCTTTGAGATCGCATCTGAATGAGGCCGTGAGCATAAAATAACTTTTTTGGTGACGCTAAAGATTATTTTAACATTTATTTATTGTTAAAAATGTTTTACTCAAGTTTATTTATGTTATGTTTAAAAGACTTCTTCTTTTTACAATCTTTCTATCTACTATTTGATAACCAGACGAGTTGGTTTACTTGATAGTAAGCAAAACACCAGCCTATAGTAATTTCACTGCGAGTAAGTTACTTCGCATTTCATGAATAAATACTACTTACAGTGTATTGTAGTAGGATCTAAAACCTACTCCCGACAGGATATTCTTAGGGGCATCGTAGACGCTTATGCAAACGTACGTTTGCTTGCCAGAATAACAACGCTTTTGCGTCAAGCGCGGATTTCGTGATACTGGAAATGCGCGCTCGACGCGTTGTTATTCTGACAAGCAAACGTATGTTTGTATAAGCGTCAACGCTGCCCCTTAGGCTGAGATTCAGAGACGAATCTAAGCGTGGACTCACGCTTCCATACGTCAAAATTCTATACAGTTTTGACATATGGAAGCCAAAGTCTACGCTTAGAATCGTCTCTGAATCTTAGCCTTAGACTACGACCCCACTCCCACAAAGCAGGCAGGGTTGCTCTACTCGTACTTCCTAAAACATAAAATAACATGAGTAAGAAATAAAATATTATACGAAACAGTAAAAAAGGCCTTATCATAGAATGACTCCAGCCCAATAAAACTCATCCGCAACAACCCCAGCACAGTCGTGTGCAGTAGATCTCGCATAGTACAAGATTAATTGCCAATACGAGCGAACATCGCGAAACAAACAGACAGACAAATAAACGAACGAACGACACGAAGTTCCAATATACGGCCATAATTTTAGCGTTTTCTGTTACACCTACGTGTTGGGGACATAGGAGCGGCGTATTCTGGACTTTCGATGCTGGAGTAATAAGGTTTTTTTTTATATTTTTGTTTAGTTATTTTTGTTTCTGGAACGAAGAAAATTCTTTGTGTTCTTTTTCATTTCTAAATATAAGAGATGAAGTTGAATAGCTGCGTATTTTTACTAAGAGAAGAGTTCGTTTAACATGTAGTTTAGGTTTTAAAGTCTTGGATAGCTTGAAACTACGCAAGGCATGACTCTGGGCAAAAATGCTCCTTTTATCTCCCGTTACCCTCCCTCAACAGAGACACTTCGATCCGGTTATGACTTACAATGGCTGATTCGGAATTCTCTTAATCGACTTAGAGCCAAAGTCGGTCACTGTAGGCATAATATGGCTAAGTGATGCTATATAGACGAATCTCACCACAACCTCTGTGGAAAACAGAATGAGACGATGTCTCATATTCTCTCTTGTCGCACGTTTCCTAACACCAGCACGATGCAACGCAACGGGGACGCCGTCATTCTAGCTATACCTACTTGGCAAACTTTATATAAGCGAGCTACCAATGACCAGTGAAGAAGAACAAACAAACGATCACTATAAAATACGCTCACACCAGCTTCCATGTTTATCCATGTCTATCTGTTTCCATGTTTGTTAGTGGGAGGATAACTCTTTTGCGAGTGTCCGTCTGCATGGGTTGTTACCACCGCTTTGCTCGTGAAGTCTGCCGCCAAGCAGTAATGTGCAAACATTACCGTGTTCCGCTTTGATGAGCAGAGTAGCCGGTGAAATTACTGGGCTTATGAGACTTAATACCTAATGTCTCAGGGTAACGAGCGCACTGCAGTGCCGCGCAGGCCTTTGTGTTTCAAAGTTCTGGGTGGCACTGCAATTGTTAGGCAAACGACCAGCTCGTCTCGTTACCAAATAACATAAAAAAACACTAATTCGAGAAGCAGCCGGCAAAAATTCTACTCATAAGCATCCAGAATACCACCGCTGATTGCAGCACATATCGACTTGAGGGATTGGCTTGCCCTTACGTACTAAATCAAGAAGTCGATAAAAAGCTAAATGTTGTCCGATTGCGAGGCGAGAACTGGTGAGCATAAATTTATGCTCAGCTGATAAATTAGGCGGGTCGCCAGCCGTGAGTTATGGCCATAGACGCTCGCTCCGTTTGCTTGTTCTTGGATTGAGCGAAATGCAAAGGTTTAAAGTGTCAAAAGAGCAAGTAACTACGATTGTATGCAATCTGGGCCCTATTTAATAAAGCTGACAATCCGACAAGTCCGACATATGTCAAAAAGTGACAATTCGACAATTTTTCTGTTTAATAAAACTTACAGGCGACAAAATTGTCATGGTGGAAAATTGACAAATATGTCGGATAATCCAACAATTTTCTTATTGTCAGATTAAATTTGACTCTGGTTTTTTGACATATGTCGAGTTTTATTAAACGCGTTTTTAGATGACAAATATGTCAAGATTTCACCGGTCGATTTTGGACATATTTGTCACTTTTATTAAACAGCCTAACCGCGACAATTCTACAATTATATCATTTTTTGACATATATGTCGAATTGTCAGCTTTATTAAATAGGGCCCTGGTTGTTTGGATTCGGCGATCGTCATTTGTTAATTCTTCTATATGAAAGGATTCTTGGTTTTCCAATTTTTGCAAACGTTGATTCGCTCTACAATTTGGATTTGTAGAGGATTTTTTTAATCAATAATTGTTACAAATGTAATTCTTGAACTTAAACTTATAAGAGCTTAGAACTTAAGAATTTAGTTATAATTTATATTTTGACTATTCTTTCAAAATTCTAATAACAATTTTTGCAATCAATAGATACAATCCGCTTCAATATTAATAAATATAAACTATAATGATTTCATAAAATATACTGCTCCATGTTAACCATCATTTGCGTGTACACTCTGTACACATTTATTTCTCAATTCCTATTTAGCTAACCATTTTACGAATTTTAATTGAAAACAGATCTCACTGATCTTACTTAAATAGATCAATTATTAAAATGATTCGGCCATGCCGAATCATTAAGTCAATTAAATAATTCAATTTCATTCAAAAATTCAATTTCAATAACTCAATAATCATTTCAATAATTGCTACATGCAAATTACATACTATTTATTATCTACCATGTATATTTTTATACCATTATGTACCAACGTGTATTTCCTGTTGTTTGTTTTTCAAAACCGCTTCACGTAGAAAACGGAAAAGGATGATCTTAAGAGGATTCAGTCAAAAATGACTTGTTACATACAAGTAGCCATCAGCCAATTACTAACTAAAAGCTAGACGCCATTACTCATGCATTAGTCACGACCAGGGTATCATGTGTACAATTTGGCACCAGACACTTCCTCTAACTGATCAAATCATCACTTTACAAGCTGTTTTAGAGGTTACCTAGACGATTACACGCCGGGCCAAACTAAATGACCTACACTTGTTAATCACATAGTACGACTTAACACACCAGTACTTGCGCCGCTGGTGTATTAAAGTTAACACACCAGCGGCGCAAGTACGGATCTTTTCGATCGATAAAATTCGATAAAATTGACAGTTTAAATCGATAAAATGGGTTTTATCGACTTTTATACAATTTATCGAGCCTCGATACAATCGACAAAAGTTATCGAAAATCTGGGTCGAATCCAAAGAGAATATAGAGCTACTACAATACTTTACGTCAGACTTCGGTACTTGCAACATTCGATAAATGTATCGAGTTTTTGATTCGACAAATTTATCGAACCGACTTCCGTACTTGCGCTGCAGATGAAATTACCAGCTGCAGTCCAGTGGGATGGCGGTTAACAAAGGAAAACCTGGAATGGGTTTTAGCGGTTGCTCTTAACACTTAAAGTTGTTTTGGGAAGACTTTCATCTAGGTTGTAGGAGAGGCTACCCAGCGCATCAGAAAATGGGTTATATGCACAGGATGTGGACGTGCATGTAGCTCTCTCATTAGAAAATAGAAAATTCTTTATTGCACAATCATAGTTGAAAGTAGGTAATAGGTGAAATTAATGCTATAAAGCATTATCATATCACAGTCATCAATGGATGCGTCTTCCATAGAACTACGTAAAAAGCGTGTGTAAGACGACTAAGGCCATTGTGTTTCAAATTTCTGGGTGGTACTGAAATTGTTATGGGCTGGGATTATTCTTACCTTCAGGCAAATGACCTCGCCTCTATCAATTAGGATATTTTAAAAAATCTTTAAATATTACCATCAATAGCGTGCCAATATTTCGGCCGCAACCGCACAGATAAGCAGCAAATACCAGTCGGCAATAAAATTGATTGCGAACAAACACAGCATCCTGCGCCCACGCGCATCAAATTCGTCGCCCGATTGAGCAACTTTTGTTCGAAGATATTACCCACTTCCATTTGCCATCATTCGTGCTGTCAGATGTGTTTAAAGACGATGTGTTTTAGTTTGTCGCTGGCGAAGTAAATAACCTAACGATTACTGTACTCTTAAATTAATCACGAGGTAGAGATCTGCGGTGGTCTGCTTGCTGGTTGTCGGCTTCGTCCCAAAGATATACCAGGTGGTAGGACTAGCTGCTCTTCTGTGAATGTCCGTCTTGGTGAGTACCACCGCTATGCTGGTGGCAAGCCGGAGTGGATGCATTACTGTATTCTGGTTAGATGCCAAGAAGTCAGTAACATTACAGAGCAAATGAGACTTAATGTCTCTGAGTAACGAGCGCACTGCAGCTCCACGCAGGCGTTCGTGTTTCAAAGTTCTTGGTGGCACTGCAGTTGTTAAGTTCAGGCGTTTTGCTTACCATCACCAAACGCCCAGCTCGTGTTACCTTAGGAATAGTATAAATAATATAATCACCCAACATATTACAAACCCAAACTCAAACTTAAAAGCTCTACCAATGTTTTTTCTTTCTTTCTTTCTTCTATAACTAATACCATCAAAAATTAAGCAATTCATCAGCACCTTTTACCCAACAGTTGTTTGGTCAAAAAAATACCCTGAATTCTTCCAATTCTTTAATCAGCGTGACAGACGAGATCTCAAAACACCTCCACCAAAGTATCAATACTTGGTTATCGAAGATCAAGTGTTCACCGAATCTCATTGATTTATATGAGAAATTATTCAGGCTGTGTAGCAAAATGAGAACCTTATTTTGAAGGAGTAAAATACGTATTTGGGTGACGAAGAGCGGTAATTTTTTGAAATCGTCTGTTATGGAACTTTGAGTGTTGTGATTTGCCAATATGGTTCAATTTTGAGTATGTTTGAGAGCAATGGCATACCACCAAAGACGAATATGCCACTTTCGAGTGATATATATCCGATACGGCATATTAAAAGTTTTGTTTCGTTTTTAAAATGTAAAAATCTGTTATTTATGGACCGAAATCGAGAGGTTCGATTAAATTATGTCCGATACTAGGAGATTTATTGCACTAAGATGTTTTGTGCTTCCTCTATTTGTCCGCTTTAGAGATTTTCGTTTTGTGAGACCATAGTTTTTGTTGGTGTAATATTGGTAGCTGAGATTATAGGCTTTGGTACTTTAAGGATGATTAATTGTAAAACTATCTTTAGTATTTTGATAAGTTAAAAATACATTTGTTTGGCTTTCTCGGCTTTACATTTTTCTACGTCCAGATATTCAATTATTGTTTAAAAGTTTATTTTGGTTACGCTTGATGGTTTAGCATATGACCACAGTCTCGCCTAATCTTAAATGATGAAGTAGTCGATGGTATATAAGCTAGAATGGCAAATGGATCATAGAAACCTAGTAGAGACAATAGGAAAAGTGTTAATGGACACATTCTTAGACCTCGCTAAAACTGAGCTTTCCTAATATATTTTCTATTTCATCCGTTCTAATTGATTAAAATAAATAAAATAACAAGTAATTCAAAATAAATCATTGCTAAATTAATACCAGATGATCGGAAGTTTAAGTTTGGCTTGAATTCAAATATATTTGATTGTAAGTGAAACTGAAGTCTGAAAATTTGAAATATTTTGTTCTGGCGAAATTTTTTATTTTTATTTTATCTTATTGGTAACGAGGCGAGCTGGTCGTTTGCCTGATGGTAAGCATAACGCCGGTCCATAACAATTACAGTGCCACTCCGAACTTTGAAACACAAAGGCCTGCGCGGCACTGCACTGCGCTCGTTACCCTGAGACATTAGGTATTAAGAAATATAAGAAATGTAATCAAATAAACTACGCATGAGTCCACGCTTGGATTCGCCTCTAATCGTAATCTTCGCCTTAGACTTCAATTGTAAAAAATATTGTAAAAATGTTTTTGAAAATAATGCCGATTAGTTTCTTGCAATTCTTCTCGATCAATCTCTACCTACTCGGTACGGGCACTTGATTCAATCATTTAATTTAACTTTCGGGCCCATGTGAACAAAAAAATTTGAATTTGAATTCCAATTTCAATTGTCATCGGCGCATACGCATCTTCCGTTAACAACAAAGTAAACAAGTGGCGGTTGTGCTTGATTACACACATTCGGTGCACGGTCGATGCCTTAATTAATACTGCTGCTAGTGATGGGACAACGTATCGATGATATCGGTATCGATCATTCTAGTCGATGATAAAAGTATTATTTAAACGTTAGACATTCACTTTTTTATTCTTGTTTGGCACTGAGATCTCAACTTCACTGAAATAATATCATTTTAATGATTGTTAAAGTAAACGGTGGTACATTAAATAACTACGACAGTGCAGTGATAAAATTCTAATTGCGTGCTAATTTTACTATTCATTACAGAAAAGACTTTTGAGGATAGCGTATAGGTACTACTTCAACAAAAACTCCAGTATGGCTACGTGACATTATGAAATTTGGTTTTTATCCTAATAATTTTAGAATGAATAATATAAAAGTTCTAATTATTATTATTATTATTTTCCTACACACTCATACCCCCGCACTAGGATTCCCTGTGTCGCAGGTGGCATGGACACACACAGATACACATCACAAACATCCAAAGCCCGAGAACAAACTTTAGCCTTGCGCAAAATCTGCCCCGCGCGGGAATCGAACCCGGGACCCCTCGCTTTGCAGGCAGGGTTACTACCAACTTAGCTACTGAGCCATTATTTATTTTTTTATAAAGTCTACCAACAGTTGTTCCATATTACAATATGGTTTACATATTTTTCTTTCAAAATGTTTCGTTAAACTAACTGCCCATTTAAATAATTAAAATTAAGTAGAATTTCATAAAAAAAGTAACAAATTTATCGTTGGCACGATGCTAAATATTATCAGGAAAGTACCTAACAACCTACCCAAGACTAATCGATATTAATTCCTACTTGCGGAAACTTTTCAAGAACAAAGTGAATGTCTGTTCTAGTTCATAAAACAGGTACCTATAATATTTTGTCATATAGATAGTTATCGATATCGATAATTAAACTCAAATGGTACCTACCCCACCGAAGTGTTAATAACTGTAACACCAGAGTCATTGAATATGGTCGTAATCGTAATTATTTTTAATTAATAATCAACACGCCATTAGGACGTGCACGTAATAAGGATGTGCCAGTCGATGTCCCTTCGGCAATTTACAGAGTAGACTGTATCATTGTGTGTGTTGTTGTGGTTGAATGTTATCATAAGTAGCTGTATTAGAAAGACTTTTTAACCGATGCAAAAAAACTTTTTTTAATTATGTATGAGCTTGCGTTTGACCGCCATCTTACCTGCTGTAAGGTGGTTACCAATTCACACACATTGATATGACACACATATACAAATGTATGTGTGTAATAATTAATATTATTGGAACTGCAATATATTCACATACTAGCGTTTCTCCGTGGTTTCACCAGCGTTCTTAGGAATTACACAGAGGAACCACAGAGGAACTTAATTCTTAGGAATTAAGTTCCTCTGTGGGAACTTTGAAATAAAAAGTCTTTTCTTTCAAAGTCTTGGGCGTTATGCTTACCATCATGCAAACGGCCCGCTCAATAGTTAAAAAAAGATAAATATGTTAACTGAATGTATAATCTTTTAGCTGTGAAAAATTCAAACTTCCAAGTCAAAGCAATCAAAAGACGACGATACTGCCGCATATTTTGCCACTCGCAATACAATCAAAACCGTTGAGCTAAAATCATGAAATATGACAAGAAGCAAATGTCAGCATAAGTAAAGGGAAAAATCAGAAAAAAAATATAAAAAAAATTTGGTGAACCATTCCCGTGATGGACAAACTATTTACTGACTTTTTGAGGAAAAGCTCAATTCGAATAGTCCTTGAGGGCTGCTCGTCTGATCAATTGGTGATCAATGCCTCAAGGGTTGGTACTCTCTGCGACCCTCTTCTTGCTACACATAAACGATCTGCTCAAACCCGGTCTCTTTGGGTATGCAGACTATAGCACGAAGAAGTAACAAATATTCAACAACTACAACAGCAAGCTTATTTTTTTATGTTATTTGGTAACTAGATGAGCTGGTCGTTTGCCTGATGGTAAGCATAACGCCGGCCCATAACAATTGCAGTGCCACCCAGAACTTAGAAACACAAAGGCCTGCGCGGCACTGCAGTGTGCTCGTTACCCTGACACATTAGTTATTAAGTCTCATAAGCCCAGTAATTTCACTGGCTATATACTCTGCACATAAAACGGGAACTCAGTAATGCTTGCACATTATTGCTTGGCGGCAGACTTCACGAGCAAAGCGGTAGTAACAACCCAGACGGACACTCGCAGAAGAGTTAGTCCTCCCACTAACGATTTATTATACTATAGCTATTATAATACCCGCAACTTTCTTCAATATACAGACATCTCGCCACCACAAAGCTGTTGAGCAGTATCCGCTTACTATCACCTCTATCAATGTAAAGTCTAATTTAGAGGTGTGCGGAGGTCCAAAGGCTCAGGTAGAGGCAATAAATACGATTAATGTTTATATATCTGTCCATTCGATCGTTACTAACGTTATAACGACGATAATAACGATAACGATAAATATAACGACGTTGTGTCGTCAATATGTAGCGTTGATATGAGTATGGATGAGGTGAGTTATTTTTATGACTCTTTTAAGTCATTGGAGAAAGTGGTGGGTTGTACTGTCGGCAAAGAAATAATGTGGAGTGTGTATTAAAAAAAATGTTAAAACGCGTTATGAAGTATACACAATATAACCATACTTCCTTTATTAAAAACTAGCTTCTGCCCGCGGTTTTCCCTCGCCTTCCCGCCACAGCAACCGTGCTGTTCTCCGGGATAAAAGGTAACCTATGTTACTCTCCGGTCCATAAACTATATCTATGCCAAAAATCACGTCGATCCGTTGCTCCGTTACTGCGTGAAGGAAGGAAAAACCAACAAACACACTTTTGCATTTACAATATTGAATAAATATATAGTAGGATTTATCTTTTTTATAGAATAATAGAAATGATTATTTTTCTATTTACTTACTACATACATACCTATTATAATACATGGAAAGTTATTTTATCTATCTATACAAATAAATAAAATTGAAGTGTCTGTTTGTAACGTCAAAATGACAGCCTTTTACTACGAGTAAATGCACGTGAAAGTATATACAGTACTTTAACAAAAATACACTTTTTTATATTTTTGTCTGTCTGTCTGTTTGTTCCGGCTAGTATCCAAAACGGATGGACCGATTTTGACGAGACTTTTATTGGCAGATAGCTGATGTTACAAGGAGTAACTTGGACTACTTTAATTACGTGGGCGAAGCCGATGGGGCACAGCTAGTCGAAAAATATCCTGTTACTTTTGTAAACAGTTTTGACTCAATTCAAGTAGTATCTTTGTACATTTGAATTCTTTTTTTATGACTCCACCATAACAACTCGAAAATTAACCAACCGACTATAACATTATTTCAAAAACTTAAATTAAAAACACGGCCATAATCGTAAAACGAATCGACAGCCGTACAAAACAATAAGTTATTTGTGAAACCGAGATAGAGATTCGATAAAAATCGATATAAATATCGATAAAAAAACGTCACTCGACTATAAAACGGGATTTATGCATGTGTTTATGACTTTGGAAGAACTCGAACGTTTTTGAGTACGCCGACATGTAGATATACCTTAGGATTTTGAGGACATATTTATGTTGCTGGAGGATAAGTAACCACTGACAAAAAAATTGCTTTAAAAAAGCGACGAACCGACTTCAGTGACAAACTACTGAACCGATTTTGCTGAAATTTCAATGGGACCAATCTGAAGGTATATCCTTTCAAATAAATAAAGAATTTTCCAAATCGAATTATAAATCAAAGAGATCTGGGGTCACAAACATAAAAAATAGGCACGGAATTGATAACCTTCTCCTTTTTTTGAAGTCGGTTAAAAAGATGAAAGGGAATGTTGGAGAAGGGATGAAATGCATAAGAGAGTGACGAACAAAAACATTTTTTATACTATTGGATAAGGAGACGAGCTGGTCGTTTGCATGGTGGTAAGTACAAAGATAGCAATTTGAAATGGCAGTGGGCAGGCCACATCGCTCGCAGAACCGATAACCGATGGGGAAGAAAGGTTCTTGAGTGGCGACCACGAACCGGAAGACGTAGTGTAGGACGTCCCCCCACTAGGTGGACCGATGACCTTGTCAAAACCGCGGGGAACCGTTGGATGCAAGAGGCGAGTAGCCGATCCAAGTGGCGTTCTATGGCGGAGGCTTATGTTCAGCAGTGGACGTCTTCCGGCTGATGATGATGAAGCTCAACGCCAGCCCATAACAATTGCAGTGCCACTCATAGCTTTGAAACATAAAGGTCTACGTGGCACTGCAAGCGCTCGTTACTCTGAGACAATACAATACAAAATAATTTCTTTTACGCTAGAATTAAAGTAAAAATAGTATAGAATGAAAGATCTAATCACTTAAGTATACAATGGGCAGACTTATCGCTGAAACCGATCTCTGTCAGTCAACTTTTGAATGGAGAGAACTAACATTAGGTATTATAATAGAATTTTACTGTGCAAATAAGTACTGTGTTAAAACATTGCAAATATTCCGTATCTATAGTCAATTGTAGTTTGACCCCAACTATAAATAAAGGTCATCAATTAAACTGATGTACTACTAGGTAATCTAGGTAATTTAGGACCCGCAATATTTGCATTTCGTTCGATTAGGATCCAGTATTGGAAAGTTGCAGTATGGGAAGTCGCCTTAATTTTACGTTGACAACCGTTTACTCTTGCGTCTTTAAATACCAGGTCAAAAAAGGTAGGACTAAGACTATTTTTGATGTGTTTAAAAGTATTTTATCATTAAATAGAAACTGAAATCAACACTGTTCGTTTTTATTATCCTCATTGACGTCAAACTTATTTTTACTCATTTCAAAACGATACTAACCTTTGGGTTGTCTGGAAGAGATCGCTATGAGCGATAAGACCGCCCATTGTGACACTTAGTTTCTTAAGATTTTAGTTTTAAATATTCCTAGTACTGTGGTGTTTCAATAAAGAGTTTATCTATCTATCTATCTAACCTAATCATTAGAAATATATTTTCTGTGTTATTTTATTGTTTTTAGGTTCAGCAAAAATAATGTATGTTGCTATTCATTTTTTCTACTACATAATTCAAGTCAATAAGCCGACAGGCTGAAACTAGAAAACTTACATCCCTACTAATATTATAAATGCGAAAGTGTGTTTGTTGGTTTGTTGCTTTGTCCAAGAAGGACAAAGCAACAAACCAACAAACACGCAAAGAATCACGCAGTAACGGAGCAACGGATCGACGTGATTTTTGGCATAGATATAGTATAGGGACCGGAGAGTGACATAGGCTACTTTTTATCCCGGAAAATGCACGGTTCCTGTGAAAACGCGGGTGAAAACCGCGGGCAGAAGCTAGTAAGTACAGAATAAATGATAAATGAAAGTATCCTTCTTGGCGCAGTTTTAAAATATGTAGGTTAAGTATATTATAGTTTTAGCACGTTCAGGTATAATATTGTTTATGTTACCTCTTTTGTTTCTTTTATGTGTTACTTTTCATTTACTTTTGTTTGTGTTTAATGTAATGTATTGAGGGTATACTTCGATAAAAATGTTTGCAACTACCTCCGAGAAATATAAAAATCAGTCCTGAGCTAAATCGCTGTTTTATTAACATCAATTGCAAGTGGCGCAGTCGGTAGGATCACAATTAAGTAAACGCTGTTTTGTTCTTAGTAGCTGGTAGACATTCTCTGTACTATTGCATACTGTTTATATATCATGATTAAGAATCAGTATTGGCAAGAAAACAAAGGACGCCGTTGCGGGGTAGTCTGGACTTTAAATTTATGTCCGCAAGGGTTGTTAGCGCTATCTTCGATTTATGCCCGTCTTATCTAGGAACAACTTTGATTTAGAGCGCAGAATTTAAACTTATTGGAATTTTAACAAAGAATTGATGGTGACGCAATTTTGTGTAAATAAAATTACTATAATACAGAAACTTGCACCTGAATGGTGATCGTGGTGGTGGTGCATTTAATTATTACTAGCTGCTGCCCGCGGTTTCACCCGCGTGGAGATATTGGATTTCATGGGTTTTATTTTTTTTTGCGCGCAACCCTACTTTTTCTATAATTAAAGTAGCCTAAGTTACTCCTTGTATCATCAGCTATCTGCCAGTGAAAGTGTCGTCAAAATCGGTTCAGGCGTTCCGGAGATAACCCGGAATAAACAGACAGACAGATAATTTTTTTTTTAAATGATTGATTTGTTGTTGGTTCCGTATATACTTTCATATGCATTTAGTAAAAAGCTGTTATTTTGATATTACAAACAGACACTTCAATTTTATTTATTTGTATAAGTAGATTAGATATCTCTTGTACTGACTTTGATGCTATGATGGCTCAATACTCAATAGTATTCCCGCTTATGTAAGTCAAAGATTCGAAGCCTACAATCAGCTTGAGCTTGTGGCAAAGGAAAATTTACCGGTGTGAAGTTAGCGTCCCAAAGTTAGCGGAATGAGATAACCCGACCAAATTAAAAAGTCAACGTTATTCCCATAGTGTTTATTTGTTTCCATTAAAAAAAAGGAATATATCACGTGACGATACTCATTGATACCATTCAGAAGCATATATCTATGGACTTTGGACGTTTGGAAATGGTAAAAATAATAAAAAAATACGTCTTAAAACTTAGTTTTATAAACATTTCAGACATTTCTAAACGACCGAAGCCCATACGGCTATATACATCTGAAAGGGATCGGCGAGGCCTATCGAAAGCAGTTTTCAGTTTTCTGAAACACTATGTGCATCATGCTGAAAAATGCTGAAAGAACTTTTAGCTATTTTTTAAACATTTCGGTCATTTCTAAACGACCGAAGCCCATAGAGCTATATACATATGAAAGGTCTCGGCGAGGCCTATCGAATGCGGGTTTCAGTTTTCTGAAACACTATGTGCATCATGCTGAAAAACGCTTAAATCAACTTTTATTGGTAAGCTTTTAATCATTTCGGTCATTTCTAAACGACCGAAGCCCATACGGCTATATACATCTGAAAGGTCTCGGCAAGGCCTATCGAATGCAGTTTTCAGTTTTCTGAAACACTATGTGCATCATGCTGAAAAATGCTGAAAGAACTTTTAGCTATTTTTTAAACATTTCGGTCATTTCTAAACGACCGAAGCCCATACGGCTATATACATCTGAAAGGTCTCGGCGAGGCCTATCGAATGCTGGTTTCAGTTTTCTGAAACACTATGTGCATCATGCTGAAAAATGCTGAAAGAAATTTTAGCTGTTTTTTTAACTTTTCGGTCATTTCTAAACGACCGAAGCCCATATGGCTATATACATCTAAAAGGGCTCGGCGAGGCCTATCGAATGCTGGTTTCAGTTTTCTGAAACACTCTGTGCATCATGCTGAAAAATGCTGAAAAAACTTTTAGCTATTTTTTTAACTTTTCGGTCATTTCTAAACGACCGAAGCCCATAGAGCTATATACATATGAAAGGTCTCGGCGAGGCCTATCGAATGCGGGTTTCAGTTTTCTGAAACACTATGTGCATCATGCTGAAAAACGCTTAAATCAACTTTTATTGGTAAGCTTTTAATCATTTCGGTCATTTCTAAACGACCGAAGCCCATACGGCTATATACATCTGAAAGGTCTCGGCAAGGCCTATCGAATGCAGTTTTCAGTTTTCTGAAACACTATGTGCATCATGCTGAAAAATGCTGAAAGAACTTTTAGCTATTTTTTTAACTTTTCGGTCATTTCTAAACGACCGAAGCCCATATGGCTATATACATCTAAAAGGGCTCGGCGAGGCCTATCGAATGCTGGTTTCAGTTTTCTGAAACACTCTGTGCATCATGCTGAAAAATGCTGAAAGAACTTTTAGCTATTTTTTTAACTTTTCGGTCATTTCTAAACGACCGAAGCCCATACGGCTATATACATCTGAAAGGTCTCGGCAAGGCCTATCGAATGCAGTTTTCAGTTTTCTGAAACACTCTGTGCATCATGCTGAAAAATGCTGAAAGAACTTTTAGCTATTTTTTTAACTTTTCGGTCATTTCTAAACGACCGAAGCCCATACGGCTATATACATCTGAAAGGGCTCGGCGAGGCCTATCGAATGCAGTTTTCAGTTTTCTGAAACACTATGTGCATCATGCTGAAAAATGCTGAAAGAACTTTTAGCTATTTTTTTAAACTGTTCGGTCATTTCTAAACGACCGAAGCCCATAGAGCTATATACATATGAAAGGTCTCGGTAAGGCCTATCGAATGCGGGTTTCAGTTTTCTAAAACACAATGTGCATCATGCTGAAAAACGCTTAAATCAACTTTTATTGGTAAGCTTTTAAACATTTCGGTCATTTCTAAACGACTGAAGCCCATACGGCTATATACATCTGAAAGGTCTCGGCGAGGCCTATCGAATGCTGGTTTCAGTTTTCTGAAACACTATGTGCATCATGCTGAAAAATGCTGAAAGAACTTTTAGCTATTTTTTTTAACTTTTCGGTCGTTTCTAAACGACCGAAGCCCATATGGCTATATACATCTAAAAGGGCTCGGCGAGGCCTATCGAATGATGGTTTCAGTTTTCTGAAACACTCTGTGCATCATGCTGAAAAATGCTGAAAGAACTTTTAGCTATTTTTTTAACTTTTCGGTCATTTCTAAACGACCGAAGCCCATAGACCTATATACATATGAAAGGGCTCGGCGAGGCCTATCGAATGCTGGTTTCAGTTTTCTGAAACACTCTGTGCATCATGCTGAAAAATGCTGAAAGAACTTTTAGCTATTTTTTTAACTTTTCGGTCATTTCTAAACGACCGAAGCCCATACGGCTATATACATCTGAAAGGTCTCGGCGAGGCCTATCGAATGCAGTTTTCAGTTTTCTGAAACACTCTGTGCATCATGCTGAAAAATGCTGAAAGAACTTTTAGCTATTTTTCTAACTTTTCGGTCATTTCTAAACGACCGAAGCCCATACTGCTATATACATCTGAAAGGGCTCGGCGAGGCCTATCGAATGCAGTTTTCAGTTTTCTGAAACACTATGTGCATCATGCTGAAACCGCTGAAAGAACTTTTAGCTATTTTTTAAACTTTTCGGTCATTTCTAAACGACCGAAGCCCATAGAGCTATATATATATGAAAGGTCTCGGCGAGGCCTATCGAATGCGGGTTTCAGTTTTCTGAAACACTATGTGCATCATGCTGAAAAACGCTTAAATCAACTTTTATTGGTAAGCTTTTAATCATTTCGGTCATTTCTAAACGACCGAAGCCCATAGAGCTATATACATATGAAAGGTCTCGGCGAGGCCTATCGAATGCGGGTTTCAGTTTTCTGAAACACTATGTGCATCATGCTGAAAAACGCTTAAATCAACTTTTATTGGTAAGCTTTTAATCATTTCGGTCATTTCTAAACGACCGAAGCCCATACGGCTATATACATCTGAAAGGTCTCGGCAAGGCCTATCGAATGCAGTTTTCAGTTTTCTGAAACACTATGTGCATCATGCTGAAAAATGCTGAAAGAACTTTTAGCTATTTTTTTAACTTTTCGGTCATTTCTAAACGACCGAAGCCCATATGGCTATATACATCTAAAAGGGCTCGGCGAGGCCTATCGAATGCTGGTTTCAGTTTTCTGAAACACTCTGTGCATCATGCTGAAAAATGCTGAAAGAACTTTTAGCTATTTTTTTAACTTTTCGGTCATTTCTAAACGACCGAAGCCCATACGGCTATATACATCTGAAAGGTCTCGGCAAGGCCTATCGAATGCAGTTTTCAGTTTTCTGAAACACTCTGTGCATCATGCTGAAAAATGCTGAAAGAACTTTTAGCTATTTTTTTAACTTTTCGGTCATTTCTAAACGACCGAAGCCCATACGGCTATATACATCTGAAAGGGCTCGGCGAGGCCTATCGAATGCAGTTTTCAGTTTTCTGAAACACTATGTGCATCATGCTGAAAAATGCTGAAAGAACTTTTAGCTATTTTTTTAAACTGTTCGGTCATTTCTAAACGACCGAAGCCCATAGAGCTATATACATATGAAAGGTCTCGGTAAGGCCTATCGAATGCGGGTTTCAGTTTTCTAAAACACAATGTGCATCATGCTGAAAAACGCTTAAATCAACTTTTATTGGTAAGCTTTTAAACATTTCGGTCATTTCTAAACGACTGAAGCCCATACGGCTATATACATCTGAAAGGTCTCGGCGAGGCCTATCGAATGCAGTTTTCAGTTTTCTGAAACACTATGTGCATCATGCTGAAAAATGCTGAAAGAACTTTTAGCTATTTTTTTTAACTTTTCGGTCGTTTCTAAACGACCGAAGCCCATATGGCTATATACATCTAAAAGGGCTCGGCGAGGCCTATCGAATGATGGTTTCAGTTTTCTGAAACACTCTGTGCATCATGCTGAAAAATGCTGAAAGAACTTTTAGCTATTTTTTTAACTTTTCGGTCATTTCTAAACGACCGAAGCCCATAGACCTATATACATATGAAAGGGCTCGGCGAGGCCTATCGAATGCTGGTTTCAGTTTTCTGAAACACTCTGTGCATCATGCTGAAAAATGCTGAAAGAACTTTTAGCTATTTTTTTAACTTTTCGGTCATTTCTAAACGACCGAAGCCCATACGGCTATATACATCTGAAAGGTCTCGGCGAGGCCTATCGAATGCAGTTTTCAGTTTTCTGAAACACTCTGTGCATCATGCTGAAAAATGCTGAAAGAACTTTTAGCTATTTTTCTAACTTTTCGGTCATTTCTAAACGACCGAAGCCCATACTGCTATATACATCTGAAAGGGCTCGGCGAGGCCTATCGAATGCAGTTTTCAGTTTTCTGAAACACTATGTGCATCATGCTGAAACCGCTGAAAGAACTTTTAGCTATTTTTTAAACTTTTCGGTCATTTCTAAACGACCGAAGCCCATTGAGCTATATACATCTGAAAGGTCTCGGCAAGGCCTATCGAATGCAGTTTTCAGTTTTCTGAAACACTATGTGCATCATGCTGAAACCGCTGAAAGAACTTTTAGCTATTTTTTAAACATTTCGGTCATTTCTAAACGACCGAAGCCCATACGGCTATATACATCTGAAAGGTCTCGGCGAGGCCTATCGAATGCTGGTTTCAGTTTTCTGAAACACTATGTGCATCATGCTGAAAAATGCTGAAAGAACTTTTAGCTATTTTTTTAACTTTTCGGTCATTTCTAAACGACCGAAGCCCATATGGCTATATACATCTAAAAGGGCTCGGCGAGGCCTATCGAATGTTGGTTTCAGTTTTCTGAAACACTCTGTGCATCATGCTGAAAAATGCTGAAAGAACTTTTAGCTATTTTTTTAACTTTTCGGTCATTTCTAAACGACCGAAGCCCATACGGCTATATACATCTGAAAGGGTTCGGCGAGGCCTATCGAATGCAGTTTTCAGTTTTCTGAAACACTTTGTGCATCATGCTGAAATCGCTGAAAGAACTTTTAGCTATATTTTAAACATTTCGGTCATTTCTTAACGACCGAAGCCCATTGAGCTATATACATCTGAAAGGTCTCGGCAAGGCCTATCGAATGCAGTTTTCAGTTTTCTGAAACACTATGTGCATCATGCTGAAACCGCTGAAAGAACTTTTTGCTATTTTTTAAACTTTTCGGTCATTTCTAAACGACCGAAGCCCATACAGCTATATACATCTGAAAGGTCTCGGCAAGGCCTATCGAATGCAGTTTTCAGTTTTCTGAAACACTATGTGCATCATGCTGAAAAATGCTGAAAGAACTTTTAGCTATTTTTTTAACTTTTCGGTCATTTCTAAACAACCCAAGCCCATATGGCTATATACATCTAAAAGGGCTCGGCGAGGCCTATCGAATGCTGGTTTCAGTTTTCTGAAACACTATGTGCATCATGCTGAAAAACGCTTAAATCAACTTTTATTGGTAAGCTTTTAAACATTTCGGTCATTTCTAAACGACCGAAGCCCATACGGCTATATACATCTGAAAGGTCTCGGCGAGGCCTATCGAATGCTGGTTTCAGTTTTCTGAAACACTATGTGCATCATGCTGAAAAATGCTGAAAGAACTTTTAGCTATTTTTTTAACTTTTCGGTCATTTCTAAACGACCGAAGCCCATACGGCTATATACATCTGAAAGGGTTCGGCGAGGCCTATCGAATGCAGTTTTCAGTTTTCTGAAACACTTTGTGCATCATGCTGAAATCGCTGAAAGAACTTTTTGCTATTTTTTAAACTTTTCGGTCATTTCTAAACGACCGAAGCCCATACAGCTATATACATCTGAAAGGTCTTGGCAAGGCCTATCGAATGCAGTTTTCAGTTTTCTGAAACACTATGTACATCATGCTGAAACCGCTGAAAGAACTTTTAGCTATTTTTTAAACTTTTCGGTCATTTCTAAACGACCGAAGCCCATACAGCTATATACATCTGAAAGGGCTCGGCGAGGCCTATCGAATGCAGTTTTCAGTTTTCTGAAACACTATGTGCATCATGCTGAAACCACTGAAAGAACTTTTAGCTATTATTTAAACTTTTCGGTCATTTCTATACGACCGAAGCCCATAGAGCTATAAACATATGAAAGGTCTCGGTAAGGCCTATCGAATGCGGGTTTCAGTTTTCTGAAACACTATGTGCATCATTCTGAAAAACGCTTAAATCAACTTTTATTGGTAAGCTTTTAAACATTTCGGTCATTTCTAAACGACCGAAGCCCATACGGCTATATACATCTGAAAGGTCTCGGCGAGGCCTATCGAATGCTGGTTTCAGTTTTCTGAAACACTATGTGCATCATGCTGAAAAATGCTGAAAGAACTTTTAGCTATTTTTTAAACATTTCGGTCATTTCTAAACGACCGAAGCCCATACGGCTATATACATCTGAAAGGTCTCGGCGAGGCCTATCGAATGCTGGTTTCAGTTTTCTGAAACACTATGTGCATCATGCTGAAAAATGCTGAAAGAACTTTTAGCTATTTTTTTAACTTTTCGGTCATTTCTAAACGACCGAAGCCCATATGGCTATATACATCTAAAAGGGCTCGGCGAGGCCTATCGAATGCTGGTTTCAGTTTTCTGAAACACTCTGTGCATCATGCTGAAAAATGCTGAAAGAACTTTTAGCTATTTTTTTAACTTTTCGGTCATTTCTAAACGACCGAAGCCCATACGGCTATATACATCTGAAAGGGTTCGGCGAGGCCTATCGAATGCAGTTTTCAGTTTTCTGAAATACTTTGTGCATCATGCTGAAATCGCTGAAAGAACTTTTAGCTATATTTTAAACATTTCGGTCATTTCTAAACGACCGAAGCCCATTGAGCTATATACATCTGAAAGGTCTCGGCAAGGCCTATCGAATGCAGTTTTCAGTTTTCTGAAACACTATGTGCATCATGCTGAAACCGCTGAAAGAACTTTTAGCTATTTTTTAAACATTTCGGTCATTTCTAAACGACCGAAGCCCATACGGCTATATACATCTGAAAGGTCTCGGCGAGGCCTATCGAATGCTGGTTTCAGTTTTCTGAAACACTATGTGCATCATGCTGAAAAATGCTGAAAGAACTTTTAGCTATTTTTTTAACTTTTCGGTCATTTCTAAACGACCGAAGCCCATATGGCTATATACATCTAAAAGGGCTCGGCGAGGCCTATCGAATGTTGGTTTCAGTTTTCTGAAACACTCTGTGCATCATGCTGAAAAATGCTGAAAAAACTTTTAGCTATTTTTTTAACTTTTCGGTCATTTCTAAACGACCGAAGCCCATACGGCTATATACATCTGAAAGGGTTCGGCGAGGCCTATCGAATGCAGTTTTCAGTTTTCTGAAACACTTTGTGCATCATGCTGAAATCGCTGAAAGAACTTTTAGCTATATTTTAAACATTTCGGTCATTTCTAAACGACCGAAGCCCATTGAGCTATATACATCTGAAAGGTCTCGGCAAGGCCTATCGAATGCAGTTTTCAGTTTTCTGAAACACTATGTGCATCATGCTGAAACCGCTGAAAGAACTTTTTGCTATTTTTTAAACTTTTCGGTCATTTCTAAACGACCGAAGCCCATACAGCTATATACATCTGAAAGGTCTCGGCAAGGCCTATCGAATGCAGTTTTCAGTTTTCTGAAACACTATGTGCATCATGCTGAAAAATGCTGAAAGAACTTTTAGCTATTTTTTTAACTTTTCGGTCATTTCTAAACAACCCAAGCCCATATGGCTATATACATCTAAAAGGGCTCGGCGAGGCCTATCGAATGCTGGTTTCAGTTTTCTGAAACACTATGTGCATCATGCTGAAAAACGCTTAAATCAACTTTTATTGGTAAGCTTTTAAACATTTCGGTCATTTCTAAACGACCGAAGCCCATACGGCTATATACATCTGAAAGGTCTCGGCGAGGCCTATCGAATGCTGGTTTCAGTTTTCTGAAACACTATGTGCATCATGCTGAAAAATGCTGAAAGAACTTTTAGCTATTTTTTTAACTTTTCGGTCATTTCTAAACGACCGAAGCCCATACGGCTATATACATCTGAAAGGGTTCGGCGAGGCCTATCGAATGCAGTTTTCAGTTTTCTGAAACACTTTGTGCATCATGCTGAAATCGCTGAAAGAACTTTTTGCTATTTTTTAAACTTTTCGGTCATTTCTAAACGACCGAAGCCCATACAGCTATATACATCTGAAAGGTCTTGGCAAGGCCTATCGAATGCAGTTTTCAGTTTTCTGAAACACTATGTACATCATGCTGAAACCGCTGAAAGAACTTTTAGCTATTTTTTAAACTTTTCGGTCATTTCTAAACGACCGAAGCCCATACAGCTATATACATCTGAAAGGGCTCGGCGAGGCCTATCGAATGCAGTTTTCAGTTTTCTGAAACACTATGTGCATCATGCTGAAACCACTGAAAGAACTTTTAGCTATTATTTAAACTTTTCGGTCATTTCTATACGACCGAAGCCCATAGAGCTATAAACATATGAAAGGTCTCGGTAAGGCCTATCGAATGCGGGTTTCAGTTTTCTGAAACACTATGTGCATCATTCTGAAAAACGCTTAAATCAACTTTTATTGGTAAGCTTTTAAACATTTCGGTCATTTCTAAACGACCGAAGCCCATACGGCTATATACATCTGAAAGGTCTCGGCGAGGCCTATCGAATGCTGGTTTCAGTTTTCTGAAACACTATGTGCATCATGCTGAAAAATGCTGAAAGAACTTTTAGCTATTTTTTAAACATTTCGGTCATTTCTAAACGACCGAAGCCCATACGGCTATATACATCTGAAAGGTCTCGGCGAGGCCTATCGAATGCTGGTTTCAGTTTTCTGAAACACTATGTGCATCATGCTGAAAAATGCTGAAAGAACTTTTAGCTATTTTTTTAACTTTTCGGTCATTTCTAAACGACCGAAGCCCATATGGCTATATACATCTAAAAGGGCTCGGCGAGGCCTATCGAATGCTGGTTTCAGTTTTCTGAAACACTCTGTGCATCATGCTGAAAAATGCTGAAAGAACTTTTAGCTATTTTTTTAACTTTTCGGTCATTTCTAAACGACCGAAGCCCATACGGCTATATACATCTGAAAGGTCTCGGCGAGGCCTATCGAATGCTGGTTTCAGTTTTCTGAAACACTATGTGCATCATGCTGAAAAATGCTGAAAGAACTTTTAGCTATTTTTTTAACTTTTCGGTCATTTCTAAACGACCGAAGCCCATACGGCTATATACATCTGAAAGGGTTCGGCGAGGCCTATCGAATGCAGTTTTCAGTTTTCTGAAACACTTTGTGCATCATGCTGAAATCGCTGAAAGAACTTTTTGCTATTTTTTAAACTTTTCGGTCATTTCTAAACGACCGAAGCCCATACAGCTATATACATCTGAAAGGTCTTGGCAAGGCCTATCGAATGCAGTTTTCAGTTTTCTGAAACACTATGTACATCATGCTGAAACCGCTGAAAGAACTTTTAGCTATTTTTTAAACTTTTCGGTCATTTCTAAACGACCGAAGCCCATACAGCTATATACATCTGAAAGGGCTCGGCGAGGCCTATCGAATGCAGTTTTCAGTTTTCTGAAACACTATGTGCATCATGCTGAAACCACTGAAAGAACTTTTAGCTATTATTTAAACTTTTCGGTCATTTCTATACGACCGAAGCCCATAGAGCTATAAACATATGAAAGGTCTCGGTAAGGCCTATCGAATGCGGGTTTCAGTTTTCTGAAACACTATGTGCATCATTCTGAAAAACGCTTAAATCAACTTTTATTGGTAAGCTTTTAAACATTTCGGTCATTTCTAAACGACCGAAGCCCATACGGCTATATACATCTGAAAGGTCTCGGCGAGGCCTATCGAATGCTGGTTTCAGTTTTCTGAAACACTGTGCATCATGCTGAAAAATGCTGAAAGAACTTTTAGCTATTTTTTAAACATTTCGGTCATTTCTAAACGACCGAAGCCCATACGGCTATATACATCTGAAAGGTCTCGGCGAGGCCTATCGAATGCTGGTTTCAGTTTTCTGAAACACTATGTGCATCATGCTGAAAAATGCTGAAAGAACTTTTAGCTATTTTTTTAACTTTTCGGTCATTTCTAAACGACCGAAGCCCATATGGCTATATACATCTAAAAGGTCTCGGCGAGGCCTATCGAATGCTGGTTTCAGTTTTCTGAAACACTATGTGCATCATGCTGAAAAATGCTGAAAGAACTTTTAGCTATTTTTTTAACTTTTCGGTAATTTCTAAACGACCGAAGCCCATACGGCTATATACATCTGAAAGGGCTCGGCGAGGCCTATCGAATGCAGTTTTCAGTTTTCTAAAACACTATGTGCATCATGCTGAAACCGCTGAAAGAACTTTTAGCTATTTTATGACCGAAATGTTTAAAAGCTTACCAATAAGTTGATTTAAGCGTTTTTCAGCATGATGCACATAGTGTTTCAGAAAACTGAAACCCGCATTCGATAGGCCTCGCCGAGACCTTTCATATGTACATAGCTCTATGGGCTTCGGTCGTTTAGAAATGACCGAAATGTTTAAAAAATAGCTAAAAGTTCTTTCAGCATGATGCAGATAGTGTTTCAGAAAACTGAAAACTGCATTCGATAGGCCTCCCCAAGACCTTTCAGATGTATATAGCCGTATGGGCTTCGGTTCGTTAGAAATGACCGAAATGTTTAAAAGCTTACCAATAAAAGTTGATTTAAGCGTTTTTCAGCATGATGCACATAGTGTTTCAGAAAACTGAAACCCGCATTCGATAGGCCTTACCGAGACCTTCCATATGTATATAGCTCTATGGGCTTCGGTCGTTTAGAAATGACCGAAAAGTTTAAAAAATAGCAAAAAGTTCTTTCAGCGATTTCAGCATGATGCACAAAGTGTTTCAGAAAACTGAAAACTGCATTCGATAGGCCTCGCCGAGTCCTTTCAGATGTATATAGCCGTATAGACTTCGGTCGTTTAGAAATGACTGAAATTTTTATAAAACTACGTTATAAGACGTATTTTTTTATTATTTTTACCATTTCCAAACGTCCAAAGTGCATAGATATATGCTTCTGAATGGTATCAATGAGCATTGTCACGTGATATATTCCTTTTTTTTAAACACTATGGGAATAATGTTGACTTTTTAATTTGGTCGGGTTATCTCATTCCGCTAACTTTGGGACGCTAACTTCACACCGGTGAAAATTTGATGCAATACGATGGCAGGTTATTTCCTAGCGCTAGTCCTGCTAGCTACCACGCTCAAGTTAAAACTCTGTCTCCAAACATTGTAACGTTACACTTTCGTGTAACGCACAAGTTAATAAAAAAAACCACACAAACACAACATAAAAACAAAATTAAATAAATTATTTAATTATAATTAATAATTTTATAATTTAATTAATTTTAATTATTTAATTATTCACAAAATAAAAGTAATATTACAACATACCTTAAGGCGTATTCTGGTAATATACGCAAACACACACACTTGGGAACTAATCTATTTTACTTTACCCCCGAAGCCTATTCTATCGCTTAGCACTAGTAGGTAGACTTATGCCCGTTTTCACTAACGACGACTAAGGCGACGCCTAACTAAGTAACTCCTAAGTATAAAGTTCTAATTATATACTTCATTGTAGTCGTTAGAACACTCCTAAAGGTTGGTGAAACGATTTTTAGCTAGGTAGCTTCAAAATATTTAGGCATCCGATTTAGGCATCTCCTATGGTTGGTGAAAAAGGGCATTAGGTAGGTAAATTAAAAGAAATTCAAATCCCGACTTAAATAAAACCTTCCAAGTAACAATACGACATTAATTGAATCCAAACGAAACTGAATGTTAAATTTAAAATTGTAAGATATGACCAAAATTGCGAATTATATTATATTAACGGTCAATAAACACTTCGCCAAGTCAAACGTATTTATGAAATTAAATTGTGGAGAGTAAGGGTCGACGCGTAATGAACGATTGTCCACCGATGACTCAAAAAAATACAATACAAAACTTTCGTAAGTATTACTCATATTTAGACAGTAATAAATATATAACACATAGAGACAAAATACAATCGCTAGAATAGTTTCCTACACTCATAAAAGACTCGGCATTATGAAAACAGGAGTTTTCCATTGTATTTATATATATTTAACCGGATTCACTCACGTGGTTCAGCTGAGCTTCGCGACGATTGCTCGACCGGTTTCGAGGTATTTGGTACCTCTTCATCAATGGAGCTACACGCAACTGCTCCGACTGGATGCTTTGCGCGTACGCGGATGAAGAGGTGCGAGATACCGCGAAACCGGTCGAGCAATCGTCGCGAAGCTCGGCTGAACCACGTAAGTGAATCCGGTTAAATATATATAAATACAATGCAAAACTCCTGTTTTCATAAAGCCGAGTCTTTTATGATGGTAGAAAACTATTCTAGCTATTGTATTTTGTCTCTATGTGTTATTAACCGACTTCCAAAAAAGGAGGAGGTTATCAATTCGTCGGGTATTTTTTTTTATGTTTGTTACCTCAGATCTCGGTCATTTATAAACCGATTTGGAAAATTCTTTTTTTATTTGAAAGTGTTTACTTTCTGATTGGTCCCATAGAAATTTCATCAAAATCGGTTCAGTAGTTTGTCACTGAAGTCGGTTCGTCGCTTTTTTATAGCAATTTTTTATTACTGTGTTCCGGATTGATGAGCAAAGTAGTCGGGGAAATTACTCGTTTTATGAGACTTAATACTACCTCAGGGTAACGAGCGCACTGCAGTGCTGCACAAGCCTCTGTGTTTCAAAATTCTGAGTGGCACTGCAATTATTATATCATTTATTTTGGAGTTATATCATCAGGCAAACGACCAGCTCGTCTCGTTATTAAATACAGTATAAAAAAATTCAATACTCAATACTCAATCATTTAAGAATTGCAATCATAATTATGTACATTATATGGAGATGTTATATTATTAGTGAAGTTCACATATGACCCTGTTAGGGTATAGCAACACAAAGTAACAGAGCGAACTGATCCATTCCATAAACAGAACATGTTTGTTTAGTTTTAAAAAAAATCATTTAAACAATAATAACATTTATCAATCAAAAATCTTTTTAGTTTAGCTAAACATAAACAATCAGGCGATAGTTTAGTCTGTAATGTGCGGTGGCCCTTAGTTATTCGATCGCTTCGATTTCGTATTCTCGTCGGGTCCGGGCGGCTGTTCGATGAAATGTGATAGCAATAAGAAACTTAATTTGAAATATATTAAGACTAAGTAAAAGCTTTTACGTTACTACCATGAGAAATAATATTCGAGGAAGGCTGAAGCTAATTTTTTTTTTTTAATTTGGTAATTAGACGAGCTGGTCGTTTGCCTGATGGTAAGCATAACGCCGGCCCATAAAAATTGTAATGCCACTCAGAACTTTGAAACGCAAAGGCCTGCGCGGCACTGCATTGCTCTCGTTACCCTGAGACATTAGGTATGAAGTCTCATAAGCCCAGTAATTTCACTGGATACTCCGCTCATCAAACCGGAACACAGTAATGCTTGCAAATTACTGCTTGGCGGCAGACTTCACGAGCAAAGCGGTGGTAACAACCCAGACGGACACTCGCAGAAGAGTTAGTCCTACCACTAATAAAGCAGCAAAATTGCAGTGCGTAGAGGCTTACCATTCTTGCGCGTCATTGCTACATGAGCTCTCTTCGCACGTACGTAATATTGTTTATATTATGTGTTTTTATTATAACCGATGTTCAATAAAATCTAACTGTATTTGTATAAATAAAAACAGACAAAAAAAAATTAAAATCACCATTTCTCATAGATCCCACAAAACCCCAACCAATTTCTATAGCAGATCACACGAGTTCAGATAGAGACATTAAATTTTATTGTTCACAGAATCGACGCCGAGATTTTAATGTTCTAAGTGTAAAAGGCTCAGAACTCGTCCCGATAAAAATTTGATAAAAATCGGTGGATAGCTGATGCACGTACGACTGAACATCGCCGGGTTTTCTCGGAAAGTCGAGGCGAGTTTGGCCGATGAATATAAAGAGACATTAATACAAGTGGTTATTGCTTTAGTAATTGATTCGAACGATATCGTGACTGAGTTACGGCGACTTCTTAATGAGATCGGATCGGAATGGAGTCGAGAAATCGGGATAGGGCCCTGAGATATATCTACTGGTTTTTGTGAATAATCAGAATTGTAATGGTTTTGAGGTTGTATTTGTTCAAAATTATACTTTTATGTAATTATTATGTTCTGTTATTTTAACAACTGAGCTCGTGAAGTCTGCCGCCAAGCAGTAATGTGCCAGCATTACTATGCTCCGGTTTGATGAACCTGTGAAATTACTGGGCTTATGAGACTTAATATCTAATGTCTCAGGGTAACGAGTGCACTGCAGTGCCGCGCAGGCCTTTGTGTTTCAGTTCTGGGTGGCACTGCAATTGTTATGAGCCGGCGTCATGCTTACCATCAGGCAAACGACCAGCTCGTCTCGTTACCAAATAACATAAAAAAACTAAAATATTTTTATTTAATAGTAACTTTTGAATGTTTGAATTGGTTCATTGTATTGCAGTTGTCTAGTGTGCTTTGCTCTCATGCACATGACCCGCACTTTTCTTTATGTCCAGTTAGTATAATAAAAAGTATCTCTAAATGACTAAGCCGTCATCAGTTCAATTAAAAAAGAAAACAAGGTTCCAAGTTTAATTGAATATTGATATTCAGTTCGGATATTGGATGATTTAATTGAATTTTACTCAGAAACGGTAATGAGCTTGTATATGTATTATGTATATACGAATTTGAATGGTAACACGAGTTTTTCTAAGAGATTCAAATACATAACAGTTTGGACAATTTATTGAATGTAACAACAAATTGTTGAACAATCTATACATAAAAATAAATTGAAGTGCCTGTTTGTAAGAACAAAGTAACCGCATTTTACTAAATGCATAGGAAATTACCTATAACAAAAACACAATTTTTAAAACTTTTTCTGTCTGTTTTTCCAGGTAATCTCTGAAACGGCTGGACCGATTGTGACGGGACTTTCACTGGCAGATAGCTGATGTTAAGGAGTAACTTAAGCTACGTGAGAGAAGTCGTGGGGCATAGTTAGTCTATATCTAGATTTAAAAAAATGCACTTTCACATACAATTTGAAGCGATGATAGCTCAGCGGTATATAGTAAAGTATCGGAATCCGCTGATCTATGTTGATGGTTAAATTGTGAGAAACATCTAGATGCAAACATAAGTTATTTTCTAACAATAGCCTGGATAGTTACCATCCCACAAATTGAAAATCTATTTCCAAGAACTTATCGGTGTTTTCTTGTAGCTGTAATTGAGACCCAGTTCTAACAAAATTCAAATTCAAAATGCTTTATTCAAATAGGCCAAAGGAGCACTTATGAAAGTTAAAATAAATTACTCTAACAGCGGGCCTCTGCAACATTCGTCTACCCGAATCACAGACTAAAACTAATGCTGTCTTTATCAGAACATAATAACTGACAAAGACACCAATAGACCCAATCAATAATAATAATCATAAATTCTGTTTAAATAAAAAATTAGGTTTTTCCCGTATCATCGCTTATAATCAGACGACACGTTAATCTACCTGCGTGTTAAAGTCCCAAAAATTCTGGCATTGCAACGTTAAGTGGCAATGCAAAAACCATTAAATTGAGCACCCCAAACCACCCTAAGTCACACGATCCTACACCAAAGTTTGTCTCCAAAAAACCCTTTTACACTCCAGACGTTACCCTACACATAAATAAAGGGGGTTGATATTTATCGCTCGGTGTTTATTACTACGAAAATTATACCCCTAATGAGTTCCCAAATTCTCCCTATAGGAGTTGAGGACAGAAAATCCTATCGGCTATTAGCAGTCAAGAGATGGTAAAATATGGTTGCAAGTTTGGAGCTCCTTATGGTAATGTTGGATGTGTAATGGTTTGGTGGTGTTTTGTTTGTTGTTTCGGTCTTTACCAGGTGGTAGAAGTCTAAGATTGGAATTCACCAAACGTACTACGATCGGCAGTCCGGTTCAGAGCTAGCTTTGACAGCAGATGTCAAAATGCTCGTTTAAAATAATTTTAAGTGTAAGCTATATGAACCTTAGTCCATAGTTAAAATTCAGTTCAAATGGTTTGTGACAACTGTCTATTCAGACTTGTGTCTAGTTTCTTAGCTTTAAGAATGTGTATTTTGCTACTCTTTGGTTTACAGTTTTTACGAAAAACATTAAGTCTTTATTTTATCTTTCAAATGCAAATTCAATTTATTTTTATTCACGTGGGTCCCAGGAGTTCTCTCGTGAAATTTAAATAGTGCTCAATGACTACACTCTATGTTTCTGTTTCATGTATAACCGGTTCAGAAGAAGGGCAAGAAACTAGTGATAGTCTACTTTTTATTCCTGAAAAATGCACAGTTCCTGTGAAACTTCGGGCCGTAGAAATTCAACAATTTCGAAATTTAATTACCCCAAACGTATACAATTAAACTCTCACGCACACTTCCATAATTCACAGAAGCCCATTTACACAGAATTTTAACAGTTGAATCGATCCCGAATACCATAGAGTAATTATAATGAACCCTTTTGGCACTAAATTTGTACCGTGGCGCAATAAAATGGGACAACGGATAAGTCCCATTTTGGAAGCTGTTAATTGATGTATTCAGTATAAGAGGTCATTTTCAAGGTAATAGCTATAGGAGTGTTTTGATAATTTGGCTATTTACACTACAACTATTATCTAGAAATAGGTATTTGCCATTATATTATTTGATTTGAGTTTCTGATATTTCGCGTTGTTGCAAACGCCATAATGACCGAAGAGCCCGTGCTTCTTACGTATTACTCGATAAATATCCCATTTCCAGTGATAATATTTTTTTTATGTTATTTGGTAACGAGACGAGCTGGTCGTTTGCCTGATGATAGGCATAACGCCGGCCCATAACAGTTGCAGTGCCACCCAGAACTTTTAAACACAAAGGCCTGTGCGGCACTGCAGTAAGCTGGTTACCCTGAGACATTATTTTCCGATAACCTCAACCTACCTTCGTAACGATATCCACAGCGATTAAATACTCTTACTTATGTTTCCTTAATAACACCTGCGCTTCCAAAAAATCCAAACCACAATTTTACGGTAAAGATGACTATCTGTATCTAACTTAGGTACCGAAAAATCAGACAGCCTGTCGCCAGGACGGACTCAGTAACAAAATTGTGGGTGTACACTATATACATACATACATAATACCGACGTGACGCATACGCAGATCAACGCTCGGTGTAAAAATAAAATGATTAAAGTTAAAGATATTTTACTTTTAAATCATGATATGAGTAATATAGAAACGTGTGATAATGCCTTAGTGATAGTTTTTCGGACGCTATATATTGATGGTTAGATCGTGCTCCGTTGCTGCGTGAAAGGACAAACTAACAAACGTACAAACACACTGTCACATTTATTATAGTACGGACTTACACAACACAGCTTCTGTGTGAATCTTCATGCGAGTGAATGCACGGGCCTGGGGACCGATTTTTGAAAGTCAGGAGTGATTTCGAAATCACCGATGACAAAATTCTTAGGGATTACTTTGAAATCAGTAATTTGCAAAAGTCGTATTTTTGAAAGTCATACCCTGTGTTACTAACATGCAACTATTTCTCAGCTTTGATCATAGATAAACTAATGATTGTGTTCTATTCAATTTTATTTATTAAGTTGTAAATTGTTTTTAAGTCAAAATTGGCACTAAATACTCATACCTATGATATCGTTTACGAGTGGGTACCCCCCATTCGTAAATGATATCATAGCATAGGTATGATAATTTTAGTCACCCGCTGAGATTCAAAAATACGACTCCTTGTAATTCGGTGACTATCGGTCATATCGCTGATATTTAGTCACTCGGTGACATTCAAAAATTGCACCCCTGAGCTAGAATGAATATTGTTCTTAGTCACAGTTGTCAATTAAAACCAAGTTAAAACAATCAAGATGGCCGATTATGTTAACGGCGGCCAAATGTCAGGCCCGCCATCATGTCTGCCGGCTGTTAAATAAATCAGCGTGATATTCATATTTGATACCTAAAGCCAGGTTTTTTAAGAATTATTGCTGGTTCTCGGAAACACTGAGTTGCGATGTGACGAGTGGACACGGGCAGGTGCGAAGACAAGTGTTAACAATTTTTTTTTGTAACGGCTTAGCTTTTGTCTTATATCTTACCGGTTAACTATAACAGTGCCATCCAGAACTTTGAAACACAAAGGCCTGCGCGGCACTGCAGTGCGCTCGTTACCCTGAGACATTCGGTATTAAGTCTTATAAGCCCAGTAATTTCACTGGCTAGTCTGCTCATCAAACCGGAACACAGTAATGCTTGCACATTACTGCTTGGCGGCAGACTTCACGAGCATAGCGGTGGTAACAACCCAGACGGACACTCGCAGAACAATTAGTCCTATCACTAAGTAAAAAAACAAAAAATAAAATATATTACCAAAAATCAAAGTTTTATCTACTTATAACCAACCACCTTTTCGTGTACTTAACTTTGGTTTTCAAAAACCTGACACAAATCAGAAGTAAGCACTTTTCCATCCGACTGTACCTGGCACATCGACACGTCCCATACTTTCAAGATGCCGAAACGAGATAGAGTCGGTACCAACATGTGATATTGCGTTTATGAGTGCTTACTGTTAAATTGGTTGTCGGTAGAGCACCGGTAGAGCGTGGGTCCACGGTCCAGCTGTATTCGGATGACGGATGAAAGAAAGAAAGAAAAAAAATACAGTTGATGACGGACGTATAATGACAGATGTCGTCATCATCATCATCATCATCATCAGCCAGAAAACATCCACTGCTGAACTTCGGTCTTCCCCATAAAAGGGGTATTTTGCCACCCCCACCCTTGCAGCACGCAGGCGTCTTAGTGATCGCCCTTTCCCTAGTTATTCTCTCAGCCGCCTCTACGGCACCCACGGATAGACATGCTGTGGTAACTATTCTTAGCTCGAACCTAGAATCTCGATGCTGGCACCATATAATTCACATCACATTGCCTGTAATAACAATTGATAAATTAAAAAATATACAAGTTGTAAATTAAATAACTGAAAACCTGGAAACAGTTTGTTCAGAATCGAGAGCAGAATCGATTACACTATATTTACACCAGGTCGTTTTTTTTAAATCACTTTTTTACTTTGCCCAGTCTAAAAGTTGCAAATGCAACATAATGCCAATGAAATTTATGGCGAGGTTGCACATTGAAATGCGCTAGATAATTATTAATACTGGGCTAGACTAGAACGCCGTCAATGCCACGTTTAACGTATCAAGAAACGGCGAAGCGCTGCCGCTGACAAGTACAAATTACAAGTGTAGAGTTAGTTACAAATCAATTTTATTACGTACTTAGCAAAAAATACGAATAACTTTTGAAATAATTATTTAATTTGACGGCTCCGTAGCTAAGTTGGTAGTAACCCTGCCTGCAAGGCGAGGGGTCCCGGGTTCGATTCCCGGCCGGGGCAGATTTTGTGTAAGCATAAAGTTTGTTCTCGGGTCTTGGATGTTTGTGATGTGTATCTGTGTATGTCCATGCCACCTGCGACACAGGGAATCCTAGTGCGGGGCTAAGAGTGTGTAAAAAAAAATTAAGGTATTTGTAAATATACACATTAAAAAAACAGTTGGGGTGCTTTAAGTTTTCAGTATATCCATTTACACCTTGTATATGTCACTTCTTTTTGTTTTCAGGTTTAAACGAATACAGGACGAACGGTCAGAAAGAACGCAGTGGACAAACGCTCCAAGAGTCACTCACTGGTAGAACCACCGGTGCTAGGTATACCGGTATTACCTATGAGTAAGCGAAGATTGAGACATTTGACTGGTTTCCAACAGTTTTTTTATGGGATTGCTTCTCACACTTTTCATATTTTTCCATAAAATAACAGAAGTAATACCTCGGCTATCATTATAAAACAACATTAATATACCCTGCTTGCATCCGTTAGGTTTATTAGTTGCTACTGTTTTAGACACTTTGGTACTTATGAATACTAAGAATCATAAAAATAGTTATTTTTTAATATTGTCTTCAGAGCCCACAGGCGGTGCAAGCACCATTGGGAGAAAAGTTTTGAGATAAACTGTCATGAAAGAAGATTAGGTACTCGACGATGACTCTATATAACGTTTTTTTTATACTGGACTAGCTGCTGCCCGCGTTTCACCCGCTCGGAGATATTGGATTTCATGGTTTTTATTTTTTTGCGCGGAACCCCAATTCTTTTTATTAATTAAAAGTAGCCTAAGTTATTCCTTGTACTATCAACTATCTGCCAGTGACAGACAGACAGACAAAATTTAGAAAATGATTGTTTTGTTATAGGTACCTTATATACTTTCATATTGAAAGTATATACGGTACCTATAACAAAAACACAATTTTTTAAATTTTTGTCTGTCTGTTTGTTCCGGGTAATCTCGGAAACGGCTGGACTGATTTTGACGGGACTTTCATTGGCAGATAGCTGATGTTACAAGGAGTAACTTAGGTTACTTTAATTTTAGAAACATAATTAGGGTTCCGCGCAAAATAATAAAAACCATGAAATCCAATATCTCCACGTGGGCAGCAGCTAGTTTTAAAATAAAATGGATTACAAGTGTCCGCCGAGAGACTGTTTCTCTCCAAATCAGTTCTTGATATGTCATAGATCAAGGAAGAGGAATTAAAACTATCATGACACAACGATAAACGGAGCCTATCACAGTAATTGTTTCAATTTCCACTACACTAACACCCTTATTGCGTTAGCTTTAAAATTCAATTTTGTGTAATTGCACCTTGAGTTACAGAAGTGTTGCGAAAACATTGAACGCAGTATCTAAGACAGTAAGGACGTTTAAAATAAACAGTGGGTGTATGCGTACTTGTTAACCAATAGTATGAAAAAAACTCAACTATCATTTTCATAAATCTTGCAACCTTCTATGATTCCCTAGTGCACTAAGAACTGAAAGAAACATAGTCCTACAATACCCAGACTTAATAATAAACACTTGCACTTATTTCTAATTGCATAAATATTTGCCCCGTTACGAGAATAACTTAATCCATACGCACGCAAGAAGTTTAGTCCACTGACCTACCACAGGTAAAACGCGAGCGTGGAAAAAAGAGTGCGTAAGCCCTTACTGCCTTCCAATACACATTGGACGCATTATTTAATACAATTTTTATTAAAGAATGTGCAGAGGAGCGCAGCTATCTCGAAACTAATCGTCGCCTGTAATGATTGTTGCTTTCCGTAATTATTTCGAGCGGCTGTCTACTGGTTTTGGGAAGTAAAGTAGGGCTGGATGCGACATCCCTAACTATAGCGCCTTTTCTTAATGACATGAAAAATTCTCGGGAACAACATCGCCATTATGTTGGCCTCCGGATAATGAGACAGAACTACTAACTAAACATGTCGGTGTAGCAAAAGTTCGAAAAATAAGCTATGAAAAAATGCACTAAAAAGTAAAACAGCAATTTTGTTTACTTGGATGACATCATTTTTTTCAGTTATTTTTATTTTTAAACCAACCTACTGAACCGAATTTTCAAAATCCGTTTATAAGTGACAGAGTAATGAGGTAACAAAAAAAACAAATACCAACCGAATTGACAACCTCCTCCTTATTTTGAGTCGGTTACAAACCTGGTGGTCCTCTTCAACACTATAACGCTGGGGGCTACAGGTCAATGACCTCTTGGCCCCGGTGACTATCAGAGACAGAGATCCAATGCGCTTGGGCACCGTATATCCTGCATAGGGCTTGAGCGCTCCAGTCCCATCTCTGCAGTCCGGTCTATGTTCAGAATGGCACGGCTATCTGTTAAGGAGATCTCACTGGGAGAAGTTGTTGACAGGTACCCAGGTTTTACAAAGTGGAGCACCCGTAACGATAGGGCCTACCTCCTGTCTTATATTGCAGCTCAATTAAGCACTGCTATTAATGAAATGAAAAGAAAAAATGAATGTAGAAACATAAAACTATGGCAGTAATTCAAATACTGAGCATCATTCTTAAAAGTAACGTCTCCTAAATCTCCTAGGACGACTAGTGGTGACGAACATTGTGCACAACTGTGGAGAGAAGGGTTTGCCAGATGTTAAGCATAACACCAGCACACAACAATTGCAGTGCCACTCAGAACTTTGTAACACAAAGCCTGTGCGGAACTGCATTGCACTCGGGATTTTCACTGACTACTTTCTTCATTTTACCGGTATATAGCTATGTTTACAGATTACTGCTTAGCGGCAGAATACACGAGCAAAGAGCTGGTGTACCCACCCAGATAGACACTCCTAGAAGAGTTAATCCTACCATCTTGTTAGTGGTAGGACTAACTCTTTTGCGAGTGTCCGTCTGGGTTGTTACCACCGCTTTGCTCGTGAAGTCTGCCGCCAAGTAGTAGTGTGCAAGCATTATTGTGTTCCAGTTTGATGAGCAGAGTAGCCAGTGAAATTCCTGGGCTTATGAGAGTTAATACCTAATGTCTCAGGGTAACGAGCGCACTGCAGTGTCACGCAGGCATTTGTGTTTCAAAGGTCTGGGTGGCACTGCAATTGCTATGAGCCGGCGTTATGCTTACCATCAGGCAAACAACCAGCTCGTCTCGTTACCAAATAACATTAAAAAAGTTCTGAAGTACGCTGCTTGTTAAAGACAACACAAGCGCCACTATCAGGATGGTCCTACCCCATGGACTACAAACTTCGCCAGCCACTTCCAGTTCCAGCTCGTCTTGCACCACTATTTCATTACGGTAATCGTAATTTTTACGTAATGGCAGCGGCACCCGCGATACCATCGTGATTGCGACCCGCCGCTGATTGCTAAACGCGTCTGCGGTGAGCCGTACCCACGCTCCTGGACTGCATCTACCACCGTTCTATGACTAGGACACTAGATATTCATTGGTGAATAATTTACACCAGATAATTTACGCCAGAACTTAATAATCGGAGCTTTAGCAGTAAGTGCGTTTCTCGCGAACTTTTCTGCCGAGGACATGCAAATTGTGGAATGAGCTCCCACCTGCGGCCTTTCCGTCATGCTTCAACATGGGGCTCTTCAAAAGAAGGGTAAACAGAGTCTTTAAAGGTCGGCAACGTATCCGTAATACCCCGAGTGTTGCAGATATCCATAGGCGACGGTAACTGCTTACCATCAGGCGGGCCGTCTGCTTGTTTGCCACATATGGCATAAAAAAAAAGTAGTTCAATAAAGTATAGAATTAGAAAGACATGCGCTATTACCGAGGGCGCTGCGCCTGCCTCAATCCTGTACTTGGACAGAACCAGGAGCTGAATGTATTTGAATGTTCTCCAGCTGAGTTTCACAGGACGGCAAATAAATTTCGTTACATCAATATATGAATTTAAACGCTTATTCGATCTTAATTTTGTTCTTTGCTATATTTACAAATAATTGTATGTTATTTATAAGCATTACTGTGTTTTAATTAGTTTGTAGATTTTGAGAATGTAGGTAAAAAATGTTATATACTTTTTGAAGTTATGGTGGGCAGATTGGGCAACTGTAAAGCCCACCTTTAGGCACGTTCTTATATTTTTTTTTGGTAAGGTGCAGTAGAGAATTTCCAGTGTTCTCTAGCTAGCTACCATCCTTAAGTTTTCACCAAGCACCTATCGGTGTGTTCTGGTGGCTGCACTTGAGAGCCAGTTGTAATCTATGGTTAGCATTATTCACCATTAGTCAAACGACCCGGTTGTCTCTTAGCCAATAGTATAAAAAACATCGTCAGTTATTTTTTTATATTTTCATTTTAGCAAATGGGCTTGCCTTTGACGGCTGTTTCACCTGATGTTAAGCGACGACGCGGTCGGCAATGTACCATGCTTGCCCTAGGAGAAACCTGTTCATTCTACTCTTGAAGATCAGACGAGTTTTTTTTTAATATTATTGTATAACGAGACGTCTTTTAGCTGATGGTAAGAATAACACCATCTCATATCAAGGTCATCAGGTGAGATTTTCGTCAAATACTAACCTATCCAGTATAAAAAGCTTTATCTATAAATTACCCGATAAAGTAAAATCGACCGAATCTACCAACAGATGTCGCTAGTTGCTGACCAACCAAGCAGGCACTGCGTTTACGCATCGCTTACGGCGCAGATCTAAATTTACACACGGGGGTAGATAGAGATCTTAACGACTTCTCGTATCGACGGCGTACAGGGCCAATTCTGGACGAATTTCAAATGCAATTAAAAATTTAAGTTTACGCACCGATAGTTTCTACCTCCTGTTCTACGGCGATGTTAACCAGCGGTTAACTGTCGGTTAGTGTTTGTTACGGATAACATGGACGAATTTTGTCGTAGTTGATTGTAGTTTTGAAATCAAGATCTTATTTTTAGACCAACTTTTTGTAGTAAACCTGCTCAATATAACGAACTACTTATGAACTACTTATTTATTATAATGTGGTCAATTGAATAAATTAAATTATGTTCAAATTTCAAGAATGACCAGAAAGAACTGGTGAAATTCATGAAAATATTGATGAAGGTTAACGAAATAATGGAAAAAGATGCATGGAAAGAGCATCCTCTTTTTTATGATTGAGCGGTTAATCACTATCTCGCCAGGACAGATTTTCAACTTGAAGGTAACTAGCCAGCGAGCACTTGAAAATACACTATACAATACCAAGTTACATCGGGATTTTTTGCTTCAATGAAAGTTAACCTCGTAGTAGGAATAGAACCATCGACCTGCAGGTCGGTGGCCGACGTTACTACAGTTGAGCCATTATCGCCTCACAAAGAGATACCTGACGTTTTGACATTAAGTTCTTGTAGTTTTGACATTAAGTAGTTAATGTCAAAACTACAGTAAGTTTAGAAAGTTTTTTAAAACTTATACTTATGCCAAATCCAAAATAACGTCATGGACGTGTTTTTGTATACCAAAAATATATTACCTTTTCTTATAACGGACGGGCTTGTCGTTTGCCTGGTGGTAAGCATAACTGTGGCCCATAACAATTGCAATGCCACTCAGAGCTTCGACACACAAAGGCCTGCGCGGCACTGCAGTGCGCTCTTTAATATCCGCTCGGTATTAAGTCTCATAAGCCCAGTAATTTCACTGACTACTCTGCTCATAAAACTGGAACCCAGAAATGCGTGCACATTACTGCTTGGCGGCAGAGTTCAAGAGCAATGCGGTGGTACCAACCCAGATGGACACTCGCTAAAGAGTTAGTCCTACAACCTAGCCGTACTTTTAGTTTGATTCCAATCAAAAAAATAGACATACACTGCAGCCCTGTTATCACAGATTTTATCATTGGTACTAACCCTTGGTTAAGCTAACGGTAAAGCCCGCTCTAACTCACGCTCAAGGCTTGCCCCGTTCGTTATTAACTAGTTAGTAATTTGAGGTTAAGTTTTATTAATACAGTGATTATTATAGTCAGGAAACAATACATGGACGGAGAAACTCCAGTTTTATGTTACCTATTATATCATTAATATTATGACCAAATTATATCAGTGATTTATTTTTTCCTTTTAAGCAAAACCGTGACCATTGGCTTACGTCGTTAAAAGTTGGTAATTATCATTTTTTTTTAATATTAATTAAGTTTATGGAAATTTTTATGGGAAAATTTCGCTCGAGTGCGACATGTACAGTCATTGACAAGTGCGACTACGAAACTAATTCTTCGTAATATCGATAAGTCGTCAATATACGAGTGTCTATAAAAACAAGCTTACTTACCCACATCGCTCGCAGAACCGATAGCCGACGGGAAGAAAGTTTCTCTAGTGGCGACCACGAACCGAAAGACGTGATATTAATTTTTTTCCTGTTATTTGGTAACGCATCGAGCTGGTCGTTTGCCTGATGCAGTAAGCATAACGCCGGCCCATAACAATTGCAGTGCCACCCAGAACTTTGAAACACAAAGGCCTGCGCGGCACTGAAGTGCGCTCGTCACCCTGAGACATTATAGGTATTAAGTCTCATAAGCCCAGTAATTTCGCTGGATTTCATATTCATTTATTCAAATCTATTGACATAATATATATTATGTACTTAGACCGCTCAAAACAAACAGGGTAATTCATGTTAAATTACGTACACTTCTACTTCAGTCATAATTCCAATGTCTAAACATTCATAAAATAGAGGAACAATAACAATAATAATAGAATTGTACATAAATCATTGAAATAAGCATGTATGTATCTGCAAAAGCATCGTCAAATAAAATTAGCATAAGTAATAATAAAATTTAATCAAAAACAATAATACACATGTAGGTAGGTATATCAATTGAGGAGTGTCTGTTCAAAAGGTTACATTTACACTTTTTAAAATTTTTCAGAAATCGAATAAAATGGATAGAATTAAAGATTTAGAGGACGAATAAAAGAAAAAAAATATTATTTTATTTTAGGTAAATGTAACCTTTTGAACGGACGCTCCTCAATTGATAACAAAAGTATAGCCCCAGGCTAGATGGACTGACGTGAGTCGTGACGTCATAGTCAGAACCGTTGAATGCAAGAGTAGAGTAGCTGGTCCAAGTGGCGTTCTATGGGGAAGGCTTATATTCAGCAGTGGACGTCTTCCGGCTGATGATGATGAATATGATAAATTATGTACTTCTCGACATTATAGTTATATATTTGAACACCTTGGGGAAGAGACTTGGCGCGTGGGAGCCCGGGGCACACAAAATTTATAAAGACGTAGCGAAACCCCTTTTTGATGCCACACGTGACAGGAATGCTGGTTTTAATTTGGGCAGCGAATAAGCATTGCCATTCAACGTGGCAATGCGACCAGTATAATCTAGGCGCATTGCTATCGTGTGGTTACACTAGTTTTTCAATATTTTTTTTGTATTTTTATTCAGTTAAGTAATATTATTGGGTTTTATATGTTTTTGATATTTCTTAAACTAGGTAATATTTACAATTTAACTATTAATAGTATAACCTTATAATATAGGTTATTATAGTTCTGCCCAGACAATAAATAAATATTGCTAAGGTTTCTGAATAAGGCAATGGAAATGAGGTGCAATAACATTGTTTATTGTATTGCGCATGCTTTGCAACATGAGATTATTTAATTATTCCAGATTCTCAGGGTTCTTCAATTCTATTCCATTATCATTCTGGGAGTATTCTTCAATTTTTTACAAGCTTTATCGAGGAAGCCAGTTGTGTTGAGCCGAGTTGGACTAACGTTTTTTTATTTAACGTCATCGTATGTTCATTAATCAAAATTATAGTCTCCACCAATATATATTTTACAAAACTCCCAATTATCTGTGTCTTCTCTTGTCGGTGGGTCGTATAGACACGTCATGAACGCCTGTGACAAAGCCATGGGCCCAGCCCCAGTCGCTGAAGCCACTACAAAAAAGTATAACAAAAATTATTCAGTTAGTCTTTTTCGCTTTTTATACAATTGGGTTTTTGTAAAACTTTTGGTAAGCTTAACGTCTGCCCAAAGCAATTGCAGCGCCACCACAGTTTCTATATGGAAAGGCTTTCACGACACTGCGGCGCGCTCAAGTCCCAATATTGAGTATGCACAGTAATTTCACTGACTACTCTGCACAAAAAACCGAAACATACTTAATCACAAATGCAGACTACAGCGTGGCCGTAGACAGACTACAAGAACAAAGTGATATAGAACTACCCACCCAGATAGATACTCGCAGAAGAGACAGTCCTCAAACAGAACACGTACCTATTCAAAAATAGTATTCTTAACCCAATAATTTTTGAACTAGTTAGTAGTAGACATATAGAAAAATATAAGTAGGTAAATAGGGTTTAAATAAACTTACCACAACACAAAACAAATATTACAACAACAAATTTCAATTTCAATAATTTTTCCATGTTTTGTTGAATAAATCAATTACTGTTTAGTACGAGTAACACATATATTGCTTGATGAAATCGAAATGAATATGTAATAATTATTATAATTAATATATATAAAAGTTTTCCATCGCATGTGCCATTATATTCGTACTTGATAAAGAGGTAAAGTTTGTTTGTTTGTTGCCGCAATTCTAATGAACTACAGGCCCGATTTTAAAAATTCTTTCATAATACGAATTCGCCGATGACATTCTCCTTTTTTCCACTTCAGCAAGCGAACTAGGATCACCGAACTTAACCGAGCGAGCATCGAGGTTGGACTGAAGATGAACATGTCAAAGACCAAGCTTATGAAAAATAGCACGAAACGTAGGCTAGAAGTCGATGGTCAAGAGTAACTTTATCTGGGCCAGTTAGTTTCCTTCCAGGTGAGGCAAGAAAAAGAAGTTGCACGTTGCACCGAAAACGCCTGGAGAAGCTACTGGTCTATGAATCTCTGAAAGGCAATCTTCCTCTCAGCCTAAAGAAGAAACTCGTAGACATGTGTATTCTGCCTGTCCTCACCTACGGTGGACAGATTTGGTCTTTCACTAAAAAACAGAAGTCCTCTCTCGGGGTTTGCCAGCGAGCCATGGAGCGCCATCTTAGGCGTCAAAATATCAGACCGTATATGAAATAGTTTACTGCGCTCCAAAGCCCAGATCGCTGATGTTGGTCATAACGCTGCCAGCTTAGGAACTGGGCGGGACACGTCTGTCGCATGTCGCACGAGCTGTGGGCTAAACTCACCAATGAATGGAAACCTAGCAATGTTAAACGACGTCGTGGCAGGCCCAGACAGAGATGGCGGGATGACCAGCGGGGTGATTTTTATTTACTCGGAATGATATCCGTGTCGGAAGCGACTTCCTTGATCGTTTGTATCTCAGAAACGCATGCTGTCAGAGAAATTTCCCGTTTAGATTCGACAACTCAGCTGCATAAACACGGATATAATCCGGACAATATTCCTCTGTCGGGAGATATAAACGATTAAGAAAGTCGCTTCCGACACGGATATCATTCCGAGTGAACTAAAATAGCCCCACTGGACTCCATTTGGAAGGTTTTGGTAAGACTTATGGAAGGAGGGAAGGGAGGCCTTTGCCCTGCAGTGGGACGACCATGGCTGATAATAATAATAATATGAAGTTACATTATCTCTGAGTGCTATAATTCTATGCTATAAGTGCTAATTTTTATCTTGATTCCACGCGACTGAAACGGCGTACAAAAGCTAGTTTTATTGATAAACAAAAAACATGTAGTAATTAATCATGTTTTCCCGTTAATTTCCGGTTTTATTGAACACTGTAATATATTTTAGTCACCATGATTAAAAATATCTCTGCAAAAATATTATTTTCCTTAATTATGTTCCTTATATCCGTATACATGTATGATTGTATGTATTTACAACCATAGTCTTGGTTCAGAATCCTAATTTTAATATCATTAAAACTATTGCCAATGAAGAGCGTAGTTGTGTTAAGGCATAGGTAATTTATACGACGTCTCATTTACCTATAAAGTTTCTACACTAAATTTATTTCGTTTCATTTTCATTTCATACATGAGAAAAGGGTGGAACGCTCAAAGTGATAATTTTAATATCACTAGAACTGATTCCAATACGAACGTAATTTTGTTAAGACATAAATAATACGACATCTTAGTGCCTACACAGTTTCTACAATAAAATTTCAATTCATTACATACATGGGAAACGGATGAGATGATTAATTCAATAATTATAGTATGATGTTTTGTTTTATCCATATAGGTTGGCAGTTGACCACTAGGTAATAAATCTCACCTGATCTCAAGCGACAACATTATCAAGTGTTTGTATCAAGACTTCATAATCAAGTAATTTTGTTAGTGGTAGGACTAACTCTTCTGCGAGTGTCCATTTGGGTTGTTACCACCGCTTTGTGAGTGAAGTCTGCCGCCAAGCAGTTATGTGCAAGCATTACTGTGTTCCGGTTTGATGAGCAGAGTAGCCAGTGAAATTACTGGGCTTATGAGACTTGATACCTAATGTCTCAGGGTAACGAGCGCACTGCAGTGCCACGCAGGCCTTTGTGTTTCAAAGTTCTGGGCGGCACTGCAACTGTTATGGACCGGCGTTATGCTTACCATCAGGCAAACGACCAGCTCGTCTCGTTACCAAATAGCATTAAAAAAATCAGTGGTGGTAAATGCGCTAAACCTAGAAGGTGCATCTGCTAAAACGCACCCACAGGCGCTTGGGGACAGATTTTAAACTGGGTAGATATCTAGATGCCCTACCACCATGCAGTGCAGCTACCGAAAAAATAACAGATATGGAATTTGTAAGCCACACTCAAAAGTTGCACCTCACAACAAATTTCTCAGAAACAACTCTAACAAACTTTATGACTCCCTTAATATCTGACAAACAGACATAAAACACTATAAATTGCTTCGTTAACGGTAAATTTACAATTAAAATAAAGTATAGTAGTCACGTAACACATTTTGATCTGTATTGTGATGTATTGAATACTAATAGTCATCGAATGGAAATTACGAGAAATGCAGCGGATTTTTAAACAATCGTGGGTTCTGCTCTAGTGGGTAGAATCAGTAGAAAGGGCTACGTAGGGTCCCGTCCTGTGATATTGTTGGATTTCAACATACGAGCTTCAAATTTGGAGGTTACTTTGAAAAATAATAAATATAGGGATTAGGTAAATCCCTACTAATATTATAAATATGAAAGTGTGTTTGTTGGTTTGTCCTTCTTTCACGCAGTAACGGAGCAACGGATCGACGTGATTTTTTGGACAGCTATAGTTTATGGACCGGAGAGTAATATAGGCTATTTTTTTATACCGGAAAATGCACGGTTCCTGTGGGAACGCGGGTGAAAATCGCGGGCAGAAGCTAGTACATAAATAAAATATATTTATATCAGGCTAAAACCCATAGACATGAAACAACAATAGAGGAAAAACGAACAACAGTGACACAGACATTATGACAAATAAACAAAAATACACAAAACACTAATAGACCAAAATACACAAAGACAAAACGTAGGTATATATTATATGTAACCGGAATGCTCTAGGAGTATAGCGGAGTGCTCTAATGCTCTCAGGAGCAGCTCTTCCTGGCGCTCGCTCTAATATATTACTTAGACTTAGTTTTTATCATAATTGTTGTTAGTATTAGAAACATTGTAAAAAACATTTTTGAAGGAATAAAATCGAAGCCGACGAGTTCATTGTCCTTCTTCTATGTTGTATAGTTATATTATAGGTTGTATGCAGTATATACTTATGCGACCTTAATGCTGTTTTTTATTTATAAGGTTTTGTTTAATTTTGTTTTTAATTGATAAATTCTTAGTTTGTTGAATGAATGAATAAAAAAAAAAAAAAAAGTATATACTTGCATTAGGCTTGGATTTTGGGCACTAACAGGATGATTCAGAAACAAGTCTAAGCACGCATTCATGCTTCCATCTATACAAATAAATAAAATTGAGTGTCTGTTTGTAATATCAAAATAACAGTTTTTGACTAAATGCATATGAAAGTATATATGGAACCTAAAACAAAACAACCATTTTTAAAATTTTTGTCTGTCTGTTTGTTCCGGGAATGAAATCCATTATCTCCGCGCGGGTGAAACCACGGTCAGCAGCTAGTGTGTCATAATTGTATAGAAACTTGACACATTGAAGTATAAGTCCGTGCTTAGACCCGTCTCTGAATCATAGGGTATGAGGCAGTGACGAATCTAAGCTTGAACTTTTCCACATCGCGTGGCTTCCATAACATATAAAAATTTATAGTCGTATAGTAATTTTTTTTTAATTTTATGGTCGCTCTCCTTCATCCCAAGTGAATAAAGCATTTTCAATTTGATTACCATTGATGTTTTCCACCAGATTTTTTCGTGGTCGTAGTTCTTCGAAGCAATATATTGCTTAACACATATATGTGTTCCCACATTATGGACCGTGCATCAGTCAGTCAATCAGTTCGGCAATTATCGGAGCCCAGCCGACCGTGCCTAACCACTGCCCTATTGAATTGTAATGGGGAGGAGGAACAATCATCAGATTCACTTGACAGTTCCAACTAAGGAGGTTCTCATCATGGCCTACTAACAGCCGTTATGATTCAATGATCTTCGGGTCCAAAATTTGGTCATAAAAAGTCATATTTGGTCTATCTTCATCGCCAAGAGTACAAGATTCTGTCTGTCTGTATGTCTGTCTGTTTGTTCCAGGTAATCTCCGAAACGGCTAGACTGATTATGACGGGACTTTCACTGGCAGGTAGCTGATGTTACAAAGAGTAACTTAGGCTACTTTTATTTTAGAAAAATAATAGAGGTTCCGCGCAGAAAAATAAAAACCATGAAATCCAATATCTCCGCGCGGGTGAAACCGCGGGCAGCACCTAGTTATTAATAAAATTATAGTACATAGTTTCTTGCAGATATATTTTAAACTGAGCTTTTTTATGTTATTTGGTAACGAGACGAGCTGGTCGTTTGCCGGATGGTAAGCATAACCGCGGCCCATAACAATTGCAATCCCACCCAGAACTTTGAAATACAAAGGCCTGCGCGGCACTGCAGTGTGCTCGTTACCCTGAGACATTAGGTATTAAGTCTCATAAGCCCAGTAATTTCACTGGCTACTCTGCTCATCAAACTGGAACACCGTAATGCTTGCACACTACTGCTCGGCGGCTGACTTCACTCACAAAGCGGTGGTAACAACCCAGACGGACACTCGCTGAAGAGTTAGTCCTACCACTAACCAAAGCTTCCGGAATACTACCTAAGCTACCGGAATATATTTGAAATCCGATCACAATTTAATCATAATGACCCTTTCGCAAGACCCTACTTAAAGTTACGTACCAAACAATAGCTGTCAGGTGTTGCAAGAATAAGCCAGTTCAATTTTATTGTGCTTTGACAATGGATTGCGTTCTGCCGTCAACCTTCTGATTTTACCTTATTTTTAACGTTTTCTGACGTGTTCTACTTCTGTAATATGTTGATGTAATTTGGTCATGATCACTCGAAATGATTACAGGTCTCAGTCTGTAATTGCGACTGTTGTCATAACCAAATATGGCCTAAAATAAGTGATAGAGTTCACCAACTTGGCAAATGAATGAAGCAATCGATTGCCTACAATAAGGACCCATGATATTTTGAATACACTCACTCTCATACATACATTTGTTAGTGGTAGGACTAACTCTTCAGCGAGTGTCCGTCTGGGTTGTTACCACCGCTTTTCTCGTGAAGTCTGCCGCCAAGCAGTAGTGTGCAAGCATTACTGTGTTCCGGTTTGATGAGCAGAGTATCCAGTGAAATTACTGGGCTTATGAGACTTAATACCTAATGCCTCAGGGTATATAACGAGCGCACTGCACTGTCGCGCAGGCCTTTGTGTTTCAAAGTTCTGGGTGGCACTGCAATTGTTATGGGCCGGCGTTATGCTTATCATCAGGCAAACGACCAGCTCGTGTCGTTACCAAACAACATAAAAAAAATACATGAGCCCTGAAAGCGTTAAACTCCTTTTTGGTCCCAGCGTACGAACACGACCACCCCAATCGTTTCCGCGAGTGCCGTAAGAGCCGACTAAGGGAATATTAAAGGAATGGGCAGCGGCATTCTTCTCGGACATCGTCATTCGCTGCCATCACTAAGACGCCTGCCAAGTGATACATTAAGAGCTGCAGCTGCATCACCATGAGGCAAAATACCGTCTTACCATAAATAACTGAAAAAATCAATGGTTGATAATTGGCCGAGAAATCGAGTTTGAGATCTTCCTCCTTTCTAAAGTTCAAGTAAGTTCAATGTTTCTCGGAATAATCCTCTAATTAGGATGTGTTACACTTACAACACCAAATGTGTTGCTATAACCACTTCTACACGCCTGTTTAGCTAGACAGTCTCTTAAAGATGAACGTCTATAATAATTAGAAATGCCACAACAGAATTGAGTTAGACACTTCTTAAATCAAGTTTTATGGTTGTTATATTTAAACACGAGAATAAATGTCTATAGCATTATTAGAAATGTCAACGGAATAGAGTTAGACCAAAGTTAGACACTTCTTAAATCTAGGTTTGGCTTCGGCATGTTTAAGGGTTCCACGCTGTTTAAGTGTTTAGAGTGTGTTTAATATTTTTGTGGTAAGACCGTTAGTATCTAACGCAAACCGGATAGGCTACAGACAAAAACTCAAAAACTACACGCAGGTAAATGTTAGTGTCATATCTTCGCTAACTACTGCCTCAGACGTAGCTTTGCAAGGAAACCCACAAAATTAGTACCCAACATCCTTAATTCAATTTGCCGTCTATATTAGACAAATTTAATCTCTATACTCTTAAAAATAAAGCTTAGAATATACTTCATAGACTTCTTAGTTAAGTTGGTCTATTAGTGAGACATATAGAAGTGTAAATGATATAAAATTGTTAGTTCCTCTCGTAATGATATCAATTCATCTAGAGGTCTTCATTTCACACGGCTGTTAAGACGAGTGACGCATATAGGCATCTCGTCGCAGCTACTTTATGTAGGTAAAGCTTTGAGGTCTAGGTTGTCTTAATTAATTAAAATTGCCTCGTAAGGTCAGGTACGTTGTGCTAAATATTCTTTAATTTGGTTATTTTAGGAAACATTAATAGAATTGTTATAAATCACCAAGAAATTACTATGCTAAATGAAAGAGCTATGCTCGGTATATCTTTGAGAGATCGAATCCGAAATGAGGTTATTCGCCATCGAACTAAAGTTACCGACATAGTTAGCGGATTAGTAAGCTGAAGTGGCAGTGGGCTGGTCACATCTGTCGTAGAACCGATGGTAGATGGGGGAGACGGGTTCTTGAGTGGAGACCGCGAATTGGCAAACGTGGCGTGGGGCGTCCTGCGACTAGGTGGAGCGACGATATACGCAGGGTTGCTGGAGCGACTGGAGAAGAAGAGCCAAAGATCGGGCTCAGTGGCGCGCCTTGGGAGAGGCCTTTGTCCAGCAGTGGACTGATGTAGGCTGATTATGATGACTAAGAAATTGTTCTATTATCTAACAAAACCAAACAATCAAGTTTGTTATGTATCGACAGTAAAAAAGTCGTCCAAACAAATTTTGAAAATACTATGAGCTCTCGGATCCTAATAGGAACAGAATGTCTCAAAACCAAGCTCAAATGTATACCCAACCAAAACAAAGATAAACCTGCTTGTGTAAAGCTGCCTGCGCCGCTTGAACCACTCTGCTGGAGTAGCCGCGGTACTAACCAGGCTGAAAGCTCCCAGGGTGATATACAAATAATAATAATAACTACACGGATGAAAAGTGAAAAACCTACTGTTTTATCATGGAACTACGGCTTCACTACTGACGATCCAATAAAAGGACAAGAGCGACTGAATTTGAATTCAAAACACTCTTTTGCACGCGTGTAAAACTAATCATGACCAAGCAAATCGTGAGAACTGTAACACAAAATCTGATCTTACGAATTTAAACTGTTAAATAAATACATAAACTTTTGACACTTACAACTCAAATACGTCAAACTTATAAAAACATTTTTATTGAAAAAGTACCAAAAACTAAATTCAGTTTCAATCCCAACTCTATTCAAGTGAACGTAGGAACCAGCAACAAAAATTGGAATATTTCAAAGAGTAAAAGATATGTTGATGATATTATATATTTTTCGGCCATCAAGACATAATAAAATGGCCATTAACGACACAGTTCAAGGAATATACCGACAACAGATAGTTATCTCAAAATTAATTGAATATTATGTTACTCAAACGAAGACACCTACTCGTAGGATGACTCACAATTCAAGTGATATACTGGTCAAACCTTTAGTTTTAGTTTGGGTCCATGCTATTTGCGTATTTTGTCAGTGTCAAGTTTATAACAAAGCTCAAATTTTGTTGTAGAATCGACAAAATCGAGTCAGTCGCGACCAAGTCTAGTCAACGACGAGTCAAAGTCACGCTCCAGTAAAGCGGTGGATACTTTATTGAAAGCTATAGAGTTTTGGAGAGAATACGAGTAATTAATAATCCACCATTGTTACACTTTACAAGGTTTTGGTAAACAAAACAATATGTGCGAAAGCCACTCTTTAGTTGATGCTTGGTATTGACTATAAGTATGTCAACCATAAATGAATGACGAGAGGCAGTATGTCTGATTGGTCTGTGTTGTATTTTTTATAGCAAATGGGGTTGTGTTTGACTGTCATCTCAGCTGATATTAAGCGACAATGCGATGACGTAGTACGCTTGCCCAGAAGATACCTGTTATAAGATACCTTCGTAGGTATGTTGTAAGATACCTTCACTCGTCTCTTGAAAGTCTTCAAGTCTCAGAGTGTTCAGGAAAACAGATGCGGGAAATAGAGCCCTTTTATTTTAATGATTCAATTAAATATGTAAATAGACACAGGAACACTAATACGACGACAAAACATTCCTATCATTGAACCAGTTACAAAATCAAAAGCAATGCAAGTTTTGGTCAACCAATACCAAAATAACCGTAGCGTTATCAAACTGCACACACCTACCTCTAAATATCTGTATGACTAAAGAAATAAGAGTGATATTAAAGTGGAGTTTGCCGTTAGCGATGTAAGGTATAAGTTGGTTTGATTGACACAAAGCAATATGCAAATAATATGCCCTATGGAACTCCACATGGACAACTCAATTGTTTTGTCATGAATGAAATGTCGATAAATGGAATATGCTGTTGCCTCATGGTAATTTTGTGGTAGAATTAGTATTTTATTATCATCAGTTTAGAATATCTGTGTTGTGCATCGTATGAAACTGAAAAAATAAATAAAACTGGTAATGATTACCAGTGGTGACTGGTAAAAAGACACGCACAAAATTCATCAAAAAAAAAATCAAAATCAATTTATTTGTCCGAATATTGTGATAAAAGTTCTTAAATTACAATAGATACAAATATTCTACCGTTTCCGGTGTACAAATGCTTCATAATAATACATTTTCAATATAAATTACAAAAGATGATAAAATCACAAAATCAATAAGTACATGTCATAACAAAAAAATAAGAAATAGCAAAAAATCATAAGTGAGAAATCGTCAGGATAAAATAATTAAAGGAATGTCATAGGTAAAATAGAAAATAATCACGTGATTTCGTCATTCAAAAACTCACGCAAAGAATAATAACATTTATCAATTAATAATTGGAATAACTTACATTTCATTCTATTCAAACATATGCCTTTATAATTTTCAGGCAATTTATTGTAGATGCGAATAGCCATGCAATATACATTGTCACTATATAATTTTATCTATATTTATCTATATTTATCTATCTATATTTATATTTTTATCTATATTTAATCTATATTGTCACTATATAATTGTCACTATATTTCATCCGTACTAGGTATAATAATTGCGAAAGTATGCGTTTGCGATAGTGTACGTTTCTTGGTTTGTTGGTTTGTTCTTCTTTCGCGCAGCAACGGAGCAACCGATCGACGTGATTTTTGGCATAGATATAGTTTATGGACCGGAGAGTAACATAGACTACTTTTTATCCCGGGAAAAGTATGGTTTTTGACAGAACGTAAGTAAAACCACGGCCATAAACTAGTAGAGAATAATAATTATTCACTGAGCTGCTAACCTCTAGTATATATTGGAGAGGCATTAGGAGATGTCTAGTTCTGAACTATCTTTCTACAGAGCGACAGTTTATAGAAAAAAATTACGAAAAGTACTAAAACGTTTAATATATATTCTGTACTGTATGACGTACTCGTTTAAAAGGCACAGGCCCATTTTGTGAAAAAGAGTATACTGTCCTTACCATACCTTAACCAAAATTGAAGGCTCCGTAGCTAAGTTGGTAGTAACCCTACCTGCAAAGCGAGGGGTCTCGGGTTCGATTCCCGGCCGGGGCAGATTTTGTGTAAGCATAAAGTTTGTTCTCGGGTCTTGGATGTTTGTGATGTGTATCTGTGTGTGTCCATGCCACCTGCAACACAGGGAATCCTAGTGCGGGGGTATGAGTGTAAGCGTCTATTTATTATTATTTATTATTATTATTTTATTTAAAAAAAACAAAAAACAAAACAAACAAAATGTTTTTTTTGTGACCTATTTTTCAATTGATCTTTCCCAGTTCTGTTCTCTTAATCTTGGTTACCATCCTCAAGGTCTTTTCATATCTGTAACAGATGTAACGTCACAAGTACAAACAAGGCCTCGTACACCTGACCCTGACTTTCCTCCTCATTTGCCGTACAACTGTGCATCGTTACGACAGCCAACCGACCGTGCCCTGATTTGACGTGTAAGGAAATCATGGTTGTTAGGTCCGAGAGGATGTGGGTAATGCCGTGATTGATAGTTTGATAGGAATTGGTTTGGAGTTATTGTTAAAAACTTGAATTGTAGCTTGAACTGTGTTGAAAAATTGTTAACTGCTAGCACTGACTTGCAAATGCCCTAACAGGGTGCATGTATTCAAATTCAAAAGTCTTTATTCAAATAGGCCCCAAAGGAGCACTTATGAAAGTTAAAATTACTCTAACATTGGGCCTCTGCAACATTCATCTACCCGAATCACAGACTAAAACTAATGCTGTCTTTATCAGAACATAATAAATGACAAAGACACCAACAGACCCAATCCGTGCTCAAAGTCAACGAACCTTCCAGAAACCCACCGTGCCCGTTCCAAATTGGTGTAGGCCGAGCAAGAAGAAAAGCAAGAAACTCGTCACGGCATTCTTTTTAAAAAAAGTAGTTTTTTACAATGATTCTAATGGAACAACTAACAATTTAAAGTTTAGTAGTCGCCAGGAGGCTCCTGAGCTGTTTGCCTCCATGCATCCTTGTCATCTACATAATCCTTAATTTTATCATCGTATCACTAACATAGCACATATTATATACATAAGATCTGTACACTAATGCTATAAACACATGTATGCAATAAATAAATTAGCTCTCTCTACCGGAACTCACCGATAGGTGCTTGGCAACAGATTTTTAACTTGAGAATGGAATGAACCATGGAACCGTGCTATTCCATCTTCTATTCATAAATCCTTTTTAACACCGTAAAGATCGCCGAAACTCGAACCATCGTTAACAACTGAAATAAAATTCAAAAATACATCGAATCGCTATTACCGCTGCTCTAAGTGGGCCATCAAACATCATGCTTCCTTACAAAGGAGCAGACAGGAAGGAAGGCATAGCATCGCGACGCCATTATATCATCACGCTGCTGCCGGAGGGAGCGGGCAACCGTGACGCCCTCAGGATTTCAATTGTATGAATGTGTGATATTGATGTACGAATATATCAATACATTTGTTACTGTGGAAGTGTGGAATATTTGGTCAAGGTCTAGTGAATTCGCATTTGACTAAACTTGACGGACCATGGAATATATTTAGGGACTTGCAGATCCCAATCTTACTTCATAGTGAGCGCTGATGAGGCTAATAATGTAATTATCCTATTGAAGAACATACTGTAGGTTAAGAAAAAATAATACTTCTTTATACGTAAACAAGTGTGGCCGAGCGGGAACTTGTGCGACTTTCAATCCGACGCACCATAGTTCGAATCTCGCCTTGGCCCACACCAATGACTTATATTATGTGCGGATTATTCACACTCGCTCTAAAACGGTGAAGGAAATCATCGTGAGGAAACCGGCATGTTCAAGAACCACAAAATTCGAAGACATGTGACATCCACCAAGCCGCACTGGGCCCGCGTGGTGGATTATGGCCCATACCTCTCACTCCGAGAGAAGGCCGGTATCCCAGCAGTGGGAGCGTAAGAGGCTGATAATGAATACGTAAACAATTAAGAATATTCCATCTTCCGTCATCAGATGACCAGACATACGGCTAAGCACCATCGATATTGATTCAACATTAATTTTTCTAAGGAATGGAACACCTTGCCTGAATCTGTGTTTTCCGTTGGAACCTTAATGCTTCAAGGCGCAAGCTAAAAGGTATTATTATCTAGGCAAACGTGCTTCATCGTCGACCGCATCGTCTCTTACCAGCACGTGAGATAGTGGTCAAAGGCAAGCATTAAACGCTCATTCATCATGGAAATCTATCAGTCATAAATAATGCGCTGACTATAAATAGCAAGATCACCGTCTTTCACCACTCGGACGGTAAAATTATCCATATTTCCATAATGCAACCATCAATTACGCGTCAGTCAACCATGACTGTGCCAAAACCATAGCAAAACTGATAGCATAACCATCGTGTAATACCTGCCAAAAGAAAGTCTATTCGGCATAAAAAAATAATACTTTCAATAGACCATACCACCTAAACGAATAAAGGGTACATTAAGACTTATTATTTTATGTCCCACGGTTGGTTGGCCATGTAAACGTTATAGACCAGAATCAATCAAACCGTCACCTAAAGGACCATGGTCCATGGACGTACCTAATGACCCGTAACCCCACCTGGTTTTGGTTAGTTAGAGACGTTGAAGTGACGGATCAACCGTGCGTGGACAAAATAAAAGAGTCAATAACTGGAACTGTTCAAATAAATGGAACATAGTTTTATTTGAACAAAAGATGTAATTTTTTAACTTGTACTTACATGGTCTTAACTGACGAAGGTGGTGAATACGCAGATCTCGAATGGGAATTGACTCTCAAGAACGGTTAGGTACTGGAACGGTATGTGTTTATTGGTGGTAAGACTAACTCTTCTGCGAGTGGCTGTCTGGGTGGGTACCACCAGGGGCGTATTTACCCTAGGGCCAAAAGGGCCATGGCCCGGGGCGGCAGGCTGCTAGGGGTGGTGCAAGCAGAAGAAATTTAAAAAAGATTACCTAACTAATAATGAAGTGTTAAATTGTGTTTTGTCTCTTTCGATTCAGTTTAAAATTGTAAAACAAAAAGGGCAGCGGGGGCCTGCAGGCCCAGGGCGCTGAATCCTAAAATACGCCCCTGGGTACCACCATGGTACCACCGCTTTGTTCGTATAGTGTGCCGCCAAGCCGTACTGTACAAGTTTTACTGTGTTCCGTCATAAATGCAAAAGTGTGTTGGCATAGATATAGTTGGACCGGAGAGTAACATAGTTTTTATCCCGGAAAATGCATGGTTCCAGTGGGAACGCGGGTGAAACCTTGGGCAGAAGCTAGTATAATATATATTTTATGATCTTATCGACATCCGGAGCAATTAGAAATTAAATAAAACATTGAAATATAACCCATTATAAACGTCCAGTCATACAATCATTAGCAATTAAGCAAAGATCGTGACGAACACACATGACACGACCAAATTACTTGTATTACAGATGCTATTATTACACTATTTTGATACAAGCAGTAAGGGAACTTCATACAAGCTTACAGATTTAACAGTTAGCTGAACAATGTGGCGTAGTTGTGCAAAACGCTCAGTGCACGTGGTTTTTAATATTTTGTGCTTCGATCATACTGTAAAAAGTAATCGGAAAGTAATAATTATGAATATTGTATTTGTGCATGAGTTATCATTAGCCTTTCCGAAATAAGTAGGGAAAACTGATGTGTAAAAAAAAACGCGTTTGCGCAATGCTTTTTCTGTACGACACTCTGGTGGAAATTCATGCCTAGTATTTTTTAAAGATTGCAATCTCTCTTATAGCTTACAAGTAAACTTTATATTTTACAATGGGCCCTTAACACAAAACAGTGAATTTAAATAGATGAGCCTTTTTCTTCTTGAACTTTATTAGCAAATACAAATGCTTCCTTTGAGTTTTTTCAGTATTTATCATCCCAAACACCCTTTCATATGACTAAGGGCCTTAACTCTCAGGATTGCCATGGCAACGTCGCCAGCTACGTATAGAAACAATTAAAATGAAATTCTAAGTTGGCCAAGGTACCAAGCTGTCGACAAGTGATTTAACTACAGTAAATTATGTTATGAATTGTTTGGATTTGACTGGCGACGTCGCCGCGCCCAGTGAGGTAAAGCTCTTACTGTCTCAACATCTCTATATTGCGCTATTAGTGATCAGCGATGTGTGGTGACAGATCAGAGGTGAAGATAAGGTGTATTGTCTTGGAGGCGATGCTCCTACGCACGAATGGGGGCGCAATTATGTCGTTGACGACATATTTTTATGGCGTACATATTTATGGTGATAAGAAAAAAACGCATGGAAAAACAATGCAAGGGAAAAGAATCTGCAAAATATAGTGCTGTTGATCTGTCGATGGATTGTCTGTAGCGCGTGAGAGGGTTGGAACTCGGCTACGGGTCAAGACCAAGACTTCTAGTCTAGAATCAACACAAATAGATACAGTGATAGTGCTAAAGGTATTTATTTCTGATAGTAAATTGGCTTACTTTTGACCCTATTCCAACCGATGATAAACGGCGATCCATTCAACGGAGTAGCATGATTGAAGACAGATTTTTTCAGAAAAAAAAACAGATGCTGACAATGAGCTCTTCTCTTTCACTGTAGATCAAAGTAGGTACAAAGTAAACGAACAGAGCAATGGAATTTTTAAAATCAGTTCAACATTTTCACCATTTAAACAAAGGCAAATCACGATTGCATCTTAAAGCTATTTAATGAATAGTTGATATTTAAAGCGTTCGTCGAGAATCAACGAAGCGAATCCAGGAAGTGCGTATCAGATATTACCTAGATGATCAGATGCCCCTACTATAGATATAAAGACGGGCGTAGTTTTAGACTGGACAAGGTTTTGCCGTGCGCTCCCAGTGTATGAATAGGATTACTTCCCGTGGGTGCCGTAAGGCAGCCCATACACTTATAGCGTGATTGATGGCGTATATAAGCATAGATAAGCATCAATCACGGACCACGCGAAAACCATGGAAAACCCACGGTCACCGCTTGACGCATATCATCTTATTATTAGGGATCAGTTTGTCATTTATTTAGATCGAGTAAATTTATTAAAAAAAGATTGCTTTAAAAAAGCGACGAACCGACTTCAGTGACAAACTACTGAACCGATTTTAATGAAATTTCTATGGGACCAATCTGAAAATATATCCTTTCAAATTAAAAAAAAATCCAATTCGGTTTATAAATGACGGAGATCTGAGGTAAAAAACAAAAATAAAATACCCGCCGAATTGATAACCTCCTCCTTTTTTGGAAGTCGTTTAAAATCTTGTTTTCATCACAACAAGATATGATGAAGATATGATGATGGTTATATGATGAATAATGACATATATTTACCCACTGCCAGAAGCTCATCTGATTTTGCTAAAAAACCTTTTAAGTGAAGCTATTTAGCTGCTATATACGCCTGAATTTTTAAGCACTCGCGTAAATAAATAAACATTTTTTTATATTTGAACCTTCCAACGACTCATAGTAAGGGTAATCACCATCATCAAAGTCTTCACAACAAACGAAAGGGCCGCATCTAATCGGGAAGAGATGCTATCCACTGCAGCCGAGGTGTTCACTCCACGATTGTTGTTCTTTTAGGGGCACCTTAGACGCTCAAGCAAACGTACGTTTGCTTGTCAGAATAACAAAGCTTTTGCGACAAGCGCGCATTTCGAGTATCACGAAATCCGCGCGTTGTTATTCTAACAAGCAAACGTACGTTTGATTGAGCGTATAAGGTGCCCCTTAGGGGCAGCGGGAGAAAGCTGCCCATTCATTGTTTATTCACTTATCCGGCTCTTACATTATTCCCTTGTTATTCACTTATCCGGGTCTTACAGCATTCCCTTGTTATTCTCTTTTCCGGCTCTTACAGCATTCCCTGGTTATTCACTTAACCGGGTCTTACAGCATTCCCTTGTTATTCTCTTATCCGGTTCTTACGGCATTCCCTTGTTATTCACTTATCCGGATCTTACGGCATTCCCTGGTTATTCACTTATCCGGATCTTACAGTATTCTCACAGAAAGAAATGGGCTGGTATTTCTAGCCGTGGACCACACGGCCGCAAAGTAAAGTAGAATCACACATGATGCTTACTTTAAAATTATTTACGATGCAGACACCAGCTCCTCGGAGCTCACCTTCCAAGTCAATGATCTTGGCTCTTAGTTCTTTAATTAGTGACAATGTAAGCCGTGTGAAGCGAAGCCAGCAGATATTCGTCAGATAAGACACAATGTGCGTGAGAGTGCGTGCGCTTTCCAATGCCTGGGGTTATTGAGTTCTAATGGATTCGTAAATGGTTCGGATTTTAAAGACAATATAGAGACCATAAAAGATTGAAGAGGTAACAGTCAATAGATATTGAAAATTATTCTTATACCAGCTTCAGCCCTCGGGTACGCACGCGTGGAGATTGCTACAGGAACTGTGTATTTTTCCGGGATAAAAATTAGTTGATCTTACTCTCCGGTTCATAAAGTCTATGCGGAAAATAACGTTTATGCATCGCTCCGTTGCTGCGTGAAAGAAGGACAACCCAATAAACCAGAAACCATCAAACACACTTTTGCATTTATAATAGGACCAGCTTCTGCCCTCAGTTTCAACCGTGTTGTGATTACCACAGGAACAGTGCATTCTTTTCGGGATATGGCTATGTATAAAGTGTGTTTGTTGTTTTGTTGGTTTGTCCTTCTTTCACGCAGTAACGGAGCAACGGATCGACGTGATTTTTGATATAGTTATGGTTTATGGACCGGAGAGTAACATAGGCTTCTTTTTATCCCGGAAAAATGCAGGATTCCTGTGGGAACGCAGGTGAAAACCGCGGGCAGAAGCTAGTATATCATATAGTTTAAAATGACATCGTCCCAAATCCTGCTTTCCACAGATAATGTAGCATCACATATCTCGTCTCTTGTAAGCACAACAAAAGTAAACACCCAAACTGTACAAACATTCTATGAATGAAGTGACCGAACGCAGCTCTGATGGTGGCAAAGGAATTGCGCCCTTATTCGCTGGAAATCAGAGCTTCAATTATGCATTGTGATGTAAAATGTATCTTTGTCAAGTAGCAGGACATGTTAATCGGGACACTACAGAGTGATCTGCGGATAGGCTGTTTACAAACTTGCGACGGTATGTAAAACCCTGAAGAAAGTTGATTGCAACTTTTGCAGGAGGACTGAAATACATTCTTCATATTTAAATAAACATTTTTAACGTCCAATGATCCCGTACATGTATCTTTATTCTCTGTGACTAAGGAATTAATAACTTCGTGGATAGTTTGACAACACCTAGATTTTCTGGTGCACAAATGCTTCTTCCTTCACAAGAAACTAAACCTATAAACTTGCTACATATTTATCAAGCGGTAACTGGGACAAGCAACCTCGATGGCTATTTGTATACCAAGTACGCTCGCTTTACTGCCCGCTTGAGATGGGGGTTAACGAGGTGGGGTGTGCTGTCTTCCAGCGTGGGACCAGGGGTAAAGGAGCACACCTGCTCCCGCTGGCAGTGCGCCAACAATGGATGAAACCTTATAAGCGGTGTAAGCAGATCGCTGTGGTGGGTGGGGATTGTGAGGATGCTCTGAAGAGCATGGAGATGGGGGAGTGCTTCGCTGCCCATCTGCACTGGGAGGGCCTGGGGTGCCGAATGCGGGGGCATCCGGCGTCCCGCACTTGTCTTAGGTAGGGCCCTCCCGAGGCGGAGGCCATGAGTTCGTGTTCCAGCGCATCGCCTGAGCTGCGCGGGGGAGTTCCCTCTCCCGGTCCGTTTTGGAGGACGGACGTTAACAGGCCCGTGACTCCATCCGAATGCTGAGCCCCCCGGAAATACCTCGGTGGTTTTAGTGGGTAGGACGCTTTGCAGTGGGCAGGCGGCGAGTCCCACACTATATCCGCACTCCCTGGGATGCGGAGATATACGTAAAGGCATTTCCTCGGGAAACCAAAAAAGGGCCCACTTCATACGACCGTATTCGCGTGCCAGGGCTGTTCTCTCATGACGGCCCAAGTCTCATGACCAAGTCGTTCGTCTACCAACCCCCTTAAAACTTGATCCTAATTAAACACGGATGAGAGTCTCTCTGCATGGCGCCGAATGATTTAACGCTCTACAAAAACTAAAGGAATTATAGCCCCTTTCCTAGTAGATGTACGGAACACCGGAGGTCATGTGTCCAGCCCGCAATTGGCCTGTTTTCTGCTTGAATTGGATTAATGGTGGGTAGAAGGAAATAGGAGTGGTGAAAGGAATATTTTGATTAAGTAATTTAAATTCAAATATACTTAACGATAAGAAATGTTTTAGGTGGTAGAACTAACTCTTCAGCGACTGTCCGTCTGAGTTGGTACGACCGCTTTGCTCATGAAGTCCACCGCCAAACAGTAGTGTTCTGGTTTGATGAGCAGAGTAGCCAGTGAAATTACTGGGCTTATGAGGCGTAATACCTAATGTCTCAGGGTAACGAGCGCAGTGCAGTGCTGCGCAGGCCTTTGTGTTTCAAAGTTCTGAGTGGCACTGCAGATGTTATGGGCTGGCGTTATGCTTTTTTTAATGCTTACACTCACACCATCGCACTAGGATTCCCTGTGTCACAGGTGGCATGGACACACACACAGATACACATCGCAAACATCCAAGACCCGAGAACAAACTTTATTCTTACACAAAATGTGCCTAGGCCGGGAATCGAACCCGGGACCCCTCGCTTTCAGGCAAGGTTAATACCAACTTAGCTGCTAAGCCGTCTTACCATCATGCAAACGACCGGCTCGGCTCGTTATCAATTATGATTTAAAAAAACGATATTTTCCGTCATCAAAAGCTCAACCTCTTAGGATTCGAACCACCGAACTACGGATCAGCAGACAACGTCACTACAAATGAGCCATCAAAGCTAACATTTTTTTACCTTCACTAATAGATAAAATATTTTATTACATTTATTTCTCTATAAAAAAAATTATATCTACACGAATATTGTAAACATCTTCAGAAGATGCCTAATAAATTATCATCAAAGCATATTTCTCCGACGCAACCAAACATGTCCGATGCCAATACCCACACAAGCAGCATATTAGTAAATCCACTAATCTCACTAATTTATCATTACTGTGTCAACCTATCGAAACACTAAACTTTGCCAGAAACACAAAATTTAGTCTACATCTCTCAATCTTAGTTAATATTATTGTTAATTTATGTCTGGTTGAAACAAATGAATATCCTGCTAATAAACTGCTATGAATATGCTGCTAAACGCGAAAGTATGTGAGGATAGATGCTTGTTACTCCTTTTTGTTAGTGGTAGCACTAACTCTTCTGCGTGTCCGTCTGGGTTGGTACCACCGCTTTCCTCGTGAAGTCTGCCGCCAAGCAGTAATGTACAAGCATTACTGTGTTCCGGTTTGATGAGCAGAGTAGCCAGTGAAATTACTGGGCTTATGAGACTTAATACCTACCTAATGTCTCAGGGTACTGTGGTGCTATCCCTCAAATAGGTAGATACTAGATCATCATCATAATCATCATCATCAGCCGGAAGACGTCCACTACTGAACATAGGTCTATGTTCAGATACTAGATGCATAAAACAAATATAGATATTAGATGAACATGATTACTTCTCATCAAGATGTTTTAAAAGATATTTTAAAAGAAAAGTTAATTACTGGATAAAACGCTGATTAGTTAAAACTGAGTCGTTAAACATTACATTACTTAACCTGGTAAAAAATTACGAGTAGTGTTTCTTATCTTGACACGAGCCAAAGTATTGTGCACGCAAAACTTAAGTGCGCCCAGAATGACGCGCGATGCTGACTATTTATCGTTCCATTCTTTTACAGTACCTATCTTGTACCGCAATGCAATACATTTGAAAATCTGAAAGTGTATACATTTATTATTAAATCAAATCAAACATTTATTTGCAAGAATACATAATATTACATATTTCAGATGTTCCAAAAATAAAGTCCCAGTATTCAGCCTGCAAGCAGGCGTGCAAATATTAAAATAGTCATATTAATGTGATGTCACTTAAAGTTTAAATATTCAGCTATGCTATAGAAACAGTTTTGTAATAGCCACTTGCACAGTTTTGTGTTAAATTGATTGCCTTTTAATCTTTTGATGTCCTCCGGTAATTTATTATATACTTTATGACACATATTGTACACATTTCTTTTGTAAATATCTTTATGACAAGGAGGCTGATACAAAAGGTTTTGGAATCTGGCTCTTTTCTGTCGTGTTATAATTTCATTACGCGTTTTGAAATATATGGCATGCGATTTCACAAACACACACACATCTCTTATGTACTACTATCTCTATCTTATTATTGCAATTTGCTGTACGCAACAATATGGCATCTGAGAAAAATTCAAAGCAATACCTATTTAAGTTTAGCAAGTACTCTAAAGGTTAGAAAAACACCACAAGTGGAAGCGAGACATACAAGCCGTGTAATACCTATTTCTTGTTAAAACAACAGGTAAATCATATCTTATACTTCTTATACTATTATTATAAATGCAAAAGTGTGTGTTGTTCGTTTGTCCTTATTTCCCACAGCAACAAAACACCATATCCACGTCATTTTTTGTATAGAGACGAGTTTTGTTAGTAGGAGGATTAACTCTTCTGCAAGTGTCCGTCTGGGTTGTTACCACCGCTTTGCTTGTGAAGTCTACCGCCAAGCAGTAGTGTGCAAGCATTACTGTGTTCCGGTTTGATGAGCAGAGTTTCCAGTGAAATTACTGGGCTTATGAGACTTAATACCTAATGTCTCAGGGTAACGAGCGCACTATAGTGCCGCGCAGGCCTTTGTGTTTCAAAGTTCTGGGTGGCACTGCAATTGTTATGGGCCGGCGTTATGCTTACCATCAGGCAAACGACCAGCTCGTCTCGTTACCAAATAACATATGGGACAGTCTCGCAGTACTCTCATCCCTGAGTGTCCTTCTGGGTGGGTTTTGGTATTACTCCTATTATTTAGTGTTTCGGTTTGATGAGCAAAGTAGTCAGTGATGTTATTGGGATTAGCTCAGTGCAACGACCGCCGAGTGAGTGTGGCCGAGCGGGAGAGCGAGTGTGACCGAGCGGGAACTTGTGCGACTTTCAATCCGACGCACCGTAGTTCGAATCTCGATTCGTCCCGCACCAGTGACATATTAAGTTGTGTGCGGATTATTCACACTCGTTCTAAAACGGTGAAGGGAAACATCGTGAGGAAACCCGCATGTTCAAGAACCACAAAATTCGAAGACATGACATCCACCAAGCCGCACTGGGCCCACGTGGTGGATTATGGCCCATACCTGTTTCTCACAGTGAAGGCAGGTATTCCCGCAGGGGGAGCGTAAGAGGCTGATAATGAACGACCGCCATGCAGGCCTTTATGTTTCAAATTTCTTAGAGGAACTGCGATTGTCATTGTGATCAGTCAACCCACCTGTCTCGTCAATAATAAATAAATGTATTATCCCTAAAAATGAACGGTCCAGAATCTGCAGGCGGATGAAATCACGGGACGCAGCTAGTGTCTTATAAATCGTGATGCCGGCAGTGTTTTGACGCATGGCCGCTGGTTATTCGGAGTATTTCAATGATATTTACGTCTCCTAGTTTGTGGAATAGGTTTGTACTTGCATTATTAGATTAGCAAATACAAACATAAACTTTTATTTCATCATCATTATTAATATCAGTAAGAGCGAGTGTGGCCGAGCGGGAAATTGCGACTTTCAATCCGACGCACCATAGTTCGAATCTCGACTCGGCCCGCACCGATGACTTATACCAAGTTATGTGCGGATTATTCACACTCGCTCTAAAAATGGTGAAGGAAGTTCAAGAACCACAAACATTCGAGGACATGTGACATCTACCAAGTCGCACTGGGCCCGCGCGGTGGATTATGGTCCCATAAATATCTGAGAGAAGGCCGGTATCCCAGCAGTGGGAGCGTAAGAGGCTGATAATAATAATACAATGAATATCAATTGACTGTATGGTCTCGGCTAAGAATAGTACCACCTCATCTCTTGTTGTGGTTGCTATAAGAGCTGGCTGAATTGTGAATGGAAAACATACCACGACTACATCACTGGCGCTGTCAGTACAATACGAAGCCTATCTAATACTTCAGTTCCTGATCGCTGGCACTGCTGATCGATCTAGCCGTGCGCACGCACCGACGCGTTCGTTTCCGTGCATTGTTCCCACTTATATGTTCATATACATATATTGTTTGTGGTCTTTATTATTGCTGGAGGTCTATTTTACGCGTTATCTTTTCCTTTGGTTTGTATCTTGTAGAGTTGGACTGATAGCCTTTTTATTCTATTGGCTGATACAAACGGGTCTTTTGCCTGATGGTAAGCCTAATGCCAGTCCAAAACAACTCCAGAACCGCCCATAAGTTTGAACCACGAGGGCTTGCGTGCCACTTCAATAGGCTATTCACTCTGAGACATTAGGTATTGAGCCTCTTAAGGACGAACTAGTCGTTCATTTCTCCATACAACCGTACTTGGGTGATTACTCCACTACTTGACGTTTTAAGTCCAAAATTAAGAATAGTATCGATTTATCTCTTCGTTATCTAGGTTAGTATGTAAATTATACAGAAAAAAAATAACTGACTTAAAAGTAATGAGCCTTCAAACATCTGTATTTTAGCACGTATTTTAACGCATGTTTGGACGTAAATAAATTACAAAAGGATTATGAAAACTCCAAAATAATGTACATATTAACAAGCCTTAGTTTGTTGACATTTCAAATAACTTTGGTTTGACTAAATACATTCAGTAGTTTTATCGTAAAACCCCAAGCACCAGAAGCCAATTCGTACATTTTTGCGCGCCGGTTTTCGACTTTTCAGTTTTCGTCGCGACTTTACGAGAGTGTGTAATTGTGTATGCGCGAGCATTAGTTTCATACTACTCATCACTGCAGAATCTTACCTTGTCCCATGAATGTTAGATGAAATAGCATGCATTTTAGCCGCGCCCACCGATGAGTTCGCGCCTTGGACTAGTAGGCTCTTAAGTGATAAGCCTAATTTCACTGACTATACTTTGCTCATCAAACCGGAACACAGTAATGCTTGTAAACTACTGTTTGCTGGCAGACTATTCGAGTACATTGTTAGTACCCACCCAGCCAGGCATGCGCATAACACCTAGTCCTACCAAATAAATCCATACAGATAAATAAAATTGAAGTGTCTGTTTGTAATATCAAAATAACAGCTTTTTACTAAATGCATATGAAATTATATACGGTAGGTACCTATAACAAAACAACCATTTTTAAAAATTTTGTCTATCTGTCTGTCTGTTTGTTCCGGGTAATCTCCGAAACGGCTGGACAGATTTTGACGGGACTTTCACTGACAGATAGCTGATGTTACAAAGAGTAACATAGGCTACTTTAATTTTAGAAAAATAATTAGGGTTCCGCGCAAAAAAATAAAAACCATGTAACCCAAAATCTCCACGCGGGTGAAACCGCGGGGCAGCAGCTAGTTTTTAATAAAAATGTTATAAATTGACGTTACAACGAGTCAGAGTGTGACTCATTGGAAACCCACCTCACCTTACTTTCTGTCTATAAACAAAAATTGTATGATAAAAAGTGTTAATACATAAAGAAGGTACCAAAAGCTGTATTAAGGGGAAAATCAGGAATCGTTTAAAAAACCATCACCAATGTTTTGATTTCACCATAAGCTACTCGAAATGAATGTCTGCTTTTAGATAAAAACAACAAAAACCTTATTGTCACCTATTCACCAACAATCGAGCGATTTCTGTGATCATCAACTTTATATTCACCTTCTATATTTACAAGTTTATCTTCAATTTCAACCTTATCTTCAAAGCTGTAAGCGTCAACATCAATTTCTTCAACAACAACAATGTTATTGTCACTATTTCGAGCCTTTGCTATGTCATTTCCGCCTTTAAAGTCTTAGAAAAAAGGAAGTATTTTGAATAGCATTTCAGAATTTTCTTAAACTTTTGCAAACATAATTTGCATACTAAAACTAAAACGATAAACAATTTTGAACTTAAAGCACATGGACATAAAGATCTAGGAAACGTTAAAGAGGTGATAAATAGTGGTGGTTTTAAAGGTCTTGTTGGTGATAATGACGTCACGGTACGTAACTATGGGTGTATTAAAATGACATTACTAAAAGTACAAAACGGTTATGTAGATAATTCACGCCTTTAGTTTTCTAATATTCCGATTCGTTGTGATTCCAAATACGTCCGATAAGATTTCTTTTATTGTAATTGTTAGGCTTTTATTTTGTTTTGCAATTTTTGGAAAACTAACAGCAATAACAATAGATACACAACAGAAAAAAAATACAGAATGCCAATTAGAAGTTCTCAGAAATAACAATGAAGAAGAGTATAAAATATATGAATACTAGCTTCTGCCAGCGGTTTTTACCCGCGTTCCCACAGGAACCGTGCATTTTTCCGGGATAAAAAGTAGCCTATGTTACTCTCCGGTACATAAACTATATCTATGCCAAAAACCACGTCGATCCGTTGCTCCGTTACTGCATGAAAGAAGGACAAACCAACAAATCAACAAACACACTTTCGCATTTATAATATTATAGTAGGAAGTAGGATATTATTAGGACTAGTAGGATTAATATGACAGCATATCTTTATAATATAGTTTATTGTAAACGGATTTACACACAAACACCTTTTTTTTTTAATCACAATCTCAATCGATCGAATATTCGTTGCCAAGCAGCTGCTTCAGCTGCCCAGCAGGGCTAACATGCGCGCCACGAAAAAATTTTGTCTACTGTTTTGTCTCGCTCTTTCTATCGCGAACATGAGACAAATGCACGACATAAGTGCGCATGTTAGCCCTACTGGTGTTGAAAACATCAACCTAAAGATCTTTACATAGATTTTTGAAACTGCTGCATCCCTTATTAGAAAGGTATTATAGTTATACATCTGATGAAAACCAGGTAGTAGGACTAACTCTTCTGCAGTCTCACTTGCAGTCATTATTCAAAACAAATAAAATTTTTCATCATATTCACTGCATGATTTCTCAGAATCCAATTAGTCATAACATCTGTTCAAATACGACTCAATAAATGTCATTCAGAGCGTCACATATAGATCGTGTCCGCCTCCGATGTCGCAAGTACACCAACATATACAATATCGACGGTAGTGTGTGAATGTCTCAGATGTTTCAACTGAAACATTTTGTTTAGATAAAACCTAGAACCTAATTCCGAACGAAACATAGAATAGTACTGGCTATCTCTATGGCAAAGTTCGACTGAAAATTTTCAATTTAAGGATCGTAGTTAGCAAGTAAAAAACCTGAAAAAGACCCTATACTTACTACCATGTTAGTTATAATTTTATACACGGTGCACGGTTGTTAGTGGGAGGACTAACTCTTCTGCGAGTGTCCGTCTGGGTTGTTACCACCGCTTTGCTCGTGAAGTCTGCCGCCAAGCAGCAGTGTGCAAGCATTACTGTGTTCCGGTTTGATGAGCAGAGTATCCAGTGAAAATACTGGGCTTATGAGACTTAATACCTAATGTCTCAGGGTAACGAGCGCACTGCAGTGCCGCGCAGACCTTTGTGTTTCGAAGTTCTGGGTGGCACTGCAACTGTTATGGGCCGGCGTTATGCTTACCATCAGGCAAACGACCAGCTCGTCTCGTTACCAAATAACATAAAAAAAAAACTGGAAAATCTCAAGCAATCCCACAGGTAAAAGTACTACAACCAAATATAAATATAGATCATCAATGATGCGTACACTATGTAACGCTTAATGCAGTCGGTATAAATGGCGCGTGCAAGCAGTCGTGAGAACATCTGTCACTGTCAGCCGTGCACTGTCAATACTTTGTCGCCAGTGCGAAATGTAGCATTTTACAAGTAGGCTTAAAAACTACAATTTTCGCATAGTGGTAGGACTAACTCTTCTGCGAGTGTCCGTCTGGGTTGTTACCACCGATTTGCTCGTGAAGTCTGCCGCCAAGCAGTAGTGTGCAAGCATTACTGTGTTCCTGTTTGATGAGCAGAGTAGCCAGTGAAATTATATACTGGGCTTATAAGACAACGAGCGCACTGCAGTGCCGTGCAGGCCTTTTTGTTTCAAAGTTCTGCGTGGCACTGCAATTGTTATGGGCCGGCTTCTTGCTTACCATCAGGCAAACGACCAGCTCGTCTCGTTACCAAAAAAAAATGTAATAGTACCAGTATACAATGAAATCACTGGACATATGAGGCTTTAATACCTGATGCCTCGGAGTAAGAAGCGCACTGCAGTGCGCTGGTCTTTTTGTTTCAAAGTTCTGGGTGGCACTGCATTTGTAAAGGTAAGATGTATACCTGTAGTCACACGACACGTTTGTCTTGTTATAGAATACTTTAAATCATAACATCAAAGAAAATTAATTAATTCGAAGAAAACATAACGGTGTAGAAGAACTGCGAACATTGTCACAATTAACCTGATATTTACCTTGTGTATTGTTTTTATTCTCTCTCTGAGAGAAAGCCATCATCCCAGCAGTGGAAGCGTAGTAAATCTTATGATGATTCTTTTTTTTAGTTTACCATATTTTCTGTTGCAATTTTAGCCGTGGTCATAGCGCTTGTAACAGTGCCTAAATATTAGAAACTTAATAAAAACAATTTACATGGTAAATATACCGTTAGTGGTAGAGGTAGAAGAAAACAAGAACCAACGTAATTATTATTCACATATCAAAACGAATACTTACTTAAAAAATCTGTGTGTTTGTAATATTAAAATAACAGCTTTTTAATAATAATAATAATAATAATTCATTTATTTCAGATTAAATATCCATATTCATTTACACGCAATTAATTATCAAACATAAAATTAAATCTAAACAAAATTGAAATAAGAATTTAAATTATATAAAAGAATGAAAAAATAACAATTAATTAATACCTAACACTATTTGCATCCACTTGGACTGGAGTGGGAAGTTAGTTCGCAGAGCAAACATCCTCAGAATGACGTTGCTGCTGCCTCGCACCCGCTGCCGTAGGGAAGCGACTTTCTTGCGAATGATCGCATGAAAGCCGTCCGTACGGGCATGCGCGAACATTCCAGAAGCACTGCAATACCGAGGCAGCCCCAACAGCATCCTGAAGATGTTGTTGTACTGCACGCGCAAAATGCTAGCAGCGCGGCGAGTGTGGTCTACCCATAGGCTGCTCGAGTAGAAGGACTGGCAGTATGCCTTGAACAAAGTTATTTTAACTTCACTCGAGCAGCGGGCAAACCTACGCGCAAGCATGTTTCCCCGCACTGCCAGCGCTCTGCGCTCCCTCTCCATGTCAGCGTCATCTCTGAGGTCTTCAGTAATAATGTGCCCCAGGTATTTAAAACTATGCACCACTTGCAGAGCCACACCATTCAGCATGATAGGCGGAACATGAACTGGTTTATTATTTTTACCAAACGCATATGAAAGTATATACGGTAACTATAACAAAACAATCATTATTTTTAATTTTTGTCTGTCTGTTTGTTCCGGGTAATCTCCGAAAAGGCTGGGCCAACCTTGACGGGACTTTCACTGGCAGATAGCTGATGTTATAGGGAGTAACTTAGACTACTTTCATTTTAGAAAAAGAATTAGAGTTCCGCGCAAAAAAATAAAAACCATGAAATCCAAAATCTCCACGCGGGTGAAACCGCGGGCAGCAGCTATTAGAAAATAGTTAAGAACCTAAATTAAAATAACAAAATTCTATAAACTATTAATCTTTTTTTCAAAACTCATAATATTCTAATCCAAGTTCATTACCTTTCGTTACAAATATAGACTGCAGATGCTCAGATATAAAAAATATAAAAGATACAGCGATCCATCGATGATGCATCGCACATCGCGCGCTATGATTTGTACGGGCGCAGGTGCACGCCGCAAATATACACGGTTTGGTTTCGCCATCTCAATTGGCATTTGTCTGTGGCTCTCAAACTTTTCTCTTAGATTTTTTTTTAATTTTCCATGTTTTTCTTTTTAAAGTGTTCTGAACAACACTTCGTAATCGTCAGCCGGAGCACGTTTTCTGTTGAATATATAGGCCTTCCACATAGAACGCTACCTTGAATGGCTACTCCTCTTGCATCCACGCAGTTGTGACCAGGTCGTCGCCGTCGGTCCATCTAGTGAGGGGTCGGCCTAAACTAGATCATCCGTTTCGTGGCCAACACTGAAGAATTTTTCTTCTCCGCTTACGTGGGCATATTTAAAAAATCTCTTTCTAATAGGAATTCAATTCAATTCAATTTATTCATTAAACAATTGTTACATTGTGTTAGAAAAAATTACACAAAAAACATCAAATCAACAATTCAAAATAATTAATAAGTACAAAAAATGTTAAAATAAAAAGTCAGAATTTATGGATTTCAAAAAAGACACAGTATACAAAGTAAATAGATAATACAAAATCTCTTGATTAAAACTTTCGTAATTATTACTCATATTTATATCTATTTACCCGGATTCACTTACGTGGTACACTACAAGATCGCTAATGTCATCGCATCTTACGAGTCACAAACTCTTCCACCGAATAAAACACCCCTTCAGCAAAAGCTTTTTTAATTTATGTTGAAATATAGCGAGGCTTTCTATCGACTTCATACTGACAGGAAAGCTGTTAAATAATCTGACGGCCTGGTATCTTGAGCAATGTTTTTTATTTCCTTGGCATTAGAACTCCACTAACCAACTAATTTTCTTAATCTTAGTATGCAAGGAGGATAAAATAAAAATAGCTCTAGGCAAAAGTTTGAGAGCCACTGCGTCATAAGTCCATTCCGTCGATAAATCTATGAAAATGTACGGGACTCTGATGTCGCAGGAATGCTTTCATGATCTGACCACCACAGGGACGGACTGAAAGCATGATGTGAAAAAATTAAAATCTTAACAGCCATAGATAACAGAGTGTAATCTTAGCTTAGACAGTACATGAACTTTCATTTCTGAATACGAATTTGATTGAGCGGCTTAGCCGATGCTTTGCTAAGGCTGATATTCAGAGACGACAGCTTAAAACGATCTAAGAACTGTCTTAGCCAAGCATTGGCTAAGCCGCTCAATCGAATTCGTATTCAGAAACAAAGTTCGTGCACGGTCTAAGCTAAGATCACACTCTCGTTATCTATGGCTGTTAAGTTTTTAATTTTTTCACCGGAACGTTTACCGGTTTTATCATTTATGTATGAATAGCAATACAACAAAGATAGCGATATACAAAATGTCACTGGAGTGAGTGAAACAACAATATTAATGCTATAAATCTATTTTGATATTATAATAAATGAAACATGTTAGTTTTGAAGTTTGACATTTCAATGTTTGGTTATTATGGTTTCTACCGTTATCATTTGGTGGCGCCACTTCTGTTTTGAGAGCGGCTCAAGTAGTCGATATTGCCTACTCAGGCTTTGCTTAGCATACGCTAAGTTTAAGTAGTGTTCCAAATGTCTCTGAATACAAATTAGAGCGTAAGCACTACTTTTTGACATAAGGAAGACAAAGTCCACGCTTAGACTCGTCTCTGAATATCAGCCTAAGACAGTTCTTAGATCGTTTTAAACTGTTGTCTCTGAATATTACCCTTAGAATTACCAACTTGCTAAGCCTCTATTAGTTTTTAGTTCTTATTTTATAAGTATATAAGTACCTAATTTAAGTTTGCAACGCCCTCCTAACAGGGTGCATATGTTTACGCTTAAGTATAAGTTGAATGTATGCGTGCAATAAAATAAATAAATAAATTAGTGGCTTTATACAGAAATATTGATTTTAAATATATTTATATTTCTCTAGAGAAGAGAACACATAGGCTACAAAGATAAATACGTGGGCGATGCCGAGAAGTTAGTCCTACTTTCCTACTTCCTACTTAATATTATAAATGCGAAAGTGTGTTTGATGGTTTGTTGGTTTGTTGATTTGTTGGTTTGTCCTTCTCTCACGGAGTAGCGGAGCAACGGATCGACGTGATTTTTGGCATAGATATAGTTTATGGACCGGAGAGTAACATAGGCTACTTTTTATCCCGGAAAAATTCACGGTACCCGTGGAAACGCGGGTGGAAACCGCGGGCAGAAGCTAGTATTATGATAAAAATAAACAAGCCAGCTGCGCAAAAAGCAAATATCAGCTAAAATCACGTATTTCTTTTATTTTTATTATGCAAATCTTTCGATGGATAGATGGATATAAAAGCGACTGAGTCCAAAAAATAAAACAGCTAGCTGCGCAAAAAGCAAATATCAGCTAAAATCACGTATATCTTTTATTTTTATTATGCAAATCTTTCGATAGACAGATGGTTATAAAAGCGACTGAGTTGCTCCATCTTGGTCATCCTATTTGGCATGCATGATGTATCAATTCCGAAGATGTGTTATTTGTGATTGCTACCATTTGGCATTTGGTTGTATTTTGGGGTTTTCTGATTTACGTAATTTACTATTCTGTGGACGGATTTCTATGCTATTTTGGGTAATGTATTCGCAATTTGACGTAATTGCTTGGCAGATGTTTTGTACGCATCTTTATGATTAGTTCTGTCAATGTATTTTACTAAAAAATGGATTTATGGATAGAAGAGGGAGAATAACTCCGGTCCGTTTGAAGTGGGCCCTAATCTAGCTAAATATATTCCTCGCAGGCCCGGGGTGCACGCTCGCGGAAGCTCTAGTGGCTTCGTCCTAAAGCCTGAAGGCCATCGAGAAGAAGAGCATGGAACTAGACGGCAGAGTTATACTAGAGTCTACTAGAGTTAGACTATTAGCTCAGTCCCTAATAATTAAACTTATCTAACCAGGAATCGACCTCGGCGGCGAGGTTGATATCTCTTGCTTCTAGTATCCGATATCGCAACCGAAAACTGAACGTCTTCCTGCACCAGCATTCAGACTGGAGCTAGGATTTAACTGATTGGGCGAACTCATCGTGAGTGATACAACGGCCGTGATGGGATCATCCGGGTAACCCACGATGTTCAGAGGCCAGCGAAAACGGAGAGTATAAAGTGATAAAGTTTGGTCTTTGTTTGTTTGTTTTGAATCGTTCGTTTGTTTGTTTTGTTAGTGGGAGGACTAATTCTTCTGCGAGTGTCCGTCTGGGTTGTTACCACCGCTTTGTGAATGAAGTCTGCCTCCTAACAGTAGTGTGCAAGCATTACTGTGTTCCGGTTTGATGAGCAGAGTAGCCAGTGAAATTACTGGGCTTATGAGACTTAATACCTAATGTCTCAAACGAGCGCTCTGCAGTGCCGCGCAGGCCTTTGTGTTTCAAAGTTCTGGTTGGCACTACAATTGTTATGGGCAGTCGTTATGCTTACCATAAGACAAACAACCAGCTCGTCTCGTTACCAAATAACATAAAAAAAAAACTTTGGAACCACTGGTCCAAAATTCCGATTTTTTTTTACCAGTCAACTGAAAAAATTAACGAAACGTACTGAGTCCTCCCCCGACAGCATAACTAACTGATCCACCGACACCCCGGATCGAAGCGCGAGTATCTAAATATACCTCCACTGAGACACATTCGAAATTGTTATTGAGTGCATCCGCAACATTGTATCAGAACTCTAATAAACATATTGCAAGAAATTAATAGCCTTGTTTAATACAATATACCTACGAAATATACCTACCTATTATACTTATGAACTAGCTGCTGCCGCGGTTTCACCCGCGCGGAGATATTGGATTTATTTAGGTAGCTTACAATTGTTACCTAAACGCTAACTATTTTAATTTCAGGGATTTTAATTTTTGCGTGGAACCCTAATTCTTTTTCTAAAATAAAAGTAACCTAAGTTACTCCTTGTAATATCAGCTATCTGCCAGTGAAAGACTCGTCAAAATCGACCCAGCCTTTTCGGAGGTTTACCCGGAACAAACAGGCAAACAAAAAATTTAAAAATGGTTGTTTTGTTATAGGCTATAACAAAACAACCATTTGTATTTGTTATAGGTTTTGTTATATACTTTCATATGCATTTGGTAAAAAGCTGTTATTTTGATATTACAAACAGACTTTCACTGGCAGATAGCTGATGTTACAAGGAGTAACTTAGGCTACTTTTATTTTAGAAAAAGAATTAGTGTTCCACGCTAAAAATAAAAACCATGAAATCCAATATCTCCGCGCGGGTTAAACCGCGGGCAGCTAGTAGTGTAATAAAGTATTAAATACGTAAAAGTTAGGTACCTAAAGCAATATCCAAGGAACACGTTAAAAAAGCAATCTCACTAATGGAATTCCAATTTCAGTGCAAAGTTAACTAGAAATCCAACCAGGATGCAATATCGTCCAACTGGCGTGGCCGGGAAAAATCTTATTATGGAAATGGAGGGAGCTGTCCGTCTGTACTTGATCTGGGAGCATAAGTGTCTGGGGTGCGGTGCTAGAACATGATCTACCACCATGTTAACATTGCATCACGATGGTATCCTTCATTGAAACCTCAAGCTTATTGTAGGATACAAACCCACGACCAAAATTCGCAAAGCCACCGTCGCATCAAAACATATTCATATTCAAATCTTTTGACATATAATATGTACTTAGACCGGTCAAAACAAACAGGTTAAGCGTACATCATCAGTCATAATTCCGATGTCTAATCAATAATTTCATAAAATAGAGAAAAAAAACCATAACTTAGTCTTAGTATATTTTAAACCCTGAAATTTAAATTCAAAGCATCGCTCAAAGAAAACTACTAGTCTTTAATATCGGAACGGAGAGGGGGGTAAAAAGAAAAATCTATACAGAGGCGACAGGGGGCGCAGGGGGTGGCCCCCACCTATCCGTACGTCTTCGTTCGTAGCTGTGTAGCTGACCCTGTTAAATTTTTCATCGATCTTAGTTCTCTTCGGGGAGGTTGGTGTAGTTTTAAGAATTTTCACTGGAGATGATTTGAATACTTGCATTGGATATTTTTATTAGTGATAGATATTTTGTTAGTGGGAGGACTAACTCTTCTGCGAGTGTCCGTCTGGGTTGTTACCACCGCTTTGTGAGTGAAGTCTGCAACCAAGCAGTAGTGTGCAAGCATCACAGTGTTCCGGTTTGATGAGCAGAGAAGCCAGTGAAATTACGGGGCTTATGAAACTTAATCCCTAATGTCTCAGGGTAACGAGCGCACTGCAGTGCCGCGCAGGCCTTTGTGTTTCAAAGTTCTCGGTGGCACTGCAATTGTTGTGGGCCGGCGTTATGCTTACCATCAGGCAAACGACCAGCTCGTCTCTTTACCAAATAACATAAAAAAAAATATTGTAAGGGAAGGTTTTGTACCTGTATCAAAGTTTAGAACTCTGCTTCAATGTATTTAGTTTCAAACAATCGGCAACGTGGCAATGTCAGAACAGCGTGCTGGGTACGCTGGGTAAACTTTATACGTAGTTACTAGAGCATAACTTTTATTCGATTAAAGAATTTCTTGAATGTAAAGAATAATAGCATAACATTTTATTATACGCGTATTATGCTGCCCGAAAAACCTGATAAATTTATCGAATGTTGCGAGTACCGAAGTCTGATCGTAAAGTATTGTAGTAGCTCTATATTCTCTTTGGATTCGACCTAGCTATTCGATAACTTTTGTCGATTGTATCGAGGTTCGATAAATTATATAAAAAGTCGATGAACCCCACTTTCTCGATTTGAAATGTCAATTTTATCGAATTTTATCGATCAAAAAGATCCGTACTTGCGCCGCAGGACAGGTCGCTAGTTATAAGTGTCTATTTATAACATTCATTACCTATTGTTATTCCGTTTCAATAGATAACAGCACATACATACTCTACCGTACATAGTGTGAAAACTCTGTCACTAATCGTTTACCAATAGCCGTGAACGTCACTCCCATCTACGTGAAAAAACCGTGAAAATCTACGTAACGTAGCCCGCGCCGATAGCCAATGAGGTATCGAACCTTCGCTCCTACCGCCCATATTAAATAAAGCTCCTTCACCTCCCCGATTGGCAACAAAATGGGTGATAGAGGAGAGGCGGCTGCGTTAGTCAGAGGTCTTGGGTGAGTGGTCGGTTCGGTTTGAGAGTCGATGGTGCATTGTGATTGGCTGATCGGTTCTGCGCTATTGGTCACAAGAGCGCACGCTCGAATCGATATTTATGCGTTCGACGTATGTACGTATGTGTGCGTGCATACCGCCTTTCGTAGGTATTTAATGTCGACGTATGACGGTCAGTGCGTTTAAAATTAGAATGGCTTTGAATTTGGAACGATCGGTTTGATGTACTGGCGATTGATTGGATTCGTTGGTTTGAATATCGAGTCGATTCTATTGGCTGGTGTTAGGTGTTATCTAACCGTTATTTATTTGGCTGCATTAGACGTGACGTAAAAGTTTTCTCAACAGCTGTACATTTGTTATGTTTGTCTTTGTCTATAAGAAATGACTTTAAGCGATTATAAAATAATTTTTAACACTAAATAATTGCAGAATCAAGCAGTAGGCTGCACTGAAATACTGTAGTAGATTTGAAGGGCAAAGTAGTTAAATACCTAAGCGATTATATGAGACATTAAAATTGAAGCAAATGTCTCAGAATTACGAACCTGGTGCGTGCTACGAGAAGCTTTGTAGTATCTAAAAAATAAATATTTATCCGTCCGCATGTCCCTGAAATAAATACACGTGTTCAATATGATTAATACCAGACCTCGTCCAAAAAAACATCTCAGTCGTCCATAAAAACCGGTCCAAATTAAAATCCATGTTCCACTCCATCCCATTTCCAGTATTTTCCAGATACGAAATAAAAAAACAACTTTTGCGAGTAAAAAAATGAAACGGTAAAAAAAGCTCTCATCAGCCGCTTCGACTATTAATAGGAAAAAAAGAGCGGCCACTATTCACTAGCTAACTAATATTTAACGAACTTTCTAGATAACGAGAGATATATATGCTTTTCCGTATTCTTTATGTTGAAAACGTGTGTCTTGTTTGTCTGTTTGTTTAAAATATATCTAGTGAATATAGCAAGTGGAGTCTGTATACAAGTGATTGGAGATTGAACGAACATTACTTTGATTATTGGAGGAATTCATTGGTATAATTAGTAACCGTTGTTTGTAAATCTATAGAAATAAATAAAATTGAAGTGTCTGTTTGATTCGCATTTATAATATTAGTTATTACTAGCTGCTGCCCGCGGTTTAACCCGCTCGGAAATATTAGATTTCATGGGTTTCATTTTTTTGCACGGAACTCTAATTATTTTTCTACAATAAAAGTAGCCTAAGTTACTCCTTATAACATCAGTTATCTGCCAGTGAAAGTCCCGTCCAAATCGGTCCAGTCGTTTCTGTGATTACCTGGAACAAACAGACAGACAGACAGACAAAAATTTTAAAATTTGTGTTTTTGTTATAGGTACCGTATATACTATATGCACTTGGTAAATAGCTGTTGTTATGATATTACAAACAGGCCCGTAAATTTTATTTAATTGCTTAGATAGAGTGTGCCAAAAAAATATACCTAGATAAGCTATACGCTCATAAAACACTACCCTCCTTTTCTTCGGATATAAACTATTCAGCGGATATCGTCACTATCTCCTTTGCGAAAAGCGCCACCGCGTGCGAAAGCTAGTTCGCACACGCTTTTCCTACCTATTTAAAATGGAAAAATATTTTCCTACGCCGTCGCCGGTTCCGCTGCAGATACCACCTGCATTGTGTCTGATCGCATTTTTATATCGCCCTCGTAAATAGATGACCTCATTTCTTTCGCTTTGTGGTGCAATGATATATGGTCAGTCAGCTGGAAGAAAATATGGAGTCAGGCTGGTGAATTAATGCGGTTGCGTTTATAGAAAATAGCTGTAGGGCTAGTTAGTGTCTGTTTTGTTATAGTGACAATTCTTTAGAGCGAGTGTGGCCGAGCGGGAACTTTTTTTTATGTTATTTGGTAACGACACGAGCTGGTCGTTTGCCTGATGGTAAGCATAACGCCGGCCCATAACAATTGAAGTGCCACCCAGAACTTTGAAACACAAAGGCCTGCGCGGCATTGCAGTGCGCTCGTTACCCTGAGACATTAGGTAATAAGGTGTTAAGGTCATTAGGTATTAAGTCTGATAAGCCCAGTAATTTCACTGGCTAATCTGCTCATCATACCGGAACACATTAATGCTTGCACACTACTGCTTGGCAGCAGACTTCACGAGCAAAGCGGTGGTAGCAACCCAGACGAACACTCGCAGAAGAGTTAGTCTTACCACTAACAAAACTGGTGCGACTTTCAATCCGACGCACGATAGTTCGGATTTCGACTCGGCCCGCACCGATGACTTGTATCAAGTTATGTGCGGATTATTCACACTCGCTCTAAAACGGTGAAGGAAAACATCGTGAGGAAACCCGCATATTTAAGAACCACAAAATTCGAGGACATGTGACATCCACCACGCCGCACTGGGGCCGCGTGGTGGATTTTGGCCCATACCTCTCTCTGAGAGAAGGCCGGTATCCCATGCGGGAGCATAAGAGGCTGATAATGACTGACTTTGGATTACACACCGTGTAGTATAGGTTTTCCCATGAATTACGAATTGTCAAGCCACTATTGCTACGAGTAGAACGTAGATACGGAATCCCTGCTAATATTATAAATGCGAAAGTGTTTGTTGGTTTGTCCTTCTTTGACGCAGTAACGGAGCAACGGATGGACGAGATTTTTTGGCATAGATATAGTTTATGGACCGGAGAGTAATATAGGCTACTTTTTATCCCGGAAAAATGCACGGTTCCTGTGGGAACGCGGGTGAAAACTGTCGGCAAAAGCTAGTATACCTTATATTTTAGCTACGTTCTTCCAATACCCCCCAGTGCACCCCCACCCTATACATAAAGGTATATTCCCGGGCCGCACGACGTTCTGTGCACTCGCAGTATGCACGTCCCCCCACTCGATCCCGGTGAAACATTGCTTTAGTACTGCTGGAAAACTATCGATAACTTTTTTTTAATGGACGTATTGTATTTATATTCATTTCATCATTCAATCATGTCTTCATTCTTCATGTCATCATTCATTCATTTCATCATTCTTCATGTCATCATTCATTTATTTAAATTTATTCATTTGCAGCTACTCGATTCAAAAGGGGCCACAGCTGGAAACCAGCGCGCTACTTCGGTGGCGCTTTTATGCTGAGCTGTGTCCATTTTGTAGTCAACTGCCCAATTTTTTCATGTCCTATTTTAGCTTTAAAATGTATGTACCTACCTATATTTTGGGCAAAGGCTACAAATAAATGTATTTTCTTTCTTTCTTTCTTAGATAGTAACAAAAATAGTTCGATAATATACAGGCCGTTGCATTATAGTAGGTACTAGCTGCTGCTCGTGGTTTCACCCGCGCGGAGATATTGGATTTCAAGGTTTTTATTTATTTGCGCGGAACCCGAATTCTTTTTCTAAAATAAAAGTAGCCTAAGTTACTCCTTATAAAATCAGCTGTTAGTGTTAGTGTTAGTGGGAGGACTAACTCTTCTGCGAGTGTCCGTCTGGGTTGTCACCACCGCTTTGCTCGTGAAGTCTGCCGCCAAGCAGTAGTGTGCAAGCATTAATGTGTTCCGGTATGATGAGCAGATTAGCCAGTGAAATTACTGGGCTTATGAGACTTAATACCTAAGGTCTCAGGGTAACGAGCGCACTGCAGTGCCGCACAGGCCGTTGTGTTTCAAAGTTCTGGGTGGCACTGCAATTGTTATGGGCCGACGATATGCTTACCATCAGGCAAACGACCAGCTCGTCTCCTCACTAAATAACATAAAAAAGGTAATGATGTGTAGTGCGTAACATTTATTTTCATCTGCGATTTAAAAAAATAAGTCATTTTTATATCGATGAACCTGGTCCCATCCCTTCGCAGCACTTCCGATGTAATATTTCATATTAAATAGTGATGCGCTCGAAAAATCCTCTCCAGATGCTCTAGGAGCATTCCAGTAGCGCTTCGGTACTACTTCATATCGAATCCGGTTGGACTTAATGACGATGCGTTTTTAAATACTCGTGGAATTGGCGACGTGAAAATATGTTTTTTTTTTTAATTATTAAAATTTATCTATTTTGTTTTTGAAGGGTTTTCACCGTGTTTTTATTTTGTACTTTGTTAATCTGTGTAGTGTTGTCTGAATAAACGTTTTCTTTCTTTCTTTCTATTTGAGTTTGAAAAGAACATAACTAGAGAGGTTTCTGAGTATAACAAGAAGGATGCACCCACATGATTTGTGACATTTTGGAGTTTGACTTCGAGTGGCACCGTTTGTTATTCTCAACTAGCTGTAACCCGCGGCTTCGCCCACGTAGCCTAAGTTAAAATTTTTGTCCGTGTCTGTCTGTCCGTCCGTCGGTCTGTCTGTTTGTTCCGGGTAATCTCCGAAACGGCTGGGCCGATTTTAACGGAACTTTCACTGGCAGATAGCTGATCTTACAAAGAGTAACATAGGCTACTTTAATTTTAGAAAAATAATTAGGGTTCCGCGCAAAAAAATAAAAACCATGAAGTCCGATAACTCCGCGTGGGTGAAACTGCGGGCAGCAGCTAGTGTAGTATAAAAAAGAACAACCACACAAATAGGTATTAATCCTACCCACCCAACCTCTTGGTTGAGTGGGTATAACCCAACCTCTTGGTTGGGTGGGTAGGATCTCCTTAGATTGGAGGTTTCCAATCTCATAGTTTTTAAATAAAATCAAAGCGCACGTCTTAGTTGCAAGTTGCAAGTTCCCGGCGTTACTTTACGAGTCCCATAAAACCGTTTCGTTAGTTCGTTAGTTCGAGCTCGCACCGCGCTCGGTGGTAAATATGAATGGGATCGCAGTTTGAACTTGCCTTAAGGTTTGGTCCTATACGTTATGAGGTTTGCTAGAAAACTGTGGAAAATTAATTTTAGGACTTTAAAAAAGAATCAAAATTGTTGCTTTATTTAAAACCGGCTTAGGTGGGTGTTATCTAGAAATGGAAGATTTGGTGGCCGAGCGAAACTCGAAAGTATTAGAGATGATCGGGATGATCATGTTTAGAGTTGTGACATGTGAAAAAAAATGCTACAAAATGTGAAGTGTTAAAGCTATTTTTTCTATGAAATAAAACGCGTTTGATACAGTATTGTTTGTATTTGCTAATCAGCAAGGACGTGTACGAATTCCAAGAGTTCGCCAGGAGTGACGCAAAACAGTCTGAAGTGGCGGCTGCTTTGATCGGAGGCCAAGACTCATGTTAGGTCACTGCGCCCTCTATTCTATCACCTTCAGTTTTGACATTTTCATGTCGAGTCCATCTTGGTTACATTGAGTCTAGTTTGGTGGGTCACCAAATAAATGGACGCCGCTAATGGCATTTTAGAACTTCCATTCTTAGTCAGCCCAAGATCGAGCTCAACTGCGTGCGTTAAGAAAAGCTTGCGTCCAACTGTGGACAGGTTCAGACTGACGATGATGACGATGCTTTGGCATTTTTACTGTCATCCTTGGTTTTCACTTTAGCAAACAAATAAAATAAAAACTGAATTAAAAATATATGTAGGAAATATAGTTGTGCTTAAAAAAGTTTAAAATTAAAGTACACACCAAGACCGTATCACCAGTGACAATTATCTTTCCTTCACTAAGATACACTAGACTAGACTACATACATAAATTAAATGTCAAATTTCATGGCTAAGGTTCAAGAATATACCCCCTATTATCTTCTATAGGCGTACTCCTAGTCGACAGCATCGTTGCTTATCAACAGTTGAAATAGTGCTCAAACGCAAACCTTTTATAGGAAAGATAAGTCAAAGGCTCACGTAATGTTAAAATATTATGAAAGAAAGTTAACAGTCGTTCAAGTGCTACTCATAGTCATAACGCACAATACGTCCCCAGTATAATTACCTAATCGTTGGCATCAATATAACTTTATATAAGGGCCCTAGCTCACCGGGACAAGTAGCCACTGCTCAAATTCGCCACCAGAGTGCAAAAACTGGCTAAAGATAATAGCAAACAAATAGTACATTAGGCTATCTCTGTAACACGTCTTAGGCTAAGATTCAGAGACGATTCTAAGCGTAGACTTTGGCTTCCATATGTCAAAACTGTATAGAATTTTGACGTATGGAAGCGTGAGTCCACGCTTAGATTCGTCTCTAATCGCAGCCTTAGAGGGAGCCACTTTTAACTACCTTCTTAAAAATTCAAACCGACAGTTCCTCTCGATTTCCTACAGAACCGTCTTTCCTCCTAAACTAAACATTCAAAGTTCCTGAACACCTTACAAAGGCGAAGTAAATAATACCCTCCTGATACCGGCAGCTTCGAAAATACGTTGCATTTTAACAAGTTCAAAATACTTTATGCATAGACATTACGCGAGCTTTCTGTACTGGCGAAATTTCATCCGATGTTCGCTTTGATTTGAGAAAATTGGATAAGTAAGTTATTTCTCCTTCGAGCTGATAGTGAGCAAATAACAATTTCTTTCATCTTAATAATAATAATAATCATTTATTGATCCAAAAATGCATTTTAAGGTTACCTTAACAAAAATAATTCATACTTATATAATACAATATTAAAATTTAATTAACAATAACAAGTTGTAAATTTAAATTGAACTACAGATTAAAGCAACCATTTTTATAAACTCTAGCTCTCGCGGTAGGATACCCTGAGTTTGCAAGAGCTAGTTCTCTTCCTGGGTGCTAAACTTATCAGTGTTAGCTGAGTGTTATGTATGTGAGTATGTGCATGTGAGTATGTGTATGTATGTATATGTGAGTATGGTATGTGAGCATGTGAATGTGAGTTTATGGTTGTGAATATTAAGTGTATGAGTTATGTTCTTCTTTTTAGCCTAATTCTTGTAATTCGGGTTCTGTGATTCGGGTAGACGAAAGGCCCGCTGTTAGAGACATTTATTTTAACTTTCATAAGTGCGGCTTTGGGGCCTATTTGAATAAAGCATTTTGAATTTGAATTTGAATTAGCAGACCGTACTACAGCTACTACTTCATCGCCCCAAGACACGACGCAATATTGCAAACTTTTTTCGTTCTCGATAAGTTAGATCCTGTAACCACACATGCTTGAAATATGCACTTCATTTTATAATAAGTTACCAATAACATAAAAAAAATATATATTTCATTTATGTGATGACTAGCTGCTACCCGCGGTTTCACCCGCGCGGAGATATTGAATTTCTAGGTTTTTATTTTTTTGCACGGAACCCTAATTCTTTTTCTAAAATTACTATCCTAAATTACTCCTTATAACATCAGCTATCTGCTAGTGAAAGTCCCATCAAAATCGGCCCAGCCGTTTTGGAGATTACCCGGAACAAACAGATAGACAGACAAAAATTTAAAAAATGGTTGTGTTGTTATATGTTCCGAATATACTTTCATATGCATTTGGTAAAAAGCTGTTAATTTGATATTACAAACAGACACTTCAATTTTATTTATTTGTATATATGTCGAGAATGGTAGTAAACATGCAACACCTATAATTGGATTAACTCTCATGGCTCTCTTTCCTTTCAACAGCGTTCAATCTTTCTATTTTTCAGAAATTACCCTGAAAACCACTGGGTATATTAAACGAACCATGATCTTCAATTAAGATGCCTTCTTCAAACTATTGTAAAGTGCTTATATTTTCTCGGGTATAATTTCGTAATTTTATTAATTCCTAGGTGGACCGAGGACCAGGGCCCCGATAGCGCTAATTTGAAATGACAGCGTACAGTTATAGTTTGGTTGTGGTTTGATACCAACTGTTGTTTAGTTTCGATTCAGGCGTGTGGAATTCGATATTGCCGTTCATTTGACAGCGTTAACTGTCAGTTGTTGTCGAAAAAACGTCTCAACTTTTGGTAAAACTATTAGCGCGATACGAAACGGTCAAAAAGCTGTGATGCGGTCGTGGTTTAGTAGCGGTTGGTTGATAATTTTTAACGCGATTGCCCTCCTGGTCACAACCACGTTGGGAAGTCGTTGGATGCAAGAGACGAGTGACCGATCCAAGTGGCATTCTATGGGGGAGGCCTATATATAGTAGTGGACGTCTTCCGATTGAATATGATGATGATTAATTACTACTGAAGGCTTCTTAATAATTATCTAGTTAATACAGCTAAATGTTCATTTTTTGCTTTACTCCCATCGCTGGGTAAAGCAACTCTACGTTGTACCAATCCTCCCTCACAATACTCTAAGGATGTAAAATACCACCCAGCGGCAGCCAATAGCGGTGGCCAATTTGAATATAGAACGGCGCCCGGAATTTATAACGGACACAGGAACTTAAACGTTCAACTGTTACTGCTACAGTGCCGGTGCAGGCCGCAGGTAGCTGAATGAAAGCTGAAATCAAAGCGCAGACTTCATGGAGTAAAAAACTGGTACATGTACCTGAAACGTTTGGTTTCGTTAGTGGTAGGACTAACTAAATAAGATTTCATAATGTGGGTAATATATAGTTTTAATTCCGCGATAAAAAACTATAAATTACCCACATTATATAATCTTATTTAAAATGGACTTCCGCAAAGTAACGCCTGATTCCATCAAATATGTAGGACTAACTCTACTGCGAGTGTCCGTCTAGGTTGTTACCACCGCTTTGCTCGTGAAGTCTGCCGCCAAGCAGTAGTGTGCAAGCATACTGTATTCCGGTTTGATGAGCAAAGTAGCCAGTGAAATTACTGGGCTTATGAGACTTAATACCTAGTGTCTACGTAACGAGCGCACTGCAGTGCCGCGCAGGCTTTTGTGTTTCAAATTTCAGAGTGGCACTGCAATTGTTATGGGCCAACGTTATGCTTACCATCAGGCAAACGACCAGCTCGTATCGTTACTATATAGCATACTGTCATCTGCCACCTCACATAGTCTTCTTCAAAGTGTCTTCCAGTGTTTCACGTAACCTAAATAAACCAGCCCTGCCGAATGCAAACCTTATTAAATTCCAACTGCATAAATCACTAGTTCTGCATAAAGGTCCACAGCGCCAGTCCTTTCTATCTTATAGTTCGCTTATTCAAGTTTTCGAAAGCAATATTCGTTCGAGAAACGAAAGGAACATCTGTGCTTTGCAGCTACCGAACCGCTGCGGGATTTATTCTACTGGAATTGTATTTAGACTGTACGATATTTTAAGGTTATAACTATGGTTTGTTATTAGCTGTCATTTTGGTAGTATCTTATTTTATCAAAACGTATTTAAAATTGTAAAAAGTGAAAAAGAATGTTTTTTTAATTTGATTCTATTTTAGGGTCCCGCGCAGTCTTCCTTCTCTCTCTAACACAAACCAACAGTGTGTGCAAAGAGGACAAAATGATGAATGTTATTGTCTCGGGGTGCCACCTTAAATGAGCTGATTACAGTCGACATTGCCGAAATCGGTTAGAACCTCATATTAATCATCTGTTAAAATCAGGTGAGATTTTAATTAAACGTTGACTTAACTAAAATAACAAAACTCAACTATGTCGATTAAAATAAGAGTTATCGTCACAAATAACTGAACTTAATAAGGTAGGTATACATAACCGAATCGCGCATGCTAAATCCCCCCTTACACAACAGTGATAGTTTCCTACGAAATATTCTAATAGAAAATATGGTTTAAATACAACCTCTTGGCAGCCAGTTGTAGATGTGCCACTTGGAATACAGGTATACGGGATGCGTTATTACAACTGACACATGCATGAGTTTTGAAACTAGACTTTCAAGTTTCAAAAGTAAACTTTCTGATACGAAATGCGTCCAGACGAACCCTGAGACGTTAGGTATAAAGACTCATAAGCCGAGTAATTTCACTGGCTACTTTGCTCATCAAATCGGAACGAAGTAATGCTTGCACATTACTGCTTGGCGGCAGACTTCACGAGCAAAATGGTGGTACCAACCCAGACGGACACTCGCAGAAGAGTTAGTCCTACCAACTATATAGTAAATACGCTATAAAATAAAACTCAAGTAAGTTATGTGTAAAATAATACTCAAGTGAGGCATAAATATCTCAGATTCTCTCAAGTTCCGTGCCCATAACATTAATATTAACTTAAAAACTAAACTTTAAACAACTTAAAATTAAACAGTAACTTAACTCTAAGCTACGATCAAATCATCCCCTACCAATAATCCCGTGATTCCAAACTTCCACCTACCCTCAATTACTAAACTAATATTACTATAACTAATATTAGTGCAAAACTAATAACGGTACAATAGCGGAGATTGCACCAATACCCTGCACCTGGTCCGGTGCGCTTGTCACCCTCGGGGGTAGGTTACCACCCCCACCTTTCACCACCCTTATAGAGTGGGGAGGGAGAACTGGGACGTGTGAAGCGATTTTTTTGTGTATTTATTATGTGCATGTTTTGAATTAAAGTTGTGATAATTGTTTTTGTTCTTAGTAAAGAAATTGCGAGAGAACTAGATGCGTCAACTTCGTTCGCGGTATCTCATAAAACTAAAAGCGAAGTAAGATAATTATGTATTTCGATCCACATGCCTGCGCCCTGCTTAGATAACTTTTTTCGTTATCCAATAGTATGATAAGGAAATGAAGGGGTCGTTTGTCTGATGGTAAGAGAAACTCCAGCCCATAACAACACTGCAGTGCGCTCGTTACCCTGAGACATTAGGTGACATCATGAGCCCAATAATTTCGGTGACTATTTTGCTCATCAAACCGAAACAGATTACTGCTTGGTGCCAGATTACACGAGCTATGCGGTGGTACCCACCCAAACACTCGCAGAAGAGTTTTACATGGCTGGTGGGACGATTGCCGACGTCAAATATAAGCAAACGTTAGAAGGGAAGCCAGTTGTTAGTGGTAGGACTAACTCTTCAGCGAGTGTCCGTCTGGGTTGTTACCACCGCTTTGTGAGTGAAGTCTGCCGCCAAGCAGTAATGTGCAAGCATTACTGTGTTCCGGTTTGATGAGCAGAGTAGCCAGTGAACTGGGCTTATGAGACTTAGTACCTAGTGTCTCAGGGTAACGAGCGCAATGCAGTGCCTCACAGGCTTTTGTGTTTCAAAGTTCTGAGTGGCACTGCAGTTTCTATGGACTGGTGTTATGCTTACCATTAGGCATACGTCCTGCTCGTCTCCTAATAGTACTAAAAACCACAGTAAAATGAACATTTATCGTAAAATCAAAGCTTATAAAAAGTTTAAGTCTTTGTTTAAGTTAAGGTTTCAACAAATACAAAGTAAAGTACAAACAAATACAGTTTGACAAAGCCAAATAATTTTTTTTCTTCCTTATCACATTGTTTTCTTTGGAAATTCGAGAAGAAACAGAATAATTGTTTCCCCCAGTCGTTACCGCAACCAATTATTATAATAAACAATGACATTGTTAAATCTTTAGAAAGTAAATCCATCTCCTGAAGTACTGCCACAGATTAGGTAGGTAATAGTTGATTTACTTGTGCTACATCGCAAGTTGACATTTAGGCTAAGATTCAGAGACGATTCTAAGCGTAGACTTTGACTTCCATATGTCAAAACTGTATAGAATTTTGACGTATGGAAGCGTGAGTCCACGCTTAGATTCCCCTCTGAATCTCAGCCTTAATTTCATGTGCTAATCTATACAAATAAATAAAATTGAAGTGTCTGTTTGTAACATCAAAATAACGGCTTTTTACTTAATGCATATGAAAGTATATACGGTACCTATGGCAAAACAACCATTTTTTAAATGTTTGTCTGTCTGTGTGTTCCGGATAATCTCCGAAATGGCCGAACCGATTTTGACGGAACTTTCACTGGCAGATAGCTGATGTACAAGAAGTAACTTAGGCTACTTTAATTTTAGAACAATAATTAGGGTTTCGCGAAAAAATAAAACCCATGAAATCCAATATCTCCACGCGGGTGAAACCGCGGGCAGCAGCTAGTTTCAATATAAATAAGCTTTTCAAATGTTTTTTGTGGAAAAATATATTTTCCAGGCAAGCTTCTATAAAATACGTACCTAAAATTGCTACTGTAACCTTTCCGCTCCATCATCAGGAAGCTGGACATCATCTAAGATCAGAGTACTTGTAAAGACAAATCTAACGAGCCCAAACTCGATGGGGTTACGTCTTTACAGTGTTCCTATGCCAGCCTCTCTGGTCCATCCACAGAGAGATCTGTGGATATTGCATTTACATAACATATGTAAAATTTTGGCGCAATCGAACACCGGGTAGTGTGTCAAATTTAGCTTGTAAGTTTTTTTTTATGTTATTTGGTAACGAGACGAGCTGGTCGTTTGCCTGATGGTAAGCATAACGCCGGCCCATAACAATTGCAGTGCCACCCAGAACTTTGTAACACAAAGGCCTGCGCGGCACTGCAGTGCGCTCGTTACCCTGAGACATTAGGTATTAAGTCTCATAAGCCCAGTAATTTCACTGGTTACTCTGCTCATCAAATCGGAACACAGTAATGCTTGCACACTACTGCTTGGCGGCAGACTTCACGAGCAAAGCGGTGGCCTCAACAAACAAACGTTGCAAGTTAAATAAGCTTGCAAAAATATACCTACTGCCATTATTATTTTGCAATAATTATGGTAAGTAGGGCATCATCAACGGAATACTCTTTATTCCGTGGCATTATCTATAGTGCTCGTTTAAGTCACCATCAAGTTGCAAATTGGTCGCCAATCATCTATCAGTGACTTCCGGCAGGTGCACTTGAGAGCGAGTCTTATCTTAGTTACTTAAGATCAGCTGACATAGTTACAAACGCTAACCTATTATAAAAAATGATCTAAAGCAAAGGCCTCAATTAAGGGCCCATTGCACAATACTATTTTACAATGTCTGTCAGATAACCTGTGTTGTCCTATTTTTAGACATTGGGCGTCTGTTCACCAGAGTGAGCACCGCAAATAAGTTGACATATGGGTACATGCATTTCTATGTATTGTATTATTTTTTAAGTTGTAGGTAACCTATTGTTATTTTTATTTTATTTTATTTTTATTTCTATTCTATTCTATTTGTAAGAAATGTATGGGTTTTTTATGCCTGAAAATAAAGGATTATTATTATTATTATCGGAAACACCACAACTTTTAATCTATATTTTTGTATCCCTAAATATGTATTAAAAAGGCTAGCGTTTGGTATCTCACCATTTATTTTTATTTATTTATTAACTTCAATTGACGGAATCGATTGACGGCTCCATAGCTAAGTTGGTAGTAACCCTGCTTGCAAAGCGAGGGGTCCCAGGTTCGATTCCCGGCCGGGGCAGATTTTGTGTAAGCATAAAGTTTGTTCTCGGGTCTTGGATGTTTGTGATGTGTATCTGTGTGTGTCCATGCCACCTGCGACACAGGGAATCCTAGTGCGTGGGTATGAGTGTAAGCGTTTATTTCTAATTGAAACGGCATATTATTATACCACTTACAATACTTAAAGATTAGTAAATGAAAAGAAATATTTGTACCATGTCTTAAGTAATGCATAAGTTGAAAATGTGAATACACTGAACCTAAGATAAGGCGGGATTTCTAATGTAGAAGGTCCTGTATTCAAGTGCAACTATCTCTCCTTATTTTTCCATCACTGTTTGTGACATATTGTATCAGTCTACCCTCTTTCCAGGAAGGACAAATCTCCTGACCAAAAAGCAAAGGGTTGGTTCCACCCAACAAATGATTTACGTCCAATATATTTCAGTTTTCCACCATCTTCGAAAGACCAACAATGTAGTATAAAAACTTAAAACCCAGGAGCCTGCGACGCTGGTTATAAGGCATTTTTCGAACACACACGTAGAAGTGGGGGGGCTCCCGATGGGAGGGGGTGATCTGGGAGCCCGATTGTGTAGAGTAAACGAGGGAAAATAGGAGTAGAGAATACTGAAATATTTTTTGTTTATTACTATTCATGTTTAATAGACTTTTCATCAGCAGAAAAACATGCTGAACATCGGCCTACTCCATGAAGGATTTTGGAATCCCTACTAATATTATAAATGCGAAAGTGTCTTTGTTGGTTTGTCCTTTCACGCAGCAACGGAGCAACGGATCGACGTGATTTTTAGCATAGATATAGTTTATGGACCGGAGAGTAACACAGGCTACTTTTTATCCCGGAAAAATGCACGGTTCCTGTGGGAACGCGGGTGAAAACCGCGGGCAGAAGCTAGTTTTAATAATTATTATGGAATCAATTCCAAAATTGTGTTAAGATAAAGTTAAAACATATTTTAGTTGATGTAATATGAGAAGTGTTGTGATAGTTTGAAGAATTAAAACCTAAATCCATTGACATGTTTCTCGAATATTTCCTCAGCAGAATGTGAAATAAGTCAAGGATCTGAAAGGTCTATGGAACTTTGTTGGTCCTGTACGTGTATCATTATCAGCCATTTACGCTCCCACAGCTGGGATACCGGCCTTCTCTCAGAGAGAGAGAGGTATGGGCAATAATCCACCATGTTCTCGAATTTTGTGGCTCTTGAACATGCCGGCTTCCTTCGCCGTTTTAGAGCGAGTGTGAATAATCCGCACATAACTTGATATAAGTCATTGGTTCGGGCCGAGTCGAGATTCGAACTATGGTGTGTCGGATTGAAAGTCGCACAAGATCCCGCTCGGCCACACTCGCACTAAACTACTGTACATGTATATCCCAAAATAATATCATGAAAAATTTTAATAATGGTTTTTCATTGCCATGCTATTCCTACAACACAAACAGAGAGTCGCAAAAAACTACCACGAGGTTCAATCTACCCCTAAACTACTCTACACCCACTCTTTGCTTCTTCGTCTCGCCGATAGCCGGCGATGTGTGCGGCTTCGGAATGCTGAAAGACGCCCTGTGACGGAGCCTTCCTGAAAATGTATGCTGCCACCCCCCACCCTTTCGAACCCCCCTCTCACTCACACGGAAAAAACCCACCGACTTCGTAATCGACACGTAGGCGTGCCTGTGTGGGTGCTGAACTGAAGGACGCTGTTAGGGTTAAGACAGTACCACATTCTAGACGATTTATAAGAACTAGTGAGGTAAAGCTAGCAAGCGAATAGAACTAGAACTTTAAATAGTAAATAGAACTACGCAAGGTTGTTTTCGTCATCGACTTTTTGCAAAAGAAAAAAAATTAAACAATAATCCTACTAATATTATAAATGCGAAACTGTGTTTGTTGATTTGTTGGTTTGTCCTTCTTTCACGCAGTGACGGAGCAATGGATCGACGTGATTTTTGACATAGATATAGTTTATGGACCGGAGAGTAACATAGGCTACTTATTATCCCGGAAAAATGCACGGTTTCTATGGGAACGCGGGTGAAAACCGCGGGCGGAAGCTACTTAGTAAATATAGGTATTATTATCTGATAATCGCTTTAATGAAACTGTCGCTCGTCTTAAAACGAGGAGCTGGCCTGCGTTTTAGCAGTTAGTATTTCCAAATTAAATCATAATTTAAATGTAATTTAATAAGAAAAAAATAGTAAACAACGTGATATTTAGTTGTTAACGCCAATAATTTCTAGCTTAATTGAGTTTATTTATTGAAAAAACCACAGCTCTTCTTCACATTACTAATATAAGTTACGTAAAGCGAATGGTTTTACAGTTTTCAAGTTACTAAAAATAAAATTAAAAGATGTATGACCGACTATCAATTATTCAGTATATATTAATAATTATTACAATAAACTACACTAAGAACTTAATTTTACTAAATATTACTAGTACAAATTGTGCGGATAGGTGGATGTGGTTGTAAATGGTTTTTTTATATTATTGGTAACGAGACGAGCTGGTCGTTTGCCTGATGGTAAGCATAACGTCAGCCCATAACAATTGCAGTGCCACTCAGAACATTAAAACACAAAGGCCTGCGCGGCATTGCAGTGCGCTCGTTACCCTGAGACATTAGGCATTAAGTCTCATAAGCCCAGTAATTTCACTGGCTACTTTGCTCATCAAACCGGAACACAATAATGCTTGCACATTACTGCTTGGCGGCAGACTTCACGAGCAAAGCGGTGGTGCAAACCCAGACGGACACTCGCAGAAGAGCTAGTCCTACCACTGCAGGTAAAGTTCTACCACCAATCACCATCAATCACCAATTGTACAGACTTGTGATACTGCCAGCACTGCGAAGTTACTTCACTGAAAGATTACTCTCTATGTAGCAATACATACATATTACTGAAAGGTTTTGTATGTGTGTGTCGTCTATGTGTGCCGTTTCGTTTTTCGCGGATGTGCCTTCCCTGTGTGCGTTTATTGACATTTTTATACATGAAATTTTATGTGCTCGATTTAGATGTTTTTGTATATAGTGTTTGTGTGTGTGGGTGAATTATTTGTGGTGGCTTTCGATGTTCGTGGAATACTGAATGGGTGTAATTAATTCATTTCAGATGAAACTGTTCGTTCTGTAAGTCTCGTATGCTTGCGTTGATGTAGAGAACGTTTCTGTAGGTTTTTTCTTCTGCGTTGCTGTTTTTAGCCCGCTCTTTTAAGTTACAAGTATAACTTAGAATTTTGAATTTAATGAGTTTTCTGTTTATTTAGTAAAGGGGTAATTAGTAGTTTACATCGTCACCGCAAGTGACATTCTTGGTAAGCAGAGTGGAAAAGAGGTCACAGGTTTTCTTATTTCTCTGCAGGCTTTATTTAGTCCTGTCTGTTTTGGACTACACGACTTCAAACGACTGTAATATAATGAGTGGAAGCATATCAACTGCAAGCATATGCTTTATACATTGTAACGGGATATTTACCGTGATTATTATAAGCTGGCAAGCATATGGTAGATATGTACAGCTAAAATCCTGCACGCTAAGACTTGTTTGTGAATCTGAATGAGAGAAGGACTGTCAAAAACATTATATTTTCAAACACACTTATTCACATAACCGCTATGTTCAGATCAATCTAAACATAAAAATGTATTTTTTATAATTTAAAATTTAGCTTAAGTTATTTTTTTTGTGTTTTTTAATGGCAACATAAAGAGTTCGCTAATTATTTTTTTTTGCTATAGCTACATTTTTCCTTCCTTTCTTCTACGTCATCCATGTGCAAGTGGCTCTGGCAAAACATAACTGTAAAAGTCAATAAACGCAACATCATTTATATTTCCACGCATTTTTTACTATACACGCTATCATTTCTTAAACTCATTCGAATTATTCACGTACTCTACAAAATAACTCTCCCAAAATTATACACTGTTCATTAACTCTATGTAGAGCAATAAATCCAAAGCTTGTACATTCTGCATACAGTGGACCTGGCTGCACTGGTGTGTCTGGGACAGTCGTGTGGGTGACCAGGAAAATCGCAGAATTAAAGTAACGCCTCGATATACATACAGAACAAGATTACGAACAGTATGGACAGTACCAGATAACCAGTAACCTGATTAAGATTGCAGAACTAACCTACACCAGTACACAGTAAGAGTTGGCTGAGCCATCAGTAACTGGGAATTTTCCTTATTCCTTATATGCACTCTTTTTACTATAAATAACACCGCTTTGCTCGTGAAGTCTGCCGCCAAGCAGTAGTGTGCAAGCATTACTGTGTTCCGGTTTGATGAGCAGAGTATCCAGTGAAATTACTGGGCTTATGAGACGTAATACCTAATGTCTCAGGGTAACGAGCGCACTGCAGTGCCACGCAGGCCTTTGTGTTACAAAGTTCTGGGTGGCACTGCAATTGTTATGGGCCGGCGTTATGTTTACCATCAGGCAAACGACCAGCTCGTCTCGTACCCAAATAAAAAAAAATAAAAAATAAATAAAAAAAAGGGTTGGCAAAGCCATCAGTAACTGGGAATAACCAGTAAGAGTTGGCAAAGCCATCAGTAACTGGGAATAACCAGTAAGAGTTGGCAAAGCCATCAGTAACTGGGAATAACCAGTAAGAGTTGGCAAAGCCATCAGTAACTGGGAATAACCAGTAAGAGTTGGCAAAGCCATCAGTAACTGGGAATAACCAGTAAGGGTTGGCAAAGCCATCAGTAACTGGAACTAACCAGTATATGGCAAAGCCATCAGTAACTGGGACTAACCAGTATATGGCAAAGCCATCAGTAAGTAAATTCAGTATAGATCGAACTTAGGCTATTAGACATTCTTTATCGCGGAATTGAAACTATAAATTACTCACTTTATATAATCTTATTTAAAATGGATTTCCGCAAAGTAACGCCTGATTCCATCAAATAACCTACAACATAGAAATTATAGTGTAATGACTACTGAGGTGTTCAATAATACTCCAAGAACAATTATGGCGCTCTCAAATAGATACTTTAAATATAAATTAAAAAAATGGTTATTGGATAATAATTGTTATGATATCAAAAAATTCTTTAATTATTTTAAATCTTATTGAATTTGTGAATAGCTATAATTAATTTATTTTGTATTTATATTAATGACTGATTTTTGAGTTTTTTCAATGACATCTATTATTGTAAATTATTATTATCGTGTTACCTATTATTGCACGCCATTGTTATGGTAGAATGTTCTGAACTTGTATGCACGAATTTGTCACCAATCTGTACAACATTCTTGCAATAAATGATTTTGACTTTGATTTTTTTACTTTTTGTTGCGGTTTCTGGCCTTTTCAGATCTACTAACGACATCGCGGCATCCAGCCTAGTTCCCTAAGTTTATAATTGTAATTGTTCTTGTTAATTTGGTTAAGTAATTTTTTTAACCATCTGATTGATTACATGACATTTTTATAAATGTGAAAATAATTATAGTAGATATGACGGGGCGGCGAGTCCAGGGGTCTTTTTAAAAACGGTGACGTCACCACCGGTGACGTCAACATCTTCAGCATCATGGTGACCGCTCACCCCTCGTAGAAAGAAAACACGAAGTAGCTCGATTTATCTCAACCATTTATTGCGGCAAAGTTATATGGGAGATCTGAACGGTCCGACGGTAGGCGTAATACTAGTTTTTTCCAACAGTCGGTAGCTCGTATTTATAGCAAAACAGATTGTGACAAAGAATCTTTATAAAACTTGTTAGATCTTGTCATTCTACTTTCGATTTTAATCTTCAATTGAAATTCATTACTTTTTATTAACATGGGGCCCAGGAGAGCACTCATGATAGTTAAAATAAATGACTCTAGGTGCCCATTCCAAATAAGAGGCCGTACAAGAAGAACGGGCAAGAAACTTGTCGGCAATCTTTTAAAATATTGTGTTTACAGTGAATTTGTTCAGTTTAACAATCATTTGTCTAGTTTTAATAATTCAATAAGTAATTTACGGTTAGCAAACATTAATTAGTTAATCAAAGTTAAAGTGAAGTTATTAACAATCCAATGAGTAATTTATGGTTCTAAACGCTAATTAGTAAACCAAAGTTAACATGTTTTGATTGTTGTCATTTTACACCGTCCATGAAGCTCGCCTGTGACGTCATTGCCCCGATACGGCCATTCTGATAGATGGTGCGTGCTCTGCACCAGTCCAGTTATGTTCTGAAACAATGAGACGTTTCCTTCTGAGTTTGGTATCTGTAAGCAACCACCGTTGCTAGCAGTTAAGTTTGCAAGAGTAATAGTTTGCATTTTAAAGAGAAACGAAATTTTTTTTTTTTTTTTTTTTTTTTTTTCTTTTCCTTTTCTCTTTCTTTTTGCTTTCTTTTCTTTGATCAATTATCTTTACAGTGAAGTTATCTAGTTTCGACAATCTAATGAGCAAACTATTTAGCTAACCAAAGTAGGTAAACATTTAGTTAATCAAAGTAGGTAAACATGTTATGTTTCCTATTGCCCTGCTCAACACTGTAGACGTAGCCCGCTTCGCGCCGACTCGGCCATTCTGACAGGTGGTGCGCGCTCTGCACCAGGCACGGTGTTTCTGAAAACTAGAAATTTGGTTTTGAGGTAGGTACCCGTACACCGGTACACTAGCTGTTAACTTTGTTTCTCATCACTGCATAAATTAAGCTACATTGCTTATTTTCCATATTGTCAAGATTTAACTTTATGTTAGAGTGAAACCATATTCATGTAACAAAATTATCAGCCAACTTTTAGTACCTTCTTAATAATATTCTGTAAACATAACAGTTCACATGCAAACATTCGTAGTTAAACGTAAATAAATTTGATGCTCAAGGGAATGTGAGCAGAGTGTGTATTTGTTTTTGCCAATGCTCCACGCATCATGGCATGAATAGATTTATTATAGGTTCAATGCAAATGCTCCACGCATCATTGCATGAATAGATTTATTATAGGTTCAATGCAAATGCTCCACGCATCATTGCATGATTTTTAAATTCTCGTAGACATGGAGACTGGGAGACAGGGATGTTGCTGTGGTCTGGGCGGTCTTGTACGCCGTGGTCCACAGAGGCTCTAAAGGAAATGGGATACAGGTCGATGCTGCGGTCTGGGCCTTATTGTTATGACCGTGGTCCGCAGAGGCTCTGAAAATGACGGGAATGGAGGGTACACAAGGAATAAAATAATTCAAAATGACGAAAATAGAGGGTACATAAGGAATAAAATAATTTAAAATGACGAAAATAGAGGGTACACAAGGAATGAAATAATTTGTACAGTCTTACAGACGATTCAAAACTATTACGTTTTATAATTCGGATCCCGAATTATAAAACGTAACCAACTATCACTTATCTGTAACATTCTTCGCGCTGTTGCTAACGCCGCGACTCTAGTTCAATGAAAGCTCAGTATCGTCAATGAATTTTGATAACTACCACATCGCGTATTTACGCGTACCGGAATAGAAACAACTTAATGAACGCTAGTGCCACTAAGTTTTCAAACTAGCATACAAACAGGCACTTCGCCTTGAATAAATTGCACAAGATTCACAAAAATACCTCAAAGACAAATAATCAGCGATAATAATAATTAAGAATTGTGATGTCGATTAAAGACACTGCCATACTTGAAAAGATTTGGAGGCCTTTTTATTAAGTTGGGTTAGAATTACTAGGTATGGATTTTCGTAGATATCTCGTGGAAATCGCGTGACAATCTCATCGGATATCTCCGGATATCTCGTCGGATATCTCGTCGGACATCTCACGGATCACTCGCGGCCATCTCTTGGACTAACTCGCGGCCACCTCTTTGGATTAACTCACGGCTATCTCTTTGGATTAACTCGCGGCTACCTCTTGGATGAACTCACGGCTATCACTTGGATTGACTCACGGATCACTCGTGGATTGCCCGGGATAACTCGCGGATACCTCGGGATAACTCGCGGACAGCACACGGATAACTCGTAGATTTTTGGTATTTGTGGGTATCTCGTGAAAAACTTTTAAAAATAAAACTCAAGAAACTAAGAAATCTCGTGAAATTAGAAGTAATCTCTTGGATTATTTGTAAGTTGCGTTTATGCGCATGCAAGTTTAAAGTTAAAATATGGTAGAAAAAGTTACGATTCACCTGTATTCTGATGTCATGTCTCCATCGCCTTTTTCTTGGTTTGGTTGCACGTGTTGGCCCGTTCGTGTAGATACCACGGACGCGGCTGGTGTGTCAGCATAATCTTCAGGAGCTGGTAGTGATGTGGGGACCTCTGCTGCGTCTGGGCTCGGCTGCATTGCCCATTTGTGCTGGTCCTTCAGGTGACAAGCGGGTGAGAAGGCTAGGATTGGAAAGCTAGGTTGTTCCGTTCCAATCCCACTTCTGATGACGGGGCGGCGAGTCCAGGGGTCTTTTTAAAAACGGTGACGTCACCACCGGTGACGTCAACATCTTCAGCATCATGGTGACCGCTCACCCCTCGTAGAAAGAAAACACGAAGTAGCTCGATTTATCTCAACCATTTATTGCGGCAAAGTTATATGGGAGATCTGAACGGTCCGACGGTAGGCGTAATACTAGTTTTTTCCAACAGTCGGTAGCTCGTATTTATAGCAAAACAGATTGTGACAAAGAATCTTTATAAAACTTGTTAGATCTTGTCATTCTACTTTCGATTTTAATCTTCAATTGAAATTCATTACTTTTTATTAACATGGGGCCCAGGAGAGCACTCATGATAGTTAAAATAAATGACTCTAGGTGCCCATTCCAAATAAGAGGCCGTACAAGAAGAACGGGCAAGAAACTTGTCGGCAATCTTTTAAAATATTGTGTTTACAGTGAATTTGTTCAGTTTAACAATCATTTGTCTAGTTTTAATAATTCAATAAGTAATTTACGGTTAGCAAACATTAATTAGTTAATCAAAGTTAAAGTGAAGTTATTAACAATCCAATGAGTAATTTATGGTTCTAAACGCTAATTAGTAAACCAAAGTTAACATGTTTTGATTGTTGTCATTTTACACCGTCCATGAAGCTCGCCTGTGACGTCATTGCCCCGATAGATACTTATTTTAAAAAGACTAACACACGAAAGTGCCCGGAGTTTATAGCCTAGGTAATTTCTGTGACGCATTTGCGAAACTTCTTGTTACAAATGTATTTTGTATACCTAGTATAGGCCTAGGTTTGACCACTATATTTATGTTGGTATGCCAATGATGCGGTCAACGATGAAGCACGTTTACCTACAAGTTACCTATTTACTCGTGACTTCAAGAAACTCAGGTTGGAACGATTGGAAAAACACATTTTTTTTTTAATTTTTGTTTTTATTGCAAATGGGCTTGCGTTTGACCGCTGTCTCACCTGATGTTAAGCGACGACGCGGTCGACGATTACGACATATTGGTACAAGAAATTCTCCTGTGCAGGTAATGCGCGAATGCCCTTACTGTTTATATAGGACATGAAGGCAAGCCTGTGTGCCGATGTATTAGCTATGCAAATTTTACACAAGCGTGCTGGGATTTTTTGGGTGCAGCGAAGTAAATGACTTCTCGGTGTTTATTCGGGAGAAAAGAGTAAATTTTAATTTGTAGTGGCTTTGACCATTCATCAAAGAAATAACTAGGAATTTAGTGGCACTATATTCAATTGCGTTTTTTTATGACGCACCTGGAACTGCAACTGCAATTCAATTGGGAAGAGAATCTATTGAGATTTTTCTATTTAATCCACTCAGTAAAATTTATCTGTTTATACGTGCTTGCATCTCGCACTCTTCGAATCCAAAGCTCTTTCCAAAGACTATTAAACAAATAATATGGCTCAGAAAAAAATCTTTCATTAGAACACATTAATGCTTAGTGCTAGTGTGGCCAAGCGGGAACTTGTGCGACTTTCAATCCGACGCAACATATTTCGAATCTTGACTCGGCTGCACCAATGACTTATTTCAAGCTATGTGCGGATTATTCACACTCGCCCTAAAACGGTGAAGGAAAACGTCGTGAGGAAACCGGCATGTTCAAGAACCACAAAATTCGAGGACATGTGTCATTCACAAAGCCGCACTGGGCCCGCGCAGTTGATTATGGCATGGCTCTCTGAGAAAAGGCCGGTATCCCAGCAGTGGCAGCGTAAGAGGCTGATAATGATAATGAATGCTTACTGCTTGGTGGTAGACACGATCAAAGCGGTGGTACCCACCCAGACGAACACTCGCAGAAGAGTTAGGCCTACCACCAAATAAATGTAAATATATCATCAAGATCAGCATATTTAGCGCAAACCACTGATTTCAATGTTATAGGTATATCAGTTCTCAAAGTAGGTATCACCAACGACAGCATTCGACGCGATGAGTTAGGTAAATGACTCGCGTCGATATTAATATTCATATTTCTATCTGATGACCAGCATTACCATACAAATGAGCATAATATACTTTTCTTGACGCCAGTAACGATTGTTTTGAATGCAAACGTTGTAAGTACCATTGTAAGTAAACGCGTAGTATTTGCTATAGTTTACTTCAATACCTACTTTAAATTCACTATTGGAAACTTACTACACAAACTTATCTATCTATAAAATTAAAATAAAAAAAATTTGCCACATGTTTGATGGAGTATCACTTGAGAACGGTTCTACCGATATTTACCGGTCGAGCAATCGTCGCGAAGCTCGGCTGTGTGGGACGGTAAGTGAATCCGGTTAAATACATATAAATACATAGACTTAAAATAATGTTTATAGTCTTACCACATAAAAATTAAACACACCCTAAACCTGTGTTAAACAGCGTTTAACTTCTAAATATGCCATAATCGCGTGTTTAAATATGAGCAACCACAAATCTTGATTTAAGAAGCGACTAACCGTTGTGGAACTCGACTCTGTTGAGACATTTCTAATCATTTTAGATGTTTATCTTTCGACAATGTCTAGCTAAACAGGCGTCGAAATCGTATTTTGTGGTAACACGGCAAATGTTTAAAAAGGTGTTTTGTAATTCTATGCCCTGAACGTATAAAATTATACCAAACCCAATGCGAGTAAAACTGGATCAAAATAAAAAAACACTTTAAAACTCACGCTGGTACTTCATAATCACATGTTCAAGTAAAGCAAGGAACTCGTAATTATCATCTACAGGATCGAGATGTATGATGCCCCCTGATGCCCCCCCACGGGTGGGGGGTGACCCATTTATACGACGTATAGTAATGGCGGACGAGAATTTATTAAATTGTAAAAATTGGATCGATTTTTGCCTAGCTCTTCTGACGCTTTATATAATATTTGGATGTAGGTACTTATTAATAACGTGGATTAATTGCTTTCGATTTTTTGTTTGATTGAGCAAATGAACCAGTCTTCTAAAACTTAGTATTTGAAAGTCGGTTTAGTTACCACCATTGCTCACTTAACCTGAGGGCTTCACTGGGTTCCAGTTTGAAAGCTAACACAGGCAGTGAAATTGATGAGTAAGTATATGAGACTAGCTTCTGCCGTTTTCACCCGCGTTCCCAAAGGAACCGTGCATTTTTATAATAATAAATAATTGTTAAAAATATAATAACAATCTGCTAAAAGGATATTGCTTAGCAAAGATTAGATTTGATTAGTTCAGATTTGATGAGCAAAGCGTTATGTTAACCATCACGCAAACGACCAGCTCATCTCGTTATCCAACACTATCTATACAAATAAATAAAATTGAAGTGTCTGTTTGTAATATCAAAATAACAGCTTTTTACCAAATGTATATGAAAGTATATACGGTACCTATAACAAAACAACCATTTATAAAATTTTTGTCTATCTGTCTGTCTGTTTGTTCCGGGTAATCTCCGAAACGGCTCGATTTTGACGGGACTTTCACTGGCAGATAGCTGATGTTAGAAAGAGTAACTTAGGTTACTTTTATTTTAGAAAAAGAATTAGGGTTCCGCGCAAAAAAATTAAAACCATGAAATTCAATATCTCCACGCGGGTGAAACCGTGGGCAGCAGCTAGTCTATAATAAAAGAATAAACTTCATTTATCTTAATCCACACTGCCCAAGTATGTCACATATTTCGAAACCAGATGCAAGACAAATCGTGGAGTTGACGTAAGAGTTACGTGTACGGTATTTAACAATTATTCTACCATTGTTAGTATTACAATGCACGCGACATGCACGGATCCATAGTCATTAAGTATTCGTGTCGTTACACATTGGGACTGATTGTGTAAGGCATTTTCAAAAAGTAGGATAAAAATTGGACGGCTCCGTAGCTAAGTTGGTAGTAACCCTGCCTGCAAAGCGAGGGGTCCCGGGTTCGATTCCCGGCCGGGGCAGATTTTGTGTAAACATAAAATTTGTTCTCGGGTCTTGGATGTTTGTGATGTGTATCTGTGTGTGTCCATGCCACCTGCGACACAGGGAATCCTAGTGCGGGGGTATGAGTGTAAGCGTTTATTTATTTATTTATTTATTAAATATTGTACCTAGCAAATCCAGAATAAGAAGGTTCGCAGGAGAACGAAAGTCACCGACATAGCTCTCAAAACTAACAAGTTCAACTGGCAATGGACAGGCCACATCGCTCGTTGTTAGTGGTAGGACTAACTCTTCTGCGAGTGTCCGTCTGGGTTGTTACCATCGCTTTGTGAGTGAAGTCTGCCGCCAAGCAGGAGTGTGCAAGAATTACTGTGTTCCGGTTTGATGAGCAGAGTAGCCAGTGAAATTACTGGGCTTATGAGACTTAATACCTAATGTCTCAGGGTAACGAGCGCACTGCAGTGCCGCGCAGGCCTTTGTGTTTCAAAGTTCTGGGTGGCCCTGCAATTGTTATGGGCCGGTGTTATGCTTACCATCAGGCAAACGACCAGCTCGTCTCATAACCAAGTAAAATAAAAAAAAGAGGCGAGTAGCCGATCCAATTGGCGTTTTATGTGGATCCATATTCAGTAGTGGTCATCTTCTGGCTGTAGATGAGCTTGTGAAAGTGTGTTTGTTGCTTTGTCCTTCTTTCAAGCAACGAATTATCCTATTTTTGGAGACCGACATAGGCAACTTTTGAACCCTAAAAAATGTGTCGATATTTTTGGAATCTCTACGTGGTTGGGATCACGAGCAGTTAGCTATCCTACTAATATTATAAATGCGAAAGTGTGTTTGTTAATTTCTTGGTTGGTTGATTTGTTGGATTGTTCGTTTGTCCTTAACATAGGCTACTTTTTAGCCCGGAAAATGCACGGTTCCTGTGGGAACGAGGGTGAAAACCGCGGGCAGAAGCTAGTTTATATATAATAGCGAAAATATCTTTGTTGCTTTGTCCTTCTTTCACGCAGCAACGGAACGGGTCGACATAACATTTTGCTGAACTGGAAAGTGGTTCAGTGTTCAGGTTCAGTTTTGTCAGGTTAAAAGGATTTAACCTGACAAAATGTGCGGTTCGTGCAGGAATTTGCTCGTGATTGGAACCATGGCCAATAGCTAGTTATAGAAATATAAATGCGAAAGTGTATTTGTTGGTTTGTTCTTCTTTCACGAATGTAAGATGACTTGCGGTGATGATCAGTTCTTCACAATTGTTCATTGGATTCCCATTGTGTCACGCCACTTTTCCAAAATGATACATCATTCTGTAAAAATAGGTCTGTGTCCACAATATTTGTTTGAGTCCGGCTGCATGAATGCATCCATTTCAAGAGGGCTCTAATCTAGCTAAAACTACGTTGCATGGGCCCCGTGTGGCCGCTCATGAAAGTAGCAGGAACGCTACGCGTAGTTGCTTTGTTCTGGTGTGTTCCAAAACCATCGAGAAGCAAGAAGGGTTTCTATGGTGAAGTGATGACCATATTGAATCGTTGATCTTCTCCCATTATTCCCATCTTATACCCCAACTTTTCAAAACAAAGTTGATTCCACAATCACGCGCGATGTCACCAATTTCTCGTATATTCCATCCGGGACAATAGCGCGCCCTAACCTGGCAGACTCGCTCTATCATACGCGGAACAAAACAAAACACCTAACAACCGGCTCTCCTATACGTCTCCTATACGTAGTTGGACATAGCGGAGGCAGGAACAGTAAGCACAAATATATACATCACAAAAATTTCGCTTCCAACAGGATTCAAATCTGCGTCTTCTAGCAAGCCGGGCTAGACCCCTTAACCAACTAGGTTTTGGGAGCAATCGATGTTGACTGCGAAATTCTTGATATGATGTATTTCTTTCCGGCTTAGAAGTCGGATATATTTGTGTGAACATCCGCTAGTGTCGGTTAACACTATAAAATATATATCATAAGGAACAGTAAGGTTTCTGATACTTTCAAACTCTGGTACAGTAGTGGACCTTAAATCTTTCTAATTAAAATTTAAAAAAAATGGTTTAAAGAAAAAATGCTTTTTTCATAAATCACCTGACGATCAGTAAGTTGCTTAGGGAAAGTGAATCAACACTTACAAATAAAAAACGTTCAATAATTACAAAAATTTAACCCTTATCGCTAGTTCATCATAATCAGCTGGAAATGGAATCATCAGTGGAAGATGTCCACTGCTGGGCATGGACCTCCCCTATAGAAGCTACTTGGATCGGATACTCACTTCATGCTTCTAACGGCTCCCGTGGTTTTGACCAGGGCGTTGGTCCATCTATCACGAGTTACGATTATGATAAAAGATCTGGATGCATTATGAAATATATTTCATAGTGTTAACCGACACTAGCGGATGTTCACACAAATACATACATCACAAAAATTTCGCGGATTCGAACCTGCGTCTTCTGGTTATCAAGACCAGACGCCTTAACCAACTAGGCTATGGGAGCAAACGATGTTGACTGTGGAATTCTTGATATGATGTTTTTCTTTCCGGCTTACAAACCGTAGCTTCATCTAGCAGACCTCGCTTTGTAGCATGCATAAATTGTATGTATCTGTTCAAATTCTAAACAAAAATGTCGACATATATACTTATTATATACCATGGAAGCTGTTTCTCATGAACCCTTCACCACAAATGACGTTAAATTATGATCCCAACATACTCTTCTTGACTTTTTGCTCTACACCAGTGCTCCTAACAAAACCTGGGAGCTCGTTCTCAAAGCGTGCGAAAGTAGAGCCCTCTTTATCTAAGAGGCGTCGAGGGGAGGGGCGGGAGGGCGCGGGGAGACTCGAGGAGGACAAGTGCATCTCAAAGAAATGCAGATTTTACACGTCGCTACTCTTCGGGCGCGGCTGTATCGTACGTATACGTTGTATGGTGCGCAGAGGACGCCTGGATGGGAAATATTGTAGATTTTTATTTTTCTTTCTCTATTGTTTTTTTAGTAACGAGACGATCTGGTCGTTTGCCTGTTGGTAAGCACAACGCCGGCCCGTAACAATTGCAGTGCCACCCAGAACTTTGAAATACAAAGGGCGGCGCGGCACTGCAGTGCGCTCGTTACCCTGAGACATTAGGTATTAACTCTCATAAGCCCAGTAATTTCACTGGCTACTCTGCTCATCAAACCGGAACACAGTAATGCATGCACATTACTGCTTGGCGGCAGACTTCACGAGCACAGCGGTGGTAACAATCAAGACGGACACTCGCTGATGAGTTAGTAGGTGTGATTGTGATCGAAACCTGCCAACGTTGAAAAAAGTATGATTAAAAATTTTGATACTTTCTTCTGCTGACACTACTTTCCGAATATGACACTCATTATAGCGAAGCAGAAACAGATTTCTCTAAAATATGTCAAACGTAAGTAGTGCCTCTCCGATGCTGCCAGTCTGCTCACTCTCGTTAATTCTCTAATTGTCATGCCATTGAAAAGTAGACTGTATGTTATTGAAAATTGGACGTAGGAGAACTGTGTTCTTAAACATTGCTTGCTCGTGCTCACGTGATTTGATACCACCTTCAAGCCAGGCATCAGTGTATTCCGGTAGCTGTGTTTGAGAGCCAACTCTAATCTAGGTGAAACATATCCTCAATTTTCGACCAAATCGACGCTTAACATCAGGTGAGATACCTGTCAAATGCTATCCTATAGAGTAGGTATAAAAAAGCTTTTGAACCAAATTACAGACGGCTCTGTAGCTAAGTCGGTAGTAACCCTGCCTGCAAAGCGAGGGGTCCGGGTTCGATTCCCGGCCGGGGCAGATTTTGTGTAAGCATAAAGTTTGTTCTCGGGTCTTGGATGTTTGTGATGTGTATCTGGTGTGTCCATGCCACCTACGACATGGAGTATCTTAGTGCGGGGGTATGCTGTGGTTTATTATTTATTTATTATTAATATAACACAATAACTCTGTATTCAAGCGAATTGAAACTAAATTAAAAAGGAAACAACAATTTACATTTGCGTGGTCTGTAGATTACCCGACTGATTCTGTAGATAAGTTAGACGATTGTATAAGCTTTAGTATGATCTAGGGCCGGTCTGGCTAGCTACCATACTAATGAAGAAACGCTGTTGCCAAACCTATCATTGTAATTGAGAGCTAGTCCAGTGCTTTGCGTATTGTTAAAAAACTTGATGAAGCTCGGCGCATAACACCACTAAAAAGACAGGTGTTAAACCTTAGTTCCCTAAAACATTTCCCAAAGAAAGCTCACCCCAAGGGTCGGAGGGCGGTGGCTGTCGGGTGTACGGTGTACGTAATCGGTGGTATCTCGCCGACAATCGCTGGTTCGATTCCCGCGGGTTGTAATTAGATTGTTAGTCGCATGCGATATAAACTTGTCATGTTTACGGAGCGAGGGGTTTTGATCCTTGAACTATTTTTTTTATTTCTCTTCAAAATACACTTGAGTTTGCGAGAGAGTTAGAGAGAGTAAAATTTTTGTTTAGCTTAGTTTATTAAAAGTTTTCAAAATTATGTTTAAAAATAATTTCTTTGATTTACTTATTTTCAAAATTTTAATAAAAATTATATGATATTCAGCAAATTTTTTTGTATAACTTAAAAGATGTATTGAGATGATTGACGATACGAACGCCGATTGTTTTACCGTATATTTGTTAATTATTCCTATTTTTCATCATACATTGTATGACGTGTCATGTATTGCTATGCAATAAAGAGTTATAGTATTGTATTAAGAAACACAAACATTCAAACTGATCAGAACTTAATTATATTAATTATAGCTATTGTTTTCTTGTGCTACAGATGCGTAAGGAGGAATATGTGTAGACATGTTGTTTATGAGTTTATGAAATTATGTATTTTTTTAATTTAAAAAATATTCTAAAGTACATTTATTATTAGTTTCACTTTCCCAACACAACATACATACATTACAGATGAATAAAAAGTGATGTCCTCAATATAATCCAGACATCCCTACTTCCCTACTAATAGTATAAATGCGAAAGTGTGTTTCTTGGTTTGTTGATTTGTTGGTTTGTTGGCTTGTTGGTTTGTCCTTCTTTCACGCAGTAACGGAGCAAGGTATCGACGTGATTTTTGGCATAGATATAGTTTATGGACCGGAGAGTAACATAGGCTACTTTTTATCCCGGAAAAACGTACGTTTCCAGTGGGAACGCGGGTAAAAACCGCGGGTAGAAGCTAGTCATGTTATATTATGTAACTATTCAAACATCATAAACAAAAATATGTAAAGTATCAAGACCTTTCAGTTTTCATCAATACAGTTTGATGTCGATAAGAAAGTCAGTTGAGAATTTAATATACATAATTTCTTTTAACGAATATCGGTTGGTCATTTCTATGGTAAAATGTTTTGTATGGTAAGTGTTGTGTATGGTAAGTGTTGCTAGTATTTACAATTTGCCGTCGGACTAACTCAATTTATCACTTTTATTGGTGTTTGTTGACCTGATAAGATCTTGCTCGTAATTAAATTAATTCCAATGTTAATTTGAGAATTTATACTTATATTTATTTGAGTACTAGCTTCTTCCCGCGGTTTTCACCCGCGTTCCCACAGGAACCGTGCATTTTTCCGGGATAAAAATTAGCCTATGTTACTCTCCGGTCCATAAACTATATCTATGCCAAAAATCACGTCGATCCGTTGCTCCGTTACTGCATGAAAGAAGGACAAACCAACAAACACACTTTCGCATTTATAATATTAGTAGGATTAATTGTAATATCGCAATATTCATATTTTATAGTTGTTTCATTTAATATAGCATTTATATAAATAATAAAATATATTATATAAAAAATACTATTTCAAATTTTGCTATTAGTGCTCATTTTAAAATGTGAATCCATACAGATAAATAAAATTGATGTGTCTGTTTTTAATATCAAAATAACAGCTTTTTACTAAATGCATATGAAAGTATATACGGTAACTACAACAAAACAACCATTTTTTAAATTTTTGTCTGTCTATCTGTCTGTCTGTTTGTCTGTCTGTTTGTTCCGGGTAATCTCCGAAACGTCTGGACCGATTTTGACGGGACTTTCACTGGCAGATAGCTGATGTTACAAGGAGTAACTTAGGCTACATTAATTTTAGAAAAATAATTATGGTTCCACGCAAAAAAATAAAAACCATGTAATCCAAAATCTCGGGTGAAACCGCGGGCAGCAGCTAGTAATGAATATTAATAAAGGTGCAATAATAGTCATGAAAAAAGGAACCTTTCATATTGGCGCAGATATCAAAAAACATCGCCACAAAAAAATAGCTACAGACGAGTTGTAGAGTGTTGAGAGTACCTTCTCCTTTTTTGAAGTCGGTTAAAAAAGAAGGTTGAATAAGATTATATAAAGTGAGTAATTTATAGTTTCAATTCCGCGATAAATCGCAGAATCTTCAGAAATTTTATCGCGGAATTGAAAGTATAAATTACTCACTTTATATAATCTTATTTAAAATGGATTTCCGCAAAGTAACGCCTGATTCCATCAAAAAGAAGGTTGAATTGCTTGAAAGTCTATATAAACCAAAAATAGTGTGCTGAACTTAAGTTAAGTACAATCTACGATATGTGTAATCTACCGGCCTACTTGGGCTTATACATTATCCACTAGCTAGGTTAGATGTAGTGTTTATTTATGTATTAGCTAGTTAATATAGTTAAGTACATATTCTAATACCATAACTAAGATAATAATCATCTTATTCGATCGGAAACAACTCCTTCGCGACCCTCTTACAAAACAAATCCAATAAAACAGAGCACCGCAGAAGTTTGTAAAAGCGAATTAGCAAATGAATTTGCCAATTTTCATTAGCAGCTTCGATCTCGGGCATATTCAATAACATTGAGCAGAAGTTGAACAGTGCCATCGACGACTGTCGCAATGGACGCCGTAACGTAACACTCTATACCACAATCTGGGAGTGAACGGGTTTACCCTGGTAGGGTATTTTCGGGTAGACGAATGTTGCAGAGGCCCGCTGTTAGAGTCATTTATTTTAACTTTCATAAGTGCTCCTTTGGAGCCTATTTGAATAAAGAATTTTGAATTTGAATTTGAATTTGAGGCGTGCTACAACACCGCATGAAATCCACCGGTGAAACACAAGCCTTTATTTAGAACCAAAATAATTAAAACAATAATTTTCTATTATGTACCTCAATATTAAATACTAATTTAAAGTAATGTATGGGTGCAGTTCCGGGAGCGTGCTCATGAAGGTTAAATTACTCTGAGTCCGTTGTATCTAAACGTCATACCAAACTGGATGAAAATATTATACCATTCATAAAAAGAACCACTGTGATTGGATACTTTCAAAATAAACATAGCAGTAATCTCTACTCTCTCTACTAATATTATAAATGCGAAAGTGTGTTTGTTGGTTTGTTGATTCGTTGGTTTGTCCTTCTTTCAAGCAGTAACGGAGCAACGGATCGACGTGATTTTTGGCATTGATATAGTTTATGGACCGGAGAGTAACATAGGCTACTTTTTATCCCGAAAAAAAAATGCACGGTGCTTGTGGGAACGCGGGTGAAAACCGCAGGCAGTCGCTAGTATATAGTAAACATGTAGGTAAAAAGTGTGACCACAAGGTCATACTTTTTATCTCTCTTTCTCATTTGAATGTAACTTCATCTTGTATCTCCATTTCTAGTTATTATCAAACGATACCGAAAATCTGAACACGAAAACAATATTTACGTGCCAATCAGGGCCGAAAATGTCTTGCAAGTTTCGTGAACCACCATGCGGGGTCTATTGAGTCCGTAGTCCGTGACCACATCGTTTCCAATAACAGTGGAACTTAGCGCGTTACACGATCGTAATGTGAAGCGATTAAAGGAAAGTTTTTACAAAGGGTGTGTCTGTAGAGTGCGCGACTAGGCTTGTATAGAGCTGATGAAACCACCTGGTGACGTCCCGTGAGTAGACGTACCCAGGAGGAAGAAAAAATTTCTTGAAAAATCTTGATATACACTCTATATATCAGGGATGTTCTTGAGAAGTTCTTTTGAGTCTATTCCTTATGAAGGTAGTATACATAATTTGGCTTGCTATTGATCTTTTTTGATTTGTAATAATGTTGTTATTTGTTATCTTGTGTCTTCTTATTCAATACTTCCTATTACTTAATATTTTATGGCTTGTACAATAGCAATAAATTAATTAAAATTTATAGCATTTAATAAATAAATAAATAGAGCTTAAGTAGTAGCTGTCAGTAGTAGAAAGCCATTTAGCCCGTTATAAAATATATTACTACTACAAGATGAAATGGGTTACGCGTTCAGAAATAGTTTTAAAGACAATTAAAAATGAAGTGAGTAAAAACATATTTTTTATAAACGTCTGTCATTCGCAACTCTGTCACACCAAAGACAATCATTATCACACCTCACCAACTCTATACAGATGTACAATTAGACAATCGGCGCATCGGTGGACCATGAGCCATTAGGGGTTTAATTGAAAATAGCGTAAAAGCTGTAAATTGTACGAGTGCAGCCCGACGTGGCCCGACGTCCTGCAACGCGCCACCACCCCCTCTCAACCCGTTCGTTCCATTACGAACAATGGTAGATAACTATTGAGGCACTTTGAAATAAATGGTACAAATTTTTTAACTAAGAGATTTAGGTTGCTTAAAGTTTAAGCATTTTTTTTCTTTTTTAATTGTCATTGGTCTAGTATTTCTTGCGCAGATTTAGCGCAATCTCGATGTTACATCCTTGCTGAACAGCAGACGCATGCTCGAAATCTGGTCAAGATATCAACAAACAATACATAGGTCCAGGTGATAGAACTAAGTCTTCTGCAAGTGTCCTCTGCGTCTGGGTTGGTAGTGGCACGTTGGTGCCACTGTGCTGTTGAACAAGCGGTGGCGCTTTGCTCGCATAATCTGCCTCCAAGTAACGTGCAAGCATTACCTACTGTGTTCTGGTTTGATGAACAAAGTAGTCAGTAAAATTACTGGGCTTATGAAACTCAATCAATACCTAATGTCTCAGGGTAAGAGCGCCCTGCAGAGCCGCGCAGGCCTTTCTGTTTCAAAGTTCTGAGTGGCACTGTAGTTACAGACTGACGCTACGCTTACTATCAGGCAAACGACCCGCTATCTCGCTCTCCAATAGTATAAATTCAAGGACTAGCTAATGATATAAATGTATTGTCATGTCATTAACATCATTATTATTGGTAACTATAACCTCCAGACCCCGAAATCACCATATCTACCCCGCCAGCTGCCACGACTGCGACTCCTGGCTGATAAGGGTGACGCATCGCTGCCTCCCCTCGATGGAATCAATTAACCACCAAATAATTTATAACGGGTAGATAGCTGACGTATTGGGCGCCATCGAAGACGGGTATATTTGAGGATGAGAAGTAGTTTTGAGGTTCTTTTATCATACGAACATCTAAGGAGTGGAATGCTCTAGCGCCGTCTTTATGTTTCCAGCGAAATCTTATAATGTAACTATTTTTAAGTACATAGTGAATAGGCAGCTCATGGGTAAGCGAGCTCAACCTTAGACTGTATCGTAGCTTTACATCAGGCAAGATGTTGTCAAACGCGAGCCCATTTCTAGTAAAAAGAAATAGTTCATCAAGTTTGTTCTGGGCCCGCGTGGTGGATTATAGCTCACACTCTCTCTCTGAGAGAAGGCCCAGCTTATTACGCTCCCAGCAGTGGGAGCGTAACAAGGCTAACGATGATGATGAAGTTTGTTCTGGCTACGTCCTAAGAGAAAGCGATCAGGACTCAGTGGTTTCGGCCACCGATCTGTAGATTTGAGCTTGATCTTTCAGTGAAGAATAACATCTTGATACTACCATATCTTAGTGATAGGGCATTTTTAGAGCACCTCTGGGTAGCTACACCCTACAAGTATGTCTTACCACCTAAAAATCTGTCCTAAGCACCTATCGGAGTTTTCCGGCGGCTGGGACTTGAGACCCAGTCGTTTTCTAGGTCTTTTCGTCCTCGACCATATCGTCACTTAAGATAAGGTGACACAGGAAAAAAACTAAAAAAAAACAATTGCGATATAATAACAATACCATTCAAAAAGCACGACGTATCTATGACTCGTTCTATTCACAATCGCACAATAGTATCATTAGATTTACAAAGGCGGAAAACTAAACAAAACTCAATACTTGTTCAGAGTTCCGTATCCACAAAGGGCTTCCTGAACACCGAACCGCAGACTTTCTTATACATGTGCCTCTAATTACACTCACATTGGTGACCGGTGACCACCTAGCAGGTGCGCGGGTACCCGTAACGGGCGTCAGTGAACCAGAACCACAACCCAAAGTCGACCACAACACTGATGATATAGAGCCTGCAATTGCTTGAATCGATCTCAAGGATGAAGATGCGATTGAAGATCCATGAATGACTTTTAAAGGGGTATTAATACAGTTCGTTTTTGCTTGGTTCAAAGTTTTTGGAACAATGGATTTAAGGTCAATAGCTTGAGGGAATTCTGTTTTGTTAATTACTGAAGACTTTTGGTCGATCGGTTTTTTTGTTAGTGTCTTTAACGATTGTATAATATGTATTTGATTGGGATGCTTTGGTTTTTTTATATCGCTCATAGATGTTACATCTAATGGTTTGGATACCTATTACATGTTTTACGCAACTAGGTCACGAGACGTTGAGACCGTTTGCCTGACTTTAACATAAGATCAGCTCATAATAACCGCACAACCACAGGTACTTGGGCGGGTGAATCTACTAATACTATCCCACAATCATAATATCAAAGAATCAACATCTCAAAAGTATTTATTTTATAAACTTTACTAGCATCTGCCCGCAGATTTCACCCGCGTTCTCACAGGAACCATGCATTTTCCGGGATAATAAGTCTATATTACTTGCCAGTCCATAGACTATAACTATACCAAAAATCACGTCGATTCGTTGCTCCGTTGCTGCATGAAAGAAGGACAAAATAACAAATCAAAAAACAGACAAATATACTTTCGCAGTTATAAATATTAGTGGGAAGTGCGATGGGATGGGAAGTGGGATGCCGATTTTAAATAGCAAAAAATCAGTAAACAACAAATAGATACCTAAAATTTGAAAGCAAAACGCTCATCTAAGAACTGTAAAATACTTCCCTCTCCCTCACTTCCTCTCTCTCCCTCTCTCTGAGAATAAGCCTGAGGTCCATTGAAAACAACGTTTATTTTTTTGTACAAAACACTACAACCACTCTGCACTATTATTATTTGCGGCAAACTGTGCGACGCAAGCCAATGCACAAAAGCTTAGTGAATGTCCAGTCATAACTTACTGTCTTAATTTTCATAAAATATCCTTCTATTACCATTTGAACAAAGCAATTGAATTTCAACGGTTATCGAAGGGGTAAAAGGTGTTCTTGTGAATATATATCACTACTGACCACTTTCTAATACAAATAGCAAAGGACCTAGGAGTGAACCTTGCGGGACCTCGCGTGTTTAGCGCCAGGACAGTCGAAAGTGTAGGAAAAGTAGAATTTATTGCTTACGCTATATCAATTCTACATCTTGCGTTTATATTTACTATTATAAAATGGAATGGGTTAGTTTGTATGTTTGTTTTTCATTCTACATAATATTATAAGTTGGTCTACATAACACGCGGCATATTAATGTCTAAGTGACAGTTCAATACATGTTTAGGATGTCTTTCATTTTTTGTGGTAAGACCGTACTCGTATATCTCTGTATGCAAAAGTTATATGGTTATTGATCATGTTTTTTAAGCAATAGCTTACGGGTGTTAGGTGCTTATTTTATGTGTTAATTATTACCCATACCACAAGTTCCCGCTCAAACGCAATTAACAAAAGAAAAACGTTAGCGCTGTCTGTATCACAATCGATACAATCGATTCGATACTATCGTTAAAAAAACTACCGTAATTAAAAGTTCCCAACCGATGCCACATGTCACTCTAAAACAAAGCATCGACACAACCATCAACCCTTCAGAACCTTATCACAATAAGTAACACGAAAAATATTTTGAATAACGAAGGAAGAATACGCAAAAATGTAAAGCGACAAAGTCTTAAAGTAACAATTGACTATCGCGGCGCTGGTACATGAGAAGCTAATTACAAAACTAAACACGAAAGAGACAGGTATATTTTTAAAGGATTTAACCCTAAAGTGCGAGAGGGAGGCCTCGCAGACCCAAGATCGGAAGCGGATTGCAACGCACCACTGCGTACTGGCCGAATATGTTTTTTACTAATTAAAATGCAGGCTGGTTGATGAATGGTGTGGCGGTCGATTTATTTGGTTTTTGAGGTGCGGGGTAATGACTGATGGTGAGTAATTAAATAATAGATTTAATTTTAGTATCGAATGGCATGGCAATGCAAATGGTTTAGTCAATATATTACTAGGAGTACTTATTTGAACCATATATACGTTGTCCCATTTGGGTAAAAAACACCACCTCATTTTCCTTGTTTTTAACCGATTTTCAAAAAAGGAGGAGGTTATCAATTCAGTGGGTATTTTTTTTATGTTTGTTACCTCATATCTCCGTCATTTATAAACCTATTTGGAAAATTCTTTTTAATTTGAAAGGATATACTTTCAGATTGGTCTCATAGAAATTTCATCAAAATCGATTCAGTAGTTTGTCACTGAAGTCGGTTTGTAGTTTTTTAACGCTACGATAGACTAGTAATACTATTTTTTTATTTGGTACAATTATTGTCATCGTCGATACGGTCTTTTTTGACAATCACACATGTCTTTGTGAATCAGTTAATATTATTTTCACTATAAATATCAAGACAATTAGAATAAAATTGTATCTATGGCCGAACACAACTCCTTTATAAATCTTTCAACATTATGCAATCCGTAATGACTACCAATTCAAAGATTCACCCAAACGTAAACCATAAATCCTGTATATCTCTCTAAAAATAAACTGTAAATCACAATCATGCAAATTAACCCTTCAAACGTCATCGAAATTCAAATGACGACCATAAAATCGGTCTGAACACAATAACCTAAATGTATTCAAGAATAACACGACAATGTTGGCTTAAAACCTACGCCACTTACGCCCGGATTGGTCTCGGGGACCATTAATGAGCTATTGAAAAATGATAGCAAAAGTAATTCTCTTTGCACGAAATTATCATAAACCATTTGAGGGTTAAAAGTTCCCATACTCACAAAACTGTTACCAATCAAAAACTAACTCTACATCTCTGAAAACAAAATTTAAATTTCGAATGCGATCGTTGTAAAAAATTTGAAAAGAGCATCGAACATTTTGCATCATCCTTTGTCAACAAATCAGAATCCAACCCATTTTTGATCTTAACACATCGAGTTAACGTTCAAAACCGTTTGAATGAAATATCAAAGATTCTTTACTATTCCCTAAATGGCATATGCAAATTCTTGAATTGTCAGTGCGATGCGCGTGCAAGGCGTTTGAGGGTTAAATTCAATATGCCGTTGACAGATGCGGAGGCGATTTTTAAAACATCATATCAGGTTACGGACGCTCTATTTGAAATTTACGAAACGAATTTGAAAATAATTTTTCACACGTAATTTGTGCAAAGCGTAAGCTCAAGTACTAAATTACTTTGGGGTTTTGAAACCACTGGTTTTTTGAAAGTTCTAGTTTAATTTATAAATTCAAATTCAAATTCAAAATTCAAATTCAAAAGTCTTTATTCAAATAGGCCCCAAAGGAGCACTTATGAAAGTTAAAATGACTCTAACAGCCGGCCTCTGCAACATTCATCTACCCGAATCACAGACTAAAACTAATGCTGTCTTTATCAGAACATAATAAATGACAAAGACACCAACAGACCCAATCCGTGCTCAAAGTCAACGAACCTTCCAGAAACCCACCGTGCCCGTTCCAAATTGGTATAGGCCGAGCAAGAAGAAGGGCAAGAAACTCGTCACGGCATTCTTTTTTTTAAAAAAAAGTAGTTTATTACAATGATTCTAATGCTAACAACTAACAATTTAAAGTTTAGTAGTCGCCAGGAGGCTCCTGAGCTGTTTGCCTCCATGCATCCTTGTCATCCACATAATCCTTAATTTTATAATACGCTTTTTTAATTAATACACTCTTGACTATACGTTTAAACTTTCCTTGTGGTAATTCAGTTAATACTTTAGGAATTTTGTTGTAGAATCTGACACCATTTGCCAGGAACGATTTGTTAGTTTTACTTAATCTGAACCCGGGTACAACAATTTTATGTTTACTTCTAGTATTTAACTCATGTACATCACTTTTTAAGTTAAATTTAGTAATATTCTTCCGTACATACATTATATTTTCCAAAATGTATAGCGAAGGCAGGGTTAGAATACCTATTTCTTTAAAAAAGTCTCTTAGAGATTCGCGTGGACCCATGTCATAGATGGCGCGTACTGCTCTCTTTTGTAATATGAAGATGGTATCTATATCGGCAGCAGACCCCCAAAGTAGGACGCCATAAGACATCAAACTATGAAAATATGCAAAATATACCAACCTTGCCGTCGCCACATCAGTCAGCTGCCTAATTTTACGTACTGCAAATGCAGCGGAACTCAAACGACCCGATAGGGCATTGATGTGAGGACCCCACTGCATTTTGGAGTCAATAGTTAATCCTAAGAATACAGTGTTATTCACCAGGTCAAGTTTGCTGCCTTCCAATTCCACTTTAGATTCCACGTGTGGTACGTTGGGAAGTGAAAATTTAATACATTTAGTTTTACTAGCGTTAAGTAGTAGATTATTAGCAGCAAACCATTCTGAGATTTTGTCAAGGTTATCATTTAATTCCTTTAGTTCACTGTCTTTCCTATCAGTTTTAAAAATGAGTGAAGTATCATCAGCAAACAAAACTATGTCCAATGCTATATGGTCTGTCATAAAGGGTAAGTCATTTATATATACTAGAAAGAGAAAGGGGCCCAGTATTGATCCCTGCGGTACGCCTATCTTCACTGAAGAACCACAAGATGTTACTCTATCGATGCCAACCTTCTGCTGTCTACCCGTCAAGTAAGAATTTACAAGATCAAGAGCTGTCCCACGCACGCCGTAATGATGCATTTTTTTAATAAGCGTTCTGTGGTCCACACAATCAAATGCTTTGGAGAGGTCACAGAATACTCCAATAGCATCCTGTGAACCCTCCCAAGCTTCAAAGATGTGGGACATCAGTTTAGCTCCGGCATCGACTGTTGATCTGCCTTTCGTGAAACCAAACTGGTGACCGTGCAATATTCTATACTCGTTGAAATGTGAAAGTAACTGTTCTAAAATAATTTTTTCAAAGATTTTGCTAAGTGCTGGAAGTACAGAAACTGGTCTATAGTTAGAGGGGGTGTCCTTACAACCAGATTTAAAAATAGGGGTGACTTTACTGTGTTTCATTAGATCAGGAAAGACACCCTGATCTATAGAAAGATTAAAAATAATAACTAGATAGGGCGCAATTGTATCAATTAAGGATCCTATTACTTTTACCGATATACCCCACAAGTCTTCGGTGTTTTTCATATTGATGGATTTAAACGCTTTTTTGATACTAGTGGTTGTTATGTAACGAAAACTAAAATCCGGAATTAATTTAGAAAAGCTGTTTAGCAAAAGCATTTCTGCTTTTGCTGGAGAAGAGTCTAGTGATTTAGTAGCCTCCAATGGTATGTTTGTAAAAAACTTATTAAACTCATTGGCTATATCGAGTTGATCAGTAACTACTTTATAGATCATTCAACATTTTTACAAGCTTTTGTTTAAAAATTTGCGTATGCTAAGTACTTTGTTTAGGTCTCTTAAATCTCTTAAATCATGCATGCTAAATTTAACCTACTTCCTGGTGTTCGATTGAGTCGTTAGATACATAAATTTAACGGACGATGACGCAATATAACGATGTGACAGAGCTGGTCTGATGAAGGAATCCGACCAGGCCACAACCACGCCATGCCACGAAGGCAGCCACACCACCCACATGAACTCTGTAATAAAACGACATAACCCCACCGAGTTTGGGCTCGTTTGATAGCGACGTGCTGCGACATTAAATGTCGCAACGATATCGATAAATTTTGTCGATATCGTTATTTATTGAGTCCACAAATTGGCTAGTCCAATGACCAAGTCCACGCGCAGGGTCCTTTCAACGCGTGCCACGATGCGTGAATGGTGCCTTGGTAACCGACTCGCGGATAGCTGCCTAATGAAGCGGGGCACCTGCCAGCAATCTCAACTGTGGGCGCAGGTTGGGCAGTATGGAGGTGGAGTTGAGCTATAGAGGGCATTGCTAAGTAATACTTTTAATTGTTAACCAACACTTACGGGATAGTTATTTAAAACTACTGCTTTTAAACAAGCTTATGCCCGCGGTTTCTGCCGCGTGTCAATTCTCACAGGAACAGTGCATTTTTCCAGGATAAAAAGTAGCTATTCTAGGATTAAAAGTATGTTATTCTCCGGCTCTTATACTTTCTCCCATCATCTTCTTGCCTTTTTATACTGTTTGATAACAACACGAGCTGGTCATTTGCCTGATGGTAAGCATAACGCCGGCCCATAACAATAGGGATGTTGACTCCTTTTTTTATGATTTCATTCAATTCGTTTTCTCATGAGAATCAAATGTCTATATCGAAAAAACTGTAAATCGAACGCTAGAAACGTGTAAAGTGGGAGTCAAGTCTGGCGCAACTAGTGAGCGCTAAAACGCCCCATACAATTTGGACAGAACATCTGACGTCACTTGTTCAACGCGGACCATAAACCTGTACTAGAAACATGCATTTTGTTGATTTGGCCGTAAAACACTGCGTTTAAGTACATAGTTGTCATACATTTTTTTTTGTCATACATCTTTGTGGAAATTATATATTTTTTGTGAATTTCATTTTTATTGCATTAACGTGATATTCTTAAAGGCGTATACAGACACGAATTATGTATTTTGTGTTTCATGCAAAATCCCAATTGCAGTGCCACTCAGAACTTTGAAACACAAAGGCCTTCGTGGCACTCCAGTACGCTCGTTACCCTGAATAATATTTTTTTCATTATTCCGTTCCCTCTATAAAAAACCAAATTAAAATAAGTCCTTCTCCACTCTTCTCATACAAGTAAAATGAGGAAGGCAAGCGGCCGTTAATAATTGCAGATTATTATAGCTTTCTTTACAAACGGTTCTTAGATCATTGATACGTATATCGATTGTGTTGTGTCTGTCTGTACTGACCGCAACGTATTTTTTAGCCTCGTAAATATTACAGCCTATTCAAGAATTGCTAGTGGAATGGTTTGTGGAGCTCGCGATTTAATTGAAAGTCAGTAATGGAAAGTCAGTAAAGGAAAGTCAGTAAAATTACTGGGCATATGAGGCTTATACCTTTATTAACTAGCTAATACATAAATAAACACTACATCTAACCTAGCTAGATAATCTAAAAGCCCAAGTAGGGCCTATAGATAATCCAAATGTTCTAGCCCACTACCAGTTGGAAGCGTACCTACCCAGCATGCTGGTGGCATTTCCTCGTTGAACCGCAATGCAGATCCGTTGAGCCAAATAGGTAACGACTTCATAAGATATAGGTAGTAATGCCGCGCAAGTCTTTGTGTTTCAAAATTACGAATGGCATTGTAATTGTTATACTACCAGCAAAGGATCATCTATTTACAATCTTCTCTTCCAAGCCACAGTCGTCTATTTATTTATAACAGTCATCCTCCTTCTTTCTCCCTGCCCTTGCCTTTTTTTTAGATGGGGTCGGAGCAATTCTTTACAGACATTAAATTTAGGTATTGGCAATGTTTTAGCAGTCAAACTAAACGAAATAGGATCGAAAACAGAACGAAGATCGTTCCAACCGCGAGTTCCGATTATTTTTCCATCAATTACAATCCGAGTGGCGACGTCATCGCGCTCTTTGGAGAACGGGTTTCGCGAAATGTAGATTAATGATGCGACCTTACGAATCGATATTGTGAATATTGTATCGATCATCAATATGAATTATATGGTACGATTGGTGAGACGTGCGGAGCTAATGATGCTGGTACAGAGGTACCTATATATCATTGATTTGAAAATTATTATTCCAAGCATTACCAGGTTTAGGCCTTACTCTTCTGCGAGTGTTCGTCTGAATGGAAATTACCACTTTCCTCATGTAGTCTGGCACCAAGCAGTAGTGTGCATGCATTACTGTGCTCCGGTTTAATGAGCAAAGTATACACTGAGATTACTGAGCTTATGATTACTAGCGCTGTCAAGCTTTAGTGCAGACGGGCATTATATCTAATCTGTTTCAAGGCTTTCGAGCATACCGCAGTGCCGCGCAAGCCGTTATGTTTCAATGTTCAGAGCGGCACTGCATTTGTGCTTGCGTTAGGCTTACCATCAGGCAAACGACCTGCTCGTCTTATCCAACAACATACAAAAGTATCAAATGAAAACTCTCAAATCAACACATCACTACAAATTCAGCACCGATCACCAACAACAGAACAACACTCCAGATAGATACAAATATTTCCGAACCCAATCCGGAAGTCACCAAAATAGAATCGAAAGAGCGAACCATACATATTCATTAACATAAAAAAGCGCGTTCAAAGGGTCCATCAATTAGAGCAACTCGATACTCTGTCACATTAAAATGACGAGAACTAATGGATCCCAGAATTTGAATTACAAATGAATTGGAAGAAGCGAGATGGAATGGAATATCGGGTATCGACAGACTTGTACGTTCTTGACTATGAGTCGGGGGTCACGGACGGGTCGTATAATTTGTGGACATAATCCCATCAATAGTGAGTGAGAAGATCGTGATGGAACCATAGATAGGGCCACCAGGTAAGAGTTACTCTTCTTCTCCTGCGAGTGTCCGTCTGGTGGGTACCACCACTTTCCTCGTATAGTCATTCTCCTGCCTGCCAAGACTAATTCTATTCTCCAACTTAAATACTTCCTGTGTGGTCCACTTAGCGCTTTTCTCACAATATCTACATTACAAAGCTCCCGCAAACCATTAATTTTTTTAATTACCCCATACCACTCAACGATTCCACGCAATATCCCGATTAATCGAACATAAATCGATCTGATCTATTCGATCACTCGATTCTTTGATCGCGCACCGTGAACCGACAGTGCCACGTTTTTGCCATCTCTAATTATGCCTTTCAAGTGTAATTGCAGTGCGTTTACTTAAATGATGATTAATTAATCATTGCAATTGTAATCAGCCGATATGAGGTGGTCGCAAATGCATCGCGGCCTTTGTTCTTTGTAGTTTCTTGCACCAATTATGTAGTTAGTGCTGTATTTACGCTAAGCATCATTGGTTATGCTTAAGTCTGACTTAATTTTGCTTTGTTTTTAATACGGTGAAGTGGGGAAGCAAGCAGGTCGTTTGTTGAATGGTAAGACTCACGACTGCCCTTTACAACTATTGGGGCACACAATTTAAAGTCTCTTTGAGTTTGTTATCCAGATACAAAAGGTATCAGGTCGTATATGCCCAGTAATTTCCATAGCTAAACTTTGCTCTTGCCCAACACAGTTTGCATTCTACTGCTTGGTCAAAAACTTTGGTACTCATCTAAATGGATGCTCGCCAAAGAATATAAGCCCTCAGTATCTTAGGAATTGGACAATAACTTTTACTGTGATAAAATTGGCTGACGTGGTCGACACCCAAGTACCATTTTCACTCCTTATACAAAGTGTCACAATTATCAGTTCTAAACCAGCCAATTTCCCAAAACATCCTATTAAACGACAACAAATGATTTCCAAAAGGTTCGCACCACAACCACCCCTTTGGCTCCACTATCAGTTGAACCCAAGGATTCGCCACGCGTCCATCATTTGTCATCAGTAACGATGGTGCTAGTCGACTGTGCAGTGATACCCTTTGACTAATGACAGGCAAATCTGTGACGTGATTAGTGATAGGGATTAGGTGTCTCCCTGATTATTGGATCAAGGGTCTTGTGTACACTATAGTTCAGCAATTGACCGCTATCTTTTCTGATCTTAAGCGTCGATTTGGTCGAATATCGTGTATCAGCGGCGCAAGTACGGAAGTCGGTTCGATAAATTTGTCGAACCGAAAACTTCGATAAATTTATCGAATGTTGCGAGTACCGAAGTCTGATTGTAAAGTATGTAGTAGCTCTTTATTCTCTTTGGATTCGACCTAGCTATTCGATAACTTTTGTCGAAAGTATCGAGGTTCGGTAAAAGTCGATAACGCCCACATTATCGATTTGAACTGTCAATTTTATCGAATTTTATCGACCAAAAAGATCCGTACTTGCACCGCAGAAGTGGCTCTCAAGTGCAACTGCCGGAACGCACTGATAAGGCCATGGCAACAGATTTTCTACTTAAAGGTGGTAGGCAGACGACCACCAGAAAACACCCTATTGTCATAAACTTAATCGTCAGGTTATTCAGTTGAAATAAGGTCAAACTCAAATGATCAGTATATTGTTATATTAAATTAACACCCGCAACCACAAGAGCTCCAAATTGAGATTTATCGAATCAAATCGCGCCAAAATCGAAACACCGAACTTTTTAACACAAAAACCTAACAATACAAATCACTGTATCGCCTCTTAATGATCTTGATGTCTCGGAATGATTGCAGAGAGAGACGGAAGATTAATAAACTTAAAGTTAGAGAGGGACACGGATAGATATCTCACCGGAAATGGAGTAATATATGGCGCATTGTTGGTAATGAGATCGGTTTGTACGTTCGTTTGTGTTCGCTCGTCGTGGGCGGACGCGAGTGTGTGCAAGGCCTTAACATGGTGTTGCTTTTTCGATTATATTTAAATAGTTAGCTTCGTTTCTTTGTAGTGTATGTTTAAAAATCTTCTGTAGAGAAATAGAACTGTTTCTACAATCTACAAGCTTTTATTTACTTTCAATTTCTGTTCGTCAAAGATAGATAAGTTTTTTGGCTACGATTTGGATAATTATCATATAAATAAGCAATTAAAGTGCATCATCATCAACAAGAAGACGTCCACTGCTGAACATACGCCCCGCCTATAGAACGCCACTTGGATCGACTACTCGTCTCTTGCATCCACCGATTCTCCGCGGTTTTGACAAGGTCATCAGTCCACCTATTGAGGGAATCTAACTCCGTATTTTTGTCAGATTTTTCTTTACTACTTGTGCCTATACACGGCGGGACAGCAGACATAGAACACCGGTAGATTCTAAAACTAGGCCAAAATCAACAACGGCTGTTATCCTTTGCAAACAAAGAAAAATACTATTAGCTATACAAAAATCGAAAATCAGAACACATCGAAAGCATTGTTCCCTTTCAATGGATCTATTTTTTAATGCGATCCATCTTTTATGATTGTGTCAAAATTTTTGGCCCTATTTTGCATATGAACGGAGTTTATTGTTTGTATGTTTGTATGAAATGTCGAGACAGGGTTTAGGCACGGTGTGGCCCATGTCAGGATGCGCATGTTTGCTGTTTGCTTCGACGTTTCTTTTCAATATGAGCTGGTCAATACAATGATAGTAAGCGCCATGCCTATAGCTATAATAGAATTCATATCTAGAATTAGTTAGACTTTTTTAATTGAAAACTAAAATCAAAAAGTTACAATGGTGTATAATTAATATGACTATTACTTATTTTAAAATAATCTAGATTGGACACGTATAGAGTTTAAACATTATCTATCCTGAACTTATATGTCAGTAGTTTCAGACAGTGAAATTAGACTTCAGGTCCTCTGATAAGCTACCTTTAGTTATAATCATTTTGTAAAGAAACAAGGTTGAAAATGGCGATGCGTTTACTTTAAGTTGAACGTTATTCCTATTTAATTTAAAAAAGACACCATTTAATTTAAATCATTAAATTATTAAATTTCCTTTTTTTGTTTAAAAAAAAATACGATAATTGTCGCTCAAAATATTGAGCATTTCGAGACAAAATATTTTTATCTGGATTTTTTTTGCGATTTTTTTTTTATGATCCTGCCCCATTTCTATTTATCTATGACTTATCTTATAGATAAGTCGTTTCTATAAACACTTGGATATTTAACAGTAATTGTTTTTGCTGGTAATACGTATGGAAACGGGCATTTGTGCGATGACAAAAAGAGGTTTTGCAATGTCCAAGAGTAACGAGGGCAATGCCGCGCAGGCCTTTGAGTTGCAAAGTTCTGGTGGCACTGCAAATAATAAAAAATCCCTGCGGCGCAAGTACGGATCTTTTTGATCGATAAAATTTGATTAAATCGACAGTTCAAATCGAAAAAGTGTGTTTTATTGACATTTTATATAATTTATCGAACCTCGTTACAATCGACAAAAGTTATCGAATATCTAGGTAGAATCCTAAGAGAATATAAAGCTACTACAATACTTTACGATCAGACTTCGGTACTCGCAACATTCAACAAATTTATCGGGTTTTTCGATTCGACGAATTTATCGAACCGACTTCCGTACTTGCGCCGCTGGTTGGCAATGCAATTGTCACCGTCAAGCATCGCTTTTAGGCTTGTCCTGCAATAAAACATCGTCATATTGTCAACTCCAACTTTGAGTTTCTTCAACATTCATTCATCCCTCAGCTAAAGAACACGCGAGCTAGTCATATCAAACAAGGGTGGCCCGACAATGGACCCAGTCATTAGGGCATTTGAATAAAAATGTGCGAAGGGGTCCGTTCTCGCATAAGTAATTATTACGATTATTTTTTGATAGATAATAAATTATCTTTGACGGGGTGCGCCGGTGTTTTGCCGTAGTCGGAATGGTCTGATACTTTTATAACTTATCCTATTCATTATTTTAGTTGCATTTTAGCAAGCGAGTGTGGCCGAGCGGGAACTTGTGCGACTTTCAATCCGACGCACCATAGTTCGAATCTCGACTCGGCCGCACCAATGACTTTTATCAAGCTATGTGCGGATTATTCACACGCGTTCTAAAACGGTGAAGGAAAACATCGTGAGGAAACCCGCATGTTCAAGAACCACACAATTCGAGGACATGTGACGTCCACCAAGCCGCACTGGGCCCGCGTGGTGGATTAAGGCCCGTAACTCTTTGAGAGAAGACCGGTATCCCAGCAGTGGGAGCGTACAAGGCTGATAATGTAATGTAAGTTGCATTTTATTATTTAAGTTTCTTCAAATGATGATGATGAAATGATTCTTAGTCAAAAAATCACGTTGATCAACAAAAAAGTTTCGCATTTATAAGTACGGATAATTAATATTCAGTAGGTGATCTTTTGCACAAGTTAAATAATAATAATCATCATCATAAAAAAGGTAATTAATATTAAACTTCTTGATCGCTCTATACTTATTTGAAATGGGCACTCAGAGTCATTTAACTTTCATGAGTACTCCCTTAGGACCCGCACGACTAAATAATTTTGAATTTAAAAAATTATGGCAAAATACAAGCCATATAAGCATATTTTTAGAATTACAAAGCTACGGAAGACCTCAAATAGATATAAGACACACAATAAATATGTAAATCTACAAGAGGGCGCTTGCACCTTTACCAATATTATCGATGTTTTAGTACTTTTTGTCGTTGTTTCCTGTGCACCTTGCGGTTTTTGTTACCGGTGTCACTTTCTAACGAGAGCGAAAGTTTGGAGGTTTTTACTTTCCTTGGCCAGAAACTTAAAAGTAAAAAGCCCTTGTTTGACTATTTTTTTAATGCTTTTATAGTATTGGGTAACGAGACTAGTGGTTTGCCTGATGGTAAGCATAACGCCAGCCCAAAACACTTACAGTTATAATCAGAACTATGAAACAAAAACGCCTGCGCGGCACTGCAGTGCGCTCGTTACCCTGACATTAGGTATTAAGTCATATTAGACCAGTATTTTTAATGACTTCTCTGCTCAGCAATCCGGAACACAGTAATACTTTCACAAAGCGGTTGTATACCCATCCAGACGGACACTCGCAGAAGAGTTATCTATAGATACAAATAAATAAAATTGAAGTGTCAGTTTGTAATATCAAAATAACAACTTTTTACTAAATGCATATCAAATTATATACGGTACCTATATCAAAACAAGCATTTTTAACATTTTTGTCTGTCTGTTTGTTCCGGGTAACTAACCTGCTACTATCCTACTAATCCTACTAATATTATAAATGCGAAAATGTGTTTGTTGGTTTGTCCTTCTTTCACGCAGTAACGGAACAACGGATCGACGCTATTTTTGGCATAGACATAGTTTATGGACCGGAGAGTAACATAGGCTACTTTTTATCCCGGAAAAATACACGGTTCCTGTGGGAACGAGGGTGAAAACCGCAGGCGGAAGCCAGTACAGATTAAAAAAATCTGCACAATTCACACCACAGTCAAGGTCATTTAAAGATTCGAACCCGCCACACTACCATTGAGTAATCACCACGTAGATTTCTCTCAGTCCAATGACACCCACCAATACTAATCAGACAGACAGACACCCTCATAAGTTTTTATATCACTCGTCACTTCCTTCCATTCGATAGCGCAGATGTCGTCTATTCACATTCAAATCTTGATATTATTATATTTAGATCACCCTTTTTGTGGCGACAAAGAGTGCCACTGTCTTCTAAAAAACTCTCGGGTGATATGGGTCCCATTCATAGACATACATTTTGTATGGTGTCGAGTTGTGAATATTCTTTGGTTTGTATGGTTCTTTGGTTGTGTAAAGTTTGGTAGATAGTTTTTGCGTTTATCGAATTGTTGCAAGAGTTTACTTAATTTAGGAATCTTTGTTCTAGATCAATATTTTTTAAAAGTTAGGTTTTTCTTTTTTTTTGGAAGGTGAATGTATTTTCTAACGAGTTACACTTACATCTATATAAATAAACAAAATTGAAGTGTCTGTTTGTAATATCATCGAATTGTTGCAAGAGTTTACTTAATTTAGGAATCTTTATTCCAGAACAATATTTTTTAAAAGTTCGGTTTTTCTTTTTTTTGGAAGGAGAATGTCTTTTCTAACGAGTTACAGTTACATCTATACAAATAAACAAAATTGAAGTGTCTGTTTGTAATATCAAAATAACAGCTTTTTACCAAATGCATATGAAAGTATATACGGTACCTATAACAAAACAACCATTTTTTTTTAATTTTGTCCGTCTGTCTGTCTGTTCCGGGTAAAAAAGCCCTACTTTATACGTAGCCCTATTTTGCTTAGTTTAAGACTAAAATTTAATACTAATTGGTTATTACGTAGCCCTATTTTGCTTAGTTTAAGACTAAAATTTAATACTAATTGGTTATTACGTAGCCCTATTTTGCTTAGTTTAAGACTAAAATTTAATACTAATTGGTTATTACGTAGCCCTATTTTGCTTAGTTTAAGACTAAAATTTAATACTAATTGGTTATTTCAAAAACGAGGATTTTTTATCTTTTTACATCCACAGATCTTTTTAAATTGTTACATTATGAAAACGAGCATAATAATTAGAAACTAGTAGGTAATGACCCGTTTAAAAACTTGCTAATTTCAAATGAGGCGTTTAAGCAATTGATTAAATTAAACGCAGTACAAGTGCAATAGAGTGCAGTGCATAAGATGCAGAGTGCATCAGGAACAGAGTGCCCGCATCATCAAATTTTAATTGTTGCAGCCACGTCAGCTTTGTAGAGCTTGGAGACTCGTAGAAGCGGAAATTAATCATTTAAATTTTAGTTAAAATAATAATTGTATTTTTTATGCTAGTTGGTGACGAGACGAGCTGGTCGTTTTCCTGATGGTAAGCATAACGCCGGCCCATAACAATTGCAGTGCCACTCAGAACTTTGAAACACAAAGACCTGCACGGCACTGCAGTGCGCTCGTTACCTGAGACATTAGGTATTAAGTCTCATAAGCCCAGTAATTTCGGCTACTCTGCTCATCAAACCGGAACACAGTAATCAACTCTTCTGCGAGTGTCCGTCTGGGTTGTTACCACCGCTTTGCTCGTGAAGTCTGCCGCCAAGCAGTAGTGTGCAAGCATTACTGTGTTCCGGTTTGATGAGCAGAGTATCCAGTGAAATTACTGACTGGGCTTATGAGACTTAATACCTACTGTCTCAGGGTAACGAGCGATCTGCAGTGCCGCGCAGGCCTTTGTGTTTCAAAGTTCTAGGTGGCACTGCAAGTGTTATGGGCCGGCGTTATGCTTACCATCAGGCAAACGACCAGCTCGTCTCGTTACCAAATAACATAAAAAATACTTCCAAGTCTAGCGACATATTGGTTGGTGCTTGACGATACGTTCTCAACCTACCACAGAGCTAAACTATTAAGCAACTGAAGGTATGAAGCTGCCACTTCTAGTCGCAAAGAAACTCTACCTCTTTCTCATTTGAAATATACCATCAATTCGAGGGCCATTTTCGAAGAATATAATGATTTCGATTAATTAATGATCGTGGTTAAAACAATGAGCAGGACAATAACCTCCGGGAGTATAGATTAGGTGAGAGTTTGTATATTGTTTTTTTTATGTTATTTGGTAACGAGACGAGCTGGTGGTTTGCCTGATGGTAAGCATAACGCCGGCCCATAACAATTGCAGTGCCACCCAGAACTTTGAAACACAAAGGCCTGCGCGGCACTGCAGATCGCTCGTTACCCTGAGACATTAGGTATTAAGTCTCATAAGCCCAGTAATTTCACTGGATACTCTGCTCATCAAACCGGAACAGAGTAATGCTTGCACGTTACTACTTGGCGGCTGACTTCACGAGCAAAGCGGTGGTAACAACCCAGACGGACACTCGCAGAAGAGTTAGTCTTCCCACTAACAAAATCTTCCAGGTGATAAAACTCCATTCCTTCAACAAATTCCAATACGTCTAATACCATGTTATAGTTGCCTTAATAAGAATCACAAATGCCATTGTAAAAGTAAAATAATTTTACAAATGTACAATAAATGTACAAACGTAAAATTTCGGTAATGTCTATCTCGAATCGCGAAGTGTCGTAAATATCGAAGTAACAACAAATTTATTTATTGCTAACTTTATTGGATTTTCTCCCTTATTGTTATAACGATAGGGCGAGGGAATGTGAAGCGGTATGAGAGTTTTTGTACAGAAATATTCAACCCTTATGGAAACCACGATGTGCATTTCGATAATAGGACGCAGAGTAGTTAGCAAACAGAGAATTAGTTGATATCAAAAAAATATTTATGATTATTTTTAACTAGCTGTACGGCGGCTTCGCTCACTGAGCCTAAGTTACTCATTGTAACATCAGCTATCTCCCAGTGAAAGTCCCGTCAAAATCGGTCCAGCCGTTTCGGAGATTACCCGGAACAAACAGACAGGTAGATAGACAAACATTTTAAAAATGGTTGTTTTGTCATAGGCCCCTTATACACTATAATATGCATTAAGTAAAAAGCTGTTATTTTGATATTACAAACAGACACTTCAATTTTATTTTTTGTATAGATAAATACCTATTAATGTCTTAAGGTAACGAGCGCAATGCAGTGCCGCGCAGACCTTAGTGTTTCAAAGTTGTAAGTGGCGATGGTTATGGGCTGACGTATGTGGGTACCATCAGGCCATCGACCAGTTCTTCTCTTTACTGACCTATTTACCGGTTACCTCTGACAGCGTCTACTCTACACCGCGTATCGCGGATATGAAAGATTCAAGATGTTACCCGCCATGGATTATTGAACGAACCCTTTCGCTCGTACTTACTGATGATATTGTGGAAAACATCGTAAACATATATTTTTACTTATTTTTCAGTAATCAACGAGATGCCGCTGCCCAGAACGCTTCATTCGAACCATAAACACACTCACACCCTGCAAATTCTTTTTGTATACTATTGGTTATCGAGCGAAGAGGATTATTTGCCTCATGGTAAGCATATGAAAGAAAGAAAGAAAGCAAGAAAACACCACCACCAACACCACTTAAACCTAGAACAACAAATAAATAAGAAAATAAAACGAAAGAAAAAAGAGAAAAAAGAGAGACTGCCAGCTCGTCTCTATTATATTTCACCCGATGGTAATTGACGATGCGGTCGAAGATGGGGCATGCTTACCTAGAAGTTATCTTTATGCACGAAGCGTTATGCTGGTTAAAAACCAGCGCTGATCTTCCGTTGGAACCATATTGCCAATAGCAATTGCCGTGCCACTCAGAAGTTTGAAACACAAAGGTCTGCACTGAATGGCACTGCAGTGCGCGCTTTATCCTGAGACATTAGGAGTTAAGTCTCAAGCCGACCATATCCAGACCGTACACCTAGTCCATGATTGATGGATAAGCATCAATCACGCATCAGAAGAAAACCATGGAAAACCACGATCACCGCTTGACGCATTTCGTACCGTCTATGGAGTTTGGTAGATAGTCAGAGCGCTAACCGTCTGTCAGAGGCAGTGAGAGAGAAGAGCCGCTCCGCTTCTAAGATCTCTACTCAACAAAATAGTTTTTCAACCACTGCGTGATCAGTGCAGGAGTCACGGTAAACTCCCAGTGGTGCGCAAGTGATGTATGTAGCGTAAAGCGGAGCAGTCGTCACTTTGAGCCCAGGCAGGGAGTGAAAGACTTATTTATGACTTTTAAGTATCTTGCGAATAACAATGTAAATTACTACAGCAACATCTCAATTTATTCAATCTCCCGACATCTCACCCAGCCTCTTCACCAGCTGCAGAACTGGTTATGAAGCGTTAAAGTCGTCATCTCAAAGAAAAAACTAGACAATAGTTCACGTGCGACAGACACACGGACAGACCGTCACCCACTGCCACCGAGCCATTGTCAAGCGGCGATTTGAATAATTGGGGGCAAGGTGGAAGAGAGAAGCGTTTCTAGACAGATTTACTCTTCATTGAACATCACAAGTGAAATTACTGGGCTTATGAGACTTAATACCTAATGTCTCAGGGTAACGAGCGCACTGCAGTGCCGCGCAGGCCTTTGTGTTTCAAAGTTCTGGGTGGCACTGCAATTGTTATGGGCCGGCGTTATGCTTACCATCAGGCATTTATTAATAATCTATTAATTAATCTATATAATATCTATATAAATTTTCATTTGGCTACAGAATACCAAAATAAAAATAAATGTTTGAAATCGCTTGACTTCATCATTTGCAGCAAAGTCTAGCTCAAGATCAAAGCAGCGCGACCGGCTTCTGTAAGAACCTAGTTTTGCATCAATTATTTATTATACAGAAGACTTTATTGCGTCTAGTCTAGATATGGTTAAATTTTATGTCTTTATTTAAAGCACAAAACAGAGCTACCGAAGGTTGGCTTCATATAGACGCGTGCGCACAGCGATCTCAATTCTCAGGTCAAGTCAGGTTAAAGTCAGTTGCGAGTGTTAATAATCTTTTCAGTGGTGTTAAACTCCGTCCACATTTGGAACATGAAACGTGAAAGTGAAAAGGACAAAAAACATCACTGCCTATCCTTTTTTTTCGCTTGAAAAGTTAACGTTTGACTACTATCTCACCAAATCTGGCTCACTAGCGCAACTGCAAATTTCTGAGTGACACTGCAATTGTTATGGGCCGGCGTTATACTTACCATCAGGCAAACGACCAGCTCGTCTCGTTACCAAATAACATAAGTGTGGGCTATTATTAATAACGGGGCACCCACAGACAGAGATGGAATAGTCCTATTGGTACGACCTGAGTCCTGACCTCATGGCACTAAAGATGTAATTAACCGACCTTCAAAACCAGTTTACAATATCAATAGCTTACATTTCTCTTTTCAATATTTAAAACTAAATAAAGGGATTTATAAAGGAAACTCTCTACAAAAGAAACGTTAATTTTCATTCCCCTTGATTGCCTCTATTGAAGAAGAAAAATCCAACCCTTTCTATTGGCACGTCTCGGAAATCAACTCCGAATTTTTCATAAGTCTAATTTACTTGGAAAAAGAAATCGGGAGGAGGTATCTTGGACTTGTCCGAGTGATTGGCTGAATTTGAGGAAATATGTTTTCTTTGTCATAGCCACCTAATGGGACCTGCAAATGCGTCACCTAGGTCGCATACCTAGGTAGATATACATACCTAGACAGCAAGATTTAAATCGTCTTAACATTACCTATACTTAAGGCTGTCTGTAAGAGATTGCCTATAGCGATAAGACCGCCGTTTGTTTTACCGTAATTTGTCCATTTTTTCTTTTTATCATTTTATGTTTCATTTGGCACGCAATAAAGAGTTTTTTGTATTGTATTGTATACGAACATCTTAATACAACAACAATACGGTAGTAAGCCGTGTTAATAAATCCATACTTTATTATATGCGAATATGTGTTTGTAGGTTTGTTGGTTTGTGCGTCTTTCACGCAAAAACGGCGTAATGGACCGCCATGACTTTTTCTATAAATATTTTTTATGGACCGGAGAGTAACATAGGCTACTTTTTAACCCGGAAAAAGCGCAGTTCCTGTGGGGATTGCAATGCTGGTGACACCGCGCGTATAAGCAAAGTAATCAGTTAAATTACCTAATATCTCAGGGTAACGAGCGCACTGCAATGCCGCGCAGGCTTTTGTGTTTCTAAGTTTCGAGTTGTACAGCAATTGCTATGGGCTGGTGTTCTGCTTACTATCAGGTAAACGACCCGCTCGTCTCGTTATCCAATATTGGACCCATACTGGACATCAGGATGTGGGCACTCATAGAATATGTACTTAGTACTCTAGTTGCCTTCGTTGTAAAGCCTACATTTCATACACGTCGAGAAGAAAAGCAGCTCTACTCGACTCTAGGTTTGAATATCTCACTCTCAATAAATACATACTAATAAAACATATACTTTCTATTCTACTTTACCCTCATCCATACAGAGAAATAAAATTGAAGTATTTGTTTGTAATATCAAAATAACAGCTTTTTACTAAATGCATATGAAAGTATATACGGTACCTATAGTAAAACAACCATTTTTTAAATTTTTGTCTGTCTGTCTGTCTGTTTCTTCCGGGTAATCTCCGAAACGGCTGGACCGATTTTGACGGGACTTTCACAGGCAGATAGCTGATGTTACAAGGAGTAACATAGGCTACTTTAATTTTAGAAAAATAATTAGGGTTCTGCGCAAAAAAATAAAAACCATGTAATCCAAAATCTCCACGCGGGTGAAACCGCAGGGCAGCATCTAGTATTAAGTAAACCTCCACTTCTTTTTCCCTCCGAGTTGATTAAAAGAAAAAAGCTAATAAATCATTAGAAAATTAATAATTAATAGCGCGGCACGGCGAGGCGACGGCGCTGAAATCGAAATCATTCCGAAGAGTTATTTGCATAAGAAGGGATACTTTTTACGGTGTGCTTTTTCGCCTTTTTTAATTCACTTTCCGATTTTTGGTGCGAAAGGTTAATATGGATACGCTAAGACGTCCCAACGGAAGCTATTTGTCTGCAACTAATGCGCTTTGCACACGGCAAAGACTTGTCGCGCGCCAAGACAACTTGAAATAATGGTGGTGCAGACGTGGTGATTCTGCTTTGTAATAATCAAGGATATTTTGATGATATTAGAGGGGAAAAATAAAGTTTTTTTTTATTCGTGTCGTAAATCACCTGTATGTTCACCTCCTTAAAAATCTATACCGTTTACGTACACTTGTATTACTTGTATATGAATAAGTCATATCTCTACTATGCTAGCTGGAACCCTTTCTTATGCGGGCGGATATCGAGGGACAGGAACGAACAGATGTTTTTAATATCAAGACTCCCCACTTCCCCTCCCGCGCCCCGGTCTAATGTTTGTGCTCTGTACATTGTTCGTTATTACATCGACAATATCTTGCGTTTGTATGGGGCTACTGAGAAATCAGGACGTTTTTTTTCCTTTTCTACGTCATACGTTGGCATTTGACCGATATCTTAGTCGATCTTAAGTGACGATGTGGTCGAAGATGGTGACGAACTCAGAATAGGAACTGGCACTCAAGAGCGTCTGTCGAAACACGATAGGAGCTTGGCGACAGATTTTCAACTTGAGGGCGGTAGGTAGCCAAGAGGGTCAACCCAGTAGTACCGGTTCAAAAGAATAGGGCTTCGGTATCCCCTGCCTGTTGCAAAAGGCTACTAAAAGGGGACATTTTGGGTTTGTGGTTGGAGATGGGGCTCTAACCACCCACACCCAACCAAGCATTAAGCAAGCCCTGGAAGGACGGCAGTTCGTTGTCGCGCGGGCTGTCGTGGATGGAGGTCGGCAGGGAGGGCGCAGTGCTAGGGGGCACCGGTGTGGTCTTTTGGAGAGCCCGGGCCCTCCATTGTAGCTCCGAGGCAGACCGAATCAGGGGGGTGGGGGTTGTGGATAAAAATCTCACATAACCCAGCTGCTTATGGCAGCTGGGTATATTGCATCACCATATTCTACTTCCCCTGGTTCCAGCTCGTTATTTGATTTGAACCATCGTGCATCGATTTATTCAATTCAATTCAATTCAATTTATGGATATGTGACAGCACTGAGCCATCGTTTGTGTGATGCTTTTTTATACAAATGGATACCTACTAAAACGATTATTTTAGAAGCATTTTAGAGCCAGAAAAACAAAGTTCATCATCAGCAGAGAACACCACTGTTGAAAAGAGGCCTTCCTCGTATAATGGGAGGTGGGTTTGCCATTATACCAAATTAGTCAGTTAAATTACTAGCCTTATGAGATTTGATTCAGATACTTAACAACCGCAACGCAGTGCCGCGCAGATCTTTGTCTTTCAAAACCTTCAAAGTTCTAAGTGTCAATGAGAATTGGTATGGGCCGGTCTTACACTTACCATCAGGCAAATGACCCGCTCGTCTTGTTACCCAACAGTATAAAAAAGTATAATTAAAGGATTCTAACTATACACGATACATCCAAACCTGCGGCGCAAGTACGGAAGTTGGATCGATAAATTTGTCGTATCGAAAAAACCAATAAATTTATCGAATGTTGCGAGTACCGAAGTCTGATAGTAAAGTATTGTAGTAGCTCTATATTATCTTTGGATTCGACCTAGCTATTCGATAAATTTTGTCGATTACATCGAGGTTTGATAAATTATATAAAATGGCGATAAAACCCACTCTATCGATTTGTTTTGTCAATTTTATCGAATTTTATCGATCGAAAAGATCCGTACTTGCGCTGCTGGAAAGAAACTCGCATACCTACATGAACTCAGAAAACCTTACCTATGTAGGTAGCTACACTCCATTTTCAGTATGTCAAATACACCACGCTTGACAGGCTTGGCCGTTATCTCAGACGATTTTCTTGTATAGACTGAGTAAGTAGATAAAAGATTACTTTTTCATAATAATTATAAAATAAGATTCAGCAAATACTTTGGTTGGTATCTAAGTAGGTATTGTTTTCAAGCCGTTACGAAACTACTTCCTCCCAAACAAAATAAGTACTTAATAATTGCAAATAAAAACCTTGTGAAACTAAGAAAAGCGCATTAATCTACCGTTGCCCAATGACAACAATTGCCATTCAAATATTACAATAATTCAGCCGACAGACAGAAGACAATTATGCGTTCTGGTGTGGTACAAAGGTTATAAGAATATCTGTTCTAAAGATTACTTGTTGGTAGTTGTTATTTGGTAACGAGACGAGCCGGTCGTTTGCCTGATGGTAAGCATAACGCCGGGCCATAACAATTGCAGTGCCACGCAGAACTTTGAAACACAAAGGCCTGCGCGGCACTGCAGTGTGCTCGTTACCTTGAGACATTAGGCATTAAGTCTCATAAGCCCAGTAATTTCACTGGCTACTTTGCTCATTAAACCGGAACACAGTAATGATTGCATTCTACTGCTTGGCGGCAGACTTCACGAGCAATGTTAGTGGGAGGACTAACTCTTCTGCGAGTGTCTGTCTGGGTTACCACCGCTTTGCTCGTGTCTGTTAGATAAACACAAGTAAAAAGTAAACTGTAAAACGCCGTGTTCTTCTAACTTGAAATATTCCAGTAGAATGTCGTCACCGAGTCCGCCCGAGTCCGTTGCGTGAACGAGCATTTATAATTGCATTCGCACGATCGTCGATTACTGACTCGTTCAACTAGATTCCTAAAACAATCACTTATTATAATTTATACATTATTTTACCTTTCCACGGTGCAAAGTCTTGTGCGTACCTGCGGCGCAAGTACAGATCTTTTTGATCGATAAAATTCGATAATATTGACAGCTGAAATCGATAAAGTGGGTTTTATCGACTATTTATATAATTTATTGAACCTCGAAACAATCGACAAAAGTTATCGAAAAGCTAGGTCGAATCCAAAGAGAATATAGAGCTACTTCAATACTTTACGATCAGACTTCGGTACTCGCAACATTCGATAAATTTATCGAGTTTTTCGATTCGACAAATTTATCGAACCGACTTCCGTACTGGCGCCGCTGGTTAGGTACTTTTCGTATTTCTCTCAAATTAGCCGCCGATCACCTATAGATCGATTTATTTCATTGCACTGCACAGGAGTTTCACCGAGCAGCAATGCAATTTGTCCAAAACATTTAATTTAATTTATTTGTGTTTACTATACCTATTTAGGGAATTTTGTTAGTGGGAGGACTAACTCTTCTGCGAGTGTCCGTCTGGGTTGTTACCACCGCTTTGTTCGTGAAGTCTGCCGCCAAGCATTAGTGTGCAAGCATTAATTTTAAATTAAAAATTAAGTGCAACCATTAAGCTGTGTTCCGGTTTGATGAGCAAAGTATCCAGTGAAATTACTGGGCTTATGAGACTTAACACCTAATGTCTCAGGGTAACGAGCGCACTGCAGTGCCGCGCAGGCCTTTGTGGTGCAAAGTTCTGAGTGGCACTGCAATTGTTATGGGCCAGGGTTATGCTGACCATCAGGCAAACGACCAGCTCGTCTCGTTACCAAATAACATAAAAAAAATTGTTATTTTAGAGTTACATTGTAGTAAGTATATAACATTGTTTTTTGAGTTTTTGGTGAGCGAATTGGGAGACTGCAATGCTCACCAAAGACATCTTATTAGTAAATAAATAAATAAATATCAGTGAGTTTCAGCGACTGCATTTGTCAGCCAATCTTATTCTAGCTTTACTACGGTTTACGGTTTAAGACATTTATTTCTCTTAAAAGAATAAAATTCACTTGTAAGAGAAATACAAAATGAACTTATAAATAGTGAGTGCACGGCAGGGCTACTGTAGATATTCACTGATTTCGACTAAGATTACCTAGTTGACGTCCACTGCTGAACACAGCCCTCCCCCATAGAACGCCACTTGGATCGGCTACTCACCTCTTGCATCCAACGGCTCCCCGCAATCACTTTTTATTCTTGTCTGTGGTCACAAAACCACATAGGTACCTAATTAGATTACCTAATGGCAATTACCACAAGAATTCAGTAGAAATCCATCTAATAAATTGATATTTGATTGACGGCTCCGTAGCTGAGTTGGTAGTAACCCTGCCTGCAAAGCGAGGGGTCCCGGGTTCGATTCCCGGCCGGGGCAGATTTTGTGTAAACATAAAGTTTGTTCTCGGGTCTTGGATGTTTGTGATGTGTGTCTGTGTGTCCATGCCACCTGCGACACAGGGAATCCTAGTGCGGGGGTATGAGTGTAAGCGTTTATTTAATTTAATTAATTTAATTTAATATTCAAAGCGTTAAAAAAAAAAAAAAGTTCGTGAAAAAATGTTCCTATAACTAAGTAAGTATATCTGTCAGTTTGAAGGTGAAAACTTCATCTAATGCAAAAACTTCTAACTTTCCGACTTCTATATGAACCCAAAGCTCATTTGGGTTCGAGTGTTATTGTTTCATCGGCGATTCGTTCGGAAAATGTAATGAAAATGGGGAAAAGTGCCGTCTGCCGCCATCTAGTGGCGAGGAGCGGGAAACTAGATTGTAGAACAGATTTTTACTAACACTTTTACAGCGAGGGATGGTATAACTCCTTTAAAATATAAATTAAAGTTTAGATAATAATAAAATAATGTTATATTATTATTCTCATATGTGCCTATTTAACACGTTCTTTTATATTCACTGGATGAGGATTTTTGCCTCAATAAGATTTCTATCTATCAATAAATTTACGTTCCAAAAGCCGTCTAAAAATTTGTAAAGAATTATTTAAACATGGCGTTCTGAATTAAAAAAATTATTTGAAAACATTGTTAAAATAGTCTAGTCTATAAACAAAGATATATTACCCATTCTACTACTATTATCAAAGCCCCCAAACTCGATAATAAGGGAAACGAAACAATTCTAATTGACTTATAAAAGATTAATTTCTCGAACATAACACCGCGTACCTAGTAACCGAATTTCGGGTGGCGCGAAACAAAAACTGACCTACATCGGCGCCCCACCGAGTTCAGCCACCCCTGCTACTACTGAGACGGCTACCCTACGCGTCTTGCCCTTTGACTCGTCCATGCACTTTCGATTACCTACTACAACGTGATCTGTACTTTTTCATCTCTAATAATTTATTTTATCGATTATTTTATTTACATTATTCGAACATTTACGTGACTTAATCACGTCATTGACCTACTTAAAAATGTTTAAGCTGAACATAGTGTAAAGCAAATAGTTGTGATCGAAATATTTTTGCGGTAAAAAATATCGAGTAGGCGGACCGGTCACTAAAGTTATGTGCTAATGTAAACAAATGAGTAGCAGCAGTTTCGCGTCCAAGGAGCGGTCAGTCGATTGCGCCGCAAAAAAGCGCATCCTATTATCGACTACAACAAAAGGACTTGTGCAGTGATACCTAAGTACACATCTCGATTCATCGTCTCGACTCGATCCGACGAACCGATGCTATTGGCGCGCCCCACTGTCGCCGCGCGAGAGCGGGATGTAAAGAGTAAACTGCGGCGTGAGTGAGGGGGAGGGAGACGGTCATCTTAGCTACCGAGTGGCGTCCCACTGGGCGGGGCCGCGCCAAGGAGCGAGCCTCAGATGCGCGTAGTGTTGGTGGGGCTTCGTGCGAAGGATCGCACTGCAGTCGTGTGTCGCGACGACGACGCGCGCTCGCGGCCTCGTCGCGCTCCCGTCACAGGATCACCTTACGTAATAATAACTAATCGAATCGGAACCGCTCAACCGATCATCGATTGTGAATCTGTGAACTGTCAATAATAACAATTTGCGATTATTTACTCATTATTTTTTTTTGCGGCAAATGTGAACTTGAGTTTTGTGTACACTGTGTCTCATGTTTTTGTTTTGTTTTCACACGGACTTGAGATTATTTTTGGGCGTAACTGACTGTGTTTCTTTTATGATTTTGTAACACTTCTGTTGATTTGTGCTTGTGGTATCGGACGGTATTTAAAGACTTCGGAGTTACTGTGACATTTTTGACTTTACAAGTGCACGGTGGACATGTTCAAAGTAATCAGTGAATAAAAAACTTCGACTGCAATCACAAGTAAGTGTTTCTGATGTGTGCTCGGTGCTTAGGGATAGTGTTTTAGGATAATATTTGGTGTTATAGTTTAGGGATTTAGAAAACTTCAATACTGTTACTCAACTCATCTTATAAGAATTCAAAACTACACAAACCTAAATCGAAGAAAACTCCACTCAGTGATAAATACATGAATTTAACAAAACTTATAAAATAAATTTGGGTTTGTTTTCATTCAAATATTTTTCTATCTCCACAAAAGCATCAATAAATTGGGACAAACGACAGAGATATCGGATAAAAATGTTGAAACTCGGCCAAAAACCGAAGTTGAACTTGACAAATAAATCAATGTCGACTAACAATTCGTGACAGATTTCAAGAAATCCAGCAAAAATGTCTGCTCATTAAAAATAAAAAGCGGCCTTTGTTAATTGAGCTCGTAGATCGATATATCAGATGATCAATTGCTTCCGATTCCACTGAGAAAGTATTATCGGCACTCGGCACGTAAAATGTGGTAGGTACCGCGTCGGACACTTGCCGACTTTGCCGTTCCATGCAACTCAGTTACTTACGGTTACCGATATGTGGAAACCGTGTGTCAATTTGGTCCTCACCGCAATTCCGGTATTTTTCGTTCGGATTATTCCGTTCGAGATTAATTGACTGGCGAAAACTGATGTTCGCGCCTCGGTATTCGACTCGTTTTTGTGATTCGAAATGCATCGCATATTATTTTGAATTGTGAAATAGGTTTTTATGCTGTGATAGTATTAATCTTAATTAAAATAAGATTCTACTAACAGTGTTGTGATTGACACAATGAATGACAAAACCGATATCTTCCAATAAGTACCATGAAAACGGATATTTTAGCGAACCTAAGTTAGCAAAATGTTGCAACAAGAATTTTATAATAGATAGGAGACAAATATAGAAAAGGTAATGTTGTTTTGCCTTAGTGCATTGTGATCAAAATACTACATTTATTAATACGCCAATAAATATTTAGTTGTAATCTTTGTGCATAATTTGACATAAATAAATAATCTAGATTACAAAGTATTAATGATGAGACAGGTAAATTTCTTGACAAGGACTTCTTAACCGCGCCAAAAAATTGTAAAGTAATAAATTATATTTCATAAATTTTGCGACACTTGAATAATTCATCATATTAGGTTGATCTCGAAATTTTGTTTTAATTCTTATGTAAAAAGTTCTGTGGGTGACACACAGATGGCGTTAAGGAGGTCGTTGACCTTACGACTGACTTTCCTATTTCCGGAAAAAATTCTAAATACAACAAATTAATAATAATGTAACACAATTGTATTCAGATATTTACTGTCATAAAAAGAAATTGAAACCTTAAATTATTAACATTAGTCGAAGAATTACATACCAAATCGACCATAGATAAATAAATCGAATTCATAAAAAATACTAGTTTTTTTTACATATAACAGAATAATATCGTTTTAAAAAAGTACACTCATATTAGCGGGCTTAGTGCTAGGTTAATGTCTGAGATTAGTCAACTGTTTTTACCCCATTCGTGACAATGGGTGAATCCAATTAGAATCGAACAAAAACCGAATCGATTCTAAACTGTATCGATTAACAGTAAACGCCTACGTTGTCTATCGTGAGATAGTAGGTCTAGCGCATTCAATGTCATCGGCCAATAATAAGATCATACGAACCGGCCAAATGCTAATTTTATAACTTATCGAGGAATAATGTAGTGTTGTGGCCTGATGCTGCGTATGTTCAAGCTTCGTGCTGTACTCGATCGCAACTTCGATATGACAGCCGGTTGACATCTATCTATACAAATAAATAAAATTGAACTGTCTGTTTATAATATCAAAATAATAGCTTTTCACTAAAACATTTGAAAGTATATACGGTACCTATAACAAAAAAAACATTGGTTAAATTTTTGTCTGTTTGTTTGTTCCGGATAATCTCCGAAATGGCTGGCCCGATTTTGACGGGACTTTCACTGGCTGATAGCTGATGTTATAAGGAGTCACTTCTAGGCTACTTTTATTTTAGAAAAATAATTAGTGTACCGCGAAAAAATAAAAACCATGAAATCCAATATCTCCGCGCGGTTGAAACCGCGGACAGCAGCTAGTACCCAATAATATAATTAATATAATTATCAATTTATTAATAGAATCCGCAACAACTTAAGCGGACTTTTTGCAAACTCATTTTTACCGGAACACTTTTGGATTAGAGAGATTATATATAACTATGTATGTATAACTACTATATTATATAACTGATGCAGCATTTTGACGAAAACGTCTACTTATTTGTTTAAAAAATTAATTTAACCGGTTTTTATCAATACCGTATCATTACGTAATAAAATGTGGCATTTTTATTGTAAATGACTTTTTTCTTATTATAAAGTTTTTATTAATATAATATTCCATACAATATGATCACGTATGACCGCAATCTCGCCTGATGGTTAGTGATGATGCGGTCGAAAGTGTAGCACGCTTGCCTAATTTGTTAGTTTAGGGAAAGACATTGTTTGTACCTAAGGAAATTGCTCTTTAAAGAAAATTGTGTTTTTATTCGTATCTAAGCTATATAATTTAATTTATTTACAATTATAATTATATTATGTACACGTAGGTACACTTCATACAATTTTTTGTTATTGTATAGTAGGAATAACCCAGTGGTTTTAAAAAATGAATATTTGCAAGTTTCTTTAAATAATTAAGAACTAGACGGTTTGAATAGATTTTAAATTTATTCTGGCTTATGAAATTAGGCAAAATTTATATCCCTTTTTTCTATTGTGTTTTAAGATATTTAGTGTTTTTTGAACCATAAAATCAGAAATAAGGTACTTAGTGATATTTGAAAAACGATATCAATAGGTAGTGATAGAGTAATTATATAAAAAAAAGATAATTGAACGACATTTAAAAAAAATATGTTTTGCAGACATAGTAGGTACGAATCTAATAAATTATATTTAAATTTATTTAGTTCTTCCATAACTCTCAATATAGAATTAAATAATTTAAATTGAAAAATAGTGTAAAAATTAAAAAATTAGGATAAGTAGGTATCCACTTATAGTTATGAATTAAATCACACGAAATTAATATAGGTACACGCGTAGTTATAAGTAGGTAAGTATCTGGACTAAAATTTAGCAAGTAAATATTGCAGGTTCGATTTCCGTAAAAGAACAAAGTTAAATACCTATCTATGCATTTAATTACAACGCAACTGGGTAATGTTTGTATTTTTAAAAGTTTATGATAATGTTAAAAAAGATGATCGACAACCAATGACATAAACCGTGATGGGAATTCTATCTAGGTTGGTTGGTGGGCTAAGTGCTCAAAGAGAATACCTGCAAATACTACCTACGTACGGTAACGAGCACACTGCAGTGCCGTGCAGGACTTTGTGTTTCAAAGTTCTAAATGGCTGGCGCTTACCATCAGGCAAACAACCCGCTCGCCTCAGTATCCAAATATCCAATCTATACAAATAAATAACATTGAAGTGTCTGTTTGTAATATCAATATAAAAGCTTTTTACTAAATGCATATGAAAGTATACACGGTACCTACCTATAACAAATCAAGCATTTTTTAAATTATTGTCTGTCTGTTTGTTCCGGATAATCTCCGAAACGGCTAGACCGATTTTACGGGACTTTCACGGGCAGATAGCTGATGATGATAGGCTACGTGGGCGAAGCCGCGGGGCACAGCTAGTGGTATATTTTAACCGATGCAGATGATAAAGGTTCATGTTTTGTTGTCTCCAGAACTACCTATCTCAACTCTCCACACAAGTGGAGAGGTTTGTTAGTGGTAGGACTAACTCTTCTGCGAGTGTCCGTCTGGGTTGTTACCACCGCTTTGTGAGTGAAGTCTGCCGCCAAGCAGTAACGTGTAAACATTACTGTGTTCCGGTTTGTTGAGCAGAGTTTCCAGTGAAATTACTGGGCTTAGAAGACTTAATACCTAATGTCTCAGGGTAACGAGCGCACTGCAGTGCCGCGCAGGCCTTTGTGTTTCAAAGTTCTGGGTAGCACTGCAATTGTTATGGGCCGGCGTTATGCTTACCGTCAGGCAAACTACCAGCTCGTCTCGTTACCAAATAACATAAAAAAAGTAAACTTACGGATAACCGTCTGACCCGCGAATTGTTAGCACAGTTGTATAATTAATTTCTATTATAATTACTATATCTGACATGGCAGTTAATAATGTGCTGTAAATCTGTCAGTTGGGCTGTGTCGCGCCTATAAGGGCCATCTTAATGATGGCTTTAACATGTGCTGAGTACCGAAGGAACATCTGAAACTTTATGCTGTTTTATACCTACTAGCTTCTGCCCGCAGTTTTTTTTATTCAAATTCAAATACAAAATGCTTTATTCCAATAGGGGCCTATTGGAATAAAGCATTTTGAATTTACTTCCAAGAACTTATCGGTGTTTTCTTGTAGCTGTAATTGAGACCCAGTTCTAACATAATTCAAATTCAAAATTCAAATTCAAAAGGAGCACTTATGAAAGTTAAAATAAATGACTCTAACAGCGCGCCTCTGCAACATTCGTGTATCCGAATCACAGACTAAAACTAATGCTGTCTTTATTCTATCGGGTAACGACACTAGTATGTCGTCTGCGTTAAGCAGGTTTATTTTAATTCACTCGGAATGATATCCGTGTCGGAAGCGAGTGTCTTGTTAGTTCGGAATCGCATTTTGTCAGAGAACTTTACCGTTTAGATTCGACAACTCAGCTGCATAAACACGGATCCTGACAATATTTCACTGTTGGGATGCGTTTCCAAGATATAGACAATTAAAAAATTCGCTTCCGACACGGATATAATTCCGAGTGAATTAAAATCACCCTGCTGGTAAGCATAACGCCACCAAACAATTGTATTGCCACTCAGAACTTTGGAACAAAAAGGCATGTCCAGCGCAGCATTGCGCACGTTGCCCTGAGAACAGTAGGTACCTATTCGTCATCAGCAGGAAGACGTCCACTGCTGGATATAGGCCTCCCCATAGAACGCCACTTTGATCGGCTACTCGCCTCTTGCATCCAACGGTTCCCCGCGGTTTTGACAAGGTCATCCATCCACCTAGTGGGGGGTCGTCCTACACTACGTCTTCTAGTTCGTGGTCGCCACTCGAGAACCTTTCTTCCCCATCGGTTGTCGGTTCTGCGAGCGATGTGGCTTGCCCACTGCCATTTCAACTTACTAACTTTGAGAGCTATATCGGTGACTTTCGTTCTCCTGCGGATCTTCACATTTCGACTTGGTAGTTTGTTCGTAGTGTTGATGACTATGACAGGCGATACAATTTCTGTATTTTAGTTACATTTTTTAATACCTAGTTAGAAAGAAAGAAAAAAAAACATTTATTTCCGGACAACACAACATTACATTAGATTACAAATGACACAACAGAATTTAAAACTAACAATAAACAATGTAATGTTGTGATGTCAGGAAAAGGACCCGACTCAGCACATAACTTAACATAGATCGTAGGTACTTAGTTTGATCATTCAAAACTCCAATGGATTTACTGTAGGAAAACTATTTAGACTAATTCAATTAAAACCAATGTTCGCATTCGGTATTCGAAAATATTTAAAAGTAGGTATCAACTTCCGTTCAACCAAAGAATATAAGTGCCTTAGTTTCAAATAGCAAAGAATGTTAGTACTATACCGTCAGCAGAAGTCCCTAGGTACGGTTGGCAGATAAGGCGTGGGACAGCCGAGTCCTACGTGCTCTCATATAGTTCGATTAATTGTGACGTCATAACTCATAATGAACTAGACACTATACAGGATGTGCTTTTTGGTGAATTAGTTTTCTTTATTTTGTTTCGGAAATTTCGCTCGAAATTTAATTACGTTCTGGCCATATATTTTTAAAGAAAGAAATTGTATAGGTAGATGATAGTATTATTGTATGTATGTTATATACATTATATTGTACAGCTTCTGCCCGCGGTTTTCACCCGCGTTCCCAAAGGAACCGTGCATTTTTCCGGGATAAAAAGTACGTTACTCTCCGGTCCATAAACTATATCTATGCCAAATATCACGTCGATCCGTTGATCCGTTGCTGCGTGAAAGAAGGACAAACCAACAAACACACTTTCGCATTTATAATATGAAATAATATTACTATATAAAAATAAATAATATTAGTAGGATTATACAAATAAATACAATTAAAGTATCTGTTTCTAATGTCCATTGCGAATGTAAAAATAACAGCATTTTACTAAATGCAGATGAAAGTATATACGGTCCTAATAACAAAAAAAAACAATTATTATTGTCTGTCTGTTTGTTCCGGCTACGGCTAGACCGATTTTGACGGGACTTTCGCTGGAAGATAGTTGATAATATAAGGAGTAACTTAGGCTACGTGGGCGAAGCCGCGGGGCACAGTTGTAATGGGAACTGTTACGTGTAACTCTGATTTTAACTGCAACTGAAATGGAAAGCGGAAATTGCTAATAGAGATGTTCGCATGTTAGCTATAATAACAAATATTGACAGATGCGTAATTAAAGAAGTATTTTTAGCTAATTATTGTAAACAAACATGTTTTGCTAACACATTTCGATTTACGTCATCAATATGTGTAGGTAGCAGTAGCACCTACATCAAAATGTGAATACATCTTATTTTTTTTTGTGGCTGGAGCAAGTCATTCCCCTGATGGTAAGCATGACGCTTGTTAGTAATCATTGCAGTTTCTTGTGAATAAATTATATTGGTTTTAAATAGAGTAGAATTACTTAATTTTGCGCAATAACATATTTTTAACCGACTTCCAAAATAGGAGGTTTTCAATTCAGTGTGTATTTTTTATGTTTGTTACTTCAGATCTCCGTCATTTATAAACCGACTTGGAAAATTCTTTATTTATTTGAAAGGATATACTTTCAGATTGTTCCCATAGAAATTTCATCAAAATCCGTTCAGTAGTTTATCACTGAAGTAGGTTCGTCGCTTTGTTCATCTAATAAAAAATTCGATAAATATTTTTATAACTTTTAAACAAGAGGGGCAGGTCGTTTGTCTGATAGTAAGTATAAGTCTTTTAGCGCGACCCTGAACTTCTAAACACAAAGGTCTGCGAGAAACGCAGCGCTATGACATCAGCGGCGCAAGTACGGATCTTTACGGTTGCAAAAAATTCGATAAAATTGACAGTTCGAATCGATAAAATCGATAAAGTGGGTTTTATCGATTTGAACTGTCAATTTTATCGAATTTTATCGACCCGATTAGAACCGTACTTGTCTATCCCAGTAATTTCACTCACAAATTTTCCATCACATCGGAACATATTGCACATTACTGCTTGGTAGCTGACGAGCAAACCAGTGGTGGCCAGACGGACCTTCGCAGAATAGTCCTACCACCTATAAACAGTGAATAAATTAGGTATATAAACAATTAGCATTGTGACCACTCTGTATGTGTCCGATATGTTTATGTTAAATTATATCTGAGTATACAGGCTGTAACGCGATCCGCCGGACGATAGATCGATTATGTTCATTATAACGATGGTGTGCATTGTTTTTATGGGAACAGATAACGGTAGGTACGTATCTCCTGTTTAGTACTGGGAGGAGCAGGTAATAGGGGCAGCCTAGACGCTCAAGCAAACGTACGTTTGCTTGTCAGAATAACAACGCTTTTGCGACAAGCGCGCATTTCGAGTACCTATCATGAAATCCGATACTCGAAATGCGCGCTTGACGCAAAAGAGTTGTTATTTTGACAAAACGTACGTTTGCTTGTGCGTCTAAGCTGCCCCTTACGTCTGATGGTATGCCGTCGTGCCCGCTTATTTTTTAGTTCAGGTGGTTTGATTTTCATATTAACGTATTTTACCATTTATGGGCGAAGAGAGTTTATTTTACACTTAAATGATTGTTGTTGGTTTTTATATTGGTCTTTTATGTTGGTAAATTTTTGAAGCTTTTTGGTGACGAGGCAAGCTGGTCGTTTGCCTGATGGTAAGCATAACGCCGGCCCATAACAATTGCAGTGCTACTCAGAACTTTGAAACATAAAGGCCTGCGCGGTACTGCAGTGCGCTCGTTACCCTGAGACATTAGGTATTAAGTCTCATAAGCCCAGTAATTTCACTGGCTACTTTGCTCATCAAACCGGAACACATTAATGCTTGCACATTACTGCTTGTCGGCAGACTTCAGGATCAAAGCGGTGGTACTAACCCAGACGGACACTCGCGGAAGAGTTAGTTCTCCCACTAACACAATCAATGAAAAATGAAATCAATTGATTAGCAATCAATGAAATAATTACTGTGCTTATGAGATCTCTAATTCATCTAATAGGTACCTAATGCCTCAGGGTAACGAGCGCACTGCAGTGCCGCGCAGGCATTTCTGTTTCTAATTTCTGAGTGGTACTGCATTTCGTATGGACTGGCCTTCTTGCCATCAAGCAAACGACCCGCTTCTCACGTTATCAAATACTACATTTAAAAAAAAACGAAGCGGTAACTTCACGACGGTAAACATCCACTACACGCACTCTACCTGTACGAACTCTTTAGTCAGTGATGTCATGATAATGTCAAACATGCAACCTTCGTTATCCATGGTTTATTAAACAACGGCCATTCAGCGCTATGGTAATAGAACACCATCAATTGATCCATCGGCGCTGTGTGTTTACTCTAGCAATATTGTGATACTCTACACTATAGCGTGGTGTAAGTGAAGAGGTTTGGACGAGTTTTATTCATCAATCAAGACAGCATTCGTTTTAGTCTGTGATTGGGGTAGGCGAACGTTACAGAGAACCGCCGTTAGTCATTTATTTTAACTTTCATGTGTGCTCCCTTGGGGTCTATATGAATAAAACATTTTGAATTTAAATATGAATCGCTGTAACAAAGTAAACTGTGCGTTATTAATTAAAATTTTCTGTTTTGAGCATAGATCTTTACCATATATATCTCAATGGTTTTGAGATAATAGTATAATTTATGTTTTAGAATAATAATTTCAATGTGTTTTGGTCTCGTTCTTGCTTGTTAGATATGACGATGGCGAGAATGAAATAAAATATCTAGTTACGTACTTTGGAAAAATTCTTGATTTCGTTACGTAATAAATTTTTTTAGTCTACTTTTAGTGTGTAACCTTTGATCACATCAGCACCGAATAACATAAAGTTTAAACGCAAATTGTTATCGTTTGCGGTAAGAAGTTAACCCTAATCGCGATCGCGTATGATTTAGGCTCACACCAACTTCCTCTTCAGCACTAATTGCTGACCCATTTCAAACCTTATCTCTAAAACTATAGCGGCTATTATAAATACAACGCCGTGAGAAAATGTCGATGCTTCTCAATTTGACACTATCGATAAGCCAGCCATTGATAGTAAGTGAAATTTGATTCGGTTTTTTTTGCAATTTTTGTAATTGTTGTTCAAACTTTTTCTAGGAAATGTAACCAATTAAGTCATGGGTTTTTTCCTAACAGCTCAAATTCTTCTCAAATTCTTCAAAACATTTACTAACATAGGTCCTAGAAGAGCGCTCGTAATAGTTAAATGACTCTCAGTGCTTGACAACCAAACGAGAAGCAGGCTAAAATACTCGATGGCATTCTTTTTATATTGATTTTTCAATGATTCCAAGCACGCTGGAGTGGGTGCCGCTTACGGTGTCTGGTCAACTCCATTTGTAATACTTCTGTCAACTCGTATTTTAGTTCTAACAATTATTTATTTAGTTTTAAGACCATAGTTCCCGTCTTGATGTTTTTTTTTCTTGTTAATATCGTTAATTTCTATTAATATATGATCTAACCTTATAAGAGTATGGACCACGTGGACGTAGAGAGTTATGTCCTAAAAAAAAATAAACGCACACTGAGATAAATTTTCGTTTTGATGGTGGATGGACAAGCGAGAAAGCATCCACCATCACGCAAAATACTAGGATTTCATAAACAATACGGAATCCCACGACATCCAAATAGAACAAAAGGCTTCAATGACCTTTTTTTCCTGTAAATGCTTATATTTGTCTGCGATCTCACCTGCAGAGCGATGATGCGGTCGAAGGTATGGCATGTTTGCCTAAAAAACCTATTTGCCCTCGTTTTAAAAACTCCCCGATTAGCTATTGAGAAACACAGAAGCTAGCAAAGAATTCTAATCTTAGCCCTCCGCTCAGAATGTCTGTAATTTTTAAACTAAATCACTAGGGTAACATTTTGTCACTCTTTACCCATTGCAGTCAATGAAAAACAAGCTGGCAACACAATATACCATTCGTTTATTTGTTATGCAGCCCTAGTAACCAATTTTATAGCCATCAAAGCACATGTGGCGAAATCGGTGCCATCGATGATGCTGTAAAAAGAAAAAAATACTCCATCCCTCTCGTTTATATAGCCCCGTCCCTGTCTGACTTCACATGTGTTTCCCTTCTGCGATCAATGGATACTGTTTTTTATAGTAGTTTTTTTATCAGTTTTATCGCGGTACTGAGAATTTATCGGGCAGTCGATTATGGAAGATAAATATTGATTTTGTGTCTGATTGTGAACTACTTGTTGCTTCTGGTAACCTGGTAGGTACTTAAAAAACATCAGCAAGTACAAGCAAATTATATAGAATTTGATTATTGTTGTCTACAAGCAGTAGTTGGTGTCCAACTGTCCAAGCATTACTGTTACGGTTTGAACTCTGAAGGCCTGCAAAAAGCACTGAGCATTGTGAAACTGTTTTGACGAACTGCAATGCCGTGCCACGCAAAAAAGGCCTCTAGTATTAAAGGCTTAAGAAGTTAATAAGATAGGAGCTAAATCATCAGCTGGTAAACGTCCATTGCTGAACATAGGCCTCCCCATGGAGCGTGGGATTTTGCCATACACAGCACGCTTAGCAGGTGTCTTAGTGATCCATTCCCTGGATATTCCCTTAGCCAGCTCTTACGGCCCCATCGATATCAATCTCATAAAGCAAGTATAATAAGTAGGTTAAAAAAAATCTACATTAATCTGCCAAAGCGAGTATAGGTTACAAAAATCGGCCATAAACTTGGCAAAACTTCAAAAATACTTCCTCCAACCTTTGCGTCCCTCCAGCAACAAAGATGCAATTACGTTCCTCAATTGAATCCGTGTCATCATAAGAGATCATCACTAAATATACCACAGCATCACTCATCTCATAACCCGTCACCTGCTCTTCGTTAGATCAAGCTGTATCTTTCACATCCATCTGAATAATATATACAACTAGCTGCTGCCCGCGGTTTCACCCGCGTGGAGATTTTGGATTTCATGGTTTTTATTTTTTTTGGAACCCTAATTTTTTTTCTAAAATTAAAGTAGCCTAAGTTACTCCTTGTTACATCAGCTATCTGCCAGTGCAAGTCCCGTCAAAATTGGCCCAGCCGTTTTGGAGATTACCCGGAACAAACAGACAGACAGACAAAAAATTTAAAAATGGTTGTTTTGTTATAGGTTCCGTTCATATGCATTTGGTATAAAGATGTTATGTTGATATTACACACAGACACTTCAATTTTATTTATTTGTATAGATATACTAATATATTATGTGCGTATCAGTATTTATTTGTGTTATGATGGCTGTTCGTTTGTCATTGTCGTACGTCGGCCAAGTCTTGAGAATGTCAATGGGAAATATTATGATAGCTATTTTTTTGGAGACGTCATTGCGAAAAATGTTTTTTTGAGATGTTATACAGTATTTTAATGATGATTATTTACTGTACTGGCTGGGACGATCGCCTGAGCGTGTCGCTTGCAAGTCTTGCAACTGGCCACGAAGAGAAATCAGAACTTAATTTGCTTTTTTTATAATTATAAACTTTTGGTTTCTACAATGACAGCAATTGTAATCACGGACTTTCTCTGGTTACTAATGCTTAGTGTACCTGCTAATCCTGACTTTATGATCAATAAGTAGGTACTTAAACATCACATTATCTACTAGGCGGTTACCTAACTCTTCTTCGTGTCCGTCAGCGTAGGTACCACCGCTTCGCTCTGCAGTCTGAGCGCATACTGCAGTGCCACAAAGGCTTCAAGAGTTCTGGCAGTGCAATTGTTATGGACTGCGTGCATCTGAGAGCCAGTAATATTCTATAAGTTTACCGTGTTCACCTCACCACCTGCGTCGCTTAAGATCAAGTGCGATAGAGTTCAAACACTTCTCACATATAAAAGAAGTGTTCAAACGAAAATCTCGTTTAAAAAGCGTGCGTTTGCTAAGGCAAACAAAGTAAAGTGACGAAACGGAGTCGCTTCTTTATCAGCCTTTTACGCCACTGCTGGGATACCGGCCTTCTCTCAGAGGGAGGTATGGGCTATAATCCACCACGCGGGCCCAGTGCGGTTTGGTGGATGTCACATGTCCTCGAATTTTGCGGTTCTTGAACATGCGGGTTTCCTCACGATGTTTTCCTTCACCGTTTTAGAGCGCGTGTGAATAATACGCACACAACTTGATATAAGTCATTGGTGCGGGCCGAGTCGAGATTCGAACTGTGGTGTGTCGGATTGAAAGTCGCACAAGTTCCTCGGCCACACTCGCTCTAACGGAGTCGCTTGAATCAGTCAATTTAGCAAAAGGTAAAAATATCGCAGCATTTGTACATCTGACATTTAGAACCTGGCAAGACGTCAAGAGATCGAAGAAATTGGCAGTTCGGATGGCTGACTTATGAAGGGCCATGAGGAATGCTGCCGCAATTAGTTCAGCTGAGATTGATTGGGATCACAAGCCAATTGTGCGCTGGGAGCCAAGTGATGCGTCTTCGGCTGTCGTCGGCCTTTAAATAGCGGCGATCGACTGTCGATTTGGTCAGTGTAGTGGGAATAACTGTTTCTTTCGGAGTACATCTATTCCTGTACTGTGGTGACTTTGATTGAGGGAGGTAGAGATGATAGAACAAATGAATTTACAATGCACCGACTGTATTATTTTTCCTTCATTTTTTTTATTGGTTACGAGACGAGCTGGTCGTTTGCTTGATGGTAAGCATAACGCCGGCCCATAATAATTGCAGAACCACCCAGAACCTTGAAAAACAAAGGCCTGCGCGGCACTGCAGTGCGCTCGTTACCCTGAGACATTAGGTATTAAGTCTCATAAGCCCAGTGATTTCACTGGCTTTCTAGCATTTCTAGTCCTGTCTATTGAAAACCGTAGACGCTTATGCAAACGTACGTTTGCTTGTCAGAATAACAACGCTTTTACGTCAAGCGCGCATTTCGAGTATCACGTAATCCGCGCTTGACGTAAAAGCGTTGTTATTCTGACAAGCAAACGTAAGTTTGCATAAGCGTCTACACTGCCCCTATTAGAAATCTTAGAGGTTAGGCTGTGGATTTATAATGTGCAATAAAGTGTCATGATGATTTTCAATTGGTATCTGTCGCCGAGTGCTTAAAAAACCTGCGTGCTTCGACAATCGCACGTGGAAGCAAGTCCTCCTTACAGTTACAGGCTTTAGTTTACGTGTACATTATGGAAATATTCTCAACCACATGTACAGTGAGATAGATACACAAATCTGTACATCAAAAAGCATACCTACTCACAGAAGAACAAATGTATCTCAACCTTCTTGAAGTTAAACACGCATTCTCCCATAATCTCTTCTCCGTAGAGGTTGAACCCCGTGAGAAGTGGTCTAATAGAGTGTAACTACACTGTGCTCGGATATCGACAGCCCAAAATACTCGGTCTCACGCGAGGGAGTAATGACATACTGCCTCAGATTGGAGATAGCTGGGGTGTCCGTGATTCAATACATCTAGGACAACAAGAAAAAATTAGTATTTATTTGTAGCATAAACTATACCCACTAACTACAAAAAATAACCTATACGTACTAAATATAAAAAAGGTACATAGTTTTCTAGAGTAAATAAGTAAAATATTTATCAGTAGGTACTCACAATGTGTAAGTATTCACATTTTCGATTCACTTCACTCTCACTTTATCGATTAATTTAAAAAAAATTACTATATTTTACTATATTGTATGAAGCATTCCACATAACAATATAGTTATCAAGATGCAAAAAATATTTAGCATTATCCGCGTGTGAAAATGTCTCATGAATAAGAGACAAAACAAATAAACATAGATAATATGATTAAAGACGTTTATATATTTATGCACGTTTTTAACCTATATTTTCTCATCGCTGTACAAAATATCAAGCTTTAAGATATAAAAACAGCCAATTGACATAACAGCCCAACACTAACACATTTTTTTTTTTAATTTTAAACTGAAATTATTGTCACCCCAATCGATAGGGGAACAAAAAACATTCGAATGTCATATAACGTATCCTGACGTCTCTGTCGAACCACCCCTTCGTGCAGTAGACGTAAATCTAAGGAAATTCGTTTACCGATCTGTTTAGATGTTCAGTTGTTTTGATAATTGTTTGTGCTTTCGGTAAATAAAAACATTGTGATGACACTGTAGGGATAGTTAAGGTTTTTGCGACTGACTGATTTAATTCTTGAGAATGAAATCAGTCGCCAAGCTAAGTAGGTATAATATGTCTGTTTTTAATATTTATTTATGACTAGCTGCTGCCCGCGGTTTCACCCGCGCGGAGATATTGGATTTCAAGGTTTTTATGTTTTTGCGCGGAACCCTAATTCTTCTAAAATAAAAGTACCCTAAGTTATTCCTTGTAACATCAGCTATCTGCCAGTGAAAGTCCCATCAAAATCGGTTCAGCCGTTTCGGAGATTACCCCGAACAAACAGACAGGCAGACAAAAAATTTAAAAATGGTTATTTTGTTATATGTGCCGTATATACTTTCATATGCACTTAGTAAAAAGCTGTGTTTGATATTACAAACAGACACTTCAACTTTATTTATTTGTATAGATTTTCAAAAGCTTAGGCATTTTTTCTTAAGGTAAATCAAAATCTTCCCTACTAAGATAATATCTTACGAGAATATCATACGTTTGTATGGCTATCATTATAATAATAAAATACCACTTTCTAAAACAAACAATTATAAATCAAAGTAATCTCTGGGGACAGAGATGAGAGAATTTATTATTTCTTTTGGGCTTTCATATAGTGCGAGATGACATAATTATGCTTCGAAAACATTGGGGAAATATATTTGAAGACTAGCTTCTGCCCGCGGTTTTCACCCGCATTCCCACAGGAACCGTCAAACCGACCGGTCAAATTAAATCAACTTGTCAACATTATAAAACTTTATTGACAGCTGGCAATGTCAGTTTTATGTCACACTGACTTCTGCCCGCGGTTTTCACCCGCGTTCCCATAGGAACCGTGCATTTTTCCAGGATAAAAGCCTTTAAAACAGAGATTGATTAGCAACAGATTAATAACTTGACGGTGGTAGACGGGCAAGCAATCAAGCATTATAGAAATTGTCATTTATAACGTTAAAAAAAAATCAGCAGTTTATTATTACTATTCAGGTCCCAGAAGAGCGCTCATGAAGACTAAACGAACCGCTCCAATTAGGTACAACGATCGAGTACGGTCAAGAAACTCGTATCTTCTTTTAATTTCGCTGATATAATTTATGGCTTGTCCAAATCCATACTAATATTATAAATACGAAAGTGTGTTTGTTGGTTTGTCCTTCTTTCACGCAGTAACGAAGCAACGGATCGACGTGATTTTTGGCATAGATATAGTTTATGGACCGGAGAGTAACATAGGCTACTTTTTATCCTGGAAAAATGCACGGTTCCTGTGGGAACGCGGGTGAAAACCGCGGGCAGAAGATAGTGGGACATAAAATTGACATTGACAGCTGTCAATAAAGTTTTATAATGTTGACAAGTTAATTTAATTTGACAGATCGGTTTGACGGTTCCTGTGGGGACGCGGGTGAAAACCGCGGGCAGAAGCTAGTCATTAATAAATCAATGTAGTCAATAAATGTTACACTGCGCCGATCGATCACGAAGTGGTGCCGATGTGCATTGTACAGTTACGAAGTAAAGTACGCACAGCGTAATGTGATCTGTGATCGCCTTGCGTGATGCGGTGGCTGTACAGGCGATCACAGAAATACTTTATGCAAAAATTATAAAACTGCAATTTAGCAGCTGTTGTTATTACGGTCCAATTTTTTTTGAGAAGAGCACTCATTGTCTTTTAATAACCATAGGTGTCTTTTCCAAGTAAACAAGCGATCGAGAAAGGGAAGAAACTCGTCGAAAGAGAAGAAAGAGAGAAGAAGAACTTAAGAAAAGAGAGTTTCCAGGGTTATTACATGTTAAATTAAATATTTCGTACAATTCCATTTGTGTCTAGATATATAGCTTCAGATGAATCAAGGTGTTTAGCATATTTTGGGATAGAAAAGTCAAAAAACATAGATAGAAAGTACTTTTGACTTTATATCTATATTTTCTGATAGTTTTCGGTTATTCAAGAGAGCATTATATTTCATTTAAATCGATGTTGCTTAAAATAATATCATATAATGTTTTTATATGATTACCATCATAGGTTTCAATCACAGGCTACAACCATAGGATAGCAACATTGCCATTGTTGATAGCCACATAAGATCAGGTAATATACTTAGTCAAAGTATACAAATGACAAATAGAAAACGGAAAGGTACCTGTGAATAAGAGCTTATTCTTAATTGGGAAACCATTTGTCACATACTATTCGCTGTGAAAACAATTTTTGACATATAATTGACATTCAGTAAACCGTATTCCGTATGCCGATACCCATCTAAGAAAAAGCCGGTAAAGTAGATATATAACGACTTTTACTAATTTGAAGCCAATTAATAATTATTATAGTTATTATAAGTGATGGTAAACTTGTCCTTGTCACAATTTGGAATAGTGTTATATTCATATTATATAATAGTTATAAAATAGTCGTGAGAAGAATTTTATGGGCCTCTAAATTTGCCACATTTTGTTACCTAAGAATATTCAAATTCTATAATAAATATTAATAGAAACATAAATTATTTATCGGCATCCAAACTTGAATATTTTATTATTATTTTATGTAAGGTCGGCGAAATAAAAAGGCTATTAAATTATATGCAAGCTTAGAATACGAATTTTCTTAATAAATTGTCATTAATTTAGATATTAGATAATAACTCTTATTTTGCGTTTATAAAGGTATATAATGTAAGAGTCTGCGAAAATGGAATAATGTATTATTTTGGTAAAGCTATAAAACACCACCTACGTAAATAACATAGCTAAATGTCAACACATTTATAAAAAAAGTACCTACTGAACAGGTACATAAAAGTCTTTATATATAGGGTCGCATTTGACAGAAATAGCGCTTACCATCAGGCACACATCTGTTCACATATTTGTTTAAAAAAGCATTTGCATTTCGTATCCATACAGATAAATAAAATTGAAGTGTCTGTTTGTAATATCAAAATAACAGCTTTTTACTAAATGCATATGAAACTATATACGGGACCTACACCAAAACAGCCATTTTAGATATTTTTGTCTGTCTGTCTGTCTGTCTGTTTATTCCGAGTAATCTCCGAAACGGCTCGACCGATTTTGACCGGACTTTCATTGGCAGATAGCTGATGATACAAGGAGTAACATAGGCTACTTTAATTTTAGAAAAATAATTAGGGTTCCGCGCAAAAAATAAAAACCATGAAATCCAAAATCTCCACGCGGGTGAAACCGCGGGGCAGCAGCTAGTAAGAAATATAAATAAATGTGAAGAAGTAGAAACTTTTATAAATGTGTAACACTTTCTGTACTCGATAGTACCACACGTTTTTACGCCAGTCATTCATGACAATGTTATTTTTTGCTCATTCAAGAGTACCGTATAATTGTTCCTAATTAATTACACACATATAACAGCTGATATATATACTGTCTGTCTGTATAACATAACGTGACCTATTACTAAATATTTCAAGTTTAATGTAACCGTTAAGACCTTAAAGCGTAAACGATACATCATTTATTTTTAACCATCGATTTTTATAAAGACAACAGTGACATAACTATTGTCGAAAGTATAAATAAATTTACTTTTACCACACCTGCCCTAATAAATACGGGCACGCACGCGATGTCTCGATTCAATTGTATCGAATAATCTAGCTTTTAATACCGTGTCGCATCACTGTCATGATACGTAGCACTTATCGCAATCGAAATTGAAATTGATCATTTGGACGTTCGTTATTTGTCTTTTACATAATCGATTAAAAAATTGAATCGTCTACAAAAGCCTTCACGTCATTGTTTCAACTAAAATCCGTTTGCTCCAATGTGAAACAAAAAGGCACTTTGTACGTTCAAAAACCACTCAATGCATCCGCAAAAACAGCAAATAAAATCCATCAATCAAAGAACAGGCAATGAAATAATCGAATTTCAGGACGTCGAGTGCCGTTCAAAGCAGAACGAAGAACCGCAACAGATTTGCCAAATTGGAACGGGTAAAAAGACGAACGAGAATATGACTAATATCTGGCACAAAGTTCGTGTCGATAACCGGTCGGAGAAGCAAAAGAAGCAAACAGAAGCACTGGGGAAAGAAGAAAATGAAATAACACCGACTGAACCGCTTTGTTTGCCATTGTCATATCGATTCATGCAATTCGAAGACAGTTGCATGCAGATGAATAATTATAGTTACAACTAGCTGTTGCCCCGCGGTTTCACCCGCGCGGAGATGTTGGATTTCATGCGTTTTATTTTTTTGCGCGGAACCCTAATTCTTTTTCTAAAATAAAAGTAGCCTGTGTTACTGCTTGTAACATCAGCTATCAGCCAGTAAAAGTCCCGTCAAAATCGGCCCAGCCGTTTCGGAGATTACCCGGAACAATAAGACAAACAGAATTTTTTTTAAAAATGGTTGTTTTATTATTGTAGGTATTTAGTTAGTTATATATACTTTCATATGCATTTGGTAAAAAGCTGTTATTTTGATATTACAAACAGACACTTCAATTTTATTTATTTGTATAGAAGAAAGCAAAACCTTTCAGCCATCGATTGAAGAAAGTTTGACTTGAAATTAGAACACGATAGATTTTACAACTACAGTCTTTGTTTTGCGATAAGGTTAATGATATTCCCACTATCGCTCGGTGTTATTGGAAAATCGACTTTGGTGGGTTATATTAAGGTGTTACACTTAATAGTTTCGATGGTTAAAAAAGTTTTTTACGTGTGTGAGGGTAATCTTAGATTCGTAATATTTATGAAGGTGATAAAAATGTTTGCGGCGGTGTTCGATGGTCGGATATTTTGTGGAGCACCTGTCTCTTTTTGTAACTGCAGTCGTTAATGTTTATCGGTAACTGTTTGATATTTTTAGTGTTAACTTAAATCATTGTAATGGCGCACGCGATGGGCTTTTTATTTTTAAGGATGTGGATCTGAACGACTGGTATGGCTAAATTATTTTCGGAGATTTTACTGCTTGTTTTTGAAAGCGCGTTTTTACAAACAAACCTTTTTAAAACTTTTTTGAGTCTTTGTTTCGTAAATTTTCTTTAACCAAAAAAATATAAGTAGTTAAAGAAAATTTCCGGTCGAGTCAATATGACCCCCGAAAAAGCACTCAGCGACACGGAAAAAATTTACAATTCAAATTAACAGTTAATTCAAAACGATTTATTTATTATTTCTAAACGTCTGACGTTTTGGATTTGACGAAAAATAAAGTTGTTAAGGACCACGTTAATAAAGGGAGTCGAACGGCGACCGACACGCGACCTGGAGATCACTATCGATACATAAATTTAACAATGCCAACTGTCAAACATCGAATACAATCAAATACATCCCTATTCTCTTCTACATAAGGGTAAAATTTCCTAAGCCCATCGAACGTTAAAGAAAGTCACTTTATCGCTAACTTAAAGACGTTCGATTTTTTACTGAACTTTCGTTTTATGTTTGAATTGAGAATGCTTTTTTCTAGTTTGCGAAATATGAAGCTAAAAGTTTTGTATAATACCATAAAACAGAGAGTTCTGTTTTGAGGTATTACAGAAGAAAAAAAAAATATATTTACGAGTTTTTAGGTACACATTTATTACTACCTTAATAACAAAAATAATCTTTATTCAATCTCCATTGTATTTATTTTTAATATCTACCTAATATTTGATTATCATTGTTCAAGGTTGTAGTTGTCTTCACCTTATTCTTATTAATAAGCCTGTTAAATAAAACAGTCTGTGTTACCCTTATCAGCCATCTATACACCCCCTCCTAATGAATATTAACCAATACCAAACTGTAAAGTGACTAACGTGAAGTGGCAATAATTTACCGTTACGTCTATGACTCATTCTCAATTTGAAAATTAATTAAAAAAAGAACTGTCAAAATGAACAAATAAGTGCAGTCACAGAGCATTTATTTTTGAATAAAGGCCAGTACAGCCATTACATTGAGATTAAGGACGTTACAGAATCTTGTCACTATAAGCTTGGAACATCTTTGTCTTATCTGTGGAAGACGGAATATATAATAAGGTAAGATCAAGGTCCAGAGCTTGTCTTTCCTGTAGAATACTACAGGATGTAGTAAGGTATACGACATATAATATACCTTAATACGTTGGGACTTGGGAGACATAAAGCCAAGACATGGAACTGCGAGGATCATAAAAAGGATGAAATATGAACAATGTTTTCAATACAGATAATGCAGCGACAAATCATAATCGACTAATCAATATAATCGACTAATAAGTACAAGAAAAATGATGACACAACTAAAATAAAAATAGTGCGGTTACAGAGAATCGATACGATCGATACCAACAATCGAGTAAGGTGGCGTGACGTGTAATCCTGTTTGCATATCGGGCCGGCACGAACTCGGCACTTATCATGTTTATTGATTGACACGCCAGTAATTCACTGCTCGGGCTGGTGGTGGCTACCGTTCAAAATGTGGGTGGCGGCGGGGCAAGAACTTTACCTTACGAGTCCTCTGAATCTTACAAAAAAGATTTGTACCTGCTTGACTGCCAACGGTCAAGGAGCCATTCAGGTATCTTTGATAAAATCGCTAATGAATTTGACTAATAGGTAATAAGTTAATAACTTAAACTAGTTAGTTACTGTTTTTTGTAAAGGTCAATTTTTTTTTTTTAAACGCTTACACTCATACCCCCCGCACTAGGATTCCCTGTGTCGCAGGTGGCATGGACACACACAGAACACATCACAAACATCCAAGACCCGAGAACAAATTTTATGTTTACACAAAATATGCCCCGGCCGGGAATCGAACCCAGGACCCCTCGCTTTGCAGGCAGGGTTACTACCAACTTAGCTACGGAGCCGTCAATAGTGATTTTATAATTTTCACTCTGCTAAATATGAAAAACGAGGTCTTTTTTTTAAAACGAATTGTTTATTGAAACCGTACATTTTCCGGGGAAAATAGTTGACTATGTTACTCCTCGATCTATAAACTGTGTGCAAATGCAACAAAACATGTCGATCCTATGCTGCGTGAATGAAGGAAAAACACACTTTGGCAATTATAATATCTAATGTGGAAGTACAGATTATAATGGATTATTTTTATAAGAGTAATATTAAAGATACCTTTGTAAGGATGACAGAAAGAGAGGGACACGTCTGGTTAAAATAAATTAATCATTATGGCACGCTGTGGAAGAGGTTTGTCTTCCAGCATGTAGCAGTAAGGCTCATAATGTGTTACATAGATACGTAACAATAAGATCAATAAATGTTTTACTGATCCTAAATATTTTGCATTTCTAGAGTTTCTTTCAAAACTCCTTTTAAACTTTAAACAAAACTTTACATACAAGTAAAACTCACGCTCGCTCTAGCTCGTATTTTAGAGCCAGTCCAAAATTTACAACTACTAGTTCAGGGAACTTGGTTTTAGGCGACAATAACTTAGTTTTTGCATGGTTTTTCTATTGTATTTAACGTAGTTCAAGCCAAACAAATACCGCAACGTAACTAATAAATTAAACCTGGTTTAACGTTAACCTATTTGTTTGCTTTAGTCGCGGCAAAAAATCTACTCGTTGATAAAGCTGTCGGATTCATTGAAGGTCTCTTTATCAGCGATAAATGTGAAGATCCCGACAGTTGTTTATAGTCATGGCCTAAGATACCTAACTACTGATAGCCTGAAACAGTTCCCTCGCCTCAACACGCTATTGTATCCACGGAGCTGTCAATTTTCTTTTTCGCATCACTATCGCACTGAGCATCGAACCGAACACCCAAATTAGTTTCGACACGAAAACACCGATTGTCTGAAGCTACACAATACAATCGATATCCAACACCGCCTTTTTCTGTTACAGGCCAGTAAGAAACGGAAAAAGAAAAAGGAACGGCACGCGATTCGAAAAGAACAATTGAACTGGCTGAAAGGAAATTCGAAGTTTGAAATGTGGCGTTCGGAATTTGAATCAGAGGTGTGTGTGTCGCGCGGGTGATTTGGTCAGTATGCGCCGAGCGTGAGGCGCGGACGGCCGGATGCACCCCACGGGCGCGGCCAGCCTGCCCGCCGCACCGGAAGCGGAGGTGCAAGCTATGCACTCGATGGACTGGCTCTTCAAGAAAGAGAGAATATATCTGCTCGCACAGTTTTGGCAACAGGTAAGCACTCGTATGCCTGCCTTTTCTCTCCTTTAGATGAAGATGCTATACATATAGAGTTCCTGAGAGCATTCACATATAATCATAAAACGAATTCCCACTGATTAAAGAAACTCATGGTTTACGTTAAAGTCATTGACCAGCACTAAATAATAAGTGACAGTAACAAATCCTGCAAATAAAACTAATACTAGCAAAGTAGTAAGAAACAAATTACCAAAACAAAAACCTACCATAAACATTAAACAGTAAGCAAAACAAAAAGAAGTATAAAACTCAAAACTTATTTACATCACCAATATAATTCAAACAACAGACAACAAAATCAATTAATAGTTACCCATTAGAACAATTAACCTGTATCTGACCTAAGGGTCGGGAACCGAACCGAACAATTATGTTATTGTTTGAACAACTATTGTTCTGTATGCTAATGACGATCGACTTATCGCAATTGTAGTTGAAGATTGGAATAATGATGAGGATGAGATATCGCTCGAGTTTGACATTAATCGGCTAAAGTCAATCCTTACTGATACATTAAAGATGAGTGATTTGAAACCTGATGTCTCATTATACTGCAGTGTCTTGCAGGCTTCTGTGTCAAAATTCTGAGTTGCCACGCAATTATTCAGGGCAGGCATTATGGTTTGGCCAAACGTCTTGCTCGCCATATCACCTAGTTTGTTGGTTTGTCCTTCTTTCATACAGCAATGGAGCAACGGATGGACATGATACTTTGTATGGAGATTGTTTATGATCTGGCGAGCGACATATACTTTTACTCGGAAAATGTGCAGTTCCAGTGGAAATCTTCACGCGAGTGCAACCGCGGGCAGCAGTTTTTCTTCTTCTTTTGTATCTTAATAGTGTAACAATGGAGAGATCTATATATCTATCGATGAAGCAACATCCATAGATAAGAATGATCCGATTGTCTATGCGTTATCTCGGCGTTTAGAGGCTAATCGTCATTGTTGAGAGGGACTTCAAGGCCGGAGGATGCGCGGGATGTGCGAATCAACCGTCGTCAGATCGTTGAAGAATGCGGTGACGGCATCAAATTGGATTATCACGAGCTGTTCCATAAACAATCAAAGATAATTATCTGTGGAATAACTACAGGTCACAAACGCTAAAGCAAATAGAAAATGTACAATATGTATGCCTAATACACTCTAATTACATAACTCATACTTAGACAAAGCATAACAACTTTAGGTAGACATTGCGAAAGCAATCCATCTAAACGATCAACAATCTCTAGCGCATTGATTATCTCTAATAAAGTCTTAAGTAGGGTTATCGGTAACTGAAAAGTCTCAACATTTTTTTCTTATTTCTATAAAAATCTACTCACAGTTTTGTCACGTGATGGTGATGATCCACGGAAAGGTAGCATCATTTTCCTCGGACGACATCATAATCTACTGAGATCACCAAGACACCTGCCAAGCGTGGAAAAATACCCCCTTCATGGGGGAGGACAATGTTCTGCCATGGACATTTACTGATGATATCATGCAGCATCCACTCCAACTCCCGTAGATACATTTTTATGTTTTTGCTGTTTACATATGAATTTGTTTTTTTTTAACGCGCTAATAACCTTTATTAACTAGATACTAGGTACATAAACATTACTGCTAACTATATAAAAAATCAGAGCCAGTCAATTCTGATATTTAAAAAATGTACTCCTGCCCTATTATATTTGATGGAATCAGGCGTTACTTTGCGGAAGTCTATTTTAAATAAGATGTAATATACTGTAGTATTATCTATTCTTCGGCGCAAGTACGGAAGTCGGTTCGATAAAATTATCGAATCGAAAAACCCGATAAATTTATCGAATGTTGCGAGTACCGAAGTCTGATCGTAAAGTATTGTAGTAGCTCTATATTCTCTTTGGATTCGACCTACCTATTCGATAACTTTTGTCGATAGTTTCGAGGTTCGATAATTTATATAAACAGTCGATAAAAACCGCTTTATCGATTTGAACTGTCAATTGTATCGAATTTTATCGATCAAAAAGATCCGTACATGCGCCGCTGGTGCCAATGCCTAAAAAAAATGTGTCTAGACAAATCCTGACGCGTGTTAACCCTAAGTCTAAACTATCTTCAACACGTATTATAGATAATAGCTCGTGATCTAAGACATTAGCCAGACACCAGTTCAGCTGTCACAGTGTCAACTGCAACATTACTCAATTACAATACACGCACGTAGACACTAATGTAGTGTCTGTAGTCTCCTGTAATGTCGAATAATCGCATCGATTCCAAATGACATACACGTAGAATGAATTAGCATCAAATATGGCGCCTACGCGGCCGTAACTGTCAGAACGCAGTCTACAATCAAATGACACAACGCTGGCAGCTTGCGAAACTAAACTATTAAAAGGATATTAAAATCGAAATTTGAAATTTATTGTGTCGTGTAATGTAGTATTTAAATATTGCAACATTGTCATCGAAAAATAAAACGTAATTCTAAATTCAAACGTCAAACAATTGAAAGAAAAACTACGCGATTCTAAATTCAAAAATTGACGCAGGCGATTAAAATAAAAGGAAAACAAAACGGTGGTATTCTAAAAGCGAGACATTAACGACAAATTACGAACAATAGACAATGATATAAACAACATTGCAAAATAAATATTCATTCCCGTTCAGAGAAGGAAAGGGCCGGGACCGATGTATCCCACAGATACACCACACATTTGAATGCTAGCTCCGATAGTATTGTTAGTATTACTTGCAAAGCACCCACTAAGCCTTAACATTGATTAAAAAGCATATTTACATTTTGAATTTACATATGCCGTGCCTAGAATTGCACTTATCGATTAGACCGGTAGCAAGGACGTTTTGTTTAATTTTCATACTTTGTTTTACGATGTTCCTTTCAGTGTTGCATGTTTCAATAAAGACTTTCGTGTATTTTATAGTTTTTGAATGCTTTGCGTTCGAATGAGTTATGTTTCTTTTGCTTTCGTTCGATAAAGATTTACTTTTTGTTGTATATTTTGTAATAGAGAAAAAAATAGGTTTATGTATAATACACTAGTTAAACTATAGATAAAATTGTTAATCGATATAAAAGCACCGGTTTTATTCTATATGCGGCGCGAGTACGGATCTTTTCGATAAATAAAATTCGATAAAATTGACAGTTAAAATCGATAAAGCGGGTTTTATTCGATAAAATTGACAGTTAAAATCGATTAAGTGGGTTTTATCGATTTTAACTGTCAATTTTATCGAATTTTATCGAATTTTATTTATCGAAAAGATCCGTACTCGCGCCGATGATAACGATACGAGCATGACGTTGCCTGAGGATAAGCTTAACACCTTCACCATGATAATTGCAGTGGCACTGATAACTTTGAAAAAAAAACAAAGGCCTGCGCATGCGCGCTCGTTACCCTAAGTCATTCGGTATTTATAATAAGCACAGTATAATTTCACCGACTACTTTGCTCATCAAACTGCAAGGCAATACTTGCATGCACACTACTGTTTGTCTTACACATTTGCTCTATCGTAATGTGAATGTCAAAAGGAAACTAATCACGTGACCGGTTTCGTATTAACAGTTAAATACCTAACATAATCTACTTTAATTATATTCTCTAGTATAAAGTTTCTATATACATCTATACTCACTTTAGTTGTTAATTAAGATTTTAATTACAATTTTCTATCATCCGCCAATTCCACGCAATCAATAGTCCTTTGCGACGACTGTAAAAATAAAGTTATACATCTCGCTATCAAAACCAATAGCCATAAATGACCCATTAGCCACCCATCTCGAGAGAAGACAGGTTGAAAACTATACTTATTCACCGCAGAAGCCAGCTCTCAAAGGAGCCTCTTAATAAAACTAACAATTAACATCTATAAAACCTTCACCGGCCGATAGCTTAGCGAATCGCATGCATTTATTGTTCCTATAATTGAAAACGGATTCGATTTTATCGTTTTTGTATAGCTTTAGGATCGTTTGACGGTACTGTGATAATTTGAACGTAAATACGGTGCCGTATCGCGTGTGTTTTGTTTTCAGAATAGTTCTTAAATTGAATATCAACAGCTGTCGCTTCTCGATTCTTAATTAGGGCTGGCGGACACCGCTAACATTCGAATTTCGACTGTAATTAATCGACTCGATTCATCGGTGATCGTATCGGATTGGATCGTAAAAAGAGCATTTCCCTACGAGTCACAAACGGAATGCAATCGGTTCCCACAGCCTTGATGTTCCGAAGAATGTGTCCCGTTTAGAGCAAAAAATCGCGCGCTTTCCCATGCCCGTGTCAGTTCTGTGTCGAAGGACGTCCGTGACGTCAGCAAGGACGGATGCACTAAAAATAAACTCCGACCCAATTTGCGAAATACCCACAATTATTTTTAAAACAATTAGGTAACCTATTGTAATCCAAAAAGCCTCACCTCTCTACGTAATCTTTGAACAAACCGAACAAAAACCTTAACCTGTATTTAAAAATCGATTGAAACCAAAAAATTGTCACTGACAAATGATTCGAACGCCTTGTGGTTGAAATTACGAATTCAAATCTTCGAGTTTTAAACAAAAACAGCCATTAACGATGGTTGTTACCTTTTTTCGGCTGTCGATGATTTTCGGAGCTAATCGTGTTTTTTGCCGATACCTTTGATGTTAATCGATGTATCGGACTCACTAATTCAATTTGCGCCCCTCCCACTGCACTAGAAGTGGGCGTGATCTATCGATCATCTAGCTCTATTCGATAAGTGCAGCGCAAATCGACTTAACTCGGTTTGGAAATTCGTGCGCAAAATCGTTTAAACCGCGAACAAACGAACTTGATGTCTCGATGATTTAATAACAAAAGTACGTAAAAAAATAAAGAATCGATTGAAGTTAATGGTCGACCGCACGAATCATCTGTGGAACAGTCTGAACAGTGAAATCATCAAGCGCTGATGGTTTTTTAATGATATTTTTCACAATCGGCCCGATCATTGATGGTTATTAGGTATAGGCGAGAGCCTCAAGACATGAATGTTAAATCTTCGACAACTAACTCTTGCTCCACGCTAATCTCAATCTTACACTACGGTCTGAAGTGCTATAATCCTTCGAATAATCCAGTTATTACTAGTAATTTCTCAGTCGTCATCTGTAATGTGGCCAGTTTGATATTGTGGGAACAAAACTATTTTATTCATTTGTGGGGACTTAGCTTAGTACCTACCATTTTTACTGATCGAACTGATTTTAAGTTTTTAGCAGCGTTTTATTTGTGTTTTTTATAGCAAATGGGTTAATCCGCTGTTTATAGTCTTCTGTATTTTAACACATCCTACGTAGCTATTTTAAATTAAATGTGTCCTGCAGTGCAAGTACCAAACTTTCCAAGAAATAAAAATGACAATGTGAATTGGTTTTTTAATTACAAATGAAGCCGAATCATCTTTCTCAATATGAAGTGAATATTTGCATCACAGAATTCGAAGACTGGTTTATGAAACGAAAACTATTTTAACATAAATCTGAAAACCGTTTTGTCGTCGTTCGCAACGGTCTTCATACGTTCCTTCGCGACATTAGTTATTCGGTTAATGCAATGAAAATTGAACGTCATGTTGGAAATGCAATTGATAACCAATTACTAATAAAATGTGACGTCGTCGTCGTAAAACTAGTTTCGGAGCGTACGTCGTCCTTAGCATCTACCAATCAGACGAGATAGTGGTCATTGGCAAACTTGCACGATGTAAAAAAATACATAAAAAATTTGCAATGTTTGCCGACTATTTTGTCAACTCTTATTATCTATACAAATAAATTAAATTGAAGTTTCTGTTTGTAACATCAAAATAAGAGCTTTTTACTACATGAATATGAAAGTATATACGGTACCAATAACAAACAACCATTTTTTAAATTTTTGTGTCTGTATGTCTGTTTGTTCCGGGTAATCTCCGAAACGGCTGGACCGATTTCAACGGGACTTTCACTGGCAGATAGCTGATGTTACAAGGAGTAACTTAGGCTACTTTTATTTTAGAATAAGAATTAGGGTTCCGCGCAAAAAACTAAAAACCATGAAATCCAAAATCTCCACGCGGTTGATACCGGGGGGCAGTAGCTAGTATTATAATAAAATAAATCTACATACAAATTAAAATCTGCAATCCCAAATAGTCCAGACGTTATCACCACACATCACCACCCGACGGGCAGAGTTAGCTCATTAACATAATCTTAACCGTTTCCAAGTGGCTCCAGCGCTTCGACTAATTTTCTATTCTCGAGTCGCGTGTTTACTCGCTTTAACTGAGAATCGATTTTGAGTAGCGCTGTTGGTAAACACTAGTGGCTGAATGACCCTTATCGACTCAAGATGGGGCGTGATTACCTCAATCGACTTAGAAATGAAATCGAGTTATTTTGTTAAAGAAATCGATTTAAACGACAAAGTTTTTTTATATTACTGTGAGAAGTGAGAACGTTATTGAACAGTGATTAAATATGATTGCTTTTATTGATTTTATCGACGAGAGTAAGCTAAGATATCGAATAAAACGTTTTTTTATTCAAATATCGAATCGTTATTGAGTAGTGATGGAACATGATTAGTTTGGAAATTGGGATGTGTCGATCGATTGATATGATCGAGTCTTTAATTTTATTACATTATGTTAATGATGAAACAAACAATTTTATACTTCCTTTAGCCATTGCTGATCGCATAAAGATGCGAGTTCTTCCCTAATGCTTTATTTTTTTGCTTTATTTTTATTTTTATTTTATTTTATTTTATTTATTGAGGAAAACTTACAGCTAGGTAAACACAATATAAATTATATTACGCATGCGGAAGGCTACTTAAAAGTTTTCACAGATATTATAGATCGAATAGGTAATAACAAAAGTACAGAAGATAGACGGACAGGCACATAAACAGGAAAAAAGCATATGAGTAGGTGCAAATAGTGAAAGTAAATAATAAATGCTATACAAAATTAAGAAAAGTAAGCGTCGCCAACAATTCTTTTAATTTTAAACGCTGACGTATTAAACAAGTCTAAGTCGAAATCCCTGGACATGCTGTTGTAACAAGCGCATGCTCTTAAAAGGTAGCTGTTTTGCCTATAGTTGTTCCGGACTGTCGGAACGTATAGAAGATTTGGTCTTCTCACCGTGGTCCTAGGAGTACGCAACCCGAGTTGACCAAGCAGCTCAGGACAGTCAATAGAACCATTTGCTAAGTTAAGAAGGTAGGCTATGTCTGCTATGCGTCTTCTTTCGTGGAGCGGAAGTAAATGCTGCTTCTTGCACCGCGCAGGATAATTGGGCAAATAAGTCTTAGTACGATATTGAAGATAACGTAAAAATTTACTTTGAATGCCTTCAATACGATTTATATAGATTGCATAAGACGGGTTCCAAATTTGAGAGGCGTATTCAAGGTGACTTCGTACGTAAGCGCAATATAAAATTTTTAAAGTTTTTATTTCGTGAAACTGGGAGGACATTCTTAAAACAAATCCAAGGGCTTTAGAGGCTTTGTTTACCACGTTGTTGATATGGCCATCAAATAGTAGTTTGGAATCAAAAATGACTCCTAAATCTCTAATTGACGAGACTCGTATAATAGGAGAATTTTTTAAAGTGTATGAAAAATCAATACGCTCAGGTTTACGCGTGAAAGAACAGACATAACACTTAGAGACATTCAAGTCAAGGCGATTATTTAAACAGTAGTTCTGAAATCTATTTAGATCCTCTTGAAGATGTAAGGCGTCTTCATAGGTTCGAACTGGAGATAGAATTTTCATATCGTCAGCGTACAGTAGTATTTTAGAAGTGTGGAAACAGGAAGAGATATCAGACACAAAAATAATAAAGAGGAGAGGCCCAAGCAACGATCCTTGAGGAACCCCTGAGGGGATACACATTGCTGCAGATGTAAAACCATTCAGCACTACAGTTTGACAACGGTTATGAACATATGATGAAAACCATCTAAACAGATTCCCTCTAATGCCAATTCGTTGGAGCTTTTGTAGAAGGATAATATGATCAATCCTGTCGAAAGCTTTACTGTAATCGGTATAAATAATATCCACTTGAGCTGGTTCCGACATGTATTTAGTTAAGTATTCAGTGCATATTAGGAGATTGGATGTCGTAGATCTGCCACTAAGGAAGCCATGCTGGTGCTCGCTGAGAGTGTGTTTTAGAGAAGTGTATAACTGATTATAAATTATTTTTTCTAGCACTTTAGCAAAGATACATAGTTTAGAGATAGGCCTATAGTTCTCAATGATATCTTTCGGGCCTTTTTTGTGAATGGGAGTAATAAATGCGGCCTTCCACAGCTTCGGGACGATACCTTCCCGGAGTGATCGCCTATAAAGCAAAGTAAGTGGCACGGCTAGGCTTTTGGCACAGTTCACTATAAAAACTGGAGACACGTTGTCGGGTCCGGCAGATTTGTTAAGGTCTAATGACTTAAATAGTTTCCAAACTTCCGATTCTAAAACTTCAACATCACCTATATCAGTGGAGGTTTGAGATAATTCAAAATAATTTTCTTCACATATTAGACTATTGCTGGAAGTAGAAGGAGCAAGAAAAGTGGAGTGAAAATACTCTGCAAACATATTACACACATCTCCTCCTTCATCAGATGAGCGTTGACCCAATTTAAGTACCGAAGGATACGCGTTAGATAGATTTTTGGTCTTTACATAAGACCAAAAAGCCTTGGGATTTAATTTATGATTTGTTTATGCGTGTAAGCGCCCACATACACGAGCACTCCAATCTACAACATTCCAATCCAACGTTCCAAAAACCGCCCGTGTGTGGGGTATCTCAGTTGGATTACGTGAAGTGATAGTAATATTGGATATCCAAACGTTCCAAATCCAACGTTCCAACTCATCGACGTTCCATTTCGCACTCAGCAGTACACGAGACGCAGAATGACCGAAAAATGGAGCGATGGCGCGCTCGGGATGCTCTAAATTTGCGATCGTTCCACTCAATCAACGACGCGCGGAGAGATAGATTTGCAACGCTCGTCTATGGGGGCTCTAAGTTTATTTGTAAGTATAGTACGTAACTAATGAACTCAGCCATTGAACGTGGCAATGGTAGCCTTGAACCAATTGCCACTTGCCGTCTTTTGTGCGCGTTTTTATTATGAGCTTTGTGAAAAGGTCTTTGCGCGTGTAAACAAACTGGAAAAAAGACTGCTTTGTATGTGAGTAACTATGTGTGCCTATTTCTATATTGAATAGCTTTTAGAGTGATCAGGGAGGGTGACATTGATGTGTCAATCTTCCCGTTTCTTTTGCTCCACTTAGTAATAAAATTAATGATAATTTATTAAAAGTAGAACGTACATATGTAGTAATAAATGATGAATTGGCATGTGGCCCCGGCTGAGAATAGGACCACCCCATCTCTTCCCGTATGTGCCGCAAGAGTCAGCTAAGGGAATATCCTTGGAATGGGCAGCAGCATTCTTCTCGCTCAAGATCATAATCCACTGTGATCACCAAGACGCCTGCCAAGCGTGCTGTATTATGTCAAAATCCCCCATTCATGGGGAGGCTGATGTTCAGCAGTGGACGTTTCCAGCTGATGATGATGAGTGATGACATATTAAAATATCTTTTACAACGTAAAAATGCACTAAAGCCATCATACCCTATCAGAAATGGGAATTAATAAAACCAGACGCAACCGTGAAATGCTGAACAAATGTCGATGTTATACTTTTTGAAAAAATCGACTAACAATTTGATCTCAAACATGTATCGATAAATTCCAGCAGCAGCACTTGAGAAAAAAAAACAATAACCTATCACGATACCTAAAATTAATTCAATCGATTATCGAACGTAATGCTCTAGCATTATGTGGCACGGATTTCATCAGATCCCTATAAATATTGTGTTCTAAAATCGAATCTTTAAATAACAAATCGATATTCTAACCGACTGCCAACCGAGAGATTTACGACCGCATTACGTTAAACGACACTAAATGTATAATTAGGGATGTCTTCGAAAATAACTAATCGTTAAGTTTTATGTAAAGTGCGTAGATATCGAGTTGTAATAAATAAGAGCATTTGAACGAATATACGAGGTTTTAAATATTTCATTAACATACTAGGTAATGGCTTAATAAAGTTGAAGACGTTGTTAGAGTCATGAGACATATTTAGTGCCGATGAATATTGTCGGCTTAGAAATATTTTCGGAGATAAATAATCGGCGCAATATCGATTTCTCATTTCTATTTTGTTGTCCTACGCTCAATTCTAAAGAAAGATAAATGTCTACAAAATATTATGTTGACATCATTCTAGTGATTATAATCAGGCAAGTTTTAGGCCGAGTGTGACCGAGCGTGCTACTTTCAATCCGACGCACCATAGTTCGAATCTCGACTCGGCCCGCAACAATGACTTATCAAGCTATGTGCGGATTATTCACTTTAAAACGGTGAAGGAAAACATCGTGAGGAAACCCGCATGTTCAAGAACCACAAAATTCGAGGACATGTGACATCCACCAAGCCGCACTGGGCCCGCGTGGTGGATTAAGGTCCATATCTCTGTCTCTGAGAGAAGGCCGGTACCCCAGCAGTGGGAGCGTAAGAGGCTGATAATGTAACAATGTAAGCTTTAGATGGCGGTATGGTCCCAGCTATGGGAATATCCAAGTCGAGGTAATGGGCAGCAGCATTCTCCTCGATCGACATCATAAACTATCTACCTATATGCAATTATCACAATAAGATCAGAATAAGATGTCACAACAAGTCCTCGATTTTTTTTTGTGATTCTTGAACATCCGGGTTTCCTCACGATGTTTCCTTCATCGCTTTTAGAGCAAATGCAGTAAAATCCGAACAAAAATTGATTTAAGTCAGTGGTAGTTGGTTCTGATTAACGAAGATGTTAACTGGTATATTTGTCATAAAATATATTTGTAAAATGCTATTCTTGCACTAGTTAGTTCAAACGGCCATAACACCGTTGGAAAAAAAACTCAAAACCTGCTGACGGTATCAGCATTTTCATTTTCAAATATGTTAATTCTATCAAAAGACTTAACTTCAAGCGAGACCTCGAGATAGGTAAACGCATCTGACAGGTGCGCAAAGCTTTAACTTTTTTGCTGGCGTTACTCTTGGTAATATCCCATTGTGTTGCTGATAGTATCGCATGGCTCGCACGCTTCCTCCGACGCGAATGTCTGCGAACAACCTGTATTGTGACCATTGCACTATTATCTATTCTGTAGTATATTTAAGTGACCGACTGGTGATGTGCTATATTTTTCTTGAGCAGGTCAGTTGCCTGATAGTAAGCACCAGCTCGTAACAATTTCACTGCCACCCAGATCTTTCAAACATAAAGGCATGCGCTGAACTGCAGTGCGCTCGTTACCATGAAACATAAGATGTCTCGTAAGCCCAGTAATTTCACTGACTACTTATACCTGTCAAACCGGAATACAGTAATGCTTGCACAGTACTGTTTGGCGGCAGAATAATAAGAGCAAGCCGGTGGCACCCACTCAAGTGGTCAATCGCAGAAGAGTTAGTTTAACCACCTGGTTAAAAGTGACAGGTTTTTTAAAACGATACTTTTTATGGGCTTAGCGACCGATTTGTAAACGGAGGGTGGTAGCTCTCCAGATGTTCATTAGTAAATGCTCTACTATCACTAAGGGGCAGCGTAGACGCTCATGCAAACGTACGTTTGCTTGTCAGAATAACAACGCTTTTGCGTCAAGCGCGGATTCGTTCGGTTCCTGAGAGTACTCGAAATCCGCGCTTGACGCAAAAGCGTTGTTATTCTGACAAGCAAACGTACGTTTGTATAAGCGTCTACGCTGCCCCTATGATCGTCGTACTCAAGAGAATGTTCGCATTCTTTAACGTTTTAATAGCTGTGTTCTAACAGTGACGATTTGAACACATCGTCACTTAATAACAGACCTATTTAGATAAAAAAAAACAAGTCGTTGAACGTTTTTTTTTATTTTATTTAAATTTGTGTATTATAAATAGTAAGTCATTTCGGCTATCAATAGTGGAATGTCCACAATTTCACCGTTGACCACATTTCTGTGGCTGCAGCTATAAAATCGCAACGTGACTTGGACAATTTTCAAAAGATTAAAGGAAAGTAAAAACGTTATTTGTTTTTTATTAATTTTATTTTAACGATAACGCGTCGTCTGAGTTGACGAGAATAAAAAATGGGATTGATTGGTGTTCTGCATTTGAAGTTATGCGCAATAAGAAGTTCAAGTAATGTAAGAGCGAGGGACCTGGGCACAGAATAGATAATAGTCCAAGTTAATTGACCTGCTTCGATCTAAAGTTTGTTCTCGCGTCTTGGGTGTTTGTGTGTCTTCATACCACATGCTACACATAATGCCAGTAATTCTGATGTCTCAAACATAAACAGCATTTGAATTTCTCTCTTTCTAAATGAGAACTTGAGAAAGGGATGGAATGTAATTTAGACCTGTCAAATTAATCCGCTGCACTTCCTTGCGTCTCTATGCGTTGCAGCACTTGAGAGACAGTTCTATTCCCCATCTACGACCACAGGCGAGAGAGAGATAGGTATCGAGTAGGTATAAAAAATTACTCGCTACTTGAAGAAACCTACAAAAAGTGATCATATATAGTACTAAGAATAAGGAAACAATTCGTGAAGAGACCACTTGTAACGGAACGTTACTGTAAGAACTGCCTAAACTTAAAATACTACTTAACTACCTACCTGGTCTACCTACCTGGACTACCTACCTGGTCTACCTACCTGGACTACCTACCCGTCAGATCTGCGCGCACCGGCTGAGCAGCTGCTACACAGCTTGTTCCTGCTAGCTACCACGGACGCGCTCATCACCGGCACCTTTTCAACGGCTTCGCTAAGGCCAGTGGTTTTACGTAGGCCAAATAACGACGTTCGTGATAGGAAGAACCCTCGACCCTAAATAAATGTGTAAACTTAGTCTCAGCTATTTTTTTTATTTACTGGCCTTCTAGGAACCTCTAGGTGTCTAGGTAGGTCAAGTAGCTAAGACGGTTTCATTGGCGCCCAGCTACAGGTTCTATCACGAACGATTCGAGTTGCTTGGCTTTTTTGCATGTAATAGTTGTTCTTTGGTGTTGGCTTGTAAATTCTTCCTAGATATAAGATTGATTTCCTCGCTAGAATTGACTAGTGCGTGGGTACAATATTGTTACACCCTCGCCCCTATTTTGTAAAAAAAGAATAAAAAGCCCACCCACACATTAGTTTATTCTTATTTCTAAAAATCATTCATTTGTGGCGTTTATCAAACTAGAGCTTTTCAATCATTGTTTTAGTACTGTATATATATTTGTTCTTTTTACAACACACACTCAATTTGCGAAAAACATGACCTATAATATTAAATTTCTTTCTCTGCAAAAAGCTGAACTGGAGTATGAAGTGGAGCTTCGAGGTGGTACAGGTGAATCTGTTCAGGAACTGCGTAAACAGATTGTAAAACTATCTTCACAGTTACCATCCGAAGATATTCTTGAATCACACTTAGAGCCTAGTGATGACTTGAGGGGTGTAAAAGAAGCTCTGTTAAAAACGCAAAGCAATTTGAAACTTCTTAAAACTAAATTTGATAAAAACCATTTTAACCGTACAGAAACATTATTACACCACATTCACCACAGAATTAATAGAATTACTAGCATATCGGAAGTGGCTGAAATTTATAAACTTTGTGTTTCGAACTTTCAATCGCAGTATAAGGAGTTGTCATCGTTAAGACCACCAAGTACGTCACAAACCAAGTCTTCAACTTCGGTTAACTCTGAAGGTGGTACAGAGGGCCCTGCTATAATGGTTACTTGTGAACGTAATTTATCCTCAGAAATAAGCAAAATCAAATTTTCAGGGAAAGCCTGCGTTCATTCCTTTATACTTAGAGTAGAAGAATATGTACTATCTAGGGGCATTTCTCACGATAAGATTTTATCACTGGGATTCGAAATCTTTGAAGGCGATGCTTTACATTGGTACCGCTATAATAGGCATAAAATTCAGTCGTGGGATGATCTACGTCAATTGCTGATGAAAGATTTCACCGCTAGTGATCATGACTACCGTCTCGCTGCTGATATTCATTCACGCACTCAAGGTGAGCATGAAAATATCACCATTTACGTTGCTATTATGCATGGCATGTTTTCGGGGCTCAGTAAACCGCTATCAGAGGCGGAAAAGTTGGACATATTGATTCACAATATTCGCCCATGCTATGCGGGTGTCTTGGCTGCCTCTCCGAGCGTTAATAATATCGAAACTTTACAAACAGTTTGTCGTAATTTTGAGGATATTCAGGCACGTTACTCTCATTTTCATGAGCCGCCAAAGGAAACTGGCAGTGCTTTTGCATCCCAGTTTGTTTATAAAGGACCTTCTACACCTAGTGCTTATTCTAACAAAACTAATCAATATAAAAACAATTATTCTAATCAAAAATACAATACACATTACGGAAATAATCAACAATACAAAACGAATTACACTAGCCCTGCATATAACAAAACATCTTACGTTAATGGTTCTGTCACTGCAAAAGATTCTGTAAAGTCGAACCAAGGTGTTCCGATTGCGGCCTTGTCTGAGAATACAGGCAGACCGCAGTTCTGTCCTAGATGTAGGTCGGACAACCATTCACTGTCCAATTGTACACAAGAACGTTTTCTTGTGTGTTTTAAATGTGGCAAGAAAGATGTACGTTTTCCGGAATGTCCAGACTGCAACCCTTTAGGCGAAGGTACCATGTCAAAAAACTGAAGGGGCTGGATTGGACAGACAGCATTGCTACTAAGCAATCTAACAACTTTAATCTAGACGAATGGAAGGACTGGCTGGGCTTCATAGCTAAGTTTTTCACATACAATGCTGTCTCTTCAATTCAGGATAATGGGGTTGACGTCGACAGGTCACGACCGTATGTGGCAGTTAACATTAACAATAGGCCAATAATAGGACTGCTAGACACCGGCTCGTCTACAACGATAATTGGTAATGGGTGTCACGTGCATTTACTAGAATCAGGCTCTAAATTAGAAAAAGGTGATACTTCTCAATTTATCGCTGCTGGAGGTGAGAAACTCAACTCTATTGGAGTGATCTCTCTACCGGTAGAATTCCAACACGTAACGCATACTCTTAAAGTATATGTGGTTCCTCATATAAAGCACTCTCTTATATTAGGAATGGATTTTTGGAGATTGTTCGGTCTTTTTCCGAAACACCTCGACAGTATCGCCTTCTACAAAGATTCGGAAGGAATCTCAACCACAGATTTAACAGAAGATGAATCAAAATTTCTGCTCACCTACAACCATTTATCGGATACACAAAAATATGAAGCGGACAGTATCATTGCTCAATTTAGAGAAATTTCTTATGAGGAACGTGGTCTAGGTCGCACTACTCTAATTGAGCACACTATTGACACTGGGGATGCTGCCCCCATTCGTCAACGTTACTACCGCATGTCGCCAGAAAAACAACGAGTTCTGGTTGAACAATTGGATGAAATGTTGGAAGAGGATGTCGTAGAGCCATGCGAGAGCCCATGGTCATCTCCGGTCCTCCTCACTCCAAAAAAGAACGGCGAACTGCGGTTCTGCCTGGACAGCAGAAAACTGAACGCCGTGACTAGAAAAGACGCGTATAGTCTGCCATATATATCCGAAATTCTTGATAACCTCAACGATGCTAAATACCTATCTAGTATAGACCTATCTAAGAGTTTCTGGCAAATTTTGATTCGCGAGGAGGACCGACAAAAAACGGCCTTCTATATTCCTTCACGAGGTACGTATCAATTCAAATCGATGCCGTTTGGACTAACCAACGCTCCTGCAACGCAGCAGAGATTAGTAGACACCTTATTTTATGGGCCAGAGTTCGAGCATAGGGTTTTTGTGTTTGTTGATGACGTCATCATCGCTTCAAATAGTTTTGAACAGCACATATCGCTATTGACGCGGGTACTTCACAAATTGAAAACTGCCAATTTGACTATCAACTTCAAGAAAAGTATGTTCTTTAGAAGCCAGCTAAGATATCTGGGATACATTGTTGATTCTAATGGCCTACACGCTGATCCTGAAAAAGTGGAGTCCATTGTGAACTATCCTACCCCTACTAACCGGAAGGAAGTAAGACGATTTGTAGGAACTGCCTCTTGGTACCGCCGGTTCATTCCCAATTTTAGTACCTTAGCTACTCCCTTGAGTAAACTGACGTCTCAGGGCAAGAATGCACCACCTTTTGTTTGGTCTGCGGAGGCCGATCAAGCCTTTAAAAAACTAAAAAACCACCTTATCTCTGCACCTATACTTTCCTGCCCTGATTATACAAAGGCCTTTGAAGTGCACACGGATGCTAGTGACTACGGCATCGGTGCGGTTCTTACACAAAAACTTGATGGAAAAGAAAAAGTCATAGCATACATGAGCAAATCATTGTCCCAACAAGAACGTAACTATAGTGCGACAGAACGGGAGGCACTAGCAGTTCTGTTATCTATTGAACATTGGCGATGCTATCTGGATAATGGAATTAGGTTTACCGTTTATACAGACCACTCTTCTCTTAAATGGTTTCTCAATTTAAACAACCCGACTGGAAGACTGGCTCGATGGGGTGTACGGCTCTCTGCATACAACTTTGAAATAAAACACCGCAAAGGAGCAGATAATGTAGTTCCAGATAGTCTGTCTCGCTCGGTTCCTATTTCTGCAATCGATGTTGCACCTGTGCAGCAAACCAATGATTCGTGGTACTTAAATATATTCGAGGGTTGCCAAAACTCAGGAACATCGTTTCTAAACTATCGGGTTGAGAATGGTAAACTATTCCGTTATATGAAGTCGATGAATCCTCTAACGAGAGAATTCGAATGGAAAGAGGTAATACCAATGGAATACCGACACGATATTATCTCCAAAAATCATTCGGAACCAACTTCAGGCCATTTCGGAATTTTTAAGACCCACAAACGTGTGTGCCTAAAGTATTTTTGGCCAAGCTTACACAAGGACATTACAAATTTCGTCACTAGTTGTGAGGTGTGTCTATCCTATAAACACCCTAACCACATTACTCTTGGTACTATGGGCAGACCTAAAGACTGCTGTCGCCCCTTCCAGATGTTAAGCATTGACCTTGTTGGACCTATGCCAATAACTAGAAAGCAAAATACATTTCTGCTCGTAGTAGCCTGTTGTTTCTCGAAGTACTGCCTGCTCTTTCCTATCCGACGAGCCACGGCAGACATAATCTCGAAAATTTTAGAGGAGAATGTTTTTCTTGTACACGGTATACCTAGCACCATTTTAATGGACAACGGAAGACAGTTTACGAGTAATATCATCCGAAATTTACTCACGAGCTACAATATCCCTAACGTCTTCTACACTCCTCTATATACACCACAAGTGAACACAGTTGAGCGCTACAACAAAACTATTATAACAGCTGTGTCTACTTTTATTGAAAACGACCATAGGTCTTGGGATGCGAATATCCCCAAGATACAATTTGCCTTAAATAGTGCGGTCAATGAGATAACCGGTTTCACACCATCCTTTCTCGTTTTTGGTCGCGAACTAGTTAGTTGTGGCTCTCATTACTTAGACGCTGATATTGAAGATCATATTTTGTTCAGCCCTCGCGACAGTTACGCTGAGAACCTGGGCGCGCTTCGTAAAATTTTTGACAAAGTACAGTCTTCACTTATCAAAGCGCACTCTAGAAATAGCACGCGTTACAATTTACGCCGCAGGAAGGTAGACTTCGACGTTGGTGACATTGTATGGAAGCGCACTTTCTACCTAAGCGACAAGGACAAGCGTTTCTCCAAAAAGCTTGCACCTAAATTTATTAAGTGCCGTATAATCGGAAAAAAGTCATCACTAGTTTATGACCTAGAAGACATGTCAGGTCACAATATTGGGACTTGGCATGTTAAAGATTTTAAGCTAACCTAAATTAAGTTTCAGTGAGTTTTTTTTAGCGGATTTTCTTAGGAAAAATCCTAATCTAAAAAGGGGGGTATGTAACGGAACGTTACTGTAAGAACTGCCTAAACTTAAAATACTACTTAACTACCTACCTGGTCTACCTACCTGGACTACCTACCTGGTCTACCTACCTGGACTACCTACCCGTCAGATCTGCGCGCACCGGCTGAGCAGCTGCTACACAGCTTGTTCCTGCTAGCTACCACGGACGCGCTCATCACCGGCACCTTTTCAACGGCTTCGCTAAGGCCAGTGGTTTTACGTAGGCCAAATAACGACGTTCGTGATAGGAAGAACCCTCGACCCTAAATAAATGTGTAAACTTAGTCTCAGCTATTTTTTTTATTTACTGGCCTTCTAGGAACCTCTAGGTGTCTAGGTAGGTCAAGTAGCTAAGACGGTTTCACACTCCATTTGAAATGAAAGAAGCTAATGTACTGGATGTTAAATATCAGAATAGGACAGAAACGCTTAACGTTCTAGGCAAATAAATGCATTGAAATAGCCAATAAATGCATTTACGAAATGTCGTTTTAATCATTTTCCTAATAAACTCACGTCTATTTATTATTTTAATCACTGTGTAAGATATTACTTATTTTATGATTAGTTTGTAATAGCCCACGCCTCGCTGTATAATTTAAACTGCGAATAAATTTCATATTTCAATATATTCCAATCTCGTCTACTTATTTCGTCACTAAAATCATTAAACGGACGGACAAACATCGTAAAGTGGTACGAAATGGAACGCATTCCCAGTTAAAATTAAAACCGAACGCGCGACATATTTTTAAAAGTTCGAACTTCGAACGTGGACACTTAAAACTAATCGCTGTTTTCGATTCTAGAGCGTATTTTGAAAGAGTTCGAACACGCGTTCTAAATTTGAAATGTATTTGAAATGTTTTCGATTTTCGAACGGCTGCCGGGGCGCATCAATGGCGCCCGTGCTGAAAAAAAAGGAGAAAATAGCGGGAGAATTATGAAACAGGTTTGTTTTGTTTTCCCTAGTTTCTCTTTGATGACATCTCGTTTCTTTATATAATGATGTCCGCCACTGTGTTTATTATCAAAATTCTCTAGCGTCGGACGAGAATTTGACGTGTGACGATTAATTTGGTTAAAATCTTTACGATACATCAACAACAACAACTTACAAATACAATGTATGCAAATTATAGTTATAGCTTTCAAGCACCTGCTTGTAGATTCTTGCGGGAAACGTGATTTTTTCCAGGATAAAAAGTACTCTAATGTTACTCTCCGCCCTCCGGGCCATACTCTACTTATCTGTATGCAAAAAAATACATCGATCTGCTACTCCGTTGCCTAATACCTACTTAATACCTACGGACGAATACCTACATACGGATTTATTATTTTTTACGATCAGCGGCGCAAGCACGCAAGTCGGTTCGATAAATTTGTCGAATCGATAAAACAGATAAATTTATCGAATATTGCGAGTACCGAAGTCTGATCGTAAAGTATTGCAGTAGCTCTATATTCTCTTGATTTGACCTAGCTATCCGATAACTTTTGTCGATAGTATCGAGGTTCGATAAATTATATAAAAATCGATAAAACCCACTTTATCGATTTTAACTGTCAATTTTATCGATCGAAAACATCCGTACTTGCGCTGCAGATCAGATAAATCGAGAACACGATTAATTTAGGAAGGACACCGTTTTCTGTATAAATGTTGTACCTATCAGATATTGTGTATCTTTGTATTTCTCATTGTGGTACTTCCTTAGAAATCTCTAATACCTAAACGATTACAAATGTTCGGACATTATACCTTTCAAATCTCTACCCTGACAGTTCTAATGCCCAACCCGATGACTTTGACACATTTCAAAACAGCTGGATTTGTTATCTTAGACATTTCATTTCGGTACATTAAACATAGATTAAAATAGTTATAGGCAATGCCATTATTTAGTCGATATTATAGATACTTTGAAAGAGTTATATCACTGGCCGGTAAGAATTTGTAAACATTGTATTAAATAAAAAACTAAAACTTCCGCGCGCACCTTCAAAATTCCGTGCAGTTCTAAATTTGAAGATTGTTCGATTCGTTTCGGTTGTGCCGCACATAAAAGTGTCAGCTTCTAAAAGAAAATTAAAAAGAAAAAATATTATTTATGGGCTTCATTTATAACAATCAAACGAGAATACAATGTCTGGTCAAAACACGTGTAGCGCTATAAAAATAATATTTAGCGACATTCCAAAATGAAATTCAGAATCGGAACACTATTGTAAGATTTTGTAATAGACCTACTTTCCAATACAAAACGTTTATTTTCGTCCTATTATTTGAGTTAAATTATTGCTGGCCGCAAACGAAACAGATTAATATAAATGTGTTTGAAAATGGAGTTGCAATATAATAATGTTTTCTTAATATTTGTCATTTTTGAAATAAAATGATGCTGGCAACAATTAAAAAGTATTCAAACAAAATATTTCAAAAGTTACTGAATACTGTATGACAGGTGCATTATTTGAGCTAGATTAATATCAACTTAGTAACTTATTTTAGCAGCAAAGAACAATTTTGCAAAAATTTGTGTTTTTTATAAATATGATTTGTGGCAGTCGATATTATATGACTAACGCCAAATCGCAAAATATCGTTGCACAAAATGACAAACGGTCTTCACAAATTAGCGAAAAGGAAAACGCTAAAAATAAAAACATTATGTTTTGTTTCATTGACACTCACCCACTTGGCACTGCGCACGCTCTCACTAACAAAAACATTTATAATTTAAAAGTATTCTGTATTTAAAGCCGTTTTGTATTGTTCTTCTCAATCGATGACATATTTATTTAGTCATTACACGACGCCCTACTTCTTTAGAGATCAAGTGCTTGACCTATCTCACTGAAAAAAAAAAGATTTAGAAATGGAACACCTAGAGATCTGTGGGAACACCTTTTTGAATGAAATAATGAACGATGTTTTTAAAAGCCATGTTTTATTTTAAATTCTCAATAATTTCATTCCAAAAATTAAGTTACTGAGTTGAGCAGATCTTTGATTTAATAGTATTAGTAAGGATGCTCGTCTTCTTAGTAATATAATTGCAGTTCCAATCAAAACTTAAATTACAGTGTTTTTGCGGCACTGTTATTTTCGCGCTAATATTAAAAGCTGTAGAATAAACGAGAATTAAAAAAATATTCAGAAATGACAGGGATGCAGCGAACAATATGAAGACATACTTCACATCTTTGTATCAAAACTTATTTTTATCTTTCCATGATTGACTAAAAGCGAGGTCTCTCAAAAACTGATCGGCCACTATCGACAAGAAAGAGTCATGAAACTGTCCGAGTCTCGTAAATAACGCGCCAACAGCTTAAGTCGTAAATACAGAGACAGAGTAACGCATCCGATGTACTAGGTACATGCGTCTCATTGGATTAGAGTATAAAATCTATAAAAACTCATAAAGTGCTCATAAACACTGTGGAGGCAATAAAAAACAGTGCTATGTCGTCTCTCAGCTGTCGTGGCTATTTACGTTCATTCGCGTTCGGAAATCGAACGATATCCGAGGGGGATCGTTACGATTTTTAAAATTAGAACGCTCTTTTTCTTTTTCCATTGCATTCGTTCATTTTTCTTTTGGATAGGTTCATGCTTTCGTTCGTTTGGTTTTTTTTCATTTGGCAAGGGTCATCCGTTATTATTGATGTTGTATTTGACGTTTGCCAAAAGTGGAGATATTGCGATGGTCATGCAAACGTGAGGACAGATGAGTATCCAATAGAGCATTTTTAATGAGTCTGCTTTGTGCCGAATGCTGGGTTTTCTTTTAGTTTGTTTCTGAGGCTGTTATGCAGCTGGTGGCAGATCAAAGACCATATTGTTTTTTTTCTCTTGTTTTGGCAAAGTATGATTCAGCTTTTAGCACCCGTTGTGCTGAATATTTAATTTTTTAAGCTATTTGATAACGAGACGAGCTGGTCAAATCAAATAAAAAAATTATATCATATTTTGACAACATAATCACAATAACAGATCTTAAAGGGAATTTTATGGTCTTATCGATGAAAGCAATCTCTTCATCTATATGTATATCGATTAATTCGATTTCTTCGATCGGCTCGAATACCGGAGAAATTTTTACTAAAATTAAAATAGATTAAGATATAATATTATTATATTATGAGACAATTGTTTTGTTCCTCATTACTCGCATGCCTCATTAATTAATATTAGAATTATTTTCGCAATGTTTTAGTGTCACACGTGTGTTCCACCTGTAAATTTAACGTAGCAATCAATCAAGAATAATTATGTTATAATTAAGAATGATTGAATGACCATTTCGGAAAATTATCGATTAAGTGCAGAGCAGGTGCCAACACTAGTTGTTCGAATTAAAAAGTTAAAAATAAATAGAAATGCGCCGGTCGTAACAGTTAATTAGGCTTAGCGTTATGTGTAACTGTGCGTACTATTATTTTAGGTTTACGATTTTTGTACTCATTTTCTTTGACATCTTTTTTTACAATAAAAATAGTCGTTACTATTGTAATTACTACAAAGGAGTAGTCTATCAGCTGTAACAAAGGAGCCACGTCTATCTAACCGAATACAAAATTTACATTTAACTAGCTGCTGCCCGCGGTTTCACCCGCGCGGAGATATTAGATTTCATGGTTTTTATTTTTTTGCGTGGAACCCTAATTATTTTTCTAAAATAAAAGTAGCCTAAGTTACTCCATGTAACCTCAGCTATCTGCCAGTGAAAGTCCCGTCAAAATCGGCCCAGCCGTTTCGGAGATTACCCGGAACAAACAGACAGACAGACAAAAATTTTAAAAATGGTTGTTTTATTATAGGTACCGTATATACTCTCATATGCATATGGTAAAAAGCTGTTATTTTGATATTACAAACAGACACTTCAATTTTATTTATTTGTAGATATAGATTAATAGCGACGACTAATATTTCATTGCTACTGGTACTCGCAACCATAGCCTTATTCGCTAGAGCATCCGATATAAAAAAACTTGGACGCGTGTTCAAACTCGTTTGATTTTTAGAATATAATTATGAATTTGCACTGAACTTTGAAGCAGAGTCAAAATTATATTAATAATGCACGGTAGTGCACAGTTCCGCCTAGCTAAGATAATAACGTTAGTTTATCAGTCCATCAAGTATAGCCTATAAACTAACACAAAAACTGAATAGTAGCTAGACAACTTGATTACGTGTTGTATTAATAAATACCAATTTAAAGATAATGTATGTTATTGTAACTAGGCTGGAGCGCTTTTACCTAATTAGGCGCCTGGCATCGAGGAAAAAACATTACAGAAAAAAAACATAAATTTACACATCAGCATAAATTAATACACAAGTAACAAATCGATAAGAGCTATAAATAATGAATTACTACAAAAAAATGGCGTTCTAAGATAGTTTATCTATACTATACTCACATATCGTTGTTACGCACCGATATGCGAAGACTGTTACTGTCCTGTTACTGTTAATTATTATGCCTAATATTATTGTACTCGTCCGCTTTGAAATTGGTTCCCCTTTTGATTCGATCAATTGACGCTTCAATCGATAAATAAGCGATATCCTTTCCAAACGAGGTCACTTATCGAATGAATCTATAATCGAAATTTGAATCTCGTTCGGTATTCAAATTACCGCTCAGGATCCGCACTTCGGCCGCATTCAGAATTTTGAAAAGAAAAACCTATTTAAAAGGAGCTTCTGTTGAATTAAGAACGGAAATCAACCGTCGCGACTGCTTGTTCGAAGTGTGAATCGATTCGGTTTTTAAAAGGGGTATTTTTTTTCCTTTAGCTTATTGACATGTTACGTGTTCTTTTTTTGAACAATTCTATTTTTCTTTTCTTTCTTCTGGCAGCATTGTGTTTTGACGTGCGTTCAGAAACGCGAATAAATTACTCCGGTTACCATAGACTATTTGATTTGTCTCACAATAATCGAGGACACAGATTTAAATGGGAAAGTTATAAAATTATATTTTATCGTTTATCGAGCACTTAATGAAGTCAAATTAGGGATTTTCGGCTCCCATCGGCAGGTCGTTAAAATGGCAGTAAAATGGTTAGTATTGATCACGGTCAAGTAAACTATTTTATGTTGTTTTTATTGTTATTTATAGGGGAATAAAACCGTTTTATTATTGTCATCGGTTCATAAGGACCGCGGTCAGTTGGATATGGTTCTGGTGAAGATAATTAAAGATTTGTTTGGATTCTCTCGCTCTGGTGGGTCTCTAAAATGTCCATTAATGTTACCTTACAACTTTTATCTAAGCTTCACTTGTTAGAGCTTTATTATTTGTAATGATTTCATTCAAAACGTCTGTCAACCTCAGCATCAAGCGCTTTTTTTTCTGTTTGATAACAAGACGAGCCGGTCGTTTGCCTGATGGTAACCATAACGCCGGACGATAACAATTGTAGTGCCACTCAGAACTTAGAATCAAAGGCCTGCGCGGCACTGCAGTGCGCTCGTTACCCTGAGACATTAGACATGAAGTCTCCTAAGCCCAGTAATTTCGCTGGCTACTCTGCTCATCAAACCGGAACACAGTAATGCTTGCACACTACTGCTTGGCGGCAGACTTCACTCACAAAGCGGTGGTAACAACCCAGACGGACACTCGCAGAAGAGTTAGTCCTCCCACTAAGAATGCTCCGCTAGTTCCGCTACACATCACCGCATATTCACCGCGGCTTCCTCACTGAACACGCAGTGGTTGTGAAAATATTTTTTTGAGTAGAGGTCGTAGAAGCGGCGGTGATCGCGGTTTTTCTATGGTTTGCGCGTGGTCCGTGATTGATGCATTAGCGTCTAATGTGTCCCTTACACTATCACTAAAATACAATCGAACATTTACTACCGATAAAATAATCCAGCGGCTGTAAAGCAAAATTGATGTAACAGCATTAGTATAGTAATTTTATGGCCGTGCCCGCATCGCCAGGAGAAGTAATCCTTTATGGATGCACATAATCTTTCAACTAAACTTTATTGTTCAGTTCGTCTGGTATGCTTTGTTTAAAGTGTAACGAAATAAAAAAAACGAATCTCTCACGGCAATCTTGCCGAAAATTCGAAAAAATGTCATACACCTGCCTATGCTATCTTGTTCTCTGTCTCTTTTGCTCTAAGAATAAGCTTTTGTCTCAGCAATAAGAACGTTATAGGCGCATAATTATATAACTAATGTAACTCTTTTTTTTCAGGTAAATTAAGCCTCACTCATTCTACAACTTACATTGTAAGTACCTACCCTGTTGGCGTATTTTGAACGCACTCTTATCTTATCAAACGCAACTTTTTCATAAACAACTGGCTGAATAATAAGAAAAAGTAACATCAGCACGGTCTCATCATTAAAATTTTAAGCATTTCGTATATCGAACGAAATCAATATCACGCACGCTCACAAAAACAAAACAACCAACAACGGGGGAGACAATTTTTTCCAACTTTAGAACTCCCAGATGAATTTTGAATTTAACAAAACGAGATCGAACAAATGCCCCCAACTTCGTCGTGTGCTTCCCGCGTGAAAATTAATTATTAATTTGTTTCCATTGCCGCGTCTCCCCCGGAGACGTGTGCTGTTTTGTCTATGCCCTTTTTTTATATTTTTTTCTCAATTTATTTTTTAACGCTTCAATGATGGCAAAGGTAATTTGTATCAATTGCGTTTTGCGTCGTACTTTTGCTTATGTCTTTTTTTGACGTCGGTCAGTGCTTTGACTCCTAATTTTTGGCCAGTAGCAATATTAATTACCATTTTTCAAATTCTCCCCGCAAGTGCTGGTAATGGCATGTCTTTATTTCTTTTTGACGTTTAAATGTTTGACGTTCAGTGTCCGATTTTCGAAGTGCTAAAACCCTTTGTTTAGTAAGTTTTGAGCGTGTTTATGGCTTCGTGTGAGGTGTGAAGGGCGCGTAGGGCGATAGGGAGTAGTCGATATTGACGAGTTTTGACGTTGCTTTCGGCGCTAATCAATATTAGAATTGTTTGCCCTCACCTTTTGTATATCAGACATATTTTATCAATCAAGTCAGTTTTCTATAAACCTCTCCGGAATTTTTTTTTGGATGCATTATTTTTTTTTAAATAACGAATGGTAAGTACCTATAACAAAAATATATCTTTTTATCGATTTGTAGGTCTTTTAGTATCTACATATTACGTAAACAAAGTCTAAATTAGCAATTGGCACAGATCATATTTTCATAGACAATAAAATTAGAAAACATTGCAAAACAAAAGAATACAAATCAAGTCAATAATACAACGACACATTCCGTTAAAAACTTTTTTATTTTTAACACAAGGAACACTCGCGAAGTTGGCAACACCGTGTTAACTGAAGATCACACACACTGACTCGATAAAAAGTTGGTTTCCCTTCGAAGCTATTATATCGTTCTTTTGATGTTTTTACAATTCCTTAGGGGTTGATGCGTGACGGCGCAGCGCACTGTGTGGTGTGACTTATAGGTTAATGTTATTGCTTTCTTATAGAGATTTTTTTTCTGAGCTAATCACTGATTTTGCATTCAGCCAATGCTGTTTCCGCAATAAATAAATGAGTGATTGTAATTTATGTATTTGAAATCGGTAATTTAAGGGCCAATTAATTTATTTTTAATGGGTTAGTTCAGGTTTTTTGTTATTTTTCTTAGTTCGATTTAAGCACCTTAAAGTTTTCATTATTTGGACAAATGACCTGGTGACGAAATTCGTGGATCACGCGACAGACTTCCATCTTGATTGTGGTAGCTAGCCAGTTGAGCACATGAAAATACGCTTTCACTTTGTTGTGGTTGCAGCGTAATGTTTTCTCTTACGTAAAGCTAAATGCTAAAGTTTTTTAAATAATTTCACAAAATTTGAAGTGCTAAATTTAGGTAGGTATAGATCAAATAATGGATATATCGTTAACAAAAAGAGTTATTTAAAGTAATTTACAATAACTAAATGAACAGTAGAGTAGTAAGTAGGTATAAAGTTCCATAATGTGAAAGTTACATTTTTTATAAAATGTCACTTAATTTAATAAGTCATCCATATCCATATATCATAATTAAACTTTTAACCTATAAGTACGTTACAATCGAAATGCAGAACTCTAATAAATAACTACGAGTAATGCCATAGACATTTAACCTCTTATTGCTAATTTATTTCATTGCACTGGCAATTTTTTGTCAAGTGAAATGTGACAGTAACTTTTACCACACAGAAAAAAAAAAGAAAAAAATTTCAAAAATGTTTCAATTAATATACCGACGCAATTAATGCATTTCGCGAATGCGCTCCGCTAATTTATTTTGACACAAATTCTATGAGAAATATGCGTTTTAAATGCATTATCCCATATATGGTGAAACGCTTTACGCCCGAGTTACTTTATACTTGTATTAATAATTCAAAATGTTCCATAAAAAATCGCGCATTTCACTTCATTTTTAAAACCGTTGTTAATTTATGTCGCTAAAAGGTTGATTTTGAGTAACGCTCACTTCAGCAGTTCGAAAAAAGAACGCAAAAACTGTGATACGGGTGTTTGAAAATCGAACTGGCAACAACTTAAAGAAATATGACCTTATTTTAACGGTTAATTACGAATGTCAAGCTCGGACAGCACGCTAGTGTTGTAAACTGATCAACAACAAACGTTGAAAACAAAAACGATGTTTCTTTAAAAAAATAAGCATTTATAATACAATATTGTACTGTCTCATGTCTTCTTAACCGTAATCCAGATTCTTCCTTGACCCTTGACAGATACTAATCGAAGTTAAATAGGCAAAATCTTGAAAAACCGGTTATCCAATCCGTAAAAGTCAATACAAAGGCTTTGTTTCAAAGTTAAAACAAAAGAGAAAGAAACAATACAGAGCTAATAAATTCAATTTGTTACTTTACAATACTAGTAGAACAAATAAAAGGAATCGACGTTCACCGCAGTGATTCTGCAACTTACCTTTTGTTTACAAGTTTGAAAGCCCTCGAACAGGTAAAGAGGTGCTTAAATATATTTTTTCGGAAACAGATCACGTGCGCTCCTTAAGTGAGACATCTTAGGGCCCCTCGAACGATTTGAGAGAGAAAGAATTTCGAGCGCGCTTTATTGATTCTTGGCGCGGATGCGTTCGAAATATGAATTAGATTCGGTGCGGTTCGAGTTTAAACCTCTTTACAGTCTATCAAAGAGTATAGAAGATTTACCAAAACGCATATAGATACTTATAATAAAAGTTTTCGTAAGCTTAAAAAAATACTTACATAGTAGCTTTTAGGCGTAGAATTTGTTGTATTTCGACCAGGTTTTGAACATGTCCCATGCTCTTTACCATGGATAGAGTTCGCAACGAGATCGAGATTTTGACCGTCGGCGTCGTTTATAAATAAATAAATAACGCATTCAGCGCATTCTAAATTTAAAATTCTAATATACGGCTGGTGAAGTCAAGTAACGAAAATGAACAATAAATATCGACTGCCTTCAAACAAAAGTCAATAAGTCCAATTAAACAAAAAATGCGGAACTCCTTTTCTTCTAACATCATGTAAATAATTGTCACAAAAATGTAGTTTGATCACAAAAAAAACTACTTCACATTCTAAAAACATAATATTTACTGGTAATAATTATTATCTGGTAAATATCCCGTTATAATGTACACAGTAGTGAATGAAATAAAAAAACTGTTTGCAAAACAAAACTGTTGGAAATATTTTGTACAGCGTTGTCTGGCCACATGCCGTACCCTCGTGATCTCAGATTGCGCCACAATTGTCCGCCTATTATCCGATAATGCCGATCAATCTGCTCTGATTGAATAATCAATCGTTAGCCAATTGAACTCGATTTAGCATATTGCTTTGAACTCTGAGCTTTGTGAGTATAACCATTTTGTTTTGTTCGATGCTCTTTGTGATCGTTTCAGACGTTCTATTATTGACCGTTGGAAATGTACTAGAAGGGATCACGAAGGCAACATTGTGGATAAAACCCGCGAATTCAATTTTTTTTTCTTTTAGCTTTCCTCATTACTATCCGTTACATTGGCCAAAATCCTAGACACTAATTCTGCTTCTTCTTTTCGTATCTTTGATTCGACTCTAATAGATTAGGGTTGCCAAAATGACGGCTCCGTAGATAAGTTAGACGTAGCCCTGTCGGCAAAGCGAGGGGTCCTGGGCTCGATCCCTGGTCGGAGCAAGCATTGTATGGTGAGTATACATTTTAGTCTCTGGTCTTCTGTGTTTCTAATATTGTATGTCTGGGTTTGTCTCTACACTATGTGACACAGGAAATCCGAAATCAAATTTGAAATTTTTCTTCAAATTTCAATTCAAATCTAATTTGCATAATAATGCAGTGGTATTAATGCGTTACATTGGCTAAAAACTACTACTACTATACTAATTCTTCTTTTTTGCATATCATTGATTTGACTCTTAGAATAGGGTTGTCGGGGTTCATGGCAACTGCAATGACACCGTCCCCAATTGCGTTTTCTAATTCTTCTATTGTGTAAAGTGATACTAATTTATTAGCATTAATTAATTTTTTAATGGACTGAGCATTTCACTCTCAAATTAATGTATTTTTGTCTCAATACTCAGTACTAAACCAACAAATACCAGTAGCGCATTAATTCAATAAACTTTTCCAACCATTCACAGCTTTTTATTCTAGAATCGAAATTGATCGAAAATCGAACGCCGAACAGCGGATTCCGCCGCACCGACGCCGTCGGCGACATCAAAGCGATCCCGCGCGTAATTTTGACAATTAAAAGGCTACGCATCGCGCACATTGTCTCTCAAGACCGCGTGTCCTTGGCAGGAATGTTAGTAGGGAGCTTTTTCTCGATTCAAGACCGGTCCGATTTGCTCGTGTACAACTTGCGACGCTTGTTTGTAGGACTTATCCTTTTTTCCCTCTTTATTGCCATCTCTCTTTGACATAACGAGACGTTTACTTTTTTTTATCGTACTTTGAAGTATTATTTTATTAATTCGCTCACTAATAGCGAGGAAATTTTGTAGTGCTTTTAATATTTGTGTGCGATTATGATAGCATTAACCATGTATATTTTAGGATTTAGTTTAAATAAATAAAAATAATTAAATAAAATAAACGCTTAAACCCATACGCACTAGGATTCCCTGTGTCGCAGATGGCATGGACACACACAGATACACATCACAAACATCCAAGACCCGAGAACAAACTTTATGCTTATACAAAATCTGCCCCGGCCGGGAATCGAACCCGGGACCTCGCTTTGCAGGCAGGGTTACTACGAACTTAGCTATGGAGCCGTCAAATGAATTGTAATAATGTATATTGTGTTGACGTTCAATAAATAAAGTGATCAGCTGGGTAGCTACCACGTTCACGATGTAAATCTTTTTACATCTAAGGTGTGTTTGGCAGCTGCACTTGAGAGCCAGTTTCACTATCTTACCACATCGTCACCATCGTCGCGGTTGAGTAAACTATCGATTGTAAAAAATGTTTTCATAAAATACAAAATTGCTTTAAAAAAGCGACGAACCGACTTCAGTGACAAACTACTGAACCAATTTTGACGAAATTTCTATGGGACCAATCTGAAAGTATACCCTTTCAAATAAAAAAAAAAAATTCCAATTCGGTTTATAAATGACCGAGATCTGAGGTAACAAACATAAAAAAAACCCGACGAATTGATAACCTCCTCTTTTTTTGGAAGTCGGTTAAAAATCAATACATGTAAATTAAAATAAAGTTGCATTGTAATAATAAATGCATTTTTAGATGTAAAAGTCTTTTACAACACCGTGAGAGACAAAGTAAGTAATATATACATATGAGAGTTAGTCCTATCTCATTACCTTAGAGCCGTTTTACGACAATCTTAAATGTATGTACCAATAGCAATCACGCTTCTAATCCCGTAAATTTTTACGAGCAGTGTTTTCATCAAATCTTATATAGCATTATAAAAATCATCAATTTGTTATATCTACAATATTATAGGTAAAATCGTATCGTTTAGTTTTAAACCGCCGTAAATAACAACTTTCGGTCGTAATATCGAATTTTTAATGTGAATTTTGGGCCGATACGTGGCGAGTGCCAACGGCCCTCAGAATAAGTCAACTTTTTATTGCTCGTAAAAATTTAGGAGCATCGTAGGTGACTCTATTCTGTGGACGATCGATTTTAAGAACCCTATTGGACTTGAAAAAAAGTTTTTAATTAAAAGATTTTAATCTCAAACCGTAAATTTTATGGGTCGTTAAAACCATAAATACTTGTCAAAAACGCATTTTTATTTAAGTATTGATTTTACATTTGGTACTGTTTATAGCGTTATCGATATACTGAGTGGGACATTAAATTAAGTAATTTTGTCGAATAGTGAGAGGAACGATCGATTTTACTGTTCTAATACTTCTCATATAATTTAGAAGAACTTAAAGTAACTAGTACCTAACTGTGTGGTACTTCAATATTTTTTAGCATTCTTATTGAATTTATTTTTTAAATCGGTATAGATATATACGCAAAAGCATCCCTACTACGTTTTTTCTTTATTTTGGTATTTATCAGGCCAGAATAATGACTGATTACTTTGTCTTTTTTTGGATTTCCCGCAAAAGTTAAATAGTACAACATGAACATTTTTGCATCTGTATTTTTTACACTCGTTACTCACCAAAATTGTTTATAAAAAAGGTATTTTAAACAACCCACTAACCCACAAAAAAAGTTAAACGCCTGTTCAGTAACTGGGGTCACCCACAAGTGGCCAGTTACGTGAGCGGATCGATCGAGCCCCACTTCCTCCGCGGGGTCAGGGCCGGGCGAGTGCGCGCGCGCATCGCCGCCCGACGAATGATGCGCTGCACTGTTTGGCTCTGCAAGGACTTTGATGTGATTTGTACACGTTTTTGTCTAGACCGCTAGACGGCTGCCAGAACGAAGTTCCCGAGATGATTTGCACTAAGTTGCACGTGATATTTTAAACAATGGTAATCATGCAATGACTTCATTAAAAAAAAAATACTTCAAAATGTGAAATCAATTATGATTTTATCTTACTTATTGATTCTGAAAAATTTTAAATAATATTTTTTATATGTAAAAAATTTTACTTATGATGATTTTGTCGTAATTTAACTAAATAAAGTGATTATAATTAAATCTGATATAATATTTTTATACCGAAAATAAAAAATCCCTTTGTCATTTGCATAAAACCAAATAAAAATCAAAATAACGAGACAATACGATCGTGCAATTATAAACTTGCCGAGATTGTCAGTTGAAATCATGCTTTTTACGAAAGCGAAAGAGCTCAAAATTAAGTGTCAATCAACTAAGACATCTGCAATTATAAAAAGGTTGATCTGAAAATATTCTGAGTCGCGCACGCTGCTCTTTTTGCTCGAATGCCGATTATTCGACGTGACGTTCTCACGGACTCGGCTGCCGACGGTTCCAATGGCCGGATCACCGGAATAGGTCCGCTCAGGAATTAAGACGGATTCCTTTTACGAATTAGCGAATCACCTGTCTAATTACGCGCTTCGGCTCCGATCCCGAATCCGGAATGCGGCTCGTCCATTTTTAAATCTCGAAGAGCCTTAAATCAATCGGCGGTTCGACGCAAAAACGTCGTAACTGGGAAAATGAAATAAAAATCGGCGAAAAGAAACGGGCATTAGCATAACAAAAGTGACGAGGCGAAGTGTTTGTTGTGAATTGACAATCTGACAAATTTACAACCGATCGCCGCGCAAAACACACAAAAGTGCCCCTTTCGAATGTAAATTTGTCTGCGGAGGGATTCTTTTCCGAATTTTTTTCATCCCGGTGCGAAACTTCCGCCTATTTTCCCGCTCAACGCACATCCGGTAGGGGCGCCGCTTCCGCTATCGGTGCTCGTTCGGAAATCGGATGAGTTTCCCGACAGACGATACGTCTATTCGCAGCCCTCGCCCCATTGATTCTTTGTAAAGTAGTCATATTTTCTATTTCATATTTTTATTGACTTTCAATGTCTTGCACCCCAAATGCGCAACACTCTTCTCATCTTCAACAATAACAATCGGTTTGTCTGTGTTGTATGTATTCCTGATTGCCATTTTGGTTTAACCGAGCAATGCGATCTCCCGATTATCCCGATTAGCGCAGCAAATACCGGGTAACCACATAACTGGAGATCCCGATCGGTCCCGGGCCGGTGGCGACCGCAGACCGTCGATTGTCAGTTGCCTTCGACGAGCAAACGGGTACAGTCCTGTGATTAAGTGCTTGTGTAGTTTGAATATTTGATCAGCCCTCACACTCTTCAGTAAAGGAATTGCTGAGGATCGTGCAAAGTAATGTAATTAAGAATGTCGATGGAGACCGGCATTTACTGTCTAAATATTCTTGTTTTGGTTATTAATGATAAAATTTAAAATTTATTATTAAGATATTTTAGTGTGAATTATATGAAAATACTATGTAACAAAAGTTACATAAATATAAACCACCTTCATATTTTAGACCATTTCTTTAAAAGTACTGAACCGATTTTGATGAAACTTACACTGTTACTTAACTAGAAGTAAATGTAAGCCAATAAACCGTCACAATCAAATCAATAGTTTCGGACAAATGCGTGGACAAACATACATACACCTATTTCTTTTTATTGGTTTGGAAGCTAATAGCTAATAGATTATCGTATGTGAATAGATGTATTGCAGTCCCAATAATATTACATAAAAATATATTTCAAAAAATCCTTTGTTAAGTCCACTAACCGAACCAAGACACTTTGGCAACCGTTTAATGTAACAACATGACCTGTCAAAATAGACATAAACGTACCTAATTTTTATTATATACTAGCTGCCGCCCGCGGCTTCACCCGCGTGGAGGTTTTGGATTTCATGGGTTTTATTTTTTTGCGCGGAACCCTAATTATTTTTTTAAATTAAAGTAGCCTTAGTACCCCTTGTAGCCTCAGCTATCTGTCAGTGAAAGTCCCATCAAAATCAGTCCAGCCGTTTCGGAGATTACCCGGAACAAACAAACAGACTGACAGACAGACAATAATTTAAAAAACGGTCGTTTTGTCATAAGTAACGTATATACTTTCATATGCATTAAGTAATAAGCTGTTATTTTGATATTACAAACAGACACTTCAATTTTATTTATTTGTATAGATCAATTAAGTCACAAACGACTCTTCGACTGTAAATAAACTAAAAATAAACATTAAAGTCAATAGTATTAAATATCGGTCACTAATGGCTCGTAATCGAAGAGTTTGAAAACAACAGGTGTCGGGAGTCAAACCCGCTGACAGTAACGCGGCGCACATGCTGACTATTGACTAACTACAGACTCGCTATTCCTGGCCGGCTTTGAAATAACCGTTTGGATTCTTAATTTAAAGACGTCATGCTCCATTTTATGCCTCATGATTTGTCGACAGAACGTGCAGTCTGAATTCTACATACAAATATTTAAAATACAGAATTCTTGTGAGAGGATGAAGTAAGTCTCATATAGTTTTTTTTTTGGTCTTTGGTTACGAGACTATCGGGTCGTCTGATGATAAGCAAACCGTGGCTTTGGTATATAATACAATACTGTGATGTTTCTACAAGAGGCTCTCGGTATTAACACATCCGTATTATCCACAGAACTGAAACACACAGATAGTATAGACGCCAGATTTTTGTAGGTAGTAACTAGCCAGGTGAGCACAAGAAAATGCCTTCATACCATGCAGTCTAAGAAAGCAAGTGTTTACTGAAGTAACCTGCTAATTGTAATAGGAATCACAAAGTACTACAAAACACTAAATGATTCGAACCCGGCTTTGTCTTCAATTCATTCGAAATTACACGACTACCCACTATAAATTAACTTATTCTACCCGCAAACGAAAACATTTCAAAGTCCAATTAATAGGAAAGTAACACCTTTCTGCAACTGACGTCCTGACCCTTCACTCACACAGCCGGATTCACACCAAATATCTATTAGAATAGAGTTTAAAGTTGTTTGTAATGCCTCCAGACACAAAGGGACGAAAGGGTAGGGAACAATAAAATACTTTTGGTCAGCCGCAACTCAATAAATACTTCATAGTATCGGTTAAGGGCGACTTGACCGGAAGTCCGCCCTTCGATCTCTGGCCCTGGCGAGCCGCTGGCCCTTAGGGCGAAGGGCTACATGCGCTTTGGTGTCTTACAGTAATTTATAGTTGGTATTAACTTTAAATTAGGCCAACGGCTTGTTGTAACTGTCTTCATTATGAAATTGATAATAATAATGACAAGGGATCCAAAATAGGGAATCCAAAGGGATTCCCTATTATTATTCGTATTTGTTTCCATTGGATACTGTGTGTTTATAAAAACACGTGTCATTACACCGCGGCACCTCTTTGCTTTTGTTGAAGTTATACTTGATTTTAATTGTTTAATTTGATAAATAGGCGTATGACCACTATCTCACCTGGAAGTCACTTTATTCAAATTCAAATTCAATTCAATCGTTAACGATACCAGAAAATGTTCTTATGTCGGTTAGATCGTTTACTATCGGCGTATCTGAAATTCTGAAACGCACTGTGCCTGAATCGCGTTTTGCCTCGCCCTGATCTGTTGACTGATGATATAGTCTAGGATAGAGGCATTAAACCGTAATTGGCAACTGTATCTCAAGTTCCACTGCTGGAACGCATCGTTACATTGTGGCAGATTTTTATTATAGGTACATTACCAGCCTCTTACGCTTCCAACATTGCCGGCCTTCTCTCAGAGAGAAAGGTATTGGCCATAATCCACCATGCGGGCCCAGTGCGGCTTGGTGGATGTCACATGTCCTCGAACTTTGTGTTTCTTGAATATGCAGGTTTCCTCACGATGTTATCCTTCGCCGTTTTAGAGCGAGTGTGAATAATCCGCACATAACTTTATAAGTCATTGGTGCGGGCCGAGTCGAGATTCGAACTAAGGTGGGTCGGATTGAAAGTCGCACAAATTCCCGCTCGGCCACACTCGCATTTTATCGCACTCGATTTTTATCATAAACACTAAAAATTGTGCCACTAAAAAGCAAAAGATGCATAGAGAAACTGGAGTGAAATATCACCAAACATTTGGTCCAAACCTACGTTTTATTTTTTCCAGCTTATGCTAAATATTTATACTACAGTGTTTTAAATAGTACGGTCTACGTAGATAATTAATCTACCGATTAAAACTAAATCGCTACTTAAACCGTCTGTATTACAAGCTTACTAGAGATCAATGACGAGGGTTCCATCGGCGAGAAAAGTCCGGCCAAACCCGATCTGAACCAGTTTGATCCAGATATACACCAGCATAACTTGGCCGTTGGATTAGCTATTCAAGAGTTGTTTTTGTTTTAGTTTCCGAAACCGAGGGGTCAAGAGTAATGGATGTAAGTGCGAAGATGTTAGCCCGGTCAAGAGGTGTTTTATTGGAATAATCCCGGATTACCATTGTTTCCTGTCACGGGCCATCGCCTTAATTAGGGGTAGTTTAGGAAAACTAGTGGTTACTTAAACTAACTCCGTAACTGGTCGGGTTCGTTTGTGATCTTGGCCGGCCACTTCGGTTTTATGCAAATAGTTTTGAGAATAATAATTGTATACTACATAATTTAATCTACCAACATAACATTATTTGAATTCGTTACTGCATATTTTTTAGAAGGAAAACCAATTTAAAACCTGATTATTTTACATTTTGTAACAAAAAACTAATTTTTGTCCAGTGGTTATTATTTAGAAAAAAATTTTTGTAACTTTTTTGTGAAAGCTATTAAATTTAAATTCGACATAAGTAGATAAAACACAATAAAAATTTAAAGGCAATCAAGATCGATTTTGTAAATAAAATTAAGATACAATAAAATTGTTACGTATCAAATTGGAAGCCTTTTTCTACATATTGAGAGAACACAATTTATTTATATTTCAGTCACATCATCATCATCATCATCAGCGGCCGGAAGACGTCCAATGGTGAACATAGACCTCCCCCATAGAACACCACTAGGATCGGCTAATGTTCCTTCCATGTTCCTTCCTTACTTATTTTAACAAATTTGAGACTAAAACATCTGGAATGTTGAATATCAAACGAACTATCAGATAACTGGCAATAGAAACCAAAAGGAAGTAATAAACTCTAAAGATAAGTAACGACAGCTTATTACAAGAAGCCTAGTTTGAAGGTATCAATAAAAAACATAAAGAGTTAATCCTGACTACGAATTCCATCTATTGATCTCATTCATCGATCGCGATACAAAAGAGCCACAATCCAAAACGACATAACAGATGCAGTGTTAATAGAGGATTGTGTGTTTAATTTGGATGATGCTAGAGTTGGTTCTTGTTTGGAGATAGAAGGACACGTGCAATCTGTTTACAAAGGCAAACGGATATTGCTTATTAATGTTATGACTGAATCGGACTATCGCTAATAGAACTGATTACTAAGATTTGATCATTCGCTTGGGAATGTTTACTTTCGTAGAACGAATGACATGGCCAAATGTTATTGTTGACTATCTACTGGCCGCGGTTTTCACCCGGTTTCCCACAGGAACCGTGCATTTTTCCGGGATAAAAAGTAGTCTATGTTACTCTCCGGTCCGAACTATATCTGTGCCAAAAATCAAGTCGATCCGTTGCTCCGTTACTGCCTGAAAGAAGGACAAACCAACAAATCAACCAGCCAACAAACACACTTTCGCATTTATAATATTAGTAGGAAGTAAGATTTTAGTTACTTAAAGTCTTGCAAGTCTTGCTCATACACCCCTCTTAAATTTAATTCATCATAATCAGCTGTAAAACGTCCACTGCTGAACAACGGTCTCCCCCCATAAAAGGGGGGGTTTTGCTATAACACAGCACGCTTGGCAGGCGTCTTGGTGATCACAGTAGATTATTATAATGACTGAGAAAAATGCTGCCGCCCATTCCCTGGATATTCCCTTAGCCTTAGCCTATCGGTAATTCTTGGTAATCAATAATTGCTTAGCACAGCTTATAAACGTGATCTGAAATATGGTATGTATACCCGTATGTATATGTCGTAACATATCCACCCTTAACTAGTAACCAAAAGCTATCTTTTCTAAAAAAAAACAATTTTTTATTGTGTCAACATTCAATCATTCAACCAGACGAAAAGACGGAATGTTTAAATTATAAAATAAACAAACATTTAAATTCCCGATAAACCAATAAAACTCACTATAAAATTCATCCTCGACAATAAATCCGAGGCAAACATTTATTTTTTTAATTTGACGGAATAAAAACCGTTTTTATAAACAAAGGAGTCCATTAATAACCATGTTACTAATTACCGGCAGAATATACCAGGATCACACGTAATACTCATAACATAAATAAATCTTTATAAAAAAAACGAAAGCACGATTGAGACGCCACATGTATCATATTTATGTTTTCAAAAGTTATTTCTAGTCGAATCTAAATAACGCGCCGAAGCTTAAACAAATACATAATTATTTGAAATAAGATAACATAATAAAATAGAATGTTAAATTTTAAACTGAGAAGTTGAGTCTGAAAATATTGAGTTTTTAAACTTATGGGCTTTTGGTTGTTGACGGCAGATATGATAACATTCGAAATTTTGAAATTTGAAATTGGAATGGTGTATGGCTTTTAATATTAACGTCTTTTTTAAAAAGGCCAGTGTGCGTATTTTTTCTATTTGAATAATTTCATTCATTTCTATCATTGAATAATTTTATTTGGAACTTTCCTGTAAATGTTAGTAACTTTTGTGGATAATGGCTTCTATTTCTTAGCTTTAAAAATCTAGTTAGTAACCTATATATCTATCTATCCTTCTGCCTATGTCATATAGGAAGGTCAAAGACAAGGGCCAGGCGGGTCCATAAAAACAGGTGAACACTTCGACGACTCCAAGCACCTAAACGCTAAGAATTCAAATCTCAACTCAACTCTCAGGGTTTAATTTATTCACAGTTGCGATAAGCACCTTCATATTTTGCCAGTTATGAAGTAGACAATGTAAATAACGCTGTCCAATTACACAAAGTACCAGGACATAATAAACGTGTAGCGATTTTAATACATTTCATTTGCCCATTATGGCTTGATAAGAAAGAATGCGCAGACATTCTGAGCCGGTCCTCAGGACCTGCGCTGAAGAAAGAGACGCATATATGTGAAAAATTCGAGAAAGAACGGGACAGAGCCATCCCGATAACACGTCAATACATTCCTTGCACCAACCACACACGATACCCCACGTTACTGCTTCAGAAATAAAGACGAAATTCGCTCGCGTCGACTAATGGAAAACCGATACGGCATCAATATGTTTTATGACGTCATCTCACAAGACATTCTCAATTTTATCGAAGAAGAAATAAGGTTTATATTTAGTTATAGAGAGTTTTATAAGAAGGCGTATTCCGATATCTTGTGAGATAGTAAGGGCGTTCGGAATCGATCGAAGACCGATACGAGTGATATCGGAAAAAGACCTTTATTTTACGAGATAGAAGGTTCTAGATCTCGAGGCGTGCCTTCAGGAGACACGCCCATGTTATATGGAAAAATAAGGAGTGACGCATTTTTTTATTTTCCCCGATCTTACAATACTTGTGATTTGAGATAGCAAGTTTTACAGCATTTTATTGCTTGAGATATCTATAGATAGAGATTGTTTACTGCCTACTTTCTTGAACTTGTATTAACAATGTATTTTTTAAATTTCAGGTACGCTAAGATGCTGTGTATTTTTCAGGTAATTTCATCATCTTATATCTACGTTTATGTAAGTTTTAATAAGTACAGACTATAAGTAGTATTTGCTTCGGACTTAAGGTTTAGGAGACTGTTAAAGGATTGAGATACTACGATTTACCTGACTTTACCTAGATTTGTAAATAATCTAGGTCATCATCAACATCTGCCCACGTATTTAACAACAGCACCAAGGAGACAGCTTTCCTTGTACTGATACAGAATATATTGTAAGAAAATTTAATTTTGATAAAATACGAAGTTCTACTTTGGAAATATTAAGTCACAAACATTAAAAAATAATACTTAGTCTAAATCTTTCCAAAAACAAATCAAGCGTCGTTCCGTTAATTCGTATTGAATTACAACCGTAGTGTTCTAACACAATTCCAATTTCAAAACAATCCGGACTCGTTTAATAATCGAATAAGCCCCAATGCGATCCAGTTGGAACAACGATTTAAAAATAGAACAATAATTTAAAAATAAAACATATAAGCGATCGAAACAAATGAAGTGAAAGAGCTCGATTAACGATTTTGAAAAACGAACGCGTTCATTATGCGTCCGGGCTCTAAAACAATACCGCATTCAGGCATTGGCCCGTTTGAATATGGAATGTGATGGACAGTTCCGCGGGGTTCCGTTTACGCTTTTAACTGTTTATTTCGGTTTGAGAAGGATTCATTATTGCGAAAATTGATTGACGTTTGACACGGATCGGCGGCTTTGTCTGTCAATATGACAGTTTTAAAGATACCTGCTAAATTTAATTATTTTTTTATTTAGTTTTTGCTCTGCATTTAACGTCTTGTGTCTGGACTCTGGAACTGGCGATGGAGTATGGAGTGATTTTTTTTATCATGAGCAAGATTAGACTTTTTTATTTCTGCGAATTTGTAAACGATGACTAAATGTCTCAATAATCATAATGTAGACAGACGGACAATCCATTAGTGTGACGTGTCCTATACTCCTGTAGTGTAGAGTTCTGATTCATGCCAAATTTGTGAGTGAATCATACATACCTATATAGGTATTTTAGACCTATAAGTAGGTAAAGTCAATGACATTAACCCATGAATTTCATTGAATCAGACAATTTATATTAAGAACGTTATTACAGAACAAGCTGTGCCCCGCGGCTTGGCCCACTTAGCCTAAGTTACTCCTTATAACATCGGCTATCTGCCAGTGAAAGTCCCGTCAAAATCGGTTTAGCCGTTTCGGAGATTACCCGGAACCAACAGAATTTTTTTTTAATAAATTATGTTTTTGTTATAGGTAGGTACCGTAGTACTTTCATATGCATTTAATGAAAAGCTGTTATTTTATAAACAGACACTTCAATTTTATTGATTTGTAAAGATATTTAACTGTAGTATTATCTATTGTAGTGTAAATTACATTATTTACAACTAATGTAAATTAGTGTAAATTACAAAATAGATACTTTATTGTACTAAACCAAAGTTAAAATTAAAACAGTACAGAATTGACCAACTTTCTACTTATAAAGAACAATAGGCGAACTTATTGCTAAAAGCGATCTCTTCTAGTCACTTCCGTTTAGACAGGTACCTACATAAGTAATAAAAAGCAAGTATTTTACTAGCTATTAAGCAACGCCGTCTAATGCATTTCAAAAGGTTGCTCAAACCTTGATTTAATTCCACTCGCTAAAGTACCAAACTTCGGAGTGACACTCTTCGAGAGTTCCAAACACTCCGAAGTCCTCCGCCTCCACTCCGATCGCCTTCGATACGATAGGCCGCACCAAGAGCAATTTGGCCCAACAGTGATTGATCCCACCGATACATCACTAAAGGCGTTTTTCTATGAAAAATTGCCATAATCGACTTAAAAACTCATTAGAGACGAAGACAAAGAATCTACCGACCGCCATTTGTCTAATTTGAGTTCCTCGATCGAGACGAATGAAATTCGTGATTACCGTTCCCTTTTTTGTGATATTAAAAGGCATTTTGATTTCCGTGGCCTTGGGTTGGGACTTTGGGAAACGATCCAAACGAATTAGGATCATTTCAAGCTCATGTAAGTTATTTTAAAGTTTGTTGCTTTACGATCAACCTGAACACTGGTGTCGATTCTGTCGATTCATACCTAAACCTAATTTTAATTTAACACTATGGTTTCGTTCTCTCTCTTTCCAAAAAATAACATGACGCAGAGATGAAAAATATTTGACAGATCTAAATTTAGCTTTAGAGCTGTCAGTTATCATCCATCCTTGATAAATTAGACGCCATGCTCTAAAATCACTGCTGTTAAATTTAATATTTATACTATAACCTGAGTTTAAATTAGTATGTTATCTCGAAAAGGGGTCAACGTACTCCTGGAGGTCAACAACATTCGTTTTACGAGTTTATGAAATTCAGATTTTTTTCAGTGACGAAAAGGCATTTAAAGTTTACGTCAAAATTCTACTACAGAACATCCCTAATCAGCTGATTCATTGACTTGTACTATGTTGAACTTGGTCAAATGTTGATTAGAAGAGACTTAAGAAAATCTAGAAAATGCCGCGCCCTTCCGGTTTGAAGTTTTTTCTTTTTTTTAATGTTGAATGACGTTTCTCCAAAGGAGGTTCTCACAACTTGTCAATAACCATGGGCCTAACCATCCCTTTCCGGGATTACATACGAATTCAAACTCACCCTCAAGTATTTTTACTAAGTGTCCTAGTGTGTGGGTACCACCGCCTTTCTCGTGTAGTCTACCGCCAAGCAGTATTGTGCAAGTATTACTATGTTTTGGTGTGATGAGGACTTTATTAGTTATATATAAAGTTGGCAGTTAGCATAGTGCAGTTTTGTGAATGTGACATGCTTAGTCGAATTTCTTATGTTCCTTGTGCGCATCGGTTCGCTCGCGATGTTTTCTTTTATCGTTTTTCTCGATGGTCAGTCCAACAGAGACACGAAAAAAGTTAAGCTTAAAGTTTAAACCGAGTCACAAATCAATTGCGTTCGATTCTAAAATCAAAAATTCAAATCTGTGAGACAAAGCGACACGTCGCCTAATGAGCCAATAACTCGCGAGACAATGGCGAGCGTGGGCGTTCCGAATTCAAATTATCACAAAAGAATATTAATGCAACACTTATTCAAATATACTACGATCCATATTCAGAAATTATCTTGTCGTTTCATTTGAATGACGGCGAGAAACTTTGATTTCGTTTTGTTCTATTTATGAATCGAACTGTAAAGGGTTCCCTAGATGTCAATGCGCTATATTCAGATTAGTTTTTTTTTTAATTATTAATATTGTGATTGTGGCGTGGTACATGTTTTATTACTACTTCCTGTGCTGTCAACGTTAATGAATGTGACGCCTGTGACGTACAACATGTGCGTTTGTGTTTTGTATTCGTTTGAGGTACAAAGGTATGAGGTATAGGTACGGTACAAAAAAGAGAGATGGAGAGAGCAGAAAGGGCGCTTATTCTTCTGAAACCGTCTTGATGCGGGTGATGTAATCTCACGTGACTGTTCAGTAAGCTAAGTACTAAATTTCACTTCTAGACTCTCTTTTGTGCTGCTGTTTTAAAAATTTGTTAGATACCTATATGGCAAGTTTCTATACTTCGAATATTATAAATAAACTTGACGACTGACCAACCAATGACATAGATAATTTGAATCATGTCATTAGTTAGCGATCGGATCACTATGGCTGTCATTGGTTGGAATCCGCCGAGTTTGTTTACATTATTGGACGTGTAAGTACATTAGTTAATTGTCATATACGTACCTACTTAAGTATAATACTGTGGTATAGATGTATTGCTTTAATTGCTATGTACCTAGTAGATTTTATAAATAACTTACTTACACATTTACTTTTTGCGATAAAAAAATAGTAAAAAGTCATAGTATAGTAACACTAACACTAACAGCCAATTCCTTCAACAAGTCTATCTAAACAATATCGCATTGACAATGACAACTTCCACTCTTACCCGCGCTACCCAAAATCGGAGCGGACAAAGCGAAACGATATATTTGAACAATTTTTTGAACAAGTTTTGTTGAACAATAAGAAAGCGCTCGCCCACGGACAGATGTTCACAAATTACGTATGGTAATGTCGCTTGTAATCCTTCCGTTGGACCTCCTCGCGGGGTGCGGTATAATCGATCGATTGTGTGCGATCATTCTCGATTGTAGTGCATCACTAACTGACGTTTGTTTTGGTGACGATGGGATTATTATTATTAGAACTTGACTACGACTGGTATCTCTTGACATTCGGTAACATGCAATACCGTGAGGAAAGTGTCCGATAAAAATACTTTATTTATAAAACCCATACTATCCATAAAACCGCGCATTTGATACTAGATTAAGTTATAATAAGTTTTTTGTTATGTGTAAGTAAATCATTTTAGTGTGCAAATAAAGAGTTTATATTACTAAGAATTTTGTTAATGACAAAGATGCATGGATCTAAACTGCTAAAGAGACATCTGGTGACTACTTTTAAAAAAAAACTATATTTTGTTAAAATTGAAAACCAATTAGAAACAACATATATTTGAAAAAAGAATGCCAACGATTTTCTTGCTTTTCTTCTCGAAAGGTTGTACCTATAAGTAACGTACCATTCTAAGATATCGTCGCCATTTTGGAACCGATATGAATTTTTTAGGTGCACTGTAAAAATCTCATTTAATTATATTCCAAATTCCAATAAGAATCCGTCCCCTGTCATATTAAATAAATCGAATACGCGCCACATATTTGACAATCGCAAATGTCAGCCCACGTTTTTATTAGACGTCATGACATTTGACGGGAGCCGATGTGAAAAGTCACAAAACACAAATGCAACAACGACAGTAAGGGCAACCGTAACTTTTAAATTTTTGTGATTCTAACATCTTGTTTAGCATGTAATTTGCAAAATCTGTACATTTGGTAAACGCGTACACTTTTCGTCAAGTTTACGCATTAAAATTCTGTGGATGACATGATTGAATGCTTTCGCCTTATATGCATGTAGAGTGCAGAGAGTGCAGTTACTCGCTTTTTATTGTCAAGGCCATTGAAAATCTGTTCGAGAAAATTTACTCCACCATCTTTAATCAGCCACCGGAAACAAGATCACTTCTTCACTGTCTTTTTTTTTTGCTTTATCTTTAAAAAGCCCCTACTGTTAACTTTTGTACTGCGTCACAAATCAGGGTGACATTACTGGTATAATCATGTTTTATGAGTTTTCGCGCCAAACAGAGGCACAATACCAACCTCCCTCCCCCTTCCACCGCTAACACGTTCACTTGTAAAAAATAAAATTGAGATAAACACCGTTAGTGCTGGTTTTACATTATTGATATTGCCTAATACATATTTTTGTTGTACAGGAACATGGTTTTATTTTTGGGGTAAATTTTAAATAAAGAATAGGAATAAATACCAACTAAGATAAGCTGTAAGATTCAACGACGTAACCCCATCAACTTTGAGCTCGTTTGATGTTGTATCCGGAAGCTGACCACATGATTAAGTAGGTATCTATTTAGGTACAGTAGGTATGTATTTCATAAAAGCTTGTCTGGAAAAATATATTTTTTCACAAAAAATAAAACTTTTTATTTTTAATCTTTGAGTAGATATGTAATCAAATCTTACAAAATTAGCGGCAGAGCTAGCACGGGAAGATGCCAAAGTTGATAAAAAAAATTAAAACTCATAGACTCAAGTATCACTGAGTCGAGTTATGTTGGAGTTTGCGTTTAACGATACGAAGGCTTTTATACGTATCCACTACACCCGCATTGGCATATATTATTCTGCCAAGCAGCAGTGGGCAGCCATTACCGTTTAGATTTTTAGAGGGATTGCAAGCCTTTAATATTTGTGAATACTTTTAACATCTTAAAAACTGATGTGCCTAGGTAAACAACGTGCCGTATCACACAGAACAGTATACTATAAAGACGTAGTTGTCACAGCAATTGTTAGGAGCTCTTGCCATCAGTTAAACAACTTGCTTGCTTCATTATATAATTCTATAAATGTTCTATGAGTCACGCTCAAGTAGACTCCCAGTTAAAGTAGAGCAAACTCTATCGAACATACTCTATCATTTCTCTAATAACACATGCACAAATTACTATCCACCCACACATTCGCACAAACCGGCCTATTATTAGTCATTATCATAAATTTCCTGTCAATACAACTACTAACTGTTATTCCCTGCCACACATTTTTATCAATAGAAACGTTGCGATATTTCGTTCGAAATTAGAATCAGTACGGTTTCCGCTTCCGTTCGATATTCAAACGTTCGAATTAAGAGCGCGGGCCAAATGATAACGGCCGATGCGATTCCAAATTGGAATTTAATACTCGCTCGCGATAACAAATAAATAATATGTTTTGACAGGATAAATATTGAGATTAATGGATGGTGCAAAAGAAAAAAAATAACGACTAATAAATATTCGGGAAAAAAAATCTTCAAGAGAAACTACTAAATTGTGTACCGTTATAACGTACCCATTTAATCCCCAAAATGTACGAAGCAAGGAAAAATCTGATTAGCTCCGATGATATATCGCTCAGAATGCTCGCTTTAGTGCCTTAATTTGAATATTAGACGCGTTATTGAAAAGAAAACTTTGTGAACGGCCCTCTTTTAATGGTTATTGCGTCTTCCCTTGCTATCTGTTCCCGAACGGATATTATTAACGGTTCAGGTGTTTTTGAACGATATTTTTACGGCACTCTAACTAATCGGTAAAGTATCTTGATAATCAAAATTGAATTGTAAATCTTAATAAATAACGTATAAGAATATTCAAGAATGGAATTCATATACTAAAAAATTAGCATAAGAAAATTCCCTACATAATGCCAGAATTATCATGAATAAATAAATCGGGAACCGTATTTCTCAATTTCAAAACCCGAACTATCGATCTTCCCGCCAACACCAGGCCCTTAAATTGCGTTCTTCATTTAAAATTTACGAAGTCAAACAACATCGTAGACAATTCCGAACCGTGGATTAATCTTAAAGAGCTTGGCAAACTTGAGGACTTACCACAAAAAAATCGAGTATCGAATGTTCAATCTTTCTGCAATTTTCTAAATGAACACAATCGATCTTTCTGAACCAAATGAATTTCAAGTTCTTTGAACTTTTGTTCTTCATAGAAAATAAACGTACGTAGACTTTACTCGAGCCTTTACCTACATCGAATTCCATAGCAAAATCACTATCATAAATTAACAATCCAAAAACGCATAGCCAAATTCAAAATCGGAACGATTGATCTCCGCGCCAAAAAACCAACACAGTCTAGCATATTTCGTTCGCCGTTCCTAATTCAAAATTTACGAAGTCAAACAATATCGTAGGCAATTTCGATGCGCGGTTTAATCCCGACGAGCGCGTTTGGCGAACTCTCAATACACTTGAGCGCCATAAAAATAATTTAAATTGCTCTTGCTGTTCTCTTACAGTGTCTCGCTATCTTCGAGAATTTGCATACTAAAATAATGCAGAAATCTATGCGCGACGCAACGCGCGCGTCTCCATTGTCGCACGGGATTTATGACGGGTGTTTGTGGGAGTTGCGCGTCTTGGCAGCCGTGTTTGGTTGTACTACAATTGAAATAAAACTTTTTTCAGTTGCATTTTTTTTTAATAAATCGTGTAGCTCTATTGTTTAAAAGATAAACGGACTGAAAATTTACGTTTAATGTACTGTCAATATACAGATGTAATAAAATATTAACTTATCACTACAATACAAAGAATGGCTTGATACGTGTGTTTTTTTTTGTCTCTGGTTAAGAAAACACAATGAACGTCCTTTACCACTGAAAAAATACGACAAAAGCTTACGTAAATTTTGACTGTAAATAAGTGAGAAATATTCTTGCTCATGATGACAGCTGTTAGCTGTCCACCAAACTATACCTAGTTACCAAAATCAACAATGAATGCCCTAACCAATACCTAGATAATGGAAACGCGCACCAACATTAGACGCGTGGGGCAAAGAAATTTTATATGCTATTTTTTTCTTGTTTTGAAATATGCGCGCCGTTACGTTATTTATTGCCTCCATAGAGGTTATATTTCGGGAAGTAATGAGGTTTCGTTCGGAAAGGGCAATTTAAATGTGCGTAGATTGAGTCGTTATAGGGAGAACTCATTGGTTACACTTTACAAGGAAATTTTTTCCTTCCCCTTTTAAATTTTTCCGAAAGCTTTCCCGGTTCGATCGCGCGGGTTGAATTTGTGGCTTTAAAAGTTATGAAACGGAACGATAAATTACGAGCGATGACGTATGTCGTAAAATATTAAGTGCAAAATAAAATATGTACGTAGGTACAAAGAATATTGTGGGAAAACGTAAATACGGTGATTTTATACGGCGCTTGCGATTTTTTTTATGATTGTCTTAAATGCTAGTTCTTATCTTTTTTATCACGCAATACACGGTGACGTCACTAATAAAACTATGAGTCTAATTAAACATTGAGCAACTTCCCGAAAAATCCAGAATGAAAGAGCGCTCTTGCAATCAAAACTAATAAATAATAATACTGAAACGCTAGAGAAAAAAGCCGGTTTTATCACTGAAAAATCAATTTATCATTATCAACTGGTATTTTATCAATTTATCATTGAAAAAATACCAGTACGTTTTAATTATTTTCGAAAACCGCATTAAATGTCAAACAATTGAGTTTTCTTATATTAATAGATAAACATTTCTTTCCCGAATGCCAACGTACGCAATCGGAGCGTTAAATTATGTTAAAGAGGAATGCTCACTGGATATTAAAACGCACATCAGGCTCAAACTTTTACAGTAAGTTATAAAACTAAACAAAAACAAAACAAAATTTTCAATTTTACTAGCATTTAAAGTAGAAATCATTTTAATGATAAATCATTGTTAGTAAATGTCTGCAGAATACTAAATTAAATGCAGTTAGTATGTATAGAAATTAACTATTACAGTGTACAAAATAAATGGACACGGTAGATAAAATATTAAATTAATTATTAAATTCAGCATTCGGCCACAGACCAGCGGGCAGCGGCCGCTAGATTCCAAATCTGATAATGAGTAATAAAAACGCGTTATTCATAATTTTTATTTATATTAATTAAACGTGGTGATAAGTGTACCGCGACGGGTCGGGGTCGACGGACGGTTTCGTCGCGAGTGGTGCGAGCGAACCGAGCGGAAGCCAGGTGTGTACGCGCCTTAACCTCGTTTACAGTGTTTATTTTATTTTACGTAATATTTATTTTTTCGATAATAATAGTGTTACCACGAAAACACCATTTTTAGTCACCTGTTTAGCTAGACAGCGTCTAAATATAAACGTCAAAAATGATTAGAAATGTCACAACAGAATTGGTTTAGACAAACAACTGTTAGACATTACTTAAATCAGGATTTGTGGTTACTCATATTTAATCTCGCGACTAAGGCATGTTTAGGCGTTAAGGTGCAGAACCCGGCGCGCCGCTATCTCGCTCGCGCATCTTAACATTTTTGAAGATAAATAATCACTTAATATAATAATGAAAAATTGCATTCGGTGAAATTGCTGGCAATGACATTGCAAAGGTACGGCAAAAGTATCATTTTGATCCGATCAAGATTTCATACATGAAAATAGGCAAAACATAAAATCCCATTTTTAGGTTTGAAAACTTGAATGGATCAAAATGAAAATTTTGTATAACCTTTGTAATGTTATTGTCAGCAATTTCACCGAATGCGATTTTTCATAATTATAGTAAGTGATTGTATATCTTCAAAAATGTTGAGATGCGCGAGCGAGATAGCGGCGCGCTGAATTCTGCCCCTTAAATAGTGATTAACACGGGTTCAACGTGGTTTTAGTTTTTTTGTGGTCAGACGCTAATAGTTTAACTTTATAGTGATTGTAATCTATACAAATTAATAAAATTGAAGTGTCTGTTTGTAATATCAAAATAACAGCTTTTTAGAAAATGCATATGAAAGTAAATACGGTACATATAAAAAAACGACCACTTTTAAAAATTTTGTCTGTCTGTCTGTTTGTTTGTTCCGGGTAATCTCCGAAACGGCTGGACCGATTTTGACAGGACTTTCACTGGCAGATAGCTGATGTTACAAGGAGTAACTTAGGCTACTTTAATTTTAGAAAAATAATTAGGGTTCCGCGCAAAAAAATAAAACCGATGAAATTCAATATCTCCACGCGGTTGAAACCGCGGGCAGCAGCTAGTAGAGCATTAAATAAATAATTATTTTGTAGGATACATACTATATATACATACTATGTATACTTTCATCATCTTTTTTTTAATCTTACTGCAATAATTGTTAAGGCGTGGTGCATACAAAACGAATATTAAAGTTATGTTGCTGCCAATTACTTAGTTATTAAAAGTGTGAAAACAAGCTGATGGTAAAATGACTGAGTGGAACTCTGTGCAGTTTTCCTTATTTCTTCTAAATTATTACGTCTTGTATTTTCAAGGGTATCGATAAAATTAATAGAGATACTTTTATTTATGTTATTTGGTAACGAGACGAGCTGGTCGTTTGCCTGATGGTAAGCATAACGCTGGCCCATAACAATTGCAGTGCCACTCAGAACTTTGAAACACAAAGCCCTGCGCGGCACTGCAGTGCGCTCGTTACCCTGAGACATTAGGTATTAAGTATCATAAGCCCAGTAATTTCACTGGCTACTTTGCTCATCAAACAGGAACACAGTAATGCTTGCACACTTCTGCTTGGCGGCAGACTTCACGAGCAAAGCGGTGGTAACAACCCAGACGGACACTCGCAGAAGAGTTAGTCCTACCACTAACAAAATTATTTATATTATTGATGATAACAATATAACAGACACCAGTCAAAGAACCTTCTTTAGCAATTGGAGCATAATTCAGAACGGCTGTGTATCTTTTTTTTTCTCAGCGCGGCAAACTAAACCGTTCTAAAATGTATGGCTCCCAATTACTCTATCTAGATGCTTCCAAATTCAAATTGCGTTAATCCGGACAATGATCGCGCGCTCATTCATTGGCCAAAACAATATAATTTCACATTAAAAAAAAAATTAGACCAATCTTCTTTGAACGCTAATGCTAAAGTAATAGAATTCATTTTCGGCTGCACCCGTATGACGTATGATCATAATGGTGATAATTAATTAAAAAATATGTATTCACTAAAACATTTCCAAATTCTTTCGGAGTCAACGAATCGTGCATTGAACGTGTGAGACCGTGCCTTTTTAACGGCTATTGTTTTTTATTGTGCCGTTCCGTTATGTCGAAATAATTATTTTAGGTAATTTAAACTTTTATTGATGGACGGAAATTAAAAAAAAATCTTCAGTTAATTTTCGCAGCCTAAATTAGTTACGTGCTTATAAGGTGTAATCGTCAATTTCTTGAAACTGCAATTATACACACATACACAACCATTTTTAAATTTTTTATCTTGTCGGTCTGTCTGTCTGTTTGTTCCTGGTAATCTGCGAAACGGCTGGACTGATTTTGACGGGACTTTCACTGGCAGATAGCTGATGTTGCAGGGAGTAACTTAGGCTACGTGAGCGAAGCCGCGGGGCACAGTTAGCAGTTTAATAAAAATGCGTCATTCGTATCCATAAACATCACAAAACCATCAAACGTGTATAGACAGCACTAACAATCATAATTAATAAGTACGGTCGGCAAAATACTCCTATGATATGACCTTAATTAAAGCGTCCTCCATTCGATTTAAAAAAAAATACAATTATTACAATTAGCTATTAGTATCAACTAGAAATGAATCATCCAATATTTTACGTTATTTTAATTTCGCCAACGGGAAACGTTAAATTCTAACTTCCTGTACGTGGGAGGTCAAAAGAATTATTTCTGACGAGATATACATAATAATTCTTATAATATTTCAGCTGAAGTCGTTATTGGAACTGTCACCTTCAACTATACTACGTAGTTTTTAATTTTCAGGTGATTGTCAGTGAGGTGGCGGGAAGTTTGAAAAAAATATGTTCTTTTATAATTTTTACCCGGTCATGATACAAATTTTGAGATTATTTTGTAATTTGCGTAAATAATTTGTTAGTGGGAGGACTAACTCTTCTGCGAGTGTCCAACTGGGTTGTTACCACCGCTTTGCTCGTGAAGTCTGCCGCCAAACAGTGTGCAAGCATTACTGTGTTCCGGTTTGATGAGCAAAGTATCCAGTGAAATTACTGGGCTTATGAGACTTAATACCTAATGTCTCAGGGTAACGAGCGCACTGCAGTGCCACGCAGGCCTTTATGTTTCAAAGTTCTGGGTGGCACTGCAATTGTTATGGGCCGGCGTTATTCTTACCATCAAGCAAACGACCCGCTTGTCTCGTAGCCGAATAGTTATAAAAAAACTGGTTTAATGTATTAAAATAGTAATTAATTCAGAATCCATGAGAATCGATCTCGCATTACTTATATTCAAATCGGGTTCAACGAGTTAAAAGAGTTCAATCAAGCGTAAAAATAATAAATCTGATGATCAACCCCAAAGGACACGAACTTTCTCACAAAAAACCAGTCTAAGACATTATCTGGCATTTTAATATGCAAATAATTGTAGTGAACTATCGAACTCGCCCTCCGACCTGCATGTAGGTCAATAAATTAAAAATAAAAACGTATATTAAACCGGTTACAACCGGCCCGATCCGATCCTTTTCAATTGTTCTATGATTTATACGTATCGATCTGCATATGCTAATGTCGGGTTCGTATAAAAATAATTATTAAAATTACAGCCGAGGACGTTTCGAACTTCGCCTACTTAATATGCGAATAACAATTAGTGTTTCCTTATTTTCTTGAGCCGTTTTCTCACGAAAGGGGTTGATTGATCGAACCGAGTGTGCTAATTAAGCTGCCTTCCGAATTATAATAATTATTATTCTGCGAAAATATTATGTTTAGCAGGAAATTGTTGGTAATAACAATTCCGATGATTGTATTCAAAAATTGCAATCACAACAATTTATCATGGCTAAAAAAGCATCTCGAAATGCTAATATCGCTTTTTCTCGACCGATTATGTCAGCGCGACAATGCGCTCAAAATATTCAATACCAAAACTGTATTATTAATGCACACACGATGCGATTATAAAACCCATTTCCGAAATACGCATCTCTCACAATGAACTAAATATCAATGTAGCATTGACATCTGGCCTGAAGCCTCGAGGGCGAACTTAACCCTAATCTTTTGACAGAACACAAAGATGCGTTGCATTATTTCTTAAACCTGTTTCAGCGATTGATAGGTAGATTCCGATTTTAAATGTCGAACAACAAAGGCGTAAGATGCATGCACCATATTAGCATACGTTTTCTTTGGCTATGCAAATGATTTGATACGATTTTTATAAGAGCGATAGTATGGGAAACGTTCAGAAGCCGGGTGTCTGCTGTATGCTAATCAGAAGATAACGCGCGGAGATGCTCGCGTTTATCTGACGCAGTCAGTCGCTCGCGCGCTTTTGATGTGTCAACGTCACGAGTGGCGCGAAACGAAAGCGATACGTCCCGACTTTCGGCAGTAAAGCGGGAACTAATTAACGGAATTCGAAATTTAAAATTTCATATTCGGATTTGAAATTTCGTATTTACATACGGAGTTTCGAATGTGGAATTTTAAATTTGGAACTTTTGGATAATGCTTGAAGTTTCGTAATTTAAATAAGTTCGAAGCGTCACCTTAGTGCGTTTTTATTTTCAGTTATTTTACAGGTGTTCGGGAAGTGATACATTCGGGGACGTTTTTTTTTTGTTTAGTTTGTAATTAAAATCAGTGCATATGAATGAACGATACTGTGATAAATTGAACTCTCTTTATGTTGAAATTATGAAAATACGGAATTTCTATCATGAGGTATGTTATTGTTTACATTTGTTTCAAAATGATTGTTCACTATTATTAAAATATTAATAAACAATATAACTATAAAAATATTTTTTGCTTATTTATTATGTCTTCTAAATTAGCTCAATTAAGGGCACAATTCTAATTATTGTAATTACATTTTAATTCAACCGTAATTATAAAAACAATTATTTTGTTAGCACACCAAAACACGTCGATTTTTAATTGTTATAATTATGTACATTCAAACTAGCTTGTCACTCTAATTGTAAATTATTAAATACAGTATCTCATCTCGGTACTAATAGCTTATAGCTAAGTACTGCCGTAAATTAGGCAACCAAACACGTCTACTAGACGCGGCCACCAATGTCCTTTCGCGCCAAGCGCCCCTTCCCTTCTATCTCAATTTTGTGCGGCCTGTGCGGGGAGAAGTCGGCGTTTGTGATCGAGTGTGCGCGGAAGGCAAGCCACAAATGCTGCCACCGCCTCAAAAGCTCAGTTTGCGCCGATAACATCACTGAAGACATGATTTTTCATACAAAATGTATCTATGTTTGTAGTCACATTAGTCGCGTGGTGTCCCAATGTGTGACTGCACTAACTACGTATCTCTTCTCTTCTATCTATACTTTCTGATCACAAAGTTGCGATTTAACCCTATTCTGAACTTCCAACTCGTCTGCTAATGAAAAGAGAATCTATAATGGACGACACTACGAAATTACGATATGGTACCGATAGTAGGTTCACAACTGTTAATGGCAGTTCGATTCCGGTTTGAATAAAATTTATTTGTGATTAAAATAATTAAATTTTCTAATTAAATAAGCTTTAAAAAATTTATTTAATAAAAAAGAAAAAAATAAACTAAATTGATTGAATGGACATTTAAGTATAGACACTAATGAATTCTTTTTAAAATTTGATTATATATCCATTCCATCGCAATATTGAAAAATATATTATTCAATATTTTTCTATTATTTATACAGATTAGTTTTCAAAGCTTTTAAAATGATTTGGTATTTCATCTCAGATTTCCAAAAAACTCAACCTAAAACCAATACATAAAATATACCCAAAAGTGATATCAAACATTACGTTTAACAAAACACGCAAATTATTTAATTGTACACAAAGTTCGTTTCTAAAAGTACCGCGTCAAACGGGCGCGTGCAGCGGTGTCCGGTAATTAAGAGGGCGCGAATTAGCGACGGGCAAAGACAATTCTCTTCTTTTATCCGGCGCCATGCGGGCGCGCTGAGGTTCCAATAATGAAACGCTGCGTTCACTTGTGTATTTACTTATTAGGTAGTTAGTAGGTAATTAGGAAACTTCAAATAATTACTTTTATTTATAGTTCGCTGTATTTTTTTTAAACGAGTTCGTGGTATATTCGGGAAACATGGAATTTCAATGTATGTTTTTTTTATTGCGCTGCTTTTTATTCTTATGAGTTACCAATGACCATAGGCAAAGAAGTTCTAAATTAAAAAATATATTTTAATTTATTGCTAGACAACAGAAGGCGCTTTTCTGAGAAAAGCTATTATTTTCATTTAACTGTGCTGTCTCATATTTATCAACTGTCAAACTTCAGTTCCTTAAGATACCTTCAAAATAATTCAAGCACCTGTACAGCTGGCAGCCGCTTTTAAAATCTATTATTTATTAAAATTTATTTTTTTCTATTTATTTTTTATTGTATTATACAACGAGACGAGCTGGTTATTTCGTTCCCGATCTAAGTTTATGCGTGTTCACATCGCTCAACAAAGTCCAGACGAGATATTGGGAAAATGTTAACTTAGCAAGAAAAATTAATCCTTTATCTTTTGCTCGCCCTTGGTACAGCTCCCAAGCTCGAAGGACCAGCTTGGCCTGCGGACGCTACGCATTAAAATTGATCAACACATAACGACGTTATCCACATAATGCCGACCCTTCTCAGCGGTCACTTCGACAGCGGCCGGCAACCTTTTCCAAAATTTCCTCCCACCCCTAATTTTCAACCCACTTTTTACGTCAATGTTTTTCTATAGAAACACCCCCAGTATAAGTGAATGATGGGGGATATCAAAACATCGCCCTTATCAAACGTACCCGTGTTGGGGTCCAAGTTTTTAGGAAAAAGGATTAGGTTGTACGACGCCAGGGCCTTTTGAAGCTTCTCTGATGTGGTAGACGTGACGGGGCTGGTTTAGTCGGGGATTGATTGGAGACAAACATTATGTACATAGATAAACGGAAGAAGATAATACATGAAAGCAAGGAAGCCGAAAACTATGTCGAGTTGAAATAAAAATAATTAATATTCTTGCAAACTTTTAAACAAAAAAAATTGGATTAGTTTTTAGACTAAGACGTTACACATGAACATGGTCTATCTTATTTAGAAATTGTTAACCGCATTTAAGATAAGTAGTCAAACGGTAATTGATCAAAAACAATAATGACATACCTACTTACTTATCTACTTAAACCAAGAAAAAATTACAAGTGGAATGGAACGCAAGTTGAGTCAGTTTTTTTCGTTTCTAAAATCTTCATAACCAAAAAAACGAACAAATTTCAGTGTTTTAAATAACTCAATCCAAAACACACGATAAAATATCTAAAACAAACGCCCCTCCCGTTCTAATTATTCACTCCTTTCGCGTAAGTAAAAACCCATAATGACCGCTCGAAAATTTTCGCCACTCATATTAATTCCTTAATATTGATGTACACAGCCAAGGGAGGCGAGGTGACCAGGGGCGGCCACCCCGGGGAGGCAGATAACGCGGGAGACATAAAACGTAGGAGATCGCTAATTCATCATAAGTTAAAGGGGTTTTTATGTACGGAACCTCGACGCTTTGTACGGTCCGCAAAAAACGACGTTCGATGCGATATCGCCGGAAAAATTAGCTTCAAAGGCTAAACGGGACGAGATATTAATTAACTTTAAAGGTTTAGTACACCTGCCTATATTTGATCAAAGGAGGTCTGTGTTCTTATTTTTCTCTCAATTTTGATCACATTGAAGGGGGAAGTTAGGGAAAAGGATTTTGGAAGGATTTTTTCGTTGTCTTTGATTTTCGTAAGGTTATTTTAGTCTTTATAGATAAGTTAGCATTTCACCACTATTTCATCTGATTTTAAGTCTCATGTGGTTGAAGAAGATAAATAGGCTAAATCGAGAAGGCGCCCAGTTCGTCTTTTAACTCTGTCTGCTGGAGCAGACCATTGCTTGGGGACAGGTTCAGGTTGATCTAGCCAAATTAGCCCCACAAAATGCTCTACCACCGTGCTGCATATCGAAAATTAAATTTCTCATAATGTTCATTACAGGCGCCATTGTACCAAAAATGAACGTATCAACTTTTCTAATTAGATATTTAATCATATTAGATACAGAGACATATTTGTTATATTATAATTTATTATTATAACGAATAACGTCCCTACTTCACATCATACATCTTAAACGTTAACAGGGTTGCCACTTAAAAGTTCTAAACGCGAAAACGTAAACAAAGTAAACATCAAAGTTAACTGATAATCTTATGACATTAATCGTTTTAAAAGGCAAATCCTTTATAACTGGATCAATATACTTTAATACAATTATCATTCTGTTTACCCCCCGAAGGGCAGGGATCGATAGGATTAGAAGTGAAGTTTTCACCGAATTTTAGACGAAATATAATTAATTTGTAAACGAATTTCGACGAGATTCGACGTCGATACGTAACGGGTGTCGAAAGTTCTTAGTAACTTTTAAGTGATTTACAAGTATTTAAACGTACTTCAACGGGATATTAGTTGTTGAATTGTAATACGAGACGAGCCGCTGCCCGCGGTTTCACCCGCGTGCAGATTCTCGTGAACAGTGCATTTTTCCGGGATAAAAAGTAATCTACGTTACTCTTCGGTCCATAAACTATATGGCTCTTATTAATAAACAGTGTTAATCCATGGTTTAGTTAAACTATGTTTTGTCTCTCTCAATTCAGTTTAAAATTGTCAAAGAACAACAAAGACAAAACAGTTTAACTAAACCATGGATTAACACTGTTTATTAATAAGAGCCTATGTGTGCAAAAAAGCTCGTCGATCCGTTGCTCTGTTGTTGCGTGGAAGAAGGACAAACGAACTAGCCACTTCCATTTATTAGTACGGATGACGAATGTAACGGCTGCGTGGTTAAGTTGTAATAGTAACCCTGCCAATGCGAGAATCTCCGGGTTCGATTCCCGGCTAGGGCAATCTCTGGGTGGTGAGCTTGAAGCTTGTTCTCGAGTCTTGATTGTTTGTGTTGTGTATGTGGGTGTCCATGCCGCCAGCGACACAGGGAATCCAATTGTGTAGGGATATGAGTGTGTAAGCGTTTAATGAAATACAAGTACAGAAGTTGGAAATATTGACAACATACAAAAAAAAAAAAACTGGCTGAATAGTAAACTTCTTTAGAAGTCAATTTATATTATCATATTTTAAAGTTATAAAATACATAAAAATCACTGCTAACGTATAATATGTAGATATAGTATGGGGCACACATCCCTTAAAGTTAAATCAATTAGGGCTGGTTTTAAAATCGTCCTCGAGGGTGGAGGGCGGAGAAAAACTTCTAACGAATGTCCACGGAACCCTTTTTAATCAATTAATGACTCAATCCCGACACATTGTTCCAATTCATTGTACTCTACGCGTCTTTATTTGACTATATTCAGTCTCCAATTTATTTGGCTAAGTATATAGGTACCTAGCTAAATTAATGGTGACTAAAAACTTAGTCAAATTAATGGTAACTAAATTTTTTTTTCCTTTTTTTTCCTTCTATTTTATTTTGAGGCTTTTACCTAACAAAGGCATGCCAGCCCCATCGTACCCTAACCAATGATTATACAACTAAATATTTAGTCACCATTAATTTGACTAAATTTAATCACGGTTTGACTATATTCGATAATGAAAATTCACTAAATTTTGAAAATTAAAATATGACAATGACATATTCCCAGCATGCTGGTTACGCTGCGAACTGGTAGTGGGCTAGAACATTTGGATTATCTATAGGCTTACATTGGCTTGTAGATTATTCAACTGTTTTTTTTATAGTTAGACTTATTTAGTTGTGTATATGTAGTAAGTACCTAGTAAATAAAGCATTTAACACGTTCAAAAAAAATTAAATGATAAAAAATTTTTATTTGCAAAACAATGAAAATAAGACATTTAGAAAAATGGACTAATTTTAATAATATAACACTGAGCCTTTTGGGTTACGAGCTTTGTACCATAACCGTGAGATAGTGGTCAATCGCGAGTACCTAATATATATTATATACAATGCATAACTTCAGCGTATGTAGAGCAGTCCTATAGACAGCTCCCAGACACCCAAAACGAAGTACAATTGAATAAATAAACTAATAAGTATGTTTGATTAAGTAGGTGTGTGCTTTTATGTTTTTTATTGACATTAGTATACATTTCAAAGACAGATTTCCTGGTAAGAACACAAAGAGTACAATGGCTGGTCTATTCTGGTGCTTGCGACGAGTGACCGCGGTCGAGCATTCGATCCCAATTAGAACTGATTCGCTGTTAAATGAGATGCGAATCGATGACAACCCTAGTCGTTTTTGTGAACCACTAGTGTGGAGACACGTCGACTTAGGAGTTTATTTTAGTAACAATTATAATCTATACAAATAAACAAAATTGAAGTGTCTGTTTGTAATATCAAAATAACAGCTTTTTACTAAATGCATATGAAAGTATATATACGGTACTGTAACGTTTTTATTACTACATGTATGGTAGGGAGAGCACATTGAGACACCAATCAGAGTTCAAACATTTATTTCTGGTTACAAATCCTGTATGTTGAAGAAGGTTATCTTAAGTGGTTATATTATGAATGCTCTCAATTGTTACAAGTTACAGATAAGAATAAGGGTTTACAGTCTCAGGGAGTGGTGGCGGATTCTGCCTGAACACCATCCAAAATGCTGCCTTGCGACCAAAGTCTACTAGATATAGATTTACAGTATATTAAATTAAGTTAAGTTAGTTTGGACGGTACAAAAGTAAGTAAAGCACACGGCCCGGTCAGGTCATGTGGTACCGCTTGTATAGTGATGTGTAGTATAGGTTGAGGCCGGTCAGCGCAGAGACTCGGCAGAGCGGGAGCTCGCCCCGAAGGCAGGGAGGAGCGCCGCCGCTAGTAAGGTGAGGGCTGGTAGGTCGGGACTAAGTGGCCCGGCTGTAGAGACGGGTTGAGTCCCATCGACCTCCAGATGGTTGATAGGCGGAGCCTACTGCGCGCCGATGCGCCCGGACCTCGCTGAAGAGGCGAGCCGATACCGTATCTTAAAAAAAACCCGTAGGGGGTTTCCAAACACGTGGCGGAGATTCTCTCAACCGCACAGGTGAAGACAGTGGGTGGCCAGACGGCGACCGGGTGGCGATCCGATGGTGGTCGGTCGGATGGTTCGCTTTTCGAAGGCGCCGGGGTCCTGAGGGCACTTCTCCGCAAGGCGTCGTGGCGGGATTATGAGACCGGAGGAGGATGCTCCGAGCGACCGCTCTTGACCCCGCAGCGAAATGGAAAAGGCGGTAAAGTCCGGATTGAAATTCGGCTTTGCCGGTTCCGATGGCCACTTTCTCAACACAAATATCCTCATTGAGGAGGTAAAAAAACTTAACAACACGACTGTTCGTACGACCCGAACCACGGGCCGTAAGATCTCGGAGACCGAGGGAAACGAACATCAACTATTTCTCCGGCATTTTCTACCGAAGGTTTCACCAATTTAGTAATGTTTCCTGAGTGTCCACAAGAAAATAACACGTAGTTTGTTTAATAATTCCCGTATCTCAGGGTCAAAGAACTATGCAGGCCACACTGAGGAGATCTGTCAAAGTCAATTTTGAAGTAAATGTCAATGTGACAATTGACGCTGACGTACGAATACGATGTATGAAACTAAAAAAAAGCTAACATTCTCCTAGCATTACAAAAATACCACAGATAATAAAAACAAGGGTTACAATACCCCTCTAACCACGCAGAATTCACCTTAGGGAATTCACGGCTGCCCTCAGCCGTAAAACAAACAACCCCTAACTCCCTCTATGAGTTAGGTTCAAGCAAAGACTAAAGAATCCAATAAAAAGACCAAAAAGCAAATCAGACTAAAAAAAAAATTTTCTAGCTAAAAAAAATATCAGAAAATAAACACCAACTAGCTTTAGCTAATAATGTTGTGCAAAGTAAAAAAAAATCTTAGTAAGTAGTAGTAAATAAGTAACTAGTTATTTTGGAGAAAAGTTGAGTACACCACTCCTACGCTATCTAAAAAAGTCAATATAAAAGCTAATTTATCACAAACCCCTATTCCCCAATATTCATATAATACTATTAAGTCCCTACTCGTTACTCGTTGATGCTAGCAAACCCACACATTCATACGTCCCAGTCATACTTCATCTTTTATAAGCTTAGTCCTTCCAGATCTTCTCACAACACCGCAAACATTCTATCCCAGACATACTTATACCCCTAGGAGGGAATTGAAAGTTGACTGGACCAAAAACCGAGAGTACAACTGACAAAACCAAGACCCTGAAAATTCCCAATAGCTAAATATATAAATATTACCCTACCAAAGGCTTATTTAACGAGTTGGCAAAACCGCTCAGCATGATATTAACGAACTAGGCTTATTTTAAGAGTCACGAACCGCTCCCTATCGTCGGATGGCTTATTTTTGAAGGGAGTTACGAACCGCTCCTACTGTGAAATTTATAAACTTTCATAAAATAAAATAAATTTAGTTAATAGACTACATAAGTTAAATTATAGTAGGTAGGTAGTACTCAAAAAAACTCTCCAAAGTAAGTAGTAAAAAAAATAATACACCTTAACATTCGAACTCAGAATAAACGGCTTAAAAAAAGCTAAATAAAAACAAAAAAAAGGTAAATAAACAATAAGCAAAAAAAATCAAACCATGATGTAGTCTGTGCCGACTGCAGAGGCGGGTGGGACTAGCATGTTAACCACACGACTCAAGCCAACCCAGATCTACATCTACCAACGAGTAAAATCTATCTGTTCTTTAGTAAACCAAACCTAAAAAAAACCGTCCCCCGGGACAAAAATTGCGCAGCCAAACTGCGGTCCAAGGATGAGGGACCACGAACTCAAGAAAAAAACAAGAAAACTAAGCCTAAATAAAAACAAGAAAAAATAACTAATAAAAAAACAAATCAAGCCATGGTGTAGTCCGTGCAGAGGCGGTGGGACCAACATGTTCACCACTCGACTCAAGCCAAGTCGGAACTACACCTACCAACGAGTAAAAACTATCTGTGCCTTCAGTAAAGCAATCCAAAAAAAACCTTCCCCCGGGACATAAATTTCGCGGCCAACCCGCGGTCCAGGGATTTCTACAGCCTAGTGGGGTGGGAACTAAGGCTGTATTACCTATCTAATTACATTAAAGACCATAGAAGTAGCAACAGCTACCAGTACCTGCTATTCTCCCGAAGAGATTTTTCTACTAAGACCGCTTAGCTACGGTAGCAGAAAAATAAAAGTAGTCCGCCTAAAATCTATTTTAAACGAGACCAGAATTCGCAGAGGTGTAGGGCCTCCAGCGATATAAGTCAGGTAAACAGGTTGAACAGCCAAGTGTGGCTGTCTACAAGCAAATAGAAGAAGCAGTTACTCCAAACAAGCAATAGTTAAGCCTAGTTTGAAGTTTTTAGATCCTTTATATGCCAAACACCAGCATCTCTCCCGATCTCATCAACCAGTTGATACACTAAAGGGGACTTCTTGGCAACAATGGTACATTTGGTGAATTTAGGCGCTAGCTTTGCAGAAAAAAACTTATCCTTGACACTGAGTGGGAAAGATCGTTTCCATACGGTTTGACCAACGTTCAGTTCAACGTGACGCCTCCGGAGGTTATAATAGTGAGTGTTTTTGGCATGTGCCTTAACCAGTTCTTCACGAACCTTCCGAAAGATAACGGATAGTTCACCTAGATTACGTGCATAGTCTTCGCGCCGTGGGAAAGAAAGATCCGAGAGATCCAATGGAGCTGCGTCGTAGATTGATCCGGACACTACTGCCTCCCGACCGTGTACCAGGAGAAACGGCGAAAACCCCGTTGCCTCGCTGACTGAAGTGTTGATGGCAAATTGGATATGTGGCAAGTGTATATCCCACTCACGGTGATCGTCCTTTATAAGAGTGGAGATCGCAGTGACTATAGTACGATTCTGCCTTTCCACAGGATTGACCTGCGGGCAATATCTGGGCCCTAAATGAACCTGGGGGATACTGTATTTATCAAACAAGGATCGAATCTCGTATCCAGTGAACTGCGTTCCATTGTCAGAAATCACTGTTTGAGGGATCCCATGTTTCATAAAGACATCATTCTCCAAATGTTTAACTATGGTAGCTGCCGTTGCGCGACGCAAAGGGAAAAGCATGACATACTTAGTAAAGCAGCACATTACTACCAATAAGTGAACGAAGTGGTTTTTAGAAACCGGAAAAGGACCTACCAGATCCATGCTAAGGGTCTGGAATGGTCTACAGCACTTTTTAGGACTGCCCATCAGGCCTGGAGTAGTCTGTGCGGGAATTTTATGAGATAAACATGTTTCACAGTTACGCACGAAGTTCGTTACTTCCTTGAATAAACTAGGCCAATAATACGTCAAGGAGATCTTTTTAAAGGTCTTTTGGATTCCCAAATGGGCGGAAGTAGGTAGGCAGTGGTTTTCCTCCATTATAGATTTCCTGCCTGATTCTGGAACTACTTCTTTCCACTGAAAATCACGGACTAAATTATTATTGGATTTCGTGTTTCGAAACAATCTGCCATCTCTAATCATGAAATTCCGACAAGATAGTGGTTTAGCCAAACACTTCCTATATAAGCCATCGTACCAAGCGTCTCCGGTAGGAGTGAATGTATCGTTCGTTGTCGTGGCTGCGACACAGGGTACGAATCTGGAAAGTGCGTCTGGAACCACGTTTAATTTACCAGCGCGGTGTTCTATAACAAAGTTATAGGGAGACAGTCTACAACCCCAGCGAGCTAGTCTGCCGGTTGGATTCGTGAGATTCAGGAACCATTTTAGGCTGGCGTGGTCAGTTATGATCTTAAATGATTTATTGCCTTCTAGATATGGCCTAAAATGTTCCACCGCAAATACAACCGCCAAAGCCTCCCGCTCGGTAGCGGAATAGTTCGTCTCGCACTTGGTTAGAGATTTACTCGCGTACGCGATGGGATGTTCTACTCCGTCTACTTCCTGAGCCAGCATTCCCGCGATCCCGTAAGCGGACGCATCACAATGTAGCGAGAAGGGTTTAGAAAAATCGGGGCAGGCGAGAATGGGAGCCGACACCAGAGCTTGTTTTAGCGTATGGAATGATTCCTCTGCCTCCGGAGTCCACTTAAAGGGAGGGGCCTTTTTCCCGGAGCTGGTTAATCTGTTTAAAGGAGCCGCCAGAATGCTAAAGTTTTTAATGAAGCGTCTGTAGTACGAGGCCGTTCCTAAAAACATCTTCACTTCCTTCCGCGTGGTCGGAGGTGGGAATTCAAGGATACTCTGTACTTTTGCTGGGTCCGTGTGTAAGCCTTTCTCGTTTACGATATACCCTAGGTATCTGAGCTCTCGTCTAAAGAAATTGCACTTAGAAGCGTTTATAGTTAGTCCCGCCTGCTTTAGGCGTTCGAATACCTTTCGAAGCAGATTCAGATGACCTAGGAATGTATCATGGCAGATCACTATATCATCTAAGTATACAAAAACATGATTGTCGAAGCCGTCGTGACCAAATAGGAGATCCATGAGTCTTTGTTGCGTCGCTGGGGCACCAGTTAACCCAAAACACATTCTGGTGAATTGGAACAATCCCCGACCGGGAACTGTGAAGGCAGTCTTCTCCCTCGAGGTTGGGTCTAACCCTATTTGCCAGAAGGCGGAACTCAAATCAATAGAAGATAGGTATTTTGCGTCCCTAAGTCGATCTAGGATATGAGATATATACGGTAAGGGGTACGCGTCGTGCTTGGAGACCGCGTTGAGTTTCCTGCTATCCAGACAAAACCGCAGCTCTCCGGACGACTTGGGAGTCAACAGGGTGGGGTTGTTCCATGCGCTAGTACTGGGTTCCACCACCCCAAGCTCCAGCATATTATCGAGCTCACGATGTAACTCTTTCAATTTCTCCGGAGACATTGGATAATATCGCTGTTTTATTGGTTTGGCGTCGCCCGTGTCAATAGTATGTGTAATTAGATCGGTTTTCCCCAGTCCTACCTTCTCAAAAGCAATAGCCTCGAAGTTATCTATAGCCTCGTCTGCCAAACGACGTTGCTCCATAGTCAAGGCGTCAAGAGGATGTAGGCGATTGATTTCAGCCACAGGAAAAGAGTGCTCGTTTGGTACCCACGGAAGCGAGCTCAATATTTCCGGGGCCAAATTAAAATACTTCCAGAAATCCCAGCCGAATATACATGAAGTATTTACGTCAGGGATAACATAAAACTTAATAATCTTAAGTTGATCTCGAAAGATCACAGGGAGTTGTAGGAACCCCAAAACGTTTGAGGTAACTCCATTTACAGACTGGATTTTGCAGATGTCGGCGCATGGAGCAAGGGTAGCACCTAAATCCAAAAACTGCTTATGGGAGTTACCACCTAATATGGATATACTGGATCCAGAGTCCAGTAGTCCATGTACCTGTTGACCGTAAATGTCAACAGTAAGAAAAGGACGTTGGTCAAACCCGGATTCGCGGACCGCACCTACGTGCCAGGAATTAAAGAAAAGTTTAACTGTTTGTAGCCAGTCGGTCCATTCTTCAGCGCTGAGATTTGGAGAAACGACGCGGTCCTGCCGTATTAGTTTTTTGAAGTCGAGGTGCCCTTTTGACAATTAGCGCATGTGTCGACTTTACGTGTCCCCTCACTAGTACTAGCATAACGTTTTACACAATTTTTACAATTTCGAGATGTAAAACCTTTCAATCCACAACGAAAACAAACCAAAGTTCTCGGTGCAGTACAATTTTGAAAAGAATGGGTATTCACTCGACAACGCGGACAAAATTGTTTTGCCTCTGAAGATGGATGAGCTGTAGAGGCAGCTGCTACTGTTGGGACACTACTTTGATAGGCAAGATCTACCGCGAGCGTCTGTTGGGTGGCTTTAGGAGGTTCAACAAAATACTGTGCGCTGATACGTTGTCGTTCAAGCTCCCTACATTTATACTTGAAGTCCGACAATGAAAGAATCGGAAACAGAACTAAGCGATCCGCGAAATCTGGACGTATGTTCCGCCTCAAGATCCTTAACTTTTCTTCCTCTCTCAGAGGTGTGCGAAGCCTATTGAAGAAGTTTAACATCACTGAGTAGTACGTGGAAAATTTTTCACCAATGCCTTGTGTACGTGCCTTAAGTTCTTCCAACAACCTATCATCAAAGTCAGGAGGCAAGAACTCATCCAACAACTCCTGCTTCAAGTCCTCCCATGATTCAACAGAGTTACAAATCCCTCTGTACCACAACAATGCTGAACCTGTAAATAGTTCAGCCGCCGACCGATACACCTGCAGGTAACTAAGTGAGCGAGACCGAACCAACTCATCTAAACGTTCCAAGAAAGATAATATACAAGAAGTGCCATTATATTTTAAATTCAGTGAGTGTATGTTGGTTGGATGAACATAAGTTATGCTATGATAGCAGTGTTTCTTAGTGTTTTCTGTGTGATCATCACCGTGCTCCACCTTCACCTTACTTTGATCAGATTTCTCCCTATGTATGTTACTAGGGCCAGGATCAGAGGGATCCGACTCCTCACTGCTCGAATCTGAATCACTCCTAGTGCCATATGTTGTAAGTTTGTCAAATATTACCAATAAATCCCTTTTTATTTTATTCAATTCAATTTCCCTGTCTGAATCAAATGAAAGCCTCTCTGCACGATAATGTAAGTGTAAGGCAACTGTATGAAGTCTCTCCAATAAGGATTGCTTAGGTTTATGCTCCGGCAGTGCTAAAACAGTCTCCAATAAAGTATCAGTTTTATCCTGTAAAATTGGTAGTTCACCTGCTAAATCCCAAGTTGTAGGCAAAGATGCCGGAACAGGGTTCTCTTTTAATAATTTAGAGACTTGTGCCCCACGTTGGGCGCCACTGTAACGTTTTTATTACTACATGTATGGTAGGGAGAGCACATTGAGACACCAATCAGAGTTCAAACATTTATTTCTGGTTACAAATCCTGTATGTTGAAGAAGGTTATCTTAAGTGGTTATATTATGAATGCTCTCAATTGTTACAAGTTACAGATAAGAATAAGGGTTTACAGTCTCAGGGAGTGGTGGCGGATTCTGCCTGAACACCATCCAAAATGCTGCCTTGCGACCAAAGTCTACTAGATATAGATTTACAGTATATTAAATTAAGTTAAGTTAGTTTGGACGGTACAAAAGTAAGTAAAGCACACGGCCCGGTCAGGTCATGTGGTACCGCTTGTATAGTGATGTGTAGTATAGGTTGAGGCCGGTCAGCGCAGAGACTCGGCAGAGCGGGAGCTCGCCCCGAAGGCAGGGAGGAGCGCCGCCGCTAGTAAGGTGAGGGCTGGTAGGTCGGGACTAAGTGGCCCGGCTGTAGAGACGGGTTGAGTCCCATCGACCTCCAGATGGTTGATAGGCGGAGCCTACTGCGCGCCGATGCGCCCGGACCTCGCTGAAGAGGCGAGCCGATACCGTATCTTAAAAAAAACCCGTAGGGGGTTTCCAAACACGTGGCGGAGATTCTCTCAACCGCACAGGTGAAGACAGTGGGTGGCCAGACGGCGACCGGGTGGCGATCCGATGGTGGTCGGTCGGATGGTTCGCTTTTCGAAGGCGCCGGGGTCCTGAGGGCACTTCTCCGCAAGGCGTCGTGGCGGGATTATGAGACCGGAGGAGGATGCTCCGAGCGACCGCTCTTGACCCCGCAGCGAAATGGAAAAGGCGGTAAAGTCCGGATTGAAATTCGGCTTTGCCGGTTCCGATGGCCACTTTCTCAACACAAATATCCTCATTGAGGAGGTAAAAAAACTTAACAACACGACTGTTCGTACGACCCGAACCACGGGCCGTAAGATCTCGGAGACCGAGGGAAACGAACATCAACTATTTCTCCGGCATTTTCTACCGAAGGTTTCACCAATTTAGTAATGTTTCCTGAGTGTCCACAAGAAAATAACACGTAGTTTGTTTAATAATTCCCGTATCTCAGGGTCAAAGAACTATGCAGGCCACACTGAGGAGATCTGTCAAAGTCAATTTTGAAGTAAATGTCAATGTGACAATTGACGCTGACGTACGAATACGATGTATGAAACTAAAAAAAAGCTAACATTCTCCTAGCATTACAAAAATACCACAGATAATAAAAACAAGGGTTACAGTACCTATAACAAAACAAATATTTTTAAAATTTTCGTCAGTCTGTTTGTTCCGGGTAATCTCCGAAACGGCTGGACCGATTTTGACGTGACTCTCACTAGCAGGTACCTGATGTTACAAGGAGTAACATAGGCTACGTGGGCGAAGCCGTGGGGCACAGCTAGTGTATTTATAGATATAATAATAACGCGTAATCACGTAATTCCTAATCTCTAATTTTCTCTGTATCTGGACCGAAATGACGCCCACAGTCTCTAAAAATGGAATAATTATTTGTCGGTACTAGTTTTTTTTCTGTGATATAAATAAGGCACGTTGAAACGAACACACGACGTTTACGTGCTGTAGACGATGAATAAATTCACTAAAGCCCTACAGGCTACACCAAAAAAGCTGTCTTGTACCTAATTTGTGCCATGTTATTTATATATACATACTTTCTTTGAAGAAAACTATTCGATGGTTAATTTTAAAGGCAATACAGTTAATCACAACTTCAAAGTGTAAGATGATTGTCAAATACACTTTGTATACATACAATACAATACAATACAATACAATAACTCTTTATTGCACTCCAAGATGTACAAGTAATAAATAAATAAAACAATGGTTATAGTAAAGGTACAATGGGCGGCCTTATTGCTAAACAGCAATCTCTTCCAGGCAACCTTTGGATGGAGAGGACTGCATGGAAAGAAACATTTTCGGCTAGCAGTGCATTAACATATATAATAACATATATAATATTTTGTTAAAAACCAAAAATTTAATTACATATTAAATTTTATTCACACGTATATAATAATAAATATGATATATATGTACCTAAAATAAATAATGTATATATACAATATTAACATAATATATATAAAACTAACAGACCCACATTAGAGTAAACACAATACCAAATAAATATACATAGAATATAATTATTACAGATTCGAGTAAGAGATAAAATTTACCGTAAACTTATGCTGGAAGTGGAAGGTAATGTTTTTTAACTTGCATTTTGAAGGATGATAAAGTTTGTGCTTGCCTTATATGAACAGGTAAAGCGTTCCAAAGGAGCACAGCTTGCACTGCAAAGGAGTTGTGAAAGAAAGTAGTAGTGTGCACAGGAGTTTTTAATGAGATATTTTCTGAAGACCTAAGACAACGTGAATTAGAACAATGAACCATGAACATACTACATTACCAATTAGCGACGATTATAAATTAACGAAAACGCTCCCAAAAAGTCTATCGCAAATATTGCCAGAGCGACAGACAACTTCGCGAGTTGCCAACTTCGACGAACTCCGTCGAAACTTGGCCGGAAGTTCGACGAAACTCGATGAGCTACAAATAGGCATCGGAATTAAGTTTCTGCCGGTTTTCTGCGGGCCTTTTAATTATTTCTTCTGTAACCCTTCAGGTGGGACGTTTGGACGGCCCCTTGCACTCCCACTTTTGATTTTGTTCCCAATTCGACTGATAGGCACTTATAAGTTGTAATTACGTTTGCCAAAAGGCGCGTCGATTCTTTTGAGTCGCGGTAAAAAGTCGGAATTCTTCTTCAACAACTTTGAATTCGTGTTTTATTTATTCGAATTTATCGAATGCCGTCTCAGATTTGAAGATTACAAACCTTAAGGGGCACTTTAGGCGCTCAAGCAAACGTACGTTTGCTTGTCAGAATAACAACGCTTTCGCGTCAAGCGCGGATTTCGTGATACTCGAAATGCGCGCTTGACGCAAAAGCGTTGGTATTCCGGCAAGCAAACGTACGTTTGCTTGAGCGTCTAAGGTACCACTAAGAGATGCCAAAGAAAACAAATGCACTAATAACAATTACGTACTCCAGTTCCATGTCAATACAACTCAATTAACTTTTTACAATTTAGATACGAAGAGCTTACGTAATATACTAGCTAATACTATTTCTTAAATTATTTAATCACTCTTTACTTGCTGTAAAATGTATTTAAAAATGATATTTTCCAAATTTAAAGTTGAAAGTATGATATAATAATATAACCTTGTTTTCTATAATAATATCTGTTAGCTATATTATTGTACTATCTTCGTATCCGAAAGTCCGTGTAAAATTTCATCATAATTGGACATCGGGAAGAGGTATAAAAATCGATTGCTTGTTGTCACATGCAATCGATTTTCCATCGATTTTGATGACCATGCAACAACAGCTGCATGGCCATCAGACACACAGGAATCCAACTTATAAATAAAAGCTTGTAAAAAGAAACACTCATATCCATTTAAATAATGAGTTATAATAAATTCCGATAACAATAATAAATAAAAAGACACATCACTACACTCAAACCGTCCGACCTGCCAACATGCAAAAACGAATTCCCCAACACCATGGCACAGGTCCAAGTGTCGCCGGCGCGCACGCAACCGATCAATGGACGCATTACCCATTCACGGTACATCACTATCGATCCGATGCAGCACGTCTCTATTTGTGAACTTGTAAAATGACATTTCTATCCAACCTTATATTAAGACCACCTATAAACATTTTACTTTTTGCTAGTTGGTACAAAAACATAATAATAATAATAAATATTACAGTTTAAAATCTTGTGCATCTCACAGCTATGCGCATCTCTTGCCATGGGTGCTATAAAAGCAAGCTAAGGGAATAATGTACTGCGATCGTCAAGAAGCCTCCCAAGTGTGGATTATGCCTTCATATACATATAGTAACAATCTTTTTTTTTATGTTATTGGTAACGAGACGAGCTGGTCGTTTGCCTGATGGTAAGCATAACGCCGGCCAACTTTGAAACACAAAGGCCTACGCGGCACTGCAGTGCGCTCGTCACTCTGAGATTTTAAGTCTCATAAGCCCAGTAATTTCACTGGATACTCTGCTCATCAAACCGGAACACAGTATTGCTTGCACATTACTTCTTGGCGGCAGACTTCACGAGCAAAGCGATGGTACTAACCCAGACGGACACTCGCAGAAGAGTTAGTCCTCCCACTAACAAGATCTAATGATCAAAACAGAAAGTATAATTAAAACAGGGAATAAAAAATCGTCTCAATAATGTTGCTGCCTACGGATTCGAATCCGCGTCGTCTGGCAAACTGGGCCGACATTTTAACCAACTTAACAATAATTAATAACTTCAAAGGCACACTATACATACATACATTTAATGTTCGAAACATTTCGGAGAATAATTATTATTGTAATAAAAAAGTAGTGTAAAATACACGCGACGAAAAACTATTGAATCAGTAGTAATAATAATTTAACATATTTTCCTTTATTCAACTTCGTAATTATAATAATTATATGTATTTATTTCGATTAGAAAAAGAATCATATACATTTCTTAAGCATTAAATTAAATTGAGTAATCCCATGAATTATCATGGGAAGTTTTAATTCAAAATCTAATAAAATTAATACATTTTTTTTTAATTATTAATCACAGAATCAACATCACTTAGGTAAACACTATAAACAAAAACATTTTTGCTTGTACATAAACAGATTCTCACTTTATAATTTAAAACAAATAAGTATTTTTTAAATAATAAAAAAAATGTATCGCTTAGATACATACTAAACATTCAATCAAATTATTTTTGTTTGGCAGTATGTAAATGGGAGGAATGGAAGTTTTCCATAGAACCATTTTAAAACTCCCGAACAACGTTGAGAAAAACTAGTATCCTGCTTGAAACCATGTGAGACAGCGGTCATACAATGGCAAAACAAAGTCTCGAAGAATTGGTCGTAACTCAGCGATTCTAACTCAAAATCAAGATAAAAGCATCCGAAATAGATCAAGAGTGCTTAATTCACTAACAAGACTGTGAATTGACTACTCTTTCGTACAGGCTGTCTCACATTTGAACCGGCTTGGAGACCGAGGGCGCTTTGAAACTGCTCAAAATTTTATTAGATACTAAGATCTTTGCGAATAATAATGTTTAAACAATAGCTATTACTTGGAAAAGTATTTTTTGAGCATTTTACTTTGATCTCACTTAATGTTCAGCGACGATAAAAGCAGAAAGGAGGTTTACTCTGACATGCCCAAAAGAGAGTTATAGTAGTAAAATAAAAGTAGCCTAAGTTACTCTACTTGACATCAGCTATCTGAGCCAGTGAAAGTCCCGTTATAATCGGTCCAGCCATTTCAGAGATTAGTCGGTACAAACAGACAGACAGAAAGACAAACAAATTAAAAATTATTTTCTTGTTATAAGTACCGTATACAACCTGACTTTAAATTGGTATGTTATCCTAAAAGGGGGCAATGTCCTTCTGGAGCTCGATAACGTTTGTTTTACGAGTTTTTGAAATTTGAAATTTTTCATTGAATAAAAGACATTTAAAGTATACGTCAAAATTCTACTACAGAACTTCCGGGCAGCCCTAGATCAGCTGATTCACTTGAACTACGTTGAACTTTGTTAAATGATGATGTTAATTAGAAGAGACTTAGAAAAGAATCCAGTACTGGTCGCGCACTTCCCGTTTGAAGTATATTCTTCTTTTTTGTAAATTTTGAATGACGTTTTTCCAAGAGATGTTCTTTCAACTGGTACCAATTCAAACTCACCCTGTATAGGTACTTTCATACGCATTCAGTAAAAGACGGTTATTTTGATAGTATAAACAGACACTTCAATTTTATTTAACTGATGAGAGTGTTAGCTATACAGTTGAATACCTATAAGACATATTTTTTAATGTGCTATTGGTTTACTGCCTCTACCGCATCACCGAACCATCCGCATGAAAACTGCAAGGGTTGCCACAACCGATTTCTTTGTTTTTTGATTTCTTTATCTATTTGAATGACCGTGCTCTTTGTCTAGTGATATTTACAACAGGTTCACCACATGGTGTGAGAGGTGGCACAGAGGTTTTAGCCCTAAAAAAGATGTTAAGTGACTAGCAAGAAATTGGCGAATTATACACAACAATCTTGCGTTAGTTTGGTAGTTTTAGTACTTAGCCGCGTCGGTTCTAATTCGCGACACCGGTATCAAACGCATCTAAATAACTGTACTGCAACAATGGCAGATACACATCTAAATGAGTTTAGTTAAATATTGTTTAAATGTAAGCTTAGAGAGTAATCATAGTCCGGAGTGCCGTTACAGTATTCTAACCAAGAGGAAAGAAATTGAATTAACAAATTAATTGAATGATTTTTGTTTTAATTATGTTTGTCTATATACTAATAAATAAAATTGAAGTTTCTGTTTGTAACAGCTAAATAATGTAAAATAACAGCTTTTTATCAAATGCGTATGAAAGTATATACGGTACGTAGAACAAAACAACCATTTTTAAAATTTTTGTCTGTCTGTCTGTTTGTCTGTTTGTTCCGGGTGGTAATCTGGGCCGATTTTGACGGGACTTTCACTGGCAGATAGCTGATGTTACTTGTAACATCTAACCTAAGTTACTCCTTGTAGTAACTTAGGTTACTTTAATTTTAGAAAAAGAAATAGAGTTCCACGCAAAAAAATAAAAACCATGTAATCCAAAATCTCCACGCGGGTGAAATCGCGGGCAGCAGCTAGTTTATAATAAAAATGTCCATTTAAGATTAATCTGCAATTTTTTTCAGCGATGACGCTCTCACTTTATTAGTGAGTTAAGAATAAGAAATAATAATGCTCATCGATGACGCATTGACGCAAGACTTTTTGACAGACGCATACAACAATTCTTTACTTCTCAAACTCGACCTCTCAGCACATAACTTTTCATACTATTTTCCTATGCGTTTCGGTATAATACATTACACCTCCCTACCCCCATGAGTCAAGGGGTGTGAATATCAATATTTCCCAATATCCCACGTCTAATATAATAATGTGTAATACGTGTAAAATATTGTCTGTCGGTTTGTTCTTCACGCTTCCTGTGATAAAAGCGTAGTTGTAATAACGCCTCCCCTTTGTAGGTACTTTAGGTGCAAAGAACACGTAGGTACAGATGGTGATGTTATTTTTTATCTCAGAATATACCTATATTTTTACTTAAAAATTTAATTGATTTAACGGCAGGCATTATTTGGTTCTAAGAATTTGTAAGGATTTAACATCACAAATAATGTGGAGATGTTTTTTTTTTAATTTTTATTGGTTTTGAAAACAAGTGATAGAATCGACGCGTGACCAATGCTGGCTTTTATCTCGCTCAAAGGATCAGCCTTGCCATCCAGCGGGGCAACGCGGCTAGCATTTTGGGAACTCTGCCTGATATTAAGGATCATTTGAACTTTCTTTAGACCATTTTGTTGTCTGATAGTTCAAACAATTTGTAATTATTTTCTTAGTTTTTTATTGATAGGAGTTGTAGTTCTGTTTTAGGTTTTAATTTTTATTGCGTAACGAAAGAAAGCGCTCTTATCGCTAAAATAGCGATCCCTTCCAGATAACAAGCCATTTTATTATCAGTAGTTATACCATTTGATTGATCTCACTTGATCAAGTGCCGATGTGGTCGAAGGTGAAAAAATCTCAAGCAAAAACTATTTTATTATTGAAATGTAATTTTCATTTAAAACGGCATGAGTCATTTCCATATTAGAAAAATTAAATACATACGATATTAATTTTCAGCAATAATTTTTTTACTAGGTAACATATGCGTAGCTCTGAGTTGCCACCTCTGCACACATCCTCTATAGTCTATGGCATCACTTTAGAGCACTGGCTCATTGTGAACATGATAGAAGATAAAAGCCCAGCTAATAACGCGCCAATAAAGCCTTTATTGAGCCGAACCGAATTAACGGCGGGAACGCCCGAACACAGCCGAACATGCACGAATTTAATAACGTACTTTTTGAACTGGGGTGCAGGTGTAGCTAATTAATGGGTAGGTTTTATTAAATTTCGAAATGAGGGACGATTGATTAGCATGTGAAATGTCAAGGCGTAAGTAATTATATTCTTAGACTAGCTGCTGCCCGCGGTTTCACCCGCGCCGAGATATTGGATTTCATGGTTTTTATTTTTTTGCGCGGAATCCTAATTCTTTTTCTAAAATAAAAGTAGCCTAAGTTACTCCTTGAAACATCAGCTATCTGCCAGTGAATGTCCCGTCTAAATCGGCCCATCCGTTTCGGAGATTACCCGGAACAAACAGACAGACAGACAGACAATTTTATTTATCTCTATGGATATGGAGCAAGAATGAAGTACTACTTACTTAATAAGTTTTCTTAATTCAAGCAATAAGTGATTAGTACTTTTTTATACTAGCTACCAGATAAACTTAAAGTTGTACATAAATCGATAAGTCCGAATACAAAGCCGTGCAAACTAAACTAGTTAAAGAAGATTTATTCCACACGAGCCGCGGGGAATCGGAACTAAATTTTAAACTTGCTCGTGTGGCGGCGATACGCAAATATTGAGTTAGTCAATACACCTGCAGGACGGATGCGCCGTGCGAGATGTAGGAACTGATACTTCTGTGATGCTTTTTGTATGTGTTGCAAGTGGCCATAAGGCTTCGCTTAAGTTCAAATTCTTTATTCACATGGGCCCCAGAGGAGCACTCATGAAATTTAAAATAAATCATTCTAATGCCCGTTTTCACCAACTACGAATAAGGCGACGCTTAAGTCACTCTTAATGTAAGCAATGCCCTAAGTAACAACTTCGTAATGACGTTAGAACACTCCTAAAGGTCAAACGTGAACCTATACAACATTAGGTATCCCAATAAAACACAATCTTTTGTACGTCGAGATTTTCTTAGTTGTCCAATAATGTACTTAAAAATACTTGACTGCTCACCAACCAATGACATAGATAGAAATTGAAATTCGAATCATGCGATTGGTTAGCGATCGTATTTCTATTGCTATCATTGGTTGGCACCCGCTGAGTTTGTTAACAAAGTACACAGAAAACCAGGGTTTATAGGTGTTACTGTTCCAAATTTGAATCAGATCAGTTCAGCCGTTTCGGTATCATTAACACATTGAAGGTTACGCATTTTAAATATTACAACGGATCAACACATCGTTTCATTCCTATCAAACAATTCTATTTTCAAACGTCACCGTTCGATTTTTAAAACGCTCAACATATTTTTTCAGTAGGCTGTCGAAACGCGTTTCCTTCGCCTCGTCTACAAAATAAACTTCGTAAATAAAACTCTTGGAAGGTAATTCGATGCTGGGAGCAAATTAAACCTGACATTGAGAGATTAAGTGCCCGCCTGAGTGTGTTCTATCGGAGATAGGCAAACGTGCTTTTTTAATATACAACAATTTGTAATTTGATTAGGCAATGTTATTGGATGGACAAGAAATTGCTTGTTAGCGCCTTTTTGGGAGGCGTAGATTTTTAATTTACGTCTTTTTTCAACTAGATTTAATAATGGAACTGACTCGTAAAACCTTATAATTTTTCTCTTTCATTTTTTTTATTTGTCAACTTGGATGCATGCTAAAGAGCATATTGCCAAAAATAGTAAGCAATTAAGCGTAAAAATTCCAAACTTAAAACACATCGTAGAGAATTCTAAAGAAATTCCAAATTCAAATCTGTGTTTGCGCAATAGTTAGAGCCTCAAAACGGTCCGAAGCAAACGTTCTAAATTCTAAACATATAGGCAAACAAAGAACCTTATTGATACAACGTTCGGGACAAAACAAAATAGCCGAAGCATGAAGCCGAAGCCAGGTAGTCGCCAAACATTGACAAAGATCGGCCAACATCGGATTATTAGAAGTATCACAAGAGGGATTTTAGCGGTAACGAAATGTAACGGACATCGATTTTGTTTCGTTTTCCAAAAGTTGTGTTTCATCTTAATATAGGTTGATTATTAACCCTTATTCAGAGACCAGTCAAAGCGTGGACTTATTAGATTCGCCTCTGACTCTTAATCTTAATCCTTCGTGTTCTTCAACATAAGGAAATGTAGGAAAATGAAATAAAGATTAAAAAAAATATTTTCAAAAATTTTACGTAGCCAGGCAAACACGAGAAAATGCCAACCATGCAAAATCTAAAGCTCATTGTATGCGAACCCTCGATCCACTAATTGACTGTGTGACCTCGCAACCTCTGAGCCATCCTCTCTTCAAACAATAATTTTCATTGCACTTTTCATTTTCACTTCACAATATTCACTACAATAAAAACAGTTGCACAAGTTGGCACACTCTCCAACACACACAGTCAACACAAAAAAAAATGTAATGTGTGAAATCCTTGATACAATAGCCCTTGCCGTAATATATAACACTAGCTTCTGCCCGCAGTTTTCACCCGCGTTCCCACAGGAAACGTGCATTTTTCCGGGATAAAAAGTAGCCTATGTTACTCTCCGGTACAAAAACTATATTTATGCCAAAAATCACGTCGTTCCGTTGCTCCGTTACTGCGTGAAAGAAGGACAAATCAACAAACCAACAAAGACACTTTCGCATTTATATTGTTGGTAGGATTATAATATTGTACTAGCTTCTGCCCGCGGCTTCAACCGCGTGCATAATTTTCTGTGAATTTTCCGGGATAAAAAGTTGCCTATATTACTCGCAGGCCCATAAACTATATCTACTTAAAAAATCACGTCGATCCGTTTTTTATTGCTGCCAGAAAGGACAACAATATGAAAAAAAAAAATATTACGAAAACAGTTTGTGCTTGACCATTTCAGCCGCAATTTAAAGTAAGTAAACTTATGTACCACTAAATTATGTAAGCCAACCAATAAACCAACAAACACACTCTCGCATATACAATAGCACGGTTAGTATAGTCTGTAGCCACCCTTATTTTAAACTTTCCGATCGCGAAATGAAATAATCAAATTGGGAACAAAGTCCGATTGACAAATACGAAAATTCGGCTTTCCTCTATCGGCAGGTACCGAAGTACCGAAGCACCGACTTGATCATTATTAGATATTGAATTTTCCTAACTTTGGACTCATCCCGCTCTAATTTACTAATGAATCCGAGTGGTACTGCTATTACCCCCTTCGCCCCTTTCTCTCACCCCCTCGGGTGGTAAAAAGGGGTAAGAACGCGGGTATTTCGTCTTTTATACGTGTAGCGATAATCCGATTGGCGACTCGGGCGTTCCACATTTGAATGTTCGTGTGTTTTCGTTAATTCTCGTGTGTTTTCGTTAATTCTCGTGTTGGATGATTCTGGTAATAGAACGGCTTTGTGCGATTACAGAGGGGTTGGGGTTAAGTGAGATTCCTTTTCTTATTGTACTTATGTAAGCTTTTATTAGCGGTAAGGCTCTCTTTTAAGAGTCCGGCGGGAGTCCTTAGCGCATTGTGTTCTATCAGTCTTCCAAACCGACCAGCGGCGCAAGTACGGAAGTCCAAACGATAAATTTGTCGCATCGACGAAAACTGATAATTTTATCGAATGTTACGAGTACCGAAGTCTGATCGTAAAGTATTGTAGTAGCTTTATGTTCTCTTTGGATTCGACCGACCTATTTGATAATTTTTGTCGATTGTATCAAGGCTCGATAAATTATGTAAAAAATCGATCAAACAATAAGATAGATGAAGTGTCTGTTTGTAATATCAAAATAACAGGTTTTTACTAAATGCATATGAAAGTATATACGGCACCTATAACAAAACAACCATTTTTAAAATTTTTGTCTGTCTGTCTGTCTGTTTGTTCCGGGTAATCACCGAAACGGCTGGTCCGATTTTGACGGGACTTTCACTGGCAGATAGCTGATGTTACAAGGAGTAACATAGGCTACTTTAATTTTAGAAAAATAATTAGGGTTCCGCGCAAAAAAATAAAAACCATGTAATCCAAAATCTCCACGTGGGTGAAACCGCGGGGCAGCAGCTAGTTATTCAATCTTTAAACACTTCACGTCTAAATAACTAAACCGTTTGGGCATAAAATTGATAGAGTACATCTCTATATATCAATTTTATGCTTATATCCTATCAGACATGAAGTAATAGCTGTTCTACCATTATATTTTACTTCCTTTTTGTGCTTATAATAACCCCTACTGAAACAAGGGTAGGGGTCTTACAGACCCCATTTTTGCGTCTAAAAAGCTCTAAGCATTTCGTATTGTTCATCAGACCGATACAAATCCGTAGCCGATCGAATATTATGTTCTAATTTAACGTCTACTGTCTAGTAAATACTTTCGTACCTCCTTTTTGATTTTCATTTGTTAACTAGTATCTGCCCGCGGTTTCACATGCGTGGTGAGTTCCACAGGAATGCAGTTCATTTTTCCGAGATAAAAAATAGCCTTTGTGACTCTCCGGTCTATAAACTATATCTGTGTAAAAATCCACGTCCATCCGTTGCTGCGTGAACAGTAAAATCTTAACCTTTGCATTTAATATAATATTGGTTATGTCCACGTTATCCAGGACTTCGTAGTTAGAGATTCGTATCTATACAAATAAATAAAATTGAATTGTCCATTTGTAATATCAAAATATCAGCTTTTGACTAAATGCATATGAAAGTGTATACGGTACCTATAACAAAACAACCATTTTTAAAATTTTTGTCTGTCTGTCTGTTTCTTCCGGGTTATCTCCGAAACGGCTGGACCTATTTTGACGGGACTGTCACTGGCAGATAGCTGATGTTACAAGGAGTAACTTAGGCTACTTGAATTTTAGAAAAAGAATTAGGGTTCGCAAAAAAATAAAAACCAACATAATCCAATATCTCCGCGTGGGTGAAACCGCGGGGCAGCAGCTAGTCCTACATGAAGCTTGAGGTTTCGTTGAAGGAAAGTATGCGTGTTGTAACTATACCATAGGTAAGCAGCGCTCCGCTCTCCGCTTAGCTAGCTACCTCCCTCAAGATGAAACTCGGTCACCAAGCACTTTTCAGTGTGTTCAGGCAGTCGCTCTTGAGAGCCAATTCTCGTACAGCACGCTTGCCCAGAAGACATCTTTTCATTCTACTCTTGAATACTCCCAGATTGTAATGTTCAGGGACAACAGACCGGCAATGAATTCCACTTTTCAGCTTTCCGCTGAATTTTCTGCCTTCGAGCACATTGACATAATTTGAGTTAATTTTAGTTCAGAGAGTGGTCAAATGATAATCTATCACACCTACGGATTCACGGACCAGGCTACAAGCACCTGGAAAAAACCCCCATCAGCAGAATAAAACACAGAAATATCCTTAGAACATGTTTTTTATAAGACGCTTCTATTCACCATTCAAACCTAATATTTAACTTTGACAAAATTAATTAACCAATCGATTAACACCCCCAAAACAAATGACTTTATTGACAGCCCTGCTGAACAACCCTAACGGAAAAAACGAAAACCCACGTCCAGCCAAGGCGGTCGGGCCTTTATCATATTTATTTTATTTCAATTCGGTCCGAATTTAATCCTTTTCCATTAATTAGTGACCGCTCCCGTATAACGCGGGGTCTGCGGGGTCCGCGGGGTCGGACGGACCCCTCGCGAGTGTGCGTTAATTTTTCTTCGGCGACGTAAGGGTTACGTAGCTTGTAGGTATGGTGTAAGTCATGGAATCGAGGCAAAGTTTTTTGTTGTTTTAAAACTTTATAGATTTGGCAGGTTTTTGTTTTAATTTTAAAGAAAAAAAACACTAAATTATAATTTTGGCTGCACTTTTATTCTATGTGAACAACATTTATGTTATGAGTGTGGGTGCAGTAAGTGGAGAGACAAGCAATTGAGCAGTTGGTACGCCTGAATGTAAGCACCATCCCAATGGCCACAGCAAAATGTGTGCCATCCAGAAAGACCTGCGTGCAGTGGCACTGCATGCGCTTGACATCCTGAAACACCACGTTTCTAATGGTTTTGAGGGAATCTTGACAATGATAAGCTCCAATCCTATCTATTCACTCATAGCATAGCTTGACTCTGTTCTGAACGGATCAGTAAAGTTAAGCTACGTTCGCCGCGATCAATACTTGGATGGGTGACCACTATCTGTTGTTTAGTGAGCGGTAAGTACCGTGCTTCGGACACGTTAAGATAACAATAAAAGTATTAACTGAATTACCACAAGGAAAGTTTAAACGTATAGTCAAGAGTGTATTAATTAAAAAAGCGTATTATAAAATTAAGGATTATGTAGATGACAAGGATGCATGGAGGCAAACAGCTCAGGAGCCTCCTGGCGACTACTAAACTTTAAATTGTTAGTTGTTAGCATTAGAATTATTGTAAAAAACTACTTTTTTTTAAAAAGAATGCCGTGACGAGTTTCTTGCCCTTCTTCTTGCTCGGCCTATACCAATTTGGAACGGGCACGGTGGGTTTCTGGAAGGTTCGTTGACTTTGAGCACGGATTGGGTCTGTTGGTGTCTTTGTCATTTATTATGTTCTGATAAAGACAGCATTAGTTTTAGTCTGTGATTCGGGTAGATGAATGTTGCAGAGGCCGGCTGTTAGAGTCATTTTAACTTTCATAAGTGCTCTTTTGGGGCCTATTTGAATAAAGACTTTTGAATTTAAATTTGAATTTTGAATTTGAATCCCAGTCGTAAGACAATAGTCGCTAAGACAGTCTGCATTTGGTCTGCTTAAAATATGGAAGCCAGGTCTAGCTATCATTATACCTATAAGAAAAAAGACTGTAATTTTAATTATATTCAAAAGAAGTAGATTACACACTGTAAATGCTAATAGACCTTTCCAATTCGCCAACGAAGCGTTCACAACAAAGCAAAGCGTTCATGGCAACAAACCAAAAGAGCATAAAAGTTACAACACCCGAATTCTAACTGTTCAAAAATCGTAAAGCCGAAATTTTAATTAGAAATAATGACCAATTAATATGACGCATGAGCACGGATCAGAGTACAGTTGAATTACAATGAGATATGAAGTAAAAAATGGTTTGTAAAACAATAAAGTGGAAAATTTGGTGAGAGTTGCCTTAGCCGCTTTTGTGAGGCGCGGTTAGAATTGGACACTGTATTGTTACAATTTATAATCAATGTGTAAGCATTTAACTCTCGCGGTCAGATGCTTGAGTCTTCACTTGAGTTTCTATTGATTGAGCTTACGTTTGACTGCAATCTCACCATATTTTTATAATAACTATACGAGCTGGTCGTTTGCCTGATGGAAAGCATAACGCCGACTCATAACATTTGTTAGTGGGAGGACTAACTCTTCTGCGAGTGTCCGTCTGGGTTGTTACCACCGCTTTGCTCGTGAAGTCTGCCGCCAAGCAGTAATGTGCAAGCATTACTGTGTTCCGGTTTGATGAGCAGAGTATCCAGTGAAATTACTGGGCTTATGAGACTTAATACCTAATGTCTCAGGGTAACGAGCGCACTGCAGTGCCGCGCAGGCCTTTGTGTTACAAAGTTCTGGGTGGCACTGCAATTGTTATGGGCCGGCGTTATGCTTACCATCAGCCAAACGACCAGCCCGACTCGTTACCAAATATCATAAAAAAAAATAACAATTGGAGTTCCACTCAGAACGTTGAAACAGATGCCTGCGCGGCACTGCTTTACGCTCATTACCCTGTGACACTAGGTCGCATAAGCTGGTAATTTAACCGACTGCTTTCCTCACCAAACACTAATGCTTGCACATTACTGCTTGGCGGCAGACTACACGCTACCTGGTGGTAAGCGAGTGGCGCAGTAGCGCACTTGCTTAGACCTGTTGGACCCAGACAAGCGGCATTAGTTTCGAAGTGATTATCATCAAAAATGTAGGTAATTGATGGTTTATATCAATTTATATCTGAATTTCTGACAAACTTTAATAGCGAATGTAGAGCTAGAATCGCTTCGAAGCGATTTATCTAGCCCTCTCTCTACCTCGAGCTCTAAATCTCCTGTGATTCTTCTAGATTCACCCCTCATCCCACCGGAAACAAACGCGGGCGTACCGCGAACGAATTTGACAAACTCCACCTTTACAGTCACAATGTCGTTTACCTACCTACACCTAGTAGTACCTACTTCTGAATGTCTCATTTATAGTTTCGACTAACTCATTAAAGAGATATGCTGTCTCCGATACACAAAGTAAATATACTTTGAGTCATCTATTCTCAAAACTGTGCCAATTTTTTCATGTCAACGTCTACGAACAGATATAACACGTGTCTCTCAATTTATAAAATATAACGCGACTTTTCATAATAAAAATTGTTGTTCTGACAGGAATTGACTGTTGACATTGAGTTCAGGTTGGCACCTTGATTTGCAATGCTGAGGACATAAAGGACGTGTTCACACAAATATATACATCACAAAAATTTCACTTCCAACAGGATTCGAACCTGCGTCTTCTGGCTTGCCGGGCCAGACGCCTTAACCACTAGGCTATGGGAGCAATCTCTGTCTTGGGTCTGTTGGTTTCTTTGTCATTTATTATGTTCTGATAAAGACAGCATTAGTTTTAGTCTGTGATTCGGGTAGATGAATGTTGCAGAGGCCCGCTGTTAGAGTCATTTTTACTTTCATAAGTGCTCCTTTGGGGCCTATTTGAATAAAGACTTGAATTTGAATTTTGAATTTGAAACAAGAACCTATTGTGTAGACACATCTTACCTAGGTGTTAAGACAAAACTAAACAAATCTAGCATTGATTTAATGTGTTACATAAATAAACGTGACACTGTTCGTGAATGCTTTCAATTTTGATTGAATGAAATTGTAAAAGGCTGCAATAACTTTTCGACAACGTCACTCTGACTAAAATCTGAAAACAATTGAAAGAAACGAGCATTTTTCTTTTTAAAATTTTCCTTTTGTCCTCAAATATCTTTGAATTTATTAAATAAAACAATTGATTGATTAATTTAGTTTGAAAAGAGAAATTAATACAATTGTGGGTGCTATTGAAGGGTGGCATTGTCCACAACCGGGCTATTGTCTTGTCTAATCGAGTTCGATTTGTTTATACTTTCTTTGATTTCCTTTTTTGTTATCGCAGATTTGTTTTGAATACTTCGCTTTCTTGTTTGACATACAACACTTGAAAGAGAAATAAAACAAGTATACTTGCTAAAAGCTTTTACGTCTTTTTAACAGCATTGACTAGTAGACTTATTGAATAGTATAACAATACAATAACTTTTAATTACATTCCAATATAACATCGTACAATAATCAATAGGCGACTAATCAACAAATAATTATAAAACGGTTGCCTTATAGACGCAATATTTTAGACAACCTTATAGATAAATTTGAAAAGGGTTAAATTTGGTTTTGAATTTTGTATAAAAACAAATGCTTATATGTTATCATTTCATCATTATCATTAGATTCATTAGGTTATTTTGTCCACTGCTGGACATTTACCTGATACACGCCGTTGAGATCGGCCTCCACATCAAGTTTTGTCCACTATCAAGTTTTGACGCAGCTCGTCAAGCGTCTCCAAGTTACCATTGCAAAACCCCAAATTAAACAAAATAATTAAGTCTAAGCCATTTAATAGAACTTAGAAACGCCGATTCATCTCGACTTTATAATCACAGAATAATAACCCATTCGAAACTCAAACACACCTAATTGTTCCAAAATAGAGTGAGCGACTTCCGGCTAACATTTCTCAATTCATAATCATTCAATGAATCATTAACTTGACTTCCGTTATAATTGCTACGTGAGATCCGAAGTAAGTAGCAATTACTTGAGTTAAACTTAACATTGCTCAAACAGTAGGTAAGCTAGTTCTGATGGTTCCGATAGATAATTCTTTGTTTCGTTCAGAAAGTTCGTAGCTAATGGTATAATTGTAACATTGGCGGTGATTTCGGAATTCGGTTACAGTTTAGTGTGTGTTCTTGGTGTTTAGTGTATCTGTGCATCTAGCTTAATGTATTCGGTGTGAATTTGGATAACAAAGGATCGGTTTCAGGTGTTTTAGTTCTAGTCATTGTGGATTAGATTTTCAGTGTTTAGAGATAATGGATCAGTTGATGTGACTTTTATATTGGATCAGCGGCGTACGCATCTTTTTGATCGATAAACTTCGATAAATTTGAAAGTTCAAATCGATAAAGTGGGTTTTATCGACTTTTTATATAATTTAACGAGCCTCGATACAATCGACAAAAGTTATCGAATAGCTAGATCGAATCCAGAGAGAATATAGAGTTACTACAATACTTTATGATCAGACTTCGGTACTCGCTACATTCGATAAATTTATCGAGGTTTTCGATTCGACTAATTTATCGAACCGATTTCCGTACTTGCGCCGCTGTATTGGATGTTCCCAATACGCCGATCTGTTTCCGATAATTCGAATTATACAATAACCATGAACTTTCATGCACATTTCAATCGTAGTGGTAGGGTATTTTTTAGTCTTTGCCTGGCTACTACGAAAATTTCTCCTAAGTAATCACTTATCGGTGTCTTCCAGCAGAGGCACTTAAGGAGCAGTTCCATTCTAGATTTAGCGTGTTCACTAATTTCTAGCAAAGGTAACGCAAAGGTACAGGTAACGTTACCCCTCGCGAATAAAAAGTTAAAACTTATTTTTGGGGTATCAAGGTTTTTTTTATATTATTGTATAACGAGATCAGCGGGTCGTGTGCCTGATTGTACTTATAACAGCAGTGCCAACTAGAACATTGAACACAAAAGCCTGCTGCACTGCATTTTGCTCGTTACTATGTATTAAATCTCATAAGTAGAAGAGTTCCACCTTTTTTATGTTTTTGGTAACGAGACGAGCTGGTCGTTTGCTTGATGGTAAGCATAACGCCGGCCCATAACAATTGCAGTGCCACCCAGAACTTTGAAACACAAAGGCCTGCGCGGCACTGCAGTGCGCTCGTTACCCTGAGACATTAGGTATTAAGTCTCATAAACCCAGTAATTTCACTGGAAACTCTGCTCATCAAACCGGAACACAGTAATGCTTGCACACTACTGCTTGGCGGCAGACTTCACGAGCAAAGCGGTGGTAACAACCCAGACAGACACTCGCAGAAGAGTTAGTCCTCCCACTAACAAAAGTAGAAACAAAAAGTTAAATATTAATTTTGCGGTATTAGAGCATCAATGTCTCATTTGACCTCCAAGGTTCAAATCTTTGTTTCAAGTCCTAACCAATGCATCAAGTCGTCAGTGTTCTCATGTTTGACTTTCCTCGACTTTCTCACACTAATGCCATCTCAAACTGTCGTACGCGCCATTACAATAGCAATTATAAAAATATTTTCATCGTCAAAATGTATTTGGCCATTTTGATTATGATAAATAATTATATTTTTCTGTACTAGTTCACACGTCTGATAAATATTCCAGATTTAATTGAATGGGCAACATTCTCTTTAATGAGCCCATAATGAAACTTTCAAATTGTTTTCTACTTTCTAGTTGTAAACGATATTTTGCCGAAATTATTTACATTTTTTTTATGTATCACGCTCTTTACTGTCATAAATTTCGTACGAATATCAGATAACTGTTGAAAACTCGACTTGTTTGTAATTTACATGTCTAATAAGAAGGCGTTATTAACGCTAGACAGAGAAAACGTGATATAATAGAATAATTAATTAAGAAGTATGTTTAGATCGATTTAATTTCCACAAGGTTCCGTTTGTAGACCCAAACTGTTTGTGCTATTTGATATACCTGACGACTCGAGCAGCTGCCTTATCAGCTAACAATCTAGTGTTCGTTTTCAATACCAGACTGATTAAAAGGAAGGTGGAAGGAATAGTCTAGAATTTTCGCTGGTTATTAAAGAAATAAGCTCTTACAAAACGAAAAGAAGCGAAAACTATTGACAACTCCTTCCACACGAAGACTAGTGACCGCTGGTTTTAATCGGTCTGGTATTGAAAACGAACACGAGATTGTTAGCTGATAAGGCAGCTGGTCTTTCGTTTGATTTTCAGCGTCATACCTGCTTTTACATAGTCGCTAAAGTATCATCCTCTACGTACATACTGCGTACATTACTGCGTAGGTACTCAGCCCTAAACCGCAACAGAACTATGAACGGGTGCTGCTTGTGGGATCTCGTCCAGTCCGATTGTGTGCTTAATAAATTACTGTAAATAAACTAGTCCTAATTGTAATATTTATAGTTGGATACCTCAACTACCCTTCACAAACGAATTTGGAACGTTAACAGCGGTAAAAAAAGAAGAAGTGTTTATATAAAGTTATTTTTATGTATGTATATAATATGTCACCATAGCTGTGCCTTCGGAGTATTCTTTTTGTTAATTTAATGATGTGATGTGAAAATTGCAAGAAATAATTTAATTAGCAAAAAAGGACGCGAGCTTGCAGAGTATAAAATAAATAATAATAAAAAAACCGCAACAAAAGGGCACACTTCTTGAAAAAAGAAACAAGCTAAGTGGAGGTAGCCGTCTAATGGATTCTCGCAAAAGGCCTACCGACAATAGCTGGAGTCACTCCATACTAGTCCATACGGTTCGCTTGACGGACAACAGACGCAACACAAAATCAATGTCGGGCCAAGTTGACAAACTTCAATAAATAATCATCATTCCAACTGATTCCCGAGTAATGTGACATTACGACCAATAAGAGGTAGTTTAGTGATTACCTAAAGGTCGTAGTCAGTAACCGGGTAAAGATTTGTCATCCCAGTTACGTAATAACTATTCCCATAGACAATTGAGCGTGATTGATCACGGCTCTTTATTGTCTATGAGTCACATGCTGGTCAGGTTTGAGAATACGCCCTTGGCTATTGATTGTCGTTGAAGAGGAAGACTAATTACTTTGATCTGTCTCATTTAGAATCAGCGTTAAGAGATTTGATTTTATTAGCTGGAACCGTTCACTGCTGCCGCGTCCCCATTCAGGGGCAATTTTTTCATAATACAGCATCACTTACAGGTTAGCAAGCTTCTTGGAGAATGCTGCTGCACATTCCCTGGATATTCCCTTAGCGGGCTCTTACGGTACATACGGGAAGATAAGGGTGGAACTGTTCTTAACCGAGGCCATACAGCCCATTCGATTGACATAAAATATTACCTACTTCTCTTCCAAGGGCCTCTCGCGGCCTCTACTGGTGGTCAGCGACAAGTATGTAGCGGACTATAATTTCATACATTTTGCAAGAACTCCTCGCACACATGTGGCTGGTGGTGGTGGCAACTGTGGAGGTAGACGATTATAGCTTCATGGGTCACGATAGGGCTCAATGGTGAACTTAAGTAAAAATCAAAAGCTATATTTGTCAAATTTACTAGCAATATGCGGAGCTTTGCAGTGGCACGAAGTATGGGAGAGGCAGACTGCAGAAAATATCTTTCTGGATGCCCCAATGATCTAACAGTCTGTATACAATATTTCAGTCATAAAAGATGTTCAAAATAATGCAATTCTCGAAGAATGTGCGATAAAATCCGAAAGAATGTATTTAAAACTCGCAATATAAAAATAGAAAAGATAATCTCCCAAGATTTTCAACGCTAGTTTTTTATTCCAATTCTGTTTCCAAGTCTAAAGATCTCAAAGCCAAGGCGGCTGATGCTTGATGCCAATCAGTTCATTATTAAACTTTCAAAGTCTTCGACCGAATTCACTAATGAATCGTTATGGAAAGTCGCCATGCGTGCTGCGTGCGTCTCACGCCCCTGTGGGTAGATAGCATCGTCTGTAAGGCTAGGTTATAATGACTAGGTTATAATACGTTGCGATTTTTGTTGCACTCATCGAAATAAAAACCTTATTATTAGGTAGCGATGGATGAATGTTATTTATAAAAGTTGACTTATTTGAGAACTAGGGGCTCTGTTAATTTGCCTCAATCTATCTCACATTATTTGTATGCATTTAGATCAACAGATTCAAGACAAATTGACGTTTCGCGATCGTTAACGATAGCAAAACATCTTAGCGAATTCTTACGTCAATTCGATACATTTAAAACTGTTTTTATTTTATACTTTTCTATTATCTTACTTGTAAACTGAACGGCGGTGTGTAGTTTTAAATTTTATGGGTTTCATTTCATTCAAATTCAAATTCAAAAGTCTTTATTCAAATAGGCCCCAAAGGAGCACTTATGAAAGTTAAAATGATTCTAACAGCCGGCCTCTGCAACATTCATCTACCCGAATCACAGACTAAAACTAATGCTGTCTTTATCAGAACATAATAAATGACAAAGACACCAACAGACCCAATCCGTGCTCAAAGTCAACGAATCTTCCAGAAACCCACCGTGCCCGTTCCAAATTGGTATAGGCCGAGCAAGAAGAAGGGCAAGAAACTCGTCACGGCATTCTTTTTAAAAAAAGTAGTTTTTTACAATGATTCTAATGCTAACAACTAACAATTTAAAGTTTAGTAGTCGCCAGGAGGCTCCTGAGCTGTTTGCCTCCATGCATCCTTGTCATCTACATAATCCTTAATTTTATAATACGCTTTTTTAATTAATACACTCTTGACTATACGTTTAAACTTTCCTTGTGGTAATTCAGTTAATACTTTAGGAATTTTGTTGTAGAATCTGACACCATTTGCCAGGAACGATTTGTTAGTTTTACTTAATCTGAACCTGAAATATGAACATACCTGAAATATCTTTCTTTTTTTTTTGCTATAGTTAATGATAGCAGAAAGTCATTTTGCATTGATCCTCGGGTAGCCTACTATTAAGCATCATGTCTGACTATAATAATCATTGCACTACCATGAGGCCCTAGTGTGAGTTTTGCAACAAGTAACGCGTTCTGGCATTGAGAAGATTTTGTTTGAAAAAAATGTACAGTGCCCCTAGCGCCGCATTTATGAACTATCATCGCTCATATTGTAGTATGATTTGAATTCGACAAACGCGGTCGTTCGCGTAAACCTAACACTCAGCACACTGAGCTTCCAATGATATAATCCTACGCAGCAAAGTTTCTTCTAGTCCAGATTCTAAAATTAATATATTTCTTCCTTAAAAATCGCTGCGACAAATCCCCCCGCATGTGAACGCAGCTCACGCGCGAATTGCGTTTGCTCTACGCACATCACTACTTAGTTTCACGATGAAAATCACCGATTCGGATTAACAGCCGTTTCTAATTTACGGCTTCGCTCGCCGATGGCTTTCAGTGCCATTTAAAAGTTTTATATCTACATATTGGCTGAACACGAGGTTTTAACGAAGAACGCGTGGTTGTGATGTCTGTCTTTTTGAATTGACGGTTTTTTTTTTAATGTTACATTACACTCTATGGACACGTGGTCCATACTCTTATAAGATTAGGTCATATATTCATAGAAATTAACGATATAAAGAAAAAAAACATCAAGACGGGAACTATGGTCTTAAACTAAATTAAAATAGAACTAAATTACAAGACCACAGAAGGATTACAATTGGAGTTGACCAGACACCACAAGCGGCACCCGTTCACGAGTATGACCCATGTGCCAGCCATCGCTCTCCTCAACCATTACCGAGGGAAGAGGGCGACCCGCCACACGATGCCGCCGCGAGCAGAATCCTTTTCGTGAGCATGACAACTCCAGTTGCTTACATAGATGAACATAGTTTTATATATATAGGTACCTATATACTAGGGGATTGCAGGGTGATCGGTCGGATTGACGGTTACTGTCGTTTGCTGTTTTTCTGATTACTTACGGTAAAAGGAAAGATGGTGTTTACTTACGTTGTTCTACCCTAGCGCCTAAACTACTGATCCGATTTTCATGAACGAGGTGTCAATCGATTTGTTATTATAATCCGAGTGACATATGCTACGTTTTATACAAACAAAATCATTATGAATACTCAATACTCAATCATTTATTGCAATCATATGTACATTATATGGAGATGTTATATTATTAGCGAAGTTCACATATGACCCTGTTAGGGTATAGCAACACAAAGTAACAGCGAACCGATCCATTCCATAAACAGAACCTGATTGTTTAGTCTTTAAAAAAAATCATTTAAACAATAATAACATTTATCAATCAAAAATCTTTTTAGTTTATTTACGAAAATAGATTCCTTCTGTTCTTCTTTAATTGTATTTGAAATTTTGTTGTAAATTTTTATCGCCATTGCATTTGCATGATGGATGTTACATCCAAAAAAATGGGGGTCTGGTTTACCGTAGCCTGTTTACAGTTTTTAAACTTTGTCTTGTTTACTGATTGTGTAGATCGCCAATGCATTTGCTTTCATTTTTTTAATGCTACCGGCTCGAGGAAAATTTGAAAGGTTTTTGGCGACGGATTTAACTTGAAGATTGTAGATGTAGCCAGACAAGCACTAGAGAATGTCCTACCACCATGCTGTAGTTGCGTCACCATGCTGTCACTGTAAGCTCAAGCTCATAGTAGGATCAGCGGCGCAAAAACGGAAGTCGGTTCGATTAATTTGTCGAATCGAAAACCCTGATAAATTTATCGAAGGTTGCGAGTACCGAACTCTGAACGGAAAGTATTGTAGTATCTATAGCTCTTTGGATTCGACCTACCTATTCGATAACTTTTGTCGATAGTATCGAGGCTCGATAAATTATATAAAAAATCGATAAAACTCAAGTTATCGATCTGAACTATAAATTTTATCGATCGAAAAGATCCGTACTTGCGCCGCAGAACCATTGAGTTACAGATCGGCAGCCGACGTCACTATCATTGAGCCGTTGTCGCTTCAGAGCTAACAGCCTTTTACATAGCGGTACATGTATTACCTCATAGTACATATATGTATATAAACTAGAGGATGTTTCAGCCATTGGTTTCGCATCACGATCGCATTATTTTTCTATAGTTTTAATCTAATTATCAGTTCCCACAGCTGGGCTTTGTTGGTGCTTCCTGCCGCATTCATTACGCTCGGCCATTCGAGGGTAATCAGAGATCTCATCGGCGGATGTGCTGATTGCTATTGGTACGGAATCGGTTGTTTTTGGTACTCGAAGTATTTATTGGAGTTTAATTGTCGCAGTTAGGGTGCTGACACACGTACACGTCTGTGTTTCTACTCAAAAAATATTCAAATCGGTGTATTAAATAAAATACATGTAATAATGGTCCAATTGGGAATAGCTTCCTTAAGAGAAGTCGGTTAAAAATATGTAACGTATAAAACAAATAATATATTACAACTGCATCCAAATTGTGGTTTAAAACATTGTCGCTCTAGGAGTTAAAGAAAAAACGAGCGCGCTAAAGTGAGAACAAAAATACTTTTTATTATTATTATTATCAGCCATGGTCGTCCCACTGCAGGGCAAAGGCCACCCTTCCCTCCTTCCATAAGTCTCGACTTAAAGCTTTCTGCGGCCAGTCTTTCCAAAAGGAGTCCAGTTCATCCCACCATCTCTATCTGGGCCTGCCAGGCCAAACTAATATGGCTTGCCGTCGAGCGCTCAGCTAGACGCGTTTTACTACCCAAAAAACACTGTACATGATATTATTACCCGTCGCTAAGCATTCGCGATAAGTTGTAGTAGATGCACTTGAAAGCTATTCCTGTTCTCTGTTTGACGTGTTCAACCTTCCATCACTTCATCACTTTAGAGGCAGCTTAGACGCTCAAGCAAACGTACGTTTGCTTGTCAGAATAACAACGGTTCTGCGTCAAGAGCGGATTTCGTGATAATCGAAATGCGAGCTTGACGCAAAAGCGTTGTTATCCTGACAAGCAAACGTACGTCTGCTTGAGCGTCTAAGCTGCCCCTTAAATCGGGTGAGATGTGGTCAAACGCTACCCTAAATAAAAATAAACACACGTTACCAACGCCATGCGTGCTAAGCTCGCTCGAGGCGCGTTTAAGTTTATCAAGTACATACGTACTCAATACACTTTGGTTAATGAAATAAACGACGGTTATTAAAGTTAATCCTTTAATCAACAGTTGATTTCGATTAGCGGAATATTATTCCCTCGGCGATATTATAGTTCTGCGAAATAATGACGTTAGTTTATTGTGAAATGAGTCAATATTAATTAAATATAGCGCGTCAGTTTACTATTTCTATACCAGAGCGATAGAGTAGGTATTTGCTTTTCTGTATTTTCAGAATTCTCTCGAAAAAAGGTCTCATTCTTATTAAAAAGAATTATAGTTTACTTCTAAAGTTACAGTGTTGTAAAGATAAAATATTAGGTACTATTCAATTGTTGGTAAAAAGGGTAAACTCAAAACAACTCTGTGCTGTGCTGTATTGTCAAATGCAATCACTCGACTTGGATGCTAAGCGCTGAAAAAAGATGCAAAAGATGGGCTCATGTCTTAGCCTAAGATTCAGAGACGATTCTAAGCGTAGACTTTGGCTTTCATATGTCAAAACTGTAGAATTTTGACGTTTGGAAGCGAGAGTCCACGCTTAGATTCGTCTCTGAATCTCAGCCTCTGTGTAGCGAAATTATAGCCCTTTTGGCTATCGGTTTTCAAATTACTGGAAATTCTAGAGAAAATATACATAATGATATATGTATGAATCATTGTGCGTTATTTATTCAACTACCTGCTAAGGAATCGCGCGTTGTACCACCAAATCTCACCCCTAATCTCTCTTGTTACAGAGAGCCACATTGGCCGAAAAAGAAGTGACTTCACTCAAAGAGCAACTAGCCACGACGCCCACGTCCCTTCAGGCGGCAGTGCCCCCCAAAAATGGGGGCCTCATTGACGTGACTAGAGACCAAGCCACAGAAACCCGGATAGCTTTTAGCCCGGATATCAAAGACGATAAGTTTGATGAGGATAAGATGGAGATGGCAGCCACAGCCAGGAGTAACACGAACTCGTGTCGGAGCAGTCCGGTCCAGGGCGGATTGGAGACTGAGCTAGCTGTCAAAGAGAAAGAGGTAAGATGGATTTTAAGTATTCACTTTTTAATGTCGTCCACCTGTCAATGTCAAATACTTTTCGACAAGAACACACGAAAAGAGTTTTGGCGGGAATGCGAAAATGTGCTGTTGTTGATTTTGTGTTATTTACTAAAAACCTATGTTTTATCGAGTGTTAATGTGTAATAATGGTGGATTATTAACCATTAAGTGTTCGTAAACTTGCATGAGTGAAAGGCAAATAGTACAAAGACGTATAACGTGTATTTTCGTATTCTATCCAAAACTCCATAGAAGCATTCAGTAAAATATCCACCGCTTTACTGAAGCGTCACTTTAACTCGACCGCACCTATACTAAACTTTAACGTGACTTTGACGACTGTCATGCGCCAAAACTAGAGATTTATTATAACTTGACACTGGCTAAATAAGTAAATCACGTGGAGCCAAAAACAAAAAAAAAACACGAAAAGCTTCGTAATCCGAAACAGCGTTGATCGGCTGTCAATCGGCGTTTTACAATGGTTCATTAATCGCTTGCACTCTTTCTTAAATTCAAAATAATGCATTAATTAATTACTACAAAACCTCATTTACAAAAGTAAAAAAAAACACGACCGCCCTAGCCAGGGTCACTCAGGACATCCACATACATCCAAATCTGTTCAGAAGAAACTCACATACATTTTTTGTTCTTCTAATTTATTTTGAGGTTTTTACCTAACAAAGTACCCTAAACAATGATTCCACTTACAATATTAATTAACTCACATACAGGTACCTGAACTCTGAAAAAATTACACTCCTTTTTTGGCTCGTGTAAAAATCCTTCAGTTATAACAGCTAGTTCATTCCAATCTAAACGACCGTTCCCAATCAATGCCGTCCGTTCTAACCCTTCCAACGGCTCGTAAACAACCGCTCAAACTGTATCTTGCTCATAAACCGAGATATTTATTTAGTACAAGGATTACCGTTCGTCCGATGGCGATCAATCATCCCATTGTGCGTATCCTGCCCGGCTAGTGGTGCGCTGGTCGATCGACCGCCGATAGGTATCGATAACTTGAGAAGTATCGACTCTAAGGCTGAGATTCAGAGACGAATCTAAGCGTGGACTCACGCTTTCATACGTCAAAATTCTATATAGTTTTGACATATGGAAGCCAAAGTCTACGCTTAGAATCGTCTCTGAATCTTAGCCTTAGTCTACTAAGGCGTGAGCCTTAGCTTTGATCTTTCAAGATCGAGCTTCTTCTTGCTCGGCCTATACCAATTCGGAACGGGCACGGTGGGTTTCTGGAAGGTTCGTTGACTTTGAGCACGGATTGGGTCTGGTTGGTGTCTTTGTCATTTATTATGTTCTGATAAAGACAGCATTAGTTTTAGTCTGTGATTCGGGTAGTCGAATGTTCCAGAGGCCCGCTGTTAGAGTCACTTATTTTAACTTTCATAAGTGCTCCTTTTGGGCCTATTTGAATAAAGCATTTTGAGTTTGAATTTGATTCCTTTGATGTTTTTTTAATTTTTATTGCTGTTATTGAATGTATCCGGTTATTTACGCACACTAAAGTGGGAAGTGTGGTTTTTCTCACCTGACTACCAATTCAAGTTAAAAACTTATTGTTAAGCACCTGTCTGTGTGTTCCGCCAGATGCGCTTGCGACCCAGACTGATGCTAGATTTGACGGGTTTACCACAACACGACTCAAGATTCGATGAGATAATGGTAACGCTAGCTTGTCGAGAATAAAAAAACCAATTTATTTTTTGTAAACAATCTAAGTTCTTTTCAAAACAAACTATAGCTTACACACTTATATACTTGGGATGTACTAGTTTTAGCTGTGTCACAGAGTGCATGGACACACAGATATGTACTTACAACACAAACATCCAAGACCCGAGAACAAACTTTGTGCTTATCGCACATCTTGTAAGTGGTAGGACTAACTCTTCTGCGAGTGTCCGTCTGGGTTGTTACCACCGCTTTGCTCGTGAAGTTAGCCGCCAAGCAGTAGTGTGCAAGCATTACTGTGCTCCGGTTTGATGAGCAGAGTAGCCAGTGAAATTACTGGGCTTAATATGAGACTTAATACCTAATGTCTCAGGGTAACGAGCGCACTGCAGTACCGCGCAGGCCTTTGTGTTTCAAAGTTCTGGGTGGCACTGCAATTGTTATGGGCCGGCGTTATGCTTACCATCAGGCAAACGACCCGCTCGTCTCGTTACCAAATAACATAAAAAAACCGTCTGCGTATCTGAAACTCCTCGCCTTGCAGGCAGGATTACTACCACCTTACCCACGGAACCGACAACACGGTCTACGTCACTACTTATCTCGGTCCACTAAATCGATACCCACGACTTCCCTGCACTAGATCTATCCTGTCAAATCCAATTGAACGGTGCGGGGGCACGCGTAATTGATTTATTGATCGTACGTTACATTCGATACGAGAAGTACCAGCAGTACGTACTCAGTACGGGACAAGGTTGGTGCATCCTATCCGCCCGGCTAGTTGACTGGATGACCTTTGTGATATAACTCCGGTTGGGGGGATTGGGAAGACGGTAGCTATGTCGCCAAGAACAAATGTACTTATAACAAATGTACAAATGTATGTAACGTTATACATTGGTAGCTCATTTATACAATCTCAGCCTCTTCTTCATCGCTGTTCTTATTATTGTAAATAATTATGAAATTTTCGGTTGGACACATGAAGATGAGCTATGCATTAATTCATCCCAAAAAATGCATAATTTCCACCCGAAAAGGGCTGCCACTTGTTTTTTTATAATATGCTTCTGCCCGCGGTTTTCACCCGCGTTCCCACAGGAACTGTGCATTTTCCTGGATAAACAGTAGCCTATGTTACTCTCCTGTCCATAAACTATATTTATGCCAAAAATCACGTCGATCCGTTGCTCCGTTACAGCGTGAAAGAAGGACAAACCAACAAACTAACAAATCAACAAACACACTTTCGCATTTATAATATTAGTAGTATTAAATTGTGTGAGAATACCTCACTTCAGTACCTTTAAGTACCTTGCTGATTTTAAGAGAACAGGTGCATTACATTATATACATACGATTAACGATTTGTAAGCCTTAATTTTGCATTCACGGCAGTGTCACCCAAAATTAAGTAAGATAGTTTATATCGCTTTTGATAACGCTTTTTTTTCGGACTAAGACAGGCTCATCTCGTCAGTTATTCATAAAAAAAAAATCTAACTTATCTACATACTAGACAGCTTTCAATGTAAATTTTATGTCACACTAACTTCTGCCCGCGGCTTTCCCCCGCGTCCCCACAGGAACCGTGGATTTTTCCAGGATAAAAAGTAGCCTATGTTACTCTCCGGTCCATAAACTATATCTATGCCAAAAATCATGTCGGTCCGTTGCCTCCTTATTGCGTGAAAGAAGGACAAACCAACAAACACACTTTCGCATTTATAATATTAGTATGGATTTCGTTAGAGCTCTGAAAATCTTAAGTACACTTTGGTACAACCAGTGATGAAGAGTAGGGACTAAGACAGAGTCTATACTCGAAATATCAAAATAATAAAGCAGTACATTTCAACAAAATTATTTATTCCCTGCATTTGAAACAATTTCATTCAACAGCATTCAATGTAATTATCATCCGCACTGTATTTAGCTTTCAGCGAGATGTAGTCTGTAGAGTCCTCTGTAACAAAGGTAGAGTACATTCGGGGGCTCTTTAAATTCGGCGATTCAATAGACTAATGATTTTGGCTTGAATGGGTGCATTTCAAAGCCTACTCGTTACTAGACTTATATACTGACAAAGACAGTAAGAGAGTTTTGCACAAAAACATGTACCTATGCGAGAAATGTTAGTTTCATTTGTAAATGTTAGCAACGCAATTGTAAGCCACTTTTGCAATCTTTATCGCTTTGATCTTTATAATTGAAGTCTAGACATCCACACAGAGCTTTTAAAATTCAAACTACTGAGTATAGATATTTTACTTTATTTAAGTACTAGTTTCTGCCCGCGGTTTTCACTCGCGTTCCCACAGGTACCGTGCATTTTTCCGGGATAAAAAGTAGCCTATGTTACTCTCCGGTGCATAAACTATATCTATGCCAAAAATCACGTCGATCCGTTGCTCCGTTACTGAGTGAAAGAAGGACAAACCAACAAACCATATAATCAACAAACCAACAAACACAATTTCGCATTTATAATATTAGTAAGATTAGTAGGATTAACATTGTGTTGGCCGAAGTCAAAACTTGCTGAAACAACATGTGTTTCAAAATCAGCCGTCAATGAAATCGAAACCACAGTGACCGAAAAACAAATTTCAAAAGTTAAATATTTACTGATCCCCTATTATAATGGTACAGAGATAAGCTACTGTCTACAATGTACTGTACCCATCTGCAGTCTTTGAATTCCGACTACCCGTTTTGATGTGGAGAACTCTTGAAGCGAGGCGATTCTTTCAGGTCCGCGCTGTTTGTCTGTTTGTCTGTTTGCAGCTGTAATGCGTCTGTGCGCCTTTTGATACTTTTTGGACATGCTGAAAAGATTCTGATTAAATTGAAATGGGCTTCATACTTCGGTATAAAATTTTTAGGCGCAGGTTTTCTTCCCGCGTAAAATGTGCGTTTGTTAGTGGGAGAACCAACTGTTCTGCGAGTGTCCGTCTGGGTTGTTACGACCGCTTTGCTCGTGAAGTCTGCCGCCAAGCAGTAGTGTGCAAGCACTACTGTGTTCCGGTTTGATGAGCAAAGTAGCCAGTGAAATTACTGGGCTCATGAGACTTAATACCTAATGTCTCAGGGTAACGAGCGCACTGCAGTGCCGCGCAGGCCTTTGTATTTCAAACTTCTAGGTGGCACTGCAATTGTTATGGGCCGGCGTTATGCTTACCATCAGGCAAATGACCAGCTCGTCTCGTTACCAAATAAAAATTATTTACTCGTAATGCGTCCTTGGATAGGAAAATCAACTGACTTTTAGGTGTGTGGAGAACAAGTATAAAAGTTTATTTTGAGTTTATAGTTAGATTCTCATCGATGCAATTTAACTTAACTCTAAAGAAATTACGTATAGTGTAAGTATTAAAAACCTTGTGTCGTTAAAAAAGGATAGGCCAGTGATGCACGAATTAGTTTTCATATTCTTATATCGGTACGTTTTAAACATCAAGCGGCGCAATACGGAAGTCGGTTCGATAAATTTATCGAATCGATAAAACTGATAAGTTTATCGAATGTTGCGAGTACTGAAGTCTGATCGTAAAGTAATGTAGTAGCTCTATATTCTCTTTGGATTCGACCTCGCTATTCGATAACTTTTGTCGATTTTATCGAGACTCGATAAATTATATAAAATATCGATAAAACCCACTTTATCGATTTGAACTGTCAATTTTATCGAACGAAGAGATCCGTACTTCCGCTGCAGATCGAGTACTCATTTATTTGTAAACAAAAATATTTTACTAAATTATTATGAAGCATTGCGTTTTTCTTTATTTCCACTTTTTTCTATCTTAATTACCATTGGCAAGCGATCGCTCCGGCTGCTAGTTTCAATTAGTCGTGCCAAGACGATTGGACGTCTTCCTGACACGGTGACGTGATAGGTGTTGTAAGTGAACACTCTTGTATGACTTGTATAGCCTTGCATGTCAACGGCTAAATTGACTTGTGATGTTATACAACTTTTTGTCTTTTTAGACTTGTATATTTTTGGTAGGTAGGTTTTCGTTCTAAAGTTTGCTAAATCAATGTGAAGAGGTATTTCTTTCTAAGCCTAAAATAGACTTAGCATAAACCGCCTTAAACAATTGATTGACTCAAAATACGCAAATTTAAATGTGGTTTTTTTTCGTAATTTGAGTAGAAAAAAATCCTCTCTTGGTTCCTCCTCTCCTCTCAAGTTAGAATATCATTTTACATATTTATTGTTCTTTATTTAGATATTTGGAACATAACTGAAAGCAGTTTCAATTCATTATTTATCGGCCAAAAAGTTTCCTGAACATTAATTGATTAACTACGCCGTTATGGTTAAACAAGCGAAACAAACACTTTATACCAATAACCACTATCTGAAGCGAGAACCCATTGACGCCCACCAATCGATCAATCAATATTATCGATACGGTCAATTAATCGTAACTCGGCGCGGGCGCAACACTAATTGAGAGCGATGGGTCAATGCTGGACAGTACTTTAAGTTGCGCTATTTATGGCGAAAAAGCTCAATAATTATTTGACTTTCTTCGTCAAGTAAAAGTGCCGACGTATTATTTGTTTTTGTATGTACTTTACTGTAGGTACTTGTAGTTATCACTTTGATTAAAAAAAGTTTAAATTTAATCTCCAGTTCAAAATACCTATAAAAGTGCGTAAAACAGGCTCTCCAAAAGGTTTTTGCTCGAAATCCAAACACTAAAGCCCTTATTCATAAACGTTCCGTAACTTGCATAATTACTAGAAGGTGTTTTGTCTCGTTTTCACGCGTAACAGCTTCCGTCAACGAGAAGTTGACAGAGCCGTTTCAAGCATAGATTATCTTATTGACTTTTTATGAATAAGGGCCCTACTCTGTAACACTGACTGACATCAAATCCAATGCCTTAACTTTGTTAAACGATTATAAATGATTATACTCTTTTTCAAATAGCAAGTCACCTGGAACAGGTACATAGAACGTAAAATGCTACGTAAACATTTCCTGTGACGTCACACCAATAGCCAAATATATTTTATATTTAGCAGTGAAAACATTAAGCAAACTTACAAGAAAAACTACTAAAATAAATGGCAAAAGACACAAGATTTTGGAAGTGTCTCAGGTCACTTGCTATTTGAAAAAGACTATAGTTCAAAGATTGGGTACCGTTCCACTGTGCAAGACAGTGACGATGCAGTCATCTCATTCCGAAGACATTACACGGTATATCGTCATAACTGGTCTATCAAACTGACACCCACGAATATCCTGGAGTACATCGACTGGATTGAGGGCTACAGACTTGATGTCATCCATCTATTAGATGGACTCGATGCTCAGTGGATCTCTGGAGATTAGATCATTCTGGAATTGAGATCGTTTTGTTAGTGGGAGGACTAACTCTTCTGCGAGTGTCCGTCTGGGTCGTTACCACCGCTTTGTGAGTGAAGTCTGCCGCCAAGCAGTAATGTGCAAGCATTACTGTGTTCCGGTTTGATGAGCAGAGTATCCAGTGAAATTACTGGGCTTATGAGACTTAATACCTAATGTCTAACGAGCGCACTGCAGTGCTGCGCAGGCCTTTGTGTTTCAAAGTTCTGGGTGGCACTGCAATTGTTATGGGCCGGCGTTATGCTTACCATCAGGCAAACGACCAGCTCGTCACGTTAAAATAAAAATAAAAAAGTACCAATTAGATCAATTTGTTAGACACTTAAATAGTTTCAAACAAATCTGGCGCTGGGGAACCGTTGGATGCAAGAGGCGACTAGCCGATTCATGGCTTCTGTGAGGGAGGTGTATGTTCATCAGTGGTCGTCTTCCGGCTGATGATGATGATGAAATCTGGCAAATTGTTCTCTGGTATCTGACGAACTGAACGACTGGACTGATCTAGATTTGGGAGTAAGTCTAAGTATATTATCAGCTATCGATGATATTTTATGGTACGCCGTCGCTTGACATCAGATGAGATTACGGTCAAGCACAAACCTATTCAATCTATACAAATAAATAAAATTGAAGTGTCTGTTTGTAATATCAAAATAACAGTTTTTTACTAAATGCATATGAAAGTATCTACGGATCCTATAACAAAACATCAATTGTTAAAATTTTTGTCTGTCTGTTTGTTCCGGGTAATCTCCGAAAAGGCTGGACCTATTTTGACGGGACTTTCACTGGCAGATAGCTGATGTTACAAGGAGTAACTTAGGCTGCTTTAATTTAAGAAAAAGAATTAGGGTGCCGCGCAAAAAAATAAAAACTATGTAATCCAAAATCTCCACGCGGGTGAAACCGCGGCGCAGCAGCTAGTGTAAAATAAATCATGCCCATTTCCCTATAGTTTCATGTGAATTTAATTGGTCAGTTTTCGGTTTAAAACAATAAAATTGACTGTCAAGTAGAGAAAACTACCTACATTTTTCACTATAGTCGAAATTCGCTTCGGAAATAAATGCAGTTTTTATGCTTAACGAATGCCTTTGTGTATCCACGAACAATCCCCAAGATATTTCGATCTACATCGCTTGCTCAACTTCGGCCGATAAGTTTTAAAGTTATGGAATACGGCAGTGGAAAGGGTGCGAAGCAACGCACTCACAACGAAGTAGTGAACAATTTGATGAAGGTGGAAACTTGAGGATTGTCGCAATTGAGAACCGTTTTTTACACTCAATGAGAAGAAGAAATGAGAGTGGATTGTTTTTTCTTTTTAACCGACTTCAAAAAAGCAGGAGGAGGTTGTATGTCCGGATGTATGTATTTTTTATGTAGTATGTTCACCGATTTCTCCGTTGAGAACAGTCGTCCGCCTACTGTTGAGTTCAACAGTGTTTCGTCTTTTTCGATTTAGTTTAAAATTGTCAAAGAACGACAAAGACAAAACATTGTGTAACTTTATCACAGTTATACACTACGTAAGGAGTAAGTCTAATTAGTATGTAGTTTTTATATTGGATAAAAAAATCTGCTTTTTGCAACACTGAAACTGAATCACAGACAAGTCAAGCTTGTTAACTTTTAAGCTCAACATTATGGGTCTTACCACAAAAAAATTAAACACACGTTAAACCTGTGTTAATCACTGTTTGACGCCTAAATATGCCTTAGTCGCGCGATTAAAAATGAGCAACCACAAATCCTGATTTAACTAGTGTCTAACCATTGTCTAACACAAAACTGTTGTGTAATTTCTAATCATTTTTGACGTTTATCTTTAGACGCTGTCTAGCTAAACAGGCACCTAAAAATAGTTTTTTTGTGGTAACACTATATGTTTTTGTAGTTTCGGCCGCGCCTTTTCTCATTTGATACAGATTAAAGCAACTGCTTTTTATGTAAATTCTAACTGTGGAGGTGAAACATCAATGGCCTCTTCAAGAAACTCTCGGATTTCACTGCCATAGTTCACTTTTCAGTACTTTCCAATTATATTAAATTTTTACGGTCTTACCACAAAAAAATTCAACATACTTTAAACATGTGTTAAACAGTGTTAAACATGCTTCAGTCGCGGTGTTTAAATATGAGCAACCACAAATTCTGATTTAAGTAGTGTCTAAACTCAATTCTGTTGTGACACTAATTAATCTTTTTTGCATATACGTGTGTACCACAAGTTCTACGTATTTTGAGAAATGAATATTACTCTATTCTATTTCTAATCATAATAGATGTTTATCTTTAGACACTGTCAAAGTGTTTTTTGTGGTAACACGGTTTAAGTTTAGTTAATAAACAGTGTCAAACGGTTGAATAATCAAACTATGTTTTATCTCTTTCCATTCAGTTTAAAATTGTCGAAGAACAACAAAGACAAAACATACAACAAAGACAATAGATCAACTATACCACCGTTTAACACTGTTTATAAATAAGACACTTAATAAACTTTCTTTTAAAAAGTTCGTTAATTGAGCACAGTGCAGAACTTGACCGTTTCCGATCAAAGTTCTGACACTGTTATGGACAGGAGTAACTCAACGTCCTCCTCATCAGCATTTTGTCAAAGTCTCCTGAATCAATAGAAAACATTCTAAAAGCGTGACTGGAAAGCCTAAGTTACCTTACAACGGGCGCGAGGTCACTCAATTAAAAAAAAAGAATCCGTAACAGTCCTAAAACAACCCAACTTTACACAAAAGAGGTTAAGCGACAGGCTCTCCGATTGTCTGTTTTCTAAAGATACAATTTTTCAATACCCTTGATATCGCCTGAAAACTTATTAACCGTATTGGGGGCGAACTTTTTCAAAGGCATCTCACTTTTTCTCCGGTTTTGTTAATTAAGTTGCAGAAAGGACGGAAGTCAAATGTTATTTCTTTTTGATGACATCTGATAAACGGGTCCAAATCGAAACTTTATGATTTGCTGTTCCGAGAATCGGTTTTTGATTCGAAAGTAATTTTCCATCAAACTTTTCACCCTTTCGCTTTCTGTTCTTTTATTTCTTTTGTAATGTTTCTATAAATCAATTATAACTGTGGTATAGATTGATATTGATGTAGATTTGATTGATTTACTTTGATTGATGATGATGGTCATTTTATTTGATAGCGGTCAGTGCAGTAGAAAAGCTTTCGCCATTGTTGTGACTGCATTATTTTTAGGTCTAATAAAGTTCTAGATACGTTTAGTGTATCCGTTGCTCTAAATCCTAAGATTTAACGCCCGTAATTAAAGAAACAGTGGAATATTATTTATAACCTGTGAACGTCGAAACACCTGCCATTCGTAATAGACCGTGCGCGCGCGCACCTGACTTCAAAATAACGTAAACATCATATACCTAATTCCGACACAGCGAGACATAAAAATACCAAAAACATTCGTTTAGTATCGAAACGGGTGCTACTATTTAATTTCAAAAAGCAATAATAGGCCGACGTAAATCATAAACGGCTTTCTTTTTGAAGCAGTAAACCGTCACTTTCATCTCCCGCACATAGATGGCGCTGACTGTAAACCCTGACTGTAAATTATACTTTAATGTCACTCGAGCGCAAGACATGAAAGAGTGATGACGCTATTTTTGTTCATACCAAAACGAAAACACTCGAAATTAGTTTATGACGTCTGTCTGTCGTTCGATTTATTTTAATTTTGTTATTTTTGGGGGACGCTCGCACGTTTCTCTTATTAAGTCTCTCGGACGTCGTAAAATCGTAGTTCGACAGTGAATTATATTCGAGCGAGTTGACTAATGATGTTGAGGAAGAATATCGTCCAATTTAGAACGTATTGACATTAATCGATGATAATGGTGCTGCGTAAAAGCTGCATGATAAATCCTTGGCTACTGGAGCGTCTTATCGTCGTCCGCAGAGACCAGTTGCCCGATAATTTATGCCCAGTGCCCTGTTGCCAAAACGCATTAGCGTGACGTCGTAAAGAAGGCTAATATACCCATCGATTGATTTACAATTCGAGATTTTGTAGTCTGTGACGATCTAAATAGAACAGAACATCTGAAAGGTCAGAGAGATCATGGCATCGGCATGCGACGCTAAGCACTAGTTGAAACTGCTACGGGTAATCCGATGTATATTTATGTCGGGCGTCTAATAAGAATAAAATAATAGCAAGTATCTCATCGCCAACACTGTAATGAGAATATTACAGACGAGCGTGTGTACAGAATTGATGCAAACAGACAGCTAAGCAGACATCACGACCTTTACATACGATTTCCAACGCAGTCAATCAAAGAGAAAGCATCAAATAAGAAATGTCGACAAGAGAAGCAATCAGATGCCCCATCAAACCCAACCTATCATCTTGTCAGAAATCGGCACGCACGATAATTTAATAACAAAAAAGAAGCTAGAGCAACATTAGGAAAAAGGACGGAAATAAACTTTAAGTACACGACGGTAAGGCGGCGCATCGCGGCGTAATTATGGCCCAAACACGCGAACCGACATGAAAGCAAATGTCAAACTCACATATTTATTTCCAAGTATTGAATGCTGGAGCCGCTTCTCGGAAGACACCGCGTAAACATCATCGTGTCGATGATGAAAGCGATCTGCTTCTTTGTACTCGATGCTGATTAGTCTAATTTTATCTCAAAAAAATATAAATATGTAATTTGGTTTGTGCCGTGACAACGCAGTGGCGTGACTGCGTGACGCAACGTCGATAATGACGAGGAAACCGCCGCCCGTCTGCTCGACGTGCTGGTGCGAGTCGGAGATGTTTCTTTAATAACCTCGTAATTAAGTAAAACGAAGACGCCTCGTCGAATCCGTCCCGGTATATTTATACGCGGGCGCGTCGATATTCAGAAGCCGACTTGATAGATTCATAGCAGTGAACATCAAAGACAGTACATTAATCATAACACACATCAATCGCCGGTGAAACAGTTATGTTTTTATTGTAAATCAGTATTAAAAAGCGACAGCGCAAGCACATGAATCAAACGTGCGCCTCGAGACGTCGACGTATGCGATAAATTCGTGAAATGTAAATAAAAAAGTGTAGCGGTCCGATTAGACCACCCTGCGGTACACCTGTTGAGTCTATTAGCGTTTACCGCGAGACGGACGCTAGAGCGCGGAAAGCAGATAAAATCGGGACAGTGTGCGGTTTTGTTAAGAAAATGAAGTGTCATATATCAGAGTACGCGATGCGGACAGAAAAATCGTAGCGATCACTTCAGTCGATGCCGCTCTGAAGTCGAGATAGCGGATCAAACGAATGGCTCTCCATGCAAATTGTGCGTGGAATACATTTTTAAATTGCCGTAGGTGAAGTGAGACTCCGGCGAGCTAATGAAAGCTATACTTCTACGAAGTGATATTCGTGTACCGCGTCTGGCTTCCATCGCTTTACGATCGTCAACAGTTACATATTTAATGTTCGATGTTTATCAACATTTCTTTCTTATGCAGGTTTTAGTGGTGCAATAAATTATTTATCTTCAAAGACGCGCTTATATTTTCGAACTTTTGTTTCTACACCAGCGATCTCGGCTTCACAACTGACGTCATTGGCATTATTAAGTAAACTGTTCTTTTTTTCAAGCAGTTCTATAAGAATGCTTAATCTGTTGATAGTTACAGCCTTTGATAACATCGACAGAGATGCGAACTCGATTAGAGTATCGAATGACATCACTTTGTTAACTTTAGAGGTAGTCATAGCCGAGGTTGCGACTTGCGGTTTGTTCATCTGAGTCACGCTGAAAATCTGTGAAACAGTGACGCATTGTTAATGTAAAACCATTGTTGATTTAAGTGTTTGGTAAATCCTCTTCTCTTCAAATAATAGTACCTACTCTTTCAGCACTCACAGCTAATAAAGCGAAATAACATTCGCATCGATTACTCCGAGTACTTTGAGGCGTAATAAAGTTCCTTGAAATCTGTTTGTGAACTCGAAGCGAACTTATTTTCTTTAAAAGCTCTTTGTGTCGAAAGTGTTCGTGTTAATAAGACACATCTGCTTCGACTATATTTTCGGTATATCGTCTTTGAAATGTCATATTGAGGAAAAGTGTTGATATTTGGTTACATATTGATGTTTATTGACTGCGAGTTTGAACTCTCTTCCATTGAAATAAAACTGTGTAAAATATTGAGATGATTTGTCATCTTTTTGCTTTAAGTTTCGGTGGATCAAAGTGAATCATGAACGAATCGAAACAAAGATTTTATTTAATTAAACGAGACTTATAAGAACAATAAGATAACTAATTATCTGCATTGAAATCTATTTTATTTGTTAACAGTTGTTTGCAAGAGATAAAATTGTTGATTGACGTCATTTATTTTCGACTTTGATAATTCTTTGATAAAAATTATTGTCATCCTCATCAAACACTGTAAATGTATTGAAGACGCGACCTACTTGAGAGTGCTCACGTACACACCATTTCTTTATTCGATTTTAATCTTATTTTATACAAAAATATAACTACTAAACTAAAAATATAACTACTAAATAACAAAAGATAATACCAATATAAGCAAGTGTGGCCGAGCGGGAACTTGTGCGACTTTCAATCCGACGCACCATAGTTCGAATCTCGACTCGGCCTGCACCAATGACTTATATCAAGTTATGTGTGGATTATTGACACTCGCTCTAAAACGGTGAAGGAAAACATCGTGAGGAAACCGGCATGTTCAAGAACCAGAAAATTCGAGGACATGTGTCATCGCAATGGGCCGGCGTGGTGGATTATGGCTCATACCTCTCTGAAAGAAGGCCGGTATTCCAGCAGTGGGAGCGTATGAGGCTGATAATGAATACCAATAAAATGTATCCCTATAAACCATTTCCAATCAGAACTTAATAACCATAATGAGTTGCTGTCGCCTTCAAATACATGTAGAATATTAACAACGCTGTTTGATCAGGTAATGTTTTATGTATGCGCCCGTAATGAGTCCGATCCTGCTTCGAGTCATCAATATTAATCACCTATTACAATGCTCGTCTCCGATGATTAGTTTCACTCCAATGTTTGATTAGGTTTTAATTCGATTTATTTTCTTGCCGCTTCTGTTACGCATGAGCGGCTACATTCTCTTTGGTTTGTTGGATGTGTCATAGTTTTTACGTGAATATGTCTCGATCTATCTTCTACTTTATTGCGATTCGATATTGGCATGCTTTCAATTTTTTTTTCAGTTATAGACAAAACTCGTTATGTGCCTACTTTTTATATAACAATAAAATCTTATATTAATGAGAGCGTTCCAAATTTAAAAATTTCAAGAAATTATCAATTTTTTTTATTAATGGACATTATTCATTGCCTAATTATTTCCGGTCCTGCACCAATATCATCAAGTCTTACCCTGAATACAACAGTCAAATGATGATTCAAAGCAATAGATATCAAAATCGCAAGAATCGATAGCGAAAACAATTAACAAACCCAAATTGATGAACCGGAAGCCATCTCTGGATACGTCAATTACTCAGAATACGTACACAACAATACTCTCCTTAATGGATGTATGTAAGAACAGATAGGGTTCTATTCCTATAATATGTCACAAATCATCACACAAAGTTTATAATGAATTGACATTCACCACACGTGGTTCTCGGTAAACGCCGACATGTGTTTCGTAATACTACAAGCGAAACTGAACTTTATTAGCATATACTAAAACCCAAACAGTTTGAAACGCATGCTACATCGGTTTAAGATATTGAGAATTGATTCTTATTTGATGACGTACTGGGATTAAATTTGAATGAAGATTAATAAAGCACCGCAGTAGATATTCCAATAAGTGTTGGTAATCTTGCCAAGCCGATTGTTATTAGTATTGACGATGATTGCAAATGTATCGACGTTCTAATTGGAAGTTTTTACAGCCCAGTAAGGAGGCCGCTTATAATCACTTTTTACTGGATTTGAGATTATGCTAACGACTTATTATTAAGTCTGGGTTAATCCATATTTATGAAAGAAACTCGCTCACAAAAAAATTGCAACTTTGACTTTCAACTAGTTTTCAAAATCATTCCTATCTGAGCGCTTTTTTCTAATTGTGTGACGACAAATATATATAAAAATGTCGTTCTACATCTTAGCAAGATTTTTTTATCCTCAACTTCTCCCCTCCATCCTCGCAAATGCAATTATGAAGTGTCCGAACCACTCCGACTATTGTCTTCATTGAAATTAATGCAAGAATCAATCAATTTAAACTTTCCATCCCCTATTTCATCCCCCTCATTTTTAGAGACAATGGGAAAATGGTTATTAATATTCTGTTGTAAAAAAACAAGGCTCGCAACAATAGGTGTTGTTAATTTGCTCATTAAGATTCGTGGGGTGTCCGGGCGGCGGGGGAATTAGTTTCAATTTTGAAATTAATATTGATAGTTCAATGTCCGTTTATTATAATCTTATACAATAGTAACAATCTCAGTATAAAAATGATATTATTGATAACTGTAATATAAAAAATTGACCACTAAGTTTTTTAATTTGTCTCCACGGAAATAAATAATAAATAAACTATATCTATGCCAAAAATCACGACGATCCGTTGCTCCGTTACTGCGTGAAAGAAGGAGAAACCAACAAATCAACAAACCCAAAAACACACTTTCGCATTTATAGTATTAGTAGGATGGACAACTCTAAAGCTAAATTTAGATCCGTCAATCATCTCCCATCTTTTTCTTAGATTATGTATTATAAAGAGAGAGAGCGAAACCAAAATTAGGTTTACGTATGAAACGACAGAATCGACACCATTACCTGACAACACAAGTCAACTTATTTCTTACTAGTAGGATTAGTAGGATAGGACTAGCTTCTGCCCGCGGTTTTCACCCTCGTTCCCACAGGAACCGCGCATTTTTCCGGGATAAAAAGTAGCCTATGTTACTCTCCGGTCCCAAAACTATATCTATGCCAAAAATCACGTCGATCAGTTGCTCCGTTGCTGCGTGAAAGAAGGACAAACCAACAAACACACTTTCGCATTTATAATAATAGTAGGATGAATGCGCATACATGCATCATTCAAAGACTCTACCTACAATCTCGCCGATGATTCTGTAAACCGTTATAAACTCAAGACATATTAAAAGGTACATGTGATTGATGCAGTAAATATATGCCCGATGAAAACTACGCCCTATTTTAAGGACAGTTTCAAATGAATTCGGTTAAGGAAACTTCAAAGCTATTTGTGAGGATAGAATTGAATTCATCTTTGGAATATCTTCAAGTTTGTTTCTTATAAATACGTTTCTATTAATAAACAGTACTGATCCCTAAATAAAACATGTAGATACAGGAATAACGTTGAAAAAACTACTATTTACTAACTATTTTATATGATTTAGCTTATCTTAGTTAGTAAGCTTATCTTAGTTAGTAAGTTAGCTCTCGTTAGTGGGAGGACTAACTCTTCTGCGAGTGTCCGTCTGGGTTGTTACCACCGCTTTGTGAGTGAAGTCTGCCGCCAAGCAGTAGTGTGCAAGCATTACTGTGTTCCGGTTTGATGAGCAGAGTATCCAGTGAAATTACTGGGCTTATGAGACTTAATACCTCATGTCTCAGGGTAACGAGCGCATTGCAGTGCCGCGCAGGCCTTTGTGTTTCAAAGTTCTGGGTGGCACTGCAATCGTTATGGACCGGCGTTATGCTTACCATCAGGCAAACGACCAGCTCGTCTCGTTACCAAATAACATAAAAAAAAAAATATCTGGTTTGTATTAACCAAGAGATTCTGCCCGCGGATTCTCTAGGGTAAATTTTTCAGGATAAAAAGTAGCCTATGTTACTCTCCGGTCCATAAACAATATCTACGAAAAAAAACTGTTGCGCCGTTGCTGCGTGATAGAAGGACAAATCAAGAAACCAGCACACCAACAAACATACAAACACACTTTTGCGTTTTTTAACCGACTTCCAAAAAAGGAGGAGGTTACCAATTCGTCGGGTATTTTTATTTTTATGTTTGTTACCTCAGATCTCGGTCATTTATAAACCGATTTGGAAAATTATTTTTATATTTGAAAGGGTAAACTTTCAGATTGGTCCCATAGAAATTTCATCAAAATCGGTTCAGTAGTTTGTCACTGAAGTCGGTTCGTCGCTTTTTAAAGCAATTTTTTTATAATACAGATTGCGTTGTAGTCGGGGATTTTCTAGTGTATTTCCTAGCCACCTTCGAGTTGAAAATTTATCACCAAGAACCTATCGGTGGTTTCCGTCAGTTTCGCTTGAGCTTCGTTCTCGCTAGAGCCAGTTCTATTCTAAGTTATGCGCGCCCAACACCTAAGATCAGCGGCGCAAGTACGGAAGTCCAAACGATAAATCTGTCGAACCAAAAAAACTGATAAATTTATCGAACGTTACGAGTACCGAAGTCTGATCGTAAAGTATTATAATAGCTTTATATTCTCTTTGGATTCGACCTAGCTATTCGATAACTTTGGTCGGTTGTATCAAGGCTCGATAAATTATATAAAAAAAATCGATAAAACCCACTTTATCGATTTGAACTGTCAATTTTATCGATCGAAAAGATCCGTACTTGCGCTGCAGCTGAGATAGTGCTCAACCGCTAACCTATCATGAATAAAAAAAAGCTTATTGTTACCTTCCTCATTTCTTCTCGGAGAACTCCGATCGAACGGTCATTTCAAACTGTTCAAAATGTTAAAAACACTTCTCTCGCAACAGTTTGTCAAACTTTTCTCCCCTTGCCCCATCAACAACCTACAGCATTCTACACCTCAAGGGGCAAGGTATCGGGGCCCGCATTAAAATAACAAAGGGCCGAATTTCACCGAATATTAAAAACGGTCCGTTTGTTTCGCGCCAAAAAATTAATATTAACGATATCTTCAGCACAATGAAGTGTTGAAAAAACGAAATAATAATTTATGCAAGAGATTTCTTTGACGCCTTTGTTCCGATGGGGCGGTAGGTGTTGCAGGGCTTGCTAATGGAACTAGGTGATATATTTTGCTATTGATATTTCGAATATTAGTAGAAGATATAAGTATAGAAGACTATCTTCTGCCCGCGGATTTCACCCGCGTTCCCACAGGAACCGTGCATTAGAGACATAGGGTCTTACCACAAAAAAATTCAACACACGTTAAACCTGTGTTAATCACTGTTTAACGCCTCAATATGCCTTAGTCGTGCAATTAAATATGAGCAACCACTTGATTTAAGTAGTGTCTAACCATTGTGTAACACAGATCTGTTGTGACATTTCCAATCATTTTTGACGTTTAGCTTTAGACGCTTTCTAGCTAAACAGGTGACTAAAAATGGCTTTTTTGTGGTAAAAATATCAAGATCTATTTGGACCATGACCATAAACAAATTAAAAATAAAAACAATTTATTGTTTTAATGGACTCTAATTTTCAGCTTCAAAGTTCAACTGAAGAGTATAATCCGAACTAAAAAAGCTAATAATTCGATTCGCTATAAAATTCTAACAAAACCTTTATCAATAGATCTGCTTCGATTAACTAGCAGCTGGACTATTGTATGGATTTCAAGTTCTTCAATGGACACTGGTTTAAATATATACGTCAACATCTAAACATGATCATGGGAATATAAACGTTGTGGCTTAAGATTAGAAGTGAAAATGGTATGAAAGTTATAAGATCTGAATTAGTTATGGACTCGATTCAATAGTTTTATCAAAGACCGGTGTAACCGGTTCGAGTCCGGACACGTGGTCAGTTTTGTCATTGAATACATTAAAAATTATCGGTCCTTTTGTCCGGAGCGTATTGTAAAAATCGGTGATTTATTTATGGAGATTATTTTAATTTTGAATTGGCCGTACACGAAATTTTATTTGGGACAGTCATTCTACGAATTTAAAAAAAAATTAATAATTTTTTTGTGTGATCGAAAGTTACAAAACGTTTCAAAACAATACAAAAATATAAATAATAATAAGTACATAGCGGAACAAAAATATAGATTTCCGATTTCAATTTTTAGATTCACTAAAAACCTGTACAAGGAAAAAATCAATACATAACATATCTTTTTTTTTAATACTATTTGATAACGAGACGAGACGAGCTGGTCGTTAACTTGATGGTCAAAGCATAACGCCGGCCTATAGCAATTGCAGTGCCACTCAAGACTTTGAAACACAAAGGCCTGCGCGGCACTGCAGTGCGCTCGTTACCCTGAGACATTAGGTATTAAGTCTCATAAGCACAGTAATTTCACTGGCTATATATACACTGCTGATCAAACCGGAACACAGTAATGCTTGTACATTACCGCTTGGCGGCAGACTTCACTCACAAAGCGGTGGTAACAACCCAGACGGACACTCGCAGAAGAGTTACTCCTACCACCAAGTAAGATGACGCAATCCAAAATTTAGCACGTGCCACCGCGAGAGATCGGCCATATAAACAATCGATAGATAACACAGAGATCCGAATTAAGTCAACGGCCTGCGCTTATCAGAGGTCAGGCGTTCCTACGGGTTTTGTGAACGGTGGACATTATCTGTAGTCACACGCGAATACAGTGGATGTCAAAGTTTTCGACATAGTTAACTTTTTTTATAGGTAAATATGTGATTACTATCTCGTCTGATGACGAGGATAGCGAAGACACTAGGATCAGATTAGGGTTTGTTTGGAAATAACTTATGAAATATTTTATGTTTCATAATTGTTTTTGGGTCCCAGAAATTTCCTTAGGATAGTGTAAGAGGAAGCAGTGCCATTTAATTTTGTCTTGGCCTACTTTTTCTGTTCACCAAAGTTAAAATAAATCTATATACAAATAAATAAAATTGAAGTGTCTGTTTGTAACATCAAAATAACAGCTTTTTACTAAATGCACATGAAAGAATATACGGTACCTATAACAAAACAATCATTTTTAAAATTATTGTATGTCTGTCTGTTTGTTCCGGGTAATCTCCGAAACGGCTGGGCCGATTTTGACGTGACTTTCACTGGCAGATAGCTGATGTAACAAGGAGTAACTTAAACTACTTATATTTTAGAAAAATAATTAGGGTTCCGCGCTAAAAAATATAAACCATGTATTCCAAAATCTCCACGCGGGTGAAACCGCGGGGCAGCAGCTAGTCTCTAATAAAAATACAGAGGAATTCAGAACCCCCTCTTTTTTGCAGTCAGTTAAAATACTACATTGATTGATGAAAAAAGTTTGAGAATATCATTGGAACCGATCGATCCATCCGCATACATTGTGTACAACGTTAGTTGATAATGAACTCTTTATATAACTATATGTTTGTTTGTTAATTTTTATATTAATTTTCGACATATCTAAGCTGGCGTTCGCCGCGATAGCATCCTTGCATCCGTTGTGTGGTGATAGTGTGTGTGGGACTTTATGGATTTGACAATTAGAAGGTCAGTGCGCTTTCTTGTTTTTGAAAGAGCTTTTGAATTTGGTCTAGTGTCGTGAAAACTTTCAAATTCTAGTTTTTATTATTAGAATTAAACCTAGTGACATTTTTTTCGTTCTTTTAACTTTAACTTTTATTATTATTATTTGATTCTACATCAGATTTGTGAGAAATATATTGTTTTTGTTGTTTTTTGCATTTTGTTGTCGTTTCACCATTCACCATTTTCCATTCCACTATTCTCTACATAGAGAAATTTAAATTCAATTATTACAACAACAACAAACAAACGGCAATCGAATAGTAACGTTCCTAAACAAAACATCTCCTTCGTCCGCTTAAGACATTAAGCAATTTGCTTAATATCTTCCAGCAGAACACGCGATAGCAAACTTTAACTATCAATTAATAAGATTGACATTCGATTGGGCATTTCGTATCGTCCTTGAGACCTTACCTTCGAATCCGAAAAGACACAACTCTATTTCTAAATCAAGCAATTTCAAGCTATGCCGTGTTATGTTCTAAGTCGGTTTTACCTTGAGAAACAGTGGCGATAAAATCATTAATTACAATAGGCGTTTGTGACCAATCTATCGGAATAGTTGTACAGTAGTAAGGAGCTATCTAATGCATTGTCGTTATATTAATGCGAGAATTTATGACAACAGGAATTAGCTGAAGGGACGATGGATCGCAGTGTTTTATTGATGGACCCATTTGAATTTAGATACTGGGGCGTAGTATTAATGGGAACAGGCTTCGTGGATGTGACGTCGATATGACTATAAACGATTAGTGGAAGACAAAAGAGATTTATGTTAGTGGTAGGACTAACTCTTCTGCGAGTGTCCGTCTGGGTTGTTACCACCGCTTTGTGAGTGAAGTCAGCCGCCAAGCAGTAGTGTGCAAGCATTACTGTGTTCCGGTTTGATGAGCAGAGTATCCAGTGAAATTACTGGGCTTATGCGACTTAATACCTAATGTCTCAGGGTAACGAGCACACTTCAGTGCCGCGCAAGCCTTTGTGTTTCATAGTTCTGGGTGGCACTGAAATTGTTATGGGCCAGCGTTATGCTTACCATCAGGCAAACGACCAGCTCGTCTCGTTACCAAATAACATAAAAAAACAGGCTTCGTGGATGTGACGTCGATATGGTTATGAACGATTAGTGGAAGACAAAAGAGAATTCTCAAGCGAAGTTGAAATGTAGCAGACTGCAACTCATTAATTATCAATCTATAATTAAGTAACTAAACCGCTCAGTTCACTTATTTTTATAACTTTTTCACATCACTAAATAAAGAGGTAGGATGAAAGTGTAGGAACACCATTTATTATCCGAGTCAGAAGACCGCCAAGTAGACTCATCACAATTTGTCCTGTCAAATCATTTCCCATATCTCAATCATCAATATATCATATAAAAATAACACAGATTCGCGTTACTCAATTGACTGTAACGCAGAAAGAGCGACTGCGGAGTAAATGCACCATGTCTTGCCGATGATAATGGGTTCTATTCCGAAGGAAGTAATTTTCTTTGATAATGCGCCGATTTTTATATTTTTCTTTGTGATCGAGTCGGGCAATCACCTTAGATCTGCATGCTGCTTTTGAGTACTTAGTAACAGTTTGTCTTGTATAGCTGTTTCACGGCTGATTTTTTTAACTTTCTTTTTTGTAGCTCTAGGCTTAATTATATAAAATATTTCATGTTACTCATTATGTATGTTCGACGTTCGTTGTGAGTGCTAAATAATAGTTTTTCTGTTTTATTCTACTCTATCTAGAGTGGGTTTCTTTTGTTCCTTACATATCTATACAAATAAATAAAATTGAAGTGTGTGTTTGTAGTATCAAAATAAAAGCTTTTTACTAAATGCATATGAAAGTATATACGGAACCTATTAATAAAACAACCATTTGCAAAATGTTTGTCTGTCTGTCTGTTTGTTTGTTCTGGGTAATCTCTAAAACGGCTGGACCGATTTTGACGGGTCTTTCACCTGCAGACAGCTGATGTTACAAGGAGTAACTTGGCTACTTTTATTTTAGAAAAAGAATTAGCGTTCCGCGCATAAAAATAAAAACCATTAAATCCAATATCTCCGCGCGGGTGAAACCGCGGGCAGCAGTTAATTCTACATAAACTCAAGTAACAACAATCCCGTTCATGCAGTGTTGTTTTTAAAAGCGTCGATTGACCCCTAACAGCCCTTCTACGATTGAGAAGGGAATCCTTAACCATCGATTATTTATTTAAAACATTCGCCACCTGAGGCTTTCCTACAAAAAATCGTACTAATTATTTTACTCTGAGGTCTTCAATCGAAAATAAGCGTTACAGGATATGAAATTAGGTTTAATTCAGAGTGGTACCGGCCGTGCTTGTTGGAAACGATAGAATTTGTGGGTAGAAGCGATTAAGTCTGTGTTTTCTTCTAGGGGATTTTTTTGTATATTTACATTTGCTGGACAAATTTTTACATCACTTTGGTGCCATTCTGTAATATGACGCGGGAGAAACGCTTGCTTAGATATAGGTTAGTTCACAACATAATAAATTGAAAAAATATGCTTTAACAGATTTTAAAATGCAAAAAACACTATTTTTGTGTTCAATTGTACAAAAAATACTGAATGGATTTGGATGGAATTTTGGTATACAATAGGATAATAGTTTTGATTAATGCACTGCGCAATTTTTATTCCAGCAATGAGTACTATTCCCTGACAAAAACTAAAAATAGAGGGACACAGTATGAAATAAAAATATATCATTGCCTACATAGTAGTGTGGCTTTGGCAAGAATGTTTACCAACCTGACAAAAACAAATTGTGTTCAGACTTCTGTGACGCTTTTTGTCACGGTCATAATACGTCACACCAAACAGAAGGTGGCACAGCCTCAGAACTCCAATGTTAACATACATACTTAAATAAGACCCTCCTTTTTCACCACACCAACTTAACAAACCAAACTCAGTCCTAAGATGTCTTCCTTACAAAACCAACGTATCCCGAAGTTTGCGCCACCGCGACACATAAAGGGGAGGTCCGCCCAAACCGATACACAATTAAAGAGCAAAAGAAGGAGACTGTAAGTACTAATGCTAAGACGAATGTTGCGGAAAATCGAAGCCACCCCACTCTCCCCCGTCTGTAGGGACGTCTGATTTACGATTTCTACGAACGGGGTTTTTGTTTTTTTTTTAATTTTGTTCTTTTTAATGGACACACAAGTTTGTGTTGGTTACGTTTTTTAACAAACTAAAAGGAGGATTATAATTAGTCATTTTATGGCCGATTAGAACTTTTTTGATATTAAAGGTTTATACCTAGATTAGACGTATTAAATTAAGAAAAAATCCAGACCTGATGATGTTCACTACTGGCTCGATTGAATGTTGTTTGGTTTTTAAAAAGCTTTTTTGAAATTTTATAGCTTACCATTTAAGCTAGAATTAATCACGGTGATCATGAAAAGTTACTTTTTTTAACTATTTAAAAAACTGGCTGACTTTTGAAATGCACCACCAGATCTTTACTAATGAAACCACCACAAGATTTTATCACATAATTTAAAATTTAATTGTTTTAAAATACCAGAAAATATTTTAAATTACATAAAGCTAAGAAATACATAAAAGCTCATAAAACCAATAATGTTTTTAAACGATCGTTCTGCCGCAGTAGTGACCTGTATTATTACCTTTAAAACTATATTTATTGGTGGCAACATTATGTCTTTTAATAACTTTTTAATTCTGTTCCGATTATTGTATTATGTCAATTGTAAGTACAAACAGGTGGTTCTTAATTAATGTATTTTGTATTCGTAATGTATTTTGTAAATGTCATGTGCAATCTTTATCTATAATTTGTTGAACACGACGTTTTATGAGGCCCGTAATTGATCAGTTTTGCTCAACATTGTAATGACCTACAGCGAATTTTGTCAAGTACAAATGAGCTAGGTGAACGAGTATATTATTGGTAGTAAAACTATGATTATTATTGGTAATAAAGTTTCTGAATTGACACTTTAAATTGAAGTGCAATAAGTATTTCTTAGTTATTTTCGTTGTTTTATCTATTAAAAATTATGCGGTCATGCTGACATTCCGAAAAGTTCTCCCATAAGACATTTGTCATTTAAACATTTTTTTTACTAGCTAAGTATCCGATTGAAGCGATGATATTATTAAAGCTACTTACACACTAAACATTTAAAGTTAACTTAATATAAGCACAGTTTAGTACTTTCTGATCTGTCAAATTCACTGAGTTCACTGAAAAGTGTTGCCAAAGCCAAATTAAACATACATCCAAAGATACTTAAACCGATCAGTAATCCTATTAAAAAACTCACCATGCGAGGCAACCCTACGCGATTCGACGTTTTCTTTCTCTAATTGATAATTCTTCCGCATCCCTCATCGCTCGTAGAATAATACAATTAATTCCCTTATGCCGGGACCTACTTATACATTTCTTACGCACAACCCTTGTTAGGGGGCTGCACACCGCACGGGGAAGTCGCGCGATTAGACGATCAGTGGCTGTGTTCGAATCTTCAAATCGACTATGTTGTATTGCTGCAGAACATTGACAGATTGATAGACTTAGCTTCTGTAGCACGTAAGGATTCGATTACTGCAATGGAAGCAATATGTCGGTACTCTAAAAAGTACAAGTATTTTTTTTTGTTTGGATGTTTGGGGCCATATTCCTCTTAGTTTTTAACCGACTTCCAAAAAAGGAGAAGGTTATCAATTCGGTGGGTACCGATTTGGAAAATTCTTTTTTTATTTGAAAGGATATACTTTTAGATTGGTCCCATAGAAATCTCATCAAAATCGGTTCAGTAGTTGGTTACTGGAGTCGGTTCATCGCTTTTTGAAAGCAATTTTTGATTCTGTAAACTCAGTGAATCTTGTGTTCATCAAGCCTTGACTGTAGTGAAAAGTTGGTTTTTCGGAAAAAGTGCTTTTCCATTACACTATTATTTTAGCAGAGTTTTCGTTGCGTTTTCAATGCGATTTTCCACCGAGTGTACAAACCCCAGATTTGCATGTGTCATGTTCACCCTTTCAGAGCGTTACGATACCAGAGTCGTCTATAATTGCTTTCTCAATCCTGCGCCCGCATCTTTTGTTAGCTGAACACTACAACAAAAACATGGTTAAGACAGGCTTACGGCATAGTCGAAGTAGAAAAGTATGTAATCTTCATAGAGCCTTACGTGGCTTGTATGTGTGCGTGACACTGACAATATTCATGAGCAGTCATAGCGCAGTCTTAACTGTTCGTGATATATCCTTGTGGGGGGTACGTACTGGCGCGCAAACAATCAAGTATCAGAGATGGTAACATACTTTTCTATTTCTACTGTGATTCTACAGCTGTCCATGGATGTGGTATAGTTGTGTCTATCAGAGATATAGAATATATATATAGAATATACTATCAGAGATATAGAATATATTTAGTCATCTTTTCCATTCATGTTATTCATCTTTCCCATTCATCTATCATCTACCTGTAAAATAGTATTCCATCGGTGTGTTCCGAAAACTGCTCTTGAGATCCACTCTTATTCTAGACTAGCTTCTGCCCGCGGTTTTCACTGGCGTGGAACCGTGCATTTTGCCGGGATAAAAAATTACTCTCCGGCCTATAACTATGTTAAAAATTACGTCGGTCCGTTGCTTCCATCAGATTTCTTATTTGCTCCGTTGCTGCGTGAAATAATGTCAAATCAACAAACCAATAAACACACTTTCGCATTTATAATATTAGAAAGAAAGAAAGAAGACAATTTATTCCAAGGAACTGTACACAACAGAATAACAAATAGAAAGAATACATTTATCATAACTAAAAACTAAAAAATTAGTAGGATAGTAGGAAATAGGAAGTAGGATTGCGTGCAACCTTCGACCACATTGTCACTGTAGATCAGGTGATGTAGTACTCAAACACTAATTTGGAGTTTAAAAATGTTGATGGACGAGTTCTGCCACGCTGGCACATGGTTCGATGTAACGTATGAATTGTGCAAATAAGAAATATATTACAATACACTTTGATAACAGTATCCGCAAAAGTCTAACATTTTTATCTGACCTTTAATTTAACCTTTGACTTTTATTAATCACGTATGGTATTTAATTACAATAAAGCATTACTGTGTTCCGGTTTGATGAGCAGAGTATCCAGTGAAATTACTGACCTTATGAGACTTAATACCTAATGTCTCAGGGTAACGAGCGCACTGCAGTGCCGCGCAGGCCTTTGTGTTTCAAAATTCTGGGTGGCACTGCAATTGTTATGGGCCGGCGTTATGCTTACCATCAGGCAAACGACCAGCTCGTCTCGTTACCAAATAACATAAAAAAAAAACAAGATGATTTCGCTTAAAAATTATTGATTTGTAGGTAGTTAAAAGATTTGTTCAATGATAAGACACACATATCATTATAGCACTAAAATAAACAAAAGCTGTCGCGAACTGTTTGTTGATTTCTGTACCGTGCAATGAAGTACTATATATTAGTTGGGAGAGACGAGCAGGTTACTCGCGTGATGTTAAGTGTCAAGACAGCTCGTGACAATTGCAGTGCCTCATGACAACTTTGTCAAAATCCTGTGCAATGTTCGCACCGCGCACGTAATTGATCCCAAAAAACCTGTGTTAATCACTGTTTAATGCCTAAACATGTTTTATTCGCGTGATTAAATACGAGCAACTACAAATTCTGATTTAAGTATTGTCTAACACAATTCTGTTGTGACATTTCTAATCACTTTGACGTTTATCTTTAAACGCTGTCAGGCTAAACAGGCATCTTAAAGTGTTTTTTGTGGTAACACGGTTTGTTCCGTATCATCCAAGTCGATACTCTGTTGCGTCAGATCGCCGATAATTCGGTTTTATAAATTGTTCCGACTCCCCCCAGGCTCCCCCGTCGCGACTTTCCAGATGGTTTGACGATTCGCTTGCTCTGTGTTGTTACGTTTAAATATGGCCGCTTCAGTCTTAATAGCATTTAAATACACGCCATTTTCTTATTGATTTCAATCTTAGATTACAAATTTTAATGTTCCTTTTCCTTTTTCAGGTAAAAGTGAGTCGGACTGTCTTCGTACATCGTCAGATTCGTAAGTTCTAGGGTCTTACCACAAAAAAATTAAACTCACGTTAAACACTGTTTAACGTCTAAACATTCCTTAGTCGCGTGATTAAATATTAGCAACCACAAATTCTGATTTAAGTAGTGTCTAACCGTTGTCTAACACAATTCTGTTGTGACATTTCTATTGACGTTTATCTTTAGACGCTCTCTAGCTATACAGGCGACTAAAAATGTTATTTTTTTCGTGGTAACACTATTAATCTTTGACGGTTTGAAGTTTTAATGGCAAAGGTAGTACACAACATTCAGCCAGGAAAAAAACCGTAATCAAAGAACCATTAACAAAAGTGACAAGTGAACAATCGATGCTCTAAGACACGGATTGAATATCATCGGAGTATTAATGGATGCCATTTGTCAATATCCAGTCGAATTGTTTTAAATACTGGCCGTTAATACGGCGTGTTAATCTCGAAACGTCAAACGATTACAGCGAATCTCGTGACTATTAAAAGGTTCCATTTTTAAAAAGGCTACATCGACTGTCGACTGATAAAAGTTGAGGCAGCGTTAGCTAATCATACTGGCTGTATAGAGAGTATTAGACAGCGCTAATAACAGTAGATAATAACTATTAATAAGTGTAAAAAATTGAACAGAATAAAAAAGAACTAAAAACAATTTAGAGACTCCCTAAATATTATAACTTACACATTTCGGTTACAAAAAATATCTTCGACGAGTACAGTTACTATCTACCTGTGCGAGTGTGTCCGAGCGTGCGACTTTCAATCCGACGCACCATAGTTCGAATCTCAACTCGGCCCGCACCCATGACTCATATCAAGTTATGTGCGGATTATTCACACTCGCTCTAAAACGGTGAAGGAAAACATCGTGAGGAAACCCGCATGTTCAAGAACCACAAAAAATTCGAGGACATGTGTCATCCACCAAGCCGCACTGGGCCCGCGTGGTGGATTATGGCCCATACCTCTCTCTCTGAGAGAAGGCCGGTATCCCAGCAGTGGGAGCGTAAGAGGCTGATAATGAAGTACAGTTTCTTGTGTTTTCGGCAAGATCCGAATTTCATTAACCCTTTAACGTCTTTCCTGAATAAAACTGACAGTAAAATTACGGCATGTCGCTAAAATAACGTGAAATCAATAAAGTCTCAAGTGAATATAACGATAGCAATAACGAGCAACGGGTTATTAATTTTCGTTATCGCTGTAAATAATAATATTTTCTTTTTGTTTTTAACGGCGCGAATATGCAGATGGGGACGTTTTAACGTTTTCTTTTATTGACAGTTTATGGTTTGGAAACTGAAAATGACTTGAGATACAATCCAATACTTTTTGTTAATGGCTGCGGAGAATTTGCCGTTTTTTGGAAACGACGTAAATGGAGATGGGGTAATGATGCCCTAAATATTCATAGACGCAAAATTATAGAAGTTAGATTAAAAATATTAATGGCCAATCTTTCAATTTCACTTACAGCCACACAAATGAACTAATTAATAGTCCACAGGCAAAAAAAATGGGGCAGCAAGGCCGTTTAAAAAGTGAATTCGACTAAACGTATCTGGCTTGATTTAGGCCTGATGCTTTCGCACCCGCTACGTACACCTTACCACATCTCCTTGTTTCTATGCGTGATTTGACCCATCAACTAACAGAACGGCGCGGGCTGACCGAGTCTCATGGCTTCAAACGTATTCGAAGGAACTTTCTTTCATTAGGTATGTATATCAATATATACAATTGGGTTGGAAGCGAAATTTTTGTGATGTATATTGTTAAGAATATAATCGATTCACAAACGAGGGCGGTGCAGCACTAGTTCGACACGCGCGCCCTCCCTTTTTCAAAACCAGAGAGTGTGCTGTCACCGTGCGCGCGAATCGGTCGTTTTAGTTTAAAAGTGGCAATAAATTACAGTTCTCTAATTAAACAGTGTGTTTCTTCTAATAATTTCAGAAGTGGCATATTCTAACTCACACACGAGTGGACTTACGTGAATTTTGTGTTGAAAAGTGAAATTTGGTTCGGGGCATTTGAACCCGCGTTTGTTCCAAAAAAAAAAAAGACATTCATGTTCGGCTTAACAAGTTTGGACACGTTTTGTGGGATTTTTCCAAAGACTATAAGATTTTTCCCATTGAAAATCGAGCTGGCTGGTGTGGTATGCGGTGTTCCGGCGACAGGGACCTTGCTGGGTGCCTGCATTTATAGCTGCCTGTACTACAATTTGTTAACAATACAAGTGAACAATTTTGAACTTGAAAAGTGTTGAGGTTATTAACTAAAATCAATGCATATTTGACAATTGAACTTTTGTTAAATTAATTTAATTTCAATTATTTTAGTGAGGTATGTGCATTATTTTGAAACAATAATTGGTGTTATATAGACAACAGTTTTGACTGTTTGTGACTATTTAATTATAAGCATGGGTCGTCACAAGAAGAGACATAGGTCTAGTAGTTCCTCTTCCTCGGGTTCAAGTAACGCTGACAGACGCTCTAAGAGTAAAAGACACAAGAAGGAACTAAAGAGGAAGGACAGTCGCATTGATGAATTGGAAGGGTTGATACGTGAATTGAGGAAGAAAACTGGCTATAATAGTGATACCATCCCTAGGGGACAGTCAGTGGTTCGCTATGTGGGGCGTAATGACTTTATACCTGAGTTCGACCCGCAAACATCATCTGTCTCGGTCGAACATTGGATCCGTAATTTGGAAGGTTTGGGTAGCATGCATGGTTGGGATGAACGCACATTGATCTGCAACTGCACATCTAAGTTGGGTGGCTATGCTAAGAGCTGGTATGAACGCCAAGCTTGCTATGACATCAGCTGGGAAGAGTGGAAAACAAAATTAATTACAGCATTTCCATTTACTAAAAATAAACTATCACAAATCAGGGAACTTGTTAATCGCATCAAGTCAAAGGATGAAGACCCAATCAAGTTTTATTATGACAAACTTGGTATTGGTATGTCATGCAATATGAGTGATGAAGTGATAGCTCAAGCAATTGTAGGAACACTTGGGGATAAATTGTTGGAAGTTGGGGCCTTATCAGCTGGGTGTCACGATACTAATCGTTTACTTAAGTATCTGGCAAGCATGAAAACTTCATCTGACTGTGCTGAAGTCAAACCCTCAGGAGTGTACAAGGTTCAGAATAATAACCCAAACAAAATGGTCAAGTGTTTTACTTGTGGCAAGATTGGTCACAAGGCTAGATTATGTGGAATGGTAAAACAAAGGAAGATTGATGACCGAGAATGCAACTTTTGTGACCGGACTGGCCATGTTGAAGAAACCTGTTTTAAGAAAAGAAACCAAAGCAAGCACTGTTCATTTTGCAATATAAAAGGCCATTCTTTAGAAGAGTGCAGGAAGAAGAAAGCTGGATAAGACAAGCACATTAAGAAAATTCAGACTGAGAGTTGTAATGCTTCTATGCCTACGGGGCGGACCTGATGCTTAAGGTACCACGATACTGCTCACGAGCTATGTTTTGCCTACGGGGCTATGTTTTGCCTACGGGGCTATGTTTTGCCTACGGGGCTATGTTTTGCCTACGGGGCTATGTTTTGCCTACGGGGCTATGTTTTGCCTACGGGGCTATGTTTTTCCTACGGGGCTATGTTTTGCCTACGGGGCTGTGTTTTTCCTACGGGGCTATGTTTTGCCTACGGGGCTGTGTTTTGCCTACGAGGCTGTGTTTTGCCTACGGGGCTGTGTTTTTTCTACGAGACTATGTTATGCCTACGGGGCTGTGTTTTGCCTACGGGGCAATGTTTTGCCTACGGGGCTATGTTATGCCTACGGGGCTGTGTTTTGCCTACGGGGCTAAGTTTTGCCTACGGGGCTGTGTTTTGCCTATGGGGCTATGTTTTGCCTACGGGGCTATATTTTGCCTACGGGGCTGTGTTTTGCCTACGAGGCTATGTTTTGCCTACGGGGCTGTGTTTTGCCTACGAGGCTATGTCTTGCCTATGGGGCCATGTTTAGCCTAAGGGGCTATGTTTGTGCCTACGGGGCCTACTGCTGCTGGTTGCTGCACCGAGTCTTCGTGGCAGCTCTGACGGCGGCGTGCCGACGAAGGTACAACGTTATCCTTCGAGGACGAAGGAGTGCACAGGATGGCCGAACTGTTAAGAATATAATCGATTCACAAACGAGGGCGGTGCAGCACTAGTTCGACACGCGCGCCCTCCCTTTTTCAAAACCAGAGAGTGTGCTGTCACCGTGCGCGCGAATCGGTCGTTTTAGTTTAAAAGTGGCAATAAATTACAGTTCTCTAATTAAACAGTGTGTTTCTTCTAATAATATATTTGTGTGAACATCCGCTAGTGTCGGTTAACACTATAGAATATATTTCATAAAGTTTTAACAATGAAAAATTTCTCGCCATTTGATTGGTACTGTAACGTATCACAATGGAGTAGGCAATCGCTACAAAGCGAGGTCTGCTAGATGGAGCTACGGCTTGTAAGCCGAAAAGAAATACATCATATCAAGAATTTCGCAGTCAACATCGATTGCTCCCATAGCCTAGTTGGTTAAGGCGTCTGGCCTGGATAGCCAGAAGACGCAGGTTCGAATCCTGTTGGAAGCGAAGTTTTTGTGATGTATATATTTGTGTCAACATCCGCTAGTGTCGGTTAACACTATAGAATATATTTTATATATACAACTTGTTCACAGCACTATTCAGGGACGCCTCACCCTTTAGCTTCGTATTTGCGTCACATCATAATCATTACTCGCGATTATCGATTTCTCGTTATTGGGTGTCTGTCATTAATAATTTTAATTAATTAACGTGTGGGGTGCGTTTATAGATGCTTCCTATTGTCGCGGCATCGTGCGAGATGATTTATGCGTAACGTCTTTCGGTTATGTAGTTAATGTCCTAAGACGCCTCATTGATTTTTGATGACGTTGAGAATTTGTATTAAAACGGGTTAATGATTAAATATTAATTATTTTAGCTGTGTTTATGGTATCTGTGATGATGTGGATGTAACGCCATAGAAAAAGGGTTGCAGGTTTGATTTCTGCCAAGGCACAATTTTTTTTTGTATTTGGTAACGAGACTAGCTGGTCGTTTGCCTGATGGTAAGCATAATGCCGGCCCATAACAATTGCAGTGCTACTCAGAACTTTGTAACACAACGACCTGCGCGGCAATGCAGTTCGCTCGTTACCCTCAGAGTTTAGGTATTAAGTCTCATAAGCCCAGTAGATTTCACTGGCTACTCTGCTCATCAAACCGGAACACAGTAATGCTTGCACACTACTGCTTGGCGGGAGACTCCACTAACAAAACATGTTAAAAGTATCAAAATCAAAAGCTATCACCACCAGAACCGTTGTTTTTTCACCACCTCGCCCGTTTCTCTGCGCTCCTACCCACATTTGAATGATTAATTATACACATTTATTAGTAAAATTTTGCCTCCAATTCTATAGCATAGGGGTAGAAGAAAGGGTTAGTTTGGCACGTTCGTATGTGTGTGTGCCATTAATATTTATTTCGCATACATAAGTTATTTTATGCTGTTGCAGGATTGATCGCTAGGACAAAATACTTCGTAATGATTGATACAATTTCAGTTAGAAATAGGTATCCAACCTACCTACTTATAATTGTATAATTTTTGTGTTGTTACATTACGGTTAAGTTGGCAGTAACACTGTTTACAATGTGATAGATCCCCGGTTCGATTCCCGACCAACGCAAACTTTGTATCAAAATTTGTGTGCATAAAGTTAGTTCTTGAGTCTTGAATATTTGTGTTGAGGATTGGTGTAGATTCATGCCGCCTGCGACACAGGGACTCATAGCGCATGGGTATGTATAAGCGTTATCTATACAAATAAATAAAATTGCAGTGTCTGTTTGTAATATCAAAATAAAAGCTTTTTACCAAATGCATATGAAAGTATATACGGTGCCTATAAAAAATAACCATTTTGAACATTTTTGTCTGTCTGTCTGTTTGTTCCGGGCAATTTCCGAAACGGCTGGGCTGATTTTGTCGGGACTTTCACTAGCAGATAGCTGATATTATAAGGAGTAACTTAGGCTACTTTAATTTTAGAAAAATTATTAGGGTTCCGCGCAAAAAAAATAAAACCCATGAAATCCAAAACCTCCGCGCGGGTGAAACTGCGGGCAGCAGCTAGTTTATTTATAAACTCTGAATTTAGCTCATTAATAAAATTTCACTTAAAGCACGTAGTTAAAAAAACTTCACTGAAATCCGCAGTGAAACAATCCAAAAAAAAATCCCCCATTAAACATAAGCACACCACAAAATATACAGTACGAAAACTAGATAACAATCACTAATTGCACGCCCAAAAGCGAGACGTTAAACGCGAAAATTTGAGTGTGAAAACTACAGACGATTCCGTGTCAAATACAACACTGACTAGTCACGCAAATACCTGCTAACCTTTATCCAGCTACCTCCACCGTGTTTATTATAACGAAGGGAAATAGCGCTCTGTGTCGACTGCCCAACACTACGCTAGTGTTGCGCGCAGTTGGAAAACTTTAAATGTTATCACTGTCTGCCATTTTGGATCCAGTAAATAATCAGGTTGCATGTCCTTAGTTAATAAAAGTGCATTATCAGGGTTAAAGCATTTCGTTTCGATTTGTATAGTTAAGATTCGGTTTTGGTAATCGATATTTTGTTGATAGTGATGCTTTCAGAGTCTGACCACAAAAAAATTAAACCTGTGTTAATCACTGTTTAACACCTAAACATGCCTTAGTCGCGCGATTAAATATGAGCAACCACAAATCCCGATTTAAGTAGTGTCTAACCATTGTCTAACTCAATTCTGTTGTGACATTTCTAATCATGTTTGACATTTATCTTTAGACGTTGTCTACTAAACAGGTGACTAAAAATGGTGTTTTTGTGGTATCAATGTTTAAATTTTGAATTCATGATCTAGGCTATAGAATAGGTTTTTATAGGTAGAGAAACTTATCGATAAAAGTTTTGTCTCATTTTTGATAACATTTCATCGCCATTTGATGCAATTGAGCATTTATTTATTTTGCTTGGTATTTTATAATCAGCTCAAGTCAATAATTCCTTATTTGGTCAATTCCTACGCCGTAAGCAAGTTTTTAGTACAGGTACAAAATACAGATAGCTTTAATGACGCGGCAATTACTTTACTACTCAAAAATTTTACTGCGTCTATAGAGTCTACGAAGTATTTTCCTTTTTGTTTCTCGATAGTAACTTGCTTTTCCTCCTAATCTTAATAGGAGGTCCAAAAGATGTCACTTGTTAGCTTAGAATGTGAAATGGTCCTTGTATCTGCTGGAAAAAAACGTTTAGAAGCTTAGCAATAGATTTTCAGCATGTTGCTATAGCTAGCTGTTGAGCTAGCCAAGCGACCACTAGGCATTACGCAATGCTCTAAATCAGTGGTGTCCAACACGCTGTTGTAATTTTTAGCTTATGTACTTGCTTCGGCAGTACATAAACTAAAAATTACAACAGATACAAAAAAGGGTTACAACGCAGCCCGCGGCCTGTTTTCTTGACGCCCGCAAACATTCATAAATTTAAACAAAAAACCCTGTTAAATACAAAGACTTACATAACTGTGCACATCTTTAAAGCATTTTTCGAGTCAAAATATCTATGTGAACGTGCTTCTTCTTAACTAACAGTGAGTAAAACCGAGAACAGAACTATGTTAACAAAGAAGCATGTCAAAAATTGTTTGATTTTGGGTTGCGCAAAGGATTGCCAACTAGACTAAGAAGCTATCTGAAAATGTGAACAATTTTCAAAATAATCCTTGAAGCAATACCAGTTGGGCACCTCTGCTCTAAATAAATGTTTAAAAATTACACCCTTGGCAAGATTCTAACACAGACAAAGTCCTTTTTATATACATGTGACAATATCTACCCCATGCAATATTTTAAAGCTACCCCTTTATCGGCACCCCTTGATTTGGACCGATCAATCGATTGGGTTTTGACCAACCCTTATTATTTACAAAGGACTCATTTAATCCGGCTTTTTATCTGCAGATCTGTAGCAAGCAAATGTTGGTGATGAAAGTACTACCAAACCAAGTTACCTTCGAATATTCATTGGTTTTTCTTATTCATACACTTCTAAGATATATAACTAAGTACGTAAAAGAGGTAGTTGTTGTAGGTCGGTAGGTTGTTAGTGGTAGGACTAACTCTTCTGCGAGTGTCCATCTGGGTTGTTACCACCGCTTTGCTCGTGAAGTCTGCCGCCAAGCAGTAGTGTGCAAGCATTACTGTGTTCCGGTTTGATGAGCAGGGTATCCAGTGAAATTACTGGGCTTATGAAACTTAATACCTAATGTCTCAGGGTAACGAGCGATCTGCAGTGCCGCGCAGGCCTTTGTGTTTCAAAGTTCTGGGTGGCACTGCAATTGTTATGGGCCGGCGTTATGCTTACCATCAGGCAAACGACCAGCTCGTCTCGTTACCAAATAACATAAAAAAAAGGTTAGACAATGCAATATTTTTGCTGAATTATTATTTAGGAAAAAAATGCGTTAAGCTTGTTTCTTTTACTGTGACACATACTGTGACTATCACCTAATACGTGTCCGTGACGCGTGTGAATACGCATCCTTGAGTTTGTTTTTGCTTTTTTATCAGTCTCTGTGTAATGTCATAAACATGAGGAAGTATTTTTATACCATTGGATAACGAGATTGCGTTTACATGATAGTAAGCATTACGCCAACCCAAAACAACTGCAATGTCACACAGAACTTTAAACTCAAAACTGCACATCATTACTTGACGGCAGACACGAGCAATGCGATGGTCACTCAGATCAGAAAAACAAGGAGATATGCCCGTTCGCGTTCAAAATATGTCTCCGTTTTTCAAACATTTTTATTTATTTATTTATTTATTTATTGCACACATACATTCAACTTATACTAAGCGTAAACATATGCACCCTGTTAGGAGGGCGTTGCAAACTTAAATTAGGTACTTACTTAACAATACAAAATAAGAACTAAAAACTAATAGAGGCTTAGCAAGTAGGTAATTCTAAGACTTAGAGCTTGAGATCATAATGAAGTATAATTATATTGTCACTATTTATTATTTTTCACCATTAATGTAAAATCTGTAAGTACGGCACACCTAGGGTAAACGCTGGTAATGTCGTCAATGTCCCAATACTCGTCAGATTGTAAAAAAAGGCCAGTTACTTATTTCAAACGAGAGCTTAATAAAAGGTTTTTATAGCAATATATTTAAAATAATATACTTCATAATTAAAATGCCACCATTTAGTTATATCTCTAATGGTTCCGGAGAAATGAGCTATCAAAGTTAGCGATTTTGAAATTTGTGTTTTTTGGGAAGTTTAGTAACTGAAAGTGTAGTCCTGCGCACCACTTTTGTTTTCAAGTTTCACAGGACCAGGAGGCCGTTTTGGTAAGTGTGATATTTTAGTGAAACGCTCAAGTTAATTTTCTAACGATATAACCTATAAAATTGTGCTATTTTTATTATTAACTTCTTATTTATGCGTATGACAGGTATTCGTACTTAAAATACCCTATTTGATCCAATACCCGTCAGTATTTATATTATTTTGACGGTAACTGGGACATGATTAACAAAATGCGCGTAATATCGTCATTGAGTATATTTTGAACCTTATTGTGCAGTGATACGGTTTACGGTTTTACTATAGGGGGGGCGGTGGCGGTCAGATTTTTATTTGAGTATATTAATTGAGGGTTCACAAAACTATTATTTTATTTAAAGATAATTACCTCTATAATCAAGTATGAAATTACGGTTACCGATAAGACCGCCTGTATTTTTTTTATATAAAATTATAGTTATAATAAGTACATACAATAAAAAGTTTTCGGTTTTTCTTTTTTGTATATTTTGTAGGGGCATGCGTTGCAGGTTGATATTTTGCAAGCGAGACAATACGTGCAATTTGGCGCTAGTCGTACCACCACCTTGCAACCGCGTGACCGTACGGCAGCTCTTATTCGTATGTTTTTGTATGGCGTAGTTAAATCAATATATGACGTAACTTCGTGCGTATGATTTTCCCTGCCCAGTAGACTGAGCCCAAATATAGGACACTTAGATCGACCACTAAAATTTACATGTACTTCCCTGACCCATCATTAGTATTTTATTAAGTAAAGTGATATTTAAAGTATAGTAATGAGTAATATCAAATTATTTTATAAAATATTATATAGATCAAATTACTTTATAGCTAATGATGAAAATTACTGTTTTCCATATTTATTTTTAAGTTATTTAAGTAATACATATAATATTCAATATCATGGACAACTGCGCCGAGAGACTCGGCATAAGCTTCTGCAATGCGGGAGCACGGAAACATGTTGCAATATCGCCAAGCTTAGCCTCTCTGCTGAACGGAAGGACCACCCGAACGAGCATGAAACGTAAAACGTATAACGCGCTACTTGTGACGGAAATAGCAGACCACCAATATCGATTAATGCGGTCAAGAAACGACGATCGCACTATTCGAATGGGGTGAGAAGACTCCTTTTGATCAGGTATCTCTCAAAACTCACTCTAACTCAAATCTCTCAAAACTCGGAGAGGCCGAACCAGGTACGGTCAACACACCCACAAAGTGAGAGTAGTCTCACTTTGTGGGTGTGTTGACCGTCTACACGCAATGACAGTCGAGTACGAAAAAGGCGAAGTCGCTGACCACATCGGCCGCATTAAAGCGTCCATAAATCATGAGGTGGACGTGTACGAGAACAGGAGGGAAGACCTAAGCTTTTGCGCTGAAAACATTTGGCAGAATTGTCAAAAGACAAAGAACTGCCACCGGAACCGTTCAACAAGGCGGGAAATCGGTATCCTTTTGGGGCGGTATAATGATTGGTGCTAGAACGACATTGATCCCGTATCGTGGCTGGATGACTGCAGCTTTGTACCAAACCATTGCTATTGATGGAATTGTCAGGTCATTTAGAATAAACCATGGTCCTCGATTCGTATTGGTTGACGATAATGCACCCAGCACATCGAGCTCAACGAATCAACGCTGCTCTGCGTGAATACGACATTACCAGGTTAGACTGGCCTGCCGGCTCGCCTGACTTAAACCCGATAGAACACGCGTGGTATGCTGTCAAGCGAGCTGTTTGGAACCGTCAGCCACCTCCCCAGACAGTGCCCGAGATCAGGGAAGCCGTTATTCAAGAATGGGACAGGTTACCGCAAGAAATGCTGAATAACTTAATTCTCAGCATGCCAAGAAGGATTGCCGCATGTGTTCGAGCCAGGGGAGGAGTTATCTTATACTAAATAAAAACAATTTAATAATAAAATAATGTTGATAATTTTTAGTTAAATCCTCTATTTCGATCAATTATTTATAAATCAAAATTGCACTAGGACTTTTAAATTGAATTTTAGTTAATAAAAAATAATTTAATTTTTTTATTTAATCAAGTGTATCTTTTTTATAAAAAGATGTTACGTAAGCAACATTCTTTTAAAAAAGTAAAATTAAAAAAGAAACATCTTTTGCTAGTGATCTCAAACTTTATTTGACGTGTGTATGTAAATCGGATAACAATGCAATATAATTATATCACCGAGTTGGACTGATAACAGAGCCGGAAGGTAGTAACGTATAGTATAGTAACGTTGTAACGTAATGACATAACCCCATTGAGTATTTACAAGAATCAAACGAACCTTAGGCGATATTTAGGATGCCAATGATGGAGCCGGAAGGTGGCTACAAGACTACAGAACCCATTACGTATTTTACAAAAAGCTTTTCTGGAAAAATATATTTGAATATTTATTTATATTTTTTTACAAAAAAACTTGTTAATACAAAAAAACAGCTTGATTAAATTGGTTTCATTTGGTGCAATAAATAATATTCTTTAACCTTTTTTTGTCCTAGGCATTCGACACGTTTGGTTATTCTGGGTATATTTTTGCCCTATATTTTTAATTTGTAGGTTATATCGCCAAAAAACAATTTAATAATGTACCTTAATACCAAGGTTACAGAGTTCAAAATAGTGGTAAAAATTGACGAGTTCTGGGACAATTTGACGAAAATTAGGACAAATGTGACGGATAGTGGTACAATTCACTTATTTTTCAGTTTTTCAATTATTTTAATAACTTATGGTTTTTTTATCGTACTAAAAATATATTTACCGAAAAGAGTTATAAATAAGTAATCACGTCAAAAAATTTGAGATTTCTAAGTTAACAAACAGAGACGAGGCAAAGCTGCAAAGACAGCTAAATTCAGAAACTGACGAGTAATGGGACGTTTACCCTATTCATTTTTTATGCACACAAAGAGACTTACAGCCATACCAATAAACTTATTAATAGTCCACAGACAAAAAAATGGGACAGCAAAGCCGTCTGCAAAGTGAATTCGACTAAAAGTATCTGGCCTGGTTTGGGCCTGATGCGTCGCACCCGCTACGTACACCTTACCACATCTCCTTGTTTCTATGATCTGAGGGTGGTACCCGTCCAGAAGGATACTTGCAGAAGAGTTGGTCCTACCAGCTGATAAAAGAGTTAATCAGTGACATCATCTGATGCACTTTAGGTACTTTTGTCTATACTCGTAAAAGCAGTGCAGGACAGTTAATTAAAGTAACATGTAACAGTAAGGACGCAGGCCCAAGGGTACAGTTTTAATTCTTACATAATGCCTGACATAATGTACAATCGTTGTATGTATAGTAAAGGGTGGGCCCTCAAGGGACCAAAATTTCGGATGAGGGCTCAAAAATCGCAATCGAGCCCTATCGAAGTGTCTTATTTTGTATGTGTGTATCTTATTAACTGTGTTGGTGTGTGTAGGGGTGTCAGGGGTGACAGTTGAGGGGGTTGCGTTTTTTTTAATCCGAGTGCAATGTATTGATTTGCAATGTATTGGTAAAAGTATTGATATCTAATTTTGGGTTGACACCCTTGCAACCCTTCACCAGCCCTTTTCTAACGATTTGACAAGGCTTTCTTATGTAGTAAATAGTCAACTAAAAATACATCAAAAATACGATATGATTAGAATCTTGAAACAAAACGTATAAAAAGAAATTAATAAAGCTCATAAAATAAAAAAATATGAGTAAATATTATAAAGTTTGGGTACATTTTGGACAGATTCATCCCAAACAGCAAGAGGTTAAAAATGGGAGCCTATCCGTACGTACGTTACGTATCGTTTTTTTTGTGTCACTTGTCGGCTTGCGTTTGACCGCCATTTCACCTGATGTTAAGTGACGATGCGGTCGAAGATGTAACACCCTTGCCCAGAAGATACGTCTCGCTGATCGCAGTATATTTTAATGTTGACTGAGGAGGATGCTGCTTCTTTACTTTTTACTCATTAACATTTAAAGTAACACAAATATTGAAAAAAGAAACAAGTTCGTAGATTGACGAGCGCTACGTTCGAACATCAAGAATAATGTATTGTCTACGATACCAAAACCCCGCCAAAGGGTTGCCATATCTTCCTCCATTAAAATTAAAAATAAAACGCAAGCCGCGGTACGAAATACAAAACGATAGTCGACCGAGGCATCCCTGCGACCCCAAAATAATAAAAACCAAAACATTTCTGGCACGCAATACCTCAAATATACATATAGTAATGATCGGTCCGTCTGAGTTACCCTTTCGCGTAGAGAATTAACCCTTTTCGATACCAAGGTGAACAACCCTGTTAAAAAGGGACCTTCTTAGCTAGTGGATAAGGGATAGCCGAACAGCGATTTTACTTTAAAATCGAAGATGGGATAAGCAGGATCAAAAGCGCCTCTTTGCTTTCGTGAGTCATTCAAACTTAGCCAAAGATTGAAAATCATAATTAACTTCTGTTTAAGGGGCAGCTTAGACGCTCATGCAGACTTACTTTAGCTTGTCAGAATAACAACGCTTTTGCAAAGCACGCATTTTCGTGATACTCGAAATGCGCGCTTGACGCAAAAGCGTTGTTATTCTGACAAGCAAACGTACGTTTGCATGAGCGTTTAAGCTGCCCCTAAGACAATAAAGAAGTAATCGATTCTGTTTATTTTTAACGCTGATTTCAAATTATGTAAACAAAGAGAGAAATTATTTTGTTAGTTCAGCAAATTAACTCGCTTCACTCATTTTCACCCTGAATGATTATAACGATAGCAGTAATTGTTTTTTAGCTATTTAATTTTTTGAAATACATTTTTCTCAAATTATTGCAGAGCCAGAACCCGCGAGTCTCGTAGAATAAACCGCTCTCGCTTATAACTTGCCTGTCGGCTTATCCGCAGGGCGACACGACGCGTGGTAACGAATATTCATATCGTATGTAAAAAAACCATTCATTTAGAAGAATCTGGAAGCGTTCCAAACGAGCGCTAGATGAGCTTTATTAGTTTTGACAACGCAGACTTTTAATTAAAATTGTTATCTGTCAATCGACGGGATTTAAAAGCATTCTTTGCATTCGCGAAAATAAGTTAAAATGGCGAACGAAACCATACTTTTTCGATATCGAGTTTTTTTAAAGCGATACTCACTTATTGTAAAATAATCATCTCAAGGAATAACGTTACGTTAGTGTGGGTTAACACTTTTAATCTATTTACGTACTTACTTAACAATTAATTTTCACTTAGTTTTTTTTTATTATGTTTGACAGTCAATTGCCATAGGATATTGCAATTGCAATAGGATATGTCGCAAAGTTCGACTATTAATGTAAGTAATTCAGTCCGCTAAAAATCTGTCAAACTTACAAAAGTGTTAACCGATGGCATTTCTTATGTCTTGGTTATTAGAATCTACAATTGTATTACATTATGTGATAAAATTGGAATAAAACATAACTTCGCTATTTATATAAATCTTGTTGCTGAAATAGAAAATTACCGAAGATACCTCCTCCGAATCGTTATAATTCTATCTGTCATTTGTTAGACATCCGGTCTCGACGACGGCGCGGGGAAAGAGCTAAGAATGACATTGACAACTTATTAATGAAATCTGACGTCACTTGTGGTGCCCTCCACAGATTTGACTTGTACGCTCGGCAGACAAATTAAAAACATACATCTTAGAACGAATTGGCACTTTACACAAACCTGTCTGGTCGTAGAAAGAAAATAACGTAGTGACAGTTTTATTTTGACAAAAGTCAATGTAAAAAAAATAACAATGAATTAGTGTGGTCTTCATAAAGCCAAAATTCAAATATCGTGGAATTGAAACTATAAATTACTCACTTTATATAATCTTATCCAAAATTCAAATAAGAATATTTGGTTTGACGAATCTTTCAACTTTCGTAAAACGTTTCATTTCACCCAAAATATCAAATATCATAACAGTAATTTGTACCTCCACATTCGAAGAACGGAACGTGAAATCATTAAATATCTGCTCGCGATGGCTGCCGGATGCGGGAAATTAATTCAACCTCCGGCAAAAAATAAATCATTTTCATTGAAAAACAATACCAAAGTTCCGTGGAAGGAAACCTCAGCGCATCTACTATTAATTAATCTTTGGGCATAATTTACCTACGCCAGTATAGATAACGTAGTAAAGGGAATTTAGTTTTTTATTTCAAGGCGGAAAACCACGCCAAGCCACGTTTTCATTACGTCGAACGAACGTTTGTTCTGCGGCGCAAGTACGGATCTTTTCAATCGATAAAATTGACAGTTCAAATCGATAAAGTGGGTTTTATCGAGCCTCGAAACAATCGACAAAAGTTATCGAAAAACTAGGTCGAATCCAAAGAGAATATAGAGCTACTACAATACTTTACGATCAGACTTCGGTACTCGCAACATTCGATAAATTTATCGAGTTTTTCGGTTCGACAAATTTATCGAACCGACTTCCGTACTTGCGCCGCTAATTCGGGCAAATACCGATGTGTTGCCATAGAAAAAAAAGTTCAGCGTTTGGTGAAGTAATTAATCTGTTTCGTAACGGTTCTGAATATAAAAAAACTTGTGTGTTCACAAAATGGATATTATATTAAAAGAAGTCTAGCTTATATACGCCAGCGTTGCACCACTAAGTGATATTTAGTGACTATGTGGTTGGTGGTGAAGGCTAACCCTAGAAGTGGCTCTCAAAATCAGCTGTCAGAGCAACCGAGTCTCGATTTTTAGTATTTGTTGGGGTAACTTCCGGCTAGTTAAACCACGGGCCCTAGAAACTTCCTACCTTATCTGTGCTACGGATATAACAAATTGGTTTTGTTATAAATCATTTTTCGATAGTTTATTCTTCATTCTGACATGATTGTACTATTATATTTGGGAAATTCAGAATGTGGAAAAATAAGAAATTACAATATGTAATAAAACTTTACAAATATAAAAATGTGGAAAAAAACGCAATCGGAAAATTATGAATTTGGAAAATAAGAATTGCGGATTGAGCCAATTTTAATTAGAAAAAATATAGATTAAAACCCGTATCATTAACTGAATTTGAAATGTTTATTTTTTAACCTTCAAGTAATTAACTGTAGGTAATTACGAGGAGTTTTCAAACGACACACAGTCGAACTGATTCTTTCATATCTATAGATTACAAAACAACACAAGGGGTGAGATGCATCGGGCAAAAGATATCGGCGTCCGAAAGGGGTAGATTTTGATTGAATATCTGTTATTAAGACCCTCCCTAACGCACACAGGCGCAGATATTAAATAATATACACGTTTACTTTATAAATATGCATGAGTTGAGTTAACATTTGTGTGCAATCGGGATTGTGCGTGTATGGGTGGCAGGGGTGCTTATTAAGGGATCGATTCTACTTGTAAGAAATCTATTCGCATTTGGATTCTAGTAAATTTCTAGTTGCTTTTGAAAGTATGTACCTAAGTAGTCAAATACTGGACTTATAAGACATACCTAATGCCTTGGGTTAAGGAGCACACTAAAGTGCCGCAAAGGCCTTTGTGTCTTCTGAACGGCACTGCTAGTTTTATGGGCGTGCAGTCGACCTACAGCAGTGAGTGCGTAAGATATAAAAATGTGTTAAAAATAGGATCTGACTATTTTATTTTGTTAGTGGTAGGACTAAGTAATACTTCTGCGAGTGTCCGTCTGGGTTGTTACCACCGCTTTGCTCGTGAAGTCTGCCGCCAAGCAGTAGTGTGCTAGCATTACTGTGTCCGGTTTGATGAGCAGAGTAGCCAGTGAAATCACTGGGCTTATGAGACTTAATACCTAATGCGTCAGGGTAAGGAGCGCACTGCAGTGCCGCGCAGGCCTTTGTATTTCAAAGTTCTGAGTGGCACTGCAATTGTTATGGGCCGGCGTTATGCTTACCATCAGGCAAACGACCAGCTCGTCTCGTTACCAAATAGCATACAAAAGGAAACAAAATAACGGCAAGCTCATTTGTTACTTTTAAACAAAAAAGCCGCACCTAATGGCCTACCCTTAATTTAGTAAAGATTCTTGTCGATCTTTGATTACCGGGTACCAACTATTAAACAGTTACTGATTTGCATATGAATAACTCTTTCAACCCTTACTTCACAAATAGTTGCTTAGAAACAGTAAACGCAATTCATAACGAATGAGGAAGTTTTTTATCCAATATTTTGTAGTTTTCAAAATGACAGTTTGAATTTTGAACAACGAATTTATCACGTGACAAGACTTTACTACATGTTCAAAATAATATAATAAACGACATTTGCCACGTTTAAAAAAAAGAAGCCAAAAATAGTATCAATAATTCTACACCTCAACGAAGCTACCGCATTACAATACATCATAAAGAGTCCACAATTAAACCCTCGAACACGGATCGAGCCACAACAAAAGGTCCTCCCAGACAAAATAAAAAGTAGAAACATATAATGCATCAGTGAATCGTAGAATTTAAACCATATCATATATGATAATGTGTATAAATCTTGCGGCCGGTGGTGTGAGACCGTCTGGACTGGACCTCTGTCGTGTTTATGTGTAGATATTTAAAATTATTCCCTTTGATTCGAATGATAATTTTGTTCGCAATCCGCCACGGGTGGAGTTTTCGCAGCGTCAACAAAAACTACTACCATTGCCGTCGCACTCCAGAATATAAACATAAATTAAAAAACAATCGAATAAAACATTCGAACGTTCAAATTTGAAATTGGAATCTTCAAAGTCTTCAAACTATGCCAATACCGCGATGACGTTCAAAAACAGATACAAACGAAGTACCATTACATACAGCGGGTAAACTTTTTCGCATTCAGCGAGTACGTTCGAAAAGTTGTACAGGGCTTTGTTTCGAGCAATCATACGCTATATTGTAAGGATGCGATGCGACGAACCGCGATCTCCACTCATCCTTTTGCCGACTCTACTTTGATTTTCGAACCGCTTTGATTCAAACTTTTAAGCAGCATTTTGACGTTTAATATTGCATCTCGGGTGTGTTTATTTTGATATTTGTTTGGAACTTGTCTAACTGTAGATTAAAGTTAGGTTTGAAGGACTATTCCGAGTTAAAGCGAGTTGTTTCAATAAATGTTATTTTAAAATGTTAAGCGGCTCGATCGGGGCAATAACACTCAGTTTCTAGTTATTCCTATTGTATACAATCTCACCCCACGTAGTCGCCCCTCGGAGAAAAAATAATAAATTATTTTAGTTAGTATGCAAATAAGCGCGGACCGATATTTTAAGCTACACCCCATTGGAATCGTGCTATTTTTTTTTAATGTCTGATCTTTATGGTTTGGAAGAACGCGTTATTGTTTAGTTAGAAAAAAAAAGTATTGATAGAATACTCGTTTTAAATTTCGAATAAATGTATCGGAAATGTAATGTCACGATTCTCAAACTTTTTTATGATAACACGTATTTTGCCTTGACCATTCCACCAGTACTTTTATTGGTCAATAGTACAAGTGATCGGTCGCCTACATGACGTCATAGAGTAAAAAATTATGTTTCTTTAAAACGTGACACTCGATTCGACCCTTCAACTTTAATCTAGATCTTACATGCGTGTGTGCGTGAGACAGGGCAATGATATTTAATTCGAAGGGTAGAAATTTTCATCGATTTTAATTTTATGCGCGCATCCCGTCTCGGCGTGTATTATTTGTTTTTTATGTAAATATTCCCGATCTCTTATTCAGACGAGTGGCGTCCATTCTGCGGTTCTTTTTCCTTTTCAGATATTTAGAAGGATATTTTAATAATGGGTTTTGCGAGTGCTGCATATTCATTACGCTTTATTTTCGTGGATAACGTATCGCTGTCATTGTTTTAACGAATTCTTATAGTTTCGATTGGCGTTCTTCCAAAGTTTCCTAAAGTTATTTATGGAATGTAAATCGTGTATTTACACGTTTAATCGATCACTCTTTCTTTGTTCGGCCATTTTGTGTGTATACATACATATAAATATACTACTATACTTTCCATCATCGGACGACCAGACGGCTATGCGACATCCGCTTATGGTTGACATTTTGTTAGTGGGAGGACTAACTCTTCTGCGAGTGTCCGTCTGGGTTGTTACCACCGCTTTGTGAGTGAAGTCTGCCGCCAAGCAGTAGTGTGCAAGCATTACTGTGTTCCGGTTTGATGAGCAGAGTATCCAGTGAAATTACTGGGCTTATGAGGTAAGTCTCATAAGCCCAGTAATTTCACTGGATTTGATAGGTATTAAGATACCTAATGTCTCAGGGTAACGAGCACACTGCAGTGCCGCGCAGGCCTTTGTGTTTCAAAGTTCTGGGTGGCACTGCAATTGTTATGGGCCGGCGTTAAGCTTACCATCAGGCAAACGACCAGCTCGTCTCGTTACCTAATAACATAAAAAAAAACATTTCTCCTATCCGTACCAAGCGTTACGCATCCACCTTCATCATGCGGACAGCTAAAGAGTGGAACTCTTTACCGGCATCTGTTTTTCCTGAACACTACAATCTGCGAGTCTTCAAGAGACGAGTGAGCAGGTATCTTCTGTGTAAGCGTGTTACATCGTCGACCGCGTCGTCGCTTAACATCAGGTGAGACAGCGGTCAAACAAAGACCATTTACAATTTAAAAAAAAATACATAAATAGTAATCGTAATTATTGTTATCGTTTCATTTTGTACTTTATCCCATATTAATTTCGGGTCAAACGCATCTTAGTTACAAAAGGTTAATGGTATAATTAAAGCGGACCTACGGATACCTGTCGATATATTCCCCTCCTATTACACCCGCAAAATTAATACGGGCCTGAGGTACGTCAAAAATCATTATATTTTATAGCGCGGCCGAAATAAATGACGCTTATACGGTACCCGTGGAAAGTTTATATTCAAATTTCACTCAGTCCGTTCGTCCGGCATCTCCGAGGATCAATTTACATATTTTCGCAGGTTTCCCCGATTACATTTAATGTTAGATGTGTGTGGAAACGTTAGCTTTAAGTTAGGTACTTTTCGAACGCGAGACTTCTGTACGAGTATCAATTTACTACTCTGTTGTTTAGTTCGAAATTCAAATTCCAAACTAGCTTTTAAAACTACCCAGTATTGGCGTATTGTCGCTACTTGGACATAAAACTTAATTTATGTTTTTTTTTTTATTTTATCTCGTGGCTTACCAGTAACTGAAAAAGCAAACAAATTGCTGGAAACGAAACTTACTTTCAAATTACACGTGTGCTCGTTAACAATGAAAATTCCAATTAATTCAGCCCCGAATAAATAATCAAAAGCTTTTGACGTGTAACATTTGAAAATAGCAGACCGCACAACCCCCAAATGGGTTCCAAGAAACGTGTGTCAAAAATAATTTAACGACGAATTCAATTAAAATAATGAGAAGGAACCGTTTTGTTGTGCAAATAACCCAACTTTGTATTGGTTTTCTACCTTTCCCGCCATAATTGAAACCATAGAGTAACATTTATATCTCATCGAAAACAAAAGGCAGGCAACCGCAGAAACTACGTTCGTTCTAAAATCAATTCCCGGCGCGAATTAAGCGCATTAATAATACAAAATTTGATTATCCCATAAAAGACTCGGTCCATAAAACTCTCATAGTTGGTAGTGTGCGTTGCCGAATATACGAATTAGAACCCTTTTGATCGTAATCTAGTGGAATACAGTAAGACGGCTTCGTGCAAATCATCTGACCGAATCTCATAACATGCCACACGCACACAATCACCGAACTTTAACTGTTGCTGTCAAGAAAGCAGTTTTGATTTTCTTCGAAAAATTGTTTCTGTTTTTAACTTTGACTGTGACATTGGCGGTGTTCTCTCATGTCTATGTGCGCCGTCCATATTTATGAAGATCACTCACTGTCTCACACTTATATTGCTATTTTGATCGTCTACTCCCCTCTCCCACTCCTTGCCCCCCCCGGTCCGCCTGCCATTCATTTTCATAATAAAATCGTAACAAACGGCACAGGTAACAAAATATGGAGAGAGAATCGCGATTTATGCGAACGCAATGTTATTATTTATGTGGTAACTTGAGATCCGCCCGATGATGGGTTTGGCGCCGGATCGTGCTGTAATTGATGGCTTGTTTCTGTAAGAACATTGGAGCATACATAGAAAGCATTCAGGGTGGACAGAATCTGACTTGCCTCACAATGATTCGCTTCATAGACTAGCTATTTTATTTTTCTTTTTATATTTGCCTTCATCTATTTTGTATCCAGCCTGTACAAAAACCGCCATAGTTACTCAGTTGTAATATTTGTTTGTATTTCGAACTATCCATACTTTGCTTACGTCTTCAAAATAGTTACAAATAAGTTTGATCCTCACCGCCGAGCGAGGCGGGGCCCAATCAATCTGTCTGAGCGAGATACAGCCTCTAAATCTAACTATTGTTCACGAATAGGGAAATTTCCATTCGGATTTATTCATTTGTCTAACCATCCTCGGCCTTCCTACCCATACTAATAATAATTGTTTCAACCGCCACTGTTTCGATGTTCCTAATTCAGTTTTTCCACTTTTTGTAGTAATAACCGGTAGACCATAGACAATTAAGCTCTTAATTACTGATCTATTCTAATTTTAAATTATGAAAATTGAATTCTACGTTGGTTTTATTGCGTTTGTAATTTTAGAGATTCCAAATTAGAATTCCGAAATCGGAACGTGATCATTGAAGCGTTCAGTTTCACGTGGAAACCGAAAAGCCGCTATTGTAATAATAAATTTAACGACAAATTCCGATAAGAATCGAGCAGGGAACGCAATTTTCATAGATATAGCTCAATTAACAATTGGTTTCAATCGTGAAGACATTCTGGATAATAAAGTGCCACCCACGCACCCCCGGGGTGGCTCGAGGCAATCTTATTTCTGTTTGTAATATTGTGGTGTCAATTTCGCATATTGAAGTGTGAGCACGAATATGGAAGCCATTGTTAGAATCTATATTGTCTATGAATTTGAATTGCTCCCCCCTTATCCGTTAAATTGGATGTTCTCAATTCAAATCTTGTGTTTACATTTCTTGTAGCAGTCAGTAAAGAGTTTGGTTGACATTTATTATTATTTAAAAAAAAAATTATTACTATACCAACTATTCTAATCAACACTCAATCACATATTGTAATCAAAATATCTATTGCCCACAAAAACACCAAACAAACATGTAAATAAAAAATTCAATATGAAATCGAACGTCCATTGTGTGAAAACAGAATTACACAATCCAATTGTGGTTCCGTCAACGAAGCCCGTAATAAAAAAACCGCCACCCCACGTTCACATTAATATCAATTCATCAATACTCAGGCGTGATCAATGATCAATAAAAAGAACCAAAAAAAAAGTAGGGTACTCTTCCTTTCCCCTCCCTATTAATAGATTATCGGCGATCGCAACCGTAAGTTGTTTTGATTGGTTTTATAGAGTTGTCTATTCAATTATGGAATATCGAATTTTGATTTGAATGTTCGTTCAATTTTTTTTAAATTGATTTGTGACTTCATGCGTTTGTTTATTTAGAAAGACTTAACATTTTTTATTGAAGCATTTTGGCACACGCATGTATAGTTGATACATTCAGTCGATAATTTTAGCTTTGGAGCACAGGTGCTCCAATTAATTAATTTAAAATGATCTACCACTCGTAATCTTGGAGCGAATCATTTCTAACTCAGTCGTCTAATAACTCCAAGTTTGCAAACTTCGTTTTAAACATGATTACTTATCGCTCTCTCCCGATTCACATGTACTTAATTACTCTTCGCAAACACAATGACGTCACCTATAGCTATCGATATAGTAAGAAAGGGGGGGAGGGAGATAGGAATCGTATGTTTTCGGATTAATTCGTTCGTAAAATCGTCTCCTCCGATAAGAATGGCAACTCTGCTACTAATTGAATCTACAATTGCCGGCATGTCTGATTTCATTAGATGTCTATGTGTGTGTAGGGTTGCCAGTGTAGGGTGAAGAGTCCTCGGAAAGTTTCGGCAAAAATTTCGGCAATATCGGTTGCGAATGGAGTAGACAGCCCTACAGGCGTAACTCGCGCGTACACTAGTGAAGTGAATAAATAAAAAGTATTGATGTACAGCTGAAACTGTTCAACCATTTTCGATTCAGTTTCAGATTAATAAAAGTTGTATGTCAATAAATTCTGTGCTTTTTTTATTCACATTTTTTGGTGTTTTTCTTTTTCGTTAATCGTTTCGCTACCTAGATTAGCGTTTATTTAACTTCTTTTTTTATACTATTTGAAAACGAGACGACAGCATGACAGCGAGATGCAGTGCCACCCAGAACTTTGAAACACAAAGAACTGTGTGGTACTGAAGTGTACTCGTTACCCTGAGACATTAAAGGTCTCATAAGTCCAGTAATTTCTCACTGAATACTTTTCTCATCAAACCGGAAGTACCGGAACACGTTACTGATTGGCGGCAGATTTCACGAACAAGCCCACCTAGACGGACACTCGCAGATGAGTTAGTCCTACCACCACTTATTAAACAAGAGACATTACAGTTAAAAGTATCTAGCTTTAATTATAGGTTAAGATCAGGTGATAGAGTGGCAAAAGCTAAGCTAACCAACAGAATACTTAGTTTCAAAATGTTCACGAGTATTCTACAAACATCAAAGTTCACGTCCTCAAGGCAACAGTATCCTGGCGTGAGTTGTTTCAGAATAATGGTATTTATATGCTACATTGGTTTCATGGGAAATCACTCTGGAAATCGGCCATAACGGCGGATCTCCGCGACGGAGCCGTGGAGGTGAAAGGACGTAAGCGTCGTTTAAGATTGAACAACAAATTGTATCAATCTATACTATTATAAATATGAAAGTATATTTGTTGGTTAAACATTTTTCTACTTAAACATTTCTCAAAATTGCTTTAAAAAAGCAACGAACCGACTTCAGTGACAAACTACTGAACCGATTTTGATGAAATTTCTATGGGACCAATCTGTAAGTATATCCTTTCAAATAAAAAAAGAATTTTTCTAATCGGTTTATAAATGACCGAGATCCGAGGTAACAAACATAAAAAAAAGAAATACCCGACGTATTGATAACCTCCTCCTTTTTTGGAAGTCGGTTAAAAATTGACATTTATCTGTATACTTAGACAGTTGTCATTATTGTCCTTTTTATACCTTGACATTTATTTAACTATGGACATAGTTATACCTTGTCGATTGTCGTTTTAGACCTTAGTCGCCTTTCTCCATTTCACGCAGCAACGGATCAATGTGTTTTTTTTGCATAGATATAGTTTATGGACCGGAGAGTAACATAGGCTACTTTTAGTCCCGGAAAAATGAACGGTTCCTGTGGGAATCCCCATGTGGGTAAAACTGCGGGCAAACGCTACTACGACAGTAGATTTTTTTATGCTATTTGATAACGAAACGATCTGGCCATCGGCCTGCTTTTGATGGTTTTTTTTTATGTTATTTGTTAACGAGACGAGCTGGTCGTTGGCCTGATGGTAAGCATAACGCCGGCCCATAACAATTGCAGTGCCACCCACAACTTTGAAACACAAAGGCCTGCGCGGCACTGTGGTGCACTCGTTACCCTGAGACATTAGGTATTAAGTCTCATAAGCCCAGTAATTTCACTGGATACTCTGCTCATCAAACCGGAACACAGTAATGCTAGCACACTACTGCTTGGCGGCCGATTTCACGAGCCTGTCTGACTAGAACAAGATAAAAACTTTATATTACCTTAAGTTCATTTTGCCCGGTTGCTTACCAAAGTCGCTTACGCCTTTCCACCCCCCACCGATATTACTTAAGCTCGTATTGAAATTCGGCTAGTAGGGGTGGTGGTAAGATTCCGAATATTAAACATTCACATTTATTAGTTTGTCCCCGTATTTGGGAGTCTAAACGGAGTAGTTTCCGAAGGGAACTCGAAAGGAAACTTGAAAGTGTGTTAACGATGTCAAGTTGGAGATCGACTTCGCTAATGGGTTGTGCTTGCGATTGTACTTAAATGTTAAAACATTAGAGGCATGGATTAGATTAGACAGACGCAACTCGGACTTGTACTCAGAGCCTTTCATAGAGAAAGCCCATACAAACACCTATAAAATTTTGTTTATTTGTTTGGAAGCCCTAATCCACTATCATACCTATGTGAATATATTACAATTCCAATACTATTACACGTTTCAAAAACTCCTTTTTTTCAAGTTGGTTAATAAATATCAAACACTAATTCATCATTATCAGCCTCTTACGCTCCCACTGCTGGGATACCGGCCTTCTCTCAGAGAGAGACGTATGGGCCATAATCCACCACGCGGGCCCAGTGCGGCTTGGTGGACTTGTCCTTGAATGTTGTGGTTTCGTTATGCTGGTTTCCTCACGATGTTTTCCTTCATCGTTTTAGAGCGAGTGTGAATAATCCGCACATAACTTGATATAATTCATTGGTGCGGGCTGAGTCGAGATTCGAACTATGGTGCGTCGGATTGAAAGTCGCACAAGTTCCCGCTCGGCCACACTCGCACTTACCTACTTGCCTACCTGAAATTATCCATGTACACTTCGAGTACCAATAAGTTGAAAAAGGGGCATCAAAACGCAGTGGTGTATCTGATCCGTGCTCATTCCCCTCAAACTCAAAGGTCTATCTCAGCGTGCTTTAATCGATGCTGCCGGAAAAAAGTCAAAGGAAGCCGATCTTTGATCGTGTGATCTGTACGACGGAGATAACTAGAGGCGGGTAGAGGTGTAGTGTCGGCAGTAGCTGAACTCACGACATTTCTCGTAATGGCAACCTTGATACCGATTCTTTACGTATGATAAAGCATACGTCCCAAGGTTTTACGTGTGGATAAACATATTTTTCTTCATCTAGGCAACTAAATAAAATTGAAGAATCTGTTTGTAATATCAAAATAACAGCTTTTTACCAAATGCGTATGAAAGTATATACAGTACATATAACAAAACAATCATTTTTTAAATTTTTATCTGTCGGTCTGTTTGTTCCGGGTAATCTCCGAAACAGCTTGGCCGATTTTGACGGGACTTTCACCGGCAGATAGCTGATGTTACAAGGAGTAACTTAGGCTACTTTAAGTTTAGAAAAAGAATTAGGGTTCCTCGCAAAAAATAAAAACCATGTAATCCAATATCTCCACGTGGATGGAAGCGCGGGGCAGCAGCTAGTAACCAATAAAAAAATATCAAAAGAAAAAATATAAAAAACGGATAAAAAATAACTTAATATCTCAATTCAGGTCAAAATATAAAAGAAACCAAATTTTTAATTACTAGACTGAGTGTTTCTCGAGTTCTACTCTCACCGTTTCATAGCATTCATATCCAAAGCGTAATAACACAAGCTTTTCTCAAACCACTTTTTGTAAATTAGCACTTACAGGCGATTATCAAACGGCGTTTGCTTACTTTGCTCGAGACACAATTGGTCCTAAACCTAGCAAGCTAATAGTACGCAGTAGCAAGCTTCGTCACTGCTTTTTACAGCCCTAGGGATTCACAAAGGCAGCTATCGGAAGGAAAACGAAAGGGTAATGCGGGCATAAGATGCGCATCGGCACACACGGCCTAATCACGAGTTGCCCCGCTCTCCCCGCCCGCCCAACTTTTGCATATTGCCCAAATTGCCAGCGCTACTCGAGACTTTCGCATTGGGTAATGTTAGTCGCGTAATATCGCGTGTTATATTTATGTTTCATGTGAGGTAGGCCTAATATTGATAAAAGTGTTTTGTTAGTGGGAGGACTAACTCTTCTGTGAGTGTCCGTCTGGGTTGGTACCACCGCTTTGCGAGTGAAGTCTCCCGCCAAGCAGTAGTGTGCAAGCATTACTGTGTTCCGGTTTGATGAGCAAAGTAGCCAGTGAAATTACTGGGCTTATGAGACTTAATACAGTTTAAGTTATCATTTCAAACAATTTTTAAAAATAATCATTTTTTAATCATTCTTAGAACACGTTATTCTTCCATCTAGCGTAATTTTAAAGTGGATTTTGCTACCCCTAAAACTCGTCCAACCCAATGACCAAATGTGAAACCTCCATATTTTTGCCAGCAAGATTTTTACTCTTTTGCGGTCGGTAAACAATTTTCTATTAAATATTCGCCCTTATCACCTCGTTATAAGACCCATATGTCGTGCCCCGGTAAGTTGTTTAACATGTATAGTGTAAGGGTGACATGACGTTTGAGGGATGCGAGGTTTCTTAATTGTGAGGGTGTATCGATTTTTTAATGCGTCTCCTTATGTAGGGGTGGTAATTAGGGTCGTCTGCAATTGGCATCAATGTGAAAGGGAACGTTGTCTAAAGGTTAGTACAACGGATTTTATAAATATCGAAATTTTAACCGTTAATTCTATAAAATCATAGTAAATTATGATTATGACGCTTTTTATATATAAAATATTATATAAGCGTATAAAAGGTCTGCCAGTTATCCTAAGAGGAAAAATAAGCCTATCTTAGTAGAAAACCATTCATATATGCTGATTTGCCATTAAAGACCTCAATGTATTTAATTATACGACGAAACAATCCAAAGACGCCGCGCTTTAGAAGAAACATGGCTATAATTCTGCCTTAACTCCACAGAGTAGATAAAACAGAGGGCATCATTATATACTTGTGCGCAGACAGAAAAAATGCCTAAATTGACGCAATACAAACGCCATGCGCCACCAACACGTTTTTACGCTGTTCGATGGTTTAAAAATAATTTCATGTGTTTTACCTGTACAAATACCTAAGAAGGGAATCATAACTGAGATTTTCCAACACAGCGTGCTATCATTGTAAGCGTTTACAATCTCAAAATAAGAAAAACCCGCAGCGTGACTTGAACATTCTTTTTATAAGCAGTAGTTAGTATCTTAAAGCTATTTCGGTTGTTAGTGAGCCATCTCCGTCTTTGTTTACTCTATGCCTTTAATCTCTATCTCGTAAAATTATAATAATTGCAACATTTATTAACTACGTTTCATTACACGCGTCTACCTTCTCTCGTATTAAAGGAATTATTCCTAGAAATTGCTAACCCACTTTATAAAAACATGGAGTCGCGTAATGAATGTCAATTTTATTTTTAATTGCTCGGTGACTTGAGCAAAAACGGGTAGCAATATGAGCCCTGTGATGATTTAAATATTTGTCATTTTTCCGGTAAAATGGTTTTAGCCGAGTCGTGTCTGTTGCTCTGTTGGCTTAATCTTTGTCGGCATACAGTGTGTTTTATTTCTGACTAGCTGCTGCCCGCGGTTTCACCCGCGTGGGGAGATATTGGATTTCATGGGTTTTATTTGTTTGCGCGGAACCCGAATTCTTTATCTACAATAAAAGTAGCCTAAGTTACTCCTTGTAACATCAGCTATCTGCCAGTGAAAGTTCCGTCAAAATCAGTGCAGCCGTTTCGGAGATAACCCGGAACAAACAGACAGACAGATACAAATTTAAAAAATGGTTGTTTTGTTATAGGTACCGTATATACTTTCATATGTATTTAGTATAAATCTGTTATTTTGATAATACAAACAGACACTTTAATTTTATTTAGTTGTATAGATACCAATTACCTGCATTTTTATACAATCAATATAATTTATAAGCAGACAAGCACCTGTTTAAAAAAGATTAAAACAGTCAAAGGATCATGGTATAGTCAATCTTGAAGTATAATTACGGGTATTAAAAAAGATAATATTCCCATTTGCAGTGTCGCACAATGGCCGGTAGTATTTAGTACGTCATACATACACTCATGTTATAAGTACTCACATACAATTACATTTTTTACATGGCTTTCAAAAAGGAGTTTCATAAAATTATCAACACATCTTTATGTAAGTAGCAAAGTAGTCACGGTTTGAGACATTTATTTCTCTAAAAGAATAAAATTCACTTATAAGAGAAATACAAAATAAACTTAAATTCACTTAAATAGTGAGTGCACGGTATGTGATGGTAGGCTTCAAAAAATATTGGCTTTACACAAAACACAAACGGGTCCTATTACGTATCATGCTACGATGGCAATCAAAATGCTATCAGAACTTTAGTTCTAATTTTTTAAAATGGTTGTTTTGTTATAATTACTGTATAGTGTATATACTTTCATATGCATTTGGTAAAAAGCTGTTATTTTGATATTACAAACAGACACTTTATTTTATTTTATTTATTTGTATAGAGAAGAAACAATACGGTAAGAAGATAATTCCAGTGTTTTATTTACCCCACACTAGGCTCTGGGCCCATGGAAACCAAAAATAAATCGAAATACATTTAAAAAGCTGAACAAGTGAAATTCAAAAAGCTTTTTACTAACTTTAATTCTAATGAATGGTACTAATCATTGTTATCGTATAAAGAGGTGGGCGTATCGTTTTCAATTCTCTTTAACTTGTCATTATTTGTTCACGAAGTCTGCATACGGGCTTACGCAGAGTTAGTGCTGCACTGGCAGCGACTCTGGCGAATAAAAAAGAAATCGTTCTAAATTTAAATTAATTTATTCTAAAAAAATCTATTTCACTTACAACGAAACAAAACGTGAGATGAAAAAACAAAAGATAGGTTAGATAGGTTGCTCCAAGCAGGACGTCACTGAAAGCCTTACCGCCCCACCTAGAATAAGAATATTTCTACTCATCAAATATTTTTAATGTTGCCAAATTACAAATTGTATCTTTTTTTAAATCACTGTATACGTGTTTTTGTTTAAAGTCACCGGCACCGGTTGTTATTCCACATGTAAACTATCACTTCTAGTACACCCTAAGCTGTCCCTATCCGATCCCTTCTTCCATCCTATTTGCACAACTCCTTAATGCTTTATTTCGTTTGTTTGCGCAGTCTAATTAGAAAACTCCGCCTGCTAATGACTAATATCGAATTGTCGCTTTTTGTTTCGTATATAGATACGTAATTATTGTATTTTGATAGTGGTAGGACTAACTCTTCTGCGAGTGTCCATCTGGGGTGTTACCACTGCTTTGCTCGTGAAGTCGGCCGCCAAGCATTACTGTGTTCCGGTTTGATGAGCAGAGTAGCCAGTGAAATTCCTGGGCTTATGCTATTGCATGATTTTCAATTTTAGGATGGTAACTATCCAGCGGAAAATGACCTGCTACCATGCTTTGGTTGCATTTTCCCGTAACCGAGGGTTCGAGGGTTCAAACTCTTGAGCACAAGTTCACCCTGAACCCTCGAATTACACATGAGCGGCCGACATCACTACTAGGTACTGACTACTGAGACAAAGTCATCATCGCTTCATCATAATTATTATCTTCATCATAAAATCCACGTGATTAAAATAAGAAGCAGAAAACGATACAGTATTTCTTCATCATCGTATTTGTATTTTCGACTCGGCACTACTCGCGCCGAAAATAACTCTTCTCCTTTCAAACTGTCATGTCTGCAATGGCGCCATCTTAATTCCGTCAATCTCCGGCGTTTGACGAATGGCATCGGAACAGCTTCCCGCGTTCGCGCCATTCGGTTCGGGAAGTCATCGGTTTACGCGCCAATAGTCGTTTTACGACTTATTTTATTTCGTCTATGGAGTTTCCTGTCTCTCGAGTTTTTGAACGAATATTAAATAACAATATATTTTTGTAGTCGAAATTAACCAAGCAATTCCTTGAGTGATTTGCGAAATTAAACCTGAAAATTTGAAATAAATATGTTTGAGTTTTAAAGGCAAAAATAATGATCTTTATTTAGCAGTTTAGTAGGTTTTCAGTATTCAAAAACGAAATTAAAATAATTATCCAGAATGCAATTTGGGGCGGCGCAAGGCCGAACCGACTAAATCAGCTGTTTTCCTTCACGGACGTATAGTAATGGTTTATGTATTGGTCTCTGGACCTGTACAAGCTAAAGTCACAAAAAACATATAATATATATCTATTAATCAAAATTTAACTTTTGTTGGGATAGATATGGATTATTTCTTTGCAATTAAAAGGTGTAAAAACACAAATGCTATTCTAACGCAACCTGCGAAACGACCAATGCACGCCGCCTCGACTACATCCATAGACAACCACTTTTAATTGCACCACCGAAACGATATTTTATTGTCCGTGGTATGCGCTTTTTTTCCACCCCCGCTTCGCGAGCCGTTACTCAAAATTATCTAACTTAGATATCTAACACCCCCCTTGTGATATATGCCCTCTAACAACGTGAAAGAAATATGCCCCGCCAGATATTTTTCTTTTAATCGAGAATGACGTCTGCATTGTAATTGGCTGTATTCGCGTGCAGCCGTTTTTGTTTAGCGGTGTGAAAATTTGAATTCAGAATTCACTTTTTTCTTTATTAGTCATGTGCCAAAGTAGCTGAAATTCAGCCAGCACCTAAATAAAAACTGGAACGGTAAGCACCTCGCAAAATCGTTAAAAGTAGTTATGTAGTTATAATAACGGAGTCGAAAACATGAAACCCAATCAAGTTGCCAATAGTCAACATCGCGCTCGTGACCGCAACGAGCAAAACTTAGTTTTCCGTTTGGTTTTATAACTGGAAACGATAGACAGGTTATAAATGAGCTTCCAGAACTTATAATTGCTTCATTTCGTTGTCTACCGGAATTGGGACCTGGACTTATTGCATTCCGCCTACGTACCTGTGTCGGCTTAAAAATAGATGAAGGCAATGTGTTTTTCAAAAGAAGAATAATTGAGAAGTATTTTTTTTAAACTTACATATTGTACTCGTGCTGATAAATTTGATTAATTAAATGAGGTACCTAGGCTTTTTAACAAGAAAATACCTTGTTGTTTGGTATGTTTACTTACAGAAGAATAGACAAACGAAAATCTTCAAACTTGTAATGTGTGTATACTTGCGTCAGTGGTTATTATTTTAGAGCAGCTAATAAGCTATGAAACAGAAACTACACCTAAAAAAAACTTATGTGTATCCGGTTATCCAGTTACATGGGCCGCTATTTTATTAAAATTATTTTAGTACATATTATTTTGATGAAATAGCGTTGCATAAGTTTCCGAAAATAAACCATCAAATAGGAGCAGGAAAATTGCAGAGCGTGTCTACTTGTCACCGTTAAAAAGCAATAATCAAAACGATCCCGACTCATCGCCATGTTTATCCGAACTGACAAATCCACATCAAAAGTGCATGGACAAGCTCACGCCACTTTTTGCCGCGGTTCCACGTCCGCTATATTTGTGAACGTCAAAAATTAAACTGGACATTTTCAACCTTGCGCCTACGAAATAAACGAAACCGAATTTGTCAGACTATTAATTTTTACCATTTGCATCGCGTAGTTTCGATTTGACACTTGATTGATGATCACGACGTTTATTGTCAATCAAATCCCTGTTCTATAAAAGCGTCGCTTGCAACGTGAATATTCATGGATTGGCCACATAAATATTGTCGCGACCAGTCGTTAAAATATCATTCCACTATTTAATTTCGATAGCTGACAGCCCGTCATAATCCGCAAACGCAAAGCGAGGACCTCTTTTTGAAACAGCACGGAAACTGGCTTCAATCATTCACGTCATTTATAATTTTTGGGGACGAAACTCGTCGCTCCGAAACTAGACAGTGCTATAGATGGCACAAAAAGAAAGAGTCGAAAGTTTCCGAAGCTTTCGCGAACGTCTTTTTATTCCTACGGTTGGTATTGCCAACGCGGGATATCCCTCCAAAATTTGGCGGGCTTTGCGTCCATCCGACCTCATGTTTGACCAGTTTGACAGATCGCCGACATGAATCCTACTTTCTGACGGCAAAATGGCGTATTATGCATTTTTTATTCGTCCACTTGTCTTTCACCACTTCTTTTGTGATTGAGTTCTGTACGAATGCCGATGTATTGTCAAAGAGGGAATTGAATCGGTATGTGCTCGTTTATTTTGATTTTTAAATTGCCATTGATGGGTTTTCTCGTGTATTGTTTTCGGTTTTCGTTTCATAACCTCTGGACGTAAGGGAAGTTAATTTTTCTCAGTTGTCAGCGCTGTATTGTCTATGAGAGGAAGACATGGAACAAAAAACACGTGTTCAAATAAAAACAGCTGAATATTTTAATGAACGTCTGGGGTACGCAACTGCCTACACTACAAGTTTCGCGGAAATGATGACGGTTTTGCGATTGTGAAAAATTGTTGGTTTTACTTTCATGAAAAAATTTTTAATAGATAATAATTGCTATGAAGAAAAATCATATTATCAGAATATCTTTTTCTTTTCATTAGTCGTGAGAAACTTGCCAGTTTCAGACACATTATTTTATAATCTTCTATATATTGGTCAAAATCTAAGCACGTAGCAATTCGTAGGCGCTCGTAGCCCCTCTACAATCCCCTTATCGTAGCCTGTACCTAGTTACGACGTGATAATAATACTTTCTCACAACTTTCTTTCTCTGTAATCTCTGTTTGTGAAGCTTAGAGGTCCATACATCTTTAGAAATTATCTTGCAATTGTTAAGAAGTTTCTTACGGAAATATTACCTGTTTCCGCGTTTTTGTGATAAAAAATCGGATTTATATTTGGAAATCGTGACTTGTGAGCTAAACATATATTTGGAACTACCTATGCCCCGCGGCTTCACCCACGTAGCCTATGTTACTCCTTATAACATCAGCTATCAGCCAGTGAAAGTCCCGTCAAAATCGTTCCAGCCGTTTCGGAGATCAGCCAGAACAAGACAGATATATTTTAAAAATTATAACTTCTAGAGCTTTCCATTTACAAAGCAAAGAGTCTACAATAGAAGATAACGTGGCGGAGACACAAGGGGGATTTATTGCCTACCCTCGGCCGAGCGCGCACTTAGCATACTGTCTCGGAAGGAATCGGGAAGAATGCACGTAGTGTGACGCGATTGCTGATGCTTTATTGCTGTTAGGTTGGCAGCACGTTATCATAGCGTGGCTGATCTAGCATGACGACACATAATGAGCTGTTTGCTTCCTCCATTATTGTCTATGACTGGGCAAAACTCTGTAATTATTGGGCAGAGACAAACCAATGTTGTGGAATATTGTAAATTTGTAATTTAAAATTTATGGTGATGGTGACTATTCTTTCAAATATTGTTATAGGTTGGTTTGCCGCTTACCATCGGGTTGTCGTCATGCTCGGTAGTCAACTTTTTTTTAAAGTCTATATTAATGGCGTAAATCATAATTATTTAGAACTCCTTGCAACTTTCACACTAAGGTTGGTTGGTTTTTCATAAATGTCGAAGGACGAAACATGTAATCGAATCCATACCCTATTCACTACTGACTGTAGAGATACTCTTACTTACACAAAGACGATTATCATTTTACTAGAAGGTTTCCTTACTATTACAATAGTAAATTAAACTTCACCAAATTAGACAACAGCCTAGCGTTTAGACAACAGCGTAACAACAAAGCAGTTCGACCATTCACAGCGTAAAACAGGCAGTAAGCCGTCTGACATCATTAGCCAAATCTCATCTCTTTTTACCTTCAAATAATCTCTTTTTACCCCCAAATAAGAGGTCCCTCGTCACACTCGTTTAACATGGGGGTCCGGTACAATTAAACTAAAAATGTGGTGTGCGGACTTCAATAAAAAGCTTGCGCTGTGACGCGGTCGGTGGTACGTAGTAATGATTGTAGGTAATTGGGGGTCAACCCTTAACCCTTCGAAGGAACGCCGCTTGTGACGTGTCCAGTGGACAGGCGTGGGCGGAAACTGAAGCACTATTTTATATATTTACATTAAAAAAATATAAATAAATATATAGATACGTGGGCATTGGTAGATTTCTCGACGAACTCTCAAAACGGCGGGAATTGAAATAATGTAACCCGTGACAAAACTCTTAAATTTTTTACTATAATTGTCTTAGTAAAAATCTTAGTTTTTGGATAAACTGGCATGAACAAATTTCAAATATGAATAAGATCTTCTTTTCTACGCGGTTTTAACAACAATGTATATATTTCATTTCATTTCAAATAGGTACTCAAAAAGACTATTTTAAATTATCTAATTATAACGGAATTTGTGACTTTATTAAGCATATATTACCATAAATACCATCTTCTACAACATTGTCACTATACATCATTACATAGGAATTAATAATTAATTTTTTAACTCTATAAAGCATATTAATATGTACTTTTTAGTTTTTAATAGCTTAAAATAAAAATAGTTGTCTAAAGACAAGAAAACTCACGAGATCATATGTTTACTCAATACATTTTGTTGACTTAACTAAGTATTAATTCTCTGCAAACATAATATTAGCTCTTTGACCGTATCATCTAAAGAACTAATATTATGTTACAATAGCCAAAAAGCTAAATTGACACCTAAATGCTAATTCATATTCATTGTCACTTATTTATTGAGAAATGCTTAAGTCAAATTGTGTGTAGATATTTTCAGTTCCCTTAAATAGTACAATACGATTCGAATTTAGGATTTATCAAACTTTATGACCGGTCTGAATGTACGCACACTCCGTCACTCTAACCCTTGTACACTTCAGCTATTATTAGTTACTGCGTGGGATTGTAAACTGAGATTGTATTCTTGGAACGGGCATTTAGTCATTTAACTTTCATGAGCGCACTCCTGGAGCCCATGTGAATAAATTGAATTGGACGACCCGCACCGTCGCAATAAAAAGTTTGTTTATATAAATCTGTAAAACCCGCTACCGCCTGTAACTTACACCACCCTCTTAATAGCGGTCAGGCCAGGGCCGAATTAAGACAATAATTACTCGCGGTCCCGAGAACGTTTCGTTTCGCCTAATACTTTTTACGGCGAGTGTACCATCGGACCCTGTTCGCACTACACTTATAGGGCACCGAATACCTTGGACTATTATAGGGGTGGAATTAAAAGTCAATTTGTAAGTATAAAAATTGTGTGTCCGAAATTAAAACATTTTAAACAAAACAGAAAAATATATTTATCAAAGAGGTAGTGAGTGACAGAGAACTAAGGTCTTACCAAAAAAAAACACTCGTTAAACCTTTGTTAATCATTGTTTAACGTCTAAACATGCCTTAGTCGCGCTATTAAATATGAGCAACCACAAATCCTGATTTAATTAGTGTCTAACCATTGTCTAATACAATTCTGTTGTGACATTTCTAATCATTTTTAACGTTTATCTTTAGACGCTGTCTAGCTAAACAGGCGACTAAAAATTGTTTTATTGTGGCAACACTATTAGTGTTCCAATTTTGTCTTGTTTTGCTCTCGACATGTCAGCGCTTGACCACATCTCACACTGGGCCTAAACAAAGTCATCATCAACATTCATTATCGACTGGCAATTGTTTCTTTTTATATTGTTATGGCAAGAGGTAGTCGTCTTGTCCGCCATTTTGAAAATTGGTTAATCGTTCTATTTTCAATGCCTTAGTACAATTTACGGTCTCATACATTTGACGCAGTTTAACAGTTTAATAGTATTTTACAGCGGCCTATAAAGATTAATTAATAAAAAACTAAATTACTGTTTTATATTATTCTGACAAACACGTAAGGTTTTGCTTCAGTGATAATATTAGTCGAAGAATTAATTATCTTAAAACTTGACATGTGTACCAAAGATATCGATGTCAAGGCATTAAGCGCCTAATTATTTTCAAGCAATTTTATACTCTATTTGATTGACCGTAAAGCTGAATCTACCTGTGTAATTAATTAATTTCTAGATAAAAAAAACCCTCAAAGATTTAATATGACCTTGAAAATGTCGACACAAAAATCAAAGATCGTCTGTCATGGGACGATGACGTGAATAGACAAAAAAGAGCATAGATTAATCACTTTATTGTTAAACTTAAGTTATTTTACATTCAATATTATTCTGTGAGAGTCTTATTATAATCATGATTTTAAACTAATTAATTTTGTTGAAATTATATCCAAATAATTGAATACCTAATTACCTACATGTAAACATTTTACGCTAGACAACAATGATACTTTTTATCATAATTATAGAACCATTATTATTATTATTATTTTGACTTTGAAATAACACTAGCTGTTTATGTACCTAATTTGGCTAAAATCGTTGTATATAATAATTGTATTAAGTAGGGATGAACACATCATATGACCTCTGTCTTTCCTCCCATAGCTTCAGCATAACGAAACATGACAACTTAAAAAAACTAAAATTACTATGATTAAACGTCACGTAAGGTTTCTGGATTTCCCATTCGATTTTTAAACTAAAAGTTTTCAAATTGGAATTTGCTGGTAGTCACTCGGTCCAATCACGTCAGGCCACCGTGATTTCCGTCGCATCCATCTTGGACATGATACGATCTTCACGCACCAGCGCCTCGACGCCCCACCTTGATGCACCTACAATTGATATCTTCCGAAGGTCGACAAATAACTGCCTGCGAACACTCCATTACAGACATAACCCAGGCCAAACTCAACACTAAGGATATCGGAATAGAGTTGGATTTAGAACGTAGGCATTCATCCGATCATGTGCTGATTTTATGAATAGATCGTCGATTGTTGAACGGAAACGTGAGCTGCAAATTACTGGCTGTTTAGACTCCGTTGTGATTCAAAATTGGAACGCAATTCTATCGATTGTTAACTTTTTTAAATATTGACACGTTAGCTGGCTTGGGAGTTACAAGCGTTGAAATCTGTCAATTATTTTTATACCGATATCGAAACGTGTCGTTTGCCTGATGCTAAGCATAATGTCAGCCCATACAAATTACAGTGCCACCCAGAACTTTGAAACAGCACTGCAGTGCGCTAGTTACCCTGAGACATTAGATAAGCGCAGTAGTTCACGAAACATAATTCAAATTTCAGACGCCACTTATCACTGATTATAATTGAAAACATCATGAAAAGGAAATAGCACATCAATCTCAACCCAAATGTCATATGACAGACACTATCTGAACGACAAATAAATCTTTACGACAATAAATGCAAAACAAATATTTGTAAATCAGATATCGTTGTTCGAGATTCCTAATTAACGAAATAATGCCAAAGCAAACAAATATACTCGTATTTCTTTATCGCTGTTTTTCCATTTCAGTTTTTGTGACGAATTTTATTGTGTATTTAATTTTATAATGATCTTTTAACAATATAATCGTTTGGGTTTTCCGGTACTTTTGCACTGAAATTTAGGTACTTATACAGTTTAATAGTTAATCTTTTGTATTAAAATAATTAAAGGTGTTAAACTCAATTGTACTCGTATCCACTATCCTGTAAATTATCAGTTTTGAATTGTATGCAATCAAATTATTAGGTACCTATCTCCGTGTACTTTTCTGACGAACCTTGCACTCTTGTGTATCATTTTCATTATGTTTATTTCGTTATCTTCGTAGGTCTTTACTTATACCCATAATTCTCCATAGCACTTTACTAACTTGTATAACCAAATTAATATTTCACTATGTATAATGGTAGTTCTTCGCTGTTCCTGTATGCAAACAGCCTAGTCTATTTACTGTAATATAGTTTTTGGAGCGTAATAACGTCAGCAAAATATACCATATTCTTCGTTTGGTTGTCTGAAAGAAATCGCTATATGCGTTACGACCGCCCTTTTACTATACTACGTAAAGGTAATATAGTATCTTTTGGAAGGTTGTGTTTTTATTATAAAAATGTGTGTATGTATCTATTTACGTTCAAAAACTTAATAATTTCGTCTCGTTGTCCTCAGATCGCCCAATTAGTAGAAGACGTGCGACGTTTACAAGCGTCGTTGAACGCGCTGCAAGAGGCGCACGCGCAACAGCTGCAACGTCTGGAAGAAAGGCTGGATGAGAAGAAACAGCACATCGCGCGGCTGGAGGCGCGGCTTGACGGCCAGCGGGACTATGACGACATCAAACGTGAGATCAAGTGAGTACTACTATTGTAGCCTTAACAGCTGGAACAGCTGGAACTCGTAGACTACACTGGTTCAAAGTGACTAAAGCGATACTAAATTCTAAATCATTTATTCACTCGGCCCCAGGAGAGCGCCCATGAGACTCTAGGTGCCCGTTTCATGTGTACAACCGATCGTGAAGAGCAAGGAAATCGTTGGCATTCTTGCGCATCTGGGATCGTAAATTATTCTGGAGTTTGCAATAAATGAAGCTTTACAGCTGGAAAAAGCAGCACATTTAAAAGTTATTAACTAAGTCAGTAAAAAAAACCTAAGTCATACGCCTTTAATACTGGACGTAACAGACCTCCTATACTGTGCTATGTCAGGTATATTAATCTTTCTCTGTCATAAAAATACATCCTCAACGTCTTTTACCATTCAAATACATTGTAGATGTTAAATAAACGAAATCCACCTACTAAATACCTCAACACTGAAAATTATCCCTAGAAACGGGATATTTACCATGTACATTGTAATACCACTTACCTGCTTAAGGCTAATAGGGATGTTGACTCTAAATCTCTATAAGTATCGTAAAAACTAGAAATCGAACGCTAGAAACGTCAAAAATGAGAGTCAAAGTCGGGCGTATCTACTGAGCGCTAAAACGCCCTACACGAATTTGACAGAACATCAGACAGAACATCAGACGTCACTTGTTCTACACGGGCCGTAAAGCTGCACTAAAAACATGCATTTTGTTGATTTTGCCGTGAAAAACTGCGTTTAAGTACATAGTTGTCATACATTTTTTTTATTGTGTTAATGTGATCTTCTTAAAACTGTATAACGGCAGACATTATGTATTTTGTGTTTCATGCAACTACCCAATTCCTTCAAATCAAATCAAATCAAATAATTTATTTGCCAAAACACATGAAAATTAGGATCTTAAAATTAATTGTTGGTACAATGTGTTTGGTCTGCAAGCAGACGTGCAAATGTTTTATAAATAATTCTAGTTACAAAATTCCATATATTCCTTAAGACTATAAAAACAATTTGTAAGATGCCATTCAGTCAATGATTTTTTAAATTTCTAAAATTAAATTTCTTCAGCTACGCCCCCCTACTTTGATCTCTGTGACGTTAATTACAAATTAATATGCAACTAGCGTACTTTTCTTAGCCAGCAGGAATCACTTCCTAAACACTACCGCATAACTTGTTGATCTTTCCGTGGTGCCTACACGCAAGATAAGGCTGCATTAGGAGGCACTATCAGGTCGTTCACCGCAGATTGCTGTATTTGTGTGCTTGGGCAACCCACGGGCCTTGGGCGGCGTGCTATGTGAAGGCTAGAGAGTTGGAGTGTTGAAGCTGTAGTTTCCGATAAAAAAAACGTACAACTATGACAGTATGAGTACTTGTACGTAAACCGTAGAAAAAAATCTTTGTAAATGTCGTTCTAAAACCATAAGAATGTGTATGCAACGAAAAAAAAACTTTTATAAAAAAAACAAAAGTATATAAATAAATACTATCCCAGGGTTTTCTTTACAATTTTAAGATGTTACTTAGCGGAAGATCTAAGCAAATTAAACTTAACCGTCTTATCAGCTTTCTTACAAACAACTAGTAATTATATATGTAGTGAAAAACTCAAATGATACAAACCACAAGTAAAAAAACAAGTCGATGCGTATTATGCGCGCTACAACCACAATTGCGCCACAAGACAGAACTACAAAATCAAGCCAATTTACTTAACAAACCAAGTCACACAAAAGTTCAAGTCCCGAGGACAATAGCATATGATTCAGAAGGCAATCCTATTCTAAGATCCTTACACTTATCTATTAATAAACTAACTTACAACATATTTAACGGTATGTAAAGTTAGTAATTGTTGACTCGGGGTCCACAATGGAGAAAAGTAGATATAAACTATTATAAACAAGAGAAATGTTGATAATCTAAGTTATCATCATACCTAGCTTTGTTTGTCGACCCTACCTTTGACTGATAAGGACCTGATAAGTGGCGCCGAGGCTGTACCATGCACTTAGTTATGTGTGTACTTGAAGTGAATGGCCCTTCTTAGAATGATTAGGATGGCTTTTTTGAAAGCGTGTTACTTCTATGTAAATACAGGTCTTGGGAAATGATTATGATAAAAAATAAATGATGCCCAAGTATTAGGGTAAAACCGGGATAGATGCCGCAGTGGGATAGACGCCTCGTGTTCAAAAAACCTAATTTCTCAAACTCGCAACTAAGAATTAATAATTTAAATAAGAAGCGCAGGCGTCCCACACATTTGTCCCCGCAGGTTGTCTTGCGGAGCGAAAGTGAGTCGCTTGTGCGTGTGATTATCTCCGCAGCAAACGCCACGTAAGCTTAAAATTTTCAAAAGTAAGTATTTGCTGTGATATAACTTTATAAGTAGCAATAAATTCTGTTATATTTTTTATTATTTCAATACACTGGTTCATTAAGTGTACACCTAGGTGTAAATAATAGCTCTTTTGTTTTTAGTTTATTTAAGAAATAAAAGGGCAACTATCCCTTTCAAAAAGGATAGTTGCCCTGATTTTTTGAGGTATAGGTGCCCTTAGAGGCATCTATCCCCTCATACACATATACACATGACATTCTTAATGTTTTTTTATGTTGTGTCCGGTGACACAACATAAATCTTTAGGAAAATATATGAAAGAAAAGAAGATTTCTGAAAGGATGATAAAACAAGTAAAAACTAAGTTAGACAAGAGAAACAAGACTCAAACTACCAAACAAAAAGGAGACTTAAAAAAACAAATAAAGGAATCAAAGACAGTAATGATAAAAATATGAAATTAAAAATATATTATTTTAGTGAAGAAGACGATAACGAATGGACTGATCTTTATGATAAAGAAAATGATAATTATTTAAAAGTAAATAAGGGTCGAATCTCACGAAAAAGACAAATTATGTACAGTTCAAACAGCGAAGATGACGAAAATCCATCTAAAAACGACTATAAAAGTAAAGGAAAGACAACTGAAGATTTAACTGTCAAGCAAACTAAAAGAGATGAATGAGAAGACGCTTTGGAAACTATAAAAATCAAAATCCATTGAAAATTTTAAAATTTAATATTTTTGTTAGACAAATTCTTAAGTTTATTATGGTTATGCGTGTCATAATAGAATTATCTTTTAAAGATTACTATTAAAAATTTTTAAAACAATGGATTTTTCTGATTTTATTCGATTAGGCATCTATCCTTCTTAGCATTTTCATGGTGGGGCATCTATCCTCCAAAATAGGCATCTATCCTCAAGAGACATGGTCTGCAATAAGTTAATTTCTAAAAAATCTGTAATTGTTAGGTCAACAAAAACAAGTGATAAAGTAATATAAAAGATTAAACTAGCTATATTCATAGAGATTATTCATGATCAATTAATATTTTTGAAATTAGGAGCGTATTTCAAAAAGTGCGGCATCTATCCCGGTCTTACCCTACATGATAACATCGTCTCATTACCGTAATTGTCAGCCTATTACTCTCACACTGCGGGTATAACCGGCCTTCTCAGAGAGAGAGATTGGCCAATATCCACCACGCTTGCTCAGTGCGGCTTGGTGGATGTCACATGTCCCCGAATTTTGTGGTTCAGGAAAATGCGGGTTTCCTCACGATGTATTCCTTCACTATTTTAGAGCGAGTGTGAATAACCGCACATAACTTGATCCATTAGCACATAATTGATCTCGGACCAATTACTTATGTCATTGGTGCGAGATGCTAACTTCTTCAAAATTACAATTTATATCTCATTAAACATTTTTTCCAAAACTGCTATCTGAAATAAACAAGATGGCGGCCTAAGACTGCCATATCGAGAAACAAAACTTTGAAAACACTAACTCGACTACTCTATAACTCAGTCCGCACTACATCGCTCACAACAACTCAATCCAATTGTATAAAGAACCACAAACAATTGCTCAAGACGTCATCGTCAAAAGAATCCATAAGGATGCGGCGTACAAACACAACAGTATAATTAAGTCTTAGAAAGTAAGACAAGCTGAGAAAACAACGTTCAAAGGGCCACGTTAAGTGTGTGACTTAAAACAGTCGTTAAGGACCACCCTATGTTTTCCGATGTTAATTGACTTTTACAATGATGTCTTGGAAATAAGGTGTCGTGAATAGAATAGCTTAAAACTCTATGGCGTCTTGGTTTCTGAATTTCAGAATTCTAAGTCGGGCCAAAAACCATGAATGCTTTAATGCCATTTTAATCGCTATTTTTTTTTAATTACTTAATGCGTTATCGTCAATCTGCCAATGTCAGAAGTTTTCACAGCCCTTTGTATACTTTTTGTTAAATATTTAATATTTTGTTTGTTCTTTCATTGTGTATATGGCTCAAATAAAGATTTATTATTATTATTATTATTATTATTTTCGGTATTACTCTCCACTTCATAAACTTTTTTTAATGTTCAATCAACAATATCTCTATCTATAGATTACCAGCAAGATGGAGTACTGTAGGTAATTGATTTTAGCGTGAAATGCCTTTATCTTGTGAGGATGTTGACGGATTACTTCCTCGGTGATTAGCAGCATCACGATTATGTGACACGTGGGAAAATGTACAATAAACACCACTAACACGAAGATATAGTGCAAACTATTCAATAAAAAATTAGGTATGAAAACCTTTCTGGAGTAAAAATTAACAAAAATCCATGTTTTAATACAATTACATACTTTAAAAAGCTTCAATAAATGAACAACTGCACTTACATAAAGCAGTCCTGTAAAGTTGTGTACCCACACATACAAAGGTTGCCATACCATAAGTGGACAAAAAGATAACTGGGAATGTATTTGAAAACAAACTCAAAATCCATAGACAAAATTTACTTTCCATGTCCAGCCCACTCGTTCTAAAACCAAAAAGGTCGCACGGAGGAGGTCCCATCATTTTTTGTACTACCCTCTAATCGGAACCACTTGTGACACAAGCCTATTTTGACGTCTACACGCTAAACGATTCGAGATACGGAATTTAGTATCCGACCACCGTGTTTGGACTAGTTATTGGTACAATCGCTCCCTGAGAACTTTTGAGAGGCTACAAACCTTGAGAACTCAGGATCCAGTGAGAAATATAAATAGATTTATCGGCGGATGTGGTGGGAAAAAAAACAACACAGGTTGACGATTTTTTGCGGGCGGAAATGTCGATTGGTTGATAATTAAGTGATATATAAGTTTTTATACATTTTGACATAATTCAAAATTGAACCGTCACTTTTTTGTGCTTATCAAACGATGTTTATGGAGCAAAGAAAAATCGCGGTTATGAATTTATAATTAGTTTGCTTGCGATGATAAGATTACAAAATAGTGTAATTAATATTTACCGAATGGTAACAACAGTAGACTATCGACGAAGCTCGTCAAATCAACAAAAGCGGTTTCGAATCCCACCAATAACTGTTGAAGTTGTATGCAGATATGCAATTTCTCAATACACGGTGAAGTCATCAGTGACAGTCCAGAAACCACAAAGTTCAAGAGCTGTGGGACATCCAACAACTCCACTCTCAGTTAACACAGTGGGACAAAGTCTTTTTATGAAATTTCTATTAAAATACGAAAATTTCACTTGTCTCATGTTGTCACCTGTAGATTTATCTTGTGAGAGACAGTGTTTGAAAGTTAGGCAACATCTTCACAATGCCTATACACCCACTCCTGAAACATGCAACAATATGAGTATAAGTATTTGTATTTGCTACTTTAAGAAAGCATCTTATCTATGTAACTATACGACGAGAGTCTTGTGTTCCATAATACAGCACCTGAGCCTAGTGTGGAAACCAGATCCTCCTATATCCTCTAATAGTACTACTAAAAGCCTTTCACCAAATAATATTTTTGTCATTTCATTTCAATGTCATTTGAATTATAAACAGTAAGAGCAACAGACGCCACGCAGTCTACAAACGTTTTCCATACTGTTAATGTACTATTTTACCAATATGGCGACTGATAGGCGGCCCGTTTGATCTTCCATCAAAGGGTCGCATCAAAAGCGCCGCCGCCGACGACTCTGCGCGACATAAAATCAAGCTTATGAAAACAGTAAACACCTATTTTCGTAATAGTTTCGATGTTAATCGATAGATTTTACAGCAGGAAATCGCGTAATCCTATTACAGACTCTCACGCCAAAATAGAACTGGGAGAGATGTAACATTTGCAAAATATATTTAACTTAAGACTCGGAGAATCGTAAGCAGATAAAACAAATAACCTATATATATAAAGCAGATTACACTTTTGCGCCAACTAATTGACATAACGATCTGATTGTGTATGCACCAGTAATTGTGTTTCTCATAACGACAAAGAAAATTGCAAAAAAAAAACATTTTTCGAGTCTCACGGTTGTAAATGTTGTTATGCCATTTTACTAGATCAATAAAAAAAGATTACTCATAAACATTAACGACGCGTTCGAAATTCAATAACAGCCCATAATTTCCTCAGGACCCCATAAAAACGCAACAATTGTCAAAACACGACTCACTATATCGACTCGCACGAAGAATGCTCAAATAACCGAAAATAGAAAAATAACGGATTTCAATTATTGCTTCGAACACGCGAAACAACATTTGTCCGTTCCCATGATCTTTTCTATTAGTTTCCGAACGAAAAACGAACGGTGAAAGGAAAGATACGTTGATATATTCTATTAGGAAGGGAAAATAATCCTCTAATACCCGATATAAACAGTGGAAGGCACCTGTAGCGGTTTATAGCTTATTTATACCGGTTCTCAAGTCGGGATTAAGTTATAGCCAGCCTCCGAAGATTAAAGCTTAATGGAAGGAGGGAATGGATTGATTTCTGAACGATACTTCTCGCTCCCGCCAAATTTCTTAACTCCCGCTTCCTCGGCCAAGGCGCCGTGATTACGTTCGATATTTCAAATTTTGAATATCTGATTTCGCCTTTTGAAATTGGAATGCCCAATCTTTACTGCCAGTGCTGAATGAGATTTAATCAATATCTCACTGGCGATTAAAAAACATTGTTTGCGTTTAAAAAGAAGTTGTTTAGTTTGTCATGCAGCCAGGACTTAAATTAACTTTTTTTTATTCATGCGTTCCGAAAATTTCAAGCGTCGAGAACAAAGAAAAAAGCCCCGAACTAACGATGTTGACACATCAAAGTTTAAAAAAGCAAATACAGAACGAGGCGTAGGCTATCTCATGTTTAATTATCGTCTAAGCACACACTGATTTACATATTTCGACGAAGCATTCGTTTATATTATATAGCTGTATGTTTATCCTTTATATATCAATGGGCTAGCCTATCGGGGACACCTGTCTCCATTTGCTTAGGTTTGTTTGTCTTACATTTAACGAAAGTTAAGTCTAACATGTCGCACACACATTATCAACTAATTTACGGTTACCGTCGTTTTTTTTTACGATGTTTGCGCGTGGAGTATGCGCTTGTGTCAATAGTGAGTTTTCGAAAGGAGATCGGTATATCGGAGTAGGTTGGTATCGGCCGGCGAGGCGTGACGGAGTGACCAATCGATCGCCGATGATTGGTCAGGAGTGGGTAGGCGGGGCGGCGCTTATCGACGGCCGATCGCTGGACTGATAACCGATCGCGTGACGTCACTCGCATTGTTCAATGCAATCTTCGTTCTTGATAAGGCGCTTAGAATAGATACGTAGAGGTGAGTTCCGAACGAAATTAGATGCCGTTTTGATCTAGTTGTACGCGTGAGTTGAGTAAATTAAACTCTGCTTCTCATTGCTCAATTACGGGATTAGCTGATAAAGATAACGTTTAGATATTTTTAGGTAAATGTTTTGTCATGTAAGCGAATGGTAATGAACTACCAAATATACCTAGCCGTAGCCAGGTGGCCAATATAAATTGGTACCAATTCGGTATAGTTTTGTCAGGCTAATTTATGAACTCGAATATTTTTACTATTGATGTTTTAGTGTTTGAACGCTATCTAACGCGATCTTAATTGACGATGTTTTTTTTTTTTTTTTTATGATATTTGGTAATGGGACGATCTGGTCCTCTGCCTGATGGTAAGCATAACGCCGGCCCATAACAATTGCAATGCCACTCAGAACTTTAAAACACAAAGGCCTGCGCGGCAACGCAGTGAGCTCGTTACCCTGAGACATTAGATATTAAGTCCCAGTAATTTCACTGACTACTTTGCTCATCAAACCGGAACACAGTAATGCTTGCACATTTTTACTGCTTGGTGGCTGACTTCACGAGCAAAGCGGTGGTACCAACCCAGACGGACACTCGCAGAAGAGTTAATCCTACTACTAACAAACGCTCACTGTCGCTGAACCACATCATTAAAAATGTGTTTCTTACAGTATTCATTCTAAGGCCTCCTCAGAATCAAATGGCTAGTCCACGTGATTTTCCGATAGCATCAACGCTTTGATAATAAATTATATGCAGATGTACCTACGTTTTTCAATTAACATTGAAGCGGAAACCGTTTGCGAGAGACTTAATTGTTTTCCATTTAAGTTTAATCTTCATGACGACGCATGAGAACTGAGGACAGACAAACATCTTTCAGAAAGACTGGAAGATTTTCTGAGTTGAGAAATCGTTTTAATAATTCTAACTTTTGGTCAGATTATCTATTTAGGTCTTGTAAGACGAACAGAGGTAAATAAGAGGTCACTTTATTTTGAAACGATGCTGGCCAAACAGTAATAGATCATATTCTACTATGGACCACGAAGTCATCATGATAAATTATCCTTAGCATCATTATCAGCCTCTTACGCTCCCACTGCTGGGATACCGGCCTTCTCTCAGTGAGAGATTTATGGGCTTATATAATCCACCACGCAGGCCCAGTGCGGCTTGGTGGATGTGACATGTCCTCGAATTTTGAGGTTCTTGAACATGCTGGTTTCCTCACAATGTTTTCCTTCACCGTTTTAGAGCGAGTGTGAATAATCCGCACATAACTTGATGTAAGTCATTGGTGCGGGCCGAGTCGCGATTCGAACTATGGTGCGTCGGATTGAAAGTCGCACAAGTTCCCGCTCGGGCACTCTCGCCTCCTTAGCATATTGCTAAGATATTTCCAAGTTCTCGAAAGAATATGTTCGATAACGATTCACTAGCTATTCTTAGAATATAAAAGGCTCTCAAGCACAGCCACGACAACACACAGATAGGTTTTTGGCGACATATTTTCAAGTTGAGGTTGCTTTACCTGGCAGACAAGCGCTAGAAAATGAGAAGCGTAAGATTCGGGTCATTGACCTACTGTTATTTTTGACTGCACTATCTCTGAGGCATCATCGCTTTGAATTCAACTCCTTTATCTTTGCCAGGGACACCCTTCTCTGCTCTTCCCCTTCTTCTTCCCAAATCTGAGCACATGCCTTTCACATTAAGCTTTTTAATCATCCAGAAATCAAGAACCCGAAAGGAATTCATAATTCGCCAATCGATCCGAGCATCCTTTTAACCCCATGGAAATATGTCTTTGAAATGCTCTCTTTACGGGGTAGTTCACCCCTTAATTTGGAACGGAAGCATCAATCAGAATTTGGTGGATATTTTAATGGCGAATATCATATTAACGGTGACTTTAGGGAAATTGGGTTTCGGTGATGGTAAGCGGAAACACTTGTCCTGTGAGAATTATTATTTGAATATTTTTCTGGGCGTTCTGATAGTTTCAGTACAGAGACAAAAAATAGAACTAAAAAGTCTACAGATAAGCAGGTCATTTTACTGATAGTAAACGCGACGCTTGCCACTATTGCATTGCCGTGAAATAGAAAATTAATCGAAACAACATTGTAGTAGGCGCAACGCTGTCCAAATTCTTTATTCATATAGGCCCTAAGGGAGCACTCATGAAGATTAAAATAAACTACTCTAACAGCAGGTCTCTGTAACGTTCGTCTACCCGAATCACAAACTAAAACTAATGCTGTCTCTATCAGAACATAATAAATGACAAAGACATCAACAGACCCGATCCGTTCATTTTGAATTCTCAGTATTGTTTTCTGGCATAGTGTTGTTCAGACTGTAACACTTGCACACTACTATTTGACGGCAACAATCGATGGCCACCTAGTCGAATTCTCTTTCACAACGCATTTGAAATAAAAAAATGGGACTAGATTTTTGAACTCCTTCTTGAATGGCTGTAAAAGCGGAGCGGGCACCTAGAGCCATTTAACTTTCATGCGCGTTCTCCTTGGATCCATAAGAAAAGATTTGCAGTTGGCTTGAGAGAAAATCTCCGTTCAAGTTCAAAACCAAATATTCCACATAGTTAATAATGGAAAAAATAATATTCCACATTTACGTTCTATCTCAGCTAAGACTTTTAAACTTCCAAGAGCTTCGTTTGCTTCCACCACATACATTTTAACTAAAGTTAATAAAGGCGTATTAATGAATTCAACAAGCCCGTTAGGGGACGCACATCGGTTACAGAGTTTGGCTGATAAAATATTCAGTGTGTAACATGCCTTAAACTGAAGGCTTTTGGCCGAAGACAAAGATGCTTTTAAGCTTTCGTTTAGAGCAGGGAAAGGTGAGGAGTGGCGACGAAAATGTTGTGCTTAAAAGATTTTTCCGTTTAAACTTGATTTTATTTTCGTAATAAGTAAATGAGTTCAATATCCTACTTCCTACTAGTCCTACTTCCTACTAATATTATAAATGCGAAAGTGTGTTTGTTGGTTTATTGGTTTGTTGGTTTGTCCTTCTTTCACGCAGCAACGGAACAACGGATCGACGTGATTTTTGGCATAGATATAGTTTATGGACCGGTATACATAGGCTACTTTTTATCCGGGAAAAATGACACAATTGTGTCTAAATGATTTCGATGAACATCGAAGCCATGGTCTTGTTCTCAAAAATCAGGATTTACAGAATAACAAACAACGTCCATTCGACGAAGTAAAATCTAGAGAAATTATAGTATTTTTATTTAAAAAAAATCCTAAACTCTTTTACAAACAACAAAGCATGTCGACTCTACCGAGGGCCGGCTCCACCATCTATTAAAACTCGTTGCTATCATGTCACTTCCCTGTTTAAGCGTTATACTCAGTCAAGTTATACACTTGTGTAACTATGTCACCCAGTTTAAGTGCTCCGTGTTTATTATGTATCAGTTTTTAAAATGTCGTAAATGCTAAAAGTTTAAGGGGATTAGGTGGGAAGTTGCGGAAATTGTAAGTTGTGCTACGGCTCTGGATGTTCAGTTAAGTTTAAGTTAAGTTAATTTTTGGCAAAGAAATGGAGCAAGATAAATGGGCAATATTTTTTATTTGTAAAATGATAACTAGTTTCTTCTACCTTAGTGAGAGTCTATACTCTAGGAAATTTGAAAGATGTGAAGTCTAAATCCAAAGTTATACATAAAACTAGCTTCTGCCCACGGTTTTCGCCCGCGTTCCCATAGGAACCATGCATTTTTCCCGGATAAAAAGTAGCCTATGTTACTCTCCGGTCCATAAACTATATCTATGCCAAAAATCACGTCGATCCTTTGGTCCGTTGCTGCGTGAGAGAAGGACAAATCAACAAACAAACAAATACACTTTCGCATTTATAATATTAGTAGGATAAGTAAAAATAAAGTAGCTATTCAGTATTCATGGTGCGGTATCGCTTTTTAGGCTGCTAATTTGCCACCAAATATTTTTTCAACATTTCTAAGCACACGAGCACAGTGCAGTGCGGTGCTGCGCTGAGCTTTGGAATTATATAATTCTAAAATCAAATTTTTTATAAACGTCCAAGATACCATCATTCGATTATCGCCCAGGTGCAAACAAACAAAATACATTTTCTTTTTATAAAGAAGCGAAATGTTTGAAAATGGCTGTTCCAAATAATGACAAAATATGTCCACTCTTAGTCTAATAGAGAACTAAACAGTTCCTAATCACAAAATCCCAAAGGCACCTCAAATTCATTACACGTACCTTAACATCCTCACATTATCCCCAAATGGGATCGCATTTTCGCCACTAGCTACACTGCAATCGATTCAATGTTGCCAACATAAAGTTATCACTCGGGACAATCGCGCTCACCTGTGGCAACTCCCAGACTCCCCGAAGCTAGAACAATAGAGACTGGATGTTGGATAGACCGAGAGTTAGAAAGTGTTCGTTAAAGTTATTCCGTGTTTAATATTGTGTTTCAGTTACTTCAAAAATATCTGCTTTGTCGCACATGTAGCGAAATACACAAAAATGTCTGCATAATAATAGTACATTTTCTGGCTTGTCTAGTTACCACCCTCAAGTTGAAAAACCAATTTTCAAGCACTTAGCGATATAGTTTCGACAGTGTAGTGTTCACCCAGTTTCATTCTAGGCTTAGTGTATTTGACTATGATTGAAATTACTGGGCTTATGAGACCTAATATCTAATGTGTCGGGTAATTACGAGCGCACTGCAGTGCTCGCAGGATTTTGTGTTTCAAATTTCTGAGTGGAACTGCAATTCTTCTGGCGTTATATTTACCATCTGGCAAACGAAAAGCTTGTCTCGTTATCGAATAGTATAAAAAAATATACAAAAAAAACGAATAATATAACTGGGAAGAATATACTAGTAATTTAAATGTATATTTTACCTTCTTTTATAAGCAACAATAAGTAGATACCTACATGAAACAAAGACAAAGGTCGCAAAATCCAACACCAATTATTACCTAATCGTAACAAATTATTTCACCTTATAAATTCGACTTCCTTCTTAATTACATATTCCACCTACAAATTTTACACGCAAATCCCCAAAATCACCGCCATTACTTACAATACAATACAAACAGTGCTACTAATATAGAATTCAAATTATGGCTCCCACCGACGCCTCCGAATTCGGAACAGCCGATTAATTGGCTATATATTAAATTGTAATTAAGGTACAACCCTATTGTGCGAGGTGCGAAAATCTTGAGCTCCATCAGCCATGTGACAAGTTGCACAACTGATCAACCAATTCGTTTAGATCCTTAACCATCGGTTATGTTGATTAAACCATCACGGTGTAGCAGGTTCTTATGAATTTGCGATTTTTCTACGTTGAATGAAATAATTTTTTCTACTAATATAAATTTTATCTCAATTATTTTAACTCGTGACGTTTCGTGCAGCTTTGGCGGTCAGTAGTAAACTCTAATCTACCAAAGCCTGGTAAAAATAAAGAAAAGAAAAGAAAAGAAAGAAAGAAAGAAAAAACATTTATTTGACGCACAAAGATTAAAGGAACAAAAAACATACATTCATTTATATGGCGCCAAAAGGGATTTATTTAATATAAATATGGTATGTTTGAAGGAATAGGTTTAAAAAGCTTGGCTTGTAAAAGAAACAGATTATATTCCAGGAACAAACAAAATTAAAAGAAAAACATAATACCTATTTGTTACTACGAACTTTGCGTTTTTGTGAATCATGACTATCCAGAAGAATTTGCTTCTTTAAATACTGAGCATCGCTTTGAGACATCAAACCCACTCTGGTCAGTTATGATCTTGGGCTGCGGTTTATTAAACATCGGTTAAGCTAGTTTCGCAATCTGATCAACCGATCAGTCTCAACTATTTAACCGGTGCCGGTGGTGCAATCGGTCGTGAAGTCGGGCTGTCGCGGAAACAGAGGTACAATTAGTGTTGATAGTTTTATCGTTAATCGATTATTCACATACTGGTTGTACAGGAATCGAGAGATTAATTAATCGAATAAGGGAACTTGAAACTGCTTAAAGGCTAGCTGCGAATAATTATTGACAGATAATGACAGATTGTACAAATCACGATATTGTATCAACTGCTCATAATTGAAAATGAAACAGAAAAAAATGACTAATGTTTACCTATTTATAACAGAAAGTAATCATTCGTTGCATTTAGTTGTGCATAATATTGATATATATTATGACTAGCTTATGCCCGTGGTTTTCACCCGCGTTCCCATAGGAACCTTGCATTTTTCCGGGATAAAAAGTAGCTTATGTTACTCTCCGGTCCTTAAACTATATCTATGCCAAAAATCACGTCGATACGTTGTTCTGTTGCTGCGTGAAAGAAGCACAAACTAACAAACCAACAAACACACTTTCGCATTTATAATATTAGTAGGATTATTATTGAACAAGTGTTTCCAAGAGAGGTCTATAATAATTAAGAGGTAAAGCACGAACTTACCATTTTCAAGCAGAACATTTAGATCAGGTCAGATAATTATCCAAAAAGAATGGTAAAACTAAATAAAGTTGGCAAAACAAAAAATTGTTTAAATTCCCGCACGTCTAACAATTTTCTATAAAATAAAAACATTAAATATTTGCGTCCAAATTCAATAAAATACGACATCAATGAACACATAAAATAGCATTATCAGTGTAAAACGCAAAGGGCCGCCTTATCTCCTAATAGCCCTAAGGTACCCTTCTGAAGGGACCGATCTCAATAAATTTATGAAAGGAATATTGCCAATAAGGGCACGAGATATCCTATTAATTAAAATACTTAATTAATTCACCTGAAATGGTTTTAATCAATTCACTCGCTCAATTTATTAAGGTATATCGGAAGGTCACCCCGAAGGCTAATTAAGGGGTTTCTTTACCTTACTTTGTTTATTAGACGTTTTTGGGCTTAAATAATGTGTTTATAATGGTTATAGTTCATTAATATTACATACTTGAACGGCATTTTCATTAAAAAAAACAATTAACCAATGTTTAACCTGAAATCTCACAGTTTTATACGTTCAGTTCGTTAACGATCCACTAAATTTTGCTTAACTAAAGTGCGTAAACTCTTCATACCTAGCTTTTTCTTAACTGTTATTTCATTTATTTCAGCATGCTCCGCTCACTAGAGCTAGGCCCGAGTGAGCGAATCGAGCGGAAAGTGGAGCGCTCACCGAGCGCTGTGCCAAGTGTACGGGAAGAGCGAAATTCCATGGAGCGAGAACAAAGTGCCGAGCGGAGAGACCAAGGTACGTCAATGACAATGAGCTATAACTTGACTAATAAGCGTATAAGTTTTAGGGCTTTAGGTTATAGATTGTGAGATCGTTTCTAAGGTACCAGCAGGGAAGATATTTCAGGCTGACCTATAAGAGTAGTTACGTAAAAGTCCGAGCTTGAGATTAGGACAGGTATTTTATAGTTGACGGCAAGATATAAAACATTAACGATAAATAAATCCATAAAGTCACGAGGAAGATTCCTTGACCTTCTGATTTGGTTTCCTCGTATAGCAGGAAACTCTTCGAAGCCGTCATCGCTGATCCACTTAAGATAGCTCGCTTCGGAGATATACGACCGAAATATTACCCAGTTTACAAGAATGTTTATGGAAATCGCGAGATAACTGCATTGATAACTTCAACCGAAATAATTTATCGGCTGGATGCTCAATTTACCTTTGCAACATGCACCGGCAATCGTTTAGGGACGACTGGTTGTAAGAATTAGTCAAGTTATAGTAATCATTTGTAGTTCCGCCGTCACAACCTCGAGAAGCTTGAAGCGTTGCAAGTTTGGAACCAAAGCCATCACCGAGTGAGCGGTGGAGATGGGTTTGGTTCCAGTTACCGTAGCTAGCCGTGTTCGCTTCACTAGTGCCGGAGAAGCTCGTTCCCACCACTTCTGGATGCAGTTCACGGACGCGCGTAATCGTTCCAAGCCTCTTTAGGATTTAGCATTCGTATCAGCGAACATGAGAGACGCCGCGCGCATTAAAAATTCGCGCGCGACGCGTGTTCCCCTCCCGTCCCCCTCCTCGTGTTCCCGCGTAACCGTGCTCTCGGTGCAGGTGGCGAGGAGTGGCCGGGCACGCCGCCGCTGAACAACAACACGACGCACCACAACAACAACGGCCCCACGCCGCTGCCCCTGCCGCCACCAAGCCCGTTCCGCTTCGACGAGCACCGACCCTACCGCTTCGCTGAGGACATGGGCCCGTTGCCGCCCGGCGCTCTCGTCGGCCGACTTGGAGACTCCCTCATCCCCAAAGGCGACCCCATGGAAGCCAGATTGCAAGAAATGCTGAGATACAACATGGACAAATACGCCAACAGCAACCTCGACACGCTCCATATTAGTCGAAGAGTCCGAGAGTTGCTATCGGTCCACAATATCGGACAGAGGCTGTTCGCCAAATACGTGCTGGGACTCTCTCAGGGGACGGTATCAGAACTGCTATCGAAGCCGAAGCCCTGGGACAAACTTACTGAGAAAGGCCGGGACTCGTACAGGAAGATGCACGCATGGGCCTGCGACGAAGCCGCCGTCATGCTCCTCAAGTCTCTGATCCCTAAAAAAGGTATTCTTACTCTCCATTTCTCTGGCTTACCGATATGGAACTTGTGCTTTGATAAAGAGCGATTACCCCCGACACCGTTACCAGTTTGTTTTATTAAACCAACTTTCTCGAGCCCCTCTGACAAATAACTTTGAAAGGAGTCGGGGCTAGTCGCTCCATCGCATGTCTTAGACTCTAATCATCAATTAAGGCCCTTTGGCCTATCTTCCGAACGGTTGCGTTGCTATCAGCCCTGCCACCTGACAATAGATGTCATCAATCAAGGCGATAGCTGGTACATCGACCCATTAAACTGTTGACAAAAGATGTTTTCTATCACATTTTACAGCTTGAGCATTAAGCGTTGATCAATCCATACCGTGGTATCAAGGCCTGTTATGTAAGCCCTGTCTTAGATAACAGCTGTCAAAAACTTAAACATGGTGTCGTTCGATTGATAGGCGGCCATTTTGACAGTTGTTATCTTCGATTATTGATAGATAGGGTTGTGATTGGTTAAAATATCAATCGCGACTCGATTACCGCTCAATCGAAACCGACTAAAACCGCAAGGCTTACTCATGTAGTGACTCCGCACTTTTTGTTTTTTCTAACACATTATTTTTTATTTTTATTTGTTCCCTTTCCGACCTTGTCCTATATCCGATCCTGGACCTTATCCTAGTTTCCTGTCGCGTGCGGATAGTACATTTCTACTCTTGTTGGGTTGAAGGGTGGACATGTAAGTGGGGTAGTTTTCAGTGTTGCTCTTCTATTGTTTTTATGCGCGTTTCTTTTGTTACTGAAGGTTACCGAATTCTAAGCTATGACTATATTTGTTAGTGACAAATGCCGTGTAGTTTTAGATTGTAACTCTAAAGAGATCTTAATATTTTAAACTATGCGTTTACGCGCGTCTTAACTTTTTCTAAATTGCCGAAAAAAGGTTCTACCTGCCAGTTATTCAGTGTGATGTTCGTAACAGTCGTATTAACACAAGAAGACAATGGAAAAGTAAGCGGACACAGGCCTAGCCTCGGCACTCAGTACAATATGCATATTACAGCAATATATGCATAATATTACTCAGTGTAAAGTACTACGGTACGACAGACTCATATGATTGCATTATTGTATAGAATTATTCATTTGAGAGAAGTCAGAGTAAAGAACGGTACAAAAATTTATAATTACACGCATAGTGTGATTTTTTACGAATTAATAAGTTCCATAAAATCAAAATGGTGAATAGGTAGACTTATTTTTAAGGCTCTTATAAGATTTTAATAGGGTAAACGATGGCTTAAACGGTGGTTTAAGGAATTTCGTATTAATAAACGCTATTTAGCGCTATGCAATGGATAAAATCGGATGTTTATCAATTGTCAAGTTAAACTCTCAAAGCAGTGGACAAGGTTGGGATACCATACATTAATAATACTCTTAGGCAGTGCTGCCAGCTCGGTATCAGGGTTTGAGGCTAAATCTAGTTAAAAATACGGCTATATCTGCCCAAACATGGCAAATAGGGTCTGCTCAAAAATAACCAAATTGGGATTTATTGATAATTAATAAACAAAAGCTGTTGATTTTCTTTGAGATTATCGGTAGTCACAAACAAACATACTTTACCTTATTATAATAACAGTACAAATTGATATAAAGCTCACATCTTATAAAATTTCTTTGCTTGGTGTAAGGGCAACCACAGGCAAACACAGTTGCCATGTTCCTGGAAACATTAATTGCTTTTAAGATAAAACATTTTACTTTTAAAATGGAAGATGTTTTTAATGAATCTGTTGCATTATTTATTTTCTAGTTTTTGTTGATTACTTCCAATGTGCCGAAACTAGGCACGTTTTAGAAATCGTTAGCATAATAATCTGAGAATTGACAATAATCAAATCGGCCCAATGACAGAAATCTGTCACAAATGGTCACACAGAAGGAAAGAAAAGAATCACATTCAAAAGATTCAGTGATCAGTCATTCGGTCTTTGTCTCTGGTTGTTTTACGGTTTTTATTAATAGGGAAATACTATACAATGCCTCTTAAGCAGTGGATAGCTAAACCATTGTTTAAACAACCGTTTATGCAGTTTTTATTAATAAGATCCTAAATGATACTTACATAAATTAATATTTTATTTTTAACTTTTTTTTCTATACTGTACCATTTTTTACAATTCTCATGGCAACACACAACACGGGAAATTCGGTAGAATTAAAAAACCCGCGTCATTGTAAGGCTGTGTACACATTAGCGACAAAAGCACGACGACGTATAAATCTGCGAAAGACAATGCATGGCATTACCCTTTGTACCATCGATGCGATGAGCTCAAATAGATTGAATTTCAGATAATACTGTACGGATTGCGTTCTTTCTTATTTCCCGAAGTTTTTTGTTCGTTCAATGCGCTGTTATTGTTGTTGATTCCGGGATTTTGGGGGTTGCGATTCTAATTTTTGATTGCGGTAGCGAAAAAATTGCATGGATATTTTCGGACGATATGAACCGTGTGCGAGTATCTTGTGACAGAAAATAATCGTTGATAAATATGACTCCGCAGCAAAGGTGGTAGTAACCTTGTAAAACGAAGGTCAAACTTTTTTTTATGTTATTTGGTAACGAGACGAGCTGGTCGTTTGCCTGATGGTAAGCATAACGCCGGCCCATAACAATTGCAATGCCACCCAGAACTTTGAAACACAAAGAGCTGCGGCACTGCAGTGCGCTCGTTACCCTGAGACATTAGGTATTAACTCTCATAAGCCCAGTAATTTCACCGGCTACTCTGCTCATCAAACCAGAACACAGTAATGTTTGCACATTACTGCTTGGCGGCAGACTTCACGAGCACTTTATACTTTAACTTTATGTTATCACAAAGTTTTTTCTCAAGTCTTGGATGTAGGGCGTGTGTGAGACAATTCCGCCTGCGACACATCATATAATACAGCCAGGGGTTAGGTAGGGGTGTGTATCGGTAAAAAAAAAGTAGATATTAATACCCGATTTTCTAACGATATTTACCGGTAAATCACTGAGTGTTTATTTGCAGACGATCGTCCTCATCCGTTACATGTAATAGGCGGTAATGATGGTATGTGGCAGCGGTCACGCTACCGTCCGTGGGAACTGGTAACGCTTTCATTCACGTTCATTCTTCACTTCACTATCGGTTTCGTTGCTCATCTCTAAATGAAGATCGATTAAATTTGTCCTACAAAATTTAGGATGAAATGATCAAAAAATTAAATTGATTCGTGTAAGTTATGTTAAAATGAGGATAATTATAATTTTTGAAATTATTGTATACAAAAGAATTTCTATAGTTTGTCAATTTTATTGCAATTGAAATCACAATTTAGAATAACATCGTAGCTATTCTTAATACAAATCTAGAATAAAATTTTCCCTTTATTCATAAATTATTTCTAAATAAAGTGTCAATTTTACTTTAATAATACTTATATAGTATGTATACAGTATAGAATCTTTAGCAATAGGGTTTATTGCTGTGGCTTTTTTATAGGGAAACTTATTCTAGATTTGTATTCTATCTAAAAAAGTTGTTGAGACGGAAAGTCCATCCTCGCATAAGAACAGGTTTAGTTGATCGATTAAAACATGGTAGAAATCTTTAAAATCTCATGTAACTTTAAAAAAACGATACTAAATCAAACCACACTAGAATAAACATAAGATCTCAAGAAAAACAGTTTTCGCAACGCCATTTTAACCCGCCATGCGTCAGCCATACAATAATTTGCATGTCTACAAATGTCACGTGAGAACGTCGATAGAACAACAACGTTTCGCAATGACGGACAGACGGACAGACATTGTGTATGTGTATCGTGGGAAATAGGGAAATTGTGGAAATCGCCGTTTTAAATGACACGCCGCCGTTTGTATGGGAGGCATGTAATCATGCGTGCCGCCATTTTGTTGGTGATGTAAGGTTTTTGTGGCTGTGCGGTGGTTAGGTTGGCCTTCTGTTATAAAAACGGTTTAGTAGTGACGTGCAAGGGGATTATCTATCACTACTTGCTGCCCGCGGTTTTACCCGCGTGGAGATATTGGATTTCATGGGTTTTATTTTTTTCCGCGGAACCCTAATTAGTTTACGAAAATTAAAGTAGCCTAATTTACTCCTTGTAACATCAGCTATCTGCCAGTGAAAGTCCCGTCAAAATCGGTCCAGCCGTTTCGGAGATTACCCGGAACAAACAGACAGACAGACAAAAATTTAAAAAATGGTTGATTTGTTATATGTACCGTGTATACTTTTCTATGCATTTAGTAAAAAGCTGTTATTTTGATATTACAAACAGACACAATAATGACCTTTATCCGCGCATACAAAATTCAAATCTTCATCTTCAAAATGCACACATTACATAAACAAACTGCATAGAAATAGATATGAAAAACCTGTAAATTGCGACAAGCAGCACTCAGACCGCATCAAACGCCTAGACAAAGCAAACTATTAAAAACTCCACTTCCTACGATAACTATTACGATATTATCAGAAGCTCATTATCTAATTATTTATAGAGCATCCACGCACACACTTCAAGCAAAAACAATAGTTTCAATTACGAAGTGTTGCCGCCCTTACAATTTGTTCTAAGCCAGTCGACAAGAAAAAAAAACTGCAAAAACGCGTCCTATTAATTACTGCGAACGCGAGATTCTTGCTGTCATGTGCAAGCTCCTATTTATAATTATATTTGAACGCACCGATGCGTCCCGAGACGCATTTATTGACTCCGTGTTACACTCCATCATAGAAGGCAGTATATGGCAGAATACATTTGCCAAATTAACCATAAATAAAAGCGTAAATGCCATAATTGAAATTCAACTTTTTTCAGATCGAACACGATACCTTTGCGCTAGTATCGGGCTTAGAAACATAGGTTTCGAGCACGGAACCCGATTAACGACCTAATTGCACGTCAAATAGTGATGTGCTTAAGTCGAGTTTTTACCGATTTTATGTCGTGAGTGAATTCATTTCGAACTATAGCTGCCAGAAATAAATCGGTAAACCATCACTGTACCTCAAGATTTTTTCCACGGTCACTAAGCTTCGATGTAAGGTAACCGTTTATAATTTATGCGCGTAAGCTATAGGCCAATTACGTATTGTTACAGCGGTTTAATTATTGCTCTTATTACTGGCAACACGCTTCACTGGTGAAATGCGCGACTGATTTTGGTTACTAATTTATTTACCGTAGGTACTCGAGATTTTAATAGCAAAAGTCACTAATTGTTATATTGCCTCACATTATTATTATTTACTAGCTGCTGCCCGCGGTTCCACCTGCGCGGAGATATTGGATTTCATGGTTTTATTTTTTTGCGCGGAACCCTAATTCTTTTTCAAAATAAAAGTAGTCTAAGTTACTCCTTGTAACATCAGCTATCTGTAAAGTCCCGTCAAAATTGGCCCAGTCATTTCGGAGATAACCCGGAACAAACAGAAAGACAGACAGACAACAATTTTAAAAATGGTTCTTTTGTTATAGGTACCGTATCTAATTTCATATGTATTTAGTAAAAAGCTGTTATTTTGATATTACAAACAGACACTTCCATTTTATTTATTTGTATAGATTTTAAAATGAACAACACTGACAATTAAAACTTTTTAAATTTGAATATACTTATAGAACATGTGAAGTGCGTTCGAAAACTCACCCAAAATGTCGAGTGGCCGCTGCCAATATTTGGACAAAGTTCGCCTCTCAAAAGCATTTGAACCGCAGCGTGAAAATCTATTTTCAATGGGCCACTATCGGGCGAGACACTCGGCAAAGGGCTTATGTTCGAAGTTGACCGTACTCACTACTACAAACTTCTTTTGTAGCGGCATTTAGCAAATTTTAATATTCAATTGTGCTTTTACGTGCTTGTGATTTTTATTTGATATGTATGTGTGGAAGTAAAGTTAACGTTTAGGTTACGATTACGTTACGTCTACTTCGCTTTGTGACTTTTAAAAGGAAGCTAAGTTAAACTGTGCTAGAATAGATAGACACAAGAATTATTTTATTTTATTAGGCTATAATTTTAGAGATTTACTTAATAAAAAATACTTTCAACGCGATTAATGCAATATCTTAGCAACGCAACAGATTTTAAATACCCAATCAAACAACACGTAAAAACAACACAACTCAAATAAATTTCAGCTTTATCCAACTAAACCCAAATTGAAGCCGCCATCCGTGCCATGCATAAAGTCAAATGGATTCGTTTGATTCGACTATCAAACGGTACCAACTAAACTAACGAAACAACATATCCGAATCCCTTTCACAAAGCTCGAAGCTCGCATCCTTTATCAATAGCGGGTCACGTTCGGAAACTCGCGCGGGGGACTGTCACAAGCGTTTAAAACTATGTAGTGGAGTTTCCAAGTGTATTAACCGGCGCTAATGCTACGGGCACATCGAACGCAAATGGCCGCCAAGTTGGTCATCTTCAGTTTGCAACTTCTGAACGCACCCGAGCGTATTTCAAATTTAGAACGGATTGAAAACAAAAGTTAGTCTGCAAGATTTTTATGAATGATATTCGAATGTTTGGTGTTGCCATTGTCAAAAAGGATATTTTTCTAGGAACTGTAGATACCTACGGTAAGAACGATAAAAAGGATCCAGGATTTGATCTATTTTCGGTCAAGGTTATCTTAGAGACAATAGAATATTAATTTCCAAAGGAGTCTGTCTTAGCATGTTTAAGTAGGTTCCTGCATAGGAGTAGGTAGCGAGTAGCCTATTTTGCTTAACATTAGAATCGTATTAGTTCATCTGACGTGTTGAACCCTCGTTAAAATCATAAAACGGCGGCGGGTAGTCGGAATAGCGAACGGGCTGAACTAATACACATAAATCACAAAGTTTCGGTAGCAAACACGAAAATTCGTTGATACCTAATCTCATAATAATCACCTACCCGATACACCCGCGGGAATCAAAGGACGCGGCACGGGCCGGCCAAACTTTTGATTATCGAATACCCTTTGGAATGCATGAACCTTGTTTGGAACTTTTCAAAGTTTAAAAATCGAATGTGTATTTTGTTACTTTTTGTTTTTGTTAAATTGTGTTAGTTTATAAATGACTGTGTACTTTTCCTAAATTAATAGTATGTTTTATCTTCTTTTCTAGCAGGACTATCAGCGCCATCTAGCAGTAAGTAGCTCAATCAAAGATAATTCTATTTTTTTTGATCTCCGTTTGAGTAGATGTTAGGTGTAAAAAAGGCCCATAATACAACTTGTAACCTCATTTATGAAATTACCGGCGACAGACTTATAATTTACGATGCAATTATCGCAAAAGTATTATTACAAAGGACATTTCCAACAAAAAATATGCACCGACGTCCACTTAGAAAGCACCTTTGAAAAACTGAATAGCCGGTTAAGGAGCGTTTAAGTAGAAATAACTCGAAAAAGTGCGTGGAAAAAGCTGTATATACGCGCCACAATGTACACGTAACGCCATCTGTTGTCGAGTAGCGTAAGCTAGTAGAGGTCAAGAAATAATTTCGCGAAGAATGTGAATCGCGCAGCGGCCGCTTTGACGGCTTCCGACGAAGCAATCAGCCCTGTTTACTGGCATATTTACGATTATAATACTGTCGCTCATTATATACTTTATGATTTTATACCTAAACGAGTGCAAGGATAATAATGCTTAAGTAATTGTCGCGGCAACGCGTAAACGGCTGCTCGGCGCGACAAATACAATACGCGATGACATTTGTATCTAGCTTTGAGCTGGTGACTGCGTTCCGCTGTTCCTTTATTAGTCTAAAGTATTCTGTAACTTGCACATCCTGCGATTATTCATGAGTTAGGTCGTTCACTGCGTTTGTTGTTCGAGTTTTTGTGCGATAGGTATAATTAGATATGCCTAGGTACCTACATAGGTGTGTCAATGCATTGGCATATACAAGATGCAGTGAAAAGTTTGCTATGATTCTGAAGTGTGCGAGAAGCACGCCATACGTCAAACCGTGGATGAATTGATAACGAAGTTGATGCGGTAAACCCACATGACCACAAAGTCTACAGTCAATAAAAAAAGTTAGTGCCTTTTTGTAAAGTCTTGCATTTTACCCCTTAGAGAATTTCTTCTTGGTAATCGTGATATATCATCTGTCGCTTAATATCAAGTGAAATCCCATCCAATCGTATTTCAAATTTAAAACAAAACTATCAATACCTATCAAAATGACATTCATGTCTACGATTGGAGATGAAATATGCTTGTTTAGAAGACACGATTTTGACAGTTGTCTATTATCGTACACGGCAAAACCGCTTGGCTACACGTACCTACACCACTATAGCTACCTATAGCTATATATTTATATAGCTACCTACACTGGTGACTATACAGTGTCAATCCTGCGAACTGACCCGGCTCCTAAAATAACTGAACATAGCATAATTCTAATTATTATCATGTTTATCTTCACGATTTATTAACCTCCTTAACACCACAGCATTGATAAATTGCATCTATTATTTAACAAAACTCTGCGTTACAGACATTACAGTGCGTTTCGTTATTGCATCCAGAATTATAACAATTAGGTGATTATAAGTACGAGTAAATTTTCAAAGTCGAAACTGAAGTAAAGCAGTTGTTTATCGCTAACCTAACCCGCTGTATTGCTGTTTATAAAGCACCAGGTATTGTAGACTCTTGAGGCAAGTTGCTTGTAATATGAAGGCCTATTTCCGTGGCTTGTTTGAGATATTGGCGTGTTTTATAAGTAGAAAGATGGTAATGTAAAATAAAAACCATGCTCAATAATGTCATTATAACGTCTCCAGTGATTAGGTAACGTCTGGGTTAGCTAATGTCCCATAGTGAGACCAGACACAATTTAACGATAACTCCATCTGGAGCTGTAGCTGTTCTAAGTCAAAATTTTCAAATTTCTCACACTATCCGTATTTTATACGTATCTATGTAATAAACATTAATTATTTCATTTTATTTATTTGTATTTCTATATTTTTCATATTTTTTTTATTTCTATTTACCTACCTAGAATTTGTGTTTTATTTTAGTGTTTGGTGATGTTTCAATGAATGTATTAATTGGCCTTCGCATGGTTAAATATGGAAACAATGCACGTCCGCTTGGCACTCTGCCACTTCACGAATTCGCAATAGCCTTTCATAAGACACTTGTCTAAAGGCCGAACTATCAGGATCAAAGCCCTGAGCGTCAACTAGATCTATCTAGAATTATTTTATTATTCTTCACGGTTAACACCTATTCACTAAAATATATTTGGAAATGCAGTAATAAAACGCAACAAAATTATTGCCAGCTTCAAAAACAAGAGTGCTTGATTGCCATAATTTAGCATCTTATTTTAGGGCGCTATTAAAAGCTAATTGTGTTAAGGACTATTAAGACCGCGTTCACACCACGCGATCATTTGTCGCGTGAAACGGATGAGCTGTCGTCGGTGCGGATAAAGCATAGATGCTGTAGCTCATTAGCCATTTTAGGAATTTATTTTTTATTCTACGCGCTAATGTTAGTACCCAATAACTCAATAGAAGAAAGCAGCAAACGAAGCGAAAGCATCTATAAACAATGTAAGTACCTAATGATATAGGCGTTTAGTGCGGGGACCATCGACATAATTCGTTATGAAGGACTAAAAAAAGAAGGCATTCTCGTACGTCAACCGGCGGCCGATCCGAGGGTAATTATTTTAATGAACCCGCGGTCTGCGCTCGTAAACACGTCGCGGTGCCGCTTCACGCCCACAACCTCTCGAACACTCTGTTTTGTCGCAAATCCGATTCAAATATCGCACCAACACTCAATATTTGCCATGCGCCAAAGTGCTTTTGTCCGTTTTGACAGGGAATACGATTCAATTCGATTTATGGATCTTTGTTTGTCGTGGACACTGGCCTAGTTCCGAATTTGGATTACCCTGTTTTCATCTCTATTAAGGCTCTCGGGTTGAAGTCAATTGAGCGTCTTTTTATCGAGTGCGTAAATAGAATCGTTGTATTAATTCGAAACTATTCTGCTTCACAATAACGAACTCATTCATAGCCACGCATTAATCCTAACTAATTATGCAAGACAAGGAGCAAAGATGTAAAATGCCCGGTCACAAATCGCGTCCGAACTGACAGTTTAAACAACCCATCTTGCGAGACAGAACTGTGATATATATCGTCGCGGTCGCCGAGGAAACACATGTAATTAATTACTGCGAATAATACGTCAGGATGCACTTAATTTCCTATTAAACTGTACTGAAAATTTCGAACAAAATGAGCCCGATGTGGTTAACTCCTGAGGCATGTGCAAATTGGAATCACTGTATTTTTTCATCTTTTTAGCGATGTCTAACATTACAAGACACAAGTAACATCTCTCAAAGGTAACTGTATCCGTAGACAATAATTTTATTTCTTCAACGCGCTTCCCGCGCTTTCCACCTGCAGCTGTCAATTTTTACCTCTTTCCCGCCATTTTTTCTATTTTTTTTTTATTTTCACGCAATAACTGCCTAGTAACGGCGCGTGGAGCCGCGTGCTCGCGTGCCCGGCAGCTATCAATCGGCGTTATAATCAATAAAGCAACCGTGCACAAATCAATGCATTAATAACCGCCGTATCGCGGCGCTAGTGAAAAATTGCCGCTTTTGACACGGCATGGCAGCGGCGAGCTACACATGGGCACAAAAAACCGTAAAACTACCGCAATTTTGCCTCTAAATTTCCCTGCAATTTAATTCTTCCAGTTAACCACTCTTGAAATATTATTGGCGAAGTTAAAGCATGTCCTAAGAGCGAACGTAATTAGTGCCGGGACACAGAGCTCAGACGATCGGTCGCGACTAACGCAGTTAACGCGAATTCGGTTATTTCGTTAAAAAACTTTGTTCTATCGTTAAAAGTTACAGATAAGCTCCCGTGGGCCGATACCGGGGGGAGTTCTCAGTGACGTGAACTCTTTGCCTCCTACCAGCCGAGCGCTTTGAGTTTTTTTAGGTAGTTTCGCTCTTATCCTATTAACGAACGTGTTATAAGCCTGTAATGCTCAGCCAAGTTTTTCTGAAGCTTTTAAGACGTAGCGTAGTTAAGTTCTTAACAAGCAATGCGATATATGAATGTGTGTTCATAAATTATAATTAAAAATTACAACCATTCTGAGAACTAATTGAATTAATAAACGGACAACTTATATATATGCACGATAACTTACTCGTACTAGGTATTAATCAAAACATAATTTCTTTCTTTTCATGTAAGTCTATTTACCAATATAACTTTAACATTTAAATAAACGTTTAGTAAAACACGTAGCTCTACGACTGTTGATATTAATTCTATTTTCACCATGCCTTAATAACATTTAAAAAAAATCACGGTCAGGTATACTTTCTATTTTCTGCACTGCAGTACGAATTGGGGCGGCATTCTCAGCGGGCTCGCAAAATTGATTATCGAATCTAGTTATAAACTACCGACGTCCGCGCGAGCTCAAGCGTCCTACCTGCGGGGAGTTTTTGACAACGTAGCTTCGAATTTCGAACATTTTGTTTTTATTTTTTACTCAATTTAAATGCAAAGCTGTAAACACTGAAAAGCAATAACATGAATGCTTTCTAAATTCAAAGGAAGAAACGAAAAATAAACTATAGATGTGTCTTTTACACAGATTTTACAACTAGTGTGTAACGATTTCTATTTTAACTGAAACACTTAAAATTATTTCAAATAAAACGGTTTTTCTTAAGTCCCACACAACCTGCGTTATAAAATCATAATAGTTTCCTGAACTAATAAAGGTTCGTAAAAGTTCTTTACAAAATAGTAAATCATAAAAATCGTTTTATTAGCGACACATTTAATGTGTTTATTTTTGTGTGTCGTAAAGAAAACAAAAATTTGTGGCCACACTTTAGTGTCGAAGTGGTAATCAATTTTCTTTAATTTCGTCATCGTTACATTTTTTATTGCAATAGGTATGTTCTCTACAGACTCCGTGTTATAACTCCCCTTAACCGTGTCTTATGTCCATTTCTCTAATAACCAGTACGCAGATAGTTTGTCTATAGACGGCAGTCGTAGAAGCATTCGTCTCTCTTCTCGTGTGGAATCAATTGCGGCCGGTGCCCCCACACCGGCGCTATTGCCGGCCGGCACGCGATCCCGATCGGCGGCCGCCGCGGCCCTACGCACGCGACGTCGAACAAAAGAAACTTTGCCAATCGAAAAATATATCATTACACCGCTTCACGTCTTCATTCCTAAGAAATAAGAACTTTTTTAAACGCGACCTGTTCTTTATTCGATTCATTTTTTATCGTCGCGTTTCCCGAACCATCCGTCACGTGCAACACCATTTGCACATTTCATTGTTGCAGCACTTAGCACCTAATTTTGACGCAGATGCCCATTTATGCAACTATTTCTTTTGCGGGGAATTAACAATTCAAATGCGGTATTTTTTCTAGTTATGTGCAACACTTTCGAGCGGCGCTGACGTCCGCCGCCGTTGGCGACTCGAATGCAAATGAGCATCGATCCTTCGAGTGACGTATAGAGCGCGCACTTCTCACCCCTTTCTTGCGACTACCCGCCAACTTGATTTACAATCCCGGATACGCATTCCCCGTTCGAATCCGACCTATACGCTTAAATTACCAGCGGTTTTTTACTGTGTCACAGTGACACTATAATTTAGGGCACCGCCCCCTTACTTTCCAAAGCGTTTGAATATTCATACGACTATAGCAATCAATAACGGCCACAAAGAAAATAGTTTTCGCGTGCACGCACGCGATATAATGTCGCATAAACAAATAATTTCTTCGTTTTTATTGTTATCCTTGAATTATGTTATTGCTACTCGAATTTACACTTTCCCCGTACGGAGAGGCGCGCGCGCGGGGCGGCGGCGGCCAGGAGCGATCAAACCCCGCTCGATAAATAAAACTTCCGTGACCGGACGACGTTAATTGAGCGCCGCGTTTTTTAAAAATATCCATCAAAAATGCACATCGTAATGGCCACAGTAAAAACTGATATCGTTACATAGTTTATAGACGTCAAGATAAGAAATGAGAAACGCGAAAGAAACTAGATCAATAAAAGTTTAATATTTGAGAGTTGGCGGCGGCGGCCATGTTGATGAGTGACGCGTGGACAAGATGGCGCTCGTTGCGTCACGTGCACCGGTGGAAATAACCTGAGTTTTTGACAATATTCCTCGGCACGTCGCGGTAATCGTCCGCAGCCGTTTACGGAATAACAAAATCTCTGCAAGAAGATCAAAGGACTAATAGACGTGTGTTGAAATTTATCGACGGCCAGTCTGTCGAAGGACAGATCTATACATACAAATTGCGCTAGCTGGTCCGTGTGGTGATATCAATAACACGGTTTTTTGCAAGTCGGCTCCGTTTGTGAGTTCAACTGTAGATAAAATTAGCCTCTCATTTTATGATCATACACTTTTGAAATACTAACGAGGGTGTGTTTGGGCTGGTCGTACGTTTCGTCTGTAGGAGTATTGAGACGTGATTCGAAAGGAAGTAAATGATTGCTGGTGGTGCGTCGCCCGCGAGGCCTCAGAGGACGCGGCTTACATGCAAATAAGTTTCGATCAGTCCCATATCGGCATAACGGAGGTTTTAAGCACTAAAACGTACGTTTGACGCATATTCCGTCAATGCCAAATCAATTTAAGAATTACCTCATCTAGCGTAAATAAAAATGCTTGACAGTAAATCGGATACTTACTTTTTTATACTAGTTGATAACGAGATAATGGTTTGCCTGATGGTAAGCATAACGCCGACCCATAACAGTTGCAGTGCCACTCAGAACTTTGAAACATAAAGCCCTGCTCGGCATTGCAGTGCGCTCGCTATCCTGAGACATTAGTTAGTGAGTCTCATAAGCCCAGTCATTTCTCTAGCTACTTTGCTTATGAAACCGGAACTTGTAATGCTTGCACATTACTGCTTGGCGGCAGACTTCACGAGCAAAGCGGTGGTACCAACCCAGACGGACACTCGAGTTAGTCCTACCACCCAGTAAACTTACACTTATTAGTTCTACCACCTAGTAAAGTTACACTTATTTGCTCAGCCACAAAAAGTCATGAGAGTCTTTTTGGTTTGCAACCTCTGTTTACGGCATAGTAATAATGTAATATAAGATTAACCGGACATTATAAAACAAAAGACAATTATAAATCAAATCACGTATCTAGAGTTATTGTTGAAAGTCATTATGTGTAGAAATATTATGTGGACATGCAAGATTATGATCTCGAATGCGTCTGACCATTTTGACATTTAAGTATTTTCATCACGTTTGCTTCGTCATACCTATGTCGTTAACAGAACGTTTCACAAAAAAAAGTTTGTCTATGGCAGACACCAATTCTGTTCGAATTTCGAATCGGAACGTGAGAATGACATTTGAAATTTAGCGAAAGCCGCGACAATTTTGTGGGTACGAGATAACAATTTGACTAGTAGATACTTACTATTGCAAATGGACTATAAAATTATAGTAAGCACTATACAATTATAGTAAGTAGGTACTATAATTTTAAAACTACTTTTAAAATAGCTCAAACAAAGGGGATTTAATTGAAACATATAATTGTGAAGGAACGTGGAAAGGTATCAAGGTCTGCTAATGAATCAGAGCGTCCGGTGCCAAAATGTACTACTCTCGGGTATTATCTGTTACTGGCAGTTAATTCATTTTTAATTCCCAATAAATAAAACGCACTTTACGTTCCAATAAAATGAGCGTGAGAGTTTTCGAAGAAAAACAACTGTTACATTTGCATTATGCTTTTTACGGCCCAATTAATCAAGGTATAACAACGGTTGATTGCCGCCGAAATCTAAAATAACCAATGCCGAAGAATTACACGAAATTAGTGAACATATTGTCGGTTTTAAAATAAAATTTAAGGACGCTATTAAGTCTTTGTGATCCTTCAGAATTAATACGTTAATTCGCGGATGATCCCCTTTCGGAGTCGTTAAAATACCGCAAGCAAATACTCTCGCATTTTATTTAGATATACGATTTTTGAAACCTTGCACCTACTTACATCTAAAGTAAGATCATCTTTCCAATTATTATAACAATTCATAAGAGAAGATAAACGCACACGCACCCGACATTTTACGTGAATTTAATACCGAAATTTCTTTGAACTCAAAATAATACTGCAATTATAACACGCCAGAGATCTGAGTATCCGAACATTAAACTCGGTTCTATAAGCATCTCGGAGCGTCTAAAACTAATTACGCGTCTTAATTAAAGTAATTCCGCGCGTATATCACCATCTAAATAGTGTCGTTTCATTGTGCGACCAGAGACAATATGTTGACAGGATGAATGCCCACAATATGGCGGGTGGTTTCGCGCGTAACTTCGCTTGTTTATGGTTGCGCGCGCGCCAGTTTAGGATCACCGGCTTAGGCGATGAGTGCTCGTTCCCATTCACCCGATTATCTTTAAAGCGCTATTCATTGCAGCGCACCGTTTAAATGACTCGCCTAATTTCAATTGTACCAAATATAACTTGCGTATTTATTACTTGGCAAGAGCTGGGGCTAACGCGATGTACGTAGAGCAGATGCGTGCGTGTGTGCGTAACAATTTAGCGGCAATTAAAATATCTTACGCGTACATACGACGTTGCTAGCTATAGGAATCATAAAACTGTGCTAACTTTCCAGGAAATTATGATAACCCGACTGTAATTCTGTTTGACTTGCCAGAAGCAATTTGATAAAATAATAACATGTAATAAAAAATTCTTCCAAGGATATTTAATGTGCCAGCGCAATTTTTGCATGATACATTAAAAACAATTTGAAATTCAATCTATTAAATAGGTTGGGTACTCAATGAAACCATGAAGGCAAAATTTCAAAAATTTACCGTACTACTTTCACATATGCAATTAAAATCTATCTACATTGAAAGCGTAGAAGCTCGTTAAGTACGTACGGTACGCCTTTAAACCTAATTAGCCGATACACTATAGTAGATAATTAAAAACACATCTAAACCATTTTCTCCATCTTTGCAGTGGGGACCAAAGACGGCACCATCGGCCCAGGGTTCGGGCGACAGGATGGTGATGGCGACGAGCGCCTGGCGCACATGCTCGAGGCTTCACACATGATGAAGACTCCCTCGCTTGTCCACAACGACGACTCCAGGAGTAACGAAGACTCAAGCTCACCTAGGACACAGTGCATTTCGCCTTTCTCGAATAAGGTAAGTATTGTCGGGAGAAGGCAAAATCATTTACTAATAAACTTGTATTGATGTACGTACTTAATGTATCTCGTAGGTCTCATGAAAGTAATATATGAGGCAACATTCGCCATTGAGAAGATTTGAAGTCTATTTTTGTATCTGTATTCTGTCGTTTGACCACTTTTCTCTCGATATACCTAGTTGAGACGTAGAAGTTACGATGCTTAGGATGGAAGCATGTTAAGCCTAGAATTTAGTATCTAATATCATCATGTTCATCATACAAACAAAATATTATTTTCAAAAAAAAAAAATAGAAAAACTAGTAGGTGACGTAGAATTACATCGGTTTTCTATTCCAAAACTTCATTAATGTTTTACCTTTGCCTATCCAGGACTCAAGTCAAAACAGAAGAATAAAGAAGTATGAGAACGATGACATTCCTCAAGAAAAGGTGGTCCGCATATACCAGGAAGAACTAGCAAAGATCATGAGCAGGCGGGTGGAGGACATCCGTCACAATCGAGAGGGGTTTCCGGGGTAAGTCTTCAGTCTATTCTGATTGTTAATTATATCTGGCTCCCATTTTCAGTCATTGATGATTAGTTTGTTCGTATAGTATGCCTAGTTCTGAGGACAGTTTTTTTTTGTTGTTTACCTTTTTTGTAAGTGGCAACGAGATGAGCTTTCCTGTTTGATCGGCTTGTTTTCCAAAATTTCATAAGTTGATTAGAATTAGGTATAGTCAAAATATTTCACGTACAATTTCTAAATCTAAAACAGAGTATTTGAATAACTTTCGATGTGATCGAGGACAGCAAACTAGAACTAACCATCAGCATGTTTCCTCCTTTTTTCAGCGGCGGCATGCCGCCCCACATGGAGCGGCCCCCCGAAGACATCCGCATGGCCCTGGAGGCCTACCACCGCGAGCTGGCGAAGATTCAGCCGGGCGGGAACATTCCCAACCTCCACAACCTGCCCGGTATGCCTCCCTTCCCGAACCTCTTGGCTCTGCAGCAGCAGGCGATGCAGGCACAGAACCAGCACATCAATGGCGCACAGGCAGTCCAGGACCTCTCCCTCCCTAAAGACAAACACGCCAAAATTAACGGAATGACTGATAGTGATAAGGAACGATCCATGGATGCTGAAGAGGCTATAAGACACGCGGGCAGCGCATTTTCACTCGTCAGGCCTAAGCTGGAGCCGGGCCAGCAGTCCACCGGCTCGTCCGCGTCTAGTCCACTAGGGAATGCGATCTTGCCGCCTGCGATAACCCCAAACGAAGACTTCAGTACCTCGGCAGCGGCCAGTCCTCTGCAAAGGATGGCGTCGATCACGAACAGTCTAATCTCTCAACCTTCGAATCCCCCTCATCATCCGCCCCCACAAAGGTCGATGAAAGCTGTGCTACCACCTATTACACAGCAGCAATTTGATCTCTTCAACAACCTGAACACCGAAGACATTGTGCGAAGAGTGAAAGAAGCTCTAAGCCAGTATTCTATCAGTCAGAGGCTGTTCGGGGAGTCAGTTCTCGGTCTTTCGCAAGGTTCGGTCAGTGACCTGCTGGCGAGGCCGAAGCCCTGGCACATGCTGACGCAGAAGGGCCGGGAGCCCTTCATCCGCATGAAGATGTTCTTGGAAGACGACAACGCCGTCCACAAGTTGGTCGCGTCACAGTACAAAATCGCGCCAGAAAAGCTAATGAGGACTGGAAACTACAGCGGAGCACCTAGTAAGTGTGATATATTCGACTCCAGCACATTTCACGATTATACAATATCATATAAAATCCCGCACTATATAGTTTTGATATTTCTATTATTCATTTGTATACACTCACTATTTATATAATACTCTAACAACAAAAAAACCCTTAAAAATAAATATATAAAGTACAAAAATGTTAACGTGGTCTTTCTCTTCTTTCCAGCATGTCCGCCGATGAACAAGCCAATGCCTCCGACGCAAAAGATGATCTCAGACGCCACCTCCTTGCTCAGCAAAATGCAGCACGAACAGCTCCTAGGCCCCGGCCACCTGGGTCACCTGGGCCAGCCGACTCCGTTGCTCTTAACTCCCCCCGGCTTCCCGCCGCACCACGCGGTGACTCTCCCGCCGCAGCATCCGCACCACGAAAACAACAACAAGGAGCGGAAACCTCCTCCGCCACCCCAGCCCCACCCGCACCAGCCCCCCATCATGCGCAGCCTCCACCAGCACATATCGCCGAGCGTGTACGAGATGGCCGCTCTCACGCAAGACCTGGACACGCAAACGATCACGACCAAAATCAAGGAAGCTCTGCTCGCGAACAACATCGGCCAGAAGATCTTCGGCGAGGCGGTGCTCGGGCTCTCGCAGGGATCCGTGAGCGAGCTGCTCTCGAAACCTAAGCCGTGGCACATGCTGAGCATCAAGGGCCGCGAGCCGTTCATCAGGATGCAGCTGTGGCTGAGCGACGCGCACAACATCGACCGCCTGCAGGCGCTCAAGAACGAGCGGCGCGAGGCCAACAAGCGGCGCCGCTCCAGCGGGCCCGGCCAGGACAACTCCTCGGACACCTCCTCCAACGACACCTCCGAGTTCTACCACTCCAGCTCGCCGGGCCCGGCGGCCGGCGCGCCCGGCGCGCCCTGCGCCAAGAAGCAGCGCGTGCTGTTCTCGGAGGAGCAGAAGGAAGCGCTGCGGCTGGCCTTCGCGCTCGACCCCTACCCCAACATGCCCACGATAGAGTTCCTGGCCGCGGAGCTGGGGCTGTCCACGCGGACCATCACCAACTGGTTCCACAACCACCGCATGCGCCTCAAGCAGCAGGCGCCGCACGGGCTGCCGGCCGAGCCGCCGGCGCGCGAGGCCGCCGCGCCCTTCGACCCCGTGCAGTTCCGGCTGCTGCTCAACCAGCGGCTGCTGGAGCTGCAGAAGGAGCGCATGGGGCTGGCGGGCGTGCCGCTGCCCTACCCGCCCTACTTCGCCGCCAACTCCAACCTCGCGGCGCTCATCGGCCGCGGGCTCGCGCCGCCGGAGGGCGCGCCCAGGGACCAGAGCGGCGGCCTGGACCTGTCCATGCCGCTGAAGCGCGAGCCCGACGGGGACGACTTCGACGACGACGACGCGGACAGCAACCTCGGCTCCGAGGACTCGCTGGACGACGAGTCCAAGGCCGAGCCCAAGGCGGCGGCGCCGGCGGGCGGCGGCGGCGGCGGCGGGCGCTCCAGCCGCCGCAAGCCCGCCGCGCCGCAGTGGGTCAACCCCGACTGGCAGGAGGACCGGCCGCGCCACCCCGACGAGGTCATCATCAACGGCGTCTGCGTCATGCGCAGCGACGACTTCCGGCGCGACGCGGAGGAGACGGTGCGCGTGGAGCCCTCGCCCGCGCCGCCCCCCGGCGACGCGTCCGCGCCCCCCGCGCCGCCGCGCCCCCCGCGCCCCCCGCGCTCGCCCGACGTCATCCCCGAGGACAAGATCAAGGCCGAGGCGGACGACGACCGGTGGGAGTACTAGTGCGCGCGACCGGTGCGTGTCGCAGGATTATTTATTGAAGCGTCCGGGACGGAGGCGCGCCGCCGCGACGTCCAGTGCAAATATTACTGTAGTTAATGAGTTGTTGTAATTCGATTGTAAGGCCAAAGACTTTGTACATAGGATCCTCTGTTAGGTTCGATTCTCGTGATATGCCAGGCATACGTCCCGCGAACGGGGCGAGAAAACTTACGATACAAAAATATGCATTTTGCTTTAATTTTTAAATTGTAAACCCGTACCCTGATTAGGTACAAATATCTGAGTATTTTTAAGTTATGGCTTTTTATTTTTTATTGTAAATAAATATACCAAATATGTGTCGAATATTGCCTGTCTGCCACGACTTGTACATAGGTAGGGTAGTTACGTAAAACTGTAAGATAGGGGATCGTCGCCGATGTGTTTAGGGGTAAAGATTTCATTTAATTGTTAATGAAGAAAATTTTAAAGTGCAATCAGATGTAAATTTAAGCTATAAATTACTGACCCCAGTTGAAAAGTATTATTATGTTTATATGAACCGCACAGGTTTAAAATATTATAATTGGGTTATAAGTTTTACATTTAAATTATGAATGTTTTCTTTATATTATTGTATGTTTTCTATTGTATTATTTTATATGTGAAAGCCGCGGGACCGCTCAATGTAGTTTGTGATCAAAGACAATTTAACGCTATGTGTGATGTTCGACACGTCAGCTGTCACTTTTATACTCTTCTCTCCATAGACAATTACTCTCCATTTTTATTAGTTTCCTTTTTTATATTTTGTAGAAGACGTACAAATTGAACACACAAAATATACGTTTACGAATAAGCAAATAATGTATTGCTTGTGGTTATAGTTATATTTTATTTTTAGCAATAAATTTGCTTTTAATTATTTTCCGTTTATTTTATTTATTTTCTTCCTTATTTTTCCTTTTGTCTTAGGATAAATGATAAAATGTACATTTTGAGGAACCATACTCCTTGCATCACATTGTAAATAGTTTAAATTCAGTTATTAGTGTAAATAAATAAATAAATTGCCACATTTAGATAAATAATAAAAATAGGTACTTAAGTAGGCAAATAGAATGACCCAAAAATGTAACTTCGTAAAAGGGTAAAAATTCATGAATAATCAAAATAAAATTATTGTGTATCGGAAATGTAACGAAAATTACGTAAAAATATAGATTTTTAGTCCTCGAAGTTTTGGAACCGTTTGAAAAATTTCAATTTTACAATGAAAAAAAATCTCTTTCTATATGAATCCAGTTTTAGAAATACCAAACATACATATCGATGTTATACATAACCAATAAGATAGTCGGTAAGGGTAGGGAGTGATAGTCAATATTAAAAACTTGGCTGTTTGACAGTAACATTCATTTATTAAATCGGGCTATTTTAAAATCAATATTTCCTTTATCTGAAACTACCTTATTTAAAATCTTCTTATATGTAGCTTTTGCTTTAAAAAGTTTACGATATGAATTACTTACGTATGTTTAAAAAATATAATATTATTATAATGTTGTTATAATTGAATAAGTTGCCTCGAATTTGGAATTCTTGCAAAATGAGTAAAATATAAGAGTTTGTTCGGTAAATGCATATTGTAGAAATATTTTGTTTAGGAAAATACGTTATGCCTCTGGAGTATTTTGATCGATCCTGTAAGCTTAATAACTCAATAAGATACCTACATCTGATTTAAATAATGGTTAGGAAGTAATAATTATAGAATAACTCAGTTAAAACCGGCTTCACTCGGCATTTTTACACAAATCATCAAAAAAGTTACTCACACATTTTGGTGCTATTTGTATAAATCTATGAAGAACGATATTTTTATAACACAAACATTTTAAACTACAATGTCGTTAAAACTTATAAATATGTTTGTTTATTCAAAGAGTTATTATGTCTTGTAAAATATTTGATGCTATAGAACAATGAAGAAAAGGCAAACTGGCTGCACTATTAAAAAAAGCAACGGTATTTTTCTTATTTTTTTAAATTCTGTGTATTGCCAGCTGAAAAATTCGAGGTGACATTTATATATTCGACCATCTCTAATTGTTATGTTGAATGTTGCAGTGGTAGCGTGTTGTAAATAATAATTGTAGCAAATAAACGATTATAATACGTTATCTCCAATATTATTAACGAATAGTATTAAATATTATAGCGATAATTATTATTGTTCATATCATAATATTAATACCTAACGAATGCTGAAACCATTGTCTTCTTTCTGAACAATTTCTAAAGTTATTAAAATTAAAAATAAAGAAATTGCTAATCAATATTTGTTTCATTCCTTTACAGACTTGCCTTATTAGAATAATGGGCCATTAATTACAAATAAAATAAACGAAAACATACGCTGAAAGAAGTAACTTTATTATCAATACTTTTTTAATTAGAAATAAGAAATATGTAAGTTCTGCTACAAAGAAAACAGAAGCATTAAATTAAGCCGAATAATCAAATAAAGGAAACACACAAACTAAATAATCTACACTAAACACGTCACCGGGGAGATGCATTCTCTCCTCTCTGTCTACTATAAAGCGAACTTTGCGTGTGACATTAATAATTTAATCCACTTCTTCTATTTTGGGCCCATCATTTTCTTCTTTTTTTGGATGAAATCCATGAAGCTTCTTCATCAAAGGAGTGCATTCTCTCGAAAGGGATTTATATTTGTCTTCGTAGTCTTCTGTCTCGGCCTTAGTGTTATCCTCTAACCATTTCAAAGTATCTTCACATTTACGGCGAGCGCTAGAACAAAGGCTCTCTTTGATCTTGCTGCCCGCTTCATCAAGCGCTTGTTTTACTCCGTAGGCATACGATTCTAACTTGTTTCTTGCTGCAGCGCGCCCTCTCTGCTTGTCGTCATCTTCTTTATACTTATCAGCTTCCGATAGCATGCGGTCGATTTCAGCCTGAGACAATCTACCTTTATCGTTTTTAATCACGATATTCTTGCTTTTGCCTGAGCTATTCTCCTTAGCAGAGACGTTTAGGATACCATTAGCATCCAAATCGAAGGTAACATCGATCTGAGGAATACCGCGGGGGGCCGGTGGAATGCCAGTCAGATCGAAGGTTCCAAGCAAGTTATTGTCTTTGGTCATAGCACGTTCTCCTTCGTAAACTTGAATGGTCACTGCTGGTTGGTTGTCAGAATAAGTGGTGAATGGCTGTGAGTGCGTGCAGGGTATTTTCGAATTACGTTCTACGATTTTAGTCATGACACCCCCAGCTGTTTCAATGCCTAACGACAACGGCGCAACGTCGACTAATAATACGTCCTTGATCTTGGAATGGCTGTCTCCACTTAGTATAGCGGCTTGGACGGCAGCTCCATAAGCGACGGCTTCATCAGGATTAATAGATAAGTTTAGCCTTTTGCCATTGAAGAAGTTTTGTAGCAAACTCTGAATTTTGGGAATGCGAGTTGAACCACCAACTAAAACTATGTCATTGATAGAATTCTTGTCCATTTTGGCATCTTTTAAAGCTTTTTCAACTGGGTCTAAGGTGACGCGGAATAAATCTGCATGAAGCTCTTCAAAGCGAGCTCTTGATATTTTAGAGAAAAAATCTATTCCTTCAAAAAGAGCATCTATTTCGATTGTAGCTTCTGTACTTGAAGATAATGTCCTCTTAGCTCTTTCAGCTGCAGTCCGAAGACGACGCAAAGCCTTCGGATTGGAATGAAGGTCTTTCTTATGTTTTCTTTGGAACTCGCTGGCCATAAAGGTGACCAAACGACTATCAAAGTCTTCGCCGCCCAAATGTGTATCGCCTGCAGTAGCTTTAACTTCAAATAGAGATCCTTCATCAATCGTCAGTATAGAAACATCGAAGGTACCACCTCCTAGATCAAAAATAAGGACATTTCTTTCTCCTTTTAAGTCTTTGTCCAATCCATAAGCGAGGGCAGCGGCGGTAGGCTCGTTTATAATTCTGAGGACATTGAGACCGGCTATTGCACCGGCATCTTTTGTTGCTTGTCTTTGGGAGTCATTAAAATAAGCCGGAACAGTGATGACTGCTTTAGTAACAGCGCTCCCTAAATAAGCTTTAGCTATTTTCTTCATTTTAGTCAAGACCATGCTGCTTATTTCTTCTGGAGCAAAGCGTTTCTGTTTCCCTTTGTAATCTACTTGGATTTTTGGCTTTCCTCCATCATTGACGACCTTAAACGGCCAATGTTTTACATCCTGCTGGATTTTAGGATCGTCGAACTTTCTTCCGATGAGCCGTTTGGCATCAAATATGGTATTAGTTGGATTTAAAGCCACTTGATTCTTCGCAGCGTCCCCGATAAGCCGTTCATTGTCAGTGAAGGCCACGTAGGAAGGCGTAGTACGATTTCCCTGGTCATTGGCTATTATGTCAACGTTGCCATGTTGCCAGACACCCACGCAGGAATATGTCGTTCCTAAGTCTATCCCTACAGCTGGCATTTTAACTATTTAACACTTTTTTTTGTTGAATTTAATATTTTTGGGGTTTTCACTTTTGACAAAAGTTAGTTGATGTCCGGAAATTTTCAATCATAATATAATTATGTCATACTTGTCTAGATTATTTTTTTAACGTAGAGTTATGTTCTCATTGTTATTTTGAACCTTTTTGTTTTATCTACTACAAAAAAGATTCAATGGAAAAAAAGATCGCACTAGATTGATTGCACGCAAGAATGCATACATTAAGCACTATAATAGAAAAAATATATAAGTATGTAATGGTTTTGTGCAACTAGTTTCATAATAATGAGTTTCTTTTCTAGCTTGACTTTAAGGACTGAGGGACGGCTTGCTCCTTTGATACTTTAAATATATTTAGACAGTTTTTAGGCTAGAAATCACAAAGAGCGCCCACACATGTGTATAGGTGTACCCATACACATGTGTATAGATATCTACAGAACACGACCACCCAAGTCTCGATAACAAAGTTTGCTCCAACTGGGAATCGAACCCGAGGCCCCTCGCTTTGCAGGCAGGGTTAAGTTCTACCGTAAGGGGCACTCTAGACGCTCAAGCAAACGTACGTTTGCTTGTCAGAATAACAACGCTTATTCGTCAAGCGTTATTATTCTGACAAGCAAACGTGCATTTGCTTGAGCGTCTAAGGTGCCCGTATGACTTAGCCACAGGGCTGTATTATATAATTAGCTTCTGCCGGCGGTTTTACATGCGTGGAATCAGGGTAAAAAGTATTGCTGTCAAAAGTACAGTGCCTGTAGCAGGGATGCAGTGGCTTCTTTTTTAGAATGTAACCAGTGGTTCCTAAGATAACTGTAACAAACATACGAACAAACTTTACTTTTTCATAATTAATAATATTAATTGTACCTAGGTATATACGTAGTACAGACTATAATATTATAAAAATAGATTCGTTTCACAACACTTTCCAAACTAAAAAGGGAAATTAAGGAATAGGTACTTAGGTATTTTACATTCCTATTTTCCTAACAACACCAACGAATAAGTACCTACAATAAACACAATACAATCTCAAAATAAAATCTGTTGTTGTGAGATGGTGGGCCACCTGCTAAGATAAAAAGTACGTTCTTACGGATTATATCAAAATAATGCCTATTATTCCAGATAGACGTCAGCAATGAAATCCATCATTTAAAATGAGTGATAATACTTAAATAATAATTAGATATCAAAGATTAATATCTTACTACACTAGGTAACTAAACGTTTATCATTTCTTTATTTTTTTTACAATAAAATTTCAAAACCCCAGCATAAACAATTATTTCTTTAAACTCGATTTTATTCTTCTTCCAGAGAACGCTGAACTATAGTGTATAAAATTAGTTCAGGTCAGCAGCAGGGAGTACTTTACATAACTTCACTGTCTTCACTTTACTCTCACTCTATATACAATTCATCAGATAACAAAACGGTCACGACTATTTTTTTTTAACGAGACGACCTTTTCTTTTGCCTGATGGTAAGCATAACGCTGGCCCATAACAATTGTAGTGCCACTCAGAACTTTGAAACACAAAGTCCTGCGCGGCACTGCAGTGCACTCGCTACCCTGAGACATTAGGTATTAAGTCTCATAAGCCCAGTAATTTCACTGGATACTCCGCTCATCAAACCGGAACACAGTAATGCTTGCACAATACTGCTTGGCGGCTGCCTTCACGAGCCACTGCTCGTGGTCGTCTATCACTGTGGTACCAACCCAGACAGACACTCGCAGAAGATTTAGTCCTACGAGTACCACCTAGTACAAAACAAGTCGTTAGTATAAAACACAATAAAAATGTTGTGCCACCAAATCAACTTAACTCATGTATGTCCACTGTCATTGTAACGTCGTATACATACCTTCCTGTCCATTCAACACACACACAACGAGTCCATTCATTCCCATCGTCGTTAAAACAATAAAACGATTCGCACAATATAGGTACAACATTTTTTCCAACCTAAGATTCACGCTCATTTACTCGTAGCAGCTCTGCAGATAGCATCAGCATCGCTCAAAAAATTGATAAGATATTTATTTATTTATGATATAAACCGATACCTACCTTATCTGAACTTCAGATCGGGAGGATAGCATTATTTGTATCGCGTGGTTGATTTCCATACCAAAACGGTAGAAATTATACCTACTCACAGGGGCGTATTTACCCTAGGGCCAAAAGGGCCATGGCCCGGGGCAGCAGGCTGCGAGGGGCGGTGCAAGCCGCACCTCGCAGCAGAAGAAATTTAAAATAGACTACCTAACTAAAGCTTTTAATTAAGGTTCTTATTAATAAACCGTTTTAAACGGTTTAATTTTTAATTAAACTGTGTTTTTTTCTGTTCTTCAGTTCCAAATTTCAGTTTAAAATTGCCAAAGAACAACAAAGACAAACTAGTTTAACTAAACTACCGCTTAACACTTTTTATGAATATGAGCCTAAATCTTGATAGACATCAAGACGCGGGGCTATCGTACATATTGACCGGAGGCGGCGGGGCCTACAGGCCCAGGGCGCTGAATCCTAAAATACGTCATTGCCTAATCATAAGTCAGCCGTGTAAGCGTGCCAAACTGGATCGATTTTTGATTGAGGAACAATTTTACCCTAAAACATTCTTATCAATGATTTACGATTTGCGTATCTACTGTATTTTTCTAGCAGCTTATAGCTGATACAAATCTAGCTATTTAGTAATTATTTTAATCAGAACTTGATTACGAATCTGTGCAAAAGTATAAAAGTTAGTGGAGCTATGGGATCTAGAGCTATCGGTAATAATGTGGCGTTCGGTAGCGCTTCTTTTGTGCGTTTGCGGTCTGGGAACAGCCAGGAGGTCCCCTCATGCGGACCTCATTGAGGAGCACTACAAAACTAACCCACAAGGAGCCCGGTACTCCGATAACTTGTTGGAAGATGCTTTGCTGGATGTCGTGAGTTAATTTTATGATAAAAATAAGTATTCTTTTGTCAGCATACGTATGAAGTCCAAGACGAATGAAGTCCAATTACTTATGTAAATCTAGTCATTGCTAGATGCATTCTGTGACTAGTACCTATTTGAATTTTAACCGCTATATCACGTAATGTAACGAAGTTCTCAAACACTAAGTTTATAAAGACGGTCTCGCTGAAGCTGCCGGAATACAGCTACTTACGTATTATAGTAACCAATTTATAACAGATTTTCCAAACGAGAGCTGAGGAGCTATCCATAGGTAGCTCTGCAAAATTACCTCTCACCATCATAGGTGTAGGTGTGCGTCACGACTCACGATGTTTTCTGTTCGTCATGGTCATCAACACTTTAAAAATTATCACTAGAAACATGATATTTACCATGTAATTAAGTAACCTCAGTAAAATACTTGGTTCCTATATACTCCCTCGCTAGAGCTCGGGTGTAAAACTACCTCGTATTTAACGGATTTTTAGCGCCGTGCATTACACTCTACTTTTCACTACGATTGCGAGAAAATAAAATAATCCAATACAATAGTGCCTAGTGGAGCAATCTTAGTCTGCATGCCTAGAAATGGCTTGTAGATTATCAAACTGTTTTTGTAGCTTAGTAAGGTGTTCTATAGCAGTAGGTAGTGTTTATGTATAGCTATAGTTATTAATAAAGTTAGCCCGTTTCGTTTAATCTTATATTTACAAAACATTTGTTTCCAGCCTGGCCTGATAACGAAATATAGGTATCCTGTAGAAGTGCACAAGGTGACCACAGAGGATGGCTACATCTTGGAGATGCAGAGGATCCCGTATGGGCGCGACAACAACAATGTATACGACCCGAGGAAGCCAGTCGTGTTCGTCATGCACGGGCTCTTCGCCTCGGCCGCCGACTGGGTGCTGATGGGACCAGGCACTGCTCTAGGTCAGTTAACCCTTTAAAACAATTTAGTGACGAGACGAGTTCTTGGGCCTTGGCCAGATGCCATAACGCCTTCCCAAACAATTGTATTGCTGCCAGAAAGCTTTGATAAGAAAGTTTTGCACGGAACTACTTTATATTCTTAATTATCTGCTCATCAACCTGATACTTTCATTAAGATATTCTTTAGAGATATGAGATATTAGATTGTGGTTATTTATCAAAAGCCACTAGGTAATAAGTAGGTATAGGTACGTGTACATACTAAGTTGAATATTTTTACTTTAGCATACGAACTTGCTGAGCAAGGCTACGACGTGTGGCTAGGCAACGCACGTGGCACCTACTACTCCAGGAATCATGTCAGCCTGAATCCTGACTCCAGCCGAGACTTCTGGAGCTTCAGCTGGGAAGAAATAGGCGCCCGGGACTTGCCGGCCATGATCGACCACGCTCTCAAAGTGTCTGGAAAGTCTCGCCTCCACTACATCGGACATTCGCAGGGAACGACAGTGTTCTGGACCATGGCTTCGCTGCGGCCTGAGTATAACGCTAAGATTATATCGATGCAGGCCTTCGCCCCCGTGGCGTACATGACGAACAATCAAAATCCGTTGTTCGTTGCCCTTGCGCCTCATTCGAAAAATATTGAGGTAAGTTTTAGTAGTTGGGTTGGGAAAGTGAAAAGAATGAGTGCCGGAAGATTATTATTATAATAGAATCTTTGCGAAAGTCTAAAACTGAGAGTGAAAGGTCTTGTGTCTTAGCCTGCTAATAGATACTACGTCACCTATAAATCCCATGAAACGTGTAGCAATGATATAGGAAGCGAAGTGGCGGTCTCTCGGATCTCTCTTACTTCTTCCTATCCCATTTAGACGGGAATATGACATGATGATAATAAGAGTAGCATGATGGTAATAACTTTACCTACCTACCTATAAGGTACTTACAAGCGTCGATCTGTTTGATCTTTTAAACCACACAGTTTCAAATTGAGATACGAGCCTGAGATTTCATCAAAACAGTTTTTTCCTAAAGCTATAAAATGGAATCCTTGAAAGATACATACTGGAGCTCAGCTGAAAGACCTATAAGAAGAACTCCTTCCACAACTTACAAGCGTCAAAAACAAACATGTTAAATATGCTATGCTATTCCTCCCAATATATATAGATATCTTATTGTAAACTATGTTCCACAGCGGATAGCTAGCTTGATCGGCGTCAACGAGCTCTTCCCGAACACCGAGCTGTTCACAACGCTGGGGCGGACCTTCTGCTCGGACGGAGTGCCCACGCAGTTGCTCTGCTCGAACTTCCTCTTCATCGCAGCTGGACGAAGCGAAGACATGCATAACGCTGTAAGTAGCTAGTTTAGTAGGCCGTGTGGTCCTGGCGTTTCGATAGAACTGCCTCATCCCTTTCCAAAGGTATGGTGCCGTAAGAATAGGCCGCAGCATTCTCGTCCAACAACATCATAATCTACTGCGATCATCAAGACATCTGCCAAGCGTGTGTGTAATGACAATCCGCTCCTCATTATGAGGCAGGCATACGTTCTGCAGTGGTTTTCTTTTGCTGATGATGGTGATGATGGTGGATGATGAGCTAGCTTAGGTACAACCAAACTTTTTATCTGGTGTAATATTGGTGCGAGTCCCGCGTAGTTCCTACTTAAGACATAAGACTGAGAGGGTATAGCCTGCATATACTCAAACTGGACATGAAGCTAGGTGCGCGTAATCTACACAAATTATAAATCTATAGTTAAAGTTTGTAGATTCAATACACCTAGCTGAAGAAGCCCGGCTGCGCGGTGATAAAGAACTGTGGAGAAGAAAAACATGTCCACTGTAGATGATAGACGTGGTTTCTTTTCAAACCAGGAATAATATGGAATAAATACTTAATACCTACTATTTATCGTAAGCGTCTACTAGTGTGACTTCACGACTAATTCATCTGACAAAATAGAAACTAACTAAATATAAAATTATTTTCAGACAATGTTCCCAGTGAAACTTGGCCACACACCGGCTGGTGCCGCCGTGCGACAAATTGTGCACTACGCACAACACATCCGAAAGGGTTTCTTCAGGCGCTTCGACCACGGCTCTCTCACCAACTGGAGACTCTACAGAAGCTTCAACCCACCAGCTTACGACCTATCCAAGATCACTGCTCCTGTATTCCTACACTACGTTGACGACGACGTCTTTGCTCATGTAACCGATGTCCAAAGGTTGTATAGAGAGCTAGGCAGGCCTGTTGGGATGTTCAGAGTCCCACACGACACTTTTAGCCATCTGGACTTCATGTGGGGAACGCAAGCGAAGACGTTGCTGTACGACAGAGCGATCAACTTGATGAAGTCTGTGGGCGATGATTGAAATTAAAGCAGCACTAATATTACGAAATTAATTGATGAAAAATTTATTAAGAATGAAAATATAACGAACCAATTTGAAAAAGTTTGAACTGTTGCATTATGTATTTATGTAAACACATAATAACCTACTCAGCACAATTATACAACTACGCCTGTAAACCTAATAGACTTATTTTGAAAAATCTCCATTTCACCGATGCACTCCAAACTCCTAGCTCCCATCTCTCACCTCCTAGCTCGTCCTAACTACAGATTATTATTATTACCTGTACCTGCTTTATCTTTTAGCTATAGGTAATCTTCAAGTTCCTACTTGTTATCTCCGCTCCCAGGTCCTCAGTCGTTTCCACTTCCCACTAATTTCAAGCTTACAGCTTTTTTTTGTGCTATTTGGTAACGAGACGAGCTGGTAGTTTGCCTGATGGTAAGCATAACGCCGTCCCATAACAATTACAGTGCCACTCAAAACTTTGAAACACAAAAGCCTGCACCCGTTACCCTGAGATATTAGGTACCTATTAAGTCTCATAAGTCCAGTAATTTCACTGGCTACACTGCTCATCAAACTGGAACACATTACTGCTTGGCGGCAGACTTCACGAGCAAAGCGGTGGTAACAACCTAGACGGACAGTCACAGAAGAATTAGTCCTACCACTAAAGATAGCTCCTATTTTTCCCATCCCAGCTCTTAACTCTCTCGAGTCGAGAGTCTCGACTCTCCCCCAAATATGTAACGTGTAGGTAGTATTTGTTATGTAGGTACGTACGTAGTATTTGTTATGTAGTAAGTATTTGTATTCTCTTTGGTTGTGTATAAAATGTATTATTTGTCGGCGTTTTTTTTTTTGAATTCTTTTTTTTTTTTTCAAATTCGTTTTAAGACATTCCGGTACTGAGTGACAGTGACACCTGACAGTAACGACTGACCGCTGAAGGCAGTGACGGCCGCAGGCCACCAGGCACCGCCGCCAGTGATTCAAAAACAAGCTGAAAATTGGTCGCAATTTCTTTCACAAGCATGAAAATGAATTAATTTTGTCAGAAAAACAATTAATCATTTTGTCTTATTGTTAAGATTATTACTAAAGACAGTACAACTAATACAGCTATACAAAGAGTGTAATCAAACCAAATTGTAAAACTGCAGCCTTATCACGTAAGAACCCAGACTGGACCCAGACAGTCAAAAACGTCATTTCCGCCTCGACTCTTGTGTTCATCTGTCAAATTTCAAATATTCGCGGCAGCTTTTTACGAAACTCAGACTCAACCCAGACTGCGATAGTTTTGATACATGAGAGTGAACAAAATTCATACTTTGACAGATAAATGGTATCATGTAACTCCCGAGACTGAAGAATTGTAATCCATGGAAAGATTGAAACGTCAAATGAATAAGAGACCTCTTTCGCTGCCGGATTCCGACTCTGAGTTTCGTGTCTTGTCGGTTTATTTAAAAATATTTGTTTCTAATTACTTGTATTTTCTGTTTTTAGGCCTTTTTCTACGGAAAGTGTACTTTCGAATTACGGAAGTCATACAGGGAGTATTCATTAATTAGTATTCTGCTTAACTATATATATATCTTACAATTAATTTATTTGTTTTAGGAATACAGCAAGAATGGCGCGTTCGGTTTTGATGGCGGCCCCGAAGAGGAACGCCTGAAAAGATATTCAAATATCAATCGCAGGATGATCAGAGAGGCTAGTAAGCTTCTAATGTTGCCAGAAAAGGAGTTCGTCGGTCACTACCGTCTTCACAAATCCCATTTTGAGACTCTTTGTGAAGATGTTATTCCACTTTTGCCGGAGACACAGCGCACTAGCGCTGTGAGGCCTGAAAAAGGTAGCCTAACATATAAAATGTTAACTAAACGTAGTGGTTATATTCTCTTTGATGATAACATCATATCCCTAAATGTTGCTTTTTGAATTTAATGTGTGTGCTAATAGTAATTGTTGTATGAATTTGTCTTGCAGATATTATGCCAATGGCTGTTACCAAAAAAAGGTAGGGGCTTATTATCACTTGGGTCTTTCTCAAGCATCAGTATCATACTGTCTCCGGGATGTGACTGAAGCACTCAATAACCCTACAATTCTGGCGAAATATATACAATTTCCCAGAACACAGATAGAGCGTGAGGCTATTACAAGGAGGTGAGAGTTTAAATCTGTTGATTTGACTCAAAATAATCACAAGTTTGATTAACATAGCTAGTATGTAATGTGTTGACTGTTGGCTGTTGGGTATGTAAAACATTTTTCCCTACTGTGCCTGTGTGTCAAACAACACTAAGTTTAACTTTACTGTGTCATAAGTCATGTCGGTACATGAGATGTTTAACTGATCCTGTGTCAGTAAGTTAATCTTAGATGACTCTTGAATCAAAAATGCATTATAGACAAAATAGACTTGTGAAAGGTATATATCACACATGTACCTATATTCATTCATTATTCATTTGTAACTGTAAGTTTATAACTATTTCAATATAAGATTTACTCAATACTCTATAACATTACAGATGATTCGGGGTATGCACAGCGGCCGTGGTTGATGACTCCCATCGTCAATGCAGCACCAAACTCTCCTGAAGAGTTATACACTAGGAAACACATTAGCGCCAGGAATGTGGTTGAGCGATGCATTGGAGTGTTGAAAACTCTCTGGCGCTGCCTCTTAGCACAGGTGTGTAAATTATTCAGTCTTTCAAACAGCCAATCATAACACCTTTAAAACTAATATGTTTATAATATCCGTTCCTCTTTTTCCTTAGGGTAATGCACTATGCACCCATCAAAGCGGGCAAAATCACCAATGCATGTGTGGTCTTGCACAACCTCAACTATGATGCGCCCCTCAATATAAACGAGGAGGAGATGACAATGGACCATGCACAGCAGCCACCACTGCAGCTCCCTATACGCGAGCACCATCGTGTTGATGGAGGAAGGCTTGCTGTTGTAGACAGATTGTGGAGTAGCAGAGTTGTATAGGTAAAGTTACTATTATTTAACATAAATTATGTCATTAGATTCAGTTACTTAAAAAAAATGTATTCAAGTGATGCCTCAGTGGTAGTAATGTCGGCTGCCACCTTTAGGTCTGTGTTTTGAATCCTACAATGAACTTGGACTTAAAAAATAAATTTGATGCAATGATTCCGTGGTAGTTATATTGGTGACCAAAAATGATAGAGCAATATAAAAAGTGCTGTCTTGGTAGCTCCATCCTCAATTGAAAATCTGTCACCTAACCAAGACAGCAGCAAAATCACAGTTTAACTAGCTTATTTTGCCATAGGTATTTTATTCTTATTCATAGGTATCATTCATACTTGTAATTTGTTGTGCCACTCTTATAAACTCGAAGTTTTATGAAAATATAAATACAATTACAGATATTTCAAGACTTCAAGCTTATGCGGAATGTAGCAGCGCGGTGTTCAAGATTTCGAGCTTATGTGGAATGTGTTGCAGTGCGGCGCAGCAACAAGCACAACGTTCGTTGGATCACCGCTTAGAGATTCTAGATGTTTTTTGTTGTAGTTTACGTGTAGTAGTTATAGCTAATAAAGGCATTTGGTCCATTTCCCGCCCGACTGCCGAAGGCTTTCCTTCGGCAGTCTGGGGAATGTTCTTCGAATATGTCTATGTATATTTCTTTGGCTCAGTCTGTAAATATATTTGCCTAAATTGTTAATTATATAGTAGGTGTCCGACAAACTCTGTAAATAGGTTTACCTAAATTGTTGATTATGTAGTAGGTCTCTGACACACTGTAAATGGCTAAATTGTTGAGTAGGTTTTACAATTGGAACGAGGCACAAAATAAAGAATAATTTGATATGTTTATTAAGTTTTTTACTGTACTCCTGTGAGGTCTATACACTTTTTACTTATACATTTTTCCACAAAACACCTTAATTATGAGTTATATGACCTAACAACCCATACATTTGCTTATTGATTGCATTTAGGTGGTAATAGCTATAATTATTACCTTACCCAAATAAAAAGGGAGATAGAGAAACAAGTTTAAATAGAAATATTCCAATAGAACTTTATTGTTTAACTATGCAATTAGTGGTTTAAAAAGTAGGTTAGTAGTAGGTAGGTAACAGTTTACATTCATCTAACAGCTAGCTTATGCCCGCGGTTCCGCGTTCCCACCGGAACCGTGCATTTTCCGGGATAAAAAGTAGCCTATGTTCCTCCGGTCCATAAACTATATTTATACCAAAAATCACGTCGATCCGTTGCTCCGTTGTTGCGTGAAAGCTATCAATCAATTGCAAATTTTAATAGCGCTTAAAAAAGAACTTTTGAAAACATCATACCTATTATTTATTTTGGAACTACAAACAGTGCTAACATTAAAACATTAACATAGTAAAACAAGAGTAGATCCATACTAATATTATAAATGCGAAAGTGTGTTTGTTGGTTTGTCCTTTCACGCAGTAACGAAGCAATGGATTGTCGTGATTTTTGGCATAGATATAGTTTATGGACCGGAGAGTAACATTGATTACACTAAGAATTACAAAATTAAATGTTAGACCCACACCATAGTACACAGATTCACATGCTGCGGTTAGTATGTGTTGCTACAAGCTATCTACAAAATGTACTGCATACTTAACCACATAGGCAGTAGGTAGCAGTTATCTACAATTACAGGTATAAAATAATCGACGAGAGCGTACTTGACGCCTATAACATGTTGGCACAATGTAACACAGTTTATTACTAAGTTTAAAATTATTAAATTTGCTATTACATATACCGAAAGACTGTGATAAGTAACATACGACGAGATTCGAGCTTCAACATATTATATAGGTAATGTTAAAAGTTCTAAGTAGGTCAGACTTGTTCGGCAATGCTCGCCATCGCTCTCGCTTGATCTTGCTCCACTGCAAGCCGCCTCTCCTCCATCTCATATGCCCTTTGTGGCACGTTCGGTAACCGTATGTCTGTAATAATAGGTAGAGAAGATTAGAACTAGAAATATGTTTTCATGCATGTACCAGTCGAGCATAGCCGAGTCTATTTGTTGCGTTTCATTTTAAAGGTGTAGCTGATAGACATTCAATTTTGCCACTGTCTATAGAAAACAGAGCTTAAAGTGCAGACTTAGGTCCAAAAATGACACAGTCCTGTGCAGATTCAACTTCAAAACTGCCATTCAGCGGATAAGGATTGTGACACTGTCCATTTGTTTAGGTACAAATATGCCACTGTTCACTATTAAGAAATAGAAATGCCACTGTCCAAACCTATTATTGGCAAATTAACAGTAAGTTTTGAACAATTACTGGACATGGTGACCAATTTTTATTCAAAAAAAGTATTCTTGCCTAAACCAAAAAAAATGGTGGGCAAAATCTCAAAGAACAAACTGTAACCAATATTTCCATCGCTTGGCTTGTACACACCTCATGTAATATAATATTATTACATGTCCCACTATTCTTATCAATAAGGCCTCTATCTCTTGAAATGTATTAAGCATTATTATGTATAATTATTTCCCCCTGCCAGCATATATCCAAGCAAACACAAACCTTTTATGTAGCAGAGTGCACAAAACTTTCAAGTATGTATTCACCTTCCATGTTACTTTCTTATCAGAACATTGAAAATATTATTTAAAACTTACGTCTCTCCATTTTTTTGGGGTTCTTGTGCATCCCGCCCCACCGGCATTTAGGATTGCCGCTAACTCCTCCCATTTTTTGCCGGAGTTACCCTTTGCAGATGGGCCGCTATTTTGTTGCCTCCCCACCGCAAAGCCTTTGTTCCTCTCCATGTAATCCACCAGCTGGGCCATTTGCCTTTCGGACACCAAATTCGGCATCTGATAAAAGAAGATTTTTCGTAAGAAGTTATAACCATAAAAACACAATCACATGATTCACAAGTACAAACGATTAAGAACTTACAGTTCTCTTTCGGTGGTTTTCCCTGTATAATTGTATATATGATTAATTTAAAAGTTCTTCTTCTTTCTTTATTTTCTGGCTTCGGTGGAATGTTAGTTACCAAGTTAGTTTTCCAAAATTCCAACGGACGGAAAAACTGCGAAACGACTCAGTTGACACCAGAGGGTGGTAGCTTAGAAAAACGAGCATTTGTATGGCAAGTGGTGCCGTCTCGTGATTTTGGTCAGAACACGTAGTATACTACCTAATCTGTGGTCAGAACGGAATTAGACAGTCTGTGATTAGACGTTTGCTTCGATTTTTTATATTTACTGAAAACTGAAATTATACATTTTTATTTGTTCGCAACGCCATTGTTTTTTAATTTCTCGTAGTTTTCTTTGATTATCATGTTAATTTTGTTGTAATTGTTGGTGTTAGTTGTTGATTGTTTTTGTTATTCAGTTATTGTTGTTAAAATGTCTTACCAGGGAAGACGCAGTAACTGTGTTTTTGGATGCTCGGATCTTGGTAAGCCTATATAGTTTTTATATGATAATTTTCAAAGACCTCAAGCTGACTTTCATAATTTTCATAGTTATTGTTGAATTCCACAATATTAGGTACTTCATTTTGTCTTTGTTCTAAGCGGAATGGCCACAGTAACCATTTACACCAAATTTGTCTAGTATTCCTTCTAATCCTTTGAGACTTTAGGACCTATCTATTGAATTCTGAGTTCTAATCGTCTATCAGCTTATTTGAAAACAAAATCTCTGGTTACAGGTGCATATCGGCACGGGTTTCCTCATCCTGAGACAAGGTCTGAAATGTTTAGAAAATGGCTTTTGATTGTGGGCAATAAACTCACAGAAACAGATCCATAAAGATCCATAAGAAAGTGTGTACACTTCACATTGGATCAAAAAGTAACAAACCATTGACTGATGTGTTCAGCTGTCCCGTCTTCGCGTCGTTCGCGTCTAGAAGGTGAGTCTTAGATATACTAACTGTACTGTGTGTAACTGGGTTATAATTATTATACCGCTATAATCAGACAGATACTTCGGTAGGTACTTGATGTGTGGGCTCTTATCCGCAACTATAGGCTGTTTATTGGCCCTTTTTGCATGAGCATAAACAGATACTTACTGTGTACATACTGTATCGATACTATGTTAACATTGTTACTGGGGTCTGTTTCTTTGTATTTTGTTCACTTTTGTGTTTTATTTTGTGAGAATTTACCATGGATATTTTAATTTTAGTCTGCTAATTCAGCAAAGCTTAACACATTGCTGCGCAAAGAAGTGCATCCAGTTTTCAAAGCCGCATTCTCCGAGTTTGTATCCCTGCAGCAAATATTTAATTACTTGCTAATTCAAGTCTTGTTTATGGGATGTTGTCTTGCTTTTTATTTGTAAATAAAAGAGAAAAACATGCTACAGCAACCCCACTTAGTGGAAATAAGGGTAGATGGATGTTGAAGCTGTGTGTGACACCTGAGACTGTGTCTAAACATTAGTTATGATTAATACCGACCTTAAATATTTACAGGAATATTTTCATCTCCAACTGCATCGGTCAAACTTGAACACAACTACTGCATGCCCGGAATACAATCACCTATGTTCGACCAATCTGGATTGTGTGGTAAATGAATAAAAATTTGTAATATTGTAACCATATTTTGTTGTATTAATTTCCCCATTTAGTACATAATCAACTGCAAAGCTACTTGGTAGGTAGTGTGGTTTCAGCTCACTGTACCTAATAACAATTAAAGTGGGTTGTTTGAGTTAGTAGGTGATAGGGCCGCAATTTGTACCTACATAACAGTTAATATATTAGGTATATAGTGAGCTAATAAATACCTGTAGGTGCCGGCATAGGTCTGGTATAGGCACAAAATAGAGCGAGCAGAAAGGATGCTTAGTACTTAGCACACTAAACACTACTGTTTAGCGCAAAACGGTAGCAGTGCCAAGTACTTAGCGTCCTTTCTGCTCTGTCTATTTCGTGCCTATACTATACAATTACATATAGAGATATGGACACCTGCATACCTATATATATAGCTATAGCTATACAAGTTTAGTTCGGACCAAAGTCGCTTGGAGCGCTAGTGTTCGACTGTTCTGACGTTTCGCGTGAGACGGCCCTCTTCTCCTTTATGGATAGTTATTATACTCTTTGGTTGACACTGACAGAAATAATACTTAATAACTTGCGTTTCGTTATTATTTTAAAGAAATTTATGATTTATATATATAAAGCGCTAGTGTTAGAATAGCAATGATTAGTAATTAAATGATCTTCCCCAAATATTTTTGAACGTTTTGGAACTTGTTTGATACTTTAACTTTGTTTTTATTTAACTTGGAGTCAAGTGACACTTAGGTGTCACCTTTTTTATTCTTACATATACGAAACGCAAATAGACCGAAACTCACAGACTATAATTGTACTTAGTGGCTCCCTTAATATGGTTCGTTCCAAACCGAACTAAATGAATAAAGTTAGGTGATACCAATAAAGCCCAGACTGGATACGATGTCTGGGTCCAGTCTGAGTTCAGGCTTGCGAGTCTGGGTTCTTACGTGATAAGGCTGCTGCTCTTGTGAAGTCAATCCTATACTTACTTGTTTTTATGTGATTGTGTTTAGTTTTTCAATCTCAAATCTAAATAATTTCACCATGAGATATGCTCAGTTGGTAGTTGGTCCAGCAGGCAGCGGCAAGGTAAGGTAACCTTAAGAATTAAAAATCTTCGGAAGCGGTCGAGTAGAGCTGAAATTCAGTATCTTCCTGTTCTATTTAATTAGGTAAAGCAAGCTTAATCTGTAATTGAAATGTTATCTTTCAGTCTACCTACTGCTCAACAATAGTAAAACATGCCAGTGACTCCAAACGCATCGTAGAAGTTGTCAACCTGGACCCGGCAGCTGAACACTTTGATTATGAGCCTCTTGTAGATATCAGAGAACTGATACACCTTGATGATGTGATGGAAGATGAAGAATTGAAGTTTGGACCGAATGGAGGGCTTGTGTTTTGTATAGAGTAAGTTGTTAAAATTCAAATGATATTAACAGTTTCAAGATTTGTCAACCTGTTACATTTAAGCATATCTCATGATCTGGTTCTAAGAGTCAACCTCCAAAGGAAGGAGTAACTGACACTTTTTGAAATAGTGAAACAAAAGAACTTATTTGCTACACAGTAGTTTCAAATTATTATGATAAGTACACATTTCTTATTGCCTTACCATGATACCCTAAACTATTTAAGTTACAAAATTGCACTAATTATTTTTACTGTATTTAGGCTTATGGACTGCTATTTTACATTTACTTAGTCATTTGTGAAGGCAAATGGGTACAATTTATTAGTACTTTTAACCCAATACCAATTTCATCCTTCCAGGACTCTCTTAGAGAACTGCGACTGGCTAGAGGAACAGCTAGGTGATGTGGATGATGACTACATCCTGTTTGATTGTCCGGGACAGATTGAGCTGTACACACATCTGCCTGTGATGAGGAAGTTGGTGAATCAGCTTGACAAGTGGAACTTCAGGGTGTGTGTGGTGTTTCTGGTCGACTCGCAGTTTATGGTTGATGGTGCTAAGTTTTTATCAGGTAATTGTTCTTTAAAGAAATGTCAATAATTATTTCATTTTATGTAAAGCTGTTAGTTGGCATGGTATTCACTCTATTTTCTAAAACTTATTATAATTTATTTGTTCCCAGGTACAATGGCAGCACTCAGTGTGATGGTAAACTTAGAGCTGCCACATGTAAATATTCTTACAAAAATGGATTTGCTTAGTAAAACAGCCAGGAATCAACTTGATAAGTAAGTTTCTTTATCAGCCTAGTTTTGAGGAATCAGAATTGAACGTAAATATTAAACATCTTATCTTAGTCACAGAATAGTTAATAGTGCAAAGGTTGAAAATAAATCTGGCAGTGCTGCTACATAGTTACGTTACTAGGTGGTAGGAAGGACTAACTCTTATGCGAGTGTCCGTCTGGGTTGGTACTGCCGCTTTGCTTGTGAAGTCTGGCACCAAACAGTAATATACAAGCATTGCTGTGTTCCGGTTTGATGGGCAGAGTAGCCACTGAAATTACTGGACTTATGAGACTTAATACCTAATGTCTCAGGGTAATGAGCGCATTGCAACGCTGGCCTTAATATTTCAACTTTCTGAGCTGCACTGCGATTGTTATGTGAAGGCATTACCAGCTGCCAAACAACCAGCTCATCTCTCTCATCTCATTATCAAAAATTGGTTGCAAGTAGTACATACATCATAATATTTTTTTTTATTCCAGCTACCTAGACCCTGATCCACATGTACTACTAGCTGATATGCGAAACGCCAAATCCAAATGGCACAAAAAGTATGCCAAACTCACCGAGGCCATTGGAGAAATTGTGGAAAACTTCAGCCTGGTGCGTTTCTATCCTCTCAACATAAAGGATGAAGAGAGCATAGACAATATACTTATAACCATAGACAATATTATACAGTATGGGGAAGATGCTGATGTGAAGATAAAAGATTTTGACGAAGAAGATGATGATGGTCAAGGAATTGGAGATTAAAGATTTGTTACTTTCAACTGTTTTTTTTTTTACACAATAAACCAGCTTTTTCTATTCTGTGGCCCAGTTAAATACGACTTGAACATGTTGTGCCAATGGTTCATATATTTATAGATTCCGAAATAATATAATAATAAGGTTAACATAATCTTATGAAAGATGCGTGTTTGTTACCGCTATCTGGAACCACTGGCCCAATGCTAAAGATTCTAATAATAGGAAGTTCCCATTATACATGATTGCTATAAGCTTTTCGTCCTGATTCCACGCATGAGAATCCTGTGTGGGCAGAAACTGCTTCCTTATATCTCTGATGATTAATTCTATCGATAACATTCATATGTACGTTATCATACGTTTCATATGGAAACGAAACTGCTAATGAAAGAAAACTGCTTTTACAACTTCATCTTTATAATATTGGTACAGATTAGGATAATAAAAAAATGGAGTAGAAAAATAGGTGTGGGAAAAGGAGCTGGTATGTGAACAAATAAAATAAAAACTTGTCTATAATCAACTTTATTTCAAACAGGAACACTATTCATCTAATACAATCGATAACTAAATATTATTGCTAATATAATTATTATAACAATGTACATGTATTGGTGCAATATTTAATCACTTCGCCAATATTAAAAAGTTACATAAAAAAAACACAATTGCCCAAACCAGTGTCACTCGGGATAGTGTAAGGATTCTAAAGAAACTCATACATACATGAATCCTAAAAACATTGCACTCTTCTTGTGCAGTTGTGTAAAAATAGAGACTGTATGTTGTCTGCACAGACTTACTAGGGTTGCTTTCGCATGTTTAGGGAACATTGATATGTGATAAAGCGTGTCTATGTAAGGTCCATTTTTTATGTGTCTAATAAATAATAATGTTAACAAACATGGCGGATCGCCGATCAATGATGTATATTCCCATCATGGCTTATGTCATTGGTTGGCGATTCGCCATATTTATTTACATTATTAGATACCTTCATTAAAAAAGTGGACTTTTAGTCAAATTATTACAACATTGATATAAAACAACATTGACAACACTCAAAAGAAGTACTTTGTGGATTATATTATTTAACAGTAACAACTGTACCATTTATTGCTCAATTTTAAATATAGATAAATATAATAATTATCAATCAAATATCTTCAAAATATGTCTATATATAAAATATTTATATTGAAATAGTTTTAAAATAGCAATGGATATTGTTATTGGAAAAAAATTCTTAGCTAAATGATACATTTTCTTGTACATAATATTATTATGAGTATGGGTCCAGCCTTACATTCATACTCGGTGAAAACAAAGATCTGCGTCCAAAGAAACGTAAGATTAAATGCAGTGAGTAACATCCTTGGGTAAATACTTAACAATAACATACATCGGTATATTTAGCTAAACTACAATTACAACACGTACATAAGTAAACAGTACAAAAATAGATTAAACTAGATAAATATAATTATAATGCCTACTTTATAAAGATATTTACACTAAAACATATCACTAACACCCTATAGGTTATCTATGTGATTTGTTGGTGACTTTGACAACACTTAGTGTTACCACAAAAAAAACATTTTTAGTCGCCTGTTTAGCTAGACAGCGTCTAAAGATAAACGTCAAAAATGATTAGAAATGTCACAACAGAATTGTGTTAGACAACGGTTAGACACTAGTTAAATCAGGATTTGTGGTTGCTCATATTTAATCACGCGACTAAGGCATGTTTAGGCGTTAAACAGTGATTAACACGGGTTTAACGTGTGTTTAATTTTGTTGTGGTAGACCCTATATTTTTGTCATATAAAACAGGAGTTTAAACTTACTCAAGTCAGTAAAATTGCCAATAAAGAGGGATATTTGTAGAGCAAAATAAGGCCACTCAAAGATATCCAAAATCGTGATAACTTTGAAGGGCCACAAGTGGAACATTATCGAATATTTTGTTCTAAATTATTTATATGAAATGAGTCGTCGTAAATTAATCTTAAATATGGATAGAATAGAACACCTATGAATCAATAAAACATAAGTTCTCGCATACATTTTTATTTTAATATTCGTGGAAAATTCTAGAAATGTTTTCAAAGTTACCCAATCCGACTGTTATGTGGTTGTGGCACTTAATATAAATTTGGAACAATCTGTCTATATATATAATTGAAAACCATAATAATGTATATATTGCTATACGATCTAATCTTAAAAGTAATTCGTTATAATTATTCACATTACTAATCTAAATGCAATATATAAAATAGCTGCATCTACATAATATAATAGGCTAGAAAATTTATATTAACTCTAAATTGTACTTATTTGCTTTGAGGTTCCGTTTAATTATAAGGCTTTGTAACTAGCTAACTGTAAATATAATAAAATACCTGAAGAAATAAAGCTACGAGAGGACAAGCTTTTCAAAATATATTACATGAGTGGTTGTTAAAATTTTTTTTGATTATATTGAATATTGCATGAGTAATAGAAATTAATAATAATAATAGTAGTAAACAGCATCTAATTAACATGTAATACTAAATTAATTTAAATATTTGAGCGCCTCCATGGGGGCTGGATACATTGTGTCCTCTCAATTACATGTATTCTGTGGCATTTGGTATTTGATTTAATATTTAACATTTAACCTACGAACAAATACTTATTATTTGTTCGTAGCATTTAACATTGTTTCGACTGTGTTATCCATACAGATAAATAAAATTGAAGTGTCTGTTTGTAATATCAAAATAACAGCTTTTTACTAAATGCATATGAAAGTATATACGGTACCTATAACAAAACAACCATTTTTAAAATTTTTGTCTGTCTGTCTGTCTGTCTGTTTGTTCCGGGTAATCTCCGAAACGGCTGGGCCGATTTTGACGGGACTTTCACTGGCAGATAGCTGATGTTACAAGAAGTAACATAGGCTACTTTAATTTTAGAAAAATAATTAGGGTTCCGAGCAAAAAAAGAAAAACCATGTACCTAATCCAAAATCTCCACGTGGGTGAAACCGCGGGGCAGCAGCTCGTATAATATAATACTAAATCGATAAAAGGCAGACAATTGCTATTTCGATAAAAATTACCTTCCTATGTCTATCATTACTTTTAAATATTAAATATTAGAATTTCCGTTTCCGCTAGAAGACATTATAATGTGTTTATATAAGAATCATAATATGTATGTCAGTGTATAAAACATATGTAATCTGGTTGTTGACGAGTTACATAGCTCACAGTAAGATCTATAGCAATGAAAGTATGGAATCACTCATCACGGCCTCTCTTGTTCCAAAAGTGCTGGTCGAATTTCTCATCAGTTTTCAAACACTTTTGAACATAACATTGAAAAGTTAATTCGAGATGAGAGACCCATTGTGGCTGCTGGCTCATCTGCTCTTGAAGGAACTAAACCGTCTATAGATTTTTTTTTTTAGTTTAGGTATTGTTTGGTCACCATCTAACCTTAGTTCGCTCCAAGGAGTTAGCTCCCTCGTCCCACACGTCGGTCTCACGGTGCCGCGCCCCCCACGCCCCCCGCCCCTCACAGGGCGGGCTCCCCCGCGGGCGCGGCCAGCGCGTCGGTGATACTGAACACGTAGGCGCGGCAGCCGAACTGCAGCAGCGCGCCGTGCGGCACCAGCGCCGAGCCCTCCCACGCCGCACCCCCCGCGCCCCCCGGACCCCCCGGCGGGCAGTGGCATCGCACCCCGCGCGCCCCGCCCGCCGCGGGGAGCGGAGCTGTTAAGTCGCCGTTGATTCTAAAACGGAGAACGCAATCATTCAAAGTGATTAATTTTTTACAATAATTTTAATGTCTTTTTTATTTTATTTTTATTTATAATTTACAGTACGATTAGCGATTGTCCATGAGTGTGAGCCTAATGCAGTGGCGTCGGCGGGTGCGGAATATCAAATGTCAGAAACCGCCTGATTGTGGCGGCCACGACGAGCGGCGGCTCCGAGGCCTCCGAGCCTATAGTGCGCGGTACACACACAAACGTATCCGCTCCCGTTGCGGCCACTGGCGGCCTAGTTAGCGTCGCGCTCGGTGGAACGTTCTAAATTCAAAATCAAACGCTACAACGCGCCGCTCTATGGCTACAGACCCGCCCCCTCCCCCGCGCCCGCGCACTCGCTGTGGACAAGGCCCTAGGCTCCCGCGTCCACTAGATAACAATCTCTTCAGGATGCTGCAACGCATCCGGCAAATTCGCTGATGTTCGCAGCTACAACTTTTATGCAAATAATTTTGTGCGTAGGACATAAAACCATAAGTTTAAATCATAAAATAAAAACCATCTCAAAAACTTATGCATTATTATGAAACTATTCACATGATACACATCATTTCATTTTATATCAGATAATTTAAAAACTCCGTACTAAAACCAGAATCCAACCACACACAATAATTTTACCAAAATGTAACATCCGCATATGATTTTAATTACGCTTTGATTTTCTTCGCACTAATTGGGACAACCAATCAGAGATCAGTTTCAGATAACGTATGATTTAAACATAATTCAAATTTCTTTATTACATGAGTATAAGGAGAGCCGCCATGAATATTAAATTACTTTAGGTACTCGTTCCAATTATACAAACGTTCAAGAAGAAAATTCCAGAAGCTTACCTATGCGGCTTGGGCATCCGATGTCGCACGATGTCCCTCAGAGCCGCCGCCCGCGCCTCCGTCTCGTCCCCCGTCCCGCCCCCGCCCCCGTCCACGCCCCCCGCCTGCCCCTCGCCCCCCGCGGACACCCGCGTGACGTCACACGCGTACATGACTCCGTTCACCTGAGACCCGTACTCCGAGTAGTTGATCAGTTCAAAGTGCCGGCTCACCTGGAGACGGGAAATAACAAATATGTAATAGTTTAAGTAATCAGTTCTTTTTTTAAGTTTTAGAGCGAGTGTGGCGAGAACTTGTGCAACTTTCAATCCGACGCACCATAGTTCAAATCTCGACTCGGCCGCACCAATGACTTATATCAAGCTATGTGCGGATTATTGACACTCGCTCTAAAACTGTGAAGGAAAACATCGTGAGGAAACCCGCATGTTCAAGAACCACAAAATTCGACGACATGTGACATCCACCGAGCCGCACTGGGCCCGCGTGGTGGATTAAGGCCCATAACTCTCACTCTGAGAGAAGGCCGGTATCCCAGCAGTGGGAGCGCACGAGGCTGATAACGTACACAGTAAACACCCTCCAGAAGCGGCGCGGGAGCGGGCGGTGTCCCCGGCCCGCTGTCAGCCGGCAGTTACCTCGTCCATGAATATAACGGCGTGGTTCCGCGACACGTAGCGGCAGGTGGCGTCCAGCCGCACGTCGCAGCCGCTGTCGGCGCCCACGGCGAGGCTCGCCAGCCGCATCGGCACCGCCCGCCCCGCCGCCTCGCCCGCGCCCAGCCTGCGGGGACATCATATTACGGTCTCACTACGAAACACACTATACCCTGTTCCAACATTTTAGGTATTTTATGTACGGAATTCATCATAGTCGCGCCGGATTTGCATGGTGAGCTGTGTCGGATCTTTGCACCTGATAATTTTTGTCGCATCAGACGACACAAATTATTTAGCGTGCCACCTTGTCGCACCGTAGCGCATTCCAACTCGCCCATACCGCGCTCACTCTCCGCTCTCAACGCTCTCTTGGCTGCCAATCCTGATTGTGATTTGTTTGCGGATGGATGGCAGGTGATAATGTTGGAATGTCTGCGTTTTTGTGAGTCTAAGGATGTATGTGTGAGTAGCTGTGTTTAGTTTCTAAATTAATTATTATGTGTTCCAAAGTATGTGTAATATCTATTAATTATGTATTTTGAGTAATTGGCATTTATAATTTATTGTATTTCTTTTTTCACGCATGGGTGCGCGTGAGTGTGTGTGTGTATGCGCGCGTGTGTGTTTGTATGCGTGTGTGTGTGTGTGTGTGTGTGTGTATGCGTGTGTGTATGCGCGTGTGTGTGTGTGTGTGTATGTGCGTGCGTGCGTGCGTGTGTATGTGCGTGCGTGCGTGCGTTTGTGTGTGTGTGTGTTTGTCTGTGTGTGTGATACTCACTTGGCGGGACACAGCGTGGCTCGCACGACAGCGTCGCTGAGGGAGTGTCCGGGGGAGCGCGGCGGGGAGGGCGGGGGAGGCGGCGCGCCGAACACCGCCGTGGCGATGCGCTCGCGGTCCGCTCTGGACCACACCATTTATAGTTTATACATTTGATCAACAATAATCAAGACATTGGTCATCATTATCTGAACATACGCATAGAACGGTTGGATCGGCTACAAGCTGCGCGTATCCAACGTTTCCCCGCGGTTGTGACCAGGGCTTCGGTCTACCTAGTAGGGGCCTACACTATGTCCGGTTCGTGGTCGCCACTCGAGAACCTTTCTTAATCGGTTGTCGGCTCTGCGAGCGATGTGGCCTACACTTGTTGGTGACATAAGCTGTTCTCCAGTGGATTTTCTTATTTCAAATTCAAATTCAAAATGCTTCATTCATATAGGCCCCAAGAGAGCACTTATGAAGGTTAAAATAAATAACTATTGTAAATAAACTAGTCCTAATTGTAATATTTATAGTTGGATACTCTTCACAAACAAATTTAGAAGTATTTATATAAAGTTATTTTTATGTATGTATGTATATCACCATAGTTATGCCTTCGGAGTATTCTTTTTGTTAATTTAATGATGTGATGTGAAAATTGCAAAAAATAGTTTGATTAGCAAAAAAAGGGTGCGAGCCCTGGAGCTTGCAGTGTAAATGTAAATTTAAAAAAAAAAGTTAAAATAAATGACTCTAACAACGGATCTCTGAAACGCTCGTCTACCCGAATCACAGACTAAAACTAATGCTGTCTTTATCAGAACATAATAAATGACAAAGACATCAACAGATCCAATCCGTGCTCAAAGTCAACGAACCTTCCAGAAACCCACCGTGCCCGTGCCAAATTGGTGTAGGCCGAGCAAGAAGAAGGGCAAGAAACTTACCTCAGCATTTCTCATTCTTATCCCGTGTGACTGACAGTACCTACCGGGACAGTAGCTCGGAGGGCAGGGGGCGCGAGGGGCGGCGCGCGGGGGGCAGGGCGCGGCGCACGAGGCTCTCGGCGGCGGCGCTCAGCGCCGTGTGACGGAAGGCGCCGTGGCACTGCTCGCCCACCAGCACCTGCGCAGCACTGCTATTAGCACCCTTATACAACCAATCTATCGATAGCTAGCAAAAGCCACAGCTAGAACGTAAAAGCTGTCGCGTTACCTGCTGCAGCCGCTGCCACGCCAGCAGCTTCACCAGCCGCTCGTCGAGCTGCCGCAGCTGCTCGTCGGCGGCGGCCAGCAGCGCCCCCGCCCCCGCCCCCGGCGCCAGGCGCGCGAGGGGGGGCGAGGCGCGCGGGGGGCGCTTGCGGCGCTTCACAGACCTCGTCAGGTACTCAAAGTCTGAGTCGGACAGGTCGCTGGAGCAGTCGGAGGGATGATCGGGCTGGGGAGGCGGACAAATTTGGTGAATAGGTTTGTTACGGTTTTACCGCAAAAAAATTAAACACACGCTAAATGCGTGTTAAACGACTTCTAATTCCTAAACGTGTCTTAGCTACGTGTTTAAATATCAACAACCACGAATCTTGATTTAAGTACTATCTAACTCCATTCTATTGTGACATACAAATTTTTTGTGGTATGACCGTTTTTATCTTTGGACACTTTCTAGCTAAACAGACATATAAACGTAATTTTTTGTGGTACCACTTTTTGTTTTAGGTCACAGCATTCCCATTGGCCACTCTGGGCAACTGCTTAGCACCCCGCAACCGGTGGAAACAGCTTAGAAATTAAGAGGGCCCATCTTTATTAACTATTTTACGTAGAGTGGCCCTTTAACGTGTTAAAGGTGGCTCTGGGTAGGGAGGAGGAAACACCACCTCACTATACCCAAACAAAAATACAAACTTCTGGGATAATATCGTTTTATGCATTTCAATTTACGTGTATGTTCTTCACTTTACAATAACTTAGGAAGTGGCATTTATTGGATGAAGCCTATGTCCAGCAGAGGAGTGGAACAGGCTGATGAGTATGACGATATTTCATGAGTTAAACTTAGTTCAGAGTGGAACTTCGGCTCAAAATGATCGGTGACCCTAACAAACTGACCTTGACTGAGTCCTCGTGTGTCGGGGGCTGCGGGGGCGGAGGCTGGGGGGGCTGCGGCGGCACGGCAGCGCAGGCTCCGTCCTCCGGACACGACAGGTTCATGCAGATACTGTGCTTCGGGGTGTCCTCGTCCTCAGACTCGGAGTAGCCGCTGGTCTCCTTCAGTCTCTTGAGCGCTGTGGGTGGGCAATGTCTATGATCACGCTCATTATCATTGACTTGATCACAGAATAAAAAGTAGCCTTTTTTATGGTATTTGGTAACGAGACGAGCTGGTCGTTTGCCTGGTGGTAAGCATAACGCCGGCCCATAACAATTGCAGTGCCACCCAGAACTTTGAAATACAAGACCTGCGCGGCACTGCAGTGCGCTCGTTACCCTGAGACGTTAGGTATTAAGCCCAGTAATTTCACTGGCTACTCTGCTCATCAAACCGGAACACAGTAATGCTTGCACATTACTGCTTGGCGGCAGACTTTCCGAGCAAAGCGGTGGTAACAACCCAGACGGACACTCGCAGAAGAGTTAGTCCTACTACTAACCAACTAACTAGCTAGAGTATGAGTATCGACGGAATGAGTATGTCAGGGGAAGTCTGTAAGTGGTACCAGTAATGGACAAGTTAAGGAGTAATAAGCTAGCGTGTCTAAGAGGCCTTAAGAGATATAAGGCCTGCACTGACGTCCCGCTTGGGGTGTTTTACGCATATGCTAGCGTAGTATGGGCATGTACCTTGCGGAGGGATGAAAATCATATTACAAAGAGAGTTTTGAACATCAATATTGATTGCAAAAAATAGGTAAAGGAAGACCGATTAAGTGTGATTGGACTGTGAGACAAGGGATGTGTGCTAAGGGAGTGAATGTCAAATGTTGAGATGACGACTTACAAGTGAGTGGAAGATAAAGACCACACCGACCCTACTTAGTGACATAAGGGATGATGAAAGCAATCTATAATGATTACTATTACAGTCCTTGTCGAAGTAAGTGATGTTTAAGCTATCAGCAAAGACTGGCTGCGGTGGTAACGAATTTTTAACGCTCGATTTGTTGACAGAGCGCCATCTATATGCTACAGTTTGAATTATCTGATGCTTTTTCTACAGCTGCTTTTATCGCAACGAAGCGTCGTCCGCTGTCGCAAGAAACGTCCGTGGAAAGGCGTGGCAAGGCGTTATCATCATAACGTTACAAACTATCGGGTAGATTGGGCTACGTCATGCGTTCCAGTATATACAACAGTCCTAGACTGACGGTTTTTATACATACGGTTGCATGGAAGAGCTGCGCAAACTGAGCGTTCAAGTGACGTTCGAGTCACAAACTGAGGCGGTGGCCGCGTTTGTGGCTCGCCTCACACGCACACGCCACCACAAACGCCGGCTTCTCGCTGCCACAAATTGCAGAGAAAAGAAGGGGCGCTTGGGCGCGTACAGACGGCCGAAGCGCCCGAGCGCCCCTTCTGTTCTCTCTACTTTGTGGCTACCAGGCACTGGTGCCCGCCGCGCGCCGTGCGGCGGCAGAGGTCGAGACCCACCGGTCCGGCAGCGCTGGTGCTCGCGGCGCGACGGCAGCAGCGGCGGCGGCGCGGCGTAGTGGCGCCGCACCGCAAGCGGCACCGACACGCGCCCGCGGCACGCCGCCGGGACCTTTGTCCTACGGGAACGCGCACCCTTGAAACACTTTACTAAACCGACGACGGAAAATAACCACAAATCGTTACAAATAATTACAAAATACAAATACACAATAATATTATAAATTGTTAAAAACTGTCGGACACGCTCGAAACCTAGCCCGACACTATCGACAAATGACGTGAGTTATAGCCGGTTTTTAACAATTTATAATGTGTGATACTCACGAAAATTTTAATAGTAAAATACACAATAATATATTCAATTTATTTATTGTGTATAAAAGTGTACAAGTGTGTGTACTACGTGTGCGTATGTATGTGTGCGTGTGTTTTGTGCTTCATGTGACGTTGTGAATATATTTTACGTGGAAATAATAACATGATTTTTTATTTTATTTGATAACAGGTCGTGCCGGTCGTTTACTTGATGGTAAGCATAACGCCGGCCCATAACAATTGCAGTGCCACCCAGAACTTTGAAACACAAAGGCCTGCGCGGCGTTGCAGTGCGCTCGTTACCCTGAGACATTAGGTATTAAGTCTGTTAAACTCAGCAATTTCACTGGCTACTCTGCTCATCAAACCGGAACACAGTAATGCTTGCACATTGCTGCTAGGCGGCAGACTTCACGATCAAAGCGGTGGTAGCAACCCCGACACTCGCCGAAGAGTTAATCCTACCACATACAACAAAGAATCATCAAAATCGGTTTACAATAAATTGGAGGAAAAATCGATTATTACACTGAGAACCTCCTTCTTTATTTGAAATAGGTTAAATCTCACCTGAACATGGGGCGGTGGTTCCTCGCGCGGCGTATGAAGTCAATCTTGACGGCGTGCTGGTCCACGGGCGCGGAGAACCGCTCCCACAGCGCCACGCGCTCCGTCATGGAGATGGAGTTCACCAGCTTCCAGTCCTGGACCGCGCAACTACGGTTAAGAACTAGCTGCTGCCCGCGGTTTCATCCACGTGGTTCCCGTAGGAACCGTGCAATTTTACTAGCTAATGTGCAATCACTTGCCAAAAATCATAGTAGATATACAGTTGACTCCTATTTTTAATATTTTTACAAGCCAAGGCTTGTTACAGTATCAAAGATTATTAAAATGATAAATTTTAATATTTGCATTTTTTTATAATTACTCAACTCAATTATGTCTCACTATTCATTAAGTATTTGTATTCTAATACAATTAAAATTTACTATACTGATTACCATATATAATCATAATTCATAAGTAACATTATTTTTCTGTTGTATATTGCATGCTGAATGGTCGAATATGACATTCTGTATTTTTTTCTTATACCACCGTTAGCAATTATTGTACCCATATTTACAATGAATAAATGAATGAACAATGGTTTGTCCTTCTTATAAACACAAACACACACACTAAAAACTACACACCAACAAACGTACTTTGCATTTATAATAATATGGCTTCTAAGAAACTTGTAAAGGGTAGAGCATCTTTTCGTTACCTTGCCTACCGTCTCTAATAATGGAAAGTGGGAAAATATGGGGGAAACTTGTCGAAGAAAACCTGGGATTGGTTGATTTTTTTTTCTATGTCCAGGATAAAATTATGTCTTGCTGATGCTGTAATAACTACACATCTTTGGAGACGTATTTGGGTTTAATGAATTTTAAAAACGACATTCACTGATAGTTTTTGGATAGGAATAATACTTACGATGAATTTTTCGACATGATTCGGACACATCCAACGGCCGGTCGGCAGTGCAGTGAGAGGTGGGTCCAGGCAATCCTACAAACAAAAATGGTTCAGATTAAAAACCAAAGAAATGCAAATGAAAGCAATATAGCAAGAAAGAAAGCAATATCAAACTAAAATAATAGCTTTGATCATCAATTTATCCATACAAGCTAACATTGTCCAGATAAAGGGCAGCGCTTCGGTCAGTGTTTAACACTTTTTAGACACATCCCCACAACTGAAAATAAGTAACGTTACATCTTTTAAATTTCACCCTCTAAAATATTTATTGTTTTTTTTTGTAGGAGATGCTAAACCAATTTCTTACCTGATGTGAAATGACAATGTGATTAAGCAAACCATAAATAAGGCAGCTGCCGCGCATCCTGGTAGGTGCTTCCTGACCAGTGGTACCGTATTAGCATTCATTTATGGGTCAGGATATCATGGTACCCAAGCACTAGAAAACCTCCATGCATCATCTTTTCTTTCTTTTCACTAGGTAGTAGGATTAACTCTTATGCGAGTGTCCATCTGGGGTGGTACCACTGCTGTGCTCGTAAAGTCTGCCGCCAAGCAGTAATGTGCAAGCATTACTGTGTTCCGGTTTGATGAGTAGAGTAGCCAGTGAAATTGCTGGGTTTAACAGACTTAATACCTAATGTCACAGAGTAACAAACGCACTGCAGTGCCGCGCAGGCCTTTCTATTTCAAAGTTCTGAGTGGCATTGTTATGGGCCGGCGTTATGCTTACCATCAGACAAACGACCAGCTCGTCTCGTTATCAAATCGCATAAAAAAAAATCTTTTCTTTAAAATAAAAAAATACTGTAATGTACACAACTAAACGCCTCCGGACAAGCACACCTGATGAAACAGCAAAGGGCAGTAGTCGCACTGCAGCAGCGGCGCCTGCTTGCACGTCCCGAGGCACACGTAGCACGACTTGGCGGGCAGCGGCACGCAGCCCCAAGAGTCCGTGCTCACTACCGATGCGGTGCCGTTTTTTGTGCCCTCTGGAAGGTGCAAATAGGACATTCAAACTTAAATTATGTAAAGCTTATGTATAGCAAAAAATAATCGTACAGTTATTGGGTTTTATTTGAGAACTCACTTTGTTGTGATGGATGGGTACTAGTGGCGGGAAAGAGGTTAGGTTTATCTTTGGAATCTGAAAACAAAAACAATATGGCCGCTAACTTGTTTTTTTTTCAAACCAGCGGTGCACTATTAACATATATGGATAGAGGACAGTGGACACAAAACCAAAACTTACTTATAATAGTACTTTTAATGTTGAGTTAAAAAATTAAGTAAGTTTCAACAAAAAAATTAGCCAAATTGTACCTATGTAAATTGCACGAATTACAAACCCTAACTGCGTTAAAACAACTATAACTACATACTATGTTTCAAATTTCCTGCTACATCGTTGCCCATCCACCTTAAGTGATAATGTGAATAAGTCTGCCATTTCTCAATTATGATCAAAACTTCTTGAATGTAAGCAATTACCTTTGTCTGTGCCCGGGAAGATGCAGGGTATCTGCATCTGCTTGGGCAGCTCAAACTGTGTGGGGTTCATGATCCTCGCTGCTTTTACGAGGACCTCCATTGGGGTTAGATCTTGTTCAACTTCTGCTTCCATTTTCTCTTCTTCTTCTTGTTCCTCGTCATCAGTTTCATCCTTGCTTCTTTTCTTTGAGTTTGAGCGGTAACTCAACGATCTGTGATAATTTTTTTAGTAGCTTTTGAACTTGCAACACAAAAACATGGGACTATATCGCAATATAAAACATAAATAAAATTTGATTTTTTTTATAATCACAATTAAGTTGTATGCTAACGTAAACAAGATTTTTCTTGTATTAAAATTTATTGCTAAAGATATGGATTGTAGATTTTATGAACAAAAACTACAAACCAATACTATACTATAAATAGTGTGGGTGAATTAGGCTAGACAAATGTTCTATATTTTACAGGAAATCCCATTTTTCAGCTGTGAATTTGGGCTTCTCCTTGTTTCACCAAAACCAAAACGGGACAGTACAATGTCCCGTAATTCAGCATTAATTGTTGCACATGATGGTGTGTAGTCATGTAGTGCACTATGTGATCTGTATTTAATAACGCTTAATATAAATATAGTCATTTTTTTTAAATAATCTAACCTGGTTTTCTTCTCGGAATCAGATTTGCTATCAGCAGGAGATACTGCTCGGCTACCTCGCGAGCTCAAGGGCGTTTCCGCATCAGATGCTTTACATTCACGGCACAGCCAAAGGCCAGCAGGGATGTCATTTTCATCTAGCGGAGGATCACTGAAATATTTTGGATAAGATGTTAAATCCTAATATGCTGTGGTCAGGTATAAACTAAACATGAAACTAGCATAACCTATCAGTACTAATATTACAAAGAAGTAGTTTCGTTTCATTATTTATTTGTAACTGCTAATTTCTAGAACCAATGAAACAATTCTAAAGATTCTTTCACTAGTAAAAAAACTACTTTACCCCTGAGTGCTATAGGCTACATTTATCTAGATTCCACATGCCAAGCCACAGGCAATGGCTAGTACACAATAATATATCTACAGATACAAATACAAAATTTATTTACTGTGTATAAAAGTGTACAAGAAAATAGTTGAAGCCCTGCCTGCTGCTTTAGTGTAAACTGAGGTGCAGAAGGCAGTGTCTTCCCTTAAAATTAAGTCAGTTACAATATTATAATAAGCGAAAGGTCTTGGACTCTCCAACTAAACACAATATCTCGAATACTATTTGACCTATGAAACTGAAAGTTGGCAGGTAAGTAGTTTATAGGTAGAAGATATTAGATAAGAGATTTTGCCACAGGGCTGAATTAAGGGAGTCAAGGGCTATTGTAAGCTTATGAAAGTATTACAACCTGTGCAAAGCTGGAGCGGGTCGCTAGTACAATATAATCCTACTTCCTACTAATATTATAGAAGCGAAACTGTGTTTGTACTTTTGTTGATTTTTCCATCTTTCACACAACAACGGAGCAACAGAGTTTTGTGATTTTTGGCATAGATATAGTTTATGGGCCGGAAAGTAAAATACGCTACTTTTTATGCTGCAAAAATAAGGTTTCTATGGGAATGCAGGTGAAAACCGCGGACAGAAGCTAGTTAAATCAATATTAATTTAATTGTTTTTTTGACATTGATTTATTCAAAAGATTGGTAAAGCCAAAATGAACAATAAAAATAAAATCTAAAAGTAAAAAGATATCTATGATAATGTATTACTTACTAACAACCAAGATGAAAACTAGCCGGGCAGCGGTCACAACATATCAGATCCCCACCCTCACCACACGCGTCGCAGGAATCATGGTTATGGCCCTTCCCAGGCCTCTTGTAGTATGGATGTTGGGGCTTTTTAGCCTTTTGGCCGTTCCCTTCCTCATCAGGAGGCTTTATCAACGCCCGAATCAGCTAGAATACATCCACATATATTTACGAACACATTAATACTCAAAATATAGCTGGTGTATGAACAAGCCAGCTAAAATGGCGCCAGACATTTTTACTATTCACCACTTTGAACTTCAGTGTTTATACTGCTATTTTACTCACCGGCATCAGCCCGCCCGAGGTGTCCAAATCATACCCAACGTTAGACATTGTCTCAGATTACAGCACCTTCAACTGAATTAGTAATAGCGATAAATAAAGTTATCCCGATGAAGTTTTCAAACAACCAAATAACGTAATATTTACGATGTCAGAATTTTCCAGTATGCATTTTAAATTGAACAAAGTTGACAAAGTTTACAATTATTGTGGTTTGATTATTTCATTCAATGTGTATGTTTTGTGCTAATTTGAAATAAAGTTAGGATAAATTACAACAAAACAGATATCGGAAAAATGGCCGCAACAAATGTTCCAAAATATTCCAAAACCATTCGGGTTTTTTTATAGATCATACGGTAGAGCCAGACAAAAATATATGGAACGCTAAAGGGTATCAAAGACAAAGTTATGTTCTGATGCTTAAAATATTCCCTAAATAGGATCTTTGACAGTTTCAAATTGGAACAAAAGCTTGCGTGCCTTTTGACATTACTTGACGTTTAGTGTTGCTGTCCTATAACCGTATAAATCATTTTATCGAATGTTACTGCTAAACCACAGAAATCTGTGTGCTAAACACATATCCATAAAAGGAAATGCCATGCTTTTTATATGGAAGGTTATCCTTGAACACCACGTGAAAAACAGGACATAAATTGAAATAAAAAAAGTTATCAAACTCAAATAAAAATAATTTAATTGGAAATAAAATAAGGTTACATTACAAAGAATCACTTAAATCTTGCCATTTAAGGCGTGCAAAAATTATATAAAATAATTATTTAAAATTAATATTTGAACACGACGAAAATACATTACTCACATAAACAACACGTACATTCCCCACACACCACTCACACACACGACTCACATACACATAACACACACATACGCACACCTATGACATGCTCACAATTAATTATAAAATTGTAATTAATTCATACATTCATGTATGGCATAAGTCTAGCTGTTTAACAGAGGTACGTAAGCCGAATGTCCCATACAAACGAACTTCCCTGTTCATTTGAAAATTACAGGTCAGATTTAAATGAAATTTTGCATGTATAAGCGGATAAGCAGTATCTAGGGGCAAAATGTGTTCGTTTTGGTTCAAACACCACTAAAATCAAATTAGAGGGAAGTGAATTTTCAATATTTCCACCACTAAAACGACTCGTTTTGAACTGATTATTTTCATATAATAAACTCGTTCAATCAAAAAACTTTTGCACCTTACCCCTCGGTAATATAGTCAACTTTGAAAATAATACATAATAATTGAAATAGATTATGTCCATTCAAAATGAAAGAGGAACTTCGAAAAGTTATCAAAAACATGTAAAATATTGTCGACATTTTGCAACCGCTTCGTCACACGCGGGGTGAGGTGATGGGGAGACGCAGTGAGGCTACGGAAACTCCCGAGTCCCGACAATTGCCAGTTACAAGTGAAACAGGAACAATATTTACCGCTCGGCGCTAGACCCTTCACGGAGTTGGGCGAGTCATACGTACCCTTCTTAATAAGAAAAGCTACTTCTGAAACTCAGTGTATAACAAGTTCGGGAGGCTATTGATTCAACATATTATAACTATGCGTATAACTTTTGTGTCTGAATAAATGATTTGTATAATATGTTTTGTATTTGTAGAGCATAATAATGAGCGTCCAAACACTTTTTTGAAACTCTCACGTCTTATTCAATAATATTTGTATTACGAAACACTGTTGCGTTTTTACTTTCTATCGATAATAGTTCTTATTAATACGGTATTTATGTTTTTTTAATGTTATTTGGTAACGAGACGAGCTGGTCGTTTGCCTGATAGTAAGCATAACGCCGGCCCATAACAATTGCAGTGCCACCCAGAACTTTGAAACACAAAGGCCTGCGCGGCACTGCAGATCGCTCGTTACCCTGAGACATTAGGTATTAAGTCTCATAAGCCCAGTAATTTCACTGGCTACTCTGCTCATCAAACCGGAACACAGTAATGCTAGCACACTACTGCTTGGCGGCAGACTTCACGAGCAAAGCGGTGGTAACAACCCAGACGGACACTCCCAATAACAAAATTTTTTGTTAGTAAGTGTAAAAAGTTTTGATTCTTTCGCTGACATACGCGATTCAGTTTAACTATCCTACCGGCATGCGGCACAGAACATAATACAAATATATTATACAGTAGTACGTATTACTTTTTAATTATTAACGGTAAACATTTTTGTAAATCACATCTCTATGAATGATAAACCGATAACTATTATCTGACGGAACAATACAGTTATAAAAAAAGTTACCAGTTTTAAAAACTTTTTTTTCAATGGGCTAAATGCTTTATTAACTTTAACTAAGGTCTAATCTATCTAATCTCGTCCTCGTTGTAACGACAAAATTTCTTATTACATGGTAGCATAGAAAAATCAGTTTAAAATAAATTGTAAAATTTTATTTAATTTTTTGCCTTTACATTAATCACGTCAACTACAGGCACTCAAGTTTATGTAAGCAGCACCATAGCAAACCACTGGTCAACTACTGGAATCCATGTGATTTACACCATGAATTTGATACAAGCAACATTCTCAAGTCATCATAACCCGTGTCTAATGACGGGAGCGAGGCTAAAGAGCGGCTAGCAAATGAGAATACTAAACATCACTTTTGTGATTATCTACGCACTACATTTGATTCCGTGCATTCAGCATAAACGTAGTGGTTATATTCGTTATATTCTCTTTGCTCAGCAAGCCGACCCGTTGCGAGTTGCGACACGTTGGTCGGTTGCAATGTAGTGTGTGTGTTTCAATTTTAGTAGAAAATAATCAAAAGCAATGGCAACATTTTGATAACGGAAGCTGCCATTTCGCTGACGTCATGGGCGGAGTTTAGTTGAAGATCGAATTCGGATTCGGTTGGCGGGCGCGGCCATCTTGGTGAATTAGTGACCTGGCGATTCGGATTTAGTTAGTGAAAAATCATTTGTCATCCAAAATGTCGGAAAGGGAAGATAATGTGTATAAAGCTAAACTAGCCGAGCAGGCTGAGCGGTATGATGGTGAGTACATATTTTTGTTATAACTTCTGTATTAGGACGGGAATTCCATCGTATTTTCGCCGACAGTTGAAAGACGATTTGGTGATAGTTTGGGAAATTTCTAGATGAAAGCAAGTGATATGCTCTCAAAACTTATCATTTCAGACAGGAGAAAGTGCTCTAATGCATTCAATTTCCCTGTTTTTATGGCCAGACTTTCAAATCAATGGCAATCGTTAGGCTTGGTCAGCGATCGATGCGTCATCCGCCGGTGGGTTGTCCTTTACGTTTTTTACAATGAAAAAGCCAATGACTATGTCTTAATCAAACGCGAAACCTTTCGCTGTCTGTTAATGTTAGAGTTTTCAGACAAAAACGCTGGTTTCTCGGTTGCAACTTGCAAAAAATCGTTACGAAGTATGAAAAAAAACTGTCTCCAATTTTTCCTATCTCGAAGTTGTGGAACTGCGATCGATGTCAATAATCGGTCATGCATGTCGTACCTTGAGCAAACGGTTCAAATAGACCCTACATAACGTTCTAGTTTTAGCAGCACACTTTTAACGTCGCTACGGATTTCACCTATTGTTCACGATTTAGCACCACGGGAAATTTACCTGCGAGCTCTTACTGCTTTATCGCGGTATCTCTCGTGCAATGCGGTCATTGTAAAGGTTATCAGTCCTTTCTCATAGTTTCTGTGAACTTTCATTGTCTGCACTACAGCTAATGAGATGAGTGTAGATTAGTCAACTACGAAGTTACGGTGTAGTCGGGTCGATGACCTCTGTTAGGATTATCTTTGAAAATTTTGATTATTATTGACTATCTTATCAATTTTAAACATATGTGTCACTGAAAAAGTTAATGACCCAGTTAAAAAGATATCTTCTATAAAAATTAGCCTCATATGCCATTATTTAATTATTAATACACTGCATCTTATCACTACATAGTAACAAGATTGTAAAAGGAATCTTTATTAATTGTTTAACCTCAACCTTTATGCACAGTCATGATTTAATTCTGCATTTGGTACCAATAAAGTCTTCAATTTAAAGTTCAGGATTTCTGCTAAATCCATATTTCTGCACTTAGACCACACCCACCATCATTAATAAAATAACTATAATAATTATGCAACTAAATTAGAGATATTTGCAGGAACACTGCAGTACTTATTAGATAATAAATGGTTTGCAGCAGACATGCTTTGTAACCTAACATTTTAGCATGGATATTTTAAATGTCATATTTCCAAAAGGACAGCTGTTTTGCCAGTCAACTTTTATGAATGTGCAATCAAAATATAATGACTAACTTAGGTATGATCCAGATAAGCAACATGAAATCTCTGAATGAAAGTGTCATTGCAACATATTGATTTTTACCTATGACTTCGTTCTTTGAGGGTGCAGCATGAAAATTACTGTATTTTAAAGACAGAATGTCACATAATACTACTACATGTCACAAAAGAAAATCATTATTGATTGTTTTAGTGTCAAAGGTAACTTAATTCTTGTTACATACATTTATAGGTAGGCTATCTGATAATTAAAATTGGATAACTTCATCAAATCACCTAGAAAGACCAATATTTGATCAAACGTAAGGTTGAAGTTCCTTATTTTTCTCAAATTATACAAAATATATTAAATATAGGACATAGATGTTGGATATAAATCATTGATGAGTGGAATACCATGCTTATGTAAGTTTATGTAACTTGGAATAGCAATTACACTCTTAATTTGATAGTCAACAAAACCCTTGTAGTTTTTGTTGCAAAGGTTTTTTTTTTTTTTTTTTTTTTTTTTTTTTTAATGTTGGTGTCAAACAAGAAATGAAATAGTGAACTAATTCAGCAATTAGGTACTAACTCTATCATTAATAAACAGATTATTAAACGGTGGTTTAGTTAAGTTATGTTTTATCTTTGTTATTCTTTGACAGTTTAAACTGAATTGAAAAAGACAAAACTTCGTTAAACAATGTATTTTTTATTCAACCATTTAACACTGTTTATTAATAGGAGCCCATATCTAAATCACAGTAGTTAACTACAAAAGCTTGTAGTATTGTTCAAAATCTCAGAAAGTTGGCAAATAATCCTCCTGTCATATAGTGTGCAGAATTTTTCTGCAAACAAGCTGTTTATTAGTGCATTTTTCACATTAGGTTTGGTGTGCAAATAGTTTCAATATCTCTCTTCATAAACTGCTCAATGATTTTCAGAAATGGTGGAGGCTATGAAGAATGTGGCCTCCCGCAACGTCTCGGACAATGAGCTCACAGTGGAGGAGCGGAACCTCCTCTCAGTCGCCTACAAGAATGTCATAGGTGCCCGCCGCGCATCATGGAGGATCATCTCCTCCATTGAACAGAAAGAAGAAACCAAAGTAAGTTGGTAGATACAGCATTTTTCCAGATTGAAGCTGATGAGAATGGAACTTTGTGCTTCTGTCACTAATTTTTATAAATGTTGCAGAGTAGGTAAATGGGGGGTAAAATGCAACCAAGATAGCTTGGTTGCAAGTTAGTAATCTCTACCTTTCTAAGGGTGCTTGCTAATTGTACCGGGATACCTTTGCAAACACATAAAAATAACCGTTGGCCCAACCCAGATGGCGATCTGAGAGTGCATTTAGAGCTAACATCTCCTAAACGATGTAGATAATCTGTTTGGGCTTGTTTATAAAAGAATATAATTATTATGTACAACATGTTTTGGCTTGATGTTTAACAATTAATTAATTTAGTCCAATAAAACAAATGCATTGAATAAACGCTGGCCATCAAAATATAAAAATGGATGGGAAAAAGAAATTATTCCAAATATTATACAAACCAATTTACACTATGGCATCTCACTATCATCAGTAATCAGATAAAGTCCTTATCACCTATGATTAAAGTTTTAGGTCCCGCGTCACTGTGTCACTGTGACGCTGTGATGTCGTAAACCTAGCATTATCTTATGTTCACAGTGCTTGAACACTGATCACTAAGACCACCTAATTAGGTAGCTTAAGTTCTACACCAACTGAGGCATTCCAGTTGAATCTATTGCTGTTGGAAGGCGGACTCTTGTTTAAAGTCGTCATCACAAAGGACATGATAGCAGAATAGTAATCATTAACTTGTTCATTCTGCATTTTGGACTCCCCATGGGAACATCACATCTCTATCTTTGATGTCCCTCTTTCATAAGATTTCATAAATTGTTACTTTATTTGGGTGCCGGGCACCCTACAAGTAATTTTTTATATATTAGAACTCTGTAATAGTATAATTTTATCATCAGCCAGTATGCTTGAGTTAACTTTGAGTGGATTAATCTATTATTCCTGTTGAAGTTTATATCAATATAGGTACCTACGTCCCGCGATCTCGTCCGTGAAACTGGTTTACCCAAAGGTTAAACGTAATTGCATCATCTCTCCTAACTTCGTTTTGATAAAATAGGTTAGGCCTTTGACGGCAACGTAATGTGTACATAATCGATCGAGCTGTCTTGTTACAAAGAATATCTGCAGTGTCCTGTCCAACGTGCCATCGGTGGAAGTTCACGACTTTCCCATTATTTAATCATCATGCCGCTGTGATATAAGTATCTTATACCTAGGTATTTTTTTTTGTGTTTCGACGTCATTATTTTGCAAAGGTTCTCGCAGATTTTAAGAGATTTTTCTTTAGCAAATGTCATTTCAATATGGTGTGAACACAAAGGGAATTGATCACCGTACTTTTTTTATCAGTCGTCACAAAAAGTCCGCGATGCGGGGAGAAGAGGCTTTAACACGGCGTGTAATAGGGAAAATGAATCACCGTTATTATACCATCTTATTGCTAATACCGCGCCCGTGGACCAAGGGATACACGGATACTGGATTAAGGTTATTGCATTATCCTAGATCTGATTCACAAATTGGATCTCGCCGGCTAGCCGACTGTCTGATGAAACTATGTCGAGAGAATGTCTAGAGCACTGCTAGCGCCGTTAGGTTAGAGCTAGTTATCTCGATAAAAAACCAGCCAGTCATTATAGTGTTAGATTGGTCACTAGAGTCAGTCTATTTGTGTATCGGTTCTATATTGACTTTTATTGCGGAGCGATAACTCGACCGGCTCCAGTGTTACATCACAGTGCTCGAGTTGTACTACGCACAGAGTTTCGCAGCTGGCGTAATTTTACGCAGGTTATGCGCTACCGTCGGGTGAGAGCCGGCGTACAATAGGCCCTGCGTTACAGCCTGGCCCCATCTGGTCGCGCGCGGCCGCTGGGATCGGCCTACGTAAATGGCACCACATTATGAGACATCGATTTTTCTCTTAGCTCCGCCGCATGGTAAATAGATTTGGAATTGACGTATTTATCTTTCGATTACGCGATCTGTCTAGCCGTTTCAACAGTCTTGTTTTTATCGAAGGTTTACTTTAATCTTGTAATTGCAAAGTACGGTAAAAAACTGTCCATTGAATTCGTGGCCGCTACATTTTCAATATAGAGAACGTGATGTCCGTTTCGCCGAGTAACTTTGAGTGGAAGCTCGCACAATGGGTAGACTCGTAGAAACTTATCAAAGGCTGACCTTATGCTTGAAAGGGTACTTTGTTATACGGGGATGACGTCACCGGTAGTACACCCGGGTGGAATTTCACGTGTGACTTATATTACAGTAGAGACCCCAACGGTCGTTTAGAATGACGAAATAGTTTTCCTTTTTTACCAAATTAGGTAGGTATGCCAAACTTTGATGCGCGTCAAAGCTCGTTGTAGTTTGGGACAAGATAATTTAGTATAACAAAGGCAAAGGATATCCCGCCCTCGCATTCGCAATCATTTTGCGTGCTGCGACCGCGTTGATTATCTATTCTGTGGTAGTAACCTAAGATAAAATAAAAATGTGATCATACCTTCCATGACGAGCACTGTTTCGCAAGTAGGTACCTACTGTACACATCGAGGTTATCTTGAGGTATTTTAACTATTGCCGTAGTCTCATAGCCAAGTAAACGAAAAACTCAGGGACGCGAATTATGAATTTATGAATCATGCTGTAATGGCGTAACATCCTCTCCGCCTAACCTCAAAAGCGAGTTGGCGCAGGGATGACTAGAGCCTTTCTTTCATACTTGTTCAAATATCTAGAGGTGACGTTCTTTATAGATCGCCGGCTGATAAGATATCTAGGTACGTCGCAACTCGTAACAAAAACTAATAATGCACGAGTTTCTAACTTACAAAGCTTATAACTAGAGAATTAGTTTGCTTAGTCGCAGGTGCTACAGAACTTTGAGCACGAAATATGATACGATAGCGACGCAATCAAACTATACCTAATACACATGTTTGTATTTTAATACATTTTCGCCGAATTGCTACACAATGAATGTGGTTACCTCATGGAGGTCAGCAGGTTATAATCCGAATAACATCGCGTGTTCTAGTTAGCTGTATTAGTAATAATAACTGCTGAATCGATATTTTATACAAAGAGGGTTCTCAATTTGACCCGTACGCTCTTTGATTTTTCTTCTATCTCCGATCGATTGATTGTAGTCTGATATATCCATCCAGAGAGGTGCATTTAAAATTTGGTCAAAATCAAATAAATAAAAAATTGCGAAGACAGGATAATGGAAGTCAGTCTTAGCTTTTTTTTCAAAGAAAAAATCTTATTATTACATACATGCTTATTCGAAATTCACACATGACAGGATAGAATTATTAAATCGTGTTTTTTAGAAGAAAAACAATATTTAAATGACATGAATTTTTAATAATTTAATTATTTATCGCGGAACCCTTTGTTTTTCAAAGTTTAACTAGGTGGCAGGACTAACTCTTCCGCGAGTGTCCGTCTGGGTTGGTACCACCGCTACTCGTGGAGTCTGCCACCAAGCAGTAATGTGCAAGAATTACTGTGGTCCGGTTTGATGAGCAGAGTAGCCATTGAGATTACTGGGCTAATGAGACTTAATACCTAATGCTTCAAACGAGCGCACTGTAGTGCCCCGCACTCTCGTTATCAAATAGGATAAAAAATGTTCTGAGTGGCACTGCAATTGTTATAGGCTAGCGTTGCGCTCACTATCAGGTAGACGACGAGCTCGTCTCATTGCCCAATGGTGTAAAAAAAACTTTCACTCAGTCATCCCAAGATTTGAAAACTTTTCTTTTTGTACCAATTGCTATCTTGCCATTTAACTAACAACTAAGACAGCGTAATCGTTCAACTTTTTCTTTCTCAAACGCTTATGTTATGTATGACTTATGAGATACCGTTTCTCTCGGGCGAAAGCAAAAGAAATTGATTAAACTGTTACTTGGTGAGCTCGAGGACATTATGCCGTTGTCAAGGTTAGCTCCATGCAATAGTTTAGCTGACAGGTGCGCCGGGCGCGCGGTTATGAAGTGACTTTGAAATGTACGGAGATATCTCGGATTTTCTAGGTACCTACGTATCTTTAAGCAAGGTTTCATAATACAATTCTTGCGTTATAAAATTTATAAATTCTGAGAGCTTGACGTGTCGAGTTTTTCGCTATTTATCGCATGCATGTTTATACCTACTACAATCACCCGATTGCCCTTTCAGCAAAATATGCAGTACCACCAACTAGCACCCAGATTTTAGAATTTCAATGTAGCTAGGTAGGTACATCTCAGCAGTAAACTGCGCCCCTCTAATTAAATCTCCTAACACAGGTATTCTGTGATTTCACTGGTGTCCTATGACCTGATAAGAAGTAAAGCTTGCAAAATTTCGTTATTGTTTAATATGGCCCAGATTCTTCAGTCTACTTGTGAACCTGCTGCCTTATCAGCTAACAATCTCGTGTTCGTTTTCAATACCAGACCGATTAAAACCAGCGGTCACTAGTCTTCGTGTGGAAGGAGTTGTCAATAGTTTTCGCTTCTTTTCGTTTTGTAAGAGCTTATTTCTTTAATAACCAGCGAAAATTCTAGACCATTCCTTCCACACGAAGACTAGTGACCGCTGGTTTTAATCAGTCTGGTATTGAAAACGAACACGAGATTGTTATCTGATAAGGCAGCTGGTCACTCATGTTTTTTCTCTACATTGTGTAAAAGTTTATATTTTTAGATTCAATGGAACAAGTTATTAAAGTGGTCAGTGTGGTCTGTCACTTACGTCATAGTCGCGAAAAATGGTCACACCTACGTAGCATATTACGCAGTTATTAAAACACGGACTGTAGGTTGTGTGCTTTGTGAAATGGGGCGAGGACCGGGGTACGTTCTTCGCGACGCGTCAATGTCGGGGAGCGAGCGCTGGGTAAATAGAATGGAACTAGTGGCCTGAAACAGGTTAAAAAGATACAAGAAAAGGGCATATTGTGGAGCAGTTTTCGTTTCACATTTTTTACGTGTAAATATTTATTTATAGAGGCTTGGGACTTTATCGAACTAAAATAAGCTTAAAAAGCGATTCGTAAAAGCGCGATAGGTAGATAGGTAACTAACTATAGTTTTATAAAGCTGAGTCTGTTTAGTGAATGTATGTACACTACTATTCTATAAAAAGGATGAAATTAAGACTCTTTATTGGAAGCTTGTTGATTAAATGTAACATTCAATGTTGGTTGAGCATAAACCTACCAGACACGCGAAATTGCTCTCCAAAAGCAGGTAAAATAGCGTAACGGATATACCGTCAAAAAACTGTAAAGTGGGCTAATTTTGTAAAGACGCAATCAGATACGCGTATTGTCTTACACATCCTCATTACGCAGTGCAATGTGATATTATCTGTAGGTGCGCTCTCTGGTCCACCGCTTGCATCTCCGTGTTTTTAGAAAGCCTCGCCCTTTGTTATCTTTTGGGCAAAAGTTAATTACTTACAAAATAATAATTATAACTTGACTAAACTAAAGTAGTACATATGTGTAATGAATATATCTATGTGAGCTTGGTATCTTTATTCATCTGAATACCAACTTATGAGCTCGTTATTTTTCTTCACTATAGCGAGATAATTTGATATAGTCCATTATATTAAAAACGCAAAAGTGTATATTTGATGGAATCAGGCGTTACTTTGCGGAAAAGTGTGTTTGTTGGTGTTTTGTTTAGGCCTTTTTTCGTGCAGCAATGGAGCAATTACAGATCGATGTATTTTTTTTTTGTATATATTTCAAAAGCTCGAGAGAGACAATACAGTAAAAATAGAGTACTTTAGCACAAATAAAACATGTGGTGTGTTTGTTCCAGGGCGCGGAGGACAAGTTGAGCATGATCCGCGCCTACCGCAGCCAGGTCGAGAAGGAGCTGCGCGACATCTGCTCCGACATACTCAACGTGCTCGACAAGCACCTCATCCCTAGCTCGCAGACCGGAGAATCCAAAGTGTTCTATTACAAAATGAAGGTACGGAACCAACCGCTTCAGCATCTTCAAGACTGATTTAAATCTATCCTTATGTTATAGTGACACTTGGAAATGTGTGACATTATTGGTTGACAGTATAAGTGTGGATTGCAAAGCAGTGTTGCTTACCTTGAAGGAAATTGAGTGATCATAGATTACTAGTTATTATTAATTTTGTAAATGGTAAAATTAAGGACTTACTATTGACTTGAACCTAAATTGGAAAGCACATGTATTAAGGGCCTGTGTCAATATTCGTACGCGCTTCATATGCTCTCAAAAATATTAAGCGTACCATTGTTACGTCGCGTCGTTACTTAGAAAAGAATAAGAATAATTTTTATTGCCTAAAAGTTAACAAAATTAACACATTTGTGTGGTACATAACAGAATTTCTTATTTAAGAAAGTGTTTACGGTGAGTCCCAAACTAAGCACTAGGCCTAAGATATGGCATTATGTTCAGGGGTAACAGCACTGAAAAAGAAACCGCATTTAAGGCATGAAAGAGATGTATTAGGGCTATCTCTAAATTGAAACCAACTGAAAGCTGTAAACCCTTTTTTAGCAGCCTAAAAATTTTAACATTAAAGGCAAAATTAAATACAACTTTTTGAATACTTTTCCATGTTTTGATTACTAGTTAATATTTGAGAGTAGTTGAGTAAGTCCTACTTTGAAGTGTTTGTTTATGTATATTACCACCGCACCGGGTACCAAAGCTTTGCTGTGTTCCGGTTTGATGAGCAAAGTATCCAGTGAAATTACTGGGCTTATGAGAATTAATACCTAATGTCTTAGGGTAACGAGCGCAACGCAGCGCAGGCTTTTGTTTTTTAAAGTTATGAGTGACACTTCAATTGTTTTGGGCCGGTGTTACGCTTACCATCAGGCAAACTAAAAAAATTGAAAATATATGTTGTTGTCTGACACGTCTGTTTGTGAACGCAGGGGGACTACCACCGGTACCTGGCGGAGTTCGCGACTGGCAACGACCGCAAGGAGGCGGCCGAAAACTCGCTGGTCGCGTACAAGGCCGCCTCCGACATCGCCATGACCGAGCTGCCGCCCACGCACCCCATCCGCCTCGGGCTCGCGCTCAACTTCTCAGTGAGTCCACACTCCACACGATCACTCACTACAAACACATACCATCTATACACCAGTGTATCAGGGTGTGTACACCCTGTTATACAGACAAACATGCATAAAAAAAATTGTAGATGAAAATTTCATTGATCTTTTGCAATTACCGTTTTTCTTCATAAACAAGCAAGCAAAGCAGAAACTACTCAATGCTTGAAAAAGTATTGTATTATAGAGATGTAATTATTATGTAATTAATTTCGCGCATTAAAGTAGACAAACCTATCAGCCGTTAAAAATAATTGGATTGCCTCCAGCCTCAATAACTTAACTAACTGGTCACCCCTAAGTTACCTAATTGGTATTTGCTACTAATTACAAATATTCCTTAAGAAATTAGTCTCATAACAATCGTGACAAACAACAATCTTCTTACAAATTTGTCATAAACGTTCATGTTTGCCCACCTCGTCCAGAATTAGTAAGAACACTCGTAGAACGATGACAAATCGGTGTGTGGTGACGAAAAAGGAAAAGTGTCATAATAAAGCACACGCTGTGCTGTAGTAATGACATGATAAATTATTAATATGACGCCTCAGTCTGCTACAGGAAATTCAGACCACTACTCATTCTTGAAACGTTAATTTTATTTTTGTCCTCTTGATGACGTAATTAATAATTCACTAGTATTAATTGTAGGTATAAATAACATGTAGTTTCTGAGTTGTTTACAAATCTGTCACGTGATTTCGCAACAAACAGCTAATTCTCGACACACTTGACTTGTTTATTAATTCTGGTAAAATAAACGCACATATCGCAGATTCACCTTAGTTCCATGAGAATAGATTTACCTAATAGACGGAAAATGTCGTTTATAACATTACACCTATAAGACAAAACCACTGGAAGCGCTCGTACGCTTCAGTGGTTTTGTGACAACACTATTTCGTAAATGGACTGTATAGTTGTAGTATATTCCGTAGAAATTGTATAGCGGTTTGATATCCCACTCACATCCGAGTCGTTATCGTTGACTACAATGTACTCGCAGAGCGCCGGGATACAAATTAAAACTTACTTTTTGCGTCATTAGGTGCGATATACGCGTGACGTAATATTTAGCTTGAAAACCGTTTTCAGAGGCCACATATTTACCCAAGTAATCACGTACAAACTCACACGTACGTAATTTCGTGACTCAGGTCGCGGTGTGGCGATATGCGAGCTTGATTCGCTTTCTAGGAAGCGATCCTTGCGCTCGAGCCTTGGGTCACTTGCGTTGATATTGATTTAGATATCCGCGCAAGAAAATCTAATGTCACACTGTGTAGAGTGAGAGAAGAGCTAGAATTTATTTTTAGGTTTACATAATCGAGCATAATTCTGGAGCGGGCAATAGAGCAATAATAAACCGACCTATCAATAAGTCGCTCGCTATGACCTCTGAAACTTAGCAGTCGCGTCTGACGTAACATCTTCGTCGACTCGGCCGCTAGCGCGCGTCAGTTGAATCGATTCTCTTCAATTGTCTGCGCTCTTTGTGACTGAATCATTGTCACTGCGCAAAGAAAGGTGCTTGGCGTGTCTGTTTGTACGGATGACGTCACGGATCTGTATTTAGTTTAGAGTAAATATTGGAGAGTAGTAAACGCTATAGTACGGCGCAAATGTGCCGTGTCCGGCGCGTTTGTTTAGACAATTACGCGTTCTTTATGAAGTTTCGAAACAATAACATTTGAACGTGATATTTTGAGAAGAAGAATAGTATGAATATAAACTATTAAAAATGGTTAAATTTTAAACTTTAATTTTAGAACTGAGTTTGGACAGCATTTGTATTGAGGATGTGGTGGGGACACACCGCGACAGTTTTGAAAAGTCGAAAGTGTCAATCGAGGGGTGTTATATTATAGTTTGTATTGTTCCATTAGTCGAACGTTTGTTTGCATGTATATTCGCGATCGATGAATAATTTAAATTTTAGCAGCTTAAACTATTCGGAACGCCATTGCGTTCGAGATCTAATTTACAATCGCTATGCTATCCACTGATAACGTAATGCGGTTTAGGTACACATTATTGTAGGAACCCCCAAACTTTTGTCGTCAATAACTCTCTTACATACACTTACAGAACATTTCGTAACGGAGTTTATTTTGGATTAGCTAGTAAGTTGGGTCATTTGAATAACAGCGCCGTTTCGTTTCCCAGGTATTCTACTACGAAATCCTGAACAGTCCGGACCGCGCGTGCCGGCTGGCCAAGGCGGCCTTCGACGACGCCATCGCGGAGCTGGACACGCTGTCGGAGGAGAGCTACAAGGACTCCACGCTCATCATGCAGCTGCTGCGCGACAACCTCACGCTCTGGACCTCCGACATGCAGGGCGACGGAGAGGCCGGTCAGTGCGCGCCGACCACGCCCCGACCGATACACGACTACTCGCCTGTTACTGGGAGTCACACTGACATCAGTGTTCTCTATTTTAACGGTTCCATTGGCGCTAAATTTGGGCTTCGTTAAATCGTTGAGACAGGACATCTCATTCAGACTTGGCTGGCGTAAACCAACTGATCTTGAATGACATAAGATCCCTCTGATTGAGGGGATCTAGAAGCCCCTGGTGTTTATGTTGTGGTTTCAACCTATAAGTGCGCAATAAGTAAAAACATTTTTCGTGTTTTTTCTCCTGTATGCGTGACCTGTATCGACAACTTATTTGTTTCACTTCATTTACTTAATACCTTTTTGGGGTCAGACTGGTTTATTTTTAGAAAGGGGAGTCTATGATTAGCGTAAAAAGGGTAACTTTAATAAAATTGTTCATTTACGCGCGTCACGCTAACTTGAATCGATAGCGGTGTCCTGGCGCGAGAGAGTTACGATATTAACAAAATGTTTTGTTACAGGTGAAACTGAACAAAAAGAGCAAGCGCAAGACGTGGAAGATCAGGACGTGTCGTAATACTTTTAAACATTCTATTTAAATATAAAAAATAACTATAGTATCATATAAGACCCAGCCCTCAATGACAACCGGTTGTAAAGGTACATACTCTGCAAATCTCACCGTGACCAGCTGCGGAACCATCCGGACTCAACTCGGCAACTAGAAACAACAAATTCCCGTCGAACACGTTCGCTAATACAAGATCACTTTTCGTTATATATCGTGTCAAATTTATCTATGAGTATAAATGTATGTACTTCTTTTTGATATATTGTTTTGAAATACGAAAAAAAATAATGTTTAAGGAAAGTACTTTGGTATTACATTTGAACTGTATGTTCTTAAGGATGTATTTCTGTGCGGTTCCACTGATCTCTGCGTTGTGCTTGTCGGAGGCGTCGCCTCGTCTGTCGCTAGTAGTGCCCATCGCTCCAACAACTACTCTAAGGTGGGAATTGTAAATTTTCTAAGTATTTTATACCGTGTGTAAAATTAATGTATTTAACTGTCGTTTCGTGCGAGCACCATAGCTACAAGAATGTTTACGAATCCATTGTGTCGCCCGTGGCGTCTGTAGTCGGTAGTCCGCGACGCGTGCACAAACTGTCGGCGCCGCATCGCTGCATTTGTATACACTTGAATCATTATTATTATGGCATATTTTAAACGATAATAGGGTGGTATTATGTAGTTACTTGCAATATTTAGCTAAGTGATAGTGGCGTCACCCCGTCGGTCTTTATTGTCTTTCGCGTCGAGCGTTTCATACTTGTATTTATTGCAATAATGAGTTTGTGTAAATTGTGACTACTGTGTAGTAACGGTTATTGAACAAATCCGCCGCCGCGGGCCCGCGCGTCCGCCGCGCGGCGCCGCGACGGCCCGCGGCGGCTGCCCGCTTCGTTCGTATTACAACATTTGGAGTATTCACACTTGAATTGCTTTAATTACTTACGAGTATTGTGATAGAGATTTTGTATATTTTAATTTATTTTTTTTAATTTCGCAAGTTCTCGAAAATTGCTGTAGCGCTACATCTCTTACGATGAATACAGGACAAACAGTAGTTCTAAAGTTGTGCTAGGTTAAGGTAATGCACTTGGAGAAATTATTTATTGGCGGCTCCCGCCCCGGTGCGCCGGCCGCCCGAGACATTCCATCTTCCACTGTCGACGTGGCCGCTGGGCCTCGGAACTCCAAATTGTAGTGAGGCATTGCAGCGCGAGCCAGTGCGTGCCCGAGTAAGATATTAGCGTTATTTTTATTTTGAATTTGTAATATTGCATATATTTTGTTAATTTATCCCCAGGAATACTGATGCAATTAGCCTTAGTGTTATGCAATATTGATTTATGTCCTACAAAACAACATAAAATTTATTGTAAATGACAGTGTAAATCTAATAATAAAATTCAAAAAGTCCAATTACTTTGTTTCATTATCCTGATTTTTCATAGTCGGTAGGGACAACGGTTGAATAGTTTCCTGCCAGACATAACAGTTGCGGCGTGGCAGGTGCTACTGAGCAAAAGTTCTGTGTTGCTAGTTTTGTAGTTTAACACAACATTTGTGGCAAAAAGCTACCCATAGTTCTCTTAGGTACCTATTAATATTATCACAATAAGAGACAAATATTGGCGTCAATTCTATTATTTCATACCTAAACTAATTTTAGTTTCGCTCTCTTTTTCCAATGCATAATATGAGAAAGAGACGGAAGATGTCTGACAGATAAATTTAGGGCTGTCAAATATCTTTCGGTCTTGATAAATTAGATGCCACTGAATTCATTGCCATTAAATGTACACTACACACAAGCAAGTGGATTAATTTGACAGGTCTAAAATATATTCCATCTCTCATGTTATGCATTGAAAAGAGAGAGAGCGAAACTAAAATTAGTTTAGGTATGAAATGATAGAATTGACACCATTATATGTTATGTAATCATTCAAATAAAATACCCTGGAGTTTAGTCCATACCTTAGTCGAACGATTGATGTGGATTTTACTAGACCCGATATCAACATTTTGAGATATTCTACAGTCGCTGAACGTGATCAGTGTGATAGTTTCAGTTACGTGCAAATTATCTGGTTTTTAACTGGCAACATTGTTCCGCCACCTTCCGGCCGGTTTAGTTCCTCAAATCGCCACCGCCAAGTTATGATTGTGGCACTATAAATTGTGTTTTGTCGCCTTCGATTCAGCGGCGCGAGTACGGAATCGGTTCGATAAATTTGTCGAATCGAAAAACTCGATAAATTTATCGAATGTTGCGAGTACCGAAGACTGATCGTAAAGTATTGAAGTAGCTCTATATTCTCTTTGGATTCGACCAAGCTATTTGATAACTTTTGTCGATTGTTTCGAGTTTCGATAAATTATATAAAAAGTCGATAAAACTATCGATTTGAACTCTCAATTTTATCGATCGAAAGGTCCGTACTTGCGCCGCAGTTGAAAATTGTCAAAGAACAACAAAGACAAAACATAGTTTAACTATATAGGTACCACCGTTTAACATTGTTTAAAAGAGAGCCTATAGATAATCCAAATGTTCCACCAGCCCACTACCAGTTTGGACATCGTACCCAGCACGCCGCGCCGGCGGTATTATTTATTTTAGAAATGAATGCAAGTTCGCCCGTCTGAATGTGTACCTACATCCACAACCATCCTATACTTAACACATATGAGAGTAGGTTTTCATATATAATGTCAAAATCTGCTAGAAAAATAAAACACAAAATACATACAAAAGTATTTATTGCACAGGGATATTCAAAAATACTTAATAGAACAATTTTGATACAACACAGGCGTGATAACTTCTTAAATATAGCACATGTGAGCAGCGCACACGTCGGGAAAACAGTTTTGATCTTTATTCCCGTATGCCACCCCCCTAGTTTGCCACCGGGGTGGCCAACACCACTGTATCGTGGCCAACACCATTAAATTAGTTTCATATAAGCTTACCTATGAGATGATGTTATTAAAATCGAAACTACGATGTATCAAAATTATAAATAAAGTGTATAAATTGATACAGTATATTTTTTCTGATAATTTTAAAGTTCTGCACTAAAAGGCCGAAAAACACCGCAATGACCATACTGCACTGCTATAGTGACCCACACATGAAACTAATTTAGTGGCAAACCAGATGCCGGTGGTAAACCAGAGGGGTGGCATATCAAACTAATTTAGTGGCAAACTAGGTGGGTGGCATACGGTGATAAACAGTTATGGTTAGGGGCACCTTAGACGCTCAAGCAAACGTACGTTTGCTTGTCAGAATAATAACGCTTTTGCGTCAAGCAAGCATTTCGAGTATCACGAAATGCGCGCTTGACGCAAAAGCGTTGTTATTCTGACAAGCAAACGTACGTTTGCATGAGCGTCTAAGCTGCCCCTTACTGGGCCCGTCGCAATAAGCGCCCCACTGAACTGTAGCACTGTTTCAACAACCATCTCGTGTAGTTCTAACGTTGAACTCGTGGGAGTATTTTGCCCCAGTAGTGCCAACGGTCAACCATTTAACCGTTGCTTGAACTTCGATTAGTTCAAACTAATCGACTGTACTAGTCTCACGAGCGAAAAGCTGGCCTTTAGCAGTTACCATAAAGAGAATTGCCACATAAAACGTAGATTGTATAAATAGTAGAATTTTTTAATTATATTTTGGTAAAATGATAAATTACAATTTTGATTTCTTTACAGAGCATTTTTTTATCGGAAATTTTAATGTTAAAAATGTATAAATTGCACGTACACCACGGGGAGAGTAGCACCGTCGTAGGTAACAGTAAGCCATGTCAAGTAGCACATTTTTTCGACTTAGTTAATTCGAAAACGTATGTTGATGATGATGGCACGATTGGCCCAATGTCCTCCAAACAGCAATGAGTAGATACACTATTATACTCTCTCGTATGTGTGTGACTTATGAAAGAATGTCGGTAAGAGCCTCCGAACGATGTCCGAAGGCTTCGGTCTAAAAAAACCCGCCCTAGTTTTTGCAGGACATGTGCGTTACAATAAACGAGATATATTTTTGACCTATGTAATATATTAATGACTCGATAAGACCCATAGTTATTGTGAGAACACGTTTTTATTGATAAATAAATAATATTTACAATTAAATCTTGTTATATAAAAAATGTTAATTGAAATTAGGCCACTGTGATATAGGCACACATAAAAAATTGAGCGGCATCTTACTGGCGGGCCTACAGCTAGGTGCTGGTGATTTGTTATTGAATATTAAAATATAAATAAAATAGCCAGGAGTACAACCGTACACAGCAACGTCATAATATCATTCATTACCTAACATTTACTCGCAATATTATGTATGTACAGCTAATACTTAATCGTCGCATCTCACTACAATCCAAAAATAATCTTATGCCCTAAGCAATACGATAATTATTATACTCATATAAAATATTGAGCCCTTTAGCGGCAAGCTCTAAAAACAGTAAAATCATATGTTACATTTTAAATAAATTGCCGATAACATATAATAGCACTAAATAGTTCTGAGCTACAAGAATATATTATTATTTATTTATACATCTAACAATTATATCTTGTAACGATATATGCGAGTTCAGTTGACGCCTTTGGAGAACTCCTGCCTTATCAGCTAACAATCTCGTGTTCGTTTTCAATACCAGACCGATTAAAACCAGCGGTCACTAGTCTTCGTGTGGAAGGAGTTGTCAATAGTTTCAGCTTCTTTTCGTTTTGTTAGAGCTTATTTCTTTAATAACCAGCGTAAATTCTAGACTATTCCTTCCACACGAAGACTAGTGACCGCTGGTTTTAATCGGTCTGTTATTGAAAACGAACACGAGATTGTTAGCTGATAAGGCAGCTGGATTTGATAAGAGATTTCAGTATATATCTGGAGACCTTCAACATACAGACAGTACAGACTTGCACATATCGTTACACAATATCACGAAGCCTTTAATTACAACCATAATCTAATTAAATGAGTAGACGTAGCACATCACATTATACATTAACATCACATCAGTCTCGAGTACTATGTTAAATTAACTATTCACTGACTGTACACAATTTTATATTATAAGTAGAGTTAAAAAATAAAATAACTTTGACATACACATATAACGACATAAATTCATCGAAAACAATTTTAAAGAATTTAAAAACCAACATACCTCTTTTACTGTTCGTAGCTAACAACAAACGTTATGTTAAAAGCCCGTCTGTGCGGTACTTGCTATGAATTACGAATTTGTGTATGTTCACCAGCCAGGCTAACATGCGCACTACAACAACATTTTGTCTACTATTTTGTCTCGCTCTTTCTCGTGCGAATATGAGATAAATGCACGATATAAGCATCGACAAAATTTTGTCACGGCGCGCATGTTAGCACGGTTATGTTTGGCAAGCACCCGTCAGAGGAGGTATCTCACAGTGAGCAACAGAGATTTTACTAGCAGGTAACATCAAACTTTACGCCAGTGTCTTAAGTATGTTTGATGAAAATCTTGTTACAGCTTTTTCTAATTTGATTTATTTACACATCACTTATTGGCGTTGATCTCAGCTGGGTGTTTGCCATACACAGTCTGTGGTGATCAAACACTTTTTCTGTGTCAGCAACAGCTATATTATTGCTAAGTGAGCAGTTGTGTGTATTTTACGTGGGTAACAAAATATTGCTAAAAGTGCAGTGTTCCAAAATTAACAAGGCATGCAATATAGGAATGTATGCAACATTTCACAATAAAACCGTGGTCCACCGAACGTGACAATACTACATTGTATATCGTCAAAATATCCTCGCACACCTCCATCCAAACAATTCCTAGCTTTTACATACCCTTAGCGTTCCAAAATCACATAAAAACATCACTATAAGCCACCTCGGTTCATTCACAACAGTCTAAACTCCACTTCAGTATTTTGTTCAAAGGCATTTTTTTTGGACACCCACGGCGACAATCTCGTAAGAAAAACTAGTAGGTACACTAATAATATTCTTACAGTCGTACTTTAAAGTTTTTTTGGTAAGGGGTTCGAATTCGAACCGCCTTTAGTCTTACCACTGGCTACATCGTATCTTCCCCCTCTTTGCAAGCCTTCTTACCACGTTTTCTTGATTAAAATTTGTAATATCGTCTTATTGCTTCAAGGATACTGAAAAACCCAATATTTGTGTCGCAGTCCGCTCACATTTCTTCCATACTAAAGCTACTCAACAAACTGGATCAGGTTTTTCCTTTGAATTACAGTACAAAAGATTGATTTATTTGAGAATAACTTGGTAGTTCAGATGCAATGTTACCTTTTCAACTTTGCCCCGTGTAAATATTTCTGACACCTCTTCTTTCCCATACAAATATCGAGGAAAACCAACTAAGAAATATTAAGGTGGGATGGCAACCATGTAACATGTCGGCAAATTTCGCTGATTAATGTCCAAAACTGATTTTCCTAACAATCCTTTTATAATAGAAATTAATAGGATCGTTGGGACTTTCACTGGCAGATATTGAGTTGTTCCGCATCCGACTGCTACGGTTGGCTACATGTCAAGTCTTTGTCTCCTAAATTGCGTTAATTCCACACTCGGCTAACAAATGACGCACATTTTCTTCAAGTCACTCTCGTCCGGGTCCAGCGCTTCTAAGTCTTTCACGACGGGCTCTTTACCCTCGATATCGGGGAGATACCTAGAAGAAGAACACACAAGATATGAGTGATCACGATAATGTTCTTGCTAATGATATAAAAGGCGTTTTGCCCGTATAAAAGTAAACAGTTTGATATTTGTCAGAGCTATCCTACAAATTAGTAGTAAGTACAAAGACCGGACTTGGGCTTGGTACAGATTGAGAAGTTGAAATGTGAAGTACGCTGTACGAGGGGGGATCAAAATGTTCAAGAGCCACCTGTCAGTACTGTGGACACGGGGGGGGGGGGGGGGGGTACCTCTCGTAGTCCAGGCCCTGCCGCTCGTAGAACAGCAGGTAGGCAGAGGCGGGGTCGATGCGCGGCGCGGGCAGCTCGCGGCACATGAGTCGTTGTACAGAGCCACCTGTCAGTACTGTGGACACGGGGGGGGGGGGGTACCTCTCGTAGTCCAGGCCCTGCCGCTCGTAGAACAGCAGGTAGGCAGAGGCGGGGTCGATGCGCGGCGCGGGCAGCTCGCGGCACATGAGTCGTTGTACAGAGCCACCTGTCAGTACTGTGGACACGGGGGGGGGGGGGGTACCTCTCGTAGTCCAGGCCCTGCCGCTCGTAGAACAGCAGGTAGGCAGAGGCGGGGTCGATGCGCGGCGCGGGCAGGTCGCGGCACATGAGTCGTTGTACAGAGCCACCTGTCAGTACTGTGGACACGGGGGGGGGGGGGGGGGGTACCTCTCGTAGTCCAGGCCCTGCCGCTCGTAGAACAGCAGGTAGGCAGAGGCGGGGTCGATGCGCGGCGCGGGCAGCTCGCGGCACATGAGTCGTTGTACAGAGCCACCTGTCAGTACTGTGGACACGGGGGGGGGGGGGGGGGGGGGTGTACCTCTCGTAGTCCAGGCCCTGCCGCTCGTAGAACAGCAGGTAGGCAGAGGCGGGGTCGATGCGCGGCGCGGGCAGCTCGCGGCACATGAGTCTTTGTACAGAGCCACCTGTCAGTGCTGTGGACACGGGGGGGGGGGGGGGGTACCTCTCGTAATCCAGGCCCAGCCGCTCGTAGAACAGCAGGTAGGCGGAGGCGGGGTCGATGCGCGGCGCGGGCAGCTCGCGGCACATGAGTCGTTGTACAGAGCCACCTGTCAGTACTGTGGACACGGGGGGGGGGGTACCTCTCGTAGTCCAGGCCCTGCCGCTCGTAGAACAGCAGGTAGGCGGAGGCGGGGTCGATGCGCGGCGCGGGCAGCTCGCGGCACATGAGTCGTTGTACAGAGCCACCTGTCAGTACTGTGGACACGGGGGGGGGGGGGGGGGGGTACCTCTCGTAGTCCAGGCCCTGCCGCTCGTAGAACAGCAGGTAGGCAGAGGCGGGGTCGATGCGCGGCGCGGGCAGCTCGCGGCACATGAGTCGTTGTACAGAGCCACCTGTCAGTACTGTGGACACGGGGGGGGTACCTCTCGTAGTCCAGGCCCTGCCGCTCGTAGAACAGCAGGTAGGCGGAGGCGGGGTCGATGCGCGGCGCGGGCAGCTCGCGGCACATGAGTCGTTGTACAGAGCCACCTGTCAGTACTGTGGACACGGGGGGGGGGGGGTACCTCTCGTAGTCCAGGCCCTGCCGCTCGTAGAACAGCAGGTAGGCGGAGGCGGGGTCGATGCGCGGCGCGGGCAGCTCGCGGCACATGAGTCGTTGTACAGAGCCACCTGTCAGTACTGTGGACACGGGGGGGGGGGGGGTACCTCTCGTAGTCCAGGCCCTGCCGCTCGTAGAACAGCAGGTAGGCAGAGGCGGGGTCGATGCGCGGCGCGGGCAGCTCGCGGCACATGAGTCGTTGTACAGAGCCACCTGTCAGTACTGTGGACACGGGGGGGGGGGGGGGGGTACCTCTCGTAGTCCAGGCCCTGCCGCTCGTAGAACAGCAGGTAGGCGGAGGCGGGGTCGATGCGCGGCGCGGGCAGCTCGCGGCACATGAGTCGTTGTACAGAGCCACCTGTCAGTACTGTGGACACGGGGGGGGGGGGGGGGTACCGCTCGTAGTCCAGGCCCTGCCGCTCGTAGAACAGCAGGTAGGCGGAGGCGGGGTCGATGCGCGGCGCGGGCAGCTCGCGGCACATGAGTCGTTGTACAGAGCCACCTGTCAGTACTGTGGACACGGGGGGGGGGGGTACCTCTCGTAGTCCAGGCCCTGCCGCTCGTAGAACAGCAGGTAGGCGGAGGCGGGGTCGATGCGCGGCGCGGGCAGCTCGCGGCACATGAGTCGTTGTACAGAGCCACCTGTCAGTACTGTGGACACGGGGGGGGGGGGTACCTCTCGTAGTCCAGGCCCTGCCGCTCGTAGAACAGCAGGTAGGCGGAGGCGGGGTCGATGCGCGGCGCGGGCAGCTCGCGGCACATGAGTCGTTGTACAGAGCCACCTGTCAGTACTGTGGATACGGGGGGGGGGGGGGGTACCTCTCGTAGTCCAGGCCCTGCCGCTCGTAGAACAGCAGGTAGGCGGAGGCGGGGTCGATGCGCGGCGCGGGCAGCTCGCGGCACATGAGTCGTTGTACAGAGCCACCTGTCAGTACTGTGGACACGGGGGGGGGGGGGGTACCTCTCGTAGTCCAGGCCCTGCCGCTCGTAGAACAGCAGGTAGGCGGAGGCGGGGTCGATGCGCGGCGCGGGCAGCTCGCGGCACATGGAGTCGTTGTAACAGAGCCACGCGCCCGAGGGGTTGCGCGCATACGCCACGTAATGTCCGCCGCTCATCTGCCCGCTGTGGGACTGTGACACACACACACTGTAGGCAACACGACGAGGGGACCAAGTACCTTCTTAGAATCGTGGACCAAGTACCTTCTTAGAATCGGGGACCAAGCACCTTCTTAGAATCGGGGGTCAAGTACCTACTTGGAATTAGGGACGAAGTACCAACGTAGAATAGGGGTCCAAGAACCTGCTTAGAATCGGGGACCATGTACCTACTTGGAATCGGGGACCAAGTACCTTCTTAGAATCGGGGCCCAAGAACTTAATTGGGATCGGGGACCAAAAACCTACTTAGAATCGGGGACCAACCAATCGCTTCTTAGACGGTTCTAACGGAGACCAACATTTACCGGGGCTAAGTATTTAGAATCGGGGACCAAGAACTCGGGATAACATTCAGGGACGAGTCTACGCGTGGACTCATGCTTCCATATTATACCAAAATTCTATACAGTTTTGACGTAAAATAGCATCATGTTCACGGGAGTATTCCCGTGAACATGATTGCAACAGCGTCGAAATATCGGGTGCTCATCGTTCAATAATAATCACGGGAAATATCCCGTTACAATAATATATGTCATTATTCATCAAATTACCGATAATCTTATTGTGATCAAAACAATGTCAAAGTAAGGTCTCTAAAAATAAGTTTGCAATGAAATTTAACTCTGATGTATATTGTATATTAATAGAATTAACAAGACTTACGTATTACGAGTATACCTAGCTTGTGGTAAATTTTCGATTAGACATCTAATTTTGAAGTTGTTGGAGCCTTCTATTTTATTAAAGAAAATGTACAATATTGATGCTGCACTGCTCGTAGTAAAAGTCAAGGCGCTTGCCTAATGTAACTACTTTTTTATCGCCATTTTGAAAGATGGCCACTTCACTTTTTTCTATTCACCTGTGCGCAGTGCGATTGTCAAATTAAAGCAAAATACAAAGTTTAAACGGAGTTTTACTGGTGATTCCACAAATACTATCACCTCATCGCGCCCCAGAGACGCGACAGAAGTAATTATGTTTTTATTTTTTTTACTCAATTTTAGTGGCCTGCGCGGCCTTCCCTCTCTTTTACACCAAAGCAAACCGACAGAGTGTGCAAAGAGGATAGAATGATGAATGTCATTGACTAGAGGTATCGCCGGTGATCAATCATTCAACTGTATTTTGATATTTTAATAAAACACAAAAAAACCTACCCTAAACCTAAGTATAATCGCGAAGAAAAATTGTATACTAAAAATAGAGCGTGCTCAAGTGCGTGTGATCATTATTAGACGAAAAACGTCTACTGTCACTTAGTATACAGATGTAGTAACAAAACAGACCATTAAACCTATAGACTCCGCTTATCAGGGTCTACAAGGCCAAGGTTATACATTATCACTGCATATCGCAAATTCGGTAAACCAATGACAATACGCCGTCTTCCCTCGTCTGATGTACGAGTTTTAAACTGACCAATCACAACATGCAGTCTTGCCTCGTCTGATGTACGAGTTTTAAACTGACCAATCACAACATGCAGTCTTGCCTCGTCTGATGTACGAGTTTTAAACTGACCAATCACAACATGCAGTCTTGCCTCGTCTGATGTACGAGTTTTAAACTGACCAATCACAACACGCAGTCTTGCCTCGTCTGATGTACGAGTTTTAAACTGACCAATCACAACACGCAGTCTTTCCTCGTATGATGTACGAGTTTTAAACTGACTAATCACAACACGTCGTCTGTCCTCGTCCCCCCGCCAAAATTTTACGATTGTGTTCTCTTGCAAAACTTGGATTATGCGGCGTCTAGGTTTACTGGTCTGTGAGCAACAACTAACAACCATAGTTATTTTACTGTTTGAAAACCTAAATGAGTAAATCGTAATAATGTATGTAAGGAAACTCACGACGACAGCATAGAGCCTGTACTTGAGATCCAGGGGGTCCTGGTCCGGCAGCAGGTGGTGCTGGTGGTAGTCCACCAGGTCGTCGTCCGTCACCGGCGTGCTCATCAGGCTCGTGGACTCCAGCCGCTCCCTCCTGCCGCACAGTACCACTCGTAAACCACCACTCAATGGGAGGATGGGTATAGCAAGGAACATTTTATACAGACTTCCATTCATTAATGTGATCACCGTGTTCGTGGACTGTCTGCGTTGCTGCTTTGAATAATTCCTGTTTAATCACTAATATTTTGTTGTTTAAGATTCTAAGTTTAAATTCTAATGATGACTATGTGACAATATTTGCACACTTGCACGGTTTTGTGTTATTTGGTAACGAGACGAGCTGGTCGTTTGCCTGATAGTAAGCATAACGCCGGCCCGTAACAATAAACGAATTTGAATTCGGACCTTTTAGCGTCAATCGAGGACCTCCTCCGCCTCTCCACTTTGACTTTGGTCCTGGGGTCCTTGGGCGCTTCGTTCGTCTCGCTCGCTTCGTTCGCTTCATCTTCGCTCTCGCTCTCCGTGATGGGCTCGTCGACGAACGCCGCGGAGCGCCGCCTGAGTGCGATCTCGCGATGTCTCAAGATCGTCTCCTGCGGGACGGAGGCCAGGAACTCTGTGGGGTCGAAGTCTTGGAACGGGAAATTGACCACCTTCTGCGATTTGATCCACTTGTTGTTCACGTATTGAAAACGTTTCAGGTGGATTATCTGCGGACGGTGAGAATAACACAATTAAATACTTTAAATTAAAAAGTACTCGTTCGTTAACACTTTTAGCTGAACAATGTTAGCAGGAAGTTTTATTGGGTCGCTGTTAGGAGTAAAATCGTATGTTTTTTTTTCTAAAACTATTCTTGATTTAGCAAAATATTTATAACGGAGTACTGGGGCAGTCCCTAGAGTCATCTCTGAAAACTGGTTCCATAGGTAGCTATATAATACTAGACCACTTTTTATTTTTGTTTCAGTCGGTAGCGCGCGGGCGGGGCGGCGGGGCGCCAGCAGGCGTATTCCCAACTCAATCCGACAAGTTTCCGTTCGGATGATCCACATTCTTCGTCTCCGTCGCCTACATTCAGAATGACAGAGACGAAGAATGTGGATCCGAACGGAAACCTGTCGGATTGAGTTTAGAATACCCCTGCTGGCGCAGTCGCGGCCGGGCCGGCGCGCCGGCTCGCTGGTGCAGTTACCAGGATGGGCGGCGCGCGCCAGATCTGCAGCGTCTTGGTGGCGGGCTGCTTGCAGCGGCAGGCGCCGCAGTGGTAGCGCTGCTCCAGGCGCTCGGCGCCCGTGAAGGCGCGCAGGCAGTGCGCCAGGTCCACGGCGCGCGCCGCCGCCGCCGCCGCGCGCCGCACCGACGCGTGCTCCGCGCACGCCCGCTCGCGCGTGCTCTGGTAGCGCAGGTGCAGCGCCGTGGGCTCCCAGTCGATGGCCAGCAGCACCGCGCCGCGCAGCTGGCTCAGCGACAGCGCGCGCAGCGTGCCCTGCCCGCGACAAACAACTCGTCAGACGCGTCGCTCCCGGCGCGTCTGAACCCAGGGCGTGCAGCGTGCACTCACATCGGAGTCGGCGGCGGTCCGCGCGCTCGCCTGCCGCTGCAGCTTGGCCTTGGCGATGGGCGAGTCGGCGAGCGGCAGCGCGTCCTCGGCGGCGGGGGGCGCGCGGGCGGGGGCGGGGGCGTCGTCGGTCACGAGCGGCGCGGTGTCGGTGGGCAGCGCGCAGCCGCGGCACAGCGCCGGCCATGCGCACGCGCCGCACCACGCGCCGTTGCCGCTCACCAGACGCAGCGTGAACGGGAACTCGTAGCCGAGGCTGTCGTCGCTGCAACAACGACGTGCACGATACGCATTCGAGCTAATTACGTTAACAGGTTCAAAGAACGATTATATTCAACGGTTTTATTTTGCGTAAACCAAATGGCGTATGAAGTATGACCTGCGATCGATTTTATTGAGTCCACGCCTGCGCGCAGTCCACTCACCAGTCCGTGGCGTGGTTGGACGAGTCGCAGGCGGGCGGGCGCTTGCTGAGCAGGCGCGCCACCTGCGTCCACACCTGCGCGTACAGCTGGCGGCCGCTCATGCCGGCGCGCAGCCCCACCAGCAGCGGCACGCCGAACAGCGCCGGCTTGCTGCGCTGCGACGGCAGGAAGTACGCGTCCAAGCGGTTCTGCTTCCTGCGGGCGGGAGCCGAGTGTCAGGAGCGGGGGCGGGGACCACGGGGCCGGCCCGGCCGCCACCCACCTGTGCACGGCGACGAGGTACTGCCCGCGAGCGCTGGGCCCCCCGCCGGCCCCCGCGCGGCCCACCTCCGAGGGCGAGGAGCCGAACTGCACGCGCCCGAGGCGGGGGCTCGTGGGCGGCTCGTTCAGAGACTTCACGCTCAGGGTGGGCGAGCCGCGGGGGTCGTCCTTCTTCAGCTCCTGCGATTTGTTCCAGGAAGGTTTAACACCTGCGTTAACGTCGCTGTCGATCGAGCGGATCAGTGAACGATTCAGTTTATGATGTCGGTTTAAATTAGTTCCTAAACTTGTTAATAGATGGCGCACATCACTGAATAAAAGCTACAACGCTTTTTATTTATTTAGGTTTTCTAACAGTCTTAACAACTTATACGATGCAATAAAGCTTAATACTAGTGAGAATACAAGGACAGGAAAACGAAACATACAATATGTAAAATAATGCGCTTGTGTGAGTGTGTGCGACGTTTCAAGACAGGTCAGTACGTAACCACGCCTCCCGCATTACAACATTAAGTTGTTGATATTTTATAAATGAATACATTTTTGTCTTTGGTTTGAATCTTGATTTTGGGCATTGCGTTCTTATAAAGTGTTTTTTTTTTTATCAAATCTTTGTAACATATGTAATTGAAAATTTACAGCCTATATGGAATTAATGAAAATAGTTATGAGTCAGAACTCGGAATACATGGCGCTACATGAATAAAATCATCCGTGGAAAATATTTTCAAAATAATTATACATGCAAACGCTAAAGCTAGCGTTTAACAACTTAATCTAAAAAAATATAGTCGAGACAGGTAGAAACGGTATAATGAAGAAGTACGTGTGTACAAATGAATGATAATGGGAGTGGGGGATGGGGAATGTTAGTGGGAGGACTAACTCTTCTGCGAGTGTCCGTCTGGGTTGTTACCACCGCGCCGTGAGTGAAGTATGCCGCCAAGCAGTAGTGTGCAAGCATTACTGTGTTCCGGTTTGATGAGCAAAGTAGCCAGTGAAATTACTGGGCTTATGAGACTTAATACCTAATGTCTCAGGGTAACGAGCGCACTGCAGTGCCGCGAGGGCTTTGTGTTTCAAAGTTCTGAGTGGCACTGCAATTTTTATGGGCCGGCGTTATGCTTACCATCAGGCAAACGACCAGCAGCCTTCTCAGCTAACAATCTCGTGTTCGTTTTCAATACCAGACCGATTAAAACCAGCGGTCACTAGTCTTCGTGTGGAAGGAATAGTCTAGAATTTTCGCTGGTTATTATAGAAATAAGCTCTTACAAAACGAAAAGAAGCGAAAACTATTGACAACTCCTTCCACACGAAGACTAGTGACCGCTGGTTTTAATCGGTCTGGTATTGAAAACGAACACGAGATTGTTAGCTGATAAGGCCGCAGCTCGTCTCATTACCTGTATCATAAAAAAAAATGAAACAGTGCTGCGTGACAAAATAATCGGAGTCATAAGCTAATCTATGGACATACCTTCGGCAGTGTATTACTTCTGTACTCAGTAGAATCCGTATAGACCGAGTTCGACCTCAGGAAGGCGTTGGGCGGGCTCTGAGACATCAGGAGCTCTGAGCGCGACCGCTGCAACACGCGAAACTGGCCTTAGGGGTTAGTTTTAGTGTTGGGATGAGAATGAGACATAAAAACAAGGGATCTAGTTACTTTTAAGAACTATGACAGTAAATATAATCAACTAAGAAACCGGTGTGCACACATATCTTCCATTTCCCTTCAGACAGCGTCGTCAGAAATTGACCAAAAGAACCAAACTTAAATTGGACCCCGACTATATCAACAGCAAAGGACGTTTTAACACTTGTTGCGAGCTTTCTCGACAAAACCTCATCACTCTGATGCCACAGCGATACAATTACAATTACCTTCGTTCCTAACATATACAAGCAAAGCTATAACCTAGACATCATAATCCGTTCACTGGTTTGGAGTCTATAGTTAACAAACATAGAAATATTCTAATAATGGTGTCGATTCTTCCATTTCATACCTAAACCTAATGTCGGTTTCACTCTCTCTCTCTCTCTCTTTCTAATACATAACTTTAGGAAGAGATGGAAGATGTTTGACAAATCTAAATTTAGTGTTAGAGCTGTAAAATATGTTGCATCCTTGATCAATTAAGATGCCGCTAAATTCATTGCCATAAATTTGCATTAGACAAAAGCAAGCGGAAGAATTTGACAGGTATAAAATATACTCCATCTTTTTATCATGATATCATCTACAAAAAGAGGTTGAAACTAAAATTAAGTAGGTACAAGATGACAGAGTCGACACCAGTATATTACTTCGGGTTTTTTATTCTGAACAATCTAATCCTAGTAGTATCAAGAATACCTTCATTGTCAGACATGTCAGAAAGAAAAAAAACTACCGGTATTTAGAAAAAACTCTTTGATTAAAGCATATAAAATCCAACAAGACTACAGAATTATTAAAATTGGCACAATATAAAAAGTATGTACAAAAAATATTGCATATTTTAAGAGAATTTGCATGGAATTATTTTATACTTCATCACTTTATAATAAGCATGTGAGCGGGATGGAAAACACTTCCGGACACAAGAACAAAGAATATTAAGAGGCCTCAGCTCGCCATACACACTTACATACTTTCCATACAAACGCTCGTACGTGATTAGTGTTGTATCAATTTTTTTCTGTGGGTTTTTTGAACTAATAGGTATCTTGTGCATTATACCTTGCTTTTAAATTTTACTTTGACTTAGCCGTTCAAAATATTCTCATAAATGTAAAATTCAACAAAACACTTCCATAGAATCCTTGGAAATGTAATGGAGATTCTAAATAACAAACACTTTTTTCACAAACTTGTAAGGCATTATCAAAGACACGTATTTCCTGAAACAAGTTTTAGGAAATTACCACGCACTAATTGTCTTCGGAAATTTATTTCAAAATTTTCAGAATGCCAACCGAAGGCTCTGGGGTTGTCTCTCTTTTTCCGTAGTGCCTGTTTTTCTTCGGTGAACCAACAAGCCTTTAGGCCATTTTTGCGTTCTACTTAGGCGGGCCGGGAAGGGGCACCTTAAACAACTTACAAAGAAAAGCTCAAGCGCTTTGTCATTGTCATTGCAGACTTCGACCATTGACCTATTCCGACTTCCCTTATTGTTTCAAGTGTTAATTATTGTACCAATTTTAATACATTCTCAATAACAAATAGAGTTGATATAACACACATTTACAAATATACACAACGCGCTCTAGCAATACTAACAATTAACACACAAATGGGGTTTCATGAGGCAAAACACAAAACTACAATCAAGAAACAGAATCAAGGAAATCGCACAAGAAAGCTTTAGCAATCATTCAGCAGAACCCTAAAACACTGTAACCTCTAAAACTGCTAATGTTTTTCAATTTTGCAAACTAAAATTGTAGAAGGTAAAAAAGATGTCACTAATATAATTTTTGAACTTTACTAACACAAGGAAATAACTTTAGTAATGGGATATTTACCATGCCTGTTATTTGAACACTACATTTCGGCCAACAAACTTAATATGTCTATTTTTGGCACTCACGGAGTACATTGCTTATAATTGCTACTCCGTAAATTTCATTATTCATATTGAATATCACCATAAGGAAGCTACCTTCCTTATGGTAGTTACAGATTTTTTTAAAATGCAATGCAGCGCAAAAATATATGGTAGAATGCACATAGCACGCATTTGTTTTAAGTGCGTTCGTGAACATATAAAAATGTATGTAAAATGTTGCCTTGCATGTTGTGTTGGAAATAATCTGTACCCACGCTTACGAGGAGTGCACTTTGACACGCCGCGACCGGCCCGCGCGGACGAGTGAGTATTGGAATAATAAATAAATAATTGTATCATTAAAATATAACTTCAAACTTCAACAAGCACGACTTTTTACTAATAACACCCTGGGTTCTAACTGGGAGGCTACAGTGACAGTATTAGAAGGCTGGCATTATAACAGATGGCTTGCTAGCCGTTCTAACAATAAATAAATGATGTTGAAAAGTCTCAAAACAATTAATATTGTAGGCAATTCCAAGTTTTTAAATTAAGATAATATGCGCGGGATTGCGGGCCGAGCTGTGCCGAAGCTGCCCGAAGGCACCCGAACGCGCGCGAGCCCAAGGAGGCGAGCGCCATGTTTTATTAGTTCAATAGTTCAACAATGTGAGACGCAAAGTCCGGACCCCGCGCCGAAATAAATACAAATATAATACACAGTAAATATTCCATAACTATAGTTATTCACTCGGTAATGTAGTCGAAGTGAAGTAAAATTGTTGCCACAAAAAAATACAAAATCAAAGTGTTCTGTGAGCAAGTGACGTGATCATGTTCAGTCTTTTGCGGCTTCAAAATTGTATTTACCTTACAGTGTGGTTTGTGTATGGTAACGTGTCTGTAACACAAGAACACCTTGTGACGGACACACGTTTAAAAATTTCAAAAAAGTGTGTAATATTGGGGGTAGGATTAAACAGACGTTTATAGCTGACAGGTTGACGATAAAAGCTGAAATGCAGTAGCGGAAGTCACCAGTAACGTTTTTTTAAATAATAAGTAATATTTTAGTTTGGATCGAAGCCAGCTCGTGTTTTTAACATTATAATTTTTTTTGGTCTTCGTACTACAATGTGTTTGGTGCACATTGCTGTATGACAGTGATATTGTTTTCCAGCTTTTAGTATATTTACAGAGGACTTTGTTCACATATTTTACAGAGGTTAGTGTTTTTGTACAGTTATCAGTTAATATTAACCTACTATTTTAATATTTGTGTTAATCTTCCACCGCCTCTACTTTGTTATTGTGTGCGCGCTATAATAAGTGTGTGAGGCATCGTACTAAGTATATTTAATCAAAATGTATATAACCTTTTCGTATCAGCCATTTAGTTTCCCTAAAATACATTAAAATGATTATTGATTAACAACAAATTGACAACATTTCATTTTTTAACCCCGTGTTTTTATTTATTCAATAGGGAGCCACATTGATTACTTATCCCGCTAGGTGGCGCATTATCGCTGGTGTTGTTTCACTATGAAACTTCATTATAAAATTTTAGTAAGTAAAAAAAAATTGTCTTTGCAATAAAGTATGTCTCTGTAAAGTGCAATTCAGTGTAAAATTAAGGTACACAGTACACACGTTTCCCTTCTGACGAGAAAAAACGGAAATTGTGGATCAAAGCATTGCTCATCAAAAATTATTGGTAACCGATTATTTTTCTAGGCTATGTAATGGCCATTTCAAATCTAATTATTTTTAAGACGCGAGCATGTTTACTGGTTATAGTTTAATTCATTAACTCAACTCAAAGTAAACAAACATTACATTAAACAAACTCAAAGTAAACATCAATGACAAGCACCAGCGATGGTGGCGCCATCTGAGATTAGCTTTGCCTGTTCCTCCCCATTGAAAATACATTAGAAAAATAAGAGACAATAGAGTTAATAATAGGCCAGATCGATGATAAAAAACAAAAGATATAAGATATGAGAAAATATAAATATCAACCTGGCAAGTCGTATCGGCGTAACTAGAACCTAAGTAATTTTACGTCAATTTTTGAAGTTATTGTTGTAAGTTATTGGGTGCGTTTACTTGATATTTAAAATTAAGCACTGCGCGCACTTCTTTATGAATATAGCCATCAATGCTGCGTGTGCAATAATATGAAGTTAGCCGTCAATTGGGAACTGCGCGTGCAACAGTATGAAGTTGGCCGTCAATAGGGAGCTGCGCGCGCACACCGTTACCAAGAAAACATATTACTTCTAACGCGCGTACAATGCCTTTAAAATAAGAATAGGACTGGCCTAGCGCCATGTTTTGATGTCAAAACTAAAAGTTCATCAGTGATGGTTCTTGGATACATGTTATGTCATAAACACGCCAGGGGGCGCTGTAAAAAATATTGTTCGCTTATTACAGCGCCCTCTATGTTTTGCCTAACTACACCTTATTATTCCTGTGTTAGCACGATTTTTGTATTTTTTATATAACTTTAAATTTAACGACTAGAATTTTTTTATTTAATGTTTATATTATATGACATAATGTCCAAATGGTTTTCGAATTTTGGTATCTTTCCAAAAATGAAATGTTGTCAATTGAAGGTTATCGAAATTGATTGCAACAAATTTAGTAAATAATTTCTGCAAGATTAATTAATGGACCTGTAATCAATTGAGCTCAATAGTTAGTGAGATCAGTTATAGTAATGGCAGGTATGTGTGTGTTTGTGTGTATGAGCGTGTGTGCGTGTGAGTGTGCGCTAACCTTGAAGCAGAAGAGTGCTGGCATGCAGAGTGAGGAAGTATTGCCGCCGCCCACACTCACCTCCGCGCCGCCCGCGCCCTCCGCCGCGCCCCCGCGCCAGCCTGCAACAACGTGCAGCACAACTGTTACAACGTGCGGCACAACTGTTACAACGTGCGGCACAACTGTTACAACGTGCTACACAACTGTTACAACGTGCGGCACAACTGTTACAACGTGCTACACAACTGTTACAACGTGCTACACAACTGTTACAACGTGCTACACAACTGTTACAACGTGCTACACAACTGTTACAACGTGCTACACAACTGTTACAACGTGCTACACAACTGTTACAACGTGCAGCACAACTATTGCAACGTGCAGCACAACTGTTACAACGTGCAGCACAACTGTTATCACGTGCGGCACAACTGGTGCACCGTGCAACTTCACGTGTCCTAAATATTAGGATTTCAGTTTCGAATACAGGCCATAATAAAATCGTTCAATTATAAGTAAATGTCACTAGCATATATTTTTCCAAAATAGTTTGTTTAAATTTCGGTATTAGTAAATGTTTCGTTTCAGAGTTCAGCAGAGTTAATCGACTCGACGTCGAATCGACGAGAGCAATCGACTAGTGTTTCTCGACAGTACCTTTTTGCCTGTAGCTCTGAAAAACGGCGGCGGAAGAAAGGCTGAGAAGAAGGTGGCGGAGGCGGCCACCGCCTTGTTCTTACCGTTGAGGTCGGGCGGGTCGGCGGGCCGGCAGGCGGGGTGCGCGGCGGGCGCCTCGTAGGCGTACAGCTCGGTGGCGGAGGCGGCCACCGCCTTGTTCTTACCGTTGAGGTCGGGCGGGTCGGCGGGCCGGCAGGCGGGGTGCGCGGCGGGCGCCTCGTAGGCGTACAGCTCGGTGGCGGAGGCGGCCACCGCCTTGTTCTTACCGTTGAGGTCGGGCGGGTCGGCGGGCCGGCAGGCGGGGTGCGCGGCGGGCGCCTCGTAGGCGTACAGCTCGGTGGCGGAGGCGGCCACCACTTTGGCGTCGTCGTCCAGCACGCGCCCGATGGTGGCGCCACTGAGCTCCACTATCAGCAGGCTGCAACGGAGCAGTACGAGTTACGACCGAGCGGCCTCGCCCTCGTACTTACTGCCGGGAGCACAACGAGGCGGAGGGGTAAACATCGCTGCGAGGCGAATGTCACACTCCAGCCGGTCGTGATTTTAGGCTTATGTAGTTTAACAATTTTCACCCTATCGTCATTTAAGACCAGAACATTCAAAACACTAACCTATCCTTCATAAAAATATTTGAACGGTCTAATAGTGTGTTTAATTTATAACAACAAAAACATTTTTAAATAGATTTGAAAGCAATTATCAACGCTTACATTTACGCGTCAAAATTTTGAATTATTCAGGTGTGTACGTGTTTTCATTGATCCTGCGCAACAGCCAAATCTTTGTTTAGCTTTTGTTGGGCCTTTGCCCAACAGGGATATACAAGAATGAAAGGGGCGGAGTATGAGCATAGTGCATTAGTATTAGTGGGAGGACTAACTCTTCTGCGAGTGTCCGTCTGGGTTGTTACCACCGCTTTGTGAGTGAAGTCTGCCGCCAAGCAGTAATGTACAAGCATTACTGTGTTCCGGTTTGATGAGCAAAGTATCCAGTGAAATTACTGGGCTTATGACTTAATACCTAATGTCTCAGGGTAACGAGCGCACTGCAGTGCCGCGCAGGCCTTTGTGTTTCAAAGTTCTGGGTGGCACCGCAATTGTTATGGGCCGGCGTTATGCTAACCATCAGGCAAACGACCAGCTCGTCTCGTTACAAAATTACATAAAAATCTCTAAAGAGTCAAAAAGCGTAGAACTAATAAGACCCCAAGCACACTTGGTCTGGTCGCCCCATGTCCTCGCTCCGACTTTGTTGTGTTTAACGAGCGAGTGTGGCCGAGCGGGAACTTGTGCGACTACGCACCATAGTTTGAATCTCGACTCGGCCCGCAACAACGACTTATATCAAGATATGTGCGGATTATTGACACTCGCTCTAAATCGGAGAAGGAAAGCATCGTGAAGAAACCCGCATGTTCAAGAACCACAAAATTCGAGGACATGTGTCATCCACCGAATCGCACTGGGCCATCGTGGTGGATTGTGGCCCATATCTCTTTCTGAGAGAAGGCCGGTATCCCAGCAGGGGAGCGTAAGAGGCTGACAATGTTATGATTTGTTAAGCAGCTTGTCTCGTGATGTACTAGTGTAAAGGCGGCTCCGTAGCTAAGTCGGTAGTAACCCTGCCTGCAAAGCGAGGGGTCCCGGGTTCGATTCCCGGCCGGGGCAGATTTTGTGTAAGCATAAAGTTTGTTCTCGGGTCTTGGATGTTTGTGATGTGTATCTGTGTGTGTTCATGCTACCTGCCACACAGGGAATCCTAGTGCGGGAGCATGTGTGTAAGTGTTTAATAATAAAAATAAAAAAGTAAGTATATCACTGACCTGTCCGGCGGCAGGCCGCACAGCTCGGCCAGCTTGCACTTGAGGTCCCGGTAGGTGCCCTCCGAGTGCAGCCGCACGCCGTACAGCACGGGCGCCGACCCGTCCAGCCGGACCACTGCGCCGCACACACCCGTCACACACAGAACATTCAACGTCTAACGAGCAATGGACACACAAAGCGGCCACGCGTTCAAACGTTCTGCGTTGTAGTCCGTTACATACGCATACTCCACACAGCAGTTCTAATTCTAAATTGTTAAAAAACCGGCCTCAGACCTCAAATACCCTCAGGGAGTGCACGCGGCGAGATCGCAACGACGCGACGCGTGCACTCCCTGAGGAAGAGCGTCGGACACGCTCGAAACATAGCTCGACAATATCGACAAATGACTTGAGTTATAGCCGGTTATTAACTATTTATAATGTGTGATACTCACGAAAATTTTAATAGTTCTGATTCTGTTCGCTAGTGCCGAACGTTAAAATATGTGACCGCTTTCTGTTTGGCCAATATCTACCTTTCTGATAGGCTTAGTGTAATAGATTAGTAATATAAAGTAGTATACAGGGGCCTTACCGGCTAACGATCTCGTGTTCGTTTTCGACTCCAACCCGATTAAAACCAGCGGTCGCTAGGTCTTCGGCTGGAAGGAATAGTGTAGAATTCTTGCTGTTTATCATTTTAAAACGAACGTTATTAAAGAAACGAGTTCTTATACAAAACGAAAAGACGCGAAAACTCTAGACAACTCCTTCCAGGCGAAAGCTAGCGACCGCTGGTTTTAATCGGTTTGAAATCGAAAACGAACACGAGATCGTTGCCTGGTAAGGCAGTAGATCGGTGAGAGCTGTATAACTTTTCTCAAAATTCGATGCCGTCAACAGAAATTAAACAATGTAACGATTTTCTGATAGCTAATGAATCAAACGAGGTGAGTGAGCGAAGCTAACTTGAAATTCAAAACTAATTTATTCGGAGATGCACAACGCGAGCAACGTTATTAGCGTTGAAGATAATTATAAAAATAGGAAATTTGAAATCGATTAATGAACGCGATGTAGTTACGGGGACGGTAGTGAAACAACTATTTATCCGCTATAAACTTTCTCTATTTATTATATGTCATAGAACTGTCAAAAACGAGACGTGAGAGTTGTGCGTGCGATGCAGAGACGTGCAACGCCACCTAGTTAGCAATTATGAACTTCTTTAAACACGATGCAAATAAAAATAAAATTCTTAAAAGTACGAGCTAAGCGAGCATTAGCTCTTTAAAGCGCGTACGATGTCAACCGCCAATCGGTGGAGCAGTTCGCTCGGTGGACTCACACTCACCCCTGAGCTGCGCGCGCACGTAGGACTCCATGGGCAGCGGCAGGCTGAGCATGTTGAAGGGCTCGAAGCGCACGGACTCGGTGGCGCAGGCGTCGCAGCGCACGCGCGACTTGAGCTGGCCGTGGAACAGGTCCGTCATGATGGACGCGTTGTGGTGCGCGTGCGCCGCCCACGCCTCGGCCGCCACGGCGCCGTCGGGCCGGCCGGCCGAGTCGGCGGCGGCGCGCGGCGGCCCGGGCCGTGCGCGGTTCAGGTCCTCGTGCAGCGCGTCCAGCAGCCACGCCAGCAGCTCCTGCGCGTCGTGCTGCCCGCCGCCGCCCAGCGCGCGCGCCCAGCGGCCCACGGCCCAGCGCACGCGCAGCGGCGCCACCGACCGCGCGCGCATCGACCACACCTGCGCGCACGCACACAGCGAACATAGCGAATATTACAAAAATGTACGATGACTCGTACAACATAAAAACAAAATTATTAAAATTTTTGTCTGTCTTGTTGTTTGGTCCGGATAACCTCCGAAACGGCTTTGACATAACGATTTTGACAGGACTTTCACTTGCAGATAGCTGATGTTACAAGGAGTAATTTAGGCTACTTTTATTATGGAACGAGAATTAGGCTAAGATTCAAAGACGATTCTAAGCGTAGACTTTGACTTCCATATGTCAAAACTGTATATAATTTTGACGTATGGAAGCGTGAGTCCACGCTTAGATTAGTCTCTGAATCTCAGCCTTAGAGTTCCGCGCAAAAAATAAAACCCTTGAAATCCCATGTCTCGTTGCGGGTGAAACCTTGTTTCGCAGCTAGTTGTAACTGGTAACGGTACCTCCTTGCAGAGCTCCCCGTACCGCAGCGCCAGCGCTCCCCTTGTGCCCAGCGGGTTGGCGGGGTTCACCTCGTACAGGTGCATGCCGGAGTTGAAGTACCGCGTCAGCGGGCCCGTGTTCCACACCTGCGGGCCGCACACATACACACAACTGCACCAGGCGACCACACCCGGAGACACACACCACTACACCTAGACGCCGCAGCATGCAAGCTTTTTGTTCATGTTATTTGGTAACGAGACGAGCTGGTCGTTTGCCTTATGGTAAGCATAAGGCCGGCCCATAACAATGGCAGTGCCATTCAGAACTTTGAAACACAAAGGCCTGCGCGGCACTGCAGTGCGCTCGTTACCCTGAGACATTAGGTATTAAGTCTCATAAACCCATTAATTTCACTGCCTACTCTGCTCATCAAACCGGAACGCAGTAATACTTGCACACTACTGCTTGGCGGCAGACTTCACTCACAAAGCGGTGGTAACAACCCAGACGGACACTCGCAGAAGAATTAGTCCTACCACTAACAAATAATGCAAGTTTTGCATAAGAACGCAATGGGGAACCACACTGCTTACTTATCCCGCTAGGTGGTGCATTAACGCTGGTATTGTTTCACTATTAAACTTCAATGTAAAATTTTAGTAATTAAACAAAAAATCGTCTTTGCTATAAAGTATGCCTCTGTAAAGTGCAGTTCAGTGTAAAAATAAAGGTTTCCCTTCTGACGAATAAACGGTAACTATGGATCAAAGCATTGCTCATCAAAAATGATTGGAAACCAATTATTCTTCTAGGTAGTGACCATTTCAAATCTAATGATTTTTAAGACGCGAGCATGTTTACTGGTTATAGTTTAATTCATTAACCCTCAAAGTAAACATCAATGACAAGTACCAGCGATGGTGGCGCCATCTGCGATTAGCTTTGCCTGTGCCTCCCCATTGCAAAATGTTGGCGGGGAACCAGAGAATAAGGTTTGTTGTGATCGGTTTACTGAATTGGCGGCTGGGTGGCGATACGCAGTGATGATACATAACTTTGGTCAGCGGGGGTGTCCAGCTAAAAGGAGTACTGGTCTGTGACCAGTGTGCAGGACCACTAACCAACGACCATCTAACGCTCACCCCTTCATCATCGCTGAAACAGCTCTACCGGCGATCCAAGGCTGTACTCTACTACATGAAAGTGGCTTCGGTAAACACTGATACAGGAATTTTCCCTATTAGCCACGACCTGCTTGAACGTCAACACAGGTCCGGTCGGTCCCACATCAAATAACAATAGAATATGTGAATGATATAAGGATACTGTTTGAACTATTATTGAACAAGTTAGAAGATTATAGATTATCATGAGACGAATTTAGATAACGAAAAAAAATGACCGCCAATTTTTTGTTAATTGTTGCAAACGGCACGCCCCCTTTCTGCCGCGCGACGTCAACCGCCGTGAGTGTGTCCGCGCACTCACCGACTGCAGCGCGGCGTTCATGAAGCAGGTGTTCCCCAGGTTGTGCAGGCCGGTGGCGCCCGGCAGGTTGGGCGCCGTCAGCGTCTCGCGCCGCTCCGTGCCGCGGTTGCCGCTGCGGACAAGTGCACACGTGCTAACTAACGGCTCTCTCCTCTGGGAACATCCGTTTAGAACGAACCCACCGCTTCGCTCGCGGTCGGCCGCCAACTAACACTATTGTAGGGTCCAAGGACCATTAGATGTAGGTCCAAGTTAGAACCCTGGTAGTAGTAAGTAATATATAGTTAAAGTTTGAAGTAATATTTTATTGACACGATTTGTTCGATTCTCACTCGTCCGCGTGCGTCTGTCGCGGCGTGTCAAAGTGCACTCGTTTGTGTGAATAATGAAATAAATATGAGGAGTTGCAAAATCGTAATGTACTCCGTACATATTACCAACCCTAAAGAAAGGGATGCGAGCGGAAGAGCGAGAACCGTCTGTACAAAGTTAGAGTTAAACAAAGTTTCAAATAGTTGCCTAAACTAAAAAATAAGTAAGTAGATGTAAAGTAAACAAAGTTTCAAACAAGTAGTTAAAAAATTACAAAAGGTAAAATAAAAGTAAGTATAAAAACACAAGTTACAAAAAGTAAAAAATAAGTAAGTAGTAAAGTAAAAATGCTTAGTAAAAATTCAATATTAAATTCAAGTATATAGGTACATTAATTAATCAAAACAAAATTTGACGTCATTGTTGCGTGGCTGGGCCCGCTCGCTCCGGTCTGCTGCCGGCGGCGCGGGTGACTCCAGGGGCCGAGGGCGCGGGCGCGGGCGCTCCGCTAGCGAAGATGACCTTCCGAGTTGCTGCGTTTTCTTAGTTATGATAGAGTTACGGGTCTGCAGTTCCAACGCTGCAGTTTTCGGAGGTTCTGCCGTCGTGGCATAAGTAGCTGTTCTGTTACACAAGCCTCGCTTCTTCATAGCCCATACCAAAGTTGCAATAATAGCGAATGCCAATAGTGTATAGCAGACGGTATATTGATGAATGTCATGAGTAGTTATATTCGCCGGGAGATGTAGTTCATTTGTCCTTTGCTGCTCCAGCAGTTTTTCCACCTTTTCTAGGTTTTCCTGTTCCAATGGTAGTTGTAGCGGAAGTGTACGGTGCGAGTTGACGATATTGTTTATCGATTTTTCTAGTTTTGGCGGTTTTGCCGCGTACAAGTTGAGTCTCGCATCACTGTGATAGAGATTATGAGCGTAGATGCTCAAATCCTTGTTTTGCATCACACATCCTTGCTTCAAAGTAATGAGTCCGGAAGTGTTAATCTGATGGGATGTGACGTCACCCCCACATATTGTTCGTAGTAGGCACGAGTCGCAGCACACCGCTAGCCAGGTGTTCGATGAATGTAATTCGATCCAGGAGGCTTTGCATTCAGCCTTCTTAACAATGCACGGCGAGGTCTTTTTATGTCCTAAAAGTTTGGCCTCACATGGTGCGTCTTTACTTTCCATTGTTCTTATAGGTAGGTGTAGGCTGCACACAAAGTTGTTAGTGCTTCGTTGAATGCATTGCTTCAATCCATCGTTGTTTAGGCTGATGTATGAGTTTTTCCTAAAATTGATGGCGATATACTCGGCCGATAAAAGTACATACTTCGTAGTTTCCTTTTCAGTTCTCAGAGGCAGAGGGATGACTCGATAGAGAGTAAAGTCTTCGTCACTCGTCAACGGTACGTGAATCTCGAACATAAAGAACTCGTTTGTAACTCGAGCTTTTACGTAAAGTAGTTTATAAACATCTTTTATCTCTGCTTGAATATTTTCCACTGGAAAAGTTAAAGTTTTCGGCAGGTTCGCCGATATCTCGTTCAGTTGCTTGATCAAGTTGATTGGAGTAAGTAGATGCACATCGATATGGCCTTTGTAGACGTCAATGAGTGCGTTAAACAGCACCTCCTGAACATCCTTCAAGTTAGTCAGTAGTAAGTGCGCAGTAAGCGATGCTGAGCTGAAGTAGCTAGTAGCCATGACAGTTCCTATGTTCGACTCAAGTTTGGATAGTCTCACATCAGTGTCATTCATGAACCTGTTCATGCGGGCAAATTGCTGGCGAATATTCTCTTCGTTTCTCTTTAGAATATCATTTTCAAGTTCGATGATACTAGTTTGATTTTTAATAAGTTCGTGTAAGTATTTCTCGTTGGTCTGTATAGCTTCAATGTCTTGTTGGTATTTCTCGGCGAAGTGTTGATCCAAGACTCCAAACAAACTGTTCGCTAAGTAGCCCACACCATCAATCAGAGAGCGTTTTCTACGGTTAGATAAATGTTTGTGCGGGTCCAGTAGTATGCTATTGTAGTAGTTCAATTGTTCCATTTCATGCCACAGTTGTAGCATCGTGCTTTCACAATATCTTTGGTCTAGTTTTAGACACAGTTTTTGCACATTTTCCAAGTAGTGCTCGATTTCTTGAGTAGCTTGCCAGTAAGTAGTTAAGTTGTAGTATGTAAGCAGGATCCATTCATCGTGAATTAGTTGTATTTTTCCAATTGTATCGTAATAAATCGGGCGCTCGCGTCCAAGTTCCGTAATCTGAGCGCTCAATGACGTGCCTTCAGTGACGTCAGTAGTTACACAGTGCGATCCCGTTATCAGTGCTAATGTTAGAAATGAAATAATAATCATTGTGAAGAAACTTTTCTTTCCATTACGTTTGCACTTGATATTTTTGATAGTCGCTTGATCACGACTCCCGCAATGGCTGAAGCGTGTGCTCTCGTAGTTGTAGTCTTGTAGTTGTAGAAGCCTTCTGCGTCTTCAGTGAGTAGTCGTCGAAGTTGTTTAGTAGTGTGGCGAATAACTGTATCACCAATTTATTGCATTAAGTATGCAATAAGTAGCTTGCTAGTTGTCAAGTAGGTAGATAGCAGGCTACCGGCACGAGCGGTGTCAAGTTTCGCTGCTGTTGGTCGGGCCTTTGTAATAAAGACAATGCACTTAGCCCGTGATAGTGAACTCATATATTTTATTTATCAAATCGGTAACGAAGTTTTCTTTACTCGATTCTTGTAGGGTTGTCACTTTCTTCTTCTGATCAATGTTAGTCGTAAATAGACAGTTTATGGTTTCTTGTTATAATATTCCTCTGGTAGTTTTTAGTTGAGCGTTTTCGTAGGACGCCCTGGTAATGTAAGTAGCATTCTGGAGTACCACTTGATGATGTTACTTGAGACGATGGCTTTACGTGCTCCAGTACGGAGTACTAGTTGATAGTTTTTCGTGTTTAGTTTGTCGTTTTTCTAGTTGTAAATAGTGTGCTATCGCCGTAGGCCTTGACTTTCCGAGTCCGGATCTTCGCGTCATTGGCATATCTACGTTTTTAGTTTGCAGCTTTCCGCACAGAATCCAGCCCAATTTAGTTTGTTGTGCGACCGGAGAGTGCTGGTCTCCTTTTAGGACGCCGTCCATGAGAATTTGCGCGTAGACATCAGCTGAGAAGATTAGATCAATGGAGCCGCTTATATTGTAGTCTGGGTCTCCAAGTTTTAAGTTTTCTAGGTGCGGCCAGTTAGCCTTTTCAAAAGTTGAGTTAGGTAAGTTGTTCGTTAGCTTCTTTAGTATCAGAGCTTGAGTGTTGAAAGTGTAGTCGCTGTGTATCGACTTGCATGTTAGTTGGACACGGCCTTTGCAGTGTCCAGATACGGATCCCACACCAGACACCGTGGCGTTGTGTTTAGCACGTGGAAGCCGTAGTAGTTGCGCAGCGTTTTCAGTAATCAAGTTTACTTGCGAGCCTTGGTCAAGTAGAGCTCGAAGTGTCACAAAGGTGCCATCGGTAGCTTGCACCTTTACTGTGACAGTAGTTAGTAGTACTTCCATGTTCATGGTATTTAGGTGATGAGAGCTTTGCTGTTTGGAAGTTGAGGGTTGAGGGCGAGAGTTAGTTTTCTCAGTTTTATTTGATTCATGTCCCTTTGTTACCAAGTGAAGTAGCGTGTGGTGTCTCATATTACATTCTTTGCAAGTCTTTATTGAGTTGCACCCGGCGTTTCCGTGACTGTATAAACAGTTTTTGCAGAGTTTCAATTTCGTAACAGTGTGGATTCGCTGTGGAATGCCCATGTCGACAAATTTTTCACACTGCATGAGTACATGTTCGCCGCCACATAAAGGACATTTGCCGTATGCGGTGTAATATGAGTTTGAGTAGTCTTTATTGTCTTTGTATAAAATTGGCTTCTTGGTAAAGTTATGCTTGTCGTTGAAGTTTTTGTAGTTGTAATTATGACGAAACTTGTTTGTCGGTTTATCGAAGGTCGAGTTACCGCTTTGCTGCTGGAAACGGTTAGCCTCGTTTTTGCGATTCTTGACAGTTTCGAAGGCCATGAATTTACTTTCCAGGAAAGATAGAAATTCGGTTAGATCTGGCAGCTCTCTATTATTCTGAATCTCTTTTGTGTAGTCGCTGAAAGTTACGGAGTCCAATTTCTGCGACATGTAGTACACGATGATTGGGCCCCAGTTGGTTGCATCCACTCCCATGTTAGTGAGTCCGTTCAGACTTTCAGTGATGACGTCATGTATCTTTTTGAGATTTTCAGCATCAGGGTATCGAATGATGGGCAGTTGTTGCATCGCGTTCATGAAAGATGTAAATTGAAGGCGGCGGTTGTCATACCGATGTGTTAGTATTTCCCAGCATGAGTCATAATTTTCGGCACTAACGGGGAGGTGTTGCACCAGGCGTTCAGCTTCACCTTTTAGTTTTGTTTTAAGGTGTTGCATTTTCTGCGATTTGGGTATAGTTGGGTTCTTGTGTACAGCTTCCAAAAAGAGATCCTTAAACGAAATCCAGTTTATGTAGTCACCAAAAAACTCAGGTATTTCGATTCTCGGAGCTGATTGTTGATAGTGAATGTTTGACCATAGTTTGTTGTTAAGTTGCTTCCTCAAGTTGTCGTATTTAAGTTCAATGCTCTCAAATTGGGCAGTGTAGTCAGCGTTCAAGTTAGAACCTTTTAGAGCATCTTCTAGTTGCCAGTGGAGCTTGTCGATGGGTTGCCACTTGACCTTCAAAGTTGAAAGATGATCTTCTATTTCCCATTTATCAATCAAATGTTCAATGTCGATTTTTGACATAGCTCTCTCTAATGCATTGAAGTTGCATTTCTGGCGATTGATCTGTATTTTCATTTGATCGTCAGGAAGTATTGTTATATCATGAGGTTCATCCTCAAAAATTCCAGACAAGTCGAAGTCGATGCTAGTTAGCAGCTTCTCCTCTTCATCCTTCTTTTGTTTTTGGCGATGAGAAATCAATAGTTCCATTATGTTCTCCTTAGTGGATTCGTAAAGTTCTTTAGTCTTGCCATATACATTTAAAGTGAAGTAGCTGAGTTCGCTCTTCTCTTCAATATTTTGTACGACAGTTTCATGTCTTTCGTGGAACTCTACCCACAGTCTCTCTAGTTTCGAAAGACGTGAGTCTAAGTACTCGACAGTTTTTCTAGTTGCACTGTCTTTCTTGAAGTTGGTGCACAAAGTTTTAATGCCCTCAAAAACACTTGCTTGTTCTGTAAGTAATTCCATTTTGCCTTGAAGTTGAAGTTGTTGTTAGTTAAGTAGTTGATAGCCAGTTAGCCAGTGAGTAGGTATAGGAGTGCCGAGTGAGCCTCGATGATGAAGAGATTGTAGTTGATGTAGTTAGTTCCAGTAGGTGTTGATTCAGGACACGAAGACCCGGGAGTTGTTTCCGTGGACTTCTTCTTCAAGCGTATTTCTTCGTTCTCCGCAGTTTACGATAGAACTCCGTTGACTCTTGAAGGTCCCTTGTGCATCAGCACGTCCTGCGGCCCGCCGCTACGAAATTATGCGCATTCTCAATAGCCTGGTGAGACCCGCTGGTGGGAGGCCAGGTACCGATTCGCTTTCGCAACTTGAGGTCACAAAACACACTAAATGCAATAACTCGAAGGACCATTAGATGTAGGGTCCAAGGACCATTAGATGTAGGTCCAAGTTAGAACCCTGGTAGTAGTAAGTAATATATAGTTAAAGTTTGAAGTAATATTTTATTGACACGATTTGTTCGATTCTCACTCGTCCGCGTGCGTCTGTCGCGGCGTGTCAAAGTGCACTCGTTTGTGTGAATAATGAAATAAATATGCGGAGTTGCAAAATCGTAATGTACTCCGTACAACTATGTATCGCTATGTTCTGATTTCATTAGAAAACTAGACAGTGGAAATACTAGGCACAAGGGACAAAATATCTTTTTCTTATTTTTTATACCATTTGGCATTTTTTATACCTTTTTTTATACCAGGCGCAGCTCGTGCAGCGAGCACCGCTCGTCGTCCAGCAGCACGGGCAGTAGACTGACCTGAGTGCTCCGATCTCCTCCGGCCAGGTGAGGTCTGCGTTCCTCACTTCCACGAGCAGGCGGCTGCGCTCCCCCAGGCGCAGCTCGTGCAGCGAGCACCGCTCGTCGTCCAGCAGCACGGGCAGTAGACTGACCTGAGTGCTCCGATCTCCTCCGGCCAGGTGAGGTCTGCGTTCCTCACTTCCACGAGCAGGCGGCTGCGCTCCCCCAGGCGCAGCTCGTGCAGCGAGCACCGCTCGTCGTCCAGCAGCACGGGCAGTAGACTGACCTGAGTGCTCCGATCTCCTCCGGCCAGGTGAGGTCTGCGTTCCTCACTTCCACGAGCAGGCGGCTGCGCTCCCCCAGGCGCAGCTCGTGCAGCGAGCACCGCTCGTCGTCCAGCAGCACGGGCAGTAGACTGACCTGAGTGCTCCGATCTCCTCCGGCCAGGTGAGGTCTGCGTTCCTCACTTCCACGAGCAGGCGGCTGCGCTCCCCCAGGCGCAGCTCGTGCAGCGAGCACCGCTCGTCGTCCAGCAGCACGGGCGCGGCGCCCAGCAGCCACAGGCGCATGTCCTCGCGCGCCAGCCCCAGCGCGCCGCTCAGGAACGCGCACACCTGCGCACACCACACCACTACACCAAGGGACTTGCCACTTTTATTATACGTGGGAAAATTACACGGTGGTAGCCCCTCAGCCCGCATGCGCATGGGTTAACGGCAAGAGTTTCATTTAGACGGATGACGGGCCTGCGAGGAATGCGCGAGCGGGCTTGCGTCTCCGTCAGTAGCTGTTGCTGGACCGTATGGCGGAGGTTTGTGCCTAGTCTGCCGGGTTTCAGCTTCGGGGGTAAGTATCATACTATAGCGCATACATGCAATTATTTTCTTTCGTACGTAGCCCATTCGGTATTTGTTTATAGTTTAATTCCTAAAACGCTTCTAATATTAGAATTCCCACTCAAAAATAATCAATCTGTAACTCCTAAAGACTGCGCCAATCCGCCAATGGTGAAGGCGTGAAATTCCAACTTATTGTATCTATTCGGTGCTGCGCAGTGATGCCTACACAGCGAAAGAAAGTGACAAAAAAGAAGGTAAAAAGTATGTTGATTAGTTTCCGTACCTGTTTGAGCGTGGCGAGCCTCGAGAAGGCCGCGGTGTAGGCCAACTGCCGCTCGGGCGGTGCCGGCGCCAGCGGCACGCTGCTGTACATGGACATGCCCGCGCCCGCCGCGCCCACAGAGCTCAGTCCTGCGGGACGAACATACACTCACTACTGGAGCTCCGCAATACAATACGCTAATGGTCCGCAGCCGCATGCATCCCGACCGATGGGCGAAGCCGCCGAACGCATTGGGTGCCTCAATTCGACGCCGCAAAGGCTGGCCAAGGCAGAGGCGGGGAGACGACAGACGAACAACAAGAAGGCTCGAGGCGCAAGACGGAAGTTTGGAGGGATTTGGGGGAGGCCTTTGCTCAACAGTGGGAAAATGTAGGCTAAGAAAAAAAAGAAAATTCAGAGACGAATCTAAGCGTGGGCTCATGCTTCCATAATAAGTCAAAATTCTAGAACTTTTTTAACATATTGAGTCCACTTTTAAATAATTCTCGGAATCTTAGCCTACGTATCATAATGGACGATTGAGTATTGACGATATTCCTCAGAGATCTCAAAAATTCGCAAAAACAGAGGTAAATCTAAAGCAATATTTGGGATGGTGGCTATTGGATATTAGGAGTTAGGACAGACATGATTGAGGGTAGAAACTGGAGCGGATTATAAATTTAGGTTTTATTTAACACAAAAATTATCTTATAAAATATTATGTACGCAATGAGATTTAATTGTAGTAAAAGTCTAGGTAGGAAAACACAACATTCTCATAGGTAATATGCTCTTGTGTATGCATGACAACATCTCACGCCAATTCAGTGGCAGTGACATTGAAGTATAATTAGATTTAGCAAAGGCCTTTGATATCGTTTTCATCCTCATTCTCTTTACAAAGCTAGAGGTTAGAGGTATCCCGCTTCAATACATATTGTACTAGATTACTCATGGAGGCCAGATAATTAAAATTAAGGATTGCTTGAGCAACGACACGAGCTTTAAGTTTGCGGTGCCACAAGGTAGTATACTTGTTCCTATAATTGTCCTTACGGATATAAACTAATTATGTAATATAGTAGATATTATTATTATTACTCATAGGCTTTCCTTTAAGAGCGTAATTTGTTACTGTGTATATTGTTTCCTAACTTGTTTTTCAAATTGTAGTCTTTCACTTTTGTTATACGGACTGCAGCAGCGTTGGACCACGATTTCATCTATAATTGTAACTAAGACGATACTAACTTTGAGTGCTAGGTACATGCCGGAACAGCTTCAGTTGGAGCGGGTACAGCTCCAACTCTAAGTCGGAGTTCGGTGGTCGTATCACCTGAAATTGTACATAATTATACTTTAATTATTGTTTCGGTTCCGATTTATATCATACACAGGGCCTATACATAAACTTTATCAATAAGAGGTGAATATACAGGTGATATACGACACGAAACAATAAAAAAATACGTTTTTTCACATCTAACATAATCAAATTATTCTTAATTATTAATAATAATAATCTTTCAGTCAGAATGCTATAGAATTTTGACATACGGAAGCGTGACTTAAACGAGTGTAAGCGTGGACTTTTGCTTCCGTATGTCAAAACCGTGTAGATTTTTGACATATGGAAGCATCAGTATACGCTTAGATTCGTATCTGAATCTTAGCCCTATAGTCATTTAACTTTAATGTGCTCTCTTGTGGGGTCTACGTGAATAAATTGTATAGTTGATCGCTACCTGTCGGGGCAGCGGGTCGGCGGCTCCGTACCACAGCGCCAGCGCGCGCCACAGCGCGTCGGGCAGCAGCTCGAAGTCGCGGCGCTGCGCCAGCGTCACGTCGCGCCGCAGCAGCCCGCCCTCGCCCGTCAGCGACCGCACCTGCACCCAATCACATTACACTCGCTGCTGGACCAGGGCACCGCGTCACAGCCGCACTCACTGACGCTGAGATACAGAGACGAATCTAAGCGTACACTTTGGCTTCCATATGTCAAAACTGTATAGAATTTTGACGTATTGAAGCGTGAGTCCACGCTTAGATTCGTCTCTGAATCTCAGCCTTAGCCTTAGTCTCAAGTTCTGCCACGGGGCAGCGGCGCAGGGCGGAGATAGTAATTCAATGGGCGCCGACAGATGGCGCTGCACAGATAAGGGATCTACCCGGCTAACGATCTCGTGTTCGTTTTCAGCTCTAACGCGATTAAGGCCAGCGGTCGCTCGGTCTGCGGCTGGAAGGAATAGTCTAGAATTTTCGCTGGTTATCGTTTTAGAACGAACGTTATTAAAGAAACGAGTTCTTACAAAACGAAAAGATACGAAGACTCTTGACTACCCCTCCACACGAAAACTAGTGACCGCTGGTTTTAATCGTGTTGGAGTCGAGAACGAACACGAGATCGTTAGTCGGTAAGGCAGAAGGGTGCGTTACCTGCAGCGTGTCTTGGTGGCGCAGGCGCTTGTTGTCGACGGGCCCGGGGTGCGGCGCGGGCGCGGGCGCGGGCGCGGCCGGCGCGTGCGCGGAGCTCACGCCCGAGCTGGAGCCCGCGCTGCCCATGGACGCCGTCTCGCAGCGCCACAGCAGCGACCCCATCGACTCTGCGACACAGCACCGCTCGGACGTACACAAACGATAAAGAGCAGGGGTCGTTGCGCGGTCGCTGGCCGGCAGTCGATGGTCGGCACTCACCGCTGGAGGTGGTGGTGAAGCTCTCGTCGCACACGATGGCCTCGTCGAGCGCGGCGGCGCGGTGCGGCGGGTGGCGGCAGCAGGCGGCGGCCGTGTGCGCCAGCCAGGCGGCCCACCACTCGGCCGCCACCAGGTACCAGAACTGCCCCACCGCGTAGCCGCGCTGCTCCTCGCGCCGCATCCAGCCCAGCACTGGAACGTAGCAAAAATTCAATTAACTCCTTCCACATTCATATAATTATTTAATACTAGCTTCTACCCACGCGATGATACCCACAGGAGCGATGCAGTTTCCCGGGATTATAAGTAGCCTATATATTATATACTCTCCGATAATGCACAGCCACGCATTGCAGATCTATGATCTAGTCTAGAACAACAGTCTAGGAACTAGACTATTCATTAGTTGAATGTCCAAACTTTGACGGCTCCGTAGCTAAGTTGGTAGTAACCCTGCCTGCAAGGCGACGGGTCCCGGGTTCGATTCCCGGCCGGGGCAGATTTTGTGTAAGCATAAAGTTTGTTCTCGGGTCTTAGATGTTTGTGATGTGTATCTGTGTATGTCCATGCCACTTGCGACACAGGGAATCCTAGTGCGGGGGTATGAGTGAAAAAAAATAAAACTACAGCTACTAATAAGCGGTGTGTGTACAAGTAACCCAGTTTCGACGGGCAATCAGACTCGTGATGTAATTACTGGAGTGGACATAATAACTCGTTATCAATATTATTGCGGCGGACCTTGATACACGCCGGTCGCCGCCGCATGCAGACGCGCTGTGTTAATGACTCTAGTGCATTGACACACTTGTTTAGGACAGTTACATTGGATAAAGAGAGTAAAAAATGTGTTCGTCAAATACAACAATTTTCCGAAGCGATATCGGCTTTGCTCTAGTTTCTAGTGGGTGTCGCAATTCCGTATGACTAGAATTATAAGAGTAGACATCCTGATCCAGCTTGTCAAGCACAATAAAAACAAAACTAATTGAGGTTCGCACAATACCCGACATTGACATTCGAGGATAAAATATCCCTACCTTAAACAAACGTTGCGAAATGTCGCCTTTTCGCTAATTACACAACTGATAACGATAACGCAGGAATAGTGTCAAGAGTACGCAGTTTTATGTAGCGAGAAGCGCCACCAGAGGTCGGCGCCGCTCTCCTTTCTCATGGGGCAATTAAATATTTCCTGAGTGGACGTGACGGGTTAACAGTACCAAGCTTGCCTCTGCTCCGGCTTTGGCGGTGGGGGGAGGTGCGTGGGGGGGTGGGGGTTGGGGGGGAGGGATGTACGGAGAGTAAAGCGTGCGGGGATCTGTCCCCTCATCGAACTGGGGATATAGACAAGTCACTTTCTAAAATCATTATCGATAGTAGAAAAAATTAAATGTACGGCATTGACGTAAGGATTCGTTACATTACCACATTATCTGATGTGGTGATTTAGCACTTTTAGTTTAAAAAAAGAGCTCGAATACAAATTCCATAAACAGGCACCTTATATCGTATACCTTTGTTAAAAGCTATAACGTTTCAGCTCCACCCAGAATTGCACAATCCACATAATTGTGCTGCTACATCTGAGAGCCATGTCAACAACGCATTTGTAAACAAACACCATGCCCTGTATAAACCTGGCACCGCCAGTTCTGGAGCTAGCCTTTGGTGCGCCCGGAGCGAGCTTCTATAACTGCGCCCTAATGTTCTAATCTAATCCGAGCTTGATCATTTCTGCGTCCCTCCAGGGTCTGTACCATGTGCCTGGCCACCGCCCTATTTAAGGCACTGGGCATAGCGATACCATATAATAACTCTTCAAGACAAAGTGAGCTCAAATAAGTACTGTTCAAATGGATGGCAAACTGGGGCAGAAAGGGCAAATATCTTGACAGTCGTTACTATGGGAAACATTTTGAAGAGACCATCTCTGTACCGACTGTTGTATATATCAGATTTACCACACGGGTGTGGTCCCGCTGCTAAGCCAAGATGGTTTTTATTTCGTTACGTTTATGTCGTTATTTCCGTGCAGCCGCGATTGTTTCGCTTGCCCTTGCTAATAAAGCCCGTATGCCTTGTGAACACGGTCGTTATTCCCGTGCAGCACTGACCGATGTCCCGCTCCTGGTGGCGGCACTGCGGCCGCAGCCCCAGCACCACGTGCGCCACGTCCAGCAGCAGCTGCAGGAAGGGCGCCACGAGCGCGTCGGCGCTCTCCACGCTCCAGATGAGGAAGTCCTCCAGCGTCAGCACCGTGCCGTTGTCAATTGTACCCGAGCTCTCTTGCTGCAACCACACAACTACTTTTAGTGGCAGTTTAAGGCTAGCGTTCAGAGACAAATCTAAGAGTGGACTCATGCTTCCATATAACATGTCAGATTTGATATTGATTTTCCTTTTTCAACCTTTTTACCTAATATTATAATACTTTACAACACTTTGCTGAACACAGCCTGTATAGGTCTAACCAATATTTTTTACCGATGTGAATATTGGCGTGAATCCTGCGCAGGACGACAGGAGTGGGAGAAGCGTATACTCAGACCGCTCATAAACATTGGTGATACCTATAAACGTAACAAATATCACCTCGTGTATAGCAAAACTCACCTCATTCGACACCACGATCTCTTCCGACTCCCCGCTGGGTCCCAGATGAAAGGTAGGTTTCCTCCCCTTGGGCGCGGTGACCAGCTTGTCCCTCAAGTTGAGCAGTATCACTTCGGGGTCGAACCCCTTCTCGTCGGCTCGGTCCGGGTCCAGCGGCTCGGGCTCCGCTCGCTCGGGCTCCGCTCGCTCGGGCTCCGCTCGCTCGGGCTCCGCTCGCTCGGGCGTGGAGGCGCGCGAGGGTTGGTTCTTGAGGTGCTCGTTGGCGACGGTGCAGAGGATGCCCACCATGTCGATGACCTCCTTCTTGTTGAGGACTCCATCGCTGTCCAGGTCAAAGATCTTGAAGCAGACTGGAACCAGAAAACGGGGGTGAGTTGGTGTCTAGACGTTTATTAGGACAATACGATAACATATCAAATAGCTGCCCAATTGGCAATTGATTTATACTAAGCTTTCAAAGTTCTAACTGGCACTGCAATTGTTATGGGCCGGCGTTATGCTTCCCATCACGCAAACGACCAGCTCGACTCGTTATCAAATAGCATAAAAAAAACTTTACTTGTACGTTAGTAATTACAAGAACTTACTGCATTTACGCGCACAGCAAGACGAGGCCATTGTGACAACATGTTAATTCTAATTTAGTGAAAACCCACAGGCGCTGGCCGATAGGAATTAGCTACCAACACTAAGAAAAAGCAAATTCATCTATGCGTAGTCACGTTCAAAAATCAATTAAAATGATTGTGGAACGAAAACAAAAAACAACATATTGTTCCCGCACGAAACAGATTCTATATTCGTAACTTGGCATTTTGTCTTTGTACTCTTTATTGGTAGGAAAACTGCGATTCGTCAGCCGAAGCTTCGACGTTCGATTTTCAGAGTAAGGCCTCAGATATTAGAGGTTTTGTAAATATATTAGCCCACAATAGGGATGTTGACTGATTTTGGGAAAGTGTTTAAAACGATGCGTATGGGCCTAATATAACCCAAAATATTTAAATTTACTTTTTAATTAAACTAATATTTTAATTATCATGTATTTAAAATGCCGTTTTAAATTTTACTCCAAAACGGCAGTGACGTCACGTGTTCAATTACCACAGAGTAATTTTCTATAACACTGTAAAGTGACAAGCAAAGAGAATATAACCACTACTACCTAGTCTGTGCTACGTTTAGTGACAAGTTCATTCGATGCTTTCTGTGTATGTATTGTTATGTATTAAAATATGAGTTCTAAGTTTTTTGAGCTTATTGATTTATATATATGCTTTGGTTAATTAATACACTTTGGAGCTTAGAATCTACGATTACTGTTATATATTCATTGTTGGTTATATAGAAATAATGATTTTTGGTATAATAAGTAGGTACTTACACGGAGGTCTTCACATTTCTAAATTCAGCAGAGCAGAAATTATCGTTTGTCGAGAAGAAATTGGCCACCGTAAAACAATCAATTCTCGGCAAATTGGAATTATTTGCCTTTATGAAGCCACTTTCCATCATGGGAGAATATTCAAGAGTCGAAATAAATTTAGAAAAATAGGCGCGGAATTCACAGCACAGATAAATAATCACAGAAATCACTCTAAAATACTAAGCAGTTAAGCGCAACGAGCTATATACTCATTGGAGTTTTGGCGGGAATGCGAAAATGTGCTGTTGTTGATTTAGTGTTATTTACTAAAACCTTTGTTTTATAGAGTGTTAATGTGTAATAATAGTGGATTATTAACCATTAAGTGTTCGTAAACTTGCATGAGTGAAAGGCAAATAGTACAAAGACGAAAAACATGTATTTTCGTATTCTATCCAAAACTCCATAGAAGCTTCATATTCATATTCATATTCATATACTTCAGTAAACTATCCACCAATTTACTGAAGCGTCACTTCGACTCGACCGCGCCTAGACTAAACTTTAACGTGACTTTGACGACTTTCATGCACCAAAACTAGAGATTTATTATATATTATTATTTATATAACTTGACATTAGTTAAATGCGCAAATCACGTGGAGCCAAAAATAAACAAAAAAAAAAATATACTCCTTCCGATTGAAACAGTGACGTCACGGGCGTTTTATGTCACGTGACTTCGGAGAGATGTGATCACATTTTGATTATTTAATTTAAATTAGATTCCTTAAAAATAAACAAAAATATTGTGTTTAATAGGATTTCTGTCACAAAAACTACCGTTTCGCGGCAAAATTATATTTTTATTTGAATACAGTCAACAACCCAATTAGAACTCATTGTAGGATATGAACTCTGGACCTGCGGGTCAAAAGGCGACCTATGCTTTGCATTATTCCAAGTAGATAACCCCTGAGCTATAATTTCATAATTGTCTATGGTTAGATTAAACAGCCGCTATTTTTACTAGTCTCCGAAGTCCTTACTCTACATTTATTAAAACTTCATTTCTACTACATACATTCATTCATCGAAACTTTAAAAATAATCAAAAACTAACACATAAAAAGGTAAATGTATACGGTGTCGACTGCGCCTTATTATAAATTATAATTCTTTTCCGACGCGTTTTCTGAGAAATCGATCGAGAGTTATGTATTTCAAGGGTACAGAATGTATTACGATAAACATTGCTGATTCATGAATTATATTGTTTATTTATATTTAATCAACTTTTGCACATTTTTTAGAGATTAAAAAAAGGAATAAATTTAGGACCAATATTAATAATTTGCCTTTTTTTCACACAAAGTCTGTGATGGGTTTTGCTTTTATAGATAGATATCTTTTGTAAATATTAACGTTTACCACACGGCAAATCTATAATTCTTTTTTGTACAATAAGTATCAACAATATAAATAAAAGGAAAAGTAAACAAAACAGCAAAATAGGTAAATAACTTGAAGAGTAAAATTGGGCGGTATTATTGCAATAATCGATTTTTCCGAATAACCTTAATGAGGAATTAAGAAACGACAATAGATCGATTACTCATGTCTGAATGTATTTAACTATCTCGCTCCTGCAATCATGAAAAACATCTTTTGTTCCTAAAGCTAACGAATTAAGTCGTATTAAAATAAAAACATATTATCTACGAAATAAGGAGCATTACATTACAAGTAACATCGTACAGTGAAAGGCCTGTCGCTGCACTCAGGTACTCATCAATAGGAAGTGTCGCGTCGCACAAAGAATAGAAGGAAGTGTATGTTTCAATGATACTCGCGTGACTAAAGACGACGTCCGCTGCTGTGCCGCGAGTAATGGGACCTATAGACGACGGTGAATTACTTTGACGTCATCAATTACAATGCGATTTACGTGTGTCAAACGTTAAAACCAGACTTTAAGACCAGTCTGAGTATACGCAGGCTTTTTTGTTGTAGAAGGAGAGAATACTCGGTTGCGCGTGAGGAGCGGATATGTGGGATTTTTAGCCGCTCAAACCTCGCAAATTTTCCGTCTTGGTGCTATATTTATAGGAGGCCTCTCCAAAAACCACACCATTGACTGCGCCCTTCCCTGGCATCATCCATCCTACGACAGCCTGCTAACTAAAACTAAGGACTAAACTCCGGATAATCGTTAAAAAACGTTACGTAATAAGACGGTTTGAGAAGATCGTAAAGTTACACGTGAAAACAGTAATTTTAAATTAATTGAAATTATTGAAACTAAAGAAGAGAGAGTAGTAAGGGAAAACACAAGAGTAAAGGACCTCAAGCATAAAACTAGTTTTAAATTAAAGGTAGCTAGACATAGCAATTGAAATTTTTAATAAATTGCCGCGAGATATCAAGGCGATTGTTTATAAACCCACTTTGTTTAAAAACAAAGTCTTGGCATTTCTTCTTGAAAATAGTTTTTACAGTTTGGAAGACTATTTTGCTAAGTCATTTTTGAAATCTTGAGTTTCTTTTTTTTTCTCATTTGTTATTTTTTATATCTTTGACATGTGTTTCTAACAATATTTGAATGAGATGGTTAGTTAGACATGCTAAGTAATTTTTATATTTTTATGTTAACTTTTTCACTTAGTTTTAAATTTGAATTAGTATGATAATTATTATGTGTGATTTAGATTAATTAATTGAATTTCAAACACAATGTATATTGTTAATGAATAAATAAATACAATACAATTCCTTGGCCAAGTTGGTATTAATTTGTTACCCTGCCCAACGAAGGTCCCCGGGTTCGATCCACGATCGGGGAAAACTTTTCGTGGTGAACATAAAAGTTTCCTCTCGGGTCTTGGATGTTTGCGTCTGAATCTTAGCCTAAGGCTGAGATTCAGAGACGAATCTAAGCGTGGACTCACGCTTCCATACGTCAAAATTCTATACAGCTTTGACATATGGAAGCCAAAGTCTACGCTTAGAATCGCCTCTGAATCTTAGCCTATGTGTGTCGATGCCAACTGCGACACAGGAAATCCTTAGTGTTTATTTTTTATGTTCATTGTCCTTCATAGCTTGGCGATCGACCAACCGGATATAGAAATGTCTTTCACGCGTGTTATCTATTAATTTGTTTAAATAGGCAACGGACACTTTCAGATTGTGAAAGACTTCGATAAATATAGTATTCGGCAAGTCATCTGACGCACATCATGAAGGTCATCGAGGGAACCGCAAATAAGGAAAAGAGGCAGCTAATTGTATCTTGGTTAGTGATAATTCGGATATAAAAAAAAAGCTATACATAGAATCAATTTTTCTTTTTAGTTTTGTGAATATTTAACACCGTTACTAACTACTACAAACTATGATACTAGGGTATCATAAAAGTTGAGATTCGAAAAAAACAAATGGTTTAAAAATCATAATGGTTAATTGATGACCGCCATTTTTATAGGCGACCACAGAAACACAAATGTGCTATAAAATACTGAAAGTGCCTAAAGTTGATTATTTTGCGACGAAATCATAGTAATTTTTGTTGTTTAGTAGAAATGGGGTAAGTTTCATCAACTCTATAAATTGCATGAAAAAAAAATTGCTTTAAATAAGCTACGAACCGACTTCAGTGACAAACTACTTAACCGATTTTGATGAAATTTATATGGGACCAATCTGAAAGCATATACTTTCAAATAAAAAAAAGAATTTACCAAATCGGTTTATAAATGACAGAGAACTGAGGTAACAAACAAATAAAAATTCCCTCCAAATTGATTACTTTCTCCTTTTTTGGAAGTCGGTTAAAAAAACGGACATCGAAATCTACAACGAAGTACATAATCAGGAGGCTACCATTGCGCCGCTCACGTATCTACAATTCGCTACATATAGACATAGGTATACTCGACAGACGGAATGACGTTGGTGCGCCACTTATATCGTCGATGTCATTGAGTTTTATCGAGATACGCTATCGAGACGCACAGTAACGCGTATCTATGTGAATGCGGTTTTTTGCATATCTGTTTGGTCAAGGATAACTTTAGGGTTGCAGTATACGTATCGATTTGGCATGCAATGACCTTCTTGAAACGTTGAGAATTATTAATTTGAGATTCCTTACAGCATAATAACATCCTCGCTTCGCGTCGTGACAAGTTAGTCAACGGCTTGCAGTCAACTGCATGCCGCTTATCACGGGAGCTCTTGCAAAACTGTAACCAGCTGCTGTATTTGCTACCGGCGATGCGAGGAGGCCCGAGTTAGATCTCCGACCAGTGCAAACTTTGTGTGATGAGCATAAGGTATCTTCTCTGGTCTTGGATGTATGTATGTGTGTATGTCTATAATCCTAGTGCAGGGGTGTGGTAGACTCGCGCATTGCCTCTCACATGCTACACGAGATGTCGAGCCCGCCGCAGTGGACCGATGCCGACCGATGCCGACCGATGCCGACCGATGCCGACCGATGCCGCGCGCCGCCAGTCGATGCAAGTACGCTAACAGCTGGAGCAGTGCCGAGGGCTCGGGGCGAGGCGACGCTGACCAGTGGCCGCGTTAAGAGGACCCAACCCGCCATACTTTCTATACAAACGCTCGTACGTAATTATAGTTTTGTATCAATTTTTTTATTTAGGAGTTTTGAACAAATAGATATGTTTTTATGGAACCAAAAATTTAAAATTTTTACAATCCACTTCAGTAAAAGCCTAAAAACCAGCTTTTTTTAAACAAATTTTACCTTGACTTTGGCCGTTCACAATATTGTCATAAATGTAAAATGACATATACCTACTCCCATATCTTTGGTCTTTGGTCATCATAATTAATATCGTTCATTATATTGATTCTTATTTTCGGTTTCTTGCCACTAAGCACTAAGGTAATTTCTAAATGTGTTATATTATAGGTGAAAACTTGTAACTGGCCCGGTTTTTAGTTCTAAGTTTTGTATTTACTGTAATTTGATAGGCTGTAAGTTTTCCAATGATAAATAAATAAAATAAATAAATAAGAACCTTGGACATGTAATGGAGATTCTAAATAACAAACATTTTTTTCACAAACTTGTAAGGCATTTCCAAAAACACGTTATTCCTGGAATAAGTTTTTGGAAATTACCACGCACCAATATTGTCTTCGGAAATTTATTTCAAAATTTTCAGAATGCCAACCGAGGGCTCTGGCGTTGTCTCTCTTTTTCCGTAGCGCCTGTTTTTCTTCGATGAATTAACAAGCCTGTAGGCCACTTTTGCGTTCTACTTAGGCGGGCCGGGAAGGGGCACCTTAAATGTACGCACCGACATCCAGCGCCGACACTGCTCGCAGTGCATCGATAAGGCGCCTAATTTTATCGTGCTGTAGGTTCTTCGAGGTCACAGTGACCGATAAGATACTGCTAAGAAGTAAGGCTGATATTCAGAGACGAGTCTAAGCGTGGACTTTGTCTTCCTTATGTCAAAAAGTAGTGCTTACGCTCTAATTTGTATTCAGAGACATTTGGAACACTACTTAAACTTAGCGTATGCTAAGCAAAGCCTGAGTAGTCAATATCGACTACTTGAGCCGCTCTCAAAACAGAAGTGGCGCCACCAATTGATTACGGTAGAAACCATAATAACCAAACATTGAAATGTCAAACTTCAAAACTAACATGTTTCATTTATTATAATATCAAAATAGATTTATTGCATTAATATTGTTGTTTCACTCACTCCAGTGACATTTTGTATATCGCTATCTTTGTTGTATTGCTATTCATACATAAATGATAAAACCGGTAAACGTTCCGGTGAAAAAATTAAAAACTTAACAGCCATAGATAACGAGAGTGTGGTCTTAGCTTAGACCGTGCACGAACTTTGTTTCTGAATACGAATTCGATTGAGCGGCTTAGCCAATGCTTGGCTAAGACAGTTCTTAGATCGTTTTAAGCTGTCGTCTCTGAATATCAGCCTAAGGCTCTGTAGTGTTTAGCTAGTATAACTTTACAGACTGTTGAAAGTGTGTCTGTTTGACTTGTACTAGCGAGACCTATCAGTTGTACCTAATTATTTATTTATAGGAGACATAACTTTAGAATACATTATACAAAATAATTGAAAGCCACTGCTTATGTATTTTTAATGCTATTCTTCTCCATGCACGCTTGTCTGCAAGAGATCGCTTTAAGCGACAAGAACGTCCATTGTAACACTTATTGTTAAATTGTTTTAGTTTAAAGTATCTGTATCTGTTTCAAGAAAAAGTTATCTGTCTATCTATAGTTATTTAAAATTAACTATAGGTACAGTCAAGACCTTATACCCTATTTATAACTAGTGATAGTGAATTTATTCCAGTTTGACGCGCGGGATTTTTCGGCAAAGCAAGACAATTGCACGACCTTAGGACTTTGGTTGCTTTGCAGTTGGCTACATTTTTTAAATCTCTAGGAGGGCAGCTGCCCCTCCCTCCCCCCTGGCGACGCCCTTGTCTGTAAGTGTTGCGTATCCAACGCCGTCGATATGTGCAGCGCCTTACACTTGAGCCGCTCGGTGCGCGGCCCGCGGCCCGCGGCGCTGAGGCCGCAGCACAGCTCCTTGAAGTCCACGTGTCCGTCGCGGTTCTCGTCGAAGGCCAGGAAGGCGCCCGCCACGGCGGCGCCCGGCAGCGGCGGCGACAGCAGCGGCCTCAGGCTCTCCAGGTCCAGCTGCCCGGTCGGCGCAGAGTTGCGGAGGGACCAGAAGCATTTCTCCAGCTCGATTATGTCCTGAAATAGGGTGTTGATGTATAATCTGACAGCTGAGGATTATCCAGCAACGCCAATGTACAATTATACCGGGAGTTATACGATTGTGAGCTCTAAGTTATGATACGTAATTGCTTACATTCCCAACATTCACATGCGCAGATAGACAAAGCCCTAAGTTGTCCGTATATATATACCTAGGCACTCAGGTATCTGTGATCTCATTGCGGTCAAAGATAGTAAACCGTAGAGATATATAAGAGATATGTGTTGTAAACATAATAGACATAGAACAGGGGACCGATTTTTGAAAGTCAGGAGTGATTTCGAAATCACCGATGACAAAATTCTCAGCGTTGACTTTGAAATCAGTAATTTGCAAAAGTCGTATTTTTTAAAGTCATACTCTGTATACCAACATGCAACTATTTCTCAGCTTTGATCACAGATAAACTTATGATTGTGTTCTATTTAATTTTATTTTTTATGTTGGAAATTGTTTTCAAGCCAAAATTGGCACTAAATACTCGTATCTATATATAGGTATGAGAAATTTAGTCACCCGCTGAGATTCAATAATACGACTTTTTGTAAATCGGTGACTATCGGTCATATCGCTGATATTTAGTCACTCGGTGACATTCAAAAATTGCACCCCAGAACCGCCTCTCAAGTGCAGCCGACGGAACACACCGAAGAGGTGCTTGACGACTGACAACCGATTTCCACTTCAAGGCAGTAGTTCGTACCTCTACCCGAGTGAGCTGAAAATGCACCACTACCTACTACGTTTACGGTTATGAAAAAAAATAACCCCGCAACGTTACCCTTGGCTGAAAATCAGCGCTGAGAGTCATTTGACAATCAGCGTATTGCTGAGCCACGGCCTTTTCAGCACTTCTTCGTTTCTTGTTTGTATGTGTAATGTCTTCAATTGTATGTGTATATTCTTCTCATGTATGTGCTTTTCTATGTTTACATTGTATGTGTGCTGAATAAATGTTTTTCTATTCTATTCTTATAAAAACAACAATAGGTAGTCGTCATAAATTGCGTTCTCTTTTCCATCACAAACACACATATCTTCCAAATTATGCAAATGTTATCTGCCATAACTAATAACTAAGCTTCAGTTCAAATAAAGATATCAAAGCCATCAGGCTGATAACAGTGATGTCAGAGTACGCAACACCTTTTAATTACTTTTGTACTGAGAGAATACCGAGTCGAAGTAATCGAGATCGAACCTCATATTTTAGCAATAAAGCAGCCTGTCGTCATTACCACACTCAGGCCTCAGAAGAGCCACCAAGTTGAGTTATGTGTGGCGTGGTGGTAAATATCACACAACCTCTACTTTTCTGATTCTTGGATTAGGTAAGATTCACGAGGAAGATTTCCTTTCGGAGTAGTCAAGGAGGAGCGAACAACACTCCACGCCCATCCTTGCATACTTATTTTATTCATCAACACATGAATGACATAATTCTAGGGAAAACCTTACAAAAAATACAGGTTTCACAGCTCCAATTCTGCTGCAAAAGCAAATAACATCTTTCTGCAGGGCTAACATGCGCGCCACGACAAAATTCTGTCTACTGTTTTGTCTCGCGAGAAAATTTTGTCACGGTGCGCATGTTAGCCCTACTGGGCCTATGATACGTTTTTACACAAAAATAAGGTGTCAAATTTTATTAAAGACGGCATAAAATGGGATACGCAAATAAGAGCTCTTTTGAAATCGTAATATTGTATAGTTTATCCTTTATTTGGCCATGGCTTCAGTACATCATGTGGTCTGTGATTCAATATGTTTGTTTACTAGTCATAAGTTAGATTTCACATCGATTGTGACAGAAGATAACCTTATAGCAGGCGTTGAACCGTATAATAATAGGGTTTTGTAATATGTATTACCAGTGGTGGCACGGAACAAGAAAATAAAACTGATAACGGAAGATCAGGCAATCTAATCGTAAGAGGCGATGACAATCAGTAACAGCAAACTTCTGTTTTTGATTTTTTTTAATGGTAAACAGCCTTGTGTTTTGACACAATCTGACCTGCGGCGCAAACTGTACGAATCTTTTCGGTCGATAATATTCGATAAAATTGACAGATCAAATCGATAAAGTGAGTTTTATCGAGCCTCGAAAGAATCGACAAAAGTTATCGAAAAGCTAGGTCGAATCCAAAGAGAATATGTATAGAGCTACTACAATACTTTACGATCAGACTTCGGTACTCGCAACATTCGATAAATTTATCGAGTTTTTCGGTTCGACAAATTTATCGAACCGACTTCCGTACTTGCGCCGCTGATGTTGAGGTGATATAGGTAAGATATGGTGACAGGTGGGACTTTATCTTCGAGTTCTTCGAGATAGAGAGCCCTTTAGAGCGAAGATCACAGCTTTGTACATATATGCGGTCAAGTGGTACTTTGGCCATAGCAATTAGCGTAATGGTGATGACCACACCATTGTGGCTAGTGCGTTACCAAAAGAGTCAGTTGTCGTCACAATGATCGCAAACCATTACTTTTATGACCATTGTGATTCAGTGTGGGTGGGCCCCAAGTAGCTACAGGTGTAGCGTGTCATTTTTGCCAGTTTGAAGTAAATTTTATTGCGTTTTCGTTTATTAAAGTCATTTCAAATATATCGAAGTAACACGTTTGTTTACGACGGTTTTTGGTTTTCCCCTACATCACCGAATGCGATTTTCCTAATTATATTACGTGATTGTTTATCTTCAAAAATGCGCGAGCGACATAACAACGTACCGTATTCTGCCCCTTAACCTTTTTGAGATAAACGACCTTGACTCGTTCGTAACACAATGGTTTCAATTCTATCATTTCATAACTAAACTAATTTTAGTTTCACTCTCTCTCTTTCCAATGCATAACATGAGAAAGAGACGGAAAATGTCTGACAGATCTAAATCTTGTTTTAGTGCTGTCAAATATCTTTCGATCTTGATAAATTAGGTGCCACTGAATTCATTGCCATTAAATTTACACTACACTCAAGCAAGTGGATTAATTTGACAGGTCTAAAATATATTCCACCTCTTTCTCATGTTATGCATTGGAAAGAGAGAGAGCGAAACTAAATTTAGTTTAGTTATGAAATGACAGAATTGACACCAATATTTCAGTCAAACGTTTTACACACACTACAAACAATAGGATTTCAGATTGGCGATAACAAAATACATATTTGTTAGCTGATGATAAATTTTAATTTACATTTACAATTAGATAACAGCACAAATGTTCGATTACAAATAAATAATTGTACAGCCCATCGGTTCTTAGAACTAAGTAAGTTATTTATGGAGGTGTAATCTTATACGAACGCAGAGTGAATAAATAAAGGTAGTAAATATTTGCGAAGGCAAATGTAAGGTTTGATACGGGTCGAAGGAAATCCTACTAATATGCGAAAGTGTGTTTGTTGCTTTGTCCTTCTTTCACGCAGTAACGGAGCAACGGATCGACGTGATTTTTGGCATAGATATAGTTTATGGACCGGAGAGTTACATTGGCTACTTTTTATCCCGGAAAAATGCACGGTTCTTGTGGAAAAGCGGGTGAAAACCACAGGCAGAAGCTAGTCGTTTATATAGCTGCATTTAGCTATCCGTACAACAGCAACGGACCAACGGATTGACTTTATTTTTTGCATTGAGATAGTTTATGGGCCGGAGAGAGACATGGGCTAATTTTTACCCCAGAGAAATGCACGGTTCCTGGGGTGAATCCGCGGGCAGCTGCTAGTACTAAATAACGTACACTATACTCATGTCCAGCTAGCTAGGGTACCTACGGAGCCTTATAATTTTGTGAATCGGTGATGCAACCATAGCATGGTGGTAGAGAATTTACTGGTAAGGTGCCATCTTAGGAAGTAGAAAATCTCTCGCCCCGCTGCAATCGATGTGTTACGGTAGCTAAACATTTGAGAGTGAGACTGCTTTTAAGGTTTAGCGTGTGACACGCTGCGAGTCTAACTTCATCCTTCCTCGCTTTAAACTAGGTGAGATAGTGGACAAACGCAAGCCAATCGACAGTAAAAAACCGGCCAAGTGCGAGTCGGACTCGCGCACCCAGGATTCCGTAACAATATGTAGGTATATGAACAGTTCATTCATCAAGGGTATCGTTAGGTATATAATTAGCTACATTCAACAAAATAATAAATTAAAAAAAAAATGTGGTTAAGGTACCAACAAATTTACGGTTTTTCCTTCACCTGTTCTATAAGATATTGCTTCTTGCCAAATTTCATGATTCTAGGACCTAGAACTTCCCGTTGACCCAGAATCTAGGTCAGTACTAGGAAAGTAGCCTATAGGTTTTTGATTCCCTTGCGAGTGTCTGTACAAGTGTACATGCAGTATAAAACGCTGTATCTTTTGTTGATGTTAATTTAAATTAACTTGATACCTCCACGCGTTCCTGAGAAAAAGGGTCTTGACAGACAGACGGGTAACAAAGTGATCCTTTTTCCTTTTGAGGTGCAGAACTCAAAAAATTAATGAAAAGAAAGACATGATGTTAATATAATAATAATACATAATGTTAAGTATGTTACACTTAGTATGCACCAATGTAATAACTGTTGGTAAACCAAAAAATAAATAAATAAATGATGTTTTTTTTTCTAAATAGTATCCAGTATACCTACTTCAATCAAAGGGAAGGTGGTGCTATTACGCTAATTAAAAAAGAAATACGCGAAGAAGTAGGTCATTTTAGTACGTATGTTATACAAGTCACTTACAACAGTGATTGCCATGACCGTAGTATAAGATCTCTAAACCATCTGCGCCTTTGTACACCCAAACATTCCACTTCCTTCCAAGGCAACTCTTTTGGAGTTGTTGCAGTAGGCTTGTGGAATCGTCTTCCTCCGAACATTAGGAGTGCTCCCTCTAAAGATATCTTTAAGAAGCTTGTACGTGAACATTACTTAAAGACATAATGGTTTTTATATCAAGGAGCATTTTTATAATCTATCTATTTATCCTCTTTACCCCTCGATGATATAGGTACCTACCTAATTAAAATATTTATGTTAGTGTTTTGTATATGTATTCGTATATATATATATATATATATATATATGTATATATTTATATTATAGTATATTATATGTTATAGTATATATATTATAGCATAGTATGTATATTATTATATGTGTATTATTATTGTTTCTTTGTTTATCGTAAATGAACCACTATGTTATCTGTTTTGCTCTATTTAGTTTTAATATAATAAGTATCTCACATTGTTTAGATGCACGCCCACATCCTTCTTTTCTTCTACTTTGTGTGGATGACTGGTAGAAAATACTAATAGTATTAAGTCCTCCTTTTGTACATTTCTTTTGTGCAATAAAGTATTAAATAAATAAATAAATAAGTCTCGTACTTATCTAATCATACTTATCTAGATCAAAGTTAACGATCAGTTGCCTCAACTGGCTTGATCAAGCTAAATGCGTAGATTAGGTATTCCCCTCAAAGAATAAGAAGTTGCATTTACTTAATGCATGTGTATTGTGCAATTTTATAAGTAAACACTTATTTTCCTTCACTTTGATCAACCGCAACTTGCCGAAAGGGCTCAAATATAAAGGTAAGATCTGAATTCAACCTCGGATCGGCGGGTGACATTACTAGCAGTCATTGTTTCACATTTTAAAAAGTTTACATAATTCTTCTTGTTGTCAATGTAATTAAACGGCAAATTCTCTCTGCGAAACCAAAATATGTAATAGCGCCTAATATACTTACAATGTTAATCATACAGTCTATAACTGCTATCAAGCTCTCATTATTTTTAATTACCAGATTTTTATAGTTCAATATTTCCTGCTTGAACATTAGGTAGGTACATTTCTAACTTTGCTTATTACAGCACATTTTTTCAATTACATATTATCATGTTAACATTACCACAGAACATACATATTATAATAATATCACATTACATGACATTACTCTATAGCTGGGGATACCTACTTACCAAATAAGTAAGTAAACGCCTACAGTAACTTATTAGAATTTCAAACATGAATAATTTGCAAAGAAGCAGGATAAGCCTCACCTGAGTCATAAGTAACATTTAGCACTGTCCTAACCATTTTTATAGTTAGCAATTACGATCTGTCATCTGTGAATAATACTTAGGATTTTCCTGGTTGTCTATGGCTACTAGCACTGGCAACTTCTCGCTTGAACATGTTGCAGCTTTAGTACAGAGTTAAAAGTCGTCGACCTATCGGTATGGTTCGACAGCTGCATTTATGAGCCAGTCTTTTCTGGTGTAAGCGTGTTTTACCCTCAACCACACTGCATCCTAAGATCACGTGAAGTGGGGTTCAAACAAAAACCAGTGATGAGGATGTGCATAAATCATGTTACACATTTACAAAAAAACAACTCACCCTCTCTTCTAAATGTGTGACACCTGCTAAACTCTGGTAAAAAGTAGGTGTCTCCATTTCCTGTGCCACATTGACTTCCGACAGCAACCATTTGGACACCACTGTCGCATCTTTGTGTATCAGCAGCCATGATCGGAATTGGTCGAAGGTGACCTTCTCTCCAGGGCCAAAGAGACCGAGGAGGATCTCGGCTGTGCGCTGAGCACCCGTCACAGGGAGAGAAGTGTTTTCCATGTGGAGTGTGCGAGCAAAGTCCCGTTTGTAGATATACGTGACATTGTCGCCTTGGTTGCTTGTGTAGAGGGTCCAGAGGAATCTAAAATAGGGTGATTTTATTAGTAGAGAAGGTACATGCTTTAAATTATACTATTAAAAATAGGATAGTGGTAGCATCATCAGCCTAAAATGAGTTGTTATCTTGTTTGTTAAAAACGGCTTCAAACCCTACAGGCCTGACCTAGTGCGGGGCATATTAGCAGCATAGTAAAATATTAGTAAGTGTAAAATTGTACTACTTTTTTTGACATATTTTTACATAATTGGTACATAGCTTGTGGTGAATAATGTATCATGATACAGCTGTAACATGGTGGTAGGCTATTTATTAGTATTTGCATGGGTAGCTATCACCCTCAAATTGAAAATATATCACAATGACAAACAATTGGCAAACACAATAGACAGATTTAGAAATCAGTCTCAAAGGGATGAAAATATTTATTATTACCAGTATTGGGTACTTATAGTTTAAAAATAATAATATTACATATTACCACAAAAAATTTAAACAAACCCTAAACATGTCTTAAGCACTGTCTGCAGACCCTGCAGCCTTAATTCAGATAGTGCAGTCAAATGGCTCATTTTCAAATAGTGCAGTCGCTTATTTAAATATAAACAACAAAGTTTTATGATAACATAGATTATGGATGCGAGTAGAAGCGCCTTAGAGGGAAAATTACGAAACCCTCCTTTGGAGATATGACTTTTTTTAATGTTCTAATTTTGCCAAAAATTTTATACTAATGGAAGGACATTAGTATTTTCCCTAGGGTTGAGCAGAAAGGTTCTTCCAGATTGGTGGAAAAGGGCAGGGGAAGAAAGGGAGAAAACACAGACTTTAAAGGAAAAAAAAATGAAACATACTATTAGTTTGTTTATATGAGATACACAATTTTTACAACTGCTATAGGTGCAATTGTCAGGTAAAATGGAACATTTAATTTGCATTGTTGTGTTCATAGATAGCATGGTTGTGTTATAAACTCAGATATTTCCCAAATTTTTAAATATCATTTCTTGAAAATTATTTCTTTTCGCAACTTGGAACTTTGACCTTTCTGTGAAAAAATGTGAATACTGAACACGAGTGGTAGTACGCCGAAGTCAAGCTTATAATATATTTAATAAAAACTTATCAAGTTAACAGTTAAAAATGTTTTTAGTTTTGGTAAATCTTTAACAAGGTTTGATATCACTAAAAAAGTACTGAACATGAAACTGTAAAACCGGCTACTGACAATAAGTAACATCTCATTTATATCTGTGTAAATTTATGTAATATATTCAGATAGAAATAAACAATAACAATGTGCTATAAAAATTATCCGCACCACAGAATGATGTCTTTGTTGCAGCATATTTTATATCATATCTTGATACGAATTTTCCACAAATTGTACAATACAAGTAACAATAACAAAGATTGCAAGTGTTTTGATTCAGCAACTGACAAGACAAAACATTCATTACTCCTACAACCAAATCAATTCAATTGGGAAGTAACTGTTTCACAATGAATCTCAATTGTAATTATTGTAATTACTACGATAAAAGTTCCGCACTGTGATAAATTGATAATGAGTGATGTAATGTTTACAATCAAAAACAAGCTGGTTTACATCAGTTCTTACTTGATTTTCTCTTCAATATTGCCTTTAGTGAGGACCACGATACCGCATAGCAGATCCCTGAAGGCAATGCCTCGCTTGGTTCCACCGCAGGCCTGATAAAGCCACTCGGCGACTTCGTAAGGCACACCATCGCACAACACTTCATGGACAAACGCCTCCAAGCTCAAGGCCGTCCCATTCGCACCAGCGCATCTCTTGAACGCTTCGCGAATACGTCTCAACTCACTATCTGACACTGCAAATAAAATAACACCGACTATTGCCTACGATCCGCGATCTTACAACGCATTTCTGATTTCGAACAACATTAAACACACACCGTGCACTTACCCCGCTTCACTGCATCTTCGTAAGATATAAAAGTAGGTTTTGAGTCTTTCGCACCCATATTAATGTACACGAAACTATCATAGCATTTTTTAAATCGGAATAAATACAAAGAAACAAAAATTATTACAGCTGACAGCTCACGTCGTATGATCTGTAGCCATCATGTAGCCATATTGAATATTTTTCGTCATTAAAAATGAATCATTACTACTCGAAACCAAATAGGAAGCGACAATCCATAATTATAATATACATTGATGTTTTAAATACTTTAATAAAGTTTAATTCTTCCCTCTTGCTCCCATTAACAGCAATGTATCACGAAATAATTAAAATCACCAACTTAAAAATTAAAAATACACAAAATGACGTGAAACGTCAAATAGAAGTAGAAAACACTACACAGACTACTTAGAGGGTTAGAGGTACTACAGAAGTAGAACGTCCAATTGGTAAAACCTAATATTAATGTTTCCATCTATCCAATATCCAATAAAAAATAATAGTCGTGATGATAGCATTAACTTTAAAAAAATGTGTTGTTTTTAGGACATTATACTTTCTAATGCTTAGCACTCTGTATATACTCTTTGCAGTCTGTAGCATTAGCCGACAGGCCCACAGATATGTAATATAGCAGGCCCAGGGGTGCGCTTACGGGACCGATTACAATTTATCTAGGCGAAAAATCTAACTTCAACTTCTTCTTTGAATGGCTTCTGCAGGGTTGCCGAAATTTCGCCATTGCACAGATTTGTAATATAGTATGTCTGTGCGCCCATGTCGCGTGTAGGTCGGGGGATAAACCACATAGTAGTACTATAGATAGGAATAAACCTCTGTCTACGGTATAAACAAAGGAAGTTGATAGGTGGACGAGAAAAAAAAATTATATTAATATTACCTAATATTAATATAATATATAATTATGGACCTATCTTACATTAAGTCTGTGTAATATACGAAAAATCTGATACATCAAATGTAAGATATACATTTTGACGTTTCGCAATTGTCAAAACGCTATAACTTTATTGAATACGGGTACATGAGTTTTGGCGGGAATGCGAAAATGTGCTGTTGTTGATTTTCTGTTATTTACCAAAACCTGTGTTTTATCGAGTGTTAATGTGTAATAATGTTGGATTATTAAACATGAAGTGTTCGTAAACGTGCATGAGTGAAAGGCAAATAGTACAAAAACGAAAAACGTGTATTTTCGTATTCTATCCAAAAGTCCAGAGAAGCTTCAGTAAAGTATCCACCGTTTTACTGAAGCATCACTTCGACTTGACCGCGCCTAGACTAAACTTTAACGTGACTTTGACGATTTTCATGCACCAAAACTAGAGATTTATTATATATTATTATTTATTTATAACTTGACACTGGCTAAATACGCTAATTGACGGCTCCGTAGCTAAGTTGGTAGTAACCCTGCCTGCAAGGCGAGGGGTCCCGGGTTCGATTCCCGGCCGGGGCAGATTTTGTGTAAGCATAAAGTTTGTTCTCGGGTCTTGGATGTTTGTGATGTGTATCTGTGTATGTCCATGCCACCTGCGACACAGGGAATCCTAGTGCGGGGGTATGAGTGTGTAAGCGTTTATGTTTACGTTTATGTTTAATTGCGTGGAGCCAAAAAAAAAAACGGGTACATACTATGATTATTTATCTAATACTTGTTTCATCAGTTGACACTTGACAGTTGTTTGATTTTGTGGTTTGATTCAAAGAGTATATAAGGTTTGATTGTATGCAAATTCCGTGAACAATAGTCGCTTCATGATTATATTATTGGCTTTAATTCTAGACCTATTATTAATTAAATAGGCATTGATTGAAATTAGCCACTCGCCAGTACTACCTTGTCATGTTGGTTGTGATTTATACCGTTTTGATTTCGTAACTTAAGTTTTGTAAATGTCTGTCTCTTTGTGCGTATTGCGTATTGAAATCGACGAAGACCTACCCGAGATGGGTGATAACTCCTCTGAGATGGGTAAGTAATTATCTCCGAAAGTCCTAAAATTATTTCACATAATATCTCGTACTGTGGGTTTTCGTTTCAAAAAACTTTGAAACAAAAAGTCATGGATTGGATATGCTACAGAGCAAGCTTTGTTTTGCTGTCAACAACTCTGTGTTAGTTTCCAATAGTCTAAAACACTCAACAAATCTCTACACAATACATGTCATGTAACAGAGTGGCACAAGTATGGTACACTGCCAACTGGTATTGGGTTTGAACATTTGCATTATCTATTGATAGGTTTAAAAAAGCCTGTAGATGTTCCAGATGTTTCTGTATCTTAGTAAGTGTGGTATTCCACTAGTCAAAGATCTTTATCCAAGTTCTCTGTCCCATATTTGATCAGAGGTCTTTCTACCTTCCTATGCCACTCATCCAAGATCTTTGTCCAAGTTGTCTTAGTAAATATTGCACAGTATTTTGAATAGTTTGAAAAATGGAGGAATTTTGACCTTAGGTGCTATTATCATTATCAGAATCTTTGATCTAACTTTGATGTTCTACAAACTATGATCAGCTTTGTTAAAGTCATCTAAGTTCTTTGATCAATTGCAACTTTGACAATGATCTTTGATGAGTGGAATACCACACTTAGGTGTATTATTTAATTATAATATTTGCATTCATTTGTAGTTAATTAATAAATAATGCCTTTATCTGCTTTAGACAAGATACAATTTTTATTCTGCATTTTACATGAGTTATAAGATTATGTAGATATAAAAAAACAGATGGTACAACCAATAACAGTTTAATCTAAGACATTCAAGTGAGCTAGTACTACATTAGTACAAGCATGTCACAAAGTCATGGGCTGCTTCACAAATGAATAGGTATCTTCAGGGCAAGCATGCTCCATTGTTGACTGCATTGTCGCTTACCACAAGGCAAGAAACGTAAACCGATACAGAAAAAAAAACCTCAATTTTACTCTTGCTGTGTTCCAGAGGCTGCTAAAGAGCAGAAAAAGAAAGACCGTGGTTCTCGTGAGTCCAAGACCATCACTGTCGAGACATATGCCAGTGTCCTAACTGGCCCTAACACTGAGACAGGAATTCTCCCGACGAGTTCTAGACGAACACCTCCAAATAGTAGTGTCTCGGAGGAAAATGAGACCATTAGCTTCTTTTGCGGAAATCCTTTAGTGGAAGTCACTAAGGGTATTCTCCATTTGTACAAAGAGAAGTAAGAGAATTACACTTTTATCTTATTATAGTATATTAATATAACAAAACTGTAACAGGTCAAATTCTGTATATCTTCATAATCTTTTATATATCATATCATTTAGTCAAAAAGATTATACAAAAAGTTTTAACGAAGGCATATTGTTATGGGCTGGCGTTATGCTTACCATCAGGCAAACGACCAGGTTGTCTCGCTACCAAACAAAATTAAAAAATAAAATAGTATATTGTTAATTATTTATCCTCCATACAGATAAATAAAATTGAAGTGTCTGTTTGTAATATCAAAATAACAGCTTTTTACTAAATGCATATGAAAGTATATACGGTACATAAAACAAAACAACCATTTTTTAAATTTTTGTCTGTCTGTCTGTTTGTTCCGGGTAATCTCCGAAACGGTTTGACCGATTTTGACGGGACTTTCACTGGCAGATAGCTGATGTTACAAGGAGTAACATAGGCTACTTTAATTTTAGAAAACAAATTAGCGTTCCGCGCAAAAAAATAAAAACCATGTAATCCAAAATTTTCACGCGGGTGAAACCGCAGAGCAGCAGCTAGTTTATAATATAATCCTAAACATTTCTAAATTCTTTGTAGACTCATTAACTTTTGATACTGATTCTAATATATATTTCTTGTTTTCAGTGAATTAAAAGAATCAGAAGAAGCAAAGACACTCTGTTTACTTTCTGTTCCTGGAGCACTTGGGGCTCATGACTTGCTGGCATTTGCAGCGGCTTGTCAGCAAGATATCGCTCATGTGAGGGTGTTAAGAGATGGCTCACCAGATCATTACATGGCTTTGCTTACGTAAGTTGATTTGGAAAAAAATGACAAGTGCATAAATTGACAAATACATAAATAAGATGTCACTTTATGTAAGGGCAATGAAATGAACATTACAAGACATTTGTGATTATGAGGGAAGATTGTGACTTTATATGAAGGCTATGTTAATCATCCGTGACTTAATATGAAGATGGTGTTGGTAAAGCCGAGAATATATATGTACTTGAAAGTATATATTTCAACAGTATCTTCTACAATTCTATATCATGGCTTAACAATTTATTTCCAGGTTCCGAACCTCCTTAGCAGCCCGCGAGTTCCACGAGGAGTTTGATGGGGTGCCCTACAGCACTCTGGAACCCAATGCGGTTTGCCACATGGCGTGGGTGTCCCGCGTGGAGTGGGGGCGCGACGGAATTCCGCCTCCCTCGCACACAGAGCTTCCAATTTGTCCAGTCTGCCTAGGTATATTAATCACGCTGTGTGTCAATTACCCTGTTTACCCTAGACGTAACGACAAATCTGAAGCATGGAATCGTGACATGCGCCCACTACACAAAATATCTTAGTTGTAATACATACGTATCCATGTAGCTTGGTAATTATAACATGACTTGATAAGCGGAACAGCCTACAGCTGCTGTCATCCTGAGCATGCAGTTCCATTTTTTTACTATAAAAATGTACGTTAGGTGTCGTACTTTTTTTTTTTTATCTTTGCCTCCTTGCGGTTAGCGTATTTAGCCAGTGTCAAGTTATATAATTAATAATATATAATAAATCTCTAGCTTTGGTGCATGAAAGTCGTCAAAGTCAAGTTAAAGTTTAGTCTAAGCGCGGTCAAGTCGAAGTGATGCTTCAGTAAAGCGGTGGATACTTTACTGAAGCTTCTATGGAGTTTTGGATAGAATACGAAAATACACGTTTTTCGTCTTTGTACCATTTGCCTTTCACTCATGCAAGTTTACGAACACTTAATGGTTAATAATCCACCATTATTACACATTAACACTCGATAAAACACAGGTTTTAGTAAATAACACAAAATCAACAACAGCACATTTTCGCATTCCCGCCAAAACTCCGTGTCGTACTTTATCGGTGGAGAACGATGTTCGTTCTGTGCGTAACCACAGATTATAAAAGCACCGTGGCTCGTACCACGGTTGGTGTAGCACAGTGTGTGGTGCGCAGAGCGCATGGACGAGAGCGTGGCGGGCGTGCTGTCGGTGCAGTGCGCGCACGCCTTCCACGCGGAGTGCCTGGCGCGCTGGCGGCACGCGCGCTGCCCCGTGTGCCGCTGCGCGCAGGTGCCCGAGCCGCGCGGCACGGCGCGCTGCCGCCAGTGCGAGCGGGGCGAGGACGCCGCCGCCGCCGCCGCCGCCGCCGCCGCCGCCGCCGCCGCCGGCCTCGCCGCCGAGGGGCCGGAGCCCGAGGCGGGCTCGCTGTGGATCTGCCTCATCTGCGGACACGTCGGCTGCGGCAGGTGCGCATCTCTTAACCGGGCTCAGATTACTGCGTCGGTGTGCTACGTGTCGTGTCGCCTGCTGTACGCACCGCGTCGATGTGGTGTGTCGGGTGCACTCTGGCTCTTTTTCGAATCATTACAGCCGCTCCGGAGTGTTGCTCACATATCTACGATAAATTTCTCTGAATTAACTAATAGTGATAATGGTTATGAAGAAGATCTAAACGACCTACCTGCAAAATTTCATTTTTATATGTCAAATAGGTTTCGAGATTTCGTGTTTAGTCAGTAAGTCACCTTTAGCTTGTATATTTGATGAAGCGCCACGACACTCCCCGATCCAACCCGACATAGTAATCTGAACCCAGCTATTCCCGTATATTTCGCCTATCATACATCGTATATAATTATATATCAGCACATTCAATATCATACAGATATCAAACACACCATTAATAATAATTTGTGGTCGTTTGCCATCGGCAGGTACGAAGGGGGCCACGCGGCGAAACATTTCCTCGCGTCGAATCACACCTACGCGCTGCAGATCGGCTCCAATCGGGTCTGGGACTACGCCGGTAATTATGAGTTTTATGCAATTACGAAATAACCTGAAAACATCTGGCAACGTGTTCAATTTGGCTCTGTTTTTGTCACAACAATAATTGGGAATACTAAATTTGTTCTTACTTTTTTCGCATGACATGGAGTGTTCTTGCCATCCGTCGGCTAAAGGGTTCGTTTGTCCCTCAGGTGACAACTTCGTGCACCGCCTGGTGCAGAACAAGCCGGACGGCAAGCTGGTGGCGGCGGGCGGCACGCCCGACGAGGCAGCTTGCGCCGCGGACAAGCTGGACGCCGCGCAGCTGGAGTTCACATACATACTGACGCAGCAGCTCGACAGCCAGCGCCGGTACTACGAGCAGCGCCTCGCCAAGTGAGTCAGCAGCGTGACACGACACTGTCAGCAGAGTGACAAGCTGGACGCCGCGCAGCTGGAGTTCACATACATACTGACGCAGCAGCTCGACAGCCAGCGCCGGTACTACGAGCAGCGCCTCGCCAAGTGAGTCAGCAGCGTGACACGACACTGTCAGCAGAGTGACAAGCTGGACGCCGCGCAGCTGGAGTTCACATACATACTGACGCAGCAGCTCGACAGCCAGCGCCGGTACTACGAGCAGCGCCTCGCCAAGTGAGTCAGCAGCGTGACACGACACTGTCAGCAGAGTGACAAGCTGGACGCCGCGCAGCTGGAGTTCACATACATACTGACGCAGCAGCTCGACAGCCAGCGCCGGTACTACGAGCAGCGCCTCGCCAAGTGAGTCAGCAGCGTGACACGACACTGTCAGCAGAGTGACAAGCTGGACGCCGCGCAGCTGGAGTTCACATACATACTGACGCAGCAGCTCGACAGCCAGCGCCGGTACTACGAGCAGCGCCTCGCCAAGTGAGTCAGCAGCGTGACACGACACTGTCAGCAGAGTGACAAGCTGGACGCCGCGCAGCTGGAGTTCACATACATACTGACGCAGCAGCTCGACAGCCAGCGCCGGTACTACGAGCAGCGCCTCGCCAAGTGAGTCAGCAGCGTGACACGATACTGTCAGCAGAGTGACAAGCTGGACGCCGCGCAGCTGGAGTTCACATACATACTGACGCAGCAGCTCGACAGCCAGCGCCGGTACTACGAGCAGCGCCTCGCCAAGTGAGTCAGCAGCGTGACACGATACTGTCAGCAGAGTGACAAGCTGGACGCCGCGCAGCTGGAGTTCACATACATACTGACGCAGCAGCTCGACAGCCAGCGCCGGTACTACGAGCAGCGCCTCGCCAAGTGAGTCAGCAGCGTGACACGACACTGTCAGCAGAGTGACAAGCTGGACGCCGCGCAGCTGGAGTTCACATACATACTGACGCAGCAGCTCGACAGCCAGCGCCGGTACTACGAGCAGCGCCTCGCCAAGTGAGTCAGCAGCGTGACACGACACTGTCAGCAGAGTGACAAGCTGGACGCCGCGCAGCTTGCAGCCGCGAAGCTAAAGTCCGCTGCAGCGCTAATTCCATACCTTTATCGTCTAACCAAACAAATAAAACATGTAGCGCTAGATTGCGTCTATAAGGTGTTGTTTTCTCGCGATCAAAAGGTCGTAAGCACCACTAATTTCACGGCGCTTACGCGTTTTGGTCAAGGAAAGACGGGATAGCTGCGGTCCACGGACCGCAGGGTGGCGCAAAATATGCCTTGCGGCGTCGACTCTATAGTCTATATTATGTGTGCGGTCGGCAGGCTGGAGGCGGCGCACGCGGCCGAGTGCGAGGAGCTGCGCCTGCGCGCCGCCGACGCGGAGGGCGCGGCGCGCGGGGCGCAGGCGCGTGTGGCGGCGCTGGCCGCCGACAACGCCGCGCTGGAGCGGAGGATGCTCGCCACCAACGCCAAGTGAGTGCAAGGGAGGCCCCGGGTGGATGGGGCGACCAGTGCAATGAGCGCGAGTTCACCTGAAATTTAAGCCTGTCATTACATGACCTTAGGCCAGTATGCGTTTTGCGGCCTCTATAGAGTATAAAATGTATGGTTCCCTCAGAGTGGCGACGCTGGCGAGCTCGCTGGCGGACGAGCGCACGCTGGCGGGCGCGCTGGCCGGCAGCCAGGCCGCGTGGCAGGCGCGCGCCAGCCAGCGGGAGGACGCGCTCGCCAGGGAGGTACGTGCAGTATGTAGTATGCCCCCCGCAGTGTTCACAGCCAAATCAACTTTACGGGCCGCGTTGAATATGTGACGTCACGCTTAGCCCAATTTGTATGGGGATTTTCAGCGCCAGTATAAGGTACGCCCGACTTTTCTCTCATTTATTGTCGTTTTTACCGTCCGATTTTCAGTTTTTCGATATAGACTTTTGATTTTCATTAGAAAACGGAATTGATTAACATCATAAAAAAATGGAATCAGATTCGCTACTAATCAGATATTTACCATGTATATTTTATAGAGTCTGTGATCAATAGAACTTGCTAGGGCGCTGAAATATGGGAGACCAAATACAAATTATAACATAATGAATGTCACATTCATTGTGATTTTGTCCGTACTGTTGATGCCATGATATATTGATAAGTGCGACAGTTTCAAAACCTATTATGTATCTGTAGATCGTATTATAGACATAACATTGGATAAGATTGCGGTCAATCATCAATTTCTAGCTTTCATCGCCCCGCTCTAATGGACTACCATTATAAGTTTTCTCCGTCAGCCTCAGACTCACCCAGTGATCAAATTCATGTTGAAAAAGAGTTATTCAAGAATAAAGCGAAAGACGTTCCCTCTGAAATTATGCGCCCTCCCGCAGATATCCGAGCTAAAAGAACAGCTCCGAGACGTGATGTTCTTCGTGGAGGCGCGCGGGCAGCTGCAGCACAGCGCCGTCGCCTCCAGCGAGGAGCTCGCGGGCGCCAGCGTCTCCGTCGCGCCGCCGCAGAAGCCCCGCAGGAAGAAACGATAGGCGTTTGACAGCTACACGCCTTTAGAGACAGGTAGTGCGCGCGGGACCGAGACAGCAAGATAAAGGTATCTCTAGACCAGAAAGAGAGAGAATCACGTGCGAACCCTACCGTCTTAAACGGATTGTAGCAGTATCTGCTGCTTGTAACTCTGAGAAGAATTTGTAATTTCGGTTTTTAATGCTAACGAGATTCGAGTATGAAACCGCACCATTGGCTTGTTAGCTATTTGACCAATGACGTGGCGATATTCCCAATATGTATACAGGGTGAGTTTGAATTGGTATGTTATCCCTGAATAATCACCCCCGATTAGGACCATGGTCGTACACGAGTTGTGATAACCTCCCTTGAAAATATTATGTCTCTTCTAATCATCATTGAACAAAGCTCGATATACTTCAAATGAATCAGCTGATCTAGGGCAGCCCGAAAATTCTGTGGCAGAATTTTGACGTAAACTTTAAATGCCATTTATTCAATGGAAAGATTCCGATTTACAAAAACTCGTTAAACAAATGTTGTTGATCTCCAGGACTAGATTGACGCCATTCGGGACATAGCAATTCAAACTCAGGCTGTATAAAAAAAAATTGTTTTTTGATCTATCTCAAATAAAAATATCCTAAAAGATTTTCCATGTGATGCCTAACTTTTCAATAACTTATAAAAACTCAATTGTACTGTATAAGCTGTGTAAAACTGCTGTTTATAAATATTTTAGAAAATAAAAAAAATGCTGCAAAGCACTGTGATAACATTAATAATACAAATCTAGTTATAAGTGTATTTTTATTTTAGGCGGTTTGTAACCGGTCTCTGTGCTCCTCACGGATGCTCTTTGCAAATAAAAGGATGGACAAGCTCCATAGACCTTTTTTTATTCTGCTAGATGTGTCAAGTGAGAAAGCCAGCTAGAAGATGGCTATTTAGAAACCTAAAGGTGTTATGTTATTTTGAATTCAATTATAGTGTTTTGTAACTACCTACTGCTTTTGTTTAATTACCCTATCCCTGTTCATTGGAACTTGCTCAGCAGCTGCTAAATACCTAAATAGGTAGATAAACTGCGCGAATCCTCAACCAAAAAAAACTGACGTCAAAATATTCTAATACATACGTCACTGTTCAAGTGCGAATACGACTTGAAATTTGTTGTCAATGTCAAAAACGCCAGCTAACATTAGAGATGGACAAGTGAATATAATATATCGATATTTTTATAAGTTACGATTATTATCATAGCGATATATATCGTCATTTTTGTCATGCATGTTTTTTTTTTCATTATTTCAATTGACCACACTCTAAAATAGTACTTTATATTAGGCAAGTCATAATACATTATACATTGTAAGCAATTATTCATTTTCATAATTTTTTATTTTTCTTATTATATTTGTCCATCCATTCTCATAGGCATTTTAAGAATGTATTTCCAAGAGATACATAAAGTAAATAAATAGAGAAATATTTGTCATGATCTCGTTTGATTAAAGAGTCCCTAGCTGATTGTCGCACATAATAGACCATTAATTCTAAATGACCTCTTTTGGCAAATCAGTACTCGTTCTATTTCAGATGCATATCCCAATACCGTAATCACGTAGCTTATTGATTGAATGACAGTACCTAAGTGTTACATACAGATATCAAAGTCTTTTTGTCAATGACTGGTTTAAGTTTAAACAATGCATAATTACAGGACGTTTTCGCGTTCCAGCCAAATTATCACTGCAAGCAATGGAATACGTATTCGTTCAGCCTATTTCAGTTACATTAATCGGTGACACCTAGTGTAGCTTGGGAGAAGATGAACTATGTAATGCTAACAACTTTAGTCAGCACACCCAAATCACGCCTAGGCTAGGCATAATAATATCGACATATGTACTCTAGAGTCTAAGTCCTAGAGTATTTTGATGTCATTAGTCGTAACGTAACGTAAGTAGTCGTTACCGTTACATCGATGTGTCGATATTATTCTCGTAACATCGATGTGTCAAAGTTTTCCCGCTAAACTAAACATCGATATTTCTTTAACATCGATTCCATTCACTAAAATTAATTTTCATTTCTCTTTGAAATCAATTTGTAATTTTATGCAATTTTATGTTCACTGTGGTGTGTTGTAAAAACCACTATTTTTCTTTCAAAAGAGTAAATCGTCCATAGCAGTTATTCTTTGTTTAAATAGTAAGGTCTGAAAATCTGCAAAACTAAAAATCCAAGGAGAATTGTATTTGTAATTTTAATGTAACAGTTACATTACGCTCATCACGTAAGTAGAAAAGTAAACTGCTTACTTGCAAAACGGTCGCATTCTTTGCACATTCCGCTGGATTAGATTTTTGTGTCGTCAAAATATAATGCTTTACACATAGAAGTTCATTTTAAAATCAAAGGCTTTCCAATAGAAAAATGGCGGACGTGCGTCTGTTTTGCAAGTATTAAAAGGTGTTATTGCAGAGTCAACAGAGGCTACCAGCGCTGCGGGAGATTCTCAGTTGTTATAAAGTGATTTTGCAGCAGATTCGACTCTGTTTAGCATATCAGAGTTAATTCGGTTGCAATTTCGCATGTCTTCACGCCGGTATTTAACGCACGCCTTACACGCGGTCACATTACGTAGACGCAGGTTCGCATCGAGCGATGGAGAAAACCAACTGTCGCTAAACATTGGTTTTTATTACCATCGCTATTTGTGGACAGTCTTTCAACAATGTTTGGTTTTTTGAGTAGATTTGTGAATTACTTCAAAGGTAAATGTTCTCACTAACACTTATCTTGAGCTATTGTTAGGGAAGCTTTAGGAACTTACCATTTCTGTATGAGGTAACCGATTGAAACTACGAATATGGTGAGATGTAAACTTAGTTGTATACTTTTGCCATATTAACAGTTGGTAAATCCAACGTTTATTTTTTCATCTTAAATATAGTTCCATGGTGTAATATTATTTTTTATTGCTTATGTACTCTTTTTATTTTAACTTGTTGATAAAAACCAAACCAGGGATGTTACAGATGTAAGTAGACCTTAAAGTGTCAAACATTTTCTTACTGTGACTGTACATAACATGTATTAAATTATGGATGATTTAGACAGTATTTGTTACTTTTCGATAAAATAGATTGTGTTGATTAATTAATCACCTGAAATGTTTGACAACATTGTTAAATGTGACAAATGTTATGTAATTATAGAAGTACCTAACTTGTACAAATAAATATGTTTGTAAATGTTTTTTAAGTTTTCTAATATTTCTAATACACAGCTACTCTAACTTAAGTTGGTATCATGAAGAGTCTTAATTGTAGTCCAAATATCTAATAAATAGATTTAAGGTGGTATTAATGTTTATCACATTCATTCTATTTCTATTTTCCATCCATTTTTTTTATCCATTTCTATTCATTATATTCTAAAACGGCAAAGGAAAACATTCTGAGAAAACCCACATGTTCAAGAACCCCAAAAATTCGAGGACATGATGCGACATCCAACAATTCTCTAAAAATAAAAATCATATTGGTTTTGTCACAAAATGATCGCTTTAGGCACTTCACTTTCGGTAGGTATCTTATAGCACATTCGTTTTTCCATGGTCGCCAAATTATTGTTATGATGAATGTTAATAAACCTCACTCTGCTCTTCATCCCTGGACTGAGTCTTTGGAAATATAATACTTGCTAGTATAATCATATTACACTCACTAGTATATTCCCCGGGAAGAACAGAATTATTGATGTATGCATGGATATTACAATATATCATACACTTTTGAGCCTTTGTATTGCAAAAGTATGGCATGTCAGGCTGTTCCACATAGGAGTTAGCATCACAACCTATAAAATTATCAACATAAATCACAAGGTCGCAATTTCAACAGTCATGGCAGCTTTGTTAGCCATCTTAAAATATTAGTGCAAAGAGGGCCATTTTAAACTCACTGCATTTAAAAAATAAATACTGTGCAGTTACGATGAAAGAATGATTTTCATGTTTTCTTTTTCCTATTCTACTCTCTTTAAAGACCAATGGGCTCCACAAAAGCAACTTAGGTTAGAGTACTAGAAATGTAAGAAAATACAATTTGAATTCAGATCTGAAAAATTAAAAAAATAATATCTTGTTATTGTTTTGTACTACCTAAAATTTTACAGACGTTTGTAACATCACTGGAGCTTTAGAGTAAATAGTAAAAAATAGGTGACGGCAAATATTGTTCACCAGTTATTGCAAAATTCAATTCTAAACATCATTTCATGCCAATGTTAATTTTTTACTCCATGATTGCATGTAAAGCATCATATTTTCAAACAGGTTAAATTATGAGTGACATGGACAACTTACCTCCAGCAAAACGGTTGAAAGTAGAGCCTCAAGAAACAGATGAAAGTAATGTGGGCTACAAGGAAAGCAGCATAGTTGAAGATGAGCCTGCTAATGAAACTAGTACAAAGAGTAGAATGGTAATCAATCCTGTGTCCAAATTTGAATATTTTGAAGCTGGAGAACCACAAGAACAGGAAGAACCTAAAGAGCCTGACGAAATCAAACCGAGTACGAGTCAGTATAACCAGGTGACTCCTGAAGAGTTGCAGAAACTCAGAGAATTCCAGGTTCTAGATGAAGTGGACAGCAAGGATGAGGATTCTGATGCATCGGGTAGATTCAAATACTTTTTACTTATTTTATTGGCATTTAGATTTTATACCTATTTACATATTATGTATTTGCTTGAAGTAAAAATTAATTAAAATTGTCAACTAGTATTAATTGAATGTGAAACATATTTTTTTCAGACAAAACAGATGATCTTCCCGATGACGAAATTGAAAGGATGCTGGAGGAGGATTTGCCGGAGGGCTTCAAAGGAACACCTAAACCAAAGGAGAAGTCCTTCGTCACGAGAGAGAAGATCATGCTGGAAGGTACTAAGGAACCCTTGGTACTTACCAAGGGTAATAAAACTAAAACCTTTCTTGCAGGTTGGTGAGATGTGGGATAAATGGGAGGACTGTCATGGAGAGTGAGACCAATTATTCTCTTCACTTAACATGTCGGCAAGAAAACAAAAATTGCAACAAAGACAGTATTTTGTGTTTTGCTTATTATCTAGTTTGCCTCGGTTCCATAGATGTTACGGTGCAGCGATTGTCCGTTTTTCGTTTTATATTTTTGTTTGACCTAACTTTTGTATGATACGGCTACATTCGCTATCCGTAATTTTAATGTTAACATTGGTTTTCACTCCCTCGGCAATGGCATCATTATTTTAAAAAAGCTACGTTATTGGGCTCTCTTCGGTACGCAAACGAATAACACGCACTAATTTCCAACATGACAAAAAGAGGGAATCGCTGAATGCATGTTTATATTCGTAGTTTTTATTTTTTTGTAAAATAGTTTGGGCGACTTACTAGCATATATCGATATTTATTATTTTTGAGGCAATCCTTGTCCAAATATTAAAAAAAAACAGCGCGCGATCGAATCGGCGTGAATGAAAATTTGATACTGTATTATGTGGACGTTACGTCGGATTCATTTGTTTATTGTTTCCTTCAAGGTGGAGAAAAGTCCCATACAAGTAGCGGTCGAAATAACAGTATAAAGGCTTCATTTAGTAACTGAACCACTTAACTATTCCAGATAAGGGCATCAACCACTTCGAGGTGCTCCCGCTGGACTGGATGATGGTGCGGCACTGCAGCGGCATGCCCGTGTACATGCACCGCGGCACGCGCGTCTGCACGCTCGCCAAGCCTTACTTCCTCGGGAAGAGCAACACCAGGGTACGTGTGCCGAGTGGCCGAGCGGCGCAGCAGCCGGGGCGGACTACACATTTAGTCAAAATTAAAAAAAAACGAATTGTAGCACTGCTTGAATCGGTTATAACTTTACTACTTATACATCTAGGCAGTCTTACAACGTTCAAAAAGTCTTATTCAATGTTTCAGAGGCACGAAATCCCTATAAGCGCTGTCCCGTGTCTAGCTTACAGAAAGGCTCTAGAGGAAGAAGCAAAACAGAAGGAGATCGACGAAAGCATAGCTGAGCAGATCAAGAACGGCACATGGGCCAACCAGGAGACCGCCCAACCTGGCCTAAACGATAAAACCAACGAATCCAACGATCGAGTCGCTCGCGAAAATTGTGCAGATATAGGTTGTGATAATAGTGTTGAGATGGAATCGACTAAAACTGGATCTGAAGGCCGAGGTGCCAACGCGGACAAAGAAAACGAGGAACACACATCGACTCAAAATACAGAGTCTATCAACAATGTGAACGCAGGAAACAGTGACACCGTCGGTGGATGCCCTTTGAACAGGGATGCGGCGTCAAGGCCGGTGGTACTGCCCGGGGGGATCGTGATGCCCCCTCCGAGGGTCGAGACCGTGAACACCAGTTGGAAAACTCAACATTTGACCCACGAGCAACTGAACGACTATTGCAAGAGCTTGTTCAAGTTTAAGAACGTAAATATCATGCATTTCAAGTAAGTAACATCTTCAACCGTTTATTATACTAAAAGCCAAAATCGTAGTATCCTGCGGGTAGTTGAACAGCGTAGCATTTTAAGAAACACAACGAAAAAAAAAAGTCCTACCCGTGTAATTTCCAAACCTCGAAACGTAAAATTAGTCGTTGCAACCGTGGAAATTTGTTTAGCTAAAAATGATTTTGAATATCCCGGTTGTTGAAACGGCTGTGTCCAGCGGCACCCTGGCCAGCGTGCGAGTGCTGGTGCGCTTGTTGCAGGCGCTGGGCGGACCGCCGCAAGTACGTGAAGACGCGCAAGACGCTGCAGTACCCCACGCTGCCCGAGGGCACCAAGCTCATCACCATCCCCGCGCACGGCGGCGCGCCCGACGCCGGCGGTGAGGACTCTGCATACATTTATAACTACTACTGCTCGAGGTTACACCCGCGTTCCCAAATAAACCGTGCATTTTCGGGATCAAAAGTATCCTATCTTACTCTCCGGTCCGCAAACTAAATGTCTATAATAAAGTTTGAATCTCGAGCGGTCGTTTCCGCAGGCAAGGTGAGCAAGCGCGACTGGGTCATGAACATGAACGGCTGCAGCTACCTGTCGGTGTTCCACGAGTACGTGCGGCGCGCGCTGCAGAAGCAGCCCGTCTACGAGTTCAAGCAGCTCGGTGAGTGCGCCTGTAATGTTCACGAGTACGTGCGCCGCGCGCTGCAGAAGCAGCCCGTCTACGAGTTCAAGCAGCTCGGTGAGTGCGCCTGTAATGTTCACGAGTACGTGCGCCGCGCGCTGCAGAAGCAGCCCGTCTACGAGTTCAAGCAGCTCGGTGAGTGCGCCTGTAATGTTCACGAGTACGTGCGCCGCGCGCTGCAGAAGCAGCCCGTCTACGAGTTCAAGCAGCTCGGTGAGTGCGCCTGTAATGTTCACGAGTACGTGCGGCGCGCGCTGCAGAAGCAGCCCGTCTACGAGTTCAAGCAGCTCGGTGAGTGCGCCTGTAATGTTCACGAGTACGTGCGCCGCGCGCTGCAGAAGCAGCCCGTCTACGAGTTCAAGCAGCTCGGTGAGTGCGCCTGTAATGTTCACGAGTACGTGCGGCGCGCGCTGCAGAAGCAGCCCGTCTACGAGTTCAAGCAGCTCGGTGAGTGCGCCTGTAATGTTCACGAGTACGTGCGCCGCGCGCTGCAGAAGCAGCCCGTCTACGAGTTCAAGCAGCTCGGTGAGTGCGCCTGTAATGTTCACGAGTACGTGCGGCGCGCGCTGCAGAAGCAGCCCGTCTACGAGTTCAAGCAGCTCGGTGAGTGCGCCTGTAATGTTCACGAGTACGTGCGGCGCGCGCTGCAGAAGCAGCCCGTCTACGAGTTCAAGCAGCTCGGTGAGTGCGCCTGTAATGTTCACGAGTACGTGCGGCGCGCGCTGCAGAAGCAGCCCGTCTACGAGTTCAAGCAGCTCGGTGAGTGCGCCTGTAATGTTCACGAGTACGTGCGGCGCGCGCTGCAGAAGCAGCCCGTCTACGAGTTCAAGCAGCTCGGTGAGTGCGCCTGTAATGTCCCACGAGTACTTGACCTTCTTGTCCTGAAATTACCGTCTACTGAATTCCATAGATACATTACTATTACAAAAACCTCCAGTCCAGTATCGTGTTGCGTCTATCGTCACGCAGCCCGGAAGTTCATACTCACGACAACGATTCCTCCCCACACGTTTGACCGCGGTCGAAGCTCCGAGCTCCATGGGGATAGACGCAGGAAAGGGGGCCTCACTCTGAGAATCGGCGGACAGATCGCAACTACCGCGAAAGATAAAATGACAAGTTACGAATGTCGCATCAAACGTTGGATCCGACGGGAGAAAAAATGCGATCTGTCAGCGGAAGCTTCCACGTTCGATTGTCGCAGTGAGGCTGGAGGTGGTATCGTCCGTCCGCAGAGAACGCGGCCACGCCGTACCAGGCCACGGTGCACATCGGCGGCATGCAGTACGGCGTGGGCCACGGCACCAGCAAGCGGCAGGCCAAGTCGGCCGCCGCGCGCGCCTCCATACACATCCTCATCCCCGAGATGAAGGACGAGCTGGACCAGCACACCGCCGCCCGCGCGCCGGACAGCGCCGACCCCGACTTTAGCGTGAGTGCGCGCCTTCCGTCTAGATGAAGGACGAGCTGGACCAGCACACCGCCGCCCGCGCGCCGGACAGCGCCGACCCCGACTTTAGCGTGAGTGCGCGCCTTCCGTCTAGATGAAGGACGAGCTGGACCAGCACACCGCCGCCCGCGCGCCGGACAGCGCCGACCCCGACTTTAGCGTGAGTGCGCGCCTTCCGTCTAGATGAAGGACGAGCTGGACCAGCACACCGCCGCCCGCGCGCCGGACAGCGCCGACCCCGACTTTAGCGTGAGTGCGCGCCTTCCGTCTAGATGAAGGACGAGCTGGACCAGCACACCGCCGCCCGCGCGCCGGACAGCGCCGACCCCGACTTTAGCGTGAGTGCGCGCCTTCCGTCTAGATGAAGGACGAGCTGGACCAGCACACCGCCGCCCGCGCGCCGGACAGCGCCGACCCCGACTTTAGCGTGAGTGCGCGCCTTCCGTCTAGATGAAGGACGAGCTGGACCAGCACACCGCCGCCCGCGCGCCGGACAGCGCCGACCCCGACTTTAGCGTGAGTGCGCGCCTTCCGTCTAGATGAAGGACGAGCTGGACCAGCACACCGCCGCCCGCGCGCCGGACAGCGCCGACCCCGACTTTAGCGTGAGTGCGCGCCTTCCGTCTAGCGCCATCTAGCGGAGCGTGCCCGCAACTGTTGAGGAACTAGTTCGCCGCTGACCGCGCTTACAATCGCTTCAAAAAATTATGAATCGCTGTGAATGCACTCAAGTCGAGTGCATTCCTTTCTCCCATTTTACATTTAAATATTTTTAACAACTCTATTGACTTCACTTGTAGCAGCTATGCAATTTAATCTTGGAAACAATTTTAACCTACTATTAAGTGTATTATCGAAGTGAAACTTTGTATGTATACATAGTTTGGTTGACAATACAATAATTTGGTATTATGGACCTGATCTGAAGATGTAGCCAGAAGGAGTGGAACACTTCAGTGGCTATAAGAAAACTATGAGTTTGGGCTTGATTTGTTTCGAGCCCAATAAATTGCACTCGGTGTTGAGGTTCTCATGATGGAGACAGAAGGTGGAAGTTTGTTTTTTAGTATCTTTAAATTAAACTACGTAATAATTGAGGAGACAAAAACATAAAAAGTGGAATAGTCAAGTTTTGAAAAGAACCTCCTCAATTATTATATGGCATGACATGACAATGACCGGTGTATGTGGTGGGTCCAGTTCTTCGACTACGTGGGCATCGAGGACCCGCGCATCCAGGAGTTCTGCGCCGCCACGGCGGAGCCCTCGCCGCACGCCATCCTGCGCACGTGCCTGCTGCGGAACTTCGGCGCCGGCGACCGACACATACACACGGAGGTGAGGCCCTGCGCGCCTGGCTACCTACCACCCTACAGATGAAAATCAGTCGTCAAACATTTATCGGCGTTCCTCGGCAGCGTTCCATCTCTCCTCCCTCTTTCCTTCCTTCCTGCCCTTATCCCACTTTTCAAACATTAATCTGGTTTGGTAGATGTCAAGTGTTGTAAATCCGCACACAAATTATTTTAAGTCGTTGGGGCGGAGCCGAGCCGGGATTCGAATCACAAATTGTTCAGTGCATTAACATCATAAGAATTTACCATTTTCGAATACTAATATTTTTCTATGTATCCTGTTTATCTAAACGACTCAATGCCAACCGCAAATCTTCCAGATGAAGAAGCTTGAGTACCAGAAGATCGAGCTGACGATGAAGGTGGGCAAGCACTCCGCCACCGTCGTCTGCAAGAACAAGAAGCAAGCCAAGCAGCGAGCCTCGCAGTCCATCCTACAGGTGAGCACTAGGAACTATTAGCAACAGCCGGAAAACGGCTCGTGCTGGACTTCAGCCTCCCCCATGAAGGAAGGATTTCACCGTAATATACCACGCTTGGCAGGCGTCATGGTGATCGAAGTAGATTGTGATACCGCCCGGCGAGAATGCTGCTGCCCATTCTCTGGATATTCTCTTAGCCAGCTCTGACGGCTTCCAAATGGGAATGGGGAGGTACTATTCTTAGCCAGGAGTCAGAACCTATATAATAGGTCTATTTTTCCGTCGGCATTTTAAGTAAAAAACTAAAGAAATAGTTAAAAAGATAATAACATTAAAACGGCGCGCTATTGTCATGCCCGCTAAACAAACAAAGGTAATTAAGCACAGCAGCACCCTCAAATCCCACGTTGGATCTGTATCTGAGCGGTCAGTGATCGTACGGGCGGCCCGCAGGCGCTGCACCCGCACATCCGGTCGTGGGGCTCGCTGCTGCGCCTGTACGGCTCGCGCTCCGTCAAGAGCTGCAAGGAGAAGAAGCTCGAGGAGCAGCAGATCACGCTGCTGCAGGACAAGGCGCAGCAGAACGAGCCCAACCACGCCGTGCTGCGCAAGCTGCGCCAAGAGATGCACAAGCTGCGCCAGCGGGACGCCGCCGTGGCGCCCGTGGGCACGCTGCTGCTCGCGCACGACCTGCCCACGCACTCCGGCTCCATGCTCAACAACGTCGACCTGTAGCGGACCGCCCGCCCACGCGCTCCCGCGGCGGCGACCTGTAGCGGACCGCCCGCCCACGCGCTCCCGCGACGGCGACCTGTAGCGGACCGCCCGCCCACGCGCTCCCGCGACGGCGACCTGTAGCGGACCGCCCGCCCACGCGCTCCCGCGACGGCGACCTGTAGCGGACCGCCCGCCCACGCGCTCCCGCGACGGCGACCTGTAGCGGACCGCCCGCCCACGCGCTCCCGCGACGGCGACCTGTAGCGGACCGCCCGCCCACGCGCTCCCGCGACGGCGACCTGTAGCGGACCGCCCGCCCACGCGCTCCCGCGACGGCGACCTGTAGCGGACCGCCCGCCCACGCGCTCCCGCGACGGCGACCTGTAGCGGACCGCCCGCCCACGCGCTCCCGCGACGGCGACCTGTAGCGGACCGCCCGCCCACGCGCTCCCGCGACGGCGACCTGTAGCGGACCGCCCGCCCACGCGCTCCCGCGACGGCGACCTGTAGCGGACCGCCCGCCCACGCGCTCCCGCGACGGCGACCTGTAGCGGACCGCCCGCCCACGCGCTCCCGCGACGGCGACCTGTAGCGGACCGCCCGCCCACGCGCTCCCGCGACGGCGACCTGTAGCGGACCGCCCGCCCACGCGCTCCCGCGACGGCGACCTGTAGCGGACCGCCCGCCCACGCGCTCCCGCGACGGCGACCTGTAGCGGACCGCCCGCCCACGCGCTCCCGCGACGGCGACCTGTAGCGGACCGCCCGCCCACGCGCTCCCACGACGTCTACCTGTAGCGGACCACCAGCCCACGCCCTCTCACGACGTCTACCTGTAACGGACCACCTGCCCACGCACTCCCACAACGTCGACCTTGCAGCGACCTGTGTGTGAGGATCAAATTATGCAACTGAATATTTAATAAGTTGCCATATTCCGCTGTTTCGAGTAGATTGACATTTTGCTGACACTGCAACGCTACGAACAGAATGAACTTCGCTAAACAATTCAATTAATAAATTACAATTAATTCAGACCTGTGAATCGAGCAATGCTGTAAACGCAGCGTCACGTGATGCGTTGTTAGCATGCGTTGTTAGCGCTTAGCTGTTTGCCGGTTACAATAATTTGACGACGCATTTTCATGCAATTAATATTATAATGTAATTTTTAAAGGAACAATTCGATTGTGTTAATCATCCCTGAATACATTGGGGCGTCTTGACACTCGAAATTTCTAGACATTCATAGTGTTACCACAAAAAAAAAACATTTTTAGTCACCTGTTTAGCTAGACAGCGTCTAAATATAAACGTCAAAATGATTAGAAATGTCACAACAGAGTTGAGTTAGAAAATGGTTAGACACTACTTAAATCAGGATTTGTGGTTGCTCATATTTAATCGCGCGACTAAGGCATGATTAGGCGTTAAACAGTGATTAATACAGGTTTAACGTGTGTTTAATTTTTTTGTGGTAAGACCCTCAGTGCTAGTAAGTACTTGTTGATATGGTCGCGTTGGGCACGCTTATATAAACTGAGTGATTATATAAATATAGAATCATGTACTTTGTTAAAATAAAATACATTTATTTCAGGCTAAAACCCATAACTGTAATTGTGTTTTGTGCATGTGATACATACATGCACAAAACAAAATTCCATAAATATCTCATGTCAGTATAATATTAGTTGTATTTATTTTAAGAGTGAACTAGTTTTGTACTGGGTGACTCTTTAACATAATAATTGTGGCTGTGCAAAATATATGAAATTTGTATATCTAACCTGTTACAGTTACTACAGTGGTTTCTGAACAGCTTTTGGTTAGGAATGTTTAAAAAAATAATTTTATTATTTTTCTATACTAATTACTTAGATTTAGGATTGAGCGAGTCGAATGAAATACTATAAATGAGGATATATTTAATAAACTCGAAAATATACAGCCGATTTTTTTTATTTTATGCTATTTTGTAACGATATGAGCTTGTCGTTTGCCTGATGGTAAGCATAACGCCGGCCCATAACATATGCAGTGCCACTCAGAACATTAAAACACAAAGGCCTGCGCGGCACTGCAGTGCGCACGTTACCCTGAGACATTAGGTATTAAGTCTCATAAGCCCAGTAATTTCACTGGCTACTCTGCTCATCAAACCGGAACACAGTAATGCTTGCACACTACTGCTTGGCGGCAGACTTCACTCACAAAGCGGTGGTAACAACCCAGACGGACACTCGCAGAAGAGTTAGTCCTACCCACAGATTTGCAAGTCCTACCACTAACAAAGGCTACGCCACGAAAGAAAGACAACAAAGGCTACTAAAAAATGGTGTCTTACAAAATAACTGACGCTTCGTACTCGTTGCACACTCGGCCAATTGAAAGTAAGAGCTTTTCAGAATCTATGTCATAAGTCATAAGGAGCATTCATATCCAATACTTAGTAGGGGTGTAATGTGAATATTTTGAAGAATTGCTATTGTTCTGTAGGATTTTATTAGGTTCAAAAGTTTGATGAAATTGTTAAATGTGCCCGAAACATTGAAAAACTTGTAAACAATGGATATATTATGTCCAATATGGCTGTGTGTACTCGTTATGATAAGAAGTAAAGCTCGTAAGGTAGTGTTGTGTTAAATTACGGACCTGAATAATATTCGTTACGTATAGTAATTTGTAAGGCTAAGTATCGATAAGGACCAACGCTGCACCATCATTGAATTCTTTTGAAACCAATAGTAGTTAGTAATCCCTAGTCTCGTTGGTTGAGTTGAACTCGCGCCTAATAAGTATTTCCATAAGCTGACCGTTGACTAGGAATATAGATTCCCTGTATCTAAGAAAGCAGGAACTCCAGAAGGAAGGAAAGGAGGAATATCCAAACTTCTAACTGAAAAACGGAAATCCTACAAATTGTAATAAAAAATAATTTTCATGTGTACATACTCTTTGACAATAGCCTTAAGTATTGAGATATTCATTACATATTCATTTTCTTATACTTAGTGTGATGGTCTAAATAATTCGCTAATGGTTTTAATTATACAATATTTTTGTATCAAATAATGTGACTTAACGTTTCTTTGTTTGTCGAAAATGTATCAAAAGCTCATAAACTCGTATCATGTTTTCTCAAGAATCCGATTCTAAAAATGTTTATTGTTAGGATCTGCTACTGTCATACTTATGGAAAGTTTATGTTTTTTCTTCCTTTATCCTTTTAGCCCGTTTTATGTTCTTGCCTCCGTATAATTATTTTAGAATTTAATTAAAACTACATTTTAATCAAAAACTCGATTGCAAATCTTGACCACTTTTGTACGGGACCCTGTGTTGAGCGTGAAGGGCAAGAACTTTCCTGCTGATAGGCCATGCGGTAGTTGTTAAGTACTTATAGTTTGCTATATCTAAGAAAGAAATACCTCTTGCAATGTTTGAAATAAACTATAGAGCAAAGTTTTCGTTTTTCATTACATGGGGACCGATTTTTGAATGTCACCGAGTGACTAAATATCAGAGATATGACCGATAGTCATCGATTTACAACGTCGTATTTTTGAATCTCAGCGGGTGACTAAAATTGTCATACCTATGATATCGTTTACGAGTGGGGTACCCATTCGTAAACAATATCATAGATATGAGAAGGTATTTAGTGCCAATTTTGGCTTAAAACAATTTCCAACTTAAAAAATAAAATTGAATGGAACACAATCATAACTTTGTCTATGATTAAAGCTGAGAAATAGTTGCATGTTGGTAAACAGGGTATGACTTCCAAAAATACGACTTTTGCAAATTAGTGATTTCAAAGTTATCGTTGAGAATTTTGTCACCGCTGATATCGAAATCACTCGTGACTTTCAAAAATCGGTCCCCTGACCTCTCAAAAATTATGTGGTCTCTCTAAAAGTATTAAGTAGGTAGTATTTCTTAAAAGAAATACTGCCCATTAAAATACCTATGTGGTAAGACAGGGGCGGGCTTCCGAAAAAAATATCTAAATATACCTACTACACTAGGTATACACAGGTACACAGAAGAGTCCAGTACCTACTGACTTCAGTGCTTATATACCTCTTAGCATTCTAGGACTGGTATATCGACTTCGTATAATTACTCTGGCATGGAGGGTTTAGTGATAAAAATAAAACAATTGTTTTATTAATTTATTGGGTAGGTACATTTACAAAGCATTTGTTTTACACAACACAACGTAAATGTTGAACAACAACAATTATTGTAACAATGTGTATGCGGGCTCTGAAAAATACATCACTGCCTTTGATACTTTTGCTAACGAATCGGCCGCCGCACTCGACCACATCGACAGTCCCAATACAACTTAAATTATAATATAAAAAAATAAATACAAACTAATTTGTACAACACAACAAAGGTAACATAGACTTCATTTACAACTTAAAATTATTAACTTATTGAATAGAAATTTATTTCTTTCAAACGTGTAGGTACTTATTCTATATCTAGTCATTTTTCTTGTCCGTGACTATTGAATTGATATTTTGGTGACCGTAGCTACTTCACATATACTCATGGTCACGGCGCGGCACTGCATTTTCTGATGGAAGGTGGGCTGGAGGGTTTTTATCCATTTTGTGTAGAAAGATTTTAGGATTGCCATGCGCTTTAGAGACAGTTCAAACCAAAGAGAAAAAAAAATTTAAATTTTGCACACTTATAAAATTTTTTCTGTGTATAAAATTTTGTACACTTGTTTGGAGGCCCTAATAGATTATCATATGTGAATATATTGCAGTTCCAATAATGTTACATACATACCTACGTGTCGAATTGTTAACTCCCTTTTTTGAAGTCGGTTAAAATGTAGTAAAACTCCAGTGGGGCAGTTGCGAATTTAAATTCCCGTCGGCCCCAGTATTACATGCAAATTAGTGGACGCGATGGGAATTTAAATTCTCAACGTCCCCGCTGGACGCTGGGAATATACCGTTCTTTATAAATTATATACCAATGCATTGCGCGATAATATTTCTGTTTGGTTTGTTCTGTCATATCACCTGACCATAACAGAAGACAATCTGGGAATATTCAAATCCATCACAAATCGCCAAATGATGATATCATCATTTGGCAATTTGTGATGGATTTAATCTATCGTAAAATCGGACTTGCAAACACATCACACTGGGTCTCACATGACCGAGTTTGACCGTATAACTATCAGATGCCTTAGACGCGGCGTCAGAGCCAGTGCTGCCAGGTCGCGGCCGCCGGCTGCTGCTCCTCGCCGGCCTGCAGCACGTTGGAGATGCCGCCGGCACTGGACACGGGGAACGGTTCCTGGATAATAGGAAATAAAAAACTTTAAGAATTAACACTTCCCTCACATGGGCGGGCGGGGGTTATACCTATTACATTTATAAATACTATAGCCCCCGCCGCTATAGAGATATATTTCCTTATCGAATGTACGAAGTGTGTATGTGTGAAGCTAAAACTTTAATACGTGAAGGTAGCAAATAGGTAGCAATTATGGCTTTAAGGGTAACTAAGTAAGTGTGGTTTTTGTTGTACAGGAAGGCGACCAGCCATCAGAACGGCTGGTCAAAACAATATAGGTACAGATTCCACAGGTAGCAATTATTTATGGTAGGATAGCAAATACGTAGCAATTCTTAAATAAACTCTCATAGACAAGCGCCACAGGCAACCAGCCATCTTAACACCAACTTTGATTCGACCACATGATCAGGCGAGATAGTGGTCAAATGCTAGTCTAGTCTGTCTGTCTAGTGTCCACCACTTTCTTCACCTCGCCTACATGAAAGAAGCGACTCAAACAAGCGAGACCGCGAGTGACCGGCCGCTTCACCATGCCTCCTGGGGTCCATAACCTCACCTGCGGACTCCCGAGCCACCGTTTCTTGATGAAGTCCGCGGCTCGTTCCCCGATCATGATGGTGGGCGCGTTGGTGTTGGCCGACGTCACCGACGGCATCACGCTCGCGTCCGCCACGCGGAGGCGGTCCAGACCCTGCACCTGGAGGTGGGACGTTTCATTTTTTAATTTAATGCTGTATTGAATAAATATGTGGGTACATATAAAAGGAGGAACCAGTTATCCACAAAGAGTAAAATAAAACAAAGATCTAATATTGGAAAGAGAAATATTTATGCGGTAAAATAGATATAAATGTTACCTGAAGGAGGTTATCGACGACAGCGTCGGGGTCCCCGCGGGGCCCCATGCGGCAGGACCCCGCCTGGTGGTTCTCGGGCGCCGTTTGCATCCTCACGGCGCACTCCCAGTACGCGTCGCATCCGTACTTAATTTTTTCGCATCCCTTCACAGGGGTCTTGTCAAGTTTCACCCCGTACCGTTTCAGAGCTTTGGTTTCTGATAACTTAATGGAGAATTTTATTCCTTCGATCAGGGTTTTGACGTCATCAGGGTGAGTGAGGTAGCTGGGGAAAGGTATGATGAGTTTTAGAAACGGGATGGTACGATGGAACGATCCGTCAAGTTTCATTTCGATGCTCTTTAGGAAGTAGATATCTAAAATAGGGGCGTGCGAACCTGACAGGTGTAGAATGCAAAAGGCAGGGGAAAATCGATTATTACCTATTATTTCTACTGACTTCCCTTTTCTACAAAATGGACTCACTTAGCATAAATCTTAGGATATTCAAAGGGGTTGGTGCTCCTGATCTCCAGCCGGCCCCTGCTCTTGGGGTGCAGCACGGTGGGAATGATCTGGATGGTCCTGGAGCCGTTGTCCAGGCGCTCCCCCACCATCCCTGTCTTGGCGCAGTCGGCCAGGAAGCCGCCGAAGAACAGCTGCACGTCGGGGTTGTCAGCCGCCGGGTCCGCGTACTTCGTGTTGATGAACGCTGTTACTTCGGACACACCTGGAAACAGTACCGTCACGATTTTGTTATTGTATCTATTGAAACGTAAGATCAATAACGGATCAAAAGTTCAAATTTTACGCTCATCACACAAAGCTTGGCTCAGCTGGGTATCGAAAAGGGCTCCTCGTTTCGCATGACACATGCATCGACTAAGCCACGGACTCGTCAACATAAAAACATAAGTAATTACGATATATAAATTTTGCAAAATTTAGGCAAAAAGTATTACCAGTGCCGGACATAAGTCCGTCTCTGAACAGCAGGTACTCCATGGCGGTGGCCCAGTTGAGCGGCGCGGTGTTGTTGTCGTTGACGTGGAAGTTGAGGAAGTGCGCCACGTGGTTGTGCAGGTTGCGGCCCACGCCGCGCAGCGCGTGCACCGGCCGCACGCCCGCGCGCGCCAGCAGCGCCGGCTCGCCCACGCCGCTCGACTGCAGGATCTGCGGGGATGCCACCGCGCCGGCGCTGCGGATACAAACAGGTACATGAAAAGGGGTGATCCCGGTTAAGAATAGCATCACCGACCTCTTTCTGTGGATGCCGTAAAAGCCAGCTAAGGGTGTAAACAGAGCAGGTGGCATTCTTACATCGTAATCTACTGCCATCACCAAGACACCTGTCATTCTTGCCGAGCATGGTGCATTATGGCAAAATTTACTTCACGATGGAGGCTGATCAACGGTGAACTTCGGACCGGCTGATAACCATAAATTAATGAATCAATAATTTCGGTGCCGGGGCGCTCTTCCCACCCGACAAACTTGACTTAGGTAATACCTTAACGTGTTTTTATATTCGAACGGATGCAATAACGTCAGGCGAGTTAGTAGCCAGGTAGCGGGTATAGTAGCGTTCCGTTCTCAACACGATGTAAAGATTATAATCTAAAATATTTTCCTCACCTCAGAATAATCTCATTGTTAGCAAAAATGACCTCCGTCCCCCCGTAGCTGTTCCGGACCTCGACCGCGTAGGCCTGGCGCGTGGTTTGGTTGATGAGCACGCGGGCCACGGTCGCGTTGAGCATGACGTGCAGGTTGGCGCGGCGCCGCGCGGGCCGCAGGAAGGCGCGGGCCACTGACAGGCGCGAGCCGTTGCGGTTGGTGGTCTGCGAGATGGAGAACCCGGTGTGCCGCGCGCCGTTGAGGTCGAGGGACTCGTAGCCTGCGGGGGCAGCGGTAGGTTCAAGGTAACACCAGATTAGGAGTAACGAATTGGTTTTGAAAATGAAAACTACCCATCTCAAAAAATTAGCTTCCAATGAGATCGAGAGCCGCGGTTTTTGGAGTAACCGGGGCAGGTGCCTTTATCAACTAAGCTACTTATATGAACTAATGATGTTGCTGACCAAATTCTAAAGATGAAACAAAAATGAAAAAAAAAAACTGAAAAGACCAGCTTGGGAATTTCGTCCCCTGTATAAAAATTTAAAGTACCATACCCAATTCCTCGCCCGCTTTCACGATGCTGTAGCTGAGCGGCGGATGGTAGGGGAACTGCGCCACCGTCAGCGGCCCGCCCACGCCGTGGTAACCCTTGTCCATTTTGTCCAGCTGTCGACAACAATAAACACTATTTTAGAACATTTTGAATCTTGTTCGTTTTGTACCGTATTGTTGAACTTCTCCTAACGAAGTGCCTTTCTCTTAACGAAGTGTCTCCTATGTGCCTTTCTCACTATTTGAGGTTGGCTGTCTTATTATGTTGTTTGCCAGTTTAAACTTCCAATCTGTATAAATAATTCGCGGATTTGTGGGCAATAATAAGCTGCGAACGAAAGCATCGTTTTGCAACCATAACATCAAGTATTTGCCTGGCTAGCCTGGGTACTGGAAAAATGTCACTAAAGTTACCTGTCGGAAAGTACCTAATAAGGTCCTTGAGAGCCCGTTCGATTTTGGGTTGATCGTGCTCACTACCTATTACATTTTCACATGAATGTGTTTCAGGTAGATATGATACACTGGAATGAGGACATAATCTAAACGGAAACTCTTACAAGTCACAGCCTATGAAGCCCAAACGGCAAGCTGGAAAACTTCATTTGCACTGGCTTCTCCCACTTCTCACATATGGGACCTCCGTCGAATCGTTACAGAAGTTGACTCTATATGAGAAAATGTTTCATCATCATCATAATATATCAGTATACTGCTGGACACAGGCCTCTCCCAAAGTGTACCACAGAGCCCAATCTTCGGCGGCTCTTCTCCAGTCACTGCCAGCAACCCTGCGAATATCTTCGATCCATCTACTCGCAGGACGTCTCACACTACGTTTGACAATTCGCGATCTCCGCCCCAGAACACGTTTGTAACATTATTCATGTTCACCTGTTTGTTATCCTCTGACTTCATAAAGAAGGGCAGCACGTCTTCATAAGCCCACCCCTCGTTCCCGGCGGCGGCCCACGCGTCGTAGTCTGCGCGCGCGCCGCGCTGGTACATCATGCCGTTCATAACAGACGTACCGCCCAGCACCTGCGGGGGAGAGAGAGAGATGTTACGCGGGATCGATGTGTGTGGAACTATAAGTTTCTCCATCGCAGAGATAGTGATGAGACGGTGGGCGACGAAGAGCTTCATCTGCACAAGGCAATCATCTCGCTGCTTGTACCTTATATAAGTATGCTGATTACTTATACTGTATCTAATACCTGTTTGCAATCGCAGAATAGAATACGATAAAGACATTTATCACAAAGAAACATTATTTGTATAAATTTATTTAAAAAAAATGGTTTTAAATTCAGTAGAGTCACGCGCACAAACATTTAAGACCGAGAACAAAATTATATGCTCAAGCATGCCGCTTTGCAGACTGTTTACCATCACTTAGTCACGGTGCCGGTAGTTTTACATTGTTTTTTTATTTTTATGTTATTTGGTAACGAGACGAGCTGGTCGTTTGCCTGATGGTAAGCTTAACGCCGGCCCATAACATTTGCAGTGCCACCCAGAACTTTGAAACACAAAGGACTGCGCGGCACTGCAGTGCGCTCGTTACCCTGAGACATTAGGTATTAAGTCTCATAAGCCCAGTAATTTCACTGTATACTCTGCTCATCAAACCGGAACACAGTAATGCTTGCACACCGCTTTGCTCGTGAAGTCTGCCGCCAAGCAGTATGCTTGGCGGCAGACTTCACGAGCAAAGCGGTGGTAACAACCCAGACGGACACTCGCAGAAGAGTTAGTCCTCCCACTAACAATATTTTTGTATATTAGATGTAGGTACCTAGGCTCGGCGATGTATTGCTTAGACACGTAAGTTTAGGCAAGGTTGATTTTCAGCAACCTTCAGTCGAGCCTTCTAAGTTGTATTACAGAACGATGAATACGCAAGCCCGGGGAACGTGTACCAAATTCTCACCTTCCCCCTGGGCCAGTAGCACTTGCGGTCGGTCTCCCCGAGGCAGGCGGCGGGCTCGGGTTCCGTCTGGTAGCCCCAGTCGATGCTGGACCCGATGAAGTTCAGGAACATGGACGGCACCTGTGCTCCGGTAGGCTCGTCAAACCCTGGAACACGGTTCAAAGCTCGGTTAAACTTGGTGTACCTTGGTACTTGGCACTTGGTGTAGGTTGAAATTGGAACTTGTATGATGGCAAAAAAGTGAAACGCTTTCCGTCCTTTATTCATAGTCCTAAGAAATATAACTTGAGTTCGCTTAAAATGTATTACAGAACGATGAATACGCAAGCCCGGGGAACTTAAATTAAAATTTATTAAAATTAAATTTTATAATGGATTAGTGGAAGAGTGCTCAAGATGACATAGTCAGATAAGATGACACACCAGCAATATTCTTCTAAATATTCGCGCTAAAGGTGAACCCGTGACGTTTTAGAGAGTGCCCATAAGTGTCGCTATATCTAAGTTACTGCCATTACTACATAGGATTAACTCTCAAGGGCAGCTTCAGAACACACAGTTGTTAGTTGAGTTTGCCAGGCGAGTATTAAATTCTCTACCACCATCATCCAAATACTACGGATTAAGTACATCAGATTATAGAATACACAATTTGAAACGATCATGAATGGTGAACTTAAATATTGTAAAGGTGAGTTGTACCTGCTTCCAGCAGCAGTACCCTCCACTCCGGCACCTCTGAGAGGCGCGCGGCGACCACGGAGCCCGCGGAGCCGCCGCCCACCACTATGAAGTCGTACACAGAGTCCATGTGGCGGCGGAACTGGTGACATAAGGGATAGCAGGTGAGACACTTGTAGGAAGATAATTATCTATAGTTAACAATGACATACAACACAAAATTGCATTAAAATACCCACAACAATCACACAACACAAATGACAAAACATTTGAACTCGGTTGAAGTGCTTGACAGACGTGACGAACGTTTATCGAACTAGAGATTTTAGTGTGAACCCCACACCATGATAGTATTATTCAATTTTATTTGTTACATAATTATAAAAATATCTTTTTTACTATAAAAATTTTCGTGAGCATCACACATTATAAATTGTTAAAAAACCGGCTATAACTCACGTCATTTGTCGATATTGTCGACCTAGGTTTCGAGCGTGTCCGACGCTCTTCCTCAGGGAGTGCACGCGGCGAGATCGCAACGACCAGTGGTCGTTGCGGTCTCTCCAAAAAAATATAAAAATATCTTATTTGATTTTATCATGTGTTTAAGTTCAACTGGAATCTTGTAGACCTAAATGTTCATAAATTCCAGTTTTACAGGTTTCCACATCGAGATAAACAGGAAAGCACAGAAACGCGACATTCGATGTAATTCCGCCATACCCATACGAGGTTAATTTCTGATTTGTATGAGATGTGAAATGTAACCGCAAGTCTAATCGGGAGTGGATTGGATAAACTGACTCGAAATGCGTGTGAAATGAGTCTTGCGGTTGATTGAGGAAGAGGTATTTCATTATAGGTGTGCACTATAAAATTTGGGTTGATGTGATTTTGATTGCTTATAGGAGAGTAATTTTTTTCCTTCTACTGTCATGGTTAGTGTTTGACCACTAAACTTGATCTTTAGTGAGGACTAGCTGCTGCCTGCGGTTTCACCCGCGCGGAGATATTGGATTTCATGGTTTTTACTTTTTTGCGCGGAACCCTAATTCTTTTTCTAAATTAAAAGTAGCTTATGTTACTCCTTATAACATCAGCTATATGCCAGTGAAAGTCCCGTCAAAATCGGCCCAGCCGTTTCGGAGATTACCCGGAACAAACAGACAGACAGACAAAAATTTAAAAAATGTTTTTTTCGTTTCGGAGATTACCCGGAACAAACAGACAGACAGACAAAAATTTAAAAAATGTTTTTTTTTGTTATATGAGTCGTATATACTTTCTGAATATGCATTTGGTAAAAAGCTGTTATTTTGATGTTACAAACAGACATTTCAATTTTATTTATTTGTATAGATGTGCTGCACACACCGATCCGTACTTCGACAGATTTTCAACTTGAAGGTGGTACTTGAACGCGCACTAAAAAGGTCTACCAAGCCATGGTCGTATCACGATGTTTTCCTTCATAAAAAGCTGAAGCTCATTGTAAAAATAAAACCGTTGGATTACAAACTAGCGGACCAAAGAGCATTCCTTTACAATAGGTAGGTAACTAGGTACTGGGTACACGATTTGTCAGTTTTTGCATCAATTTGTCACAAGCGAGATGTCACGCCGCGGCCATCAACCATCGATCGCGATCCTGAACGTCACGCACTCACGAAAGAAGTAGAAAGTTACAAATCGCGATGATTGTCTCGTTCGTGACTGGGGCTGACGGGAGGAAGTAAAAGTGGTGGGCTTGCAAGCAGAACTGCTTGAGGGGGCAGAAGGTCAATCCGTCGTCGTCGTGAAGCTCTATCCTTACTCACGTCACAGAATATAGGTATAGATACTAGAGCTCACGGCACAGTTTTACAATTTGTTTTTTTTTTTTAATATTTCGTAGACTAACTTATAATAAGAATCAAATTGGTTTATATGCTGGATACGCTACCAACTGGTAGTGGGCTAGAACATTTGTATTATCTATAGGCCTACTCTGGCTTGTAGATTATCCAACTGTTTTTCTAGCTACGTTAGACTAACCTGTAGTGTTTATGTATTACCTAGTTAATAAAAGCTATAAGCCCGTTGACAAAAATATATAATAATAAGAATTTAGATTACTTTCAGGCTCAGGAGAAAGCTATTAATTATGACTATAGGGCTCAGATTCAGAGACGAGTCTAAGCGTGGACTCATGCTTCCAAACGTCAAAATTCTATAGAATTATGACACATTCGAGGTGAGTTTGTGCATTGTGTTTGTTTGTCATACCTATTTAGGAACGCCTTTATATGTGTAGGTACAAAAGTCAGATAGACTAGCAAGTAGGCATAGTTCGGTAGTTGGTACCTATATGAGAGTGTAATTACCTGGGCCCTTCCGCAAGGGTCCTCCAGGTCGCACTGGCTGCGCAGGAACACCTCCAGGAGCCCCATGAACAGCATGAAGGCGCCTCCGCCGCACGTCGCCGCCAGCGTCGGGCCCGGCTGCGACATCGGACAGTCGCACGTTATCGCCATCTGGGGACAAACCGTAAGGTTTGATCAAACTAATATTTCTTTGAAGATTTCAAACTTTTAGAATAGAATAGAACAGAAAAACATTTATTCAGCACATACAATGTAAACATAAAAAAGCATACATGAGAAAATATACACATGCAATTTAAGACGTTACACATACAAACAAAAAACAAAGAAGTGCTGAAAAGGCCGTTGCTCAGCAATAAGCTGATTGTCAAATGACATTCAGCGCTGATTTTCAGCCAAGGACTAAAAAATATGAGCTGGCCAAGCAGTAGTGTGCAAGCATTACTGTGTTCCGGTTTGATGAGCAGAGTATCCAGTGAAATTACTGGTCTTATGAGACGTAATACCTAATGTCTCAGGGTAACGAGCGATCTGCAGTGCCGCGCAGGCCTTTGTGTTTCAAAGTTCTGGGTGGCACTGCAATTGTTATGGGCCGGCGTTATGCTTACCATCAGGCAAACGACCAGCTCGTCTCGCTACCAAATAACATAAAAAATAAAAAATAAAGTATAGTACATATCTTAAATCCATGAAAAATAAACAGAATAAAAAAAATTCTATCTAAAACCTTCTATAACAAACCTTGGCCTCATCTATCAAAAAAGAAACTTTACAAGCTATAATTTGCACATCATAAAGCCTTATTCAAATAGCAACTAAATCCATCACTAATCCTCATTTCAATAACGCAGTAGAAGCAGAAAAGTATGTTATCTTCACAGAGCGGTACCGAGCGCGGCTTGTTTTGTGCTTCAATATGCGCGCACGCAAGAACATTGAAAGAGTGCACGAGAATGAGGAAACAACAAACAAAAATGTCCTAAAATACACGCACTTCACCTACACTAGCACACAAAGAAATAGCGACATCTGGCTGCTGCCCATGGTTTCACCCGCGCGCGTATTGACCACATTTTCCGGCTAAAATATGTTACTTTATAGCCTTTGTTACTCTCCGACCCATAAACTATCTCTATGAAAAAAAACCAACATGATAATCTATTGCTCCGTTGCTGCGTGAAAGAACGACCAACCGACAAACACACTTTCACATTTATAATAAGTACCTCTACGGATGTTCACTTTGATAAAAGTCTTTGTGTGCTAGTGCTAGGTGAGGCCAAACTTGCGTACTGGTGCGTTTTGAAACATGTGACCTCAGTTTCAACAATTTCTAGCTCTCTGACCTTTATCTCGAACTGCAAAGACTGCGCCGTGAATGAATATTGTCCATATGGTGCGCGCGCCTGGCTCGCACACATACAAGCCGTGCTCGGTACCACTCTATAACATACCATACTTTTCTGTTTCTACTATGTCAATAATCAGTGGTCAAAGACTCGAGTGACATTTCGCAGCCTTGAGCCAACATGGGCCATGCCACGCGACCTCGCGCAATGTCAGATGTAAGATAGGGTTATATTTGTAACTAGCTGCTGCCCGCAGTTTCACCCGCGTGGAGATATTGGATTTCATAGATTTTATTTTTTTGCGCGGAACGCTAATTATCTTTCTTATAGTAAAGTAGCCTAAGTTACTCCTTGTAACATCAGCTATCTGCCAGTGAAAGTCCCGTCAAAATCGGTCCAGCCGTTTCGGAGATTACCCGGAGCAAACAAACAGACAGACTGACAAAAATTAAAAAATGGTTGTTTTGTTATAGGTACCGTATATACTTTCGTATGCATTTGGTATAAAGCCGTTATTTTGATATTACAAACAGACACTTTAATTTTATTTATTTGTATAGATGAAACAAACTTTAATTTAGTTTTTTATTTTAATAAGATTACACAAATATTTTAACAGTTATCGCATTTTTATAACCGATCCGCTTCCTTTGCGGCCCAGTGTAGTATCCAAAAAATTATTTAGATTTCCTTTTTCAATTTTCAATTTTCAATGGAATAGGTAAGTACTAAAAATAGTACTACTAGGATAAACTGAGTAAGCTAGGTATAATAGTAGAACTTGTTTTACGACAAAACATACAAAATGCTCGCATAACTCAACTAGGTAGGTACGTAAACTTACATTTTTATAGCTTCCTATCAAAATTAATAAATACTTTGTAAGAATCAAGTTTATCAGACGCAGAACAAATGCAAGTTCCTTATTTTTTTTTTTTTTTTTTTTTTATGTTATTTGGTAACGAGAAGTTATTAAGTTCCTTATTATTGGCATCTACTATGAAAAGTACGCAAGTAGTCGCGACTAGCAATATATTTATATTACGTCACACACGATATGTAGTTATTAATACATATCATATAAACTATATACAATTACACGTTAGCGAAGTTGACTTGCTTTTAATTTTGCAATCTCTTGAACGCATGTTTTTAGTTGCTTTAACGGATCGGTGGCGTAACTTTTTCTATCGATACGTTACTGGAGTTAGGCCTATGTGTACTGGCCTTGGATATTTGAGCCTTTATTTGTTGAAAATTAATACTGGCCTCTATCGATTGGGTCTGCTGGTGTCTTTGTCATTTATTATGTTCTGATAAAGACATCATCAGTTTTGGTCTGTGATTCGGGTAGACGAATGTTGCAGAGGCGCGCTGTTAGAGTTATTTATTTTAACTTTTATAAGTGCTCCTTTGGAGCCTATTTGAATAAAGAATTTTGAATTTGAATTTGAATTTGGACAAAATTTGTTGTGTTCTTTCACGCTGATGTAAAATGACGTATTTTATAATTTTTGGATATAAATTACTATTCACAAGGTATTCACTTTATTTTGTTAGTGTGTAGGTAGTGTTTGATGTTCTTAAAAACCTCTCTAGTATAATAATACTCCAAGCAATATGGTGGCGTGATACATTTTGACGTGAAAAACAGCCGATTGGCATATTGTTTTTATAATTATGTTTTTTTTTTAAAATAGATTACCTAGAAAGTGGGAGAAAAATTTGTTCGCTTTTGTCCTCGCTGGTGAAGATAAAGTAGATAATAAGATATTTTTTTAGATTTTAGAATCTTGGAAACTAGAAAAGTGTTTGAAAGATGCCCAATCTTATAAATAAAGACGTGGTTATAATTTTGTATTGTAATATTGTGTCAACGTTATGTTTATTTCGTCATTGGAAGCAGCAAGGCACTTGCAACTAAACGTAATAATTCAAAATCGCAGAATTCTAGAGTAAAGAGAGAGTAAAGTAAAGAGTAGAGAATTTAAAGGAAAGTGTTGCTACAGAACCTGGTTGTATCGGAGAGCGCACCGGGCGGCAGGAAACAGCACGCGGATCATTTGAATTGACCACCCAGCACTACAGAGAACCACCCCTTGATTAGATTGATTAACCACCACTACAGAGAAGCATTACTGTGTTCCAGTGTGAAGGGCAAAGTAATCAGTGAAATTACTTGGCATATGAGACAAAAAGTAGGCATGTGATCCTCTCGTTTGAATATGGCTGCCCCATCTCATCTCTTCTCATGGGTGCCGGCTAAGGATTCCCAGGGGCCTGTTTCATAAAAAATATTAGTCTAATATTATGGGTATTAGTCTCATATTTTATATGGAAAAAAGAAAAAAAAAAGCTCATAATATTAGACTGATATTTTTTATGAAACAGGCCCCAGAGAATGGACACCAGCATTCTCCTCCACCAATATCTATTTTGATCACCAAGATGCCTACCATGCGTGCTGTATTATAGCATGGGTTCGGACAGGCCTGGTCTTAGACGACTATATTATTTATAAACAGGAGATAATCTTCTAATTAATTGCATAAAAAGTCGAATCTTTGACAGATCGGCGTCCAACGTCACCACCAATCAGCCGTCATCGCTTCAAATTCACTCAACCGTTGCGCCACTTGCATCATTGAACTGCAATGCTGATCCGTTGAGCCTATAAGCCTAGTATTACCTAATGCCGGTTACAGATCAAGCGAACGAGGGCGAGCGAAGACTAACGCACGAAAATAAAATAACCATGAGGATATCACGGTGAAAGCAAGCAAGGCCTTGCTCCGTGACTGTCGGTACACCACAGAAGAATAATAGACAAGTAAACAAACGTGTGGATACTTTGTGTATGCGTCCCATGCTTACTTTTGCTGTTGCTCGTTTATTTGCTTGGTCTATACGTCTGCGGTGCAATGGCACGAGTACGGAAGTCGGCCGAAGAACCGAAAAACCCGATAAATTTATCGAATGTTACGAGTACCGAAGTCTGATCGTAAAGTATTGTAGTAGCTTTATATTCTCTTTGGATTCGACCTAGCTATTCGATAACTTTTGTGGATTGTTTCGAGGCTCGATAAAACCCACTTTTGAATTTTGAACCTAATTTTGAATTTCGATTTGAACTGTCAATTTTATCAAATTTTATGGAATATTATCGAATTTTATCGACCGAAAAGATTGCGGCGCAAGTACGGAACTTTACGATAAATAAGATTGGCAGTTCACATCGATAAAAATTTAAATTAGAGAGTTCTCGATTTTTTCTAAAACGAAACGAATCCGAATCTACTTTCTTCAATATGAAGTGAATATTCGCATCTCAGAATTCGAAGACTGGTTTAGGAACGAAGACTATTTTAACATAAATGTATAAATGGTTTTATCGTCGTTCGCCACGGTTTATACACGAAAATCACTTCGCGAAATTAGTTATTCGGTAAAATTGAACGTCATTGTGTAGGAAATGGAATCGATAACAGATTACAAGTCAAAGTTGTCGTCGTCGCAAAACTAGTTTCGAAGATTAGTTTTCGTTTTAGGGAAAAAGGTTATGATAAAAAATCAACAACGTCCTACCCATTTCTAATTTTATCTTATCGAACTGTCAATTTATCGATCGATATGGATCGAAAAGTTCCGTACTTGCGCCGCTTGTTTGTTTGTTTTTGTTCGTTAGTCTTTGTTCGTTGGCGTTCGCTTGGTATGTATACCCGGCATAAATAAGACTCAGCTTCTCTAAGACTCTAGTTACATCACTTATCTGACCCACTAAAGTTGACCTCTGAAGGTCGTCCATGCTAACGAGGGTACGACTAATCACTTTGATTACCGAAGATATTGATTGCCAGTTGATCACCTCGTTATTAAGTGATAAGTAATTTATTTTTATTGCTTAATTTTATTTTTATTAAAATCTAGTTTGTTCAGTGATAGTTAAAAAGAGGAAAGGTTAGCTTTTGGAATATCGCGTATCGAATCGAAGCTGCGGCGCAAGTACGGAAGTCGGTTCGATAAATTTGTCGAATCGAAAAACTCAATAAATTTATCGAATGTTGCGAGTACCGAAGTCTGATCGTAAAGTATTGAAGTAGCTCTATATTCTCTTTGGATTCGACCTAGCTATTCGATAACTTTAGTCGATTGTTCGATAAATTATATAAAAGGTCGATAAAACCCACTTTATCGATTTGTACTGTCAACTTTATCGAATTTTATCAATCAAAAAGATCCGTACTTGCGCCGCTAAACTAGCTTATCTAATCTACAAGTAGAATAGAAGTGACTCTTTTGTCTTGTGTCGTGAAACACAGATTTGGCGATGGGTATTCAACTGGAGGGCGGTAACTAGGACGGCGAGCATTAACAAATTGCATTACTTGAGGTTTCACATACCACTGGGCCATCGACTATTTTGAGTCGATGGCCCAGTGGTATGTGTCCTCAAGCATTCAAGATTCAAGATATTTGTAGGATTAGAACATTGTAGGGTTAGAACACTATAGACATCATCGGTGGTAGTGATGTCAAGTGTTCGAATCGTATAATGCTTGAGGTTACGATGAAGGATAACATTATGATGCTGGGCTATTGAGCTACACCTATTTCTACCCGGCGGTTTCACCACATGGCGATTGGTATGGACAGTGTTTTTCCGGAATAAAAACATAGCTCTCAGGTCCATACACTGTATCTACACAAAAAAAATCATGTCGATCCGTTGCATAAAAGAAGGACATACCAACAAACATACAATGCGAAAGTATGTATACTATAATAAACGCGAAAGATATAGGTACATACGGATTCGATCGAAATAATAATTATCGATCTATAATCTTTGGGAATCTTAGGCCAATGAGCGCAGTAGGCCGCTATGTACTCAGTGCGACAGGGTAATATATAGCTGATATGTTTTTTCCGCCGTTGATTTCCCATCCGCCGCACATGTGCAAGTGTGTGCAACACTTCATAAGCTCAATTTAGTACTCTATGTCGTGGTTTAGTGTTGTAACTAGCTTACCGTTGCTAAATTGTAACCTTTGAAACGATGGTAAATCTGTGCCATCTCTTGTACGTCTCTGCGCTCTGCGCTCTGTGTATTGAACGCACAGTCGAATGCTAGGTACCACCCTTCAAATTAAAATCGTTTTTTTATTCTATGCGATAACAAGACGAGCTGGTCACAGATATAGTGGGCAAACGCTCACCTAACAAGAGTATTTTTTATTTTGACATCCTTAGTTCTTTGGCAAATTGTAGGAATGGAATCGACTTTAGTAACGCAGAAACTTACGTGACATCCTTAGTTCTTTAGTAGATTGTTTAAATGTAATCGACTTTAGTAACGCAGCAACTTACGGACGGGGAAGTGTTTTGTGCACCTACTTTACTAAATAATATGGCCGCTCACATGCTGCAAAGCGCTTGCTGAATGGCACGCTTACTACTCAGTGAAGACTTATTGTGTTTAATGAAAATTAGCTCTATTACATATAAGCTTTTGTATTTCATTTTTTTATTCGTTTCATTTGACCACTCTCTTATCTGATCTTGAGTAATAGTGTGTGAAGGTATGACGCTAGAAAAGGAGATCGGCTCTCAAGCACGACTGCTGGAACACGGTGTTTGTCAAACAATTTTCAACTGGTTGTGTAGGCTGCTAACCAGGTGAGAAAATGCTCCACCACAACATACTCCTCGTGGTGTATTTTGTTGTAAAAAAAGGGTATGATAACAGCTGAGCATAATCAGGTCATTTGTTGAGTAAGTGTGCACAGTGCTAGGGCATTTTATAGAGCCTGCCTGGCTAGCCACCCTTCAAGTTGAAAATCTGTCGTCATCGGTGTGTTCCAGCACCTGTACATGAGAGTCAGTCTTATTATAAAAGAGGAATAGGACAGTGGTGAACAAGTATAGACGTGTTCACCAGCTTCGATCTCTTTATCACCTAATCTGGTCAAATAATAGTCAAACGTGAACCTATCAAGATTAGAAATAAACCTGCTCACCAAACCCTACTATTTTTCGAGCCGGGGCAGTGACCCAACTGGTCTGAACAACTAGTTGGAATACAGGCCTTTACTAGGGGTCGTATTTCATTTATTTCTTAGTTGGACTAGTTCTGAACTAAGTTTCTAGTTAAGAAGCTATTTTTTAACGTAAATTTAACTATGGGACTGTGAAGCGGTGTTGCTGGTCCATCTACCAAAATAGTTTGACCATGACCCCTAGTAAAGGCCCGTAGTAAATAGTATCTCGATGCCCGTAGTCCAACAAGTTGGACAGTCCAGTAGGACGACTGCCCCAATCCGTTACTTTTAGGGATCCATTATCCAAACACGAAACCTCACTAGAAGCAAATGACATTGGACCACCGACCATATTATAATTGCCCAGTGAAAGCTCTTTTAAAGATCAACGCGGCCAGGCAGACGTACCTATTTGCTCTTAAAAGGCATGTTACCATCCGAAAGATACGGTATGAGCCAAAAGTCAAGGCTTGCAAGCTTATTAACCACTGTCAAACTGTCACATTGACATGGTAATTTATTACGATTTGACAGTGTGACGTGTAATGTGGGCTGATAGATCAGAGTTGCGTTTTGCAATGATTGAGTATTGTTGTTAGCGGTGTTTGGCCGTGAATTTCATTATCAAATTATTGCTGTCGAGGTTTGATTGATAATGAAGTTTCCACCACTAAGTGTTTGTTTGGAGCTTCTCTCACATAAAATATCACCATTTTTACCGATTTCCAAAACAGGTTACTTTTAAGAAAAGGCAATTTTTTTGTTTTAACTGATTGAGTACCCCAAATCGGTCCCATTTTATTTGGGTCACAATCTAGTGAAGTCATCTCCACTATAGCTGTATTCTGGATTTCAGGAAAATCGTTTTTTACATTTGATAGTATTATAATATCGTAATATCAATCATGTGATGTCAAAGAACATTAAACACGTTAAGTTTCTTCAACACTAGGTGCAGATCCTACCGACTGTTCCAATGCAAGATTCTTAATGAAACTGCTTCACAAGACCTTGCAAAGCACTATTTCTAAACTCTACCTAGATTAGTATTATAAATTAACCCCAATTCAAACTGACGTAATTATACCAGTGGCACCTTCTTCTCCAACAGTTACACCCAGTCGTAATAAATAATTTGATATTTTCCTCCACTGGCCGCCAACTGGTAATTATTGTCACTTCGAAAAGGTCTTACAGGGTTAGATAGAGTACAATGTATGTGTGAACCGTGTCGCGGGAAACAAACCTGTGATAATTAAAGTAAGCTATCTAGGCTGATTACAGTAATTTTGTTTTTTGGACAGTGCAGAGATAGTACCTACCTACAGATAAAATGAGTGGGTATTTGTTTACCGCGCGAAAACAGCAGTGTCTTAGGAACTGTTCAACGGGGACGCACACTCGCACAGGCAAAGATAATCTCAAACGACGACATCATCGCTGGTGCTTGTCATTGATTGATTGATTGATTGACTTTGGGGGTTCATGAATTAAAATAAGCAGTAAACTTGCTGGTGTCATAAAAATAATTAGATTTGAAATGGTCATTACATCACCTAGAAGAATAATTCGGTTTCCAATAAATTTTCATATGCAATACTTTACTTTACTTACGAATGCGAATTCTGAGTAAGAGGATAGTACGAGGCACCTAGCGCGGTCCAATGATGTCAGGGTAGTCCAATGATGTCGGGGCTGTCCAATGATGTCGGGGCGGTCCAATGATGTCGGTTATTTTACTGTGATGTCTATTATGTTTCAACAAAAATTAGATAGCTACTTTTTATTAGATTACATAGACCGGCATTCTCGGCGCTGCTGTATCAATGCAGTTTTCAGATTTATCGAGCAAATTTTGTACAGTAAGGCTGCGATAAACAATAACAGCTAATAAATTCTAAGATCTTATCGGTACAGACGCGTGAGTTACTAACAACAAAAGTACAAAGCTAGTCTTTATAAGTGCAAACTAAAGTTTCTCTGAATAGTGCAGTTCGCCACAGATTCCACAGAATGACCTCAGCGGCTAACGACCGCCGTCGTCGCTCGTTTTGCAGCAATTATGAACGTCTATAATTGCTGTAGGTTTTTAAAATTGCGCGTGAGCAGGCGTACCGTTTGTGAAGGTGCTCACTCGTGTTACGTGACGATGTTGTAGGTACAGTTAAGTTTAGCATACAGCACAAGCCAGTGCTTGAAGACAATGCTATCCGTCAGAACACATAGCTTAATTATACAAATAAGTACATTCTAATTCACATCTACTTTACTTATCAAAACGGAACACTGTAATGCTTGCACATTACTACTTTGCGGATGTGGCTGAATTGGAAGTGCAATAAATAAATAAATAAATAATTAATAAAAAAAGTGCTGACAGCTGACGGCTGACAGGAGACAGTGGAAGAAAAAGACTTACAATGCCAACCCCAAATAAAATGGGATAAGGGCAAGATGATGATGATAATGAATTCAAACAAGACGTGAAAAAATATCTGAATTGAATATTTATCTTTTTTACTGTACAGGATATATGCAAGAATCATGAAAGGTATACTTGATGAATTTTCCTGAAGATGAGCCCTTTCATACTGTCTATTATTTGTGAAATGTCCTCTAGGTATTCAGCACTTAAGCAATGACGGATCAATGGTTACCCACCGTTTTGTACGTCGAGAGTTCATTGTTTCCTACAGAACTTGAGCTAATGCTGATAGAAAATATGCCTCCGGCTTATAATGTACAACACGCAAAATGGTAACCACACACAAAATGTAAAAAATAGAAAAATTTACAGATTATCAAAATGTACAAACTCAAAATGTACATTATGATAAATGTACAATACGTAGAATATAAAAACGTCAAATACATTAAACGCAAAAGGTACAAATAATTAATGTTACAGTTCACCATCGCAGTACAACTTTACATATACCTAATTCGATTTCTTGGGGTCATCTGGCTAGCTTAAACCTGTAGAAAATCTGTCGCCAAATATTCCGTTTGTAACGCAAGACATTCCAAGCTAACCAGAAGTCTAACCAAAACAAACCATACGCCCATTCACGGTTCACCGTATTTGACTACATCGTCACTAATTTCGGGTTAGAATTTAGATAGTGCTAAAAAAACTACCTATAGGTAGGTATCTTGTCTGCATAGTGCATTTTCCAATCTATCCGAACATCGGGAGTGGCCGAGAGGCCCCTTGTCCGTTAAAGGCACAAAGGTAACTAGCTCGCTCGTAGTATTTGCTGAAGTTCCTTGACATTACACGAAGATGTCTTCCTGCCGTTCACTCGAACTTGAGTGCAAGCGAAGGGAATCTTGCTAATATTATAAATACGTAAGTTTGGTTTTTTGTTACTCAGTCACGTACAATGGCCAAATGGATTTAGACCTAGCACGTGGGTACTTTTTAACCCTGAAATGCATAGCTCCGAAAACAGTTAAGACGCCGCAGCCGCAGCGCATAACTAGTCTAAATTTACGATTTGAACTGAAAGCCTATTTTGGAAGAACTGCCTTTGACGCGTTGACGCGCGAGCTCGTAGCCAAATTTGGACGTCCAGTATTTTTTTAATTCAACTTATATATGACAATGATATGGAGAATGTGTGTATTATAAATGAAAGGTCAATAATCTTTACCAAGGTTTTTGGCGCATACTGCAAAATATCTTAAGAGATGGCGGCTAGGAGATAGTCTGGTCGCCGGCCAATACAGTTTGAACTTCGAATTACATAATCCTTGAGTTTCCGGTAAAGCAAACATCGCGAAGGACCTTAGCCCATATGACAATGACATTTTCAACCACTTGCCTGGTTAGTTACCTTCAAACTCAAATAAATTTGCAAATATAAGTGTGTTTGTTTTTATTTGAGCATAGCTTTTAGATAGTAATCAGAGTCTGTTGGTATGATCTTTGCTCTTAATTATGAAACAATTTTTTTGAGTAGAGTTCATAGAAGCTTCGTTGATCGTGGGTTTTCCATGGTTTGCGCGTGGTCCGTGATTGACGCATAACTGCATCAATCTTGCATTAGCGTCTAATAAGCCCCTAAGTAAGATTTGAATCATGGACATAGGTACGGATTGGCGGGTGACCTACCACTAAACCATTGCCGTTTCAAAAGTTGAAAAAACAAACAAAAAATAAACTCTTACACACTTAAATGTCAGCAGCACTAGGATTCCCTGTGTCACAAGTGGATTTGACACACGCAGATCACAATAAAAACATCCAAGACCCGAGAACAAACTATGAAAAAAAAAACCAGACAATGTTGAAATCAAAAATATAAAGCGTTAAAAAACACTTAGACAACCCCATTTCTCATACATTACTAAACCATAAAATAATAATTAATCCAAAGTACACATAATCACCTTACATACACCGATATACTCTAGTCTAGCATTATGCCACGACGCCTGTCATATGGCACCGCCCTGCGATGTCCATTGCTGCCTACCACCAGCGTAATGTTCGCCTCGGGGTTCACGTATCGGCGTGATAGATTGATCTCTTGACAGTTCGTTGATGAAACCTATAGATTGAAGTCTAGTAAAACTTTTTTGAATACTACTAGGTAATTATACCAGCGGTTTGCCTGTTAGCACATTAAAACATAAAGGCCTGCGCGGCACTGCAGTGCGCTCGTTACCCTGAGCCTTCAGTATTAATCTCGTGATTCCATTAATTTCATTAATCATTCCATTTATATATTATGCTTTGACAACAGATATAATGGGATAATGGTTATCTTAATCTGTCGAGGCATACTCTTGCGAAATTCTCTGGGAACATAGCCAGTATTGGTATAAAATTATCCGAATTGCATTCAGCATAGTGTTCGAATTATAATAGTTTTTACGACAGTGTCGCCATAAAAGGAAATAAAAAACATGAAATCTCCAATTTAATTTGGTTTTACAGTGACATACAAAATCATATCCCATTTGTAAACAGCATTCTGTATTTTTTTCTATGAATTATAAAAAAATTAAAACTTTTAACTCCATTTTCGTGTATTTTTCATTTGGCTTCTTAAAACAATTTTCGTACCCTCCTGGGGCCCATGGGAATAAAGAATATGAATTTGAACACAGCTTGTCAAAAAAACTTCCATTTTAAAGTCCTCTAATTATAAAGAATAATATTATGATCACCATATCAACACCGCCCTTGCTGTAGTTGATATGTCAACGGAATTCTGTAACACATAAGGTTCCGTGTTCGATTCCTGCAATGGGATAAATATTTGCCAAGTATTCTTGTCTACCAACATTCGCTCCTCCATTTTAAACTGTCAAGAAAGAGAAGCTACGGGAATAATAGTTGCTTACAATTTATTACACCGATTTGAAAAGACAACTCCGAAACGGGCCAAAAACGGCTCCTTTTACCGCTCAAGGGCCCTATTTTCTCGAGCACTAGTGATGTAACGTAACGTAGCCCGAAGGCCAAATCGCAACGTCTGAGCCCGAACCATCATTTATTCGCTCATTACATTTTGAAATATAGACCTTTGCCTTTGTTCTATGTTAATGTTTTGTAAATTAGTTTATAATGTGGCATTTGGAAACTGCCGTTAAGGAGAAGAAATTAATCCTTGGTGATGAGACTGTTGACAATCTGTCAACGCAAACGCTAAGGACATCGTGACATTTAAATGCATACTTTGAATAGATCTTATTTATGACTAGCTGGTGGTTTCACCCGCGTGGAGATTTTGGATTACATGGTTTTATTTTTTTGCGCGGAACCCTAGTTCTTTTTCTAAAATTAAAGTAGCCTAAGTTACTACTTGTAACATCAGCTATCTGGCTGTGAAAGTCCCGTCAAAATCGGTCCAGCCGTTTCGGAGATTACCTTGAACATACAGACAGACAGAAAAAAATTTAAAAAATGGTTGTTTTGTTATAGGTACCCTATATACTTTCATATGCATTTAGTAAAAAGCTGTTATTTTGATATTACAAACAGACACTTCAATTTTATTTATTTGTATAGATATTCCGCGGTATACCAGATTTTAAGGACTATTAATCCCCGTAATTCTTGATTAGTAATTAGTGATTATATACAAAAAATATTCTTCTTATGATACACATTACATTTCATTAAAACAAAGAAGCCAAAAAACTTAAATATTGATTTTATGAGGTTGGATATTTTAGTGACATAAATATGGTGCAGTAAAGATATATTTGAAAACCATTGATTGTGTTCTCATCGGAAAATAATAATCATCGACTGTAAATATGTATGTGTTATATAAACCAACCGAACGTTGCGCAAAAATCATTACGAAGATTTTTAATTACCTACTCAAATACAAACCTGTGAAAGTTAACATTTATTATTCATAACTGCAGTATTGACCCAGTCAATATTGTAGAGAATAATAAAAATGTAGGTTTTTATTCTAAAGGTCTATACTATTCCGAGATAATTACGTTTACAATAGCCACTTCCTCGTTAATACTTACTACTCGTATTACACAATTCAAACATCAAATAGAGACTATTAAATGTATCGATCATCGTAAATCATCGATATGACAATGGACAGCGTTACATCACTAGCTTTCTAACCTTTTTAATACGAGTAAAACGATTCTACTCATATTAAATCACTACGTCAATGACTCCTGAAACCTCAAATGACACTATTATTATCTCTACCTGAAAATGGTTAACATAAGAAGATTATTATTCTTTGATCTTTTTTTAACCCCGGCGTTTGAATTAACCATTCGGCCCTGGCTCCCCATTTCTTACAATGGGTTCCGTAAGAACCAAGGCTAACGTAATATTACAGTGCAGGGAATGGTGAACGAAACGGTGGGGTTCTGGAAGGTTCGTTGACTTTGAGCACGGATTGGTTCTGTTGATGTCTTTGTCATCTATTATGTTCTGATAAAGACAGCATTAGTTTTAGTCTGTGATTCGAGTAGACGAACGTTACAGAGACCCCCTGTAGGAGTCCTTTATAAGTGCTCCGTTGGGGCCTATAGAAATTAAAGCATTTTGAATTTGAATTTGAATACGATCACCAAGACACCTGCCAAGCGTGTGGTGTGTGGTGTATTATGACAAACTCACCCCATTACGGACGAGTCCTACGTAGTAGACGTTTCCAGCTGGTTCTGATGATGATCTAATTTTTTTATCGACTGGTGTACAAACAAATAAGCAGGTAGGCGCTTACTTATTTAAAAAAAACTTTACAAAAGTCATTAATGACGTTTATGTATCTATAATTTTCAGGCATAATTTTTATACGCTCCTTGTCTCTGGCATCTAATTATGTGCATGCATACCATTTTAATATTATTATATTAGCCTAGGTTTATCTTGAACGCATTAATTAACGTCATAAACACTTAGTTGCAAGCTAAAAGAATGCTACAATTTCGAGGCTATGCATACATGCACAGCACACTTAGAGTAACCAATTATACTATTATTATTAGGTAGTCTAACAAAGTGCACTTATGCATGATTCTGTTAGCGAAAGGTTAACAGGTACTAAACGGAACAAAAACTACGTCCGCAAATTCAAATGTTTAAAATAGGCACCGAGGAACTACATCATTATGATATTTAGTTCATAACGTGTTTATCAAAAAAGTCTTATTCAAGTTCCTTGCTTTTGCACGTGATAACATGCATTTTGTTGATTTGGCCATGAAATGTTGCGTTTAAGTAAATAGTTGTCATACATTTTTATATTCATTAAAATGTAAAGAATCTTATGGTATCATTTAAATTACTGATGGATGATAAAAAGAAAATCGTTGAATTCGGGAAACTAAGATGCAGATCTTAATGGAAATTATATATTTTTTGTGAATTTCATTTTCATTGTGTTAGTATGATGTTCTTACACCTGTATAGCGACAGTAATTATTTATTTTGTGTTTCACGCAACAACCCAATTAAACTCTCTATTGGAAGTATTTTCCCTGAAAGAAAACGTTTACGTTTCTAAACAAAGAAACTTCGATAGGTGTTTCCATTTTCTTTGTAAATACTCCAGATATGTCGCGAACCAAGACGATAGAATGGAATGGAACTATTCCTCGTGGAATAAACCAGGAAATAATGTAACACACCCTAAATACTTCAACTACTAACTTACAAGTAGTACTGTAGCTCACGGAACTCACCGTTAAAATCAATCAAGTTGTTTTTTGCGCCGTGTAGGTACGCGTGGTAGGTATAAGTTAGTGCGAAACGGTTACATAATATTGTGCACTGACTTTTAAATACTAATTAATTTAGAGTGCGCTTAAGTCTTTTATCCATATAGAACCAGGGTGCGATCGGATTAGCATTTAAAAAAACCAGAACTCAAATAAGTCGTCGACCATGTAGAAAGTTGGATCGGTACTCACATTCATAATTTATTATGATATTTATACATTTTAAATTACTTAAAGGATTATAGTCTAGACTAGGAAAGGTCTTACATATATAACAGATGGGGTTCTCCTCTTATCAGCAGTGGGAAACAGCAACGACTAGTGTTAGTGGTAGGACTAACTCTGCGAGTGTCCGTCTGGGTTGTTACCACCGCTTTTTTTTTTTTTTTTTTTTTTTAGTTTAATTTATTTTGCTCTGCAAGCTCCAGGGCTCGCACCTTTTGTTTGATATTTTTACATTAATATACTTGAAAAATTACTTACTTATCATCTATTTAACAAAAGTAACTTACTTCGAAAGCCTAACTAAGTGTCATACACATATATAATATATATATAGTTTTATATCAATACAAGTATTACAAACTAGAATGCTGAATTGAGTACACAATCGGAGCGGACGAGATCCCACAAGCAGCACCCGTTCACGAGTTTGACGCATGTGCCAGCCATCGCTCTCCTCAACCATTTCAGAGGGAAGAGGGCGACCCGCCACACGACGCCACTGCAAGCAAGATCATTCCAGTGGCCATGGCCACTCCGGTTGTTCACCCAATTTATTTAACCTATGTTACTTGGTAACCTATATTAATTACTTCCCGTCGCCGCCCCACTCCGTTCGAACTCTGCGATGGCCTCCGCCACCACATTGTTCCCGTCTCTGATGGCCATTTTAAGGTTATAATCAATGATCCTTTTAGCAGAAACCGCCTTAACCCTCATCACGAAGCGGCCTATCGCATCGTCGCTATCATCGGTGTAGTATATACAGCTATTTCGATGACGCGACAATGCCACCACCGCATGTGGGACGCTGTCCACCACCGCTTTGTGATTGAAGTCTGCCGCCAAGCATTAGTGTGCAAGCATTACTGTGTTCCGGTTTGATGAGCAGAGTAGCCAGTGAAATTACTGGGCTTATGAGACTTAATACCTAATGTCTTAGGGTAACGAGCGCACTGCAGTGCCGCGCAGGCCTTTGTGTTTCAAAGTTCTGAGTGTCATTGCAATTGTTATGGGCCGGCGTTATGCTTACCATCAGGCAAACGACCAGCTCGTTTCGTTACCAAATAAAAAAAAAAATCTCTATGCTGGTAAAACCGCGAGTAGCAGTAAAGCTGTACTATCATATTTTACTCTGTGCCAAAGTCTGAATGCAACATTTCGAAACTCCGCGGCTAGATTGACATCACACGGAATGCACGCGTGGCGTTAACGAGTGGGAACTTACTTCACATTCTGGGTAAAATGCACAAACACTTTTCATTATAGGTACTTTGATTAATTAGTATTTGTTACTAAAGCGCCTATGATACCTTCAACCTTCCCGCTGAGCACATGAATCCAAAAAATGATTGTCTCAAGATTTCAAGTCCACGGTGATTCAGTTGCTGTCTACGTATACGTAGTTGGTAGGTCGATCTACATATTAAATTATTTCTTTCTTCTTAACTTCACTAAAGTTGTGGATACGATTTCCGCATGGGGGACATATAATAAAAGCCATCCGTATATATGCAATGCCAACCCAAAGCTATACCTCATCCAATCACAAGCTATATCAAATCAAATCAAAATTCTTTATTGTACACCAGTCTTAAGAGATTAACCACAGTAACAGATCTAAAATTAAAGTACAATGGACGGACTTATCGCTAAAAGGGATCTCTTCCAGTCAACCTTTGGATGGAAAGAGATTAATGGAGTGTGAGAGGTCGGTGGTGCAAATAGATAGATAGATAGATAGATAAACGCTTTATTGTACACACCAAAGAAAAGTAAACAAGGAACATAAATATTTTACACTAAGTGCTACAATGGGCGGTAGGTGCTGTATCATGTCTGTCATTATCTAAAAACACGTCTATCTAGAGCGCATCTTATGCTTACAAAATCTGATCTATCAATCCTATCAACTACTTACTAAAGTTGTGATAAACAATGAAATTGATTATCGCAGTATTAGATCAGCCGCAAATAACAATGAAACTAGCCGTGCGTAACGCAACGACACCGCGCCGTGTCCGCTGCGTAACCGCTGCACAACGGGTTACAAAAGGGTAGTTGTAATAGATAATATTAAAATTATAGATCAGTTATCGGCATCTATGCAAATAAATAAAATTAAAGTGTCTGTTTGTGATATCAAAATAACAGCTTTTTACCAAATGCATATGAAAGTATATACGGTACCTATAACAAAACAACCATTTATAAAATTTTTGTCTATCTGTCTGTCTGTTTGTTCCGGGTAATCTCCGAAACGGCTGGGCCGATTTTGACAGGAATTTCACTGGCAGATAGCTGATGTTATAAGGAGTAACTTACGCTACTTTTATTTTAGAAAAAGAATTAGGGTTCTACGCAAAAAAATAAAAACCATGAAATCCAATATCTCGGGGCGGGTGAAACCGCGGGCAGCAGCTAGTTTTAAATAAAATATAACGCCCAACGATCACATATATATTATATACCCTGGCATCTAACTAGGATTCTCTGTCCATGGTGCCACAGTATTTAGACACGGCAAAAATACTGTGCTTTTTTGCATAAATATGCCCCGTTGCAATAATCGAATCCACAATAAAAACTACAACAAAATGATCAACTAGTACACTATACGAGAGCTAAATTATTATTTGAGAAACTTTCCTTTTGCTACGTTACTGTAAATTATTAATGCTCGTTAAGTCTGCCGCCAAGCAGTAGTGTGCAAGCATTACTGTGTTTCGGTTTGATGAGCAGAGTATCCAGTGAAATTACTGGGCTTATGAGACTTAATACCTAATGTCTTAGGGTAATGAGCGATCTGCAGTGCCGCGCAGGCCTTTCTGTTTCAAAGTTCTGCGTGGCACTGAAATTGTTATGGGCCGGCGTTATGCTTACCATCAGGCAAACGACCAGCTCGTCTCGTTACCAAATAATATAAAAAAAAACACAACTATCATAATTAAAGCTAACTTATCAGAGTTACCGTAGGTATTGCACACTACACTCTATCCTTGTATTTTTTTTAATGATCTACGTCATTATTGATTATGTATCAATTCTATCAACATTATTTTTAGACCATCTATTACCACCTTAAGTTTAGCAGTTTTACTTAAATCTTTTTGTATCTAATTAAAACTAAGAAGAAAAAGTTCTCTATAAACTGATTCAATAAACGTCAATATACTAGAGGGATGAAATACGGCAAATAGAGGAAGCTTGTCGCATGATCGTTGGAATTCAGAGCTAGTATTACGCTAGACAGCGAGCGGCTGAGCGCGTGTTGATGTCTATTGTTAGGAGACTTAAGAATCAGATCAAGAAAATGTAATGAAATTCCTGCAAACAAGTTTAGTTTCGACGAAACCTAAGATTTTATGTTACCTACTATAGCTGAAGCGAATAAATTAGTTTTGAATTTGAATTGTTAACATCTGCTGGGCTTCGCTTTTTTGTTTTTTGGTGTAAAATAAGTAAATACAAGTATAAATAGGTAAATTATAAAAAGCTAAACCTTACCTAAATACAAAATTTCATCCGAATTGTTAGAGCCGTTTCCGAGATACCCGAAATAAAATATATAACTTTCAAATCAGTGTATAACTATATTATATACAACAAAAGAGAAAATTGCAGTTTGAAGACCAGTGCTTGGCTTTTAACGCTTTTAGTCATAATATCGAAATAATAGGTCAATGTCCTCTCAATACACCCCAAGCGGGACGTCAGTGCAGGCCATATCGCCCCCACCTAAAATAAGAATAGGTCAATGTGCCATCTAAAATCATCAAAACATTACCGCATTCATTGATGATTTCATAACGAAACATACATATAACTCACATTTGTTTTAACTTACATAATAAGAGCAATAATCATTTGCTGGCCCTACTGTTTGGCACCACTAAATGTTCTTGAGATACCAATTCTAAGCAATAAAACAGTACATCGTCTTCTATTACGGTACTTTACCGAGCATAAATTAAGTAGAGGCTGTAGCCATACTTCCGGAGGTAGAGTATAGTATAGGCTTGCATAACTACGAATTTTGAAATTATGCAAATTTTTCTTTTCAATTGGGAAGGGATGAATTGACCATACGGCCTGACAATTTTTTTTATAACTATGGCCTAATTTTTGCACAGCAATATTTTCAGCATCGCATGTTCAAATATTGCTTTGTGTTTACGTTGCCAAAATTATCGTAGATATTTGTCTATCATTCGCGTTTATGACGAAATGTTTTTGATTTATGAAATCGTGATTTGCTTTCACTAGTTTCAAGATACAATTTTTACGTACAGCACTAATTACCTTTTTTTCTTAATTTAGAAAATTAGGAAATATTTGTCTCGCCTGTGGGATCAAACTTAGTTTAACAGTCGAGTAGACCAAATATTATACCACGGATGTTGTCAAGCATTTCATATGCCTTATTAATTTTGTTTTTAATTTTTTTTTGTTTTGTGTCTATTTATTGTATGAAGCGTCGGGAACACCATGTTATCTCAAGGTACCAGAGTAGCATATAAGCAAAGAGGTTTAATCCAGGGCACCATCATGCGTTGACCCTGATTCGAGGTAAAATAGCAGATCAGAAGTACCAGGCCAAAATAGATTACAAGGAGGCTGAGGTAAACAGATATAGGGCCTTCAGTTCGATCGTACGCCTAATCCTCCTCGCTCTTATCTGGAAGATCTTAACGCGATAAGTCCGCCTATTGTTACGTTGGCGCTCACACTATGTCTATTGTTTCCGAACAATATATAAATATCTCCATGGGTAGATCTCAACACAACCTCGCAATTGTGCAACCGAATAAGAATTTACTTTTTTGTATAATAAGTATTTAATTTAGATTTTAAGGTCGTCTTAGTTACAGTTTTTTAAATGCCAGGGATATTTTAGTCTTAATTGCTTTTTTATTTTTCAGTTTCACTAAAAATGTATATCTAATAAGGCGTATGTAGATTTTATGTATATTTTTTTAAATGTGAAGGATTTTTACTCAATCAGATCTAAATTTTGAAAAATCGTGTGCATGCATAATTTAGCAGGCGAGGGGAACCTTGATGGATAGTTTTAACATAAATACGGAACGCACCAAATAGGTGTTTTAACGATATATTTCCAAGTTGACAGGTCTAGCTAGCGAGGTGATCTACCCCTATGCTCCGGTTGCGACATATGTGTTTCTATAACGAAAACTCAAAGATTTATTCTATATCTGCGCAGTATGGAATCATTATGGCATTATCATTAGCGGCTCCGTAGCTAAGTTGGTAGTAACCCTGCCTGCAAAGCGAGGGATCCCGGGTTCGATTCCCAGCTGGGGCAGATTTTGTGTAAGCATAAAGTTTGTTCTCGGGTCTTGGATGTTTGTGATGTGTATCTGTGTGTGTCGATGCCACCTGCGACACAGGGAATCCTAGTGCGGGGGTATGAGTGTAAGCGTTTATTTATTTATTATTCATAGTTCTTAACTTATAAACACAGAAAACTTCTGGACTAAACTTTTTACGTGGCAATCAATCATAATTCACAATCTATTTAATGAAGCATAATTCATGCATATCAAGGACAAATTAGATCAACGCTTACCAATCAGTTTAGATCAAGTTAACCGCGCTCAAATATTACGTTCGTTACCTTTTGTGTTATGGTGAACAGAAAAAATGGAAAGGCTTCATAATAGTTGGAGCTGGCCGAGGTCGTCGCGAGAATTATGATCTTCCTAGTGAAAGGGAACGATGCCTAAAGACCTTTTTTATTTATTGCTTCATGAGACAGGTAATAATCGAAACGAAGCGGTATGGTGCAGTGGTGGTGAAGTTGGCAGCTGATGCTTATGTCAATGGTTCGGAAAGATCGCGATAGACCAAATGAGTCTGTGAAGGAAAACATCGTAAATTGTGATACAACCATAGCGCGGTGTTAGAGCACTTTGTAGTGCTTTCCAGGCTAGCTACCATCCTTAGGATGAAAATCAGTTGCTACGGTCTTATCGGTGTGTTTGGGCAGTCGCTTGAGAGTAAGCTTCCATTCTATGTTTATGTCACTGATGGTCAATCACTAACCTATTAAGAGTAAGAAAGACCTAATCTAATGGAAAACTTAGCACTTTACATATACAATAATCTTTTTTTAATACGTACGTACGTAAACGACCAGCTCGTCTCATTATCAAACGATAATGAGAAGAGCTGGTCGTTTGCCTTATGTCAAGTGTAACGCCGGACAATAACAATTGCAGTACCTACCACTCACAAGTTTGAAACGCAACGGCCTACGCGGCACTGCAGCGAGCTCGTTACCCTGAGATATTAGGTACTAGCTTCAGCCCACGGTTTTCATCCGCGTTCCCACAGGAACCGTGCATTTTTCCGAGATAAAAAGTACCCTATTTTACTTTCCCGTCCATAAACTATATCTATGCCAAAAATCACGTCGATCCGTTGCTCCGTTACTGCGTGAAAGAAGGACAAACCAAAAAACACACTTTAGCATTTATAATATTAGTAGGATAGTAGGTAAGTCTCATAAACTATTTTTCTCATGTTACGACGATTTTAATTACTGTTTATTTCCTTATGTTTTTTTTACTGCCAAGATTCACTTACCATCAGACAAACGACCAGCTCGTCTCGTTATCCATTAAAAAAGATTTACTTACGGCACACATAACGTTTGGTTACATAATTTTAGGTAACAATGTAATTGAAAGTGATGACAACCTAAGCGTAGAATAACGTTCATACATTTCCCCTTGCACGACAGTTGTTTATCGTGTGAAAAGTGTTTTTAACATGCTCCATCCAAGAGAACACTGCTAATAAGTGACAACCACTTGAACAATTCTGCATATTGCCGTTTGTCACAGATGCTAAAGGAGCTACTGCCTTTAAATCTTTTTTTATAAATTACTAGCTGCTGCCCGCGGTTTCACCCGTGCGGAGATATTGGATTTCATGGTTTTTATTTTTTTGCGCGGTTCCCTTATTCGTTTTCTAAAATAAAAGTAATCTAAGGTACTCCTTATAATATCAGCTATCTGCCAGTGAAAGTCCCGTCAAAATCGGCCCAGCCGTTTCGTAGCAAACCCGGAACAAACAGACAGACAGACAAAAAATTTAAAAATATTTGTTTTGTTATAGGTACCGTATATATTTTCATATGATTTTGTTAAAAAGCTGTTATTTTGATATTACAAACAGACACTTCAATTTTATTTATTTGTATACATTATATTTCAATGTTCTCAAATGTTCAAACCGGGCAATTTTTATAATGTCGTACACTAGCAGAAAAACGTCTAGCAGCGTGAAGAAGAAGACGAAAGCAGAGAAACGAGTGCTCCGTTGGGGCCTATATGAATAAAGCATTTTGAACTTGAAAGGAGCTGCCACGATTTACTTGTGGGGACGTATAGAGAGTTTGATTCTGAGAGGGCTAGTTAAAATAACACTAATGTTGACGATGTGAGAAAAACTATTAATAAAATTATTAGTAGTTTAAAGTTTTACTTATTTGCTTTCATAGAAGAGACATCGCATTCTAGCGATAAAACTGCACATTAAAAAAGTAGGTACTTAGTAGGTTTTTAAGTTGTTTTAAATACCTACTGTTTATTTTTACGTAATCTTGGTGTGGTGTTGTGTACAATAATATCTATCGATATGAGTAAATAATTATAAGCTTTATGATGTTATTGAGTTTGGGTTTCAGTAATGGTTACCAGAACGCCCGATAGGTAGGCTACTTATCAAACATTTAAAAAAAATTTATAGTTATGCATTATTAATACAATCAGCCGACACGCTAGCCGTCATGGTTAGATATAGTAACACATTTATAGATCATTGGACTATTATTTAATTTGAAAAAGCGCCATATTTGTTTGACATCTCGTTTTCTAAATGCAGGGAATCCTAGTTAGGAGTCAGGGTCTATGTATGTGATCATAAGGCCGTCTTCATTCATATCTATTTTTCAAATAGGTAATAAAGTTTTAAAATGTCTACAGTTCATCTGAAAATAGTTGGGCTAGTTTTTCATAACTTCAGCACGAATTCTAAATACTTTTTAAAGTAGTTTATCAAATAAACTTACCCTATCGCCTCCACCAGTATCACTAGCCACTAATCCAAGACTTAAAAAAAAACACGAACTGTCAAATTTCAAATTGACAGATACACAGACACAGTCGGCGCCGGCGCGTTCGTTGGCCGCAGTATTTCGCTAGTCACTGCGCGAATGCAACGATGCCGACTTTTAGATTGGAAATGCTGAACTTTTGCCGAAGGTTTCCGATGTTCAGGGTCTGGCGTGGGACCATGGGGCGGATGAGTCAGCGGTCAAGCGTGAAGAAGTTTACTTTAAAAACGAGCTCAAAAAAAGAAGGCTTAATACAACTGTTTTTTTTAGTTATTTTACCATGATGGTAACATTGGCACCAAAAATGTTTTCTTTTAAAAATAAAATTCAGATTTGGTCATTATCAGCCTCTTACACTCACTGCTGGGATACCGGCCTTCTCTCAGAGTGAGACTAGGGGTCGTAATCCAACAACGTGGGCCCAGTGCGGCTTGGTGGATGTCACATGTTCTCGAATTTGGTGGTTCTTGAACATTCGTGTTTCCTCACGATGTTTTCCTTCACCGTTTTAGAGCGAGTGTGATAAGTCCGCTCATAACTTGATATAACTCATTGGTGCGGGGTCGAGTCGAGATTCGAACTATGGTGCGTCGGATTGAAAGTCGCATAAGTTCCTGCTCGGCCACACTCGCTCTGATTTGGTAAAGCAACGGAAAGAGTTTTTTGATTGTAATCCAACAAAACAACTCTTTACGAGTATATGAATCTTTTGAATGAGTTTTATCGCTACAAACAGTGTCTAATTTGGATAAATGTTAAAACAAGTCGAATTAGTCGGAGGTGGTGTACAGCTAATTAATTACCCATCAGTAGTATTATTTATTTTAAGTTTCGCGTAATTTCGTCTTGAAACCATCGTCTGCACTCGAGATCCTGTATGTGCTTCCAAAGGGCCCCCGTTGAAATAGTTTTAGCTAGATGAGGGCCAGCCGCCGCGCCGGTGTATTGATGCGCTGGGGTTTTTTTATTGTCTGTACACCAGTGCTGGCCTGAGCCAAAGTTCATACTGCATGATACACCCATGATGTGCATGGAACTATAGTCCATGATGTGCATGGCCTGCAGTACCCGAAGAGCTTTTAGGACTTAACGCTTTCGACGCTCTCTGACACTTCTATGTTAGTGAGTTCTCAATTGCATGTCCTGGATAAAAGCCTGTTGTTTTAGTCCTTCAGATAACGGGACGAGCTGGTCATTTGCCTGATGGTAAGCAATTGTAAGTCAGACACTGTGCCACCTAGAACTTTTACACTCAAAGGACTGCTAGGCACTGCAGTGTGATGAATAGCGTGATTATTTTTTACTGTAACATAGTTCCTACAACTGATTATAAAACCTCAGCAGGTAACCAGATTGCCCTGTTTCTGTACTTACCTTAAGCTCACACATGTTATGTAAGGTCTAGAAAGCGGCCGCGCCTCGCACCTGGTGGTTATCAACTCTTATCACATTCAGCCCTGATTAGATGTTAATTAGGTAGCGTGAAGTATATTAATTGGCCTATTACTGGAATATTTTATAAAATTGATAGCTTTTAAATTTTAGCGATTTGAAAACACTGTTTGTTAAAATGTGTACACTACCTACAGTAGAGTAAAACTAAAATATTATTTTTAGGATAATTTTTTGTTCGTAATCACTTCTGTCATGGTCCTTTATAAAAGAAAAGGCTATGTGGCCTACCACCTTGATAACCATATGACAGTAAATCATTTAGTTTATCTGATTAATAGAATCTACACCATTGTCATTATTTTTTATTAACAACCATTAATGACACTATTCGATATAAATTGAAAAGTGTGGTTTTATACTTATTTGAAATTAATTATTTTAAAAAGAATTCAAAAGAGCTTCGTGCAGTAATTATAGAAATTGTAATTATAAATGAAATCTTTGGCATTTAATTTCTATCGGTATAGAGTATTTGGCTAAGTTATTACCATTTTGAATAGTTTCCTCAACACATTCCCAAACTCAAACATTCAAAAAGTGTCAGTTCAGAACACAGGCCTATAGTATCGAATGTGGTAAGATAGCCGTTAACGGCTAGTTATAACGGCATTTCTTTACTAAACCGTTGTGGTTGTAATCTCCTGCGCAAGCGCAGCGCGTTGTGACAGATTATAATTATTGTTGTAACAGTATATATATGCGGCTTTGGTAATATAGCTTTTTGAGGACATGTATAATATATAGCTCCTATTATACTACAAGTTCATTTACCATTAACTTTTTGAAGCGACGTTATTATCGGTTGTGAAGGCGCCTGCCTGGAGGTCGTAGTTTCGCATATGCTACTAAGTACTAACCTTGAGCTTTCTTTGAAGAGAAACACAATGAAGCTTAGCATAATGGAAGATGTTCGTGTGTTCTTTTGACTAGCTTTCACCCTCTATTTGAAAATCCACTGTATAATCCACAAAAATTATTTCGTCCGGCAGCTTCATGTAGTCTGCCGCCAAGCGATAGTGTATGCAAGCTTTATTGTGTTCCAGTTTGATTAGCAAAGTAATCAGTGAGATTACGAACGTGTGATACACGTGGAACGTGGAATCGCGTATACTTTTTTTGATATTATAAATAAACTCTAGCGAATTTGCAGCAGTAAACTAAAACAGGAATCGATAGTTTTTGCGTAAAATATTTCAGTCAGCCATTACAAAATGTTTTACGTAACCTACAAAAGAAAGAGTTTTTGTAGAACCTTCGCCTTGACTGCACGGCTACCAGCGTTACTCAAGCGTAGCGAATGTATATTGATGTCTTTTTATTTTGTTTACATAATTTTGCTGACAAAAACAAGGCTATTAATAGAGGAGTGGTACCTACGTTGAACGGCTGGTGCGCGGGGTAACTTATTTGTAGGTAAAATTACGAAGGCATGAAAACAACACACATGATCGATATAATTATAATTCAAAATGTCTTCAGTCACATTTTTGAGATTAGTTTGATGTCCATCAAACTAAGTTTGTCCCATCTCCCACAGATATTTTTATCTTATACATTAACTAGCTAGTTTGTAACTAGGTCATAACACACTATTAGGCATAGTAGGTCAAATAGATCATATTTTAGCATAATAATCAACATAGATGAGATATTTAAAGTTCAGTCACTTCAGATTTCAAAAGCTGATTCTCATTAGCTAGCTCCGTGCCTAGTTTGTTGATATGACTAATTAAAGTCTTGGTTAAATTGAACTGACATTTTTCTTTATTATTCACAGGTAGGTTTGCGTTGAATGTAGAGCGAGTGTGGCCGAGTGGGAACTTGTGCGACTTTCGATCCGAAGTCATCATAGTTCGAATTTCGGCTCGGCTCACACCAATGAATCGCATTTATCATCTCTACGTAACTAATTGGGGTTAGAGTTTATAACTACAAGCCAAATAGAAGCACGTAGCAAGCTTACCATCAGGCAAACGTTCCGTTCGTCTCGTTATCTATTAGTGTAAAAAGGTATTATACATAACCACAATTACGAAAACAATAAATTGTAGAACAAATTAACGTAAAATTAACGGTTTAATGTTTTAAATCTTGGTTCCCATTGCTCTACTCTGTCACAGGTCACGCAAATAATAGCATTGTTAGTGATACAATATTGCTATTGCTACACGAGATATCAAATAATAACATTTGCCACAATAACTATGGCCTCATCTGCGATGCAATGTACAAACTGTTGTGTACGCTGTGGCTGCGGCCTGGCCTAGTTCCCACGACTCATCGCAGAGTGACTCGTTGTTAAACTGTGGTCCACTTTCGGTCTCAACGAGACGGAATCGAAGATATAGTGAAAGGACAAGTAGTTTATTGTAAAGTTGATCGATATCGATAAAAATGGTAAATAAGTGAACTTTTTGAGCAATATCTTTAAAGAACTAAAGACTATAGGTATCTAGGTATATGTCTACTAAGTATAGGTAGATTTAAGTGATTTAGCGTGTACATTTAGGTCCTGAATTAATGTGGTGACTGGCTGCCCTAGTCAGTAGGCTAAAACACACACATACATACACGCTTACATAAAAAAAAAACTTTTGTTACGTCGACTTGTTACATTTTCTCATTTTAAAATAATGTTAGCTTAAATTATGTCATAAAAGCGACAGTAACACGCTCCTTTATATATCTTTATCGTTGAAAATTCATGTGAGCTTCAATAACATAATATGTCAACTAAAACTTTTATATATTACACAATAATATATAAGATGCCCTATTATATGTATAGGACTATAGGTACAATAAAACATGGAATCTATTTCGTAAATAAACAAAAATTAAGGTACCATTGCTAACTGCACAGTTTTAAAATTTATCGACATCGAGAAACGCATAGAGTTACCTCCGCACTATCCATTATTCGATCTGGTTACGATAGATGCGACGATACCCCAGCACTATCATTACTGCCTGTCCCGACTCGCGTATAATAGATCTTTGTTGTCAAATTATGCAACTTTCTTCCGAAGCAAATAACGTACCTACTAAAATGGTAATAGATAATTATCACCAAATATTACATCGACATTTTGCTTCCTTTTATAATCCCTACTTCCTTACTAATATAATCCGTACTTAATACTAATATTATAAATGCGAAAGTGTGTTTGTTGGTTTGTCCTTCTGTGTCTGAGCAACGGATCGACGTAATATTTGGCATAGGTATAGTTTATGGACCGGAGAGTAACATAGGCTACTTTTTATCCCGGAAAATGCACGGTTCCTGTGGGAACGCGGGTGAAAACAGCGGGCAGAAGCTAGTTTTTATATATTTTTTTATAATATTGTATAAAAAGACGAGCGGGCTGTTTGCCTGATGGAGAGCATAACTCCAGCCCATATAAAATGTTCTCTACTCAATGAAATTGAGTGTAAAAAGCATACTTTATAGATTTTCATGATACAATTCTGTAAAAATAACATTTTTTTTTGTAGATTGGACCATATTTATTGGAGCTGTGATTGATTGTAGTTCTAATGACGTCACGCGCCTACCAAAAACAATGTTTGAAGTGTCGTATAGTGAGGTGATTGGGTGTGTGTGACGTGTAACGTCAGGCGCTGCTAACATTCTGTGAAGGCGCTATACGTGAAAAAACTGTTTTGGCGCGCATCTCTTCTATACGAAAGCATCGATTTTTATCGTAAATTCAACAGATGTCCAGAAAATACTAACGCAGTCTACATTTTATGTATATACAAGGGAGAGACATGATCGAACTTGACATTGATAATAGAAAATTGATACGTTAATAATTAGATACCTATATTACACTTTTAAAAGCAATTACTGGTCGGCACTATTGAATGATGAAGGCCATTGACATGTTTGTTAAGTAAATTAACTAAAATTATAACATAATAAGGTTTTTTACCGAACGCTCAAACTCATGCTATGATTCGAACCATCGACCTACATCAGGATACTGCACTACCACTGAGTAATTATCGCTTCAAACCATATTAAATCTTTGTTTCTTTCTTAGGGAAAACAAGTTATTTGTGGAAAAATATATTTTTACCGAAAACCTTTTATAAAATACGTACAAACAAACCTAAACTCGATGGGGCTACGTCATTTAGTTACAGAGTTCCTTTGACCACCTTCCAGCTCCATCATCAGAACCCTAGACATCATCTAGGATCAGAGTACTTATAAAACCCAAATCAAACGAGCCCAAAGTTGTTGGGGTTACGTCGTTTCGATACAGAGAACCTATGGCCTTCCGGCTTTATCATCAGACCAGCTCTGTGACACCAATAATTTGCATTGTCATCGGACTTACACATACATATTATATGTAAAATTTCGGCTTAATCGAACACCGGGAAGTGGATCAAATTTAGCTTTCAAGATTTGAGCTAAACTTACAAACATTACAAGTTAATTAAAGTGTATGAGCAGTCTTTTCAGCGGCGCAAGTACGGATCTTTTCCGTCGATAAAATTCGATAAAATTGACAGTTCAAATCGATAAAGTGGGTTGTATCGAGCCTCGAAACAATCAACAAAAGTTATCGAAAAGCTAGGTCGAATCCAAAGAGAATATAGAGCTACTACAATACTTTATGATCAGACTTCGGTACTCGCAACATTCGATAAATTTATCGAGTTATTCGGTTCGACAAATTTATCGAACCGACTTCCATACTTGCGCCGCGGCAGGTCTCAGTAAGATTCTCCTACAAATAAAACTGTGGCAATATGTGGAGTACAGTTTGCTCTTAAAATATTGGCAGGTGTTTTAGAAAGACTTTTATTATTTACCTTAGGTATGTACTTAGAAGAAAAAAAAATCCTTTAAAAAGCTACGAACCGACTTCAGTGACAAACTACTGAACCGATTTTGATGAAATTTCTATGGGACCAATCTGAAAGTATATCATTTCAAATTAAAAAATAATTTTCAAATCGGTTTATAAATGACGGAGATATGAGGTAACAAACATAAAAAAAATATACCCACCGAATTGATAACCTCCTCCTTTTTTGGAAGTCGGTTAGAAATACTATTAATCAATGTTATCATAGTAAGACCTGGGTCGCTGAGCATTCTCGCGTTTATTATAATAATAGCTTGTATGTACTTTACAAGATTATAATTATCCCATTGTTTGTGGCTGGACTGCTTTGTTATAGATACCTAGTGCTCAAGTGAGTGAATACTTATCGATCAAGGTTGAGATTGTGAAGATTTAACCTCGATCGGAAATAAATTAATACAAAACCATATTAATTGACGGCTCCGTAGCTAAGTTGGTAGTAACCCTGCCTGCAAGGCGAGGGGTCCCGGGTTCGATTCCCGGCCGGGGCAGATTTTGTGTAAGCATAAAGTTTGTTCTCGGGTCTTGGATGTTTGTGATGTGTATCTGTGTATGTCCATGCCACCTGCGACACAGGGAATCCTAGTGCGGGGGTATGAGTGTGTAAGCGTTTATGTTTATGTTTAATTATCATTAACTTGAAGAAATATTCAATAATATGGAGCATGTGTTATGTTATGTCAATACATACATAATAATATATGTAGTTGACTAGTTGTATATTACGAACCTGGGGATCGCTGGAATTTTCTTTTCTTATAATGGGGTCGCGTATTCAAGAAAGTTTGAAAAACATTGTACTATTTGATATCGAGACGAGCGATTATTATCGATATTTGATATCGATTGCCTGTTGATAAGCGTAACGCCGGCCCATAACAATTGCAGTGCCACACAGCGCATTCGTTACCTTGAGACATTAACCGCGTTACCACAGTGTTAGACAGTGTCTAAAGATAAACGTCTAAAATTATTAGAAATGTCACGAAAGAATGGACTTAGATTTCGGTTACACACTACTTAAATCAAGATTTGTGGTTGCTCATATACGCGACTAAGGCATGTTTAGGGGTTAAACGCTGTTTAACCAAGGTTTGTAGTGTGTTTAACTTTTTTGTGGTAAGACCGTAGGTGCTAAGTCACATAAGCCCACGGTATTTTAAATTTTCAATGACTACTTTGGTCATCAAACCGGAACGAAGCAATGCGTGCACATTACTGCTTGGTGTATCCACACAAGCAAGGCTATGTACCCAACCAGACGGACACTCGTAGAAGAGTAAGCCGTACCACCTGGTATCCATACTATTGGGTGCTTTCTGGGGTACCTATAACTTATATAATAAACTAGCTGCTGCCCCGCGGTTTCACCCACGTGGAGATTTTGGATAACATGGTTTTTATTGTTTTGCGCGGAATCCGAATTATTTTTCTAAAATTAAAGTAGCCTATGTTACTCCTTGTAACATCAGCTATCTGCCAGTGAAAGTCCTGTCAAAATCGGACCAGCCGTTTCGGAGATTACCCGGAACAAACAGACAGACAGACAGACAAAAATTAAAAAAATGGTTGTTTTGTTATAGGTACCGTATATACTTTCATATGCATTTGGTAAAAAGCTGTTATTTTGATATTACAAACAGACACTTCAATTTTATTTATCTATATGGATGCGAAAGTGTGTTTGTACGTTTGCTGGTTTGTTGATTTGTCTTTGTTTCACGTAGCAACGGAGCAACGGATCGACGTGATTTTTGGCATGGATATAGTTTATGGATATTTATACGGAGAGTAACATAGGCTACTTTTTATCCCGGAAAAATGCATATGGTTCCTGTGGGAACGCGGGTGGAACCGTGGGCAGAAGTGTTTAAAGTCGAAAATCCTTGAGCTACTAATCATTGTACTAACATAGTTGGCAAATGCGGTTAACCGCATTTGTAGGTATTTAAATACCTACCTACTTAATTAAGTAAAATATATTTATCATAACAATAATGTATTCTACACTATTGTTTCAGCCGAAGGCGTTTCCATTCACAGCCGTATGTATTTTTTAGGATACCTATTGTTTATTATATATTTATAGGATTACCAAAGCTAAAAAAATAATCAGAAATGTATTAGGTTAGGTTGGACCGCTTTCCAACCTGCGGCGCAAGTACGGAAATCGGTTCGATAAATTTGTCTAATCGAAAAAACTGATAAATTTATCGAATGTTGCGAGTACCGAAGTCTGATCGTAAAGTATTGTAGTAGCTCTATATTCTCTTTGGAGTCAACCTAGCTATTCGATAACGTTTGTCGATTGTATCGAGGCTCGATAAATTACATAAAAATCGATAAAACCCAATTTATCGATTTGAACTGTCAATTTTATCAATCGAAAAGATCCGTCCTTGCGCTGCTGATCATAAGAAATGATAAGGTTTGATCATGTCATAGCGGTCGACAGTATGCAAGCACGTCTGCCTAGAAGAAACCTATGGACACTTGTCTTGAAACTTCCAGAACATAGCTTTTGGGAAACACAAAAAAATCCACTCCTTAACCATCCGTGAATCCATGAATAGGGAATCAAAACGGTTGGAGGGCAACCATATATACGGGTAACGTAGTGCCGTACCTCTAGTCGTTCGATGATAAATAGAGATGCGGGAATCAAATTGTGTAATTCCTTCACATACTTTCCAAAATGTATCCTGTAAAACTCAGAGAGATTTGCAATTTTCTTGCAAATTGTGTAATTCCTTCACATACTTTCCAAAATGTATCCTGTAAAACTCCGAGAGATTTGCAATTTTCTTGCAAATTGTGTAATTCCTTCGTATACTTTCCTAAATGTATCCTGTAAAACTCCGAGAGATTTGCAATTTTCTTGCAAATTGTGTAATTCCTTCGTATACTTTCCTAAATGTATCCTGTAAAACTCCGAGAGATTTGCAATTTTCTTGCAAATTGTGTAATTCCTTCACATACTTTCCAAAATGTATCCTGTAAAACTCCGAGAGAATTGCAATTTTCTTGCAAATTGTGTAATTCCTTCGCATACTTTCCTAAATGTATCCTGTAAAACTCCGAGACATTTGCAATTTTCTTGCAAATTGTGTAATTCCTTCGTATACTTTCCTAAATGTATCCTGTAAAACTCCGAGAGATTTGCAATTTTCTTGCAAATTGTGTAATTCCTTCGTATACTTTCCTAAATGTATCCTGTAAAACTCCGAGAGATTTGCAATTTTCTTGCAAATTGTGTAATTCCTTCGTATACTTTCCTAAATGTATCATGTAAAACTCCGAGAGATTTGCAACTTTCTTGCAAATTGTGTAATTCCTTTGCATACTTTCCTAAATGTATCCTGTTAAACTCCGAGAGATTTACAATTTTCTTGCAAATTGTATAATTCCTTCGCTTACTTTCCTAAAATGTATCCTGTAAAACTCCGAGAGATTTGCAATTTTCTTGATATTCAAAACTCTTTTCTCGACTCTTTCGATGTTCAAGACTCAGAAGTCTAGTCTCAAACTAGTCATCGTTAATTCGTTCATCGAGATAGTGATCTATATTATGCTGAATAAAATAAAATAACCAAAATAGTTCGCTAATTTGACGTCAAACAGTTGAACGTCCTGCTCATAAATGAGGTTTATTTAAATAACTAACCTTCATATGCTTATACATGGTCTCGAAACTTCCTCAACTTGGCTCTAGATCATAATATATGGGTTCATGAATTTTTGAGCACTAATATTACGTTCAATATAAACACATATTGCGAGATACTCTCAACTAAGTATGACATTAATTGACAACAGTGTAGGTAGTTTTAAGTCATCATCTATACAAATAAATAAAATTGAAGTGTCTGTTTGTAATATCAAAATAACAGCTTTTTACTAAATGCATATGAAAGTATATACGGTACCTATAACATAACAACCATTTAACATTTTTGTCTTTCTGTCTGTTTGTTCCGGGTAATCTCCGAAACGGCTGGATCGATTTTGACGGGACGTTCATTGGCAGATAACTGATGTTACAAGGAGTAACTTAGGCTACGTAGGCTAAGCCACGGGACACGAAAACCACGTCGACGAAATATCGCGTGCAATTAATGATAAGATATTAAAACACTTGTTCAAGTAGGCTTTCCTGTTTAAAATGACAGTGGATAATGACAGCTGGCTGCCCAACCTCGACCCAGCTGCCGGCCTCCATGCCTCGATCTTGTTAGCAACAGATCACTAATATTCTAGGAGGTAATGATCTACTAAATACACTCTCAAAATTATCACAGCATGTTTTATATACTCCGTGCAAGCAAGGCTAGCTTCAGCCCTGGCTTCGCACGTAGGAATAAAAAATTCGAAATTATACTTATACAATATAATACTATACAAAAACACTTTCTTGATTTATTGATTAGATAAAACAAAACATAAGAAACATTAAAAACAAGATCGCGGTTAAAGCCATAAGACTATATAAATTAAAAAATAAAAATAGCTCGCAGCTTGAATTTCACCAGTAAGCAAGCAATTCAGCCAGGAAGTGCTGTCTTGAAGCCCTGCCTGGGTTCAAAGCGACGACTGCTCCACTTTACGCTACACCAATCACTTGCGCATCACCGCGTATTTACCGCAGCTACTGTACTGAACTGCAGTGGTTGTGAAACTATTTTCTTGAGGACGTAGAAGCGGCTGCCGTGCGTCTGTTTCACTCCCTCGAATAGTACAATTAGATTTCCACTAAGCACCACATTAGACGGCATGATAAGCGTCAAGCGGTGATCGTGGTTTTTCCATGGTTTGCGTGTGGTCCGCGATTGATGCTTATATAATATCATGCATTGCATCTAACGGGCCCCTTAGACCACAATCTCTGGTCACAAACCTAGATTAGGACTGGCTCTTAAGTGTAGCTACCGGAACTACATATAGCTCCTTAGCGACATATTTTCAACTTGAGAGTGGTAACTAGGCGATCCATAAAAACTGCTCTACCACCACACAATGCCTCATCACAATCTTCATAGAGCGTAACCGAACATGCGGCGCAAGTACGGAAGTCGGTTCGATAAATTTGTCGAATCGATAAAACTGATAAATTTAACGAATGTTGCGAGTACCGAAGTCTGACCGTAAAGTATTGTAGTAGCTCTATATTCTCTTTGGATTCATCCTAGCTACTCGAAAACTTTTGTCGATTGTATCGACGCTCGATAAATTATATAAAAATCGATAAAACCCACTTTATCGATTTGAACTGTCAATTTTATCGATCGAAAAGATCCGTACTTGCGCTGATGGTCTGCATGTACCTACGCGTTGCTCGCTAGCGCTACCCTCGCACTGCAAGGGCATTTTTCGGACTGTCAAGACTACGCCGTGAATGGACACTGTCCTTGTCGTGTCACATTGTATACAAGTCACTTTCGGTACTGATGAAGATAACGCACTTTTACGTTTTTACTATGATATCTAGCAATTACCTGACAGTTTATCCCATCAGTCGGTCTGTGAGGCGGCACGAGCGCGGTCGCTCTCGCAATCGGTAGTTATTGTGACTGAAGATTTTTCAGCGACTTTACCTCGAGAATTTTTTTTAAAGTGAGTTAATTTTTTACTACAAGTTAATCTTTTTTTATTCAATGTTTTATTGCGGCGTGGAACTTCCCATCTGTTTCCAAGAGCGATGTTATTTCAAAAGTTAACTATCTAAGCTTATAATAAAAGTGTAACAGATCCAATTCTATAATACATTGAAGTTATTTTCAAAGGGAGGGCATTCTATAATTGAGATTGAAGGCAACACTGTCTTTTTCATTTATGTCTGTCTGTCTGTATGTTGGCCACGCACCACGCCGAAACTACAAAATGAATTCAAATGAAACTTGGCAAAATTTGAACCGATACTACGAGGTAGGACGTAGGATACTTTTTCATCCCGTAATTAGGCACGGTTCCCTTGGGAGAGGGGTTGAAAGTCAAAATGTGTACTTAGTTGTAATTAATTAATGCGTTAGAAAGTAACTACTTCAAAGATTATCCCGTAAATATTTCAAGGTCATCGGTTTTGTAGATTACAAATTACAGACGTCAATATTGGGTATCTACTTATATCATAAGTACTCAAACTGTAACAGGACCAATTCTGTACATCCTACTTCCTATTTTAGGTACTATATAAATGCGAATGTTTGTGTGTTAGTATGTGCGTGTGTGTACAACTATGGACATAAAGGCAGTTTTTCACGACCAAAATCACCAAAATGCATGTTTTTAGTACAGCTTTACGACCCGCGCATGACATGTGACGTCACATACGATGAGTAATTTGTATGAAGTGTTTTAGCTCGCAGTAGATACGCCCGACTTTAGCTCTTATTTTTGAAGTTTCTAACGTTCGATTTTCAGTTTTTTTCGATATAGACATTGGATTCTCATGAGAAATCGAATTGTCAAATACATACCCTATTACTGGGAGATACAGTGCTGCGCATCAGATCTTTGTGTTAATTTTAAAGTTCTTAGTGACATGCAATTGTTATCGACTGGAGTTTTTTTAACAATCGTCTCGTTATCCAATAGTACAAAAAAATGCGGATTTTGAGATAACACTTACCTAATGAAAAAAATCAGTCTTATTAAAATCTGTACTGATAATGTCTGTACGTGTAATAAAATAATATGTAAAATTAAAACAATATTAACATTCCAATTCTGAATTTAAGTGTATTATCCGTTAAAAATCATCAACTGAATACCACGTTTTTTAGAGAAAATAATTTAAACGCATTAAAATTATTCTCGGACCAGATAATAAAATGGGGTTTTGCAACCAGTTCTACAATTATTTTGATTAACAAGGAAAAAATTTAAAAATAAAAAACTGGACTGCTTAAAAAGTGATTGAATTATATTATGATAATAGACCTATTATAATACCTGAGTTCAAATTGGTATGTTATCCCGTAAGAGTTTTAATATACTCCTGGAGGTCAACAAGTTTTTGATTTACAAGTTTTGAAATTCAGAATTACTATATTTGATAAAATCAGGCGTTACTTTGCGGACGTCCATTTTAAATAAGATATATACAGTGTTACCACAAAAAACCATTTTTAGTCGCCTGTTTAGCTAGACAGCGTCTAAAGCTAAAAGTCAAAAATTATTAGAAATGTCACAACAGAATTGAGTTAGACACTACTTAAATCAGGTTTTGTGGTGGCTCATATTTAATCGCGCGACTAAGGCATGTTTAGGCGTTAAACAGTGATTAACACGTGTATTTAATTTTTTTGTGTATATAATCAATAATGATGGCCAGTATTTTCTTGTATAACCTTCATGCAATCCTAATAAAAAGTCCCCTAAACGCTGTTTTGTTTCAGCTTCAAGATGATGGGAGCAGTAAAGCAAATCTCACTGGAGAAGGAGTATGAAAAGGATAACGACATCACGCCAGAGGACATTAAGAAGCTGAGAGCATGGCTGGATACACAGCCACATCTCCCTGGGAAGGTATTGACAGGTTAGTGGCATTTTTTTTATCTCGCCACCGGATTGCACAAACTGACCGGCCACGCGATGCAATCAAAAGGTAGGCATGCCGACTTTGTGCTTACCATCAGGCAAACGACAAACTCGTCTCGTAATCCAATAGTTTAAAAAATATGCACGGTCGTTTGGATAAGACCGCTTTCAGCGATAAGACCACCATTTGTAATTCTTAAGTACTGTTAATTACTGCCTATATTTGTTGTAATGACACTTAAGTTTGCTTCAAGATGTTGTTTCTATACGTAATTTGACAGTACACGTTGCCTATTATAGGTATAATATTATTATGTTAGTGTCGATTACCCTGCTCGCGCACGAGCTGCACGCTACAGCCACGTAACGCCGCCACTTGAAGCTTATGTCGACATGTGGTGGTCGGCGCGCGTCGCCCGCACGAAGCGAGATGCGGCGTTTTTCGCGTGTCGCGCGGGGTAGTGTGCGAGGAAGTCCTACTAAACTTACTTCTACTTTATTATTAACGCGAAAGTTTGTGAGGATGGATGATCGTTTCTTACTTACTCTTTCACGCAAAAACTACTGAACGGATTGTGATAAATCTTTACTGTAACATAGGTTATACATCAGAACTATAAATATAGACTACAATTTATAAATTACTAGCTTCCACCCACGGTTTTCACCCGCGTCCCCACAGGAACCGTGTTTTTTCCGGGATAAAAAGTAGCCTATGTTACTCTTCGGTCCATAATTATGCTAGTGCAAATAAAAAAAAAAGCTAAACTTGTGATTGGCTGTTAGTAAATGACCTTTGTAAACATGTAATGAATCTTTATTCCGGTTTTGTAATAAAGGAGAGTGCACACGTTAGAATTACTTGCCTTCTGCGCTCTCACAGTCCGGTGACGCTGTAGAGGTCACAAGAACAAAAGCACGGTCCTTTAAAAAAAAAAATTACTTGCGCTCCTCGAGGCAACTAAAGTCTCTGTACACAGCTTCCATGAGCGCCCACAGTGGGCTCATATAGTATTCAGTATTCATTTATTCGAGTAGGTACATAAAAGGAATATTTTTTAACGTCTAAATAATAAAAAAAAAACAATTACAATTATTGGACATAAAAATAAGAAAAATATTTGGCCGTGAAATTAATCAAATTTAACTAGAAATAAATACATCAACATTTTGTCAGGTCAATATGTAACAACATGCAAAAAAAAAAAATATTTTTATTATTTTACGAAGAGTAACATTCCATTGCTATGAGAACGCATAATCCTTAGGGCTTTTGCCAGCGCTAACTGCAGTGCCATTAAAAACGAAATGGTCTCGTACGTGACGATGGTAAACGACTCATGGAATAACATTCATTCCGTGAGGTGAGTTTTGGTATGGACACTACCCTACTTGTGACACCCATTCACTGCGGTACGTCACTTCGGTACGTCACTGCGGTATTTAAATAAGGCTAGTGCAGTGACTGCTTTTAATTGTAAATAAGTATTCCCAGTTACTTAAATGCACTTTTCTTAGTAGCAAGTGTGTACCAGCTTTAGTTTATACTTAAATAAAACGTCCATTAAACTTAAAGTCGTGTTCGAAGGCAGGCTGCCCGTGAGTCTATTATTAAAATGACTTCTAAATATCTAATCTCCAAAGTAATATTGATGAAAATGTTCAAAGTTTTGCTTATTTTTGGTGCATTACTAGTTATGTCTGAGGGTCAGGCGCCACAAGTAAAGTGTAATGAAGCACAATTTACATGCGATGACGGGACATGCATAGATGGCATGTTGAAATGTAATGGAGCCGTCAACTGCGCAGATGGTAGTGATGAAGATTTTGTGATTTGTAGAACAAATGAATGCGAAAGAGATCAGTTCCAGTGCGTTTACGGCGCATGCGTCGGAGAAACCGCCACTTGCGATGGGGTGAAGGATTGTGCTGACAACTCTGACGAGCTACTCCTCAAATGCCGTAACGAAACTACTTATTTTAGTTGCCTTAATGAGATCATAGAGAGCGGAAATTATTTAACTTTATTTCGTGATAAAGAAAAGTGTGAACAAAAAGATCGTTCTTGCAAAGATGGTCAGATAATTGGTCCCCAGCAAAAATGTAATGGGATCGTAAATTGTAAGGATGGATCAGACGAATCTTTAGAAACTTGTGCTACAAATCATCTGTGTTTTAAAGGCTTATTTAGGTGCAAATATGGAGCATGTGTGCACGGATCACTTATGTGCAACGGAGTCACTAACTGTGCTGATGGTTCCGACGAGTTTGAGAAATTGTGTCATACTAATAATAAGGGCCTATGTGCTCTACCACCTTTCCCAACGAATGGATACTACAAAGTAGCAGATCTCCCAAACGCATACCCGGGACAAACTTTTGAGTCTGTACACCTCAACTACTCCTGTCATTCTGGATATAAACTTGTTGGGACTCAATCTCCTTATTGTACCAGAGGTTGGTGGTCTGATAGCACTCCTAAATGCGTGTCACAGTGTCTGTTGAACAAGCATCCAAGCGTAGAGTACATATGCCTTTCGAAGGGTGCTAGCCCCCAGGAAGGCGCAAAAGAATGTGAAGATCTGGTAGAAGAAGGCACGTCGGTTCGGCCGAAATGTCGTTCGCCCAATTACTACTACGCGGGTGTGCTCGTGAACATGCACTGCACGGATGGCGTGTGGGATCACATTACTGTCTGCTCCCCTCAATGCGGTTTGGTGACTTCAGAAGGTGAGGAGCTCGTAATAGGTGGGAGGGCTGCCAAGCGCGGTGAACTCCCTTGGCACGCCGGCATATACACGAAAAGAACCAACCCCTACATGCAGATTTGTGGAGGCTCACTAGTAAGCAGTACTATAGTTATATCAGCGGCACATTGTTTCTGGACCGAATTGGACCATCTGCTGCCGACTTCCAATTTTTCAGTAGCTGTGGGCAAGCTCTACCGTCCATGGAACAATCCTCATGATAACGACGCCCAGAAATCTGATGTGCGGGAGATAAAGATTCCCGCACGGTTCAATGGCGCGGCGGCAAACTTCCAGGAGGATATTGCGTTGGTGATAGTAACATCACCGTTCGAGTTTCGTACATACGTGCGTCCCGTGTGCGTGGACTTTGACTATAACTTCAGCCGGCGACAGCTCAGCATTGGAGCGGCCGGGAAAGTGGCCGGATGGGGGCTAACAGCCGAGGACGGCAGTGCAGCGCCCTCGCTGCAAGTCGTGGAACTGCCGTACGTCGACATTGAGCAATGCATATCAGCCTCACCGCCGGGGTTTCTAGAATACATAACCAGTGACAAAATCTGTGCTGGAGTAATCAATGGTAAGAATATTCGAAACATATTAATATTTAAGTAAAATAGTAAGCAATGGGCTTTAGTGTTGCCCAAAGGGATTAATTCATAATATATAGGAGGATTTAATTTGTGTGTAGGCACGGTGCGGTCTGTGTGCAAGGGCGACAGCGGAGGTGGGTTGGCGTTCGCGGCGCACGAACGTGGTTCCGAGCGGTACTTCCTGCGAGGAGTTGTCTCCACAGCGCCCTCCAACGAGCACCTCTGCAACTCGCACGTCTACACCACGTTCACGCAGATCACTAAGCACGAGGAATTCATCAAACAGTATTTATGATAACTGATACAATCAAGCTACTGCTAAATAAGCCGAAAATTAAAATTATTGATTTATCAAAGGCGTTCGTTTAAATATTTTTTTAATATTATTTTATTTGTTCTAAATTAGCTGCTGCGGCGGCTTCAACCGTGCGGAGGTATTAGATTTCGTGGGTTTTATTTTTTGTGCGCGGAACCCTAATTATTTTTCTAAAATAAAAGTAGCCTAAGTTATTCATTATAACATCAGCTATCTGCCAGTGCAAGTCTCGTCAAAATCGGTTCAGCCGTTTTGGAGATTACCCGGAACAAACAGACAGACAGACACACAAAAATTAAAAAAATTGTGTTTTTGTTATAAGTACTGTATAGTGCATATACTTTCATATACATTTAAAAAGCTGTTATTTTGGTATTACAAACAGACACTTAGATTTCATTTATTTGTATAGATATGTAAATAAAATATACACATTAACATAGGTTAAGTAATTTTTAATTTTATTATTCATTCATTAGGTATTGTTATTGTGTCAAATCAATATAATCATCATAATTTTAACATAATTATTGTAATACCTATTTTTGATCGTGGCTACGCATTATATGTAAATACTGCGTTTATTGTAACGTACATGGTTTATGTTCATTTGTATAAAATAAAACTAATTTAAAAAAGATCGTCAATTGCAAATATTTCCACTTGTTTTCAACATGCCGAAGCCATCGTTAGAATTTCGATGGCCGAAGCAAACACAGACCAAAGACAAAATTTTGTTCATTGATTCGAGCGTTATGTATAATAAATAAATATTTGTTTAGTTAAAATGTAAAAGTAATAAATTTTAAGAGGGTATGTGAGCTTGTTCTCACACTAGGCTGATGACCCGTAGTATGGAACCTAGGACTCTGTAGTCGTAATTTTTACATAATTGAAACGCATTGAATAACACAAATTATGTCAAAATGTAAAAATGTGTGTGTGTGCGTGTGTGCACGCGCGCGCCTTTGTGTTAGCGTGTGTGCGCGTGTGTGTGCGCGTGTGTGTATGTGCGTGTGAGTGTGTACGTATGAGTGTGTGTGTGTGTGAGGAGTGCATGTGTGTATATGTAATTCTGGTGAGCTTGAACCGAAACTAGCTTACATAGCAATCAAATCGCTAACTAAAAGACTAGAGTACGTTATCAGGTTAGACTCTAGTCTTTTTAGAACTTGTGTGGTAAAATGTGCTCATAACTTTTATAAATAATTGGTGTGGGGCCGAAAGGAGATTTGACCTCTGGTGCGTCAGATTCGAAAGTAGGACAAGTTCCTAATTCCCATTCGGCCACACTCGCCCCGACTACTTATATATGTCTATATATTCTGTTAGTGGGAGGACTAACTGTTAGTGGGAGGACTAACTCTTCTGCGTGTGTCCGTCTGGGTTGTTACCACCGCTTTGCTCGTGAAGTCTGCCGCCAAGCAGTAGTGTGCAAGCATTACTGTGTTCCGGTTTGATGAGCAGAGTATCCAGTGAAATTACTGGGCTTATGAGACTTAATACCTAATGTCTCAGGGTAACGAGCGCACTGCAGTGCCGCGCAGGCCTTTGTGTTTCAAAGTTCTGGGTGGCACTACAATTGTTATGGGCCGGCGTTATGCTTACCATCAGGCAAACGACCAGCTCGTCTCGTCACCAAATAAAATTAAAAAAAAAACCTACTTATATTTAAACCTCTATACTTGACAAAGTGCTGTTGGATTTATTTTTTTCACACTTAACGTTAGGTACGTTACGACATACGATTGCAATTAGTTGTTGAGTCTTTCGTCAACCAGTGTACTCCTCTACGTACACCTGAGAGCTAATCTTTCTAGGTTTAAAGTGTTGTCAACCTGTAACAACATCATCATCTACATAGTAGTCAACAACGAGCTCGTTCACACTCGTATCCTTGCACTGGGATTCCCAGTGGAATAGGCACACACAGATGCCTGTACATCAGGTGGTATATAGGTATGCGTGTCTATTTCAGGGTGTTTTACAAATGGTAGTACTAACACTTCTGCGCCTGTCCGTCACGGTGGGCACCACCGCTCTGCTGTTTTGTAATCTGTCGACAACCAGTGGTATGCAAGCATAACAGCTGTGTTCCAGTTCCGGTTTGATAAGCAAAGTAGCCAGTGAAATTACTGGGCTTATGAGGCTTAATACCTAATGTCTCAGGGTAACAAGCGCACTGAAGTGCCGCGCAGGCCTTTGTGTTTCAAAGTTCTGAGTGGCACTGCAATTGTTATGGGCCAGCGTTATGCTTACCATCAGGCAAACGACTAGCTCGTCTCGTTACGGAATAACAAAACAAAATACCGTGTCGCATCGACTAATAAGGGCCCAGAGAGATCACAAGCGAGGCTGGGATTGGCTGTGGGCCTGTGGTAAATGACCTTTGCAAACACGTTGGTCATCTTTATTTCCGTTTTTTAATAAAGTAGAGTGCACACGTTAGAATTGCCTGATTATTACACATTACTGGTTTTTTTACTCATTACTGCTTGGCGGCATACTAAACGAGCAATTCGGTGGTACCCACCCAGACGGACACTAGCAGAAGGGTTAGTCCTACCACCTAGTACAAGTACGAGTCCATTAATTTCACTGACTACTTTGCTCATGAAACTGCTTGCACATAATGCTTGCACATTACTGCTTGGCGACAGATTTCAAAGCGGTGCGGAAAGCAGCAAAGCGGTGGAAATCACCCAGAAGAGCTAGTCCTACCACCTAGTATAATCTATATACCTGAATTCCTTCCCTTGGGCGCATCGTGCTTTGCTCCGAGCGCTGTTACCGCTGCTGTTCAGTACAGTACATCCAACCGGCACAGCGGCGCAAGTATGTGGCGCGGTGCATTCTGTGTGCAAGGGTGACGGCGGAGGCGGGCTGGCGTTCGCGGCGCACGAACGTGGCACCGCGTGGTATTTCCTGCGAGGAGTTGCCTCCACAGCGCCCTCCAGCGAGCACCTCTGCAGCTCGCGCGTCTACACCACGTTCACGCTGATCGCCGAACACGAAGAATTCATCAAACAGAATGTGGGATTATAATCAACAAAAACTCCTTCTAAAAGAGCCGAGTTCTGCTCTTTAAGCAATCAAAATTTTATTTACGAAGGGTGGTCATTTATATAATATTTAGTTTTAGTTTGCTCGAACTTCATCATGTATTTCTTTTTTCATAGTAAACACGCAAAACTTTATTTACATTCTAGTTTTTAAATGTTACAACTGAAAGGATTTATTACAGGGAAGCTCCAGATACAAATTAGTGGTGGTTTATTCGGTTTCTCAGTAATCTCATCTAATATCTAGCGTTGCCTTTCTTGTTCGTCCACTCCATTCTACGCCATCTTTTTCTCTGCCCTCTGTTTCATTTTTGCTGACGAGTGAACTGAGGAATGAACAAGAGCGAACGATACAACCAGCAAAAATACAGACTAACTATTCCATAACTAATCACAGATAACTAATACGTTATCGAAAGATAATCTACTTCGTAAAAATGGTCGTAAGCTTGAACACAAATTAGACGTTAAAGAAACGGGTATTTATTATCTACTAAAACCTATACACATTTTTCCAATCTAACACAACGATGAAATTATTAACTAGCTAATACATAAATAAACACTACGTCTAAACTAGCTAGCTACAAAAACAGTTGGATAATCTACAAGCCCTAGTAGGCCTATAGATAATCCAAATGTTCTAGCCCACTACCAGTAGGAAGCGTACCCAGCATGCTGGCGGCATTGCCTCGTTGAACCGCAATGCTGATCCGTTGAGCCAAATAGTTACCAGCATTTTGGTTACGCGTCGCATCAATCAAACGCTCAAACGATGAAATATGTTTGGAACATTGGAATCTAAGGAACTGCTATATGTATTTAAAAACCATGTTTTAGACAAATAAATGATTATTTCTCGCAATTTCTTTTCACATCATTAAATTAACAAAAGAATACTCCGAAGGCATAAGGTGACATACAATAACAATAACTTTATATAATATATAATATTTTTTACAGCTATTAAAGTTCTAAATCCGTTTGTTAAGAGTCATCATCATCATCATCATCATCAGCCGGAAGACCTGATTATTGATGATTTTCTCGTGTCAAAAACCATATAGTTTATTTCCAGATTATCTAGTATTTATTTACTTATTACTTATCACACACAATTATAAAAAACGAGAAGATGCGAAACGTGTAATAGGTTATCTATAATTATAGTCTTGACCTCATCGTTGCAGTCACAATCGAGTCCTGGGTGTCGCACCACGGGTCACTGTCAAGTTTTTAAGCACAAAAATTTAGTCAGTCTGGTGTGTAGTGTGATAGCGTGTAAAACACACTCAAAACATAACTGAATACAAAAGTACTTGCAGATATGCAAAGTTTTTACGAAGTGTTGACTTTTTTAGTTGCCGCACTAATTATTTCATCAGCACAATATCTAGTAACAAAATGTAGTGAAACACAGTTTCGATGCGATGATGGGACCTGTATAGATTCCGAGTTGAAATGTAACGGAGCCGTCGACTGCCCAGACAGGAGTGACGAGGATTTCGTCATCTGCAGAACGAATGACTGCAAAAACAATCAGTTCCAGTGCGTTTACGGTGCTTGTGTGAACGAAAATGCTACTTGTGATGAAGTGAAGGACTGCGCCGACAACTCTGATGAGCTCCTACTCAAATGCCGGAATGAAACCTTATATACAACCTGCGTCAATCAAGTCCTTGTTTGCTCATTTTCCCGATGTTCCGGCCCTTTATCCACTAGTAAAAAACGTGAGAAATACAAGCGAGAATGTGAGCAAAAAGAGCGCTCTTGCGATGACGGACAGTTAATTGACTTGAAGCACCGGTGTGATGGTGCAGTGCATTGTAAGGATGGATCAGACGAAACTCTAAAAGCTTGTGCTACAAATAGGTGTTTCAAATTTGAATTCAGGTGCAAATATGGAGCTTGTGTAGAGTCCTCTGCTAAGTGCAATGGACTTAAGGATTGCGCCGACGGCTCAGACGAGATTGACGAGTTGTGCCATTATCATGATAAAGGTATATGTGTTTTACCACCATTCCCAAAAAATGGTTTCTATAATGTGGCTGATCTCCCGTACGCGCACCCGGCTCAAACGCTTGAGACTGCGCACCTCAACTTCTCCTGTCACTCGGGTTATAAACTAGTTGGGACTCAATCTCTTTCCTGCACAAGAGGCTATTGGTCTCATATATTTCCCGAATGTGTATCCCAGTGTTCATTGAAAAAGCATTTGAGCGTGGAATATTTATGTCTTCCTAAAAACTCCAGCGCTCACACCGGTGCAAAAGAGTGTGAAGATTTGGTGGAAGAAGGCACGGCAGTAAGGCCGAAGTGCCGTGAGCCTAGCTACCATTACTCTGGCATGCTCGTAAACATGCACTGTATAAACGGCGAGTGGGACCACATAATAGTTTGTACACTACTTAATGAGGGCTTATGCACTTTACCACCATTTCCGGATAATGGCTACTACAGCACAGTGGATCTTCCAAACGCACATCCGGGTCTGGCTTTTGAGGCCGTACATTTAAACTATTCCTGCCATTCTGGATATAAGCTAGTCGGGGTACAATCTCCTTACTGCACCAAAGGCTGGTGGTCGGACAAAACTCCCAAATGTATCTCGCAATGTCTATTGCACAAGCACCCGAGTATAGAGTACTTGTGTCTACCGATGAACTCCAGTTTTCAAGTCGGAGCTAGAGAATGTGAAGAGTTAGTGGAAGACGGCACGGTGGCGCGGCCAACGTGTCGTGAAAACTATTACTACTCGGGAGTGCTAGTCAACATGCACTGCATAGATGGTGCGTGGGATCATGTTAACATCTGTTCGCCGCAATGTGGCTTAGTGACTTCGGCAGGCGAGCAGATGGTTGTGGGTGGGCGAAGTGCCAAGCGCGGTGAACTGCCATGGCACGCCGGAATATACAGAAAAACTACCGATCCCTATAAACAAATCTGTGGGGGTTCACTCATCAGCAGTACTGTAATTATATCAGCAGCACATTGTTTCTGGACGCAACTGGAGAAACAGTTGCCTGCTTCCAATTTTGCTGTAGCTGTCGGCAAGCTATATCGTCCATGGACTAATCCTCGAGATGAAGATGCGCAGAAATCAGATGTGCGCGATGTAAAGATCCCGTCGCGGTTCCTGGGAGCAGCTACGAACTTCCAGGATGACATCGCTTTGGTGATTGTTACGTCACCGTTCATGTTTCGTACATATGTGCGTCCCGTGTGCATAGACTTCGACTACAACTTCAGTCGGCGTCAGCTCCGCGTTGGCGCCGCCGGGAAGGTGGCGGGCTGGGGCCTCACCGCGGAGGACGGCGCCGAGTCGCCCGTGCTGCAAGTCGTAGAACTACCATACGTTGACATCGAGCCGTGCATTTCTGGTTCACCACCAAACTTCTTCCAGTACATTACCAGTGATAAAATCTGTGCTGGAGTTATAAATGGTAAGGAATATGGTATGGTTAGTGGTAGGACTAACTCTTCTGCGAGTGTCCGTCTGGGATGTTACCACCGCTTTGATCGTGAAGTCTGCCGCCAAGCAGTAGTGTGCAAGCATTACTGTGTTCCGGTTTTATGAGCAGAGTAGCCAGTGAAATTACTGGGCTTACTAGACATAATATCTAATGTCTGCAGTGCCGCGCAGGACTTTGTGTTTCAATATTCAGGGTGGCACTGCAATTTTTATGGGCCAGCGTTATGCTTACCATCAGGCAAACGACCAGCTCGTCTCGTTACCAAATAACATAAAAAAGGAAAGAAGTGAATAAAGAAATCTTAGTAAACATCTCAACTGCTATAAATTTTTTCTACTGTTACATTAGCTAATAAACAAAGTCACTTGTGGTCACACTGAATTTCCAGCGGAAGAACAGTAGCCACTGTCTTCGTTGCTACTAATACTAATTTGTTATCCTGCAGCATCTAGTCATCAAGGATATATCGGGTATAGAATATACCCGATTCTTTGTCTTCTCATGGCAGCCTACTGTAACAGTAAACATAATCTAAAACACGTTGTAACCTTACCTACCCCCAAGGGTATTATTTTAAATGATTTGCTAACAATTCAAACACAACGGATGTTGTTACTGAATAAGTACAATACCATATTTAGCGTGGGGTAGTAATTACATGAGTAGTAGTATTATATCTGCAATATATGCAGGAACGGCGCGTGCTGTATGCAAGGGCGACAGCGGCGGAGGGCTGGCGTTCTCAGCGCGTGAGCGCGGCGCCGAGAGGTACTTCCTGCGAGGAGTGGTCTCCACCGCGCCCTCCAACGAGCACCTCTGCAACACGCACGTCTACACCACCTTCACGGAGATTTCTAAACATGAAGACTTCATCAAAGAGTATTTGTAGTAAAACATCAAACTTTGTCTACATCGATGAGTAAAAGTGAAGTTTCTTGTAAGCTTGTCTAATATTTTTAAAGCCAAGGTTAAAACATAATCGCAGAATTTAATCATGAAACATGTTTTTATTACGGTTTTATTATAATAGTTAAATGTAATTTGATATTATGTAAAGTGCTATGTAAAGCTGTGAATCTTAGGTAAATAAATCTATAAGAGTTAACATTCACGTATACATACGTACTAATGAATCAAAATAGATAGGAAGATACGTAAAAAATATAGGTACCTAAGTATGACGTATATAAATTATCACAAAGGAGTTTTAACAACATGAGATTGAAGCTATTAGAGATAAATTATTCTTTAATTAGGTTTACATTTATCAGAATTACCTTCAGTTTTATTTATTATTAACCTCAATTGTTTATATTCTGGGTTGTTTTTTGACAATTTTAAATTGAGTTTGATAAATATTATAATGCAATTATTTCACATTAAACCAGTTTTCTTGCTAATTAGAGGCTAGCGAATTGAGCCACGGCCGTGGACCGGCTACTAGCCACGATGTTGGAGATCACATCTTTGCTAATAGGTAATGCTTAATTTTAATTTTTGGTACATCAATACACATGTCAATCTTGTTGCTCTGGCTTGAAAATCAGAGTGATCTTGCTTCTAATTTTATTGTTCTACATCCTGTTTTCAGCAGAATACATTTTCGAGAGTGAGCGATGGTACTGAATAACTGGGTTCCCTGACCACTATTGATTATCGTACGACCAGAGATACGGCTATTCGTCATTCATATATGGTTGACATTATGAAAAAATGAAAATGAATTATATATCTCCTGTCCGCACTAAGTGTTTGGCGAGCCCATGCAGATGGGGGTTACTTCGTTTCGTTACAGAGTTCCTATGCCGCCTTCCGGCTCCATCATCAGATCAGCTCTGTGACATCATTATATTGCATTGTCATCCGATTTACATAATATATATCGAAATTTCGGCTCAATCGAACTCCTTGAGATGGGTCAAATGTAGCTTGCAAGATTTGACCTAAACAAACATAAATACGAGTACAAATATTGCAAGTTAAATCAAAGCTTGTAAAAAGGAATCGAGCAAAACAAACACGAATGTCACAGCAGTAACAAGGGTCTTGAACTGTGCACTTGCTAAAAATGACCACTGGCCTGCACAGTGACCAATGTAAATAGTTTTTTACCGATGAGCACGTTACACAGAATACAACCTTCTTTGTAACGATTATAATTATTATTTTTATGTTATTTGGTAACGAGACGAGCTGGTCGTTTGCCTGATGGTAAGCATAACGCCGATCCATAACAATTGCAGTGCCACTCAGAACTTTGAAACACAAAGGCTTGCGCGGCACTGCAGTGCGCTCGTTACCCTGAGACATTAGGTATTAAGTCTCATAAGCCCATTAATTTCACTGGATACTCTGCTCATCAAACCGGAACACAGTAATGCTTGCACATTATTGCTTGGCGGTAGACTTCACGAGCAAAGCGGTGGTAACAACCCAGACGGACACTCGCAGAAGAGTTAGTCCTACCACTAACAAAATATCAGAATAATCATAATGTTTGACCTCCAACCCGCCTGCTGGTGAGTAAAGATGTGACTGAAGATGAACATGTAGGTATAGAAGATACATGTAAGTATTCATTCGAGGCTTGAAAATACTCAAATTGTTGTTGGTTGTACTGTTCAGGAAATGGCAAATTGTTCCTTCAGTATGCACTGAAAGAACCAAAGCGCCTTGTACGAATTGTTAATATACCCCAAAGTGTTTATATAGGACACCAAATTTTTATGTTGTAAGAGCCAGCTAAGGGAATACGCAGGGTATGGGCTGCAGTATTCTCCACGGTCAACATCAAAATCTACTGCAATATAAGTTTTTAAACTTTGAGGGTCTCACCACAAAAAAATTAAACACACGTTAAAACTGTGTTGAAAATTGTTTAACGCCTAAACATGCCTTAGTCACGCTATTAAATATGGGCCACCACAAATCCTGATTTAAGTAGTGTCTAGCCGTTGTCTAACACAATTCTGTTGTGACATTTCTCATCATTTTTGACGTTTATCTTTAGATGCTGTCTAGTTAAACAGGCGACCAATAATGGTTTTTTTTGTCACTAACACAATAATAAACTTTAGTAACGGGATATTTACCATCTCCTGCTACCACGGCGACGTCTGTCAAGTGCGCTGAGTTACGGTAATCTTCCAGCTCTTGACCATGATGATAACTTTAAGAAGGATTTGAAAATACTTCCACAAGTTGACAATACTTCAGGTAACGGCCCCGTTTTGCAAATGTAAATGTCATTGGACATCATGCGCGTGTATGAGGCCTCTCAGCTAGTTTGCCATCCATATAAAAACAGAAGGATGGACTGATGCTAGATTTCAAAAGCGGATACTTGAAATAAATTATGCATGCAATTGACCGTGAGGAAATTCATATATTCCCGGTTCTAATGACGGGTTTTAAATTGAATCAATGTTATTTCTAAATTACTTAATTATCATAGAAATTGCCTAAGCTAAAACAGGTAAATGAAACTGCTAGCGCTAATTTGTTCTACAAAAGTCTAGATTGTTTTTTATTTCATCCAGTTTATTATTTACATATATTATTATGTATAATCGATCTAATAATCTAATAACTTTAAACGAGCAATTCATGTATATATACTAGCGACCCGCCCCGGCTTCGCACGGGGAACAGTTATAATAAACTTAGGTATAGACTTATGGATGGAAGCCCTTAGACTCCTTTTTTTAATAAAGGTTTACACACATAATCCCGCACTAGGATTCCCCGTGTCGCAGGTGGCATGGACACACACAGATACACATTACAAACATCCAAGACCCGAGAACAGACTTTATGCTTACACAAAATCTGCCCCGGCCGGGAATCGAACCCCTCGCTTTGCAGACAGGGTTACTACCAACTTAGCTACGGAGCCGTCTGGTCTTACCTACGTCTTACATACCCTGTCGCAAAATACCCGTTCTTAGCTGACGTTTCCTACCTATTAAACTACCTACTTTTCAAGGCAAGTAGTTTTCGAGATTTCGTAATTGTACTTTTCCGAAAAAAGAAGAGTTCATACAAAAAATTTGATGCGGCGCAAATGTGCGAACTTCAATTATAGTGGTCACTTAATTGCGCCATTTGAAGTTGAAACATTTGGGTCCGTCAGAGCCCGGAGCTCATAATATTTTCAAAAGTCGGAAGGAAACCTTTGTTGATGTGACGCGTTATCAAAATACCTACTGATTCTTGTTTTGGCTTGATCTTACGACCACAAACTGCAGGCAAGATTTTTCATAATTTTTTTAAAGGTAAACTTTTGCGCACTATAATAAATACGATAGTATGTTTGTACGTTTTTGGTTGGTTGGTTTGTCTTTCTTACATGCAGCAACAGAGCAACGGATTGACGTGATTTTTGGTATAGATATAGTTTATGGACCGGAGAGTAACATAGGCTACTTTTAATCTCGGAAAAAGGACAGTTCCGGTGGGAACGCGGGTGAAACCGCGGGCAGAAGCCATTTTTGCTGTAATACTAAGGCTAAGATTCAGAGACGATTCTAAGCCTAGACTTTGGCTTTCATATGTCAAAACTGTATAGAATTTTGACGTATGGAAGCGTGAGTCCACGCTTAGATTCGTCTCTGAATCTCAGCCTAAGACTCAGAGTCGAAACTAAGCGTAGACGCACGCTTATTTGTATTACGCCATATGTCTAAACCATATATGGTTATAACCATATATGATATGAACCATGTACGTCCACGCTTAGATTTTTCTCTGAATCTTAGGCCAAATAGGAGATTTTGTCTACATAAAACATCTAATTATGGAAATAAACTGGTTGCATTACCACAAAATATGATAATACAAGGTACTTCAGAGAAGACGTCGCGCGTCCACTTTGCGATGAAGAGCAAGATAAATTTACTATAACCAAGAACCAACTTCAACCTGCACTGCAAATGAGGTAAACATCAATGGCTAAGGGCAGGACAAACATGCAAATGTCACCACAAGAGTTTAGAGCTTATAAAAACCATCGCCAAGTTATCTTCGAGCCATGCAGTAAGGGTTCCATAGTGGTTCCTTCATAACTCGAAAAGTTATCATCAAGAAACAATCAAAAATAATTATCAGATTTTTAACATCGGACCAGCTGCAGCAGTTCCAGCGGTAACAAAGAAACAAAAAATAAACTTTATCACTTTATAATATTAGTACTGAAATATTAGGTCCAGAAATGAGACGACTCGGTTTCAATAATCGACACACGTGTATTTTCACTTGTAGTTCAATGAGGACTGCTGTCCTTCCCCGCGTCTTCCCCTTGCGTAGCGCTGGGACGACTACGGCGTAGCACTGCACTGACTTCACGGTGTAGCTGCTGACGTCATAGCGTAGCACCACAGCGCCACATCATGTTCTATCTTTATTCTTACAGCGGCGCAAGTACGGAAGTCCAAACGATAAATTTGTCGAATCGAAAAAACTGATAAATTTATCGAATGTTGCGAGTACCGAAGTCTGATCGTAAAGTATTGTAGTAGCTTTATATTCTCCTTGGATTCGACCTAGCTGCTCGATAACTTTTCTCGGTTGTATCAAGGCTCGATAAATTATATAAAAAGTCGATAAAACCCACTTTATCGATTAGAACTGTCAATTTTATCGATCGAAAAGATCCGTACTTGACGGCTCCGTAGCTAAGTTGGTAGTAACCCTGCCTGCAAGGCGAGGGGTCCTGGGTTCGATTCCCGGCCGGGGCAGATTTTGTGTAAGCATAAAGTTTGTTCTCGGGTCTTGGATGTTTGTGATGTGTATCTGTGTATGTCCATGCCACCTGCGACACAGGGAATCCTAGTGCGGGGGTATGAGTGTGTAAGCGTTTACGTTTTTTTTTTTTTTTTTTATGTACTTGCGCTGCAGTCCCTATAACTATAGATGTAGAAATATTAAATGGGTGAACATTTAAAAAATAGTTGTTGCAACATATTATTATGTTGTTACACAAATTTTGGGCAAATTAAATTCTATTTTATATTAAAATTTTATATATTCTATTTGCAGCACAAAGAGCCATTCCACAATGTAACAGAATAAACAATATAAAAACTACATCATAAGGAAATACATGAAAATATTCTAACATAGTTATTATGTAGAATTTTTACAATAATAAAACAAAAATATTCAATGGCTTGACTTTTTGGCACAAAAGAAAAAAATGTTCCGGTTCAGTCAACACGTATAACTTTTCTCAGTACATGAATAGGTATTCATTAATGTAATTGCTTCTTTCAGATAATACCTAGAATACCTAATAAGACCTAGGGTACTTACCTATTTTACAAAGTCTGTAATTAACCTAGTAGTTGATTAATGCTTTGTAATTTGCCACTTAATCCTCGCAGCATCGAAGATTGCCTGATCAAGATGACCGGCCTTTTTTATAGTGAGGAATTAATTACACTAAGTCGGTGATTATTTGGAAAACATCATTTCTGTGCGCAATACAAATTTGGTACGAAGGCGATGTACAGAGGGTCGAGGTAAAGATTATTAGTGTTACCACAAAAAACCATTTTTAGTCGCCTGTTTAGCTAGACAGCATCCAAAGATAGACGTCAAAAATGATTACAAATGTCACAATAGAATTGTGCTAGACAACGGTTAGACACTACTTAAATCAGAATTTGTGGTTGCTCATATTTAATCGCGCGACTAAGGCATGTTTAGCCGTTAAACAGTGTTTAACACATGTTTAACGTGTGTTTAATTTTTTTTGTGGTAAGACCCTATTATTTGTACAGCGGTCTTACCGGCCGGCGGTGTAGTGTACAGGGGGGGGGGGGGGTGTAGAGATTGCTTATTGCAATAAAGAGTTTTTGTATTGTATACGCTTGCCTAGAAGTAACCTATTCACCACTCGCGTGTTTGAAACTCCCAGTATAGCACGTATGGTTTTATATCATGTAGCCTATAGCAAGGATAATGAAGCTTTATATTAGAACTTTAGAATCGGATCATTTGTTTCAGAGATTAGCGGTAACTGAAACGAACAAACTTTATTTCTTTTTAATATTTCGATAGATCATAAACTCTTTATTGAAAAACCATAGTACAAAGTATAAAAACTAAAATCTTCAAAACTAAGTGTCAGAATGGGTGGTCTTATCGCTCACAGCTATTTCTTCTAGACAACCCAAAAGCTGAAGTTAAAAAACGATGTTTGGTGGCTTTCAATTATTAGTAATTATTTAGATTTGGATTTTACTGTTATGGTAACATTTTTATTTTGGTGTTGATCACAATTTTGCAGCAAATAGAAACTTTAATAAAGTGTCTCTTGTTTCCAGATCTGGACCTCATCCTGACGTACCACTGCTGCGAGCGAAGCATGCAGGTGTCGAAGCAGGTGCTAGACCTGCACTACACCCTGCGCAGTACGGACAGCTTCGCCGCCTTCTTCAAGGACCGCAGCTTCAACAAAAAGGTCGAGTTCGCGCTTAACACGGTGTGAGTATATTTGGAATATTATGGGATATACATAATCCAAATTCGCCATGGGGATAAAGTGTCTTATAGTAACGGGCGCATCTTGAATCCCGAGCGTAATGAGAATTCTAGAGTCAGGCTAGACTTTTTACTTCGAGTGAAGCGAGGAATTTAAGATGTGAATTTTGAGTGCAGCGAGGGAAATCAAGGTAGTAAGAAGACAGCTTCCTCGAGGTGAATACTCTACTTTTTATAGCCTTCTAGACAGCCTTTCTAGCTCAACAAACTCGATGGGGTCACGTCGTTCCGTTACAGAGTTCCTGTTTCCACCTCCCAACTTCATCATCAGATCAGCTCTGTGACAGCATTATCACCTTATTCACATGTTATGTATGTTAAATTTCGGCTCAATCGAAGACCGGCAAGTGGGTGGAATTCAGCTTGCAAGATTTGACCTATACAAACTAACACACAAGCGTTGCAAGTTAATTGAAAGCTTGTAAAACTATGAATGTTGAATGTTTGTCTATCTCGTTTCCAGTCTGTTCGCGGCGCTGCCGACGCCCACGGCGCGCGGCGACCGCGCCATCTACCTGCGGCTGCTGGACCCGGACGCGAGGAACTTCTTCTTCAACGACATCGTGCGAGTTTTCATGATGGTGTTCGATTTGTGGCAGTACGAGGAAGGGACTTGGCCAGGGTAAGTTTATTTTTAGAATTCCGTACTTCGAAAGGAAAAAAATGGCTTTCAAAAAGCTACGAACTGACTTCAGTGACAAACTACTGAACCGATTTTGATCAAATTTCTATGGGACTAAACTGATAGCATATACTTTCAAATAAAGAATTTTACAAATCGGTTTATAAATGACAGAGATATAAGGTAACAAAGATAACAAAAAAAAATACCCACCGAATTGATAGGTAACCATTTTTGGAAGTCGGTTAAAAAGGAAACCTTATAGGTTCACTTCGTTGTACGTCTGTCTGTCTATCTTTCTGTCAAGACATTTTTTTAGGAAAGCGTATAGGAGAAATTATTAGCAAATACTCAAGTGTGTAATCCCTTGGAGCTGTTAAAAAACCAACTTGTAAGTCACAGTCAGATGAGAAAGTGGTCAAGTTTTATAAAGCGGTATCATATAATAGATCCAGTTACTAATGAATAGTTTCACTTTTTTGAACAAGTTCTTTTCCAAACTTGTAGTAAATTTATAAGGTCCGTGCTGTTTGTCTAGCGACCTTTACAGCATTTCCATACGCTCCGAATGCCACATTCTTTCTTATAGTTAAGCTGTTTGAACCCAGTTTTGTCTTCGTTTTCAGATTCGTCATAATAATAGACATGGAGACGGCTACGATGAGCCACATAGGAAAGCTTGAAGTTATGACTGTAAAGAAAATACTGTATTTTCTACAGGTGAGTCACTTTTGGAACTCGTACTATAATAAATGCAAAAGTGTTTGTAGGTTTGTTTGTCCTTCACGCAACAACAGAGCAAAGGGTCAACGTGATAGGTGGGAGAATAACGTTGCCTACTTCCTATTCCGGAAAAATATGCGTTTCCTGTGGGAACGCGGGTTAAACCGCGGGCAGAAGCTAGTTACTTATAATATCAATGTACAAGTCTATGAACTTGTCTATGAAGACAAGAAGGTCGTGAAGCCCAGGCTTATATTGAATACTAGCTGCTGCCCGCGGTTTCACCCACGCGGAGATTCGAATTCATAGTTTTTATTTTTATGCGCGGAACCCTAATTTTTTTTCTAAAATACAAGTACCCTAAGTTACTCCTTATAACATGAGATATCTGCCAGTGAAAGTCCCGTCAAAATCTGCCCAGCCGTTTCGGAGATTACCCGGAACAAACAGACAGACATACAGACAATAAATGTAAAAATGGTTATTTTGTTATAGGTACCGTATATACTTTCAAATGCATTGCTGCAAGCAAGCATGCATTTATGCAAGCTGTTATTTTGATATTACAAACTGACACTTCAATTTTATTTATTTCTAGGTATAGATAATAGGTATGTAACTTGCGCATTGTAATTAAGTAAAAATAAATCAAAAATCCGTCGTGGCTGGCCCGTCTCGTTATTCAATAGTAAAAAAAAGTTGAGTCGAAAAGAAGAAGATTCTAATAGTAGTTATAGACTTCAATTCTCCTGACAGGAATGTATGCTGGTGAAACTGAAGGAGGTCCACTTCCGCAACGCGCCGCCCTTCATGGACAAGCTCATGATGCTGCTGCGGCCCTTCCTCAAGGGGGCGCTCCTGGAGTCAATCCACATCCACCCCGTCGGCGCCGACGGCGTCACGCAGTACATCGCTAGAGACGCCTTCCCGAAGGACTTCGGAGGGATGTACAAGACCAAGGAAACTATCAAAGGTGAGACTCACAGGCGCCGAGATACTAACCCCGAGAGATGAAATACTGTACTATCCGATCTCACAACATTGTGTTGATTTTGCTTTAACTAATAACAGCTCTCAGCGTATCAGCGCACGGTGACTCGGCACGACGCGGTGGCTTAACCAATCAGAGCGCGTTATATCTAGGCAAAAATGGTGAAATTTATTTCGTGCAAACCAAACGTTACTGCACCTCTTGAGGTTAGTATCTCGATGCTCCAAGGCTTTTGTGTAGGTCTGTTTCGAGATCCAAACTCTAGTATAAATTGATTGTTTTTAGCTGTGCGTGGTAATACTGTTACAGAGGTGTCAATCTATCCGTTCTTATGATTGAAGTGCAATAGACATTTTATCAAAATCAATATGACGAATTTTGTTTGGTTGTTATAGATATTCACAATGAATATCGATATCGATTCACATTATGAATAGCAAGAAGAAGGCTTCTTGCTCGGCCTATACCAATTTGGCACGGGCAAGGTGGGTTTCTGGAAGGTTCGTTGAATTTGAGCACGGATTGGGTCTGTTGGTGTCTTTGTCATTTATTATGTTCTGATAGACAAGCATTAGTTTTAGTCTGTGATTCGGGTAGACGAATGTTGCAGAGGCCCGTTGTTAGAGTCATTTATTTTAACTTTTATAAGTGCTCCTTTGGGGCCTATTTCAATAAAGCATTTTGAATTTGAATAATACATCCAAAAAAGTGGGGGTCCTGAAATATTTTCCCGTAGTAGAATAACGAGTTCACAGTTTTTTTCTCGTTATATTTCAGAGGAAACGATACAGCGAATCCAGGCTAACCAAGCCTACTACCAGGAAGAGAACAGGAAGAGAGTCGACGAGTCGCGCCGCCCCGGGGGGAAGAGTAACGTGCAGGACTTGTTCGGGATACAGGGGAGCTTCAAGAAACTGAGTATAGACTAGAGATGGGCTAGGTACAATGGACGATACTCAGATCACAGGGAAACAATCGTAGCTCTAACACGGATGAATCGCTTTTGATTGTCGTTTTTTTTTAACATGACGAGCTGATCGTTTGCCTGATGGTAAGCATAACGCCGGCCCATAACAATTGCAGTGCCACCCAGAACTTTGAAACACAATGGCCTTCGCGGCACTGCAGTGCGCTCGTTACCCTGAGACATTAGGTATTAAGTCATGAGACAGAGGCAGAGTAGCCAGTGAAATTACTGGGCTTTCATAAGCCCAGTAATTTCACTGGCTACTCTGCTCATCAAACCGGAACACAGTAATGCTTACACACTACTGCTTGGCGGCAGACTTCACGAGCAAAGCGGTGGTAACAACCCAGACGGACACTCGCAGAAGAGTTAGTCCTCCCACTAACTAGAGTTAAATGTATTTGGATGATTTTATTTGGGGAGCTATGATAATGGAAAGTTTTATTTTTAACTAAACTACGCATCGTAAAACCTCTTGTTTTCGCATTTTCTCCGAGTTTTTAGGTTCTATATTTGTGTTTATTACACAGCTAACCATCATTAAAGTTTTTTTTTATCGAAGTAACTCAAAAAAAATTCATAATTACATTTTTCTCCCATCTTACTTAACTTGCTTATAAAGGGTAGTAAGACAAAAACGGTTCAATTCTTTTTCTCGTGGCCACGATCAATTCAACTTGATCGAAATGCAGAGGTAAATCAAAATTATATTTTGATATTTGATGTCAATTTCTGCAAGATTAGACCCGTTATCGTCTTGATACTATATAGGTAGCTATTATAATATTATACAGGAATACAAAAAGGAAACAGTAGACACACGATCTAGGTTAAGCATGCCGGGAAAATGATGAATTCCATCACATTCATTTTCAATTGTAAGGATAGTGCTTATATAAAATAAACGTTAGTCAATTGATATTGGTGTTTTAATATTGTCCGTATCTACCTGGTTTTTATATAAAACATACATGTCTACTTAGATATATACATTGCATTAAGTACAAACAAAAATATAAACAATTGAATAATAAAACATTTATTGTATTTTTTCTATGAGTTAAACTTCGGTGCCAAACTACGTAGTTAAACTCACAGGAGCGAATTATGTATTTTTACTTTGTACTTTGTTCGTATTTATGTTAGAATAACTTCAACATTCAAAAATTACCTGAATTAAACACATGTTTATAAAGCACAATGCAAGGCATGGTACTAGGCGAGCATAAATGTGAAAGAGGCATCAGTGTAAGAGAAAATCAGAGTATTCTTTATTCTATGATAGCCTGGTACTTTTAGAACAGTTTTGGTTTACATTTTTCTACTCTACCTCTCTCATAAACAAAGGATGAGCTAATTATATTGTTATCCCACTCTGACGCAACAGTTAGGACACGATAAAAATTATTCCTCGTAGCCTAATCAGTTTGGCAACCTCCTTAGCGTACGAGGAAAGACCCAGATTTTGGCGCACCACACAATTTCAAACGAGTTGAGACCACTTTAGCGGTGCTGCAATGTCAACTAACATGTTACATGTATATAAAAAAGGAACTGAGTTGAGAATGAACACGAAAAAACTGTGATTTTATAAAAGCAATCTTTGTCAAGAAGTTCACCGGACCAAACAACTAGATGCTAAATGAAATTCGGCTGGCAATCACACATGCCCCTGAAATACACAAATCTGCACACAATTTCACGCTCTACCACCTTATAAAATGATCGCATTTTATATGATTATCCTTTATTATAGTAAATAACTATTGTTACGTGAAAACGTGAGGTAAACTGTTGTCAAATCATGAAATGTCCGGTTTCCTGTAAGTTTTGTATAAATAGGCAGGGTGGAGGTGTGATGGTCAGTGTTGTGGGCGATCCTGAAACAAGATGAAGTTCCTCGGAGTATTGTTGGTGATTATGGCGGCTGTGTTGGCCCTGGTGGTGAGTGGTACCTTTTTCAATAATAAGTTTACCAGGTGGTGGTGGAGGTGGTGGTAGGACAAACCCTTCTGCGAGTGTTTGTTTGAATGGGTACCACCGCTTTGCTCGTGTAGTCTGCTACCAAGCAGCAATGTGCAAACATTTCTGTGTTCCGGTTTGATGAGCAGAGTATTCAGTGAAATTACTGGGCTATTAATATCTCAGGGTAACGAGCGCAGTGCCGTGCCGCGCAGGCCTTTATGTTTCAAAGTTCTGAGTGGCACTGCACTTGTTGTGGGCTGGTGTTATGTTTACCATCAGGCAAACGACCTACTCGTCTCCTTATCCAACCGTATAAAAATATGTCTAGAATGTTACGTATGTTTTGATGGTATTATAAATTTCTTATATTTTTGCACGGCTGATAAAGCTCACCGCTCAATAGGGCTTTCCTTAAAGTCCTTATGAGATAATGTGTTAAATAAATGCTTACCACTTGTGCGTACGTCTGAATACTAACATAGTTTTAAGATTGCTTTTCTGTTACTAACACATGGACCATGTTGTCTGATAAATAAATTATTATTATTATTATTATAAAGCAAAATAAGAGTTTTTATTGTGCATAACAGTTCGTTTTGTAACTTTATTTTACTTGCAAGTAATTGATATTTTAATTTTTTTCCCATCTTGTTTCTTCCCGTGGATGCCGTAAAAGCCGGCTAAGGGAATATCCAAAGAATGGTTAGTAGGTTTCTCTTTTGTCAACAATAAGATGTACTGTACTCAACAAGACGCCTGCTAAGTGGGGTGTATTATGGCAACCTGCCCTTCATCATGGGGAAGGCCTAAGTTGTGAAGTGGACTGATGATGAATTTGTTACCCACTGTACTGTTATGTAGGTACAGTACTGATACAGTATAAGTACAGTACAGACTGTACCTAGCTACTTCATATAAAATGGTTTCCTTCCAGAGCGGCATGAGTACTGGCGTCGTGGACCAAAAGGCCGGCTGCAATGGCGGTGGCGGTGGCGGTGGAGGCCCACCCCCTGGGCCCCCTCCAAGTAAGTACAAGTACATGTTAATACCTACGGTAGAATTAGAATCTCTTTGAAGCGAATGTCATTTGTCTATCATCAAGGGGTCTAAACCAAGTCACTTTCTACAGTCGTTATCATTAGTAGAAATGTTAAAAAAACGGCTGCCTACGCCCTACTGGCGAGAAAAAAGGAGAGTAATGTTTTTATTATAGGGTTCATGTATGTGAGTTTCTTTATTCCACCACAACTTTTAAATGCTAGAACAGATTTGGATGTATGTGGTATCGTTAGAATCCTTACATCATCCCGAGTGACACTGGCTAGGGCAGTTGTGTCTTTTTGTGTAACTTTTGTTAAATTGGCTTGTTTGTATGTATGTATTTTATTATTTTTACAGGCAACGTAACATCAAGATAATCGGCACTCTGCGCACAAGTCCTGACTACAGCATCGTAATAAGCACGTTTTTGGGTTTTCACGTACAATAAATGTTATGCACTATTATCTGATTGTTTTTATTGCTAAAGTTCCTATTTTTTAACCGACTTCCAAAAAAGGAGGAGGTTATCAATTCGTCGGGGTTTTTTTTTTATGTTTGTTACCTCAGATCTCGGTCATTTGTAAACCGATTTGGAAAATTCTTTTTTTATTTGAAAGGATATACTTTCAGATTAGTCCCATAGAAATTTCATCAAAATCGGTTCAGTAGTTTGTCACTGAAGTCGGTTCGTCGCTTTTTTAAAGCAATTTTTTGTATGTAAGGTTAGCATACCATTTTTCTTGACTTTCTAGAAATCAGTAGGAACTTTGTAGTCTCCTCATAGAAATTAGTTCCTAAATTCAATATTCGAATTTTTTTATGATTGCTTATTTCTTTCTGGTGTTTTTCATTTATTGGCTAATTAGGCCACAGATCCAGCCGTGGTAATTTTGTGTAAGCATTAAGTTTGTTCTCGGGTCTTGGATGTTTTTGATGTGTATCTGTGTGTGTCCATGCCACCTGCGGCACAGGGAATCCTAGTGCGGGGGTGTGAGTGTAAGCGTTTATTTATTTAATAAAGAACTATGATGATGACAATATAGTCATTACAAAGAAACAATAGTTCAAAATATTTACAATTTATTTATTTCTCACTTCTCGACAGTTACACAAAGTACAAAATCATATAAAATTATAAAATAGATAAACACATTCTGAATATTATGGCAATTTTAAGAGTATTATTCGGTTATTTATTTTACACATATAACACTTTCATTATTTTATATTTTTTTATACTATTTGATTACGAGATCAGCGGGTCATTTGCCTGATGGTGAGCATAACACGAGTCTATAACAACTGCAGTGCCACTCAGAACTTTGGTCCAAAGTCCTGAGCGGCAATGCAGTGCGCTCGTTATCCTGAGACATTAGGTATTATTTTATGTATTTTCTATACAATAAATGATGTCTCCTTCACAAGTGATTTTAAGGCGGATCACATAATATGGTGACTTGGCGTCATGACGCATGACTAGTCGAAATGCACGTGACTACAAGACGGCATTGCGTGTGATCCACGCTTTTTCTAAGAGGTCTCTTGTCTGCATGTCTTGAGTGAAGCGGAGCAGTGTGATCTGGTAATTTGAGTAAAGAATGCACCAAATCTAAGCGACTTATTTATTTATTTATTTACTAGAGGGATCGGGTTTTGCTCAGCTTCAATTTGTACAGCTACTGACAGATAGACACCATTATAATAAAAAGTATTGTTTTCACTGTATTGCTTATTATTTTTAGTAACAAAGCGCCACAAAGGTTACACTCGTGAAGGTAGTATAGGCCAGTATTAATAAATCAATCGCCTGAGCACTCAGGGGTCAACACTGTACTTATCTATATGACAGGTCACTCACTAACTGACTAAAGACGAATTCTCGAAAACTACATAACTTATGAAACTGAAATTTGGCAGGTAGGTAGTTTACAGGACACATCAGCTAAGAATGGGTTTTGCGAAGGGATCTAAGGGGCAGCGTAGACGCTTATACAAACGTACGTTTGCTTGTCAGAATGACAACGCTTTTGCGTCAAGCGCGCATTTCGAGTATCACGAAATCCGCGCTTGACGCAAAAGCGTTTGCATAAGCGTCTACGCTGCCCCTAAGGGCTATCGTAAGTTTATATGAAAGTCTAAACTATCACCCGTGCGAAGCCGGGTCGCTAGTATTGTATATAACCAGTTATATAGTTATAAGGAGCTACTCAGTATCAATTTATTAATATAGGCCAAGTATCGTTTTAAAAATTGTTCTCTTTAACCAAAAAAAACTGGTTCAAATTATATAATTACACCATTAATAACAATATTAATACATGTATTAAAACATAAACTTTGTAACGTGTTTTAAGTTGTTATTATAGACTAAATGTTTTATCGAAATTAATATATAAAATCCAATATAATCGATAAGCTCTTTGGAGTGTCCGTAGTTCTAAGCTCAACACAAAAACACCTTGACGTTGTTGGTTCTAGTTGGATGGTATTATGGCAGACGGTATCAAATTAATTACTTCAAAAAAAGGAGGAGGTACTGTATTCGTCTGTATTTTTTTTGTGGTCATGTCAAACCAATAATTTGTAAATCTTTGTCTGAGACTCTTAACTCTAGGAGAAAATAGTGTTGCCATCGACCGCATCAAAAACCCTAGTTAATGAATGATGTAAGTGGATTTTGGATAATTTCACATTTCCACCCTTCTCTGGATCAATCAGTTTACTAAAAAGACGTTCCATTTAACGACTATGCCTTCGACAATTTCCTGAATTAGTACCATCTGCCATACCCCATCACCTTCTAATGCTCCTGCAAATGCTGCAGCTCTTCAGCCTGTAGCTCCTGGACCCTCCGTTGCTCATCCTCCTCCAGCTGTAGAGCCTCTCTCTCAGCTGCTATCCTGGCGTGCTGTTCAGCGATCACGCGGAACAGCTGAGCGTGTTTCACGGTTGCTACGGCGACGGCTTCTGACTGACGGGGGACTGATGCTTCTGGAAGGTTAAGGTAGGGAAAGTTAGGAGGCTGTTTCTATAATAAAGAAAGGTATGATTAGGATGCAGGTGAAGTTCTGTGACTAAGACCTGTGTGCGTGGTATATATATAATGTAGTTACGGAGATACGTACCAATATGTATACGTTTATTATAGGTCGTTTTTTACCAAACATTTACACACACAAACTATCACATTTATATTATTAGGGTGACAATCTTTTCCAATTCTGAGATAATTAACAAATAAACAAATCTGTATCAAGCATAAATATTGTGCATTTCCTTCTGCCAGTATTTGTGTAAGCGAAATACAAATACAATTAATAAAACATAAGTAAATTTAAATTATTTCTTTATTTTAATGAACAGCATTTTTAAAAAGAATACCATCTAGTTTCTTGCCTTTGATCGGCCTATCTATATCTATTTGGAATAAGCACTTACCTATAGTCATTTATTTTGGCTTAGCATGTGAATAAAGAATTTTGAATTTGAATTTGAACTATCAAGTTTACATAAACAATCACCCTTCCTAACAAATACCATCTACCGTTTACAGGATGCTTTATTTATAAATATTTCATATATGCCTCAGTGGCGGTGGTGAAGATATTTTATCTGTGTTTCACATTCCACTAACCAGATTTTTTTCGATCGGCTAATTATAACTTTTTGAAGGTCATTTTTAGCACCTTTTTAAAGAAGTTTCAGGTCAAAAAGATCAAGGTGGAAGGTAGATCCCCTTACCTGGGTTAGGGGGGTGGGGGTACGTTGCGTGTTCCTCAGCAATTTTAGCGTACAGCTGGTAGTGCCTGTCCTTGGCTTGAGCCACGGAGGCCGAGTCTAAGGGGTGCTCCGGAGGAACATCACTCAGGACAGGGTGGAAGCCCTGTTTATCTGCAACGTAATCCACTGTGCGGACCTTGTGATTGGGGTCCACGTAGGAGTAGCTGCCTGGAAGGTGAAAATACTTATTTTAAACCAATTTTCAAAAACAAGGATGTTATTAATTAGACATTTAAGGATTCCGTTGTAACAAAAAAAACTCCTTTTGTAACTAGCTATAAAAAGTATGTTAAGCTATAGTAGAGTAGCCAGTGAAATTACTGTGCTTATGAGATTTAATACCTAATGTCTCAGGGTAACGAGCGCACTGCAGTGCCGCGCAGGTATTTGTAGAGATTATTTTGGTTCTCATCTCATGTTTAGTGTTGGGTAAAAGTGGTAAACGACATAACCAGCTCAAAAATCTACTACTACTCCGGTAGCCCAAAAGTACAAGATATATTTTTATAATTTTGACATCTTTTGTGAATCGGAACTAACGTTTAATAGAAGTTATTAAAATTATTATCCACTGCATTGCTACTTTGCATAATCTATCTGCCAACCCAAATCTTCAAGCATATCTAATGCTGGCACGTTAGATCTAAATTGACGGCATAGAGGCAGTGCTTTTGCTTACATATGTACAGTTATTACTGTACTCGCCAAAGTAAAATAGGCCTTATATAAGTTACGTACAGAAAATGATGGAGCCAGATTCTAGCCATTGCGACATCAGCGGCGCAATAACGGATCTTTCGATCGATAAAATTCGATAAAATTGACAGTTCAAATCGATAAAGTGGATTTTATCGACTTATTATATAATTTATCGAGCCTCGATACAATCATCAAAAGTTATCGAATATCTAGGTCGAATTCAAAGAGAATATAGAGCTACTACAATATTTGACGATCATACTTCGGTATACTCGCAACATTCGATAAATTTACCGTGTTTTTCGATTCGACAAATTTATCGAACCGACTTCCGTACTTGCGCCGCAGTTTTCGTTGTGATTTTATCCTACAAAGTAATGAGACGAGTAGGTGTGATGGCAAGTAAACCTGTCAATTACAGTGGTATAGGTACCCAAAAGTATATTTTCACTAAAGTTTTGGAAGGTAAACTTATTACTGCAGGTGAACACTGTCACCTAAAATAAAATGTACATTTTATCTTGGGTAGATTCTTATTTCGCCGGAATAGAGTTAAGAAGAAAAATAGGTATATATAAAGTTAAAAACAACAAAGCTTAGGCTTCGCATTGTGCTCGTTATATCCGAAGGTCTAATGTACCCTATAATCCTACTGAATGTGTTCTTACGTTCATTTTTAGGCACGAAATAGTTCGTCTAGACAATAACACGAACTATTTAGAGGCGCACATGATTACAGAGTACTTGTACAAGAACCAGCGGCGCGAGTACGGAAGCCGGTTCGATAAATTTGTCGAACCGAAAAACTCGACAAATTTATCGAATGTTTCGAGTACCGAAGTCTGATCGTAAAGTATTGTAGTAGCTCTATATTCTCTTTGGATTCGACCTAGCTTTTCGATAACTTTTGTCGATTGTTTCGAGGCTCGATAAATCCCACCTTATCGATTTGAACTGTCAATTTTATCGAATATTATCGAATTTTATCGACCCGAATAGATCCGTACTTGCGCCGCTGGTGTTTAATATTCGTCTAATAACGCAATCCGAATGCCGTTTAGCTAATCCGCCTTAAATCTAATCTAAATGCCTGCAGAATGTAGAATTCACGAGTATGTACGTGAACAGAATATGTGACTATTCTGTATATTGCAGTTTAGTATCTAACTCTTAATACCGACTCAGTTTCCTCATTCAAGAAATTAACCTGTTTGGACTGGAGCTAGGGCTGTAGTCCAACTACGTTTACGCAATATTGTAATAATCATGACATAGAAAGTGCCGATTTGCGTCGGTTAGGGTGAGTCACCCTCAGTGCCATTTCAAACAATACAGGAGTACTATAATATTGAGTAATTATAACTGTTTTTAGTCTTACTTAGAACTTACGGGTAGGTATTTTTTTCATAAACCTTATAGTCTTTCATCACTATCTCTCCTGCGGTGCGAGTAAGGATCTTTTCGATAAAATTGACAGTTAAAATCGATGAAGTGGGTTTTCTTCGATAAAATTGACAGTTAAAATCGATAAAGTGAGTTTTATCGATTTTAACTGTCAATTTTATCGAATTTTATTTATCGAAAAGATCCGTACTCGCGCCGCTGATGTAAAGTGAAGGTATAGTTAAAGATGCCTAGGTTTTGAAGCAAATGAAGTTCTAACCAGTTAATAACCAGTCAATGACGGCTCTGTAGCTAAGTTGGTAGTAACCCTGCCTGCAAAGCCAGGGGTCCCGGGCTCGATTCCCGGCCGGGGCAGATTTTGTGTAAGCATAAAGTTTGCTCTTTGGATGTTTGTGACGTGTATCTGTGTGTGTCCATGCCATCTGCGACACAGGGAATCCTAGTGCGGGGGTATGAGTGTAAGCGTTTATTTATTTATTATTTATTAATAATAGTTAAACAATAACCAAATAAGTAAGTATTGTGCTTACCCCGAATAGTTCCACTACCATCGCTGACCTCTTTATGTTCCCTGTCCACGTGCCCAGGGTACCTCCCGGCTGCGTATGAGAACAGGTACGGTCTGGCTGGTGGAGGCTCGGTAGTGGTGGAGCTCAGGATGTGGGAGACGTCGCTGGTGGCCAGCGCCGCGGCGGACAGGATGAGCAGTGTGCGACACAGCATCTGAAATTGATAGAGATATTTGATGAGTTAGGGGAGATGCTGCATCATTTGCGTAGTTATATGAACGTTACAACTACAGTATAAACGATTTTCTGATAGTTATCGGTTGGAAACTAAATAGACATAGTGTAAACGGGGTATTAAATTGTAAAATATATAAATACAAGCTTCTGCCCTCGGTTTTCACCCGCGTTCTCACGGGAACCGTCAAACTGATCTGTCAAATTAAATCAACTTGTCAACATTATAAAACTTTATTGTCAGCTGTCAATGTCAATTTTATGTCACACTAACTTCTGCCCGCGGTTTACACCCGCGTTCCCATAGGAACTATGCATTTTTCCGGGATAAAAAGTAGCCTATGTTACTCTGCGGTCCGTAAACTATATCTATGCCAAAAATCACGTCGATCAGTTGCTTCGTTACTGCGTGAAAGAAGGACAAATCAACAAACACACTTTCGCATTTATAATATTAGTATGAATAGTATGGATAACGATAGTCGTAGGGCTGCAGGCCTTCTGTCTTTTGTTTATAACTATCTCAGTCCTACCACACACAAACTCACACGTGTTCAGGGTGTGGTGTAAAGAGTGAATCCTTAAACAGAACCCACCTAATAACCTGAGTGTACCAAACTATAAGTGCATGCTAAACTAAGCATAAATAATTATTTTAATGAATTTAGGATATAAATTTTATTATTGTGTAAATTACTTAAATATTGCATGCCCGATATGGGTAAACTGTTACCTACATGCTCTTAATATTTCAAAATTCTACCTGTATATGTACTAGTTGTGCAATAAATGTTTACGTTAGTTTACTTTTCCAGCCGATAGGCGACGTCACGACTGCCCAGAAAATTAAAAATGGTTTTTAGTAAAAGTCGCATGGTTTTCGAGTTTATGGACATTTGATGGAGCCACTAGGATGTTCTACGCGCTCCGTCTATATTTTTCTTTTCGTCTATGCAATCATAGTAATAATTATCTGTTATTGATGCATGTGTAGGTATAGTAGCTACGCTTTATGGCGCATAATTGCACGGCGTTTTCGCCAAGCCGGATGCGAGTTTTTTTTTCTGTTAGGTTGGTATTTACTTCTTGAAGGTTGGTTTTCAAAGGTTTATGGTCAAGGTAAGGGAGTTAAGTGAACACGGGAAGACTTCAAATACGGAAGAGCTTTGGAATATACTTCAAAATTATTGGAAAAATACTCTAACTTATGAGCAACTATTTCACAACAAACATCTTTTGTTCTACGACTTTCAAAACCCTTACGCACCTTCAAGTTCAAGCGCAAAGAAGCGTGTGATAAGTTCAACGTCATCACTTACCATCAAGTGAGTTATTACTCGAACGCTAGTCAGTCTATATAGCAGCAAACTACTTATTAAATTTCACTAGTCACTCACCAAGTAACTCCCTAGTCTAGAGTAAAACAATACAGCCAGTGAGGTGGTATTATTGCATGCAGTGCAGGAAGGGAATTTGCAAGTTCTATCCTTTTAGTCTATTCCGCCCATCTCTGCCCAATTCATGTTGAGTCTTAAAAGTGTCTTAGAGGTGTCATAAAAGTGGTTAAACAACACAAAGCATTAATTCAAATTCAAATATTTATTCATTGCTAGATAACTTAGATCCATTTTGTTAGTATACACATATTAGCCTATATAGTATATGAGCCTATTCGAATGCTTTTTGCTAGTGGCATTAAGAATTAAGCATTTCTATACTTCGGACGTACCTAAGCCTGGATGGCCTGATTATATTCGTTGCTCACGCAAATCTATCTTACTATCTCATCAGCAAAGCTTTCGCTTTCAAATTCTTGCTAAGCTTGTGTTCAGATCGTTGTACATATACAGTCGTGATCGTCAGGTGGAAGACGTCCACTGCACAACCTAGGTCTAGGTGGCATTACAACACGCTAAGCAGGCGTCTTAGTGATCGCAGTAGATTATGATGTTGACCGAGACGAATGCGCATTCCCTGGATATTCCCTTAGCCGTGTTTCATGTAACCCGTGGGACGAGATGGGATCTTCCTATTCACAAGCCGGGATCACACTGCCATTTTAAAAATGCATGCTCTTCCCCATACTAAAACACTGTAAATAGATTCCCAATCGGTCAGCACTGCTCTCATATATAATGTACATAATTATATTGCGAACAAAGGTGAATGACTACAAAAATGTCTGCTAATGACTAGATAATTGGACATAAAACATTCAAATCTTTATTTATCGATAGATCTATGCCAAAGCTTCACCTTTACCATGGTGGATCAGTAAGCAAGAAAATGCTCAGCGCGTCAGCGGAGACTGGTTTAGATGACCTTTTGAGGTCCATTAGGTCACGGAGCGTGAGACGACCGGATCCGCAATGCATATGACCAGCTGATGATGAATGCTGGCTTGACGAGTCAGTCATCAGCCTGATCATAAGCCTCACAAACGCTACGAAATACTTAATACGACTAAAGACTTAATACGATAAAGTTACACGATTTGATACGATACGGAAGAATGGCAAAGGCCTGCATTGCATTCGTCACCCAAATTACCAAAATACATCAGTTTAGTATGTTATTTGGTAACGAGACGAGCTGGTCGTTTGTCTGATGGTAAGCATAACGCCGGCCCATAACAATTGCATTGCCACCCAGAACTTTGAAACACAAAGACCTGCGCGGCACTGCAGTGCGCTCGTGACCCTGAAACATTAGATATTAAGTCTCATAAGCCCAGTAATTTCACTGGCTACTCTGCTCATCAAACCGGAACACAGTAATGCTTGCACATTACTGCTTGGCGGCAGACTTCACGAGCTAAGCGGTGGTACTAACCCAGACGGACACTCGCAGAAGAGTTAGTCCTCCCACTAACACACACTAATTTTGTAGTAACAATAAAGAATGTTTGACGCGTCGGCACAGACTGGTTTACATGACCTTTCGGGGTGGGTTACGTCACGGAGCGCGACTGCCTCTGTAGGCTCTTTGTGGCCAGTAAATAGGAGAGAAACGACGAGTGCTTTTCAGGTATGGTCGGAAAAAGATGAGAGCGAGGTAAGACTTTCTTGAATAACATAAATTTTAATATTAGAATTCAAACCTTATAACCTATTTATTCATAACTAGCTTCTGCCCGCGGTTTCACCCACATTCCCACAGGAACCGTATATTTTTTCCGGGATAAAAATAGTCTATGTTACTCTCCGGTCCATAAACTATATCTATGCCAAAACTCACGTCAATCCGTTGCTCCGTTGCTGCGTGAAAGCAGGACTAACCAACAAATCAACAAACGTACAAATTTATTATATAAGTATGGAAGTATATCGATTTCATATAAAGTTTTATGATAACAACTCTAAAATAAAACAACAGAAGTAAAAACAACCACAGTAACAAAAAACAGTATAAAATTAAATATATCTATAGCAAAATATAAACTTCAGTTAAAAAGGTCAATTGTTATCCTTTATTTACATGGGCAGCGCATAGCAGAGCGCTGCCCATGTGAAATCTGGAGAGCGCTCATGAAAAGTTAAATGACTGGGTGCCCTTTCCTTTTATAAGACATTACAAATGATCGTTAGTGTTCATGTCGGAGGTAAAAAAATCTAATACATAAGCTTTTTGAATAAATATTATGTTTACAATAATTTTAATTCGTTTTTAGGCAGTAATTATCGCGTATTTCCTAGCCCGACTCATCCGGTAGACATACTTAGAAATTGTGCACGCATGCAGATCTTTTAATTAATCTGTGTGTAATTAAGCCATTAAACCGGTTAAATTAATAGTTCTGATCCAGGAACAGTCTGTATTTTATGCTGATTGTGTAGCAATTGTTTTGTTCTTACTATGTATCTTTTGTTGCCACAAGATTACTACTGTATTTCATCTCCCCAGTAAGCTATAAACCATAAACTATGTAATTGGAGTACCAATTACATAGTTTATGGTTTATAGCTTTAAAGAACTTTAAAATTGGAGTACCAATTACATAGTTTATGGTTTATAGCTTACTGGGGAGATGAAACATAAAACCTGATGGCTCAGGGTAAAGGGCGTCTGCAGTGCCGCGCAGACATTTGTGATTTAAAGTTCTGGGTGATAGTATAATTATTATACATAGGCGTTAGGCTTACCATCAGTCCGACGTCCCGCTTGTCCGGTTGTGCTATACTTACTTACTTATATAATAAATGCGAAATTGTGTTTCTAAGTTTATTCATTTGTTGGTTTGTTGGTTTGTCCTCGTTTCACGCAGCAACGGAGCAACGGATCGACGTGATTTTTGGCATAGATATAGTTTTTGGACCGGAGAGTAACATAGACTGCTTTTCAACCCGGAAAAATGCACAGTTCCTGTGGGAACGCGGTGGAAACTGCGGGCAGAAGTTAGTATATAAAATATGTGATAGGTTTAAGGCTAGCATTTGACTATTATCGCAAACGATGTCGCCATATAGGTACAGTAATTTACCCACAAAACGCGAGGTTAGACTTGCACTTGGCCGATTTGCTTCTGTTGATCTTCGTAATTTCGGAGATTTTGCACTTGAAAATTTGTAAAAGTTGTGAGGCGTAAAAGATCTTAACGTGCTTGCTATTTGCGATGGTAATAAGGTAAACTTAAGTCAGATAGTGTCAATGACCTATCGAAAATAAAATACAAAACAAATAAATTCCATAACTTTTTTTTAATACATGACAAAACTATATCCAAATAAATGACGAACAGTATGGAGACGCTGGGTCGACCATGACTTCACACTTGATTTGAGTTGGTAAACAAATTTGTTTTTGTTTTTATTTGAGACTAAACTTAAAGATGACTTCAGGGTCTTTAATTAAGGTCTGCTCAAAGATGTTATTGCTTACAGGTATCGATAAATTATAAATTTATGATCCGACTGCTTTGCACGTGGCATAAAATGGATAGCAGGAATGGGCAAGCATTATTTTGTAGCTGAAATGGCACACACACACATCGTTACACACACATGTGCGCACACACATCACACATATAATTCAAATTCAAATTCAAATTCAAAAGTCTTTATTCAAATAGGCCCCAAAGGAGCACTTATGAAAGTTAAAATGACTCTATAAAAACACCCCATAGTCTCTTACTTGTAATTAATACCTACTTTAAGAAGGCATATTGATATATTTTGTAACTCCGACGAAATAGACCTGGGTCCCATAATACAGGTCTTGAGCCTAGTGTGGGAACCAAGTGCTTCTACTTTTTTATATGTATTATTTTAAGCCTTTCACCAAATAAATATTTTTCATTTTTTTTTTCATTTTTCTTTATTTCGTAGCAGTAATGTGCAAGCATTATTGTGTTCCGGTTTGATGACAGTAACACCACAGTAACAACTACAGAACGATATTTTCTAGTACGCGTCTGGCTAGCTACCATCCTCAAGTTGAATATATGTAACCAAGCACCTACCGGTGTGTCCCAGCAACTGCACTTTTTTTTTTTTTTTTAATCTTTATTAATTTTAAAGGGGTTTTATCACAAATTGATAATGTCACCCCCGTGAGTTAATCAGCTTATTTTAGCAACTAAATTCTTAACACATTAAAAAAACAAAATTAAAAATTACAATACACATACATACATTCTTAATAACCTCCTGGCATCCTCAGATAGTGGGGAAGCCAGCAGGCTATTGATTATGCCTACATTACTATTATTAAAAACAAATCCCAAGTCTCGTCGTCGGGCCTCGTTACGTACACATTCCATCAAAACGTGATGCACATCTTCTATTTTATCGCATTCTGGACAGTTAGGTGAGTCCGACACACCCATCAAATATTTGAACTTATTTGATGGAATGTGTCCGGAACGAAGTCTCATCAGCAATACTACATCCCTCCTTTTCACATGTTGGTCATCGAACCATGGGCCACGAGGGGGTCGACATTGGATCGTTTTGTACCATATGCCTTTGGTAAGTGAACGCTCATCGAAATACTCGTGCCACATTTGTCTACAGGTCACTTTAACGTCACTCAATAGCTCAGTGTGCAGCGGTAAACAATGATATGGAATACCATCGCTCACCGCTTGCCCAGCTGCCCGGTCGACCTTCTCGTTGCCCATGATACCTACGTGGGAGGGGATCCCGCAACTGCACTTGAGAGCCAGTACTAATCCAGGTTTACCATATTCACTATCTTCGACACAGCGTCTCTTAAGATCAGGCGAGATAGTGCTCAACAGCTAATCCATAGAGTATAAACAAACTAGCTTCTGCCCGCGGTTTACACCCGCGTTCCCACAGGAACCGTCAAACCGATCTGTCAAATTAAATCAACTTGTCAACATTATAAAACTTTATTGTCAGCTGTCAAATTATTGACAGCTGTCAATGTCAATTTTATGTCACACTAACTTAACCTAACTTCTGTCCGCGGTTTTCGGCCGCGTTCCCACAGGAACCGTGCATTTTTCCAGAATAAAAAGTAGCCTATGTTACTCACCGGTCCATGAACTATATCTATGCCAAAAATCACGTCGACCCGTTGCTTCGTTACTGCGTGAAAGAATGACAAACCAACAAACCAACAAATCAACAAACCAACAAACAGACTTTCGCATTTATAATATTAGTATTTAAGTATTTATAAACAAATGATGAGGATGCTGCGATAAAAACATGTGATTACTTAGTCACGGATCTAAAGTAAACAACAGTTCTAAGGACGATTAGTCATGTTTAATGCGAATCTTAAAAGGTAATAGAATTAACAGTATAGCGCATAAATTTAAATTACACGACGGACGACGTTACATCCTTAATAAAGTTTTGCTTTTTATCGCTGGCCATAATAAATGATTTAGCAGAAATTAATTTTGCAATTTAAATATACATCTTTGCAATAATTGTATGTGTTTGCAAGTACAAACTTTTTTCTGTAAATTCTATTCAAATATGATACGAGTGGACACTTTCACGAGATCAATTACGGTGCCACCCAGAACTTTGAAACTCAAAGGATTACAGTCTCTGCAACCACTGACTAATTTGCTCATCAAAACGGAGCACAGTAATATTTGCACACTACTGCTTGACGGAAGATTTTATTAGCAAAGCGGTGGTAATACCCACTCAGACGGACACTCGCAGAAGAATTAGTGCTACCACCTGTTAATTTAAATTTCTAAAGACATATACATACATAGTGTAGTCTGCCAATACATTATTGTGTTTCGGTTGTATGAACAAAGTAATCAGTGAAATTACTAGACTTATAATGTCTCAGGGTAGCGAGCGCAATGCAGTGCCGCGCTGGCAGTTGTGTTGCAAAATTCTTTGTAGCACTGCAATTGTTATGAGCCGGCGTTACCAGATTACGACTCGCTCTCTTTTACCCAATAGTTTAAAAAAAATCAGGTTAGTTTTCTTCAATGGAGGCTTACGAATCCTCGACCTCTAGTATCGGCAAGCGATCTCATTACACGAGCTGTCATCGCTCCAAATATCTCAGTTCATCTCAACCACACAGGTTCAGCATACGTAAAGTGTAACGCCACCTTGACCCGGCGCCTGCGCAGCGCACTGTCTCTCTCTGTGCTCGGCAAGGCAGCGCCGCGCCGGCGCGGCGCTATGTTAAAAATAATGTGACGTATGGAATTGCGTGCTCGTGATATTGAAGTTGAGAGTGATAGTTTTAGAGACTTTAATTAACCAACTTTTTTATTTATAAGGTAAGATGTGGCATTTGCCCAGCCAGGCAGCGGCGGTGCGGCGCACGCGCAATGTTAAATGATAATGTGATGTATGGAATTCTGTGCTCGTGATATTGAAACTGAGAGTGAGAGTCTTAACCAACTTTTTTATTTATAAGGCTAGCTATGGCGTTTCTTGACTGGTTTGTTTTTTTATGTTATTTGGTAACGAGATGAGCTGGTTGTTTGCCTGATGGTAAGCATAACGCTGGCCCATAACAATTGCAGTGCCACCCAGAACTTTGAAACACAAAGGCCTGCGCGGTGCTGCAGTGCGCTCGTTACCCTGAGACATTAGGTATTATGTCTCATAAGCCCAGTAATTTCACTGGCTACTCTGCTCATCAAACCGGAATACCGTAATGCTTGCACACTACTGCTTGGCCGCAGACTTCACTCACAAAGCGGTGGTAACAACCCAGACGGACACTCGCAGAAGAGTTAGTCCTCCCACTAACACTGTTGTACTATTATCTATTCTGTGGTACAGGTAAACTAGAAAGGCGTACTATTATTACACGAAGTTACAAAACATTTCCAGCGATAGAAATGTAACCACATCTGTTAGATCCTGATAAGTACAGCTGACAATACATACTAGTAACTATACTGCGTTACGTTTTGCAAGCCGGACCTCTCGTTATGAAACTGTTGATCTGTGCTCTGCATTGCTATGCAAATATAGCCTCTAGTGCTCTGGAAACTTATCAACAATCATTTGAAGTATGGATTTAGACTTAATATCAAAGGAATGGGAAGCAACATTCACCTGGGTCAGCATCATCTACCAATACGCCTGCAAAAAGGTGTTGTATTATAGCAAAATCACCCCGTCATGGGGAGGCTGATTTTGAGCAGTGGACCTGATGACGATGTAGACTGTAAATATAAACATCTCAAAAGTATTGCTGCTAACTGGAATCAACCCCACGCTTTACTTACTAAAGTACTTCCTTTTCCAACTGAGATATGGTAGCAAGCGATGTTACGAACGAAATTCATGAAATTTATGTTTTTATCCTTTAGCCGTATATCTTCCTTTGCGTTATAGATGCTGAGTGAGGAGATCCGCAGGAGAGTGAAAGTCCCTATGGAGTGTAGCTCTCAAAGTTAACAAGTTGAAATACTAATGGGCAGGTTACATCGCTCGTAGAATCCGAAGGGGAAGAAAGGTTCTCGAGTCGTGACCACGAACCGGAAGACGTAACGTAGGCCCCTCACTAGGTGGACTGACGATCCCGCGGGGAGCCATTGGTTGGAACAGGCAAGTACTGACATCTGATGCTGATGGCGATGAAGAATCAAATGATAACTAACGTTACACTTTATACTTTCCCACCTAAACATCCCGAATAGCTCGCTGGTTTCATTATAAGTTTTTGCATGTTGTTAACTAATTTGAGTAACAATTGAATCATCTACATGTCATTGTAGGTCTATACCTAATTAGCCTACCACCAGTTGGCAGCGCACCGGCATTGCCTCATTGAATTGCAATGCTGATTCGTGGACCAGATAAGTAGGTACCAGTCGTCTTGCAACGACAATGCTTTGATTCAATTTTGATAAATAAAATAATTTCATGTTTAGTTAGACGTAATTCCATTTTAAGTTTTTTGACATTATAATCTTTTCTAAGTCAAATCAACAAAGTAACAAACGGAAATAATTATCATACTTGCATGTAACAGTAATTAGTGGTGGCGTGGAGTCACGCGTCGTTGAGTTTAGTAAACCACTTATAAAGTTATGCCACGATTTAACGCAATTAAAGCAATAATGACTATGTCCAGACAATCCATCCATACTAATCCATACTTTACTATACTATATAATATTATAAATGCGAAAGTGTGTTTGTTGGTTTGTTGATTTGCTGGTTTGTCCTTCTTTCACGCAGTAACGAAGCAACGGATCGGCGCGATTTCTGGTATAGATATAGTTTATGGACCGGAGAGTAACATAGGCTACTTTTTATTCTGGAAAAATGCACGGCTCCTGTGGGAACGCGGGTGAAAAACGTGGGCAGAAGTTAGTGTGACATAAAATTGACATTGACAGCTTTCAATAAAGTTTTATAATGTTGACAAGTTGATTTAATTTGACAGATCGGTTTGACGGTTCCTGTGGGAAAGCGGGTGAAAACCGCGGGCAGAAGCTAGTGTTTCTATAATTGAAGCACTGATGGCTTCTGCAACAGAGTTGAAAGTCTTGTAGGGTTTAAATCTTAGCCTGCAGGGGGACCGAGCGGAAATAATTAGTTTACCAATCATGAGTAAGAAAATTCAGAACAATTCGCCGGTTCGGTTTTCACCCGCGTTACCACTGGAATCGTGCATTTTTCCGGGATACCATGTAGCCTATGTTACTCTCCGGTCCATAAACTATATCTATGCCAAAAATCACGTCGATCCGTTGCTCCGTTACTGCGTGAAAGAAGGACAAACACACATTCGCATTTATAATATTAGTAGGAAGTAGGATTATGACAAAACATGAGTGAGTCAGAGAGTATCCTCCCATCATAGATGCATCATTGCCACCATCCCACCGTCTCGATGACAGATGGCCGTGTTGTTATCATACGAACCACGAGGCTGCGACGTGTCAGCTGTCTGTGATATTTTTGGGCTGTTTTATTTATTTACCACGAACTAAGGCTGTCAAGTAAATAAGGGTTATTCAGAAAAGTTCACGGAATAATGATTCGGTTCATGTCACGGTAAGAATACCTTCGTCAGTTTCCAAATTGTTTCCTTTATCACTTAAAGACACTTAGTACCTTTTGATCTTACGACAGTGAGCAGAATACTGTATAGAATATGTAGTGATAACAAAGGTGTAAATAGCATTCACCTGTGACCAATGTCTATATTTTGTATATATTTATATATTTTGTAATACAATGTATATATTTTGTAAATCGTTGATTTATCCTAATCAAGGAACTGAATAAAGTTGAATTTAGTAGAGATATAGCGTTACACCCGAAGCGAGTAGTAAGGTAGAAATAAGAAGAGTTATGATTTGTTTAAATGAAGATATGCAACCATTGATGCTTAGTATAAACTAGCTGCTGCCCGCGGTTTCACCCGCGCGGTGATATTGGATTTCATGGTTTTTATTTTTTTGCGCGGAACCCTAATTCTTTTTCTAAAATAAAAGTAGCCTGATTTACTTCTTATGACCTCAGCTATCTGCCAGTAAAATTCCCGTCAAAATCAGCCCAGCCGTTTTGGAGATTACCCGGAACAAACAGACAGACAGACAAAAAGTTTAAAAATGGTTGTTTTGTTATAGGTACCATATATACTTTCATATGCGTTTGGTAAAAAGCTGTTATTTTGATATTACAAACAGACACTTCAATTTAATTTATTTGTATAGAAGAAGATGAGTCAAAACAAAGTGGGCGAGCCCACTTTCTATTTAGATGTCACATGTTATTTCATTATTATTATTATAGTGACAACGCCTTCACAGCTTTTAGATGTTACAGCATCGCGAGGAAGTGCTGAGCGATGTATCAAGGATTATGCAGATGTCATTGTTTGTAGTTTTTAATTTATTCTAAAGAAGATATAGAGGTGTTTGGATAGAATTCAGTCAGTCAACATCGTTTGCGTTATGTCAGTGGTATGTCGTATGTGGGTGGTCGTGGGAAACCAGTACAAAAGCCGTTTTTTGCGTGCGGTTCACTCACTGGAGTACATAAGCAATGTTCTTTATTCTACAGGTGCATCTCGAATGACCTTGACGTCTCGATCTTTGAAATTCGCTTAGGTGCCTTTCTTATATACAGCTACTAGTCCCTTTTATGACACAGCACTGTTTTCACTCTCAAACATTACGGCCATAGATGTCAAGCATATACCAGAACAAAGTACTGCGCTTGCGCATTAGCTACTGCGTGGTAATTGTGTATTTGAAAATTTGTAGACCTGATTTGTTGGTAAATCCTACTTCCTACTAATATTATAAATGCGAAAGTGTGTTTGTTGGTTTGTTGATTTGTTGGTTTGTCCTTCTTTCACGCAGTATCGGAGCAACGAATCGACGTGATTTTTGGCATAGATATAGTTTAGGGACCGGAGAGTAACATAGGCTACTTTTTATCCCGGATAAATGCACGGTTCCTGTGGGAACGCGGGTGAAAACCGCGGGCAAAAGCTAGTAAACTATAATCATTATCGCGGATGATGGAGATTGTTCCAATCCAGTCTCAAGCACTCGTCTTTTCAAACGCAGGCATATTATTATGGCTGGATCCATAAATCAAAAGCACATAAATCTAAAATCAATCGCCCTTCATACGTTCTCGAACAATGAAGCGATCTGCCGAAGCGTTCAGTTGCCCAACGAGTGGCGTAAGAGCACATCAACCGATCGTGTTGTAAACCTGCTGCTTCATTTTTGCACACCTTTAGAAATTGTATTAATTTGAGACCCGGATATAAGGTTTGTTTGATAGTGGTAGGACTAACTCTTCTGCGAGTGTCCGTCTGGGTTGTTACCACCGCTTTGCGCGTACGTCTGCCACCAAGCAGTAATGTGCAAGCATTACTGTGTTCCGGTTTGATGAGCAGAGTATCCAGTGAAATTACTGGGCTAATATCTCAGGGTAACGAGCGCACTGCCGTGCCGCGCAGGCCTTTGTGTTTCAAAGTTCTGGGTAGCACTGCAATTGTAATGGGCTGCTATTGTTATGCTTACTATCAGGCAAACTACCAGCTCGTATCGTTACAAATAAAGTAATAAAAAAAAGGTTACTACTAGCGCACCCACCTCAATTCCAGGCTTTTTCTTGTAAACTGTATCAGTGTATTCTTTCTACCCGACTACGGCAAAGTCAAAGGGAAGGGTTGTGTTTTAGCGGTTTGTATTTACGTATGTTCCACCGTAGCGCCTAAACTTCTTATCCGATCCTATACCGTGTCAACCGATTCGTGACATAAGATACATTTTTATAACCTTTTATTTAATTAAATATTTGTTAGTTTATTTCAAATCTTGCAATCTAAATTTGACCCTCTTCCTAGTGTGCAATTGATCCAAAGTTTTACTTACATAATATGTAAGTAAAATGTATCTTTGACGCTCCCATTGCTGAGGTACCGGCCTTCTCTCAGAGCCCACGCGAGCCCCATGCAGCTTCGTGGATGACACATTTCCTCGAATTTTGTGGTTCTTGTACTCACAATGTTTTCCTTCAGAGCGAGTGTGATACATCCGCAATAAAACAAAAATTCAATATTATCAATAGAAGAATGTTATCAGTTGAATAAATTATTTTTAAAAGTCTAGATCATAAATATCGTAATTCATTACGTATTTAGAGCTATATTGACAAAAATGCGGCCGGACGGCTTATCTCAATGTCAATGCGTTCATTCGAAAGGTGAATCGGGGCTCGGGCTGTTCTCGCGAGAATGAGATCCATAACTTTAATTAGTTTTATGAATACAACCTTTTGATTGCGGTTTCATTCGGGACTTCGAATACCTACCTAAAGTGTTTTCTACAGAGTTTTTATTCGCTTCTTTGACGGCTCCGTGGCTAAGTTGGTAGTTTGGTAGTAACCCTGCCTGCGAAGCGAGGAGCACAGGTTCGATCCCCAGGAAGGGCAAACTTTGGATGAGCATAAAGTTTGTTCTCGGGACTTGAATGTTTGTGTTTTGTATATGCGTGTGTCCATGGAACACCTGCAACACAGGGAATCCTGGTACGAGGGCGTGGGTACATAAGCGTTTGTCGTTCGATCCTAGACAAAGTAAGTAGCTTTCTACAATCGTTTTCGATAGCCAAAAAGTTACTAAACATTTATGAAATTGGCATTTTGAGTCGTGTGACTTATTGATTCGTTATGGACAATTTTTAACTTTTGTGACTTTGTCTACACCTACGATGACGATGTGGTCAAATGCGATGGAAAAATTATACATAGCTCTCATCTCAAGTAAAGTTGCTTGGCGTTAGACTTTCAGCTTGAGAGTGGTTAGCTTGTAGAAAGAAAATGCCCCACCGGCCACCACCTTACGTCACCAAAAGTTTATGCAGTAGGAATAGAACCTTCGACAAAATTGCGAACGTTTAGAAAACCCCGAGGGTTTTTTTTTTCAAAGTTTAAAATGACCATTACCGAGAAATCTGCATTATTAAGGTCGTATAATTGCGGATATGAAACCTTGAACTTTAATCATCTTTAATTAGTCAGTTATAAGCTTGATCGTCTCCTGGTACCTACTCTGACATTTAGGAAATGATTGATCATAATGATTACTGTTATGTTGTGGCGCTACACAGCCGTGAACAACTATCGTGCGGTCGGTGACGAGACCAACAACACTGACCTTCTAAAAACTGTTGTGGTCATGAATTCGGGATTAACGGACTATTCGTAACAGAGAAGGTTCTTGAGTGGCAACCACGAACCAGAAGACGTAGGCCGGCCCCCACAAGATGGACCGACGACAGTGAAGAACTGTTGGATGCAAGAAGCGAGTAGCTGATCCAAGTGACGTTCTTTGGGGGAGGCCTATTTTCAGTTTTGGTTCGATCTTCATCATGCGGACGGCTAAAGAGGCACTCTTTGCCGGCGTCTGTTTTTCCCGAACACTATAATCTGGGAGTCAGCAAAAATCAAGTCACGCAGCAAAAATTGTAGACAACAAACTAAAACATGTTATATTCGTATATAAAACATTGCGAGGTCTCATGCAAGTAGGTTGCATACGTACTGTCTAATATAATTTCGATATTGTCGTTATGAAACCACCGGACGCCAGCTTTTCATAAATACTGGACGGTGACCTTGGCAAATCGATTTGTGGTTTACTTTTAGTGACAACAACTTTATTCTATTTATATTGCGAGGAATTTTAATTAAAATCGTTTTGATCGACATCGTAATTCTACGAGGTAATGCCGCACCAATGCTCTGTTCCCTGAACTTCCCTGTCAGTTGATATGGGGACCTACTTGGACTATTTGAGTATAATGGCTCACTGGCAATAAGGTCGTTGCTGTAACAAAGTTCGAAATCTACGTTGAGTTTGAGCTTTCTGTGAAGGAAAATATTGTGAATGCAAACAAATATATATTTTATACTAGCTGCTGCCCGCGGTTTCACCCGCGCGGAGATATTGGATTTCATGGTTTTTATTTTTTTGCGCGGAGCCCTAATTCTTTTTCTAAAATAAAAGTAGCTTAAGTTACTCTTTATAACATCAGCTATCCAGTGAAAGTCTCGTCAAAATCGGTCCAGCCGTTTCGGAGATTACACGGAACAAACAGACAGACAGACAAAAATTTAAAAAATGGTTGTTTTGCTATAGGTACCGTATATACTTTCATATGCGTTTAGTAAAAAGCTGTTATTTTAATATTACAAACAGACACTTCAATTATATTTATTTGTATAGATTAAATTATAGCAATCTATGTTCGTATAGCATTATGGTGAGTCGTCTTCTGTTCTTGGCTTGCTAACTTTCCGGCACTTGAAAGCAAGTTACCATCCATGGGAAGAGATAGGGTGGTACTATACTTAGCCAAAACCAAACGGCTGTAATAGACGTTTGAGTATAATATATATAAATCAATAGTATACCTAACAAAAAGTTATGCCATTTTCCCAGGCAGAAAAATAAAACGAACATTCTAAATCAAGTGCCTCATATGGATAGTGGATACATACAATATAATAGACTCTTATTAGTGACCTTACATACAGATTTACGAAATAGTTTCAAGGCTTTCGATTCGCCACAGGTATACCGGCGCTAACATAAAATTAAGTGTCAAACTAAGGCGCGTTTACACCTGTAATTATTTGTAACTCGTGTTTGTGGTTACAGGGACATGTTACGAAAAACTAAATTTGCTGAGCTTAACTAATCAGCACTGCCACTCAATGTGGCAGTGCTAGCATGATGGATACGCTGCCAACTGCTAGTGGACAGTTTGGATTATCTACAAAACTATGATAGCCGCTACTTGCTTCAGTTGTTTTTGTAAAATAGGTTACGGGGTGATGTTTGACATACATTTAAATTTTCTACAAATACAATTTTTACATAAGATACAACCTCCTACAAGTAGGATTATGGTGTGCAATTAATAATAAAATAAGTTTTGTTTTGGGGATTTGCGTAAGGGGTAGGTACGTCGCTCGTCGCCGTGGAAGTCATTAAAATATATGATCAGCATTTACAACAAAAAAAAATTGGTTCAACAACTTTTTAAATTGACATAATTTTTTCAATTTTCAATTTATACTGACGCATTCGTTTCTTAATTAAAAATTGAGAAAAGCTGCATTATGTTATACAGATATTTTTGGTGAACACGTGGTTTCAAAATGTAGTCGCGATGTCACCATTTGCTACAAAATATTTTTATCAAGAACGATTAACGAATCATTAAATTAAAATATACGATTATCACAAAAACTGTATTTGCAACTACTTGTACTGTTACAACATAAGTTGTAGTTTTAGTAGCTAGTAACTTAACGAAAGCTCAAACTGGTAAATATCGTCTGAGCCGCTAAAATATAAAAATAAATTATTTTACAGCTTTTTTATGAGCTGAGTCGCCGTAAATGCCAAAGGAGAACGTCTATTCCAAAATCTGGCAAACAAATAATAACCGAACACAAAAAATTACACAACTTTTGCTACCAATTCTTACAGAACTTGTTAAACTCTGACCAATTTTATATCAAACCAATTAAATGAATCCAATTAAAGATAATGTTTAAAAAAAAATATAAACACTCACTTTGAAATCAATCTGCGAGTATAAACACAAGCAACACACGCTTCGCGATAACACTGACTGACTCTACCGTTCTTTTGAAGCTGTAACTTCGTTCAGTCAAGTGAATGGTTGAACGAGTCAATGAACGGTTTCGGTGTGTGAAGTTTTGGTGCAGTAAGTGTGTATGCAGTTATGTTAAGCCATTTTAGACTGTGTGAAAGGGTGTTACGGCGTATGTTGGATGAAAAAGCTGTTGGTTGTGGTGTGGATGGTTACTACGGTTGCAAAGGTGAGGTGAGAGTTATGTGAGCACGGATCATGTTAGTTGCGTTTCTAATTTTGTACAATATATGTAAAGTTAGAGATAGTTATTTGATGGAATCAGGCGTTACTTTCCGGAAATCCATTTTAAATAAGATTATATAAACTAACACTATATAACTGGGTATAACCAGTAAGGGTTGGCAAAGCCATCAGTAACTGGGAATAACCAGTAAGGGTTGGCAAAGCCATCAGAAACTGGGAATAACCAGTAAGGGTTGGCAAAGCCATCATTCAGTCTAGATCGAACTTAGGCCATTAGACATTGTTTATCGCGGAATTGAAACCATAAATTACTAACTTTATATAATCTTATTTAGAGATAGTTGTAAGTAGGTAATATAACTTTCCATATTTTTTAAAGCTTCAGTTTAGGCAGTGTGGTTGAACATAATAAAATAACAATATTGTGTTGAACGGAGACGGGAGAATAAATTACATTGGTTGCAAGCAGGTCGATATAATATATATATAGGTCTAAGATGTAAAATCCTTTTCTCATCTTTTTATAATCTCATCATCATCATCATCAGCCGGAAGACGTCCACTGTTGAACATAGGCCTCCCCCATAGAACGCCACTTTGATCGGCTACTCGCCTCTTGTATCCAACGGTTTCCCGCGGTTTTGACCAGGTCATCGGTCCACCTAGTGGGGGGGCGGCCTACACTACGTCTTCCGGTTCGTGGTCGCCACTCGAGAACCTTTCTTCCCCATCGGTTATCGGTTCTGCGAGCGATGTGGCCTGCCCATTGCCATTTCAACTTACTGACTTTGAGAGCTATGTCGGCGACTTTTGTTCTCCTGCGGATCTCCTCATTTCGGATTTTATCACGCAGGGAAACCCCGAGCATAGCCCTCTCCATAGCACGTTGCGCGACTCTGAGCTTACTGATGAGGCCAACAGTAAGAGACCACGTCCCAGTGCCATACGTCATCACTGGCAACACACACTGGTTGAAAACCTTGGTTTTCAGGCTCTGCGGTATTGTGGACGAAAAGATATGTCGAAGCTTCCCAAACGCTGCCCAGCCGAGTTGGATTCTTCGTGCGACCTCTTTGTCGAAGTTGGACTTACCTAATTGGACAGTCTGTCCTAGGTAAACATACTCGTCAACAACTTCGAGAGTATCGTTCCCAACAATTACCGGTATAGGTGGAACATGGACATTGGACATGATTTTAGTCTTATCCATATTCATCTTAAGACCAACCTGTTGGGAAACTCTACTGAGGTCGTTGAGCATTGTACCGAGGTCCTCGAGCGACTCCGCCATTATGACTATATCATCGGCAAAACGAAGGTTAGTGATGTACTCGCCGTTTATGTTGATGCCAGATCCTTTCCAGTCCAAGAGCTTAAAAACATCCTCCAATGCGTTCGTGAACAGTTTCGGAGAAATAACGTCTCCCTGTCTCACACCTCTCTGCAATGGTATTTGCTTCGTGCTCTGGTCCTGTAGTCGGACTGACATAGTGGCGTTGCTGTACAAACACTTCAACACTTCGATATACCTATAGTCAATTTGGCATCGCTGCAAGGACTGCAGTACCGCCCAAGTCTCGATTGAATCGAAGGCTTTTATAATCTAGGTCTATCTTATTCACTATCTTTGAGCCCTAGGGCTCCGCCGAACACACTTTGAGTATGGCTGCAGTGCTATAGAGCATAAAAAATGTTCAATTACAAAAATATTTAAGGATATATACTAAAAGTACTTAGTTTCGTGAACAGCAGAATCGGGGCTCATGTTAGAGTACAACAATTTATAATTATATTTTTTTTATCGTCCTAGAACATCAAATATAAATTAACACTTACACAAAATCGTACGAACTGAAATTGCTCTAAAGAGAAAAACCACCACGATCCGTTGCAACGTCGCTGCTTGAAAAAAGGACAATCAACAAACCTACAAACACACTTTTGCATTTGATATACTGAGGATATAAGTGACATGGACATTGGACAAGTGGAAAACTTCGTCAGGTCTTTTCGTCGCCTATACCACAGTGTTTGAAAACGAAGGTCTTTGACCAATGCGTCCTACCATACGCAGGGTTGCTGGCAGCGACTGGAGAAGAAGAGCCGAGGATCAGGCTCAGTGGCGCGTCTTGGGAGAGGCCTATGTCTAACAGTGGACTGATGTAGGCTGATTATGACGATGATGATGATTAAGTGACATTGAAAGTACTTTTAGCATCGAGTTTCTAACCTCTAGTAGTGCCCTGCCAACGTCAGCATGACGTAGAACGTACTAGAACGGCGACCTTGGCGACGGCCGCGGGCCGTGTGGTCGCCACCACCACATATTATTAGACGTAATTTTTAATCAAACCTGTTATTAATCAACTGGATTGGAACAAAGGCTTATGTGTCGGTTATTCCAGTCGAATAAAATAAAGATGCAAATAAGGTTGCGCGCCAAAGTTTTAAGCCCGCGTTTGTGAATATTGATGCCAGTTCTATTAGCCGAGCGTGTACTAGAAAATACCTTATTCCCATGCTATAGTTTCTTTTCATGTGTTTTGTTAGTGGTACGACTAACTCTTCTGCGAGTGTCCGTCTGGGTTGTTACCACCGCTTTGCTCGTGAAGTCTGCCGCCAAGCAGTAGTGTGCAAGCATTACTGTGTTCCGGTTTGATGAGCAGAGTAACCAGTAAAATTATTGGGCTTATGAGACTTAATACCTAATGTCTCAGGGTAACGAGCGCATTGCAGTGCCGCACAGGCCTTTGTGTTTCAAAGTTCTGGGTGGCACTGCAATTGTTATGGGCCGGCGTTATGCTTAACGTCAGGCAAACGACCAGCTCGTCTCGTTATCAAATAAAATAAAAAAATTAGAAGTAGTGGTAGTGAGATTTACCTAATAAATATATAAATCTTGCTCACACAATCTGATGAAGCTAAAATTTATTTGTTAACAAACCAATGCCTGTATGAACTGAACTAAATTGGTCCATTTACTGCTTCCTTTCTCTGGCACCTTTGCCCCATTCTAAAAGCCACGCTTGTAGTCGCACCATAATGTTTCCTTTCACTAAAAGCTATCTCTTTTATTCGAATCATCACTTTACGGATAGGCAGCCCCTTCTACCCCTGAGCTATCATGGTTTCAATCTTCATTTTCATCTCTTTACTATTTTGATACCACAAGTGTCACGAACGAAATCGACCGAGAACATCAAAAAATCGAGGAGTAAAAGACATCAACGCGCTACCACTAAATACCTAATAGTGCTTTCTAAAATCAAATAGCTATTTTTAAGTGAATAATTAACAATTATACCTTTACTAGGTAGGACTAACTCTTCTGCGAGAGTCAGTCTGCGCTGATACCACCTTTGCTCGTAAAGTCTGCCGTTAAATGGCAGGAGTTGTCGCCTAAAAATGGGATTTTATGTTTTGCCCATTTTCATGTATGAAAACTTGATCGGATCAAAATGATACTTTTGCCGTACCTTTGTAATGTTAATGCCAGCAATTTCACCGAGTGCGATTTTTCATAATTATATTAAGTGATTATTTATCTTCAAAAATGCTAAGATGCGCGAGCGAGATAGCGGCGCGCCGGATTCTGCCCCTTAAGAAAACATCCCGCTAGTGAAATGAAATGAAATGAAATATTTATTGCGGAAACTGTGTACAAGAGATGTTTAAAGTTATTAAGTCGTAGCATAATCATGGATCAACAGTTTGTCCAATTTTTGATGGACGTACAATATTTTTTTACATGCATGAATTAATTATACTAAAAAATAATAGTAATTAAAAAGAGAAAAAAAAATTATTAACACAACAGTAATGATTAAAATGTCAAACACGTATTTGTATAAGAATAATTAACCAACATAACATAAAATATGATTATTACAAATTTTTAAAATAATTCTCTTATGTCATAAAAAGATTTTTCTGTAAGCCACCTATGATGTCGGTTAACACTTTAATATATATTTTTACTAGCTACTGCTCGCGCTTTCACCTGCGTTCCCATAAGAATTGTGCATTTTTCCGCGATAAAAAGTAGCCTATGTTACTTTTCGGTCGATAAACTATATCTATGCCAAAAATCACGTCGATCCGTTACTCCGTTACTGCGTGAAAGAAGGACAAACCAACAAACACACTTTCGCATTTATAATATTTAGTAGGATTAGTAGGAATTAGGGCTAGTAGGATTTACAATCGGGGATGTTAGCTGTCACGTGTATATTGTTTCTACACAATCACGCGGAAACGATGTGCCTACATCTCTGATGCACGGGTTCAGTGCTGGTAGCACTGCAGTGTCTGACGCTGACTTGGCGGCAGACCAGGGTCATTACCACTGACATCATCGGATCATCCATTATTACACGACTGCCCAAAAAAAGTGTAATGTTTTCAGGGTTCATGTACGGATGTCTGTGAGTTTCTTTAACCCCCATGCTTAAACAGATTTTTTTTAGATGTATATGGGTATCGTTAGAGTCCTTATACCATTCCGAGTAACATAGGTTAGGGTAGTCGTGTTTTTTGTTTCTTTTTTGTTTAGTTATCCCGGGAGGGGGTGATTAGGAGCATGGTTGTCGACAAGTTGTGAGAACCTCCCTTGGAAATACGTTATTTAAAACTTCCAATAAAAAAGAGAAAAATCTTCAAAGCGGAAGTACGAGGCATTTTCTGGAGTTTTTTAAGTCTCTTCCAATCAACTTGACAAAGCTCAAGATAGTTCAGCTGATCTAGGGTAGCCCGGAAATTCTGTAGTAGAAGTTTGACGTAAACTTTAAATTGACCTCCAGTAGGGCTAAGATGCGCCCCGTGACCTAATTTTGTCGATGCTTATGTCGTGCATTTGTCTCATGATCGCGAGAGAAAGAGCGAGACAAAACAGTCGACATAGTTTTGTCGTGGCGCACATGTTAGCCCTGCAGGAGTACATTGATCCCCTTTCGAGGTAACATACCATTTTAAACTCAGGTTGTACTTGTTTTTAAGAAACAGGTAACAAAAAAAGGTATGCCAAGCATATCCTTTTTCAGCTTTATTTACTGATTACTGATACAAGGCACACATATCTATTCTATACATACAAATAAATAAAATTAGAGTGTCTGTTTGTAATATCAAAATAACAGCTTTTTACTTAATGCATATGAAAGTATATACGGTACCAATAACAAAACAACCATTTTAAAATCTTTTGTTTGTCTGTCTGTCTGTTTGTTCCGGGTAATCTCCGAAACAGCTAGACCGTTTTTGCCAGGACTTTCACTGGTAGATAGCTGATGTTATAAGGAGTAACATAGGCTACGTGGGCGAAGCCGCTCAGCACAGCTAGTTTTAAATAATATGACATAATATGAATTGTCTGCAAAAAAAATTGTTTTGTTCTCGCTTGGAATCTAATACCAACTTCCGTTTTTGTAGTTATTACTACAGGTACCTAGCAGTTTTATTTCACGGAATAATGAGATTTTTAACAATTGTGTAATTTTAAACCTATTATGTCCAATAGTTAGGTGAATTAATGATCAGAAAGATTGATCGAAAAAAATGAGAAAATGTTACTAGCATTATTAGTTTATCTGTCTGAAAATATACATTCTAAACAACGGTACGTAAATACCAAGTTTTGTACTCAGAGGTCTGTATATAGTGCTCAAAGGTGACAAACACGCTACCTAAGAGGGCTATCATATCGTGAAGGAGACAACAGTTCAACAGCGGTTTTTGTTGCAATGCAACATCGCAATAATACCAAGATACATACAAAAAAAATACGGCCGTGCGACATAACGGGTTATTACTTCTACTTTCGCTATCGTTAATGCCGTAAAACGTCATTTATCATGAACGTATCAGTTGATTTCGTTTGTTTTTTTAAAGTACTGAGGTCAATATGTCCTCTACAGGGTCTCTCAGCGTCCAAACTATAAAGCTCCTAGTCAAAACGCTGCTCACTCAATTGAAAAACGTAAATGAAATGAAATGCCCAAGTATTTTATTTTACTATCATTTTAAGAAACGAGGAAAACTCTAATGTTTACACAGAAATTATAAAGAAACGTAACATCTATAACCTACTAGCTTTCGCCCGCGGTTTTCACCCGCGTTCCCACAGGATCCGTGCATTTTTCTGGGATAAAAAGTAGCCTATGTTACTCTCCGGTCCATAAATTATACCATGCCAAAAATCACGTCGATCCGTTGCTCCGTTATTGCGTGAAAGAAGGACAAACCAACAAATCAACAAACACACTTTCGCAATTATAATATTAAGTAGGATTCTGCCCAGATCGAGTGCACGGCATATTACAAGTCTCCATGTACGCTACCAAAGGCGCGTACACGTTGTACATAGCAATTTTCAATGGCTGCAGCATGGCGGAATTTCTTATTAAATTTTAATCCCATATTTTAATCTTTCTGTTGTAATTATTTTATTTTGTTGCGCTCGTTACCCTGAGACATTAGGTATTAAGTCTCATAAGCTCAGTAATTTCACTGGCTACTCTGCTCATCAAACCGGAACACAGTAATGCTTGCACACTACTGCTTGGCGGCAGACTTCACTCACAAAGTGGTAGTAACAACCCAGACGGACACTCGCAAAAGAGTTAGTCCTCCCACTAACAAATAACTTCTTTTTATAACATGACGTTATAAAAAGAAAACATTTTCTGTATGTATCCTTAATTATCCTAAATCATTTCCAGCTGTGTTCAAGAATTACAATGTCTTTATCAGCCGCGAATTCTACTCTGCAAAGATGAATAGTAATTTATAATGCAAACATTGACATAGGTAACTAGCGTACGGACCAGTGTACCAGGAAGCCAATGAACACTGGGAGCCAGTTTACACCAGCGGTTAATTGACGCTGTGCATAATGCTCGTATTTTGTTTTTTTTTTGTATTATTTGCATAATTATATTTGACGTATTTTAATGTGTGTTGAATGCACATTATTGTCATGGCAGAATGTTTGATTCGTATATATTAACACGTTCTTTCAAAAATTTTTACAATAAATTTGAATTTGAATGTTTTCCACAACATTTAGATATGGGATAAATAGGTAAGCGAGTGTGGCCGAGCGGAAACTTGTGCGACTTTCAATCCGACGCACCATAGTTCGAATCTCGACTCGGCCCGCACCAATGACTTATATCAAGTTATGTGCGGATTATTTACACTCGTTCTAAAACGGTGAAGAAAAACATTGTGAGGAAACCCGCATGTTCAAGAACCACAAAATTAGAGGACACGTGACATCCACCAAGCCGCACGGGGCCCGCGTGGTGGATTATGGCCCATATTCTCTCTCTGAATGAAGACCGGTATCCCAGCAGTGGGAGCGTAAGAGGTTGATAATAAAACTGGTACCTGGAACTTTTATTCAAAGAATCATATTGAAAAAGTTTTATGTAAATAAATTATTTACAAATTACTGATCTAATGTTTTATTGCTGTTTCATTTAAATAAAACTTTATGCTGTCAATATAATTTGGTTCCTAGAGTAGACCTAGGTTTGAACGGATAAACTGAGAATGTAAATTAATTTTTGTCGTTGTCGAACTTCACCCAACAGATTTGGGTAATGCTGAGTTATGCCGGGTAAAGCTAGGTTTACTACTTCTAGCATTACCCGTAACATTTGTCATATGGGCGGAATTAGTTCAAAACAGAAATCCCTTCTAGACAACGTTTTGGATCGAGAGGATAGCATCGAAAAAGTAAAATTTTGAACACAACTACTAGCATCAGTTTACCGTAATGCATAAGTATATTTTGTCTATACCATACACATTCAATTTTACGGTTACGGTTAAAGAGTTTATTTTCTCATAAGAATTTACATAATTTTTTAAACTAATGTAAATCCCTCTCTCAGAAATTTCACAGCCAACGAAATTTTAACCAGCGTCTATAAAAAAACATATATGACGAATTGTTCACGAACCTTGACCCTAGGAATATTCGCCGTCACACGCACATTCGCACGCCAGTGTGAACAGATCCTTAAACCAGCTTTATTCATGTGTCCACTGTCCCCTGAGAGTGGTTTCGTAACATAATACCAGAGTTAACTGGTTCAAGTGGACGTGTGTGACAAAGTGAGTGAATTTAAAAAGTAAGTATTGTAATATAATTAATTTCCAATTGTAACCTGCTCAAGAATAATTATTTCACATTATTGTTATTATTGTGAATATTTAACATTATTTATATTTAATTTAATTACTTTATAATAACTCCGGAGGCTTTGAAAATGGCTTTCCGAATACTGGTTTCTTTTAACTGAAAAGTTAGCAGTGTATAGTTTAATAAAGTCAATAAAATCGACGTGTTTAAAATAAATATCTAATTATTAACATTTACTGTGCAAAAACTCGACCTGAAACATAAAACCAACCATTACTTTGTCCCAAATAAAATAAAATATTTTAATTTGATGTTTTGAACGAACCCTTTTTACCGCGAATCGCTGGAACCGCTGCCGCCTGGTACGATTCTAAAAATTACTTCACTAATAGGAATCTACATTATGTATATATGCTATAGATAGCATTGTTAATCTATATAAATAAATAAAATAGAAGTGTCTGTTTGTAATATCAAAATAACAGCTTTTTACTAAATGCATACGAAAGTATATACGGTACCTATAACAGTTTAAAATTTTTGTCTGTCTGTCTGTTTGTTCCGGGTACCTAATCTCCAAAACGGCTGGACCGATTTTGACGGGACTTTCACTGGCAGATAGCTGAAGTTACAAGGAGTAAATTAGGCTACATTTATTTTAGAAAAAGAATTAGGGTTCCACGCAAAAAAATAAAAGCCACAAAATCCAATATCTTCGCGCGGGTGAAACCGCGGGCAGCAGGTAGTATATAATAGAAATATAGCCCCCTATAGGTTATATTTATTCTGATTTCACGTAAGCGAAGACGCGGGCATGCGCTAGTCATTTATATGCCTTCAGTTTCGAGTATTTCAATTGTAAAGTTGCGATGTTGCTATTTCTAATACGCACATTTAATGAAAAATCATAGGCATGTTTTTTTTTGTCTTGAAGTCGGTGTTTCATATAAAACAATTCGGCTTAATTTTATATATTTTAATAACATTTAATGACATTGCCAAGGCTAATAACATTTTTTCTTATATTTGTAAATTCAACATAATGTATCCGTCTTACCACAAAAAAAAAATTAAACACACGCTAAACAGATAAAATCCGCGTGTAACTCTTACACATGCCTTAATCGCGTGTTTGAATACAAGCAACCGTTAACCTTGATTTAAGAAGTTTAAATGTTGTCTAATTCTATTCTGTTGTGACATTTTTAATCATTTCATTTTTCATCTTTAAGACACTGTCTTACGGCCTAAGGCCTTGATTTAAGAAGTTTTTAAACGTTGTCTAACTCTTTTATATGCCAAATATGGTTGCGAGACGAGTTGGTCGTTTGCCTGATGGTAATCATAACGCCGGCCCATAACGGTACAGGCATAAGGCCGGTTTTTTGATCTCCAGTTAAAGTTGAGTTGACCATTAGCATAGAACATAATATAATAATACTACGCCATTTGTCAAACTAACCAAAGTTAAGTGCCAAAACAATTGTACATTTTTTTTTCTCTATTTTAAGTTAATACTAGGTGTGCCCATGATTTTACCCGCGCGGAGATATTGGATTTCACGGGTTTTAATTTATTTCCGCGGAAACCTAATTTTTTTTCTAAAATAGTAATAGCCTAAGTTACTTACTCATAAATTACTTAACATCAGCTATCTGCCAGTGAAATTACCATCAAAATCGGTCTAGCCGCTTCAGACCGATAGACAGGCAGTCAGGCAAAAATTTTCAAAATTGTGGTTTTTGTTATTAGTAACCATTTATATAATATACATATTATATTATATTTATATTATGCTTTCATATTATGTATTTAGTTTACTAAATGCATATTAAGCTTTTTGAAGCTGTTATTTTGACATTACAAACAGACAGTCCAATTTAAATTATCTCCATATATTGACCATGGTTAAAAATGTTGCCTCATCATGATACCTTGAAAATATAATAAGCAAACTATTTTTATTTATAAATTACGACTGAATTAGCCTCTGTAAAATCAAATCAAAGATTCAAACTTTGCTTTATACGCGTTTTTATTTGCTTGTTAGTAAAAGTGAGTTTTATTCACTGTTATGGACGAAACACACTTTCGAATTTATAATATTAATAATAAGTTGGAAGTAGGAAGTGTAGGAAGTAGGAGGTAGGACTAGTAGGAAGTAGGACTCGTAGGATTGGGTAAAGAGAAGAACCGGTATTTTGCCTGACGGTAAGCGTAACGTCAGCCCATAAAATTTTCAGTGCCACTCAGAACTTTAAAACACAACGGCTAGCCCGGCACTGCTGCAGTGCGCTCGCTACCCTGTGACAGCCCAGTAATTTTACTGATTACTTTGCTCATCAAACCTTTACATAAAATTCACAAGTAATTATGTAAGGTAGCAACAAATATCATGTGGTAAATATTAACAAATACCCGATTCTCCGATTCCAGCACGATGCCAGAACTGATCCAAGAGTTCCCTCTCGAAGAGGAGTACAAGAAGAAGACCGGGATCACTCCACAGGACATCAGCAAGCTCAGGACGTGGATGGAATCGCAGCCTCATCTCCCTGCTGAAGCTATTACAGGTCAGTGCCTATTTTAGCTTCTGCCCGCGGTTTTCACCCGCGTTCCCACAGGAACCGTGCATTTTTCCGGGATAAAAAGTAGCCTATTTTACTCTCCGGTCCATAAACTATGTCTATGCCAAAAATCACGTCGATCCGTTGCTCCGTTACTGCGTGAAAGGACAAACCAACAAACCAATAAACACACTTTCGCATTTATAATATTAGTAGGAAGTAGGATTTACTTAGATATCTAATTATACTATGGTAGGGATTCAAAAGCAAGACATGATAGGCGAAAACGTTTGCAAAAATCACGTTGCAATCGAATGCAGAGGTAGGCATAATGTATAGGTACGAAGGCCGAACGTTGCCTGTCTCACGCCTGCCTCATTACCCTATTATGTCGAGAATATGTAACTGCCAATTTATGGTCCGGCCGAATGTTTATTATTAGTCTTTAACAGGTTTTGAGATCGCGGATGGATAGGTGTGACATGAACGACGAACGTGTCTTTTATCAGAATCTCAGTTTATCAGAATCTACTACTACAAAACTCCGACGAAACTTGGAGACTTAAAAAATCAAGATACTTGATACTGGCAAGAAATACACTGATCTGAGTGTGACTTCTTATACCGAATACATGTATTGGACATGGAGCAAAAAAATAAATTAACGAATTCGGGTGATTTCTTTGAAATTGAATTGAAACCCATATGGGTAAACCACATTGTTCTGTCGACCGTACTATTTATGAGTGAAATTAGCCGAGAGCCCGTCCTATTTTTTATAAGTAGTGAATTAAATACTACTTATATCTAATATATTGTTACGTACGTTCGTACCATTTTTGAAGTTTGTAAAAGTAAATTATTTTTCTTACTTCCACCCGGTGTGATGCCGCAGAAAAAATACAGGGGTTTGAATTGATTTCATAAAAACAACTACAATTGAAGAATAGGTACCTATCACTTATCAATACCATTGCCTTCTATTGTAGGTGGTGTTTTATTTTTAACTAGGCAATCATTATTCGTCTTTCGAAATAGGTACATATTTTTATACCTTATACAAAAGCTTTGCTCGTGAAGTCTACCGCCAAGCAGTAATGTGCAAGTATTACTGTGTTCCTGTTTGATGAGCAGAGTATCCAGTGAAATCACTGTGCTTATGAGACTTAATACCTAATGTCTCAGGGTAACGAGCGCACTGAAGTGCCGCGCAGGCCTTTGTGTTTCAAAGTTCTGGGTGGCACTGCAATTGTTATGGGCCGGCGTTATGCTTACCATCAGGCAAACGACCAGCTCGTCTCGTTACCAAATAACATTAAAAAAAAAAGGTAGATAGGTACAAATGGAACATACTGAACCCTTTGTCGACGTAAATACATAAGTCTAATAATACTTAGATCATCGTTATCTGCAATTACCTGCATGCGACTGACACATGACCGGCTGATCAAGTGCTATTATCCGCTTTATATTAATTATTATCTACACTATAATTAACTTCTTAATGTCATACGTAGGTACATAAGGTCACTATGTACTTATAATATGTAAATATAAACAACTCAAAAACTCGGCATGCCCATTTTCGGCTATAGAATGCAGTATGCACCTCAATTGATTTTCCTAAAAAAATATACCTAGGTACTTTGTATAATTATTGTATGTTTCTGTTATCCTACTTCCTACAAATTCTACTTCCTACTATAATATTATAAATGCAAAAGTGTGTTTGTTGGTTTCTTGGTTTGTTGGTAGGTATATCCTTCTTTCACGCAGTAACGGAGCAACGGATCGACGTCATTTTTGGCATAGTTATAGTTTATGGACCGGAGAGTAACATAACCTACTTTTTATCCCGGAAAAATGCACGGTTCAAAGTGCAATGGCAGAAGCTAGTTCTTCAATAAAAAGTACTGAAAAGACCATTGATCAGTTCGGCCTGGATAGCTAGTGCATATTATACCAGTCATGGTAGTCACTAGTTATCTACAAGTCTACAACCGCCTTCGATAGTAGAAAAGTAAAAAATGTATGCTATTGATTTATGTCATCAGTGTAACTTTACGAGTTCATCAACTCTATTTCATACAATTCGTTGACGTTGAAAAGATGACGACTGCAGAGGTGGAATTGAAATAGCTTCTAAGAGCGAATACTACTTGGCTAAACCCTTTGATCTAATGCACGCCTATGCAAACCTAGTCGAAGGCACGCCAACTCAACACCTATGAGGCTCTCAAGTGCACCTATCTGTTAATACACAATTGGTATAGCCAGGTAAATAGGTACCCACCTACCAAGCGACGAATTTTTATCTTAATGACTTCCTAGTTTGATGGAATCAGGCGTCACTTTGCGGAAATCCATTTTAAATAAGATTATATAAAGTGGGTAATTTATAGTTTCAATTCCGCGATAAAGAATGTCTAATGGCCTAAGTTCGATCTATACATAATATACTGAATTTAACCAAACGTAACGCGCGACGCTGGACAACGAAACCTGGGTTAGTTTTTTTTATAAAATAAACAACTGTCTTGAGCTCGCAACGATGGACTGTAAAACCAGCAATTAGTATTTTTAGTTAGTTAAAAACCTTTGGTTGGAATATGTGAACCACCTCCGGTACGGCTGGTACTCAAACCGCAGGGCTCAAAAAGTTAGTACAAAAATGTTACTTACTCGCGACGCTGAACTGCAATATCCTTTGACGCGACGTTTCTCAGCATGAACCAAACATAACCCGACTCGACCTTCGACACGTGTTTCGCCTCTACACGACTTCCTAGTTCCTACGTGTTTCAGACATGGACCTAATCCTGGCTTTCCACTGCTGCAACCGAAGCGCCGAAGTCACCAAGCAACTTGTCGATCTCTACTTTACTCTCAGGGGAATCTTCACTAACTTCTTCAAGAATCGATTGGCTGATGAGAGGACGCTTAAGACTATGGGTTACTAGTGAGTTTTTTCATATCATTATAGGTACTTATAATTTGCGCTTTTTGTATCATAGTTCCAGTTTGTTCTGAACTTTTGCCTCAATACCTGCCTTTGAAAGCGTGTTCAACTAATAATAGTTCCAGCACAGTTTTACAATCCATATATAAAATTGTAGTTCCAGTTTACTCTGAAGCTTAGGTATTATAGCCGTATATACTTCTGAAAGCGAGCTTTTTTATGTTGTTTGTAACGAGACGAGCTTGTCGTTTGCCTGATGGTAAGCATAACGCCGGCCCATAACAATTTGCAGTGCCACTCAGAAATTTGAAACACAAAGGCCTGCGCGGTACGGCAGTGCGCTCGTTACCCTGAGACATTAGGTATTGAGTCTCATAAGCCCAGTAATTTCACTGGCTACTCTGCTCATCAAACCGTCATTACTGCTTGGCGGCAGACTTCACGAGCAAAGCGGTGGTACTAACCCAGACGGACACTCGCAGAAGAGTTAGTCCTCCCACTAACAAAGAGTTCAACTAACACTAGGTTTTATGTTCAAGGTTTTGTAACTTTTGTTAGATTTCAGTATGTTAGCTTTACCTACTCATTTCTTGAAACCCTATAAGATATAGTTGGTAAAATAAATATTTTCCCTTACTTTATAGCCTCTTACTGCCACTGGAAACACGAGCATATGATGACTCCAAAATCATTTACGCCAGACTACTAGACTACGATGTGAAGAATTTCGTCTTCCATGAAGCTGTCAAGTAAGTTAACAGGCAGCATCTACAAATACCATGGAAGTGTAGTCTTTTAAACTTTCACCTGTCACTTCTCTTTCCAATTAAGAACATGAGAAAAGAACGAATATAAACTAAAGTACAGGACCTGCCGCAGTCCAATCCAGCCACAGTCAGTTGCTTGTAATGAATATGACATTTAGCTGCCATGAATTTAGTGGCATCTATTGTGGCCGTGTAGTCCCAGATAAGAATAGTACCACCACATCTCTTCCCGTGGGTGTCATCAGAGCTGGCTAAGAGAATATCCAAAGGAGTGGGCACCAGCATTCTCCTCGGTCAATATCATATCATAATCTACTGCGTTCACCAAAACGCCTGTCAAACGTATCTTACTCTATTTTTTTGCAAAATTCTCCCTTTTAAGGGAGGTCAGTGTTCAGCAGTAGACTTTTACCGGCTCATGATGATTTTTTTCGTTAGATTAAATGTTCTAATTGAAAATAGACCTAATGATATTAAAAATAATTAAAGTAACCCGTAATTTCCAGATGTGTTCTAATGGTAATCGACCTGTGGCAATACATGGAGGGCACGTGGCCCGGACTGGTGATAGCGATCGACTTGGAGAAGGTCACCCTATCACATATCACTAAGCTGGATATACAGACTGTGCAACAATTGCTATATTACCTGCAGGTCAGTTCAAAGGAAGAAACGGTTACACACTCACCTGCATTAGGTTTTCCTGTGTTGCAGGTGGCATGAACGCAGATACACAAAATTCAAGAGCCGAGGACACTCTTTATGCGATGCTACAGGCACCACACGGCCCCATCTGGCATCAACCCCAGGGCCCCCTCGACTTGATGGATCATGGATAACTTTTGGATTTGAAACGATTATGTTTGCTCTAGTACAAACCAGGCTAAGCACTGGCTAACACTGAAAATCTGTCACCAAGCAGTGGTCACCTACCGTGGCTGTGTTCCAGCACGGCAGTTCTAATTCATAAATTATCTATCTATGGTGGAGTTGTCCAATAATCTAAACAAACTCGGCGGATAACCAACCAATGACATTGGTTTTTATCACAATAAACAATTTGTATCACAATGACGTAGATAGAAATTCTAATTAGGCATATGTTCACCAGACTTTCTCCGGGTGATTTGTAATGATCAGTAGCAGTAATTATTGTTCAGCTTTACACTGCTTTTTCCAGGAAGCTATGCTGGTCAAACTAAAAGGGCTGCACTTCCTGAATGCACCTTCATTCATGGACCGGCTCATGATGATCCTGCGGCCCTTCATGAAGAAGGAGCTCATGGATATGCTGCAGATCCACCAGATAGGCTCCCGGACCATGGACAAGTATGTGCCGATTGAGGCTTTCCCGAAGGAAGCTGGAGGGCAGTTCTTGAGCTTCGATAGTGCTAGAGGTAAGGTATAGGGTTCCTAACTAGCTCGTATTATAAAGAAGCAGCGAGAATTCCTTTTTTTTTTTGGTTTTATGAGCAAAGAAGTCAGTAAAATTACTGGTCTTTATGACAGTATATAAGATAATACACGTACCTAATGTCTCAGGGTAACGAGCGCACTGTAGTGCCACGTAAACCTTTGTTTCAAATTTTCGTATAGTATAACCAAGCAATAATGTGCAAGCATTACTGATGTACCTAACTAATGCATGCGAGTTCCGGTTTGATGAGCAAAGTAGTTAGTTAAATTACGTACTAGTCTTGAGATTAAGGTAGGTATTACATGTAGGTACCTAACGTCTCAGGGTAACGAGCGCACTGCCACGCAGGCCTTTGCGTTTCAAGGTTCTGAGTGGCTTAATAGTTGTTAATAAAATGCCCCCTTGTCTTGTTATCAAGTATTAAAAAAATGTAGGTAAGTACCTATTAGGTACATTCCTACCTTATTATACCGATCCCCAAGAATATCTAGAATACCTACTAACAGAATTTTGTTATTTTCAGCGGACGTCCTAGCGAAAGTGGGCGCCGGTGCAGACTTCTACCTGTCAGAGAACAAGAAGCGCGTCAACGAGTCTGCGCGGCGCGGCGCGCCGAAGACTATCTCTGACATCTTCGGCGGCGTCGAGGGCTCCTTCAAGAAACTTGACATCGACTAGTTGTAGCTGGCTTGCTTGGGGCAGGACACGGCGCGCAGCTATCTCGCTCGCGCATTTCAACATTGTTGAAGACTAGCTGCTGCCCGCGGTTTCACCCGCGCAGTTATTGGATTTCATGGGTTTTATTATTTTGCGCGGAACACGAATTCTTTTTCTAATATAAAAGTAGCCTAAGTTACTTCTTATAACATCAGCTATCTGTCAGTGAAAGTCCCGTCAAAATCGGTCCAGCCGTTTCGGGTTACCCCGAACAAAACAGACAGACACAAAAATTTAAAAAAAATTTTTTTTTTTGTAGGTACCGTATATACTTTCATATGCATTTAGTAAAAAGCTGTTTTTGATATTACAAACAGACGCTTCAATTTTATTTATTTGTATAGATAAACGATTACGATTATGAAATATTGCAATTGGTGAAGTTGCTTACACTTATCTAACACCACCTTATTGTACTCTGCTTGTGCATAGTTACATTAATTTCTGACATTTTGGACTTATTTCTATTAAAAGTATTGCTATCATCAATATTAAGTAGGTATGTAACTATGCTTAGATTCCAATTATTTTCATTCATTGTTCAGTTTGTTATCAAACAAGTTTTCTGGCCTGCTGCTCCTATACGTATGTAGTTCATTCGATATTTTTTTAATTAAATAATAATGATTGTACATAATTACCTATTAAAATAATGTGTGTAAATAGCACAGATTATTTAGCCTGTTGATAGCTCATAAACACAATTCCTCATACAAACATATCTCACCGGCGCGGGCAGGGGGCGAGGTAATATTCTATGCTTGCAATTGGCCGATCATTTGGATGACGTAATTTAGTGATGTGGTACGACTACTACTGAACAGAATAATATCGATAAAATTGAATAGGTAGTTAGCATCGCATGCTATTTATATCTTGATTATTATAGCTTGTATGTTATATTATTATTATAGCTTGATTCCCTGACATATACGATTAATAATAAATTATTATATGGAAAACCTAGACAATACATACTTACTTTATAAATTAATCTATAATACTACTTATAATAAAACTCCAGGTCACATTTTTTTTGGATGGCACTCCTATCTATACTGAAGCCAAAACTGTATTTTTATTTTTGTCTGTCTGTCTGTATTTTGGCCACGCATCACGTCGAAGCTACTGAATGGATTCCATGACTTGCGATGTATGGAACCAATTCTCTTTTTGAGTCGCTTCTATCCACTTTTCCTTTATTTCTGGGATGTCTGGAAATCTAACAACAAAAAGCAGAAATACTTTAAAAAAACCGGGAACCTACTTCGATGAAAATATCGCGATATATGAAAATTCAAGTACCATTTTTTCATCTTTAGATGTTCTTCCATAAAATGTATATGGGACCATCTTGAGATGATACACTTTCAAACATCAAAAATAATTTTCAAAATCGGTCCGCAATTGACGGAGAAATCAGTTAAAATACTTAAAAAAATACATACAGTCGAACATTTAACCTCCTCCTCTTTTTTCGAAGTCGGTTAACAAATCCAAACGAAAGGTTATTATTTTTCCAAAATAATTAATAATAGTATATATATTAATTGTAAAGTATACATTGAATATCGATAAGTTATAAGTCTGCACTCGTACTCGCAGTGGCGAGTAGTGCATTTAAATATGTCGTTTTCGCTTGAGGGGAAGTTGTATCATTAGTCAACAGGATTTATAGTCTTTGGTAAATAGGTTTAGAGTTGGGGTGATATTTGTATCGATTATGGTTACATAAGTTTGTTATGTTATAAAATAAATAATTCAAATTTCTTTATTCAAATAGGCCCCAAAGGAGCACTTATGAAAGTTAAAATAAATGACTCTAACAGCGCGCCTCTGCAACATTCGTCTACCCGAATCACAGACTAAAACTGATGCTGTCTTTATCAGAACATAATAAATGACAAAGACACCAACAGACCCAATCCGTGCTCAAAGTCAACGAACCTTCCAGAAACCCACCGTGCCAATAATGGTATTTAATTGCGGTCCTAAATAGCCATCCCATCCTTAAATCTGAGGAAGACTACTCGAAAACCTCATGTTTTGTGCTCTATAAGAGAATACTTTTAACTTAGGCCATTAGACATTCTTTATCGCCGAATTAAAACTATAATATAATTATATAAATAATATAATTACCCACATTATATAATCTTATCCAAGAATACTTTTTTAACTAGGTATACATAAATAAACAGTACATCTAACCTAGCTAGCTACAAAACAGTTGGATAATCTACAAGCCCTAGTAGGCCTACAGATAATCCAAATGTTCTAGCCCACTACCAGTTGTACAGTTTGCTGGCGGCATTGCCTCGTTGAACATCGGTAGAGGATACGTACTTGTATTATCTGTACTAATGTTAGGTAGTTTTTTTTTGTGTACATAACCACAGACCTAAAATTACGTATCTATATCCTATAACTACTCTAATAACAAAGAGATTCACTTTCTTTAATCGTAGGCTTAATAACTACAAAATATATAATTGAGATGTTAACTCCATGCTTTTATGTCAATCAATTCCTATTTTCATAAGAATCAAATGTCAGTGTTTGTAGGTTTGTTTAATTCACGCAGCAATAGAAGATAATTTTTTTCCAAAGTATAGTGGACCAGGCTACTTTGGAAGGAGAGTGTAACCGCGGGCAGAAGCTAGTTCTCTATAATATTATATCAATGAAAAACTTTCCGTTGAATTTATAGCTCATACTTTAAATTTACTCTCCAACCTCGTAACTCCTGACTTTTCTCCATTTGTCTTTTCTCAATTTACCCCGGGTGACGTTAAGAAGAGCATGCTTTCTATTTCTTCTAATGCTGTTGGAATTGACGGCATCAGTCGTAACATGTTGCTTCCTATTGTCGATCACATTCTCCCTATCATTTGCTACATGTTAAACTTCTCAATTTCTAACGGCGTGTTTCCCTCCTTATGGAAGGAAGCCCAAATTATTCCTTTGCCCAAAAAAGCAAATCCTACGTCATTTTCTGAATATCGTCCCATTTCTATACTTCCCTTCCTATCTAAAGTCCTGGAACGTCTAGTACATAATCAAATCAGCTCTTTCCTTTCCAAAAATACTCTTCTGAATCCCTTTCAGTCCGGTTTCCGTCCAGGACACAGCACAGTTACTGCACTTGTTAAAGTCACAGACGACATACGTCTAGGGATGGACAACGGGCAGCTAACTGTGCTGACACTCTTAGATTTCAGCAATGCTTTTAATACTGTTGACTTTGACATCCTTCTTGCTATTCTTCGCTCTATTAATGTTTCTCCCGGGGCTATTGATTGGTTTCATTCTTACCTGTATGGTCGCCGTCAGCGTGTTCGCCTCGAGGAGTCATTCTCTTCTTGGTCCAACACGTCAGCCGGTGTACCTCAGGGTGGCGTCCTATCTCCTCTTCTTTTCGCTATATTTATAAATTCAATATCTCAAAATCTTTCTTGTTCCTACCACCTCTACGCAGATGACCTCCAATTATATTGCCAAGCTCCAATTAACCAGCTGTCTGAAGCCGTGCAAACAACGAATCAGGATTTGCGACGTATATCGGTGTGGAGCAAAGCTTATGGCCTAGCAGTAAATCCCACTAAAACGCAAGTGATTGTTGTAGGTAGCTCGCGAACGATTTGCAAGGTTGACTGGAGTTTAATACCTCGAGTGTCATTTGATGGAATTATTCTACCATATAGTGAGACTGTCAAGAATCTGGGCATAACTATTGATCGGTGCTTAACTTGGAGTCCTCAACTGTCACTAACCAGCCGTAAGATGTTTGCTTCCGCTGGCTCATTACGTAGACTTCGTAACTTTCTCCCAACTACCACCAAGATTGCGCTTGCACAGTCTCTCTTACTCCCCATTCTTGACTACGCTGATGTCTGCTATCTTGATCTCACAGAGGACCAGCTGAATAAACTTGAGCGTCTCCAAAATTTCTGTATTAGGTTCATATTTGGATTACGCAAATATGACCATGTTTCCGAATTTCGTTCTAAACTCAAGTGGCTTCCAATACGGCTTCGTCGGAATGCTCATATACTATCTCTTCTTTACCGTACTCTGTTTCTTCCTTCTTCCCCGCGCTACCTTCAGGATCGTTTTGAATTTCTTGAAACCTCAAACCCTCGTTCGTTGCGGTCATCAGAGAATCTTTTGCTTAAAACACCTTTACACTCTTCATCTTTTTATCACAAATCCTTCAGTGTTGAAGCTGTACGCTTGTGGAATGCATTGCCCCTAGATGTAAAACGTGCACCCTCGCTAAACATATTTAAAAATAGGGTTAACGCATTATATCTTTCACGCTAGCTGCCTTTGTACTTATCTATTTAGTTTAGCATAATTATTTAAGTAGGTATATTGGTTTGTGTTTTCTGTAGTTTATGTAGTTATATATGTATGTTTAGTATAATTATTTGTATATATGTAGGTATATTATAATATATATATATTTGTGTTAATTTAAATTCATATTGGTTTATAAGTATCTAATAACTGAGAGCCACCATCCCTTCCTACTTTTTATGTTTTTCTAGCCTTTGGGTTGTCTGGAAGAGATCGCTATGAGCGATAAGACCGCCCATTGTGACACTTAGTTTCTTAAGATTTTAGTTTTAAATATTCCTGTACTGTGGTGTTTCAATAAAGAGTTTATCTATCTATCTATCTATCTATTATTTTACAAAATGTGCTGGTTTAACTCAGTTCAAAAATTGGCTGGCACCACAGATATGTAATTACTGTAAGTCTGTGGCTGGCACCTTACCAAACTGCTTAGCTATAAACAAATCTGTGTGTATTGTGAAGAGCAGAGATATTCTTATGTATACAAATAACAGGAGAAATAAAACAAATTAAAAAATTTGTAGCAAATATATTTCATAGAAACATAGTTGCTTTCAAGTTACACTTAAACCAAAAATGGAATAACGTCCAGCGCCGCCACACTGAAACAAGAAAAAATACAATTTATTCATTTAGTTCGTATTAAATATAAAAAGCGACGAACCAACTTCTCTGACAAAGTACTGAATAGATTTTGATGAAATTCCTATAGAACCATTCTGAAAGTATATCCTCTGAAATAACGAATATTTCAAATCGTTTTATAAAAGACGGAGATCTGTGGTAACAAACAAAGAAAAAAAAAATACATTCTTCTTACTACCTAACCCCAAAAGGGAATAATTATAACCTGGGTTTCTTAAGTCACAAATGAATAGGTATCTACTAGGTAGGCCTGTGAGGTAAGGTGTGATAGTAGTAAAGCACTGTCTAATGTTCAACTGGCTTGCTACCACCCTAAAGTTGAAAATCTGTCGCCAAGCACCTGTGTTCTAATAACTACACAGTCATAATCTAGGTATAGCCATATCCACCATTTTCAACCACATCAATGCTTAAGTTTATTACTATTTCACTGTTAAGGAATGTCTAATTAGGAAACCTCAAATATAAAATCGCCACATAAGAGTCAGTCTTATTATAGATAGTGTATTCACAATCAACCACAACTTTAAGATCAGGTGGATAAGTGGTCAAACATATCCAGAATTGAACATACAAACTAATAGTACAGTACTGTGGTGATGCAGAGAGCTGTCTTTAAATTTCAGAGTTATAGCTTGCTTCAATGTGTTAAGCTCTATGCAGGATTCGAACCCACAAACCTGTGATCTCTGACCAACTAACACAGAACCCATCCTTGCTACATTTACAGAAACATATTGTAACGTGATTTTTGTGCTCCCGTTACAGATAACCAATTTCGAGCGATATTTAAGTATTTTTGCTTCAATTTATTCGAATTTTGAATTTGGCGCGTATTCCTGTCGTATTGATTGTCTAGGGATTGATTTAGTCGATTCACTTTTTGCTTTTTACGATTACTTATGAGTTGACGTTATGACAGCTCACATTGACAAGTAGCTATTTTTTTACTTGATTAGACATCTCTAAAGTAGCTTCACTTCACTTTGCTGGCCAGGATTTCCGACGTCAACATGTCTCTCGGATAATCTTAAATTATTTCTTAAGGCCCAGAATAGTCAATATTGCCACCCATATTGTGTCGTTCCTGCTTACTGTATAGTATTGATATTTTAATACGTTATACTCGAGGATATAAATGACTAATCGACCGGGTTAAAAACACGAATTAAGGTAAAAGTCTCGATAAAAAAAAATGTCAAACGCAACCCTGAAAATTAAGTTATTCCCTTGTATATCCTAAACACGAAAGTGTATCGGTCTTATATTTCACTTAAATATTCTCCAAATAATAAGAAAACAATCGACCGAGCTACTTTTTTGATTAATTGTTTTATTTTTACATAATATGGATTTTTAGAAATGTCGCTTACGTTTTTAATTTCGAGCAGCGGCAACATCGTGGCGCTCTCTTTTCTCTTGTTACTCGCGTGTTTTGCTTCACGCTCTATCTCATTCCGCGGCGATCCGCGCTGCTAGACGGACCTGTGTCACTTTTCTCCAGAACATTTACACAAATAAAACTCTCATATTTATGGGTAAACAATCTTATAAAAAAATGTACATTAGGCGAATTTGTTTTATCAATCCTTGAGAAATGATTTGACATTAAAACTGTGATACATATCCGTTTTCTAATTTGTAAATAAAAAACAAGTTCTGTTACCAATTTCGACCGCATAGATTGCGTGTCGTCAAAGGCGTACGATTGCACTTAGCTCCATATATCGAATCTCAGCAAGGGCTCTTTTTGCACAATTTTTTTTTTGTGTTTTCTGGTTTTTGTTCAAACTTTGACGTTCCTAGATGATTTGATGAAGTCATCCAAGTTCTTCGATCAAAGGCAACTTGGTCAAAGATCTTTGACGGGTGGAATATTAGCCTTAGGTACGGGAGAAGTAAGTAGGTATTACCTACCTCCTATAATAATGGATATAGGTGTTGGTTCGAATCCCACCAATTTGTGGGTTTTAGTTATATATATATATATATATATATATATACCAACCAACCAACACCTATATCCATTATTATAGGAGGTAGGTAATATATATACCCATACATATATATTTAAGGTTCAATATAGTTAGCAATTTTATTATTTTATTAGTTCAAGCTATTTTGAACCTTATCACAACTGAATAAGGGCTAACTGTTTTTTTTTGCCGCCGGACCGACGTGGTTCCGGCCGACATTTGAGGGGTTATATATATATTTATATAATATAATATAATATAATATACTACATATAATACGTCAACACGTAATTAACTGTAACTGATCGAAAATATTCGAAATAAAATAATTCAAGTAGTTTGAGAATCAAGTTACCATATTTTATCAGAGTGAAAATTTGTGGTCCGATGAAAAAATGTATCATAAAATTGCTGTAACTGTAAATCAAACTGTGAATAACTAATTGATTTATCAAGCTTGTGGGTAAGCTGAGAAATGAGTTGACATTGTAACTACGATGATACAATTCCGTTTTGTAATTTGGAAACAAAATACAAGTACTAGTAATATGTTACTAATTTCGACCTAACACATAGCTGTCGTGTTGGTTTAGTGGTCGAAGCGTTCGGTCTCGAAGGCGTACGATTGCACTTAGCACCATATATCGAATCTCATCAAAGGTCACTTTTTGCACAATTTTCTTTTTTGTGTTTTCATCGTCGCACTTGTTATTATGAACCCCGATTTTGTCTCATCTCGTTATTCAGGTAGTTTATTTGAAAAAATTATCAAATCTGTCCTACAACCGGGTCATGAAATCAACAAAAACAAAATATTTAAAACGAACTGGAGTACCTACTTACTTATTTAAGTTTTTATCTATACAAATAAATAAAATTGAAGTGTCTGTTTGTAATATCAAAATATCAGCTTTTTACCAAATGCATACGAAAGTATTACGGTACCTATAACAAAACAACCATTTTAAAATTTTTGTCTGTCCGTCTGTTTGTTTGTTCCGGCTAATCTCCGAAACGGCTGGGCCGATTTTGACGGGACTTTCACTGGCAGATAGCTGATGTTACAATGAGAAACTAAGGCTACTTTAATTTTAGAAAAAAAAATTAGGGTTCCGTGCAAAAAAATAAAAACCGTAAAATCCAATATATCCGCGCGGGTGAAACCGCGGCCAGCAGCTAGTTTTACTATATAATCTTACACTTCATAACATACCTTCTGGCCAGTTTTGTCTTTTTATTTTGTGTAGGTAACGAAATATAAATATTTTTACCTTTTTTCTTTATATTTTATTCTCGACTATAATGCCGTATTAGACGGAGATTTCTAAATTAAACGATTGTTTAGACATATTCTTATCGATATTATTAAAACCACAATCTAATTCCGCGTTAGCTACAATTTATAAGCAATTTTCTTTTTTTGTCAGGGTTGTCACTTTCGCACATCCGGATGCTTATAGTGTTTTTATCCGGATCAATTTTTTTTTTTATTTACATGGGACTCCAGGCCTGTCCCAAGTAGGTAAGTATACACTAATCAAAATAAAGAGACAGAAACTCGCCGACATTATTTTAAAATAAATAGTGATTAGTGATGGAGTGCCTATTTCTTTAAAAAATGTGTCTAATAGATTCGCGTGTACCCATGTTGTAGAGGCAAGTACCTACTCTTTCTTTTGTAATAATTATAGAAATTACATCGATGACAGCAGCTAAAAAACAGGGTCAAAGAGTTATTGTTAGATACAAATTTAATCGTAGTCATTCAGAATGAAGATTCTGAATGACTACATTTTCATCATCAGGGTCATCTGGAGTAATAAATAAAATATTTTTTTGTTCAACAACAGGTTTCAATAAATATACTGCTTCAGCTGATAATGGGATCTTTTTATTTTCTTCTTTCTTTCGGCCATTTTAAAGTCGGAAATGAAAGAGCGAGAAATACCTTCGACGAAAATGTCGCGATATAGGTATGAAATTTCATCCCCCATTTTTCCACCCTTAGATAAAAGAATACCACCCGTATTTTTTTATAAAATTAGTAAATTTGTGTAATTAATACCTTTTATTGAAGACGGTTAAATTATTTGACGTTCATTTCGTATAAAATATTAACAATAAAAATGCATAATTATGTCAAAAGAATATTTTCAGGTGAGACGGTGTCACCCCCCTGGACCCGGATTAGTCTGGATATAACATTAATTGCTGATAACTTCTAGATACGGCGGAATTAGATTGCGGTTTTAATATTATCGATAAAAATATGTCTAAACAATCGCTTAGTTTTGAAATCTCAGTTTAATACGGCGTCATAGCCGAAAGAAAAAAATATTAAGAAAAAGGATAAAAATATTTATATTTCGATATCTACACAAAGTAAAAAGACAAAAACTGATCAGGTGTGTTATGAAGTGTATGATTATCTAATATAATAAAATAAAAACTCAAATAAGTCCTCCAGCAGCGCAAGTACATCTTTTCGATCGATAAAATTGACAGTTCAACTCGATAAATTGGGTTTTATTGATTTTTTATATAATTTATCAAGCCTTGAAAAACCTATAAAAGTTATCAAATTGCTAGGTCGAATCCAAATCCAAAGAGAATATAAAGCTACTGTTTACGCCAATCGTAATACAGATTATGAGTAACTACATTTTTGAACGCAATAATTGCAAACGACAAGTGGCGAAATGTTATCCTTTATCTCTTTCCCACTTTCTTATAATCCGCTCCCCGTCCTTGTCTAACGGTGCGAAATATTTAAAAATCTACAAATTACCGTGAGAACGGCCAGTGTGACCTTCACCTTCGTTGCGAGTGCAGGCTGCGCGTGCGCTTTCCAAATAATTATTATTTGGCCATCTTTCGTGTAAAGCAATAAAAATATCTCCGTCGCTGAAACTGTGAGTGTGGGAGAATCCTGAACCTGAAAATTTGGAACCTGTGGGGCGCCCCCGGCATCGGCAATTCCAGGAGCACCGTGAGTACCTTCCTGTTCACTCCTTGCCTCCTAGCATTTCGCCACTTGCAAATTAATATTCGAAACTGTACAATAAATACCTAATTAGATCCCGCGCATACATGTTTTGGTCACTTCGGCCCGGATAGGTAAAAATTGGACAGTGATTATTGCATATTACGTCCGCCATATTTTAGCGCCAATAATTGCCGGTCGTTTAACGGAATTTGGTAGCTACTTATTAATTATTATTATATAATGGCTAAATCACAGGACATTTCTGATAGGAGTGATAGGACAATCCAGAGAATACAGGGCAAATTATCGGTGTATTTCGAGCACGTACAATCTATATATGATTCTATGCGAACACTTGATTTTAATAACCCTTTAAACGTTGAATCGTTTCTCGCAAGTAGCTTCACTTTAGACTCGATTCATAAGAGATATGTTGAGACGTTAGAGGAAAAGTGCAATTACGAAATTTCGTTAAGTGAAGTCGCTGTGCCTTCGTACAAATCTCTAATTGCCTTCGAACAGCTTTATACGAAAATTAAATACAAAGTTACACAATTAACTAATGAAAAAACTGTAGATGTTTCGAATAATAAATCTCATAATAGGAATATTAAATTGCCTAAATTAGAATTGTTATCATTTAATGGCGACTGTGAGGGTTGGCCGCTTTTTTATGAGACTTTTCGTACGGTTATCCACGAAAACCCAGAATTAACGGATGGCGAAAAAATACAATATCTGGTCGGTAGATTAAATGGCAAAGCGCTCACTGTTTGTCAGGGTATATTACCTTCTGCCGAGAATTACCAGGTTATTTGGTCAACGTTATTGAATAAATACAACGATAAACGTTTGTTAGCCGCTTCATATTTCGACAAATTAATGAATCTGGCGGTAGTTGATTCCAATTCGCCTTCCAGCCTCGAAGATTTCGTTGATACATTTTCTTCGATAATTTCTGCGTTGCGTCAATTGAAAATTACAAGCTTAGAAGATTTCTTATTTATTCACATCGGATGTAAGAAAATTAATCTTGATACAGTCAAGGCTTTTGAAATGTCGCTAAATGACACAGAAACTAATAAAATGCCTACTTGCTCCGAGTTTGTAAATTTCATTCGACAACACGCTCATATTTTACAACGCGCACATAATGTGACAAATACGAAATCAGTTACACAGTCAGGTAAATCAGGGTCACGCTCATATAATAATAATAACGTCAAAACATTTGTGAACGTACAGGAGCACGTTAAATGTGTTTGTTGTGGGAAAACGGACCACACTAAGTTGGCTCAGTGTCCTACATTCCTGTCAATGTCTCCACATAATCGTTTTACTTTAATTAAACGCAATAAATTGTGCGTAAACTGTTTTAGTGATAAACATTCGCTGTTAGATTGCAAAGTGACGGGCAGGTGCAATACTTGTTCTCGTAGTCATCACAGCTTATTACATTTTAATAACGGGGCTTCCTCCCAGAATAGGAACGTCACCACCACGCATAGCAGTGGTACTTCTGCACTAAATCAGAATGCTACCGCGCTTAGCGATAACGTAAACAAACAATGCGTACGGTCGTCACCAAACGAGCGCGTCAATACCGCTCGTCTGGACGGTCCACACGGGGACGGTCAAAATGGACATTGCAGTGCCGATCGTCCTGTCTCGCTGTGTGCTGTAGGCTCAAGATACGCTGCTGCCAGTGCCGCTGATATTAAACCCGCGATGACCGTTTTATTAGGTACCGCGCAATGTCACGTAATTGACGATAAGGGTAATGTGTCTATAGTTCGTGCCATAATAGACAGCGCGTCGCAACGCGATTTTATTACAACTGAATGTTGTCAACGATTAAATTTACCGTTACACTCAACTGAGAGTAAATACGTATCGGGTGTGGGTGACGTCACAAACCCGATTGATGGAGTCACCTGCTTAACCCTCAGATCGCGACATGATGATAACATTAAATTTACGATTCAACCGCTAGTAGTAAATCGGATAACGGATGCCCTGCCGGTTTCAGTAATTGATACCGCGCAGCTTGATTATTTACAAAATCTACCTTTAGCTGATAGCCGTTTTAGTAGTCCAGCCACCGTCGACCTTATATTAGGATCGGACTTTTTCGCTCGCATATTGCGTTCTGCAACCGTCTCGCGTTCTGCCGGCGAGCCCGTAGCTATAGAAACCTTATTAGGCTATATTGTGGTGGGTCACGCGCCGGTTCTCAGTACCGCCTGCAATGTTGTGCGCGCCTATTGTGCAATTAACGAATCAGTTCCTGATCGTGTGAGTCGATTCTTTGAGTTAGAAGAAGTACCAAATATGTCGAGCTCACTGTCTCCCGATGAGCAAGAGTGCGAAACACATTATATTAGCACTACTCGCCGCGACGATAAAGGCCGTTTTGTAGTATCATTGCCGTTCAAAACGGATCCTTCTTGTCTGGGCGATTCGATGTGTTCCGCGGAACGTAGATATATGTCATTAGAGCGTAAACTATTAGGTAATCCGTCCGTTAAGAAAGAATACGACAATGTATTCATCGAGTATCTAGATAAAGGTTATTTGAGAGCGATTGATAATGTTGCCGACGATTTAAATAAACCTCATTATGTAATACCGCATCATGGCGTCGTGCGTACTGATAAGACATCCACCCGCTTGCGCGTGGTACTGGATGGAAGTAGTTTGACAACTAATTCAATGTCTTTAAATGACATCTTACATACTGGTCCAAATTTACAAAATAGTTTGTTCCAGATTTTATTGCGCTTTCGATTATTGCCCATTGCTATTAGTGCCGATATACGTCAAATGTATTTGCGCATTCTAATGAACGAGGATAACTTACGTTTTCAAAGATTACTGTACCGATTTGATCCTAATGATCCAATCCAAGTATTTGAGATGACTCGTGTTCCTTTCGGATTATGTTGCAGCCCTTACTTAGCTGTTAGGTCAGTTCGACAATTGGCTAACGAGGAATGTATCCGCTTTCCGACTGCCGCTCGCGTCGACGAAAGCAATATTTATATGGACGATCTAGCTACAAGTTGCGTATCGGTTAGAGACGGCGTCGAATTATCCGACCAGCTGATCCAAATGTTCGCGGCCGGTGGATTCGACCTCGTAAAATTCTCAAGTAACTCGCCTGAGGTGATGGCAAGCATTCCTGCTGACCATCGTGTCTCTGAGGCCGTGGAGTTCAGTCCCGTCGACCAATTAAAAATATTAGGGTTGCATTGTTTGCCGGCCGAGGACGTGTTTGCGTTTAGTGTCAGCCTTACGCCTGGCACATGTACTAAGCGAAATATCCTTTCAGTTATTGCCCGACTTTGGGACTTGTTAGGATTTATCGCCCCAGTTACACTGCAGGCCAAACTAATTGTAAAATCACTTTGGGACGCGCCAGTAAGCGTCATCTACGCGGATCGAGGTACTAATTTTATAGGTGCTAAGTCCTATCTAGATAATATGTACCAATTACTAGACTCGGAAAAATATCTAGACAATTTTGCAAACGAACTTCGTGAGAACCGCATTGAGTTTCGGTTTAATCCTGCCGCGGCTCCTCACTTTGGAGGAATTTGGGAAAGTAACGTGCGTAGCGTAAAGATGCACCTGGCTAAGGTAGTAGGGAACCAGTTGCTAACTTATGAGGAGATGTTGACAGTGCTTACTCAAATAGAAGCTCTCTTGAACTCGCGTCCCCTTTCAGTTCTGAGTAGTGACCCTGCCGAACCTTTAGCTTTGACGCCTGCCCATTTTCTTGTATTAACGCCACTTAAATCTCTTCCTGCGGAAGATGTATCGCGCGGAAACGTTAATCTTATGCATCGGAAACGTGCGGTCGATCACCTAGTCCAATCATTTTGGAAAAGATGGAAGGTCGAATACCTTACCACTCTGCAAGTGCGGAACAAATGGACGAAGTCTAATACTTCTATCCAAACTGGCACTGTTGTATTGCTTGAATCGGATAACAGTGCGCCTCTTAATTGGCCACTTGGGGTTATCGAACGCGTTTTCCCGGGCAAGGATAATGTTGTACGGGTCGTGGATGTCCGGACGAAATCCGGTCTTTATCGTAGACCAGTGGTAAAAATTTACCCACTGCCAAATCAATAACTTTAAATTAAAATACCTTTTATACAGTCCACTTTTCTAATTTAGCTAATTCAATATTCAATAACTAGTAATTCAATAACAATTAATAACCAATAACTATTTGCCGCACTAAATAATTAAAATATGTAAAATAAATATTAATGGTACGTTTTCACTACGGTTAGGTACGCTGAAGTGACCTTTTCTAAATATGCCTTGTATTATTGAAGGCCTTTCGCCCTGTCAAGCCGGGGGGGATGTTTACGCCAATCGTAATACAGATTATGAGTAACTACATTTTTGAACGCAATAATTGCAAACGACAAGTGGCGAAATGTTATCCTTTATCTCTTTCCCACTTTCTTATAATCCGCTCCCCGTCCTTGTCTAACGGTGCGAAATATTTAAAAATCTACAAATTACCGTGAGAACGGCCAGTGTGACCTTCACCTTCGTTGCGAGTGCAGGCTGCGCGTGCGCTTTCCAAATAATTATTATTTGGCCATCTTTCGTGTAAAGCAATAAAAATATCTCCGTCGCTGAAACTGTGAGTGTGGGAGAATCCTGAACCTGAAAATTTGGAACCTGTGGGGCGCCCCCGGCATCGGCAATTCCAGGAGCACCGTGAGTACCTTCCTGTTCACTCCTTGCCTCCTAGCATTTCGCCACTTGCAAATTAATATTCGAAACTGTACAATAAATACCTAATTAGATCCCGCGCATACAGCTACTATAATATTTTACGATCAGACTTCGGTACTCGCAACATTCGATAAATTTATCAGTATTTTCGATTCGACAAATTTATCGTTAGGACATCCGTACTTGCGCCGCAGTTCTTTTTAAATATTTTTTTGTGTTAATTTCATGACCCGATTGTAGGGCAACTTTGATAATTTTTTTGAAAAAAACTACTTGTCGTGTCCTTGTTATTCTAGAGATTAATTTACTACAACTATTGATACCTATTTGTAAAAAAAACGAGACGAGACAAAATTGGGGTTCATAATATACTATGCAACTTCGTACCGTGCGGCGTTGCGCGCGCCACGCTATATAAAATCAGTGGATATAATGTACTTCTGCACGCAGATTTCGAATGATAAACAATACCTTTCTGAGCTTGCGAGGTGAAAAACTATTTTTATACTTATTAGTATAAATATACCTACTACACTCGCAAGCAAAAATAAAGGGTCTTAAAGTTAACTCCAAATAACATAAAAACCACACAGGCTAACTCTTTAGATTAAAATGAATGAATAATTAAAGGAAATTTAATTTCGCATAAAATAAACTACTATGACTAATTCCTGACTGATTTTGTGTCATTCCATTTTTACTGCAAAACCTAATAGTTTTAATTAAATAAAATGCAAGAGTAAAACTCCCAGGTATCAAAGGTATCTAGTTCCAGAAATATGATTTTTTGAAAATCGTCCCTATTTGATCCGGATAACCGCAAAAATAAATATATAATACCATAAAATACTATATACTATTATATACTCTACATATACTATATACTATTCATATACTCCTACCTATAAACTACCTACCTGCCATATTCCACTTGTCAATAATTAATAAAAAAATAAAAAAAACAAAGTATCATTCCTGTAACCGAGTAAACCGGACATACAATGTTTTGGCTGATAACTTTATTAGCCCATGGAATTATGACGAGATATGTTGTGAGGGCGTAGAGGAATTAGTGAGGTATCTTTTTGTGTAAATAGCTATTCCGGAAACGGCCGATAGTTTGAGAAAAAAAAAAGAAAATGTTTAAATTCGTAATGACACGGAAACAAACGACCCTAGGACTTCACTGAAACATAGATTTGACTGCCTTCTAAACATTTTATTCGAACAGCTTTGTGATTTAGTTCGTGAGTTCATAACACACCTTCTGACCAGATTTTGTCTTTTTACTTTGTGTAGATGACGAAATATGAATATTATTATCCTTTTTCTATATATTTCTTTTTTGTCGACTATAACAATACTATATTAGTAATTAGTAACAATAATATATTAGTCGGGGATTTCTAAATTAAACGATTGTTTAGGCATCCGTTTATCGATATTATTAAAACCAAAAACTAATTCCGCGTTATCTAGAAGTTATCAGCAATTAATGTTATATCCAGATTAATCCGGGTCCAGGGTCATCACCTTCTCATCTGAAAATATTCTCTTGAGATAATTATGGATTTTTGTTATTCATATTTTATACGAAACAAACTACTAATATTTTAACCAACTTCAATTAAAGTAGTAGGTTCAGTTATCTGTAGTTTTTTGTGGTGACTTAATTTGATTTATCTGCCAATTGTCAACAGATTTAAATGATTATTGTTTTAAGTAGGCAGGGCACCACCCTATATTAATTATGTACACAAATTTACTAATTTTATGAAAGTATAACCAATACCAACCCTTTTACTAAATTAAAAGTAGCCTTAGTTACTACTTATAACGTCAGTTATCTGCCAGTGAAAGTCCTGTCAAAATCAGTCCAGCCGTTTCGGAGATTATCCGGATCAAACAGAGAGACAGACAGACAGACAGACAAAATTGTGTTTTTGTTATAGGTACCGTATATACTTTCATATACATTTAGTAAAAATCTGTAATTTTGATATTACAAACAGACACATCATTTTTATTTATTTGTATAGAAGAGTGAGTAGGGAAATGCATCTACAACATGGGTTCACGCGAATCTATTACACCTTTTTTAAAGAAAATAGAAATAGGCACTCTAAACTTGCCATCACTAATCATTATTTATTTTAAAATAATATCGACGAGTTTCTGGGTCTTGATTTTGATTAGTGTATACTTACCTCTTTGGGACGGGCCTGGAGCCCCGTGTGAATAAAGAAATTTGAATTGATCCGGATAAAAATTTTGAATACCATAAGCATCCGGATGTGCGTACGTGACAACCCTGACAAAAAATGAAAATTGCTGATAACTTCTAGATAACGCGGAATTAGTTATGGTTAAATAATAATATCGATAAACGGATACCAAAAAAATTGTTTAATTTAGAAATCTCCAACTAATACGGCGTTAGAGTCGAGAAAAAAAAATATAAAGAAAAAGGATAAAAATATTCATATTTCGTTATCTACACAAAGTAAAATGACAAAATCTTGTCAGAAGGTGTTTTATGAAGTATATGATTATATAATAAAATAAAAACTCAAATAAGTTCTCCAGTTCTTTTTATATATATTTTTTTTTGTTAATCTCATGACCCGGTTGTATGTATACTTTGATATTTTTTTAAAAATAAAATAGTTGTATCCATGCGGGAGTTTTACTCTAGAGCTTACATTTATTAAAATTATTGATACTTGTAAAAAAAACGAGTTGAGTCAAAATCGGGGTTCAAAATACACTATGCGTGTATGTACTGTAACATTTATTGTCGCAAACTGGCTATATCATTCACAGCTAGTTCTTGTATGAAAATACAGATGGCGTGTGGCGTTTGCGCATTGAAACGTAGTCCCAGCAGTCCTAATCAGATGGCGCTAATACTTGGAAGTGTTTGGTTCCGCAAATTTATAATTGTGAAAATAGCGCTAGGTGTTGCAGTGGTACATTTTGTTGCGGGGAAGTGGGGGTCAAAACTGAAATCCGTGCGACGGAGATCTGGCCCTTAAATCCTGTGTGGATTTCCTTGATCCTATAATGGATTGAAGACCTTTATAACGGCTCTTGCCGTAGGTCAATTAATTTTCATCGAAATCGTAAGTATTTCCAAATTATTAATGACGGCATTGACGCGATCATGTGGTTACGATTTTTGAACATTTTTGTCTTGTTTCAGATATTAGAATTTCGTTAATTATGCATTGGAAAGTTTCATTTTGTTACATGGAACCTTATCTGTGGAAAAACGGTGCGTATTTATTTGTATTTACTGCCCAACTCGACATGTGTTTTTCTTTATAATTTGAAGTTAACAATGGACTGTTTGTTTCAGCCCTTTGGCGTTTTTTTCCTACATTTATTCTAACATTTATAATGTTATCATAACCTTGTATGGATATGACTGGAGCCTTCGTTCTAGTTCATTTTGGTTGAGCCTGGTTCGTGCACGATGTGGCGTCGATGGACATTTGTGAAGATTTCCTCTCGTTTGACAGCTAAGCTTAACAATTATTTTCTTTTCTTTTGTTAAAACTTAATTTAACGTTGATATAAAGCTACTTTATTACGAGTATGCGCCGACGTTCAATCTTGTATTCAATCTTGCGTTAAAAACTTATTTCTTATTAGATTTTATAATTAGATTCAATAGCAGGTTAAAAACAAATATTTCTTATTAGATTCAAAATTTCAGTAAAAAGATAAATTAGGATTTAGATTAGTCAAATCAATGTTATACTCCTCCCAACGAGATCTAAATTATATACCATGACACTTTATTAGGTTGCTTATATCTCCCTATCCCGAGATTAAAAGTTTGTTGCTCTGCGGCTTAGACATCCGGAGGAATTATTATTTATTTTAACTGTGGTAAGTGGCCTCTGGCGCCCGAACATTATTTTTGTTATATTTTTCTCTCTATTTTGAGGTAGACAAACTGCAGTAATTATTTTCATTTCTTTTTAAACAATTAAACTTTATTTTTTTTATTACAATATAGAGAAATATTGCTGCTTACCTTTGTAAAAAAAATGCTTAGTCAAAGAGACCGAAGCCCATGTCCTCATCTTCAGATTCGGATTCTTCCTTCTTGGCCTCCTCTGTGAAGTGAAAATTAAGTATGTTAGAGACTGGGGGTGGCAACAGGAAGTGCAGCAGGACAGTATGAGTTCAGTGAGGTTGGTGACAGCACAAAGGCTCAGTCGAAAGATGGTGTTGATTGAAATCATCATTTTGATAGAGATGTGAAATAATACACTGGTGTGATCAAATTATTCACCTTTGGAATGTTTCATCTAATTAAGTATGTGAATTAATTTAAAAAAGCTGTAAACATAATAATAAAGTTACAATGAACATAGATAACATGTATTCTAGCAAATAAATGATTTGATTTGATTTGATATACTAGGTGGTAGGACTAACTCTTCTGCCAGTGTCCATCTAGGTTGGTACCAGCTCTTTGCTTGTTAAGTCTGCCGCCAAGCAGTAATGTGCAAGCATTACTGTGTTCCGGTTTGATGAGCAGAGTAGCCAGTGAATATATTGGGCTTGAGACATACCTAATGTCTCAGGGTAACAAGCACACTGCAGTGCCGCTAAGGCCTGTGTTTAAAAGTTCTGAGTGGCACTGCAATTCTTACGAGCTGGAGTTATGCCTACCATCAGGCAAACAACCGGCTCATCTCGTTATCAAATGGTATAAAAAAAAGATACAATCTGACAATCAAGCATTCAATTATTTCTTTTAGCATGGTGCAACACTATAATAATACAATTTTCCATGGAATATTTTCCTGTAATTGGAATCAATTGCACCATGTTAATAGCCTTGCCCCGACTAAATATTGGAGACTGGTTCAACAATATTCAGACTTTTAAAACTAGTTAACAGAAATTTATTTCCACATAATTTTGGAATATGTAGGCAGAACTTTAATTGAATATATTTTAATACTCGGAGGAAGACTTACCCTTCTTCTCTTCAGCGGCGGCGGCGGCAGCAGGGGCGGCTCCGGCAGCGGCCGCGGGGGCGGCGCCTCCGGCCGGCATCGACGACAGCTTCTCGCGGCCTGGAACATGACACTATGTGGTTAGGCACATTCACAAGCCGTGTGTAAAATGGTTAGCAACGGTATTGTCAGTAAAGGAGTTAACAGCACAGACTTTCAGACGAAAGATGGTGTAAATATTTGTATCATCATTTAAGGGTTACCTTAAAATTATGCAGCTGTTAGGGAGGATTTTAGAGTATTAAGTTCTCAATATAAAAGAAGTCTTTTAGACAAAATAATTGAAAATAGTTTAGAACTTATATTATGCATTCATTAGTGTATGTCAGCATTTAACAGGCCTGTTGTAGGTTGGAAAAGTATTAACATTTCACTATATTATGCACAGGCACACACATATACTTCCCTTAATTTCTTGTGTTTTAATTAGAGTATTTAATAGCTATTTCACATTATTGAGTGATTAATATTAAATATACTAATACATATCAAATTTTAAAGTGTAATCTTTTTCATATACCTAGAAATAGCTACAAATTAAGTTCTTACCAGCAACAATCAGCTCCTCGACATCCTTGCCATTCAGCTCAGCAATGACCTTCTTCAGCTTCTCACCGTCAGCCTCAATACCGACCGAGCTGAGGATCTTCTCAACATCGGCAGCAGCTGGAGCCGCCTTACCTCCCAGCACGGCTAACAAGTATGCGGCCACGTAACGCATTCTAAAATAAGAAAAATCTTTAATCTTTACTTTAAAGGAGAATTTAATTGAGTAGAGATGGTGGCATTCATCTTCTCTGTCACATCCAATTAAAACAGCTGAAAGTGGTATTCCACTTGTTAAAGATCTTTGGCCAAGTTGGATTCGATCAAATAACTTGAATGACTTCATCAAAGTTTGATCATAGGTAATAGTAAGCATTTTTCAAACTACGCAAAATACTAAGCAAACTTGCACAAAGATCTGGACGAGTGGAAAGGGCTACTGTCAAAGACCTTTTAATCAAATAAGGGACACAGATCTTGAGTGGAATATTGGCCTTATGTACTCATCTGGAACTAGTGGATACCAAATCCCTTCAAATACTTCACTTCTAAATATAAAGTTACGACTGACAACACATGTGGTTATAAAGTAACGAGACATAAAATGGGAACCTAAATTAAATCTAGGAGACAGGAGTTACGAGTAGGAAATGTAAATACATGTACATACTTAGATCTATTACCAATATTTCTTAGATGTAAATGTTGTGTACTTGTCAAATGGAACTTTATTTTTTAAAATTGTAATGACTTACTAAATAGATGTACATGACATGGGACAATGTTATAGCATGCTCATATGGGCAATTAGCATCAATGATTTTAGCTCCATGTGCCAGCATGTAGTTACGTTGCACCCGACTGCTTCGAGATAAATCGCAGTTTGATCTGGACGTTTGGACGGTACTGTCCTATTGATCTGTTACAAGTTATTGATAAATATTTGTTACCTACCTTTTGGAACGTGGTATTTAGGTTAAGTACCTATAATAGCCGCTATCAACAAACCATGAACTGCCGCACATTTGACGTGGGAATTATCAAGTTATACCCAAACCTATGGGTTTTAACACATACGCGGTTTGCGCACCCTTGTATTATTACGTGTATATGATTTACAATTGATAGAAATTAACCAATATAGACAGATTTCACATCAAGCCACCAAGTCAGGTTAGCGCGCATATTTTCATCCAAGTTGATCTCGCACCAAATGGACGTAATATCACAAATAACATATTCCACAAAAACACCAGAATATTTACGACAAAAACGAGGTATTATTTTCAATAAACCACTTACTTTTAAGTCGTAATGACACGAAACGTGATAAGCCGAAATGAAAACGTTCGTCTTGAACAAAATGTCAAGAGGAAAGAGATGGCGGAAAGCAGGGTGGGAACGCCACTTTGACAATTTTGACTTCTGACATTTCAATGACATTATGACAGTGACAGTAAACTTGCAACGTTTCGTTTTATCAGTACAGGCATTTCGTTTTTTTGCGATCTTGACACAATCGATTATCTTATTTATTTATTTATTTTGATGAACACAAGCAGGTATTTCGAGAGTACCTACAAATATTTTTTGTTTCGTATCACTTCAATGATTAACATTTTGTAGCGTTATAGGTAAAGAGGTATGTAGCGCTAAAGAGAATACTAATACTACGTAGTAGCACTGCGTTTACAAAATATACACACTATTTTGGGGACACACTTTGTGACAGTTCCTTAGTCGAGCCCCGAGACACAGGAACTAATGCCATCTGTTAATAGGCGTGGAACTATTTTTACGTTAAAATTTAAAGTTAAAATGGTTACATACCATGGAAACCGATAACAAATAAAAAATAGTTTTGGTTTCGAGAATTAGCATTGTGATTTCTTGATATTTTTTGCGGTATAAATCATATAAATTAATAGTTTAAGTAATTGTTGGGTTCTAGTTATGTATTTGTTACTTTTAAGTGCTAAGTTTTAGTGTTTTCCGTGTAATTGTGCATTGTTTTTCTTGTAGCTTTACATATAAAGAGTTTCAATTATTATGTGTTTGCTTTTGTTATTTCCTTTATGTTGCTCTACATCTACATAATATTACTCTGGTACTGTATATTGTGTTCCTACTCCTAGGCACAAACACGGGAAAGGCTCCAATTTTCCATATAAGTAGGTACATTTACTTGCGCAGAGGAACTAAGCAGGAGCCATAGAAATCGTGTGAATGTGTGTGTGAAATATAGAATGCACACGTAGGTAGAAAAGTATGAATGTGTGTGTAAAATAAAGAACGCACACTTAGATGGTAAAGTAGTTTCACCGCCTTTTTGTAGGTGGCGCTGATCGTCATACATCGTGAATTATACAAAAAAGCTTTATTCCTTTTATTATAGTATTACTCTATGGTCCAATGGCAAGTCTCATTGAAATGATAACTCCATGATAAATTAAATAAATGAATTAAGAACTTTATATGTATTATCTTGGAATATTTAGTATAAGGAGTTATAAAGTCTATTAAATTACCAATATTTTAATACGATAAATGAATACTTATCAGTAAATAAAATTGACAGTAGGCATTTCTTTTCAGAAGTCGTTCCTAATATAATTATATGACCACACCAACAGCTTTACAAATGTTGCAATTTAAATTATGGTTGTTGATGTGACCCCGTATATCAGCATAATTATTTTGGATTCCTGAATCAAAATTATCCGAAAAAAAAAATAAACAATCAAAGTGAAGTTGTGAACCAATTTCTTTTCACTCCACGTTGGTACACTGAAAAACAAAAGTGATTTGAATGATAAATAGCGCAAGAGATAGCGTGCCTATTTATTCTGCGCCACCAATCGACCCAGGAAATGGGATTTTCGCGGAGCTAGCACCGTTTTATGCTTTACATCATACGAGAATTGAGTAATGGTTGTACGAGACTGTACAGAGTGCGGAGGTATTGGGAAATAGAGGTTATCTACATAGCAGCCGTACGTTGATATATGTTTCTAGAGGTTTAGTAGTAAAATCCTGATGTTGACTTGTTTTATCTAGTTGAAAAATAACGTCTAAAACGTTTTTCTTACCTACTTAATCGCTTGGACTGTCACTAGCAATATAAATAAAGACTAGAAAAATTTACTACTTATACTTAATCCATATTAATATCAAATGATTATCGAATGACTATCACTACCAATAAATACAGCAACAAATGAGACCAACGATTTGTGGTCCGACCTACCAAGTCGGACATCATCTGTTTACAGGAAAGCGCGGTCTCCTCGCACGGCCGTAAAGGCGAGTAGTCCAGAAATACACCGGCCGGCAAGCGGAGCACAATAAAAACTAAAACTGATACGCAACGACCGCCGTCGCACGCCGTACTAATATTAGACGAGACAGGGCAAAGATTATAATACAGAAAATACACTTTCTTCGAAGCTTCAATTATGATTGTATTTTTTTTTTAATTTAGCACTTATATAACACTAGCTTCTGCCCACGGTTTTCACCTGCGCTCCCACAGGAACCTTGCCTTTTCCGGGATAAAAAGTAGCCTATAAAAGGATATAAAGCATGTTACTCTACCGGCCCATAAAATATATCTAAGTATGCCAAATATCACGTCGATACATTGTTCCGTTGCTGCGTGAAAGAAGGACAAACTAACAAACGTACAAACACACTTTTGCATTTATAATTAACTAGCTGCTGTCCCGCGGTTTCACCCGCGTGGAGATTTTGGATTTCATGATTTTTATTTTTTCGCGCGGAACCCTAATAGAATTTGCAATAAAATAATATTGCAGCTATAAATTGAGATGTAAGCTATCCTATCTTTTAAGTTAGATCAAATTGCACACGGTGTGTAAATTTGTTTAAAATCGGTTAAGTAGTTTAGGAGTCCATCGCGGACAAACAACGTGACGCGTAATTTATATATATTAAGATATATACTGGCTTTAACCCGCGGTTTTCACCCGCGTTTCCAAAGGAACCGTGCATTTTTCCGGGATAAAAAGTAGCCTATGTTACTCTCCGGTCCGTAAACTATATCTATGCCTAAAATCACGTCGATCCGTTGCTCCGTTACGGCATGAAAGAAGGACAAACCAACAAACCCACACACATACTTTTGCTTTTATAATATTAGTAGGATTACAACTGTAACTATTTCTTTAGTTCATGTTTTAAAATGCCGACAGAAACAAACCAGCTACTAATTTTTGTTGAAATATGTATGGAAACGTCAGTTCACAATTTGGCCGCGACGGCTCTCTTTCTAAATAGACTACCTGCAGCTGCTGGTTGCAAAATGAAGCCATCTCTGCGTCTCTGATCTATGTACACGTATAAACCAACCCCGTTACAGTCGGGTGTATTGGTTAGTCGGCGCATGGGCAACTTATCAACAGAACATTCTTCGCGTTTACCATAAAGTACGGACCAATGTACTTTAAATCAACAGAAACAAAAAAAAAATAGCTGTGAAGTCTAAACTTGTGAAACTCTACTGCAGCCAGTGAATATAAAAAAAAACAATCTAAACCAAACTTAGAAAAAAAAAAACACAATCGACTAAGTAAAATTTATATCATTTTATGGTGATCGGTGTAGTGTAATCGACTAGGTTAATAATTAAAAGTGCTTATTTGATTAACTGACTTTTTTATTTGTTATGGAACATGTTTTGTTGTGGAGCCGTCTTCTGTTTTGGTTCCCCAATTTGCCGGAAATAGGTAAGTTGAATTATTATTTTAAATTATTCGCGGCAACTTTTCTATGTTTGCTTGGCGGGTTTATGATGCTCTGCAGGTGACCTAAATGCAGTTTCGCATATTTTATGCAGTCGGCTGTTAAATAAACCGGCTTGTCGCGGTAGCTATACTCGGTAACTAATAGTTGTATTCGATAATCTAGCCTAGCAAGAAGAACGTAACTAGGTACGTAGGTACCTAGATACCAAATTTTTTTTTTTATGATATGTAGTTACCTAAATATCATATTAGTATAGCTTATATTATGTAGTAGAAAATTATATTGATACATTTAGATAGGTAAAGTTTCTATGAAAATTTTGAAATTGCTCCTTGTATTGCGTTTATTAAGTAGGGACAAGTACTTAGATTTATTTATATTATATGACATTAATTATTTGTTATGGGCCGGCGCAGCGTTACGCTTACCGTCAGGCAAACGACCAGCTCATCTCCTTATCAAATAAATAGTATATAAAAATTAAATATTGGGCCCAAAAAATTTATTTTTTAATTAAGTAGATTCATAAGTAACTTATATTACATAAAATTAGTATAATATTGAATAATTACATATCACAATCAATTTATAAACACGAAGGCGCGGGCGGTCAAAATCAGGTGAGATAGAATAGTGTAGGTATTAGGTTTGGTGGTCTGTGGTCAAAGGTTTGATTTTTATCGCTAACTTTATCGAGAATTAAAAAAAACAAAACTGACATAAATTACTGATATTTTGAAAACGAATTTAAATAGGTATGTACTAGTATGTAGTTTTAACCGACTTCCAAAAATGGAGAACGTTCTCAATTCGGTTTGTATTTGTTACCTACTTAAGACTTCGAGATGAATTTTAGTAACAAATTCTGGCAGAGTTACGCCGGAGCTTTTTAAACCCAACTTGGATGACCAGACTTTACTTTGGGTCGGACGAGTCCTGCCTTCAAGCGCATTCTGACCTATTCTATGGCATCGGTCACTTGCTGGGAAACTAATCAGATGCACATGCAGATGCAGATGAAGGTATTCTCGCTCAGATCTTCACGTAGGCCATGTAGGTAGCAAAAGGATTATACGCCTCCCTCGCATCTCTTATTGGTCCACTCGCTCAGCCACTACTTTGATGTGATTTTGAAGAGCATGGAGAGATGAAACAACAAAGATTTGAATGTTGCAAATTCAGGACCTTCACAGGATGGAGGAGTTCCAGCTGGCACTCATGCGCGGGCCAAACATTAGCATTAGGTATCTGACAAAGTTAGTTTAAATACGAGTTTTTGAAATTCAAAATTTTTCATTGACGAAAGGGGCATTTAAAGTTTACGTCAAAATTCTACCACAGAACGTCTGGGCAGCCCTAGATCAGCGAACTATGTTGAACTTTATCAAATGATAATATTGATTAGGATAGACATAAAAAATAGCCGCGCACTTCCGGTTTGAAAACTTTTTTCTTTTGGAAATTTTGAATGATGTTTTCCAACGGAGATTCTCACAACTTGTGAACAACAACAACCATGGTGTTAATCACCCCCTTTCGGGGTTACATACCAATTCAAACTGACCCTGTATGGTAACTGACGGTTTCTAAGAGCCGTTCTCTGCGTTTTCCAAGTTCACTTCCCGCGCCACGCTTTTACCTCATGCTTATCGCAAACCGCAGCGGCGTCATAATACGAGTATAACCGTCAGTTTACGAAACACCCGTCGTCCTAGTCCTGTTAGACTCCCAAAATTGAGACTGGTTTTAATTTATCACTTTATAGGATCAAACTTTTAGATGAATGCTGTAGCCGTAATACAAAAGTCTCACGTACTTGGTCACGTTGTTGGCGCGTCATTTTCAAACATTATCCATTTTTTTTATTAATAATAATAAATCTTTTATTTGAGCCATATACACAATGAAAGAACAAACAAAATATTAAATATTTGACAAAAAGTATATATTGTGCACAGCTACTACATAACTTTTCATCCCTGCATTTAAGTTCTCCCATTATTTGGTTATCGTTTTCACAGAGCTGTCGGTCAATCATGATCTCTGAGACATTTAATAAAGTTATAGAACCGTTTACTAGGAGCTGTTACTCACAAAATCGACTATTTGCAGTATATCGACTATCGATGCTATACAGTGGTAAAAAAATCTTAGATCATAGATGCTACGGACGGGAACAGAACCTTGGTTTCGCCACATAAATCTTATGTTACACCACGCGCCGCTGGCGCTGCCGGCGGCCGCCACGTAGACGGTAGTACGTCATTGTTACTATGGATGGTGATGAGCGGCCACAGTCACAGCGATTAGCAGAGCACTTGTACATTCACAGGTTATTAATTACTAGCTTCTGCCCGCGGTTTTTACCCGCGTTCCCACAGGAACCGTGTTTTTTACCGGGATAAAAATTAGCCTATCTATGTTACTCTCCGGTCCATAAACTATATGTATGCCAAAAATCACGTCGATCCGTTGCTCGGTTACTATGTGAAAGAAGGACAAACCAACAAACCACTTTCGCATAATTAAAATATTAGTAGGATTACTTATTTATCAATTCTGGTAGTAGTTTTCGCTTGGAAATTCAAGCTCATTATAAATAAGATACTTTTCCACTTGAGTTATGAATCAGTCTGTAACTTCCTCATCGTTGGAAGAGGATTAATTTAAGTCCCTTTTAACATAAAGCTTCTTTCTTCCTTAAAGCAAAGTTTCTCATATTTTTTTCTCCTATTCATACAATCCGCTAATTCAATGGCCCTCCTACGGTAGGAGGATCATCATAGCATTAACGACGCGTGGGCGCATGACGTTTCACATCAAAGGTCAATGATTTAATTTTACAATTCGTATACGTAATAACTTCTAACTTCACTCACTGGACATTAAAGATTTTGAATTTTGTCTAGAACTACGTTTTTACTGGACAAGGAAAATTATATGCGAGACAATATAAAGACAGCATTAGTTTTAGTTTGTGATTCGGGTAGACGAACATTACAGAGGCCCGCTGTTAGAGTCATTTTAACTTTCATAGGTGCTTCTTTGGGGCCTATTTGAGTAAAGCATTTTGAATTTGAATTTGATGAAAGTTTTGAATGTATTCCTTCTCGTTTTATTTAACAAAGACCGAAGACGTAGGTAAAAACTTTGAATGTTTTTATTTTTGTTTAGAGGAAAAGTAGCACGCTATCTTATCCAGGAAACTAACAAACGCTCTTTGGATAGCAACCGTGGCTAGATGCTATAGATAACAAATAAATACGAAACCGATATTAAAAAATTAACCAATGCTGTATCTATTTTCGTAATCCTACTAATATTATAAATGCGAAAGTGTGTTTGTTGGTTTGTCCTTCTTTCACACAGTAACGGAGCAACGGATCGACGTGATTTTTGGCATAGATATAGTTTATGGACCGGAGAGTAACATAGGCTACTTTTTATCCCGGAAAAAAGACATAGTTCCTGTGGGAACGCGAGTGGAAGCTAGTAAGTACATATTTTCTTTTCTATCTATTGAAGAACCTCTAAAAAGCAATTTATCACCATTTCTTTTAAAAGCATGTATAATGTCTCCATGACACTAAATAATTTAGGTAGTCTCTTAAAAAGCGTCGACAAACATATACATATTAATAACACGTATTAATAATCTCTAGCTGTCTATTTCGTTTTTATCCTCAAGAGTATATTAGCTAAGATACAACACGACGTATTTTTGTAAACGCCAAACACTACAACGCTGTTTGACGTTGTTAATTAACTTGGGTGATTTCTCTTTCTCTTGGTGTTAGTGAATTATAGTAGCTGTGTATTCTTTAGTTTTTTGTGTAACAAATAAGAATGAAAAAATAATTTGCCAAGCTGTTTGAGCTGAAATTTTCGGAAATAAGTATTTTGATGGTACACTAATTTGCATCTGACATTTTCGTCTACATTCTAATCGACTTTGACTTCTTTAGAGGTTCTCAATTCGTCTGTATTTTTAATAATCCCAATAACGAAAAACCACAAACAAGAACACAATAAGAAACTATGGCTAAAGTGAGGATGTCATCGAGGATAGTGACACGTTTTGACCTAGAATGCAAACAGGCTCGCAATTGTTTGACCATTTGTCCTGATTTCAGAACCACAATTTTTATAACTAAAAGCGAAATTAAATTTAGCTTTACGAAAACTATTCCATTAATGGAAATTGTAGGGCCACTAAATTGCTAATATTGTTGTAGTGAAATTTGCCGTTAGCAAATAGTTAACTAACTAGCATGTAACGTTAAACATTCGATTCCATTATAAAAGTACAAAATGGTCCTAATCAATTCCCAGCCAACTGTTTACAGCACGAATAAAAACATACAATGAAGGCAATAATAAATTTCACCGTGTCCCAATTAATTTCATATGGCTTCCAAAGCTAGTTACGATTAATATAAGAAAATATAAATAAATTAATAATAAAACACCCTGCAGTGTTGGAGTGGTGCCAAGACGGGTAAGCTTCAGCAAGCATATTTCTTTTAGTGTGGTTCATTGATCTTTGAACCTGGATATTAGGATTTTTCTTATATTTTATCCAACGTTGGGAAGGTCAACATGCAACTGTGAAGTGATAAGTTGATGATGCATCCGAAGTCATGTTCGTATTTTCATTTTCAATATGTAACTTATTTATTGCGCAACACGCGATTATGCATTCAAACAATTCCCCAATGGTAAGAAATTTTGTGGGAAAAAACAATGGATACTTCTGAATTTCTTAACAATTTTAATTTATTTAATACTAGCTGCTGCCCCGCGGTTTCACCCGCGCGGAGATGTTGGATTTCACGGTTTTATTTTTTTTGCGCGGAATCCTAATTTTTAATCCAATATAAAAGTAGCCTATGTTACTCCTTATAACATCAGCTATCTGCCAGTGAAAGTTTCGTCAAAATCGGCCCAGCCGTTTTGGAGATTACCCGGAAAAAACAGACAGACAGACAAAAAATTTAAAAATGGCTGTTTTGGTGAAGGTCCCGTATATACTTTCATATGTATTTAGTAAAAAGCTGTTATTTTGATATTACAAACAGACACTTCAATTTTATTTATCTGTATGGATATGTTTAATTTAATGAAGATGATTTAAATAACAATTCATTCAAGTCGACGATTCGAAGTTGCATTGATAATGGTCACGAGCAAAAAAGTTATAAAATATTGTTAAAACTACCAAACAAAAGACTAAGCTTATATTGTTACTTACTGACCCCAGGATTTCTTGTTACTGACGCAAAGATTTCCGTCGTCGAAAATGTAGATAATAGTTGAATTTGAAAAACCAGTACCTAGTTTAAAAACTCGTAAAGGTGAATTGCATCTAGGCCATAAGTACATATCTATAAAAATAAATAAAATTGAAGTGTCTGTTTATAATATCAAAATAACAGCTTTTTACCAAATGCATGTGAAAGTATACACGTTACCTATCACAAACAACCATTTTTAAAATGTTTGTCTGTCTGTCTGTCTGTTTGTTCCGAGTAATCTCCGAAACGGCTGGGCCGATTTTGACGGGACTTGCACTAGCAGATAGCTGATGTTACAAAGAGTAACTTAGGCTACTTTTATTTTAGAAAAATAATTAGGGTTTCGCGCAAAAAAATAAAAACCATGAAATCAAATATCTCCGCGCGGGTGAAACCGCGGGCAGCAGCTAGTAAATTATAAACCCATGGACCACCCACAAATATAAAGATTTGCATAATATTCTCTGGCAGTTTTACCATGACAGACACAACGCATGAAGCCAAATTATATTTTAAACTTTTCTAAGCTCGATTTCAAGTAAATAACGTAACAAATTCTTAATGAGCCAAAATGTCAGTCAGCTCGACAAGAGAGCCGTCGTGGCCGATAGGGCTCATCAATCAACCTAATGTATTGTTTTAAGTAAGTACGCTTGTCTGGGCCGGGGCGACCTTTAGGTAACGACGTTTTGTTGTAAATTACATTTTGTGTAAGTACCTACTGTGCTTAGAAGCTTCAAGTTCACTCAAGTGAATTTGTTATCGTACTAAGTAACTATTAAAAAAAGTGAAAAGTTATTTGTTGACATAAATAAATATAACCACAACTAATGAATGCATAGGCTCCCGAACTAGTACTAACTGTGTTTCAGGAGCTAGTGGCTTCTCCCATTATGTGACACTACGATAATTTTACTATGTAATATGTGTTAAGTAACTACTTATTACAAAAAGAAATAATTCAAATTTAGATGTTTTATTATTACAGATGGACATAAGAAATAAAGTATTTACATGTGTGTGTGTGCGTGCGTGAATTGCGTGCTGATTCAATTAAAGAAATTAGGTACTAAGCATCTCTTCTATGCCATCGTAATCAAAGTCCTTTAGCCAGGTGAGGAAAATATGTTTAACTTTATTATTACTTAGAGGTTTAATATTATTTTTCTTTTGGAGTGTAATAACCTAAGTGTCGATGTCTGGCATAGCATACTGTATGATGAACATAAAACTTAGTGTATCCATGGCATCTACGATACAGGGAATCCTAGTAAAAGGGTATAAGTGTGTAATAGCGGTATTGAAAAATTACTAACCGCCCGCAGTTTTACTCGCGTTTAGATTCCTACAGGAATCATGCATTTTTTTGGGACAGTAAGTGGTATGTTACTATCCGGTCTATAAACTATATCGCGATTCCTGAGTGAAGCGCTAAGTTTGTCATCTTCTCGCCTACAAATACTAATTAATGCTTGCTAGCGTTTTTGTTGTATCTCATTATTTAAGAATTATGACAGCTTGGCAGTAAGCCCGCAAAATGACATGTGATATCCGCCCAGGAGTTTTTAATGATATACTCACATATCATAATCAGAATATCCTAACTCGTGTAAACTATACATAAAACCTGTTTAAATAAGAAAATATGTTGCAATACCATGAAACTGTGCACTGTTACTTGTTATAAAGACGAGATCCATGCACCATCAAGGAAATTACTTTGTTGTCATTTAGTTTGTGTTTCAATACTTCAACTCGCTAAATAGAAATGAAGTTAGCAACAATAGTTTGGCTTTGAACCCATAAAACATTAACTACCATTAGAGATCATTGTCTGCGTTCAGTTACGACGTAAATCAAATTTAGAACTGTCAAAACATACCATTACAAGAGCTCTTTCGTTTTATGCCGTCATGAAGGAGCGTCGTCAAACGCTGATTGCGTGGCCCCACCAATTCCACCATAACGACGCAGTAGATGATGATAGTTGACAGCTGACGGTTTTGGCGGGTAATTTTGACATTTTAGTAAAGTAGTTTTTTTTTGTTTTGTGTTTGGCTCCACGCAATTTGCGTATTTATCCAGTGTTAAAGTAGTTCAATTTCTTTATCTATGGAATAATTTTTCAATATTTTGCTCTAGAGGCCAAAGAGAATATTATAATACAATACTATACATACTAATAATAATACTTGTACAATTTTTAAACTTGCAGAACTAATGTAACTTGTTGTACATACCGTATTAGTTATTAAATTAAATAAATAAATTAATACAACCGTATACTAAAAGCAATCACCAGTCAGGCGGTCAGGGTCAAAGGTCAGAGTTATTTTATTATGGTTAAAAAGGGCGTTATTTTTTTTTAATATTTCAAAACCATTGACATTTGTGATTATATTATGTCTCTTTGCATGGAACTGCAATGGTAAGTTCTGTTGTAGGCCTATATTATATATATACCTACATTAAAATAACGGCAAAGTTCCCGCGGAAAAATAGAATTGTATAATTCAGGTACAATTTTTTTTCTACTTTTGTATTTCTTGTTTATGTTCTAAGCTAAAGAGCTAGTAGAGAGACATAATTGTTACTTTCAGACTTATAATATTACCTATTAGTTTGGATTAATTGCGTTACGATGCATAAATATCGCATTGTACGTTTGCTTTAGTAGAAATAATATATGCTGTCATTAAATGGGTAATGGCGGATGCAGTGTATAAAGCTTTCATCAAAACCATAAATTACCGACAAATAGGTTTTGTAAATAATAATTATTGACTGACATAATTATGAGACCTAACTTTTATAGCGCTGCGCAAAAGCTAAGTCAACATGAAGTCGATGACCGGTGCCTACAGTGCTATTCACGCTGCATGTTCACTGTCTAGTTTTCTATTATCGATAACGATTGTAGAAAGTGACATTTTCTAGTGACGAATGTGGTGGGTGGGTGACCAGGATATATCCTGGTCCTTGAATGGAAATGACTCTCAAATACTGCTGCCAGAACACCAATACCACGTGTTTTGCAACATCCAACTAGTCAAAGTCCAGACATGAACTAGAACGCTCTACCCAGACGCAAGGCCTCTTTTCCTGCTGCCAAGTCACAACCAGCCATGTTCACGGCCTGGGCTGGGGCAGTAACCTAACATCCATACATCTTTCGAACAATATTCATCAACATCATCACAAGACCGAGTCATCATCGGAAGCCGTTCAATGCTGGACATTGGCCTCCCCCAATTTTTGCCATAATAACATGGACTGGTCCCACCTACACACCGGGACCACACTGCACATTACTTATAGCTCAGCAATAAAGCGGTTCTTTGATTCCACTTTGATTTACCAGAACGACAGAATACATAATAAGTACAACCAGAACTTCATAACTACATGAATCACGGATATATTTAGCCAAGAAAAAACGTGTCACGTCAAGAGTCAAGATATTCTGTATGACACCTGCCATTTCAGCGAACACGTGAATGCACTTACAGAAGACAGCCCATTATGGGCGCCATAATGTAGATACGAAGAAGCTATAGACATTACGGTAAACGAGTTCTGGAGTAGGGCCCGAGCATGGGCAAACATGACCTCATGGAACATTAGCTTGGAGGTGAGAGGTTACTCAAATTACTCTGTTTGAATGGATGTTAAAATTATGTACCAAGTCACTGTCAGGGTCAGCTGATGCTGTAATAGTTAGTGTAAATATAATCAAGATTGTTTTATACTAGCTTCTGCTCGCGGTTTTCACCCGCGTTCCCACAGGAACCGTGCATTTTTCCGAGATAAAAAGTAGCCTATATTACTCTCCGGTATATAAACTATATCTATGCCAAAAATCACGTCAAATGATGTATGACATAAACTTTAGTATATAGCTATTAAATAGGAGAAGCCACTGACTCCTGAAACACAGTGTATACTAGTTCGGGAGGCTATGGGTTCAGCATAACTATGTAAATACTTTTCTGTCAAAATAAAATGATTTGTATTTGTATAAGATCGAAGAACATTTCAACCCCATTCCTTTTAAAACTCAAACCATCGACCACTGACTGGTGGTAAAACTCACTGAACTGAACCATCATTGGCTCGATAGCTTGATCAATATACAAATGTCTAACTCCACGAAGTAGCTCTGCCTGCTATTTGAACAATCCAATCTGCTCAGCGTTCCTGAATACCTAGCCTAGATCTTGATACATCCCGGATTGCGGTGATATAAAATTAATGTTTCGCAGAACATTACAAGAACAGACATTCTCCAGAACACTTCAGGGTTACACAAATGTTATTCCCAACCACTTAATATTTACACAAGTGTTCTGATTTAAATTAGATCGGTTTTATTTGTTGATTTTGACGGTGTCCCAACGTGGCACTGTGGCCAGGTGTTACCTGTGGTTAAATTTAATGTATCCTCTTCCGGTGATTATATTTGACATTTGTTCTAGTCTTATGTAGCGGAAACTCGCTGACCGCCATTTTTTTTGGCGGAACGCCTAACGACCTAAACCAGTGATCAATCTTTGGATAAAAATTGTATAAATAACTGATTTAGATTTTAGCACTTAGAGCTATTTACTTTAACTTTCATGAGTGCTGCCTTGGGGCCCATATGCAGTGGCGTATTATAGGATTCAGCGCCCTGGGCCTGCAGGCCCCGCCGCCCTGACGATGCCGATGCCGTCGAGGCGCCGCGCCTGTCTGTATATACGATAGACCCGCGTCTTGTTGTCTATCAACCTTACACCCACGAGCCCCCTTACGAGATATAGGCTCTTATTAATAAACAGTGTTAAACGGTGGTTTAGTTAAACTATGTTCGGTCTTTGTTCTTCTTTTAACTAAGTATTCTTTTATTAAATTTCTTCTGCTGCGAGGTGCGGCGTGTACCGCCCCTCTCAGCCTGCCGCCCCGGGCCATGGCCCTTTTGGCCCTAGGGTAAATATGCCTCTGCCCTTATTAATAAAGAAGTTTGAATTTTGGATTCTGACACTGACTTTTAAAGAAATACGAAGAATAAAACATTTATAATTTGAAATGTACCCATTAATCATTGCAGGATTCGAACCATCTACCTATAGATGTGCGCCTACGTCACGACCTTTGAGCCATAACCGGTTGATAGTCACATTAGAGTTTAGACTATAGATCTATATTTTCACTAAGTTGCAACAAAAGAGCCCGTCAGCAACGCGTTTTTGCAGCGGCGCCTATTGCAATAAATCACACATCAGTGATGAGCTTAGAAGCAAAATACCTTCCAATAACGTTTTAGACTCCGCACCGATTGATATCTTCTCCCATACACATAAACATAAACCATAAAAGATATTTCCGCATTACAATCGTTTGGAATTTTTTATCGTCGTTCATCCATCAGACATCGTGAAAATGCGCGATAGATTCGCAGTCGGTATATACATATAAACTGTTTGCTCTCCCAGGTGAGAAATCGCGTAGGAGCTGTTTACGTTGCCGTTGAAAGTGTTTTGTCATTGTTATCAGAATGTAAACTCTATTACATTTCAATTTGTATGGAAATAGTTTCTTTTTGATCTCGTCACCTGCAAAATCTTTTATCACTGAGGATTGTTATAGCAGGTACATCAAATTATTCGTTCACTAACTCTGAAATTATTTTCTGTGAGGTGACGATGGGGCCGTGAGGTCCCGGCTAAAAATACCAAGGGTTTTAGAGTCAGTTACAGTAATCTCTGGTCAGTTCCCCTGGAGACGTGAAGCGACGCGGTTTTGCTACACAGAGGTTCTATATATTGCATAGTTAGCATAAGAAACGGTGTCGACTGAGGACGTGTTTACTGGGACACAAGTAAATTAAGAATTTTAAATTTGAATTTATCTTGAAAAGTGCACGCCGCGGTTGGTGTGAGCTGAACCTGCGCGGCACAGGAACCTTGGCTATCACACGATACATGTTGATACGCGAAAAATATATACAGAAAATATGTTTCAACCGCATTTCAGTAAAGTAGGTACTTGAGATGCATTGGGATTGTGTATAATCAGAATCTGCATAAAGTACATAATATCTGAAATTGTAATCATCTGGTATGAGAATATACACAGGTGAACACAGCATTAGGTGTGGGTGTGGCGATGTATTAGACTCAACTTGGTTCAGCTGCCTTATCAGCTAACAATCTCGTGTTCGTTTTCAATACCAGACCGATTAAAACCAGCGGTCACTAGTCTTCGTGTGGAAGGAGTTGTCAATAGTTTTCGCTTCTTTTCGTTTTGTAAGAGCTTATTTCTTTAATAACCAGCGAGAATTCTAGACTATTCCTTCCACACAAAGACTAGTGACCGCTGGTTTTAATCGGTCTGGTATTGAAAACCAACACGAGCTTGTTAGCTGATAAGGCAGCAGCTTGGGCGTGTGGTAAGAAAAGCAAGTACCTACAAATTTAATGATTCCATATATTTTCCGTATAGCTCTGCATATTTTATTTTATCACAAGCAAAGAAAGAGAAAGAGAAGAAAGAGTGAGGTGGCTCTCAGAATTGTGGTCCATTATGACATTCCTTAACCAAGACTTCTCTATTAGGCCAGCTGCCTTCTCTCAGAGAGAGAGAGATATGGGCCATAAACAACCACACGGGCCCAGTGCGGCTTGATGGATGTCACATGTTCTCGAATTTTGCGGTTCTTGAACATGCCGGTTTCCTCACGATGTTTTCCTTCACCGTTTTAGAACGAGTGTGAATAATCCACACATAGCTTGGTATAAGTCATTGGTGCGGGCCGAGTCGAGATTCGAACTATGGTGCGTCGGATTGAAAGTCGCACAAGTCGCTCGGCCACACTCGCTCTAACAGCAGACAGCTGCGTTACCGGCTAATAAAATTGCCTTCGTTTTCGACTCCAGCCCGATCGAATTCTTTTTCTCTTTCGCAGGTCACAGCTATGGTATAAAGGCGTGCCGTCGCGCGTCGCGATGACGGGCAAATAATGCCGCGGCGGCGTCGGCGGCTCGCGTCGCGCGTCCGAGCGTACGTGCGCGGTCTATTGGCGTTCCTCTTCAGCAATATTGGGGTCATCGTGCTTGTCGTCGCGTATACTATTGCTGGTGAGTATCTGCTAATGTCTACTGTTGGTCTACTGAAGGTCTTTTGGTGGTCTATTTGTTGTCAGACGATGTTGCTCTAGTAACGATGATTTTTATTCGTTTGTCTGCCCGTGGCAATCAGAACAAAATGTTTTTTTTCATATTATTTGGTAACGAGATGAGCTGGTCGTTTGCCTGATGGTAAGCATAACGCCGGCCCATAACAATTGCAGTGCCACTCAGAACTTTGAAACAAAAAGGCCTGTGCGGCACTGCAGTGCGCTCGTTAATATCGTGTGCCTATATTATAGTTGTTAACTAGCTGCTGCCCGCGGTTTGACCCGCGCGGAGATATTGGATCATTTCATTGTTTTTATTTTTTTGCGCAGAACCCTAATTATTTTTCTGAAATAAAACTAGCCTAAGTTACTCCTTATAATATCAGCTATCTGCCAGTGAAAGTCCCGTCAAAATCGGCCCAGTCGTTTCGGAGATTACCCGGACCAAACAGACAGACAGACAAAAATTTTAAAAATGGTTGTTATGTTATTGGTACGCTGTTAGCTGTTGGTAAGCTGTTAGTTTGATATTACAAACAGATACCTCAATTTTATTTACTTGTATAGATACGCTGCATTTGGAATTCCAACCACTAAATGTATACCCCCAGTACTCTAAATTACCTAAAGTCGATATTTTCTCGTTATTTATCGGTTAGCCATGTACTTATTTGTTACCTCGTAAACCTAAATAGCAGAACTGAAAGGAAATTGATGTCGTTAATGTCACCACATTTTGCGGTTATTACTCCAAGGTTTATTACGAAACTAATTCCTACAGTATTGAAAGTCGTTCGGAACAAGTGTTCGGGTGCCTATTATTATCCTACTAGTCCTTATTATAAATGCGAAAGTGTGTTTGTTGGTTTGTCCTTCTTTCACGCAGTAACGGAGCAACGGATCGACGTGATTTTTGGCATAGATATAGTTTATGGACCGGAGAGTAACATAGGCTACTTTTTATCCCGGAAAATGTACGGTTCCTTTGGGAACGCGGGTGAAAACCGCGGGCAGAAGCTAGTTAGGTTTATAAAACCAGGCAATAGAATTACCAATAAATAAATACATTTGACATATTTCGCTAATTACTCATAGCTCGGATTTCTAGCACCTATAGACTTTTATTAATAAGGAAATGGTTTAAACTGTGGTTTAAGAAAATTTGTATTAGTAAACGCTATTTAGCGCTATGCAATCAATAAAATCAGATGTTTAACAACTGTCAAGTTAAACTACCTCGACACGTGTGGACAAGGGATGCCATAGATTAATAATACTCTTAGGCAGTGCTTCCAGCTCGGTATAAGGGTTTGAGGCTAAATCCAGTTTAAAATAAGGCTATATCTGCCTAAACATGGCAAAATGTGCTTTATTGATAATTTGAACAAAAGCTGTTGATTTTATTTGAGATTATCGGTAGTAACAAACAAACAAACTGTACCATATTATAATAGCAGTACAGATTGATTTAAAGCTAACATCTTATAAAATATCTTTGCTTGGTATAAGGGCAGCACATTTGCCACGTTCCTGGAAACATTAATTGCTTTTAAGATACTTTACTCTTTAGGTACTTTTATAAAATATGTTTTTCATGAATCTGATGCATTATTTATTTTCTACTTTTTGTTGGTTATTCCTAAATATGCTAGCCATGTTTTAGAAATAGTTAACATAATAATCTGAAAATTCATAAAAATCAAATCAGCCCAAATAGATCTGTCACAAATGCTCACATTGGAAGGAAAGAAAAAGGATCACATTCAAAAGATTCAGTCATGCGGTCTTTGTCTCTGGTTGTTTTACGGTTTTTCTTAATAGGGAAACACTATACAATGCCACTTAAGTTGTGGAGAGCTAAACCACTGTTAAACAACCATTTACGCAATTTTTATTAATAAGAGCCATAAACAACAAACAAGGCAAACAAAAACTTAGCAACATCGTTACCACAACAAAATGGCCACGTAACTTCATTTTACTGCGGAATAAAAATAAACGGTCCATAAATATCCCCGATCCCCTCACGTATTGTTCAGATTTAGATCTCGTAAACGTTTCAATCGTTCCAATGTGGTATTATGGACACGAACAATATTATAATCAAAGCGTTGTTCGTTGTTCGCATTGTTCATCGTAATTCCTTTCCAAAACCACATGGTGCGCGTTAACACACTGCATGATATTCTTATTAGAGTAAAATCTGAGTTTTCTTTAATACCATTGGATAAATAGATGAGCGAGTCGTTTGCCTGATGGTAAGCATTAGGCAGACCGTAGACGCTTATGAAAACGTGCGTTTGCTTGTCAGAATAACAACGCCTTTGCATCAAGCGTCGATTACGAGATACTCGAAATCCGCGCTTGATGCAAAAGCGTTGTTATTCTGAAGCAAACACACGTTTGCATAAGCGCCTACGGTCTGCATTATGCCGGCCTAGAACAATTGCAGTGCCACTCGGAACTTTGAAATACAAATACCCTGCATTGCGGCACTGCATCATTATCTAATATTGCTCGTTATCTGATATATTTTGTTAGTGGTAGGACTAACTCTTCTGCGAGTGTCCATCTGGGTTGTTACCACCGCTTTGTGAGTGAAGTCCGCCGCCAAGCAGTAGTGTGCAAGCATTACTGTGTTCCGGTTTGATGAGCAGAGTATCCAGTGAAATTACTGGGCTTATGAGACTTAATACCTAATGTCTCAGGGTAACGAGCGTAGTACTGCAGTGCCGCGCAGGCCTTTGTGTTTCAAAGTTCTGAGTAGCACTGCAATTGTTATGGGCCGGCGTTACGCTTACCACCAGGCAAACGACCAGCTCGTCTCGTTGCCAAATAATATAAAAAAAAAACAAATGTATCGTCTACAAATAATTTCATAATATAAGTACGCCCAAAGATTTCAGTCTTACGCTCCGCTGAACTATATACGCCTGAAATAACAATCGAAGAAGCTTTCACAATTTAAAAGTCTTTTTAACAACCACGCCGCGTATAGCAATAATTGAATTAGGGTGTCGTTCCATGTCATTAGCGAGCGAAAGCGAACGAGAATAGAAGCGTAAGCGTTTCCGCTCGACTGCTCCCTTTTAACTTAACATGAGGATTTTCTTTGTCATTCTTCAGGGGCCGTGAAACCCGCCACCGCGACGTCACGGTGTGCAGCGGGCTTTATTCTTTTTACCAAGTTATGTTTCATCAAAGGTTTATATCATACGAATTTATAGATAAAACTACCAGACCCGGCCACGCGTTGCTGTGGCTAAGGTTTTTGTTATATTACATAGTAGTAAACTATTCAAGGGAAACGGTAGGAGAACACATGTAAAATTGTAGCTTATTGTGAAATTTTGGTACTTTTAACACAGCGCCATCTGTTAGAAAATCCAGTTAACAGATACCGCCATCTGTTAGAATCGTTTGGAGCTAAACGATTATTGTGACTGTCAAATAATAAACAAATAATTTGCAATAAAATAATATTACGGCTATGAATTGAGATGTAAGCTATCCTATCTTTTAAGTTAGATCAAACTGTACACGGTGTGCAAATTTGATTAAAATCAATTAAGTAGTTTAGGAGTCCATCACGGACAAACAACGTTACGCGTAATTTCTAATATATATTAAGATAATGGTGTCAATTCTATCATTTCATACCTAAAGTAATTTTAGTTTCGTTCTCTCTCTTTCCTATACATAACATGAGAAAGAGATGGAATATATTTTAGACCTGTCAAATTAATCCACTTGCTTGTGTCTAGTGTAAATTTAATGGCAATGAATTCAGTGGCATCTAATTTATCAAGATTGAAAGGTATTTGACAGCTCTAAAACTAAATTTAGATCTGTCAGACATCTTCCATCTCTTTCTCATGTTATGTATTTGAAAGAGAGAGAACGAAACTAAAATTAGTTTATGTATGAAATGATAGAATTGACACCAATATCGTACCTTATCGGTCACATATTTTGCCGCAGGACTGATAGGAGTAGACATGTTCTTGAATGGAGATCGCGAATCGGCAAACACATTGTGGGATGTTCTACTTCTAGGTGAAACGATGACGCAGAGTTAATGAGAGTGACTGACAATTTTTGGGTGTAACCTTCTTGAAGTATGAAAGCAGCGCGGACTCTTGAAAAAAAGTTAGCGAGATTTTGAACCTTGCGAGAAATGGCTTTGGCACAGCACTGCACCCTGAGACATTAGAGGCGGTATCCCGAGTCAATAACATTCATCATTCTGTACTCTTTCCATAATGTCGGTTTGCGTTGTAAAAGAGAAGGAAGATCGCGCGGGCCACTAAAATTGAGTTATGATCAAAAAAAGCGAAATAACTTCAAAATTAGATGTCTAATCAAAAATGTACTACAACCAAGTTTTTTATTATTATATAATACCTACGTAAGTCTCGTTTATTCTATCAATATACATTTATTAATAACATATTTCATTTCAAGCCTATTTTCAGAGGTAACTTTGACATTTTCTTTGATCAAGTTAATTTGGTAAAAACTTGTTTTGATCACAACAAGATTATCGGTAATATGATGTGTTTACAACATAAACTACTTATATCTAATAATGCAACACACAAGACGGCAGCGGGGAATAAGCGGGGGCCGCGGGGTGAAGCCTGCTCCGTCCGCGCCCGCGCCGCTTCATTCGACATTCCATCTTAAGATTTCAAGCGTCATACATTTGTACTGTACCTACTTAGGCAATAAACCAAATAAGCACCGTAATGGCGGAATTTTATTGATCACCAACGCAACTCAAAACAAGCAAGCTTTCGGCGGAAACATTTTTGGAGGCCCCGACGATATAAGAACGTTTACCAGCAAAATTTACAAAGAAATAACGCAAGACGAGATACAGCAAAACAATCTTGGCTGGCTGCATGTCGCCGTTGAGTCGTCTCGGCAGTGAGATGGCTGGTGTGAGTGGTTTAAAAATACTGTGAATACTGTGGTAAAAGTGTTGTTTCTCCTCATTGTGCTAAACCAGGTAACAAACAAATCATTAATTACTAAGTTTGGTAAAAAAGATACGCACTTAATGCTAAAATTCGTGTTCCGTTTTCCACTTGAATTCATGCTTATTTCCCTTATGTCGATGTTAATTCTATAAAAATACAATTTAAATCTTACAACTAGATATTACTACAAGATAATTAACAAGTAACTTTGTTGTATTACGTGAATAACGTTAAGAATTTACATTATTTGCTACCTACCTACTTTTACGAAGTCAGTTGCTAATTACAATAAAATTACTATAACTTTTAAGTTTCTAGAAGAATCAGCTTGCTTTTTGAGTAAATTATTCAATAATCCTTCTGCTACATTCTACTACTATGAGCTATTACTACTAGCATTCTACAATATACAACTACAAACCTTATTTTCTTCTCGGATCTTTGCAATTCGAACATTACGGTGTTTTTATTTTAATCAAGACAATATTATCGCTTGCCGGTCAGGTTGACTATTACCTACGCAACTTGGCTATTGCAAACCTATCGCGCGATTCATCTTTCAATCTTGAACTTTTACCCATATTTTGCTTACATCTTATTCATTATGTACATGACTTCTTTCTAAATACATAAACAATAAACTAATTAGTACTAAATTTACTTATAAAAATAAGACAGCTGTTCGCTTCCCACATAAGCAGACTAATTAAGCAGTTTGTTTTAAAGAAAATTGCCGAACTTTCCAGAATATCGTCACGGGCTGGGTTCGCGCCGTGCACGGGCTACCTACCTACGTGCATATAGTCTACTTACCGTGCTGTGCGCGCGCTGCTGGTGAATTCCTGGCTGGTTGATGACAAGTTTTACTAACCGCGAGTACAATTTATTTACAATACATACATCATTTCGTTCTGATAACTTTAGTTTATTCGGTTAGTTACTTTGTTTGACTCGTTTGCAATTTTAAGTATTTACAAGATGGAAGAAGATTTAAAGAGTTTGATACATCAGCGTGGCACTATTAAAGGTAGACTTACTAAATTTGAAAGCTATGTAAAGATACTACAGCAAATCGAGCCGAAAAAACTTGTTAAATTACAAATTAGTGAGCTACAGTTCAAATTAGATAAAATACAAATTTTATTTAACACTTTTGATGAAGTTCAGACTAAAATTGAGAAATTGTCTACTGTCAAGGTTGACGATGAGCTCGATGAACGCGACAGAATCGAAAGTACATTTTCCACGTTAACGTCAATTGCGCAGGAAATAATCTCAAACGCATCAACTAAACATATTATATCGAGCTTATCGGATGCCATGGCAAGTGCACACGACGGTAATGGTGTCGCATCGATGAATCACATACGCTTACCTACCATATCTCTTCCATCTTTTGATGGGAGTTACTTACGATGGCTTGAGTTCCGCGACACATTTGATTCTTTAATTCATCAAAATAATACAATTCCATCAATAAGTAAATTTCATTATCTTAAATCAGCATTGGAGGGTGGCGCCGCTGTTGTAATTAAATCGATCGAATGTACATCTGATAACTACCAAGTCGCTTGGGACTTACTAAATGAAAGATACAATAACAAAAAAATATTAATTAACAACCATTTAAAATCATTGTTTAACTTAGATCAGATACATAGAGAATCATACAAATCATTAAGGTATTTAATTGATCACATTACAAGAAATTTGCGCGCATTAAATGCCCTTGACGAACCCACTCAACATTGGGACACACTCATAATTTTTATGATGGCTATGAAGTTAGATGGCGCTACAGGTTGCAAATGGGAAGAGTACAAAGCCACTCTGTCTCACTCTCCTACTTTAGAAGATTTTTATCGCTTCTTGCGCAATCGTGCTGATGTCCTCGAGACTGTGCAATTGAGTAGAAATGATACAAAATCAGATTATAGAAAATCTTTTAATAAACAAACGACATCACTTGTATCTTCTTCAGTTGAAAATACCAACGTGAACTATCAGTGTGTTTTGTGTAAACAAGGTCACCGACTTTACGAATGTCAGAAATTTAAATCAATGACACCTGAGTCCAGAATAAGTGAAGTGAACAAGCTCAAACTTTGCTCGAACTGTTTGCGCCCCGGTCATCATCGTTCAAACTGCAGGTTGGGTAACTGCAGAATCTGTTCAAGAAAACATAACACATTATTACATATACAAAATTATAATACTAATTCTACAAATACTACTGAGCCACAAAAGGTACATACAAACATACAACAAACTACAAATACTAATTTATCAAAAATTCCTAATACAAAAGTACTACAAACTAAAACAACTACAAATACATACTTACCTGATCCAGTGGTCCTGTCTACAGCTACGCCTGGCCAGGTCCTTCTAAGCACAGTGCTGGTGGAGATCATTGATCCCGCTACAAACACTATTCATCCGGCCCGGGCACTGCTAGATAGTGGCAGCCAATCATCGTTCATAACTGAAAAAATAAAAACAAAGTTCAATCTTACTACTAAATCCAGTACAGTAGCAATTACTGGCATAAACAATGGCACTATAAACTCAACACAAAGTTGTGACTTACAAATAAAATCACGAGTCAATGATTTTAACATTAATGTTTCATGTGTGGTATTGCCTCAAATCATAGGTAATTTACCAAGCATTAAAATTGATCCATTACAATTAAACTTGCCAGCTAACATTCAACTAGCCGACCCAGATTTTTATCGTCCCTCAGAAGTTGATCTCTTACTTGGGGCAGACGTATTCTGGGAAATAATAAATACTAATAATCAAATAAAATTGGGGCGAAACAAACCTATACTAAAAGAAACCAAATTTGGCTGGGTGGTAGCTGGACCAACGGGTGAGCCTTAACAAAATTACTAAAAATTCTAAAACAAATTGTATGCAACCGAGTGCAAGAAATTCGTGACCTAACATCTCAAAACTCATGGCGATACGTACCTAGTTTGAATCCCGCGGACTTAGCCACGAGAGGTGTCCAACCACAACACTTGCTGGATGCTGACTTGTGGTGGTCTGGTCCGAAATTCTTGGAACAAGATGATGATGACTGGCCTGCAAACACCTTCCCTGACGTCGTACTACCTGAAATAAAAGTAAATATTAGTATTAATTTAGAAAACATACTACAATTCGACAACTATTAACTACTATTAACTATTACTAAACTACACAAACTACAAAGAATATTAACCTACGTACTAAGATTTATTAATAACACGAAATACAATAAAACTAATAAAACTAAAGGTTTACTTACCGCGCATGAGCTTCACCCTTCACTTATGACATTGGCAAAGCTGTCACAGAAGGAGTCGTTTCCGAAAGAGATAGATGTGTTGTCCACAAAGAAATGCTTACCTCCTAAGTCCCACATCTTAGCTCTGAATCCCTTTCTGGACAGCCAAGGAGTATTGAGAGTAGGTGGACGCATTCAAAATGGTCCTCACTACGCATTTGATAAAAAACACCCTATACTTATTGACTCAAAACATCAATTTACTAAGCTTCTATTCAAAAGAGAACATGTTCGATTGCTACATTGTGGCCCGCAACAATTACTAAGCTCAATTCGAGAGCAATTTTGGCCAACACGCGGGCGAGATCTTGCTAGAAAAACCGTCAGCAGGTGTGTCATCTGTACTAGAATGCGGGGTAAAACTATACAACCCATCATGAGCAATCTACCACAACCTCGCGTCACACCTGCTGCCCCATTTGAAACCTGTGGCGTCGACTTCGCTGGGCCATTTTACATTTCTAGTCGCAAGGGACGAGGCGCTAAAACTTCCAAATGCTATCTATGTCTATTTGTTTGCTTCTCGACGAAAGCCTTACATTTGGAAGTCGCAAGCGACTTAAGTACTAATGCGTTCATTTTGTGTTTGCGAAGATTTATCTCGAGACGCGGGAAGCCTAAAACCATTTATTGCGACAACGGCACCAACTTCCACGGGTCAAATAACGAACTCAAAAGAATGCTAAAGTCTAGTCGTCAGCCTGTCAGTGATTTCACAAGCGAGGAAGGAATCTTGTTCCAATTCAGCCCAGCATATTCCCCAAATTTCGGAGGCATTTTCGAAGCCGGTATTAAATCTGCAAAACATCATTTAAAGAAAATTGTAGGAAACACTAGCTTAACCTTTGAGGAAATAACAACACTTTTTTGCCAAATTGAAGCAATTTTAAATTCACGGCCGCTGACACCATTGTCAGCTGACCCTTCTGACTTATCGCCACTCACGCCTGGTCACTTTCTTGTTGGGCGGCCTTTGGCTTCATTGCCGTCACCAACTACAGAGAAGCTAGCGTTTAACCGTTACCAGCTGCTCGAAAGACTGCGACAGAATTTTTGGAAGCGGTGGTCATCTGAATACCTGACCGAACTACAGCATAGAATCAAATGGAAGACTCAAGGACAACAACTCAAAATCGGAGATCTCGTCATTGTCAAAGAGGAGAATCTTCCACCGATGAAATGGCAACTGGGCCGCATTGAAAAGACTTATGTTGGCTCCGATGGCGTATGCAGGGTGGTGGATGTCCGCACGCAGAAGACGACACTCAGAAGAGCTGTCTCCAGACTATGTCCCCTTCCCATCAACGAGAAAGAAGACTAATATATCTTGAAAGTCGGGACTTTCAAGGGGTGGGAGGATGTTTACAACATAAACTACTTATATCTAATAATGCAACACACAAGACGGCAGCGGGGAATAAGCGGGGGCCGCGGGGTGAAGCCTGCTCCGTCCGCGCCCGCGCCGCTTCATTCGACATTCCATCTTAATATTTCAAGCGTCATACATTTGCACTGTACTTAGGCAAAATAAACCAAATAAGCACCGTAATGGAGGAATTTTATTGAACTACCAACGCAACTCAAACAAGCAGGCTTTCGGCGGAAACATGATGAATAATGACATATATTTTGTCCAGCGCCAGAAGGTCATCTGATTTTGCTAATAAATCTTTTTTAGTGAAGCTATTTAGCTGATAGCAGCTCTTACCATCATGCAAATGACCTGATGGTTTCGTTATTTAATACAATAATATAAATATAACCTGAAAATAGCTCCCTTGCAGCAGCTGACCTTTGCTTCAAGGTGGGTTTGTATTAGATTGCCTATTATAGAGGGGTTCTAGAATTTCAAAGACTTTTCAGAAAGCATGCCGCGTGCCTATCACAAGATTAAAAACGTATATAAAAGTACCTACGTGAGAATCGTACGTGCTTCGTGAAAATTCACCTTTAACCTTTAGCGCGCTTAATTTTGTCACGTATTCTGGCGAGTTACAAAAGAGATAAGTAATAATATTAAAAACAAATGTATCATACTGCTTATTTAGTAGCTTTTGTTCGCGGCATGGCTTACTCGAACTCAGGATACATTTTGTAAGCAGTCTGCCCTAAGCTATTGCCCCGATTAGACGTTTAAAACTAATAATAAGTTAATTGATTTCTACCCCACCTGCGGCGCAAATACGGAAGTCCAAACGATAAACTTGTCGAATCGAAAAAACTGATAAATTTATCGAATGTTGCGAGTACCGAAGTCTGATCGTAAAGTATTGTAGTAGCTTTATAAAAGTTATCGAATAGCTAGGTCGAATCCAAAGAGAATATATTCTCTTTGGATTCGACCTAGCTATTCGATAACTTTTGTCGATTGTATTCTTACGGAGACGGGTTAAAGGAGAACTCGCAGAAACATTTTTTTAATTTTCCGTCACTTACAGGCGTTTTCAGCAGGCTGACACATGTTTTCGGGTCGTTTCAGAGGAAGGCCTAAAACATATCAGTTAATAAAAAATTACTCCTACTTCAATAAAATAACGGTTACTTTTACGGCTTCTTTCTATAAAACGTTACCTAGCTCGTAACAGTATCAAGGCTCGAAATCAGTAAAAAATCCATAAAACCCAATTTATCGATTTGAATTGTCGATGTTATCGATCGAAAAGATGTGTACTTGCGCTGAATTATATACCAGTCGAAGATTATGAATCGAAATAAAAACTTTAATTTTGTATTAGTCAATCTGCCTAGTGTCGTTCCCCGTTCCTTCACATACATGCGCAGTTAAAACCGTTCTTAGAATCATTAAAGATGAACTTGTCATTCTGTTCTCAGAGATCTCATCTTCAAAGACTTCATTAGAACACTCGACAGATCAAACGAGCCGTGTTGTCATTTAAAAGTCATAACGAACTAATTTACGATGTCTAATCTGTGAAGTATGGTTTTATAGTCAAATTTTTCTCGTTGTACGTGTTGCTGTTCCTTTGTTGTGTGCATAATGCTGTTTTAATTCAGAGCTGTTCGTATTATTATCTCAGTAATGTGACAGATGGTGTCCTATCTCTTTAGGATCATGTCGAATTTTTCATAATACATTTTTTTCATAATATTTTTATGGATTGGCATGAATGACTCTGACTCGACCGTAACTTTAGTTTTTAGACTTGGATTTGATGATCTGAGTCAACTTTGACGTTGCACGTTAAAAAAGTCCTAAGTTTTTGTAATGTTTTGCAATAGTCATCATTAGGTCCACTGCTGTACATCTGCCTTCCCCACGAAGGGGGGATTTTGCCACGGCAAGCTTGGCAGGCGGTGATTGCAGGTGATCATAATCTACTGCGATAACCAAGCGGTGATCGCAACAGATTATGATGTTGATCGAGGTGAATGCTACTGCCCAATCCCTGGATATTCCCTTAGCTAGCATTTACGGCACCCACGGGAAGAGATGAGGTGGTACTATTCTTAGCTGGGATCACAAGTTCGGAATTTACACAAGAGTATTTAGTATGTACCAATATCTAATTAATTAGCGTAAAGGTGAGATTACAACTCTTACATCCACTAGTATGTACTACGCATTTGTTTCAGGTGCCTTCATGTTCCAGGCGATAGAGGGTGCGAGCGAGATGGAGAGAGTGAACAACATGACGTGGGAAAGAGACAACTTCACGCAGTACCTGTGGCAGAATGTCACGCTGGCGCTCAACCTGTTCAACGAAACTGCTCTCAAAGAGAGGTAAGTTGTTGATAGCTATGCCGATGCGGTAAAGCAGTGATTAGGTTTACCCACTGTTCTAGGTTTAGAGTTTCACTAGGTGCTTCCATCTCAACCGAGTAGTCCCGGGTTTGAATTAGGCTGTGGTATCCTCTGCCCATCGTAAAATGCAACAGGGGGGCTTTGGGCTTGTGCGTCGTTGAGGCGAGACTCTGATCAGTTGACTACCCATCCGAGAACCTAGGTCCTACCCACCTTGTTGTTACCACCGCTTTGTTGTTAGTGGTAGGACTAACTCTTCTGTGAGTGTCCGTCTGGGTTGCTACCACCGCTTTGCTCGTGAAGTCTGCCGGCAAGCAGTAGTGTGCAAGCATTACTGTGTTCCGGTTTGATGAGCAGAGTAGCCAGTGAAATTACTGGGCTTATGAGACTTAATACTTAATGTCTCAGGGTAACGAGCGCACTGCAGTGCCGCGCAGGCCTTTGTGTTTCAAAGTTCTGGGTGGCACTGCAATTGTTATGGGCCGGCGTTATGCTTACCATCAGGCAAACGACCAGCTCGTCTCGTTACCAAATAGCATAAAAAAAACCTTGGAAGGCCTTGGGTCTGTTACTATTATTAGTGGTAGCCAGGTAGGTACCACGGATGCTATTTCGATCGTTTACAGAAGAAATAAACATTGCGTGTATTATGTCAAAGTTGAGACTACATCTATCAGTGTGATTGCCAAGATTCGCATAAACTGTTCTAGCTTTTCCAATGACCTAGATCTTTAAATACCGTTTGTTTAAATAATCTTTGAAATTTCCTTTATAACTTCATTTGTAAGACTGACGGCGACTTCCCGGAAACAGGACTGTTGTTTATGAAAAGATCATTCTTCGCTTTACGTTTCTATTAATTCAAGGTTTTGGAACGCAAGAATCAATTCTTAGCTTTTCATTTTTAACTGCTTTTGAATTTAGGATCAAATTCAAATTTCTTCCCATGGACCTAGCAGAGAGCTCATGAAAGTAAAATTACTCTAGGTTTCCGTTTCATGGTATACTACTATCGAGAAGGAGGGTAAAAACACGGCGGGTTTTTTTGCAATATTTATCTGTTATGAAATGACTGATGAATTGAACTGACTCGAGAGTCTTATATGAACAATTAGCATCATCAAGCACAAACCATTTGTCTGCAACACACGCGACACATGCTTGTATTTCACAAATTTGACTGCAAGCAGTTACGTGCAGTTCAAACTTATAAATACTTTAACTGCGTTTGATTGCTATTTGGACTTATTTTTCTTATTTTTCCGTCTCTCCACTACTGAAGGTTGGCTTATAATTTGTAATATTCTGACAACACTGCATGCAGTCAAAACCTCAAGCAAACTTTTCCGTACAGGACAAAACACGCTATAACAAGAATAGATTGTTATTGTTCTTTAGGTTTTATTTAATCTTTGTTCTTGCTGTGTCAAGTCTTAGACAGTTCTAGCACGTTCCGTTACGGCTTCCAGGATAAGTGTGGAACTCCAGCAGTACCAGCGGAGGATAGTGGGCGCGGTGAAGCATGGCTGGGACGGCGGCCGCTCCTCCCGCCAGTGGAGCTTCTCTTCTGCGTTCCTCTACTCGCTAACTGTCATCACTACAATAGGTACGTAGTTGCGGAGGGTTAGGCGACTAAAGTCAAAAATGATAATTGACAAGGTAAAATTATGTCCATTGTTAAATAAATGTCAAGGGAGATGGTATGCAAACAACTAGGCAATTGGCAAATTTGTGTCATCTGTCAAAACGCAACGTGCACGAAACGCTTAGGCTAATATTCAGAGACGAGTCTGCGTGGACCAAGCGATGAAATGGAAAAATTGATGATTGCGTCCATGACGTGGACTTTGCATTCATATGTCAAAACTGTATACAATTTGACATATGGAAGCATGAGTCCACGTTTAGATTCGTTAGTGTCGAGCAACGCCATATAGAGTTAGACGTCAGATTTTCTGTCCAATTGGTATGGGGCGTCTTAGCGTTCAGTAGATACGCCTGACTTTGATTCTCATTTTTGACGATTCTAGCGTTCGATTTCTAGTTATTAGGATATAGACATGGCTCAGTGAGGTGCATTCAATTGCCGCACAGAGCTTTGTGTTTTAAGGTTCTGGGACTTCTGGGTGGCGCTGCAACTGTTATGGGCTGGCGTGACTATAATTTTGACTCTACGCTTACCATCAGACAAACTGCCTGCTCGTCTCGTTACGCAATATATAAACAAAAATTACCGGGATAACTTGTAAATATCCCGTCAATTGTAACTCTGTAGAATATTGGTGGCCTTTTCTAGAAGACAGAAGCTACTTTAACCAAATTTCCTCACCTTTCAGGTTACGGACATCTGTCTCCAAGAACGAACTGGGGCAAGGTGGTGACGATCTTCTACGCCCTGCTGGGCATGCCTCTGTTCCTGCTGTACCTCAGCAACGTGGGGGAGCTGCTGGCGCGCTGGTTCAAGTGCGTGTACGCGCTCGTGTGCCTGTGCCGCGGCTGCCCGGGGCTCGCCAGGAGGCGCACCAGGCTCAGGCCAGCGGTGAGTTGGGCGGCCGGGATTTAATACTCGGGAGGTCGGCATTTTACCAGCACCTCACCTTTCTGTGACGTTGTCGTCGAAGATGATGAATATGCTACATAGGAATTGGCTTTGAAGAGCACCTGCTGGAACAGGACGAGATGTGCTTGACGACAGATTTTCAAATTGAGGGTGCCAGCGGCAAGCTCACAAAAGAAATGGAAAATGCTTTACCAAGCTATGGTTGCTGTGTCTTAGCACCGTTTATAGTAGGCGTATCATTAAAAGTTGACGCATAGGTTAAGGCGCTTTGCATTTGATAAAGATTTATCGTACATCATAAAGTAAGTAAGTACTATATTCTATTTGCAACTAAAGTTTCGATCACATTTTCAATCACCTGATGGAATATTGAAAGTGCTGAATGTACCAATGGAATGTAAAATTATTGAATGATGACAAACATTCTTTTTTCAGTTAGAAGTAAGCGAAGCTGAGAGTATAGAGCGACCTCCGGGATGGAGGTCGCGGTATTCAGACTCTGACGTCACGCCGGACTATTGGGTCCCACCATACCCCCACAGGGATTTTCCAAGGTGAGTACTGTTGGGTTAAAGGGCAAACAATCTTTAACTTAGATGTTCGTATTAGGATCTGCAGTTTAGAGTTCCAGACGTAAATAATAAGAAGGAATTACATACATATCGGTTCCAATTAAATTGAAGTAGACATGGAGCATACAGACCAATATTGTTCAAACTACTCCGCGTAGTGGATCATGGCACATACTCTCTCTCTGAGAGAAGGACCCCAGCAGGGGGACCATGATCAGGCTGATGATGATAGAATTACATAATTTAATTCCACCATCCCCATTCCACCACCGGACGACAAGAAGCACGGCGGTTCGTCCCCAATTTATCGTTGGCAAACCGCATAAGTGTGAACAGGTATCTTCTAGGCAAGCGTGCCACATCGTCTACCGCATCGTCGCTTACCATCAGGTGAGATAGAGGTCTAAGGGAAGCTTATCCAGTATACAAAAGAAATGAATTGTTCCCAGGAGGCCGGAGTACCTCCGCAGTGCCCCCTTGCCCCGGGCCGCCCCCCGCGCGCCGCCCCTGCACGCCCCCGCCCCCCTGTCCCGCACTGAGAGCGTCCTCTCCAGTGAGTTCAGCTACGTGTCGTTCGACGCGCAGACCATCACCGTGCCTGTCAGCGTGTGCGTCGCCATCCTCGTGGGGTGAGTCGAGGGAGGGGGGCTCCTGTGCCGCCTCGCCCCCTGCCCCGCGCCTATAAGCAGCAATCGCGGACCACGAGAAAACAATGGAAAACCACGATCCCCACTTGACGCGATCGTATCGTCTATTGTGGTTGTGGTTGGGGCTTGATGGAAATGTAGTCCGAGCACGGCACCCGCTTTTACCAAAGCTTTTACGACCTCTATTAAAAAAAAAACCATATAAAATCAGTTACATTCTCTATGTAGACTAAAATAAATACGCAGTTTGAGAAAAAAGAAACGCTTTGACTTCATAACCAGACCATTAACATCAAGTGCGATCTATCATACGAGTCAAAACTCAGGAGCGTTCTTGTAGCTGTAGCCACTAAAGAATCCCATTATTCACCTCCTGGCTCCATCATTCTATCAGTTCCGTGATACCAAATGACTATGTTCTCTTCTAAACTACATAGGTGTACGAAGTGTCACAGAACAAGTGAATGGAAATATTCTACACTTAAACTGTTAGACTGCTTAGGTCTTCTTTTGTAGACTAACAGTTCTAACTGACTCTTATCGTTCGCAGGTACATAATGTTCGGCTCAATGATATTCGGGATGTGGGAGAAATGGGACCAGCTCGATGGAGCTTATTTCTGCTTCATATCGCTCAGTAGGTAAGATACTTAAATTATATTTTTTCAAGCATACCTGTGATTGAAGTAATCCTCCCCCATAGAACGCCACTTGGACCGGCTACGCGCTTCTCGCATTCAACAGTTCCCCGCGGTTTTTAACACGTATACTACAAAGATCGTAGATCTAGGCGGTCGAAGCCGCGGGTGGAAGCTAGTAGGGTATAATATTTGTGTTCGTTTCAGCGTTTATTACACAGATGTTTTTTTTCGCTAACGATGTTGTTTGTTTACGTGGACGACGTCAGCATCGGGTTCGGTGACTTCGTGCCGGGCGAGCGCGTGTACTCGGCGCGCATCGAGACGTCGTTCATCGTGTGCTCCGTGTACCTCACGCTGGGCATGGCGCTGGTGGCCATGTGCTTCAACCTCATGCAGGTACGCGCCGCGCTGCCGGCCTCGTGCGCTCCCACTGCTGGGAATAACTTCTCTCAGAGACATGATCCACCACGCGGGCCCTGTGCGGCTTGGTGGATGTCACATGTCCTCGAATTCGTGGTTCTTGAACATGCCGGTTTCCTCACGATGTTTTCCTTCACCGTTTTAGAGCGAGTGTGAATAATCCGCACATAACTTGATATAAGTCATTGGTGCGGGCCGAGTCGAGATTCAAACTACAGTACGCCGGATTGAAAGTCGCAGAAGTTCCCGCTCGGCCACACTCAGTTTATGCACACGTGCAGTATAAAGCCTCTCCGTTATAGGTTTCCTCTTAGTAATGGTATCCGTATGGTCCCGGCTAAGAATAGTTCCACCCCATGTCTTCCCGTGTGGATGCCGTAAGAGTCGGCTACAACCCAGTAATCCCGGGTTCAAAACAATAGGGCTTCGGTATCCCCTACCTGTCGTAAAAGGCGACTAAAAGAGGACATTTTGGGTATGTGGGTGGTTGGAGATGGGCTCTAACAAGCAAGTCCTGGAAGGACGGCAGTTCGTTGTGGCGCGAACTGTCGTGGATGGAAGTCGGCAGGGAAGGCGCAGTGCTGGGGACACCGGTGTAGTCCGTTGGAGAGCCCGGGGCCCTTCCGTTGTAGCTCCGAGGCAGACCAAACCCTGTCTGGGGGGGTTTAGTGGATAAAAAAGTCCCACATAACCCGGCTGCTGCCATGAGGAGCAGCCGGGTATCTTCAGAGAACGGCCAGCAGCATCCTCCTCAATCGATATCATAATCCACTGCGCCAACCGCGACGCCTGCCAAGCATGTTGTATTATATATGTGTGTAATTTTACATGTTATTTATTTAGAAATACCCCTTTAGCAATTTAAGCGTCGCACTCAAAGCGAATTGTTTTTTCAGGAGCAAGTGATCCACTACTTCGCGGGGATGAAGCGCGCGCTCAAAAGGATCTGTCGGTGCAAGAGATGACACACTCTCACTCTAGTGGCAATTGATTAGGTAGACAATAAGAACTCGTTCAAGTGAATAAAGACTTATTTATTTAGTACGTTGTTTTTTTAGCCTTGACGGTAAAAGGATTGAGTTCAAGTTAAAGAATTATATGTAATTTAAAGAGCAGTCAGTGAAATTACTTGGCTTATGAGACTTAAATCTCAAGGTAAAGAGCGCAGTGAATTGCTGTGCAGGCCTTTTTGTTTGAAAGTTCTGAGGGGCACTGCAAATGTTAATATAATATAATGGTGAAATAAAGAATCTCACATACATTTACATAAACTTTAAAAACGTTAATCCGTGTGGTTGTAAATCAGAGTTCCCTTCTCCAGCTCTCACTTATCTTACAAAACCGCGTCTATTGTCGAAGCTCGACTTTGCTGAAATATTCATTGTGGAAGTCTCCAGGCAATCTGCAAAGAGCTTTACCTTGAAGTCGCCGTAGAACACAGTAGGTGAGCTTGAATCAATATGCAAATGTTTTTAACTTTAGAATTTCGGTAGCCAATTGCGGTAAGACAGACAGTCAGTGCTACTTTTGCCATTTCCAGGTACAAACTAAACGAAATCCTTTAGTACTTGTATGTTAGTTTCAAAATATTTTTAGTGCATGTGTCATTTGTGTGTAACCAATTTTAGTGTAAATTTGTTTTGTCGGAATCTGTTTAATAGGACGTTTTATATTTAACATCTACTATTAACTCATGTATAGAAATAAATCAAATTGAAGTGTCTGTTTGTAATATCAAAATAACAGCTTTTTCCTAAATGCATATGAATGTACAATTGTACATATGGTACATAATAGGTTGGGGAAAAAGTTTCTTCGCATTTTTTAAGAAAATTCAAAACATTTTTTATTATAGTTTATTTACATTTAACTAAAGTATGTTGGTACCATTTTGTTCGATAACTTTTTGCCATCTTGTAGGTAGGGACATGATCCCATTGCTATAGAAATTTTGGGACTTCTGATCAAAATACCGCGACAAGTGGTTTTGGCAGTCCTCTCGTGATGTTAACCTGACACTGCCTAAAGAATTCTGAAGAAACCGAAACAGGTGGAAATCTGAAGGTGCAAGGTCAGGACTATACGGCGGATGCATTAACACCTCCCAGCCAAACTCTCTTAATTTTTTCTGAGTGGCTAAAGATGTGTGAGGTCTAGCGTTATCATGAAAAACCATGAAAATGAAAACCACACCCCTTCTGTTGATTAATTCCGGCCGCTTTCTCTCAACTTCTTGCTTTAATCTCATCAGTTGTTCGCAGTAGAGTTCAGAATCGATGGTCCTGCCTGGTGGTAACAGCTCATAATGAATAATGGCCTTCCAATCCCACCACACACACAGCATCACCTTGTTGCGAGTTAACCCGGGTTTCGCCATAGTCTGTGAAGCCTGACCGGTCTTTGACCACGACCTTTTTCGCACGTTCTTGTCGTACGTGATTCACTTTTCATCACCAGTTATCAGCTTCTTCAAAAATGGTTCGGTTTCATTACGTTGTAGTAAAGAATCACAAATGAGTACACGGTTCATTAGGTTTCTTTCAGTGAGCTCGTGAGGTACCCAAATATCGAGCTTTTTTGTGTACCCAGTTTTTTTCAAATGCGCCAAAACTGTTTTGTGGTCAATTCCCAGTTCTTCAGCTACGTCGTAACTACTGATATGCCGATCATGTTCCACTTTTTCAAAAATGGCATCCATTTTATCCGTAATAGGGCGACCAGAGCGACGTGCATCTTTGAAATCAAAATTTCCGGATTGAAAACGCTTAAACCAAATTTGTGCTACTCTCACAGACACTGCACTAGGTCCATAAACATCGCAAATTTTTTTCGCGGCTTACGTTGCATTTTTACCTTTTTTGTAGTAAAATTTTAAAATGTATCGAATTTCTTCATTAGATTCACTCATTTTGACAGTACGAAAAACAAATGAAAATCACACATTTTCCTAATTTGAATTTGGAATTATGTTCTTTAAAATTTAAACTTTCATATGATACCAAAACCAGTCAGATACAAATAGTATAGCCAAAGAGATTTTATTACAAGTTCATACATACTATAATGCGAAAAGACTTTTTCCCCAACCTAATATAACAAAACAACCATTTTTAAAATTTTTGTCTGTCTGTCTGTTTGTTCCATGTAATTTTCGAAACGGCTGCACCGATTTTAACGGGACTTTCACTGGCAGATAGCTGATGCTACAAGGAGTAACATAGGCTACGTGAGCGAAGCCACAGGGCACAGCTAGTATTTAAATAAAATAAACTTGGTATTCTATTACATAGGATATACAGCTGCGTGACAAGAATAAAAACACATTTTTCTGATTTCAAGCTTTAAAATCAGAGTTTTCAAGATCAGAGTGAATAGGTTTCTTCTATAGGCAAACGTGCTACATCGTCGACCGCATCGTCGCTTAACATCAGGTGAGACCGCGTTTTGAATAAAAAGCAACAAGTTTATTTAGTATGCGAGTTCAGGTACTGTCGGCCAGCGACCGGTTAGTTGCGAAACACTCATTCCTCGCATTCAGCCACTTACCAACATTAGTTGCTTAAAAATGCACTGCGGGGAATTGTGGAGGGTATCGACCTGCACTGACCTACACCAACTATACAGTATTGTATTGTATTGTATGTATGTCTATTTGTTTGGCACACTCTGTAGCCTAACCGCGGATTTTAACTTATGAGGTATCATTAAACTAGCTTCTGCCCGCGGTTTTCACTCGCGTTCCCACAGGAACCGTGCATTATTCCGGGATAAAAAGTAGCCTATGTTACTCTCCGGTCCATAAACTATATCTATGCCGAAAATCACGTCGATCCGTTGCTCCGTTACTGTGTGAAAGAAGGACAAACCAACAAACACTTTCGCATTTATAATATTAGTAGGGATTTTTTTTTAGTTGTGGAAGTGGCATGGTGTATAATTTATTTTTCAGTTCTTATTATACTTATAGCTTAGCTTGGTTTAGCGTATCACGACATCTTCAACAAACGCTAACCTTACCAATACAAAAAATTGTGGTTCAACTCGTACGGTTTGCAATGACGCGTTTCCCGTGTCTGAACGGGTTCTTAGTGCATTAGCACTAAATCTGAAATACCTGTAACGGTAAGTGTCTAGGGAAGTTTAGTCTAGTACTTACCTATGATTGATCGAGTTCCTAAGTAACAACTTGTGGGAAAGTTCATAGTTATACCATTATGTAGCGGTGTTCTTGTTCAAATGTAGATTAGCTCTTAGCTGTGGTTACGAACACGGCATACATTAGGGAATGCGTTAAAAATGGCTGAATCTATCTTACAACTAAATAAAATTGAAGTGTCTGTTTGTAATATCAAAATAACAGCTTTTTACTAAATGCATATGAATGTATATACGAGACCAACACCAAAACCGCCATTTTTAAAATTCTTGTTCCGGGTATTCTCCAAAACGGCTGGGCCGATTTTGACCGAACTTTCACTGGCAGATAGCTGATGTTACAAGGAGTAACATAGGCCACTTTTATTTTGGAAAAAGAATTAGGGTTTCGCGCAAAAAAATAAAAACCATGAAATCCAATATCTCCGCGCGGGTGAAACCGCGGGGCAGCAGCTAGTTTTTTAAATTTTTTAAATACGTGAAATTAATAAAAATTAAAGAGTTGTCTAATTCAATATATTACTTCCTGCTAATATTATAAATGCGAAAGTGTGTTTATTGGTTTGTTCTTTCACGCAATAACGGAGTAACGGATCGATGTGAATTTTGGCATAGATATAGTTTATGGACCGGAGAGTAACATAGTTTACTTTTTATCCCGGAAAAATGCACGGTTCCTGTGGGAACGCGGGTGAAAATCGCGGGCAGAAGCTAGTAATAAATAAACTTGAGAAATCACAGACTCAAGAATTTGAAAATTATTTTTTATTTGTTGCATGAAAATTGTGCACAAAAGCAGAAAAGAAAATTTATTGATTTGTGGAGTGAATTGGGGCCATTATATTCATTTGCATCAGCTTAGTTTAGCTATAAATATATAGGTATGTACGGAACCAGGTAATTATCCGAGAACTGGAATTAGTCAGTCCAGTTTGTGAATACGAGTAGAGGAGCACTTTACGAACAAGCGTCCGGGGAAGTTCGGACGTAGCAATGGTTGGCGAATATTCCATTGCGTTTTTGCAGCAGAGGCTTTTACGTATATCAAAAGTATGCTTTGAAGCGATAAACTTTAACATTCTTTGAACAATAATTAATCGTTATGCGACAATATTATGGGGGTGGGCCATTTATTGCATGCCGCGTCGATCCTGCAAGATTAGGACTCCAGTACACGCTAACTCATGATTGTTAGAAATTCCAGATCATCATCAGTCAGCGTTTCGGACATACAAAGTATACCACGATTAGTCACTCACCAAATTAGACGGCTATATAACTAACCGTAACGCATTTACGTCAATCTTAGCCATGACTGTGGGAAACTTGACAGCAAAACCATCGCGTAATGGGCCCCAAAAGTTGGCAAAAAAGCTGCTTTTACGAGTCAACCCTATTTTAGGTTTAGTACGTTACAACTTTCAATCACATCGTCGCTAAAATTCCGGGATATAGTCCTAGATCTTCAACTCAAAAAAAGATTTAAACAACATGTTGATAAACGAAAACGTCTAGTATAAGAATAGCAACTGCTAAAAGAACTAGTTTTAAAACCTGAGCTTATAATGCTGGGTAGGTAAAAGATAATTTACTTACGTATTATTTATTTAAATAAATAAATAAATAATACGTAAGTAAACTATATATGTTGTTTTTGCACTCTATCATTTTTCACGCACTGTGAATTCCGTCTAGGATATCGAACTTCCACTCACATACTAACTAAACTACCATGCGCCAGAAGATTGAAGGTTTAAGTAATTCCATAGCTCACAGCTTCAAACGACCTACCGTCATACATCTAGAAGAAAGTTTAGACACGGCGATCTCCTTCATTGCGCTTTTTGCGGTGAAGGTAGTTTATTTTAATGCCCTCGGAGTGTCTGGAGGTTGTTAACTTGATGAAGCTGGGAGCTCGAACTTGGCAATTCAGAAGATTTTCTTAAAAAGCTTTTTAGGTTATATTCTGAGCTTTTTCTGGAGTTAAGTTATAGTCTGTGAAGGTAGAAATGTTGAGTTATAAAGTTTTTTAGTGTTTTGTTATACTTAAAACAAGGAAATTTTTATGTGTTCGTCTGTCTTTCCCACTTTTTACTATAGAAGTTATGGCTTTAGCGTTGCCAACGCTAAAAATGATCTGTTAAGTGTCTGGTTTATATAATTATATTAAGTGGATGATACTTCGACAGAATACATACAGCTACGACGCTGTACATAACTTAGAAGTTTAAACTTAGAAGTTTGTACTAGGAAGGCTTCTGAGCCTAGTTACAAACTAAAACACGTAACATAATTTAAATTTAAATTTTTGTAAGAAAACATTACGCAGCATCCCTTTAGGGGTAGCTTCCCAACTAATTATACATTTTAATAATATATGTAATTGAATTATTGTTGGAGTATTTAGCTTATAAAAAGCCTGTGATTCGTTAAAAACAACTAAAACCCATACCTTGTTCCCATAAAAACACTTTTAAATATCTGTTTAGCTAGATAGTGTCTAAAGATAATCGTCTTAAATGATTACAAAATTAAAATTGTTAGACAACGCGAGTGAGACATACTACAATAAACTTAAGCGAGAGTTTAATACATTTGTTAGTGGGAGGACTAACTCTTCTGCGAGTGTCCGTCTGGGTTGTTACCACCGCTTTGCTCGTGAAGTCTGCCGCCAAGCAATAGTGTGCAAGCATTACTGCGTTCCGGTTTGATGAGCAGAGTATCCAGTGAAATTACTGGGCTTATCAGACTTAATACCTAATGTCTCAGGGTAACGAGCGCATTGCAGTGCCGCGCAGGCCTTTGTGTTTCAAACTTCTGGGTGGCACTGCAATTGTTATGGGCCGGCGTTATGCTTACCATCAGGCAAACGTCCAGCTCGTCTCGTTACCTAATAACATAAAAAAAACGTAAAATTTTTATTTAGTAAGACCGATGGACTCAAGTAACATTGAGTCAAGTTAGTAATAAGTTCTATATAAAAAAACTTTTGCAATTAATTTTGCTTGAATATTTACACGGAACGAGCGCAATCTAAATCTATGAAAAATTAGATTTACTTTTCAAAGAGATCCGTTTATCCTCGCTCGGCTAAGTGCTTTTTGAACCAGCTGTTGCTACCACCCACCCGCAAAAAACGGGATGATATTTTTTAGGGTTTTATGAAGGATATGTAAAATGATTTGGCAGTTAGGTTGTCCTTTGCTGTAGGGAATGATGAAAAAAATAATGTAATATTAAATTCCTTTTTAATGTTTTGAAGCCTAATTGGGTTTTACACGCTCTAGTGGAGTGGAGTCAAATACCTGTCGGTGTCTTTTTACAGCCGTTTTTGAGAGGTCCAGGTCACGTTTCCGTCCAGATCACAACTGAAATAGAGTTCACACGCTTATAATTGTTGCTGTGAAGGAATAAAAAACCCCTAAAGATTAACTTTGGATTTAGAGTTTAAGAAGACTTATCTAACTGTCAGGAATCTGCTCTAACAAACGAGACCTACCAAAGTTGGGCTAGTTACAATCAAAATAATGATCAGGGTTTGATGAAGCCAGAAAGCCAATGTGAAAACTCAATAGTTGTAATTTTTATGCTATTGGTTTAAGTCTCATAAGCCCAGTAATTTCACTGGCTACTCGGCTTTTCAAACCGATGCACGAGCAATGCAGTGGTACCAACCCCGACGGACACTCGCAGAAGAGTTAGTCCTACCACCTAGTAACGGGAACCCAGTTTTTTTTTCTATTTTTCTTTAGAGACTAACGGTTCATTTTCCTGACAGTAACCCTGATGCGCCCATAACAATTACAGTGCCATCCAGAACTTTGAAACACAAACACTTGAGCGGTATTGCAGTGCGCTCTTTATCCTGAGACATCATGTATCTCCTAAATTAAGTAAAACATTGTTAAATAAAATTGTCAAACAATGCAACCTTTTCCATGTTGTATTGTGTCTAAATTTATGTCCTACCTTCAGTGGCTAATCACTGCTATAGAGTATGAGCAGTAAGGCAGGTTTAAGATAAACGGAACTGGTGTCAAGTCAAGTTTATTCGCTATTTATTTATTTATTTAGTACGGATTAACCAATTACACTAATAAACATTGCATGATTGAAAAAGTAAATAATAATAATAATAATTTGCAATGTCCGTTCAAATACAACATAGCTCTCTAAATCATTACTTAATATAACATGTCACATAAAAATAAAAATAAAAAATAAATAAAAAGTGTATGTAATTATAAATCAAAGTGTTTCTTTCCAAATATGTCAAAATAAGAATAAAAAGTCAAACTAAAATAGAAGTCAAAATTTTTAAGGACATCACTAGCATGAATTCTTCTCACAAAAACCCAAGCATTCCGACAAGATTACCTTCCATTCGTCGTCAAACACGTCACATTCGGGCCTAGCTATACGCTGGCGTCATAGCATGGTGATAGGGTATTTTCTAGTGCTCTTGCTAGCAAACACCTTTGAGATGACAATTTGTTGCCTAGCATCTATAGATATGTTCCGATAGCCGCTCATGAGAACCAGTTTCTCAGGTTTGGTGTATAAACCATCTTAGATCACATCGACCACATAAGATCTAGCTAGATAGAGACCCCATTTACAAGGTGGTATGACTAACCATTCTAAGAGTGGCCGTGTGGGTGGTCCTTTGCCTGATGGTAAGCATAACGCCGGCCCATAACATTTGCAGTGCCACCCAGAACTTTGAAACACAAAGGCCTGCGCGGCACTTCAGTGTGCTCGTTACCCTGAGACATTAGGTATTAAGTCTCATAAGCCCAGTAATTTCACTGGATACTCTGCTCATCAAACCGGAACACAGTAATGCTTGCACAGTACTGCTTGGCGGCAGACTTCACTCACAAAGCGGTGGTAACAATCCAGACGGACACTCGCAGAAGAGTTAGTCCTCCCACTAACTACCCCGTGTGGGTGGATACCACCTCTTTGCTCGTGTAATCTGCCGCCAAGAAGTAGTGTGTAAGTGTACTATGTTCCGGTTTGATGAGCAAAGCAGTCAGTGAAATTGCTGAGCTTATGAGGCTCATGGTATAACAATCACAATGCAGTGCCGCGCAGGCCTTTGTGTTTGAATGTTCTGAGTGGCACAGCAATTGTTATGAGCCGGAGTGAAACTTACCATCAGACAAATGACGCGCCCGTTTTCTTATCCAATAGCATTCAAAATTGTTTTGACCTCCGATAACTGGGATCAGCTGCCTTATCAGCTAACAATCTCGTGTTCGTTTTCAATACCAAACCGATGAAAACCAGCGGTCACTAGTCTTCGTGTGGAAAGAGTTGTCAATAGTTTTCGCTTCTTTTCGTTTTGTAAGAGCTTATTTCTTTAATAACGTTCGTTCGAAAATTCTAGACTATTCCTTCCACACGAAGACTAGTGACCGCTGGTTTTCATCGGTTTGGTATTGAAAACGAACACGAGATTGTTAGCTGATAAGGCAGCAGGTCTTCAAACGCACTATTTGGAATAATAAGCGGGTTCTGTCTCAGCCATTCGTTAGCATGACCGTATCGTTATCTTCAACAGATCAATCGTTTATGCCAGCCGAGACTTGCTCCGGGAACAGTAAGCACGTAAGGTTGTGTGCGTGCGACGTTCGTTTCCATTTCTCCGCAACATCGTTACTGTTAACCTGTTAACATTCTAAAGATTAATCGTGACATTTGTTCAGCTCTTCGACGGAGGTCTCATTTGAATAATTCAGGTCCCGAGCCAGATGGAATAAATATGAATATTGGAATAAATGAGGCTAATGATGCTTGACTTAATAACAACAGATCGCTTCAGGACGAGTAAGGAATAATAAATTGTTGGATGATAAGTATAAAGGATGGCAATGATTACGCACTTAACTGTACTTATAGCCTCTTGGATTAGCTAGCTAATCTCTCAGATAATTTCTATTTCAAAAATATTTTTGACAGAGAAATTATTTTTTCTCGAAAATATGCACGTCAGGGACCAATTTTTGATAGGCACTCAGGGCAAGTATCCAGGGCCCACCACGATCAACGGAGTTCCTTATTTCCTCCTCTTTTTGCATGTAGATAGTTCATAAAAGAGTCCTCTGTCATCCTAAAGTACCTTGGACCTCTAGTAGGTTAAAGACGGCTCTGTGGACGATTCCCGTGGGAATGTCCACGCGAGCAAAACCGAGAGCTGCAGCTAGTTACGAATATACACATTCTCCAAAACGATTAGTTTTTCAGGCATCCATCCAACTCTGCATAATTCAACCATTTCCCTATTCAAAACTAACCCACACAAAAAGCGAGCCGTACCCACATCAACGTGCATAAAACCCTTCTGAATCATTTTCCAGCTGATTATGTATGAAATTGTGAATATGACAGAAGAAATATGTCAGTCAGTTATCTTGGTGTCCCGAAGCGTACGGCGCGGTACAAAGAGGTCGTGGTCGTTTGGACGCCGGCCCTGCGGCTAGGACGAGCTATCGTGAGTTATTGGCAGTTTTCTTTTATACTTAAGGGATATTTTTGGGTTAGTCGGATTTAGATTTGGATTTCACTGAATGGAAGAAGTGTCACAGATTAATAAGTGGCTCTGGTAGTCAACTTATACTACAATACAGCAATATTTTTATTTACTACTAGCTTTTGCACGTGGTTTTCAACCTTTCAACCGCGTTCCCACAGGAACTGCGCATTTTTCCGGGATAAAAAGTAGCCTATGTTACTCTCCGGTCCATAAACTATATCTATGCCAAAAATCACGTCGATCCGTTGCTCCGTTACTGCGTGAAAGAAGGACAAACCAACAAACACACTTTCGCATTTATAATATTAGTAGGAAGTAGGATGATACTACAAAATAGAGACGGACAGACTCTCTCTATGAGTCCGTCTGATATTTCCTTGACGCGGGAGCTGTAGGCACACTCACGTGGCACATTTAGCGCGTCTCTACTCTCTCCTCTTACACGACTACACAAAAAAGGAGTGTAATATTTTGTGCGTAATACACCGCGTGAATTTGACAGCCTGCTACACTAAAGAGCGCGCCTAAGAGAGCACCTAGTAGAGATTCAGAAATGAACCCAGTCTAATTTAGGAACATCTTTGATTCGGTTTGCTTAAATCCGTCACGTAATTATAATTTATCCGTGATAGTTTATGGACTTAGCTTCTGCGAGTATCCGTCTGGGTATAGGGTAAAACCCGGATAGTTGCCTCAGTGGGATACTTGCCGCAGTGTCTAATACACTATGTTAGGGATGTTGGGGGTGTTAGTACTTTACTATAAATAGAAGCCCTTCTACCACAGACCTCGGTGCCATGTAAATTGTCTGAATAGACGCACGCGTCTTGTCCGTGTGAGCAAAAAACCTCCGCGCCGAAACTTTGACGAGCGTCAAAATTATATTGGTCAGTAATTTTCACTGAATATTTTTTTAACTGACTGTGGTTTCAGTCAAGATTTTGTTTATTTGCATGCATTACAGTTTAAATTACACTGTTTATTACGTTTTATTGTTATATAGTTTTTATTTATTTCGCAAATAAAAAGGGCAAGTATCCGTATCAAAAAGGATAGTTGCCCTATTTACCTTTGCGGATAGTCGCCCTTGGGGCAACTATCCGCAATTATAAATTCTTTAATAAAGCAAAGACTTTTTCTTTAGGTGAAATTCAGTAGGCGACGTTCCCAAAATACTGGCAGCATTGCCACGTTGAATGGCAATGCTTTATCTTTGACTTAAGTACAGGCCAGCATTTGGAGGTTCTTTTTATTGTATTTTTATTTTATAGTTTAAAACATTAAAACTGAAATACTTACTATTTAATAATGTTAATTAATATTTTATTAGTAGATACTTAATAAAGGATCGATAAACAATAAAGACGGATTACTTAAATTGATATTAAATTTGTTTCTATCTAATAAAATCATAGTGTGGCGTCTATAGCCCTGCACGAGGCAAGTATCCCCGGAAACATTTTTTCCGTTAGGCTACTATCCGCCACGGTAGGCAACTATCCCTTTTTTGAGAGGTCTAATAAAACAGCATTTACTTGAAAACTATATTAATTATGTTTACAAAAATAGGCTCCTATTAAAGATCAAAGACCTATGTTTTGACATACATGTTGTATTAATCGCAGGAAGTACATATTTTTGAATAATAGAGCCTTTTTGAAAAGTGCGGCAACTATCCGGCTTTTACCCTATACCTATAGCCACCGTTTTGCTAAGTCTGCCACCAAGCTGTAATGTGTAAGCATAACTGCGTTTTGATTCAATGAGTAAAGCAGTCAGTGATATTACTGGGCCTATGAGACTTAATACGTAAGAGCGCACTGCAGTCCCGCGTCAGCTCTATATGTCATACAATTCTCAGTGGTACTACAAATATTAGGGGCTGGCGCTGTGTTTACCATCAAGCAAACGACCCGATCATGACATATTTATTGTATTATTTTATTATTGTATTGTATTTATATCTACTATAATAATAATTATGTAATCTCTATGCTCATAATATTTTCAAAATTTTGTCAGAGCGTTTGATTGATGCGACGCGTAACCAAAATGCTGGTAACTATTTGGCTCAACGGATCAGCATTGCGGTTCAACGAGGCAATGCCGCCAGCATGCTGGGTACGCTTCCAACTGGTAGTGGGCTAGAACATTTGAATTATCTGTAGGCCTACTTGGGTTTGTAGATTGTCCAACTGTTTTTGTAGCTAGCTAGGTTAGATGTAGTGTTTATTTATGTATTAGCTAGTTAACAAAGGCATTTAGCCCGTTAAAAAAAAATCTCTACACTGTATTTTTATTTATTGTTTTTGTTTAATATCGTAATCCGCCTGTTATCACCCGCAGGGTTTACCCGAAAACCAGCGTCGAGTGTTTTATGCACACGGCAGTTATGCTTTTCGGGGCCACATCACTGCAGATGTTTTTTTTAAATTTTGTATCGTGTCATTTTTTGTATCTTTGTATACTGTTTATCTTGTCATTGTCTCCTTATGTTCTTTTTACTTTGTTGTGAGAGTGCAGAATAAACGTTTTTTCTTTCTTTCTTTATTAAAAATTAATATAAAAAAGCTCATACTCATTTGTTCCCTCGACCCGATGGGTCGGTCGACCCCATCACAGCTTCGAAACGCATGCTTACTAATTTATGTATGTACTTTTATTCATAATACAATCTTAGAAGATCTATCGATTCCAAATGCTTCGTTCGCAAATTCCCTGAATACCTCGTAGCTGGTTGTATCGCTGGCATTCGGCTAGAGAGGCGTCCGCCGGCCGATTTATAGTTTCCGCTCGAGCGAGCTTGTTTGCAGAATGAAGTCTTGAGTCAGCAGGCTTGCAGATGAGAGCCCGATAAACAAATAAATAAATGTTTATTTTTGCACATTTTTGTTTAATGGGCTATTTTTTGGACGTATACCTTAATGTAAATGACGATGTGTTTGTAGGCGGTAAATTCGCTATACTTATAAAATATGTAGACTGCCTATAGAAAATCGCTGCAAAGCATTGTCTGCTAAATGGAGTCACAGGTTATCTCATAAGGCATGCAGGCAAATAGCTCAGGAGCCTCCTGGCTTTCATTAGAAACATTGTATAAACTATTTTTGGAAAGAACGAGTTTCTTGCCCTTCTCTATCGGCTATGCCAATTTGGAGTGGACACTTAGCCATTTATTTTAACTTTCATGAGCGCTTTTTGGCTCCAATCTGAATAAAGAATTCTGAATTTGCGTTTGAGTTTGAGTCATTTTGGCAGCGAAATATTTGAGATTAATATATTTACGTCAAAGATAAATCTTTATTGATTTTACCTTCAACAGTCTTGTATACCAATAAACCAGTGGTAAAAGAAATCCCCAAGCCAAATTGGCCTACATTCGCTCCCTTGCAAATTACCATAAAACCTTCACACGTCCTGAACACCTACAGAAGGCTGTTAATCCTCCACCCTTGACGCCTCGGAGTTCAATTCACCTCTGGGGTTGTGTTGTTTGAGAATTTGAAAATGTTTTTTTGCGAATTTGTGCTTGTTAGACAAAGAGAATCGGAATTGTTTATTTCGTGTTCTGCCAGTCATGACATGACTTCACACTATACAAATACAATGCAAAATATGTCACACCTGCGGCGCGAGTACGGATCTTTTCGATAAATAAAATTCGATAAAATTGACAGTTAAAATCGATAAAGTAGGTTTTATCGATTTTAACTGTCAATTTTATCGAATTTTATTTATCGAAAAGATCCTTACCCGCGTCGCTGTACCCAAATATAATGAAGAAGTAGCTTGTGTAAAGTCTGCAAACAGTTTTGCTTTTTGAGTAGACCGAAAATTTATTTTTATTGGTTTTAGTTTGTTGAATTGTATTGTTGTTTGTTGTATTTGGCCAGATATTAAATTCTGTGAAAGTAAATCCAAATGTTACGTTTGCAATTATTTATGCATGCCATCGTTTTGTTTTTTGGGTTATCTGGAAGCGATTGCTCTGAGAGATAGACCGCCAACTTTGACTCTTAGTATTAAGATCTATGTACATTACATAAAATTCTAAATATTACTTAAAATAGTTTCTCTAGTAAATAATGGTTTAGATTTAAATAAAAAGTTGCTTTTCTAATATATATTTTTATAACCATCAATAATAAAAGTTTTTTTTATATTACATTTTAAGGCTTTGGAGCATGATTTAGTTTCTTGATGAAGGTTTGGCCACATGGAAAGCGAGAATGGGGCCAAAGTTGGATGACGCTCACTAAGATGTAACCTATATTCCCTTCACTTAAAAACACCCAAATTGTAAAAGTCGGGAAAAGCCGAAGACGGAAGCGAGCCGCACCTTTGGAGCATAAAAAAGTTGAAACGTTATTGCACGTATAAGTAGAATTTGTACTACAAAAAGATAACAGTATTTACACCACATCCGAATTAGCTTTGTTCACGGCATCGCGCTGATAAGTTTCAACCTAAACTTGCCCCAACATTGACATACGACGCTGACACACCAAGCCATCTCCCTAAACAAATCTTATCTAACTCCGCATGGAACGTCAAAAGATTAATATCACCATATTTATCAGCCAAGTGAACTACTCTCCGCATTTGTCATCCTGAAATCTGTGCCCTTGAACTTGTACTTACAAGATACGTATTGTGTTGAGTAATGGGGGCCCTTCCGGCCTTTCCCTTTCCGGCTGCGATCTGTCATAGGGATATTACTTGTGTTGGGATAGAGGTATTGTGTCGCTTGGTTTTGCTTTTGTGTGTAGCTTGCGAGCGGATCAGATTATAAGTCATCTACTATGGAACTACTACTATATACTATACTATCTAGGTATATATACCCTAACAGGGTCATATGTGAACTTCACTTATAATATAACATCTCCATATAATGTACATATGATTGCAATAAATGATTGAGTATTGAGTATTGAGTAGGTCTGGTTTAGTACCTACTGGTATTTGGACAGCCAACGTGGTATTTTTTTATGTTGTTTGTTAACGAGACGAGCTGGTCGGTTGCCTGAAGGTAAGCATAACGCCGGCCTATAATAATTGCAGTGCCACCCAGAACTTTGAAACACAAAGACCTGCGTGGCACTGCAGTACGCTCGTTACCCTGAGACATTAGGTATTAAGTCTCATAAGCCCAGTAATGTCACTGGCTACTCTGCTCATCAAACCAATCAACCAATCAATGCTTGCACACTACTGCTTGGTGGCAGACTTCACTCACAAAGCGGTAGTAACAACCCAGACGGACACTCGCAGAAGAGTCAATCCTACCACTAACAAAAATCACAAACAAATCATGAGTAACCCCTTCCAAGACTAGTTTGAAAAATGTATCTAAGTATACTTGCATTATGGGATCAGATATTCTGTATCTATCTCCTGAATCCAAAAGAACTAGTACAAGCTTCCTACTACTACTACTAGTACAAGATTAATAAACGCAATTTGTAATTGCAGCCTGCAGATTGCTGTTTAATTTAAGCGAGCAATTTGTTAATTAAATGTGGAGTGAAGACCAGCGCCGGGTTAGTTTTGAGAAGGTAATTAAACAAGTGTTCCTGTGGAGCTAGTGGAAGTTTTGATGAGTTTAGTTATATTTGTTGCAAGTTGAACCAGGACCAATTGTAGTATTGCTGCAAGCCAAGTTAGTTCAGACAGAATTATTTTTTCAAATTAATATTTTTATATTCAGAATAGTTACATTTGACCAGCTCTCGCCTGTTGCTAAGCAACGATGTGGTCGAAAATAAAGCCCACTTGCTTGAAAACCTATTCTTTCGTGCCTTGAAGCAGCACAGGTTATGGCTATTGAGAAAGACTACTTTTTATATGCCTAGAAAATGCACGGTTTCTGTTGGAATCCGTGGTTAAAACAGTGGAATGTTATTTAGTAACGAGACGAGCTGGTCGTCAAGCTGATGGTAAGCATAACGCCGGCCCATAACAACTGCAGTGCCACCCAGAACTTTGAAACACAAAGGCCTGGGCGGCACTGCAGTGCGTTCGTTACCCTGAGACATTAGGTATTAAGTCTCATAAGCCCAGTAATTTTACTGGATACTCTGCTCATCAAACCGGAACACAGTAATACTTGCACACTACTGCTTGGCGGTAGACTTCACTCACAAACCGGTGGTAACAACCCAGACGGACACTCGCAGAAGAGTTAGTCCTACCACTAACAAAAGGAGAGACAAGGAGATACCAAGACAAAAACAACTTTATCATAATACCTTGAAAAAGTCTTTAGATGTGTACCGCCTACCTTTTACTTCCGTGTAGTCTCGATATCATTCGACAATTAGCTTGAATAAACAATTGGTAAACAAGATAAAATATCACAACAACTTGATAAATTATTCGCAATTTGTTTACAAATGGTGACAAATTGATTGCGCCAATTATTTAGCTGTTAAGACTATCTTATGTCGACATCGGGGTGAAGTGGGCTTCCCCAGATTGGGGTCTGTGATGGTCGACTACTTTACTAAAGAGAAAATCGGAAAATAAAATTGAATTAACGTCATATAGAGCTCTGAAGTACTATATTAAATTTATCATTTTGTTGGACGGCTTTGTGGCTGTATTGGTAGTAACTCTGCAATGTGAGGGGCTGTGGGTTCAATACCCGGCTTGAGAGATTTTGTGATAAGTATAAAGTTTGTTTCGGGTTTCAGATATTTCTGTTTCCGTATTTCATAATTATGTGAATCTGAACACGTTATAGACTAGAATAGAATATCTTTATTTGCGTAAAATGTTGGTTATAATGAAGATGGAAAAGTGTAATACAAAGAGCCAAAAACATTTTGTCGCAACGCGACATGCAAAATTTTGGACATAAAAATATCCTGCATGGGCATGCAGTTGAAGTTAATAATAAGAAATTATAAATTAGTCAATAATTACAATTATTAAAGTGTCAAATTATCAAATATGTCAAAATGAACAAGCAATAAGCAATTACTTATAACATTATTTTGCTAATTCCGAGTTTACGTTTCCGTTTACGTAACGTTTACGTTTGTTTAAAAAAATATTGTTATGTTAAACACAATACACTGGACTTTACAAGTGTCACCAATCACGATACCATGGCTCTTTGCACACGATAATAACGTATTTTCGCGCGTACTAACTACGGAACAGAATCATACCTGTTCTTCTAGTTGAAAGGAAATTACATGTCTTCACTCAATCCACAGTTTTCAAGCTTTATCACAGTCAGCAAGCGTGGGATTCGTTTAGTGAGACTGGTTGGGAACCCACCGCAAATTACATCGATTGTGACTATTTGAGTTGTACTTCAAGACACGACCTCGACGTTCTCAACTGCCAGAATATTGGCCAATAAATATTAATCCCGCTTGAACTACTATCCAACAAGATGTCGACGGTATTACGACTCGCCTCACTAACTGAGACGGGACCAGCTCGCAAGCACTGGGTCGAGCTGATACGCGTTTATTTTAACCCTTTGATATGTAATTCTATGTTTTTACCAATAATAAGTTAGTAGACCAAGATTAGGACTCGCTCTCAAGAACATCTGATGGAACACACCTTGTTTTGTTAGTGGTAGGACTAACTCTTCTGCGAGTGTCCGTCTGGGTTGTTACCACCATTTTGCTCGTGAAGTCTGCCGCCAAGCAGTAGTGTGCAAGCATTACTGTATTGCGGTTTGATGAGCAGAACACTCAATGAAATTACTGGGCTTACGAGACTTAATACCTAATGTGTCAGGGTAACGAGTGCACTGCAGTGCCGCGCAGGCCTTTGTTATAAAAGTTTTGGGTGGCACTGCAATTGTTATGGGCCGGCGTTATGCTTACCGTCAGGCAAACGACCAGCGTTACCAAATAACATAAAAAAACACAAGCTCATTGCAGGTTCGAACCAGCGACCTACAGAATGACCAACGTCACTAACACTGAGTCATCATCGCTTGTAGTTGTTATAAATCAGCCGCCCAGTGTCAACGTGTTCAGACATTTGCTATCGAGTGCCAGAGACGTTTTCAGATTGGTAAGTATATAGCTATCGTCATCAACTATAATATACACACTTAATTATCTAAGTACCCAGTGAATAGTGAATCAAATGCGAGCAAGCGTTGGAGACACCAAAGAAAAGAATATTGAAAGAAAAAATATTCTTGACCGCCAGTAACCTCAGCGTTTTTTCCTCTCAGTGCGTGCAATAATTACCCACTAGGCAATAGCAAGTTGGTCGCACTGCAACTATTTGCCCATCAGTTGTTAGCAAGTTAGCTGGGCTCGGTTCGGTAACTCTATAATTGTTATAGATGAGGCTACACGGGTATATCTGATGGTGACTACGACTTCTCTACTGCAATGCTGCATGCTAGTTTCAATTCGAGAGTTATACTGAAGTAAAGCACTTTGGGTAACTTGCTGAGTGGGAATATGCGTTTAAATATGTGAACGAATTAAGCTACATCTAAAATGGTTTTAAATTTAGTAACGGGATATTTACCATGTATTTTATTTGTTTTGTTCAAAATTATTGCATACCTTCCGATATGTAGTTACTAGAAAAAGGCTAGCTACCATCCTCAACATAAAAATCTTTAATAAAAAACACAAAATAATAAAAAACAAACAATTTTATTTACTTATTATAGATATAGCAATTATTACCTATTTCCAGCATCTGACCACATCGTCATGAACATTAAAGATTATAGTCATTGGGGTCAGGTGAGACAACAGACATACCTACACTAATCATACGAGGCTCTGCCTTAGGTTGTATTTAACTATATCCACCTGAATATAAGGGCCGATCGGATCGTGTATGCGGTAAGGCCGAACTGCGTCAGTTCGGCCTGCTCAGTTCGGCCTCTACATGTATGGGAGCCACAGTTCTAGGCAGCCGTGTTGCCTTACCATCACTAAACATAACACCAGAGATAGAGGTCAAAAACCTGTTAGACAAGAAAATCTTACACAAGCTAATGAGCGAATACTAAAGTTTGTACGGGAATATCACTATGTCCTTGATTTTTTTATATTTTCTTTAGCAAAATACGCAATGTACAAAAGGTTCGCTTTACTCAAAGATATATTCATTCAAAAGATGCTGAAAAAGTTATACGAGCTATAAACCCTTTCAGTCCTTTGAGCTTATTCCACTTCTTTCTCAGTCGTCTAGACAATAGGGTTTTGCATGCAAATTCTTGTGTGAAAGGACAGACGTCATTGTTTTAGTTCGCCGTCTGTAAATGGCCTACCCGACTGTAAAGTAGGTCCAAATGGCTTCAGAAAGATTTGTTGCATTAGATTGTTTAAAAATTGAATTTTATTTGAATAATGTTGAGCTTTTTGTGAGCCGAAGTTTTTAAATTAAAATATTTTAGCGAATTTTGTTAAAAAAACAAAGTTTGCGTTTGCAAATTGTTTTAAATTTATAGCTACGAAGGGCATGAGACCGTACTTTGACAAATGCTCAGTGGTAAAAATTCTTTTTCAAATATAGGTAAACTGGACGGGCTCGCGGTTCCACTTGCGTGGAGATGGTTTATATATGACCCCGACCCCACTCATGCGATGTCACTCTACGTCCATAAACTATTTCTATGCAAAAAAAAACACTTCGTTCGTTTTGCCCTTGGCTGTGTGAAAGTATAAGAAAGAAATATATTATGTACATATTAAAACAGAGAATACCAGCGTAAAAATGTAACAAATGTTTCCATAAATAACGAAGCTACTAACTAAGCTTTTAAATATTAATTTTAATGAACAGATTTTAATGAATCATTATCATAGATCTAAATAATAATTAGCTCTAATTAGCCGAGAATATGTTCGACATAGAGTACATAGGTACTAAAATTAAAATGGATTTATTTCAATTTTTTCATATTATCTATACAAATAAATTGAAGTGTCTGTTTGTGATATCAAAATAACAGCTTTTTAGCAAATGCATATGAAAGTATATACGGTACCTATAAGAAAACTACCATTTTAAAAATTTTTGTCTGTTTGTTCCGGGTAATCTCCGAATCGGCGGGACCGATTTTGACGGGACTTTCACTGGCAGATAGCTAATGTTACAAGGAGTAACTTAGACTACTTTTATTTTAGAAAAAAAATTAGGGTTCCGCGCAAAAAAATAAAAACCATGAAATCCAATATCTCCGCGCGGGTGAAAACGTAACTCCACGCGGGTGAACCCGCGGGCAGCAGCTAGTCTTTCTTTAAATTATAAATTTTAGAAATGTTCTTTACTATTTTTACTTCTGTGTATCTTGCGTATATACGTTTAAAGTTTCATTAAAATCAGTTAATTCATTTAACAGAGTGTGGATTTGATGGTTTAGATCATGGTTTAGTTAACGCAGGGTTGCTCGTAAATTTTAATATTGAGGTTTATAAAATGGGGTTCGTCGAATACCTTAACTAAAAACTCTCGGTGTCCAGTAATAAACTCATTCATAACTACTGTTTACAACGCGGAGTTTGAACCCTAATAGAAGAGTAAATAAATCAGCCGCACATTAAGCAGATGTACATGTTCTGTCAGTCCGTTTGCCCGATGTGTTGATTCAGCCTCGGAAAACGATCATTTTGTGTTGCTAAACAATGACGCAGTTGTTGATATTGTGCAACAATTCAACAGTTGCTGGATATTATCTTTACCTTAGAGGAACATTATTTCTTTATCTGAAAGGATATTTCAGATTGTGGGTATTTCATATTTCAGATTTATATGGATATTTCAGATTTCTGTGATTCGGGTAGATGAATGTTGCAGAGGCCCGCTGTTAGAGTCATTTTAACTTTCATAAGTGGTCCTTTGGGGCCTATTTGAATAAAGACTTTTGAATTTGAATTTGAATTGGTGGACGATTTACTGAAATTCTTTTATCTTTTTGTGTGTGTGTCTGTGTGTCTGTGTGTGTGGGTATTTGGGTGCGTGTGTGTTGGTGTGTGGGTGTGTATGTGGGGGACATTTCGCATCTGAATTAAGTAGTTTGGCTGACCGAATTCAAGCCCAGTGAGCCACCATCGCTTCTAGTTTCCCAATCTAAAAATTTACAACACGAGGGTTGTTTGCGTTGCGTGGTGTATCCTATATCAGAAGATCTATTAATATCATTATCAAATAAAACACCTAAGTAGACGGACAAGAATTATTTTTCAAATTCAAATTCAAATTCAAAAGTCTTTATTCAAATAGGCCCCAAAGGAGCACTTATGAAAGTTAAAATGACTCTAACAGCCGGCCTCTGCAACATTCATCTACCCGAATCACAGACTAAAACTAATGCTGTCTTTATCAGAACATAATAAATGACAAAGACACCAACAGACCCAATCCGTGCTCAAAGTCAACGAATCTTCCAGAAACCCACCGTGCCCGTTCCAAATTGGTATAGGCCGAGCAAGAAGAAGGGCAAGAAACTCGTCACGGCATTCTTTTTAAAAAAAGTAGTTTTTTACAATGATTCTAATGCTAACAACTAACAATTTAAAGTTTAGTAGTCGCCAGGAGGCTCCTGAGCTGTTTGCCTCCATGCATCCTTGTCATCTACATAATCCTTAATTTTATAATACGCTTTTTTAATTAATACACTCTTGACTATACGTTTAAACTTTCCTTGTGGTAATTCAGTTAATACTTTAGGAATTTTGTTGTAGAATCTGACACCATTTGCCAGGAACGATTTGTTAGTTTTACTTAATCTGAACCCGGGTACAACAATTTTATGTTTACTTCTAGTATTTAACTCATGTACATCACTTTTTAAGTTAAATTTAGTAATATTCTTCCGTACATACATTATATTTTCCAAAATGTATAGCGAAGGCAGGGTTAGAATACCTATTTCTTTAAAAAAGTCTCTTAGAGATTCGCGTGGACCCATGTCATAGATGGCGCGTACTGCTCTCTTTTGTAATATGAAAATGGTATCTATATCGGCAGCAGATCCCCAAAGTAGGACGCCATAAGACATCAAACTATGAAAATATGCAAAATATACCAACCTTGCCGTCGCCACATCAGTCAGCTGCCTAATTTTACGTACTGCAAATGCAGCGGAACTCAAACGACCCGATAGGGCATTGATGTGAGGACCCCACTGCATTTTGGAGTCAATAGTTAATCCTAAGAATACAGTGTTATTCACCAGGTCAAGTTTGCTGCCTTCCAATTCCACTTTAGATTCCACGTGTGGTACGTTGGGAAGTGAAAATTTAATACATTTAGTTTTACTAGCGTTAAGTAGTAGATTATTAGCAGCAAACCATTCTGAGATTTTGTCAAGGTTATCATTTATTTACTTATTAATTAGATAGTTGCATCCACAATTTGTCATGCAGGCGCGAGTACTTGTGTTGAAACCTAAAGAAGCGAACGATTCTAGGATTGAATTTAAAAATAGAATCATGAGCGAAGCGAAAGTTTCAAAAAGAAGAGACACAAAATAACACAATTTTTTCACTACAGCGAGGCAAGGTTTTGTTCCGCGAACGTGGAAAAGGTATCTTTTCCACGCTAGAGTGGAAACAGCACTTGTGCATGCAGATTTCAACTGATAAACAAAACTTTTCCGAGCTTGCGATAAAAAACATTTTTATTTTCGTATCAATATTCTCCTCAAAATCTTTTCCAGCCACGACCGAGCAACATCTTGTCCGGCACAATACCCGACCGCATCTATCATCAAGTCCTCTCAATCAACACGACAGGAGACAGTTGAAATTGAGAGTGGATAAAAAGGGCCCCTCCACCCGCGCCCCGGTTGTTACACGGCCACTTGAGGTGGGTTTCCGGACGACGAGGTGCGAAGAAGGCGTGCTTGGTTGCGGTACTAACATAAAGATTACCTACTATTCATACAATTGACTATAATCTTGCCTATCTAATGGTTATCTGGTAGAAATAGCTTTAAGTGATAAGACTGCCTAATGTAGGTACTAACGTTCTAAATTCTGAGGTGTATTTTGTTTTTAAACGACTTTAAAAAAGAGGAAGTTCTCAAATCACGTCGATCCGTTGCTCCGTTACTGCGTGAAAGAAGGACAAAGTAACAAACCAACAAACTCACTTTCACATTTATAATATTAGTAGGATTTTACTGACCGTATTAAACCAGTTCCTTCGTAGATCGCTGGTCTTCCCAATGACACTGATCGATGTCCGCGCCGCAATCTCTCCCGGAAGGCGGCTCGTCGAATTGACTCCGCTGCCGCCACCGGATGGACTAGGGGCTCCGTTTTACTGCCTACTCTGTCCAGGATACTACTGACTAAATCGATAAATCAAATCTGCTGCGTTTACGTTGAAGTTGGGTCCGTCGACAGAAGTCATACTACACGATGTCGGGGTAACGGGATCTATAACACTTGATGCTGTTGAAGGGATAACTATTATTACACTAGCTTCTGCGCGCGGTTTTCACCCGCATTCCTGCAGGAACCGTGCATTTTTCCGGGATAAAAATTAGCCTATGTTACTCTCCGGTCCTCACACTATATCTATGTCAAAAATCACGTCGATACGTTGCTCCGTTACTGCGTGAAAGAAGGCCATACCAACAAACACACTTTCGCATTTATAATATTAGTAGGATTATCTGGTTCTTTACTATCAAATAACTGAGCTCTTGAAATTACTTTCAGCAGAAAAAGTTATTATAAAAACACGATCAACAAAAGAAATTACCCTTGATATTTAATAATACCAATGATGTAGTATTATATAATAGGTATCTATTTCACTTTTATTAAATGAGAATGAAATTTTGAATGTAGTCATACATGGCAAATAGAACAAGAAAGTGCCCTACCATCACGTGGCCATGCTCTACGGTTGTGTCACGAAGTTTTTCTCCACTGAAACCTCAAATACAGGATTGGAAAAATCTAAGAACAGATTGACAGACAAACTACCACAGAGTCATTAAAGCTGCGAAAAGAAAGAAAGAAAGAAAGAAAGAAATATTTATTTGCATGAAATGTGAGTTACAACATATGATAACAAATAAAAAAGGACCAGTCCTGACACATTTCGCTAATACTAGCATGCAAAAATTCAGCTTAAAGTAACATACATCATAAAACAGTATTATCAATTCTTACAATTAAAAAATTCTTTTAATGAATAAAAACAGTGACTTTCGAGCCATTTTTTTAACTTAGATTTAAAGTAGTTCAGAGGCAGTTCCCTAATGTCTTTAGGTATTTTATTAAAGACTTTGATTACAATAACATTGCAATTATTGCAAATATTTACTGCCCAAATATTTCAAGCGTTCAATATACCTACAGTTCTTGACACCAAGCGCTGGCGAACGTGCAATATCCTAAATCTTGCATTCCAAGTGCAGAGTCATATGCAAGTCAAATGTAGGAATAACTCAGGAATCTAACGCTTGGACGGCTAGCCTGCGGGCGGAATGTGAACGTGGGATATTTGGCATACTATTGGAGGTTTTATGTGTAAGAAACGACGTGAATACCTTTATTTATTAAAATAGAGAGCGTTATCACACTAGCGATATCCGGGTGTGTGTCCAGCGATGCAATTGGTCAACGCGTTCCTCCTCTTTAAGGAGCGCGCGGGAACACGAACGCACCACCTCGAGGCCCAAAAACTGAGGGTGGGCATCCTCGTGTCTACCCTCTGGGCCTCAGGAGCCGAAAGAGGAGTAGATACCCCTTTTCCGACCCCACCTCACGTGCCCATCACCACCACGGGTAATGTGCAATGCGAGGTCGCCTCCGGTTATTGTCCCGATCCCCGACCCCAACGCTCCATGAGAGAGGGAAGGAGAAAGGGCAAGTCGCCTCAAACCCCCACCTGCCACGGTGCCCATACATCGCACAGAGTGGTGTATAAAAATCCTAAGTAAGCCACTGCATCAATTACCAGCTCTAACACTCACTTACTAACTCAAGTAAGTCTCTGAAATTTGTAAAAATAAATAATCTTGGTTTATTTCTTAATATTTTATTTATTTATATATATCTCTTAATAGTAACTTAAAATATTTAGCAGACAAGTAAATATTTTCACTTATTTTATTTAACGAATTTGTAATTGTTAAATTTAAACTTTTGTCATCTTTTTAAAAATATTGGAAATAAAATCTTCATAAATTACTGGTGACTAACTTATTTTCTATTTAATTTCAAAGATTTTTTTATTTGCGAACTAACTTTTCTAAATTCAAATCCTGATTCAATAATCGTATTTTCTTCTTACAATATCGCTAGGCGAAAAAAACAAAATTGCAGAAGTACATACTTATCATAAATTAATTTTGTTAAATAAATAAAATAAAAAATAAATATTATGTATACAAAAAAGCTTTGGCATTCTACCCATCGCGTCGTAGGCTAAATTTTTCCAGTCTCATAGACTAGGAATAGCGTATACTGAAAGTATCTACGACACTTAAAGCTAAGTAAAATTTTGGCATCTATTAGTTCGCACGGTTTTGAGCGTTAATTATATTATATACATAATTATTGTACGTCGTGGTTTTTAGAATTATAAAAACTGCATTCAAAGATTAAAAAAAAGCCCATACAAACATCGAATTGAACATTCACTTTAACACTTTTTTTTTTTTTAACACTTACACACTCATACCCCCGCACTAGGATACCCTGTGTCGCAGGTGGCATGGACATACACAGATACACATCACAAACATCCAAGACCCGAGAACAAACTTTATGCTTACACAAAATCTGCCCCGGCTGGGAATCGAACCCGGGACCCCTCGCCTTGCAGGCAGGGTTACTACCAACTTAGCTACGGAGCCGTCAATTCTCTTATTGTTTCAGATTTTTCCATTATACTTATCCTTTCTGATGGATTTCCCTGTCTACCATACATACTAAGAAATATTTATAGTATACCAAAGGTGTACAAAATGTTTCCCTGTGCCTTTAGTAAGTGTTAGTCCTTATAATTGTGCGTTTGATCTCAATACCGATGTACTAATGGTGGAACTCGACGCGGCTTCCGACAAGACAGAACGTGTTCTGCTTGTTTATAAACTAAGCATTAATATAATATTACCTAGTAGAAATAATGGTTTGTGCATTTGTCTCAGAATATCAGTTTAATACTTTGTTTGAAATTAAATGAAAATGATATGAAAAACTTTCTGTTGTACATTACAAACTCATGGCACCTTTAAATGTTCCTTTAATACAAAATCAATCCAAACTTATCATAATTTTGGTTGTGAACAACCAGCACTGGTCTTCCGTGTGCACCGGGTAGTGACGTCACGAGACGGATACGTGAAACAATAAATAAAGACATTTTGTTATGTACTTAAAGTAGTTCAGTAATTATCTCATTACATTAATGAATCAGGTTCGAGAATCACAAAACCCGAAGACATATAATATCAACAAATTGCCGCTTGCTGGATAGTGAGTTGTGGCCAATGCTTTCAGAATTCCCAAGGTGGGTTGGAATAAGGAAGGCTGCCATACGGAAGGCAGCCGAATGTAAAAAAAAAATGTCAGCAGTATGTTTTAACAGCCCTTGCAAAATGGGACAAATGTAGGAAGGAGCGATTTTTTTTCAAAGAGGTGAGTGTAAGCATCTTTGTTTGTGTTGGAGCCACTAAATTCAATAGCTTATGATAGTTGTGGAGGACTAACTCTTCTGCAAGTGTCCGTCTGGGTTAGTACCACCGCTTTGCTCGTGAAGTCTGCCGCCAAGCAGCAACGTGCAAGCATTACTGTCTTCCGGTTTGATGAGCAAAATAGCCAGTGAAATTATTGGGCTTATGAGACTTAATACCTAATGTCTCAGGGTAACGAGTGCACTGCAGTGCCACGCAGGCCTTTGTGTTTCAAAGTTCTGAGTGGCACTGCAATTGTTATGGGCCGGCGTTATGCTTACCATCAGGCAAACGACCAGCTCGTCTCGTTACCATGAACATAAAAAAAAATGCTGCCAGTGCACTGGTTCAGGGATGACTCCGAAAATCGAACGTCGAAGCTTCGTCTGTCGGATTTACCAACCATAAAAGTGTTTTGGATCCGATGTTCGATTCTATATTCGTAACTTGACATTTTGGGTTTCTACACTTTCATGGTAGAAAAACTGCGATCCGTCTTCATGCGAGCTCTCTAGTTTCGCAGTAAGGCCTGCATGGTGAATTGCAATGCTATATCTGATACTCCGTATAATTCCAGTTCCAGGTCTTGCTGACAGTGTTGTCGTTTCTCTTTGGTACCAACGGCGGCTTAATCAGGATATTTTCCTTCTGAAATGAATAATTTAATAAAATAAGTAAAATTAAAAATAATTTGAAATTTGTGCACGGATCCGTTGTGCTCTGGTCTTTACTATGTAGATAAACAATTTTGAATTTGATCTCACTACCACTGTGCAAATACACAGTCCCAACGACTACATACCCACTATTATCTACAAGGTAGATAGCCGTGCATCTATAAACAAAGCGGTATATAATTCCAATTGGTTAAAAGCCCCCTTTTCCCCATCGTAACCTGTAAAGAATGAAAATGAAAGGCACAACAATAGCTCCACATGAAAGGGTGAGCTCTCATTTTGCTAAAGCACATAATTATCCGATTCATAAAGGCCCCAGGGTTTGTCAAAGGTATACGGACCAAGGATTTAATATTGAGAGCAAAGGGGGCAAAGCTGGATATTAATGAAGCCTGTACCGGCTTAGATTTTGGGACCAAACGGGCTTGTGCTTTTTCAATGCGCGGCCGTCTCAGTGGACGAAAGAGGTTGAATCCTTATGCCGTCCTGGATACGTCCACGGTCAAAGCCTGTAACAGTCGGCGAGGCCTGAAATTAACAATTTGTACGTGTTGCCCACATAATTACGGGGGAAAGATTATCTACGAAAGCTTCAGGATTATTACATGCTGAGTTTCTTTGTAACAGCGTCGGTTATTCATAAAATAAGATGTGTCTGACCATTCTGGGTTATGTTTATACACTAAGCGGTTTGTATTGTACAAATTTCGAAAGAGAAACATATTATATGCTGAGAGTGCCCTCACGGTACATGACTTCTTTGGCACTAAGAATCCCGAGTTCGATTTCCGTAACGGGACGAATATTTGTGCACGTAAAAAAGTGTATTTTTTTTCATGACCTGGTCGTTTATTGTTTCACATTTGAGTGTTGTGAGACTGTAGTCCTTTAATTTGTGCTGATTCTCTAGGTCTCTAGATACAGGGAATTCTTGTTAGAGATCAGGGTCAGTGTGATAGTTGGATAAAACCCAACAAAAAAGGTGTAAGCTAATTTTTTTTTTAAATAATGCCGTGACTTATTTCTTGCCCTTCTTCTTGCTCGGCCTATACCAATTTGGAACGGGCACGGTGGGTTTCTGGAAGGTTCGTTGACTTTGAGCACGGATTGGGTCTGTTGGTGTCTTTGTCATTTATTATGTTCTGATAAAGACAGCATTAGTTTTAGTCTGTGATTCGGGTAGACGAATGTTCCAGATGTTCGCTGTTAGAGTCTTTTTAACTTTCATAAGTGCTCCTTTGGGGCCTATTTGAATAAAGACTTTTGAATTTGAATTTGAATTTCACGGACACTACATGGTACGGTAAGGTACCTGAACTGTATATGACGTCTGATAATCGTTTATACTACTACTGGTGTTTACGACCACTTCCACACTATCAAATTTCAATTCAGAATTCTATATTCACGTGGGGTGCAGGACAGCCAGGACAGCCCGGTCCAGAAGTTAGATTTTGAGCTGCAGGTTTTTTTTAATAACCTTTAGTAGGTGGTAGGACTAACTTTTCTGCCACCGTTTTGCTCGTGAAGTATGCCGCCAAGCAGTAATGTGCAAGCATTATATAGCAAGTGTTCCGGTTTGATGAGCAAAGTAGTCAGTGAAATTACTGGGCTTATGAGACTTAATACCTAATGTCTTAGGGTAACGAGCGCGATACAGTGCCGCGCAGGCCTTTGTGTTTCAAAGTTCTGAGTGGCACTGCAATTGTTATGGGCCGGCGTTATGCTTACCATCAGGCAAACGACCGGCTCGTCTTAGTAGTTGATAATAATAATGTGGTTAAAATTATAGCGCGGCTGCCTAGAACATACCTGTTCAATCTCGTCTTGAGACTCCCAGTTTGCTAATGTTGGCAAAACCTCGTGGCCTTTTTACTGCTTTTGTAAATTTGAATTTCAAATGCTTAAGAAAATATTAGCTCCTAATGGCCAAGGAGTTTGCGAATCGGCCTCAAAGGCGATTGACTTAATTCTAGATAAACTTTATAATTTTGTAACACTTTGGAGAAACTTTCAGGCATTTCGGTAGTATTTTAGGTCTAATTCTCTAATAAGATAGGTCTCTCTGAGAATTTTCAATGGAAAATTGTGTAATTAGTGCAAATTAACTACTGGAAACGGTTAAACACTAAATTTACACAAAATCTTGTATACTAATTTATTTTATTGATATTTTCACTAGTAAAATACTTTGAGGTCTCTATGTACACGGGTCCAAAGTCTGCGGCGCAAGCACGGATCTTTTTGATCGATAAAATTGACAGTACAAATCGATAAAGTTGGTTTTATCGACTTTTTATATAATTTATCGAACCTCGATACAATCGACAAAAGTTATCGAATAGCTAAGTCGAATCCAAAGAGAATATAGATTCAATACTTTACGATCAGACTTCGGTACTCGCAACATTCGATAAATTTATCGGGATTTTTATCGGGATTTATTGGGAAAAATCCGATCAGGCCAGGCTTCGCGCTTATCACGAATGGCATTACCTCTATGGGTTTCGGTCCATTACAGAGTTCTGGGTTCTGCTTCGAGGCAGGCGGCTCCAAGTGCAGCGGCTCGTATTCATCCGACAGGCCGCTGTCGGGTGACGCCGGCTGCAAACGGTTGGTGTAGCCCTTGGGCCCCGCCCGGCTCTTGTGCACGCAGTAGTCACCGGTGAAAGGGTTCTGGTAGGCTACCACTGTTCTGGAAGTAGGAAAAGCAAGTAAATTCTTAACAACAGTCGGAAAACATCCACTGCTAACCATCGGCCTTTTGCCTTAATACACCACGCTTGACAGGTGTCTTAGTGATTGCATTAAATAATGTTGATCCAAGGAGACAGCTGCTGCGTATTCCCTGGTATACCCTCTTGGACCGCTCCCACAGCAGCCATGGCAAGATATGGGGTGGTACTGTTATTAGCTGGAACCTCTGGGTCAATTCTCAATGCTTTATGGTAATAAACAGCGCTTACCATGCTATATACGTGCTCAAAAGTGTGCAACTTTCATGTCCATGAATTTATTTTAAAATTTGCTTCATGATGTTGCAACTTTAACAAAGTGGAAAGATGACATTTTAAATAACACTAGACAGTCTAGTTAAAAATCTGCTGTCATCTACTTCCTATTTTAAGTATCATCACTTATCGTCAGGGGAAGGAAGTGGACGCTTACACATGTAAAATGAAAGCATAACATAATTTAGCGTTTTCGAGCTTACCTGAGTTCCTCTTCCGTTTCCCCTTCCTTTTTGTGTGAAAATAGGACCTTAGTAGGTCTTAATAAAATGGTAACCTGAAAATAAAAGTGAATGTACATATCATCTCATAATTTCTAGTTTGACTATCTTGGAAGACACGCTTCGAGCAAGTGTAGAATAGGTGGATAAATTGCCCATTGAGATGCCTGTGAACATTTAATAAAGGGTTATCAGAATTTGATTTCAGAAAATAAAAATCTTCTATTCTCTATCTTCTAATCACTTTTTTTGTTGTATTTTTTCCTAACAAATTACCGCAGTATGTTTATGATTAAATCAAGGTCTAGACAAAGTCATTGTAGACCATGATTTTTTTTGACAATGTCTAGCTAAACAGGTGTTTAAAAGTTGTTTTTTGTGGTAAGAGGGAATATGTTTCGTTTATATACGCCCTAATTTACGTAATATTAAAGCCTAGCTTCTGCCCGCCGCTTTGTATGTGTGGAATCAGGAAATATAACCCAGGAATGATGTAGCTAGTGAAAAAAAATTTAAGAATCGAACCAGAATTTGCGACCACACTTACTTACCTCTTTATAATATAATATTAGGATATAGATATTTATTAGTAGTATGTTTATTTATATACCTGCCCATCGCGCCGCAGAGTATATACTCGGTAGAAACAGTATCCACACGTCGACAAAGTCAGGCATAGCTGCAAGAAAGCATTAGTTAAACATGACATGTAAGTGATCAAACATTACCGTATCTGGTCACCAGGTCAACTGGTCTTAAATGGCGGTGTAATTGAGGATGTTGACCTAGCCGAATAATTAGAATGAAAAGGTACCTCAAGGGTAAGCGTGCGCAACCTTAGACTGTAGGTAGGTAGGCCTTATAATAGGCGAAATGTTTTCGTGACAATTTCAAGTAAAATATTAATAAATAGTAACATTGGCTCTCAAGTGCAGCTGCCGAAACGCAATGATAGGTGCTTCGACATATTTTCAATTTGAGGGTGGTAAGTTAGCCAGATGAAAACTAGAACCTGCCCTAACACCATGCATCATGAAGTTTTACAACAGTCATGGCTTCGTAACATCGACAGACGGGCTGGCGGGCGAGAGTCATCATCGCTTATTTTTTTTTATTTGCATGTCTTGTTGCCCGCCTGGCTATAAAGCTACCAACTATATAGCCAGGCGGGCTACCTGGCAACTAGCGGATGTCTATAACTGCGTCCCAGAAACTGCACTGGAAAGCCCTTTGCATTCGCAGCTCAGCGTGTTGTCTCTCTTGGCCATGTAAGTATAATCACTTAACATTCAAGTCAAGTGAAGTTAGTAAATTAAAAAAAACACTTGTCTCGCAAAGCAGTAGAAAACAATTGTAACTTACCAATATAACTAAAAGTATGATATCGATGTAAATAATAATCATATTATTATTTTCACTTCTGCACTGTACACTAAAATATTTTTACGCTATTTTTTCTACATTTTTTCAGAAATATCACAGAAACTAAAACGTAATGTTGCTTCTTTGAGAAAATTCATATTTTGGTGCGCATCTACTCGTCAGTCGCAAGTTGATACCTCTTATTTTGATTGGTCGAATTGTTTCCCGCTGATTTGTGATTGGTAGATATGATAGGAAAACAAGATAAACCAATTGGCAGTAGCAACGAGAAGGGATGAGCTTCTGCATAGTTTGTCAAAGAATAATTGTATAGATAGAAATATGCATATAGGTGAAATAAATGTTGCAACTGTTTTCAGTTTTGGATCTTAAATTTATGTAGAATATCTAGTTCTAAATAAATTTGTTTGCGGCTTTTAATTTTTATAAAGCCTAAGGTAATATTTTAAGCCTAAAAGCACTCAGGGACAATGTATAGGTATAGCTTCATACAAGTGAGTGAATTTTTTAAAATCTGACTAGTAGTTCCAGTGATTAGCTGGCGGAAACAAATAAACAAACTTAACCTCTTTATAATATTGGTGTAGATGAGTATTATCACATTTAGCTTAGTTTACCGACCCCGGTTTCGCTCGGGTAGCACTGATCATCTATAGCCGGATGACTTGTGGACCAACCCCGTCCATACCGTCGCCTGCCAATGCTACCGCAGAAATAATTAATAATGTTCTAGCGTGTTCTAGCGTTAATAATACTGTGATATTTCCTGAGATATTTATCTAAATTATGTGGTAATTTTTTATCATGATTAGGGTTGGTATATCTCAAGGGTGGTCCTTAAAGCTATGAAGTAATACAAATAATGGATATAAAGGATCCCTGATGTTAAAAAAATGGCGGTTGAAATTTCATATAAGCTTTCTTTTTGAAAAGCCATTTTTGCTTTTCGAAGTCCTCTTGCATCCCTTCTGTACTCTACTCTTTGCGCCCTCTCCGAGTGCCGGCGCCAGGGGTGTCGCGCCGTCTGGCTGGTGACCTATTTGTACATATCTCTCTATAAACGTTGTTCTGTCCACCCTCTGAACGTCGAGCGTGAAGCTTTTTCGCCGGTTTGCAAAAGGACTTCTACCACATGTTTATGTCACATTTTTTACTAACTTGGTCGATTGTCAGAAAGTAGATTTGTTTTGGGTTGGTTTAGGCCAGCACTAGAAGTCCCCTTATGTCCCACCAAGCTATGATTGCGTCACGCTGTTCAAAAAGCTTAAAAACAAACATTAAGATATAAGCTAAAAAGAAATTAACAATTTTCAAGCAAAATAATCTGAAACCACTTTAATACTTTGCTTCTAAGACGGATCACGGAATAGTAAGCTCAATTTTAACTTAAGCGAGCGATTATAGTGAATATTTTAAACTAAAACTTTAAGTATCAATGTCAGAACTTGCTCCTTGGAAGAAAATTATTTAGATTTGATACTTTATACAGTAAGTACCTCAATGTCTAGATTGGTGGATTAGATGGCTTATGAAGTAGTTACCACTTATTTGTGTAACAACTTTTAGTAGCTTGAATTTATTGTTAGATATTTTATACCGCTATTACGCCCTCAGAGGCGCTGTTTATAATGCGTTCGTGAACACATAAAAATGTATGGAAAATGTGGCATTACAATTTGTGTTGACTGACAATAATCTGTACCTGGCTCTACGAGATGTTTTGAATGAGAGAGATTTTTCATACAATATAAATATCGACAGCCACACCATTTGTGAGATATAAGGCCGTGAAAGCCTTTAGAAATGTCCCTCTTACATTTCTGCGAAACCAATGTACTTTCCAACTAATATGTAATTCCGACCCTGAATCCCGCGACAGCTCAAGACAGGGTTCATTCTGCGTGGTTCATTCACCGTTTAGTAGCTGTAAAGATCGCTAGATAAAAGCACTGCTCTTCAATCTATACAAATAAATAAAATTGAAGTGTCTGTTTGTAATATCAAAATAACAGCTTTTTACAAGAAAGTATATACGGTACCTATAATACATAACAAAACCATTTTTAAAATTTTTGTCTGTCTGTCTGTTTGTTCCGGGTAATCTCCAAAACGGCTGGATCGATTTCGACGGGACTTTCACTGGCAGATAACTGATGTTACAATGAGTAACTTAGGCTACTTTTATTTTAGAAAAAGAATTAGGGTTCCGCGCAAAAAATAAAAACCATAAAATCCGCATTTTTAATCTCCGGGTTTTCTTTTATTATTTTATACTTTTATAAGTAGGTATCTTTCTCCTCACTGCACCACCACCATTTTTCTTGCACGTCCAGGATGACTGGTAGAAAATGCTATCTAGCATTAAGTCCTTCCTTGTACATATTTTATCTGTGTGCTAAAGAATAAATAAATAAATAAAAAATATCAACGCGGGTGAAACCGCGGACAGCAGTTAGTAAAAAGTAAGTTTTTATTTATGTATATTTATAAATAAACCTCCAAGCGATGTCGGTATCAAGTTTTTTTACTATCTACAAATTACACCTGGCGACAACCAGTTATCTACTACGACGTAACGGAGTTACAGTTTATATTCGCGAGCTGAGCTAACAGCAGCACAACTGAACTTCGCACCAGAAGCCATTCTTCATCCAATTGCTAAGTTAGACGTCTAGAAGTCCACTTGCATCGGCAAACTTCTGCAGAGAGTTGCTAAACAATTAGCCGTACAATTAATAGACAAGGAAGTTGAACGGAGAAATCATAACTGAATAGTACAGTGAATAGTGTTGCGCGTGTCCCGTGTGGGAGCGGCGCGGGTAGCGGGATCACAAGCGGAGCGGGTATCCTTCAATGTATTATATTATCTATACAAATAAATAAAATTGAAGTGTCTGTTTGTAATATCAAAATAACAGCTTTTTACCAAATGCATATTAAAGTATATACGGTACCTATAACAAAACAACCATTTTTAAAATTTATGTCTGTTTGTTTGTTCCGGGTAACAACGGGTCCAAAACGGCTGGGCCGATTTTGACGGGACTTTCACCGGCAGATAGCTGATGTTACAAGGAGTAACTTAGGCTACTTTTATTTTAGAAAAAGAATTAGGGTAACTTTTAAACTTTCGCGATTCGAAAACATTGTTTACTTTTGTAAACGTCGAGGTAAATATAAAACTGAGTTTTTATCGCGATTAAGTCCCGTTCTTAAAAGTAAACAAAGAATTAGGGTTCCGCGCAAAAAAATAAAAACCATGAAATTCAATATCTCCGTGCGTGTGAAACCGCGGGCAGCAGCTAGTATTACAGTATTTATTCTGTACGCGTTTTAAATCAAGAAACACAACTAACTCCATAAAGAAAGTAAAAATAAACTAATTATGATAAATGGAACGAACTTACGCTAAAATGATGAGTAAGCAGAGTTTTATATAAAAGATTGTTGTTATTATTTATTATACGAGTATTAACCAGGGATTGGTCAGCGTTATTATCTTTAAATAATGAAGGAACAAAACAAAACTAAATCACCTCGACGAAGGACGAGGTGTTTTAGAGCACAAAAAAGCGATCGGCAGCGAACTGTGCGTTCAGTGGAGCCGCGCCCTTAACTCCTATTAACTTCGCTGTCTCCTAGACGCGGGCTAATTTAGATTTTAATCTATTTTATTGTTTTAGTTCGCGATGCTCCGGTCAAAGTTTAATTAATTATGCTAATTAATGGACAATGGAGTTGTAATAAGCTGTGATTAAATCGTTGTTGTTGAATGTTGACGTATAGTTCAAACTTGGAGGCACTTTCGGTGGTGGTGACTGGCGGGAGATCGGAGAGATCATCAGAAGGATATTTCTTCTTGGTAGATCATGTTAGTGGGAGGACTAACTCTTCTGCGAGTGTCCGTCTGGGTTGTTACCACCGCTTTGCTCGTGAAGTCTGCCACCAAGCAGTACTGTGCAAGCATTGCTGTGTTCCGGGTTGATGAGCGGAGTATCCAGTGAAATTACTGACTAATGAGACTTAATACCTAATGTCTCAGGGTAACGAGCGCACTGCAGTGCCGCGCAGGCCTTTGTGTTTCAAAGTTATGGGTGGCACTATAATTGTTATGGGCCGGCGTTATGCTTACCATCAGGCAAACGACCAGCTCGTCTCGAAACGAAATTAAAAAAAAATCATTTTTTAGCGCTCACCTGGCCAGCTTCCAGCCGGAAGTTGAAAATATTATGCCTGCACCTACTGGTGTATTCCGGCAGCTGCACATGAGAGACAATGTTTATCGATACACTAACCCTATAGCATATTCGTCATCTTTAACTCCACCACGGTTCGAATCTAACAACGCCTTGAAAACTAGGTCACGCTTGTTGTTGAAGAATCAAGAGGTTTCTTCTAGGAAATGCGGTACCTGCTCCATTCACCATATCTTTGCTTAACGTCAGGTGAGAACGTGGTCAAAGGGAAGCAAAAAAGACTCGAATGTTCCATGGTTGAGCCCAACAACAAGCTTGACTAATTTTGTAAAACTCTAGTTTTGAAGACTCCCAGATTATAGGTAGCCATTGGGAAACTCAGAAGCCGGTCGGCAGCTATATCATCCGAGCCATCGTCGCTTCAACGCATAACATAATATAATACCTAATTCTAAATTGCATACAATAAAACATTGCATACTAACGCTTCCACTGCTTGGATATACCGGCCTTCTCTGAGAGAGAGAGAGAGAGAGAGAGAGAGAGAGAGAGAGAGAGAGAGAGAGAGAGAGAGCATATGCCGTCGCGGGCCACCACGCGGGCCCGTGCGGATAGGTGGATGTCACTTGTCCTCGAATTTTTGGTTCTTGAACATGCAGGTTTCCTCACGATATTTTCCCTTGCCATTTTAGAGCGAGTATGATACATTCTATATTATATTGTAAAATATACATTGCGTACTAAAATACTACGCATATATTTTAATTTGTCGTAACCAAAAGTTTACCATATTTTTACATTGATAAATCAATCCGAGAGACAAGTTGGTAAGGTAACAATTATCATAGATACCTTGTTAACAAGAAAGGGTCTGAAATACGATAGCTTCTTAACGATTTTGGACCCTTGCGCATGTAGCTTACCTCTAGCGGGGCTAAAGCAAGACGTCCAAATTTCCTGTTTTTCTTCGCACAAACCTTAATTTTCATTATTATTACAAGCAAAAAATACAGTAGTATAGGCAAGTGTTTGTAGAAAAGACAAGTCTACAAAATATTATATAGAAATGGCTCATAAACTTGTAAAAAAACGCAAAAAGATCTATAAAAATTTCCTTTGTCTCTAAATGCTTTATATATTATTTTGATCGAAAATTATGTTTTTTTGCAACCAAAAAAAAAAGGATCCTCTAAGGACATGATATTGTGTAAAAATGTTTATGTAATATAAATATTATGTAAAAAAGGCGGTAATGGCTCCTTCACATATGTCAAATTCTTGGATCATATACAACCACCTAAGATCATATCACTTCTATTCCCTTATTTGTTACTAGCTGCGCGCGGAGATATTAGATTTTATGTTTTTTATTTCTTTGCGTGGAACCCTATTTATTTTTTTAAAATAAATTTAGCCTAAGTTACTCCTTATAACATCAGCTATCTACCAATGAAAGTCCCGTCCAAATCGGTCCAGCCGTTTCGGAGATTATCCGGAACAAACAGACAGACAAAAATAAAAAAAAAAGGTTGTTTTGTTATATGTACCGTATATACATTCGTATGCATTTGGTAAAAAGCTGTTATTTTAATATTACAAACAGACACTTCAACTTTATTTATTTGTATGGATTTTTTAATCACGTAAATTTCACCTAAATAACTTCCCTCATATTTTTCATCTTGTCTTTTGAATAGAGAATTGTTTTTGTGCTTATTGAACCTAAAATCAAGCCCATTTGTGTTACCCTCGCCTGCCTCCCGACTCGGAACAAGTAACAATACATTAAAATGTTCCATTCGCTGCGTATTCGTACAGTGAGGCCACGAAACTCAGTTGGATTGTGTTCCCCATCTTCCCCTTTCTTCCTTCCTTGTTATATGCCAATCTACCACACTCACTCAAAAACGGTGAAGAAAAACATCGCATGTTCAAGAATCACAAAATTCGAGGACATGTGACATTCGCCAAGGCACATTGGGCCCGCGTGGCGGATTGTGAGACATGCTCTCAGAATTTCCAAGGAGAGCGCTTGTCAGGCAGGCCGGCTGTAAAAAAATGCCCAAACTTACAAGCCACACTGCTGCGCCGACCCCATGTAAAATAGGACAAGGGCAGGAAGGAGAAATTGCAGTTAATACTGGCAAGCCAGTCTGGCATGCTGGATCCTATCTCTTTCTATTGCCAGCTTCATGGCCCACCTTCTCAAAAAGGTAACGTGGAACCTAATGGTTTTACCTATCGTAAAACCGTCGGATTATCCTGAAAGGTCTCTCGCAATGGCGGCGCAAATGTGCAGCGGAGTTTTATTTTGGTGGACGTTTACGCGTTTCACACTTGATAACAACATGTCGTGCAACACCACGACTTGAGGTACTAAAATGTTTTTTTTCAAACGCACAAGGTTGGCTTTTGAACCTGCACAGCGATACCGAGCAATTTCTTCGGATTTTTTTCTTGATAAGTTCACACTCATCAGGACAGAATCTGGAAGGGAGGGCAAGATCTGGTGGGTGTTGCTCGTTGCTTTTTTTTATTTTTACTATGTCTATCAACTTCTATCTGCTAGCTTTAAGTACTTTATGATAAGGTTCCGTTCCTACTGTTATATACCTGATATCGGAGATGTATTCATTGTTATTTGGATATTGGGGTTTTACAATTAGTTTGCGCTGAACTCCATCCTTTCACAGTTTGTCCGCGTCATGTGTGAAAAATAATTTGTTTACGATACCTTAAATGGCAGAAAAAACTAAAGCCAAGTTCATTTTATGTTCAGTAAATTTTATGTTTATCGTAACCTCAAACGCAGGTATCCTTTACTTTCAATTAACCCTTAAAACCAACCCTCAATCCAAAAATTATAATTTTCAAACTGACCCTCCATTCGAATTGAGGGTTTTAAAGTAGAACAGTTAACTTTTAGAACAACATTTATCGTTCTTGTAATGGCTGAGTTCCGCTTTTTTCTTAGAGGCGAGGTGTTCCGTGTCAAGCGGAAGTGAAGGTGAAGTTTCGAGCATCGCGACAACGTCCGGCGATTGCGGTTTTTACCACCATTAAATATAAATAATGAATTAGGCGTTTTGTGCGACTTTCAATCTGAGGCACCAGGGTTCGAATTCCGGCTTAGGCTCGGCATCAAACCACGTTGGGTAATGGTCGGTGGATTATGGTCCATACTCTCAGAATTCCCAAGGAAAGTCAGTGTCAGGCAGGTATCGTTTGATTGGTTGACATCATAAAAAAATGGAGTCAGCATCCCTATAATTCTAACCGATTTGAATGATTCATCATGAGTATATACGTATATTAGCGCTTATTCATAAAATCTCATTAAGTTAGATAATCTATGCTTTAAACTGCTCTGTCAACGTCTCGTTGACGGAAGCTGTTACGCGTGAAAACGAGACAAAACACATTCTAGCAATAAGTAAGTTACGGAACGTTTATGAATACGGGGGTTTATGTACAACACAGGGGTGGTCCTTTCATAAATTTTATATAAGTCTGCCTCCTTTTTTTTGGATCTTTATTTAATTTTTACGCGCGAATGGTCTTCTTTTCCTTTTACGCCAATGGAAACACACAGTGTGTGCTCTTTGCACCGAATTATGAATGTCAGAGGCTCAGGATAGTGAGCATTAGAAAGTGCTCTAACGCCACGCTTTAGTTTCACCATGTTCAATTGAATCACTGCGCGTTCCTACCGAATCCGTATTGTAGCAGACGTAGTTGCATGATTGCGACATTCTGGTTCGCCTTTGCCTGTCGCTGTCGCAGCGATCAAACCGCCACCCTAACTCCGTAATTATTCGCCCATTTCAGAGGAATTGTGATTCTTCTCCCTCAAATAAAACAGGTTTATTGGGGCGCCGTTTCCCGGCTGCGTTTGAAGGGACCTTGTTTTGTGGCGGGTTTAACGAAGCTCTAATTTTATTGTGACGGACAACGTTTGTTATTTTTTGATATTTAAGGTTTGAATAAAAACTGTTGTAAATGTTCATTGCCTGTAAAAGAGACCTAGATAAAGTGCTTTCTACAAACTTTATCGTTAGTAGAAACGGATCGATTGAATAGTCTAGGCGTTAACAGGGAAATTTTTTGTGTTGATAATATTTGTAAAATAAATCAAACGTATATTTAGAAAGTTAGAACCAGGGCGATAGAAGATATAGAAGTTTCCAGAAATATTGCTATTAAAACCGCATCAAAACTTAGTAATACAAATTTTCATTTTTTTTTGCTCTAGATGATTACCGTATGAATCGCGCCTGGAGATAAAACAATGATCATATGTTCAGATATGACAGATGTGTAAAGCTAGATAAGGACTGGCTGTCAAGTGCCGCTGCCGGAACATACCCAGTAGGTTCTCGGTGACATATTTTCAACTTGAGGATGGTAGCAAGCCGGGCTAGAAAATGACCTGCCGTTACTGACAAGTTCAGGCTCATGTAGGATTAAAACAATTGACCTACAGATCTGCAGCCGATGTAACTAGTGTTAGGTCCAGAAATGAGACAACTCGGTTTGAATAATCGACACACGTGTATTTTCAATGTAGTTCAATGAGGACTGCTGTCCTTCCCCGCGTCTTCCCCTTGCGTAGCGCTGGGACGACTACGCCGTAGCGCTGACTTCATGACGTCATAGCGTAGCACCCAGCACCATACCATGCTCTACCTTTATTCTTACACTAGATTCGAGAATTTGAATGCCGATCATGTTAACTTCGTTTATTCAAATTAGGTGAACTGCGACCGAAGTCGCATCTGCTGTCACGCGTTACAATTCATTGTAAGTCAATCCGCGAGTTTCCGCCAACATGCCACCACGCCACACACGCACACAATAAAACAGCTCGTGTAGACACAGCGGCAGACACACATATGTGTAGGTAAAACAACATGACGCGTGAAGTGTGTCAATTAGCAAACTCGGGAATGACAAGCGTTTGTTTGCGGACAGATTTTGAGATTACTTCTCTGGTGCATTCGCTAGAGGTTGAAACATTTTTGTGAAAAAGCGATAGCATTTTAAGTTGAATGTTTTTTTATATCAGTTATTACTAGATAATAAGCAGAAAGCATTAAAAATGCGATGTACTGACGTCAGTGACAAACTACTAAATCGATTTTGATTAAATTTCTATGGGACCAATCTGAAAGTATATTAATTATGCTTCCAAATAAAAAAATAATTTTCTAAATCGGTTTATAAATGACGGAGATCTGAGGTAACAAACATAAAAAAAAATACCCACCGAATTGATAACCTTCTCCTTTTTTGGAAGTCGGTTAAAAACCAAAACTCGCCTGCGCAATAAAAACTGAAGAAGAAAAATATTGTATACGTCCCACAGTTATTAAATGACACTTCATAATTATGTTAAAATCCGTCAAAATATCGTTGAGGCTATACAAAGCGTGCCAAAGAAATAGAGATCAAGGATTTTAATATCAAAAACTATTACGTCCATGACAGACAATACATACGCTTGAAAAACATTACGCCCCTTCTCTTCGACAGTCGAATAGAAAGACAAGTAGGTCGTTTGCCTGATGATAAGTATAGTCAGCCTTTACAGAGGTTTTGATGAGCAAAGCGTAATGTCATTGAATACGCAAGAAACGCAAATCATCTGTTTTTAAAAATTTTGCGCTAAGATCAAATTCTTTTGCCTACATTGACAAACATTGACCAGCCACCATACGGTTAAGTAGTTTGTGCACACTACTGTTTGGCGGCAGATTACGAGCAAAGGAACAAAGCGGCGGTAATCAAAGGACACTCGCAACACCACCTAGTCAATGAAGTCAACAAAATTGGACCTTTACAATTACATTTTTAACCGACTTCCAAAAAAGAAGAAGGTTATCAATTCGATGGGTATTTTTTTATGTTTGTTAACTCGTATCTCTGTCATATATAAACCGATTTGGAAAATTCTTCTTTTATTTAAAAGGATATACTTTCAGATTCGTCCTATAGAAATTTCATCAAAATTGGTTCAGTAGTTTGTAACTGAAGTCGGTTCGTCGCTTTTTTAAAGCAATTTTTTCATAGATTATTCCTATGAACTGCTACTACATAAATCAAGTTACAAAACTATATTTAGAAGTAAGTTTGTTCATAAGTAAAATATGTATCCATCAGGATCATTCATCTTCCATCGCCTGAGAGCTACAATCTCTTGGCTTATCGCCTCAAGACCCTCTAGGTCCCACAATGGGCCTCTCCACCGCGACATGGTAACATCCCAGCACCCATTGTTTAAAGCACATTGACACGGACAAGGGAACATTTTTGCTAGAGGATTTGAGACCTTGTTGCGTCGAGAAAGGGTGGTGCGTACGGAGTAATTTTACAAGGGTTGTTATGCTGGGTTTACACGGACGAATTCATGGTTTTAAGATTGAGATTTTGCTGAAAAAATATGAATGTAGAGTAATTTTTATATTCCGTCCATATTATCCGTACCATAAAAAATACAAAAATGTGTTTGTTGTTGGTTTGTTGATTTGTCCTTCTGTCACGCAGTAACGGCGAAACGTATTGATGTGATTTTTTGCTTAGAGAAAGTTTATATTCCAGAGTTAACATACGCTATTTTTATCCTCGAAAATGCGTGGTTCCTGTCGGAATCTTCGCACATCCTCCCAGGCAGCGCAATTGATAAAATCAAATGAACTATGTAGCGTTATCCACTCTCTGTTCATCGTAAAAGTAAATATCATGAGGGTAGTACAAAGTTTTATAAGGAGTGTTGAGGCTTTGTCAGTTTGTCAGAACTTGCAAAACTAGCGGCAGAGGTAGCCGCGCAGACTCGGATGTTGATAAAAAAATCAAACACCCATAGACTAATAGCAGACTATTAACAGCAGACCCGCAGCTATACTATGCGCTATACCTATCACACTAATTAAGCACAGATGCCCCGATATCCCGACACGTCAAATCCAATATGGCGCCCAGTTGCCCGCGTCAAATCGGCTCCCATGGTATACTAACTGACTTCGACAAATTATATCTATCTACAGCAATGTCATTAAACTCAGTGGATGGGCCAGGGAACATTCGTAGCTCGTGTAGCAAAGCGAATTAGTATGTAATGATACTAATTCGCTGATCGCTAATTGCTAGTTCGCCGAGATTTGAAGCGATGATGACTCAGTGGCGGTGACGTCGGCCGCCGATCTGCAGGTCAATGGGTCGACTCCTACAATTAGCTTGAGCTATCGATGAAGAAAAACATAGTGACGCTACCAGCAAGGAGTCAGAGCATTTTCTAGCGCTCTTCTGGCTAGATACCTGCTCTACCCTACCCTCAAGTTAAACATCTGTCACCAAACACCAACAATTGTAAATAAGATTATATAAAGTGAGTAATTTATAGTTTCTATTCCGCGATAAATTACTCACTTTATATAATCTTATTTAAAATGGATTTCCGCAAAGTAACGCCTGATTCCATCAAATACCAACAATTGTGTTCCAGAGGCCGCTCTTGAGAGCCAACTTCCATTTTAGGTTAGGTCAGTTCCCATACTACCACCTCCAACTAAATCGTCACTTGGGTAAGAGACTACATAATCACTTGGGTAAGTGACGATGTAATCACTTGGGTAATTGACGATGTGATCACTTGGGAAAGTGACGATGTAGTCACTCGGGTAAGTGACGATGTGATCACTGGGGTAATTGACAATGTGATCACTTGGGCAAGTGACGATGTAGTCACTCGGGTAAGTGACGATGTGATCACTTAGGCAAGTGACGATGTAGTCACTTGTGTAAGTGACGATGTAGTCAGAGGTGTATATCATTCAAACGCTACCCACCAAAAGGATTAAAAAGACACATTGTCGCTAGTGTAAATGTACACTAAACCTGTTTGATAAATTACATCCGCGCCAATGTCGTTACTTGAGAGTCGGCGTGTACCGGTGTTCCTGCAAGGCTTTTTATCTATGCATATGTTCTGTGTAGGGAGTCATGATTTACGGATGTTCACACAAATATATACATCACAAAAATTTCGCTTCCAACAGGATTCGAACCTGCGCCTTCTGGGTATCTAGACCAATCGCTACAAAGCGGGTCTGCTAGATAGAGCTACGGCTAGTAAGCCGGAAAGAAATACATCATATCAAGAATTTCGCAGTCAACATCGATTGCTCCCATAGCCTAGTTGGTTAAGGCATCTGGCCCGGATAGCCAGAAGACGCAGGTTCGAATCCTGTTGGAAGCGAAGTTTTTGTGATGTATATATTTGTGTGAACATCCGCTAGTGTCGGTAAATGATTTACGGATTTCTCGTATGTGTCAGTCTGCCCCATGAAGGGGAAATATTGTGATAACACAGCACGTTTGGCAGGCGTCGTGATGATCCCGGTAGACGATGATGTTGAACGAGGAGAATGCTGCTGGCCATTGATTCTTACCGAACCCATGGGGAGAGATGGGGTGGTAATATTTTAAGCTGGAGCCACACGGCCAAATTTGGCCGCCAAAAAAATGGAAATTTACACATTTTGACTACTAATTACCTGCGTGCAAATATTTGAATACAAAATAAGCTTCCGCTTTCAGCGAATGAAATCGTTGACACTTTGTTGTTTGGAAACGTGACTTTGTTTGCACAAAATAGGATCTAGCTACTTTGCTCCCTGCATAGTTAGCTTTCCTAGACCTGTTATCAACTCATGACCAAGTTGCCCTCAATCTCATAAACAAGAGAGCAACGTCTTACGCCATAAGTAGACAGAGAATGGGAGGCTTAACTACGTGACACTTTATTACGGTCTGACGTGACGAACACAACGGGACTTTCAAAATTAATTAATTAAGACAATCCATGGAAAGCTCTTAAGGTATCATGGTCCAAAAACTTCGCTCACGATTCACCTGTTCCAACACTAGGGCGAAACCGAAATATACTGAGGCAGTGTACCTACTTTTTTACCTCACTGTAATTTTTGAAAGAAAACTTAACTTCCACATTTGTTTTTACATCTTACAAACAAAGTACAAAGCCCGTTCCTTTGTATTACTTAGAGGCAATTAACTGAATGAGCTCTCCCGGGCCCAAATAAATAATTTAGATTTTAAATGATTAATTAAATGAATGTGTTGTCGTCACAGTTGGACAAAAACGGCACTTCCACGAATTAAGGGATCATCCGAAATTTCGCTAATTCAGACTAACAATGCAAATGTGACGGGAGAGGGGAAGGGGGAAGTCCCCCCCCTTGCCGCACTCTATATCGTCAGACGTGACACGGAACAGGATGTGACGTATTAGTGGATGGATTTGTAATCCCTATTACTATCCTTACTTGAGACAAGCCTTCTCGTGTGACTAAACGTCGAGTTTCATTCAAATTCAAAATTCTTCCCCAAGGGAGCACTCATGAAAGTTAAAATAAATGACTAGGTGCCCGTTCCAAATTGGTATAGACCGACAAAGAATAGCAAGAAACTTGTCGAAACAAATATATTCGAATATCTATCTAAATATCTCGCTATAAAAATCTATAATAATCGATTAGGTATATACTCTTCTACTTGGTTTTGATTCTGACTTTTATAAACCTTCCTTTTTTATGTTGTAGACTATCATGATCAATAAAAATAAATGCAAAAACTTAAGTAATACAGAGTTCAAGTTATCAGCTACGTATTTTTTAGATTTCTGTTAAAAGAAAAACCTTGTAGGCTTGACTAACGGAGACAGCGTGTTAGCTAATGCGAGGCGAGCGGAGTGTGAGATTACTGCGCGATACTTTATTAGGCCGCGCGCGGGTTAGCGGGGCGCGCACGGTGATAAGCGACAGCGGTTTTTAACCCCCGAACGAAAACAGAGGGGTGATAAAAGTTTGACGTTTGTATCACCGTTTCTCCCAAATGGATGAACCGATTTTGTTTTTTCTTTACTGAAATGTGACTCGATCGAGAGGGTTCTTAGCTATTCTAGAAAATCTGTTCAGTCGTTTAAAGGTCTTCGGTCCTGTTCAAAATTCTCTGCTTGACAACAGTAACTGTCTAGCGGTACCCGACTACGGCAATGCCAAAAGGAATAGTTATGTTTTTAGTAATCTATATATTTGAATGTATGTTTTTATGTACATTCACATCCAGTTTCAATGAATGAGGTGTCCATCTACTCGTTGTTATGATGACATAATTATGCTTCATTTTATACGAACAAACTCATGTTGACGGATAGTCGTTTTTTTTTTAGTTTTTTTTTTTAACTAGCTGCTGCCGCGGTTTCACTGGCTCGGAAATGTTGGAGTTCATGGGTTTTATTTTATGCGCAGAACCCTAATTCTTTTCCTAAAATTAATGTAGCATAAGTTGCTCCCTGTAACATCAGCTATCTACCAGTGAAAGTCCCGTCAAAATCGGTCCAGCCGTTGCGGAGATTACCCGTAACAAACAGACAGACAGACAGACAGACAAACATTTTAAAAATGGTTGTTTTGTTACGTGTACCGTATATACTTTCATATGCATTTAGTAAAAAGCTGTTATTTTGATATTACAAACAGACACTTTTACAAACCAATTTATAATAATCGTAAATCCTAGAATATACAGAAGAAGATAATTAAAAAACTAAGAATTTATCAATTAAAAACAAAATTAAACAAAACCTTAGAAATAAAAAACCGCATTAAGGTCGCCTTCTGCAGGTACAGACACTTCAATTTCATTTATTTGTATGTATAGATAGTACCTATACCCGCTGTCGCTCTCGCTCGCGCTTACCACCATCCCTGTCTTCTCATCACGGTAAGAATGCCTGTATCCCCGCGACAGAGATTGAGCAGGGTATCCCACTAACGTGCTACAAAAACCTCGCGGCTTCCCTCGTTTAATTTACCCAGTTTTTTAAGGGCTCTCCTTGTCATGTAGTATAGGTTTTTCTGGACTTTACTTTTAAATGGTTTTCGCTTTTTTGTCTTTGGCGTAATAACAGGGTCAAAGATAGGTTTTACAGTACAAGAAAAGATTATAGCGTTGATTTGTGTTATTTTATTCGCTGGTCTATATTTTGATGCGATGGTAGTTAAGTGGTAGTAATGAAGGTCACCGATTTGTAGGTTGTGAGTTCAAATCTTACAATTTACTTTTGTTAGTGGTAGGACTAACTCTTCTGCGAGTGTCCGTCTGGGTTGTTACCACCGCTTTGTGAGTGAAGTCTGCCGCCAAGCAGTAGTGTGCAAGCATTACTGTGTTCCGGTTTGATGAGCAAAGTTTCCAGTGAAATTACTGGGCTTATGAGACCTAATACCTAATGTCTCAGGGTAACGAGCGCATTGCAGTGCCGCGCAGGCCTTTGTGTTGCAAAGTTCTGGGTGGCACTGCAATTGTTATGGGCCGGCGTTATGCTTACCATCAGGCAAATGACCAGCTCGTCTCGTTACCAAATAACATAAAAAAAAAAAAGTTTTTTGGAAGGAACAAAACATGCAATGATGAGACCGTAGATCCTGAAACTGAAAATTAACACTTCCGTGTGTTATAAGTGCAAGATTGTTCACAATCTGACGGCAAGACGTGGCTAGATTATAAACCATAGAATTAAAGATGCGTTATATTGTTAAACCAAATGGCCTGTTCACAATTATTCGACAATTTATAATCTTACGCGATTTATCTTCTTATCTTACACAAATAAATAAAATTGAAGTGTCTGTTTGTAATATCAAAATAATAGCTTTTTATTAAATGCATATGAAAGTATATACAGTACCTATAACAAAACAACCATTTTTTTAAGTTTTGTCTATCTCTGTGTTTGTTTCGGATAATCTCCGAAACGCCTGGACCGATTTTGACGAGACTTTCACTGGCAGATAGCTGATGTTACAAGGAGTAACTTAGGCTACTTTTATTTTAGAAAAAGAATTAGAGTTTCAAGCAAAAAAAAACATGTAATCCAAAATCTCCACGCGGGTGAAACCACGAGGCAGCAGCTAGTTACAAATAGATTTATGATTACAACAATAATCCAGTGTCATTCCTATTCTATCCAACTAATAAAATATTATAAACGTGAAAATTTGTGATAATCATGGATCTTTGTTACTCTTTCGCACAAAAACTGAACGGTTTTGATGAAAATTTTTAGTAATGTAGTTTATACATCAGAATAACACACAGACTACAATTCAGAAAGATACATATATACCACGCGGAAGATATAATATATATAATATAATGTAAGAATAAAGGTAGAACATGGTATGGTGCTATGGTGCTACGCTATGACGTCAGCAAGTCAGTGCTACGCCGTAGTCGTCACAGCGCTACGCAAGAGGAAGACGCGGGGAAGGACAGCAGTCATCATTGAACTACGAGCGATAATACACGCATCAATTATTCAAACCGAGTGTCTCATCTCTGGACGAAATTATTCGTATTAACTTATGAAAGTTTTAACTCACGAATCTAAATAAAATTCTCGCAAAAATTACTCTATCTAAATTATTAACTCTTCTACTGACTATTACAATGTTCAAGCTGCAACTATGTTGTAACTAACCTCAGTACGGAAGTCATGTGCGAGGTTCAATATTGCCTTTATGGATAGTTGAACTGGAATGATTACTTGTTAGTACGGACCGCAGTCAATTGATTTGGCACGGTATTAAATAAGAATAAAATAACGATAATTTTATTTCGTGATCATCTGCTTCTGTTGTAAAAAAATAAACAAGACACGGTCCTTACAAATAAATTAACGCGAGAAATAAAATTTAATAAAAAAATTGTAGACGTTATCATAGAAGTGGAAACAGTTTTTTTTATGTTATTTGGTACTGAGACGAGCTGGTCGTTTGCCTGATGGTAAGCATAACGCCGACCCATAACATTTGCAGTGCCACCCAGAACATAGAAACACAAAAGCCTGCGCGGCACTGCAGTGCGCTCGTTACCCTGAGACATTAGGTATTAAGTCTCATAAGCCCAGTAATTTCACTGGATACTCTGCTCATCAAATCGGAACACAGTAATGCTTGCACACTACTGCTTGGTGGCAGACTTCACTCACAAAGCGGTGGTAACAACCCAGACGGACACTCGCAGAAAAGTTAGTCCTCCCACTAGCAAGTCTTCCCATTACATTACACATTTATTGAATTCCAGTTTTGGTATGAACTGTTTTTCTAGGTTTTAGAAATGTGTAGGGCTCTAAACCAAATTATGTAGCTCTTGAGAGACCGTTCTCTCCGATAGTCGACGAAGTCATGATAGTAGCATCTACAAAGCCTTTTATTTTTACTTCCTAAAGCAGCGTTTGACCACAATCTCACCTGATAGTAGTGTCGAAGTGGTTAGAAGGTGTAGCACGCTTGGTTAGTAAATACCTATTCACCCTTGACTTGTTTACTGTACTTACATAAACAATGGTACGCCATTACACTCCTTTGCAGTTCTTGACCCTGACAGCATGAAATTGCGATGTGCATGACCCCACAGCACCCAGCTACGAGGGGCAAGACCCCATAATACTCACTTCTTTGCTTATTGACCCCACAGCACCCAAATAAAAAGCAGTTGCGCTTATTTTCAAGTATACAAATTTTTGTCCTGTTGGGAAAATCGAACCTGCAACCTTAAATAGCTACCGAAGTCAAGATCATGAACCTACCGACTAAACCGCGGGTGTTGTCAAATTATACCGAGACTATAGGTTATCGGTCCTTTTTACGGCTACTGAAGAGATTATTTACGAGTTGGTGAACTTCAATGTTATTGAATCGGCGGGAGCAGGCTGTATAAAAGTTTATAGTAAATCTTTTGAAGGATTTATTGTTTGTTAGCAGCTACAGTCCGTCACCTTATTAGTAGACTAGCTGCTGCCCGCAGTTTCACCCGCGTGGAGATATTGAATTTCATGGGTTTTATTTTTTTGCGCGGAACACTAATTATTTTTCTAAAATTAAAGTACCCTAAGTTACTCCTTGTAACATCAGCTATCTGCCAGTGAAAGTCCCGTCAAAATCGGTCCAGCCGTTTTGGAGATTACCCGGAACAAACAGACAGACAGACAAAAAATTTAAAAATGGTTGTTTTGTTATATAGGTACCGTAGATACTTTCATATGCATTTAGTAAAAAGCTGTTATTTTGATATTACAAACAGACACTTCAATTTTATATATTTGTATAGATAAAATAGGTACCGCTCAGAAAAAAAGGCTGAGATAAAACTTCAAGGAGTGAAACAGTGATTTTACTATAGCGTCAAGTTTTAAATTTCAGTCATAGTGTACGCGCCGCTTTAGTTAATAATTATTTTATCTATATATTTGAAACACTACTCACACATTCATTCACTCATTGACCCATTTCCCTTTCACTCCGATTCCCAGTGCAGTACTAGCTGTGGTGTCGTCGTCTCAACTCAAAAAACGCAACGCATACGCATCTCGCTAATAAAATATTCAAAAATTATAAAATATCCCGCGGCCGCGAGTGAAAGGACTCTTTTACCTAAAAACAATACTGGGAGTGTGATGGTGCAAGAAACCAGTGCCTATTTTGGATTTAATTACACCACGTCGAAGGACTCAACCAAACCACACAGGTACCTCATATCTGCACATCCTATTCTATATCACAACCCCCTTTTTGGTCCTTCGAGCCGGATCCTTGATCCTTATCGCGCCAATCCTTCTTTCCATCACCTATTTCTTCACAAATATACGCACACGCTCATATTTTAGCATAAATAGGTAGGAATTTGCACTTGCTCATCCGCCATTTTGCGCATTTTCTACGACGTAGAAAACTTATATTCATTGCAAAATTGCAATAGATATTTGTTTATCGCTCATCATAAACGCATATTTATATTACGCATTTATATTTATATATTATCGCTTATTTATTGCATACTACAACGAAATCTTCGTTATTCACGAAAATTGAAGTTCATTCTAGATAGTTCATTCACGCAATTTGCCAAGCAAAGGTCGCGTCTTAGCACGCATTTTTAACGCATATTTTCCCTAATTACATTAATTCCGATCATCATGGCCGCAGCGGCAAAGGAATTAAAACATAAAATTACCTTATTAGAAGCGAAAAAGGAATCTTTATTCGCCAGGGTACAACAATTATTTGACCTCAGCCTTAAGGTTTCTGATCCAATTAATGAGAAGATATTTATGTCTCGCGTTCAATCGTTGGAAAAGACTAGAACTGACTTCTTGGAAACTATTGACAAATTAAATATGAGTTATATGAAACAAGATGAAGATAATGAGATCAAACCAACATTTAGCGAGCTTGACTCATTTGATGATTTATATTGTAACATAATTGCAGTAGAAAAATCTATCACGCAGCTCAAGGCCAACTCAGATCGCCGCAAATTTGAATTTACTAAGAAATTAGCTCCTATTGAATTGCTAGGTTTTGATGGCTGTCCAAATAAGTGGCCAGTCTTTTACCAAAACTTCAAAAGTCTCGTTCATGACAATCCCTCTCTTACACGCACCGAAAAGGCTCAGTACCTATTAAGTAAGTTATCTAAAAGTGCTTTGACCGCATGCAGTGGTGTTCCAAACACAGGTGAAAATTACGACATTCTGTGGAATAATCTTGTAGAAAAATATCACGATGTTCGCGTGCAAGCATCTATGTATGTTGAGCAAATGTTACATTTTAAAACGCAATCTACAGATGCATTTTTGGAACAGTACTGTACCGCCGAAACTGCATTACGCCTTTTAGAAATTGATGATGTCTCCGACTTCATCATCACACACATCGCGCTCAGTAAATTAGACAAAGACACACTGAACCTTTTCGAACAAGCGCATCGCCGTATTAAAATACCTACGTTCAATCAGCTCAAACAATTCATAAAAGAACAAAATAAAATTCACTCGCTCCGCACATCGTTATCGACTAATAATAAAACTACTTACGCTAATAAAAATTATAACCCGCAACACACAAAGAATACTAAAACTACGCACGCATTTGTTGTCAACAACAACTCGGATTCGAACTCGCCACCTCAGACGCACTACACACTCACTCATCCATACAACTCGGATTCGAACTCGCTACCTCAGACGCACCACGCACTCACTCATCCATCGCAGTCGCCACGCAATTGTAAGATTTGTAAAACTCATCCTGAACATGCACTTTTTAAATGTAGTTCTTTCTTATCGCAGAACGCACAAGCGCGCAACTCATTAGTCACTAAAAATGGTTTTTGTCATAACTGTTTGGGATTTCACAACATAAATAATTGTAAATCTCAAAACCGCTGCTCAATATGTCAAAGAAAACATCATACGCTCATTCATATAGATAACTTTCACAACAACTATCAAAATAACGCTAGTAAGAATAAATCATTCTCCAACACATCCTCGTGCACACCGCCGCCGAGTGCGTCTGCACCGCTTATTGTACACCCAGCGCGCGAGATCTCTGCCGACAGCGCAGTGGACTCGCCCGCCGCCGCGCAACGTAAACAAACGCAGATACAAATGCAACAAAATAACTTGTCACTTTCTGCAGTTATGCCCGAGCCTAGTAATGGCAAAAATACTGTTGTATTGCTGCCTACCGCGTCTGTTTATGCTTACGACGCGAATAATAAATGTCACAAGCTACGCGTATTTCTTGATACGGGTTCTATGAGCCATTTCGTTACTAGCAGTTGTTGTAAAAAACTTAATTTAAATATTAAACCCGCTTCAACTACCATAAAAGGTATAGGCAAATCAGAAAGTACTTCGCTAGGTACCGCTTGTTTCGTGATTCAATCACGCTTTGATGAACGATGTAAATATACAATAAACGCACGTGTGATTGATTCCATCACTGATCATTTACCAAACTCGCCCATAGACTTGTCCCACTTAGATCATCTGCGCGACGTTCCCATGGCAGACGATGATTTTCACGCGCCTGCGGACGTCGACTGCCTGATAGGTAATGAACTCTTTGCATTGTTACTGGGAAGTAACAAGGTAACCTCGCCTCGATCATCTGTTATAGGTGTAGAAACTACGCTCGGTTATATAGCTATGGGACGAGCGGACTGCAATCCGCCTAGCGTGCTCGTAAACGATAAGACATTCTATTGTAATGTGGATACGCCTTCATTAGAAATATTAACGCAACGTTTTTGGGAACTTGAAAGCGTACCTAACAGAAAGCATTATAGTCCTGACGAGGAGACATGTGAAAATATTTTCCAGTCAACCTATACACGCGACGACAGTGGTACATACACTGTAAGTCTTCCATTTAAATCGGACGCATCAAAACTCGGAGATTCTTATTCAACCGCCAAACGCCGCTTATTAAACTTAGAAAAAAAGTTAGATAATACCCCGGAATTACGCAAAGACTATAACGCTACAGTACAGGAATATATTGACCGTGGATATTTATCTAAAGTCGACATGGAGAATGTCCACCCTACTAATAACGCCTATTATATACCGCATCGGGCCGTCTATCGACCAGAGAAGACTACATCAAAAACTCGCATTATTCTTGACGCATCGTGCAAAACAACTTCTGGAAAATCGCTGAACTCATTGTTATTCACCGGACCCAACTTACAACGCAATATATTTGATCTTTTAATTAATTTACGCATATTTGCTATCGCTCTAACCGCAGACATTGAAAAAATGTACTTTTGTGTTAAACTAGCGCCGTATCATCAACCTTTTCAACGCATATTATTTCGCTTTGATTCGAAGTCCGCGATAGAAACCTATCAGTTTAATCGAGTAGCATTTGGGATTTCTAGCTCGCCTTATCTCGCTATGCGAGTCGTGCGACAACTTGCCGCCGACGAACGCGACAAGTTTGAGGTCGCCGCGCTGGAAGCCGAAAACCGAATGTTTATGGACGATTATGTTTCATCCATGGACGGATTAGCTGAAGCCGAACGTACTTATCATCAGATGGTGAATATGTTCATGGCAGGGGGTTTCAAATTAACAAAGTGGGTTTCAAATAGCCCCGAACTCATGAATATAATTCCGCACTCGCATAAAAATCCCCAACTAATAAATTTTGATGCGGATAGTGAAGTGAGCACAAAAATTATTGGAATGCAATGGCAACCGCATGAGGACGTTTTTAGCTATAAAATCACAGATGACGATATTGATGTTTGCACAAAACGGTCTATGCTATCCGCTACCGCGCGCCTATTTGACCCAGTAGGTTTTTTAGGTTGTGTAACCGCCTATATGAAATTGTTGGTCCAAGAATGTTGGCAACGCGAGTTAGGCTGGGATCAGCCTGTCCCAGACTCAATAAATAAAAAATGGACTCAGTTCAAGAATGAACTCCCAGATTTAACTAAATTAAATATACCAAGACATATAGGTATAACCGCAGGGTCTCACGTGACCCTCGTAGGCTTCGCCGACGCTAGCGAAAGATGTTATGGAGCTGTTCTGTATGTCCGAGTAGCTACTAACGTAGATTCGCCCGGCGTTGTCAGCCTCCTCACCTCTAAGTCACGAGTCGCACCGCTGAAGAAAATTTCACTCGCTCGCTTGGAGTTATGCGCCGCATTGCTCTTAGCTAATCTCATAAATTCTGTTCGGAACATTATTAGTGAACGCTGCCCAATACATTTGATATACGCATTTTCCGACTCAACTGTCGCATTAACATGGATTCATTCACCCGCATTTAAATATCACACGTTCGTAGCGAACAGAATAACTGAATTAAACTCTAAACTTGCAGCCACTCACTGGTATCACATCAGTGGTGATGAGAATCCCGCAGACATAATTTCGCGACCTGTAACGCCTAAACTTTTGTTAAAACAAAACAATGTGTGGTTTCACGGACCGCAATGGGTTTCTCAACCCATCCAAGAATGGCCCATGACGCCATTTCTTGCCTCGCCTAACAATGACGATAGTTTAGAAGCGAAAACTACGTCTCTCGTTACCGAAATTGACTCAACTGAAACTCATTTAATAGATAAATTAATAGAACGCTTCTCGTCATATAAAAGATTATTACGCGCTGCAGTATACGTACTACGCTTCGCAAAAATTCTACGCACAACCGGTTTAATAACACCTTCTGATTTAGATAAAGCTGAGCTCGTTCTCATACGCCACGTACAAAGTGAACACTTTGCACAAGATATTCGCGCTATTAAAAATAATAAACACACTAGTAAGTCGCTAATCAAACTCAACCCTTTCATTGACGATGAAAATAATATATTACGCGTCGGTGGTCGTCTAACTCATTCTCAACTCGATTATGGACAGAAACACCCCATTGTTCTTCCATCGAAACATCGCCTCACGCAGCTTATTGTTGACTATTTTCATGTATGTAATTTGCATACTGGTCCTTCCCTATTACTTTCCCTGCTTCGACAGAAGTTTTGGATTCTTGCTGCTAGGAACCTAGTTCGGCAAAGAGTTCACCAATGTAACACATGCTTCAAACTTAACCCTAAATCATCTACCCCGCTGATGGGTGACCTCCCATACTTTCGAGTAACCGAAGCTAAGGCTTTTGTGTACACAGCTGTTGACTACGCTGGTCCTTTTTTCATTACACATATTCGCCGTCGTGGTGTTAAAAGCCAAAAGGCTTACATATGCTTATTTTGCTGTCTTACCACGAAAGCAATCCATCTCGAATTGGTTTCAGATTTAAGCTCGGATCTTTTCCTCGCTGCTTTTAATCGCTTTATCTGTAGAAGAGGTCCTGTAGCAATTATATATTCTGATGGAGGAACCAATTTTTTGGGCGCTCAACGCAAACTCGACTCTATTTATACGCTTTTAGACTCTGACTCGCATAGAAATTACATTGGTCAACAACTAGCTGATCAACGCATTAAATTTCTCCATAGTCCGCCTTATGGTCCGCATTTCAACGGACTTTGTGAGATTAATGTGCGCTGTGTTAAAACTCATCTTTTCAAACAAGTTAATCTTCAAGTGCTAACCTATGAAGAGTTCAATACTCTCTTAGTGCAAATTGAGGGCTTGTTAAATAGTCGACCGCTGTGCGTACTAAGCTCAGATCCGTCTGATTTATCCGCGCTAACGCCTAATCATTTTTTAAACGTAACACCATTAAAATTTCTCCCAACTGAGGATGTGTCAAATGTAACTGACTGCCGCTTATCTCGATACCATTTTGTTAACAAATTAGTTCAAGGTTTTTGGCGTCGATGGAGTCAAGAATATTTGTCTTCGCTTCAACAGCGCGAAAAATGGAACACGCCAACTAACCCAGTACAGTTAGGTTCAGTTGTAGTTATCAAAGATAACAATGCGCACCCTCTTTGTTGGCCCTTGGGAATCGTGGAAGAAGTATATCGTGGTAAAGACGATATTATTCGCACTTTAAAGGTTCGCACTGCTTCTGGAAGTTACATTCGCCCAGTAGTAAGAGTGTGCCCTCTACCTCTACAATAAAATTTAAGAATTAAGTTTTCTAAGTAAGTTTAGTTATAGTTTTTTTTTATCAAACGCTCACGCATTTCTTTAGCTCTTAGCTGAATAAAAATATTTGCCCTGTCTAGTTATTTCTAGAGGAAACCTCTAGGCCGGGGGAGTTGTACGCGCCGCTTTAGTTAATAATTATTTTATCTATATATTTGAAACACTACTCACACATTCATTCACTCATTGACCCATTTCCCTTTCACTCCGATTCCCAGTGCAGTACTAGCTGTGGTGTCGTCGTCTCAACTCAAAAAAACGCAACGCATACGCATCTCGCTAATAAAATATTCAAAAATTATAAAATATCCCGCGGCCGCGAGTGAAAGGACTCTTTTACCTAAAAACAATACTGGGAGTGTGATGGTGCAAGAAACCAGTGCCTATTTTGGATTTAATTACACCACGTCGAAGGACTCAACCAAACCACACAGGTACCTCATATCTGCACATCCTATTCTATATCACACATAGTACTTATATTTTTTTAACATCTGATGATAGGAAATATTTATTCATTCACCAAACAACTAATATCATTAATTCAAGTGACTATAATTATTCTTTAGAACTAATGCTCAAAGGAAACAACAAAAAGAACAAAAATAACTGGTTATTTCATCAAAAGGCAGCCCTTTTCTAAATTTATCCCTATAAGGAAAAGCCATTCGAAAATGATGTAGTTTACGGAACCACAGGCGTAGCGAGGGGACGCAGCGAGGGGTGAACTAAAGCCTTCAAACTAATCCGCGTCTTGAAAGAATACGGGAGAGTGTTAGTAGGTTAGCACACTTTTATTTTGCTACTTTGGGTATGGAATTGAATGAAACAACCATAAAAAACAATTAAATCCTACTAAATAAATAAATAAAATAAAAAAATAATTTATTGCCACAATACAAAATACTAAGTCACAAATACATACAAAATTTTATAAGGCAATAGGGGTAAACTCAGCATTTGCGGCGCACACATTTTCTACATTTTTACTAATATTATAAATGCGAAAGTTTGTTGGTTTGTTGTTTATTTGACCAGAATGTAATCCTTATATCAGCCTCAGTGACACTGGCTAGGGTAGTTGAGTTTTTTCCTTTTAATTACTATCCTTATTCTTTGTCTTTTTAACAGACTTGCACAAAGAGAGGAGGTTCTGAGTTCGGTTGTATCTTTGTTGGTTTCCGTCACTTATAAATCGAATTGAAATTTTCAGATAAGTCCTTTAGGAATTTCATCAAAATCTATTCAGTAGTTTGTCGCTGATGTGACTCGTTGCTTTTTTAAAGCAATTTTATTTATACTTTATTGCTTAATTTTAAACTTTCTTAACATAATCAATTAATGCGCAGACTTTGCTAACGTTTAAAATCGAGTTTTACAGAGTCATTACACATTCAGGAGGCCATGGAAACAAAGTATTTGATTAATACAACCGTAAGGCCCTGGAATTGTGCCCTCCTTACGCCCACCCTAACAATTGAAACTTTTTAGGGTTGCTCGTTAGTTCGAGGTGAATAAAATTGTGGTAAAGGTGGTGAGAACTTTGTGGTAGGTAGGTAGTTCTAACTTAGAGCTCAACTTCAATTTATAAGAGAAGTCTTTACAGACTGGTTTTTTATCCTTTTGCCTTGCTAGAGAAGAAGTTGAAACCGATTTTATTGCGAAAGTTTTTTCTTCGTTTATTGTATCAATGGCTACTGAGATTCTAGACATAATCAATTTTTAACCGATGGAGGTTTCCATGTCGACTAATATATTTTTAAAATAATAGTTTTATGACAAAACCACACAACAACAACAACGATAACGATCAAGCATAACTTTTTACGAAGAAGTCCTTGAAGATTATTTTTTCATTGAATAGTGTACGTACTTCGAAATTGATCACGTTTAAATTTGAAAAATGTGGTCGCTGATTTAATTTTTTGTTAAAAAGTTGTATTGTGTCTCTACCAAACAAACATTGTAAACCGTCAGCGTTTTACGATTTACTCGAAGCTGGCGAACACATTAAGTCGTCAGTGAGCAAGTAGGTTGAAATTGACTTCTATCTATATTATTTGTTAGCTAGTGAAACTAAAAAAAGTGTGTTATGAAATATAAACTCAAAAACAGAATCTACAAGCAATAACATATGCTTGTTACAAAAAGTAATCCTTAGGTTGCTGCAACATACAGTGAAGTCCAAACTGGTGTGAAACCAGATACATGATATGATTTGAGTCTATCGTTAAAATCTCAACCTCATATAACCAAATTACCTACTTCATAGATAAATTACAAGTAACGACAAAGTCCCGCCTAACGGATCGTTATTGCGTTAGTAATTTGTACAGGAGCGGCTACGCTGTAGCGCTACGCGCGCGGTAGTAGTACTACGCCGTAGCAGGATTTATGCTGACAGTTTCATGAATCGTGCATTATTAGATGGGGCCCGTAGAGGGGTTGGATACTGTGCAGTTTACACTCGTATAGGGGTGGTTACGGTCGGAAGGAGACGGTAGCGAGGGTACGTGGACTCGTAACTCAATAATCAATCTAGATATATAGTTTTTTACGTTCTGTTGTGTTTGGTATTATCACACCTGATGAAAGAAACGAACTGTCAACTGCAGCTGCGTATGGGAGACCTAAAAGGAATTCCGACAGTTTTTAACCTCATTTTCTAATGGTTGTATAAGTTGAACGGGCTTCTAAAGTTATTTACTTTCATAAACGCTCCCCTGAGGTGGCCCACGTAAATAAAGTAGTACCGGATTGATAAGCAAAGTAGGCAGTTAAATTGGTAGATTTATGAGACTTAATACCTAATTTCTCAGGGTAACGACAGCAATACAGTGCCGCGACTTTGTGTTTCAAAGTTCTATAGCAGTGCAATTGTTATGGGCTGGCGTTAGGCTTATCGTCAGGCAAGCAACCCACGCGTCTCATTTCCTACAGCATGCAAAAAAAGTTTTAAATCAAAATTGTATCAATTTAAAGACTACATATTCAGCTATATTGATGACTGTAGTACATACATACACTGACAAACTTGACGGACTAGCGCAATAAATATAAGTAAAGAAACACAAGTAGGTTGCGTTATTACGCGTCCACGCCGTTCATTTGTATATTGGTAACGGTATAGTGTTGGCAGGTTGTGCTTAGTGACGGTCACCGCGCACTCTACAGACCAAACCACGTCTGGTTGAGTAGAACAATTTTATGATTTACCTACTTTATTTTTAATTGGTAAAATGATTTTAATTTTTTATTTACTTTTATAGTTTGACGATGGCATCAATTCAAATTCAAATTCAAAAGTCTTTATTCAAATAGGCCCCAAAGGAGCACTTATGAAAGTTAAAATGACTCTAACAGCGGGCCTCTGCAACATTCGTCTACCCGAATCTCAGACTAAAACTAATGCTGTCTTTATCAGAACATAATAAATGACAAAGACACCAACAGACCCAATCCGTGCTAAAGTCCACGAACCTTCACAAATGACATTTGTGATACTCTATAGATTATCTAGACTTTTTCTTCTCACATAGGCATGTTGTCAGCTCTGCTGGCAATATCTTCGATCGCATCGCCACTAAAGATCAGGCGAGATAGTGGGCAGATGCAAATATATTGATTAAAAAAAACGTCTATTTCAAAAGCAATCCCTTCATTTACAGCTCAAAGCCCCATCTCCATTCCATCATAGGACGACAAGATACACGGCATTTTGTCACGGCGGGTTGATATACCTCCAATCTGCACCTAGCGTGTTGCTTCAACGGCGGACAGCGACGGAATGGGATTCTTTGCTGGCATCTGTATTTCCTGAAAACTACAATTTAGGAGTCTTCAAGACCAAAGTAAACAGGTATCCTCTAGACAAGCATGCTACAACGTCGAACGCATCATCGCTTAATACCAGGTGAGATTGCCGTCATACGCAAGCCTATTCAGAAACAAAAGATGATGATTATAGGCTTTCGATGGCAGTTGCTATGAACAGAAGTGACGTTTTCCACTTGTCAAACGATGAGGGCATCTCATTCCATAATCCGTACTAACCATACTATCCATACTTACATAATAATATTATAAATGCGAAAGTGTGTTTGTTGGTTTATCCTTCTTTCACGCAGTAACGAAGCAACGGATCGACGTAATTTTTGGCATAGATATAGTTTATGGACCGGAGAGTAACATAGGCTACTTTTTATCCTGAAAAAATGCACGGTTTTTGTGGGAACGCGGGTGAAAAACGCGGGCAGAAGATAGTTGCCTATAAAAACCTACTACACAGCATCTATCAATCATCCATCCAAACCAACTCTCTAACACATCGCAATCTGGTCATAAAGTATCCTGGTCTCCAAGTGCACGATAAAATACATTACCACCTTTATTACACTACTACACTAGGCGTTACATTAGGCGCAGCAGTGTACGAGGGACATAACTCGCGATTTGTACCGGACTCTAGTTATTGGTTCCGTAGTCGGATTTATGGAGCAGTGCAGTGTTATTAGTACCTCTGGTTTTTCTACTTGCATGGAAGGTTGGTTGTGGCGGCAGACTTCAACAATTTTAGTATTCAGACATACACAAACGCAGTAGTATTATGCCGATAGATGCTTAAAAGCTAGTCTTTGTTAGATCTTTATTATTTTTTCGTTTCCTAAAAACGGAAACATGAGCTCTTTGTATGAAGGAAACCGTCAATCTGAAAATCGGGCAGTGACCTCACTGAAGCCATTATGTCTATACAAAACCTGTACATTTACACGCGTGTATTGAACTTATAGCTCGAAGGTGTACGATGGGTAATCGACCGACAAATTGCCTTTCAGAACTGTGACCTCACCTGACCTCGGTTATTACTGAGGGCAATGATTGGCTTATTAAAGATCAACTCGCTTGGTCTACACGGCGTTTAAGGTTAAAAAAAACACAGTTAGACACACTTATTTTAACTTTCATGAGTGCTCCTTTAGGCATAGGCCTAATAAAGGTACAATAAAGCATTTTGAATTTGAATGGCGCTGTGGTTTAATAGTTCTACTTTTTTATGATATTTGGTAACGAGACGAGCTGGTCATTTGCATGATGGTAAGCATAATACCGGCCCATAACAACTGCAGTGCTACCCAGAACTTTGAAACACAAAGGCCTGTGCGGCACTGCAGTGCGCTCGTTACCCTAAGACATTAGGTATAAAGACTCATAAGCCCAGTAATTTCACTGGATACTCTGTTCATCAAACCGGAACACAGTAATGCTTTCACACTACTGCTTGGCGGCAGACCTCACGAGCAAAGCGGTGGTAACAACCTAGACAGACATTCGCAGAGGAGTTAGTCCTCCCACTAACAAAAACCACTATTCAAAATTTAACTTATTCAACATTTTTTTATCTCACCAAATTAATTGATTGTTTCTATTTTAAAACATCATTCTTTAAATCTCTTTTCGTACAATTATATTTATTCAGGCTCGTTCGATACTAACTCAATAAATACTGTATTAGGAGGCATTATCCTTCGAAATAGGCTTTTTATTGGGAAGTGACTTCCAAGTCCCAGCGCAGACGGGAAACCCCCGGGAAACGGGTCGGTGTGCGAGAAGGTCGGTCGATGACTTGAGGTAAAAGCGATGATAGCTTACTGGTAGCGAGGTCGCCAGCTGAGAGTAAGGTTGATGGTGCGAAGCTTTCAGTGAAGGGAAACATCTTGATACAACCAATAGTGGTAGATTTTGCCAACCTGCGGCGCAAGTACGGATCTATTCGGGTCGATAATATTCGACAAAATTCGATAAAAATGACAGTTCAAATCGATAACGTGGGATTTATGGAGCCTCGAAACAATCGACAAAAGTTATCGAAACGCTAGGTCGAATCCAAAGAGAATATAGAGCTACTACAATACTTTACTATCAGACTTCGGTACTCGCAAAATTTGATAAATTTGTCGAGTTTTTCGGTTCGACAAATTTATCGAACCGACTTCCGTACTCGCGCCGCTGGCTAGCTACAACCTTGAATTTGACAACCTGTCGTCAAGCATCACCTGTCAGTGTGGAATACACTTGGGAGCAGCGTTTGACATCAAGGTCAGTTCAAATTCTACGGTGAGCTAGATTTCGGTGGAGAAAAACGTAGTGATGTAACCACGGTGGTAGGGTATTTTTGTCACCACCCATCTATACAAATAAATAAAATTGAAGTGTCTGTAATATCAAAATAACAGCTTTTTACTAAATGCATATGAATTTATATACGGTACCTATAACAAAACAACCTGCAATTATTTTGGGCTGGCGTTTTGCTCACCATCTGACGAATGACCAGCTCGTTTCGTTACCCAATAGTATAAAAAGGTTATACATAGTGGTTGTCGCGTCTCTGGGGCGCGGTGAGGTGGTATTGTGTTGAATCACCAGTAAAACTCCGTTTAAACTTTGTATTTTTAATTTAAGTTGACAATCGCACTGCGCACAGGTGAACAGAAAAAAGAGAAGTGGCCATCTTTTAAAATGGCTATAAAAAAGTAGTTGGTTAACTAGGCAAGCGCCTAGCCTTTACTGTGAGCATTGCTGCATCAATATTGTACATTTATTTAATAAAATAGAAGGCTCCAACAGTGGTCTAGCACTATTGAAAGTAAATAAAATCTGGGTACTGTGACACCGCACGCAAAAGCATTGTGAGGCAAAAGCGTTTTGTTACGCGAAATGTATTCCACAAATTTTCCGAGAGTGCAATTCAAAACTTTAAATAACAGTTCGCGGGCGACGAGGACACATTTGTGCCCAAGTTGGGGACGTGTTGGAATGTTCCAGAAACGTACTTTGTCATAATTTGTACGAACTGCGAGACGGATAGTTTGATACGACGCCGGCGTACACTATCAATTGTGTAGACTGCTCTTGGACGCTAGTGAAGCTGTCGTAGTCAGCCAGCTTGTATTGCATACATACTCTATACACACAAATAAATAAAATTGAAGTGTCTGTTTGTAATATTAAAATAACAGCTTTTTACCAAATGCATATGAAAGTATATACGGTACCTATAACAAATCAAACATTTTTTTAAATTTTAGTCTTTCTATCTGTTTGTTCCGGGTTATCTCCGAAACGGCTGGGCCGATTTTGACGGGTCTTTCATTGGTAGATAGCTGATGTTACAAGGAGTTACTTAGGCTACTTTCATTTTAGAAAAAGAATTAGGGTTCCGAGCAAAAAATATAAACCATGAAATCCAATATCTACGCGCGGGTGAAACCGCGGGCAGCAGCTAGTATGTAATACAAGCTGTATACGTAATACAAACAGTATAAGTAATACAAGCTGTATACGCAATACAAGCTGTATACGTAATGTAAGTTGTAGTACAAGCTGTATTACATATTTTATATATATGTAATACAAGCTGGCTGGCTAAGACAGCTTCACTAACGTCTAAGAGCAGTCTATATTTCTGTTGCTATAGTACGCAGTTACACCCCACGTGATGATTCAAGTCACAGTTAATATCAAAACCATTAGTTCTCAGAAACTGGTGGAGGAAGAGGTCAAAAAGGTATTTTGTTTGTAATTAGTTGCAGCAGAAAGTACAGAAAGAAGGGGTGTGTATTTGAAGCTAAATGTTGGAGTTCGTCAAGAAATGTTGCTGAGTAATTCGGCGCTGTCAACCCTAGCGTTAACCATATTAAGATAATACATATTTAAGTACCGTCAGCTATAGTTCATGTTGTCTGAAGCGATTTTTGACAGTGACAATGGGTGTCACTTAAAATCAGATGCTGTACTTACTACAGGCCTTAATTTAATGATATTTTAAGCGCTTTACCTCCATTATTTTCTTAGTCTATGGTCGCGGGGTCTCGTTTGCGAGTTCCATGAGATTGTGCCACAACTTTTCAAAATGTTTGTTTATCACTGTGTTTCAAAGTTTTGCGTCTTCTCATTTGTTAAACAGTCTATCACTATCGAATTCGACAATGTTAGATGAGCTGATTGTTTCTTTAATATTATATTTTTATGCAATAGGTGTCCTATGACCATAAATCAAATATTAATCTTAAAATTTGACATAGCTACTGTAACCTAGACTTAAAATTATTTGGTAATGACATGATGAATTTTTCTTTTAATTAATTTTTTGTTAGTTTGGTAATATGTATAATTGCAATTGCGTTCATATTATTATAAATAAATAAATAAATAATAGTAAACGTAATTATTTAATTAGGTTAAACTTATCTAAACTAATTGTAATCCATACTAATATTAAAAATGCGAAAGTGTGTTTGTTGGTTTGTGATTTGTTGGTTTGTTGGTTTTTTTTGGTTTGTTGGTTTATTGGTTTGTTGGTTTGTCCTTCTTTCACGCAGTAACGGAGCAACGGAGCGACGTGATTTTCGGCATAGATTTAGTTTATGAACCGGAGAGTAACATAGGCTACTTTTTATCCCAGAGAAAGGCACGGTTCCTGTGGGAACGCGGTTGATAACCGCGGCTGAAGCTAGTTAATATTAAACGTAAGAAAAAAACAGTAGTTCTCACAACTTTTCCAAAAACGTTTGTTTCATTAGTGCGAAACAAAACCCGGGCCGAGTATAATTTCCTCCGCCCTTCATCAAGGCATCCGGACCCTCGTCTTGCGCCTTAATTTACCGCCTTCCGATGATATGGGCCGTTAGGACCAATGGACCATGGTCCGGATGGGCTCTTATCGATGAATAGGCCCACCTGATGTAGGACATGTGGAGAAAGTGAAAAGCGAAAAAGAAAGCTGGATCGAATGAATTTGTTAGCGGTAGGACTAACTCTTCTGCGAGTGTCCGTCTGGGTTGTTACCACCGCTCTGCTCGTGAAGTCTGCCGCCAAGCAGTAGGGTGCAAGCATACTGTGTTCCGGTTTGATGATCAGAGTATCCAGTGAAATTACTGGGCTTATGAGACTTAATACCTAATGTCTCAGGGTAACGAGCGCACTGCAGTGCCGCGCAGGCCTTTGTGTTTCAAAGTTCTAGGTGGCACTGCAATTGTTATGGGCCGGCGTTATGCTTACCATCAGGCAAACGACCAACTCGTCTCGTTATCAAATAACATTAAAAAAAACCCAGTTTAGTAATGAAGCGCGGCACTTGTACGTACTTTTTATGTACTGATAAAAATGTACGTTGCGTTGAAAGTAAATGGGGCCAGAAAAAAGTAATTCAAAAATTCGGAAACTCTATACACATGTGCCCGAAGAGACACATGCAAGGTGATATAAAAGTATAGTGTCCTAGTTCACCAACAAGTTCAACCCGAAGTTCAACTATCTAAGTTTAACTCATGAACGTGGTCGGTGGTCCATTTAGCTTCAAATACGGATTATTTTAAAAAGCATTTTGACATAAGCTCTTTATTTTACACAAAAAAAAGCTTTTTATGTTTGTTTGTGTTTACACCGAGTGAAGCTCGGTCATTTAGGGTATCTGTAAAAACACAATTTTACACAGAAAAAAGTTTTTCTCCCCGATATTATAAGATAGCTTGTACGAGTAAAACATTATATACCTAAACTATGTGAAATAATTAAAATTAAAATAATACTGTCTCAAGTCCAGTTGATAATCCAGAATTTAAATAGATCAATCTTTTTAAAACATTAAAAAAACTTTATGAAATATTTTTTATAGTGTTAACCGACACTAGCGGATGTTCATACAAATATATACATCACAAAAATTTCGCTTCCACCAGGATTCGAACCTGCGTCTTCTGGCTACCCGGGCCAGACGCCTTAACCAACTAAGCTATGGGAGCAATCGATGTTGACTGCGAAATTCTTGTGATGTATTTCGCAGTCAACATCGATTGCTCCCATAGCCTAGTTGGTTAAAGCGTCTGGCCCGGATAGCCAGAAGACGCAGGTTCGAATCCTGTTGGAAGCGAAATTTTTGTGATGTATATATTTGTGTGAACATTCAAAAAACTTTCTCTATGATCAACAGAAAGCGTCTTCCGGCCAATCAACATTTGCGTCACAATTATTCTTAAAAACCCCACACGTCCGTCCACAAGGCTTGTATTCATCAGTCGCCACACACGTGACTAGCCTACCAACATGTCTCCAAACATCACAGCCTCCTACCACCGTGTCACAATGAAAATATACTTACCTTGTGTAAAGAAAATTCCAATAAAATTACTTATTTAGGTCACTGTGTGACTCGTTGGGAACCCCGTTGGGAAGAGAAAGCTATGACTATGTTATTAGTTAGACAATAAGTAGGTATTATGTTAATTGTTCGAATGAACATCGCTGGGATACAACCATCAACATCTTAATTTTACAGTTTGGTTTACCGAACTGGCTGGCTCCCTGGCCAGGTTGGTAGCAACCCTACCTGCAAAGCGAGGGGTTCGAATCGCGGCCGGGGCAAATTTTGAGCGATGAGCATAAAGTTTGTTATCGCGTCTTGGATGTTGTGTATAGGTGTGTCTCCATGCCACCAGCAACACACGGAATCCTAGTACAGGGGTTCATACCACAGGTAACCATTCATGCGTATAACCGTTTACTTACATATTTTTAGTTAAAAACTGTGGTGACAACATACATGATTTTTGCTACCATTACGCAGCGGATGAAATCGCAATACAATAGAACACTTTGCATATAAAACAGCCTCCAAACAGGGCATGTGTTTTGTTTGAACAATGATAAATCTGCCATAGATAACACCGGGAACGGATCAATGGAATGCGATGCGCGCGCGCAAAACGAGTTCCAAATGACGTATGCGCGAGGCGTTGCCGCTCCGTGCTATGACAGGTTAGCAGGCGCCATCTTGGTATTCCAACTCCACGCCTATGCTGACACTGTGTCAGGATTACGGTAAATTTGTGTTATTTCTAGTGATTACCTTGACACGGTGACGTTTTGTGTCGTAGTTTGAGAGTTTTTGTAGTGCGCGCGTGTTCTCGTGTTCATTCATTCGACGTTCAGACAAGTAGCGGAACAAAAACGCAGCGCAATTATAGTTTTTTGTTTTGTTTATCGGTGTTAATTGTTTTACTGACAAAATGTTTATGTCTTACGAAGTTATGGCTACTTTTGGGATCTCAGCTGTGAGTAGAATTATGTTCAGTGTTTATAATGTTGCACATTGCATTGTTATTTGAACAGGAGGTTATCTTAACATGATACAGAAGTGTTGTGTGATCAATGATCATTGTCAACTTTTTTGTGGTGATTGACTATAATATATAGTTAATAAGTGTTACCTACTTATTTGGCCGTGTTGCCCTGGCGTTTGAACTCTTCGACATCTCTTCCCGAGGGTGCTAAGAGTAGGCTGAGGGAGTATCGAAGGAATGTACAGTGGCTCGGTAAACATCAAAATCTACTGCGATCCTAACACGCCTATCAAGAATCCTGTATTATAGAAACTCGCTCCCATTATGTGAGAGGCCTAGACTCTACCGTGGACGTCTTCCAGATGATGATGACCTCTGTCTGAATTAAGTACTTACCTATACATAGGTACCATTTCATTTTTGACATCACTAAGTTACCTAAGTTGTTTTTGTATTTTTATTAGAAATACGCAGTTGAGAATATTGATTTATAGAATAGTTCTTCGAGTTCTTCGTTTTAACCAATTATTATCATAACAAGGCAAAAAATTTATTAACAAAATTACGTTTACTTTAGTTCTTATTATTATTATTTTACATTTACCATCATGTGTAACTTGTGATCTCATACTAAGTATTAAGTAGGTAGTATAGATAGGTATAGAATATTATAATAATATTTTTTTTTTGTGTAGTGTTAGTTATCATAATCTAACATAGTTTTATTAATTACTATAAGTTTGCTACGCCCTAACAGGGTGCATAGATTTATACAAAAGTAGGTACCTACTCCATTGTATTAAATGTATGTATGCAAGAAATAAATAAATAAAAGTGAGTTAGTAGAAACGCAGTAATTACGTGAAAATATACTGAATACTTATACTGTAGAAATATTCTTTGTTTCAGAAACTTATCGTCATTGTTCTAGAGAGTACTCTTTGTAAACAAAGCCAGTTATGAGAAGTTATCACTGAATGACGAGAAAGTTTTGAAAACACGGAATTCCTAGGGGGTTTTCTTACAACTTGACATAACTGCAGTCTTAAGTTGTACTAGAAGTTCAGAAATGAGAGTCGAAATGGTTTTAGCATATATCGAGATATAATTTGTAAATTTATTAGAAACCTTAGTGTTTGTTGGTTTGTCATCCTTTCAAGCTTTCTGTTAGTGGGAGGACTAACTCTTCTGCGAGTGTCCGTCTGGGTTGTTACCACCGCTTTGTGAGTGAAGTCTGCCGCCAAGCAGTAGTGTGCAAGCATTACTGTGTTCCGGTTTGATGAGCAGAGTATCCAGTGAAATTACTGGGCTTATGAGACTTAATACCTAATGTCTGAGGGTAACGAGCGCACTGCAGTGCCGCGCAGGCCTTTGTGTTTCAAAGTTCTGGGTGGCATTGCAATCGTTATGGGCCGGCGTTATGCTTACCATCAGGCAAACGACCAGCTCGTCTCGTTACCTAATAACATAAAAAAAATGCAGTAATGAAGCAACGTGTTTTTGTGTTCAGCAAGTTTGTGTTTCAAAGTACTGAGTGGCACTGGAACTGTTATGGTTTGGTGTTATGCTCACCATCAAGCAATTTATTATGTACTAGCTGCTGCCCTGAGGTTTCACCCGCGTGGAGATTTTGGATTTCATGGTTTTTATTTATTGCGCGGAACCCTAATTCTTTTTCTAAAATGAAAGTAGCTTAAGTTACTCCTTGTAACATCAGCTATCTGTCAGTTAAAGTCCCGTAAAATTGGCCCAGCCATTTCGGAGATTACTCGGAACAAACAGACAGGATGACAAAATTTAAAAAATGGTTGTTTTGCTATCGGTACCTTTTTATATTAGTAAAAGTAAAAAAGTAAAAAGTTATTTATTGACATAAATAAATATTACAACAAGTAATGAATCCATAGGCTCCCGAACTAGTAACAACTGTGTTTCAGTAGCCAGTGGCTTCTCCTCATAAAACTGTTATTTTGATATTACAAACAGACACTTCCATTTTATTTATTTGTATAGATAGGAAATTACCTCCACGTTCCTCTTCTTAGGATCCCTTGTTTTTTTCTTTACAGATCCTCTCCTTCACTCTATCAGCCGTTGTCCTGCTCATAATCGCGGCCAAAAGAGGTCTCCTACGCGTCGGTGCCAGCCGCACCAGCATGATGGGCCAGTCTGCTCTGAGCCGGGCCATGATTGAGAAGAAAGGACAAATAGGAAGCCCGCTGCTGGTGACGCCGACCGCACCACCACTTCCCATGGTGGTAGAATTAGCTCCTTTAAAAGATTATGCTTAAACATTGAAATGAATTGGCGAAAGGTGGAGGATGATATAAAAAAAATACGCGTCGGAATGATGAGGCCAAAAATGTACTACATAATTTGTAGTGTTAGGGGCAGCGTAGACGCTCAAGCAAACGTATGTTTGCTTGTCAGAATAACAACGGTTTTGCGTCAAGCGCGCATTTCGGGTATCACAAAATCCGTGCTTGACGCAAAAGGGCTACGTTATTGCTAAAATTTATGATAAGTATTATCATTCTAACACGTTCTACTAACACAAATAATGTATCTGTTTGTTATCCTGAAATAAATAAAAAAAAAGGCTTGTTATTCTGACAAGCAAACTTACGTTTGCATAAGCGTCTAAGCTGCCCCTTAGAGGCTGGGCTGCCATCTTTTGCAGTCCACAATCATCTAATAGTTATGACGAAGGATATAGTCAGTATAAGTATATTATCTGGTTATAGGTAAACCACTTTGGTGCATCATCAAATCTCGCCAAAATTTAAACTGTAACAATTTCAGACAGCCATTCTAGATATTTAATTGGGTAAATATTTCAACAGTCATTACTCCACGCGAATTAGGTTTCTTATTTTATGTATTCTAAGGTCAAAGGGTAAAAGTCGATCATTCAGTAGCTATCGTTCACCGCTTTACTGGTTAATTATTGTTCCCATTGGATCAGGTTAAGTACTTAAGTATTATAAGGTTAAGTATCTTCAAAAAATCTTCAACTTTTGTTTTATGAAATTTTAGATCTATTTTTTATCTTAAAATATTATTACAGGAACCTTAGCATTCCAATAAAGCCTTTATAAGGAACAAATATCGAAGGGATATTTAAGAGATCTTTTCATATTAAGAAAATCTGTCTACAATACATGGTTCAGTAGTATATAAATTGACCACTAATTTTATGATCTATGACTAATATAAACTGTCAGATAGATTAGGCAATAAGTGTGTAGGCAACAGTCGATCCCAGATCTGTCACGCACAACTGGGTGGACTAAATTCTATCTAAAACACAATCGTTCGCTTGAGAGAACGAAATTTTTATCTATCACTGACTATGACGACAATAATTAGCACAAGACATCATCATTATTGAGCTTAATAAATTCAAGGCAGGTTTATCTCTCTGTTGAGCGAATCGTCGTGTTTGACGTCGTGTGACTGATATACTAATAGAATAGTATGGTATAGACCAGCAATTCTGAAAGTGGATTCCGCAAAACCCAAGTGGCCGAAAACCAACTGCTGGATACTATATATAGGTACACCTCAGATCACACAAACAAGGGAGATATGCCCGTTCGTGTTCAAAATATGTCTCCGTTTTTCATACATTTTTTTCACCATTAATGTAAAATCTGTAAGCACGGCACACCTACTCATTTTTTATGTACACTAAGAGACTTACAGACACACAAATAAACTTATTAATAGTCCACAGGCAAAAAAATAGGACAGCAAATCTGCCAAGTGCATTCGATTAAATGTATCTGGGGACCGATTTTTGTATGTCACGAATGATTTGGAAATCACCGATGACAAAATTCTCAGCTATGCCTTTGAAATCACTAATTTGAAAAAGTCGTATTTTTGAAAGTCATACCCTGTATACCAATCATGCAACTATTTCTCAGCTTTGATCACAGATAAACTTATGATTGTGTTCTATTTATTTTTATTTTTTAAGTTGGAAATTGTTTTCAAGCCAAAATTGGCACTAAATACTCGTATCTATGATATCGTTTACGAGTGGGGGTACCCATTCGTAAACGATATCATAGGTATGAGAAGTTTAGTCACCCGCTGAGATTAAAAAATACGACTTTTTGTAAATCGGTGACTATCGCTCATATCGCTGATATTTAGTCACTCGGTGACATTCAAAAATTGCACCCCTTGGCCTTTTTTGGGCCGGATGCGTTCGCACCTGCTACGTACGCCTTACCACATCTCCTTGTTTCTATGATCTGTGAGATACACTAACAATAATGATTAATATTACTTTAAACTAATTCTAATTAAAATTATCGTGCCATAAATACGAATGTTTACCAAAATCTGTGTATATTTTAACCAAAACAATTATGTTATTTTAGATAGTAGGAATGTTGTACTTATCAATCGGTCTAGTTGTACTTAATTTTATTGTAATCTCGGATGTATTAAATATAATCTTTTTGATTGTGTATTTTTACAAGCTTTTATTAGCTTTACCCATTAATACGTTGGTAACTATCGATACAATTGTGCTAGTTGCAACTTAAATTTTAACCAGTTCCCCGGACGATTGAGTTTAAATGTTACCACGTATCTGCACCGCTTTTGGTGAAATCTGGAATGTAGATAGCGTAGGTTCTGGAATAACGCATATGCTATACAGATAAATATACCAAAGGGGCGCAAATACACACTCAGCGGCGAAAGTACGGATATTTTCGATAAATAAAATTCGATAAAATTGACAGTTAAAATCGATAAAGTGGGTTTTATCGATTTTAACTGTTAATTTTATCGAAAAGATCCATACTTGCGCCGCAGGTAGTATAAATTTATTGTTTTTTTTTTTTTTTTATAATTAATAAATCTACGTTTGGCCACCAACTCGCCTGATGGTAAGCGAAGATGTGGCCGAAGATGGAGCACGTAGATCTAGAAGATACCTATTCACTCTAGCCGTTATAAATTGTAGTCTGTGTTATTGTTATGTAAAAGCTATGTTACTGTAAAATTAATACACTATTATGTAGTAGGACTAACTCTTCTGCGAGTGTCCTTCGTGGTTGGTACCACTGCTTTACCCGTAAAGTTTGCCGCCAAGCAGTAATGTGTTCCGGTCTGATGAGCAAAGTAGCCATTGTAATTACTGGGCTTATGAGACTTAATACGAGTAGCTAATGTCTCAGGGTAACGAGCGCACTGTAGTGCCGCGCAGGCCTTTGTGTCTCAAAGTTCAGAGAGGAACTGCAATGTTTATGAGCTGGCGTTATGATTACCATCAGGCAAACGATCGGCTCGTCTCATTACCGAATAAAAAAAGTTTCATCAAAATCCATTCAGTTGTTTTTGCGTTAAACAGTAACAAACATCCTTCCGTACTTACAAACTTTCGCCTTTATAATAATAAATAATAAAGGCTTACACTCATACCCCGCACTAGGATTCCCTGTGTCGCAGGTGGCATGGACTCACACAAAAACACATCACAAACATCCAAGACCCGAGAACAAACTTTATGCTTACACAAAATCTGCCCCGGCCGGGAATCGTACCCGGGACCCCTCGCTTTGCAGGCAGGGTTACTACCAACTTAGCTACGGAGCCGCTTTTTAATTGGATAGGATTAGTAGGAAGGAGGCGGGAAGTAGGCTAGTGTAGTGATGTAGACGTACTCAATATTGGTACAATTATTATCTAGGTAGTTTCTTAAACTTGACGCGACCGCCTTCGATGTTACTTCAACCTAATTTCCTTTCAATGCGGCGTCAAAGAATTCGATTCCCCGCCATTTTCCGCCGGCAGCTGGTTTGATTTTATTACGGCAGTTCCGCTGACGGTGTTGCCAGAGTGCCGGCTCTGCCGTAAACTAGGCGGATTTTGTGGCGTGTGAAGGCATTTTAGGGCATATTTGTGGGATGAATTCGGATATAGCGTTACCATCGGAGACTAAGATCGACAGATAAAAAATACAGTTTTTTCCTCTTTCTTTTTTTCGTCCCACTGTAGGTCTCATACTGTAGATCTCCCTCATTTTGTTTTATCTAACTGGAACACAGTAATACTTGCACATTACTGCTTGGTGGTAGACTTCACGATTTATAAGTTAATAAATAAATCAAAATAAAATGTATGTCCAAACATAAGTTCCGTTCTATTTAAACACAAATTTTAACATTACCATGCAACATTACTATTAATATTACTATGCAGTGACCTAAAGGTAGTTTCCAAACATTATTTTTAGGTCTGAGCGCCTTCTGCGCCCTCTTACCGTTCGGGGAGCATCCCCGACCAACAAGCACGATCTTTGTATAAAAAGTTGCCATATAAAAAGGAACATACAAAGGAGTCATCAACATCTTATTACTGGCATTGAGTTACTGTCTCTTTGGCTGCTACTGCCGGTGGGGCTTCCGGATCCTGAGATACAAGTTCAATCTTAGTTCGGGAACGGAGGACTCCTGCCAGTGTTGCGGCCTTAGTGTGTACTCTGAACTTTATTATTTACAACTAGATCTAGAATAACTAGAACTAGAATTATAGGCACAGCTAGCTTTTCCCGCGGTTTTCTCCCGCGCTTCCAGGATAAAAAGTAGCCTATGTTACTCTCCGGTCCATAAAATATATCTATGCCAAAAACACGTCGATCCGTTGCTGCGTTATTGCGTGAAAGAAGGACAAACCAACAAACCAACGGCCTGCCTTTGTGTTTCAAAGTTCTGAGTGGCACTGCAATTGTTATGGGCCTGCGTTATGCTTACCATCAGGCAAACGACCAGCTCGTCTCGTTACTAAATAGCATAAAAAAAACGTATAAATAACTTCCACAAAGTTGTAAGCACAACTCTTAACAACAATCCTAAAGTTGCCCATATTTAACTTGTGTTTTAGTGCCATAAAACTTTTATATGGGTACATAACATTCACTCAAAAGTTTAACACAACAGGAAAAATAACACATTTTTCCCGAAGTTCGGACATTTTAACCGTTACTGGCAACACTTGGACCGCAGATTCGTTTACGTAAACCTTTTTAGTGGTTCACCACTTTTTAAAAATACTTGAAGGCTCTCTCCGATTCACTTCTTTATCAGTTTGAATGGGAAATAAGGTTGAAAACACCGATGTCGGAGAGTAAATGGAAAAGACATTTTAGAAATCGCTTATCACATACCATCAAGTTCTTTCAAGCAGGACTCCCTGCTTTATGATTCAACCCTTGTCTGAACGAAACAGACTGAAGTCTCGTTCCAATGAAGGTGGTCATATTCAATTTCTACAATCTTGAGTTTTCAATTCATTTCACAAACTCATACAACATCAATATTCATTTCATCAAGCTTGAGTTTTCAAGCAAGCCTCAGCATGGTGGTAGAGCATTTTCTACTACTCCCTCTCTCTAGTACGGCCCTCAAGACGAAAAATCTGTGTCGTTACCAAATAACATAAAAAAATAAAAAAGGGTTTCGTATTTTCAATACATTAAAATAGTTCTCTAAATCAAATCTAAATTTAATCTAGTGTCAGAAATGCATTATCTCCGCGGCCGCTGTATAATCCTTTACTGGGTTATAAATTTGAATGGCTATTCCACTCTTTCCCTATTCCTTGGAAAGGCTGACAAGGCTGGAGAAGCTGGAGAAGTCGGGAATGAAGTTTGCCGTTTGTCGGATGCAAATTGGAAAGGTTTCCTTATAGCGTTAGGCCCTGTGGTCCTGCGGGTTTAAATTAACTTGATCTTTTGATGTCTTCATTTATTTAAAGTAGGCGTTTTAGAAGCAATGATTGCAGTGAATGACGTTTCCCGTCCGTTCGTTCGTTAGGTCGTGGGCCTGAGTGAAAACTCAGCAGACATAAAATAGTTGTAAAGTATTTCTAATACTATTCTCTCAAATGAAGTTGTTTCTTTCTCGGCTTTTGCCATTGCGCAGACTAACAATACGACAGGTATTATCAACTTCACGATCGGTTCACCTGATTACGACTGACCTTACAGCCGCCTGACCCAAAATTAAACGAATGCCGTCCTTTACACACATAACTAGGTCGGGAGCAGCGATGTAATGCTAAGCATGTTGGGATACGAACATTTAACGTGCGTGAGGCTCGCGGTGGTCAAGAAGGGCCTGTTTGAGCGAGCGAAATAGAAACGATACCATATAGGTAGTGTTAGATCCAGAAATGAGACAACTCGGTTTGAATAATCGACACACGTGTATTTTCACTCGTAGTTAAATGAGGACTGCTGTCCTTCGCCGCGTCTTCCCCTTGCGTAGCGCTGGGACTACTACGGCGTAGCGCTGACTTCATGACGTCATAGCGTAGCACCCAGCACCATACCATGCTGTACCTTTATCTTACAGTAGATACATTAATAATAAGTTATATGCAGCCTGAAAGCTGGTTACGCTGCCAACTGGTAGTGGGCTAGAACAATCAATTTTTATTTTTGAAACAACGGAATAAGTTATTTATAAACACCACCTGTTTATAAAAGCATATTGGTTGGATTATTGATTATTGCCGTGTACTGGCAACAATCAGGACGTGCACACACCGTATTGTGCTTGACAACTGATTTCTGAAGGCAAGTACTATAAAATACCCAACTTTACCCCAATACTTCTTTGTACAGCCCATAACAATTGTAGTGCCACTCAGAACTTAGAAACAAAAAAGCCTCCGTGGCACTGCATTGCGAATGTTGAATCTGATGATCATTCGTCACTTTAATATTCTAGTTACGATTGTCTACCATACATTTTGTTTTTACGCATCCCAGCGTGCGTTCTGCACGCTTGCTATATCAAGTCCCTACAAGCTGATTATGAGATCCTTTTCAATCCGATTCTATACTTAACCTAAATGAAAAAGGCATTACTGTGCGATAAAAATAAAACAAATATCAGTAAATTCAGCCGTAAGTGGTGTTTTAGGAAAATGACGTGGAAGCGAGGGTTTTCGAATGAAATGGGTGTAAATATGTGTTGTTTGGCAAAACACTTACGTTTCGAGGGTGGAAATATTGATGGAAGACGTTTAGCAAATTTTGACTCCTGGATACATTTGCGAATTTGTTGTGAAAATATTTCAAAGCTCGATGATGCTTTTTGATATGGGCCTCGTTTCTGGCGTCACGAACTTAAATGTAATATTAGTTCTCTCTTTCTGATTCTATTGGATAAAGAGACGAGTTAGCTATAATTTGCCTGATGGTAAACATAACGCCAGCCCACAACTGCAGTTGCACTCGGAGCAGAAACACAAACGGATTCCCTGAGCCACTAGTTATTAAGTCCAGTAATTTCACTGATTACTATTCAATAAATAACATGAGGAAGGAATGAAAGCTATTTGGCAGATCTAAGTTCAGTTTTAGAGCTGTCAAATATTTTCCCTCCTAAAACAAGTTACAAGCAAGTAAGTTAATTTGACAAGTCTAAAATGTATTCTATCCCGCTCTCATGTTTTGATTTCGAAATGGAGAGTGAAACTAAAATTAGAATTAGGTTTGTGACCCTAGAACTGAGATCATTATCTTGTGGTTTTAGGGCGTTTTCAGTCTTATGCGGATGTGGGTTACAAGGCTCCGCATTTTATTTCTAAGAAATATCTTTAGCGTCATTAACACATTAATTATAGCAAACTATTTCTAACTGACTTCCGAAAATGAAGAGTGTTACAATTTGACCTCTTTTTTCTTCGTTTGTTGAAAACGGTGCCTATATTATCATTGTGTGTTGTTCAAATCTTTTTTTTAATGTTATTTCGTAACGATACGAGCTGGTCGTTTGCCTGATGGTAAGCATAACGCCGGCCCATAACAATTGCATTGCCACCAAGAACTTTCAAACACAAAGGCCTGCGCGGCACTGCAGTGCGCTCGTTACCCTGAGACATTAGGTATTAAGTCTCATAAGCCCAGTAATTTCACTGGGTACTTTGCTCATCAAACAGGAACACAGTAATGCTTGCACACTACTGCTTGGCGCCAGACTTCACTCACAAAGCGGTGGTCACAACCCAGACAAACACTCGCAGAAGAGTTAGTCATACAACTAACAAAATCTAATCTAATAATATTTTAGTCATTTTTAGTATGTATAAGTGTTTCTTTTAAGTAGTATGCAATAATGATTAAAGTATTACACCACTGTACTTATATGCTCAAAAGATAAAATAAAAAAGCGTTTAAACACTAAAAAAACAAGATTAAAATGCATTTCGGAAATTCAATCCTAAAGACTGCGCCAATATCGTCCCGTCGAATACCGCCAACCGCCGATGGCACTTTCGCTGCCGCAATAGAATTATTCCCGGGTCGAAATCTCTTATATTGTTTGCAATACACTTACTGTTTATACGTGAACCCGAATGAAACGACGTGGGAACCAATAGCGTATGGGACTGGTATGGGCTCAGAATGGGACCTTCTGAGATCTCCTGTTTTGTAGGTAGCAGTCGGTTGATCAACTGGTCGTATCGGACAACGTGAGATAATTTTCGAAACGATTTTATTAGACGTGATAAGCTAGCGTTTTATCACTATCTCACCTGATGTTTAGTGATGAAGGTGATGATGATGGATGTGCAATTTGAGGGTGGTAGCTAACTAGATGTGCATTAGAAAACGCCCTACCCCTAGGATGTGGTTGTGTCAAGTCGTTTTCCTTCACCCAATACTCAAGCTTATTCTAGGATTCAACAAACAAATTCGCGGAAAGTCATTACCACTGAATGATCATAGCTTCAAAAATCTGTTCTAATCTCTTGTGAGATGCTGTGTGTAAGAAATTAATCTATCGAGAACGAGACAAGATATTTAAAAGAAGTGAAACGAAATAAAAGCCTCGTTTTGGAAGTCTGTCAAGAATGAAAAAAACATTTCCACAAAAATTATAAGCACCAACAAAAACCGACTTTCCGCCAAATAACGAGCGGCTTTTCCGCAATTTTCCTCACAATTTAAAAACTAATTTCCCTTCTCAGTTGGCTATTAAAAAAATAAATAAGAGTTCTCCTTGAGCTTGGAGGTGTGATCGCAGATCTCTTTAGTTAGCGGTGCCAGGATTGGTTCTAGAAGGTAGATAGAGGGCGACAAATATAAACCAAAATTATATTACTCTAATTGAAACTAATTTTCCAAAAAAATTGGTGGCATTACTGTGTTCCAGTTTGATGAGCAAAGTGGTGAGAGAATTTACTTTGCGCAAGGCTTTGTGTTTCAAAGTTCTAAATGGCACTTCAACTGTTATGGGCTGGCGTTACGCTTACCATCAAGCAAACAACCCGCTCGTCTCGATAGCCAACAGTATATAAAGAGATGTTTTATTATAATACACCACGCTTGGTAGGCATCTTAGTGATCACAGTACATTACGTTGATCTGTAATGTTTCTTTTTTATAAAATATCATTCCTTAGAATTGTAGAGCGTTAATCTTTTGAACCCCTAAGTTTCCTTGATCCGTCCTCTCTACTCTCAGGAGTGTTTCACTTGGTGCCGGAGGTGTAATTCAGAGTAAAATGTCTTATGTTAAAGCTCGGCAAGATTATTAAAAGATGGCTTAATTAACTGCGCTCCAGAGACGCCAATGTACACGTTAGCGTTGTAGACGAGCGTTTTTTATTTATTTATTTAACAAAATCCACAGATCTTATAGAAAAAAACTTAATTAAACACAGCTTATAAGACTAACACCCGGATTTACTTTATATAGATAGCAATATAAAGAGCAGGTGTGTGTGTGTGTGCGTGTGCGTGTGCGTGTGCGTGTGTGTGTGTGTGTGTGTGTGTGTGTGTGTGTGTGTGTGTGTGTGTGTGTGTGTGTGTGTGTGTGTGTGTGTGTGTGTGTGTGTGTGTGTGTGTGTGTGTGCGCGTGTGTGTGTGGGCCTGCGCGGCAATGTATTGACCTACTTACCCAAAGCCAACCCAAAGGTATTAATCTATCACAAGCCCAGCTACTTCACTTTGATCATCAAACCGGAACACAGTAACGCTTGCACATTACTGCTTGGCCGCAGACTACACAAGCAAATTGGTGGTACTCAGAAGAGCAGACTACAAAAGAGTAAGTCATACCACCTAGTTCTTCGCCGAAGCCGGATAAAAACACATTTCCACGCTCGCCTGCAACAGCCAAGCTCTTAACAGAGCCTTTTGGGAGCTCCATTTAGGGGTGCCACCGTAATTTTAATTCCGGATTTTTGACACTAGGCCTTAATGTAACCAAAATAAAACGTAAAATCAACTTCCTCGCTGAGCTTTATTCAAAGACGAGTTGAGGTTTTCTAATTACACTGTAAGTTGAAAGATTTTTTTGTAGGACTAACTTTCTTGCTAGTTTCCGTCTGAGTGGATACCAACTACCACGACTCTTCTACCGCCAACCATGCATTTTGTGTTCTGGTTTGAAGAGCCAAGTATATTTGCTTTAAATAGCCATATGAGGTTTCAAATTCAAAACTAATTTATTCGCTTCAGCTATGGTAACATGTGATCTTAGGTTTTTTAAAAAGAATATCATAATTTCACCTACATATGCGAATAATAATAAATTATCCATACAGATAAATAAAATTGAAGTGTCTGTTTGTAATATCAAAATAACAGCTTTTTACTAAATGCATATGAAAGTATATACGGTACATATAACAAAACAACCATTTTTAAAATTTTTGTCTGTCTGTCTGTCTGTCTGTTTGTTCCGGTAATCTCCGAAACGGCTGGACCGATTTTGACGGGACTTCCACTGGCAGATAGCTGATGTTACAAGGAGTAACATAGGCTACTTTAATTTAAGAAAAATAATTAGGGTTCCGCGCAAAAAATAAAAACCATGTAATCCAAATCTCCACGCGGGTGAAACCGCGGGGCAGCAGCTAGTTATACATAAATTACAAGTTAATTTACATACACAAATTTTTCAAGAAGTTCGTTTGAAAGGCGTTTGCAGTATTTTTGAGATGTTTAAAATTTGCAAATAACAATCTAAATTAAAATCCCCCTACATCAACACAAAGGGCGAGGTAAGACGCCGCCACAAACTCTGCAAACATTTAAACTTCCCCATTGGACCCCACTGATGAATAATAAAGTAATCAATATGAATTTTCCGGGAATCGGACCCCTGGAATCAAAAAGCGTAACTGCTTTTATTACAAGTTTAACGCAATAGTCCGGGAGATGCTGGGTAGTGCAATTACTGTAGATTGGAGCGGTGCTGGCTATGTGCTAGTGAGTTTGCCCCCAATATTTAGGAATTATCCTAATGTTATGTTACTCTCCGGTCCATAAAGTATACCTATACCAAAAATTACGTCGATCATGCAGCAACGGAGCAACGGATCGAGTGAGTTTTGGCAGAGATGTAGTTTGTGGACCGGAAAGTAAGATAGTAAATAAGTAGCAAAAATGCACGGTTCCTTTGGAAATGTGGGTGAAACCGCATGCAGAAGCTAGTGTAGTATAAGTGCTCCCTATATTTATAAAGAACAAATGAACAAAGTGTCTTTTATATTGCATGGCGAAAGGTCTTAACACTATTAGCAATAACCATTTTAACAATGAGTACATGAATTTGAATTTGTGTCTCATTCGTAATCAATGAACCCAACGGCTCCTCGACTAAAAGGGTCAACATTTCCGATAGCCGTCCACCGCTTCAAAGTTGTGAAGTTGAACGTTTGTTGTTGGCACAATATTTTAACGCTTGCGGTGATATTTTATAATTAATTGTATAGTTTGTTTTGCTGTTCCAGCTTACAGCCTTCAAAATAAATTTACAATAATAAGGCACGGTTTAAAACAAAAAATGCTTTTAAACAAGCGGAACCGGTTTTGTCGAAAATCCTATTAATATTATAAATGCGAAAGTGTGTTTGTTGGTTTGTCCTTCTTTCACGCAATAACGGAGCAACGGATTGACGTGATTTTTGGCATAGTTATAGTTTATGGACCAGGGGACCGATTTTTGAATGTCACCGAGTGACTAAATATCAGCGATATGACCGATAGTCACTGATTTACAAAGTAGTATTTTTGAATCTCAGCGGGTGACTAAAATTGTCATACCTATGATTTCGTTTACGAGTGGGGGTACCCATTCGTAAACAATATCATAGATATGAGTAGGTATTTAGTGTCAATTTTGGCTTAAAACAATTTCCAACTTAAAAAATAAAATTTAATGGAACACAATCATAAGTTTGTCTATGATTAAAGCTGAGAAATAGTTGCATGTTGGTAAACAGGGTATGACTTTCAAAAATACGACTTTTGCAAATTAGTGATTTCAAAGTTATCGCTGAGAATTTTGTCACCGCTGATATCGAAATCACTCGTGACTTTCAAAAATCGGTCCCCAGAGAGTAAAATAGGCTACTTATTATCCCGGAAAAATGCACTGTTCACACAAACGTGTTCATACATTTATAAGTTATAGTACAATAAAGAAACTACTATGCCATCATCGCTTCAGATTTTAATATGTTATTTCCAAATGATTTAATTCAAATTCCCATCATATCAAACTCGTTTCTAGAGCTCCAGGGCTGCATTATGCACGCCCGTTGCCAACTTCGTCCAAATCTCCTCGTTGAAATTCGTCGGACGCCTCGACTAGTGCCATCTGTGAGGGTAGGTTGGCGAACAGCTGTTTTTGTGCACGAAGGAAATTTAGGAAAATCTCATATGCTTGATTCTGGCGTCACAAACCTAAACCTAATTTCTGATTCACTGTCTCTTTCCAAATAGAAACTTCAGAAAATGAGGTGTTTAAAATGTTAGTGATGGAAGATGTATAATGACAGTTCTAAAGCTAAATTTAGACTTGTCAAATATCTTCCATCCCTTTCTTAAATTATTTTTAATTCAGAAAAGAGAGAACGAAATTAAAGTTACATGTCTCCAGGCCTTCTTGTACGGACAAGAAGGCCTGGAGACATGAGATTCGCTTGGAAGCTATTATCGCTATCGATAATACAAAAGTATACAGCTTTTGATTGAGATGAAACGCAGGCCCATTTGCTATAAAAAATATTAAAACGAAGTATAAAATGTAGGGAATTAACTTATATATCACCACGGTAACTTATATCTCAATTTTATACAAACTTTGCCCTCAGTTATCTAGATACAGGGAATCCTTGGGTCCAAAATAAAGAATCAAGGATTATGATGAGGATACGGAACCTTGATACCATTATAATATTATATATCATATTTAATATGTAATTAATATTTGATATGTGTTTTAGTGCGCAAATATTTCCGTTCCTCCGTTACTGCGTGAACGAAGGACAACCCAACAAACACAATTTCACGTTTATAATAGGACAAAGCTGCTACGCACTCGAGCGCGCTGTTTCTATTGTAGTAATGCAGGACGAGGCTCTATCTAGTGTATTGTTTATCAAAGAGTACACAGGTTTGTTTGTTGTGTATTTTTCTTTGGTCTATATACAACGATTACCTATCTACCTATCGCCCACATTGTTATATGTGAAGTTATCAATTGGATGCCGGCAGCGGTCCATGGACCGAGTGCCGGGATTGTCCCCCACCACAACTCAGCTCCTGGAATGTTTCAACAAACAAATTCCAAACAAATTGGTTTGTGAGTTTGCATTGATATTTGCGGTTTTCATTTACATACAACTGTTAAGGAGTAATGTTTTACTGGTCACAATCATCATTAGAACATATTTTAATCTGCTGGAACATATGCCTTGTGTCAGAGAGAGTAAGGGCCATAATCCTCCAAGCAGATCCTCTGCGGCTTGGTGGTAACAGTCATGTCCTCAAAGTGGTTCTTGAACATGAGGGTTTCTTCACGATGTCTTCAATCAACATTTTCTAGAGTAAACGTGTTAAATTAGACTTACAACTTGATATAAGGCAAGCTGGGATTGGAACTGTGGTGCGTGATATTGAAAGTTGCACATGTTCCAGCTCGGCCACAATCGCCCAATCCAGGGTGCATACGAGCAAAACGAGTTGATCATTCGCCTTTTTTATACTATTGGAGAACGAGACGAGCGGATCGTTTGCCTAGTAGGTAGGCATTACCAGACATTTTAGCCAGAGACATTAGGTATTAGTTCTCATATTTTCACTGACCTAAAGTTAAGAATTATGCCTGTAGGTACCAACAACAATGAAGTTACCAAAATACGCGTCCATACTAAGTCACCAATATTCAAATCAGGGGTTCGCATTAACTATAACAGTTCCTCTGTTCTTGCAAACTTCTTGACCCTCGAGACCGCAATAATTTTTATGTTATACGTCCACTAGAAACAGCAAAATAGCGAAAAGATGAGCCCTTTGTGCCGAAAACTAAAGGGTTCCGAACGAAAGTTACAGCCAAGACGCGCTGCAGATGTTCAATAAGCACTTTGAGAGTGTTTCAGGATTTTGTTTATTTTTTAGTTTGGAATTTAGGGAGGGCAATTTTTGTTGGTGGCTTGTTTTGACGCAGGAAATAAATGTACTATTTAAAAAAAAACACCGTCTATATAATGAATTTTGATGTTGACCAAGAATGCGGTTGCCTATTCGTTGCCCCCTTAGACGACTTTAATGACCCCACGGGAAGAGATGGATTGGTCCTATTTTCACACGCCGGTCCATACAACCATACGCATACATTTTAAATTACATTTACTTCGTACTTTTAATAAATACGGTTGCTGATTTGACCAATTCCGTAGTTGTGAACTGACGTCATTTTTATGAAACTTGTGATTGGTCGGTCGAACGATTTCCGTTTTGGTCGATTGACGTCTGGAGAAGTGGGGATACTTGGTAGATGGGGTAATCTTGAAGAGACCGCGAAAGTGGTTGGTCATGTCGGAATACATATTTTTTTTTTAATTTTTTTTTATTCATAACCTCAGAGTTAGCATTAGTTTCCCAATGCGCCCACTCCAAGTCCTTAAAAACTAGACACGTACACGTTATAAAAAACAATAAAATTAATAATTAGCCCTTAACAAATCACTTCAGCAAACTTCATAGCTGCGCTATGAAACTCTGATTGAGTTCAATGAAACAAATCCAAATGATGGCTTTGGTGCAAAAGAGCGTTGAGCAGTCGCAACGCCCGAGGAAGCGGCGACTGGCTTCTCAAAATAGTTCTAGAACAAGGCACCGTAAACAAATTGTGACGTCTAGCCCTAATATACTTGACGGGGCGGCGAGTCCAGGGGTCTTTTTAAAAACGGTGACGTCACCACCGGTGACGTCAACATCTTCAGCATCATGGTGACCGCACACCCCTCGTAGAAAGAAAACTCGTAGAAGCTCGATTTATCTCAACCATTTATTTCAGCAAGGTTATATGGGAGATCTGAACGGACCAACGGTAGGCGCAATACTGCATTTTCCAACAGTCGGTCGCTCGTATTTATAGCAAAACAGATTGTGACAAAGAATCTTTATAAAACTTGTTAGATCTTGTCATTCTACTTTAGATTTTAATCTTCAATTGAAATTCATGACTTATTATTAACATGGGGCCCAGGAGAGCACTCATGATAGTTAAAATAAATGACTCTAGGTGCCCATTCCAAGTAATAGGCCGTACAAGAAGAACGGGCAAGAAACTTGTCGGCAATCTTTTAAAAAATTGTGTTTACAGTGAATTTGTTCAGTTTTACAATTATTTGTCTAGTTTTAACAATCCAATGAGTAATTTATGGTTCTAAACGTTAATTAGTAAACCAATGTTAACATGTTTTGATTGTTGTCATTTTACACCGTCCATGAAGCTCGCCTGTGACGTCATTGCTCCGATATACTTGTCCGGAACTGCCAAAGGTATAAGCTCTAGTAAGGATGAGTTAGACCTACGACCCACCACAAAATCCGCGATGTAACTCATCAGGGAAACAAGACGCATATTGTGATAGATAGTTAAGAAAAAGTGTATAAATATACCTAATAGTGTTCGAAAACAGTGGGAGTAAACACTGTTTTAAACTTTCACGGTTATTTACTAATTGTGATCATGTTCACGGGAATACTAGAGTATTCCCGTGAACATGATGCTTGCAGCAGCGTCGAAATATCGGGTGCTCATCGTTCAATAATAATCATGGTAAATATCCCGTTACAATGTCTCAAACAGTGGGAGTATATTGAAGAAACACACATTGCGTAAAAAAGCTGGTGTTCCACAGTGTGCTGACGTTATAACAACTCGCTGTATTAGTGCAGTGCGGCGTGTGGTCGCGTGCGTTGATTGCGTGCCTATTGTATCGGTTGCGGCCGTGGAATCCATACGGCTGGATCGGACATACGGTTGATAGGTTTACGTGAGACTCACTAGCTAACTACCAACTGCAAGTTGAAAATATGTCATGGAGCTCCTATCAGACACACAACTGTTGTTAGTGGTAGGACTAACTCATCTGCGAGTGTCCGTCTGGGTTGTTACCACCGCTTTTCTCGTGAAGTCTGCCGCCAAGCAGTAGTGTGCAAGCATTACTGTGTTCCGGTTTGATGAGCAGAGCAGCCAGTGATATTACTGGGCTTATGAGACTTAATACCTAATGTCTCAGGGTAACGATCGCACTGCACTGCCGCGAAGGCCTTTGTGTTTCAAAGTTCTGGGTGGCACTGCAATTGTTATGGGCCGGCGTTATGCTTAACATCAGGCAAACGACCAGCTCGTCTCGTTACCAAATAGAAATAAAAAAAACATGAAGCTTAACGCAAATTCACCAGTTAGCTACCACCCCCAAGTTGAACATTTGTTCCCTGCCTATCGGTGTGTTATGGCAGCTGTGCCTTTCGAAGCCAGTACACGAAATTGGCAGATTTGTCCCTGATTAACAGATGGTTGAAACAATACTCTAACTTGAAATATTTTAAACGAAGAAAAATGATACTTATATTATTATATTGAAAAAAATCCTATTCTTTTTTGTTACTAGGTGCTGCCCGCGGTTTCACCCGCGCGGAGATATTGGTTTTCATGGTTTTTATTATTTTGCATGGAACCTTAATCCATTTTCTAAAATTAAAGTAGCCTAAGTTGCTCCTTGTAACATCAGCTATCTGCCAGTGAAAGTCCCATCAAAATCGGTCCAGCCGTTTCGGAGTTTACCCGGAACAAACAAACAGACAGACAGACAGACAAAAATGTTAAAAAAGGTTGTTTTCTTATAGGTACCGTATATACTTTCATGTGAATTTGCTAAAAAGCTGTTATTTTGATATTTAAAACAGACACTTCAATTTTATTTATTTGTGTAGATATAGGTGTATAGAAGATTGAAAATATTCCTATTATTTTTTGTTAGAAGTAGATAAGTACTTTTATTCTCCTCGCAAATGAAATACAAAAGTAAGATAATTAATTATTTATCAAAAAAATAAACAAAAGGATCTCAATGCCCAAAGGGTTTGAGTAACCTTTCTCTTAAAAAAACAAGGACTGACCTTTCATAAATATTTAAAAGGTCAGACTCACGAAGACTTTATAATCAATACTAATTATTATTAGTATTGATTAAAAGACGCAGACAACCTTGGATGTAGTTTGTGATAGGACGAGCTATATTTAGGTATCGTTATAAGCGTCCGAGTATCGTTTTTCAATTATTTTTTTAATTTTATCTATCTGATTTCCACTTAGAAAATTATTTTCTGGTTTTCTGAAAATAACTCAAACAAACATTATACCTAGTTTAGTGAACGGGGTAGGACAGTGGTCGGCAACAGGCGGACCTTGGACCGCCTACTTTGGTTAAATCTTATGAACTTCCACAACTTGTATAATTTAAAAATGCTTCGTATGACTATCCAACTTTCCTCAATCCTTGTAACGTATGACGCGGCAGCGTGTGGTCACATGGCCAATTCCTTTAATCAAAGCCATTCAGGCCCTCTCACCCTTCAGTGCTGCACTTGATATCTAGTACCTACGCGAACATCGTATCGATCCTAGATGACATCCAGGGTCCTGATAATGGAGCCGGAAGGTTGCCATAAGATTATACAGTACCAATTACGTATTTTATGAAAGATTGTTTGGAAAAACATATATTTCACAAAAAAATATATTTGTAATGTAAGAGCGTTATCAACTTAAAGTAGAACTACTCGTATTTCATTTGAAGCTGATAATAGACTAAGATAATAATAATAAATAATAGTTCTAGATAATAACATGACGCCATATTTAGAACTACACTGATGCGTATTACTTCAAAACATCAATATTTTAGACTCGCGTTTACTTATAGATAGGTTACAGATACAAAAGTATCTTCTTTTGACGAAATCATAACATCTTTTTCATTTTCCATGTGTTTACAAAATAGATTTAAATTAAAAAATAAAATACAAAATGACGGAGACTAAATGAAAGAAATACGGAGATAGAAGACACGATGTAATATTGTGCCTTTGATAAGATAATATCCATGTTAATATAAAAAGGAATATAAATGAAAACGCTATTCAAATTTTTTTTTTTTTTTTTTTTTTTTATTATTAATAAGTCTACGTTTGGCCACCAGCTCGCCTGATGGTAAGCGAAGATGTGGCCGAAGATGGAGCACGTAGACTTAGAAGATACCTATTCACTCTAGCCTTGAAGACTCCCAAGTTGTATTTCAAAGGAAACAAGGAAGACGGCAAAGAATTCCACTCCTTGGCGGTGCGCACAATGAATGTGGATCCGAATCGCTTTGTACGACATGAGGGAATATCCACAGTGTAAGGATGAAATCGAGCCGATCGTCTACTCGTTCTATTATGAAAGGGTGAAGGGGGGATTAGGTCATGTAGCTCTTTCGCACACTCACCGAAACAAATCCTATAAAATATCGACAGGCTCGCTACCCTACGACGGTGCTCGAGGCTAAGTAGTTTTGAAGCGACTAGTTGGTCGTCACCTATAATCCTCAAAGCACGCCGGTCCACCGACTCTAAAGCTTCCAGCTGATACTTAGCTGAGGCATCCCAAAGATGGCTGCAGTACTCCAAACACGACCGAACTTGAGCTTGATAGAGATTAAGCATCTGCCTCGGAGTGTAGTATCTTCTGACCTTGCCAAGGATGCCAAGCTTTTTACTAGCCAGTTTAGCCTTAGAGTCAAGGAAGGCTCCAAAATTCAGCGTAGGAGTAAGAGTAAGTCCCAATAGCTCAAGACGGTCCGCTAAAGGTATAGGAGTGTCACGAAAAGTAGGAGAAAGGGAAAATTGACACTTTTTGGCGGAGAAAAGACAAGCCTGCGTTTTGTTGGCATTAAACTTGACTAGGTTGGCATCCCCCCAGTCGGAAACGGATTTAAGTGCCAGATTGACGCGGTCAACCAAATCTTCTCTCAACGCCTGAATTTCCGCCTTACTAGCTCGTGGACCGGATGTGTACTTCATCACTACTGTGCTGTCATCTGCGTACCCAATGATGCCAGGTATGAGCAAATCGTTGATGTGCAGCAGAAATAGAGTTGAGGAGAGTACGGACCCTTGAGGAACGCCGGCATTGATCGCCAAGGGATCGGACGAGCAACCATCAACAACCACCCGAATCGATCGATCCCTCAAAAAGTCTGCAATCCAGGAACATAAGCCATCAGGTAGACCGTACGAAAGAAGCTTGTTGATAAGGCCGTCGTGCCAAACCCTATCGAAGGCCTTTGAGATATCAAGAGATACTGCCAAAGCTTCGCCGTATCGCTCGATAGTCTCGCCCAATATATGAGTAGCATACACAAGGAGATCCCCAGTTGACCGATTTTGACGGAACCCGTATTGTCGGTCGCTGAGAAGGTCGTTGTCTTCAAGGTATGATAATATCTTCCCATTTAGAACACGTTCCATGGTTTTACACAAAATGGAAGTGATCGAAAAAATATATACAAATAAATAAAATTGAAGTTTCTGTTTGTAATATCAAAATACAGCTTTTACCAAAAGCATATTAAACTATATACGGTACATATAACAAAACAACCATTTTTTAAAATTTTGTCTGTCTGTCTGTTTGTTCCGGGTAATCTCCGAAACAGCTGGGCCGATTTTGACGGGACTTTCACTGGCAGATAGCTGATGTTATAAGGAGTAACTTAGGCTACTATTATTTTAGAAAAATAATTAGGGTTCCGCGCAAAAAAATAAAACCAATGAAAGGTAATATCTCCACGCGGGTGAAACCGCGGGCAGAAGCTAGTTTATAATATTTACGGTGCCAGACGAAGTGTAGTGCCTTACAATATTATGCGAGCAATGCCACTTGCTGTCAATTGTGAGTTTTAGTGGTTTTATTGTTATGTATGTTTTGCGTTGTAAATTCACAGGCGAGCCTTAAATTATTTAATTACAATATGTCCACAGTGTCAATTGCATGGAGGTTCCTACTAAAACCATTCTCCTGCTTCTCATCATCAGCCGGAATACGTCTACTGCTGAACAGCGGGCTCACCCATCTGGGCTGCTCCCCATGAAGGGGGGATTTTAACAGCACGCTTGGCAGGCATGGTGATCACAATAGATTATGATATTGACCGTGGATACCTAATAATTCAAATTCAATTATAATTCATTGAAATGCTTTATATATATTGGGCCCAAAGGAGCACTCATGGAAGTTACTAGTTAGTACTGCTACACCTTCCCTGGATGTTCCCTTAGCCGGTTCTGACGACAAACTCGGGAGGCTTTTGTTAGTGGTAGGACTAACTCTTCTGCGAGTGTCCGTCTGGGTTGTTACCACCGCTTTGTGAGTGAAGTCTGCCGTCAAGCAGTAGTGTGCAAGCATTACTGTGCTCCAGTTTGATGAGCAGAGTAGCCAGTGAAATTACTGCGCTTATGAGAGTTAATACCTAATGTCTCAGGGTAACAAGCGCACTGCAGTGCCGCGCAGGCCTTTGTGTTTCAAAGTTCTGGGTGGCACTGCAACAGTTATGGACCGGCGTTATGCTTACCATCAGGCAAACGACCAGCTCGTCTCGTTACCAAATAACATCAAAAAAGACAATGGAATAGTAGGTACTATTCTTCGCCGGGACTACACAGCGCTAGACAATGCTCCGGATTTTAAACTACCTATATTTATGCACAAGAATTAGACAAACCAGCAAGCGGCCCATCTGGTGTTAAGTAGTCACCGCTGTCTATGAACGTCTGCAATACCAGAGGCATTGTCCGCGCATTGCCTACCCTTCTCAGAGAGGAATCTCTTCACCCTTCTCTTAATGATGGCCATATTGTAGCACAGGGGAAAATCTCGGGCGGAAGCCCATTCCACATCTTGCAGGTACGAGGCAGAAATAGTCGTGTAAAACGAGCAGTATGGGACGTCCACGTGTCTACAACTACTTATATCTATTCACGTCGATCCTTTGGCCTGTTGCTGCGCGTGATAAAAGGGCAAACCAACATACACACTTTCGCGTTTATAGTACGGATTTCCACATAGAAACGTTGCGATCAAACTGTTTCTTTGATCGCAGGAACTTCGTTCTACCCGCGCTTTCGTTATCAACTTGATTTACTGTTACAAATAAATAAAAATAAAAGATCCATACCTTTACAACCATTTCTTAATATTCGACCTTAAACCTCACCGTTTTAAGGTTTAAAATAGCTAAAAACTTAATCTTGCCGAGCTTTGAATCAAATATGAGACGAGGAATAATGCTTTGTGCAGCAAGAATTTGTTTGCAACGGTCTAATGATACTGCAAATGGTTCTTTGAGAAGAATTGTTCCAGCTTTTTGAGAAAACTATTCTAGGAATAAGAAAATATATGTAGAATTGGTCGGCATCGTGGCTAAGTTGGCAGTACCTGCAATACGAGGGAGCTCGGATTCGATTCCCGGCGAGCCATGACGTGAACATCACAAAATAGAGGGAGAACAGTAGTTGATAGAGGAGCAACCGCAGTCTCCATCATATCACATCATATCTGTAGTCACATGTAAAAGTCCCATGTGATGTGGAAAATAATGATTTACTTCATCACAAGGTAAAATTAAAATTAAAAACCTCCGATTAAAAGAGCCGATTATTTTCAAATGGCTGAACAGATTTTTTGAATCGTAGCTAATAAAACTCACGAACAAATCATCTATCAAACGAAAAAAAAAATGAATCAAAATCGGTCCATCCGCTTAAGAGCTACGATGCCACAGACAGTTACACATATACATATATACACACATTAAACTTATAACACCCCTCATTTTTCGCGTCGGGGATTAAAAAGTAAGAGGGTTAAACAATAGTGCTGTATAGTTTACCCTGGGGTAAACATAAGCTCAGTAATTTCACTGACTACTTTGCTCATCAAGGAACACAGTACTTATTGTGCTTGCACATACTGCTTCGCGGCGACTACATGGGCAAAGCGGTGGATTGCAAAAAAACTATGTCACTTACCTACCTAAAGTTGGTGCGAGTCATGTCATTGTAGCAGGGTGTCCACACCAAAGTGATGACGCAATTACGTCAGGCTTTTGAAACCAGTGACACATATTGCAGTGGAGATTGTCCACCGCTAGGAATTAATTAAACCGCGATGATGGGAGGCCGACGAAGGCCGTAATTGGAGGATGACAGGGAGGTATGCTGCTAATTACGAAGGCTAATATACGTCGACAAAGGGTGAAATGTCACGGGATTGTACGTACTTTTAGGTCCAGAAATGAGACAACTCGGTTTGAATAATCGACACACGTATATTTTCACTCGTAGCTCAATGAGGACTGCTGTCCTTCCCCGCGTCTTCCCCTTGCGTAGCGCTGGGACGACTACGGCGTAGCACTGACTTCATGACGTCATAGAGTAGCACCCAGCACCACACCATGCTCTACCTTTATTCCTACAATACATTATATTATTATGAAACTATTTTTTGGTTTTGAAGTGGTCATGTTAGATACCAATGATAACAAGGTGTGTATGATGTCTTTACCAATTCAGAATTTTAGAAATTTTTATAAGATGTACCATAAAATATCACAGTCACGTTATGTAATCCGTTTTGCACAATGTCTGGGTGTTTTGCAAACCCCTGCACTAACATTCCCTGTGTCGCCGGTGGCATGGACACAGAAACATTTTTAACAGACAGACAGGAACTGTGCATTTTCCGGGATAAAAGTCAAAGTAAAACCTATGTTATACTCCGGTCCAAAAACTGTATTTATGCCAAAAATCACGTCAATCCATTGTTCAGTTCCTGCGTGAAAGAACGACAAACCAACAAACATACAAACACACTTTCGTATTTATTATACGTATTATCACGAACGGGAGAGATCTTTGATCGTGAGGTGGAAGAAGCCTAAACTCAGCGGAAGTAGTTTTTGCTTCTTCCACGGAAGACGCTTTGATTCAGGAGCTGCTCCACAAGAGTGGTGAACTAAATTAAAGGGCTTAGATTCACAGCAGCCTTCCAGTCCATATGGACCGCTGCCGCTACGCCACGTTGTACCTTCGCCTATCAGTTCCCAATTTTCGGAACCAAATTTACATTTTAATATCATATTCGCAATCCCAGAGGAGGAACAAGCTAAAGCCTTTTACTGCGCAATATAAATTGTACAATATTATAGGATGCCAGTCCACTAGAGATAAGCGACGGGAGCGAAGCGAGCATGCTCAGCGGGGTAGTAAAGCTTAACGGTTTATCGAAAGCTATAGAATATTTATTTATTTAATATGTTTAAAGATTGCAAAAAAAATATATTTTTTTTGTAACTAGCTTCTGCCCGTGGTTTTCACCCGCTTTCCCACAAGAATCGTGCATTTTTCCGGGATAAAAATTAGCCCATGTTACTCTCCGGTCCACAAACTATAACTATACCAAAAATCATGTCGATCCGTTGCTCCGTTATTGCGTGAAAGAAGGACAAACCAACAAACACAGTCGCATTTGTAATATTAGTAGGAATCAGGATTATCATTAATTTTAGTGCTCAAACTGATAGATTGTATCCTTGCAGAATAATAGACTAGCTCTCTAGCACTATCTAGTCTATCAGTAAACAAAAAATTAGATACAGCGCCTTAGTAGAGCAAGATTCTAGATGAAAAGTAATCCTATATTATAGTCTAACTTGATTCAAGATCTCCGTAGTTCGTACCAAACATTAAACAACTCTGAATTAAACACCAAAAATAACAAAGGAAACAAGAAAATACAAAATAAACTAACTACAAATAAGGTTGTAAAATGGGCGGTCTTATTGCTATAAGAAATTTCTTACAGACAACTTTGGGTTGCACAGACATGTAGAAAAAATGTTCCGGTCAATGGTGTAAGTAGGTACACCATTTTATTAAATTCCTGATGTACGTAATACTAAATCTGTTATTCTAGGTGGTAGGACTAACTATCCTGCTAGTGTCCGTCTGGATGGGTACCACCGCTTTGCAAGTATAATTATAGTTTGCCGCCAAGCAGTAAAGTGCAGCATTAATGTGTTTCGGTTTGATGAGCAAAGAAGTCAGTTAAATTAATAGGCTTATGAGACTTAATCAGCGTAACGAGTGCAATGCAGTGCCGTGCAGGCATTTACTTTTTAAAGTTCTGAGTGGCACTGCAATTGTTATGGACTGGTGTTTGCTTACGATCAAGCAAACGTACCGCTCGTCTGTTTCTATCCAATAGTAAAAATAAAGCTCCCATAAACGCACATACATCCGTATGCAAGTGTCGTCATCTACCAGAAATATCTCATACGCTCACAATCCACTTGCACGTTCCTTTTATTTTAAGTAATCCTGGATTCTAAAGCAGGATATAAAAATGTCGAGTCCAATTTGAAATATTGCGCTCTTTGTAGACAGAAATAGTAATCTTTCAGAGAGATCTGCTAAGGCTTAACAAAATGCTATGTTACAGAATGGAGCTCTCTCAAATGCAGCTGGAACACGCCGTTAGGAGTTTGGCGAAATCGTTTAAACTTGGTGGTAGATAGCCAGGGTAGCACTAGTAAATGCGTTACTGCTAAGCATCAAGATACTTTCATAAGAAACTCATTGCAGGATTCGAACCATGGACCGGACCGGAGGGTTACCTACCACCGAGCCTTCAGCGATCTCCGTACCACGCTCATTCTATAGCCATATCTCAAGGTTGATCATCATTAGCCGAATTGTTCACTGCTGAAAATCGTCCCCCCTGAAGAGGCGATTTTGCCACGGTCGGCAGGAGTCGCCGTGATAGCAGAAGATTATAATATTGACCGAACAGAATGCTGCTGCTTTTTCCCTAGTGTAAGAATAAAGGTGCATGGTATGGTGCTGGGTGCTACGCTATGACGTCATGAAGTCAGCGCTACGCCGTAGTAGTCCCAGCGCTACGCAAGGGGAAGACGCGGCGAAGAACAGCAGTCCTCATTGAAGTACGAGTGAAAATACACGTGTGTCGATTATTCAAACCGAGTGGTCTCATTTCTGGATCTAACACTAGATATTCACTTCTCCGATACTTACGGCACTCATGGGAAGAGATGGTACTTATACTCTTAGCCGGTACCAAACGTCCAAAGTTAAACAGTGAGAATGAGTCTGGTTGTTATACGAACAAGGGCTACAACAACACAGGAGAGGGGGGGGGGAGTAAACAGCAGAGTTTCTTCAAACATTCACTGTATCCGAAGGTCCATCGCAGGTGTAAGTGAACTAAGGAATTCGCTTCGTTGTGTTGCAAGTGAATTATTCATGTCGCGGCGCGTTACCCGGACCACGGTTGACATAGTCGACTATAACACAGTAGGGCATGTCCAATATACACGTACAGAACTGTTGTCCGGGTTTCTTAGCTACATCTATAAAAGCAAAGTATAATAAATTGACTTACAGATATATACAATGTATGTCTCTATAATATACGCAAAGACTATGCATAAAGTCCGAATTATAACTAGAATTGTTTGTTGTAGGTAGTTGTATCAACTTTGAGAGCATGAAACAAATTTTTACGCTTAATTTATTCACAAATATTTGCCCCGTCCTGAATTCATAACATTTTTTAATTATACTTGTTTGTTGTAACATTGACGTGCCCGGTGTAAAACACATTGTTACAAAGCACTTTCACGTTTGTTTACTTACTATTTTGTCAGCCCATTCTGCCTCATCTTCCATCTTTAATTACACAATTATAAATATTATAAACCAAAATAAGTGTTTGACTCGGGGATCTTAATTCATAGAAAATGAATAGTAATAAATTTTTGCTATAGGTATACTTATGTATAAGTAAGTAAAACCGTAAATTAAACTTATGTAGGTTGTGACGTTTACATTAAATAAACGAAAATTATTGTCAGAGTTTACCCTACTTCGTTTTCTCCACTATGAAAGCAGGAGTTGCGGATCCCATACTTTGACATTGTGACTGTTTGTCCGAAACCATCCCGCTCTCTGCGACTTTCTCAAAGTTGTGATCTCTTTCATACAACTATAAATAAAGTAGCACAAATATGATCCCATCTTATCGATCGACAAGTACGAACGAATTTCAGTGACAAACTACAGAGCCGATGTTGTGAAGATTTCTATGGAACCAATCTGATGGTACCTATATTAAAATAAAAAAAGAATTTTCCAAATCAGTCTATAAATGACGGAGATCTGAAGTAACAAATACAAAAAAAAAACACATTTTCGAAATGAGGACATTCTTCTATTTTGGAAGTTTGTAAAAAAATTATATATATTTTCCGGCAGCAAGCAATGTCAAAAGTGATCAAAAAGACGTGTTAGTTGCTCACAAAATTATCTCATTTAGTCGATCGATATAAAGTGCTACGTCAAAATCCCCACCAAAATTTAGTGGGGCAAAGTAGACTTGAAAATTTTCAACATTCTACTCTGCCCCACCAGTGGGACAACTTGGTGGGGCAAAGTGGGAACACTCGACAAGTGTTGGTTATAGATTTCTTACACGTTTTTTGTTGATTCTTGTTAGATAATGATTGTCATAAAAAAATGGCTAATGTTAAGCCCGATTTACAGGGCCTGCAAGGTTACTATAGAATTTTAGATAGGTATTTGGTCGCCTACTAGGTACACCTTTTCCTTGCCTATATAATTTTTTCAATCTATTTTTCATTTTCATTGCACTCAAGTTATCTTTTAACCTATAATTACTGCTCTAAATTGTCAGTCTATAAGCTGTAGGTATATGAAAGATAATTGAGGACCTGTCAAACCCGCGGGCAGAAGCTAGCAATCTCCATGTAATACCATAGTCTAGAACCAAAGCTTGGTCAACCAGGTAGTTACGGTCACCGATATTAACACTGCACATCCAATTCCCCACTTCCACTTAACAACAAAAACACGCCATCAGCACAAACCTCTACAACGGCACATAAAACGCATCGTAAACCTCCGTTATCCAAAACAAACGCCATCCGAAATGATTAGAGGCCAAATACGGCGTTTTATACGGCCAGCCAAATACGGTGTTTTATTCCGTGAGTCAAATACGGTGTTTTTACACGGCAGTAAAGGAGCTCATAAAAAGGATCTGTGTCGACGCGTAAAAAGGATATTGTACTTTTGAGAGGTATGTGATAATTGTATTTTTTTAAATAATAGTTCGCGGCTTCGCCCACGTAATAATAGTAGCCTACGATACTCTTTACATCATCAGCTACCTGTCAGTAAAAGTCACGTCGGATTCGATCCAGCCGTTTTGGAGTTTTTTTTTAATGTCATTGTTAACGAGACGAGCTTGTCGTTTGCCTGATGGTAAGCACAACGCCGGCCCATAACAATTGCAGTGCCATCCAGAACTTTGAAACACAAAGGCCTGCGCGGCACTGCAGTGCGCTCGTTACCCTGAAACATTAGGTATTAAGTCTCATAAGCCCAGTAATTTCACTGGCTACTCTGCTCATCAAACCGGAACACAGTAATGCTTGCACAGTACTGCTTGGCGGCAGACTTCACGAGCACAGCGGTGGTAACAACCCAGACGGACACGATATTGAACGATATTGATGCCATTATATTGAAACATCTCATCTAAACATCAACTGCTTCCTACTGGTAGTGGGCTAGAACATTTGTATTATCTATAGGCCTACTTGGGCTTGTAGATTGTCCAACTGTTTTTGTAGCTAGCTAGGTTAGATGTAGTGTTTATTTATGTATTAGCTAGTTAATAAAGGTATTTAGCCCGTTTAAAAAAAAAACATCAACATTACATTTTATTCTTGCCTAAATGTCTTCCATCGCACATCTAACAAATATGATAAAAAGACAAGACTTCAAAACATAAAGCCTGACAGCTTACAAAAGGGATTGAACCTTCCCCCGACACTGAATAAAGTCAACGATTATTGCGGGAAACGACACGAAATGAAATGAAATTATGTTTCAGCTCGCTCTCTGTCAATTTCATAAGGACGGGGAAATGGCGTAACATTCAATGAAGCACTAACTGAAGTTATTAAACGTAATGACTCATTAGATACGCCCACTGAAGTTGAAGTTATAAAGGGAATATAATCATACAGTTATAGGGAACATTAGCTTCATTAATAGGTTTCTAAGTTTTCAATTTTTTTTCCTGTGGATAACGAGTCCAAAACAACTCCAGTGCCACTCAGAACATTGAAAAGCAAAAATATTTGCACATTACAGCTTGGCGGCAGACTACACTTGCCATGCTCTTCATTCATACTACATTCTTCTGCCAGTGACCGTCTGGGTGGGTACCTTGATCATAACTTGGAGTGCTAGAAGTTTTTTTGCGTTATTTTCTTTTCCAGTGACGATGTGTTCTAAGGTGGTAAACCAAAGACTATAAATCCTGTTGACTAATGATACAACTTCCCCTCATGCGAAAACGAACTATGTAAATGCACTACTCGCCACTGCGAGTACGAGTGCAGACTTATAACTTATCGATATTCAATGTATACTTTACAATTAATATATATACTATTATTAATTATTTTGGAAAAATAATAACCTTTCGTTTGGATTTGTTAACCGACTTCGAAAAAAGAGGCGGAGGTTAAATGTTCGACTGTATGTATTTTTTTAAGTATTTTAACTGATTTCTCCGTCAATTGTGGACCGATTTTGAAAATTATTTTTGTTGTTTAAAAGTGTATCATCTCAAGGTGGTCCCATATACATTTTATGGAAGATCATCTAAAGATGAAAAAATGGTACTTGAATTTTCATATATCGCGATATTTTCATCGAAGTAGGTTCCCGGTTTTTTTAAAGTATTTCTGCCTTTTGTTGTTAGATTTCCAGACATCCCAGAAATCAAGGAAAAGTGGATAGAAGCGACTCAAAAAGAGAATTGGTTCCATACATCGCAAGTCATGGAATCCATTCAGTAGCTTCGACGTGATGCGTGGCCAAAATACAGACAGACAGACAAAAATAAAAATACAGTTTTGGCTTCAGTATAGATAGGAGTGCCATCCAAAAAAAATGTGACCTGGAGTTTTATTATAAGTAGTATTATAGATTAATTTATAAAGTAAGTATGTATTGTCTAGGTTTTCCATATAATAATTTATTATTAATCGTATATGCCAGGGAATCAAGAATGCGATGCTAACTACCTATTCAATTTTATCGATATTATTCTGTTCAGTAGTAGTCGTACCACATCACTAAATTACGTTATCCAAATGATCGGCCAATTGCAAGCATAGAATATTACCTCGCCCCCTGCCCGCGCCGGTGAGATATGTTTGTATGAGGATTTGTGTTTATGAGCTATCAACAGGCTAAATAATCTGTGTGGTAAACACATTGTGCCTGAAATGGGAAATAGCTATCGAGAGCAGCGACAGCAAACGACAGATGCTTGGCGATTTACTAGAAGACGAATCTGGCGAACACTAGAAATGGTTGTATCATGACGTTTTAAAAAATAAATAATAGTAATAAATAAACGCTTACACTCATACCCCCGCACTAGGATTCCCTGTGTCGCAGGTGGCATGGACACACACAGATACACATCACAAACATCCAAGACCCGAGAACAAACTTTATGCTTACACAAAATCTGCCCCGGCCGGGAATCGAACCCGGGACCCCTCGCTTTGCAGGCAGGGTTACTACCAACTTAGCTACGGAGCCGTCAACAAAAGCTTAATCTTCAACCGATTCAAGCTTCAACTGAACCATAACTTGCATTTAATCCTGCTTAGTACTGAGTAGCTGCAATAGAAACAATTTGAAATAAATCGAAAAGTTACAAAGTTGTGTCAAACAGCGACTGCAATCGCGAACTCGCGCCCTCTAGGGGGAGTGAGGGGAACCACAAACTAACCGACTAGCGGACACCAGACCAGTGGACTAGGAGCTGCCACAGAAACGGGGAAACAATTATTTATATTCCTGTAAATCGTGAGCTTTCTTCGCGACGGCTGGTGGCGATGGTAGGGACTAGATAGTCAGCATGCCGAGGGCGAGTGTCTTTGCACGATGACCAAGTTTCTCCGTCGTCACCGCCCTCAGCACGTTTTGCTTATAAACTGAAACATTATAGGACGCGTCCATCAGCCGGGGCTTCGAACGCGACTGGTGAGTGTACACGGTCGGGTTGTACACGGTCAAGATCCGCGCCTTACGTCCAATATTTTGCTGAGTGTAGTGTAAAATACTGCTAGTCATTATATTATCGGAAGTACGCAAGCCGTAGTTTTTTTTATTGGTAACGGGACTAGCTAGTCTTTTGCCTGGTAAGCATAACGCCGGCCAATAACAATTGCAGTGCCACTCAGAACTATAAACACAAGGGCCTGCGCGGCACTGCAGTGCGCTCGTTACCCTGAGACATTAGGTATTAAGTCTCATAAGCCCAGTAATTCCACTGGCTACTCTGCACATCAAACCGGAACACAGCAATGCTTGCACATTACTGCTTGGCGGCAGACTTCACAGAGCTAAACTTTAGGCATCTCACAGTAATAAATATCAAAATTGGAATTCTACGAACAATATTGTAGAGACCGGCGACTTTTGATTGTATTAATTGAAACAGATCTTCAAAGAAACCGTTTTTAAATTGTAATCACAAAATCTAAATAATTTTAGTAAACTCGAGAAAATTATTTCATTAAATCATATCGAGTTTAATTATTATTTCAAGATTAACATTCCAGAAGGTAAGATTAACAACTCAAGGACTTTACGAATGATTTTATTTTTCAGAGCAGGAGGAACAGAGTGCTGAAGTTGCTCAGCCCTAAAAATGGTGTGTGTGTCACGGAGCTGATCTGATGATGTAGCCCTGAGGTGGATAGTGGACCTCTTCAGTAGCTTAGAGTTTAAACATAACATAAACATAAACGCTTACACACTCGTATGAGTGTGTAAGCGTGGGGGGGTATCCCCACACTAGGATTCCCTGTGTCGCAGGTGGCATGGACATACACAGATACACATCACAAACATCCAAGACCCGAGAACAAACTTTATGCTTACACAAAATCTGCCCCGGCCGGGAATCGAACCCGGGACCCCTCGCTTTGCAGGCAGGGTTCTTACCAACTTAGCTACGGAGCCGTCAGCAGTTTGGGTTCATTTATGATTCGTTTTGATGAATTCAATTGCACTTACTGTCGAGGTTCTTATGACGAGCCAGGAAGTGGAAGATATTGATTGCGTGCCAACACGCATGAGACTTATTCGTTTCTTGGTAGTGCTTTTTGTTATTGGGCACAGATTGGATGTTTACGTAATATAGTTTAGAGAATAGACGTCTTACTGATAGCACATTGCTGTCCAAGTACAGAGCTGTTGTTGAGTAGCGATCGGGTTTCCTAAGCATTGCTTTTAAGACAGCTCTTTGAGCTCTACCATCTTAGTTTTAGACGCAACAACACATACATATCAAATCATATCAAATCAAATCATACATTTATTTGCAAGAATACATAATATTACATATTTCAGATGTTCCAAAAAAATATGCAATACCTCAGCAGATACTCGCATAAGGCAAAGTATACCAATCTCATTGTGTCTCGATTGGCCATACATTTTCCGGGATAAAAAGCAGCCTATGTTACTCTCCGATCCATAAACAATATCTATGCCAAAAATCACGTCGATCCGTTGCTCCGTTACTGCGTGAAACAAAGGACAAACCAACAAATACACTTCCGCATTTATAATATTAATACTAGCTTCTGCCCGCAGTTTTCACCCGCATTCCCACAGGAACCGTGAATTTTTCCAGGATAAAAAGTAGCCTATGTTACACTCCGGTCTGTAAACTATATCTATACCAAAAATCACGTCGATCCGTTGCTCCGTTACTGCGTGAAAGAAGGACAAACCAACAAACACACTTTCGCATTTATAATATTAGTAGGATTAGTAGAATATTAGTAGGATTTTCTCGTACGAGAGGTCATAGCATCTATGTGAGTATCTATGTAGTTACAACTTAAACATGAACTTAAAAAAAGCGTGTTAAAAACACGCAACAGCGATGTACTTATGAAACGCATGTACTAAGTTTGAGAACTTTGCCTACTGGCTGCGTTACCGTACACATACTGCTTGGCAGTAGAACTTGGTAACAAATGCAATAAGCGTCGTTAGCTCGGCAGCCGGCCATCTGAACAGGGTCCTGAGTAAGAACTGCTGCAGATACGGATGATACAGCAGGTACACCAACTTCGTATTGGAATCGATAGTTTGGATAGGGTCAGTACTGGAATCTAGTACAAAGAAAACGTAAGAAGTGCCAAACAAATCATGAGTTTCGGCCCAATATGACTCAATATAAATACAATCACCTGCAATAATAAACGTATCTTGGTCTATAATTTTTAAACCACGTTGTAAATAATGGATGCTGTAAGTAAGTGTATGGTGATGACGTGTGTATCTGTCTGTGTCTGCCAAGCAACTATCAGTGTGTTCTGGTAGTAAGTAGTACTTCAGAGCCAGTTCTAATCTAGTTTAGCATATTTACCATCTTGAACGATATCCTCGCTTAAGATCAGATGAGATAACTATCTTATTTGTCACTTTTTAACAGACTTAAAAAAAAAAGAAAAGGATATCAATTCGATGGGTATTTTTTTTATATATTTTTGACCTCATATCTCTGTCATTTATAAACGGATTTGGAAAATTCTTTTTTTACTTGAAAGTATATACTTTCAGATTGGCCACATAGAAATTTCATCAAAATCGGTTTAGTAGTTTGTCACTGAAGTCCGTTCGTACCTTTTCTAAAGCAATTTTTTTTTTGGAGTATCTCTAGCTCATGTCAAGCAACTGAATCCAGTCGCTCGCCTTATTCAAGCGCTCCTTCAAAGAAACAACTCGTTACTGCTCCAGTGCTGTAAAAGCATAAGTTTCTGGTACGAGACACAACTCCGTATCGACTGAGCCGAGTTATATTGCTTTAACGACTTTCTGTCTCTATTTTTCTGCTGTCCAGCACCTGAGATTGTGTCATTATGTGCTGTAAAAAATTGCTTTAAAAAAGCTACGAACCGACTTCAGTGACAAACTACTGAACCGATTTTGATGAAATTTCTATGGGACCAATCTGAAAGTATATGCTTTCAAATAAAAAAATAATTTTCCAAATCGGTTTATAAATGACCGAGATCTGAGGTAACAAACATAAAAAAAAAATACCCGACGAATTGATAACCTCCTCCTTTTTTGGAAGTCGGTTAAAAAGCATCAATATTTGATTCTGTAAAATTCCGTGGTAAGTGATATGATTATTCGTAGGCCTTTCTGTTTAGAGTTTCTAGTTTGCATCAGTCTCTAGTTTCGATCTTGGGATCATTTCACTGAAACTTACACCCTTTTAGATGATACAATATTTAGGTTGGTATGGGTAAGCATGAAAAAATCGCGAAACAACAATTGCAGTACCACTCACCAAAAAACCACCACAAAAAACCACTTTTAGGCGCCTGTTTAGCTAGTCAGTGTCTAAATGTAAGCATGTACAAACTTACAAAAAAAAAACACAGTTTAAACTTGTTTTAAGCAGTGCTTAGCTCTTAAACATGCCTTAGTCGCGTGTTTAAATATGGGCAACCACAAATTCTGATTTAAGTAGTGTCTAACCGTTGTCTAACTCGATTCCGGAACAGTTTCATGAACAAAGTAGTCAGTAGTAGAAGACAGTGAAATTACAGCGCATAAGCAATGCCGCGCCGGCCTTTGTGTTTCAAAGTTCTGAGTGGCACTGCAATTTTTATGGGCTGGCAATAAGCTTACTATCAGATGTTATGCTTCTCATCAGACAAGCGACCAGCTCGCATCATCAACCAAGAATACAAAAGTAAATAAATGCTTACACTCATACCCCGCACTAGGATTTCCTGTGTCGTAGGTGGCATGGACACACACAGATATACATCACAAACATCCAATACCCGAGAACAAATTTTATGCTTATACAAAATCTGCCCCAGCCGGGAATCGAACCCGGGACCCCTCGCTTTGCTGGCAGGGTTACTACCAACTTAGCTACGGAGCCGTCTAAATGTGTTTATTTAAATTGACTGTGTGCAAATCTTGCACTCCATTTGACAAACAAGTCATTAACTCTAAATTTTGCACACGTCTCAATAAACAATGACCATACAACAATTAGATGACACTGATTTGTGAGAATTCTCAACGGTATAATTGAGAGACAGATAAGTCTCACATTATCACTGTGCTTAGTTAATAATTATGTATTGATAATGACAGGAAAATTAATAACATATTGACAATAAAGACGACCAGATAATATTATCATGTTAGACCTATTTTCTATCAATATTTACGTAAGAACGAAAACAATAACCGCCTTACAGCAGAAAACATCTTTTAGACGCCTGTTTAGCTAGACTGTGTCTAAAAGATAAACGTCTAAAATTATTAGAAACTAGCTTCTGCCCGCGGTTTTCACCCGCGTTCCCACAGGAACCATGCATTTTTCCGGGATAAAAAGTAGCGTATGTTACTCTCCGGTCCATAAACTATATCTATGCAATAAATCACGTCGATCCGTTGCTCCGTTACTGCGTGAAAGAAGGACAAATCAACAAACCAGCAAATCAACAAACCAACAAACACACTTTCGCATTTATAATATTAGTATGGACTAGTATGGATGTCCAAACAGAATTGAGCTAGACATGAGCCACTTAATTCAAGAATTGTCGTGGTTATATTAAACGACTATTAAATGTTTAAGGGTTAGACGCTGTTTAACACGTGTTTAGAGTACCTATGTTATTTTTTGTGGTAAGACCACAATTACGTTACATTAACCCTATTCTGTTGGGACATTTCTAATAATCTTAGACGTTAATTTTTATAAACTGTCTAGCTAAACAAGCGTCTAAAAGTTGTTTTATGTGGTAGCACGTATTCAGATTTGAATTGATGCTGCAGCTTGATCTTCTTCGATCGATTGATACAGCGATGATGAAAAAAACTATGTGATGATGGCTCAGTGGTTGTTACGTCGGCTGATATAGTCGATGGTTCGAATCCTGCAATGGGCTTGAGCTTTAAGTGTGTTGTGAAATTGTAGTGGAATGTATCTAATTCTAAAAAGACTTGTTTGATTATCACCAAAGGATAGTAGAGTAGGTGTGAACTCACCGGCGCCGTGGTCGACTTTCCTGCTGACTTCTTTCGCCTCTGGCACGCTTAAGTCGCATATGACTAAACTTTTATTTTATTTTATTTGGTAATGAGACGAGCTGGTCGTTTGCCTGATGGTAAGCATAACGCCGGCCCATAACAATTGCAGTGCCACCTAGAAGTCTGAAATACAAAGTCCTGCGCGGCACTGCAGTGCGCTCGTTACCCTGAGACATTAGGTATTAAGTCTCATAAGCACAGTAATTTCACTGGCTACTCTGCTCATCAAACCGGAACACAGTAATGCTTGCACACTATTGCTTGGCAGCAGACTTCACTCACAAAGCGGTGGTAACAACCCAGACGGACACTCGCAGAAGAGTTAGTCCTACTACTAACAATTGTATCTCTAGGACGATGTTAATCTATTTAGCAGATTGCTTACTTCGTTTTAAAGCTAATCTTTATTATAGCTATACATATCTTTATCTGTTATTATTAAATATCCGTTACCTATATCTACTTGCACCACCGACCTTTCACACTCCATTAAGTCTATTTCCAGTCAATCGTTGACCGGAAGAGATCGCTTTAAGAGATCCACCCATTGTTCTTTAATTTAAGGTCTGCTACGGTGGTTTATTTCTTAAGACTGGTGTACAAGAATTTTGATTTGATTCTTATGAACTTCTTTTAGTAGGAATGCTATATCAGCTGGTAGTTGTATAATACAGAAAAAGAACAATACAATCCCATTACTGCAGGTCCCTCAGAATTAAGTAGGCTATGTTAGTGACGAAATTATTTATGAGTTCCTCGGGGACCTCTCCTCGGCCCTTTCTTGGCACTCTTCTCGTTTGACATTTAATTAAATGTTTCGTCCCAGTTGAGAAAGTACAGTCAGGAGGGCAATCGCGTTAAACATTATCAACCAAACCGCTACTAAACCACGACCGCGTCACAGCTTTTTGACCGTTTCGTATCGCGCTAATAGTTTTACCAAAAGTTGAGACGTTTCTCGACAACAACTGACAGTTAACGCTGTCAAACGAACGGCAATATCGAATTCCACACGCCTGAACCGAAATTAAACTACAGTTGGTATCAAACCACAACCAAACCATAACTGTACGCTGTCATTTCAAATTAGCGCGATCGGGGCCCAGTAGCAAATGTTGCTTAAAAAATTCGTTGCAAAAGTTAAAAAATTCATCCTTCTAACCCTATCCTACTATATCCATACATCCATACTAATATTATAAATGCGAAAGTGTGTTTGTTGGTTTGTTGTTTTGTTGGTTTATCCTTCTTTCACGCAGTAACGGAGCAACGGGTTGACGTGATTTTTGGCATAGATATAGTTTATGGACCGGAGAGTAACATAGACTACTTTTTATCGCGGAAAAATGCACGGTTCCTGTGGGAACGCGGGTGAAAACCGCGGGCAGAAGCTAGTATTAATATAAATAGAAACTGTGGACTTGTACAGTGAGTTTTGTTGCTGACTGTACCAAGTATTCCATTAACGTCACCTTTATCGGTTTGCAAACAAGTAATGAGACTCTTTGATTTATTAATATTATCAGTTAACTTCGGGTTTTTCACGAGTTACGCCGCAGTATATAATCAGAGGTATTTTCCGTAAAAGAGTTGCGTGCCAACATTTGTTCTAGCGCTATTATGTTATTATAAAAGTCTGTACAACCATTTTACGCCGACTTGCTCGGAAATTGAAAACATAATTATTAAATGAAAACACTACGTCAATCGGTTATTTTAGGTACGCAACGAAAAGGAAGTCGGTTCGATAAATTAGTCGAATTGTAAAAATTGATAAATTTATCGAATTTTACGAGTACCGAAGTCTGATCGTACAGTATTGTAGTAGCTCTATATTCTCTTTGGATTCAACCTAGCTATTCGATAACTTTTGTCGATTAACAATATATAAAAAATCGATAAAACACACTTTATCGATTTGAACTATCAATTTTATCGAATTTTATCGATCGAAAAGATCCGTACTTGCGCTGCAGGAGGCCTATATTTAGTAGTGGGCATCGTCCGTCTATGATGATACCGTCTAGAAGAAACTGGGTACGTACTCTACCCAATGTTATGATAACAAACAAACAAGCAAACAAACAAACGCTTACACACTCATACCCCCGCACTAGGATTCCCTGTGTCGCAGGTGGCATGGACATACACAGATACACATCACAAACATCCAAGACCCGAGAACAAACTTTATGTTTACACAAAATCTGCCCCGGCCGGGAATCGAACCCGGGACCCCTCGCCTTGCAGGCAGGGTTACTACCAACTTAGCTACGGAGCCGTCGTAACAAGGAAATAACTCTAATGACGATGTGTATGGCAAAGGTCACCGACAAATTACATCTCTCATCATCATATCTCTAGATAAGTTATTTCGGATAACAAATTAGGATTGCGTGCAAAGCCAAAAAAATGAAGAAACTAAGTTACTGCAAAAAAAAGATATAATACGAAAAAAAAGATAATGACGTGGTAAATTTATAGCCATCAAATGTCTTACTGCAAAAACTTCATAATTATTTTTTGTTACGGTAGTCTATAGAATAGAATATTTTTATTTGCGTTACATGTTGGTTACAATTATGATGGAATATGTATATAATTATTCGGTCCCAAAAACATTATGTCGCATAGCAACGTGCAAATTTTTGGACATAGATAATAGACATAGCATTCAATGAGTATGCAGTTTATATTGAGACAGTAAATACTAAATATATAAAATTACAATTATTCAAAAAATATATACAACTAACTTCTGCCCGCGGTTTTCACCCGCGTTCCCACATGAACCGTCAAACTGATCTGTCAAATTAAATCAACTTGTCAACATTATAAAACTTTATTGACAGGTGTCAATTTATTGACCGCTGTAATTGTCAATTTTATGTCACACTAACTTCTGCCCGCGGTTTTCACCGGCGTTCCCACAGGAACCGAGAATTTTTCCAGGATAAAAAGTAGCCTATGTTACTCTCCGGTCTATAAACTATATCTATGCCAAAAATCACGTCGATCCGTTGCTTCGTTACTGCGTGAAAGAAGGACAAACCAACAAACATACTTTCGCATTTATAAAATTAGTATGAATTAAACTGTCAAATAACAAATAGCCCAATATGTCAAAATTAATATTCAAATTAATAGGGTATAGGGTATAAATACAAAATAAGTTGCTGTAATCTTATGGCCACCTTCCGGCTCCATCATCAAAACCCTGAACATCATCTAGGACCAGAGAACTTTTAAAGACAAATAATCCGAGCCCAAACTCGTTGGGGTTACGTCGTTTCGTTACAGTGGTGCTACGGCCGCATCGGCTCCATCATCAGACCAGCTCTACATATATATCATTATATTGCATTGTCGTCCGGTTTAAATATGTTTGTAAAATTTTAGCTCCATCGAATACCGAGAAGTGGGTCAAATTTAGTTTACTAAAACATACAAGCAGACAAACGGACAAACAAACAATACAAGTCAAATAAAAACTTGTAATAATTAGAATTATTATCATGAAGTTTGTATTTTTCTTCTATACTATAATTGGATAACGAGACGAGCGGGTCATTTGCCAGATGGTAAGCATAACACCGGCCCATAACGATTTCAGTGCCGCTCAAAACTTTGAAAGGCCTGCGCGGCACTACTTTGCGCACGTTACTCGACAAGCCTCGTAGTTTCACTGTTTTGTTTTCAGTTTACTGATTGTAATTCTTACGCCAATATTAACGCATGTAATTTTTATTTGTTTTATGTTATCTACTGCACTCAGTTTATTACATTACGTAAAAAAGTGAATTAAGATATTGTGTGGTAAAAATGACCTTGGTTTCGACAGCAATGATAAGACATTCTTGTCATGGCATGACAAGTCTTGTCATGACATGACACGACATTTATTCACACATCGTGTGATTAAATGTTTAAAACTTATCTATCTAATCTTACATCAAAAGATTTGCTGTACACTAAAGGTATTTTCATACTGTGCTACTGACGATCTCTTACTTGGAACGTGTTAATTACGTAATCTTTCAAAAATATTACTAATTTGGAAGAGTTGATTACGGACCTTGATTGTCCCAGATCCACTGCAGCTGTACTCCCGTTGTACATGGAATTGTTCAGTAATGTACCACAATTGGCAGGCGTTTGGGTGGGAGGAGATGGAGTGGTCCTATTCTTAGGCTACGAACACACAGTGAACAGGGTGATGTCCCGACTCCTAAGGGCTACTGATATTCCGACGATAAATCAAACCACTCGTCTCTTGCCACGGTAAAAGCCATATTTTCAAATTAAGCGACAAAAGTTTATTAATGCGCCTGCGAATCTTGTCACAGCGATTCAGGATTTTGACGTATGCGACACTAACGCCATCTAGTTTAAATCGTTGTAACTAAGTTCAACACACAGGATTTGGACCCATTGGTTCAAATTACTGTAAAAATGATTTTTATCGTCCTTGGTTTATAAAGACACGTCGATCTACACTAAACTTTACAATAATTAACTATCAATGATTATTTACAAGATAAGATAACGGTTAATTAGAGTTTCAGTAGGGTGGGTTCTCGACCAGTCATTGTCATTGTCAATGTGACTCGTTTTGAATTGGGATGTTGACTGTACTAAAATAAAAATATAGTTTTGCCGCGAAACGGTAGTTTTTGTTACAGAAATCCTATAAAACACAATATTTTTGTTTATTTTTAAGGAATATAATTTTAATTTAATAATCAAAATGTAATTACTACTACTATTAACACTACGTCAGCTAAACCATATTTTAAGTCACTCGGGATACTCACGCTACCTTCGCTTGTGGTGTTTCAAGTGGCGGTCTATGTAAGACAAAACCTGGAAACTTTTGTAAGGCGAGAGGACAAGCACACTTACAATACCCGTGGTGCACACAAACTCGCAGGAGTGTCCAGGAGACTAGTGCGGTCTGAGAAGCTGACGCATGTGATGGGGCCGACAGTGTATAACCGCTTGCCGGAGGATGTCATTAATTCATCAAGCTTCAACAGTTTTAAAATAAAACTTAAAAACTGGCTCATCGAGAGGACGTTTTATACGTTTGACGAATTTTTAGTTATAACAAAATAACTGGTAGTTATTTATTTTATTAATTGCGATGTTTATTATTATTGACGTATAATGGAACCATTATCAATAAAATGTTTATCTGTTTATCTGTTTAATCACATCACTCTGAAGTAACGTGACATTAAACGCGCGTGACGTCACTTTCTCAATCGGAATGAGTATATTTCTCTCTTTCTGCCGAGTATTTTAGAGTGATTTCTGTGAATTAGTTATCTGTGCCATGAATTGTATTAAGCGCGTGACGTCACATCGACCACGTGACCAGTATTGGCGTTTTGGAGCGAAACTTGAAATGGCGTTTAAAATACTTGAAAATTAAAGTATTAGCTGTATTCAAAAAGTAATTTTAAATATTTTGGTTTATATTAGGCCCATTCGCATCGTTTTAAACACTTTCCCAAAATCAGTCAACATCCCAATTGTTTTGTCCATCGAGACACACTGTTACGCAAGAGAGACAAGAAGGGAATTCTTCTCAAACAAAATATGTTGCAAGTAACAGGTAACAGCTTCACTCAATAGGGATCAAGCTGTTTTTTGCATTTAAAATAGTCTCTGTACTTATTTCAAGAAGACGCGGTTTTAATAAATATGCTCTGAATTTAGTTAAACGTATAAATATTTTTGTCTCTAATAGGTTTCGCCTTAAGAACATATGATAAAACTTATACCACTAGAATATTCTGATTAAAGACTAATATAAGTATACTAATATAAACTCATTTACCACAACACACTAAAAAGATAACCTAAGTCTGTATCGTAAAAGAAGAAAACATAATGCAAAGCCTTTTTTTATCTAAATTGGATGACATTTGATATCTGGCCTCATTGTGACGATGGGGGGTCGAAGATCGTAAACACGCTAAACTTACTCTAACTCGTAATTAGAAACAAGAAAGAAAGAAACAACATTTAGTCGGCACTCTCACAACAAAGTAGATAAAACATAAAGAGAACATGTCTCACCAAATTTCTTTAAAAAAGCGTGAAACGACTTCAGTGACAAACTACAAAACCGATTTTGATGAAATTTCTTTTAGACCAATCTGAAAGTGTATCCTTTCAAATAACTAATTATCCAAAATCGGTTTCTAAAAGGAGTTCCAAGGTTAAAAACATAAAAAAGACGAATAGAGGACGTTATTTTTTTGGAAGTCTTTAAAATTAAAACACAGTTCATAAAACATTGTAACATGGTGCACCTACTGACTAAAGTCAAAATTATGTTTTAGGTACCTACTAACTACAATTTTATCTATTTTGTATCATATTTATCTTAATTTATTATTATTTTCTATTGACATATTTTATTTTTGTAGCTTCTTTATTTTATTGGTTTTATTAATATTTATTATTTGCGTTATATGTGATCAAGTTGTTCTAAATAAATGAATTTCAATTTGAATAAAAACCATAGCAGTCTTTCTTCTATAACTATGCTGTTTTTCAATAATAAATTGTTAATTTTATCAAAGTGGCATATAGCGTATATGCACACGTATATTTGTATGAAGAGATATACAATTAAACATACTATTATATACCACACACACACACACATGTATAAAATGTTTATTTTAAAATGCGAATAAAGAAATCTTAGAATAAAAATGTTGCGAAAAATATTAAAAAATTAATTAAGAAAACCTTTGTAGTCCAAAACATAAAACAATAATGTAGTAGGTACGGTAAATAATTTTACTACAGCTTTTTTAATGAGATAATCATAAAATGAGAAGCCAATTATTTCATTTTTTGTGTAAGTCCATTTAAAATTACAACACACATTTAACACACACACATTAGTACATTTAAAATGATCTCAACAAAAGATTAAACTACTTTAAAATTACTCATCAGCCTATTATCTTATTGAAAATGAGATAATTGGCTTGTGAGTAATTTCCCATGGATTGGATGGACAGTGGCACTGCAATTTTTATGGGCCGATGTTAAGAATTGATTAAACTTTTGTGATTAGAAAACATTGTTTACATTAAAATCTGAAATGAAGAAAATATGTGTAGTGTGCCGTGACAATCTTAGACTTTTATACCACCAAATGTAGGTAGTTAGTGACAACACTCACATTTTATGACGCTGACAGCCGCATCTCCAGTCTTCTCGTGACCACGATCAATGCTACTTGATCGAAACATCGAGGTAAATAAAAATTTGTATTTTGTTTTCCAGTTCGTAAAAGAAAATACACTCAAAAATCAAATATTGGATATTCTTTCGTAGGTACAGTTTTTTTAGAAAGTTACAATGATTAAAATTATCTATACATCTAAACAAATAAATAAAAGTGAAGTGTCTGTTTGTAATATCAAAATAACAGCTTTTTACCAAATGCATATGAAAGTATATACGGTACCTATAACAAACCAACCATTTTTGTGTCTGTCTGCCTGTCTGTTCGTTCCGGGTAATCTCCGAAACGGTTGGGCCGATTTTGACGGAACTTTCACTAACAGATAGCTGATATTACAAGGAGTAACTTAGGCTACATTTATTTTAGAAAAAGAATTAGGGTTCCGCTCAATAAAATAAAAACATGAAATCCAATATCTACACGCGGGTGAAACCGTGGGCAGCAGCTACTCATACAATATGTACATACCAAATATTACTATCTCATTACGATAAGACTGGTAGGTATCTCAAAATTTACTTTGACCCCCAGCACATCGTACTAAGCACGCTCATTTATCTTATGAGATAAAATTGCACCGACTCGTACGTACATCGGTACTCAGTAGTTTGAAGCTCGTTATAGGAGGTGGTTATTGTACCTACAATACAATTACGAGTACAATAATTATCATTGAAAGAAATAATTATCATAAAATAATTAGTGCATCAGAGTAGGATAGGGTAATTATTTACATTTAACATTTGACTGTGTGATATAAATGATTAGTTTATAATTGGTTTTGTACTTATATAAAAATAGATTGATTTGGCCGTGAGCTAGCGGAATTAGTTCCAAGTTGGTGTGACATTGACATTTGAGCGATTAATTAGTGTCAAAGGCAAGGCTGTTCTCAGGTTGGTATACGAGATTTGATCTCGATTTTATTAGAATTAAGTTTGTTTATAATTTTTCGTGATCATGGTGATTTTTTTATATCATTAACTTATTAGGAAGCTACGTTATCCCTGACTGATATGGGCTAGATTTTACCCTGTCTCCATGCGTTCGAATCTGCGTGCAAAGGCTAGTGTATAATTATCGCAAAAACCTAAGAAAACACACTTTCTTTCTTTGGATTCCGGCTGCAAAACAGTGACTAGGACAGTGAAAGTCCCGTCAAAATCGGCCCAGCCGTTTCGGAGATTACCCGGAACAAACAGACAGACAAAAATTTTAAAAAAAGTTGTTTTGTTATATGTTCCGTATATACTTTCATAAGCATTTGGTAAGAAGCTGTTATTTTGATATTACAAACAGACACCTCAATTTTATTTATTTGTATAATAGATGAAAAAAAAATGACCCGATTATAAATTGTTTATATCTGATTGTGTCGCTACATAATTCACATCAAGATAAAAAATCAATAAGATTATTGTATTAATTTGCACACTAAAAAAATAACGAATTTTGGTGTGCAAAAAAGAGATAATGGAGAACATAATCTATATACTTATAATTATAAACTGCCGATTATTACAAGACACGTTTTAAGTTCCTATTGTTTTCTGCGAACAGCCGAGGTCTCGGTTCGTTGGATGTATGTTTTTATAATGCAAACTGTTTCACAAATGTAATGTTCCTCTAAAACTTACATACTATTAGAACCTAATATTCAATGCTCTTGTTATTAACTATTTCATCACATTGTATTAAACTAATCTCACTTCATAAATTCGTAATGAGACTGTACTCGACGAATGTCTTTGAATCCTTAATTATTTTGTTACTGCTAGGATGTTAATTTACACTAGTATTGTACATGTTTGTATATTTTTGTTATGTCTAAATAAAGATCTTTTAAAATTGAAAAAATTGAATCTATATACTTATAGTAAAACTGTAAAAGGTCCTATTCTGTACATTGAAGATACTAAGAATTTTTTTTCGGATGTCACTCTATCGGTTCCGAATCTAAAACTGAAACACAAACGCCTGCGCGGCACTGCAGTGCGCTCGTCACCCTGAGATACAAAGTATCAAGTCTCATAAACTCAGTAATTTCACGGACTACTTTGCTTATCAAACCGGAAACAGTAATGTTTGCAGATTACTTTTTGGCAATAGACTACACGAGCAATGCAATGGTGCCCAGACGGACAATTGCAGAAGAGTTAGTCCGAACACCTGGTACTTAGTTTAATAAAGAGACGTGATTGGCTAACAGAGTAGCGTTACTCTGTATTTTTACACTACGTTTGTTCTCCGCAGGTCTCATAAGCCTAGTAGTCCACTGGCTACTTTTCCCATTCTAATGTCTAAAGTCTACTCACATGGGCCCTAAGCACTCATGAAAATTAAAAGGAATCTAAGTGCCAGTTCCAAATTGGTTAAGGCCGAGCATGAAGAAGGGCAAGAAACTAGACGGCATCAAACCAGAACACAGTAATGCTTGCGCATTATTGCCTAGCAGCAGAATTCACAAGCAAAGCGGTGGCACCAAACCAGACGGACACTCGCAGAAGAGTTAGTCCTACCACTTTCAGAAATTTTGTCACAACTCAACATAAACACACTCTTACCCCTGCACTAGGATTCCCTATGTCATAGGTGGCATGGATGTGTGCACAGAAATAACACAAATACCCATAAGGGGCAGCGTAGATGCTTATGCAAACGTACGTTTGCTTGTCAGAATAACAACGCTTTTGCGTCAAGCGCGGATTTCGTGATACTCGAAATGCGCGCTTGACGCAAAAGCGTCTACGTTGCCCCTTACCCGAACAAACTTCAAGCTCACCACTTAACGGCCAGGTACAAACCCGGGGACCCTCGCTTTGCAGGTAGGGTTGGCACTTTTTGAACTTGCGAATATTTCTGAACTCGTTACAGAATGTCACACGCGGTGGTCCGAGGTGAGCCTCTACCGGCCCAGCTCTACCTCGACGGCATCCTTGACGACATCCTCCTGGCCAAGGGTACAGCGCCAGATGTGACTGAAAGGACTAAGATAAGCTTAGCACAGATACTGTACCACTGCTTGAAGAAAAACCCTAAAGAAGTTTTTATGGTAAGCATTTTTTACAAATTGAGCTTTTTTATACTCCATGTAGGTGATATTATGTATTCTTGCAAATAAATGTATTTTATTTTATTTATTTATTCATACACAAAAATGTATGATTTGATTTGATTAGGATTTGACTACTATCTCGGTTGGTCCTAAATAACATTCGTACTTATTAAAAGAAAACTAAGCCTTGTCTCTGACATCGTTCTCCAAGGTTCTTATATTTTTTTCCAGATAAATGGAGCAACCAGTGAGGTTATCACTAACGGGCAGATTCTTAAGGAAGCTGTCTCGCTTGCTCGCGCCTTGATCGCCAAAGGAGCGAGAGGGAGGACAGTGACTTTGATAATGCGGAATCATCAGCGGATGACGGCGATGTACATAGCCGTTCTGTTTGCGGGTTCCTTACCATTCTTGCAGGACCCTAACACCACAGTTTGTAAGTTTTTCATATCTTGCGACATTTTTAAGATGTCACTGTGTGACATTGTGGCATTTCAAGAAAAAGTGATGCTAAGTTTGAGCTAGGTGGTAAGGCATTTTCTAGTGCTTGTTTGTGTAACACCTAATGATGAAAATCTGTCCCCAGGTATCTACAGATGTGTCAGCAGACACACTTCAGAGCCAGACAAAATTATCTTTCAATTTGAATTAAACGACATTCTAGGTTTAGAGTGTTCACCACCTGCATCCACATCGTCACCTTGACCTCGTCAGATAATGGCTCTTTTATTTCTCTGTCGGGATGCGATTGCAAACTATGTATATACGTTCAGAGTAATTCACTTCCTACACAGAACCATTCCAAATGAATTAAAATTACTCTGCAGGATAGATAGTGGCCCATACTCTCTCTCTCTTTGAGAGAAGGCCGGTATCCCAGTAGTGGGTGCCTAATAAGTCGAAGGATCATGAGATAGTGGTCAAATTAACCGATCAAGAGTACAGAGAAAACCTTACATTTCCAGTTGAGATGACCCACTACCTGAAGCTCATCGAACCCTGCTTCGTTTTCTGCGATGAAGAGCACAAGAGCAACCTTCACGCTTCTTTGCAAGAAATACTAGGACTGGAAACGGAAGTGGTGGTGTTCCAATCCGAAGGGCAGTTGAAGAACTTCGCAGAAGGATACAGCGATGAAACTGAGCAATTTGAGTAAGTTACAAATCATTATAGTCATTACCCTTACCTATGAGGGTGTGTTCCCAACCTGTCACACCAAATGAGTCACACTTGCGGTAGGTACGATAATATTTTTTGTTAATTTTCCATGTTATGTAACTTTTACGTCATTCTGGGACCGCGTTTGACTACTATGTCACCTGGTGTGAAACCGAAGGTGTGGTACAATACACGCTTTCCCAGTACACTTATTGACTCTATTCTTGAATATATCCAGATTAAAACATTCAAAGAACTTCTTCACATTCTTCTTCATCAGCTAACTATTCTGAAACTTGTTCACAGAATCCCGGACAGTGACCCCGACGCAGCCGTGATGATGATCCCCACGAGCGGGTCCACTGGCCTGCCAAAGGCTTCGCTCATGTCAGGACGTGGACTGATCGCGCAGCTCCCATGTCTATGGTGAGTAACATTAGATTCTACGTATTTTTACTGTCTAGGTATAGATCTCTTTATTAATGTATTGGTCTATTATAGATTATTTACTAGAGGCATTATAATGATGTGTGTAGGTACTTTGTAAGTTACATTTATCTCAACTTTTAGGGGTCCTTCTGTTTGAATGACATGTTTCGCTAACTCTTTTTTTTGTCACAGCAAAAATAATTAATTAATTTACTCGAATACGTAGTCGTCGTCGCGGTGTACTCGTATTTTAAATTTAATTCCAACAGGTTGTACCACACGGATTTCCCGAAACCAACAGAAATGACGATGGTACTGACCACGCTGCAGTGGATGACGTTCACAACTTACTTGACGAGCGGCGTTGTGTACCAAATCCCATTGCTGATCTCACCAAAGCCAACCTCCGTGGAGGTTGTCAAGGACATGCTTGTTAGATTCCGAGTAAGTCCAGTTTGAAACTGTTATTCGTCACAGTCGTGCCACAGTCTCATTCCGTCTGTGAGACCGTCCGTTGCACGTTAACAGTTTAAAATCAAAACCACGAAGGTACGGTACCTGTTGGTACCGTACCTTCACCTCGCTTGTGGAGTTTGGTACCTTAGAAATACACAAAACTTGCAATTCCAATTTTTCCCACCTAAAACAGTTGGTGGCACTGTACTCTAACGTCGTGGGTCCCGTCGAGAATCACAAATAGACTTTGTGTTGTGTCTGGATTCCAGACAAGTGAGCGGGGATGTCTCATGAAGGTGCTGCTTTGGAACGAGTGCGATTAGATGATAACGTAGTACCAAGCACACTTAGTGTAGGAAGGATTCATATCCCTCCTGCTCGTTCTTTGGCAAGATCTTTGGCATCATTACCAAAGAGCTTTAAAGTTGAAAGTGAGAGTGAGAAACCATATTTGTAAGAAAACCTTTACACCTCGCAATTAAAAGTATATTTATCTTTATAACTATTGCAGCCGACGTTGACGTTCCTCGGACCAGCGTTTGTTAAGACTCTACTTCCGGAGATCACGTCGGACCACTTTTCATCACTAAAGACCTTGACAGTCCTGGGAGCGCCTTCTAGTATGGAACTCTTGGCTGCCATACAGGTATAATTCAGACTATACTTTTAAGTGTTTCGTGGTAAAACAATTTAAGACTGCCCAGTCAGTCCGTTTGAAATGTGTCCATCCAGCCTATGTGTTGAATGTCATTGCTGTATAAAAAGAGGAGCTGGGAAATATTACAATTTTTTTATTGCGCTCAGATTTGGTTATAAATGCAATCTCAAGATGTAGTCAACGACAGCGTGTTAGCCTAGAAAAATACTGGTATCCATATTAAAAGTGATATTGTCAAATAATGTTGACGAACCGCTATTGGATGACAATATTAATCTTCTTATCTAAATAGCAAAATGTTTCTCATTGACTCACTGACTCGTTGACTAAACACAAATTCTCGAAAACTACTTGAGCTATGAAACTGAAATTTTATAGGTAGATAGTTTATAGGTAAGAGAAGTCAGCTAAGAACGTATCTTGCGACAGGGTCGAATTAATAAGGGGGTCTAAGGGGTATCGTAAGTTTATAACTATTACCCTTACGAAGCCGGGGCGGGTGGCTAGTAATAAATAAAATTAATATCGCTCTAGGATTGAGATGGTTTTAACTGTGACATGTCATAAATTACAATTTGAGAAACCATTTATGCCTTTCTGTGCATCAGACAGTCTAGCATCTGTAAGAAACATTAGATGCTCGTCAAAAGCCTATCGTCAGTCAGTTAGTTTATCAGTGGTAGTTTAAATTGGGATGTTGACTCCATTTTTTTTATGACGTCATTCAATTCGTTTTCTCATGAGAATCAAATGTCTATATCGAAGAAACTGCAAATTGAACGCTAGAGAGTCAAAGTCGAGCGTATCTACTGAGCGCTAAGCGTCCCATACAAATCTGGCAGAACATCTGACGTCACTTGTTCAACGGGAGCCGCAAAGCTGTACTAAAAACATGCATTTTGTTGATTTGGCCGTGAAAAACTGCGTTTAAGTACATAGTTGTCATACATTTTTTATTCGTTAATATGTAAAGAATCTGACGGTATCATTTAAATTACAGGATGATAAAAAAAATTGTTGAATTAGGGAAACTATTAGATATCTTTGTGGAAATTATATATTTTTTGTGAAATTCATTTTTATTGTGTTAATGTGATGTTCTTAAAACTGTGCAACGACAGAAATTATGTATTTGGTGTTTTATGCAACATCCCAATTGTATTTTGGATTATTTTAGGATAAACTCCCAAAGAATGCACATCTGTGCGATGGGTACGGGTCGACAGAAACAGAGGGGTACATCGCGTTACCGGACAGAGACGCACCTGTGAAGTCGAACGGCAGAGTTCTTAATATATTCCATTACAAGGTCAGTATTTTATAACTTTTATATTAAAAGGCGAAGCGATATCTATACATTGTTGATATTCCTCCTGCAGGAAACGTTTTGCTTCCACATTCATTTGGTGCGCCGCTAAGGAGTGGAACTCGTAGTCTGTGTTTCCTAATCACTACAACTTGGGTTTTTTCAAGTCACGAATGAAAAGTTATCTTCTAGGTAAACGTGGTAATCGTTGACCGCATCGTCACTTACCATCAAGGTCAAGTGAAAGCCTACAAAGCCTAAAAAAATATTTATTTATTTACCAGGTGGTAGGACCAGCTCTTTTGTCCCTTTCGGTGGGTACCACCGCTTTGCTCGTTTAGTCTGTCGCTAAAAAGTAATATACATGTATGTATGTGGACTCCACGTAATATTATATACAAATTATAATAAAGAAAGAAAGAAAGAGAACATTTATTTAGACAACACTGCACAAAACAACAAAATACACAATAAAAACACAAATAATACAAAGTAAACAAAAAGAGAACAAAATATAAGCAAAGAAACAAAACCTAACAAACAATGAACTATCTATGCCTACATTATATTAATTACTCAGGTTGCTGCAATGTACAGTGATGTCTAAAATGGTCTAAGCTCAGCATTATGCTGTGAAAAACACAGCGCTGATTTTCAGCTCAGACCTGACAGTGACTTACGAACTTTTATAAAACATGTTGGTTAATACCTCCACGTAAGCCTGTCTTTTAAAGTCATCTAGATCTTCTATACATATAAACCTTAGATTGTGGTCGTAAAGTACCTACGTATACCTAAACTTAACTTGGATCGACGTCAGTGACACGCGTGAAGTTGGTTCAGAATTGTATGATAGATTGCCAACAAACTAACGCGGTGGTATTAAAGTTTATATACAAACGAACACTTGGCCATAAATTTCCATTTTGAGGGTGGTAGCTGTTTAGGTGACCACTAGTAAATGCTCTTTATAACCGACTTCCAAATAAGGAGAAGGTTATCAATTCGGTGGGTATTTTTTTTTAATGTTTGTTACCTCGTTTCTCCGTCATTTATAAACCGATTTGGAAAATACTTTTTTTATTTGAAAGAATATACTTTCAGATTGGTCCCATAGAAATTTCATCAAAATCGGTTTAGTAGTTTGTCACTGAAGCCGGTTACTAATCAAATGCCTCTCACACTCGTTTTGTTTTAGATGTGCGACGACAGTGGTAAAGAAGTGGGGCTTTGTCAAAATGGAGAATTATTTTTAAAAGGAGTTTCTTGCATTCAGGTATATAAATCAATATTATTTTCCTTTTATTGAAATAAAAAATAATAATCACAATCACAAGCCACCGTTTACAATTTGAGTGTTTTCAAGTCGAGGGTAAAAAGTGTGTTTTGTTAGTGGTAGGACTAACTCTTCTGCGAGTGTCCGTCTGGGTTGTTACCACCGCTTTGTGAGTGAAGTCTGCCGCCCAGCAGTGGTGTGGTACCATTACTGTGTTCCGATTTGATGAGCAGAGTACCCAGTGAAATTACTGGGCTTATGAGAGACTTAATACCTAATGTCTCAGGGTAACGAGCGCACTGCAGTGCCGCGCAGGCCTTTGTGTTTCAAAGTTCTGTGTGGCACTGCAATTGTTATAGGCCGGCGTTATGCTTACCATCAGGCAAACGACCAGCTCGTCTCGGTACCAAATAACATTAAAAAGGTTTGTTCTGGGTGAGCATATTCCACCTTTGGCCCTATTATTGCTTTCAATCAGGTGAGATGTGGCCTGTTTGGTCATCACGTATTAAAAAATGTGCCTTCCAAAGTACGGTACCGTTCGATTGTAAATGTAGCGGTCACCCATCCCAGTACTGACCACAGCGATTGGTGCTTCAATGTCAAATTGGAAGACATTGGGCGGACGCCCATTCCACATCTGTATTTAAACAAAGTGCAAGTATTTTCTCCATGTCTTGGGTCTCTTGGGTCTGTGCAAACTTGGTTAGGGTTCAGGTATATATGAGATCGTTGGACGTTAATTATTTATTGTTTTATGTTTACCTTGCAGGGGTACTACAAAAGTACTGACGCATACGACGAGACGTTTGTCGACGGGTGGTACCGGACGGGAGACTTGTTCTACATCGATGAAAACGAGAGGCTGTTCTACGCGGAGAGAATCAAGTTCAGCTTCAAGTACCAAGGATGCCACGTGAGTTGAATCCTTCCTTCTTAAAGGGCGTGGCCAACTCTGGGGTCAGAATTCTGAAACCTCACGATGGCTTCCTACGACAAAGTATGGTAGCGCTCTTTTACATAATCTACCGTTTGCTAGAATGGATGAACGCTATTACAACCGAGTGTTACCGTGTAGACAGCTTTTTATATTTCATGGATTTCCCTTGTGTCAAATCTCATCTGAAGATTCTGATTGAAAGTGTGTGATGAACGTGGCCGTAGGTGAAATAAGCTCACCCAGAAGCAACTTATTTACCCTCGACTTGGAAACAACCAAATGGTAAAAGTCGGGAAAAACCGACGTTAGGCTGTCGGCCCCCATTTTTGTGAATAACAAATAAAAGTTGCATCAAGATGTTACAGCTCACAATGTTTTATCACAGAACCTAATTTGTCGCGATTTCGAGAAAGCTCATCCACATAAATTACAGACGTGGATGGATTAGGAAGATATTCCGCATGGCTTCCACCCAAGGTTTTCTCTCTAAACTACAATTGGGCAATATTTAAGAGAAGGGTGAAGAGATTCCTCCCAGGTAGAAGAGTAGGCAACGTGTTGGTAATGCTTTTGGTATTGCAAATGTTCATAGACAGCGGTATCCACTAAACATCAGGTTGACCATTCGCTTGTTTCAACGTTCTTGTACAACTTTTTACACGCCATATTTTTATAATACACTAGCTTCTGCCCGCAGTTTTCACCCGCGTTCCCGCAGGTACCGTGAAACCGATCTGTCGAATTAAATCAACTTGTCAACATTATAAAGTTTATTGACTGCTGTCAATTTATTGATAGCTGTCAATGTCAAATTTATTGATAGCTGTCAATGTCAAATTTATGTCACACTAACTTCTGCCCGCAGTTTTCACCCGCGTTCCCACAGGTACCGTGAAACCGATCTGTCAAATTAAATCAACTTGTCAACATTATAAAACTTTATTGACTGCTGTCAATTTATTGATAGCTGTCAATGTCAATTTTATGTAACACTAACTTCTGCCCGCAGTTTTCACCCGCGTTCCCACAGGAACCGTGCATTTTTCCAGGATAAAAGTATCCTATGTTACTCTCCGGTCCATAAACTATATCTATGCCAAAAATCACGTCAATCCGTTGCTTCATTACTGCGTGAAATAAGGACAAACCAACAAACCAACAAACTAACAAACCAACAAACCAACAAATAAACAAACCAACAAACACACTTTCGCATTTATAATATTAGTAAGGAAGTATGGATTCTCGTTGGCAGGTGTCTCCTGAAGAGGTCGAGCGCGTCATAGGCTCTGTGCCGGGCGTGCAGGAGAGCGTCGTGTGCGGCACCGCGCGCGGGCCCGCCGCCGCCGTGGTGGCGCGCGCCGGCTGCCACCCCACCAAGGACCAGATACACAGGGCTGTGGACGGTAAGTTGCAGAAGGAAGTTTGATAATGTTACAACAAACTGATGCGACGCATAACCAAACTGGTACTTATCTGGCTCAATGGACAGCATTGCGATTCAACGAAGCGGTACCGCAAGTATGCTGGATACGTTGCGGAAGGCCCACCCACACTAAACCACAATGGTCGTAAAAGTAATGGGTTGTGATCATTGTGACGACAACTGACTCTTTTGGTAACGCACTAGCCACAATGGTATGGTCATCACCATTATGCTAATTTGGCAGTTTGTTTTTTTTTTCTTTTTTTTTGAGAATCGTCGGCATTATTTTCTGGTTCATTTGTTTCCATCCGCCGTGGGACACGTACAGAATATAGTTTTAATTGTTTATTTTATTTCCAGCGGCTCTGAGCGACCACAAGCGACTTCACGGAGGCATCGCATTCGTCCCCTCTCTCCCTCACACGCACTCCGGGAAACTTAAAAGGGGCGAGGGCAAGAAGCTGATACAAGAACTGATCGAATCGGGGGCGTGCTATTAGATTTTATTTAAGGCTTTATACGAAATCGAACCTGAAGTAGGTCGTATATAATTTTAATCCGACTTCCTACTCCTACTATGGTATTATAATTTATGCGAAGGTTTGTGTGTGTGAATGTTTGTTACCACTTCCTAACTATTTTATCGATTTTAATGACATTTTGAATGTAGATTGTTTAGGTTAGTGGTAGACTAACTCTTCTGCGAGTGTCCGTCTGGGTTGTTACCACAGCTTTGCTCGTGAAGTCTGCCGCCAAGCAGTAGTGTGCAAGCATTATTGTGTTCCGGTTTGATGAGCAGAGTATCTAGTGAAATTACTGGGTTTATGAGACTTAATAGCTAATGTCTCAGGGTAACGAGCGATCTGCAGTGCCGCGCAGGCCTTTGTGTTTCAAAGTTCTGGGTGGCACTGCAATAATAACGCACTGGGGCCGGCGTTAAGCTTCCCATCAGGCAAACGACCAGCTCGTCTCGTTACCAAATAACATAAAAAAAGGTTCTCACATACACACAACACACACAAACGCATAGGCTATAACGATAAATAAGACGCGGGGCCGCGAGCGACAGTTAATTTTAAATACTTTTATAAAAATCCTTATGTATAATTCCTTAGACAATCCAGTATCAAAGGTTAAGTTATTCAAGATCAAGTTGAAAACTTGGATAGACATCAAGAATAACATTTTAAATGGATGCTCCCGGGAGGTGCGGCTCGGACTTTGCTGAACCAACAATCCTATTCAAGCAAAACTTTAATATGGATACTGGGATACCGCCCTATTTCACAAACATACAAGTCTACAAAGACATAGACTTGTAAGCGTCACTTAACTGAGGATTTATAAGATCCCCTATATAAGTACATTTTATGTTATTTGGTAACGAGACGAGCTGGTCGTTTGCCTGATGGTAAGCATAACGCCGGCCCATAACAATTGCATTGCCTCACAGAACTTTGAAACACAAAGGCCTGCGCGGCACTGCAGTGCGCTCGTTACCCTGAGACATTAGGTATTAAGTCTCATAAGTCCAGTAATTTCACTGACTACCCTGCTCATCAAACCGGAACACAGTAATGCTTGCACATTACTCCTTGGTGGCAGACTTCACTCACAAAGCGGTGGTAACAACCCAGACGAACACTCGCAGAAGAGTTAGTCCTACCACTAACTACTATTGTATAAATACTATCACTGGCTCACCGTCCCACCATGCTTTGTATATATGGATATCCTCTCAGAGTTCCACACACCTCCGCCGTTTTCTGGGTGTGACCCTCTAGATGTGCCACTGCCCAGCATGACCAACTGCTTGTGTATGTGAGACAACGTCATATAGGTACCTTTTACATAGGTACAAAACTACAAACACTACGAATGCTTAAAGGGAAGGGTATAATTTGTATTAATACTAAATAAAATTCGTGTTAACATTGGGTCCGTAGGGCCTAGCTGATGTGCGCACGCGACGACAATTTTTTTTTAATAAATTGTTGTAGGTACTTTTAGTCACAATTAATTCGTGTGTGTTGTAATATCTATCTATTAATGGCAATTAATCTATATATATAAATGGCTACATAATGTAAACTATCGTGTTTCGGCAAATAATAAATAACCTGTATCATGTTTATAACAATCTTTTCATTTAATAATGTCACCCCTTTTCAATACATAATTCACACTAGGAATCCTATTAATAGTTAGGGTTCAGGACCTTATGTCGTTCGGCAAAAAGTAAAAAGCATTTACAACATTTAATCCGGTCTCAGCTAAGAAGGGTGTCACTTCACCTCTTTCCATGAGTGCCGAGTCGGCTAAGGGAATATCCAGGGAATGTGCATTTGTGCAAAATCAACCCTCCATGGGAGGCTGATGTTCAGCAGTGGAAGTTTTCTGGCGACGATGATGAATATTTTATATTTATATGTACATATTATGTGTAAGTGGTGTTGTCGAAAGTCTGACCGCAGAGCCGGATTGCGTTGACTCAAACAAATTGGCTGGCACAGAGTAAATAACAGGGACGGACTATCGGCATTTACATCTCAAACATTTGCCCGATGTTCCCCGAGGATTCATATAATAGTTGCAAATATTTGTTCTATATCAGGGTTTTTGTATTCAACTCTTAATTTCTTCACTTTTAAATATTGATAGATTAGCTTCTGCTTGCGGTTGTCACCCGCGTTCCCACAGGAACCGTGCATTTTTCCGGGATATAAAGTAGTCTATGTTACTCTCCGGTCCATAAACTATGTCTATGCCAAAAATGACGTCGATCCGTTGCTCCGTTACTGCGTGAAAGAAGGACAAACCCACAAACCAACAAACACACTTTCGCATTTATAATATTAGTAGGATTAAGGCGTATTATTGCTTATTAGTGATAATGTTTTAGCCTTGGACCAGTTCTTCCAGAGGTTAGCAACAGTTAATTCCAGACGTAACAAACCAACTTTACCTCTTTATAATATTACGAGTACTATAAAAGTATAGGTATGATTGTATAAGTTTCCAAATGTGTGCGTGTAAACACACACACGTGTGAGTGTGTGTGTTAGCTGCGGTTCAAGCCGTAATTATCCATTCATAATATAAAATAACCCTCCATCCGGATTAGCCGTGAGCAGACCTCACCTCAATAGCGGGTCAACACGCCGGAAATAAGCTCTATTATCTCAGTTTTAACCATACACGGAAATACCCTTCCCTATGTATGGTTTTTGTATAGTGCACAACCAAACAGAAGGTGACTTTGAAAAAAGAAAAAAAATACGTACTAAATACATGACAAAAAGTCTTTTACATCCTTAGAATGCCAGTTAAATATCGCTAACAGCAATAAATCCGTCCATTATAGCAGTTTTTATAATATTTTTTTTATTGTTTTTTTTATACTATTTGATAACAAGACGAGCTAGTCGTTCAAACATTTATTAAAAATCCCTCAAAATACGTTGCTGAATTCACCCTCACTCAGCTCCGTATTTCACTGAGTTCTTGCTTGATACACAGAAGGAAACGGAACAAGGACATTGGACTGATCAAATGAACTATTTTTATTACTAATAGGCTTTTGTTAAACCACAATCTCACACGATGTTTAGCGATGCGGTTGGCGACGTAATACCACAGCGTTCAGTTGCAAATAGTCCACGCTATCCTATGTTACTCTTGTTAGGGGCACCTTAGACGCTCAAGCAAACGTACGTTTGCTTGTCAGAATAACAACGCTTTTGCGTCAAGCGCGCATTTCGAGCATCACGAAATCCGCGCTTGACGCAAAAGCGTTGTAATTCTGACAAGTACACGTACGTTTGCTTGAGCGTCTAAGGTGCCCTTTAGGGTAAATCACCTACTAGGCAGTGATTATGTGTGTCATACTGGCTTTCATATGTACATGTCAGAAACTCTGAACACACCTATCGACGCTCCTTACTGTTATTCCTACACTGTGGTGTTTGTTTTAGTAATAATCACGTTACCCAATGAATCTCCATTTCATAAAATCTCCCACTTTCATATTGTGAATAATCCTTCGTTTAAACTTTAAAGTGGCTAAGGGATAATAATTTGAACCCACATTAATATTTTAAATATAATTTGGTAAAACTACATATCAACAGTAAAACATATTTTTTTTTATGTTATTTTGTAACGAGACGAGCTGAGCGTTTGCCTGATGGTAAGCATAATGCCGGCCCATAACAATTGCAGTGCCACCCAGAACTTTGAAACACAAAGGCCTACGCGGTACTGCAGTGCGCTCGTTACCCTGAGACATTAGGTATTAAGTCTCATAAGCCCAGTAATTTCACTGGACCACCAGTAATACTCTGCTCATCAAACCGGAACACAGTAATGCTTGCACACTACTGCTTGGCGGCAGACTTCCTGAGCAAAGCGGTGGTAACGACCCAGACGAACACTCGCAGAAGAGTTAGTCCTACCACTAACAAAAGCACAAAATCAACGAAAATTTTGGTCTTATATCAACTAAAAAGATGATAGATTAGAGGTTGATCGCCAAACTAGGTTGATGGATCTAGCCCTCTAATGAGTTAGAGCTTGCGGTAGTAAAGAAAATAATAGTGATGTAACCATATCATAGTGACAGCGAATTAACTAGTATTTCCATAACTAGCTATCACTTTCAAGATCAAAACTGCCTCCAAGTACCTGTCGGTATGTTCCAGAAGCCGCTCTAAGCCAGCTCTCATTGTAGGTTAAGAGTATTCACAATCAAGTGAATGGTCAAGGATGTAACCTGTTACGTACAAGTATAAAAGCCTCCATCAAAACACGTAACGCACATTTATTAAAAAAGCCTTCGTAGCAAAATTTTCTTTATGAGTTGTTACTATTTAATTGTGGGTCATTAAAAAAAACCGTCAAGCTAACGTATTTACGTTAATTATTGATAACATGTTTAGAGGAAAATACATTATTAAGCTCTCCACTGTGTTCCTTGTATAACAATTATATTTGTGTTGTACAATGAAACAAACGCGCGAAGTGCTACGTAATTAGCACCTCCAGGCAAACTTCCGGCAACACGCTTAAGCGCTTTGTCGCTTTAAGTTTTTAAAAGCCGCTTTTGGTAATAGAAAAAAGGTGAGTGTTTCTTTTTTTTTTAATGATATTTGGTAACGAGACGAGCTTATCGTTCGCCTGATGACAAGCATAACGCCGACCCATAACAACTGCAGTGCCACACAGAACTTTGAAACACAAAGGCCTGCGCGGCACTGCAGTGCGCTCGCCACCCTGAGACAATAGGTATTAAGGGTCATAAGCCCAGTAATTTCACTGGCTACTCTGCTCATCAAACCGGAACACAGTAATGCTTGCACATTACTGCTGGGCGGCTGACTACCGTTTATTATGTTATCTGTTACATCAGTCTAAGTTAAATCGGTTGTGTAACAAATAACTCTGGGCTAATAAAGGTTGATTGATAGATGGTCCAAACTAATTTCAATTAATACGGTTCGCCCGGGCTAGCGTCCGGAGTTATGTCCGAAGTTATGGCCGAAGTTATGGGCATAACAATGAGGTAATTAATCATTATTTGTATGAATAAGCGTCGATCGAGCGAACAGTTTGTGAGGCTTAGATCCCACCGGTCCATCAGTGGCCCACGACTGATACTGATTTGTAGGCAATAAATAAACATTAACAAAAATTTTTTTATTATTTGAGCGAATGTGCCCGAGCGGAAACTTGTGCGACTTACAATCCAACGCACCAATGACTTATATCAAGTTATGTGTGTAAACATCGTGAGGAAACCGGCATGTTCAAGAACCACAAATTCGAGCACATGTGACATCCACCAAGCAGCACTGGGCCCGCGTGGATTATGGCCCATACCTCTCTCTCTGAGAGAAGGATGCTGAGGATAATAAACAATAGATTATTTACTACAGCGTGATGGTACTGTGATTTTGCGGTTATCGACACATCTCTATGCAATCATAGCTAATCATAGTAGTAGGTAGGGCATTTTTAGTGCCTAGCTGCCACGTATCAAATTACAGTCTTTGGCTATGCTCCTATCCACAGAGAAAGTAATCTATCGGTGTGTTCTGGCTGCTGAATTTGAGAGTCAGTAACTCAGTATTACTGTCTGCTTATAGAGTGTCTACCGAACATATCATCACAATCTACTGCGATCACCAAGGCCAAGCATGCCGTATAATAAAAATATCCCCCCTTTCTGAAGGGTAATTTTGTTATAATACGCACGAAAATTACCCTCGCTATGGGGAGGGTAACTTACAGCAGTAGATGTTTTCAAGTTGATGATGGAGACGCATAAAAAAAATAAGTGACGCTTGATGAACTAAAATGTTAATAGTATTTTTAATAAGTATTACATCAATAAACTTTGCATTAAAACTTATAGTTCCTCAAACCGTGATCTTTACATATAAATAAAATTAAAGTGTCTGTTTGTAATATCAAAATAACAGCTTTTTACTAAATGCATATGAAAGTTTATATGGTACCTACAACAAAACAACCATTTTTAAAATTTTTGTCTGGCTGTCTGTCCGTCTGTCTGTTTGTTCCGGGTAATCTCCGAAACGGCTGGACCGATTTTGACGACACTTTCACTGGCAGATAGCTGATGTTACAAGGAGTACTTTGAGAAAAAGAATTGACGTTCCGCGCAAAAAATAAAAACCATGTAATCCATAATCTCCACGCGGGTGAAACCGCGGGGCAGCAGCTAGTCTAAAATATAATTTGGCGCAATTCTATTTATACGAGTACCAGACGCTCTTGACACTACCAAACTAAAACATACAATTTAGGATTAAACAGACAAATTAAACAAGTTAGTTAAAATCTAAATCCGTTTTTGATTGTTGCTTTAATTCATTAAATTGCTCTCACAACCAGACATTACAGATTTGATCAGGATTTCGCTATCCGTTAGCGTTATATCCTCTTTGATCCGTACTATTATTAATGTGGAATTGTGTTGGTTTGTTTTTTTGTCCTTCTACCACGCAGCAACGGAGCTGGAGCCGGACTATGGACTGGAGAGTAACATAGCCTTTTGATCCCGGACAAATTCAAGGTTCTTGTCGAAATCTCCACGCGGATGTAACCGCGGGCAGCAGCTAGTACAATTTATATATAATTATTGAATGAAATTTAATTTGGATGGCCAAACCAAATTGTATTCATTCAAGTGATTTTAAGGAACACAAAATGGCGAGTCATTTTTTATAAAACGACTTCTAAAGAGAAATTACGTTACTCAATTGTTTTATCAAAAGACGTCGAAAATATTACATAATATGCTAAATACATATCTATATATTTTCGTTTCTAAAGTCATTCGACGAGGCCAGCCAGACGTTCATATAACGGCCAGCCGTAATAAGTCTGTCTTTTTTAATTATATCCTACTACTAGCTGCTGCCCGCGGTTTCACCCGCGCGGAGATATTAGATATCAAGGGTTTTATTTTTTTGCGCAGAACCCTAATTCTTTTTCTAAAATAAAAGTAGCCTAAGTTACTCTTTATAACATCAAAAATCTGCCAGTTAAAGTCTCGTCGAAATTGGTCCAGCTGTTTTGGAGATTAGCCGGAACACACAGACAGACAGACACAATTTAAAAAATGGTGGTTTCGTTATAGGTATCGTATATACTTTCATATGCTTTGAGTAAAAAGTTGTTATTTTGATATTACAAACAGACACTTCAATTTTATTTATTTGTATAGATTTTTAAATATATATCTACTATATACCCCCATATTCCCATTATATATATATCCCCATTTTCGTGAAAATGAAATGGAGCTATCAATCTGACTCTCTCAGTCTACGGACACCAAGCCGCCTTAATACGGTTATAATCAGAAATAAACATAATTCATCTTCTTGTTTGTCTTAGGGAGATTTAAAAACATGTGCTGGCTTGTCGCTCAGCCTCCCTGACTTGTTTGTGAGGGACATATTTATCATTATGTCTCTTACAAGGATAGGACGTAGATAATGAGTTTTCGCTTTGGTAAATGATTTAGTCGAGATATGTTTTTTGGTACAGGATAATAGAGAGCTCTTCTTAATGGCTGATTTGTTATCATGAAAGGTATATTAAGGTCCGTTCAATTTGTTCAGGGTATGTACACGTGTGGCGATGTGGTCCCGACGTATTAATAAGACTACGATATCTTTACCAGTGGATGCTGTAACAGATATCTAAGAGAATATACAGGGACTGGCCAGCAGCATTCTCCTCAGCCAATATCATAATCTATTGTTATCACGGCGACGCTTGTCAAGCGTGCTGTGCTATAGCAAAATACTTTATTTATGGGGGGTGGGGGAGGTGAGGGGGAAGGGGGGTTTGATGTTCAGCAGTGGACGTATTCCGGCTGATGATGTGGAGTGGTGTGTCAGACGGAGCGATGATAGCTCAGTGGTAGAGAGTTCACCTGTCGATATTCTGGTAGAAGATTGCTTTAGTAGAAAGAATACGTCGTGACTTCGTGAGCATAGTGATGGGACATTTTGAAGTACGTACTGTGCTACCTATCGCCCACGAGTCGATGAACTAGAAGCCAAGTATACCTTTTATTGTGTTCCAGCAACTGTACTTACAAGAGCGAGTGTGTCCGAGCGGGAACTTTTGCGACTTTCAATCCGACGCACCGTAGTTCGAATCTCGACTTGGCCCGCACCGATGACTTATATCAAGTAATGTGCAATCCGCGCATAACTTAATATAAGTCATTCACACTCACTCTAAAACGGGGAAGGGAAGCCGCACTGGGCCCGCGTCGTGGATTATGGCCCATACCTCTCTTTCTGAGAGAAGGCCGGTATACCAGCAGTGAGAGCGTAAGAGGCTGATAATGAACTGCACTTTTGAGTTCGTATTACCTAGTTGAGCGTGTTTATCACGTTTGACTACAATGTTACTTAAGGTGAGATAAATAGATAAACTGTTTATTGAAACACCACAGTACAAAGAATATTTAAAAACTAAAATCTTAGAACTAAGGACTTATCGCTTATAGCGATCTCTTACAGACAACCCAAAAGATAAATCAAACAACTAAAGGTATGGGATGGTGGCTTTCAGTTATATGTATGGTTATTATAATAGGCAATTGAGATAATGTTCAAAAACAATAACTTATCGAACATAACAAATTATAAAGATCTGACTCTAACAGCGGGCCTCTGCAACATTCGTCTACTCGAATCACAGACTAAAACGAATGCTGTCTTTATCAGAACATAATAAATGACAAAGACACCAACAGACCCGACCCGTGCTCAAAGTCAACGAACCTTCCAGAAACCCACCGTGCCCGTTCCAAGTTGATATAGGCCGAACAAGAAGAAGAGCAAGAAATTTTTCCGGGATAAAAAGTAGCCTATGTTACTCTCCGGTCCATAAACTAACAAAAATCACGTCGATCCGTTGCTCCGTTACTGCGTGAAAGCAGATCAAACCAACAAACACACTTTCGCATTTATAATATTACTACTTACTTTTTAAGCGTAGTACAAATGCAAAGTTAATTAACAGCAATGTCCTAAATGTATCCAAAAAGCAGCAACTTTATAAAAGTATGGCGTCATCGCACGTCATTTTTGACAGTTTTGACAAATAATAAGCTGGGTTATCTGTTCTGTCAATTTTTTTTTATTGTCTACGGCTACCATTCCATACCCGCGGTTTTCACCCGCGTTCCCACAGGAACCATGCATTTTTCTGGGATAAAACGTAGCCTATGTTACTCTCCGGTCCCTAAACTATATCTATGCCAAAAATCACGTCGATTCATTGTTCCGTTGCTGCGTGAAAGAAGGACAAACCAACAAACCAAAAAACCAACAAACACACTTTTGCATTTATAATATTAGTAGTCAAGTAGCGATTAGTATGGAATTATAATATTAGTAGGGACTAGTAGGGAAGTAGGGATTCAAATTATTGAACCCCCGTTTTCAGCAGACACCCTGTTGAACGTACTGGCGACTACATATATTATGTTTTAACATTATACAATATGTATATTCAACAGGCATTGTTGTCTAGTTTAATTTCCACACGGCAAAATTTCCATTTCACAAAAGTAGCTTCCGTGTATTTAATCAATATTCGATACCTACCTTTTTACTGAACTGCGATTGCACAATTTTTTTAACTGACTTCAAAAAAAGAGGTTATCTATTAGACACGTATATATGTAATATTATTGGAACTGCAATATATTCACATATGATTATCTCTATTAGGGCTTAAAAAAATAAACACAATTCTATAGGTGTATTATTGCATGCCTGTCCGTGCAGTTCTCCGAAACTGTTAATCGTATTGTAACCATTCTTTGTTATTGGCTGTAACGTTGAACCGTTACACACTACTTCGATAAACATTTTTTTAAAAACTAAATAACTACACAAGTATTGACTTTGAGCACGGATTGGGTCTGTTGGTGTCTTTGTCATTTATTATGTTCTGATAAAGACAACATCAGTTTTAGTCTGTGATTCGGGTAGACGAATGTTGCAGAGGCCCGCTGTTAAAGTCTTTTATTTTAACTTTCATAAGTGCTCCTTTGGGGCCTATTTGAATAAAGCATTTTGAATTCGAATTTGAATTTACACATTTACAGTATACATTTTTAATCTATATAACTGCCTAAATACGCACATTACATTGACTTCAACTTAGGGGACAGCGTAAGTTTCATCAAAATTGGTTCAGTAGTTTTCAAGAAATGGACTCAAGATATAAATTCAATAATATCAATAAAATGCCAAAATGCAACAAGCATAGTACGTGATATTTTATTAAAAAATAACCGGCCCCACTAGAGAAACACATAAAACTGCGACATGTCTTGATCTAATTTTCACAAATATGCCCAAAGACTGCAATGTCTATGTTAAATATTATGGTATATCTGATCATAAAGCAATACATTATAGCTATCAAAGTACTGATCTGAATAATAATACTACTATTACAAAAAGGCTTTTCACTATACAAAGTATAAACCTATTTGTTAACGCCTACGTTTTGTCGTCGAGCAACGCATTCCCTATATTTTTATTCTAGCTTTTTATCAAGTATTGTTTAATCGTCCCACCCTCACTTCAATTCGATTTCTTCAAGTGCAGAATTGTGTCTCGACAATTTATAAGTAAATAAATTACCTGAACGCTGTATAACCCAAATAAACGCCTGAAAACAACATCGGGAATTTTCATTTATGCCTTTGAGCATAAACATCTGGCGACCGTGCAAGAACTGTGAAAATCTTCGGAAAAAACAATATATTCGGACGGTCGGCCGCGAAGTCATCGAGTAACCTACAAATTGAACGGAGCCGGCGCCGTCCAGACAATAAAACAATATCTACGGGATAACTGGAGGATCATCCATTGCAGCCATCGCCGGTCATTGATCAGCTATAAGCATCGAGCCGCAGCACAGGCCAATGCAGATGAGTGCCCTTCCTATTTTTTTATCCGTAAATCCAATCTACCTATCCAAGATTCCCGATCAATTTTTGTTTATTGTGTGGTGTTTATTTGTCCAATACTTGTGCTAATCAAATAGATACAGTGTCCAGGTACGTAAATTAAACATTCTAATTAGTCAAAATGATTCAAAAACATCATTTTATGTAAAATTGATAATTTGTTTTTTTTCTTACCCACAACGATAATTTCGAACAATGAAGGTTCTATTTTCCAATTAAATTGTTAATATTTATTGTTCACTATAACTAACAAGATTCTAAATAACCTACATAACAAAGTATATAAATAAAATCTTCTTTTTTCAATACATTCCACAACGATTTTACATTATTTACTTTACAATATAATCAGCCGATATTTGCCGAACATTCCAGCTGATCGCTGCGCTTTCGAACGATTCTTCGGGCTAAAATCCTGACGTCCTGGCCGGCTGGGTCCCAGAACTGCGGGATAGCTGCAGGCGGTACCGGGATTTCCAAGAAGGTGACGCCTAAAGGAGGAGCGTGAGCTAAAGTTCATTATTAAATATTTTTATAACAATCTATTCAATTGAAGTTGGTACATATTTTTTGTGCTCGGTTTCACTTCCATTATAACATAACGCGATAGTAAACAAAGATAGATTTGAGATTATTATATACCGATAATATTATACAGATACAAACTAATTTAATTTCGTACATAAATAAAATACATAATAAAATATTAATACATAATGGGAGGTGATGCGAGTACAAAGGATTCTCAAGAATTACTTGATCTTTTCGTTAAACGTAGCTCAATAAAGGGTCAAGTTACTAAGTTTAAAAACTATTTAAATTATATTAATACAAAGGAAACTTTAACTTCAATTGAACTAGCTGAATTGACGTTAAAGCTCGGTAAATTCGAGTCACTTTCAACTCGGTTTGACGACTTGCAAAATCGGATTGATGTTTTGAACCCAACCAATTTGTCAAACGAAATTGATGAGCGAGATGACATTGAGCAGTTATTTATTTCAAACATTGCTTGTGCGCAGAACATTATTCACCGATATAACGCGAGTAAGCACGACGAAAGTAAAGAACTCAATTCAAGTCATAATACAGCTCAAAGTTGTATTGACCATCATGAACCAATGGGGTTTAAATTGCCCCAGATACAAATTGCAAAGTTTGACGGATCCTACTTTCGTTGGCTCGAGTTTCGAGATACATATTTATCGCTGATTCACAACAATGAGCGTATAGCGCCCATTCATAAGTTTCATTATTTGATGTCTTATCTAACAGGTGATGCAGCCCGCATTATATCTAACTTTGAAGTTTCCAGCTCAAATTATCAAAATGCTTGGAAAATATTATGCGATCGTTACAATAATAAGCGTCAGTTGATATTTCATCATTTAAATTCATTATTAAATATTCAACAATCGACTCGCGAATCTGATAGATCATTAAGATACATAGTAGACAATATAACTAAGAATTTGCGCGCATTGTCCAGCCTAGGGTTGCCCACAAATAAATGGGATGCTTTAATAATTCACATAATGAGTTCTAAGTTGGACAATCAAACTCTTTTGAAGTGGGAAGAGTGCCGTGGCTCGTTGGTAGATTTACCTAATTTAGACCAATTTTATAAGTTTCTAGTTGATCGTGCCGACGTCTTAGCCTAAGATTCAGAGACGATTCTAAGCGTAGACTTTGGCTTTCATATGTCAAAACTGTATAGAATTTTGACGTATGGAAGCGTGAGTCCACGCTTAGATTCGTCTCTGAATATCAGCCTTAGAATCAATACACCGCAGCTCAATTAAATCTAACCAACCTATATTGAAAGCCGGCGCTTCTAACCTAAATAATAATCGTGCACTTACCAAGTCGTTTGCATGCTCCAGCGTCGAAAACGAGTCTTCTTCTCCACCTGTAAGTTGCGTCGTCTGCCATGAAGGGCATCGTATATACGATTGTCCCACCTTTTTGGCCAAGAGTGTAGATGAACGCATAGCTTTAATATATAAATTGAAATTATGTACTAATTGTTTGAGGCTCGGCCATAGGGTACAAACATGCCGGCTAGGTCCATGTCTCAAATGCAAGGCAAGACACAATTCATTGATTCATAAATCTACTATTTCTAATAATAATAGCGCCATGACTTCTAGTGAAGTTACTATAATGCCGGAGGGCGCTGAAGATACTGTTGTCAACTTTTCGAAGCAAAACTCAAAACAAATTTTACTGTCTACTGCCTATATTGAAGTGGCCAATCCTCGCACAAACAAAACCGAAAAGGTTCGTGCGCTATTGGACTGTGGTAGTCAGTCGTCATTTATAACGCAATCTCTCAAAGAAAAGCTGTCATTGCAATCCAACTCTAACTGCCTTGTCAACGTCGTTGGTGTAGGCAACCATCAAACAGCTACAGTCACGGAAGCCTGTGTGGCACAGTTGAAGTCCTTAGTAAGCCAGTTTAATGTAACGTCAGGTTTTCTAGTGCTACCAAAGTTAACAGGTCATGTTCCAAGATTATCAATCGATACAAAGCCATTACAAATACCTAGCAGTTTTAAACTAGCAGACCCTATGTTTTACCAACCAGCGCCGATTGATATTTTAATCGGTGCCGATCTTTTCTGGGATATTCTTGGCCGCGAGCAGCATTCTCTCGGTCCTAATAATCCAAAATTAAGAAGCTCCCAGTTTGGTTGGATAGTTTCAGGTCCTATAAATACAGTTGTTTCATCAAACAATAAAACAATACAATGCAATCATTCCATCATGTCTAAACAAATGCATGATGACGATAGTCAAATTCATCAGAACCTTACTAAGTTCTGGGAGCTAGAAGAAGTTCCCCTAAAGTCCAAATTTAGTGAGAGCGAGAAGGCATGCGAATCTCATTTTTTATCCTGCACCTCTCGCCTAGAATCAGGCCGATTTTCAGTCGGTCTGCCTCTTAAAGATTCGCCCGATTGTCTTGGGGAATCATACCATTTAGCAAAGAAGCGATTACTTAATTTAGAATCACGATTTAAAAAACAACCACAGATTAAAAAACAATACCAAGAATTCATGCGAGAATACGCAGAGCTTGATCACCTCTCGGATTCTCCTATAGCTAAACCGCATGATTCCTATTTTCTTTGTCACCACGCAGTTTTCAAAGATAGCGAATCTACAAAAACCAGGGTTGTATTTGATGGATCTTGTCCTAGTTCATCTGGTCAATCTATCAACGACATTTTATTGGTAGGCCCAAACATGCAGGATTCACTTTTCTCCATTTTAATAAGAGCTCGACAGTACAAATTTCTCCTGACTGGTGATGTCGAAAAAATGTACCGCCAAGTCCTAATAAATGAGAATGATCGAAATCTTCAACTCATTTTATGGAGAGACGATGAATTATTGCCTATCAAAACGCTTCGCCTTAATACTATTACTTACGGAATGGCAAGTTCTAGTTATTTAAGTACGCGTTGTCTATGGCAGCTGGGCGAAGAATGCTCTGACCCTGCTATTAAAGAAATAATACAGCATGATTTTTATATCGATGATCTCATCACCGGAGCTGATGATGAAGATAATTTAAGTTATATTCACAAGGCTGTTTACGACGCTCTTCAAAAACGTTGCTTTAATCTAAGAAAATTCAAGTCAAATTTGCCTTTCATACTAGAGTCAACCGCAGGAAACTCTAATGACAATTTAGTTATTAGCCAATCTTCTTCCACTTTGGGTATGGGTTGGAACCCATCCAGTGATCAATTACATTTTCCTTTCAAGGTTCCACCGCCCACGAACAATGATATTCTAACCAAACGAAATATTCTATCCTCTTTGTTTAAGATCTTTGATCCTTTGGGATTGTTGAGTCCATGCGTCATCATCGCCAAAATTTTATTGCAAAGGTTGTGGCTGCGCAAGCTATCATGGGACGATCCGATCCCCAGTGATGTTCAAAGGGACTGGATTAAGTTTTCAACAGCCCCACCTGCTCTCCTTGACCTTGAGGTGCCCAGAAGGGTACTCTGCGATGGACCAACCTATATAGATCTTCATTCTTTCAGTGACGCATCTCAAAATGCCTACGGGGCCTGTGTATTTATGCGTTCTGTAAACTCAAATAATGAAGTAACTGTAAGGCTACTTTGTTCTAAATCTAAAGTAGCTCCAATCAAGGCAACTACGATTCCCCGCCTCGAGCTATGTGCCGCTCTATTGGCAGCAAAATTATGCAAGGCGGTCAGGGAATCATTAAGGTACGAAGTTCGAACCCAAGTTCATTGGTGTGATTCTACCATCGTTCTAGCCTGGCTTCGTAGTAGTTTCCAGAATTTAAAACCTTTTGTCGCTAATCGAATTTTAGAAATTAGTGAACTAACGAACTCCACTTCTTGGCGCTACGTGCCAACAGCCGTAAACCCTGCTGATCTCATTTCCAGAGGCGTCAGCCCCGATCAGCTAAGTAAATTAGACCTATGGTGGTTAGGGCCGTCATATCTATCTGAACCAGAGGAAACCTGGCCTACCCTAACCAATAAAACTTACCCGAGACTAAAAATATTTCAACTATGACTAACTTAACAACTAAAGATGATCCTATTATACAGTTTAAAAATTATTCTAGCCTAACTAAATTAAAACGAACATTCGCGTATGTGTTGCGATTTATTTACAATATCAGGAAGCCTAAAACTCGATTAGATGGTCCTTTGTCAGTTGATGAATTGAATAAATCATTTCTTCACTTATGTAGCCTATCTCAGCAAGAATCATTTGACCATGAGTACAACTTGCTTGCAAACAATAAGCTTCTTAGCCCTAAATCGTCAATTTTGTCATTGAGTCCATTTTATAGTGACCCTGTAATTAGAGTTGGTGGTCGACTAGAAGCATCCGATTATAGCTTTGACAAAAAACACCCGGTGCTTCTGCACGCCAATCACCATTTTACTAAGATTTTATTTGAACAAGTACATAAAAGCAGTTTACATGCTGGACCACAATTATTATTAGCTACTATTCGAGAATTCGTGTGGCCCATCAATGGTAGATTACTTGCTCGACGCACTTTTCGCAATTGTTTTAAGTGTAGACGACTTCAGGGAAAGACCATGAGTCCTATGATGGGAAATTTGCCATCCCAACGCGTCACGCCAAGCTTCCCATTTCAAACTGTGGGCTTAGATTTCGCCGGTCCATTTTTTATTTTGAATAAGAAGGGCCGCGGTGCTGTACTTACAAAATGCTACCTATGTCTATTCGTGTGTCTGAGATACAAATGCATTCATCTTGAAGCCGTAACTGATTTATCAAAGAACGCTTTTATTATGACGTTTCGACGATTCGTGTCTCGTCGAGGTCGACCCTACGAGGTTTTCTGCGATAACGGACGCAATTTTGTATCTGGTGCGAAAGAAATTAATCTATATTTTAAGAATAATGCCAATTCATTATCCGATTATGCAAGTGAAGACGGAATTAAGTTTATATTTTCTCCAACTTACGCTCCTCACTTCGGCGGCATCTTTGAGGCCGGTGTACGCTCCGCAAAATTTCACGTAAAACGCGTAATGGGTAATTCCAATTTGACGTTCGAAGAATTATCAACTCTTTTCGCACAAGTAGAGGCCATATTGAACAGCCGTCCTTTATGTCCTTTGTCGTCATCGCCTGACGACTTCCTGTCCCTAACTCCTGGGAACTTTCTCATTGGTCGAGCTCTTACTGCTCTACCATCGCCAAATTTAAATGACTGCAACCCCACCAACTTACATCGTTACGCCCGGCTACAGCAAATATATCAACATTTTTGGAAACGCTGGCAGCGGGAATATATTTCGGAACTTCAGCAACGCCACAAATGGAAGACCAACAATACAAACCCTAATGTCGGAGACTTGGTGCTCATACAAGAAGATGATGTTCCACCTCTCTGCTGGAGACTTGGCTGTATATCCAGATTATTTTACGGTCCAGCTGATAAGATGGCACGAGTTGCTGATGTAAACACTTCTAGAGGATGTATACGCCGTCCATTGGTTCGCCTGTGCGCCCTGCCTACTGCAGAAGAACTAGAGGGTTGAAACCTGAAGCTTTCAACGGGGGCAGGATGTTAACGCCTACGTTTTGTCGTCGAGCAACGCATACCCTATATTTTTATTCTAGCTTTTTATCAAGTATTGTTTAATCGTCCCACCCTCACTTCATTTTCGATTTCTTCAAGTGCAGAATTGTGTCTCGACAATTTATAAGTAAATAAATTACCTGAACGCTGTATAACCCAAATAAACGCCTGAAAACAACATCGGGAATTTTCATTTATGCCTTTGAGCATAAACACTATTTAAAAATGCATTAGCTACAACAGAGTGGAAAAATATAATAAACTCAAATCGAAACGTAAATGAAAACTATAACAGATTTGATGATCATATCATGAAACTATTACATCTATAATACATGCCGTATAAAATTATAAAAATAAAATCTAAGCATAAAAATAAATGGTTGACGAAAGGTTTAAGAACCTCTTGCAAAAACAAAAGGATATTAAAAATTCTCTGTAACGAATCGAATAATAAAACTCTAAAACTTCATTATAAAAAATACAAAAAAACATCTAAAAAATGTGTAAAAGCATCAAAAATAATTCATAATGCAAAAAAGCTTGAACAGTCAAGAAACAAGGTTAAAACTATGTGGAGCATAATTAAAGAAACAACAAATAAAAAGTCCTCAAAAATCACAAAAAATATTAACCTAAAATATAATAATAAAACCATAAATGCACCAAATTTGGTAGCCAGCGCTTTTAATGAACATTTTGCATCAATTGGTAAGCAACATTCTACTAGCACTACCCATAGCCGAAACAGTAGTGAACAAATGCCCTCACCTAACTCCATGTTCTTAACGCACGTTACAGAACAGGAAGTAAATGTAATTGTAAAAAAGTTTGCAAACAAGTGGAGTTGCGGAATTGATGATGTGCCTCCTGCCCTAGTTAAAAAATGCATTAATGAATTAGAAACACCACTCACGAACCTAATTAATCTACCAATTGAAGAAGAGTGCTTTCCGGAAAGGCTAAAAACAGCCAAAATAAGACCTATTCTAAAAAAAGATGGGAATTCTGCCGAAGTTAATAGCTATAGGCCTATTGCATTATTACCGGTGATTTCAAAGATATTTGAACGCGTGATATCAAATAGAATTTACGGCTTCCTTGAAAAATACAAATTACTCAATGAAAATCAATATGGCTTTCGAAAAAACACCTCTACCACTCTAGCCATTTATAAGTATTATCTTGAAATCTTGAAAAATATTAAAAATAAATATTACTCTGTAGGACTACTTCTAGACATGAAAAAAGCTTATGATAGAATTTCACACGATATCCTGTAACGTTTTTATAACTACAGGTAGGGTGTAGGAGAGCGCATTGAGACACCAATCAGAGTTCAAAGGTTTATTTCTGTCTATTATTCATGTATGTTGAAGAAGGTTATCTTATGTTGTTATATTATGTTTGCTCTCTATTGTTACAAGTTACAGATAAAATTAAAGGTTTACAATCTCAGGGAGTGGTGGCGGATTCTGCCTGAACACCATCCAAAATGCTGCCTTGCGACCAAAGTCTACTAGATATTGATTTACAGTATATTAAATTAAGTTAAGTTAGTTAGGACGGTACAAAAGTAAGCAAAGCACACGGCCCGGTCAGGTTCCTGGCCATGTGGTACTGCTTGTACAGTGATGTGTAGTATAGGTTGAGGCCGGTCAGCGCAGAGACTCGGCAGAGCGGGAGCTCGTCCTGAAGGCAGGGAGGAGCGCCGCCGCTAGTAAGTTGAGACCTGGTAGGTCGGGACTAAGTGGCCCGGCTGTAGAGACGGGTCGAGGCCCATCGACCTCCAGATGGTTGATAGGCGGAGCCTACTGCGCGCCGATGCGCCCGGAACTCGCTGAAGAGGCGAGCCGATGCCATATCTTAAAAAAACCCTGTCGAAGACAGTTCTAGGTTAGCAAATGAACACTTGCGTGAGCCACGTCTTCCTAACCTTCAATTAGACTAAAGTTCAACTCACCTGTAGGGGGTTTCCAGACACGTGGCGGAGATTCTCTCAACCGCACAGGTGAAGACAGGCCAGATGGCGACCAGCCCCCCTATTCGCTATCTTTTACATTTCTAGTGATCAACCGAGTCTGGTTGTACACCGACATTTGATGTCAACTGATTTATCATAACTTTGGTATTGCGTATCACATTGAGTGGATAACTGGTTATAGTGACTAACGGTGTCTTTCAGGACGTCACTAGCGCAACACTATGTTTTATCGACTATTATACGACTAAGTTATTTAATGCTTTTTGAGGGTTGTGCGTGGAACATTTTGAGGACATTTAATTTTAGGCGGTGTATTTAAGATAAAGTGGCGGTAAAATAAAATCACAGACTATACTATAACTATGTATGGTAAAATATATGTAAACTCTTTGGGTAAAATTCATAGTAATTCATTACGTAGGTAATCTTCATTTCATTCGAGCAACATTCGATTAATTACTGTTTAAAAGTTAGTTCAATATTAGAAATTTGGTGATAGTAAATAAAAAATTTTTATTCCATATAGCTAATAAATTAATTTCTGTAGTAAATAAAGTAAGTAGGTTATGATATCGATTTAATAAAAGAGGCAAATTAAAAACTCATACAAATAAATAAAATTGAAGTGTCTGTTTGTAATATCAAAATAACAGCTTTTTACCAAATGCATATGAAGGTATATACGGTACCTACAACAAATTAACCATTTTTTAAATTTTTGTCTGTCTGTCTGTTTGTTCCGGGTAATCTCCGAAATGGTTGGACCGATTTTGACCTGACTTTCGATGGCAGATAGCTGATGTTACAAGGAGTAACTTAGGCTACGTGAACGAAGCCGCGGGACACAGCTAATATTATGTAAAATTATTTTTTATACTATTGGATAACGAGAAGAAATCTGTTTTAGAAGAGATATTTTATGTTCTTTTTTTATGCTATTGGTAACGAGACGAGCTGGTCGTTTGCCTGATGGTAAGCATAACGGCGGCCCATAACAATTACAGTGCCACTCACACTTTGAAACACTAAGACCTGCGCAGCACTGCAGTACACTCGTTACCCTGAGACATTAGGTATTAATTCTCAGCATAAGCCACGGAATTTCACTGGCTACTTTGTTCATAAAAAGGGAACACAGTAATGCTCGCACATTACTGCTTGGTGGCAGACTTCACGAGCATAGTAGTGGTACCAACCCAGACGGACACTCGCAGAAGACTTAGCCCTACCATCTAATCATAAAATATATAATAATAAATACTCCAGCATCACAATCACAACAAAATCGTTGTTGTCGATCGACGGTGTTAATCACTCGAATTTATAAAACACTGCTTTTGGGTAGTGTCTATCATAAACCTCGGTGATTATCAAATTTGATGTCCACTATGCTTACATAATCGCAATTTTAAACTATCGATACAGAAACATCTGTCAAAATGAGTTATGGTGACTAACAAGTGACTAACCGCGAAACTCGGTGCTCATGACGTCATCCAAGTTGATAACTGAGGTTAGCCAATACGAAACTAGCTGTTTGACAGTTCATCGTTGTACACTTTGCCAAGTGATCATCAATTTGAGTTGTCAACCGAGATACGGAATAGCCCTGCAGATAGTGGTCGGTCGGATTGTTCGCTTTTCGAAGGCGCCGGGGTCCTGAGGGCACTTCTCCGCAAGGCGTCGTGGCGGGATTAGGAGACCGGAGGAGGATGCTCCGAGCGACCGCTCTTGACCCCGCAGCGAAATGAAAAAGGCCGGTGAAGTCCGGATTGGAATTCGGCTTTGCCGGTTCCGATGGCCACTTCCTCAACACAAATATCCTCATTGAGGAGGTAAAAAAACTTAACAAAACTATTGTTCGTACGACCCGAACCACGGGCCGTAAGATCTCGGAGACCGAGGGAAACGAGGAGTCACTATTTCTCCGGCATTTTCTACCGAAGGTTTCGCCAATTAAGTACTGTTTCCTGAGTAACCACCAGAAAATAATCTTTATTTTATTTATTTACACCCGAATCTCAGGGTCAATGGACTATGCAGGCCACACTGAGGAATCTGTCGAAGTCCATTTTGAAGCAAATGTCAATGAGAAAATTGACGCTGACGTACGAATGCGACGTATCAAAATAAAAAAAGCTAATATTCTCCTAGCATTACAAAAATACTACAGATAATCAAAACCAAGGGTTACAATCCTACTATCAAAATTATATGCAATAGGAATTAGAGGCAAACCACTAAACTGGCTACGATCCTACCTGTATAATAGAAAGCAACTTGTCCAAATAGATTTCTATAACCAAGAAACACATACAATGCAAACTATTAAATCCGACATAAAAATCACAAACTGGTCAATCCCACAGGGCAGCGTACTAGGATGTATCTTATTTATTATACATATTAACGATTTACCAAATGTAACAAACTCACCCTGCATTTTATTTGCGGATGACGTATCACAGATGCACGACCGACACAAGTACCTTAGACCACATTAAAGATACCTTCTCAGATATAAACACATGGCTAGAATCACACAACCTCGAGCTTAACATCAAAAAGACAAAATTAATCCAGTTCCTACCTTACCAAAAAAACCTTTTAAATCTGAAATCCCTAACTAATCATCTGCAAATTGAAGAAGTTAAAGAATTCTCACTACTAGGTATAAAAATAGACACACACCTTAACTGGAAAAGCCATATCGCAAAAATCAAAACAAAGTTATCACAATTTATCTATGCACTTGCTGTTATTAAATCAAGTTCTGATCTAAAAACAACACTAGCTGCTTACTACGCATCCGCATACGCGTGGTTACGTTATGGTATGGTGGTCTGGGGAAACAGTACTGACGCTGAGCAATTGTTTATTATGCAGAAAAAGTGCATTCGCATAATAACAAACATTCGCCAGCGGAACAGCTGTAGGCCACACTTCATCCACCACAAGATACTGCCATGCGTGTATCTACTGGAGGCAGCTATGCTAGTTAGAAAACATCCTGAACTGTACGAATTAAACAAAAAACCGCGCAGACAAAAAATAGTTTTACCCGACCCCAAATTAGAAATCATCAAAAAAGGCCCACACTATATGTCAATAAAAATCTACAACAAGCTCCCAAACATATTACAAAATGAACAAAAAGACCACATTTTCTACAGGAAACTAAAAATCTTACTAATACAAAAATGTTACTATACAATTATGATAAAAATATTTCAGTCTCATAAAATGCATAATTAAATTAACAAAATTATGTTTCCTTTAGTTCTTTTTTATTATTATTTTATATTTACCATCATGTGTAACTTGGGATCTCATATTAAGTATTAAGTAGGTAGTATAGATAGATATAGAATATTATAATAATATTTTTTTTTGTTTAGTGTTAGTTATCATAATTTAACATAGTTTTACTAATTACTGTAAGTTTGCTACGACCTAACAGGGTGCATAGATTTATACAAAAGTAGGTACCCACTCCATTGTATTAAATGTATGTATGCAAGAAATAAATAAATAAATTATTTTACTTGAAAAATTATTCAATGAAACATTATTCTAATGAAATTTATTTGTTACTAGCTGCTGCCCCGCGGTTTCACCCGCGTGGAGATTTTGGATTACATGGTTTTTATTTTTTACTCCTTGTAACATCAGCTATCTGCCAGTGAAAATCCCGCCAAAATCGGCACAGCCGTTTCGGAGATTACCTGGAACAAACAGACAGACAGACAGACAACATTTTTAAAAATGGTTGTTTTATTTACAATAGGTACCGTATAATTATACTTTCATATGTATTTAGTAAAAAGCTGTTATTTTGATATTACTTGGATATTACAAACAGACAAACATATCCAAACGATTAAGTAGATAGAAAGTATAGGAGAACTGAACGTGTACCTTCAAAAAAAAAAATATAAATATATTTTTTTTCCTAAAATTATGATCGCTTTCCACAGACGTGATACAAACACTAGTTTGTGAAAGTTTTCTTTTCTTTGTTTGGGAGGGTTGTGGTAATTTCATCCTCAATATTATCCGACCTACCTACCTAATACTACGAATTGGATAAAATAGGAACTCCCTGTATTTATTTACTTGTAACAATACTTTTCCTTTTGTTATATCTAAGAATATTTTAATAATAATTACAACCTATGACTCTGTGCAAGCGCTATTTGCATACGATGTAATTTTGTAATTAATAGATATATTATGCTTCTGAAAGTACAAAGAAAGCATTCATAGCGTGTGTTGAACGGGCACAATACTACTTTACCAAAACGTAAGTAATTGTGTAAATTAAATAAGATAAAACATTTAAACAGTGTGTCTTACCGAGACATTTATAAAGAAAGGCACAGAAATGCTTCTTAAGATCCCTGGCTACAAATTAGGAGCATCTTACTCTCGTAGTACTAAGCGGGGCGGATCATGCATTATTTTAAAAAATAAATTAGAGTATAAATTAATTAAAAAAATTAACGATTTAACATGTCAATTCAATTTTGAATGTTGTGGTGTAGAACTAACTTCACACAATATAATTATCATTTGCATATATAGAACGCCAAATAGCAATCCTCGTATATTTATTGAAAGGCTGGAGCAAATGCTGTTGAGGATAGCAAGCAAGCGAAAAAAAATTATTCTTTGTGGGGACTGGAATTTGGATATTTTAAAACCTAATAAAAGTTGTGAGGAATTAAAGAGTTTGTTGAGCAACTTTAATATTAAATTGCATATTAATACACCGACTAGACAGATGTCATGCCTTGATCAGTTTGCAAGCAATATTAAGCAGGTTCAGGCTGAAGTGCTTCATCTCGCACTGTCGGATCACGAAACAGCACAAACGTTCAAAGTCAAAATAAGAAAGTCCCAGAAGATACTCAGTTGGTACGAGAATGTCAGAGACTATAGTGAAGAAAATATTGACAAATTCTGTCGCTGCATGTCATCTCTCACTTTTTCAGAAGTTTATGACAGTCCCGATCTAAGTTCTGCGTTCAAGGAATTTCATAACATGTTCGTATTATTCTACGATCTCTGTTTCCCTACTAACAAAATAAAAAAGTCAACCAGAAGAAGAAACTCATCTTGGCTTACAAAAGGCATAAAGAGATCGAGCGTGCGTAAAAGATGTCTTTATCTTAAACAGCAATACAATAGAATCAGTAAAAAAAAACATAAAACCGAGTACCAATCATATAGTTCCTTGTTAAAAAAGTGTATATACAAATCTAGACAGCTACAAAGTAAAAAATATATTGATAAGAGTAAAAATAAATGTAAAGCGACATGGGCAATAATTAACGAGAATATAGGCGAAGAACAAATTAATAAAGAAATTGAAGTAATAATTAAGGATAATGAGACGTATTCGGATTCTATAGAAATAAGCCACATGTTTAATGATTACTATATACAAATGACAAATGACAATAATTTCAATTATAATGTTGATGAAGTACAGAAAACTATGGATAATGATAATGCACATACAATTTTCCTAACACCTACAGATGCAATGGAGATATTTCGCATTATACGAAGTCTTAATAACACTAACTCAACTGGTATTGATAATATAAACACAGCAGTTCTCAAATCTAGCGCACCTTATATATGTGAAGCTCTTAGCTACTTAATAAACATGTCTTTTGAGGAAGGACTTTTCCCAAATACATTAAAAAAGTCAATTGTAAAGCCTTTGTTCAAGAAAGGAGTAATAACGGATATGAATAACTACAGACCTGTTACACTAATACCAGTGATATCAAAAATCTTCGAGAAAGCTATGTTAAAACGGCTGCAAGAATTTGTAACTCACCATAACATACTCAAAAAAGAACAATTTGGTTTTCGACGGAACAGCACTACATCATTGGCCTGTTTTAATCTCATGAAGTTCATAACTGAAGCTATAAATGCTAAATTACCGATTGCTGCTATATTCCTTGATATGAGCAAAGCGTTCGATTTTGTGGACCACAAATTATTATTGTACAAATTAGAAAAATATGGAATAAGAGGTAAAGCAAATGACTGGCTGAAAAGTTACCTTAGCGATAGATTTCAATGCGTAGAAATAACAAGAATATGTAACAACGAAAAGGTTTCTCATAGATCCGATTTTCAGCATAATAAATTTGGGGTACCTCAAGGCAGTGTTTTAGGGCCGTTTCTATTCTTGATTTATATAAATGATCTCCCCAATGTTACTAATCATGAAACGATTTTGTTTGCGGATGACACAACTTTACTTGTTAAATGTCAAGATATACATACATATGAAATAGAAATAAATGACGCATTAAATAATATAATAAACTGGCTATGTACAAATAATCTGCACATTAACATATCAAAAACTAAAATGATACAATTTCAAACTACTCAAAAGAAACCACTAACGCTAAATATAAAATATCAAGACAACACTATTGAAGAAGTGTTAACAACCAAATTTCTTGGAATTATGTTAGACCAGAATTGTGACTGGAAAGCTCACATAGCTTATGTATGTGACAAACTTGACAGATTCGTTTATGCGATCAAGCTTTTGCGAGATACAGTGTCAAAGGATGCGGCGTTAAGTGCATATCATGGATATGTTTCGTCTGTTCTCTCGTATGGTCTTTTATTGTGGGGTAACTCGGTCCAAATTGAGAAAGCTTTTAAGCTGCAAAAGAAATGTATTCGTGCAATCTGTGGAGCCTGGTTCACAGATAGTTGTAAGCCATTATTTAAAATGTTAAAAATTCTGCCACTGCCGTGCATGTATATTAGAGAGGTGTGTATCTTTGTGCACGGACATCAACAATATTTTGACAAAAACATTGATGTCATTAAAAAGAAAGCGGGATCTAGAAACAAACATAAACTTTATTTCCCAAAATGTAGAATTAAATTATTTCAAAGAAACGTTTATGTAAATGCCATTAAAATATACAATAAATTACCTAATGATTTCAAAGATTTACCAACGACATTATTTAAAAAAAAATTGACACACTGGCTAGCAGAACATTGTTTTTATGACCTTAAAGAATTTATGACAGTACACACATAACATTGCAAAATTTTGACATTGATAGTTGACTTGTTTTTGATGGCTTTACTATTGAATTTGAATGACATTAAATTGAAATCTCATTATTAAGTTAAATATAAGAAACTGACATTATAAGACAACGTTTAAAATCTGAATTTTGCATGTTCGTAATTGAAAATATAATGAATTTAATTAATACATATTGTTTAGAATTATTATTCTTATTATTATTTGTTATTGCAAACATTTGCACACCATTTGTAGTGGTAGAATGTATTTGGGACTTTTATATTTTACCATCATACTATGTATACCTGCATTCTGGCAAATAAAGAACTTTGACTTTGACTTTGACTTTGACTTTAACAAAAATAATAAAATGACAACCGATTTTACTGATGTATCCTATCTGTTAGCGCCGCAATGCTTAATCTCATTCAAATTATTATGTTTCATATTTCATATGGTATCATTAGCTTGATGAGCATATGCGTCCTTTTCTCTCCCACCAAATCCGCAACACGCACGACACCTAGCGGAAGATCCTAGTTGTCTGTCGCCCTTGAATCAACGCAAGGACAAGAGCTGCGTAAATATATGCGCACGCGTCCCGGTTTGATTGTGATATAGCCGCTAATATACGTGTTTTAATTACCAAATACAAATTAAAAACTAAAACCGAACTCTATATCCTAATATCAATAAAAAAAAACATAAGAATGTAATTAAAAATCGTTTGAACTATCAGACAACAAAATGGTCTAAAAATAGTTCAAACGATCTTTAATGTGAGGCAGAGTTCCCAAAATGCTGTCCGCGTTGCCCCGCTGGATGGCAAGGCTGATCCTTTGAGCGAGATAGAAACCAGCATTTTGTTGTTTGACACTCACGACGGACGGTCCGAGGTATTGGGCTCTCCAGGACGCTCTGGATGCTCCAGGAATACAGGAGTCAAGGTGCGTGGAATTCCTATATCCTAGACGTAAGCATTTGCTCGTCGTAGTAGTGGTACCATTGTTGTAATCAGCCGCCTAACGATACAAAATACAGTCCACTCTCTTATTACCGCCATAAAGCCTTCGGGCTCATATCGCGCCTAGCTTGACCAAAATTCATATTTGGCCATAGCACTATCTAATGAAAAAATAATGATCAAATCGGACTACTCTATTAAAAGTTATGCGTGATCAACTGAGGAGTGTCTGTTCAAAAGGTTACATTTACACTTTTTAAAATTTTTCAGAAATCGAATAAAACGGATAGAATTAAAGATTTAGAGGACTTATAATGTAAAAATAACTTATACAGCAAAAAAAGGGTGCGAGCCCTGGAGCTTGCAGAGTATAATAATTAAATAAAAAAAAAAAAAAAAAAGTTTTAGAGGACGAATAAAAGAAAAAAAAATTATACTATTTTAGGTAAATGTAACCTTTTGAAAGGACGCTCCTCAACTGATCACACATCGAATATTACAACTAAAATGCCGCTGATACGCACGATACACGTATAGGGTAGCCGAGAGAATTGATCTATTCAGCTGCTCCATTACGGAATCAAAGAAATAAGTAACATTCGAAATTTGTTAGAGTTTATAATTTTTTTCTTGATATGTATAATTTTTATAATATGTTGCAATGGGAATCTCATGTAATAATAGTTGTAATTGAATTTGAAATAAATAAATAAATTATTATAGTAAAAAATTTACTGTATAAACTCGAGAATCTTCTTCGTTTTTACACTACTGCACAAAAAAGGATGTTCATGTATGTATGTATGTGAGTTTCTTTATTCCACTATAACTTTTAAATGTCTGAACAGATTTCGATGTATGTGGTACTGGTATAATCCTTACATCATCCCGAGTGACACTGGCTAGAGCAGTCGTGTTTTTTTTATGTAACTGTTGTAACATCGACTGGTTTCGTCCGTAAATAAAGATAAATAAAAAATCGAACCACCACAAAATTGTGGAATTCACGAAATATTTTTTTCATTTATTTGTATAGCTGTGCCCCGCGGCTTCGCCGTAGCCTAAGCCTAAGTTATTCCTTATAACATCAGCCGTTTCGAGTACTAGCCGGAACAAACAGACATATAAACAGACATTTTTTTTTATGGATCCGTATGTCTTTTTATATGCATTTAGTAAAAAGCTGTTAATTATAAACGGACAGTTCAATTTTGGAGAGTGTGCTTTGGAATTACACATAATTCCCTCATCCCCTTTCCATCTTCGGACTACCAGACTTACTGCGAGGCCATCCTTACCTGGTAGATATTCCGCTATTACGCACGAAGCGTTTCGCTTCTACATTTATGTACCGCTAAGGAATAGAACTCCTTGCCTGAGTCTGTGTTCCCCGTTCGCTACAACTGCTTCAAGGCGCGAGTGAATAGGTATCTTCTAGGCAAGCGTGCTTCATCGTCGACCGCATCGTCGCTTACCACCAAGAGATGGTGAAACGTAAGCCTATAGTGAATAAAATAAATAAATAAATTACTTCAATGTAAATATATACATCACAAAAATTTCGCTTCCAACAGGATTCGAACCTGCGTCTTCTGGATGCCGGGCCAGACGCCTTAACCACTAGGCCATGGGAGCAATAACTGTTGACTGCGAAATTCTTGATATGATGTATTTCTTTTCGGCTTACAAGCGTCGGCTAGTGTCGGTTAACACTATAAAATATATTTCATAATTACTTCCATGGACTGGATTAACGTCAAGTTAATAAATTCGTGTTAAATATAAATATGAGACATACTTACGAAAGGTCTATTTGAATAGAGTTATAACGTCACTCGATACTCTATTCAATAACGCACTTTTCAAACCAAATAATATACTCTACTTGTTTTCCTCTAGTACATCTACTCAAAATATATATCTACCTATAGTACGTAGAGTAATGGATAGTTTAAATGATAAAACGTGAGTTTACTTTCAGGTGCAACCATGACTCCAGCTCCGCAAGAGCCCGGCGCCACTCTGCCGATGGGAGACGCGCCACCCCCAGCCGACGGCGACCGCGTCGTCATCTCCGGCATGGCTGGCCTCTACCCGCAAGCCCGACATATCAAAGATCTTGAAAACATTCTTTACAATAAGGTACTTACGTAATTTTTATACAAACACTAGCTGCTGCACGCGGTTTCACGGAGATATTGGAATTCATGGGATTTTTTTTTTCTAATTCTTTTTCTAAAATAAAAGTAGCCTTAGTTACTCTTTGTAACATCAGCTATCTGCCAGTGAAAATCCGGTCAAAATCGGCCCAGCCGTTTCGGAGATTACCCAGAACAAACAGACAGACAGATTTTTTTTTATAAATTATTGTTTTGTTATAGGTACCGTATGTACTTTCGTATGCATTTGGTAAAAAGCTGTTATTTTGATATTAAAAACAGACACTTCAATTTTATTTATTTGTATAGATGTATAGATTTACACAAAATAGCCGTGTTAGGCAGGTAGTGTTGCTCATTATTATAGATTAAACAGTTCAAGCTAACAATGATTGATAGTGTACAATTTAATTAGTTATAAATGAATTCGTTGAACTTGTCCTAGTTGAACCCCGTGTCGGCGGCCGATCTGCGCTGGAAGTACAACCACCCCGAGGTGGCCCAGTACACGGGCAACGTGCCCGACCTGGACCGCTTCGACGCGCAGTTCTTCAAGGTGCACTTCCGCCTTGGAAACAATATGGATGCCATGTCACGCAAGATGTTAGAACAAGCTTATGAGGCTATTTATGATGCAGGTAAAATGTTATGTACCTAGTTAGTTATGTCTGTTGAGGAATAGGCATGTTGTGGGCATGGGCGTTTTTAGTAGATAAGACCGACTTTGGCTCTCATTTTTGAGGTTTCTAGCGATTGGTTTCAATTTTTAACCGACTTCCAAAAAAGGAGAAGGTTATCAATTCGTCGGGTGTTTTTTTTTATGTTTGTTACCTCAGATCTCAGTCATTTATAAACCGATTTCGAAAATTCTTTTTTTATTAGAAAGGGTATACTTTCAGATTGGTCCCATAGAAATTTGATCAAAATCGGTTCAGTAGTTTGTCACTGAAGTCGGTTCGTAGCTTTTTTAAAGCAATTTTGTTTGATTAACATCATAAAAAGAATGGAGTCAACATCTCTATTGTCGTCACATAATACTTTTACGTTTCACCACAGAGGTTTACGTTTTACCTAATTGAAAATAATGGTTTTCTCATTTCATTGGATTTATATAGATTATAGGTACTAAATATGTAGAATATCACAAATATTGTAATCTCTGCCATTCAACAAAGATACTTAGTTTACTTTTGTCGTTTTTCATATAATGCGTTTCAAATGAGGACAAGACTGGGTTCTTGACTAAGTTTATACATATTTAACAGTTTACTGTCACCCAAATAAAAGTATGCGGCATTAGCACCATCGCAATAAAGTAAAATAAAAAGAAAAAAGATTTATTGAAATTAATTACATTCGACCACAAAATCTACAAAAAAATGAGCCTAATACTCGATTCTGATAAATAATTGATTGCGACATCGCCACATATCATAAATACTTAGTTTGTATAATATACGAGTAGTAGGTACAAGCGATCGAGTTCAGAGTTTTATCCGTTTTGATTGTTGCCTTTTGTTAAAGTATGTTCTATAGTAGTTAGCAGGTTAAAATTTATAGTATAGTTGTTGTTTTTAATCATAATTTCACAAAAAATTGATGATTTATTACTTCCGCAATGAGTAGTAAGAGAACTGGTGTAGAGCACGCAAAATCGTCTATAATAAATGGAATGCAAAAAAATCATTTTTTGCACTTGACTTTTTGTTAAAACGGTGGATTTTCAATCCTTTTTACCCACGACGGAACGGAGACGGTATATGCGTTTAGGGTGAGAGGTTGTTTGTTTGTTAGTGTGTGCACACATGAATGTTCCCATTTATCTCTAGAACGGTTTGACCGATTTAGATACGGTTTTCTGCATAGGGTTTGTGACACATCAGCGATGGTTCTTAGATAAATGTTATGGCATAAACTCGCCAGGGGGCGCTGTAAAAATGTTTTTCGTTAATATGAATGTTCCCGTTTATCTCTAGAACGGTTTGACCGATTTAGATACAGTTTTCTACAAAGGGTTTGTGATTCATCGGCGATGGTTCTTAGATACAAGTTATGGCATAAACTCGCCAGGGGGCGCTTTAAAAAATGTTAATAGCCTGACACTTTGAGTTTTGAATTTTAAAACGTTTGCTTAGAAGTAGGTGAACTCAGGTCATAGACAGTATAGAAGATTTTCTCTAAAAAGTTTAAAATAAAAAACAAAATTAAAAATTTTGAAAAAACCCACGACGAATGTAAACGTAATCGAAAAAGAATTTAAATAATTTTCTTGCAAAACCCCCGACTAAAAGGGAAACTAACGAAAGATAAGTTAAACCCAAGAAAATCCGTCGGGGGCTGCCAATGCCATCTGTGTTCCCAATTTCAGTTAAAATGAAGCAGTACAGAAAAGCTGTTGACAGATGCAGCAATTTATATCTAAATAGACAACATTAATGACGTACCTACCTAACGTAATTTCATTTAGTCAAAAACTCATAAAACTGTAAAATTTCAGTTAATTTCAAGTCAAGCAACTGCAGCCCCGTAGGATTTTCTTGGGTTTAACTTATCTTTCGTTACTTTCCCTTTTAGTCGGGGGTTTTGCAAGAAAATTATTTGAATTCTTTTTCGATTACGTTTACATTCGTCGTGGGTTTTTTCAAAATTTTTAATTTTGTTTTTTATCTTATTTGAAACGCATTAGAATTTGATTCTGATATTTTTTTCTCTTAGCAATTGAAACAGTCTACTCCACGTATCATTATTATTTATCCTGTCATAAAACAAAATAAACTAAAATAACTAAATAATATACACACCAATCAATTTACAATCTTAATCTAATAATCCGCTACCAGTACGTTCCCAAAATACTGGCAGCATTGCCACGTTGAATGGCAATGCTTAAACTTTGAGCCAAGTAGAGGCCAGCATTTTCGTCACGTGTGGATTCTGATATTGGTGTGCAATAAATAATTATTATGTGTGTACATACGTGCATGTACACAAATTATTGTTAAAGTGCATGTAAGTGTGATATTTGTATATTATTATGTGAAAACCTTATACATAATGAGAGTTTTGAAATTAATCCCTTACTTTTCCCTTTGTAAATAAATAAATAAATAAACATATACTTCTAAGTAAACGCAACCCTTATATCGATTAGCAGTACATTTTTACGATTTTGTTATCAGGTATGAGTCCAGAACATCTATCAGGAAAGAAAGTCGGTGTTTTCATCGGAACATGCATGTCTGAAACAGAGAAAACATGTTTTTATGTCGCTTCCACCAGGAACGGCTTAGGTATTGCTGGGTAAGTATAAAGAATACGCTGTAATAGAATAGTAATAGAGTAGTAGAAATAGAATAGTAATTATCTACTGGAAAATACGAGAATCTAGACGAAACCAGAAATCTGCAGTATTTCTCATCATCAGCCGATGTATCCTAGCAGTTCCTACTGCTAAGGGCCTTCTCTCAAAGGGAACGTAGGCCATAATCCACCACGCGGGCCCAGTGTGGCTATGTATATGTATGTCATATGTCCTCGAATTTTGTAGTTCTTGAGCATGTTATTTCAACCAGGTGGTACGAACTTTTCTGCGAATGTCCGTGAGGGTGGGTACCACACATAGCTTTGCTCTTGTAATCGTTTCGCCAAGCAGTAATGTGCAAGCATCACTGTGTTCTGTTTTGATGAGCGAAGTTGTCAGTAAAATTACCGATTCGCACGGTAACGAGGCGCACTGCAGTGCCGCGTAGGCCTTTGTGTTTCAAAGTTCTGAGTGGCACTGCAATTGTTATGGCCGGCGTAATGCTTACCATCAGGCAATTGACCCGCTTGTCTCATTATAGTAGTATAAAAAACCGGTTTACCCCACGATGTTTTCCTTTAAATCTGCACATATCTTGATGTAAGTCATCGATGCATGTGCTTGGATTCGAACTCTGGTTCGTCCGATTGAAAGTCGCCCAAGTTCCTGCTCGGCTACTTGCCACTCGCTCGCTTTAGTTGCAAATAATCGCAATGCTTTTTTTAAAAAGTATTGTAATAACTAACAGTCGTACATTCACACTTATGTACGACTAATTTCCGCTCGCGGCTTCACCCGAGTGTTATAGGTAAAACCGGGATAGATGCCGCACTTTTTGAAATAAGCTCCTAATTTTAAAAATATTAATTTATCATGAATAATCTCTATGAATATACCTAGTTTAATCTTTTATGTTACTTTATCACTTGTTTTTGTTGACCTAACAATTACAGATTTTGCAGAATTTAACTTATTGCAGAACATGTCTTTGAGGATAGATGCCTATTTTTAAGGATAGATGCCCCACCATAAAAATGCTAAGAAGGATAGATGCCTGCAATGTAGGATAGATGCCTAATCGAATAAAATAAGTAAAATCCATGTTTTATTAGTAATCTTTAGACAATAATTCTATTATAACACGCAAAACCATACAGAAAGAGTTCGTAGACGAACTCTTAAGTTTTTAAAATTTTTGGTAGACCAAAAATTTTTAAATTTAAAATGTTTAATGAAATAACACATTAACGGATTTTGATTTTGTATTTTTATAGTTTTCAAAGCATTCCATTGAATAATCTTTGTCGGTATATTTAGGGTCTTCTCGTTCATCTCTTTTAGTTTTCTTTACAGGTAAATCTTTAGTTTTCTTTCCTTTACTTTTATAGTCGTTATTAGATGGATTTTCTTCATCTTCACTGTTTGAACTGTAAATAATTTGTTGTTTTCGTTAGATTCGACCCTTACTTACTTTTAAATAATTATCATTTTCTTTATCACAATAATCAGTCCATTCCTTATCCTTATCCTATCCTTGTCTTCTTCACTAAAATAATGTTTTTTGGTTTCATTTTTTTATCTTTGTTGTCTTGTCCTTTGTCTTTGATTCCTTTATTGATTTTCTTTCTTAAGTTCTCCTTTTTCTTTGGTGGTTTGAGTCTTGTTTCTTTTGTCAAATTTAGTTTTTATTTGTGTTATCTTACTTTCAGCAATATCCTTCTTTTCTTTTATATCTTTTCTTGAAGATTTCCGATGACACAACATAAAAAAATATTAATAAAAACTATCCTGACATGTGTATAGGTGTATGAGGGGATATCTGCCTCTAAGGGCATCTATACCTCAAAAAAATCAGGGCAACTATCCTCTTTGATATGGATAGATGCTCTTCTATTCCTTCCTTCTTTCTTAAATAAACTAAAAACAAAAGAGCTATTATTTACACCTAGGTGTACACATAATGAACCAGTGTGTTGACATAATAAAAAATATGACAGTATTTATTGCTACTTATAAAGTTATACGACGGCAAATACTTACCTCTGAAAATTTTGACCATACGTGGCGCTCGTTGCGGATATAATCATACGCACAAGCAAGACGCGTTCGCTTCGCTTGACAACCGGCGGGGAGAAAATTATGGGGCACCTGCGCTTCTTATTTAAATTATTAATTCTTAGTTGCGAGTTTGGGAAATTAGGTTTTTTGAAAGCGAGGCGTCTATCCCACTGCGGCATCTATCCCGGTTTTACTTATTTGAAATGAAATATTTATTGTTGTTAAAACATAAAAAGTTCTTATTCATAAATTGAAATTAGTTAGTAGTTGAAATATATATTACCAGTGAAATGACCGGGCTTATGAGCTAATGTCTCAGAGTAACGAGTGCACTGCAGTGCCGCGCAGGCCTTTGTGTTTCAAAGTTCCGACTGACACTGCAATTGTTATGGGCCATCAGCCCATCAGGCAAACGAACAACGTTTTTTTATTTTATTTTATTCGCACACGATTAAAAAAAATAAACGTTGGTCACAACCACCACGTCACAACGTGGACGTATACTTTCGTTTCAGGACCTTCTCGTATTATATCAATAGTTTTACAATCAAAGTACAACTATTACATTGAATACTTGTTACTGTTCAAACAGATGCAGCAAGGCCATGTTTGCCAACCGCATCTCCTACTGGTTGAACGCCAAGGGTCCTTCCATGTCCATCGACGAGTCCTGCTGCAGCTCCACCGGCGCGCTGGAGCAGGCCTTCCAGGCCATCACCCGCGGGGAGTGCGAGGGCGCCATTGTTGGCGGAGCCAACCTGTGTTTACATCCACAATCTTCGGTACACTATGGAAGGTAACTTATTTTGACATTCTGTTGTTTATCATTTTTACCCACGACGGAACGGAGACGGTATATGCGTTTCGGGTGAGAGGTTGTTTGTTTGTTAGTGTGTGCACACATGAATGTTCCCATTTATCTCCAGAACGGTTTGACCGATTTAGATACGGTTTTCTGCATAGGGTTTGTGACACATCAGCGATGGTTCTTACATACATGTTATGGCATAAACTCGCCAGAGGGCGCTGTAAAAATGTTTTTCGTTAATATGAATGTTCCCGTTTATCTCTAGAACGGTTTGACCGATTTAGATACGGTTTCCTACAAAGGGTTTGTGATTCATCGGCGATGGTTCTTAGATACAAGTTATGGCATAAACTCGCCAAGGGGCGCTTTAAAAAATGTTAATAGCCTGACACTTTGAGTTTTGAATTTTAAAACGTTTGCTTAGAAGTAGGTGAACTCAGGTCATAGACAGTATAGAAGATTTTCTCTAAAAAGTTTAAAATAAAAAACAAAATTAAAAATTTTGAAAAAACCCATGACGAATGTAAACGTAATCGAAAAAGAATTTAAATAATTTTCTTGCAAAACCCCCGACTAAAAGGGAAACTAACGAAAGATAAGTTAAACCCAAGAAAATCCGTCGGGGGCTGCCAATGCCATCTGTGTTCCCAATTTCAGTTAAAATGAAGCAGTACAGAAAAGCTGTTGAGAGATGTAGCAATTTATATCTAAATAGACAACATTAATGACGTACCTACCTAACGTAATTTCATTCAGTCAAAAACTCATAAAACTGTAAAATTTCAGATAATTTCAAGTCAAGCAACTGCAGCCCGGAGGATTTTCTTGGGTTTAACTTATCTTTCGTTACTTTCCCTTTTAGTCGGGGGTTTTGCAAGAAAATTATTTAAATTCTTTTTCGATTACGTTTACATTCGTCGTGGGTTTTTTCAAAATTTTTAATTTTGTTTTTTATTGTACAATTTTGTTTATCCGCTTTGCTCGTGAAGTCTGCCGCCAAGCAGTAATGTGCAAGCATTACTGTATTCCGGTTGGATGAGCAGAGAATCCAGTGAAATTACTGGGCTTACGAGACTTAATACCTAATGTCTCAGGGTAACGAGCGTATTTCAGTGCCGCGCAGGCCTTTGAGTTTCAAAGTTCTGAGTGGCACTGCAATTGTTATGGGCCGGCGTTGTGCTTAACATCAAGCAAAGGACCAGCTCGTCTCGTTACCAAATAGCATTTAAAAAATCCCCATAGCTACTTTATATCAAAAAATCATTTCTAGCTATTGCATCTCATTCGGCGTACCTTGTATTCTATACGCTACTGTATCCTTGCAGACTAGTTTTTAATAAAGCAAAATAAAAAAGTGTTGATATTTTTGGTTACAGGATCATGAACATCAGCATGGACGGTAAAACCAAATCATTTGCTGAGGATGCTGCAGGTTGTGCTAAATCTGAAGCGATCAATGTTTTGTTTCTTCAGAAAGCCGAATATGCTAAACGGTAAGTAATCGAAACTGTTCATTGGGATATTAGTTTATTAAATTGAAAATTCATGGGAATATACTTCGTTATGTAAATATATCAGTTATTAGCTCTACCCCGCGGCTTCGCTCACGTAAACTAAGTTACTTTTTATAACATCAGCTATCTGCCAGTGAAAGTCCCGTCAAAATCCGTCCAGCCGTTTCGGAGATTACCCTCAACAAACAAACAGACAGACAATCAGACAAAAATTTTTAAAATTGTGTTTTTGTTATAACATAACCGTACCGTATATACTTTCATATGCATAAAAAGCTATTAATTTGATATTACAAACAGACACTTCAATTTTATTTATTTGAATAGAAGATGATCAACTTTTAATCTTTCAGAATTTATGCCGAGGTAGTGCATGTTAAAAATGAATTTTTATCTATTATTAACGAGGAAAGTGGTCCAAAATACGGTTTTTATCGTGATCCAATTGACACTGCCAACTTTTTGAAGAAGTTCTACGAAGAAGCAGGCGTGTCTCCGAGTTCAGTGGAGTATGTTGAAGCATTCGGTTCGGGTAAGCACTATACCAAAGTTTTAGGTAAATCTAAAATTATAATCTATTAAACAATAATATTTTACAAAAAATATATTATAGCTGTACCAGAAGCTGATAAATCTGAGTTGGAAGCTATCGATAATATTTTCTGCAACGACAGAGAAGAACCACTGCTCGTCGGTAGTGTCATGTCCAATATTGGGTATGGTGAAGCTGCTTCAGGAATATCTGCTGTTACAAAGGTATTTTGATTGTGATCAACAAAGTTAGTTTTGATTCATAAACAAATTATTAACAATGTTGTCACCTACGCAGGTGTTATTGGGATATCATAGAGGCGAATTAGCAGGAAACCTGCACTGTGAGAATCCGAGGCGTGATGTAGCAGGTCTACGAGAAGGACGTATGAGTATAGTGAACGACAACCAGCGCTTCCGGCGCGCCTACGCGGCTGTCAATAGTATGTCTGTCACTGGAGTCAATGCACATGTCTTGCTAAACGGTCATTATAAACCCAAGGTACGTGATTCTATGTTTCTCTTGTTTGTTTATCTTTTCATGTTATTATATTCTACTAGCATATCCTTGATATTTCAGGATTTGAATCGTTATAAAACTAATATTCCACGCCTTGTGACTATATCTGGTAGGCAGGAAGCTTCAGTGAAGAAAGTTCTCGAACAGTTAAAAACTCACCCGATCGATCCCGAGGAGTTAGCATTGCTGCATAATATACATGAAACTAATATTGCTGGGCATTTAGGAAAAGGTTTCATAGTTCTTGGTAAGTAAACATTGTTAAAAAATAATACTTTCTGGTATGTAATGTATGTATGTATTATTGATTTAATATTAATTTATTAAATGTTTTTATTCAGATACTGACGCAGATCAAAAGACAGTAAGCTTATCAGAGAGAGCTGATTACTTCGACGACGTGCAGCGCCCGCTGTGGTTCGTGTACAGCGGGATGGGCTCGCAGTGGGCCGGCATGGGCGCGCAACTCATGCGCATACCCATCTTTGCTGCCGCCATTGAACGGTTTGACAATATTGTATATAAATGTTTCCTTTTCAGGGCAAGGCCTTCAACGATTTTCAATATTACTGATATATTAATATTACTGTATGTAACTTTTTTCAGGTGTCGAAAAGTTTTAGAACCAAAAGGAATTGACATTGTTCACATAATAACTACTCCGGACAAAACTATATTCAACAACATTCTTCACTCGTTTGTGGGTATCGCTGCTGTGCAAATTGGCTTGACTGACATCCTGTTAGAGTTGGGATTAGTTCCTGATAAAATTATTGGCAAGTTTTTAAATACACTCTAGGAGTTCTCCACCAGCAGTTGGTCTAACATCACAATGTACCTCTATTGATCTCAATCTATTTCCTCAAATCTTACAGGCCACAGTGTGGGCGAGCTCGGCTGCGCATACGCCGACGGCTGTCTGTCAGCCGAGGAGATGATTCTGTCCGCCTACAGCCGCGGTCTGGTGTCGTTAGAAACTGAATTCATTCGGGGCTCAATGGCCGCTGTTGGGATTGGTTTTCAAGAAGTGAGAGATTTACTATTGTACATTCTCTATATTATGCACGTAAAAACGACTCACTTAAACATAATTATTTTGTTTCCAGATGTCAAAGATGTGTCCACCTGAAATTGTAATCGCTTGTCATAACAGCGCTGAGTCTTGCACTATCTCGGGGCCTGCGGAGGCGATGCGTGATTTCGTCGCAGACCTGACCGCTAAAAGCATTTTCGCAAAAGAGGTTCCGTGTTCTAACATAGCGTATCACTCGCGGTACATTGCAGATGCTGGTTAGTATTTTAATTTTTTTAAAAGGTTTTATAAAAATAACTTAACTTTGCGATAGGAGTATAAATACATTATATTGCCGCAGGTCCAGGACTATTAAAGTATCTAAAAGATGTTATCCAAATACCCAGAGTCAGAAGTGAGCGATGGGTCTCGACATCAGTCCCACAAGACAAATGGGACGAACCGACAGCCAAGTACTCGTCAGCAGAATATCATACTCACAATTTATTGGTAAACAATCATCAAATCGTATTTTTTCATTTGGTTTTTTGGTTTACTTCTAAAAGACAATGAGGAGAAATCCTTAGCGAAATATGAAATGCACTGTAGAATATTGTATTTTTTTGTAGAATCCAGTCTTGTTTGAGGAATCAAGTAAGCTGATCCCCAGCAACGCCGTCCTGGTGGAGGTGGCGCCTCACGGACTGCTGCAAGCCATCCTCAAGCGCGCTCTGCCGGAGTCGTGCGTCAACGTCCCGCTCACCAGGCGCGGGCATTCCAATAACGTCCTTATGGTGCTGGAGGCTATTGGCCAGTGAGTCTGGTCTTATATTTTTGTGTGTGCGATTATATATTTCACATTTATCATTTTATTCTATGTTTTCAGGTTGTATATGAAAGGATACAATCCTAAAGTGTCAAATCTTTATCCAAAAATAGAATTCCCAGTGTCTACCGGTACACCTTACCTGTCTCATTACGTAGACTGGGCTCATCAAGAGAAGTGGTAAGTTTTTAAAACAAAACGTTACAACCAGTTAGGTTTCGAAGCCAAAAGGCGTGACTCTATACCTAACTTAAAATGCTATACTCACTATGAGGTGAAAGCTATCATTTATAGGTCGATTTTTTTTATTAAAATAGAAGTGTCCCTTAATATCTGTTTATAGACTTTATATACATAATATTTGTTTATAGGTCTTTGCCGCTGTTCCAGTCAGCGAGCAGAACAATTACTGCTTCTCGCACATTTGTGATATCGATTCACAATGATGAATATAATTACTTAAAAGGCCATGTCATCAGAAGTAAGTCAGTTAATTATATTTAGAAGTAAGTGTTCTGTGCTACCGTGTTGTGATCGTCGCACACGCAACGTATTACTGAGGTTCTTGTTCTTCTTCTTCATGTTATGACTTTTAACGCTGCTTGACGTTTGAATTTTTTAATTTACTTACAGATAAAACGTCATTGCCTGTCTCATTCGCGCTTGTGGCAGCGTGGGACACGCTCGCCATGTCATTAAAGGTTCCAAAGAAGTCGTTGAGTGTCCAGTTTCAAGACGTGAAATTTTACGTTCAACCAACATTATATGATCAAAAAACCGTCAAACTCACCGTCTCACTGCTTAAAGGGAGTGGTCAGTTTGAGGTAATTATAAAGATATGTAGTTATGCAGTAATTATTTGAACTGATTATGTTATTCTTCAGTAATTACTCTTATTGGCAATGAACTTGTGTTGTATTCGTGTATTCAATGAATATTAATCATAGTAGTAAGAAGATGGTACAGAAATAGTAGTGTGCAAGTTTTTAACAAATTAATTTATATTAGAAGATCAGCGAAATACAATAGAACAGGCAAAATTATTATCTTACCAGATGAAAATCATTATGACTTTTAGTAGCAGTCCTCTGGATTTTACTCAATATCTATAAGTAATTATGTACAAATTTTGAATATATTTTAGATTATGGATGAACACTCAAAAGTAGCTACGGGTTTCATAACCAGTATGAAACATCCAAAAACAGAAACAAATGCAGAACAGACAAACATATTTACAAACAACTGTCATCTGAATGCTGAAAACGTTTACCGGCTTTTGTACGAGAGAAAAAATGCTTACAGGTAAAGATAAATACTCAGTTACAAAGATGGCAAAATCAAGATAAATCTAAATGATTATCTTTATAAGGTACTTACTTTTCACCTGATCTTATGTGAAGATGTGACATTGTCTGTTTAGTACTTTTGACCGCGTTACTTAAGAACAAGCTTAGACAAAGACACTTTCTACAATCTATAATGATAGCAGCGGCGCAAGTACGGATCTTTTCGGTCGATAAATATCGATAAAATTGACAGTTCAAATCGATAAAATGGGTTTTATCGAGCCTCGAAACAATCGACAAAAGTTATCGAAAAGCTAGGTCGAATCCAAAGAGAATATAGAGCTACTACAATACTTTACAATCAGACTCCAGCGGCGCGAGTACGGAAGTCGGTTCGATAAATTTGTCGAACCGAAAAACTCGACAAATTTATCGAATTTTGCGAATACCGAAGTCTGATCGTAAAGTATTGTAGTAGCTCTAGATTCTCTTTGGATTCGACCTAGCTTTTCGATAACTTTTGTCGATTGTTTCGAGGTTCGATAAATCCCACTTTATCGATTTGAACTGTCATTTTTATCAAATTTGTCGAATATTATCGACCCGAATAGATCCGTACTTGCGCCGCTGTACTGGCAACATTCGATAAATTTATCTAGTTTTTCCGTTGCCGTACTTGCGCCGCAGATACGTTAAAAATGTATGCAGTTGACATAACGAATCGACAAGTCACATATCATTACAAAAATCCTAATTCTAATAGGGATGTTGACTCCATCTTCTTATGATATCAATCAACTCGTTTTTTTTTATATATATAAACGTAATAATGGCATAAAAGCAAACGGCCCGCCTGATGATAGATGGTAAGCGCCCGCCGTCGCCTATAGAAGTTTGCAACACTGGAGGCGTCGCCAATGCGTTGCCGACCCTTGAGAACTCGTTTGACACCCATCTTGAAGGACTGCATTTTGTAGCACTGCGGGCATACCTGTGGGGGAGCTCATTCCACATGTTGCAAGTATGCAGGAGAAAGTATTGGAGTGCTATGAGACTTTCTGGACTTGATTATGTGTGGATGAGCTCTGTTCCGGTGGCGAGATGTTCGTTGGTAGAACTGCGACGGTGGGATGAGATGGAAAAGCTCTTCCAAGCAGTCCTCGTTGTATATTCGGTAGAATATACAGAAGGAGCCAATGTCTCTGGGAAAATTAAGTGGCTCTAGGAGGTCCGTGAGTTTGGGGTAGTCGAAAATTCAAATTGCTTTACGTTGTACTGTGTAGAGGGATGCAAAAATAACTTCAGTTTTCTCATGAGACTCAAATGACTATATCGAAAAAACTAGAAACCGAACGCTAGAAACATCAAAAGTTAGATCCAAAGTCGGGCGTATCTACTAAGCGGTAAAACTCCCCATACAAATTAGGCAGAACATCTGACGTCACATGTTCTGCGCGAGCTGTAAAGCTGTACTAAAACATACATTTTGATGATTTTGCCGTGAAAATATATAGTTACATAGGTATAAGGTATATGTATACTTGTATAGGTATATATGTATAAGTACATAGTTGTCATACATTTTTTATTCAATGAAATGTAGATATTCTGATGGTACATTTAAATTACTATTAGATCATTATAAAAGTCATTGAAATCGGGAAACTTTTAGATGCAGTATTTTTGTGATTTTTTTTTTATTTTATTTTGTTTTTGTTGATGTAATGTATGTAAATCTGCGTAGCGACAGTAATGATCTATTTTGTTTTTAATACAGCATCCTTTACTACTTATCAATAACGGTTGTAGAATGTGACTATGTCTAGATAGTGAGATAGAAGTCAAAAAAACTCACTTATCGAGGAAAAAAAACTCAATAAAGAATCTCTTGTTTTAGTGGAGTATTTCGCAGCATCCACAGTACAAATGAGGACTTGACCGAAGCGAACATTTTGTGGAATGACAACTGGGTGGCCCACATCGATGGTCTCTTTCAATTGAATACATTAAAGTATACACATAACGCTGTTTCGCAACCTGATCGAATTGGAAAAATTGTAATCGACCTACCAAAACATTTCATGATCTTAAAGCACATTGAAGATGATAATTATAATTGCACAGCATTAATACAAGCCCAATTATCTGACATCCAGAAACGAACAAGGTAAGAGTTTGCCGCAACAGTTTTATTATTCCACAGAAAAAGTACAAAACAACTGGCTAGCTAAAAGTGATTCAAATTTCGATTAGTCGTTCTCGTGTGCAAAGTGACTCTAGACTCTAGAGTCTAGACCACTTTGCAATGTATTTATATGACCACTATGTGCCTGTGGTCTAGAGTCTAGAAGAATATACAAATATATACATAACAAACATTTCGCTTCCAACAGGAGTCGAACCTGCGTCTTCTGGTTATCTAGACCAGACGCCCTAACCAACTAGGCTATGGGAGCAATCAATGTTGACTGCGAAATTCTTGATATAATGTTTTTCTTTCCGGCTTAAAACCCATAGCTCCATCTAGCAGACCTCGCTTTGTAGCGATTATAGAAGAATATAATCAAGAATATAAAATAAAATTTACAATTTAATTCTTAGGTGCGGTGGAGTATTGATAGAAAACATGCGTTTTCGTGATCTGCTTCAAATTAATGATGAGCAGATAACTTTACAAGCGCTTCAGTTTGTTCCAAGATTCCATGCAAAGTTTGACGTAAGTGTTTTATTAAGCTTTGGTTTTCTACAGCGGTGCCATCATTTAGCGGACGCAATATGATGACCGTAAAATGACGGCCGTATTGACGGTGAAGAGACGTGGAATGTTAGACACTCTGACGGCCGTCTTTTTACGGTAAACAAAACACAAACTATGTTACCACAAAAAACAATTGATAGACACCATATTCAGCTAGACAGTGTGTAAAGATGAGTGCCTAATATGATTAGAAATGTCAAAACAAAATAGAGTTAGTCTACTGTTAAACACTACTTAAATCAGGATTTGTGGTTGCTCATATTTAATCGCACGACTAAGGCATGTTTACTGTTTAGGCGTTAAACAGTGTAAACACAGGTGTTTAATATTTTTGCGGTAAGACCCAAAGTAGGTTGCAAATTTATAACGACCTTAATTTAGCGTTATTGGTATATTTAAAAGATGAGCAATGCTCAGATAACGAAAAAAACCGTTTGGAGGAAAGTGATGTACCTATGCATGCTTTCTGTTTTCTTAGATTTATACATTTTTTGTTTCAACCGCGTCTGCTATAATATTTCATGCACACGCACAAAATGCTACTATCCTATTATATTCTTCCTTTTTCCTACTATTATTATTAAATGTGAAAGTTTGTGTATTATGTGAATGTTTTGTTTTTGTTCTGGCAATAACATTTTTTTAACTTGTAGCTACCCACGTCATTACACGTTCATCTCCAAATAGCAGCGGAAAATATGAACAAAAGCACCATTAACGTTATTGGGCTAACCACTGATCATTGTAGTGGACAGTTATTTGAGGAAATTGAAAAAGTTGTCATAGAAGACTCCGTACCTGGAATAAAAATTCAATATCAACACATGCGCATGGATATTGATTTACAGGGAAATGAAAATAAATATCATGATGCAGATGTCGTTCTAGTTCAAAACCTGTCAAGAAACGAAAAAGTAAGAACTACCTACGTATTTATACATTTATTTATTCACCATCATCCGAAGGAGTACAAATTAAGCTTTGTGTCTGTTAAAATTGGTTTAGTTCAAAGAGACGTACCTACTTAAATGTTTTTTATTTCTCAGATTTATCAAAGTTTCCACCACATGCTACCACCCAATACTTTTATTGTGAATGAAGAAGAAATAACTGTCGGAGCACGACCTAGATACCCTTCCAACTTATACAATATAGTGTCAGTTCTAAAGAATGCTAAGACCCAACTAGAATTGGCATATTGGAGACCTTCACTTTTGACAGCTACTACGACGTCTACGTTTACTATTAATTCAGTCTCTGATATTCCTCTCCTGATGCACGCACGCAACGACTTACCTCCGCAAAATAGTCTTATAGTTCTGACATCCTACCCACCTATTGCTGGGCTTCTCAGTTTAGTCAAGCAATTGAGAAAAGACTCAACTAGAAATCGTGTCCATGTTATCATGGTCAATGAAAATACACAACATAAATTGGACTCTGACGAGCTTTCCGATGTTAATTTGGCCTACAATGTATTATATAACGTAAGTTAACTTTGCTATTTTATATTCACTTATCTAAGAGTTAAAAAAATAATTAGTATAAAAGGTACGCGGGGCCGCAAAGAAAGCGGGTGGTAACAAAAACCTCAATAACTTCCAAAATATTGGAACTACCTTTATGAAATAAAGACATTATAAGCGCTTTTTATAGTGCTTAAATAAAAGTTATAAAAGTTCAAGGTTTATGTAGTTTATTTAAGTAGGTTAAGTAAAAATGCAACGGGGAATGCTCGGAAGAGCTTTTTCATATGATTCCAACGTCGCGGTTCTATCACCGAACATGTCACCACCGGAACAAAGCTCATCCACACACATAATTGACTTCTGGAAGTCTCATACTACTCGATTTATGCGATCCTTTCTCCCGCATACTCGTGAACGAGCTCCCTCCACAGGTTTTTCAGCAGTGCTACAAAATACAAGGACTGCTCCTTCAAGATGTGTGTCAAACGAGTTCTCAAAGGTCAGCATCGGATTAGCAACGCCCCCAGTGTTGCAAATGTCCATAGGCGACGGTTACTGCTTACCATCAGACGGACCATTTGCATGTTTGCCACTCGCTTACCTACATAAAAAACAGTAAAATAATTTCCATGTTTGAACGGTTGATAGCGTCACACCAATTACAGTTCTCGCTGTATAACGCTGACGGCGCCCGTCTTCAAGCATTGTCAAAATTCTGGTAAACTCTTCAGGAGTTAGTGGCATGTTTTTAACTCAATTTGGTCAGAATAATGAATTTCTTCTTCTTCTTCTTTTTTATTTCCTGGCTTCTGTGGAATGTTAGCCACAATTTCGCCAATGTCAAGTAGGTACTATGATAGACGATCAAACAAAGGAGATTCAGTGCTTGGAGAGAACAATTTGGTTGGTGAACTAGGGATGAATTTTACATCTGAAACAAAATACACAACAAATATGAATACACAATGAATTTCTATATAAGAAATGGCCTACTTTTATGACTGAACAAAAAAAGTAAAAAAAAATGGTTTCAAATTTATAGTTCAAAATATAAATATCGTCTTTATTTTTTTATTTATGGATTTTATTACATTACCAAAAAGAAATTAAAAGGTTTTACTTCGTATATTTTAATGAAATAAACTTTAATTTAACGGTTTGCTGAAGTATTTTAAAAGTTATCGCACTTTTCATAACCGATCCGCTTTCGTTGCGGCCCAGTGTAGATAATTAATATATTTTATTGTTTAATTATAAATGTATGGTATATATGTATAATAAATGTTTAATTATAAATTATGTATATTCCAGGGATTGTGGGGAGGTGATTATTATTTGCCTTCGAAAGATAATTCGCCAGTAAGAGATACAATAACACTGCAGAGCGGTGTGGTCGGTGAGCTGAACTCCTTGCAATGGGTACAAGCTCCCAAACTAACCACAACTGGAACTTTAGTCACGGTATGTCTTTGTGAACTAAAATAATCGAAAGATATTTACACTCTCCTACCGATAGTCACATCCTGAGTCAATGACTGAGACCGCTATTTACTCGATATCTTCATCGGAATTCAGGCTCACCTTTGTTTAATGCTTATACGCTGCTGACCCTTATTTTATTTTATTTATTTAAAAAGTTTACCAACAATTGTAACAACAATGCTTACAATAAACGTTTACAAAAATAGGTATTAAAACTAATTGCACAATCAATTACAGGTAAACATCACTAATCCAAATTAACTTATATTAGAAGATTTATAATTATTTACTCGATATTGCATCCAACAACTGTTTACGATAACTATTCAGAGAAACAAAGTGAATGTCTATGAGGCTACTATAGTTATTAAAACACTTACTTATTTTATCTATGTTGCTAACCTTACTTCTAAGATCTAAGATCTTCTAAGATTTCAACTATTAATATGGCGTCAGCGTTTATTCCAATTTCTTAGATTTCCGAATTCGTTTTTTCCACATTCTGAATTTTTGAAATATTAGCACAATCGTGATAAAAAAACTTTTCATCAACACTCTCATATTTCATACATCTTTATTTTAATTAACCAATTATTCTAATTATATACGCCTTGCTGAGTCAAATTAGCCATAAATGTTTACTTTATTTTCTTGCCATGATCATATTAAGGTGATCTAAATAAGTATGTGTCATCTGTATCTTTTATAAATTTTATTAATGTCCAAGTTTAGTTCTTTATTTATTCATTCTCAATCAATTTATTTTGTTTTTGTGTATCGAACTTTTTCGAAAAAAGAATATTTCCTACAGTCTGTAATTCGATAAATATCTAATGTGGAAAAATAAGAACAGAGATAATTAAAAAATCGAATAAATAAGAATTTACAAAAATTGGAATGTGAAAAAAAAAACAAATTCGAAATATTAAGAGTTCGAAGAAAAAATAAACGTTGACATCATTATTGCTAACGTTTAAATATACAACTAAATACACACGTGACCAAAATGCTGGCCTCTACTTAGGTCAAAGATTAAGCATTGCCATTCAACGTGGCAATGCTGCCAGCATTTTGGGAACGTTGCCTACTGGTAGCGGATTAATAGATTAGGATTGTAAATAAATTAGTGTGTATTTTATTTAGTTATATTAGTTTATGTTGTTTACTTTTTCTGTTATTATAATAAAGTACTAATAAGGATTTACTCAGGTACATTACGCGGGGATAAATATTGGCGACGTGAGACGAGCAATGGGAACTGGTTTATTACATAATAACGATAAATATGGAAACAATTACGGAATGGAATTCAGTGGATTAACAGAAAGGTATCATCATTACATATATTAATAAATCGTTGTATCTTGGTGTTCAATTCTTTTTTGCATTATATTGCATTACATTTTTGGGGTTATATTTTGTAATGCTTAATTATAAAAATAATAAGGAATTTTATATTTTACAGAGATGAGAGAGTAATGGGCTTAGTGCGAAATGGCGCCGCCAGTAGCCAAGTCATTGGACAACCAGAACTAATGTGGCCAGTGCCGTCACATTGGTCCCTCGAAGACGCTGCGACGGTTCCTTTTGCATATGTCTACGCCTATTACTGCCTTGTTATGAAAGCTGTAAGTGAAAACCACTTCAAATAAGACTCTATCAAAGAATACAAGTAGTAAAAAATATATAATGTTACTGCTCGAATTACAGACCATGGCAACCGTCATCTCAAACGTAAAGCAATACAGTGTGCTCGTACACGGCGGCGCCGGTGCGCTGGGACAAGCCGTGATCAGCGTGGCGCTTGCTAAGGGCTACCGCGTGTTCACTACAGTCAGTGATATACACAAGAAACGGTTTTTATTAAAGTTATTCCCTGAACTAAACGGTATGATACTATACAGACAGGGCCGGATTATCAATAAGGCAATGTAGGCAACTGCCTAGGGGCCCAGCACCGAGTGGGGGCCCGCACCCCGGGAAAAAAATTGAAAATGTTTTCGAGAGAAAATTAAATGTGAAGATTTGTATGTAACAAACCCTCAATGACAATATTATTAATATTCCGTTGTTTTTTATATTATATCGTCATATTTCTGAACGCATTTCAAATTATTATAGCATAATATTATTATGGTTAGAAAAGGGGGCCCGAGACGTACATTGCCTAGGAGCCCCGGCTTGTTTAATCCGGCCCTGTATACAGAATATAGTTTATTAATTACATCTAAATTAATCTTCAATATTAACCTGACCTCCTTTTTTCCAGAAAATGATATCGGTAATTCAAGAGATGCTAGTTTCGGAGATTTAATTCTGAGTGCTACAAAAGGAGAAGGGTGCAACATGGTTATTGGCGGTCACAAAGGAGAATTGAAAAATGTAATTGATTGTAATTGTATCTTACTATTAACTAAACCAAAATTATAACTAAATAATACATCACTTCAGTTTATACTTCTGAAACTGTTAGGTTTAGACTTTTAGACGCACGTTAGAATAACTAGGTACCAGCACAAAATGTTTATCAGATTGGCGGATTAATAGCCTCAAGGCATAATTCCTACTCTTGTGCCCCCGCACTTAAGAAACACTTTAGAAGCATGCTATTTCTTTTATGTTCGATTTTAAGAATGACGAGACAGGAATAATCCTGTCATAAGATACAAAGTCTGAGAATATCAGCAACATCAAAAGATCAGATGATGGGGTTTCTCTCAAGCTCTCGAGTCTTCTGATTGTACAAACCTACTTACATTTTTATGGGTACAAATTTTCAACTACTTATCGTGTTCGTTATAAAATATTTTTCGCTCGGTTTTCAGATTTCCCTTAAATGTTGTGCACCATCTAGTACAGTGATTGACACAGAACAAATTATAACAAATGAAAATTATGCGTTTGGACTGTATAATTTAACGAAGGCAAGATCTTATGTAGCAGTTGATATAACAAGTATTTTTGATAACCCAAAATCTGAGGAAAATCAAGTAAGTCTTTATCTATTCAATCAGTATTATTTGTCATAAATTTAAGAGTTCATGAATTAAAAATATTTATGGCACTGTTTTCAATTTGTCTTGTTTCTAGAAATTACGTGGTTTGATAAGTGACGGCATCGCTCGTGGTCACGTGCGCCCCCTGTCGCGCGTCACATTCGCTGCGCACGCGGCGCCGCGCGCCTTCCGCCTGCTGGCGGCCAGCCGGCACCGCGGCCGCGTGCTGCTGCGCGTGCAAGATTCGATGCTCCTGGCTCACCCCAGGTAACATCGAACATCCGCCAACATCTACTAGTCCTCTTGTCCTTCTCCGGTCCTGGTGTACTGTTGTGAGCAAACTATCTTTTTCTCGGGATAGATATCTCTTGTCCCGTTTCATTGTGGAAATGAAATAGCTTGATCCCACTTCAAAATAATTTAATGTATCTATATTTTGTTAGTAAATCTCAGATCATAATTGCTGACAGGATAGCGATTTCAATGAAATTAGGTGGGTAGTATAAAAAATAAATGAATAATTGCAGAATGTATACGGCTATAATAGTCATAAAATCAAAACGTGGGATTTTAAAGAAGAAACACTTTATACTAAGAAACATTTCCAATGCGATTAAAATAAGAATAGGACGGCCTTTCGGCTAACTTCACTTCGATATCAGTTCAAAATTCAACAAAATTATACAATAAACGAAGACATTGAAGTGAAGTTGGCCAAGGTCCCCTGCTATTCTTATTTTAATAGCATTGCTGTTGACCGGCTCGGTCACCACGGTTTATCTTGCCCCGCTGAGAACCTCAAAAGGCGCAAATATATTTGTCTTGATAGCAGTTACATATTTGAGCCTTTTGGGGTTGAGACACTTGGACCGTGGGGACCTGGAGCTCATAGAATTTTTAAAGAACTTTCAGGGCGTCTGGTCGAAGCCACACGTGACCAAAATGCTGGCCTCTACTTTGGTCAAAGATTAAGCATTGCCATTCAACGTGGCAATGCGGCCAGCATTTTGGGAACGTTGCCTACTGGTAGCGGATTATTAGATTAAGATTGTAAATAAATTAGTGTGTATTTTATTTAGTTATTTTAGTTTATGTTGTTTACTTTTTCTGTAACAAAATAAAAAGCATTGTACGTAGAACTTCACTGGCTAATTAATTCAATGTGTATTAGAGATATGAGATGATAACACTGTATTGTTGTAATTTCAGACTTTCTCTTGGAGAAAATTGTTGTCACGTGATACTTGGCGACTCCAGCCCTCTTGGAACACAACTAGCAGACAAATTAATAGATTGCGGAGTAAAGAAACTACATTTGCATTTTAAAACACCAGTATCTTCCGTTCAATATAAACTACGGTACTAAATCTATGTTTATTTTGAATAAAATTACTTAACTAATTTATTCTGTGAAAAATAAAATCTTTTAGTAAAATAAATTTAATTTATTTATTATTTATGTTTAATTATCTAACATTATTATATTCTAACATTTGATTATGCTCTATTTCAGTTTGTGGAGACAACTGGGAACCAATGTAGCAGTGACTTTTGGTGATTTAGAAAACATGAAAGACGTCACCGATTTGTTGCACAGTGCCACGCGCTTGGGATCCGTGGAAGGTTTGCATGTCATTGCAGACAGTCCATCACAAGAAGCTGTTATTGCAAACTTGGACGTGGCAACGAGGACCATTTGTCCATCCTTGAAGTAAGATATTAACTTATAAAGGTCAATCAATATCAATCAAAAGGTCAATCAATCGTAGCTAAGTTGGTAGCCTACCTGCAAAGCGAGGGGTCCCGGGTTCGATTCCCGGCCGGGGCAGATTTTGTGTTAGCATAAAGTTTGTTGTCGGGGTCTTGGATGTTTGTAATGTGTATCTATGTGTGCCCATGCCACATGCGACACAGGGAATCCTAGTGCGGGGTATGAGTGTAAGCGATTAAAAAAAGTTTGTAGGTTGGTAAAGTAGAACGCACACAATAACGACTTCTCGTGCGTCAATACTATAAAACATACCCTATGTTAACGCGGCAGCTAAGCTTTATAGCCGAGCGCGTCTCCAAAATATGGCGGGTTGAAGGATAGCTGGATTTAAGGAAGTAGTGACGACTAACCTGGTCTCCTGACGGTACGGCACAGAATACACTGCGATCGTTCTCCTGGTAGGAAGTCCAGCTTGCAGCACTTGTGAATCGCTTCTTCAGGTTCTGCAGTCACCACTGCGGCCTTCGATCTTGATATTTATAGTGGACTGTATTTTCGCGGCGCGGTGAAGCTTTGCACAGCTTCAGGGTTTGGCAAGGAGCCTAGCGGAGCGGTTTTGGGCGGTTTACGCGTCGAATTCACGCAGGACTCCCAAGGAGGAAATCCAGAAACTTCGATGCGAACGAGGAGCGGCAGCTACGATGGACGAGGGTCGATCGCAGACTAACTTGCAAATGTCAAGTAGTTTTTCTCGTCCATACGCGGCGAGAGCGACAGAGATAGTCGTCAGAATTAAAAGGAATTAGGAGGGTAGGAAAAATAATAAAAGCGCCAATAAGTGGCGCGAACATTGCCCCCGGCCTAAAAACCATTGGTTTTTAAAAGAAATAAAAATAAAGGAAAGCGGGTATTGAAAATTGCGTTAAGCGGGTTACTAAAACAGTAGCGGGTTGACCGGGAGCGACGAAAAAAAAAAAAATTAAATTATTGCGTTGGTAAAACGCATAAACGAACGACAGGTCGTTTATAGACGCCAGTCGCCGTTTTCACGGAGCAAACTCTGCAGATGCCATCGTTGCCAACATAGGTGGCGGTAACGACACCGAGAGGCCAGGATAGCGGGGGAATATTATCAGTTACGATAAGAACAATGGAACCTATCGCAATGGGATTCGAAGGTGTATTCCATTTTCCTCTAGATTGAAGCAAGTGAAGATACTCTAACTTCCACCTTTTGGAAAATGATTGGATCATTTGATCCAACAAAGCGTAGCGTTTTAACAAATGTGCGGGTTCGTCAGTGACCGCGCACGCGGGTAAATGTTTAAGCGGTGCAGTCATTAAAAAATGCGCGGGAGTTAATGCAGTGGGTTCCGAGGGGTCCTCACTCAATAACGTTAGCGGTCGAGAATTAATCACGCTTTCGATCTGCGTAAGTACGGTTAACATTTCCTCATAGGTGAGCAATTGTGAACCGATTGATTTATAAAAATGACTTTTAAAAGCTTTGACAAAGATCTCATAATTTCCTCCAAAGTGAGGACTTCGCGGTGGGTTGAACTTCCAAAGTATGCGGTTAGCTGACATTTCATCTGAGAAAGACTTATTAAATTCATCAGAATTTACAAACGTATAAACATCTGACAACGAGTTTTTCGCGCCGATGAATGTTTTCGCATTGTCTGAGTACATAACCGAAACCGAACCGCGACGCGCGAGAAATCGTTTGAAGGCGGATAGAAAAGAGTTAGTACTCAAATCTGTGGTGAGTTCAACGTGCACTGCGCGCACTACCATACACACAAATATGCAAAGGTAAGCTTTGATCGGGCGCACTCCACGTTTTCTAAACGGAATGATAGATATCGGGCCAGCGTAATCCACAGCGGTGTGGGTAAATGCTTTTGATTCATTTACGCGGCAAGCGGGCAAGTCTCCCATGAGGGGGAAGGTTGGTGTCGGTTTTGCTTTGAAACAAAAGTTACACTTATGTATGACCGAACGAACAATGTTACGACAGGAAAGAATCCAGTACCTTTGTCTTAGAATTGACATTAGAGCAACGGGGCCGGTGTGACAATTTTGACGATGATAATATATTATTATCAGCTCAATTATGCGGTCTTTACGCGGTAACAAAATAGGATGCTGTTGACTATACGATAGATCCGCATTTCGTAGTCGGCCTCCGACTCGTATAAGTCCATCAGAGTCCAAAAAGGGCACGAGCCTTTGTATAGCACGTGAACAGCGGGCGTTAGATTTTAAATTGTTTATGATGTCAGGAAAATAATGATTCTGTAGAGCTTTGAGAATTTGCAACTCCGCGAAATCGATGTCATCAGCGGTAAAACAATTAGAACGCGGTAGTTTCTTGATGAAACGATAAACGAGAACGACTGTGCGCACAAGCAGCAGCCAGGAAGATACGCGCGTGGAGAGGTTTAACAGCGTGTTACCAACCTCATCAGTTGTGCTAGTCACAGGGAGAGAAATTATTTTCTTTGACTCTGGTAAGTCTGAGTCAACTTTAGCGGGAGCTACTGACTTTACTGGCCACTCACTAGCATCTTGGCATAACCAAGTGGGACCAGTGAACCACAGCGGGTGGTCCAACAGTTGAGCGGGTGACAGTCCGCGTGACAAACAGTCACTAATATTATCGGTTCCAGCAACGTGTCGGAAACGGTCAGCGGGAATTGTAGATACAATTTTTGTGATACGAGTAGCGATAAAAGTTTTAAACCTATGCGGAGAAGCGTTGATCCATTGTAAGGCTACCATTGAATCAGTAAAACAAAATATGTTTTCAATGAGCTGACGTTTTTCATACGTATCGACTACGCGGCGGACTAGCTTTGCCATAAGCAAGCACGCGCAGAGTTCTAATCTGGCAATAGAAATTGTTGTTAGGGGAGCCACCTTTGACTTGGCACAAACTAAGCGCGTGATGGGAACAGAGTCTGGGTTGGTTTGAGTTCTAATATAAACGACCGAACCATATCCCTTTTCACTAGCGTCCGCAAATGCCACAATTGAAACCTTCGAATTTTCTTCAACACCTAGATGGCGTGGAAAGAGCAGATTTTCAATACAAGGTAGCTCGCGGGTATAATTTTTCCAAATATCAATGATATCTGATGGCGGTAGCTCATCCCAGTCGAGCTTTAATAAGTGAAGTTTTTGGAGAATTAATTTTGCGTAAAATATAACTGGCGCTATAAGTCCGAGAACATCGTACTGGCGCGCAATTAATGACAAAATATTCCGCTTGGTTGCGGGACGATTATCAATGTTCACGGTGAACATGAATGAGTCGCAGCTGGGTGACCACTGTAAACCTAAAACCTTTAAATTAGTTTCTGGCTCTTCGAAATTAATGTTAGCGGTGTGGCGATCAGAGATCGGAAGAGACTCGGTTAGCTGAGGTGCGTTGCTAGCCCATTTGACGAGCTCGAAGCCCCCGGCCTTGAGCAACTCGCGGAGATCGTCTCTAAGCTGCACACAGTCTGTTATTGACGGCATGGAGTAGCACACGTCGTCCATGTACGTATTGTTTTCGATAACAGCCGCGGCGAGCGGGAAGCGGGCGCGCTCGTCGGCGCATAGCTGTCGCAGTACTCTCATTGCAAGAAAGGGACTGCTACGCAAACCGAAACAAACACGGTTAAATTGATACGTATCAAGAGGTAAAGCGGGGTCAAAACGATATAAAAATTTTTGAAACTTTCTATCTTCATTGTTGACAAAAATCTGTAGGTACATCTGCTTTATATCAGACGTAAAAGCGGTTGCGTAAAGGCGGAAATCCAAGAGGATAATGAAAAGGTCATTTTGCAAATTATCACCCGTGTACAAAATATCATTGAGTGACATATCGGTATCTGATTTTGCACTTGCGTCCATCACCATGCGCCATCGAGTAGTTGTCTTATCCAACCTAGCAACAGCATGATGCGGTATGTAAAAACCACTTAAATGATCAGCGGTTTCGAGTAACGAAATGTAGCCTTTCTGTATGTACTCCTTGATTATGGAATCGTACTCCACTCGCAGGGGAGGTGAAGAGACGAGTTTGCGTTCGAGGTACATGAACCGTTTTTTAGCGGTATTAAATGAATTGCCAAGAGCGGCAGCGGGATCGCGGTTGAAAGGTAACGCTACAGAATAGCGGCCAGAAGAATCGCGGGAGAAATTATTGGTGAAAATGCGTTCATTGTCAAGAGCGGCTGGGCTCAAAGTAGGAATGCATTGCACCTCCTCGAGTTGCCAGAATTTTTGGACAATATTATCCAAACGTGGTTCCTCTGTAAAGGTACAGAGAGAAATTTGAGAGCGGTGAGTATCGTTGGTAACGCTAGGAGCGGCGTCAGAAACGTTAGCGGGTGCAATCGGAGCGGTTCCAATTACAATATAACCAAAAATGGTTTCAAAAGCGGTAGGTGTACCAGGCGGACCAGCGGCGCGACCTGATAGTAAAATTTCAGCAAAGAGCGGGGCTCCAATAAGGATTTGAATCTCAGATGGATCCGAGTAGCTGTTATCAGCTAGCGGCAGATAGTTAAGGTATGACAGGCTAGACACGTCAACTTTCACTGATGGCAAGTTGTCCGTTATGCGGTCAATAACATAGGCATCAATTGAAATAAAATTATCATTAAATCGCGATGACAAAGTGGTTAAAACTGCCCCTTTAATAGGGTTACATGCGGAACCTATTCCCTTGACAACAGTGTTAGACACTTTATTACATTTTAAATTAAGCTCTGAGCAACATTTTGAAGTAATAAAATTGCTCTGAGAAGCGGAGTCAATTAATGCGCGCACAACATGTCGATTGCCATTTGAATCCGTCGCATAAACTTGCACGGTTCCCAACAGACAAGTTTTATCTGTCGATTGTGAAACCGGACGTATATTGCAAAGCGATACGTTCTGTTGTGTCGACTGATAAGCAGGTAAGACTGTACGCTCATCGACGGCGGCAGCAGCAGGGTGCGAACCGCGCGGTACCGGGTGAAGCGAAGGCGGCGCGGGCGGCGTTGCCGTAGACGGTACATAAGCCTGAACGGCGCGTGAGGCGGCGTTGCCAGCTGGCGCGCGAGGCGGCTGCCATGACTGGGCGCGTGACGCGGCGGCGGTAGGATGCGAGCGGGAATCTTCACGAGGGGAAGAATCTTTGCGACATAACATCGAGTGATGTTTACATCCACAATGACGGCAATTATATTTAGAATTACAAGCGGGATTCATATGCGAAACACTTAAACAATTAGTGCAACCTTTGTTTTGTTTTATAAACGAAAACCTGTCATCAATTGAAAGTTTGTTAAATGCAGAGCATTTATATAAATTAGCGTGATCAGTCTGTTTACATAGCGGGCAATGGGCTACGCACGATGCAGCAAAGGAGTGCGTAGATTTTGCAGAAACCGGTTTGTTATCCGCCAGCTGACTACGAGACGCGGGCGTAGTCCGTTCTAATATTTTGCTTTGTTCGCGGATGAACTTAATGAGTTCTGAATAGGTAGGCATGGATTTACCTCGCATATGCATCTCAAACAAACGAGCGGTATTTGAATCGATCTTATTTAATGCGAGTTGCAATAAAATAAAATCGGATAAGTTATCAAGTTTTAGAGAATTTAAACTTGACACTGCCGTACAGAATTTATCTAGAAATAATTCTAAGTTATTTGTAGTCGCGGTGTTCAAAGATTTAAATTCGAGTATTTGATTGAGATAAGCAGATGCTAAGCTACGTTTGTCTTCAAACTTATCGACGAGCGTTTGCCATATAAGTGAGTAATTATCGCCGTTCGGTACGATTCCGGAACATACGGCGAGCGCGCGGCCTGACAATTTATTTATTAAATACTGGACGCGTTCGTGGTCAGTAAGTTCAGGATTTTCGTGAATTGTACGTTTAAAAGACTCGTAAAATATTCTCCATGTCATAGGATCACCGTTATAAACCATCAAATCGAGTTTCGGAAGTTTAATAGTTTTACGTTGGAAAATATTATGAGAATCGGTGGTTGCGGGCGGGTTAAGTTTACTATATACAAACTTACAGCGGCAGTACATATCTTCGAACGCGTTTATAGCTTGGTAATTAACCGTGTACGTCGGGTTAATCGTCAACTCGGTGATGTTTAATTTGTTCACAATTTCATTAAAATCGGAATGTAAGCGGTCTAAAGAGATCATGCCGTAAAGAAATAAATCTTTCTCAGTTTCACTGTCGCAAGCATTTAAAGAGCGTTTATAAATGTCTTGTAGTCTAGAAAATATAGCGTCACGTTTACCGATCAACGTTAAACGTTCAACTTCTAATGTATCGAGCGCTTTTGCGTCTTCAAACACTTCCTTAGTACGAGAAGTCATTTTTACAAGAAATTATTGAAGTAAAGAAATTGCGAAATATTAAAAATATAATGACCGTTATATGCACGGGGCTCAGTAAATAACGATCGCGGTGACGCGGACGGTTAGAATTTTGTATACACGGTTAGTAAGAATACCTTCACTTGCAATTAAAAAAATAAGAATTGTTGCAAATTCGTTATTTATGCTATGTAGGAATGCGGAATACACAAATGAATAGATAATTGCGTAATAGGTAACACAGGGGTACCAAATAAGCGGTAATTGCGGGGCGGGAACACGATATTATAGAATAAGATATCGTATGAACTGATAGGAGCGGGCGGATCCAAGAATCCGGCACGGACAAACCAGACAGACTCCAGCACGGAGAACCAAGATAATCCGGTTCGTAAGGACCAAAAGAAATGTTAACGCGGCAGCTAAGCTTTATAGCCGAGCGCGTCTCCAAAATATGGCGGGTTGAAGGATAGCTGGATTTAAGGAAGTAGTGACGACTAACCTGGTCTCCTGACGGTACGGCACAGAATACACTGCGATCGTTCTCCTGGTAGGAAGTCCAGCTTGCAGCACTTGTGAATCGCTTCTTCAGGTTCTGCAGTCACCACTGCGGCCTTCGATCTTGATATTTATAGTGGACTGTATTTTCGCGGCGCGGTGAAGCTTTGCACAGCTTCAGGGTTTGGCAAGGAGCCTAGCGGAGCGGTTTTGGGCGGTTTACGCGTCGAATTCACGCAGGACTCCCAAGGAGGAAATCCAGAAACTTCGATGCGAACGAGGAGCGGCAGCTACGATGGACGAGGGTCGATCGCAGACTAACTTGCAAATGTCAAGTAGTTTTTCTCGTCCATACGCGGCGAGAGCGACAGAGATAGTCGTCAGAATTAAAAGGAATTAGGAGGGTAGGAAAAATAATAAAAGCGCCAATAAGTGGCGCGAACACCCTATCCTACGCTAAGTATGTCATCAATTTTGATGTCATCATCAAGTGATGACATCAAAATTGATGACATACTAAGCAACAACTACTAGGAACAGCACCTGATGTAAGTACATCAGGTGCTGTTCCTAGTAGTCAAACGATGACATACGTCTTGAGAGCAACTATATGTGACAAGTAAATGTTTTCAGGTACTTTTTGCTTTTGAGCAACAATGACTACTGCGGATATTACACAACAATTCAGAGAGCTAGCAGTGGACTGCCTGTAACTCGTCTGAATTTGTCCATGTTGGAAACAGTAAGTAATTTGCTTAATTATTGGTTACATATTATTTTTAAAATTGATATTTTGCCAACCACACTTACGCGGTTACGTAGGATTATAAGTCAAAATAAAGCATAAGTATAGAAAGTTTTAGTGATGTAATAATATATTTTATTAGTCAGCAATCAAGAGGATAAAATGCTTAATACATACTAAACAGTAAATAGATAATACTTAATACAAGTTACTTTGAATTTATCGCTTGAGATTAATTAAAATTCAAATTCAAAATGCTTTATTCATATAGGTCCGAACGGAGCACCGATGAAAGTTAAATAAATGACTCTTATATTATCTTATAATGTAATCCTTCTGTTGTCTTGTAATTTAGTTCTATTTTAATTTAGTTTAAGACCATAGTTCCCGTCTTGATGTTTTTTTTTCTTTATATCGTTAATTTCTATTAATATATGACCTAATCTTATAAGAGTATGGACCACGTGTCCATAGAGTGTAATGTAACAAAATTAAAAAGAAAAAAAAACTCTTATATTATTCGTGATTATTTTATTTAAGTAACTAAAATTTTAAAATATTGATGTCTGACGGTAATAATGATATTTCAGGTACAAGACGTTGACGGTGCCACTTGGTTCTCTGGCGCAGAAGAAGCAGCAGAGCTTGCGTTACGTAGTTCTGATCCAATTCTACTGGCGTTACCGAAACGCTCTCATCGCCTTTCACTGGTTCAGCAAATTGCTGCGTTAACTGGTACTATTCAAAACTACTCATGCGTAGTAAATTAATAATTCTACCCTATCGTTTTCTGCTGTTCCTGCTACTGAGCAGATTCGTTTTCTTACGATCCGAGAGAGGTTTAACATAACAAATATGTTTTAAGCTAGACTACTTACTAATTGATTTTAATTCTTACTACTAAGTATTAAGGTACTAGGTATTAAGTAAGACATCAAATTATCTTCTTGGTTCAATGTTCTCCATTTCAGGTTTGAAAATTCATAATGATACGCCAAAGACAGCGTCACTTGAACAATTAGGTATGTCACTAGAAAAATCGCCATCAGTCTGTACTTTCCTGGAAGACATATACAAGACATCTATTGACGAAACAGATGTACCTTCATTAACTCTGGAGAGGTAATTATAATTATCATCGAGGTTCCCATGGTTCGTGTAACATTTACTTTTGGATTTGAAAATATATAAAATTGTAAATTAAAGAAAGATAATCAGAATGAAGTGAAGCAACAACTAGTCGATGTAACAAAACTTACATAAATATAAACAGACCAGACAAGAAGAGAACGGAATTCAATAATTACGAGAGATTATTGTTAGTGTCTAGCGATAAAGATGATGTGGAACCAAATAAATGTTATATATTTACTTCTACATAAAAAAGACTTTATAATTCAAAAAACAAAAAACTTCTAAGTAAACAAAATACTTTTTTTAAAGCTTATTATAATATGTCATGTATTAAATATACTTTGCTTACAGACTACATGCGATAGAAGACTTATCTACTGAACCAAATCTGAAAGAAGTGAATGGACTGGAAATGTTCTACTCGTACGTGGATCCTGATGAACTACTGGCCACAACTGACATGGTTGTCTTGGACACTCTCACAAATAACTGCGTGATGGTGTGTATTGCCCCCGTGCTAATGATACTGACGTCAATGAGGACTCTCCGTAACGGTGTCGTTTGTTGTTACAGAGAGACGACGAGTTCGATGTAAACGAGACGTTCCTGTACATAGTGCCGGGGCTGGAGGGGCACCACGAGCGGTTCCGTACTATGTGCGAGTGCCTCAAACTGTCGGCCTTCGTGCTGCAGCCGGGACTCGACCATCCCAATGAAACTCCGCAAGAACTTGCCACCAGATATTCAAAGGTTAATACAAAGAGATTCCAATAGATAGATAGAGTGGGCATAATTATCTATAGAAATATTGTGTTCTAGATATCCATACAATTAATAACGTCACACATGTCCCGCCCATCGGTAGATTTTTCAAGGCTGACATTTTATTTTGAAGTCCAGCGCGAGTATTTGAAGTGTCATTGAATTCAATTCGTGCGGCTAAATTATATAAAAATAGTTCTGTAGAACTATTAATGCAAGTGAGAAGTTGCATGTGGAGGCTACCATGCCAAAGTGAAGAGCTGTGGCTCGACATTTGACGCCATTTTTGTTTCTGTTTCGGCGCGCAATATGTACCTTTTGTTCATATCTTCTACTTTTCTTTAATAATTGGGTTAATAAGGTTTACATTTTGTTACAACCATTACTTACAAGAATAAACAAAACAGCTTGAATCACATAATATTGTTGTATTTCCAATAATTCACTTCAAATTGATTAGGCAATTGACTCTAAGTGCCCATTCCAAAGATTTAGTCCGGTTGAGAAGAACGGGCAAGAAACTCATCGGAACTGTTTTCTAATTGATATTCAATACACGATAACACATTCAGTACATAGGTACACTTTTGATATTTAGCACATTAATTTTACCTAACTATAAGAATACTTAGCTTTATATAATCCAAAAACCACACAGACTTCTTTGCCGATCTGGCTTACGCTAAATTCAAAGAAGAACTGCCTGAGCAAAATGGCGACTGGCGAGGTATCAAATTATGTTCACGATGACGTCACTTTAGTGGCGGCAACATCCTTTTCTCTTATTGGCTGGTTCTTAGCGACATTTGCTTCAGTTCAATATCCACCACTCGGCGCCACCTGTCAATGCGTGGAACAGGAAAACGTCATAAGTAGTCATTGAATTAACTATTTAGGTTTATAACAATTTACAGCTAAAAATAGAGTCAATGATTAGGACCAACGTTAGTACATTGTGTCTATGTAACGAGACCGAACTTATTAATTTATAAAATCGATGTTGAGTTTAGTGGCGTAAAACTTATCAAGGATGGAACATATTTGGCAACTCTAAAACTGATAATTTAGATGTGTAAAACATCTTCCATCTCTTCCTCAAGTTATGTTTTGGAAAGGGAGAGAAACTAGGTTTAGTTATGAAGCGACAGAATCGACAGCACTGTGATCTTAAAATTATACCCATGAATTTTCAGGTTTTACTAAAGAAGATAGGTCAGAAAAAAACATTCTACATCTTGGGCTACGAAACTGGAGTAACGGTTGCTCTGGAATTAGCAGCGATTTTAGAAGAAAATGGTATGTGTCAAACCTAGCCTAGTGCGCATCAGAGCGCTATTATACCTATAGCGTGGCGTCAGGTCGAGGCGCAATACCTAACGTGGCCACAAAACATATTATAATAGTTGGCGTGGCGTCAGAACGGGGCGCTATAGTGCGTTCTTTTTGAGAAGCCTTTACCGGAGAGTAGTAGGTAGTCGAAGAGAATTTTTGACGATTTTTCGTATCAAAAATATATGTAAGCGAGCACAAGTTTCTTCCTTGCAAAGTCAACCGGTTGCGAAGTAAATTACGCAGCTGCAACGTGCAAAGCTGCATTATGAATTGCCTGCGATGATTAGAAGTCTAGATCTGGCAAACAAATTGGTTAGACTGCACTACGTCTACGGCTTTAGGCATATCACAAAAAATATTAACACTGTCACATGAAGGACATGCTGATATACCTATCAGGGAGCGTCCGGCGGGCATTTACTACAAATGTAAGGGGTGTGGGCCCGCGCCTTGTTTATTTCTCCAAATAGAACGCCCACCTACTCGAACGCGATTTTACCTGCATTATGTTTATAGGGCAAACGGGTACTGTGTTTTGCATCGGTGACGGCCCAGAAGAGGTGAAGGCCCTGCTGGAGATGGAGCTGCGCTCGTTCGAATCAATAGACACGCTACAGGAAGGTGTGGCGCGGCACATGGTCGCGCTGATGACGCGCGGCGCCGCGGCGCCGGCGGAGGACGCGGCGCGCGGCCACGCCTCGTGGCGCGCGCGCGTGGACGCGTGCGTGCGCGCGCTGCGCGGCCGCGTGCCGCACTCCGCGCAGTACGCGCGCGCGCTGCTGGACGCGGCCTACGCGCGCGTGTGCACCGCGCGCCGCTCGTGCGCAGCGCCACGCGCGCTGCGCTCGCGGCTCGTGCTGCTGCGCACGCGCCGCGGGCCCGCCGCCGCCGCCACCGGCGCGCGGGAGTGTTCCCTGCAGCGGTACTCGCAGCAGCAGCTCGTCGTGCGCGACCTCGGCGTGTCCATGGCGCACGCCCTTACTGACCTGCGCGTGCCTGACGTCATCAACAGACATCTAGATGACCAGATATTACAATCTTATGAAACAAAAAATCTGTGTGATACTTATCTATTGAATGCCGATGCTTTTATGTCACTCTGAATAAAATTAGAATAATCTCAATTTAACTTTGAGAATAAACCTAAAAGTAAATATTTTATATTTTGGCTTGTTATAAAAGCAATATATTTAAATTAAAAAAAGAGCAACAATATAGAACCGACTATTTTTTGTTTAGTAACCAGCTCCACCTACTTGTAGGTAGGTATATTGAGTGATTAGGTTCACTTTGGTCTGCTTCTGGTAATAAATATTAGGCTGTCATTTTTCTGACGAAAATGGAATGGAAAAAATAATATTTTACTACATATTATGGAGTCATTTATAGGAACATATACAATGTTTGTGTGGAAAAGGGAGTGGACTTACAGCGGGCGCTGATTTTTTCAACATTTTGACCATTTTTAACCAACCGAAGCCTATTAATAGGTAGGGCTATATAAACTATATATACATCTGAAAGGTGATCGAATATTATATTCAGTTTTTTGAAACACTACCTGTGTCATACTGTAAATAGCTAAAAACCAGTTATAATACGTATTTTTTTTATTAATTCGACCATTTTCAAATGACTTAAGTCCATAGAGGTATGCTTCTGAATGGTCTCAATGAGCGTTTTCAAATGCTCTAAGTATTCCTTTTTTTTAACACTATGGGAATAATGTTGACTTTTTAATTTGGTCGGGTTATCACGTTCTGCTAACTTTGGGACGCTAACTTCACACCGTTAGTTTTTAAGAATAAGAATAAAGAATAAAAACGTGTATAGCCAAATACAACGTACCTACACAATTTTGAACTATATTTGCATCAGCAATAGGGGTAGGCTCAGCTTTTTGCTGCGTAGACTAAGTCTAAACAGCAGCTGGTTTTAGGCATACCCCTCCGCTCGAACTCAGGTGTTAGTCGACCTAACCTACACCTTAGAAATTGTACTGTAATGACTATTGAGGTGTTCAATAAGACTCCAAGAACAATTGGGAAGCTCCCAAATTAAAAAAAAATGGTTATTGGATAATATTTTTTATGACATCAAATAATTCTTTAACTATTGTAAATCTTATTGAATTTAATTTTGAATAGCTATAATTAATTTAGTATTTATATTAATGATTGATTTTTGGGGATTTTTCAATGACATCTATTTTTGTAAATTATTATTATTGTGTTACCTATTATTACACGCCATCGTTATTGTAGAATATTCTGAACTTTTATGCACGAATTTGTCACCAATCTGTACAACATTGTCGCAATAAATGATTTTGACTTTGACTTTGACTTTGATGTAAATAGTTAACAAGCGGGTCAATACAATAACAAAATACAGTTAACAGCTTCATTTTAACTTATGTACTTTAACTACACGTTAGTAGTGTGCGCGCATCTGAGTGTGTGTATGTGTTGATGGTGTGTGTGTGGGGGGGTGTGTATGTGGGTGTGTGTGTGTGTGTTTGCGAGTGTGTATCATGTATCTGTATGATGAAGTGTAAGCGCAGGAAAGAGTGTGTAACATGTGCTAAGTACAATTGCGCCACAACACACCACAAATTTGTAACTTGGCTATGCATCGAAGTGTTGTGTGCGTTCGCGCGGCATCTCCTTTTTACTGTAGCTAAAATGTTAGGTATACGGTATACGTATAAAGTTAAATATTGTTACACTTTAATAATTATGTAGTAAACAAAATGTTGAGAACTTATTGTCTTCGACAAACCTTACCTAGGTTTTAAGACATTCTAACCAACTGCTACTGATATTTATATTATTATATTACAAAACACATACACAACCAGACACACAAAACCTTACACATAAACACTCTTACATGCCTTACTACCTTAATCCGTAATACATTCTTACAACATCCAAATAATTGCCATGTGTTCACTCAATTAATAAAAAAACTTTTAAATAAAGTTATTATACTCATCAATACCTCATGATGGCACAAATTAAAGAATTGTTACTAGACATTGACGATGTCAGTGTCTCTAAATCTTATTTATTGAGTGGACCCGAAGAATGTAAAAAATACTTAAATAACGATCATACAAAACATGTTTCAATCGTGGCTATGAATATTAGAAGTGTGAGCAAAAATTATGATAGTTTCCTAGTGCTTTTGAGTCGTATCAGTAAAAATATAGATCTGCTTGTTTTATCAGAATGCTGGCTTAATGAAAACTACACACCACATCAGCTCCCAGGATATGAGGTGTACCATACAAAAAATCATATAAATCAGAATGACGGTGTTGTAGTATACTATAATAAAAATTTAGGACTTGTTAGTGTTAATGAAGTTAATATTAGGGATGCAAACTGTGTTATAGTAAAGATAGGAAATGAGTTATGTGTTTTGGGCCTATATCGACCACCATCCTTCTTTAACACCACAAATTTTATAGACTCGTTTGATGAATTGTTAAGTAATATTAGGAGGTTTCCGAATATAATAGTAGTAGGAGACATGAACATCGACATTGGAAAAGACACCACAGACAGACGATCTGAAGAATATCTTATACTGATGGCTAGTCATGGATTGCTCCCTGCACATACATTTCCAACTAGGGAAAAAGCTTGTCTTGATCACTGTATGATAAAAACAAAAAATCCAGCGTCAACTATAATACTACCGGCATCAATTACCGACCACTCTCCAGTCGTAGTGCAAATAAAAGCTCTGCACAAACCAAGTAAACAATTGGCTAGAACTAAAAGCCAAGTTAACTTTGATGCTGTATGCAAAGATATATCCAAAATAGTATGGGATGATGTTTTAGACTTATCTGATGTAGATAAAGCGACTGAAACATTCATGTCTGTGATAACGTCAACGATACAAAAATACTCTTTTACTATAGCCATACCTAGATCAAAATTCAATATTAAACCATGGATTACTCCTGGACTTATAAAATGTATGAGACGTAGAGATAAACTACACATGAAGTCTAAAAAAGCACCCAAAGATGACAACCTAAAGAATACATACATAAAATATAGGAACACCTGCAACAAGATACTAAAGAAAATAAAAAGAACGTATGAAAGAACAGAACTAATGAAACATAACAAAGACAGTAAAAAAACATGGGAGACTATTAAAAAAATATGTAATTTTCCAATTAAGGAAAATCCTGTTGACAACTTATTAAAGCTAAAACCTAACCCTGTAGAATCGCTAAATGAGGTAAATACATATTTCATAAATGTGGGCTCGAATTTAGCAAACGATACTCTCCTATCCCTGAACCAGACGGAACACGCGTTAGCTTTTAATCATAATCAAACTGATAAAACGTCATCATCTTTCGGATTATTACCAGTGGACCAAACTGAAATTTTCAATATTGTGAGGAGCCTCAAAAATAACTCTGCTTCAGGATGGGATAAAGTAAACGCTAAGCTTATCAAAATGATTCTGCCATACATTCTTCAGCCTCTTACATCAATCTGCCAAGTCAGTTTAGATACGGGAGTTTTTCCTAAACTGTTAAAAAAATCCATAATCTGCCCCATTCACAAAGGGGGAGATGAGGTCGGAGTCTCGAACTATAGGCCCATATCTTTGTTGCCAACATTCTCGAAGATTTTAGAAAAGCTTATGAACGTGAGGCTTAAAAATTACCTGGAAAATAAGCTACTTCTATCAGATAACCAATTTGGGTTTCGATCGGGAAAAAGTGCTGAAGATGCTGTACTTAATGTGACGGAACATATAAAGAAAAATCTGGACGAAGGTAATAAAATAGTAGGAGTATTCCTAGACTTGGCAAAAGCCTTCGACACCGTCTCCATTCCCATTATGTTGGCGAAACTAGAGGCTGTTGGAGTACGAGGCGTACCGTTGCAATGGTTTGAGAGTTACTTGACAGGGAGAACACAATGCATACGGGTAGACAATGTGTTAAGTCATGAAGCCGAAATAAAGTTCGGAGTGCCTCAAGGCAGCATTTTGGGCCCCACGTTATTCCTTATTTATATAAATCAACTCTGTGACATGTATCTAGATAAAGGCCAAGTTATAACCTACGCTGACGATACAGTGTTATTATTTCATGGTAAGACATGGAATGAAGTACAAAATTCCACAAATAAAAGTCTGGAGATCGTGTCAAGGTGGCTAAGAATTAATCTACTGTCTGTTAACATTTCCAAAACTAAATATATCCCTTTTACAATCAATAAATCTACACAACCTAGACAATCTCTTGAGCTAAAAATGCATCATGCTACGTGCAATGAGCCCAACTTATGTAAATGTGCAAACTTAACGACAACTACAGCGATCAGATATTTAGGAGTAATGTTAGACATAAACTTATCATGGAGCGAACATCTGAAAAAACTCTCGGGACGTATAAGAAAACTAATGTTCATCTTCAAGCAACTTCGACATGTACTGAACCTTGATGCATTGATCTTAGTATACTACGCCCTTGCACAATCCATCCTGGCATACTGCATCCCAGTTTGGGGCTCCGCTGCTCAAACCCACTTGTTACAAGTAGAAAGATCACAAAGAGCACTATTAAAATTAATGACGTTTAAGCCTAGGCGCCATCCCACTGTGAAATTGTACAGGGAATGCGCAGTACTTTCAGTTAGGCAGCTATTTGTTAAAGCCGTAGTGGGTAGGCAGCATTCCCTAGCTAATGAAAATGTGCTGGAAGAGGTCGCTTATAAACGAAGAAGAGATATGGTGTTCAAAACACAGAACATGAAAACTAAATTTGGGACAAAATGTTTGACGAATCTCGGCCCTTTATTATACAACCGCATTAGCAAAGAAATCGAATTAGTCAAAACAACCCGATATACATGCAAACAACTAATAACTAACTATTTACTAGGTCTTGATTATGCTGATACTGAAAGATTGGTAGCATCGATTGAATAAAAGTAATATCATATAAGAAAATAATGAGTAAGGTTTGTAATCACACACAAAATCAAAGATATACACACACTGCTATTCAAATATACTTCACACAATCAAACACACATGCACGCGCGCACACACACACACACACACATACACTTACATTAAATTTTTAGAATAAGAACCTAAATGTACATGCTTGTTTTAAATATATGCATTTTTTCATCTGTTTAAAATCAATACTTAAGATCATAAGTGCACTATTATAAAGTTACAAGGTAACTTGCCAGATAGTGACCGGAAAGGGTGGCTGTAGTCCTGCCATACAGGCTCTGAAGAGACCTAGTGCAGGGTACAGAGACTCACAAGGGTACTAGTCTTAGTTTTAGTTGCTTTATAATGTAGAAACCCTAAATTGTACCTACACCATAATTTTTGAGCAAATAAACAATTTATTATTATTATTCACTTTATTTATTTACAATCTTAAGTCTAAGTTTTTTACAATATTTCTATAAAAAAACAAAATATTACAAAAAACCTAAACCTAGAGTGCCGCCGGCAGCGGGGCAGGGCCCAAGCTACCGGTGGTTAGGGCTGCAGAGTGAGGAACCTCCTGACAATACGTGCCGTGTCAAGGAGCACTGCCTTCTGCATACGACCCTTGATCCAACCGTCTAGCGAGAGCCTCTTGAGATGTTGGTCGAGGCTCTTCGCTACAAGGCCGTTCGCCGAAACAACTATCGGTACAATGATCGTTGAATCAACATTCCACATGGCGGTTACCTCGTGAGCCAAGTCAAGGTACTTGCTGAGCTTGTCCTTCTCGGCTTTCACGAGGTTCTCGTCATGGGGAACGGTGATGTCAACGAGCACTGCCCGGCGTTGGGACCGATCTACCAGTACGATATCAGGCTTATTGGCAACAATAGTCCTGTCCGTAATGATAGAGCGGTCCCAATAGAGCAATGCACGACCATTTTCGAGAACTGGCGCCGGTGCGTACTTATAGTACGGCACCTCAGACTCGACAAGGCCGTATTGAAAGGCAATTTGCTGATGGATGATCCTGGCTACAAGGTTATGTCTGTGTAAATACTCGCCGTTAGCAAGATGAGAACAACCGGAAATAATATGACGAAGAGACTCTCCCGGACGGCGGCATGCCCGACAGATGTCGACCGTACCGTCTTTCATAATATATTTCCGGTAGTTATTCGTCTTGATAACTTCATCCATAATTGCACAGACAAAACCCTCGGTCTCCCCAAAGAGGTCACCGAAACGCAACCAGTTCACCGACGCGAGTAGGTCCACATCGGACCCTGTTAAGGCCCGATAGAACCGCCCGTGCAGCTCCTTGCCCTTCCATACTTCCTTGCGGTCCTCAGTGGTCATCACCACTGGTTTGTGCCAATTCTCGTTTGCCAACGAGAGAGGCGTGAGGTTTCTGTCAACTGCCACCACATCGCGATGCATCCCACACTCGTTGTTAAGGAAATATTCCCTGAGGCTGCACACTTCGCGGTTATGAAGCGTCTTGGCATTCAAAAAGCCACGACCTCCCCATTTCCGCGGAATGTACAGTCTCATAACAGACGAGCGTGGGTGTAACATGCGATGATAGGTGAGCAGTTGACGGACCCTCCTATCCAAGGAGTCCAGCTCAGTCTGTGTCCACTTTAGTATGCCAAAGGAGTATATTAGTAGAGGCATTACCCAACCGTTGAAGGCGCGCGCCTTGTTGCCACCTGACAAAAGACTGTTAAGTACTTTTGTCAAGCGACAAAAGAAACGCTCCTTCACCGACTGCTTAATATCCCCTACCGTAATACCCAACGACTGTGACATACCAAGGTATCTGTAGGTTTCAGCTTCAGAGAGAGATCTGAGTGTCATTGTCTCAGAAAGTTGCAAATTATCAGAATTTACAACTTTCCCCCGCTGTACATGCATGACCGCACACTTATCGACACCAAACTCCATCTTGATGGCGCTGCTAAAAATCTCAGTAATTTTTAGAAGCTTCATCAAGTCTGGACTTTTCGGTGCCAATAGCTTAAGATCATCCATGTACAGCAGGTGAGAAATGATCTCACCCTCTCTACGAAGCTTGCAGCCTAACCTTGAATCTCTCAGCAAAGTGCTCAGAGGATTCAAAGCTAGACAAAACCACAAAGGACTTAGACTGTCACCCTGGAAGATGCCTCGCTCTATTTTTATAAAGTTCTCCGGACCAGAAGGGCTATTTCCACTGCCTGGTTGACGAAGGACTGTGGTCCACTGTCTCATGCACGTGCTTAAAAAGGTTCTCAGAGTTGTATCAATTTTATACAACTCTAAAATCCTCTCCAACCATGAATGAGGCACTGAATCATAGGCCTTCTTATAGTCAATCCAGGCAGTCGAAAGAGCCCCTTTGTTCCGTCGAACTTGTTGGCAAATGGCCGTATCAATGAGAAGGAGCTCCTTAGTACCACGGGACCCAACCCTACAACCATTCTGAGCGGGAGCCAAGATATTGTTTGCAACAACGTGCGAATTAATTTTTGCTCTCAGAATGGATGTAAGGAGCTTGTACAGCGTAGGCAAGCACGTGATGGGTCTATAGTTTTTAGCTTCCGTGGTACTACCGGACTTATGGAGCAGGGAGGTGACACCCGTTGTCAGGAAACGTGGAAGAGAACCAAGCTCGAGGGCTTCTTGGAATTGCACTGCCAAACATTCATGTGAGCATCGAATCCATTTTATCCAAAAGTTGTGCAATCCGTCCGGACCAGGACTTTTCCAGTTCTGAGCCGTACGAATAGCACAACTTACGTCTATGGGATCTATGGTAACAGATCCCATGGTCTCGATGGACTCACACGACTGTTCTACAGTACGCATCCAATCGCCCTCCGTATGCTCGACGGGCACCGACCAGATACCACGCCAGAAATTAATCATGGCGTTAGTATCCGGCAACTGTCCGTCGCTCACACGTTGGTCGGTTCCTTCCCAATTTCGGTACACCTTCCTTTGATCACTTTCAAAAAGGCGATTCTGGTGATACCTATCTACACGCTCTCTATAGCGTCGAATACGGTTTACCCACGCATAGATTTTCTGCTTCAAAAAGTCAATGCGTTCCGTGACACCAGCCATATAATTCTGGGGCCTTATACCGGTCCCAGCAAATGCCTGATTCACGAAGCGCATTACTCGGGGGCGGTTGTTGCCCCGGCTGAAGCAGATCAGCTTCGCAATGAGAGTCCTAAACGTATTGATACGCCGCTCGATCCGTACCTGCCACGCGGGTGCACTTCCGGCAGGTCGCGGTGCTCGGTCAGCGTCCGGAAACTTGACACGAGCCACACGACACACCGCAATAGCCCCACAGTACATGATCGAGTGGGTATCAAATAAGTTTTCACTAGCCCGTAGATACGGGGCTAGCAAAACATTCAGGGCTCCCATTAACGCTAGATTGCGTCTATTAGTGGGTAGACGAGGTAGTCGCGGCCTAGAATCAGGTGTATATTGGTATTCCAAAATCGCGTCTTCCAAAGCCCTTCTCAATTGCTCATTAACCTGGGTACTTACGCTTATATTCGCACAATCATCCTCATCAACTACGGGGTCTATCGGTGTCGCAACCGATGACGGGGCCGGGAGCGGTGCCGGCACCGGCGGCGCGACAGACAGGTCCCGCGCTGAGGCAGATGTCGCGCGAATAGGAAGCGCCTCCAGGCGCAGCCGATTAAGCACAGACTCGTCCAACAGCTTGAGCCGTTGGATAGCCCGCACCTGATCCGAAAGTCGTTGCGTAGATACGGCGACGGATGGCTCCAGGGTCTGAAACAGAGGCAGCATCCGATCACGGTACGCACTCATGTTAGTTCCTCCCTCTGTAGCCCCATAATAGGCGCGCATGCAATTTTCATTCATATCAGAAGTCCATCGCATGCGGCGCACTATACCACCGGTAGCGGGGGCCGCGCGCGGAACAGAATGTCCCGCAGGCCCCAAGCGTGCCGGCAGCGGTGGTCGCCCACGTCGCGCAGGTGGTGGCGGCGGCGGCGGCGACGGCGGCCCGTCCTCGTCGCTCGACGCGCTGGTGTCGAGGGGAGTGCCGTACTCATCCCCCGACGAAGAGCTCGGTGATGACGAGGCGGGCGGTGGTGATTGTCGTGCGCTCGCTGTTCCCGCTTTATTCCTTGATCGTGTAATCATTTCTTATTCGTTGTATTTATTGTAAATTTTGTAATAGTTCTTCTTTTGACATTGTCAAAATAATGTCTCTGCTTTGTTCGTAATTTTTCCCAGAAATAGGTTTGTTTAAACACAAATATAATTGTGCCATTTTATGAATCACTGTATAAATATTGTAAAATAAACTATTGCAATCAAATTATAAGCATATAAAAGGGAAAAACTAATAAATATTTGGAAAAATGATTTTTACGATCAATTTGAGTGACAGCGGTTTTTATTATTATTATTATTGTTAGTGGGAGGACTAACTCTTCTGCGAGTGTCCGTCTGGGTTGTTACCACCGCTTTGTGAGTGAAGTCTGCCGCCAAGCAGTAGTGTGCAAGCATTACTGTGTTCCGGTTTGATGAGCAGAGTATCCAGCGTAATTACTGGGCTTATGAGACTTAATACCTAATGTCTCAGGGTAACGAGCGCACTGCAGTGTCGCGCAGATCTTTGTGTTTCAAAGTTCTGAGTGACACTGCAATTGTTATGGGCCGGCGTTATGCTTACCATCAGGCAAACGACCAGCTCGTCTCGTTACCAAATAACATAAAAAAAATTAAAAAGATATGTAGTTTTACATCTAATTCCGGCGGCTCCGTAGCTAAGTTGGTAGTAACCCTGCCTGCAAAGCGAGGGGTCCCGGGTTCGATTCCCGGCCGGGGCAGATTTTGTGTAAGCATAAAGTTTGTTCTCGGGTCTTGGATGTTTGTGATGTGTATCTGTGTGTGTCCATGCCACCTGCGACACAGGGAATCCTAGTGCGGGGGTATGAGTGTGTAAGCGTTTGTTTGTTTGTTTGTTTGTTTGTTAATTTCGTTCGATCGTCGATACGACGGCGGGTTCCCAACCAGTCACACCGTCTGAGTCACGCTGTGACTCGATGGTAAAAAGATCCCAACAACTAACACTGTTACTGGTTGCCACTTTTTATTACACTCAGTATTTCAGTGACTCGTTGGGATGAAAATTCTCAACCAGTAACAGTGTGACTCGTTTGGTGTGACTGGTTGGGAAAACACCGGGAGATCGACCAAACCTAGAAAGGTATGACACGAAAAATACAACGACATATCGATCACCGATTTTGTGCACACTCCTGTCCGCGGTTGAGCCACCACGATCGATTAGTCGAGAGAGGAGACAGACATGAGCCACTTGAGCCAAGTGTACCCTAGAGAAACTTACGTTATACATAAGTTATCATTGATGGTAACCATCATAATAAACTTTTTCAAGAGTCTTTTTAAGAATTAAATACTTTGCACTGCATTTTCTGAAAACTACAATCTTGGAGTACTTAAGACGACAGACGGACACTGGACACTGGTCATGTCTTGGTAAGTACTATGCTAAAACGTCGACAGCAAATTGTCGCTTAACTTAAATTGAGATTTTTGCTAAAAAAATCAAAAATATGCTTATCTATTATTACAAATAAATAAAATTGAAATGTCTGTTTGGAGTTCCAAATAACAGCTTTTTACTAAATGCATATGAAAGTGTATACGGTAAATCTATAACAAAACAACCATTTTTAAAATTTTTCTCTGTCTGTTTGTTCTGAGTAATCTCTGAAACGGCTGGACCGATGTTTTTACGATATACGATAATATACTCCTAGTAGGGTATTATTGGGGGTTCTGTATCACTCTCGCTTCGCTCGGTGCGTGATACAGAAGACCCAATAATCTGCTTAGCAAATTATTGGGTATTTTGTATCACGCACATTGTCGATCAAAATTATTGAGGTTTCTGCATCATGCGCTCAAAGTAGAGTAACTGTCACAGAACCCCTAATAATTTGCTAAGCAGATTATTGGGTGTTCTGTATCACGCACCGAGCGAAGCGGGAGTGATACAGAACCCCCAATAATACCCTACTACTCCTCTCACTTTTGTAGGACTCTCCGTGTTACAGGCGGCGTGAACACACACAGAAACAAAACACAAACATCCACGACCTGAGAACAAAGTTTATGCTCGTCGCACAAAATCTGCCCCTACCGGGAATCGAACGCGAGCCCCTGGTTTATTTATTTATTTATTTAGGTTTTATCAACAACATAACCATGGCACCGTTTAATGAATAATTAATTGTAAAAACAAGTTTGACCCACGAGGTTAATCGATTTGTTTCATCCTAAAAGTGTATATAAAAACATAAATGCCTTGAAGGAATCTTTTGCCGATATTCAAAAATATATCGCAACTTTCCTGTGGGTGAATGAAAATCCTCTTACGATCTTATAAAGGGTCTTTTCATACCTCGTCCGTAACGCTTTCGTTAAGTGCGTGATAGCTGCGCGTACTTGAGGCTCGCGAACTGATTTCATAATTTTGTTTGAAACAAATATTTTTACCAGATCGGTTCTGGAAAGTTTTTACAAGTTGACTTTTTTACAAAGATAAACGGTTATCACGTCATTTAAGTTGCTTTTGGAAATGTGTTTATTGGATGTCCGTTTCTTTGTTGTAGCTTTAGATGTGTTAGTGGTAGGACTAACTCTTCTGCGAGTGTCCGTCTGGGTTGTTACCACCGCTGTGCTCGTGAAGTCTGCTGCCAAGCAGTAATGTGCAAGCTGTGTTCCGGTTTGATGAGCAGAGTATCCAGTGAAATTACTGGGCTTATGAGACTTAATACCTAATGTCTCAGGGTAACGAGCGCACTGCATTGCTGCGCAGGCCTTTGTGTTTAAAGGTTCTGGGTGGCACTGTAATCGTTATGGGCGGGCGTTATGCTTACCATCAGGCAGACGACCAGCTCGTCTAGTTACCTAATAAAATAAAAAAATACATTGGTGAAGTTTAGATTTGTACACGGATTCGTGTGGCCTCACTCGTAACCAGCATTTATAGGGTTACTTACCTCAAAAGAAGCAGAGGAACCTTTATCGGATCACTTCGCTGTCTGTTTGTCAAGATCTTTTTTTATCAGGAATGCGTAGAGGTATCAAGTTAAAATTAATATTGAATACAGGTCTCCTTTGGAGCAGTGACTAAGTCAACCATCAAAATATTCGGCCATTTATGCCGCATATTTTGACATTGTCAAGGGAATCAAAACCTATCCCGTTTACCTACAATAATGAAATTTTGCAAGAAGAAGCATATCTTATAGCACAAGTAAAGGAAAAAATCCGAAAACCGTAAATTTTTAGATAAAACACAATTTTATTTTTTTGGTTAATTATTTTGGTGAATGTAACCTAACCTAACGAACTGTTTACATACCTATAATTTAGTGCGGAATCCTCGGTGGGAGAGTCCGACTCACACTTGACAAGTTTTTTTTTTCTCTTATTAGGCATAGTACCTTTTTTTTTTTTTTTTTTTTTTTATTTATTTCAGGATAACAAACAGCTACATTATTTGTGTTAGTAGAACGTGTTAGAATGATAATACTTATCATAAATTTTAGCAATAACGTAGCCCACAACGTTATCCACATATTGATTTTATAGAAGTTGAAGCTAAAAAGTTGCTATTAGAGGGGCTAAATGATTAATATAACATAAATTCCTAAAGTAATAAGTTGATTTGACAAGTTAAACTATATAAACACAGTGTGAAAATTATAAAAAAAATAAAAAAGAACACAGAAAGTTCCTTGTTACCTTGTAAACCTAAAAGCAGTATATTTGGTAGATTAGTAAAATCGGATAAGGGCAGTAAAGAGAGGGTTAGGGCTTAGAATCGTTCAGAAAGTTAATAAAACAAATATATCTTTAAAGATTTTTTCATGTCCAGTGTGTCCTCTCGTTACGCATAAACTAAAAGCGTGTCATGATCGAAGTTGACTGCCAGTAACCACATTATTATTAACCGCCTTCAAACACGATCGTGCAAAGAGCTTCGATCCAAGAATAACAATCTGAAATCAGACCTGAGTACGCCCCACCTCGCGAGCAAGTTCGTGGCCACTCGCGGCTCAAAGTGATCCGACTTGCCCCCACCGCCCGTATGAGCCACTCCACAGAACGGCGGCTTTATTAAATTTCTTTGAAATCGAATATTGTTTTTATTGCGTTATCGAGTTATCTGCAGGAATCGGAGATATTTCTTTATTGGTGTTACGAGTGCTCGCGAACGAATGGAAGACGGGAAGTTGGTGGAATACTTTTCATTTGTGGAGATGGAGTTATAGGTAGTTTCTGTTGCTTTGAGTTCGAAGTGGAATCTTAATTAAGCTTAGAGTTACGAAATAGCCTGTTATTTGTTTCCTTTCCTTCGGCAGTTGGGTAAAAACATCAACAACGCATTAACATTGTGCGTACATGGCAGTACAAAAGAGTGGAAATCCTTGCCATTTCTTTCTTGTTCCTTGAAAAGTACAATCTGGGCTAATGTTCAATGGTAAGTGTGAGAATATGTCTTTTAGATCCTCGTACTCCATCTTCTGCCACAACTTCGCTTATCGTCAGGCGTGTTGGTGGACAAACGTAGATAATTATATATTTCATGTAATGCAGACCGTAGACGCTTATGCAAACGTGCGTTTGCTTGTCAGAATAACAACGCTTTTGCATCAAGCGCGGATTTCGAGTATGTAAAAGTGTAAAAGCTTTGTTATTTTGACAAGCAAACGCACGGTTGCATAAGCGTCTACGGTTTGCGTTAGAAAACTCTACTTTTACAGAATCATAAATAAATTATTATACAGCTTGCACAATAACAATGATAAAATCACGACTCACAATAGAAGGCTTGTTGTGGCTGCGTAAATAAGACAACAAGCACTTTTTGAGACGTAAATTCAAACAAAGATATCAATCATGACAATAAATCAAATATATTGCTTATGTCACACGCTCCATTGTGAAATAAATATTGAACGCACAAAAATAGAAAGAAGATTCTAAAAAGAAAATAAGCAATGTTAAACAAAAGGGCATTGATGTGCTCAAGACTATTTCAAGGGTCGTTAACCGCACCTGCCCTTCCAGCACTTACCCAAGTCATTACCAAGTCTAGGCTATCATTAGGTATAATTTGTGTCTCCATCTATCTTCTTAACGCTACATCTGGGATGTAAATGGGCTTCATAGTACATAAATTGATTAAAATTCCATTTCGTGAGCCAAAATCGTGACAGATGACTTTTCAACACATTTTACATTCGTTTGTCTGATGGTAAGCATAACGCCGGCCCATAACAAATGCAGGGCCACTCAGAACTTTGAAACACAAAGGCCTGCACGGCACTGCAGTGCGCTCGTTACCCTTAGACATTAGGTATTAAGTCTCGTAAGCCCAGTAATTTCACTGGCTACTCTGCTCATCAAACCGCAATACAGTAATGCTTGCACACTACTGCTTGGCGGCAGACTTCACTCACGGCGCGGTGGTAACAACCCAGACGGACACTCGCAGAAGAGTTAGTCCTACCACTAATTGATCTTCGGTTCAAAGTGATTGGTGAAATCCACGCTAAAACGTACATAACATACATAACGGATAACACATAAAAAAAACCATTGACGTAATATTTTATATTTGATTCTCATTTTCACCGTAACGTAATATCGAGCAGAACAATGCACCCACATTGTGAGCTTCGCAGATATGCACGCTTTGGTTAAAGCGAGCTATAATTGGATTAGGGACTATTGTTACACCGATTGGTAACAGTTAGCACATACACTAACTTTAAATTTCTAGTATTTTCTGTATATCCTTTTAGTTTTCAATAAAGAGTTTAAAAGTAGAGTAGACAAGTTTAAATTGTATGGAATTGATATAAGGATTCGTTTAATTAGGTAGGTACTAAGAGACTTATCGATTTATTAAGTTAATACTATAAAATTTTATATTTTCTCATACATTTTAGATTGTAAAAAAAAATTTGTCTAGGCCGTATGGTCAATTGGTCAACCGCCATACAGACGAATAGTAACAAAAAGGTTTAAAACTGTAACACGAATGCGGAAAATCAATCAGTAACCCCCACGTTCGTCCGTCATATTAATATTGTTCGTATGAAATATATCCTATGTCACCCGCACCATAATAACAAACCGATTGACCTTTCATTAATTAAAATCAGATAAGTAGTTTAAGCGCTACTGTGAAAACAAATACGTAAATACAAACAGCTAAAAACATTATCCTTCCTTTTGTCTTTTCCGAAATCAGCTAAAAAATAGGCTTTAACTGAAGCTGGAGGTTCTCAATTCGTATTTATTATTTATGTCGATGTTAATCGATTTCTCCGTTAATTTTCAACCGATTTAAATTATCATTTTTTTCAGGATTAAATTATAACTCTAGTGTCATCCTTTTGTATATGAAATAATAACACCATTTTCCACTCTTAGGTGGAAAAATGGTGGATGAAATTTTATACATCGCGAGTCGTTGCTCACTACGGTGTAAATATTTGGATTCAGTTTCGAAACAAATATAGAATGATCTGCAGTTTAATTGGAATTCACAATAACCTGTCCCTTTTACATAATTTACCATAATTAAGCAAACCTAATTATCATTTTAATCATATAACGAGGGTTGTTTATGCTAATAAAGAAACTGTGGCGCGAGGGTTGATTATACTCGTATCATTTAGTACAATTATTATTTAAAGTAGGATAGTGTGTGGTTTAATTATTTCTAACCGAGGTTTGCTATAATATTCGACGCGTATTTTGTGTATGTTCACAATATCTCGTATTCCATTATGGTAGAACCCAAGGTAACATATATTTTTACTATGATCTGATAGGTAGGATACGTCTAGTTTCTTATCCTTCTTCTTGATCGGCCTATACCAGTTTAGAACGGGCATTCAGACTCATTTATTTTAACTTTCATGAGTGCTCTTTTGGGGCTCATGTAAATAAAAAAATTTGATACGAAATTGAAAAGTTTCCCCATTTAAAAAAAGCCTTTATTTAACTTCCTATTAGTATGTACGTTAGTTTGTTTAGATCAAATCTTGCAAACTAAATTTGACTCCCTTCCCGGTGTTCGATTGGGGCGAAATTTTACATACATATTATGTAAATCGGATGATAATGATGTCACAGAACTGGTCTGATGATGAAGCCGGAAGCCGGCACATGAACTCTGTAAAGAAACGACATAACCCTATCGAGCTTAGGTTCGTTTGATTTATCTTTACAAATACTCTGATGCTGGATAATATCCAGGTTATGTTAGTGGGAGGACTAACTCTTCTGCGAGTGTCCGTCTGGGTTGTTACCACCGCTTTGCTCGTGAAGTCTGCCGCCAAGCAGTAGTGTGCAAGCATTACTGTGTTCCGGTTTGATGAGCAGAGTTTCCAGTGAAATTACTGGGCTTATGAGACTTAATACCTAATGTCTCAGGGTAACGAGCGCACTGCAGTGCCGCGCAGGCCTTTGTGTTTCAAAGTTCTGGGTGGCACTGCAATTGTTATGGGCCGGCGTTATGCTTACCATCAGGCAAATGACCAGCTCGTCTCGTTAACAAATAACATAAAAAAATAAAAAAAAGGTTCCTGATGATGGAGCCTGATGAGTTATTTTTAAATCAACGTGTTAATGTGAACTGATTTCTAACAAAATTATTTTCAAATAAAATAGGTACTTTAAATAATTCAAATTTCATCTCATAACTATAATTCAAACTTATTCCCGGTTGACGTTATATTTTCCGTTCCCAACGTAGCACGTAGCATCCGTAGCGGCGTAGCACGTGGCGTAGTAATGCAGCTACGGCGTTACACGCAGAGCACGATTGAAAGATTGGATTCTTTGATAGTTGCTGGTGCCAAGGGAAATGTAATGCGCTTTGTTGCCGTAAAAGGAACCGACTTTAAATATACATAATGTATTATGTTTTCAACCTTTTGTAAATTGAAATCATTAAATACATATAAAAGTACGACTCCGTAGCTATGTTGGTAGTAACCCTGCCTGCAAAGTGAGGGTTCGATTCCCGGCCGGGGCAGATTTTTTGTAAGCATAAAGTTTGTTCTCGGGTCTTGGATGTTTGTGATGTGTATCTGTGTGTGTCCATGCCACCTGCGATACAGGGAATCCTAGTGCGGGGGTATAAATGTAAGCGTTTCTTTATTTATTATTTATTTATAGTTAAATCGTTAACCAATTACAGTGGGATTTTAACATAATTAAATTAAATCAGGTTTTAGTAACGTTGATGCTAGGTTTACCGCACATGACTAAACAGCTTATCTCATAAATTATAATAGGTTTAGCATATTTATATAATAATATGTAATCTATATATCTTCAACCACGTCGTCGCTTAAGATCAGGCAGGTAGTGGTTAAATGCCCTATCAAACATAAACAATACAATACAATACAAATCGTTTATTTTGACATAAAAGTATTTACATAGTTATGCTGAATCCATAGCCTCCCGAACTAGTATACACTGTGTTTCAGGAGTCAGTGGCTTCTCCGATTTAATAGCTAGATACTAAAGTTTTATGTCATACATCATTCATTACAATCAATTCTATTGTTCGATATACGTATGTAGGGTATGAGGATGCGCAAAACGCACGCGCTCCTCTGTGTGTGTGTGAGGTATGTATGTATAGCGTATGTAAGTGTCATGTATGTGTGTGTCATGTTTGTGTGAGTTGTGTATGTACGTGTATGTACAGGTGATTGTGTATGTGATATTTTTTTGTGCTTATATTATAACGATTGTTAAAAATACAAATTTGCCAACAGGTTTTCAATTTCCTCATAATTATAACGTTTAAGCCATGTTGTAATCATCTTTTTAAATTCGTTATTATTCAATTTTTTTATATTATCTAATTTAAATACTTTAGCAAATCTATTGTAAATCTGTGGAACAACTACATCAATAAAAGATCTTGAGCCCGAGTGTACTAGGGTAGTGTAATTTTTTACATCCTTTCCTTTTTTACATCCATCCACTTGCTCTAACAAACGTAATGACGCACTTTAACCCTCGATTACAAAGGACATTTAACTACTCCACCCTAAATTATATCGTCTTTAACTACCCTTATTCAGGTTAATGACAGTTACCACACAGTCAATACACGGTCCTTATTGTTTGCTTTAGTTAACAACAGAGCTCCAGCTAGGGGTGAGGTATTTTAAATTTTATCCGGTTAGGATACAATTTTATCCGGAAAACTGATGTCTCAGGTTTTCTCGATTATTACACATTGAATAAAACAATGATGATAATAATGAGCTAAATTAAAAGATTCAAATTCATTCATTATTATTATTATTATTTCATTAATTCGTTCATTCACTTCACAGGTTTCGTTTGAACTAGAAATTTTGTATGAAAAGTTGTTACGCATAAACTCCATTATTCACCATAAAATCGCTACATCTACATAATTATAATAATATAATATGCGTGGATAGAGTACTGTTCTCCTCTATGAGATGGTTCAGCTAAATACCAGCTTGAGGTCTGAGGTCTCCAAGGTTGAAAGTCGAGCCAAAAATCTCATTGGAAGCGATGTTAACCAGGCTCCAGAGACTAGAGCATCTACGCAAGGTCAGTCTTTATGTCAGGTTACATTTTAGTGAGTGTAATATGGAACATACTACGTAATGTAGTTCCCTCATCCTCATTTAATCATCAGACGATCAGACATTCGCACCTGTAGTGAACAGGTATCTTCTGAGCAAGCGTTACACCGTCGACCGCATCATCGCTAAACATCAGGTGAGATATCATCCAAACGCAGCCACAGTTTTACTTACTAAAAAATTTCGACTACAAGAAAATATATAATTACGACAATATTGGACGACCATTTCAAGTGTTGTTGGCTATACTACTATATTCATGTGTGTAAAGTAAATAGATATATTATGTAATTTCGACTCTAAAATTTCCCGTCCGGCTAGATTTTTTAATCTTCGGACCCTACCTCATCTCTATCGGTAGCTCAGTAAATTGGTCCACTATTACCATAATAGTCGGACGACGGTTGGAACCATTATTAGATATGTGAACAAATTGGTTTAGACATCTTTGTGTCGAAATGTGTTTTAGGATTGATGCTTTTAAGATACCTTGGTTTACTTTTTAATATATCTATTAATTTTTAACATTACTGGTAACCAAAGAAGGTTTCCTTTGCTTACTGTTACCACTTTATTTTACGAGAAACTGCCAGTTTTTAAAGTAGTTAGTAACAGTACCGAACAGGAAAGACTTTGTCCAATTGTTATTGACACAGACGTGACTCTTAATATCAGACTAGTAACTATTCCGCCTGGTCACAAATGTAGAGCTAGCACATCTGACTTGATGTGATTAATCTCTTCAAGATGTCTCATTAGCAAAAATTCTCAAAACCAGCACTCTTATAACGCCTACTCAGCAGTAAACTCACCACTTGCCGTAAAAGCGTGTCAAATGCTTTACGGATGCACGACGCTTCACGCGATCACGTCGCGCCACTAAACTCGCGTGCTAATGAAAACGCGCGTGTCTTGGCACATAGCTGCCAGAGACACAGTGTAGCTAGTTCAGTAGGTAATACTCCTATATTATTATCTTTGAATAATTAATAAATAAATATCGCACTTATAAGAGCCACGCTTCCGTGTATCCAGGGATTTCAGGACTACTAAAAATAACATAAAAAATAAAATAAAATGAGAACCAGTCCCACAACTCTTAAACAAATAAATCTTTTTTTAGTGAACAAAATGCTGTTTTGTGGTAGAAATCGGACCAGCAACACTTATTTACGTAAGTCCGTCAATCTACAAAAGACACCACTGGAGCTTTCTGTTGATGTGAAACGGAAGTGCGTGTAAAAGCGTGCGCCGTGTTTATCAAAGGCCCCCTGCACGCTTCTGGTAATGACGTCACCCCGATAAACTCACTAGCAGAGGAATAAAAAAATGTGTGAAGGCGTGTGGATTGTAATTCAAATTGTGGTCAAATATTTTACGGCGCATGCTGCAACTTGAAGCGGTCACGTTAAAAGTAAAGCCAGTTACGACGAAAGATATACATTATATAGAAGGCACAGCCATTCTATATTTTTGAAATATAAGTTATATGCTGTTAGAGTCATTTATTTTAGACTTTCATAAGTGCTCCTTTGAGGCCTATTTGAATAAAGCATTTTGAATTTGAATTTGAATTCTACACTACACTATTGTTGTAAATCTTCTAAAAAAATTCTAAAAGTAATGAGGAAGTGTCAATATTTAATCACACCATTACACATTGGTGTCAATTCTATCATTTCATAACTAAACTAATTTTAGTTTCACTCTCTCTCTTTCCAATGCATAACATGAGAAAGAGACGGAAAATGTCTGACAGATCTAAATCTTGTTTTAGTGCTGTCAAATAGCTTTCGATCTTGATAAATTAGGTGCCACTGAATTCATTGCCATTAAATTTACACTATACACTCAAGCAAGTGGATTAATTTGACAGGTCTAAAATATATTCCATCTCTTTCTCATGTTATGCATTGGAAAGAGAGAGAGCGAAACTAAATTTAGTTTAGTTATGAAATGATAGAATTGACACCATTATATCCAATAATAACAAGACCTACTGCATTTTTCCACTGTGCCTCAATTCCCGTGCACTGAGCCTAGTTGCGCCACTCGTCGCTTAGGAGTGGAACGTTCATAATTTTGCACATTTCATACTCGGCATTATTTACGCTGTGGATGTGGTTAGTAGGTATATTAAAGAGGCATGTCAGGGAGAGAGTAATGACGTAAATATTGAAGATAAACAGTAGGTAAATAAGAACCGGGATTTAGCATTATTAATTATTTTACGCTTAGCAGTATTCTGTTGTTATTGTTTTTTGTTATGTTTATTAGGCAAGAAAATTAGTGGTAGGACTAACTCTTCTGCGAGTGTCCGTCTGGGTTGTTACCACCGCTTTGCTTGTGAAGTCTGCCGCCAAGCAGTAGTGTGCAAGCGTTACTGTGTTCCGGTTTGATGAGCAGAGTATACAGTGAAATTACTGGGCTTATGAGACTTAATACCTAATGTCTCAGGGTAATGAGCACACTGCAGTGCCGCGCAGGCCTTTGTGTTTCAAAGTTCTGGGTGGCATTGCAATTGGTATGGGCCGGCGTTACGCTTACCATCAGGCAAACGACCAGCTCGTCTCGTTACCAAATAACATAAAAAAACACAGTTCCAACCTAGTTTTAGCGTGTTCGCCACCTTCCACCACATCATCGCTAAAATCAGGCGAGATATTGGTCATATACCAACCCATCATGATATTATAAACTAAGCAGTCTATATTCTACGCTGTCAACTTGCACAAGCTGCAAGCCTCCGGTATACAAGCAGCAAGCCGCCCTCCGTATTCTCAATAGTCACCTTCCCCCCTTGCTCTAGCAAACCTCACTCAAGGCTTGATGAACCATCCAAGCATGCAATATCGGTATTAGCCGCTAATGGTATCATCCACAGACCTATATATCCCTATTCCCTATAGGATCATATAGGATATGGTAAGATACGGTGGGTATCACTAATGCGCCTGCAAGCCGATAACTGTGACGCGAGGCGAACACAAGGATTTAATGGTGATGTATTATAATGGGGGTGAGAAGGGCCACTAAATTAGAGGTAAGTGTAGCACGGGAAAGAAGAAATAATTTTTAGGTAAAAATAAACCATAGAATGTAACGGATATTTTTTTATACTATTGGATAACGATACGAGCTCAACAATAAATAACATAACAATATTTTTAATATTTCATTTGATTAGTTATTATTTTTGATGTTATAATTGTCATTTTAGTTATGAAACGGGAGTTATTTGTATTATTTTATTGAACGTTTCAAAGACACTGCTTAACCATTTTTGTCTCTAATATTTGACGTTTGTATCCTGTTTTAATCCCATAATACTTTCATCAAATATTTGAATGCTTCTAAAGCAAAAACGTGTACATTATTATGGAATAAGACCTTTAATGACCGTATTTTACTACAAATAAATATACGTTGAATTTGAAATTGAAAATTACTAGACGCCATAATGCCGCTATCGTATTTGAAGCGATGATGGCTCAGTAATATTGAGGTCAACTGTTGATCGATGACTCGAATCAATCAATGAGCTTGGCCTTTCAAAATGAAAACCAGTCACCAAACCTCTACCGGTATACCCGGCAGTCTAAAAATTAGATAGAATAATAGTACTAAAACACAAGCACAAAATATTCTAAATTCAATTCAAAAAAATTTCTTTTCATTTCAAAATTACTAATAGCCGCTGCCCGTGGTTTCACCCACGCGGAGATATTGGATTTCATGGTTTTTATTTGTTGCGCGGAACCCTAATTCTTTTTCTAAAATAAAAAGTAGCCTAAGTTACTCCTTGTAACATAAGCTATCTGCCAACGAAAGTCCCGTCAAAATCGGCCCAGCCGTTTCGGAGATTACCCGGAACAAACAGACAGACAGAAAAACATTTTAAAAATGGTTGTTTTGTTCTAGGTACCGTATATACTTTCATATGCATTTGGTAAAAACTGTTATTTTGATATTACAAACAGACACTTCAATTTTATTTAGTTATTTTATTTTATTTTGTTTACTTTTTCTGTTATTATAATTATATCAATCTATTTAATAATTTAAATGATACCATTAGATTATTTACATTTTAATGAATAAAAAATGTATTTTGTTTATTTGTAGATTCTATAGATGGACGTCCGTTTCGTTCGAAATTCGCTGTTTTACTGGCTACGTATATAAACCACAAGCAGGGGAACCCTTGTCAATCAGAGCTGCAACCAGAACTGATCATCGTTAGTAGTCCACTGTTTTATGTAATTACGTAAATCTGTTCAAGATAAAAAGCTTAGTGGGCTTGGAATTGTGTGATTAGTTTTTATATCCTTTTTATTTTAGGGCGACTATACACCGGGTAAAAGCATAGCTACAAAATGCAGTTGTTCAAGATGTGTGTCAAAATGAGTTCTCAAGGGATCAGCAACGCATTGGCAATAGTTGCAGTGTTGCAAAAGTCCATAGGCGACGGTGACCGCTTACCATAAAGTGGGGCCGTCTACAAGTCTGCCACTCGATTTCATTAAAAAAAATATGAATAACTAGTTGCTGCTTGCGGTTTCACCCACGCGAAGGTATTGGATTTCATGTTTTTTATTTTTTTTGCGCGGAACCCTAATTCTTTTTCTAAAATAAAAGTAGCCTAAGTTACTCCTTGTAACATTAGCTATCTGCCAGTAAAAGTGCCGTCAAAATCAGCCCAGCCGTTTGGAGCATCATAGTTGTGGTCCAACGTTTGTCTATTTCGTAAGTACAACCACAATAATAATGAATTGCAGGAGCTGTACTTAGAAACCAGTTCCCATTCCGGTTAAAATTTTTCTACTTCAACCACATCATCATCACTTATCGTCACGAAAAGGTACTTTTTTAAGTGTACTTTGATAAGGTTAAGATTCGGAGACAAGTTGAAGCGTGGATTCTTTCTTGAAGGAAGCATTAGTCCTCTTAACTCGGTGAAAATACCGCCACAAAACCAATCAAAAATACATTTTCAACACAAGTCTAACTAAAAAGGGTATAATAAAAATAAAATGTTCAAGTTGAGAACTCTTATTTATTTATTTATTTAGTATAGGTACAATTACAGATAATAGGTTGAATTGTACACTTAATAACACTTATTTGTGATATAACACTGTAAACCCAAAATCCAATTACAACTATGTAACACAACTTACTAGTGAATTGTAGACACAAAAAAAATTAAACAAAGAAATCAGAGTAGTTGTACTTAAATGACTGAATGTTTAAATGACTGGAAACTACTCAAGAAAATATCTATAGCAACACATTTGGTGTTTTAAGTGTGACACATCCTTGTATTGATAGTCAGAAAAGAAAAGCTTCAACTAAACAAAACTAAAAAAAGAAATCCCAAAAGTAAACATTACAACACAACTATCAAAACAATGATCCCGACAAATAACAACTCGACTCAATAAAGTAGCCGACCTCCCTAAAGATCCCTAAGAATCAAACAAAGTTGTATTTATCCGGTGCCCGATCTCCTTAACTCGTAAGTCGGGAGAACTCGGATCGAGTCGAGTGGAGTGTAAAGTTTACGAATTTTCGGGTCGAAAGCGAGTTTAATACGTGCTTATGTAATTTTAATCTCTAAATGGGGATGCTATTGGGAGCTTTGAGGGTTGTTTTTGACGTTATTAGAAAATCGGGGGTAGTATAAAGAGACTTACTAAAAACAGATTTCTTTTCAGGCATTGATGTCTCTTGAAAAATTACCTACGTTACGGTTTGATGAACAGAGTATCCAGTGAAATTACTGGGCTTATGAGACTTAATACCTAATGTCTCAGGGTAACGAGCGCACTGCAATGTCACGTAGACCTTTGTGTTTCAAAGTTCTGAGAGGCACTGCAATTGTTATGGGCAGGCGTTATGTTTACCATCAGGCAAACGACCAGCTCGTCTCATTATCAAATATTATATTAAAATCTATTACCTGGGAGTACTAACGCAAGTTACAATGAGTTTAAGCACCGATGAAGGTGAATATCGTGAATCGTGATGCAGCCATACCATTTCATACCAAATCATCCATTTCATATCCATACCAGAGCATTTCCTAGACCTCGCTTGGCTAGCCAAGTCAAACATCTGTCAATAATGAAGCGCTATCAGTTCCGTACACAGCTACCAGTTCCAGCAGCTGCAGCAACTTCGACCACATTGTCGGCATAAGAGCAGGCGAGATAATGGTCAAATTATATTATTAATAGTGAAATTGCGGTCAAAAGCAATTCAAACGTGGGAAAGTAGGCTAAGCATAGAAAGCTAGCTTATTTACAGTAAAATAAGTTGGCAAACTCGACAGAGAAACTTCGATTGATTTGGAAGGATCCTAAGCGTAAGGTAACAAAGTTGACAGCCTATAAAGTAGCAAAGAAAATTTATAAAGATTACTATGCGAAATACAGAGTACAATGATGAATTGGAATAAGCGAAGCAAAAATTGAGGGAAAGTAGGTTAAAGTGGCGCAATAGCTTCGCTACTTACGACTTTGTATCCAGCGAAATGTTCCACTGATGCGGAAATAGAAATACCTTCTCTTTTATTGTTATTCGAAAATCCAGACGACATTTTGCTGAAGTATGTTTTTTTATCCAAATAAGTGGCGAGGCCAACTACGAAAATGTATTTATTGGTCGGAAACAAGACGTGGTTGTTATAAGCAATATCAATGGAGTCTGGGAAGTGTATGAATAAATCCGTACGTTAAGATCTAGGTTTTTTTTATCAAATAAAATCAATATTTTATAGTAAACTAGCTTTTAACGTTTTTACCAGCGTGGCGTTTCCCACAGGAATAGCGCATTTTGCTGGGATAAAAAGTAGGTAATGTTACTTTTTTATGTTATTTGGTAACGAGACGAGCTGGTCGTTTGCCTGATGGTAAGCACAACGCCGGCCCATAGCAATTGCAGTGCCATCCAGAAATTTGAAACACAAAGGCCTGCGCGGCACTGCAGTGCGCTCGATACCCTGAGACATTAGGTATTAAATCTCATAAGCCCAGTAATTTCAGACGGACACTCGCAGAAGATTTAGTCCTCCCACTAACAAACTTTCTATTCCATAAACTATATCATTGCAAAAAGTCAGATTCCGTTGTGCCATTGCTGCGTAAATGAAGGACAAACCAACAAACCTACAAATAGGTACGCATTTATTTCGCATTTAGGTATTATTTTACGGAAGTACGGATCATTGAAATTGAGATAATACTTAGCGAGATCACAGATCGTTTGACATTTCCGTACTGTATAGTAATGTATCGAGCCCCTCGGTTGCCTGATGGCAAGCATAACAAAGGTCTGCGCGGCACTGCAGCTCGCTCATTAATCTGAGAGATTAGGTATTAAGTCTCACAAATCCAGTAATTTCTAAACTAATTTGCTCATCAACCAATCCGAACATCTTGCATGCGCACTACAGTTGGATGGCAGACTGTGCGGTGGTTGCGTACTTCCCGCAAGTTTATACCTTCCAACGACCTAAGCACCAGTCTTACTACTTATCATCATACTGGACATTCCTCCTTTACGCACGAAGCGTTATGCTTCTACTTTTATTTGGCGTACCGCTAAGGAGTGGAACTCTTTGCCCGAGTCTGTGTTTCCTGATCGTTATGATCTGGGTCTCTTCAAGTCACGAGTGAACAGGTATCTAGGTAAGCGTGCAACATCGTCGACCGCATCGTCACTTACCACCAGGTGATATAGTGGTCAAACGCAAGCCTACTAATAGATAAAAAAAAATCACGATCAAAAAACTTAACTTCTGAATTATTTTCGTCGGAAAAAAGCAAAAAAAAAACCCATGTGATTGACAATCCAAACGCGTGAGTTAGGCAGTTTGTTTCGATTCAATTAAAAGTTGCTCGATCGGAGTTGGATTTGGCGTCGGAGATCAATGTTTGGTAACTGAACGTAACAAGGGTGTACAATTTATTGGTTTTATTTATTATTAAGGAAACCAACAGCTGTATTACAATAACTTATAAAACTAACATAACATTAGAAAGCCAACGATAGGTTCTCACGAATAGTAACAGAGAAAAATATAAGGTGAAAACTAATTTATAAGAGAGGCGTAGAAAATTGTAACAGTATTTTACGAGTATCGTCTCATATCCAAACCGAATTTTAGTCTCAATCTCTCTTTCTTTAGAATCTCTCTTTCTTTTGTCATTTATGACAACATGAGAAAGAGATGGAATATATTTTAGACCTGTCAAATTAATCCACTTGCTTCTAAGTTGTATCTAGTGTAAAATTAACGGAAATAAATTAAGTGGCGTTTAATGTATCAAGGATGGAAGATATTTCATAGCTCTAAAACTAAATTTAGAGCACTCAAACATCTTCCATCTCATTCTCTTGTTATGTATGGGAAAGAGAGAAAGCGAAACTAATATTAGGATGAGGTAGGAAACAACAGAATCAATACCAGCGTATATTTAAACTAAGCTTTAAAAACTTTACCAGGTGGTAGAATAAACTCTTCTGTGTTCATCGGGTGCTTTGCTCGTGTAGTCCGCCAAGCAGTACTGTGCAAGCATTACTGTGTTTCAGTTTGATAAGCAATGAGAAGCTTATGAGATTTATGCCAGGATCACGAGCACACTGCAGTGCCGCGCAGGTCTTTGTCTGGAGGTATTTCATAGTTCTGGGTGGCTCTGCAGCTGTTATGGGCACGCGTTATGCTTATTATCAGATAAACCACCTGATCAATTCACACATTATAACGGGATATTTACCGTGATTATTATTGAGCGATGAGCACCCGATATTTCGACGCTGTTGCAAGCATCATGTTCAATAATAATCACGGTAAATATCCCGTTATAATGTGTGAATTAGTTAATAACCGTGAAAGTCTAAAACAGTGTTTAACCACCTGATCGTCTCGTAATCTAGTACTGTAAAACAAACAAGTGACATGTGAAAACACCATAATAATATAATAAGGTCCTTCAGACAGAATTGCCCAACTAAGCAATGTTTGATGAAACGGTCCATAATGTTTGCACTGTTCAAAGGTTCATTCTAACCAAAGAGTCACCTATACCTTCCTGCGGCTTGGACCGGGCAAACAGAGTCCCTCCAGGCGTCAACCCTTTGTGAACAAAAACTATCGGCAACCCCGAGCAACTTTTGATAAATATTTATGAACAAACTTATTTAATTTAGAGCCTGGAAACCTCTGTTCGGAATAATGTGGACAAAGTCGGGGGAGTCTTTGACAAGTTTTTTGTCTGTTTTTCAACCCTTGTGGGTGAATGAAGTTTATTTTTGGGATTTCGTTGAAGCGTTTTCGATTTTTTTTATTAAGACATTGGTAGAGACTACCAAAGGAAAGGCATACATGTAAGTATGTATGTGAAAGTTAATAAATAACTTCCAGAATCTAAACTATCTACATTCCAAATTTTATCAAAATCGGTGTAGCTATTACTGAGATACGTGGTGTAGTGTTTGTAGTTTTGTACCTATCTAAATAGGTATAGTACACTGTCTCACACACACAAGCGGTTGGCCATACTTGACAGTGACAGATGAGAGGTCCAGACATTGTGGTACCTTCTCGGTATAGTCTGTGGTCGAGTAGAGGGACACGCCGGGTGTCTACGTAGTATTATTTCCTCTGTGGCCGGGTGGAAGGCGGAGGTTATGCGGAACTCTGTGTGAGTTCCAAGGAAAACATAATGGTATAAGGCTTGGTGTGACCGTGAGCCAGTGATAGTATTTACATCATGGTTAATTAGGATCTTAACATTATCCTACACGTGGTAACAAACATTCTCAGGCACATATATACACAAACTTTCGCATTTTTAATATAAGTAGGATGTAATTATTATATTTGTATGTAACTAGCTTCTGCCCGCAGTTTCACCCGCGTTCCAAAGGAACCGTGTTTTTCAGGGATAAAAAGCATCGTATAAACCGGTCCATAAACCAGCCAGTGAAATTACTGGGCTTATGAGACTTAATACCTAATGTCTCAGGGTAACGAGCGCACTGCAGTGCCGCGCAGGCCTTTGTGTTTCAAAGTACTGGGTGGCACTGCAATTGTTATGGGCCGGCGTTATGCTTACCATCAGGCCAACGACCAGCCCGTCTCGTTACCAAATAACATAAAAAAAACTATATTTATCCAAAAAATCACGTCGATCCGTTGCTGTGTGAATGAAGAACTAACCAACAAACAGACAAACACACTTTCGCATTTATTATAGTACGGATTTAATTCACAAAACAGGTAACATTAATTACTGAAACATTCTTCAACGTCGCGTATTGAACAAGAATTTAAAGCAAATAACAATAAACACGTCATCATCCAAAAATGAAAGCTCAATGCACTCTCGAAGCTCAAACAGCTTTCGCGATATTTCCTCCCCTTTGTGGAGGCTATTTAATTATTTTTCCATTAAGCTTCAAGCTGGAGCCAGGGCTGCGGCGGTGTTTATGCCGACACCTTTATAATTTAGCTCAAGATGCAGGTGTTCTTATAGAAGAAATTTTACTTTGCAGGAATATTTTAGTGAAGGGAAAGGGACGAGTTTTGCGCTCGCTAATTTTTTTAAATTTTGTTTACACTCTGCCTGCACTAGCTTATCCTGTATGACAGATTTTCTTCTTGTTGATGATACACGTTTATAACTCAAATATAGGTTTCTTACCCCAAAAAATCTAAACACACGTTAAACCTGTGCTAAACACTATTTAGGGCCTAAACATGCCTTAAACGCGCGATTAAATATGAGCAATTGAGCAACCACAAGTCCTGATTTAAGTAGTTTCTAACCGATGTCTAACACAATTCTGTTGTGACATTTGTAATCATTTTTGACGTTTATCTTTAGTCGCTGTCTAGCTAAACAGGCGACTAAAAATGGTTTTTTTTGTGGTAACACTATAAATGTTCAAGTTGCTGCCCGTGGTTTTATTCGCGTGGAGATAGAGAAATCGTGCATTTTCCGTGATAAAAAGTAGCTTATGTAACTCTCCGATTCTTAAACTATCTCTGTGCAAAAAAATCAAGTTGATCTGTTGCTCCGTTGCTGCGTGAAAGAAGAACTAACTAACAAATACGCTTTCGCTGCTATAGTAAGTACGGATTCTAATCCTAACGACTGAGTTTTGATAGTAGGTAATCAAAAAATGCTTTAAAAAAAGCGGGAACCGTCTGACGAAAATATCGCGGCATATTATAAAATTTCATCCCCCAATTTTTGTGATATTCTTTCATAAAATTTATTAAAGGATCGCCCTCGAGATATACCTACTCTAAAAAGAATCATTTAAATTGGTTGATAACTGGCGGAGCGGTAACATCACTACACAGAAAAATACAGATGAATCGAGAACCTTCTCTATTTTTAGAAGTGGGTTAATAATTTAACATTTCTCTCTTATCAAGTGAAACAAAAATAAACTTCCGAAAAAATAAATCGAGCATAACTATAAACCCTTGCATTTGTATTTAAGAAATTCCAATAAAATAATAAAGCTGCAAAAAAGAGGTTTAACACCAGACGCATAGGTACTATAATAGTAAAATAAAGACAAATCATTTTACTGGCCCCACTGGTACCTTCGCGGCTGACTAATTAGAATTTTAATTGGAAGCACATCTTCGCAAGATGGCGTCCGCGGACCGACCGATGGCGCTGATTAGGTTAGCTCTTCAATCTATTAACCTTGTCCTTTCGTGGATACCATTTTTCCGTGAGGAAATCCTCATGGATACTCCACTGCCGCGAGGGTGACAAAGAGGTTATGCTAGGCTCCTACTGGCTTAAACCCCACGTTTTAATTATATGCATTTGGTAAAAAGCTGTTATTTTGATATTACAAACAGACACTTCAATTTTATTTATTTGTATAAATAAAAATACTTCCATCTGTTTTGCTACAACCCATAAAATATGTTAAACTTATGGCCTAGGCACTTATCCAAATTATGACGTCACATTATGTTGGAGATTACTAGAAGGTTTCAAATGTTAGTAAAGTGAAGATCTATGTGAAGTGTAAATATCTATTATGACATTAATCTGAAAACGTTTTCTCAATACATATTTTGAAGTAATGATGGCTTAGTGAGGTCGACCTTAAATTCGTAGGTCAGTGATTCAATTTCTTCAATGAACTTCATTCGGTGAAGAAAAACATCGTAATGCATTATGCAACCATGGAGCTCCGAAAATCCAAAAAACACCATAATAGATCTTATTTTTGGAGAAACAAAAGTGAACAGCTTCAAAACTTCTGAGTCGCCATCTGTTTTAGCCCTAGCAGCCGTCCTGGCCATTAATTAAGTTCACCGTGGCCGTAAATTGATTGCAATCGTGAATGTTTTGACAGCCGCCGACCGGAGTCCGAAATTTGCCGAAATTTGCCGAACACCGCCGAATACTGCTGGATTATCTGGAGTGGAGCGAGGTGTGTGATTGGTAGTGGGATATTTTAAGCAGTAATTTTGACCGGCGCCAAGTTAGCATCCGAAAGTTAGATGAATGTGATAACTCGACCAAATTAAAAAGTCAACATTATTCCAAGTGTTAAAGAAAAGGAATAGAGAATTTGGCATGCTCATTGAGACCATTAAGAAGCATGCCTACCTCTATGGACTTTGGTCGTTTGAAAATGGAAGAAATTATAAAAAAATACGTTTTATAACTGGTTTTTGGTTACAGCTAGTGTTTCAAAAAACTGAATATCACATTCGATAGAGCACCTTTCAGATGTAGGTACCTAATATAGCCATATAGGCTTCGGTTGGTTAGAAATGGTCAAAAAGTTGAGAAAATCAGCTACCGCCGTAAATCCACTCCCTTTTCCACACAAACATGGTAAATTTCCCTATAAATGAAACTACATATTTTTTCCATTCCATTTTCGTCTTTTATTCTGACAAAAGCGAAACCAGACCAAAGAGAACCTAATAAATCAATATACCTGCATACAATTCGGTGGAGCTGGTTACTTTAAAATTTAGACAAAAAATAGTCAGTTCTATATTGTTACACTTATTTTAATTTAATTATATTGCTTAGATTACAAGCCAAAATATAAAAATATTTACTTTTAGGTTTATTCAATTCTAATTTTATTCAGATTGTGACATAAAAGCATCGGCATTCAATAGATAAGTATCGCACAGATTTTTTGTCTCATAAGCTTGTAATATCTGATCATCTAGATGTCGGTTGATGATGTCAGGCACGCGCAGGTCAGTAAGGGCGTGCGCCATGGACACGCCGAGGTCGCGCACGACGAGCGGCTGCTGCGAGTACCGCTGCAGGGAACACTCCGCGCCGGCGGCGGCGGCGGCGGCGGGCCCGCGGCGCGTGCGCAGCAGCACGAGCCGCGAGCGCAGCGCTTGCGGCGCCGCGCACGAGCGGCGCGCGGTGCACACGCGCGCGTAGGCCGCGTCCAGCAGCGCGCGCGCGTACTGCGCGGAGTGCGGCACGCGGCCGCGCAGCGCGCGCACGCACGCGTCCACGCGCGCGCGCCACGAGGCGTGGCCGCGCGCCGCGTCCTCCGCCGGCGCTGCGGCGCCGCGCGTCATCAGCGCGACCATGTGCCGCGCCACACCTTCCTGTAGCGCGTCTATTGATTCGAACGAGCGCAGCTCCATCTCCAGCAGGGCCTTCACCTCTTCTGGGCCGTCACCGATGCAAAACACAGTACCCGTTTGCCCTACAAACATAATGCAGGTAATTAGATCGCATTCAACATAAAAATCTATGGTGGGCGCTCTATGTGACGAAATAAAAAAGGCGCGGGCCCGCATCCCTTATATTTGTAGTAAATGCGCGCCGTACGGTTTGTTACATACAAATCATCAAATTTAATTTTCACTCGAAGAAACATTTTCAATTTTTTTTCCAGGGTGCGGGGCCCCTAGTCGGTGCTGGGCCCCTAGGCAGTTGCCTACTTTGCCTTATGGATAATCCGACCCTGCTTCTAATCATCACAGTCATTCCATAATGCAGCTTTGCTCGTTGCAGCGGCGTAATTTATTTCGCAACTTGTTAACTTTGCAAGACGGAAACTTTTGCTCGCTTACTTATTTTTTTGGTACGAAAAATCGTCACTCAAAAATCCTATCCTCTACTACTCTACGGTAAAGGCTTCTCAAAAAAGAACGCACTATAGCGCCCCGTCCTGACGCCACGCCAATAATAATAATTATGTTCTGTGGCTACGCTACTGCGCCTCTTCCTGACGATGACGCCGCGCCATAACGCCTATGATGCGCGCTAGGTATCGCGTTCTGTTTGATACATACCAATTTCTTCTAAAATCGCTGCTAATTCCAGAGCAACCGTTACACCAGTTTCGTAGCCCAAGATGTAGAATGTTTTCTTCTGACCCATCTTCTTTAGTAAAACCTGATGGTTATAATTTTAAGATCATAGTGCTGTCGATTCTGTCGCTTCATACCTAAACCTAATTTTAGCTTCCCTCTCCCTTTCCAAAACATAACACGAAGAAAAGATGTTTTACACATCTAAATTATTAGTTTTAAAGATGTCAAATATGGAATATATTTGACATCTTTAAAACTAACTTCTTCATAAGTAATAAAAAAAGAACTATTGTAAAATCGTTTGAAAATATCAAATATAATAGTATTTTCTACTAATAAATAATAAAAATCCTTGATAAATTTTACGCCACTAAACTCAGCATCTATTTTAGAAATTAATAAGTACGGGCTCGTCACGGGTTAGGCGACTAAAGTCAAAAATGATAATTGACAAGGTATTATATGTCCATTGTTAAATAAATGTCAAGGTATAAAAATGACAATAATGACAGTCACATAGACACATTGTACTAACGTTGGTGCTAATCATTGGCTCTATTTTAAGCAGTAAATGTAAACCTTATTAACCCAATTATTAAAGAAAAGTAGAGGATATGAACAAAAGGTACGTATTGCGCGCCGAAACAGAAACAAAAATGGCGTCAAATGTCGAGCCACAGCTCTTCACACAGCACTTTGGCATGGTCGCCTATATCACATGCAACTTCTCACTTGCATTAATAGTTCTATAGAATTATTTTTCATATAATTTAGTCGCACGAATTGAGTTCAATGACACTTCAAATACTCGCTCTGGACTTGAAAACAAAATGTCAGCCTTGAAAAATCTGTCGGTGGGCGGGACATATGTAACGTCATTAATTGTAAGGATATCTAGAACACAATATTTCAATAGATAATTATGCCCACTCTATCTATATATTGGAATCTCTTTGTATTAACCTTTGAATATCTGGTAGCAAGTTCTTGAGGAGTTTCATTGGGATGATCGAGTCCCGGCTGGAGCACGAAGGCCGATAGTTTGAGGCACTTGCACATCGTACGGAACCGCTCGTGGTGCCCCTCCAGCCCCGGCACTATGTACAGGAACGTCTCGTTTACATCGAACTCGTCGTCTCTCTGTAACAACAAACGACACCGTTACGGAGAGTCCTCACTGACGTCAGTATCATTAGCACGGGGGCAATACACACCATCACGCAGTTATTTGTGAGAGTGTCCAAGAAAACCATGTCAGTTGTGGCCAGTAGTTCATCAGGATCCACGTACGAGTAGAACATTTCCAGTCCATTCACTTCTTTCAGATTTGGTTCAGAAGATATGTCTTCGATCGCATGTAGTCTGGAAGCGAAGTATATTTAAAACATGACATATTATAATAAGCTTTAAAAAAAGTTAAAATGTATTTTGTTTTTTGAATTATAAAGTATTTTGCATGTAGAAGTAAATATAAAACATTTATTTGGTTCCACATCATCTTTATCGCTAGACACTAACAATAATCTCTCGTAATTGTTGAATTCCGTTCTCTTCTGGTCTGGTCTGTTTATATTTATGTAAGTTTTGTTACATGGACTCGTTGTTGCTTCACTTCATTCTGATTATCTTCCTTTAATTTGCAATTTTAAATATTTTCAAACCCAAAAATAAATGTTACACAAATCATGGGAACCTCGATGATAATTATAATTACCTCTCCAGAGTTAATGAAGGTACATCTGTTTCGTCAATAGATGTCTTGTATATGTCTTCCAGGAAAGTACAGACTGATGGCGATTTTTCTAGTGACATACCTAATTGTTCAAGTGACGCTGTCTTTGGCGTGTCATTACAAATTTTCAAACCTGAAATGGAGAACAAAGATAATTTGACGTCTTACTTAATACCTAGTACCTTAATACTTAGTAGTAAGAATTAAAATAAATTAGTAAGAAGTCCAGCTTAAAACATATTTGTTATGTTAAACCTCTCTCGGTTCGAAAGAAAACATATCTGTTGAATAGCAGGAACAGCAGAAAACTATAGGGTAAAATTATTATTTTATTACGCAAGAATAGTTTTTAACAGTACCAGTTAAAGCAGCAATTTGCTGAACCAGTGAAAGGCGATGAGAGCGTTTCGGTAACGCCAGTAGAATTGGATCAGAACTCCGTAACGCACACTCTGCTGCTTCTTCTGCGCTAGAGTACCAAGTGGCACCATCGTCGTCTTGTACCTGAAATATCATTACTAACGTCAGCCATTAATATTTTAAAATTTTAGTTACTAAAATAAAATAATCATTAATAATATGTATAACAGTTAGAGTAATTTATTTAACTCTAATAAGTGCTCCGTTGGGGCCTATATGAATAAAGCATTTTGAATTTGAATTATAAATTATAACATTTGAATAATTACTTACTGTTTCCAACATGGACAAATTCAGACGAGTTACAGGCAGTCCACTGCTAGCTCTCTGAATTGTTGTGGAATATCCGCAGTAGTCATTGTTGCTCAACAACAAAAAGTACCTGAAAACATTTATTTGTCACATATAGTTCGTTTCATCTTCTTTCGAGACGTAAGTTATCGTTTGACTACTACAGCACCTGATTTAAGTGATGATGTCATCAAAATTGATGGCATACTTAGCGTAGAATAGGATGTGTTTAATAGCCTTGACGCACGGGAAGTCGTTATTGTGTGCGTTCTAGTAAAACTTTACCAACCTACAAACATTTTTTGTTTTTTTAAACGCTTACACTCATACCCCGCACTAGGATTCCCTGTATCGCAGGTGGCATGGGCACACACAGATACACAACACAAACATCCAAGACCCGAGAACAAACTTTATGCTAACACAAAATCTGCCCCGGCCGGGAATCGAACCCGGGACCCCTCGCTTTGCAGGCAGGCTACCAACTTAGCTACGATTGATTGACCTTTTGATTGATATTGATTGACCTTTACAAATTAATATCTTACTTCAAGGATGGACAAATGGTCCTCGTTGCCGCGTCCAAGTTTTCAATAACAGCTTCTTGTGATGGACTGTCTCCAATAACATGCAAACCTTCCACGGATCCCAAGCGCGTGGCACTGTGCAACAAATCGGTGACGTCCTTCATGTTTTCTAAATCACCAAAAGTCACTGCTACATTGGTTCCCAGTTGTCTCCACAAACTGAAATAGAGAATAATCAAATGTTAGATAATTAAACATAAATAATAAATAAATTAAATTTATTTTACTAAAAGATTTTATTTTTCACATAAGAAATTAGTTAAGTAATTTTGTTCAAAATAAACATAGATTTAGTACCGTAGTTTATTATATTGAACGTAAGACACTGGTGTTTTAAAATGCAAATGTAGTTTCTTTACTCCGCAATCTATTAATTTATCTGCTAGTTGTGTTCCAAGAGGGCTGGAGTCGCCAAGTATCACGTGACAACAATTTTCTGCAGGATAAAATCTGAAATTACAACAATACAGTGTTATCATCTAATCTCTCTAATAGAAATTGAATTAATTAGTCAGTGAAGTGCTACGTACAATGCGATTAAATTAAGAATAGGACGAAATCTTGGCCAACTTCACTTCAATGTCTGTGTTTACTGTATCATTTTGTTGAACTTTGAACTGATTATAATGTGAAGTTGCCGAGAAGCCTTCCTATTCTTATTTTAGTCGCATTATAATAGCTTCTTAGTATAAAGTTTTTTTTTTAAATCCACTTTTTCCAAGCTATTTCATTACACAAGGAAACGGGACAAGAGAGATCCATCCCGAGAAAAAGAGAGTTTGCTCACAACAGTACACCAGGACCGGAGAAGGACAAGAGGACCAGTAGAGGTTGGATGTGCGAGATTACCTGGGGTGAGCCAGGAGCATCGAATCTTGCACGCGCAGCAGCACGCGGCCGCGGTGCCGGCTGGCCGCCAGCAGGCGGAAGGCGCGCGGCGCCGCGTGCGCAGCGAATGTGACGCGTGACAGGGGGCGCACGTGACCACGAGCGATGCCGTCACTTATCAAACCACGTAATTTCTAGAAACAAGATAAATTGAAAACAGTGCCATAAATATTTTTAATTTATGAACTATTAAATTAAATTTATGACAAACTAGCTGTGCCCCGTGGCTTCCCCCACGTAGCCTAATTTACTCCTTTTAACGTCAGCTATCTGCCTATGAAAGTCCCGTCAAAATAAATTAAATTAAAAATAAAATCAGTCCAGCCGTTTTGGAGATTACCCGGAACAAACAGACAAACGAGCAAGATGAAAAGGTATTTAAATTCCGCTAATAAAACCACATGTGACCCTACTCTGTTACCTTACAAAAATAAATATATAAAAATTTACAGAAGAGTTATCATTGGACTAAAAAAAGCAGCTGTACAAAGAGAGATAGCAGAATCAAAGAATAGAATCAGGGAAATATGGAAAGTGGTAAACAGACATAGAAATAAATTGTGTAATCCTAAGAAGACTAATAAACTAATAATAAATAAAGATGACGTAATTTTTGACAATGCACAAGATGTTGCCAACATATTTGCAGATTAATTACAATATATTGACTATCTATATGATAAAGTAAACAACATAAACTAAAATAACTAAATAAAATACACACTAATTTATTTACAATCTTAATCTAATAATCCGCTACCAGTAGGCAACGTTCCCAATATTATTAGTATTTGCAGAACAATTTGACTATGGTAATATTAATAACAATTCGGCATCAAGTACAAATACAGCAATAACATATTATCTTCAAAATTTCTCAACACGTACTAACTCTGACATGGACTTAAGATTGACAAATGAAACTGAGATTCGTAAGATAGTAAGCAGAATGGAGCTTAAGAGATCAGTAGGATACGACGAAATACCAATAACAGTAATTAAAGATAACATTGATATTTTGGCAGAGCCCTTGGCAGTATTTATTAATAACTGCATATCGTCAACCACTTTTCCGGAACAACTGAAAATTGCACGAGTACTCCCGATTTATAAAAAGGGTAATAAATCAGACTCTGAGAATTATCGCCCTATTTCTTTATTGCCGACAGTATCAAAAATATTTGAATATATTCTTAAGGACAGACTGGTATCACATCATAACATAAATAATATTTTACATAGGCACCAGTTTGGGTATCAAAAGTGTATTGGAACGGTTGATGCAATTGACATGCTGGTGAATGGAGTTGTGGAAAAGCTCAATAATAAATTTCATGTCGCGGGTGTTTTCTTGGAATTCAGTTCGGCTTTTGATTTAGTAGATCATAACTATTTACTATCGAAGTTAGAACACTACGGAGTCCGAGATGAGGTTTTGCAGTTATTTACGTCGTATCTGAGTAATAGAAGATACTTTGTCGAAATTAAAAGTATACATGACAGGTATGAGTCTGTAGCTACATCCCGCCTGATTAACATAAAAAGAGGATTTCCACAAGGATCTATACTAGGGCCAATTTTCTTTATCATATTCATGAATGACCTGATGAGATACATAACGGATACTATTCCCCATATACAAGTGGTAGCTTACGCAGACGACACAAACGCTATCGTATCAGCTAAGAACATTCAAGATTTGGAACTTAATATCAACTACGCTTTAACACTCTTTTTTGACTGGCTTGAGGTTAATAATTTGAAACTAAATAAGAATAAAACAAACGTTATTGTTTTTAAATCTACCACTCAAAATTCTCAGACTATCAACGCCGTACTAAATGGAACGGAACTTGATGTAGTAAACTGCGTCAAATTCCTCGGAATTCAAATTGACCAATTTTTAAAATGGAAAGACGAACTACAGGCACTGGCAAACTGTATTAGCTCTGCATGTTATGCTCTAAGGAGCCTACGTGATGTAATAGATATCAACCAGCTCAAATCGGTCTACTACGCACTCGTGGAATCTAAACTACGTTATAGTATTAGGTGTTGGGGGAACAGTTACAACTATAATATGAATAGGGCATTTATTCTGCAAAAGCGAGCCATCAGAACCATGGTACGCATTCCTCCGTGGGAATCATGTAAAGAGCACTTTTGCGAGCTAGGCATACTTACGGCACCAAGTCTGTACATAATGGTCCTTCTCACGGATGTTGTCAAATTCAGATATAAGTATGAGACAGCTGAACAAAGAACTATTAGATTGGAAACTATACGAAAGGATATTGAAAATAATTTTGTTCCAATACTCAATATTATGAAACATTGCTCAAGATACCAGGCCGTCAGATTGTTTAACAGCTTACCTGTCCGTATGAAGTCGATAGAAAGCCTCGCTATATTTCAACATAAATTAAAAGAGCTTTTGCTGAAGGGGTGTTTTTATTCGGTGGAAGAGTTTGTGACTCGTAAGATGTGATGACATTAGTGATCTTGTAGTATCTATTTACTTTTTATACTGTCTTTTTGAAATTCATAAATTCTGACTTTTTATTTTAACTTTTTTTTTGTATTTATTAATTATTTTGAATTGTTGATTTGATGTTTTTTTGTGTAATTTTTTCAACCACAATGTAACAATTGTTAATGAATAAATTGAATTGAATTGAATTGAAACAGACAGATAGACAGACAGACAAAAATTTAATAAATGGTTGTTTTGTTATATACTTTCCGTATACACTTTCATATGCATTTAGTAAAAATCTGTTATTTTGATATTACAAACAGACACTTCAGTTTTATTTATTTCCATAGATAATACTGATCAAATATACTGTAAAGACTTACTTGATTTTCCTCAGATTTTGGGTCATCAAAAAGACTTATTATATCAACTGCTACATAAGATCTTTCATTTGTTAAATTATACATTCCAAACGCATAATTTTCATTTGTTATAATTTGTTCTGTGTCGATCACTGTACTAGATGGTGCACAACATTTAAGGGAAATCTGAAAACCGAGCGAAAAAATTTTTGTATAACAAACACGATAAGCAGTTGAAAATTTGTACCTATAAAACTGTAAGTGGGTGTGTACAATCAGACAGACTTGAGAGTTTGACAGAAACCCCATCATCAGATCTGTTGATCTTGCTAATGTTCTCAGATTTTGTATAATGAGCCTGGCATGTCATTCTTAAAATCGAATATAAAATAAATAGCAGGCGTAAAAAGTGGTTCTTCAAGTGCGGAGAAGAGTACGAACTATGACGTGAAGGCTATTAATCCACCAGTCTGATAATACTTTTGTGCTGGTACCTAGTTATTCTAACGTGCCTGTCTCTAAAAGTCTAAATTAACAGTTTCAAAAGTATAAACTGAAGTGGTGTATTGTTTAGTGACAAAATGCTGGTTTAGTTAATACTAAGAACAATTATAATCAATTACATTTTTCATTTCTCCTTTGTGACAGCCAATAACCATGTTGCACCCTTCTCCATTTGTAGCACACAGAATTAAATCCCCGAAACTGGCGTCTCGTGAATTGGCGATATCATTTTCTGAAAAAAGGACGTCATGTAAATATCGAAGATTAATTTAGATATAATGAATAAACCATATCATGTAGTATCATACCGTTTAGTTCAGGGAATAACTTTAATAAAAACCGTTTCTTGTGTATATCACTGACTGTAGTGAACACGCGGTAGCCCTTAGCAAGCGCCACGCTGATCACGGCTTGTCCCAGCGCACCGGCCCCACCGTGTACAAGCACACTGTATTGCTTTACGTTTGAGATGACGATCCTGATGGTCTGTAATTCCAGTAGTAATATTAAATATTTTTTACGACTTGTATTCTTTGATAGTTTTATTTGATGTGGTTTTAACTTACAGCTTTTATAACAAGGCAGTAATAGGCGTAGACATATGCAAAAGGAACCGTTGCAGCGTCTTCCAGGGACCAATGTGATGGCACTGGCCACATTAGTTCGGGTTGTGCAATGACTTCATTACTGACAGCGCCATTTTGCACTAAGCCCATTACTCTCTCACCTCTGTAAAATATAAAAACCTTATTATTTTTATAATTAAATATTACAAAATCTGACCCCAAAAAATGTGATGCAATATAATACAAAAAAGAATTGTTGACACCAAGATACAACAATACAAAAAGAAATATTTTAATTAATATATGTAATGATGATACCTTTCTGTTACTCCACTGAATTCCATTCCGTAATTATTTCCATATTTATCGTTTTTATGTAATAAAACCGTTCCCATAGCTCGTTTTACGTCGCCAATACTTAGCCCCGCGTAATGTACCTGAATAAATCCTTATTAGTAGAATATTTAAAACCTTAATTTGTTAGTAATAATGGTCTCAGCGTTTTTTTTCGAATTCTTAATATTCCGAATTTTTCTTTTTCTCATTCTTGTTTTTGTAAATTCTTAATTATCTTAGTTCTTATTTTTCCACAGTAGGTATTTTCCGAATTACAGATATTACAAAATATTATTTTTTCGAAAAAGTACACTTCGATTCACAAACTCAAAATAAATAAATTCTTACGTGCTCTTTGAATATGTAATTTGATTGAGAATGAATAAAACAATTAACATGCTAACAGAACTAAACTCAAGCATTTATAAACCATCAATAAAAAAGATACAGATGACACATACTTACTTATATCACCCTAATATGACCATGGCAAGAAAAGAGAGCTAACTAAATATAAGCCATTTATGGCTGGGGTAGACTTTATTTAAGTCCCATTTTAATGAAATATTTTTTATAATTCATTTTATAATTTTTTGAAAATTCAGACTGGAAAAATAAGAATGCAGAAAATAAGAATTCTGAAACATAACAATTGCGCAATATACAAAAACTTTATATAATATAATAAGAATAGGGAAAACGCGAACTTTGAAAACTAAGAATTTGGAAAAAACGCTTACTCCGTAATAATAGTTGAAATCATAGAAACTAAGGTAAGTAACATAGATCTAAAAAAAATTAATTATGTAAGGTCGGTAACATAGCACCGAACAGAGGTAAACCTGAATTCCGATGCTGATATCGGGTAAATAGCAGTCTCAATAATTGACTCAGGATGAGACTATCGGTAGGAGAGTGTAAATATCTTTCGATTATTTTAGTTCACAAAGACATACCGTGACTAAAGTTCCAGTTGTGGTTAGTTTGGGAGCTTGAACCCATTGCAAGGAGTTCAGATCACCGACCACATCGCTCTGCAGTGTTATTGTATCTCTTACTGGTGAATTATCTTTCAAAGGCAAATAATAATCACCTCCCCACAATCCCTGGAATATACATAACCATACATTTATAATTAAACAATAAACTGTATTCATTATCTACACTGGGCCGCAACGAAAGCGGATCGGCTATAACAACCTTTTAAAATAATTGAGGAATCCTTTTAAAATAAAAACTAAATTAAATTTTATTTCATAAAATATACGAAGTAAAACCTTTTTATTTATTTTTGGTAATTGTAATAAATACCATAAATAAAAAAATAAAGACAATTTTTATATTTTGAACTATTGCTAATCCGATGCCAACCTTTGAGAACTCGTTTGACACAAATTTTTTTTTTTTTTGACACACGTCTTGAAGGAGCAGTCCTTGTATTTTGTAGCACTGCTGAAAAACCTGTGGAGGGAGCTCGTTCACGAGTATGCGGGAGAAAGGATCGCATAAATCGAGTAGTATGAGACTTCCAGAAGTCAATTATGTGTGTGGATGAGCTTTGTTCCGGTGGTGACATGTTCGGTGATAGAACCGCGACGTTGGAATCATATGAAAAGGCTCTTCCGAGCATTCCCCGGTATATTTTTACTTAAACTACTTAAATAAACTACATAAACGTTGAACTTTTATAACTTTTATTTAAGCACTATAAAAAGCGCTTATAATGTCTTTATTTCATAAAGGTAGTTCCAGTATTTTGGAAGTTATTGAGGGTTTTGTTACCACCCGCTTTCTTTGCGGCCCCGCGTACCTTTTATACTATCTTAGGTAAGTGAATATAAAATAGCAAAGTTAACTTACGTTGTACAATACGTTATAGGCCAAATTAACATCGGAAAGCTCGTCAGAGTCCAATTTATGTTGTGTATTTTCATTGACCATGATAACATGAACACGATTTCTAGTTGAGTCTTTTCTCCATTGCTTGACCAAACTTAGAAGCCCAGCAATAGGTGGGTAGGATGTCAGAACTATAAGACTATTTTGCGGAGGTAAGTTGCTGCGTGCGTGCACCAGGAGAGGAATATCAGAGACTGAATTAATAGTAAACGTAGACGTCGTAGTAGCTGTCAAAAGTGAAGGTTTCCAATATGCCAATTCTAGCTGGGTCTTTGCATTCTTTAGAACTGACACTATATTGTATAAGTTGGAAGGATATCTAGGTCGTGCTCCGACAGTTATTTCTTCTTCATTCACAACAAAAGCATTGGGTGGTAGCATGTGGTGGAAATATTGATAAATCTGGGAAATAAAAATATTTATGTACATAGTCTCTTTGAACTAAACCAATTTTAACAGACACAAAGCTTAATTTGTACTCCTTCGGATGATGGTGAATAAATAAATGTATAAATACGTAGGTAGTTCTTACTTTTTCGTTTCTTGATAGGTTTTGAACTAGAACGACATCTGCATTAGAATATTTATTTTCATTTCCCTGTAAATCAATATCCATGCGCATGTGTCGATATTGAATTTTTATTCCAGGTACGGAGTCTTCTATGACAACTTTTTCAATTTCCTCAAATAACTGTCCACTACAATGATCAGTAGTTAGCCCAATAACGTTAATGGTGCTTTTGTTCATATTTTCCGCTGCTATTTGGAGATGGACGTGTAAAGACGTGGGAAGCTACAAGTTAAAAAAATGTTATTGCCAGAACAAAAAAAAACATTCACATAATACACAAACTTTCACATTTAATAATAATAGTAGGAAAAAGGAAGAATATAATAGGATAGTAGCATTTTGTGCGTGTGCATGAAATATTATAGCAGACGCGGTTGAAACAATAAATGTATAAATCTAAGAAAACAGAAAGGATGCATATACATCACTTTCCTCCAAACGGTTTTTTTCATCTCATCTTCTAAATATACCAATAACGCTAAATTAAGGTCGTTATAAAATTGCAACCTACTTTGGGTCTTACCACAAAAATACTAAACACCTGTGTTTACACTGTTTAACGCCTAAACAGGAAACATGCCTTAGCCGTGCGATTAAATATGAGCAACCACTAATCCTGATTTAAGTAGTGTTTAACAGTAGACTAACTCTATTTTGTTTTGACATTTCTAATCATATTAGGCACTCATCTTTACACACTGTCTAGCTGAATATGGTGTCTATCAATTGTTTTTTGTGGTAACATAGTTTGTGTTTTGTTTTCCGTAAAAAGACGGCCGTCAGAGTGTCTAACATTCCACGTCTCTTCGCCGTCAATACGGCCGTCATTTTACGGTCATCATATTGCGTCCGCTAAATGATGGCACCGCTGTTGGAGAAAGCCAAAGCTTAATAAAACACTTACGTCAAACTTCGCATGGAATCTTGGAACAAACTGAAGCGCTTGTAAAGTTATCTGCTCATCATTCATTTGAAGCAGATCACGAAAACGCATGTTTTCTATCAATACTCCACCGCACCTAAGAATTAAATTGTAAATTTTATTTTATATTCTTGATTATATTCTTCTATAATCGCTACAAAGCGAGGTCTGCTAGATGGAGCTATGGGTTTTAAGCCGGAAAGAAAAACATTATATCAAGAATTTCGCAGTCAACATTGATTGCTCCCATAGCCTAGTTGGTTAAGGCGTCTGGTCTAGATAACCAGAAGACGTAGGTTCGAATCCTGTTGGAAGCGAAATGTTTGTGATGTATATATTTGTATATTCTTCTAGACTCTAGACCACAGGCACATAGTGGTCATATAAATACATTGCAAAGTGATCTAGACTCTAGACTCTAGAGTCTAGAGTCACTTTGCACACGAGAACGACTAATCGAAATTTGAATCACCTTAACTTAAGACTTTTAGCTAGCCAGTTGTTTTGTACTTTTTCTGTGGAATAATAAAACTGTTGCGGCAAACTCTTACCTTGTTCGTTTCTGGATGTCAGATAATTGGGCTTGTATTAATGCTGTGCAATTATAATTATCATCTTCAATGTGCTTTAAGATCATGAAATGTTTTGTAACGTCGATTACAATTTTTCCAATTCGATCAGGTTGCGAAACAGCGCTATGTGTATACTTTAATGTATTCAATTGAAAGAGACCATCGATGTGGGCCACCCAGTTGTCATTCCACAAAATGTTCGCTTCGGTCAAGTCCTCATTTGTACTGTGGATGCTGCGAAATACTCCACTAAAACAAGAGATTCCTTATTGACTTTTTTTCTCGATGACTGAGTTTTTTTGCCTACTATCTCACCATCTAGACATAGTCAAATTCTACAACCGTTATTGATAAGTAGTAGAGGATGTTGTATTAAAAACAAAATAGATAATTACTGTCGCTATGCAGGTTTACATACATTACATCAACAAAAACAAAATGAAATTAAAAAAAAATCACAAAAATACTGCATCTAAAAGTTTCCCGATTTCAATGATTTTTATAATGATCTAATAGTAATTCAAATGTACCATCAGAATATGTACATTGTACATTTCATTGAATAAAAAATGTACGACAACTATGTACTTATATATAACTATATATTTTCACGGCAAAATCAAAAAATGCATGTTTTTAGCACAGCTTTACAGCTCGCGTAGAACATGTGACGTCAGATGTTTTGCCTATTTGTATGGGGAGTTTTACCGCTTAGTAGATACGCCCGACTTTGGCTCTAACTTTTGATGTTTCTAGCGTTCGGTTTCTAGTTTTTTCGATATAGTCATTTGATTTTCATGAGAAAACTGAAGTTATTTTTGCGTCCCTCGACATAGTACAACGTAGAGCAATTTGAATTTTCGACTACCCCAAACTCACGGACCTCCTAGAGCCACTTAATTTTCCAGACATTGGCTCCTTCTATATATTCTACCGAATATACAACGAGGACTGCTCGGAAGAGCTTTTCCATCTCATCCCACCGTCGCAGTTCTACCAACGAACATATCGCCACCGGAACAGAGCTCATCCACACATAATCAAGTCCAGGAAGTCTCATAGCACTCCAATACTTTCTCCTGCATACTTGCAAAATGTGGAATGAGCTCCCACAGGTATGTCCGCAGTGCTACAAAATGCAGTACTTCAAGATGGGTGTCAAACGAGTTCTCAAGGGTCGCCAACGCATTGGCGACGCCTCCAGTGTTGCAGATGTCTATAGGCGACGGCGGGCGCTTACCATCTATCATCAGGCGGGCCGTTTGCTTTTATGCCATTATTACGTTTATATATAAAAAACGAGTTGATTGATATCATAAGAAAATGGAGTCAACATCCCTATTGGAATTAGGATTTTTGTAATGATATGTGACTTGTCGATTCGTTATGTCAACTGCATACATTTTAAACGTATCTGCGGCGCAAGTACGGCAACCGAAAAACTAGATAAATTTATCGAATGTTGCCAGTACTGAAGTCTGATTGTAAAGTATTGTAGTAGCTCTATATTCTCTTTGGATTCGACCTAGCTTTTCGATAACTTTTGTCGATTGTTTCGAGGCTCGATAAAACCCATTTTATCGATTTGAACTGTCAATTTTATCGAATTTTATCGACCGAAAAGATCCGTACTTGCGCCGCTGCTATCATTATAGATTGTAGAAAGTGTCTTTTTCTAGGCTTGTTCTTAAGTAACGCGGTCAAAACTCAAAAGTACTAAACAGACAATATCACATCTTCACATAAGATCAGGCGAAAAGTAAGTACCTTATAAAGATAATCATTTAGATTTATCTTGATTTTGCCATCTTTGTAACTGAGTATTTATCTTTACCTGTAAGCATTTTTTCTCTCGTACAAAAGCCGGTAAACGTTTTCAGCATTCAGATGACAGTTGTTTGTAAATATGTTTGTCTGTTCTGCATTTGTTTCTGTTTTTGGATGTTTCATACTGGTTATGAAACCCGTAGCTACTTTTGAGTGTTCATCCATAATCTAAAATATATTCAAAATTTGTACATAATTACTTATAAATATTGAGTAAAATCCAGAGGACTGCAGCTACTAAAAGTCATAATGATTTTCATCTGGTAAGATAACAATTTTGCCTGTTAATAAATTAATAAATTTGTTAAAAACTTGCACACTACGATTTCTGTACCATTTTCTTAATATTCATTAAATACATTAAAACAACACAAGTTTTTCTATGCCAATAGGAACATTTTTATTACCTTCATTGCCAATTAGAGTAATTACTGAATAATAACATAATCAGTTCAAATAATTACTGCATAACTACATATCTTTATAATTACCTCAAACTGACCATTCCCTTTAAGCAGTGAGACGGTAAGTCTGACGGTTTTTTGATCATATAATGTTGGTTCAACGTAAAATTTCACGTCTTGAAACTGGACACTCAACGACTTCTTTGGAACCTTTAATGACATGGCGAGCGTGTCCCACGCTGCCACAAGCGCGAATGAAAAAGGCACTGACGTTTTATCTGTAAGTGAAGTAACGTTTTATCTGTAAGTAAAGTAACGTTTTATCTGTAAGTAAAGTAACGTTTTATCTGTAAGTAAAGTAACGTCTTATCTGTAAGTAAAGTAACGTTTTATCTGTTAGTAAAGTAACGTTTTATCTGTAAGTAAACTAACGTTTTATCTGTAAGTAAACTAACGTTTTATCTGTAAGTAACGTTTTATCTGTAAGTAAAGTAACGTTTTATCTGTAAGTAAAGTAACGTTTATCTGTAAGTAAAGTAACGTTTTATCTGTAAGTAAGCCAAGCAGCGTTAAGAGCCATAATCTGAAGAAGAAGAAGAGCCTAAGTAATACGTTGCGTGTGCGACGATCACAACACGGTAGCACAGAACACTTACTTCTAAATATAATTAACTGACTTACTTCTGATGACATGGCCTTTTAAGTAATTATATTCATCATTGTGAATCGATATCACAAATGTGCGAGAAGCAGATATTGTTCTGCTCGCTGACTGGAACAGCGGCAAAGACCTATAAACAAATATTATGTATATAAAGTCTATAAACAGATATTAAGGCGCCGCTTCATGACCCGCCTAATGCAAAAATTCTAGAACGCAAAAATGGCCTAAAGGCTTTTTTGTTCATCGAAGAAAAAAAGGGATTACGGAAAAAGAAAGACAACGCCAGACCCTCAGTTGGCAATCTGAAAATTTGGAAATAAATTTCCAAAGAAAATTTCCGAAGACAATTAGTACGTGGTACTTTCCTAAAACGTGTTCCAGGAAATACGTGTTTTTGAAAATGCCTTACAAGTTTGTGAAAAAATTGTTTGTTATTTAGAATCTCCATTACATTTCCAAGGATTATATGGAAGTGTTTTGTTGAATTTTACATTTATGAGAACACTGTGAACGGCCAAACTCAAGGTAAAATTTGTCCATAAAAGCTGATTTTTGAGGCTTGTACTGAGTTGGAATCTCAAAATTTTACATTTTTGCTCCCACAGAATCCTAGATATAGAGCACATGATACCTATTTGCTCAAAACATCTAAAGGAAAAATTATTAGGACACTATAATCGCGTACGAGCGTTTGTATGGAAAGTATGTCATGTAGCAGCCTCTTAAGGGAGAATTATATTTTAATAAATAAAATCGACTTATAAATGATAGCTTTCACGTCACAGTGAGTATAGCATTTTAAGTTAGGTATAGAGTCACGCCTTTGGCTTCGAAACCTAACTGGTTGTAACGTTTTGTTTTAAAAACTTACCACTTCTCTTGATGAGCCCAGTCTACGAAGTGAGACAAGTAAGGTGTACCGGTAGACACTGGGAATTCTATTTTTGGATAAAGATTTGACACTTTAGGATTGTATCCTTTCATATACAACCTGAAAACATAGAATAAAATGATAAATGTGAAATATATAATCGCACACACAAAAATATAAGACCAGACTCACTGGCCAATAGCCTCCAGCACCATAAGGACGTTATTGGAATGCCCGCGCCTGGTGAGCGGGACGTTGACGCACGACTCCGGCAGAGCGCGCTTGAGGATGGCTTGCAGCAGTCCGTGAGGCGCCACCTCCACCAGGACGGCGTTGCTGGGGATCAGCTTACTTGATTCCTCAAACAAGACTGGATTCTACAAAAAAATACAGTATTCTACAGTGCATTTGATATTTCGCTAAAGATTTCTCCTCATTGTCTTTTAGAAGTAAACCAAAAAACCAAATGAAAAAATACGATTTGATGATTGTTTACCAATAAATTGTGAGTATGATATTCTGCTGACGAGTACTTGGCTGTCGGTTCGTCCCATTTGTCTTGTGGGACTGATGTCGAGACCCATCGCTCACTTCTGACTCTGGGTATTTGGATAACATCTTTTAGATACTTTAATAGTCCTGGACCTGCGGCAAAACAATGTTTGTATTCCTATCGCAAAGATAAATTTAGAAAAGCAATTTTTAAAAATTAAAATATTTACCAGCATCTGCAATATACCGCGAGTGATACGCTATGTTAGAACACGGAACCTCTTTTGCGAAAATGCTTTTAGCGGTCAGGTCTGCGACGAAATCACGCATCGCCTCCGCGGGCCCCGAGATAGTGCAAGACTCAGCGCTGTTATGACAAGCGATTTCAATTTCAGGTGGACACATCTTTGACATCTGAAAACAGGATAATTATATTTAAGGGAGTCGTTTATACTTGCATATTAGCGCATATTATAGAAAATTCAATTTCTTACTTCTTGAAAACCAATGCCAACAGCAGCCATTGAGCCCCGAATGAATTCAGTTTCTAACGACACCAGACCGCGGCTGTAGGCGGACAGAATCATCTCCTCGGCTGACAGACAGCCGTCGGCGTATGCGCAGCCGAGCTCGCCCACACTGTGGCCTGTAAGATTTGAGGAAATAGGTTGAGATCAATAGAGGTACATTGTGATGTTAGACCAACTGCTGGTGGAGAACACCTAGTGTGTATTTAGAAACTTGCCAATAATTTTATCAGGAACTAGTCCCAACTCTAACAGGATGTCGGTCAAGCCAATTTGCACTGCAGCGATACCCACAAACGAGTGAAGAATGTTGTTGAATATAGTTTTGTCCGGAGTAGTTATTATGTGAACAATGTCAATTCCTTTTGGTTCTAAAACTTTTCGACACCTGAAAAAAGTTATATACAGTTATATTAATCTTGTGGGGACAGCGCACCAGCGGCGTGCATCACGCGCGCGTTGCGCGTGGCCACTGCCTTCCACGCGCGTTTTTTTTTTTTTTTTTTTTTTGAAGGACCGTGCTGTTTGTCTTGCGACCTCTACAGCGTCACCGGACTGTTGGAGAGCGCAGAAGGCGCTCAGCCCGAAAAAAAGTGTGTTTGTGGCGACTAGCGCAAGGGCACCGCGTGGGATCGAACCACGTCGGTACGGACCTCGGCTTGGGCCGTCGCCGTGAGAAAGGGAGGATCGGGAGAGAATAGCCCCGGCCGCACGAGTGCAACCGTTTGAACTAGGCTCTAATCTAGCTAAGCTACTTCTCGCGGGCCCGAGGTGGGCGCTCGCGGAATTTCGTGTATGTGTGTGAGGTGTGTATGACTCTAGTTGCCTCGTTCCAAAGCCTACACCATCGAGAAGAAGGGCAAGAAACTCGACGGCGGAGTGAAGCTCGGTCCCTACAACCTAAGCTATCTGACGAAGAATCGTCCTCGCCGGCGAGGACGATGACTTCTAATTTGGTACCCAATACCAATACCGAAGACTGAAGGTCCACCTGCACCAGCATATGAACTGGTGCTAGGGTTTGAGAGCACGGGCGAACCCAGCGCGGCCGACACAACGGCCGCGATGGAATCGTCCGGATCGCCCAAGATATGCCGAGGGCGGCGACGACGGAGCGGGGGGACTGTCGGGACGTAGTCGGCCGCTTGGACCACAAGAGGGTTGGGGTGATGGGGAGCCTTGTCAAAGTGACGACGGCTGGCGTCCTTCATATACTGAAGGATAGACGGGAGTTCTAAGTCGCAGTGCAAGTCGGAATTGCGCTGATAAGGCTCAGCGCCGACTGCTTTGCGAATAAAGCGATTCTGAATCACTTGAAGTCTATGGATACGGTAGGATGCGGCATGAGCGAACGCGACAGATGCGTACGTCATGACGGGTCTGATGCAAGTTTTGTAGAGTGTCAGCTTATTTCTAAGTGACATCTTACTCCGCTTGCAGATCAGAGAGTGAAGGCGGCCTAGGATAAAGGCCGCCCTGTTGCGAACACGAGAGATATGTTTCCCGAAGTTGAGTCGATCGTCAAGGATGACACCTAGGTACTTTGTCGTGCGCTCCCAGGGAATGGGTGCGCCGAACAAGGAGAAGGGCTTAACGCCACGAAGTTTACGGCGTTTCTCGGAAAAGCACATCGCTGCGCTTTTCTCGGGATTCACCGTAATGCGCCACTTCCGAAACCATTCACCGAGAGCGGTGAGCGCTTTCTGGAGGTGGGCCTTCGCTATGCGGGGCTGCCAACCGGAGCAATAGATAGCCGTATCGTCTGCAAACAGTGCGATATGCACGTCTGAGTCGGTAGGCTTGGGCATATCGCTGGTATACAGCGAGAATAGAAGGGGCGAGAGCGCGGAGCCCTGAGGGACTCCGGCTAAGAGGGGGCGAGGAGTGGAGCGGTCTCCCTGTACGCGGTAGCGAAAGCTTCGCTCCCGGAGGAAGTCTTGTAGGATGAGCACAAGACGGTCTGGCACTCCGAGTTGGTACAGTTTGAAGATCAAACCGTTGTGCCAGACTTTATCGAAAGCTTTCGCTATGTCCAAAAAGACGGCAAGTGTCCTTTTGGCTACCCGGGGGGCGTTAAAGCCTGCGAGAATGTGCTCCGTGATGCGGTGCACCTGTTGGACGCAAGAGTGTTTGGCCCGAAAGCCAAACTGCTCATCTGGAAGGAGTTTATGTTCGTGGACATGGGACCAGAGACGTCTCACAAGGAGCCGCTCGTAAACCTTCCCCAGAGTGCTGAGGAGGCTGATAGGACGGTAGCTAGAGGGCTCTGTAGCCTTCTTGCCGGGCTTGTGGATACCGATGACGTCGGCGGACTTCCACGCGGTGGGGAAATGGCAATTGCTCATAGCAGCATTGAAGATGCTAACTAGGAGGTAAATCAGGGAGACCGAGAAGTGCTTGACTACCCTGTTACTGATACCATCCGCACCAGGGGCCTTGCGGATCTTGAGGTTCTTGAGGATCGACTCAACCTCTGAGACAGTGACAGGCTCCAGGGGAGGGTCGGCGGGCGGGAGGGAGGCGCGACGTTCGACTTCGCTGTCCACCGCATGTAGGTGGGCAGGGTCAACGTGATCGAGAGTGGGTGAGCACTGTGCTCCGAGACTATCAGCCAGACATTCGGCTTTTTCCTCGTCATCGAACGCAGGGGGGAGGTTGACTCTAGTAAGAGGGGGCATTGAAGTGATCGTATCTGCTTTCAGGGCTCTCGCCAGCCGCCAGTATGCCTGGTGGGATGGCGCGAGTCCCGACAACAGATCGTCCCACTTCTGGTCGCGGAGGTCGCTAAAGCGCTGCTTAACAGCACGCTCTAAGTCGCGCAAAGCTCTCCTATTGTCGGGGGTAGGTGTCGAGTCGTAAGCCCTAGTGGCCGCGTTCTTTGCGGTCAGCAGCTGTCTCGCATCCACCGGCAGGACCCAGCGGTGGTCTTCCAACGCTGGGACCTGCCGGGAGGATTCACCTACGACGGTGTTGAGATGACTGCTGAGCGCATCGATCGCGAGGGAGATGTCGTCAACTGACTCGATGTTATCGGGGATTCTGTCCAAGTCCGGTGAGCTGGTCGCTTTTAGGGCTTCCCCTAACTGCGCCCAGTTCACCATGGTCTTAGTCGGGGGAGCGGAAACTGTCGGGTCAGGGCCTAGTCGCATTAGGACGGGGCGATGGTCGGAGTCAAGTTCGTGTACCACTTCTAACGAACGTAACCGCAGAGTTACGCCCTTTAGGAGTGCTATGTCCAAGATTTCTGGTCGGTGGTCATCGTTCCAGGGGAATCTTGTCGGGGTCATGGGGGCTAGGACGTCAAAGTCCAAGGACTCGACTAGGCCATCAAGGATCCTACCATTGGGGTTGGTGGTGTTGCAATTCCACGTGACGTGTTTGCTGTTGAAGTCGCCTGCCAAAATGACAGCGTCTCCCAGCGAAAGGAGTGCCTCGATGTCACTCCTGAGTATGGGTTTGTCGGGGGGTTGGTAGCAAGACGCTATGGTGAGCGGTTGATGACCGGTCATCCCTAGGCGGCAACAAGAGGCTTCTAGATTGACCAGGGGAGGAGTGTCTATAGGGATGCAGTGAAGAGCCCTTCTGTGATAGATAAGGGTACCGCCCCCGCGGGCGGTAGTCCTATCATCACGAACCAGACAGTAATTTGCGATCCTAGGATCGCGCATACTCGGTTTCAAGAAGGTCTCCTGCACTAGCATCACATCGACCTGATGGGTCGTTAAAAAGATATGAACCTGATCACGTTGTTTGACGAGGCCGTTAGCATTAAAGAATGCTAACGCTACGGCGCGGGGTTTTTCACGTTTTGGTGTACTACCCATAGTGGTTGTAACCAGGACGTGTGAAGGATTGTTGTCCGAGGACACGAAGGAGGTCTCTGTGCTCGGAGATAGCACGGAAACGGTCTTGGGGGAGAGAGGAGAGACGAAGTTTATTCGCGAGCGTATCAACTTCGTCCATGTCGATGGCCATGGCAAGATCCATGACCAACGCGAGGTTATCCACGGGGCCGGTGGAGTCTAAGTCGGGCATGGGGTGACGGGGAGCGCGGGTGGGGGCCTGCGTGCGAGCGGGTGGTGAGCCTGTCACTGGGGGTCGAGATGGTTTAGAGGACGAGGGAGCGGGCCGGGCTCGGACAATGCTTGGGGGCTCATTCCAAGCATTTTGCGCGGGAGGACAAGAACTCGCTACCGGCGCCTGGGAAGGACGCTGCGGCTGCGAGGCAGGGGTAGAACGCGGCTTAGAGCCGGTGCCCTGCGAGTGGGAAGGTTGGGAGCGGGGGAGCGGCCGACGTCCGCTAGGCCTAGCTATAGTTCTGGGCGCCTTTGGGCAACCGCGATAATTCGCGGTGTGCCCTTGGGTGCCACAGAGAACGCAACTGGGTGGGTCAGGGCTGTCGCGTGTGCGAACGCAATCAGCAGTGCCGTGATCACCTAGGCACTTGACGCACCTAGGTCTGGCGAAACAGAAACGGGCTGCATGGCCATAGAGCTGGCAGCGGTGACATTGGCTGGGCGAGCCATTACGGTGAGGGGTCTCGACGGTGATACCCGAGAGGTTCACCACTTGTCGGAGATTGAAAATCGTCTTACCCTCGGGGGTGCGATCTAACACGACCAATACTAGGTCGAACGGGATTCGGGTCTTGCCGCTGTATAGGCGGTGCACTTCCCTGATGGGGAAGCCCTGGGACTTGAGGTCATTTAAAATGACCTCTGGATGGACCTCCTTGGGAACGCCGCGAATTACGACGCGGAGGACCTTCTCCTCCTCGAGCGCATAGGTATGAAAACCTATGTGCTCTTGTCGGAGAGTCCTCGTGAGGGCGCGGTGGTCCATCGAAGTAGGGACCTGGACTTTTATGCCCAGTTGGGTGGAGCGGGCATGCGTAAAAGCAATTTTACGCGATGCCAAGAGGGCAGACACGTTTGTCCATTTCTCTTTATCCTGGATAAAGAGAGGAGGTGGGAGTTTTTCCTTCCTAGCCGGGACGGTCTCCATGGCGGAGGCCGCCGCCGGGGAAGGCGAAGCGGGGCTATCGGCGATAGCGGGGCATGCCGCTTTTGCCGGGGGAGGAGAGGGAGCGGCCGTGGTCCGCTTCTTGCCTCTGACAGGGACGGTTATGAAACCGTCATTGTCGGCGTGGGCGCTTGGCGCCGAGTTATCAACCTCCATGTCGGACTCCGAAGAGGAGGTCTCGACGGGGGCGATGGAGGCGATCGGGGAACGGGCGCGCACGGGCGAGCGCGACCTCGAGAGGTTACGCGACTTCGACCGGCGGCGAGGCGGGGGCGGGGGGGAGCGGTTACGGCTCCTGTTTAGGGAGCGGGTGCGGGGGTCGCGGGGAGGGGTAACGCAACCCTCGCGCCAGCTTGACACAGCGGGTGCGAGGGGAACGGAGGGCGCGGGGGGCGCGGGGCGGGCGGAGGGCACCGGGGCCGTAGCGGCCGCGGATGGCGCTGGAGGCGCGGGGGGTCCGCGGGGGGTCGGGGCGAATTCGCGCAAGATGGCGAGGTTGAGCGAGGGGTCGGATTTGCGTATCATAGCCACAAGAGTGGGCTGCGAACGCAGGATGATGCGGAGAGCGGCCTCGGTGGTCCGCTTCCTCTCATCATGGGCCGGGGTTGGTTGCGGTGAGGCCGCGGAAGACATCATATCGGTACTAGTACCTCGATGAGGTCAAGAAGACGGGGAGGGAAACGTCCTAACAGTCCCTAGACGTTTGAATAGGCAGCACGTAGTCGATCGCACTGAAAAGTGCGGTTTCCTACGGTTTGAATAGACAGACGTCTAGATGGGGCGCACTGAAAAGTGCGGTTTGGGTCGCCCTAAAAAGGGCGGTTTGGGTCGCGCTAAAAAGGGCGGTTTGGATGTGACCGGACCAAGGGTCCAGACGTCACGCTACAACGTAGAGACGCTCGTCCGGCCCGAGGGCCTAAGACTCGCACTCTACGAGTAGATCACACTAGCGAATACTGTGCCCCGGCCGTGAAGCCGTTACACAGCTCTACTAGTGCTCTTCGCGAAGCAGTCTGATCACAAGGATTGACTGCGACACGGTACGCTCAGCGAGCAGGGTCGCACTAAAAAGTGCGGTTGGGACACGGCGGTACAGCAACACTCACCACAAGATGGCGGCGACCGCGCAGCGCGGGGGCCGGCGGAGACTGGCGAGCGGGCTGCAGCGAACACGTCCGTGCGGCGCGGGGACCGGACACGGAATGTCCACGCGCGCCTCGTCCCGTATATATTTATAGTGTGCGAGAGGGACGGAAGAGCAACACGCACGGGCCAGAGCAGGACAGGCGAACGCGCAATGCACGTCAAATATTAGATTTTCATATAAATATATGAGAAAGCCTCAAATAAATAATCAGTTGTAACTTAGCAGTCTGGTATCATTCATCCCTTCTGAACACCGACCCCTCGACATCCCCACAATCTTAATATATATAAATTACGCGTCACGTTGTTTGTCCGCGATGGACTCCTAAACTACTTAATTGATTTTAATCAAATTTGCACACCGCGTGCAGTTTGATCTAACTTAAAAGATAAGATAGCTTACATCTCAATTTATAGCCGCAATATTATTTTATTGCAAATTCTATTAGGGTTCCGCGCAAAAATTTAAACCATGTATCCAAAATCTCCACGCGGGTGAAACTGCGGGGCAGCAGCTAGTATACATAAATAGGTTATTGACAGTACAAACTAAATTAATTTTTATTTTATATACATATATGAGTAATATTAAAAATCGTTAAAGGCCTTGCCCTGAAAAGGAAACATTTAACAATATTGTCAAACCGTTCAATGGCGGCTGCAAAGATGGGTATGCGCATGAGTTGCGCGCCCATGCCGGCCCACTGCGAGCCCATCCCGCTGTACACGAACCACAGGGGGCGCTGCACGTCGTCGAAGTAATCAGCTCTCTCTGATAAGCTTATCGTCTTTTGATCTGCGTCAGTATCTGAATAAAAACATTGAATATAATCTATATCTATACAAATAAATACAATTGAAGTGTCTGTTTGTAATATCAAAATAACAGCTTTTTACTAAATGCATATGAAAGTTTATACGGTACATATAACAAAACAACCATTTTTAAGATTTTGTGTCTGTCTGTCTATCTATCTGTCTGTCTGTCTGTCTGTCTATCTGTCTGTCTGTCTGTCTATCTATCTATCTGTCTGTCTGTCTGTCTGTCTGTCTGTCTGTCTGTCTGTCTGTCCGTCTATCTGTCTGTCTGTCTGTCTGTTTGTTCCGCCGTTTGGGCCGGTTTTGACGGGACTTTCACTGGCAGATAGCTGATTTTACAAGGAGTAACTTAGGCTACTTTAATTTTAGAAACATAATTAGGGTCCCGCACCAAAAATAAAACCCATGAAATCCAATATCTCCACGCGGGTGAAACCGCAGGCAGCAGCTAGTAATAAATATTCATAATGCATACATATCAGGAAGTATTGTGTTTTAACAATGTTGACTTACCAAGAACTATGAACCCTTTTCCTAAATGCCCAGCAATATTAGTTTCATGTATATTATGCAGCAATGCTAACTCCTCGGGATCGATCGGGTGAGCTTTTAAATGATCGAGAACTTTCTTCACTGAAGCTTCCTGCCTACCAGATATAGTCACAAGGCGTGGAATATTAGTTTTATAACGATCCAAATCCTGAAATATAAAGGATATGCTTGTGGAATATGATAACATCAAAAGATACATAAACAAGTTAAGTTTTACTATTAAAATTTTCGTGAGTATCACACATTATAAATTGTTAAAAACCGGCTATAACTCACGTCATTTGTCGATATTGTCGACCTAGGTTTCTATCGTATCCGACGCTCTTCTTCAGGGAGTGCACGCCGCGAGATCGCAACGACCACAATATCGACAAATGACTTGAGTTATAGCCGGTTTTTAACAATTTACAAAGTTAAGTTTTGTTAGTGGTAGGACTAACTCTTCTGTGAGTGTCCGTCTGGGTTGTTACCACCGCTTTTCTCGTGAAGTCTGCCGCCAGGCAGTAGTGTGCAAGCATTACTGTGGTCCGGTTTGATGAGCGGAGTAGCCAGTGAAATGTCAAGGCTTATGAGACTTAATACCTAATGTCTCAGGGTAACGAGCGCACTGTCGCGCAGGCCTTTGTGTTTCAAAGTTCTGGGTGGCACTGCAATTGTTATGGGCCGGCGTTATGCTTACCATCAGGCAAACGACCAGCTAGTCTCGTTACCAAATACCATAAAAAAATTAAACAAGATAAACATAGATTTACGTACCTTAGGTTTATAATGACCGTTAAGCAAGACATGTGCATTGACTCCAGTGACAGACATACTATTAACAGCAGCGTAGGTACGCCGGAAGCGCCGGTGGTCGCTCACTACACTCATACGTCCTTCTCGTAGACCTGTGACATCACGCCTCGGATTCTCACAGTGCAAGTTTCCTGCTAATTCGCCTCTATGATATCCCAATAACACCTGCGTAGGCGACAACATTGTGAATATTTTTTTTATGAATCAAAACTAACTTTGTTGATCACAATCAAAATACCTTTGTAACAGCAGATATTCCTGAAGCAGCTTCACCATACCCAATATTGGACATGACACTACCGACAAGCAGTGGTTCTTCTCTGTCGTTGCAGAAAATATTATCGATAGCTTCCAACTCAGATTTATCAGCTTCTGGTACAGCTGTAATATAATTTTTGTATCATTATTATTGTTTATTTATGTTAGTGGGAGGACTAACTCTTCCGCGAGTGTGTGTCTGGGTTGTTTTCGCATTGCTCGTGAAGTCTCCCGCCAAGCAGTAGTGTGCAAGCATTACTGTGTTCCGGTTTGATGAGCAGAGTAGCCAGTGAAATTACTGGGCTTATGAGACTTAATACCTAATGTCTCAGGGTAACAAGCGCACTGCAGTGCCGCGCAGGCCTTTGCGTTTCAAAGTTCTGAGTGCCACTGCAATTGTTATGGGCCGGCGTTATACTTACCATCAGGCAAACGACCAGCCGTCTCGTTACCAATAAAAAAAATTATAATATTAATTATAATTTTTGATTTACATACTTTGGTATAGTGCTTACCCGAACCGAATGCTTCCACATACTCCACTAAACTCGGAGACACGCCTGCTTCCTCGTAGAACTTCTTCAAAAAGTTGGCAGTGTCAATTGGATCACGATAAAACCCGTATTTTGGACCACTTTCCTCATTAACAATAGATAAAAATTCATTTTTTACATGCACTACCTCGGCATAAATTCTGAAAGATTAAAAGTTGATCATCTTCTATTCAAATAAATAAAATTGAAGTGTCTGTTTGTAATATCAAATTAATAGCTTTTTATGCATATGAAAGTATATACGGTACGGTTATGTTATAACAAAAACACAATTTAAAAAATTTTTGTCTGATTGTCTGTCTGTTTGTTTGTTGAGGGTAATCTCCGAAACGGCTGGACGGATTTTGACGGGACTTTCACTGGCAGATAGCTGTTATAAAGAGATGTCATAAAGAGTTACTTAGGTTTCGTGAGCGAAGCCGCGGAGAACAGCTAGTAAATGATATATTTACATAAAGAAAATATTCCCATGAATTTTCAATTTAATAAACCAATATCCCAATGAACAGTTTCGAGTACTTACCGTTTAGCATATTTGGATTTCTGAAGAAACAAAACATTGATCGCTTCAGATTTAGCACAACCTGCTGCATCCTCAGCAAATGATTTGGTTTTACCGTCCATGCTGATGTTCATGATCCTGTAACAAAAATATCAACAAATTTCTATTTCGCTTTATTAAAAACTAGTCTGCAAGGATACAGTAGCGTATAGAATACAAGGTACGCCAAATGAAATGCAGTAGATATGGGGATTTTTTAAATGCTATTTGAGAACGAGACGAGCTGATCTTTTGCCTGATGGTAAGAATAACGCCGGCCCATAAAAATTGCAGTGCCACTCAGAACTTTGAAACATAAAGGTCTACGCGGAACTGCAGTGCGCTCGCTACCCTGACACATTAGGTATTAATCATAAGCTCAGTAATTTCACTGGATACTCTACTCATCAAACTGGAACATAGTAATGCTCGCACATTACAGCTTGGCGGCAGACTTCACTCATAAAATGGTGGTACCACCCCAGACGGACACTCGCAGAAGAGTTAGTTCTACCACTAACATAGAGTATTAAGGCAAAAAATAATCACTTGGTAACCATTTGAAATTTTTACATACCTAATTCATAAAAATGGTTCTATTGCCGCAAGCCATGAAATATAGTATCCAAATGAACCACCGAAAATTACCAAATTAAAAATTACCGAATTATTACCAAAAGAATCAAATTTGTAACGGTTAGCATATGCTATTTAAGGCGCGGTATTATTCCGAAATCAACTAAAAGAGGTATTTCTAAACGCTTAGTGTGTTGGTAACAAAAACAAAACGGTGAGATATAAAAAATATTGTAGGTAGGCAAAACTCTGTGGAGGTGGAGAACCGAAATATAATTGCAAATAGATATCCGGTTTCTCTTTAAAAAAATAAATAAAAATAGTCAGCTCAAAAAGCTGCATAAATTCGAGTACTCCGAATGTTCAGCGACGACACCCACTTTTTTTTTACAAAACAAATAGCCAAGCTAGTTGTCTAAGGGAGTACCGAATTAGATTTTTAATTTTATATATATATTGTAAGTAATTAAATGAAAACCCGCAAAAATATACAACAACTTCGAACACCAAGACATCATCACCAACAAGTGTGATTTGCAATTTTCGACTTAAAGCAAGGGGCATTAGGCAAAAAATTGACTGAGGAATGAGCGGGTGAAAAACGAATTTAAAATCACGATAAGACCGCGTCTTAAGGTCGAGTCAACACCCAAATTGGGTCCATTCAAATATGCTTTACGCCAAATTTATAGATGTTATGGCAGCGAAAAAAATATATGTTAATCTTCACCACATTTCTAATGAGAAAGTAAACATAAAAACATGATTTCAATAAATTTTCTCGATAAAATAAATTCGCGAAGTAACCCTTAGAAATTCGCTTCTAACATCCATAACTCAATATTTCATGAACTTACGTTGGTAAAATTTATAAAAGTGACGTACATTACCATAATAAAGTTCTCTTTAAATTTTTGTTTTAATAACTTAACGTATTGTTATAAAATTAATTATTTTAGAATAGTTAACTCCAGCGTTGCCACACGTCATCGCCTTTCTCTTTTATTTGTATAAAGTCCGACAGTGATCGCTGAGGCGCGTTGCTAGACGGACGTGTGTCGCTTTGTTCCGCTCCCCGCTCACACTTTGCTGACACAATTTCTGGATAATTATTTAGCTTTGCATGTAGTTTTATTCTGTCAATAAGTTGTTTAAATATAATAAAGTCATGTTTTAGTAATAAGATTACAATATAGACACATCGAAATAATAATAAATATTCATTTTGATAGATTGAAAAGCGTTGTAGCTTTTAGCGGAAGTCTATAGTTGTAGTAATTCGTCTCTGCCGAACAGAGCTCGATTAGCCTAGTGGTATTCGGCGCGGATTACGTTTCTTATTTTGTATAAGAAGCGCTTAGCAGGTACCGCGTTCGAATCCCAATGAGATATGTTATTTTTGTGTAAAAATACTATTTTTTTAAATATATTTTTCCATAAATAATAATATGAGTCGTACATACATACTCACGATAGTTATGACCAAATTTATTTTTCATCATGATAATAATTTTAATCTGTCATTAATTTGTTTAAATGTAATTAAGTAAGTTGTGTTTAGTCATAAGATTTGTAAATATAGTTACAAGTGTAATTTTTGGAAAATAGGAAACAAAAAGAATCAACGAAGACCAAGAAAGACAAGTTATTTTATGAGGCAAAAACACATGATAGAAGTTGTATACATATTTACATTTTTTGTATTACAAAACAGGCATGCCGAAATAATAGTAGATAGGTACCTACTCATTTTGATAGATTGAAAAGCGGTATAGCTTTTAGCGGAAGTCTATAGTTGTAATAATTCGCCACTAACGAACAGAGCTCGATTAGCCTTGTGGTGTTGTGCGAGGTTTATAAGAACAAGCGCGTAGTAGGTATACGAGTACTCGGTTCAAATCCCAGTGAGATATATTATTTTAATTATTTTCCAAATTTATTTTTCATCATGATGATGATTTTTTTTCATAAATAGGTATATATATGAGCCGTACATACATACTTACAAATTCAAATTCAAATTCAAATTCATTTATTGCAGTAAATGTGGTACAATTTAGGTCTTAAAAATATTTAGAATAAGTCTCGTCACATTTAGCTTTTAATAAGCATGCAAAATTAGATAATAATTAAAATAATGTCAAAGTCATGTACTCTCATTACTACATACTACTCATTACTACACACAAATAATTGTTTATTAAATAGGATAAACTCTCATTACACACCTATTTAGTCAAAGCTATTTACTATAAATTATTTTAATAATTCATTTACAGAATAAAAATTTTTAGATCGTAGCCATTTTAACAATTCTTTTTTAAATACTCTCAAGTTTAGTGTTTTTATGTATGTGGGTAGAGCATTGAAAATTTGAATACACATAGCGTGAGATTGATTAAGATAACATTTAGTTCTGGGATGTGTATCAATGACCAGTCTGCCCGGATTACGCGTATTTTTTGGAAATAATTCACACGCACTCTTAAAAAACTGAGGGTTCACTTTTACGAACAAAGCAAGTTCATATATGTACATACAGGGAAGAGGTAAGATGTTCAACGTTTTAAATAGAGGCTTGCACGACTCAAATGGTGGTACACCACACATAGCTCTTATACATTTTTTTTGGGCTACGAACACCTTATTGATGTCAGTAGAGTTACCCCACACTAACAAACCATACTTCAGCACAGAGGACACGTAACCGTGATATGCGGCAAGCATGGTGCTATGAGCCGAAGTTAATCTTAGCCTTGAAAGTACATAAACATATCTATTTAATTTACCACATAAATACTGTATATGACACTTCCAATTTAAATTTTTGTCGATAAAGATACCCAAAAATATGGTTTCTCGGACCTCTTTTATTACAGTGTCATTGTGATTAATATGCAGATTTAGATTCTTACTACCATAGTTTTGGAATTGTATATAATTAGTTTTAGACAAATTTACATTCAAATTGTTATTATTTAACCACGATGTCACATTATTAATCGTATTATTAAATTCATGTTCGTAATTGGTAATGCTGTCATTAGAAGAAATAATTATTGAAATATCATCAGCAAATAAGGTACATTTATTTTCTGTTATTTCCGGTAGGTCATTAATGTAGAGCAAGAATAGCAGAGGCCCAAGGATAGTTCCCTGGGGAACCCCACATGCGTTTGCTCTACTGTCAGATTTGTATTTGGTAACAACTGACCTTTCATTGATACCCGTTATTTCGACGTATTGTTTACGGTCTCGAAGATATGAAGTTAGCCAATTCTGAGCGTGACCACGGATTCCAAGATTTTCTAATTTTTCTAAAAGGATATCATGTGAAACAAAATCAAAAGCCCGCGTCATATCAAAAAATATGACGCTGGTTGGTATCTTCTTATCCATCCGTTTAGACACCTCATGAATTAAGTTGTAGATCGCAAGAACCGTTGATTTATTACTCTGAAACCCGAATTGTTCTGTTTTTATAAGCTGAAATTTAGTAGCAAAGGCCAAAACCCTCATCCGGAAAGCTTTTTCAAAAATTTTTGAAAATACCGGAATTACCGCTATCGGGCGATAGTTACCAACGTCTAATCTATCTCCTTTCTTGAACAATGGTTTAACTACCGACAATTTCAACTTCTCGGGAAAAGTGCCAGTTTCAAAAGACAAATTAACGAGGTATGTCAAAACAGGAGCCAATACATGTTTACAAAACTTAATAACTTCCGTAGAGATTCCATCAAATCCTTCTGATTTTGTGTTGTTTAGTGACTGGATTAAGTTTATTATTTCCTTCTCAGTACACGGAGTTAAAAATATACTACTAGAGGTACGTTTTTTATTCGTATTTTTAAGGTTCCTAGTTGTTACAGAATTAGTCAAATCAATCAGATAATCATTAAATTCATTTGCAATGTCAGACTGTTTTGAAATTATAATATTATTTTTTGTCCTAATCTGAGCAATAAATTCGTTATCAGTCCTATCATTTTTCTCAGCTTTTATAAGCCTCCACGCTGCTCTGCATTTGTTCTTCGAGTTGCGCAAGTACTTATCATTAAATAGCTTGTGTGCTCTATGTAAACAACTTCTAAGTACCTTCGAATATGCTTGATATTTTAATTTGTTGGGTCGCGATCGGTTTCTATAAAATTTGTAACGTAACAATCTCTTCGTTTTGCAACACTTTTTTATGCCGGTTGTAATCCACCTTGGTTTCCTATAACCATTTGTTGATTTAGTTTGTTTATAAGGAAAGCACAGTTCGTAAAATAAAACAAAAATATCAAAAAATGACTCAAAAGCGGAATTCAAATCGGCTAAACTATAAACTTCCAGAAATGATAACTGTTGTAAGCAGTAATGGAATCTGTGTATATTGTCGTCCCCATAGTCTTTAACGGTATTGTAAAAAACAGAAGGTGAAAAGTTGTTATTTTCTACCGGGACGTACATCATCTGAGCTGTGTTGTGATCTGAAAGGCCAAGTTCTAACAGCTCACCGAAAGCTCCATTTATGTTGCTAAGGAGATGATCTATGCAAGATTGTTGTCTAGTAGGTTCGGTAATATGAAAGACAAGATTGTAATTTTTTGCAAGATTTTGTAGGTCAACAGTAGAATTACTTACTATAAGAGTGTTTATATTGAAATCTCCTGCTAGTATAACTTTATGGTGCGGGTATCTTTTGGCAAGTGCAAATAAGAGTAAATCCAATTTCGAAATAAATATGGTACTATTAGGACAAGGTATACGATACAAGCAGATAATAATAATGCGGTGCGCTGGTATAATAATACCACAGGCTTCGAACTGCTTGTCTTCAGTGTATTTTTTTATTAAATCTAGTTCCTTACTATGCAACCCTCTCTTAACCAATATGGAGACTCCTCCTCTACGTTGTCTTTTCGTTCTACTATAATTAGATGCTACCATATAACCAGACAAGTTCAGGCTGCTTTCATTTCCCTGTTCCACAAATGTTTCGGAAAAACAGAGCACCTCCGGTTTTTTGTTTTGGTTGTTAAGCTCTAAGATCGCTACGTCCAAAACATCTCTCTTAGAGATAAACCCGGCTATATTCTGGTGGAGAATTTTTAAGTAAGTCGTTTGTAAGTCTTGTTGTTTAGGAACGAAAAAATGTTCTATCAGTTAATAATACAAGAGAATCTGTGTTAGGTTTGATAACTTTCTTAAAATAGAACGGAATGGTTCCCTTTTTGGGTAAAATAGATGATTGAGCTGCGAGATTAGGCTTGATATGAGGGTATTGTTTCATTTGCAAAGTGACGCGTTTTTTGTAGGGTAAGAACTTGCAATCGTAGTCAACAATAATTATGAACAAATTAACATAACAATAGTTATGAACAAATTTATTTATATCTATAATTTTTATGTACCTATGCAGTTGTTTTCTTTCTAATAAAATCAAACGGCTGGCGAACATTACGGAAGACATAATATAAATGGTGCATACCTAAAGTTTGGCGTGAGTAATAATAGTACCTACCGAAAATCGCAAGTTATGTCACAGAAAGGGAAGGTGGGTTTATCCGACCAGGTTTTAGCTTGCAAGTAGGTGGATAATGCCGACCCCAACTTGCGCCGCTGGTAGCACACTTTTGCTTCTTATTCATAACTAGCTGCTGCCCGCGGTTTCACCCACGTGGAGTTATTGGAATTCATTGTTTTTATTTTTTTGCGCGTAACCCTAATTATTTTTTCTAAAATAAAAGTAGCCTAAGTTACTCCTTTTCACATCAGCTATCTGCCAGTGCAGGTCCCGTCAAAATGGGCCCAGCCTTTTCGGAGATTACCCGGAACAAACAGACAAAAATTTTAAAAATGGATGATTTGTTATAGGTACTGTATATACTTCCATATGCATTTGGTAAAAACCTGTTAATTTGATGTTAAAAACAGACACTTCAATTTTATTTATTTGTATAGAGTAAAGATATGGTCATACGGTTATTTATTATTTTTTATGAATACAAAAAAGCTTGCACAAAAAAGAGACATCACAAGTGACGCTTAGTAGGTACCTATCTAATTACTTAGCGGGCTAAACTATTTTTTTTGCGCAAAATTTATTTTTTCGATTTCTGTGCATGTTTTCTCTAATGCCTAACTACAATGTGTATTTTTTGATAATTTTCTATCTACTTTCAAATATAATTAGTTGAAATGCATGTGCGTGCAAAGTAGGTACCTACCTGCAATAATACAAAAGCTGAAAGCATCAAATATTCATATGAAGCAACATTTCATATATATATTAATATATTTATATGCATATACATATATGGATATACCAATACGTCAAATTTGATCATGGGCGACTTCAGGGGAGCATTTGTTGAACCGAAAACGTATGTTGATCCGGCTGCTTTTGTTGATCCAATATTCATCTTTAGTAACAAATGTTGCTCCGACCTGCTGCCTTATCAGCTAACAATCTCGTGTTCGTTTTCAATACCAGACCGATTAAAACCAGCGGTCACTAGTCTTCGCGTGGAAGGAGTTGCCAATAGTTTTCGCTTCTTTTCGTTTTGTAAGAGCTTATTTCTTTAATAACCAGCGAAAATTCTAGACTATTCCTTCCACACGAAGACTAGTGACCGCTGGTTTTAATCGGTCTGGTATTGAAAACGAACACGAGATTGTTAGCTGATAAGGCAAATGATCAACATTTAGCACTACGTGGCGCTGCGACGGTATTGCTTGTATTGCAGTATTGGTTGTTGATCCGATATACAATTCCACTCCGCTAAATGTTTGTTTAAATTTCAGTGGATACTCTGCTCATCAGACAGGAACACAGTAATGCTTGCACACTACTGCTTGGCGGCTAATATGGATAAGACTAAAATCATGTCCAATATCCATGTTCCACCTATACTGGTAATTGTTGGGAACGATACTCTCGAAGTTCTTGACGAGTATGTTTACCTAAGACAGACTATCCAATTAGGTAGATCCAACTTCGACTAAGAGGTCACACGAAGAATCCAACTCGGCTGGGCAGCGTTTGGGAAGCTTCGACATATCTTTTCGTCCTGAGCCTGAAAACCAAGGTTTTCAACAAGGGTGTGTTGCCAGTGATGACGTATGGCACTGAGACGTGGTCTCTTACTATTGGCCTTATGAGTAAGTTCAGAATCGCGCAACATGTTATGGAGAGGACTATGCTCGGGGTTTCTCTGCGTGATAAAATCCAAAATGAGGAGATCCGCAGGAGAACAAAAGTCGCCGACATAGCTCTCAAAGTCAGTAAGTTGAAATGGGATGGGAAGATGGCAATGGGCAGGCCACATCGCTCGAAGAACCGATGGGGAAGAAAGGTTCTCGAGTGGCGACCACGAACCGGAAGACGTAGTGTAGGCCGCCCCCTCACTAGGTGGACCGATGACCTTGTCAAAACCGCGGGAAACCGTTGGATACAAGAGGCGAGTAGCCGATCCAAGTGGCGTTCTATGGGGGAGGTCTATGTTCCAATAATTTCACTGGCTACTTTGTTCATCAAATGGAAACACAGTACTGCTCGCACATTACTGCTTGGTGGCAGACTTCACGAGCAAAGTAGTGGAACCAACCCAGACGGACTGTCTAGAATGTATAAAAAAAGGATAAAATGTCACGTCTGAAGTGTAGTGGTCTGTCAGTTTTGACTTTGAAAGCTATCAAAATTATAACCTAAAAATAGATGAAAATTAATACTAAGATTGTAAAACCCTGCTGGTCAATAAAACTGTGTTTCTGGAAAAATAGTTTATATTTTCACGAGAGTAACATATACATATGGCAGCAAAGGACGGTGGCGACAAAAACAAGTATAACAATTAAACAAAGGTCCTACGAGTCGGATTTATTCGGACAAAAAAGACGAGACGGGGAACTTATGCCGGATTTTCTACAAAGTTATTTGTGTTTGCAAGCTATTTATTTTGCAAGTTTGGATTATAATATTATAATATTTGGACCAACAAAAGAGTCTTAATTGAAACATAAAGATGGATGGTGATATTAGAGTATTGGAGGACTTGAAAAGTCAAATTGAGAAGGGAAGAATTAACTTCAGAAAATCACCCAAGGAGAGAGTTTCTGAACCATATATACTGGCGAGATTAGAAAGCTTAGAGGAGTTAATTGAGAAATTTACGAAGAAACATGAATCATTAATAGCAGCATACAAGAAAGAAGTTTTGGAAGAAAGTGTGTACATGAAAAGTGATGTTTTTAACCTCGGCTATGAAACATACTTAGTTTACAAAGGAGAATTAAAAGCTGCTCTTAAGTTAATAATACCTTCAAAAATCAATGATTCTGGTTCACCAGACACAAAGAAAGAGTCGATCGTTCGGTTACCAAAGATTTCCATTCCAGTGTTTAGTGGTTTGTATTCGGAATGGTCATCTTTCAAAGACTTATTCATTTCCTTAGTGCACAATAATTCTACACTCGATGATGTTCAACGTTTACATTATCTAAAAACTCAAGTGAAGGGTGAGGCAGAGCAATTGATTAAGCATATTCCTATTACGCAGGCTAACTATAAAAAATGCTGGGACTTGTTACAAAGCAGGTATGATAACAAACGGTTCATGTCAAATTGTATACTAAAGCGATTGTTTGGTCAACGTGTAATGAATTTCGAATCTTCTCAAGCTCTTAAAGATCTTCTCGATACCACTTCTGATTGCATTCATGAATTATCCAATTTAGGCATAGATGTAGCATCATGGGATATTATTATTATATACATTGTCAGCTCGAAGTTGGACGCTGAAACGCGAAAGCAATGGGAATTACATGTGACTAACTCATGTGAAGACTTACCTTCGTTCATTCAATTCAAAGACTATTTAGAGTCTCGGTTTCGCGCGTTAGAGTATATAGAACCTTCTAAAACTAAATCTAAGCCTACTACAACTAAAGTCTTGCATGTCGCCTCGAACTCAAACGTCACCTGTCCTCACTGTAAGGAAAGCCACAAGTTGTATTCATGTGAGAAGTTTGCCAAAGAAGATGTACCTAGCCGTCAGGATATTGTAAAGTCTTTACGACTTTGCTTTAATTGCCTTGGCAACGGTCACACAGGAAAATTCTGTCGTCTAACGACCAAGTGTCGTATATGTAAAGGAAAACATCACACACTGCTCCATGGCAAATCCAATTCGGTTACAGTTGCAGTTGCAACTGAAGTATCAGAAACTGATACGAATCTGCCGGAATCGTATGAGACGAATGAGACCACCAATATAACAAACCATTTTGTGACAGGAGAGGTCCACAACCAGACCTTATTAGCCACAGCTTTAATTAGAGCTGAGTCAAAAAATGGTTATCCTCAGGTATTGAGAGCACTGCTGGACCAAGGGTCCCAAGCTTCGTTCATATCTGAAGCAGCTGTACAGTTGTTACGGCTGAATAAGATTGCAGTTAAGAGCTGTATTTCAGGATTAGGTGGAGGTCAGAGTGGCTTAACCTCAAAGTCGATGGTTATGGTCAATATTCAGTCACTCTATGATCCTACCTTTAAATTGCAGGTAAGAGCTTATGTGCTCAATACGGTAACTTCGGTTCTGCCTGAAAAGAAGTTCGTTCTACCGAACTGGACCGAATTAGGCCATATCAATCTGGCCGATCCGCAATACAATTCGCCTAATAAGATAGATGTATTATTAGGTTCCGAGGTATATTGTAGTATTCTGAAAAAGGGTTTGATTAGAAGCCCAAATGGTTCTACGATTGCGCAGGATACATACCTTGGATGGGTGTTGTCGGGTCAAGTAAGCGGCTATGGTGACCAAGAACAAATATGTCACAATGTCATCGTCAATCTGCATGTCAAACTGGAAGATAATGAGTTGCTTAAGAAGTTCTGGGAGCTCGAATCCGAACCTAATTCCCTAGAAGTGAAGATTTTGACTCCAGAAGAGCAAGCATGTGAAGATCATTTTAAAGCAACGACTTGCAGAGATAGCTCTGGGCGCTATGTTGTGGAATTACCTTTCCGTACCAACGTAGTGCCCAATTATGGTGATACTAGATCGGTTTCTGTTAAAAGACTCCTGAATCTTGAGAAAAAGTTAGCGAAAAATGCAGAACAGAAAGCAGATTATTCCCAGGTTCTTAATGAGTATCTCAGGCTTGGACACATGGAAGAAGTAAGTAGGGAATCAGATCAAAGCAGAGACAGAAAGGTATGGCTACCACATCATGCTGTTGTCCGAATGGACAAAAGTACTACGAAAACCAGAGTGGTCTTCAACGCATCAAGCCGAAGTGGTGCAAACAGCGTGACTTTAAATGAGACGTTGATGGTAGGTCCCACATTACAGCCGGAGTTACGACACACAATCATGCGTTGGCGTTTGCATCCAATATGCCTCACCGCCGACATCATTAAAATGTATCGTCAAGTCTTAATCGCTAAGGAACATGCGGACTATCAAAGAATAGTATGGAGAGAAGATGCCAAGGATGAAATTCAAGATTATCGTCTTTTAACGGTAACCTTTGGCACTTCTAGTGCCCCATACTTAGCGGTTAAAGCCATGCAACAGGTTGCCATTGATGAAGGTCGAAACTATCCCCTAGCGGCTAGTAGAGTCAAAACGGACTTCTACATGGACGATCTTCTCACTGGTTGTCAATCTGAAACAGAAGCAGTCATGGTGTATAAAGAAATGAACGAATTACTCGATAAAGGAGGATTCACTTTGCAGAAGTGGGCAAGTAATAGGATAGGATTGTTGGAAGGGTTAAAAGCTAACACAGGAATGGACAGGGAATTTGGAGAGGAAGAAGTTACCAAAGTGGTAGGTCTTGCTTGGAATCGCCGGACGGACGAATTTGACTATAACGTCAAATTGTCGTCTGATTCTTCTGTACCTGAAACAAAAAGGACGATTATTGCTGAGATATGTCGTTTATATGATCCGCTTGGATGGATTGCTCCATGCATCATAACTGCTAAAATCTTTATCCAAAAACTTTGGATAACTGGACTTGACTGGGACGATAAGTTGCCTGAAGAACTTATAAGAGAATGGGAAGTTTATCGCTACGAATTAACTAAATTGGTGAACTTTCATCTTCCACGATGGGTGCAAACTGCTAATAGCGATGTGCAGATGGAGTTACACGGGTTTAGTGATGCTAGTACCGCCGCGTACTCAGCAGTGGTGTATATCCGATGTATTTCTGTTGATCGAAAAGTTAGTACTCACTTGGTTACGGCTAAGACGAAGGTCGCACCCATCAAACAGATTTCCATCCCGCGGCTGGAATTATGCGGAGCGGTTCTGGTTGCCAAGCTGCTGCATGAAGTGGCTGAATGTTTAAATATTAGTAAAGCAATGTTACATGCATGGACCGACTCAACTATTGTTTTGGCTTGGTTGAGTGATCATCCAAGTAGGTGGAAGACTTTTGTAGCCAACCGTACTTCCATGATATTGAATCTTTTAGATTCATCACAATGGTCTTATGTACAGTCCAAACAGAACCCCGCCGACAGCGCGTCGCGCGGAATTTTACCTTCTGAGTTGATCGAAAACAAACTGTGGAAGTCCGGCCCGGATTGGCTACGGGATGACAGTATTCCATATGGAAAACCACGTTCCATCTGCACTAAAACGGATTTAGAAATTAAAACTATAAAAGCACATGCTACAGCTGTAGAGACTAGTCAGGAGTTGGAAATATTTTCTAAATATTCGTCGTTTAGAAGACTGATACGCGTCGTAGCCTATTGTAGAAGGTTCTTGAGGCTGAAGAATTCTGCAACAAAAATCAAGCCCTTACCTTACCTAACTGCTTCTGAAATACAGAGTTCTGTCACCTGTTGTGTTCACCAGCATCAAGCTCGTTCTTTCCATGAAGACATCGCCAACCTTCTGAAAAATAGAAATGTTAGTAATAAGAGCAAATTATCAGTATTAAACCCGTTTATTGACAAAGATGGAATATTGAGGGTTGGAGGTCGTATTGAAAATTCGGACTTACCTGACTACAGTAAACATCCAATCATCATTTGTGGAGATACGCACTTAGCGAAGCTCATAGTAGCGGATGCACATGAAAGAACAATGCATGGGGGTCAGCAGCTAATGTGTAATTATATTCGCTCCAAGTATTGGGTAACTAAATTAAAAAATTTAGTTCGATCCCACATTCACGGCTGCATACCTTGCATTCGTAACGCAGGTAAAACAAGAACCCAATTGATGGGTCAGTTGCCTTCCTGCCGAGTGACTCCTAATAAACCATTCTTGCACTCTGGTGTGGACTATGCGGGTCCTATAAATATCAGAGTCTCAAAAGGTAGAGGAAACAAATCCTATAAAGGGTACATTTGTCTCTTTATTTGTATGGCAACTCGAGCTGTTCATATTGAAGCTGTGTCCGACTTGACGTCCGAAGGATTTTTGTCCGCGTTTAAACGATTTGTGGCTAGACGAGGCCGCTGTAGTCACCTTTGGAGCGATAACGGAACAAATTTTGTGGGTGCTTCGCGGGATCTAAAAACATTGCTTTCTAGCGAGCGTTCTTCATTTCCATATGAAGTTGCGACTTCGTTAGCTAACAATGGCACTGAGTGGCACTTTATTCCTCCTCATGCTCCGAATTTTGGTGGATTGTGGGAAGCAGGAATAAAGAGTACAAAGCATCACCTTCGACGATTGATTGGAGATTCTACTCTCACATATGAAGAAATAGCAACCGTTTTAGCGCAAATTGAGGCATGCTTGAATTCACGACCGCTTTCTCAGATTAGTACTGATCCTGATGATCCTGTTCCGTTGACACCAGGTCACTTTTTGCTAGGTGAACCTCCGGTAATGGCTCCGGATCATAACTTTGAACATTCTTCAATGACTGGCTTACGCCGTTGGCAGCTTACCCAACGAATGGTACAGCATTTCTGGAGGAGGTGGTCTAAAGAATATTTAACCCACTTTTTCCAAAGATACAAATGGAAACAAAACACTCCTGAATTGAGGATAGGCGACGTAGTTTTAGTAAGAGAAGATAATTTACCTCCAGCGAAGTGGCTTTATGGCCGAGTGTTAGAGATTCATCCGGGTAAGGATAATATCACGCGAGTTGTCACATTACGCTATAAAGACTCTCTTATTCAACGACCAACTTCGAAGCTATGTCCCCTGCCTATAAATTGTAATTAAATAACTAATATGTAATTGTAACCTATCTTATCTACTTAGAAGGACTATTGGTCCTTGGGAGGCGGTATGTCTAGAATGTATAAAAAAAGGATAAAATGTCACGTCTGAAGTGTAGTGGTCTGTCAGTTTTGACTTTGAAAGCTATCAAAATTATAACCTAAAAATAGATGAAAATTAATACTAAGATTGTAAAACCCTGCTGGTCAATAAAACTGTGTTTCTGGAAAAATAGTTTATATTTTCACGAGAGTAACATATACATATGGCAGCAAAGGACGGTGGCGACAAAAACAAGTATAACAATTAAACACGGACACTTGCAAAAGACTTAGCCCTATCATCTAATCTAATATTATAAATATTTGTTTTGAGTATTATAATGTATTATAATAAGTAGATATTAGTATTTATGTTTGTGTAATCATTTTATTTATTAGTATGGCAGTATTGTTAGTACACTCCTCGTCGTCTTCGATTTTAATGAATCCTTTCCATCCAAAGGTTGCCTGGAAGAGATCGCTTTTAGCGATAAGGCCGCCCATTGTAGCACTTAGTGTAAAATATTTATGTTCCTTGTTTACTTTTCTTTGGTGTGTACAATAAAGCGTTTATCTATCTATCTATCTATCTATCTAATCATAAAATATCTATAGCAATAAACACTCCAGCATCACAATAAAATCGTTGTTGTCGATAGAAGGTGATAATCACTCGAGTTTATAAGACACTGGTCTTGAGTAGTGTCTTTCACAAGCCTCGGTGATTATCAAATTTGATGTCCACTATGCTTACGTAATCGCAATTGGGTACTTGCATGAAATACAAAACACATAAATACTGTGGTTATACAGGTTTAAGAACATCACATTAACACAATAAAAATGAAATTCAGAAAAATATATAATTTCCACAAAGATACTGGATCTAAAACTTTCCAAAATTCAACGATTTTTTTTAATCATCCAATAGTAATTCAAACCATACTATCAGATTCTTCACATTTTAATGAATAACAAATGAATGACAACTATGTACTTAAACGCAGTTTTTCACGGCCAAAATAAAAAATGTGTGTTTTAGTACAAATTTACGGACCGCGTTGAATAAGTGACGTCACGCGTTAAGCCCAATTAGTATAGGGTGTTTTAGCGCTCACTAGAACCGCCTGACTTTGGATCTCATTTTTGACGTTGTTAGCATTCGATTTCCAGTTTTTTCTATATAGACATTTAATTTTCATGAGAACACGAATTGATTAGCATTATAAAAAAATCGAGTCAACACCCCAATTTTAAACTATCGATACAAAAATATCTGTCAAAGTGAGTTACGGTGACTAACCACGAAACTCGTGCTCATGACGTCATCCAAGTTAATAACTGAGATTAGCCAATACGAAACTAGCTGTTTGACAGTTCATCGCTGTACACTTTGCCAAGTGATCATCACTTTGAGTTGTCAACCGAGATACAGAATAGCCCTGCTGGACTCAGATGTACACTAATAGGTGGATCAACATTTGTTCAAAACTCATACTGGATCAACTATTACCGTGTTGGGCTCTATTATATGAATTAATATATGAACATTTATATCTATACAAATAAATAAAATTGAAGTGTCTGTTTGTAATGTCAAAATAACAGCTTTTTATCAAATACATATAAAAGTATATACGGTACCTATGACAAAACAACCATTTTTAAAAATTTTGTCTTCTTGTCTGTTTGTTCCGGGTAATCTCCGAAACGGGTGGACCGATTTTGACGGGACTTTCACTGGCAGATAGCTGATGTTACAAGGAATAACTTAGGCTACTTTTATTTTAGAAAAAGAATTGGGGTTCCGCGCAAAAAAATAAAAACCATGAAATCCAATATCTCCACGCGGGTGAAACCGCGGGCTGCAGTAAGTTCGTATATATAATCGAAAGCCACACCACACGGGGGTGAAGGGGAGGTACTTTTGAAGTGTTGAGTACTGCAATTGTTATTGGACAGCATTATGCTTACTATCGGGCACACGTCCAGCTCGTCTTTTTATCAAATACTGTAAAAAGACTAGCAATGCCCCACGGCTTCTCCTACGTAATAAAAATAGCTTAAATTACTCCTTATAACCTCAGCTATCTTCCAGTGAAAGTCCCGTCAATATCGGTCCAGCCGTTTCGGAGATTAGCCGAAACAAACAGTAAAACAATTTATTTTGCTTTTTTTTATTATACGTACCGTAGATACTTTCATATTATGCATATAGTAAAAAGTAGTTTTTTGACATTACAACCAGAAGTTCAATTTTATTTATTTGTATATAAGACACCCTTTTTTTTACTCCTGGTACCTATATTAATTTGAACACTATCTCAATTGATCATAGGTGGCGATTTGGTCAACACTCAACAGTCTAATTCATAGGATTTGCATGAAAAGTCACGGGTCCCAAAGGGGCTGGCGCGGGGGAAACAGGTAGCCCTTCATCACCGGTGATGATAAGGTTCATCATAATTTAGCAATTTTATTAGTTCATAAAGTTAAAGCTATTTTGAACCTTATCACCACTGAATAAGGTCTAACTGTTTTAATTTTACCGCCGGGCCTACGTGGTTCCGGCCGACATTAAGGTTCAATATAGTTAGCAATTTTATTCGTTCATAAAGTTAAAGCTATTTTGAACCTTATCACCAATGAATAAGGTCTAACTGTTTTTTTTTGCCGCCGGGCCTACGTGGTTCCGGCCGACACTTCAAAGGGTAGGATAGGAATAATACAGCCCAATACAAAATCAATTTAAAATATTTTAGTACCAGGTTTATATTAGCGCCATCTATTGGTAGTCTGTATATCGTATCTCATTTCGTAGCTGTGTAGCTACGACTCTCATTTAGTACTTTTTTTCGCCACCTTTTTTAAGTTGCGCTACTTTATCGGAGATTTGGGGACTATCGGTGTTTTGTGTTTATGGGCGTGGCTTATTTTACAAATTGCTGAATGTCTTTCGCTGTTGTCAGCGCCTTAAGCCCAGTGATTTCACTGGATACTCTGCTTATCAAACCGGAAGACAGTAATGCTTGCACATCACTGCTTGGCGGCAGACTTCACGAGCAAAGCGGATAAACAAAATTGTACAAAAAGGATAAACAACAGAATGTCACAATAAGTTACCTTCCATAGTGTATTGAAGATTGTGGATGTAAACACAGGTTGGCTCCGCCGACAATGGCGCCCTCGCACTCCCCTCGGGTGATGGCCTGGAAGGCCTGCTCCAGCGCGCCGGTGGAGCTGCAGCAGGACTCGTCGATGGACATGGAAGGACCCTTGGCGTTCAACCAGTAGGAGACGCGGTTGGCAAACATGGCCTTGCTGCATCTGTTTAGGAAGGATAACAAGTCTTAAATGTAATACATAATTGTATTTTGATTGTAAAACTATCGATATAATAGGAGGTCCTGAAACGAAACTATACGGCCACGTCACACGAATAAAATAAAAATAAAACGTTGGTCGTTTGCCTGATGGTAAGCATAACGCCAACCATAACAATTGCAGTGGAACTCAGAACTTTGAAACACAAAGGCCTACGCAGCACTGCAGTGCGCCTCGTTACCCTGAGACCCAGTAATTTTACTGACAACTTCGCTCATCAAACCAATACATAGCGCTGCTTGCACATTGCTGCTTGGCGGCAGTTTTGTCGTACCACCTGGTTAAAATAGCACTCAAGAACTACAAAATTCGAGGACATGTGACATACAGACATACACCAAGCCACACTGAAATGAAATGATCGTTTATTTGCGTGAATATAGGTAATTTCAGGTAAGTACATCTCATAAATTATATAGTTTCACTATATTCGACAATATAGTCGTGCAAATTTTTACATTATAGTTTTAAGTGATAATTATATGGCACCAAAAAAAAAAAAAAAATATCATCATAAAAAAAATCGAGTCTAATAATCTACGCCGATAAGCATTACAATAAAATAGAATACAATTCAGTCAATAACATAATTACAGTAAAAATAAAATTACACATAATTTTATTTCAATTTAGAATTAAAAAAGTCCCCTATTGTATAAAAACATTTGTCACAAAGCCATTTATACAGTGTTTTATTAAATTGTATGTCACGTAATTCTCGTAGGTCAGTAGGTAATTTATTATAAATTTTTATGGCCATATGATAGCAATTCATGTCACATATTTTCAGTCTGTTTTGCGGTACCAACAGTGGTTTTTGTACTATTTTTCTTTTTCACTGGGCTCGCGTGGTGGATTATGGCCCACGTTCCCTCTGGGAGAAGGCCCTTAGCAGTGGGAACTGCTAGTACATATAGGTTGATGATGAGAAATCACAGCAGTTGGGGGATTGCTGGTTTCGTCTAGATTCTCGGATTTTTCCAGTAGATAATTAATATATTATTTACTTGTTCAAAATCAGCGTATTCTCTACTTACCCCGCAATACCAAAGCCGGCCCTGCTGGAGGCGACATAAAAACATGCTTTCTCTGTTTCAGACATGCACGTTCCGATGAAAACACCGATTTTCTTTCCTGATAGATGTTCTGGACTCATACCTGATAACAAAATAGTAAAAAATATGAAAATTGCTATCTATGGGACCAATCTGAAAGTCTATACTTTCAAATAAAAAAAGAATTTTCCAAATCGGTTTATAAATGACAGAGATATGAGGTAACAAACATAAAAAAAATACCCTCAGAATTGATAGCCTTCTCCTTTTTTGGAAGTCGGGTAGAAATTACTGCTAATCGATATAACGGGTGCGTTATCTTATAAGTATATTTTTATTTATGTATTTACATATTTATTTTAACCTATAAGGTCTAATACACAGTAATAATTATGTATTTTGTTTTTTTTATGCAACATCCCTATTACTCAACAGACATAGGTAACTACATAAAATAAGATTATATAATGTGGGTAATTTATAGTTTTAATTCCGCGATAAAGAATGTCTATTGGCCTAATCTCGATCTATACTGAATTTAACCAAACGTAACGCGCGACGCTGGACAACGAAACCTGGGTTAGTTTGTTATAAAAATAATACAAAATGTTAGTTACCTACTTATTATTTTTATAACAAACTAACCCAGGTTTCGTTGTCCAGCGTCGCGCGTTACGTTTGGTTAAATTCAGTATAGATCGAAATTAGGCCATTAGACATTCTTTATCGCGGAATTAAAACTATAAATTACCCACATTATATAATCTTATTTAAAATGGACTTCCGCAAAGTAACGCCTGATTCCATCAAATATAACTACATAACATTTTACCTGCATCGTAAATAGCCTCATAAGCTTGTTCTAAGATCTTGCGTGACATAGCATCCATATTGTTCCCGAGGCGGAAGTGCACCTTGAAGAACTGCGCGTCGAAGCGGTCCAGGTCGGGCACGTTGCCCGTGTACTGGGCCACCTCGGGGTGGCTGTAGTCCCAGCGCAGGCCGGCCGCCGACACGGGGTTCAACTAGGACAAGGGCAACGAATTCATTTATAACTAATTAAATCGTACTCTATCGATCATTGTTAGCTTGAACTGTTTAATCTATAATAATGAGCAACACTACATGCCTAACACGGCTATTTTGTGTAAATCTATACATCTATACAAATAAATAAAATTGAAGTGTCTGTTTTTAATATCAAAATAACAGCTTTTTACCAAATGCATACGAAAGTACATACGGTACCTATAACAAAACAATAATTTATAAAAAAAAATCTGTCTGTCTGTTTGTTCTGGGTAATCTCCGAAAGGGCTGGGCCGATTTTGACCGGACTTTCACTGGCAGATAGCTGATGTTACAAGCAGTAATTTAGGTTACTTTATTCTAGAAAAAAAATTAGGGTTCCACGCAAAAAAATGAAAACCATGAAATGCAATAACTACGCGTGGGTGAAACTGCGGGCAGCAGCTAGTGTTTGTATAAAAATTACGTACCTTATTGTAAAGAATGTTTTCAAGATCCTTGATATATCGGGCTTGCGGGTAGAGGCCAGCCATGCCGGAGATGACGACGCGGTCGCCGTCGGCTGGGGGTGCCGCGTCCCCCATCGGCAGAGTGGCGCCGGACTCTTGCGGAGCTGGAGTCATGGTTGCACCTGAAAGTAAACTCACGTTTTATCATTTAAACTATCCATTACTCTACGTACTATAGGTAGATATATATTTTGAGTAAATGCACTAGAGGAAAACAAGTAGAGTATCATTTTGAAAAGTGCGTTATTGAGTAGAGTATCGAGTAAAGTTACAAGTCTATTGAAATAGACGTTTCGTAAGTATGTCTTATATTTATATTTAGCATGAATTAATTGACTTGACGTTAAACAAATCCATGGAAGTAATTTATTTAATGGAAGCGTGAGTCCACGCTTAGATTCGTCTTTGAATCTCAGCCTTAGGCTACTTTAATTTTAGAAAAAGAGTTAGGGTTCCGCGCAAAAAATAGAAAACTTGAAATCCAATATCTCCGCGTGGGTGAAACCACGAGCGCCGCTAGTCTAAAATATATTCGATGTATGATCAGTTGATCACGCATACATTTTAATAGAGTAGTCCGATTTGATCATTATTATTTCATTAGATAGGATACATATATAGATACGATAGTAGTTATTCCCAAACTGCGAAGTAAAATCGGTTGTCGTTTTAATTTTTTATTAAAAACTTTTATCTTATTTAGTTTACACAATTACTTACGTTTTGGTAAAGAAGTATTGTGCCCGTTCAACACACGCTATGAATGTATTATTTGTACTTCCACAAGCGTTTATAATTTACAAAATAAAATAATTTATTTAAAAAGCCTACGCAAATAACGCTTACATAGAGTCATAGGTTGTAATTATTATTAAAATATTCTTAAAAATAACAAAAGGTAAACTATTGTTAGTTAGAAGTAAATAAAATACAGGGAGTTCCTATTTTATCCAAGTCGTACTAAGTAGGTAGGTAGTTCAGATAATTTTGAGGATGAAATTACCACAACCCTGCCAGAGAAAGAAAAGAAAATTTTCACAAATCAGTGTTTCTATCACGGCCAAGTGGTTTGTCGATATGTCCGTCACGTGATCACGTCTCAATCACGTAGTGGAAAAAGATCATATTTTTAGGACTAGCTGTGCCCCGCGGCTTCGCTCACGTAGCCTAAGTTACTCCTTGTAACATCAGCTATCTGCCAGTGAAAGTCCCGTCAAAATCGGTCCAGCCATTTCGGAGTTTATCCGCAACAAACAGACAGACAGACAAAAATATAAAAAATAGTTGTTTTTTTATAGGTACCGTATATACTTTCATATGCATTTCGTAAAAAGCTGTTATTTTGATATTACAAACAGACACTTCAATTTTATTTATTTGTATAGTAGTCACTCACTTAAGTCTTCACGAAGTGTTAATACACGAACTGCGTAGCTAACATTACAATGAATAAGTTATTTCATTGTAATTTTTTTATTCTTGTGATCAGTGTGTGCTCCGTTATCAGGACCCCAATTCGATGGGGTTACGTTATTTCGTTACAGCGTTCCTATGACCACCTTCCGGTTCCATCATGAGACCCTGTCTATGACATCATTATATTAACCGTGCTCTACCACTAAATAATTAAATAGGTGTAAACAAACTTATTCGGTAAAACTAAAACAACCTATACTTAGATCCAATGTTCTAAGTATAGGATGTTTTATTTTACCGATTAAGTTTGTTTACACCTATTTAATTATTCATAATGAGGGCTAATGACCAATTTCATTAGCCCTTCTATTATAAATAGGGTGTCTCAGCAAGAACTTGGATTTTAAAGTCTTAAAAATATATGTTTATTTTTTGTTTTATTTACATTTTATTCTTGATATGTAGTGATGACATTTACACATGAAAAAAAATATCGGTCAAATGCCCACCTTTGGTCTGTTAGCAGGAATGTACTTTTTTTTTTTTTTACGAAATTTTCAGTACATTTTGCAGTAAGGGCTGCTTCACGAATTTGGCATGTAATTTCTTCTTTGAGTTCCCCAGTTTTCTCAGAGTGATTCACATGGAAGTTATTTTTCAAAAAACCTCCGAAAAAATAATCCAAAGAAGTTAAATCGCATCTTCTTGGCGGTCAGTTTTGGTTTTCAAAACGAGAGAGGCCACGACCTGGAAACTGCGTTTGCAAACAACTTCATTGTTTCGCGCGTGGTGAGACAGATTGCCTCCTGCTTGATAGTGTCAAACATAGTCAGATTGCCTCCTGCTTGATAATGTCAAACATAGTCAGATTGCCTCCTGCTTGATAGTGTCTAATATAGTCAGATTGCCTCCTGCTTGATAGTGTCAAATATAGTCAAATTGCCTCCTGCTTGATAGTGTCAAACATAGTCAAATTGCCTCCTGCTTGATAGTGTCAAACATGGTTTTTGACACTATCAAGTAGAAGGCAATCTGACTACCTAGTGCGTGAGTCTCTGCTGCTACGACACCATAATAATATTATCAAGCAATTACTTCAAAAGTATTTTTATACTGTTGTATAACACGGTGAGCTGGACGTTTGCGTGATGGTAAGCATAACGCCGGCCCATAGCAATTGCAGTGCCATTTAGAACTTTGAAACACAAAGGCGTGCACGACACTGCATTGCACTCACTATTATTTTGGACATACTAATTGTTACTCATTTTAATTAATTATTATAATGTAATAGTATTCATGTAAATGTAATTAACCGTGAACACGAGTATTGCACACCTCCAAATGAGGTGGATTGTGTAAGAGCTATGAATTGTAAATTAGGACCTATGACGATTATTCAACTAAATAAAGTAAGTTCACACGGAACGTCAATTGAATTACACTTTGTAATTAGGATTTTTATTTATTGTTGTTTTTGTCTTTATTTTACTAGCGGTAGTAACATAATATTAATTAAAAATTACAAAGTAAATTATACCTGAGCATACCTAATTTTTGACCGTTGGATTTAGTTGTCACTTATTTGTAATTTTGGCTTAGCGTGCTCGTCTAGAATTTTGAACTTATGGACCCGCTAGCTTCTGCCCGCGGTTTTCGCCCGCGTTCCCACAGGAACCATATATTTTCCGGGATAAAAAGTCGCCTATGTTACTCTCCGGTCCATAAACTATATCTATACCGAAAATCACGTCGATCCGTTGCTCCGTTAGAGCGTGAAAGAAGGACAAACCAACAATTCAACAAACCAACAAACACATTTTCACATTTATAATATTAGTAAGAAGTAGGATTAGTAGGATTGTCTGGAGAGTAGCATACGCTACTTTTTGTCGTAGAAAAATGAACAGTTCCGGTGGTAATCGCCACGAGGGTGAAACCGCGGGCTGCAGCTAGTATATCTATAGTTTAGTAAAGTTAACAAGAAACGTTATAATATAATTGTTTACGGTTTCAACACGTGTAAACCATGTTATGAGGACAAGCAAAGATCTCGTTTTTGCTAATTATATCAAAGCGATAACTTGAAACACACCTTATTTCTAAACAGATAACGTTCAATATGAAACGAAAAACAATTTAAAAATGCAAACTATCAAAGTAAGGAAGAAAGCAACCTGAAATACACTTTAAATTTATCGTCATAAAGATCAAATTAAAAAATCTTTGTATGGAAAAATTCAGAAAAGTCATGGTGCGACGCATCGCTAAGGAATATAAGCATTTATTGTACGAGATATAAAGACTATAATAGCTTGCAAGTGGCGGCAAGTCAGGAAGTGCATTAGTTGTTAATCCAGCATGTAGGACTCTTTCGACTTTGTTCGCGTTTTCGTAGGAGAGAACGCCTTTTAGTCTCGGCTCGAGTTGGAACTGAGATTTAGAAGTTTTAAGTCAGCTTTCCTTTAGAAATTCTCTTGATATACCAACATCTAGCCATTTTCTATAACGGTCACCTATACATCCATACAGATAAATAAAATTGAAGTGTCTGTTTGTAATATCAAAATAACAGCTTTTTACTAAATGCATATGAAAGTATACCCGGTACCTATAACAAAACAACCATTTTTAAAATTTTTGTCTGTCTGTCTGTCTGTCTGTTTGTTCCGGGTAATCTCCGAAACGGCTGGTCCGATTTTGACGGGACTTTCACTGGCAGATGGCTGATGTTACAAAGAGTAACGTAGGCTACATTAATTTTAGAAAAATAATTAGGGTTCCGCGCAAAAAAATAAAAACCATGTAATCCAAAATCTCCACGCGGGTGAAACCGCGGGGCAGCAGCTAGTAGAAAATATAAGGTCACTCTTTGAGAAATGGATGGATTTTTTTAGACTATTTTGTTTAAGCTTGATGGCACAGAACATTTAACTGATGGTGAGTCGGCAGCCCATTAAAATTGAATTGCCACTCAGAACTTTGAAATACCTGCGCGGCACTGCAGTGCGCTCGTTACCTTGGTCACGTAAGCCCAGTAATTCACCGATTACTTATTATATTACGATTCCGAAAATCGAAAGTCGAAGCTTCGGCTGACGGATCGGCATTGTCCTACAATGAAAGACAAAATGTCAAGTGCAAACATCGAATCGAACGTTGGATCTGAAATACTTTCATAGTAGGATAACTGGATATCCAAGCATCGGGAATGAATATTCTTTTTGTTAGTGGTAGGACTAACTCTTTTGCGAGTGGTTGTTACCACCGCTTTGTGAGTGAAGTCTACCGCCAAGCAGTAGTGTGCAAGCATTAGGTACTGTGTTCCGGTTTGATGAGCAGAGTAGCCAGTGAAATAACTGGGCTTATGAGACTTAATACCTAATGTCTCAGGGTAACGAGCGCACTGAAATGCCGCGCAGGCCTTTGTGTTTCAAAGTTCTGAGTGGCACTGCAATTGTTATGGGCCGGCGTTATGTTTACCATCAGGCAAACGACCAGCTCGTCCCGTTACCAAATAGCATAAAAAAAAACTTGTAATGAAAGATCAATATGACGCCAACGCCACGCGTTCTACTAATAGCATAGCAATATCGATTTATTAAATTCGATGTCTTTTAGCTGTTGTTTCCATTCCATCACAGCCATATATTTTGCAGCTTCATTAAAGCAATCCAGAATTTCAGACTGCAATAAATATGCAAAGTCCCCTTTACAATTTTCATTATAATTTAAACTTGGCGACTTATTGCCAACTACTTCGGCTTGAGTTATTCGGAGCGCCCTCCGCACACTTGCTACATTTTAATGGCGCTCCAAACTTGATCGGCTTAAATTATTTATAATGTTTCTCAATAAGCTATTAACAAAAAGATTTATCTGAAGCCTTTACATATAATATCGAGTAGGATTTATGAGTAAGAAAAGCTTTTACGTCACTGGGCTTTTTTATGCTTTTGGTTAACGAGACTAGCTGGTCGTTTGTCTGATGGTGAGCGTAAAAATTGCAGTGCCACTCAGAACTTTGGAACAAAAAAGGCCTGCGCGGCACTACAGTGCGCTTGTTACCCAAAAACATTAACACTATTAAAAGGTAGTAGACTAAACTTACGCCGACGAAAACTCATTGCAATATTCTTGGTTGTACCAAATTTAACTACCTATTCTTTTCCATGTTAAAAGGTTCACATTTGACCACAATGTTGTCTGCTCTTAAGCGGTCGAAGATAGCGAATATGATTAACTAGATCAAAACTGGCTCTCAATAATTGCAGTTTTTTTTTTATGTTATTTGGTAACGAGACGAGCTGGTCGTTTGCCTGATGGTAAGCACAACGCCGGCCCATAACAATTGCAGTGCCACACAGAACTTTGAAATACAAAGGCCTGCGCGGCACTGCAGTGCGCTCGTTACCCTGAGACATTAGGTATTAAGTCTCATAAGCCCAGTAATTTCACTGGCTACTCTGCTCATCAGACCGGAACACAGTAATGCTTGCACACTACTGCTTGGCGGCAGACTTCACTCACAGCGCGGTGGTAACAACCCAGACGGACACTCGCAGAAGAGTTAGTCCTCCCACTAACAAAGTTGTTGGTACACACCAATATTTGACTACAGATGTATATGTAACTTAAGGGTGGTAGCCAGTCAGATGAGCACCAGAAAATTCCCTACAATCACGCTGCAAATGTATTCTTTCACGGAAAGCCAAGCTCATTGTAGGATTCGAACTATCAACCTATGGGGTGGCGTAGGCGCTTATGCAAACGTACGTTTGCTTGTCAGAATAACAACGCTGTTACGTCAAGCGTGGATTTCGTGATAACAACACTTTTGCGTCAAGCGCACATTTCGAGTATCACGAAATCCGCGCTTGACGTAAAAGCGTTGTTATTCTGACAAGCAAACGTACGTTTGCATAAGCGTCTACAGTCTGAATATAGATCAGTGGCCGTCGTCTCAACCACTGAGCCATCACCACATCAAATTTCAAACCAAACAAAAAGTGTGAGGTGTGCAAAAACTTAATTACATGCAATATGGTCGCCAAATTGTGTACTTAGTGTTGAGAGCTGCTTTGTAGCGTCTGCCAGCGAGAAATGGAAATGAATGAGTGCAATTATAAGAGGAAATATGCAGCTGGGCTCAGTTACACCGCTGTGTAAACAGAAATGAATTGGGATGTTGACTGATTTTGGGAAAGTGTTTACAAAGATGCGAATGGGCCAAATATAACTCAAAATATTTATAATTACTTTTTGAATACAGCTAATACTTTAATTTTCATGTATTTTAAATGCCATTTCAAGTTTCGCTCCAAAACGCCAATAATGGTCACGTGGTCGATGTGACGTCACGCGCTCAATACAATTACTGGCACAGATAACTATATTCACATAAATCACTCTAAAATACTAGGCAGAAAGAGCAATATACTCATTCCGATTGAGCGAGTGATGTCACGTGCTTTGATTGGCGTTTTATATCACGTGACTTCGGAGTGATGTGATTACATTTTGATTATTAAATTAAAATTAAATTCCTTAAAAATAAACAAAAATATTGTGTTTTATAGGATTTCTGTCACAAAAACTACCGATTCGCGGCAAAATTATATTTTTATTTAAATACAGTCAACGTCACATGTTTACCTAAGTGCTGTTGATTCTGAGATAACTAAATAAAAATTAAAAAAAAAAACCCAATTGCTCGTGTAGAGGTGATGCTCTATCTTCTCACATACGTGACTGTCAGCTACGTTTCGTGAAGCTTTAGTTCTACAGTAAGGTGTCCAGTTTATGTAAACATCAAGTAAAGAGAGAATTCGTCATAATGCACTTAATATCTTTAGGTTTCGTGTTTACTTTAACAAGTGTTATCACATGGATTTTAAATTATTTTTAGTCCCGAAGGTTCCAACCTTTTTAGTCTATTCCACGAACATCTACAGTTCAAATTAAAATTTAACCTTGGTTTAACATTACTTTGTACAAGCAGATAACCTTTATGACTACATTCATTTCAGTTCCGGTTTGATGAGCACAGTAGTCAGTGAAATTACTACCTTATGAGACTTAATACCCAATGCCTCAGGGTACGAGCGCAATGCAGTGCCGCGCAGGCCTTTGTGTTTCAAAGTTCTGAGTGGCACTGCAATTATTACGGGCCGCCCTTATGCTTACCATCAGGCAAACGCCAGCTCGTCTCGTTATCAAATAGTATCGGCCGTCCACAGGTCGACAACCTTGTGTCGGCAAGGTCACGAGCTGAGTGAATGCTTGGCAGGGACTAGAGCATTCGTTATTTTGTTATGTTGCTGCTCGCGACGGTGTGATAGGTGGATTGTACGGTGTGTTTACATTAGTTTTCTTTTTTAATAATTTAATTAACTAACCGAATCATTTTTTTTATGTTATTTTGTAGCGAGACGAGCTGGTCGTTTGCCTGATGGTAAGCATAACGCCGGCCCATAACAATTGCAGTGCCACTCAGAAATTTGAAACACATTAGCCTGCGTGGCACTGCAGTGCGCTCGTTACCCTGAGACATTAGGTATTAAGTCTCAAAAGCCCAGTAATTTCACTGGATACTCTGCTCATCAAACCGGGACACAATAATGCTTGCACACTACTGCTTGGCGGCAGACTTCACGAGCAAAGAGGTGGTAACAACCTAAATGGACACTCGCAGAAGAGCCTACCACTAACAAAAATTAATTTGGGTTTATAATGATTATGCGTGAACCTACACTAACACTAAATAGAAGATAAGGCATCGAATAATTTCAGTATTCAAACAGAACGAGACAAATAATACTGCTCAAATTTACAAATAGGTTGTTTCTTACTTGAAAAAAAAACCAATATTTCAGTTGAAAAATATTTGCAAATTTGAAGGACATTTGAAACAATCAGAAACTCAAAATAAACACGAGTACAAAAAATATTTGGTTCGCTGTAGTTGAATTTAAATTAGTTAAACTTTTTCCATTTGTCTCACACAAAAGCCACCAATTTGAAAGTTTATTCCTACTTTTTTTTACATTATTCACTAGTGATGAAATGGATGACGAAGGTTTCTCAATTTATATTTTAAATAAAAAGACTTAAAAAGTTTGTGTTATTTGTGTTCTAAATTTTAGGCGTTTATGGACACGTGTTTTTTCTCTGAGGCGACAATTCTGGTGTGGTTTCATTCAAATTTTGTTAGGTTTTATTATCAGCCTCTTACGCTCCCACTTCTGGGATACGGGCCTTCTCTCAGAGAGAGAGTTATGGGCCATAATCCACCACGCGGGCCCAGTGCGGCTTGGTGGATGCCACATGTACTCGAGTTTTGTGGTTCTTGAACATGCGGGATTCCTCACGATGTTTTCCTTCACCGTTTTAGAGCGAGTGTGAATAAACCGCACATAACTTTATATAAGTCATTGGTGCGGGACGAGTCGGGATTCGAACTATGGTCCATCGGATTGAAAGTCGCACTAGTTCCCGCTCGGCCACACTCGCTCTGTTAGGTTAGTTTTTACCAAAATATCTCACCTGATCTTAAGACGTAACGATGCGGTTCAATGTGGTAAATAAGCTAATTCTAGAAAGAACTTTCAATATTGGCTTCAAGTTTTCACCTGTAAATAAAAATAAATAAAAAACAAAAAGCCTTTTATTTCTCATAACCAAAAATACATTCCATTTTGTGTTCTATTATAATCTTATTATTTAGGTATTTATTAATATTTTGCTAAGCACCTATGTACTTATTAAGAACATAGTAGTATACAAGACATTTTAATAACACCTATTTAAATTTAGCTTATAGTTTAGTTTTATATGCATCCATAAATATATCCTACAAAGTGAAACATCCATTATTTTTATTATTTGAAACTATACATATGTATAATACATAAAAGGTAAACATTCCCTTTTACTATTTATTGTTACATTATTGGCATAGTTAAATCTACTTGTATTTATATTATTTGTTAGTTAGATATTTAGATACTAGCCTTCACTTTATGCTTTCAAATATGATTCATATTTTTGTTATTAATCTTCTTGAAAAAAACAATACAACAACTTACATTCATTATTCCAAGAAGGCACTTGCTATTTTTACTTTATTTCCATATGTATTATATTTCCATTATTGTTTATTGTTGTCTATAAATTACAATTTTATATTGCAACATAGCAGTACCTAAACAGACTATGCTTTTTAGCTTATTTATTATATAAATTACACTTTAATATTACAACATAGCAGTACATTCCTAAACTGATTATGCTTTTAGCTTATTTTCATATTTACCATATTATGTGCATACTTTGCATTTGCAGTATTCTTAAAAAAAAAGGTTATTTAATACAGCCTTTAGTTTTACCTAGTTATCATTGTTATTAATTTTATATTTGGTTATTACCCCCTTGGGAGAAGGCCTCCTCCAGATCCTTCCATTTTGTCTCTATCTAGCGCAATCTCAGCCCAGTTACTGTATATTTTCATCGGCCATGGTTTGTCCAATTTTTTTTGCATTTAAGTATTATTTTTGTGTGCTGTAATATTTCTTGGGCTTGTTTAAGTGATTAATAGAATAATTGTATTTCTTCTTCTTTAGCTTTTGTAGTTGACGCATATAATTATAGATAGACTCTGGTGTTCACATATTAAGTTAAGTATGGCTGATACACCAATAAAGCTTTTTTATGTGGTTTCTGTTTTCTTTTTATGAGAAAACCTACTCCATAACATCTTTGGGTTTTTCCATTATAGCAAAAAGTATGTACTTCATCCTTCTTCAATTTAAATCTAAAGCCTTGTGCGAACCTCAGTTTTATGATTATGAAGTACATTAACTGTGCTGATTTGATATTGTTTTAGAGATACTGGAGGGTTTTGGTCGTGTGTCCCCACGGTGACCAACCGGCTTGGGGAACCATTTGGGGTCATTGATTGCTATTCTTGTGCGATATTTGATTATTTTTGTTTTTCTGTTACCCCTTGCAAGCATTTTTCTTTTTCTTTTGTTTTTGGCTCACGGTTTATGAAGTTTTCAATGTTGCTCTTGTTTTTTTTAAATGGTTTTAAGGTGGTGCTAGACCCCTGTGCATGATGTATACTTTCAGGTGACTCCGGTAGGGTCCTTTTATGTTGCCGTCCTTTATCTTGTGCTTTCTTTAAAGTATCATCTTCTTTTCTTATAATTATCTTGTCATAAACAAGGATTGCTTTGTTTCCATTTTCTCTTTCCATTGTTAGTTGAATCTGTAATTGTTTTCGTTTTTCTAGAACTTTTGGGGGAAAGTCTTCTTTGATGTACCATGTGTAGTCCTTAAATGCATGTTTATTCTTAAGTATCTGTATGTTCCTCCCCATTGAAGTAAATGTAACTACTATTCGCCTAGCATTTCCTTTGCCTCTCCTTCCCAGTCTATGAACATACTCAATATCAGTGTTAGTGCAACGTATTTGCATTTTGTTGTTTACGAGGTCCACAATAATCTTTTCTAAAGCAAAGTAGTTGGTTTCTGTTTCTTCGATTCCAAAGAATATAATATTTTTTCTTCTCATATATTTTTCAATTCTTTGCAAATTGTTATCCTGTTCTTCAACTTTTTGGCTTAACTTTCACCTGTACATAGTAATAATAGTTTATTTCGGTTAACAGTCTATAATAGTAGTGTATAAAAAGATGCAGTCGCGGAGGGAGTGCAGCTCTCATCCACAGCGCCGGAGCAGTCGCAAATTCTAACGTGGAAGTAATGAACATAACCTCAAAAAGTTAAAAATGGAATTAATAAAAAGGGGGGTTTTTGCACTCCTCTATTACCCCTATTACTATTACCCCTCAGTGCGTGCTTGCGCACTCTTTGGTCGAAAGAGAGCTCAGAATATATAGGAAATAGAAAATGTATATCTCCACATAGAAACGGAAATATATGATTTCCGGACTTTTTCCTTATGTTGTGCTGCTAGATTTCCTTTCGCGCCAAGTTTTAAGATTATAGGTCAATGGGAAGCGCCCTATAAGTTTCGATAAGACAAAACATATTAATTTGTTAGAAACTTTTAGAGAGTATCTGCTTGCGGCGTTGGACTAGTAGTTTTAATTTTAACACTATGTACTTGTAACGACATTAATGATGACATCTCAAACTGATACTTCCACCGGGACAAAAGGCTTTGACAAACAAACAGTGACCTATAAGGTTCCATCAGGTCGTTTGACGGTTGGCAAGCATAATGTCTGCCCAGGATAACTGCACTTTAAAACACAAAGGCCTGCGTGGCACTGCGTTGCGTTCGTTAACTTAAGACATCATAAACTTTCGCTTCTTTAATCCCTCAACTCTGTACTACTCGGATCTACCTCCAAAATTTGGCAACGTTGAGTACGCGCCTGATTGATATCAGAGATACCTAAAGAGGTTCATATAACTGTGAACAAAAATTTAACTGTTGTCAAATATCATGCTGTTGTAATATTACCGATTCAAAATTTAAAAAACAATAAAAATCATTTCATTTAATTTCATTTCAATATTACAAAACTAGTATAAGAGGTAGAGCCAAGTCGAGACCATGTTCAAACATAAGAAATGTATTAAAAAATGTAAATGTACCTATCGTAAGTAAATGACAAAGATGCATGGAGACAAACAGCTCAGGAGCCTCCTGGCGACACTATCATTATTGTAAGCATTAGAAACTTTGTAAAAACCTTTTTGAATAGAATGCTGATTAGTTTCATGTACTTCTTTTTGACTAAACCGATCGTTCTATACTTTGAACGAGCACTTAGTGTTATTTAACTTTCATGAGTGCTCTCCTGGGTACCCATGAGTGCCAATAAAGAATTTTGAAGGTTAGTCGTTTATACCCGCGGGAAAACAGCAAAGCGTGCACATCACTGCTTCGCGGCGGTGTGATCGAGCAAAGCGGTGGTGCCCACCCACACGGACACTCACAGAAGAGTTAGTCCAAAGTGGTAGTTTATTTATTCGATTTAATCAAAATGATTACGTAAAAACAACCATTTACATTGTAACTTATTTATCTAAGCTCTCGGAGTTCAAAGTCAAATTCACACAAATTAGGAGCCCTAAGAAATCAACGACGTCAACGATAATAGTTCTAGTTATTCGCTAAAGCAGGATTTGCTCACATTTAATTGGACCTTACTGTGGTGACCATACTTCATGGTGAGACGTTTCGATTAGGGTAAATTTTAAGATTAATGGCAACGGTATTGAAAACGAACTGCTCAGCTTGTCTTCCTACGATTTTAATTAATTATACTGTAAAATGTAATACTTAGGCTTATTGTTTTTATACAGGGTGGACCAAACCAATGCCCTAAGTACCCTAAATATTTGTGTTACCAAATTTTACTCAAAGGATAGCAATTTTTCTTTATTTTTAGAAATAAAAATAACTGCGTTCAATTATTTCTTAAAAGTCACTTGCCAGAGCCGGGAACCGCACCCGCCAAATGTAGAAAATAAACGTTCTGTATTTTCATAATACCGATCGAAACGGACAATCAGAACTAAAATAGACTAACATGTTACTTTTATTTTCAAAATAAATCGAGCCCTCTCCCTATAAACAGAAATAAACCTAGCTACGATGCAGTCTTCCTAAACAAAGCCATAAAGCATGGCGGCCCTACGCCGGGAAGTTTAAGCTGGTTCATGAATAATTTATTCAATTCTGGCAAGATTCTGTCAGAACGACTGTTTTCCGTCGCGACGGACTCTGGACCACGGGGTCCAGTGCACACGCTACACAGTAACAAAGCTTTAACTAAACGTATGCGTTGTAAAGGTATAGCTTGTAAGCCGAAATGTCACCATCTCAAGACCTTTGATAGCTCACATTATTTAAAGGTTAACGCATTTGGTGTACATAACCAGAAAACGCGTTCGAAAATGGTTTGTGTCCAATTTGTAGCTTTTAGATATAGTTATTTTATAGGGTAAACGTATGTGCATTCGCCACTCCGCTGACGTGGTATTATTATATGCTCTATGCCGCTGTCGGTTTTCTTACCTTTCTTCTCTTTCCATAGTGTGGGCTTTATGGGCGCTCGTGTAAGTTGTATACTCTAGATATAAGGTATCACAAAGGCCTGCGCGGCACTGCAGTGCGCTCGTTACCCTAAGACATTAGGTATTAAGTCTCATAAGCCCAGTAATGTCACTGGCTACTCTGCTCATTAAACCGGAACACAGTAATGTTTGCACACTACTACTTGGCGGCAGTCTTCACGAGCAAAGCGGTGGTAACAACCAAGACGGACACTCGCAGAAGAGTTAGTCCTACCACTGACAAAATTTGCTGATCAAAAGCAAACTTCGCTAATTTTGAGTATTTTTTCTTAATGCAGCTAAGTATCTGGTTTCCACCGCACATCTGAGGTCCAAATTGCCATTTGCATAGTGGTCCGCTGTCAAAACGAAAATCCGTTTTTGTCGAATTGTGACGACGGACTGCGCGGCCGTTCTGCATAACTTATCATTCGCGTGACACCACTAATGCTGGTGTCGCGATGGGTAAAGCCGGTGTTTGAACGAGGCTAAGACACAGATTACTTAGAAGTTTTTTCTCTTCTTCTATAAACGGGTAAGTCCTTAGTGGTAGGATTAGTCCTACCTAGAAGAGTTAGCTCTTCTGCGAGTGTCCGTCTGGGTTGTTACCACCGCTTTGCTCGTGAAGTCTGCCGCCAAGCAGTAGTGTGCAAGCATTACTGTGTTCTGGTTTGATGATAGACAGAGTAGCCAGTGACATTACTGGGTTTATGAGACTGAATACCTAATGTCTCAGGGTAACGAGCGAACAGCAGTGCCACGCAGGCCTTTGTGTTTCAAAGTTCTGGGTGGTACTGCAGTTATTATGAGCCGGCATTATGCTTACCATCAGGCAAACGACCAGCTCGTCTCGTTACCTAACAACTAAAAAAAAGTAAGGTATTACAAAATGTGGTAGCAGCAAAAAGGCAGCGTTTTCACCGCCACAAAATAGCTTTTGAAAACAGTGCCTTACAAAGGTAATTTCACCCAATACCCAAACTCAAATTTACTTAAGCACATAATGTCCACAGCCTCCGCAGGTAACACAAACAGTCTTATGAACAACATCTCGCCAGCGCCGAGACATAATTAATGCCTCGTCTCACGGCATTGTGACCCTCGTCACGTGAACACTACTTTACACCGCATTGTTTGACAATTATGGGGCGGCGGCGCTTTTACTTACATTTGGCCCTTAGTTTGTCTTTGAGAAAATCACTGATAGTTACTACTTTATACTTCACGCGCGTAAATCGTCTGCAAGTTCCTATCAAGTATTCCATTAGTCCTTTAACTAAAGAATCTTAACATACCGACTAAGAAATTGCGAAAGCATTCCACGATTCAAAATAAGAACTTCAAACACGCGAAAAAGTTGTATTTATGAAGCGACCACTTCCTGCCAAATGCCAAAAGTTTTCGTCAGAAAACAGAGAATACCGATCTGCCACCGACCAAGACTAGGCTAGGGATGGGGGACTGCGAATACAAGCTATCGAATAATTCGATGAATCTATAATTATATTCTATAATTATATTCTTATATGATTTTAATCGAATGTTAACGACGGTTATTTTCAACTTTCGCCAATAGAATTCATGTTTTAATTTTTTAATTTTTATAGCGTGTCGTTCGTTTCCATTATAGTAAGCATAACGTCAGCCAATAACAATTGTAGTGTACACTCAGAATTTTTAAATACAAAGGCCTGCGCGGCACTGCTGCGCCCACTAATGTCACTGCTTATCAAACCGGAACACAATAATGCTTGCACATTACTGCTTGGTGGCAGACTCCACTCGCAGAAGAGTGAGTCATGCGTTAATTGATGAAAATCGATCGATTTTAGCGTCACTCAAAGTCCAATATCGTAGAGTTTGTCCAACTCTGATCTATCGAAAAAAGCAAATAAAATTCATGATCTAATTTCATATTTTTATTTTTCAATCGATACGCCATTTTATTCAGTGTCGAAAAAGGAATCGACAATCGATGAAGCAACTGAATACGATTCTATTCGATTTTTTTACTTGCAATCGTCCTTCGCCAGCCTTAGCTTGGCCACTTCCCAGAAACGAACTTTGAAGCTACGTAATTCGGCTTAAATGGATACTTTCCTAGACAAACTAGAAGTAAACTTGTCTTTAAATTCTTCTTTGCCTTTAGAGCCGGAACTAGGGCGCTGAACGAGGGAAAAAGGAAAATGCACACCGATTTTTTGGTGACAACTCGTGTATAGCTAGGAATGATAATCCACAAATTAATATTTTACTAGCTTCTGCCCGCTGTTTTCACCCGCGTTCCCACAGGAACCGTCAAACCGATCTGTCAAATTAAATCAACTTGTCAACATTATAAAACTTTATTAACAGCTGTCAATGTCAATTTTATGTCACACTAACTTCTGCCCACGGTTTTCACCCGCGTTCCCACAGGGACCGTGCATTTTTTCGGGATAAAAAGTAGCCTATGTTACTCTCCGTCCATAAACTATATCTATGCCAAAAATCACGTCGATCCGTTGCTTCGTTACTGTGTGAAAGAAGGACAAACCAACAAACCAACAAACACTTTCGCATTTATAATATTAGAATGGACTAGTATGGATTAGTAAGAATGGATAACAGCGATGATGTCTCAGTGGTAGAGGGCGCTGATCTGTATGTCGCGGGTTCAAATCCTACATTGAACTTGAGTTTTCCGTGAAGGAAATCATCGTGATGCTAACATAACAAGGTGGTAGAGCTTTTTCTAGTGCTCCCCTGGCTAGCTATCACTCTCAAGTTCAAAATCTCGTGCCAAGCTCCTGCCGGCGTGTTATTGCAGCTGAACTTGAGAGCCGGTCCTAATCTAAGTTAAGCGCATTCACCCTCTTCCACCACATCGTCGCTTAAGATCACGCGAGGTAGTAGTCAAACACTAACCTACCAAAAACGCTTTCACCTAAACTATTGATTTTTATGTTATTGGTAATAAAACGAGCTGGTCGTTTGCCTGATGGTAAGCATAACGCCAGCCTATAATAATTGCAGTGCCACCCAGAACTTTGAAACACAAAGGCCTGCGCGGCACTGCAGTGCGCTCGTTATCCTGAGACATTAGGTATTAAGTCTCATAAGCCCAGTAATTTCACTGGCTACTCTGCTCATCAAACCGGAACACAGTAATGCTTGCACATTACTGCTTGGCGGCAGACTTCACTCACAAAGCGGTGGTACTAACCCAGACGGACACTCACAGAAGAGTTAGTCCTCCCACTAACTCCCATTACCTTAAGCTAAGAGAATCGCACTCATTTCACTCATTTGACTGAGAGTGTCTGCCGCAAAAACCTCCAAACGAAATATACCGGTAACCGGTATTCCGGTATTACACTATCGGAGTACTAGCTCAAAAGCTCTCAGTTCGCGAAATAAGCATCCAATCAAACAGTTTTCAATTCGTAAAAAGCGGTACATTTTTCAGTGGTGCGGCTCGAGGTCAAATGTCACCTTTGAAAGGACGGACTAAGGTAAAAGTGGGCGTGTTTGAAACTGTTGACATGAAAAAAATAGCATTTATTATGTAGCGGTTATTTCATATTTAACCATTTTATTATAACATCAATTGATGTTATTAATTATTGAATATTAATAATTGGCATACAATTACTTTATTTATCCATTTGAATTAGCACGCTTACTTTCATAATACATTCTCTGCTGTTCAGAGTTGTCTGAATTAAAGTTTTCTTTCTTTCTTTTTATATTATCATATGCACTTATGGCCCCTACCTGAGTCTGTGTACACCTTTTAGCAGTAAATGGAATTTATTTTGGTTGGCAACGAGTCGCTCGATTTGATTTGCATGATAAAACCTTACTGCCGATGAAAATGTATATTTTTAACCGATAACAGAAAGAATTTAAACCATCTATCTTTTATCAGCTGTAAAAAGAAAAAAAAATCTGAAAGACAGTTCTAAGCTAGGTTTAGCATATTCACCATCTTTATCCACATGTCACTTCAGTTTAGGCGAGATAGTAATCAAATTATAACTTACTAGCTGCTGCCCGCAGTTCACCCGCGCCGAGATATTGGATTCCATGGGTTTTATTTTTTTGCGCGGAACCTTAATTCTTTTTCTAAAATAAAAGTAGCCTAAGTTAGCTGTCAAATTAAATCAACTTGTCAACATTATAAAACTTTATTGACAGCTGTCAATGTCAATATCAATGTCAATTTTATGTCACACTAAATTCTGCCCGTGGTTTTCACCCGCGTTCCCATAGGGACTGTGCATTTTTCCGGGATAAAAAGTAGCCTATGTTACTCTCCGGTCCATAAACTATATCTATGCCAAAAATCACGTCGATCCGTTGTTCCGTTACTGCGTGAAAGAAGGATAAATCAACCAATCAACAAACACTTTCGCATTTATAATATTAGTAGGAAGAGTTTAAAAAACAATTAGAGGAAACAACAATCATTTCTGTTATACTAAATTTGGACGACTCTACACGCAGAGAATAATAATGTAAATCCTTCGACATATTGTTATCCTTTGCGTACAAATACGGGCTTGTCAAAGAGCTGCGCGCAAACTTTGTTTTGTATATGTTCCTCTTGTAAAGTTCGCTTTTGTTTCGGGAGGTCGATGGAGGTAAAGCCGAAAAGGTTTCTTTGCTCTGCTAAGCTAAAGGTATTGTCAGTTTAGGTTCTTTGAAACTAAATGTATCGCGTTAAGTGGTGTAAGGCTTAACTTTAAGTACCTATGCTTGCTGTAAGTTGATATAAAATTCAAAGGCAATCTTTTTTTTCTTATTGTGTCCCACTATTGAGCAAAGGCCTAATCTTTGCAACGGTCTTTGTTCTTGAATCTAGGGATCAATTTTTTTTCGCATTTTGTAGTTAGACTGAAACAATTTAGGCAAAAAAATTTAGTGGGATTTGAACCCGTGTCTTTTGCTCATCTAACATATACTCTACCAACCGAACTACTCAGAAGTCTGAACCCTAGTGTCAACCTTAACAGTAACCCTATTCAAAATCCTGTTAAAAGCAGTGGATATGGTGAATAATTCTCTTTATTCTCTAAAAGGAAAGCGGATTGTTTTTCATAAATAAAAGCTTTTCTAATAAATCCGTTGCTTAAGATTATCATTCAGGATAATTCCTGCAGGAAATAAATCGTAGTCCGCATTGGACTTGCACAATAGACCAGTTTATCAGTCGGCGATCGAAGGCATTGTGATGCAGTGATTGCGTTCTACTTGCAAAGTTTGCTTCCGACTTGGAGCTGTTCGATAAGCATGCACCGGTTTCTGACTAACTTCACTCTGACTTAGGAATAGTCAATTGATTGGATTTGTGAAGTGAAGAACGAAGTCAACCCAACTCATGTTGGGTTGACAAACGGATATTAAACCACCTGCATTTTCATCATCATCATCGCCTACCAGAAGACGCTCTCCTGAACATAGGCCTCTTCCATAGAAAGTGAATGAAAAACATGCATTGACGTGCCAAGATTCAATTCGAGTTTGTTGCTAGCAACACAAGTTACTATGTAATATTTTAATAAGGACTATGTATCCAGGTCATGAAATAAATAAAAAAGAAATGTAATATTTTAAGCAGTCTGAATCACAGACTTACAGTAGCAAATCTGTGATCGCTGCATTGGAGTTTTAACCAAGATGAGCTCCCAACAGAGTTGACAAAGGAACTTCTGACCTATAAACAGACAGATATTTTCACTACCTCTAATATTATCAGTAAAAATTGGTCGGATATGGTTCCGACCCAATGCACAAACAAATAGAACAAAAAAACAGAAATCGAACCCAAGTTCGTATTTGAATTGATTCCTGATTATACAATAAATAAGATTCATGGAGCTCGTAGAAGTCATGAACTTGGAATAACAGTAGCTATATGTGAGAGATGAGACTTGAAAAGAGTTGAAAACACTCATTCCAAAGTTGGACGAGTCTAGATCTCCCGGGGGTTGCCTCGAGGAACGAGTCGAGTCAAAGGGTTGGATAAGCGGGATCTCATATTAGTAAGTATGTATCTACCGTCCATATCGGTAAACAGATTTAAAAGGTTAGCAAGTATGCAAATACTAAGCGTATTTGGCTAATAAAACTTTAATCATATCCTATGGAATAGGAATAAAGGCTTGTGTTTTTGTTATCATCGATTGAGTTTTGATAGATCTTGTGGTTTAGTTGATAGGTTATGCGCTCGATTAATATTTATTTGTAGCAAACAAAAAGCGCAAATACTGCTAATGTTTGTAATTCTTTTTTATTTATTGGTTTTGTATCTGATTTGATTTGAAAACTGAACAAGCTCATTTCATCAAACTGTCAAAAGCGAACAAAAATGGCCGCCATATTTCCCTAAATCCATACGTCATTCCCAACAACGGTCCTAATTTCCCTGAGCCTAACGAAGTCCGCATTATGGAACCCTTTTAATTTATTACTTCCCGAAACAATGAGAGGTGGCCACAATGGCATTTTGTTTGCGCAGACAATGGTCACTGGATCTGTGGATCTGGGAAACGTATATATGACAAGCAGTATGGGTATGGCCGTGTGATCCCGGCTAACAATAATACCATTCAATTTCCTCCACGGGAGACACCCGTGACTTGACTTTGCCACTTATGACAATGAGAGCAGTCAAATTCTCAGTCAAAATCATAATCTACTGCGAACACCAAGACGCCTGCCAATTACAGTCTATTATGGCAAAATACTGTAATAATCAATAAATTTCATAAGTGCACCTTTGGAGCCTATTTGAAGAAAGCATTTTGAATTTGAATTTGAAAAATCGCCCCTTCCTGAGGGAGGCCGATGATCATCAGTATCGTTCGTTTACCAGTTCATGATGTATACCAACAACTATCAACTAGGGAACTCGGTGGATCAACGACTTTTCAAAACCACGTTGTAGCTGTGGGATGCAAGAAGCCAGGAGCCGGTCAAATTTGCATTTTATTAACCCATCCAGTGTCCCTAGTGTCTACGTGGTACCGGCCGACATTTAAGCGTCATTAAGGTTCAATATAGTTAGCAATTTTATTATTTTATTAGTTCAAGCTATTTTGAACCTTATCACAACTGAATAAGGGCTAACTGTTTTTTTTTTTGCCGCCGGACCGACGTGGTTCCGGCCGACATTTGAGGGGTTAAGGAGGACAATATTCAACAGTTGATGTTTTCGGCTGATGATGATGGTAACCATTCAATAGATTTGTTTAACTTTGAAATAGAAAAACAAATTAAAGTAATGCACCTTTTTCACTCCTCTTGCGTAAAAGACAGAAGTTTACATAAAAAGTGCGCATTTTGAGGACATGAAGAGTTTAAAAATAGTAAAATTTTCGATTGTACGACTAGTGGCATAAAACACAATATGGTCATTTTAATATAATTGGTCAGTTAACTGTCAATCTACATCGTAATTTTCGTGCTGACTACATTACATCCGTACTTGTAAATTCGAAAGTATGTTTATTGGTTTGCCATTCTTTCACGCAGCAACGGAGCTACGCATCGATATGATTTTTTGTTTCATAAATGTTAGTTAATGAACCAGTGGCATAGACTACTTTTATCCCAAAAAAATAATGGTTCCTGTGGGAAACTCCAAGTGAAACTGCGTGTAGAATCTAGTTTTTAAGAAAGAAATTTATTCGTAATACCTAGATTCCAACTGATCCCAAAAGCACGTTAGCGTCCTTACTGTGTATAAGTGTGCTACACCATCAGATGGGCCGACACTGTTGTGAAAGCCTTCCGCGGCTGGAAGCTATTCAAAATTACAAATAACAGCCACGACAGTGACTGTCCGCTTGTGAAGGGAAAGGTCAGACTGCGTTCATGTACATTAGTTATTTCAACTAAATTAGGACTACTATTACAAAACATAATTACCAGGGTTTACTTGCAAAAGCAATAACGTCAAAATCATCACAATACATGACATGACATTGCTCGGAATACATGAAGTAACTATACTTTATCAAATATTCATAGGTCAAGTCTTTTTTAATTGAATCAATGAAACTGTGTTCCAGTTTGATGAGCAAAATATCCAGTGACATTACTGGGCTTACCTAATGTGTGAGGGTAACGAGCGCAATACAGTGCCGCGCAGGCCTTTGTGTTTCAAAGGTCTAGACAGCACTGCAATTTTTATGGGCTGGCGTTAATTACCATCAGGCAAATGACCAGCTCGTCTCATCATCCAATAGTATAAAAAAAGTTTCATTTTCAAAAAATAATGTTCATAGACAAAGTTTGGTATAATCTGATTGGATTGGTCGCAGATCCGAGCAGATATTTCTCACCACTGGTCACCTTGTAGACGAACTACGTTTAGAAACTTATCAAAGTAAGGTAATCATCGTAACTGGCCACACAAATCGGCCTATTCTGTCTTCACAAACTTCTGCCCATCTTCATAATGATCGAGAACCACTGAGATATTACTTTCAAAGCAACGTGGTATTGATCCTAGATCGAAGTTGCGGACTTTATCATACTTACTTCAAAGATATCGTGGTGCTTATATATAAGCACCTTAGCGTAGTGATATCACATTTTATAATGACATTATTTTTCATCCATTAGCTAATGACCAAATATTTAAATATTTGAGCGAGTGTGGCCGAGCGGGAACTTGGACGACTTTCATTCTGATGCACCGGATTTAGAATCTCAGCTCAGCCCCACACCAATGATTTAAATCATGTTGTGTGCGGATTTACCGCACTCGCTCTTAAAATAGCAAATGAAAACATCGTGAGAAAACCTCTCAAGTGATCACAAAACTCAAGAACTTGTGACATCCACCAAGCCGCACTGGGCTCATGTGGTGGATTATGGCTCATACTATTAAAATTCCCAAGGAGGGGTCGTGTCAGGCAATTTCTTTGCACACCAGCTAATGGGGAATTCACATTCCCCATTAGCTGGTGTGCAAAGAAATTGCCATATGATATGATGATATGACCATATGATAATTTGTTATCTTAATAACGCATAAAAAGAAACAATAATTTCAATTTTAAAACGATCTTAATGACGTCTCAAATTATGATAAAATCCATCAAACCATTTAGGGTACAGAGCGTGCTAAATAAATTAATATACATAATCTACCTTCATACGCTTGAAAAACATTACTTTCCTTTCTTTCGGCATTAGGTTAAAAAGTTTTATTTCTTTTTTGTCACTGCACAGGTCCAGTCTATTTTGATCCTAACTTATAGTCGGTTACCATAGCAACGAGGATTGCATCCGGCCTATGGATAAATGGTTAAAAGGGTGACCGGATGCGAGTTAGACCCGCACGTAAAATCGTATAGCGGCCGAAGAATAGCGCGAGATAAATCCGTATTTTGTTATATAAGTCCGTATTTTGCCTCCACACTGAGGTTGGAAGGGGATGAAAATATTTTTATAGGGGGTTTTAGTTTGGGCACGTAGGCGAGATGAGGCGTTGAGAGAAAATTCTCAAAGTTAGAGTTAATGGTGAAGCGCCTTTACTATCGAAATCACATACTGATATTTCATTGATGAACCGGAAAATTAAATTCCTGAATATCTTCCATGAAGGGGACATTTGCTATATTACACAATGGATGGCAGGAGTCTACTTGGTGACCGCAGTAGATTATGATGTTGACTGAGAAGAATGCTGCTGCCTCATCATCATCATCAGCTAGAAGACTTCCACTGCTGAACATATGCCCCGCGGTTTTGATCAGATCATCGATTCACCTAGTCGTCATTCGAGAACCTTTCTTCCCCATCGGCTATCGATTGTGCGAGTGACGTGGCCTGTCCATTGTCGTTGCTGTAGCCTATTACCTTTATATTCCCCTAGCCAGCTCTTACGGCACCCAGGAAGAGATGGAGTGGTACTATTCTTAGCCGAGACGTGACAGCCTTACGCATAAACGCCCTAATTTAAGGTGCAACTCATGCGACCGCGACACGAGGGTCAAAGACTAATAATATGTGACCCTCTATTTTTAATTTAAATTGTTGTCCAGGATATATATCCTAGCGAGTACCAATTTAGATTTAACTTGAGCTTATAGAATATAAAAAAGGTTGAAGTTAAATTTATTAATATATTTTTCTCTATGTTGATTGTTTCTGCAGTTTCCTAAATAACTTAATTTCTTAGTTCACATACGGGCAAGTTGCCAGCCCCGGTGTTACTACATCAAAACAATATTGCTTTACTTTTCAAATTATGTTGCTTTAGCAGCATTTCCAACTGCAGGATTTTCTTCCCAACCAACCTGTAGACACTTCAGAAGTAATCCTATGATACCTGCACCAGTTACCAGCACTGATCGTAAACTATACGACCCTCGGCGGCATCTCACGTCGGCTGGCGGCCGGCCAACGGTGCCCGGCCAATTACCGGCACCGGTGGGTACCGTGATAGAAACTACGTGATTGCATGAAAGTATCACCAGTTTCCTGCAAAAACAGGTCTTTACCTAATGCTTTCGTGCGAGATTCTCTGGAAGGTTCCTTTTCACTCTTGATGACTGAGCGTTTGATCATTATCTGACCTTCAGACGGTCTTGTGGTTAAGTTGGTGGTAACCCAGCTGCGAGGCGAGGAACTTTGGTTTCAATTCGAGGCTGGCGCCAACTTTATGTGGTGAACACAACATTTGCTATCGGCTCTTGGGTGTTTGTGTTGTGTGTCTATGTGTGTGTCGGACAGAAGTATTTATTTTTGGTATTTTAAGTGTACGTGTGTTAACTAGTTACAAAGTGGTGAGGTGGTCAAAAGTGGTGAACACGAATGGAAACAGGCTCTCCAAAGGGGCTATAGGAACTGACTGATAGGTGAAAATGACCTACTATATCGTCACTTTAGATCTGAGGCCTAGAAAACGGCATTCGCTTCGAAGCGATTAACGCTATCGATAGTACAGAAGTCAAAAATGTAAGGAATTGATTTATGTCACAATGGTTATAACTATGGTAGTAACTTATATCTCAATTTCATAATATAAACTTGTAACGCGCGAAAGATCAGCACGCGCAGTTCGTGCGGCGTCGGAAACGTTCGCGCATCTTCGGGGGCGACCGCCAGCCGCCTGCGCAAGGGTAAACCATTGTTTTACTTTTAGAAAGCGTCACGGCATATGCCAGATAACAGCTCTGTGTATTCATATCTTCCGATCGTATTTTTTTTTTTTTTTATATTTCTTTCTAATGTTGTGTAATCTAGAATAAACGTTTACCTACATTATAAACTTTAATAATAATGACTGTCCAATTAGGATCTCTTTCAAAGCGGATGCTATTTGAGTAGGCCCTCAGGTGAGTTAATGATTAAATGTAAACATAAAAAGATAGCATGAAAGGGGTATGACTATGGGTATGATTATGTGTGCTAATTAATTTTATATTATCTTCTTTTAATAGTATTTTTGGTACATTTTTGGTTTTCATTTTATCTTCATTTAATTTGGTTTGTACCTAACGTTGTATATTTTTAATTAATGTACCTAATTGGCTTAAGCCATTTTAATTAAATAAATAAATAGCTTTAAAGCAAGTGGACACTGACTTCGGCGAAAATATTGCGATATTTGAGACGAGGAAGCCATTTTCATGGAAAATCGACCAGGCCTAAAAGGACTAAAAGTTAAAAAGGAGTAAAAGATAAATCCACCATTGTAGAGCATATTGTTTAAAACATACTACAATATCACTAGCGCATTGACGGGTTGTATAATGTATAGTAATGTAATGGCATTACTATACGTTATACAACCCGGTAAATGAAGCAATTCTTATCCACCTCTTAAAGCGAGCTAGCTATTCTACCCCCAACGAGGTGTTACTTGAACCGATCGGCCGAGTCCTACGTGCCCAAGTGGCTGGGATCGGCCTCTCGAGGCACACTGCAGACATTCGCTGAAGACTTGTGAAAGCGAGTTTAGCTTGTGATGTGTACGAGCTTTAAGATACGAAAGAATTACTACCTACTACTACCTATGAAAGAATTACTATCTACGTACAAGGCATGTCTGCCTAACAGTCGACGGAGAGAACGCCGCTTCGCTTCGATGTATTGTGGATTGTGGCTTATTTTTTATTACTATCAATCTTTGACTATTGTGTTTCAAAGTTCTCAGTGGCACTGTAATTTGTATGGGGCACCTTAGGCGCTCAAGCAAACGTACGTTTGCTTGGCAGAATAACAACGCTTTTGCGTCGAGCGCGGATTTCGTGATACTCGAAATGCGCGCTGGACGCAAAAGCGTTGTTATTCTGACAAGCAAACGTAGGTTTGCTTGAGCGTCTGAGGTGCCCCTATGGGCTTGCGTTATGCTTACCATCCGGCATACGATCCCACTCATCTCTTGATACAATAGAAAAAAAAGTTGACTTCAGGTGTTGACCAAATTTAAAGGCGCACGTTCTATTGAACGAGAGCCTGTAACCAAAATTATCATCTAATCTATATAAGGTTTTCGCCGTAAAATGATGCGACATGGTTTTGGTCGGTTGGGCGTCTCGTATGTGACTATGAAACTGATCCATATGTATCTTAAAAAACTGTAATAGAGTTGAAGGAATCATAAATATTTACTCAGACAGAATTGAAATCGTTGGCTTTTTGGGAACCGTCTATCAAAAATTATCATTTTAAACAATTTTTCTGAATACGTAATATTATGTAACGCCAAAACTAAATTGTTGTTTGTAAAACAATAACAGACCCGAATAAAAATCCGAACTTCAGAACGCAACAACATTTTAGTTTAGCTTTTTATATGCGAGCAGAATCAGTATCAATATATTTCAATCTATCCCATTATGTACATAATGGCTTTATTCCCAACTCCTCCTTAGTAGCAATCCGAAGATTGTAGTTTCCAGGATTAAGTAGGTATCACGTAATGGCTGTTAGTTGTACCTAATATCACAGGAGTCCTACTTTGCGACCTACTTGGGATTTATTTGCCGAGCCTCCATAAAACTCGTTGTTTGACCTAAATACAGGCTTTCCCGACTTAATGTTTATCAGCCAGACAAACAGAATAAATCCTGCAATATGAAGGCCAATTCTCGTAAAACACAATTTATCAGATTCATCGTAATGTCAACCATTGCTCGATAATAATATTATGCGAATGTTATTGTAATTGCTTTTTGTCTACAAGGAGACGAGCTGGTCGTGTACCTGATGGTAAGCTTTTTGCGCATTGCAACTGCAGTGCCACTCAGAAGTTCAAAACATATTAGATATTAAGTTTCTTATACCCAGTTAATTCGCAGGGTACTTTGCTCATAAAATCGGAACACCGAACTGCATGCACACTACTGCTTGGTGGCAGATTATATGAACAAAATGGCGGTGCCCACCCAATGGGATCCAACTGATCGATCATAAAATAGCCAGTCCTTTCACCTGGTAAGAATTTGACTGAAAGTTAATTGGAACTATTCCTGCAGTAAAATAAATTGAAAATAATTAAACGATGCTGGTCTGACAGAACCAGAGTTCAAATCCCAGCTCGTCTCACCAATGACTTACATAAATTAATATGCGGATTTATCACACTCGCTCTAAAAACGACGAGAGAAAACAATGTGAAAAACACCGCTTGTTCAATTATTACAAACGAGGACATGCGAGTGGACGTCACAAGCCGCAATGGGGCCCGCGTCGTGGACCATGGCCCGTGCCCAGAATTCCCGAGAAGGGTTGGTGTCAGGCAGGCGGCCGGCCGGCTGTAAAAACTATCAAAACCGAAAAATACTGTCTGTTAAGACGTTTGCGCCGACCCCATGTAAAACGGGACAAGAGCAAGAAGGACTAATTGAAATTACGTTAGATAGGTACGTAATTAATGTTGTCTTTTTAGATATAAATTGCTGCATCTCTCTCAATAGCTTTCCTGTACTGCTTCATTTTAACTGAAATTGGGAACACAGATGGCATTGGCAGCCCCCGACGAATTTTCTTGGGCTTAACTTATTTTTCATTACTTTCCCTTTTAGTCGGGGGTTTCTCAAGAAAATCGTTTAATTCTTTTTCGATTACAACGTTTACATTCGTTGTGGGTTTTTTGAAAATTTTTAATTTTGTTTTTTGTTTTATCTTTTTAGAGAAAATCTTCTTTATGTCTATGATCCGAGTTCACCTACTTCTATTAATATTGCTATTAATATTCACCAACCAACATAATCTCTCACCCTAAACGCATATACCTTCTCCGTTCCGTCATAGGTAAAAATATAGTCCCACAAAGGTATCACGTTATTAACGTAACTCATTGCGCACAATAAAAGCTTATGTTTGTGCCAAATCAAGCCGACGATCACCGGCATAACTCTCATCGCCGACCCAAATAATTTATACCCCAGCATCGCCAACAAGAACCACCGTCAAATAATTCATTTATCCGACCAAATTAGATTCTCGATATGATAAAAAAAATAAAATTAACCCTCTGTACCTTAACGAATGGCACCGGCGGGACCTGCCCTGGCACGTACCGGGATATTCGCAAAATTTGAACGGTAAAAAGTAGGCTGGAGTAGAAATGTGCTTCGTTCATTATTTGGCCGATAAACAGGTGCAGGACTCGGTGATGAAAAAAAAACAAGCAGTGATTTTCAATATTGAATAGTTTTGGTTTTTGAAGCAATGTTGGTTATGTGGTAGTAAGATTGTCCATCGATAAGTAGGCTTAGAGTTCTAGAGATTCTTGATGACTTAATTGGAAGAATAAATTGTGAAGCAACCTTACCTTAGTACTTCCACAGTAAGTTTGCTTCACGCGTCTTGAAACCATGCACCCTTATTTAGAAAATTAGTCGCTGTGTTGAAAACCATGTAAACAATTAAAAAATACTTTAAAACATTAATTTATTATAGTCTTTACATAATATTGACAATTGTACAGAGAGCCTTATTTAAAAATGATGTTTTTTTGTACTTCCTTCGTTTTTGTCGTCATAATTTTTCATCCGACCAGATAAGACTCTACTTTCCGGCTTAATTTACTAGCAGTGTATAGATGCCGGATACCCAAGGACCTCTAGTAAAAAGTATCGTAATTTAGCGTGTCATTCGTGACATATGATGACGGATTTGAATCGGTAAGTATTATCGATGGCATTCACAATTTGGGGACGAGGGACGAGGGATTTATTATTTCGAGCTTTCTGGGGATTTGGACGAGTTATTGACGATAGGTACCTACATTTTATGGGTTTTTGATTGAGCCTTTTTAATGTATGTAATTGTTGGATGTTTCTAAGGGGCAGCTTAGACGCTCATGCAAACGTACGTTTGCTTGTCAGAATAACAACGCTTTTGCGTCACGCACGGATTTCGAATATCACGAAATCGTTGTTATTCTGACAAGCAAACGTACGTTTGCATGAGTGTCTAAGCTGCCCTACAGATTTTAAGTTTGCTTTCAGGCTAAAATGTAGTACCTGTTTTCTTAGGTTTATACAAATTGGGGTAACTACCCCGACGGGGTAGACTACCACGTGACTTTTATCACTGAAAAGGGTTCGAAACGTTGGAAATTTAAAAATGTATTATAAGCGATTTAAACCGTTTTAAATGTCTAGAATTTGGTAGGAGTAGGAGTGTGCGAGTGTCCCTCTAGGTGGGTACCACCACTTTGCTCGTGTAGTCTTCCGCCAAGCAGTAATGTGCAAGCTTTATTGTGTTCCAGTTTGATGAGCAAAGTAGTCAGTGAAATTTCTGGGCTTATGAGACTAGGTTTCAGAGTTACGAGCGCACTGCAGTGCCGCACAGGTCTATGTGATTCAAAGTTCTGAGTGGTGCTGCACTTGTTATGAGCCAGCGTTATGCTTACCATCAGGCATCATAATAATTAGGGTAATTAAAATACGGTATTGTATGTATTTTTTTAGTCTCGGTAGGGTTTTACCACTACTTCAATTATTTTGAGACGTCGATATGGTTGAAGGTTGTGATCAGGGCAAAAGATAACTGTCAATAGTTAGAGTTAGTGTTCATGATCGTTTGTGTTATTGTTAGTAGTATTGCATATGCACAGCATATTTACGAGGATGATGTAGCTCCTGATCAGTGAAAACAGTTTTAGAATTTAGCTAGTGGTGCTAGAAATTAGCCCTAACAAGCGAAAAAACACACAACCACATTTACCTTTTAATATCAGCAAGAAATAACATTATAATTAGGAGGATTGGAGTTGGAGCCGGCTGGGCCACTGTGTGTAATGGGACAAGAGCAGGAAGAAGGAACATTATCAATAAGAATTACATAGGTATAATAGGTTATAATATTAATAAAAATAAATAAGTATAAAACTAATTTTCTTCATTGCACAAAAAGCCTGAAGATTTCCCATAGTAGTAATAACCTAAAGTAATATTTTTTTATGATATTTGGTAACGAGACGAGCTGGTCGTTTGCCTGATGGTAAGCATAACGCCGGCCCATAAGAATTGCAGTGCCACCCAGAACTTTGAAACACAAAGGCCTGCGCGGCACTGCAGTGCGCTCGTTACCCTGAGACATTAGGTATTAAGTCTCATAAGCCCAGTAATTTCACTGGATACTCTGCTCATCAAACCGGAACACAGTAATGCTTGCACACTACTGCTTGGCGGCAGACTTCACGAGCAAAGCGGTGGTAACAACCCAGACGGACACTCGCAGAAGAGTTAGTCCTCCCACTAACATAAGTATAAAACTAATTTTCTTCATTGCACAAAATGCCTGATGATTTCCCTTAGTAGTAATAACCTAAAGTATTATATTCCCATACAGTAAATACTATACATTGATTAGTTTCCCGATCAGCGGAAACCTGCTATATTATTGCAATAGCTTTAATACAAACATACCCTCCCCGATCCTTATTCCAGAGAGCAGTCTCGATGTAATTTCAGTCCGAGGTCGCAGCTGATGGGATTGGACACGCGTGACCATCTTGCGGGTCCTTATGCCCACAAGTGTCAGGTCACATGTGTTTGGTATGGTGACACCTAAAAACCTGTGTTTTATCCCGTTCGAATTTTTCAACTTTATGCCTCTAAACTTTCAAATTCGAATAGTTTCGGATTAAATACCTTTTGACGCAGTGATGGAAGGCCGAGTAGATATTTTGTTTGAACGCTAAAAAGACAAAAAAAAGTATCATGAAGAAACAATTGTCTTTTCACGCTTGAAATTGTGGTCAATTAATTTGTGACTGCAGGTCGATAAAGAGTCACGCATTATTATATGAAATGAAACAGATGAGTTGACTAAAATATCAAGTTAACAAAACGTAAATATTGTACAGAACCTCGACTAAACAACTTTTAAGGGTTATCACGTATATAATTAACATCGTTTAAATTTCTGATGTTCCAAACCCAGTATCTGTGATCACCCTTAAGCAAAATATAAGCGATAAAACCATCAATTTTTTGAATAAGCTTAGAACTTTACGTAAAAATCGTGAACACCCGAGAAATAACTAGAAATTAAGCATTTCAAATTCCATGCATCAATGTCTATATGATCATGTAAATCAACATACAAATTTTGCGCCCGCCAAATCACCTGTGAAATTGCCCGCTAGTTAATATGAACAAGCGCTAACCTAATACGATAGGGGTGTTTACCCGCTCACCTAATACCCTGGTACCGTTACAGCGGGTAACACGCCCCCGCGATCCAGTGTCTATCCCATTACTACTCACTAAGTAATAGGGACGCTGCTATGAATACTAAATGCGTAGTGTAAGGGGAGCAGTAGAATAACTCCGTACTCTTCGTTGTGAAGTCTACATAGTAACAACAAAACAGAATGAAACATAGGTCTGTTTAGCGTTTTAGAGCTACGTTACCGGGCTAAATGACTTTATTAACTTACTAGCTTCTGTCCGTGGGTTCGCCCACAGGAAACGTGGATTCTTTCGGGATAGTCTTATCCTAAAAAATCTGTGATCCATAAATTACAAGTATATCTATGCAAGAAATCACATTGATCTGTTGCTCCGCTGCTGCGTGAGAGAAAGAGAAACCAATAAACCAACAAACCAGCTGTGATTTTTACGTAATGACGGATCTGTAATACTACTGATTAACTTAGCTACTTCACAAAAACTACTTCTAACCACAACCAAGTTAGCTATAAAAACGGTTGGATAAATTACTAGCCACTGTGGACCAAAATCTGTTCTCCAATGATGATGTAGTCAAAGATGGCTTAAACACAATAACCCTGACTGACTCTCAAGTCCAGCTGCCAACATTCTGATAGGTGCGAAACACTGACTAAATAGGGGTTTTTAAACCAACTTAAGGTTTAAAAAACTCTATCTTTCCTAATCATCCTCAAGTTTCAAAATTGTCTTAATAGTTTGCTTGCTAACCAGATAAGCTTTAGATAATCTACAACTATTTCTGTCATTTCTAGTAATTTTTCATGAATTTCCTGCCGTAGTTTCTCTGGAGACAAAATCTGCGTTTCTATTGTGCAAGTCTTGCATGCAAGTTTGCCGTCACATTTGCGGGCAAGTTCAAATCTGCTTGTATGGAACCTGAAACTTGCATGCCGGTTTACGTTTCCACTGCTCAACCTGCATACAACTTGCACTATGCATGCAAAGAGCTTGCTCAATGGAAACGCTTTAAGAAAGGGCATGTGTCATTACTGCTCGTGTTCGTATACTGTGGCACGCACAGAGCACACACGCTGGACCATCTGCGATTCGTTTAAAAAATGCGCGTCCAATTTACTTTATGTTTATTTAATTGGTGCGGTCGGGTTGTCCCCATTTTTATAGGATGATCCGTTTTTATCGGGGCATCTTTGGGAAATTGGTTGTGAGTGTTTATTTTTTGTATTTTTCGGTTTGGGACAGCCATTTCATTGACGGTTACTGTTATAGGTTCGCGTCGGATTTTGTAAAGGTTTATTAAACGAAAAATGAATAAGTTACACATTGTATTGTATTGTAATTTAAAAAAATGTCCTGTGATAATTCTATATCTAAGTCCTGAGTGGCACTATATCGCTCTCGTAACCCTGAAACAACTGTAAAGCCTCATTCGCCAAGTAACTGTGCCCTTCAAATACTGAAACACAGCAATGTTTGCACACTGTATACTTACTTGTAGAATATTATAGGTACGAGTAATACGAAAGAAACAGACTCTAAGTTTAGCGTAATTCGTAATTCACTGTCTTCGATGGTTTCAATCACATAATCAATTAAACACTTTTTTTATTATGTAATAAACATTTTTGAGAAAAAAAATTGTTTTTTTTATGTTATTCCACTTTTTTATGTGCCACTCCGAACTTTCAAACACAAAGGCCTGCGCGGCACTGCAGTGCGCTCGTTACCCTGAGACATTAATTATTAAGTCTCATAAGCCCAGTAATTTCACTGGCTACTTTGCTCATCAAAACGGAACACAGATTACTGTGTTCCGTTCTGCCACAAAGCAGTAATGTGCAAGTATTAACTTGCAAATCACTGCTTGGTGGCAGACTTCACTCACCAAGCGGTGGTAACAACCCAGACAGACACTCACAGAAGAGTTTCTCCTTCCACTAACATTATTTTAAAAAGCGCAAACCGACTTCGGCGAAAGTATCACAACATATAAAATTCCATCCCCTATTTTCCCACCCTTAGGGAGTATCCTTACATAAAATTTACTAAAGGATAATTATATCATTACCCATAAAATAAGAATAAATTAAATCAGTTGACAGTTGGCGGAGAAATCGAGTAACATCGCCACAAAAAAAAACACTTGTTTGAAGTCGGTTAAAAAAAGAGCGCTGACGAGATTTCTTACTCACACTTTTTCGCATCAGGCCCAGTTATGTACTTGAAACAGGCACCTAGATAGAATACGAGAGCAACAGAATAAAATAAAAGAGCACAGTGTTATAGCCAGTGTAATGATACATTACTCTCTGCTCGGAGGAGTCCTCTGTTCTCACCGCGCCGAGTCATGCAAAAATTTTAATTTCCTCCTATAACGGCCCGATTTCTCAAGCGGCAGATTGTGATCATACAATACATTATGTCTGTTTTCATTACATTTAATGAAAGTGGAAATATAGAATCGAAATCGACCGTTTCTCATATTGGAAGCCATTTACTTTTAGCGACGACGTACGTACTTGTTTATTTTTACTACTATGATTAATATTTATTACAAGTTGACAAGTTAGTTTGTTAGTGTGAGTCAAACGTCAACAAAAATTTTGAAACAGTTCCCGCGACTCGAGTAGACCGAAATTTTCTATTCCTTTGTAAACCTGGTGATAACTTTAAATACGTTTTAATTTCTAGTACTTCAAAATCGAAATGTCAATTAATTATTGCAAATCTTAATAAATGCGAAAGTGTGTTTGTATGTTTGTTGATTTCTCTTTCTTTCACGTAGCAACGGATCGACGTGATTTTTGGCACAGATATAGTTTATGGACCGGAGAGTAACATGGGCTACTTTTTATTCCGGAAAAAATGCACGGTTTCTGCGAGAACGCGGGTGAAACCGCGGGCAGAAGCTAGTCTATTATAAAACTGATATTAAACAATTACTATTGAAATTTTCTTGAGTAGAACACACTATAAATTGTTAAATAACCGGTTAAAGTCGCCTCTTTTGTCGATACTTTCGACCTAGGATTAGAGCGTGTCCAACGCTCTTCCTCAGGGAGGGCACACGGTGAGATCGCAACAACCACTCACCCCGGGGCAAAAATATCAATTTGTAAAGTTCGTTCAATTCGCGATTCGTGCAATTCACAATTTGTGCATATTATCATTTAGCTCAAATTCTCGGTTTGTTCAAGATCGACAAATGACGTGAATATGCAAACCTAGTTTAAAACTGATTTTGAAAGCAGTTTTTAATCAATACTGCTTATTGATAATACAAGCGAGACAGTGCTCGCCAATTACAAAGAAAATAAGATTTTTTTTTCACCTAAAAGCACCCTCCCACAATTACTGTCGCATAAAACAAAACCACTGTCGTAAAGTCGAATTTACACTCACCTTTTATAATAACAAGTTTACGAAGTCGGAGAATTAATTAAGACAATGATAACAATTTTAATTAAATGTAAATGGTGCATAAAAGTGATGTAAAATAAAATTCAGGGCCTTTGAAAGCTGTTATGACAGCTAAGAGCTTTTAGGACAGTATGAATAGAGACAGTATGTGATCTACTGACATTTTCAGTTAACTTAGATTCTTGTAGTTTTTATTGCTGAGTACCTAGTTTATGTGTTATTTTTAACCGACTTCCAAAAAAGGAGGAGGTTATCAATTCGTCGGGTAATTTTTTTTATGTTTGTTACTTCAGATCTCGGTCATTTATAAACCGATTTGAAAAATTCTTTTTTTATTCGAAAGTGTATATTTTCAAATTGGTCCCATAGAAATTTCATCAAAATCGGTTCTGTAGTTTTTCACTTAAGTCGGTTCGTCGCTTTTTTAAAGCAATTTTTTATATTATTTTTCTTTAACTTTATGTAAAAATAACTGGGTTTCAGTTGTGTAATGGTATTAAGTATGGATTTTATTTTTTCTTTATAAAGGTTATAATACGCAATCCTTTTTGTGAAATGCTACTTGCGTCGTAATTTTAACACCGTCTTCTGAAGAACCAATTGACGTATTTTGAGAAGCTAAACCAAAAAGTGGGCTCTAAGTACATATGCTAATGTTGGCAATACATTAATTGGCATATAGTTCAATGTCATAATATTTAAACAGGTGGAGCTCCAAAAATTATCGTGTTTTCAAAATTTTAACATCCATTTTATCGGAACTTACCTCACGTGCAGTAGTCGAACGTGTCAAACGTGTGGTTAACGACCAATTTTTGGACATTTTTCTCTTATACCTATTTTCATAATAAAAACCACCACTTAATAACTACTTACCGTAACCAAAAAATCGCATCGATTTCCAAAAAACGTAATATTTGGGTTAAACTAATGTCCACCAATAAAGGAGTAAAAAATGCTCATTATCATTTCCTCTTCTTGCTCAGGTTCTAAAGGAGAAGAATTTAGCGGTTTCGTTTTTCAACTTACCTCAAAATAGGAGGACTATGCTCTCTACTAAGTATATACATACTATGTCAAATTCAAATTCGTTTATTCATTGCGAATATGGGTACAATAATTGTATCTTGCTTATGTGCATAAAGTTTTATTAATATTAATTTAGTTATTTCGGAGATTTGGGACTTGACACAGGTGGACTACTCTTCTGCGAGTATCCGTCTAGGCGAGTACCACCTTTTTGCTCATGTAGTCTGCTACCAGGCAGTAATGTACAAGCATTACTGTGTTCCAGTTTGATGAACTTCTTCTTCTTCAGGTGCCTCTCCAACTAGTAAATAGTTTGATGAACAAAATAGTGAAATTACTGGGCTTATGAGACCTGAGACCTGTGTTAGTGGGAGGACTAACTCTTCTGCGAGTGTCCGTCTGGGTTGTTACCACCGCTTTGCTCGTGAAGTCTGCCGCCAAGCAGTAGTGTGTAATCATTACTGTGTTCCGGTTTGATGAGGAAAGTAGCCAGTGAAATTACTGGGCTTATGAGACTTAATACCTATTGTCTCAGGGTAACGAGCGCAATGTAGTGCCGCGCAGATCTTTGTGTTGTAAGTTCTGAGTGTCACTGCAATTCTTATATTCTGGCGTTATGCTTACTATCAGGCAAACAACCAGCTCGTCTCGTTATCGTATATTCGTTTTCTATGAAAAGCTATATGTAAACGCTCTTAACAGTCAGTTTCTATTCAAACTTTATATTTTACCACCTTCAAACGCATCATCTCTTAAGATCAGGCGAGTTGGTCAAACGAGAGTAAAGGAAAAACGTCTTCCGATAACAGCTTATGCCTTGGACCAAACATTTAACACGGTGTTTCCTGTCTAAAATAGTTAAATTAATGGCTAGAATTCTGGCTTCGGTCCCAAAATTATAGTTTTTTCGCACGTGAGTTATGGCAGAGTCTTATTGTAATGGAAGATGCTGGATAAATATTTTAATTTTCATACCTTAAAAGAATACTGGTGGGACTTCTGCGAGTGTCCGTCTGGATTGTTACCACCGGTTTGCTCGTGAAGTCTACCGCCAAGCAGTAGTGTGCAAGCATTACTGTGTTCCGGTTTGATGAGCAGAGTATCCAGTGAAATTACTGGGCTTATGAGACTTAATACCTAATGTCTCAGGGTAACGAGCGCACTGCAGTGCCGCGCAGGCTTTTGTGTTTCAAAGTTCTGAGTGGCACTGCAATTGTTATGGGCCGCCGTTATGCTTACCATCAGGCAAACGACCAGCTCGTCTCGTTACCAAATAACATAAAAAAACTGCTAGCAGCAACTCTTTAGAGACAGTTTTCATTCTACTTTTACCGTATTTAACACATTAGAATACTCCAAAAAAGAATCACAAACGATAATACTCAATACCTACTCAATACTCAATCATTTGTTGCAATCATATGTACATTATATGGAGATGTTATATTATTAGCGAAGTTCACATATGACCCTGTTAGGGAATAGCAACACAAGGTAACAGAGCGAACCGATCCATTCCACAAACAGAACCTGTTTGTTTAGTCTTTAAAAATCTATCGATAATTAAAAAAGGATCACGTTACAAAACGATGTTTTGTAATAATCCGGCGCAAATACACCATTTTCGTTTTAAAAACATATATAAACATGAGATTGTTTGCTTTTATGATTGTTTCATTATCTCCTAAGCCCTTTTTGCCATAAAATGTAATGGCACATTGTGATTGTCCGCCGCCGATGAGATACAACGTTTCCAAACAATTTGTCGTCGGCAATAAACGTAATGGGCCAGTATTTATGGCGCCCAGATTGGTAAACTTCCTGTCCTGTCGGTAACGTTTTAAGGACCGATGAGATTTTTGGTTAATGACTCAGAGTCAGGCTGTAAATTATGATGGTGTGATAAGTTAGATGAATAACTTTGCCGTTTTATCATTAGTTGAGGTGAGTTTGGTGATGAGTTTGTTTTGTCTCGATACTTTAACGTTTGGCCAATGTCTGATCGGACGGCCTAAAAAAACGGCACTCGCTTCAAAACGAATAAAAAGCTCTAGTATTTTTTTTTTGTTTACAGTACCTATGTGATAACTAGACGAATTGGTCGTTTGCGTGATGCTAAGCATAACACCGGCCCATAACAGAATTACTTGCACATTACTGCTTGGTGGTAGACTTCAGGAGCAAAGCAGTGGTGCCAGGCCAGATGGACACTGGCAGACCTTTGTTTCTAAGTTCTGAATAAAATTAAGTTCCGTTTTTATTTTATTTTATTTTAATAAGGCCCACAAAACAGGATAAGAGCAAAATATAATTTAGAAAAGGCTTGACTTATAGGTTACGAACTAGACCATATCCCAAAACATGTGTACACAGCATGGTTGAAATTAAGCAGTATGATTATATAATTTTAATAGTATTATCTAATTACTTATTTATTACTAACAATAAAGCTGTCTTGGATGCAAAATATAGTGTTTAGGGTTTTGAAACTATAGCTAGCTAGTTTTTACGCTTGTATCCATGTTTTATCTTTAGGTATATCCCATATGTGAAGACCATTCACGAGGAGTCAGTAAGTCAATCGTCCCCGGAAGATCTGCAGCGGAGCGCGCTGCCGCAAGGCAGCGCACGCCGCGGCTCGTCTGACAGGGTGACGCAGGCAGAAGGACATCACGCGCTTTTTGGTGAAACTACAATATGGTACCGCATCTCTCCTCGTGGGTACAGTCAGAGCCGGCTAAGAGAACATCCGGGGAATGGGCAGTAGCATTGTCCCCGGTCAACATCTTAATCTACTGCGATCATCAAGGCGCCTGCGAAGCGGGGTGTATTATAGCAAAATTTTTCTTCATGGGTGAGGCTTTCAGCAGTGGACGTTCCCCGGCTGATGGTGATGATAGTACGCTTAATGCAGATGCATTAAAAGCAGGATAGGCTGACCAAAACGTTCTGTTTAAGTGTTCGAACGAGAAAGCAACTGTGAAATGTGAAACTGAGTGACTGAGATAGAACTCAGTTGTACCGAAGGCGTGTGTCGTGTGCGAACTGTAAAATAATGCACTCTCACATAACAATCTCGTAGAACTTGCGTTCAGTCAGTTCTTTTCTAGATCTTGACGACAGCTCGTGCAAAAAAGAAAATTTTGTTCAACCTTAATATTTTCCTTCGTTTGTTTTTTCTATATAGAGATCAAACAATTATTTCGGTTTTTTTTAAAAAGAGCAAATATTTGTTCCGCGCCTGGGTGTTGTCGGAATATGGTCCTGCAGTTCCCGAGCCCCTAAATACAGGGAATCCTAAAGGCCAGGGTTTATTTACGCCATCATTGACTTATTTATATTATAAACTAGGTTATGCCCACGCCTTCGCACGCGTGATATATAGCCTATGTGTTATTCCAGAACCTAAACTACATACCAAATTTAATCATAACATTCACACACACCCCTTTAATATTATAATTAAAAATAGGAAGTAGGACAGTAATGTAACCACAAACCAGTCTCCCATTCTTTATGAGTGCTACCGCCAACACTGTGGCCTCGGCACTTACCACTCCGTTGACATGAGGGGCGCGGAGAGGGTGCCCCAGACGGGGTTAACTTAATTAGACGCGATGACAACTCCATCCACAAGGGAAACTCAACTTTGCATCCTAACTATTAGAGTGCTCTTTCGTGTGGGGATGGTGCGAGGGTGTTTTAATCCGAGGCAACGCATGACGAAGGTTGGAGGAGTGGTTGAAAGGCTTTTGAATTAGAATAGTTACGGTTTTATGATGTGAGAATGAGTGTGGATGTGAATTTAATATGTGGAGTGGAATTTGCAGTGTTTTACACTTTTAATGAGAATTTATAGTTATTGTAGCAAGTTTTGTAGCGTCTCCCGTGGTAGGTGAAAACTTGTAACTGGCCCGGTTTTTAGTTCTAAGTTTTGTATTTACTGTAATTTGATAGGCTGTAAGTTTTCCAATGATAAATAAATAAATAAAAAGTAGCGAGGGAACTGCCGATGGGTACTTTGATGGTTTAAACCCGGCACTTCTGTTACCTGTAAAAGTAATTTGTTCAAAGCCTCAACAGCACTCAAGTTATTGTGCTTTTTTTTGAACTGGATAGGTACTTGAGCACTATCTCACCTTTTTTATATTATTTGGTAACGAGACGAGCTGGTCGTTTCCTTGACGGAAAGCATAACGCTGGCCCATAACGATTGCAGTGCCACTCAGAACTTTGAAACACAAAGGCCTGCGCGGCACTGCAGTGCGCTCGTTACCCTGAGACATTAGGTATTAAGTCTCATAAGCCCAGTAATTTCACTGGATACTCTGAACATCAAACCGGAACACAGTAATGTTTGCACATTACTGTTGGCGGCAGACTTCACGAGCAAAGTATCACTTGATCTTAAGAGACGATGCGGTCAAAGATGACGAATATGCTAGCCTAGATCAGAACTGGCTCTCAAGTTCAGCTGCTCAGAGGCGATAGATTTTCAGCTTGAGGGTGGTAACTAGCCAAGGGAACACAAGAAAATGTCCACCATGCCATGATTACGTCACGATTTTTCATCTACTGAAAGCTAAGTTCTTTGTAGGACTCAAACCACTGACCTACAAATTGTTGCCCGAGGTCACTACAACTGAGCCACCATCTCTTCAATACATAAACTATTCCCATATTTTTCAATAAACACAGATCTCAACCACATACAGAATACAAAGAGAATAAAGCAGGAATCAGTGTAATACTAAACTTATTCCGTGCCCGATACCTATAAACTTCTTTGGTAAATCTCCCGACTGAGCAGTAGCGCCAACGCATACCACACCACTTTCTTAATTTTAATCTTTTTTAATTATTTCCATAATCCAACAATGGCAACATATAATTTAAGTACATAAAATAATCTTAATACATGACCAAATTAGGATTACGAGAACAATATAACACACAATATGTAATTGGTACATAAGTGTGTTCACAAAAGTGAAATGTGAAAATTGAGAAAAGCTGTTATTGAAATGTTGCTATGAATGCTGTTATGAAATAGATACCTACGCAAGGATATCATATTGTGAAATAGTGTTTAGAAATGCATCCGTATTCACATTTTTAACCGACTTCCAAAAAAGGAGAAGGTTATAAATTTGGTGGGTATTTTTTTTTCTTTTTTATTTGTTACCTCAGATTTCTGTCATTTATGAACCGATTTAGAAAATTATTTTTTTATTTGGAAGGATATACTTTCAGATTAGTCCCATATAAATTTCATCAAATCGGTTTATTAGTTTATTACTTTTCGTCGCTTTTTAATTTCAATTCACTTTAACAATATCATTATAATCTTATGATAAGTGACAGAAGAGGCAATAATATAAACGATAACCTTTCAAAAGTAAAAACTTCCATTGTAATTCTATTTTTGTAAAATTAATCATTTTTCATGTTAATTAATTACTGCTTTGTCAAATGTAAAGATAAGTGTTACGGTTTAACCGCCAAATCATGAATAGTAAAGTCGTGAGTGTGCGTCAAACCGGGCGAGTTCATCGAACAACAATTCAGCGTCGGTCGCCGGTAAATCTGCGGTAACCCGCGGTTGTACACGGGATTGGAAAACCGGTCCACAGATATACATCCGTATTGTACCCGGTTATATGGAGCAACAATAAAGTAAAAACCGGATATAGAACTAAGTTGGAGTATATTGTTATTTAGCACACGTCCGTGACACTGTAGGTTTTATAGACAACAAATTTATTTTTTACAAAACCGTATGCGTATAAATATGCATATTTCTGTGTGTAGTCCACGCAGCGTATTCAAAGTTGCAGACAAACAGAAACTAATTCAATCCGGTCACCGATGGGCGCGGACGTGCGTCGAATACAAACCACAAATACGGCGGAGATACGCGGTGGAGCGTATCATTCGTACTTACATTAGTTGAAACGCGAAAGAAGTTTCTTATTTTTTTATTCTATTTGTTAACCAGACGTTTTTCTAAGCATAACGCCAGCCCATAAAAATTGCAGTGCCGCTAAGAACTTTGAACAAAAAAGGCCTGCGTGGCACTGCAGTGCACTCTGAGACATTAGGTATTAAGTTTAATAAGCCCAGTAATTCCACTGGCTACTTTGCTCATCAAACCGGAACACAGTAATGCTTTCATATTACTGGTTGGCGGACTATCATCCATCTTTGTGTCGAAGGTTCGAAATACCCATAAGAGTATGGCAATGAGGTACGATGGATCTATCATAGAAAATATAATTTAAAACTAGTTAAAAATCAACGTTGCAGTTTGTAGCTGGTAGAGAATTTTTAGGGCTTACTTGGCTCGCTTCCATCCTTCGATTGAAAATAAGTCACCAAGCGTATTATCTCACGATACGGTTGTTATGTCACGTTACGGTTTTCATCTGACGATACGGTTTTTATGTCACGTTACAGTTTTTATCTGACGGTATGGTTTTTATGTCACGTTACAATTTTTATCTGACGATAAGGTTTCCATCTGACGATACGGTTTTTATGTCACGTTACAATTTTTATCTGACGATAAGGTTTCCATCTGACGATACGGTTTTTATGTCACGTCACAGTTTTTATCTGACGATACGGTTTGTATGTCATGTTACAATTTTTATCGGACGATACGGTTTCCATCTGACGATACGGTTTTTATGTCACGTCACAGTTTTTATCTGACGATACAGTTTGTATGTCATGTTACAATTTTTATCGGACGATACGGTTTTCATCTGACGATACGGTTTTTATGTCACGTTACAAGTTTTATCTGACGATACGGTTTTTATGTCACGTTAAAATTTTTATCTGACGATACGGTTTTTGTGCCGCAATACGGTTTTTATCTGACGATACGCATAATTCCCCGATCTACCGTGTATAGCCGACGCATTCGAAGCAATCAGAAGAACTTTATTAATAGGCAATAATGAGTGGCCGTTCCTTTATTCTGTTTTATCGAGAGGGCCACTTGATTGGTTCTCTTCGTATTCTTTTTGCGTCCTCCATCGTTTACCCGGCCGAAGTATTGTAGCTACTTACTGAACGAGGAAAATACTGGGGAAGTATATAATTTGAGCATTTGGGCGAGTGAGAGCGATTGGGACAGGTGTCGCTCGATTCGTTTTATTGATATCGCTGCATTACTGAAAATTGAAACGGTTCTTTTGAAGCTGGCGTTATTTTGTTGGAATGAATTCAGGTTATGTGTAGAATAGATGATAGTTGGTAGTGATGTGGAATTTCAAGCGATGACAGATCAGTGGTAGTCACTTCGGTCGCCGATCTGTACGTTGTATATAGTGAGCTCAATTGCAAGTTCAAGCTTTCAGTGAATGAAAACACCGTGAGGCAACCATGGCGTGGTGGCAGGGCCTTTTCTAGAGGTAACCAGGCTAGCTACCGCCCTCAAGTTGAAAATCTGTCACTAAGCACTTCGCTGTCGTTGCCCGTGGTTTCACCCCCGTGGACATTCCCACAGGAAACGTGCTTTTTACCGAGATAAAAAGTACCCACGTTATTCTCCAGCTTATAAACTAACTCTTTGGATAAAATCATGTCGATCCGTTGCTCTGTTGCTGCCTAAAAGAAGGACAAACCAACCAACACACTTTATAATTTAGGATAGTATATAAGTAAGGATATATGGATGGATGGAATACATGTCTAACAGGTCGAGAATTTAAATCAAGCTCTAAATCCATATTTTCCTTTTCCAAACAATTGCTTAGGTTCTTGTCCAGAGAGCGCTAGTAATTTTTTATAGAATTAATATAAATAATATTTGTACTATAAACTGCTTACTATCGTCATCGAAACATACTCTGCGCCCCATTGTACAAATTCATCAAAGCTCAAAAGTCTCTTTAAGAAGAAAGTTTCAAGACAGACACTACAACAAAAAAAGAAGTATGTTTTCTTTGTCTGGAAACTATTTTTAAAGTGCTGCGTCTAACTAGAGTCAACTTGTCGTTCGTCAATCGGCCAACTCAAGTTTAGTTTTCACTCGTCTGCTTTTTCTCTCGTAAAGTTGAAGAGATTTTATTCCTAGTGAGTGAAAGGGTTGTACTTTGGCCGGATGTTTGTTAAATATTTAAGCCGGTTAGTTGTGCTATGAAGTTTGTGGCGCTCAGATTTGATCACGCTTGAATTTTGTAGGATAACAATAAAGTCCAGAGATATTGAAATGTATGCCTACTTTTAACCTATTTCAAAAAAAGTAGGCGGTTCTGAATTCGTCTCTTTTTTGGTGATTTTACTCTATATCTCCGCCAACTGTCAACCGATTTCATTTTTTTTATGAGTATAGGTTGGGGTTTACGGTTTATATCTCAAGAGTTTTTATAAATTTTATGAAAGAATACCATTCCTAAGGATGAAAAAATATATGGAAAAAGTCATATTTCATGGTATTTACGTAGAAGTCGGTTTCCGCTTTTATAAAACCAATTTGAATGCGCCATAGATTAAAAAAGGATCTGGTCGTATCTAGATTCATTATTTGAGGTAATTATATAATGCATGCAGCATGCTGCGCACGCTGCCAACTGGTAGTGGACTAGAACAATTGTATTATCTGCAGGCCTACAATGGCTTGTAGGCTATCAACCGCTTTTATAGCTAATTACGATGAAGTGTTTATGTAGTAGTTTTTTATGTTTTTTGGTAACGAGACGAGCTGGTCGTTTGCCTGATGGTAACAGTCGTCATAACGCCAGTCCATAATAATTGTAGTACCACCCAGAACTTTGAAACACAAAGGCTTGCGCGGCACTGCAGTGCGCTCGTTACCCTAAGACATTAAGAATTAAGTCTCATAAGCCCAGTAATTTCGTTGGCTACTCTGCTCATCAAACCGGAACACAGTAATGCTTGCACACTACTGCTTGGCGGCAGACTTCACGAGCAAAGCGGTGGTAACAACCCAGACGGACACTCGCAGAAGAGATAGTCCTACCACTAACAAAGTTAATTTCAAGTAGCTAGTTAATAAAGGCTTTTATCCCGTTAAATAAAAATAAATAAAGTTGACACCTACCAAAAGCAAAATCTAACAGATAGTCCGGATACTAGTTACGCCGGATACACTCACTGCATCTCTAGAATAGAAAAAATAAGCATCCTTCGCTCGCTTTTTCTATTTGCCCAAAATAGAATCGATCAGAGGATGCCATGTGAGCAGGCGGAACGTGACGCCGAGTCAATGTTGGTATGTCTCATGAATTTTATTAATATTAAACTCGTTTTTACTTTCGTTTTTTTGTTCTTTTTTGTTACATATTGAATTGCGCTGCATGCAAAGTCTGAGAATGTACGAGCGAGTCTTAAAGAAATACCAGGTCTTTTTAATATTACAGTTGGCAATGACAGAAATGAACTCTGATAGTAAGCACTGAGGGTTATGAACATTTTTACCTTTGCGCATAAAACTAGCTTCTGTCCGTAGCTTCGCACGCGTCGAAAAAAAACTTAATTTACAGAATAATGTTTTAAATAAACACAATTTTTTTTTATTCTAAGGGAGCGTGAAATAAGGATAATAAATTGCCTAGTATTCTATGTATCGCTAGTAAAAATATTTGTTTTGTTGTGAAACACTGAAGTCTAGGTAAAAAAACTTAAAACAGTTTTAATTAAGTTTTCTTTTAAATAAATCGCAAAGATTATTGCTTGATAGATTCTGATGTAGTAACCAGATTTTAATTTTGTTTCAGGTTATAAATGGATGATTTTTCTGGGAACTTCGAAAACATGTCCCTAAATAAGTGTAGGTCGCGTAAATACCTAGAACATAAGTTATTATTGCTAAAAATAGAACATATTATTTAAAATCGACAACGATATATGCTTGGCGACAATTTTGAACTTGAAGATGGTAACTAGCTAGGTGAACACTAAACATTCCGGACCACCATGCAATCGTCCATGGATATGCAACCATACATGCATACACGTATCTGTATTTCAAATGTTAAAATCCCAATTTGTAATCGCCCCTTAGAAATAATGAACTCAGAACATAGTTGTAGAAGACAATAATTATTATGTGAAATTCTGCGAGATGACGGCGCGTAAACATGTCAGATATTGAACGTAATTTTATTAGACTCAAAAAGGCTTTTGTTGTCTTCGACGAAAATCTAATTTGGGACTTTTCGGCATCAACATCCTAACCAATATTATTAGAAAACTCGTTGGTTTCTTTGTTGATTCTTTAATCACGGCAAAACACGAGAAAAGCGAGATCATAACAATGGAAATCTTTTTAGATTTCCATCCATAAACAACGTATTATTTTTAATACGTTGTTTATTTTTATACCGATGAGAATGTATGCAAAGTTATTTAGATGCTTGAAACATTTTCCTAACAACGGGTTCAATTTATCGAAAAAAAAAGCTACAGATATGAAGCTAGTATAAACGGATGGTCTGAGGAACACTTCTATGCGGGGGTCCGTCTGGGTGGGGACAACCAAATTTATACCTACTAGCGGCGCAAGTACGGATCTATTCGGGTCGATAAAATTCGATAATATTCGATAAAATTGACAGTTCAAATCGATAAGGTGGGATTTATCGAGCCTCGAAACAATCGACAAAAGTTATCGAAAAGCTAGGTCGAATCCAAAGAGAATATAGAGCTACTACAATACTTTACGATCAGACTTCGGTACTCGCAACATTCGATAAATTTGTCGAGTTTTTCGGTTCGACAAATTTATCGAACCGACTTCCGTACTCGCGCCGCTGGTGTAGTCTACCACTAACACAAATTGTATATACTAATGCATTACGAGACGAGCGTTTCGTTTGCGTCATGGTAGGCATTACGACAGTCCGTAACAATTGCAGTGCCATTCAGAACATTGAAACACAAAGGCCTGCGCGGCACTGCAATGCGCTCATTACCTTGAGACATTAGGTATTAAGTCTCATAAGCTCAGTAATTTCACTGGCTACTCTGCTCATCAAATCGGAACACAGTAATGCTTGCACACTACTGCTTGGCGGCAGAGTTCACTCACAAAGCGGTGGTAACAACCCAGACGGACACTCGCAGAAGAGTTAGTCCTACCAGTAACAACTAGCAAATTAGCCACAGGGTGGCCTCAAAGTAAGTAAGTATAGCAATCGAATGGGGTTTCTGTTTGTCAATTTTACGTATTACTGTAATCGGTTTCTAAGTTAGTATAAAATAAATTATTGAAGCACCCACTACTCATTGCTCTTTTAAATCACATATACTGCGAGAAGTTTGTTCAATGAATGGCTCGAGTGTCTCGCTCGTCCCACTTGTGTGGTTATGCCCGCTTATCCCACTTGTCCCACTGGTCCCGAGTGGTCATTGAATCCGGGACATTTGCAGGTTAACTCTCGTTATGAGAGGTTCTTGAGTGCGTGATTATTACGTGCTGGGCCGCGGTTTTTAGCATTCTTTGTGGTATGAGCTTTGTGATTTATTGCTTTCTTTGCAAATTGGATCTTTATTTACTTATTGTAAAGGTTTGAACGGATTTATTCCCTGGTGACGGAAATCTCGATACCATAGGTAATATAGTAATGTGGTAATTAATTTATTCATCTCATCTTACATTCATGTCATCATTCTTCGTTTTATCATTCATTCATTTCATAATTTTTCATTTAATCATTCATTCATTTTAATTTATTCATTTTCATGCTTTTGCAGCTACTCGACGCAAAAGGGGCCCTAGCTGAAAAACAGCGCGCTACTTCGGTGGCGCTTTTAAGCCGAGCTGTGTTCTTTTGTAGTCAACTGCCTTACTTTTCTAATAAGCTATCAAACGTATAATACCTGTACTTTAGGCAATGGCTACAAATAAATGTATTTTCATTCTTTCTTTCTAGCTGATTAAAATTAAACTTTCCTATTGAATAAAAAAAACACGAAGCAATATTGTCGGGAACTATTTATAGTTCCCGAATATCCCGACAAACATTTACAAAATTTCCAAATTGGTATCGGAAAAGATTAACTGAAAAATAAACTATCTGCGAGTATTTTCGAACAAGCGAGAAAAATTGGCTCTACTCTCTACCTATGGACTGAATGCATGCTGATCTCGTTTTCAAAGCGTTTTCAACCTTAAACTCTTTGAATAAAAGTCGAATTTGCTTGTTTATGAAAGGTAAAAATGCAGGAAAAGTTGTGGAGTCCTGAGGGATTATGTTGCACAGGACGCTCATTTCAAACGTTTTTACTGCAAGTGTCCGCATTTATTTTATGTGCAGTCGACCCAACGACTGACGTTCGTTTACAGTGAGGACTGCTAGCGAACGGTTTGATTCATAACTGTCCTTTTTTAAACGAAGTTTTGCACTGCTCGGAATCTTATACTTGGTAGGTTAGAATTTGAAAACTATCTCAGCTTTAAGTGATCAGGTCGAAGATTGTGAATATGCTAAGCCTAGATAAGAACTAGCTCTTAACACAGCGAAAGGTGCGCGGCGGCGGATGTTCCACGTGAGGGTGGTAGCTAGAAGAACACAACACAATGCCTGACCACCTTGCTATGGTTGCTTTTAATAAGTTATGTTCTATCATTGTTCTGATTTCTAATTACAATTACTTGAAAAATGTAAAACCATTATTGGCTTTAGGTAACGTATATAAGTAATGTTAAGATTATTTTAAGAGCTGTGGTTTTTATGAATAAATAAATAAATAAATAAAACACTTTTATTTTTTGCATGGGTTCCAGAAGAACAATCATAAATAATTCTAACCGTGTTACTTACTACAAAAAAAATCTTTTAGGCCCCTGTTTAGCTAGACATTGCAGTGTCTAAACTGAAACGTCTAAAATGATTAGAAATTAACAGAATGGAGTTAGAGAACGGTTAGACACTATTTAAATCACGACTTGTTGATATGAACAACCGTTCATATTTTTTTTTTATTTTGTTACATTACGCTCTATGGACACGTGGTCCATACTCTTATAAGATTAGGTCATATATTAATAGAAATTAACGATATAAACATGATAAAGAAAAACCAACCGTTCATATTTAAACACGTGACTAAGGTTTGTTTAGGTTAGACGCTGTTTAACACGTGTTCAGATCGTGTTTAACTTTTTTCTGGTAAGACCGTTAATATATAGACTAGTTTAGAGAATGGTTAAGAAAAGAAAAAAAAAACTGAAAATAATTCTTTAGTTCATCATCAGGTCTTCTGTCAGATATGATGGGCAATCTTGGGTATCATCATTTTAGTTCACAAAATGCACATCTATCTGAATTATGCTGATATAATTAAAACATCGAGTCGAAATCATTATTTGTTTTCGTTTTATAATTTGAGATAGCTTTCCATCGAATCTACCGTACCCTTTTACGAAATAATTAATATAAATACATTTATTTAAATTGATTTACATTTGTGCAAATAAAACTTATAAGTATTTGTACAACCCCGGACAATAAAGATGCAAATAAATATGCGTTTTAAGGGTTGGATAACGATTATTAACAAACATTCTAAGGCTGAGGTCCTGTTTTTCAGAATCAATTAGAAAATATAAAATGGGGTTCTGGTGAAAATAGTGTTTCAACGCAACCACATAAACAAGCGTTCTATTTATTTTAATCTTGATTTATGGGGCAGCTTCGACGCTCATGCAAATGTACGTTTGCTTGTCAGAATAACAACGCTTTTGCGTCAAGCGCGCATTTCGAGTATCACGAAATCCGCGCTTGACGCAAAAGCGTTGTTATTCTGACAAGCAAACGTACGTTTGCATGAGCGTCTAAGCTGCCCCTATGGCGCAATATAATTTAATTAGGTGTGATAGTGATACCTTGTAATAATTATTACGCCATCTGCTCCAGTGTGAGTGGCGCACCTTATTACAATCTATTACATTTTTTGGCCGGCACTGTAAAAAGATTATCTTCCGAAAACAATGTAATATTTCATTACGAACACAATTCTACAATTTTGGAAACACAAATAGGATGAAAGAAAAATATTGTATGAAACAGATTACAATTTATTTGCGCGGGAAAATATTTATCTAACCTTTGTATGCCGATGGTGCTTTATATAAAATGTCATATTTGTACAATGTTTAAAGGTTACTGGGAATAATATATGGAAATTTAATTTAATTTTTTGAAATGTGTATTTATTAAATCGCGGTTGTTGAAGAACTTCATAATTTATACTAGGTAGATAATAAAATTAAGAGGATATATTAGAAAGTGGATATAACAGCCAAACGTCCCCCGGCCGATGATGATAACAATTTGACAATTTTAGAAGCCATCTTTTCATTAATCAAGAAGAAAGTAAATCTGAAAAAGGGAATAAACTTCTCCAACCATTGGCCGTCTATTACCACCGCTTTGCTCGTGAAGTCTGCCGCCAAGCAGTAATGTCCAAGCATTACTGTGTTCCGGTTTGATGAGCAGAGTATCCAGTGAAATTACTGGGCTTATAAGACTTAATACCTAATGTCTCAGGGTAACGAGCGCACTGCAGTGCTGCGCAGGCCTTTGTGTTTTAAAGTTCTAGGTGGCACTGCAATTGTTATGGGCCGGCGTTATGCTTACCATCAGGCAAGCGACCAGCTTTTCTCGTTACCATATAATATAAAAAAAAGTCTAAGGCTAAGATTCAAAGACGATTCTAAGCGTAGACTTTGTCTTCCATATGTCAAAACTGTATAGAATTTTGACGTATGGAAGCGCGAGTCCACGCCTAGATTCGTCTCTGAATATCAGCCTTAGAGACCTTACAGCCACACGCTATGCTTGCATCACAATCTTCTACGAAAGATGAAGCTCGTTGTAGTTCGAACCCTCGACCTACTCAGGCGACTTCACCACCAAAGACCCATCATCGCTTCAGTGTTGATTAACATCGTACAGACATAAAACAGAAACATAGAGGGTTAAAATATTCACCTTTATTTCAATGTTTAAAAACAAGTAGTTGCTGAACACGCGGCATCACACTTAGCTCCGCTTCGTTCTTAGAGTTGATCCGGCATGAATAAAACATTGTCGCTTTCATTACGTATTCAATATGATACCAATTTGTTCAGTACATTGTTTGTTAGATTTGAATTTCATAGCAACACGACCTACAATGTGTGACAAACAGAATAGTGATCAAGGATATCTTTGAGCGGGCTGTGGCCTTATTAACCGTCAACAAATATCCTCATGAATAACAAGAAACAAGAAACTGTGGACCATGTGCTGCTACACTGTATGTAGAGGACATCAGAGTAGCCACTGGCTTGCAACGCGGCGAATCACGGAGAGGCTCGACCAAGATCGGAATCCAGAAAATTTTCACCACCTACAATTTCACTGGAACAGCTGTGCCAGCAACCCAAGGCCGCGCTCCGTTATGTAAAGGAGTTGGGATGGCTTGGGTAGATACTGGCAGGGGGCAATGCACAATATACCCCAAGCGGGACGTCAGTGCAGGCCTTATCGCCCCCACTTGAATAAGAATAAGAATCCTCATGAATACCATCCGTGGGGCATCACTTGCCAGCAACAAAATTGTTGGTGGTGCCCTGGCAACTTTGTTGATTTTATGACTGTCTCGTAAATGAATCACACAAGACACAAGACGATAATTTATTATAAACGTCATAAATTCCGATATCCAGATTGCTATACAGAAACAACAGCAAGAAAAATAATTCTTGTTTTAATTAAATGAAAACGAATAACTCTCTTTAAGGTTTTAATTTAGCTTAGATTGAATAAGCTTTAAAACGTTTTAATAGACGATTTCAATTTTGCCCCAGAACGAGCGGAGAGCAATTAATGTGGAACTTTTTCTTGGTTGCAGTAGTTTTACGCGAGTTTTTAATTGGAACTTAACATTATGATAGTTGACAAAGTTTAATTAAAAACCTAAAAAATACTGGCCCTGCAATTTTTTTACTTATTTTTTAAACGTACTTAGTTCACAGACGATTTTGAACCGAAGTTCAACTAGTTCTAGGTTCACCTCATGACCACCTACTAGTCCCTGCCTGTCGAAAAAGGCGACGAAAATAGGGCATTTTGGGCTTGCGGGGGAGGCTTAGCACGGACTGTCCTAGGATGGAAGTCGGCAGGGAGGGAGAAGTGATGGGGGCACCGGTGTGGTCCGGAGGTGGAGCGCTCGTGGCTCTCCTATGTGGCACTGAAGTAGAACAACCAGGAGGGTTTAGTGAGTAAAAATTTCACAGAACCTAGCTGTTCTAGCATTAATGCTAGCAATATGGTAACTCGGAAAGAAAACATCATATCAAGAATCTCGCAGTCAACATCGATTGCTACCATAGCCTAGTTGGTTAAGGCGTCTGGTCAGGATAATCAGTAGACGCAGGTTCGAATCCTGCTGGAAGCGAAATTTTTGTGATGTATATATTTGAGCAATTGGGTATCTAAAGAAGATTTCCTCCTCGACAAAAAAAAGGGTTTTCCTCGGGAACGATGTTCATTTCGCATTATTTGATAGAAAACTTTGATAAGTAAAACAAAAACAAAATTATTCACAAATAATAAGCGCGCTATAATGAACTGTTAATAAACATTTTCTTATTCGCAAGTTCTTAGCTTTCATAATGTATCCACTAATTAGCTTTGATGAAGTTAGGTGAACTTAAAAAGTAATTTTAACTATAAATTATATTAACACTGTCAACGCTCAACGACTCGACATCAATTGCTTTAGCAGTAAGTTTTAATTATTTTGAAGACACGTTCAGAAACTCAAGTTCAAAGCACCGAGGCTGTCCTTGTATGTCATCAGACTAAATACATTTGAATTGAAATACGTGACATCTTAAATGCGAAAGTGTTTTTGTTGGTTTGTCCTTATTTCACGCAGCAACGGAGCGACGAGATTTTTTTCATAGACATAGACAGGTTAAGGAACGGAAAGCCACATAGGTTACTTTTTATCCCGGATTTGTGTATTATTCCTGTGGGAATTTCCACGCGGGTAAAACCGCAATCAACAGCTAGTATAATAACTATCTTTCAGATGACAACTTGTGACATTAGAGTTAGATATAAGTTATAACCATTCGCATTCTGCAAGCCACAAGATCAGGCGAGATAAAGTTCAAGTAACATATTGAGTAAAAAAATACAAGGACGCGTAACATTGTAGGTTTGTTATATATCAGCAGCAGAAATCACAGAGATCAGATGCCGGAATAATAAGATGTTCTCAGATGACAGTGAAATAGCTTACTCACGCAATTACGGGCATAATTATCACTCTACAAAACTCCCAGTCATTATCTATTCAGTGCCGTGTCTTGATCTGGCCATTCAGAGCTTAAACGCGAAATAATTTGCCGAGAAAGCTGCATTCAGCCTTTGTGACCGTTACGCCTTAATGGCCGAAGTAAAGGTAGGCTGCGTGCGCTTGCTGCGATCCATTTACTTGATAAAGATAAAATAGAAAATTGTAAGTTTCAATTAATTTCCAACGAAATATTCTGCAACTCGGCTGACGGCTCCGTAGCTAAGTCTGTAGTAACCCTGCCTGCAAAGCGAGGGGTCCCGGGTTCGATTCCCGACCGGGGCAGATTTTGTGTAAGCATAAAGTTTGGTCTCGGGTCTTGGATGTTTGTGATGTGCATCTGTGTGTGTCCATGCCACCTGTAACACAGGGAATCCTAGTGCGGGGTATGACTGTAAGCGTTTATTATTTATTTATTTACTATTCAACCATTATACGGTGTTCATTACTAAGATGTTTAGTAATGTTTTCTACTATAGCAAATGAACAATATTATATGTACTTTTTTATATGATGTCTTTGTCATTTATTATGTTCTGATAGCAGCATTAGTTTTAGTCTGTGATTTGGGTAGACGAACGTTACAGAGACCCGCTGTCAGTCATTTTTTTAATCTTCATGAGTGCTCCATTGGGGCCTATATGAGTATAACATTTTGAATTTTTGAAAACCTTATAGGCTCACGTTTGACCGCTATCTCACCTGGTGGTAAGTGATGATGCGGTCGACGATGTAGCACGCTTACCTAGAAGATATCTATTTACTCGTGACTGGAAGAAACAAAGTTTCACACTCCAAAATATGATCAACTGGAAAATAATTTCTATACTTTTCGTATTTTATTAGCTTTTTAACACTAAAGAAGCGCTGTAGCTGGTAGTTTCCACTGGATCACCACAAACGGATCTAAATGGCTTAACTAAAGGCGCGTTTAAACTGAATAGATTATCCGAGTTGGGCGATACCGGCCGTTAAGGCGGCATGGTAAGGCTTCGGCTGGGCGGGCGGCGGGCGGCGGGCGGGCGGCTAATGCGACTCCGGACGTTTGTTTAGAGAATCAATTAAATGTTTTAATCGAATTCCTTCACAACTAGGCCGTGTAGACCTGCGTGAGACACGTGTGGTTAGAGTTTTAATTACGTGTGTTATTTAATTATTAATATATTGCTATACTAATGTATAATAACATTATAAAGAGATAAAGTTTGTTTTTTATACGTTGTTCATTACTACTAATCTCTGATTCTAAAAATTATATCATTAATGGGAATCTACATTATCCCAAAGTGCTATAGGTTATGTATCCTACCACACAGAAGTCACGGGTAAATCTAGTAGATAATACATTTTTTTTAACGGGCTTAACTCCTTTCTTAACTAGCTTATACATAAATAAACACTACATCTTTACTCAACACACTTTACACAACAAATTTTAAAAATCATTGACTGAATGAATTCTTACAAATTATTTTTTAGTCTTAAGGAATATATGGAATTTTGTAACTAGAATTATCTATAAAACATTTGCACGTCTGCTTGCAGATCAAATACACTGTACCAACAATTAATTTTAAGATCCTAAGTTTCATGTATTTTAGCAAATAAATTATTTGATTTGATTTGATTTGATCTACCTAGCTAGCTACAAAAACAGTTGGATAATCTACAAGCCCAAGTGGGCTTATAGATAATCCAAATTTTCTAGCCCACTACCAGTTGGAAGCGTACCCAGCATGCTGGCGGCATTGCCTTGTTGAACCGCAATGCTTTTTCAATGCAATAGTGGGTACTTAGTTCACGTAAATATCGTATATACGTCTCAATTCGTAGACTGCTAAAAACATATCTCTTCCTTTTGACTTTACTGTAATATCAAAAAGAAAGTAATGATTAGATCGTACAGAACAAGCAACGTAACAGACTTACCGCGGCTAACACGGAAGCCACACAAGCCCGTCTGCGAGACACAAGACCTCCACACGGGATCGTGTTGACTCACAGTTAATTAGCCAGGAGGTGTCCTGAGTCAACACGGGAGGGCGCGGTGGCCGAACTCACTAATATGTTGCTAGTAACAATTTTTTTCCACATTTTGCGAATACATCTATACAAATAAATAAAATTGAAGTGTCTGTTTGTAATATCAAAATAACAGCTTTTTACTAAATGCATATGCAAGTATATACGGTACCTATAGCAACACACCCATTTTAAAACTTTTTGTCTGTCTGTCTGTTTGTTCCGGGTAATCTCCGAAATGGCTGAACCTATTTTGACGGGAAGTTTACTGGCAGATGCTGATGTTACAAGGAGTAACTGAGGCTACTTTAATTTCAGAAAAATAATTAGGGTTCCGCGCAAAAAATAAAACCCATGAAATCCAATATCTCCACGCGGGTGAAACCGCGGGCAGAATCTAGTTCATATATAAATTCTAATGTGAGTTATAAATATTTTGATAAACTATATGCCGACGCTTTTCTTGGATTTCTTGTAGTCATTTAACTTATATGAGCACTCTCCCGTGGTCCATGTGAATAAAGTAAGAATCTAGCACTGATCATCCACCTTAATGAGTAACGAAAACTTTGCTCGACGCAATGAATGGCCATAAAACCCGTGTTATATTACTATCATTAACTGAAATGTTCCAGTTCTAAATGTTCATTACGCTGAGGTTTTTCATCCATATCCTAAACTAAAAGCTTCCCCGACGTGTGTGCGGGCGATACATTTTAAAGCGGTCTAAAAAGCGATGGCAGCCGGTGGAGCGGCTGACACGCTGGCGGGGTACCGTAGGAACTCGAATCGGAATTGTGCACTGTAGTCATACTACACTTTGCGACCTCTAAATAGGGATGTTGACTCCATTTTTTTTATGATATAAATCAATTAGGTTTCTCATGAGAATCAAGTATCGATATCAAAAAAACTGGAAATCGAACGCCAAAAATGAGAGTCAAAGTTGAGCGCTAAAACGCCCCATACGAATTGGACAGATGATCTGACGTCACTTGTTCTACGCGGGCCGTGTCTTTGTTCTGATTATTGAGGATTTTGTTAGATAACTAAACATATTTCAAATATGCATCATGACTTCGACCGTTTAATACATATTGCTATTTAAATAATGGTCAGTTATACCTACTGCAATTCAGACCATTACAAATGATATCAATAGTCAAATGGTTCCGATACAGTCAAGATCGATACATACACTATACGGAGTTTAGTAATAAGATAATGGTAAAAATGTGTTCATAGAAAAATTTATAAAAAGATAGTACAAACATAAAAATAATTTATCAACACTACAAATCAATAAAATTGAAGTGTCTGTTTGTAATGTCAAAATAACAGCTTTTTACTAAATGCATTTGAAAGTATAATATAACGTAACAAAAAAAACTATTTCTAAAATTTTTGTCTGCTTTTCTATCTGTTTGTTCCGGAATCTCCGAAACGGCTGGACCGATTTTGACGAGACTTTCACTGGCAGATAGCTGATGTTATAAGGAGTAATATACGCTTATTGGACCAAGCTTGTACAAAATATGAAGAAGAAAAATATACATTAAAATGAATGTAGTAATTAATCATTTAATTGCATATTCTTTTGTAAAAGACGTCGATAGTCTTGTTATTTATTGATGAGCTCTGATATTTTGACAATGTTGTATCATGTTTAGTGTTTTAATAAAAACCACGGCAAACATCTCATTATAATGTTCAAATTTGGTTAGGTTGTTTTTTTTTCTACACAACACTTTTTTTGAACTTACATCCAAAAAAAGTGTAGTCTTACCAAAGGTAGACCCGCTACATAGTCGGGGAGCTGCGGCGTAAATTAATTATTAGTTGCACTACTCTGTTCGCTGCCTAATGGAATGCGCTGATGCTAATGCTCGCGAGAACTCGCTGTGCGGTCATCAGAGATATGTGACATATCAGCAGTTATGCCACCCCGTACTACTATGAGTAATCAAAATAGTTTTAGTTCTCAATTTGACTATTTTAAAGTTATGTCGGTCGCTGAACTGTGGGTCGAATCCTACAGCTTGAGCTTTCAGATAATACAATAATAAGATACTACTACAATAAGATTTTGCAAAATGTTACTTCTGTGCTTGCTTGCGCAGCTTTGTAGTGAGCAAGCTAGTAATCTCTAAGTCTTATTATCAATTAAAGATTTGTCATTTATTATTGAATCATAACATCAGTAAGGTTAGTTGTCTCTTACGATTTGTAAGAGGTTATACTATTTCTATTTTATTTTAATCTAGCATTTGACTATTATTTTACGCGTTACTAACGCTGTGTGAGGTAAGAGAAAGAAACTAAGAAGTTTACTAAGTAAGTAATAAGTTAAGAAGTTAACTAGGTAAGTAATAAGTTAACTAAGTTAGTAATAAGTTAAGAAGTTATCTAAGAACTGAGAAGCTAAACCTAAGCGGCTATGAAGTGATACTGCTGTGATTTGTGCCACCGAGCAGTATTGTGCGAGCATTACTGAGTTCTGGTTTAATAATAAGCAAAATAGTCAGTGAAATTACTGGGCTTATGAGATTTAATTCCTATATCTAATGTCTCAGGGTAACGAGCTAATTGCAGTGTAGTGCAGGGTTTCGTGTTTCAACGCTGTCTTTTTATCCAATAGTACAAAAAGTGATATAAATTGCGACAATCTTTACGCATACTTGCAGTGGCAACAGTAACTCAGCTAAGGCATAATTCTCTTAAGATTTACTTAAGCTCAAGATAAAATGAACACAATGTACTCCAAACGCAGGCTCGGAAGCCTCCGCATGCCGTTTGCGGAGGACAAAGGAGTCGTCGGCACAATAGACGTGCGGGGGATGCTGGGGACTGGAGCTAACTTTAGAAAAAACTATTACTTTAATTAATTTTATTTACTTTCAGTTTGTTTTGTGTGAATGAGACATTGAGGTGCTTTGAGATCTATCTCAAATGGTGATAAACTGCGTATCTTAGTGTTTGAGATGAAAACTTAGACGAAAATATCGCGATAGGTATATGTTATTTCATTCCATCTTTCCACCCTTAGGTGGTATTCTCTCATAAAATTGTTAAAATACTACACTTGAGATATACTCAACTCATGAATAAAAAACATTTATATCTGTTGACAATTCGTGGAGAAATCGAGTAACATCGACAAAAAATACGACGAATACGATGAATTCAGGACCTCCTCGTTTTTTTGAATTGGTTAAAACCCCCATCAAAAACCCTTCACGAATTAAAATATTTTTTTCATATAATCATAGAACAGCCTCGATCAAGTCACCTTTCAACCAAAGACATATCAAAATTGTTTCATCCGTGTGTGAGTTATGATGAAACAGACAGATCATACACACGTTAAACTCATAACACTCCTCTGTTTTCGTCGGGGACTAAAACATGGATAGTATTTAAAACGATGATGGCTCAGGGTGAGGCATCATAGAATGAGCAGGAAAACGTCGTTAAGAAACCATTAAATCCTATCTCACTCTCACACCTCTATACGAAAAATAACGTCAATATTTTACCCTTGAAAGAAGGCAAAACCAACATCACACTCTCGCATTTATAGAAATAAAACGTGTAAATTGGATTGGTTTCATATTTTTGTTAAAATTGCTTGAAATAACACTTCTTCTTCTGTTTTCAAAAGAATACAACCATAAAAGGTCTATTCTATACAATCTCAGTATTTTTTTAATTCTCTGTACATCATCGCAGGTATTTTTCTTCTATCGTTTACATATCCTATAAAAAGGAAAAGAAACGGCACAGCTGCTCATAAAATGTTCCCAGAATATATTCATCATACCGAAGACGGAAAAAAGGAAAATATAGCTATTTGTATATTATGTTACCCATTCAAATAAAAATGAATGGAATATGAATAAAATTACACCTTCAGATAACAAATGCAAATAACATCCCACGAATGACAAATAGCACTTTCCCATACAAGGGGCACAATGGAAAAAAATGTTGGCAACAACTGAGCGGAAGTATCTCTTACAACCACTTCCGCTACCCTTTCGCGGCCATCCTTCATCCCCCGACTGATTTATCGCACCCCAAATGGATTAAGCACTGATAGTGACGGAAAACAGAATATAGAAAATGTTGAAGCTCAAGCTACGATCAAAATAGGATAGTCTTTTAGTAGAAGAAGAAGTTAGTGGGAGGACTAACTCTTCTACGAGTGTCCGTCTGGGTTCGTACCACCGCTTTATGAGTGAAGTCTGCAGCCAAGCAGTAGTGTGTGTATTTTTTTTGTATTGTATTCGTATAATACCTATGTCTCAGAGTAACGAGGCACTGCAGTGTCGCGCAGGCCTTTGTATTTCAAACTTCGGAGTGGCACTGCAATTGTTATGGTCCGGCGTTATGCTTACCATCAGGCAAACGACCGGCTCGTCTCATTATCAAATACCACAAAAAAGAAAATAATAAATTGTTTGTTTGTGTTACTGTTTATTTTGAAACACAAAAATGTAAATGGAAACGTTCTTTATATACACCCCAAGTTATTTTCTCTCACATGTCCTAATGTCTTGCTATTTTGAAGTTGAGAATTATTAATTTGGCGCGACAAGCCAAACATCCTCTCCAAAATTTGAGTTTTTTGTTATTTCTGGAAAACTCGTTTAGCATTCTTGATATGTGACGATGTTTTTAAAAGTGTTTATTTGTTGGTTAATATTTAACTAAAAAAAAGTTGTACCGTACTAAATAAAAAACTTAAGTGTCAACCACCAAAATCACGTTAAAAAAACTTGAGACATAACCTTTGAAGTTAACAAGCCCGACGGGTAACGACTGCACATGACTGCATGCAGTCGACAAGCCAAGTTAATATAACTTGAAATGAGCGGTCTGTTGCCGGAAATGTGTGGTTCAAGTGTTAACGTCGCGTCCCCTCAATGTGTGAAAATGTTACATTACGTAGCCCATTTCCTTAGATGACGCGTAGCGCTTTGTAGCTTGAAGTGCTACAACATAACAACTACATCGTAGATACCTACGACTTTTGTAGAAGTAGCTAAGCGTTTTGTATGAGTGGACGCGAGGAGGAGGTTCTATTCTAGGTGACGACGCTGGTTTAACGACACAAAACGCCACTTCTTGCTTCGTGTAGGCGACGCCGACCACAAAACATCGAAACACAAGCTTCATGTAGTGGCGGTTGTATAGCTGTAGCGCGATGTCCGTGTGCGGCAAGGGTTAGACGTCTACGTTACAAAGCCTGTTCATTTTCGTAGCTGACGCGTAGCCCTTTGTAGCTTGGAGTGCTACTAACTACATACATCTACGAGTTTTGTAGCACTGGACGAGTAGTACAGAAGTGGAATTGCCTTACGCTTCCATAGATACGTGTACTTGTACACAATCAATGTTTGTGTATAAGACTTTACGTCATGCTATTCTTCCATGTACAAATTCTTTTTTGTCCTTATCTACCGGTTTTTTCATTCCTACATTTTTTTTTAACAATTTACACCATCATGTTTTGACGTTTCATTTTTATCATCATGAAAGAAAGAAAGATAATATATTTATTTGTAGCCAATGTTTAAAGTGTAGATAGGTAGGTAGGTGACGGTAGGTAGATAGCCAGAAGAGAGTTAGGAAAAACCCTACCATTATAGCTTTGGCTTAACAACGCAAAATATAAGGTTCTGTTTCTAAGTTAACAAAAAACCAGGAAAAATGTGAAGGAAGTGCCTAAGATTAAAATAAAGGAGGGCACTTTTTATTTTAATCTTACTGGCTAATGGTGTTTAAACCACAACTTTGCCGCTGACTCTCGATTTAATAGTTGTTTTGTTAATTGTATTTGATTATTATTTGTGCGAAATTTTCTTTGCTTACTGTAATAGTGATTTTTGCAGATTATTGTGCCAAAAAGTGCGGTTTTTATAGCTTTCGATTAAGTGATAAAACATTCTGATAGCTTCCTTGATAGCTAGCATAATTATAGAGCCACCTAGAGATATCTCCAAAATATGACCGAAATAATTATATTTTTACCCAAAAGAAAACCTGAGATTATCGCAAAAAGGCTGATTCCTTTAAACATATTTTTTAACACACTTTTATTTCTCTAACTTGTAACTATGTAACGGAATCTTGGAAGTCAATCTTAGAACTATTTCTAATTGTCGTAGCGGAATGAAACTTTGTATGTATATTTATGTAGTTACAACACAATAACTTGATATAATGGAGCTGTTCTGATGATGGAGCCAGGAGGTGGATGGACACTCTTGTGGACGGTGGACGAAACTCTTTATTGGCTACAAATTAACTCTTCTACTTTGTGCTCATAGGATTCGTTTTGACGAGTCCAATAGGTTGCACTTGGTGTCGAGGTTCTGATGACGGAGCCAGGAGTACATGTGAGTTTTTTTTGTTTCTTTAAAATACATACAATTATTTTTGTGCCTTACTAAGCAAAAACCAGTTTGATCAATGCAGTCAAACGGACGATGAACACAACCCCCATCGTCGCTGAGTCAAATAAACGCCAGTCCTAAATACACACAGCACTTATCACCGACGTCATGCCGCGCGCATATTTATATTTATGTGCGCCGCTTGATTAAGAGAAATGTGGCTCATAAACAGCCATAACTCAGAACCGCCCTCCGTCATGGAGATAATGTTGATTAAACAGCCCGAATAAAATGTTATCTTAATAGCTCAGATCAACAAGGGTTGGACTTGTAAATGGTAATTAAACAATGGTGTTTAGATTTCCGATTATACCATTTGGAATTATGTACTTAAGGTTTTTTAAAATGTATTTTTTTACTTTATAGGTTAGCGTTTGACCCTGATCTTAAGTGACGATGCAGATGTGGTCTAAGATCGTACCACCAAAGCTATAACAGAATTGGCTCTTAGATGCCACTTCCGGAACACGCCGATAGATGCTCGGTGACAGATTTTCAACTAGAAAGTAACCAGCTTGAAGATTTTATTTCCATATACGTTTTTATGCTTCATGGGAAAGATACGACTACCCAAAATAATTGTTATGACAACCAGAACTTTGAAACATAGGCCTGAACGGCACCGCAACGCATCCGCGTGCTGGTTTACCCTGACACATAATTCTCATGATTTCACTGACAATTTTAATTATGAAACTGGAACATAGTAATGCACAGAAAAAATAATAGTACTACTGCTTGGCAGCATACTGCACGACCAAACCATTAGTACCTCCCCAGACGTCACTGCTGGCAGAAGAAGTAGTCCAACCTGGCCACCTACTGACGTTTATATCTTTACGTTGAGGCCAGGTCGATGCGTAAAATTATCCGTTATAGCGTGCACGCGACTCGAGCCGTGAAATTGAAAACTGAATCGGCATACAGCGGCCTGACGTCACGCGCACTCGTGACAGTATTTGTGTGGTTGTGACTTTGTGAATTGTGACAAAAATTGCTTATTTAGTTTTGCTTCTTCGAGATTGAATTTTACTGTTGTCCATCCATAAACTAACAATGGTGTCAATTCTATCATTTCATACCTAAACTAATTTTAGTTTCGCTCTCTCTCTTTCCAATGCATAACATGAGAAAGAGATGGAATATATTTTAGACCTCTCAAATTAATCCACTTGCTTGTGTGTAGTGTAAATTTAATGGCAATGAATTCAGTGGCATCTAATTAATCAAGATCGAAAGATATTTGACAGCTCTAAAACAAAATTTAGATCTGTCAGACATCTTCCGTCTCTTTCTCATGTTATGCATTGGAAAGAGAGAGAGAGCGAAACTAAAATTAGTTTAGGTATGAAATAATAGAACTGACACCAATATTAATATAATTCTATGCGCTACGGCAAAGTATCATAGGAGCCAGAAAGTGTAGAAACGTGTAACTTACAAATACATTTACTTCTAGAATACACGAAAACATTTTACTTCAGCGATTCACTCCGCCGTCGAGTTTCTCGCCCTTCTTCTCAATTGTGTAGGCTTTGGAACAAGATAACTACAGAGGCTTTTGTACTGTATAGCCTTGCGTTTAACCGCATTCTCACCTGATTTGACAGGTGTGATTGGGTTCAATTCCGGGTTGAGACAAACTTTGTGTGGCGAACATTAAGTTTAGAATCTTGGATGTTTCTGTTACATATCCGTGTATGTCCATGCCACCTGCGATACAGGGAATCCTAGTACATGGGTATGTGTATGTGTAAGAGTTATTTATTATATGTAACTAGCTTCAGCCCGCAGTTTCACCCGGGTGGCAATTTCCACAGGAACAGTACCTTTTTCCGGGATAAATGTAGCCAATACTCTTGGGTCCATAAACTATATCCATGCAAAAAATCACGTCGATCCGGACAAACAAACAAACCTGTGAATACACCTTCGCATTTATTATAGTATATAGAAGTACGGATCGTGGGTTTTTATCTAAACATAAAGAATTTACACTTTGTTTAATATTAATTAGTGCAGAACTAAAATACAGCAAGTCACTAGGGACTATCTCGCTGTAACACGAGACCACGTAATAAAGCAGATAATTAGCAAATAATTACGTATCATTGCGTAATTAGAGTCATTAGTGCCGCGGACATGTACACTAACGTGCTAGATCACGTGCCTAAGTACGTACGTACAATATTATTACTGGGAATAGCCAGATTTAGAGAGGTCATTATTTATATTCAGATTCATTTTACCAGACGGTATGACTAACTCCTCTGCGAGTGGCCGTCTGGATGGGTACACCCACTTTGCTCGTGTAGTCTGCCACCAAGCAGTAATGTGCAAGTAAAAGTTGTTATATGTTCAGTTGGCACTCTCACCACAATAGGATTAAATACGTTTCGTGGCTGGTCTCCAACTTCGTGGCCCTCAATGTGAGCTAGGTCTTCAGCCTATTGTACTGTAACATTTCTTCATGGTGTCGCGGAGGCGGGATACGTAGAGCTGTATCTATACAAATAAATAAAATTGAAGTGTCTGTTTGTAATATCAAAATAACAGGTTTTTACTAAATGCATATGAAAGTATATACGATACCTATAGCAAAACAACCATTTTTAAAATTTTTGTCTGTCTGTCTGTCTGTTTGTTCCGGGTAATCTCCGAAACGGCTGAACCGATTTTGACGGGACTTTCACTGCCAGATAGCTTATGTTACAAGGAGTAACTTAGGCTACTTTAATTTTAGAAAAAGAATTAGAGTTCTGCGCAAAAAAATAAAAACCATGAAAGCCAAAATCTCCACGCGGGTGAAACCGCGGGCAGCAGCTAGTCGTTACTATTTCGGAACGCAGCATAATTATGGTTTGATCCAATCGGTGCAGCACCGCACATGTTCCAACAAACGGTCTTCTTGATTCTCCTTCTGCTGATCTTGGTAAAGCCATCTTTGTTCTCTCAGGGACTCGAACACACAGCCTGAAGACTAGGCTTGCGACTCAGTTTTACCTCTTACATTTAGTCTTTAAGGTTTTTGTTATAAGTTATTTCTTTATAGAAACATCGCAGTACGAGAATGTTTCAGTAAAGAAATTTATTATAAAATCAACAAAGAAAAACTCAGAGAGTGCAACGGTTCGTAACGTCTGGAATTAAAACAATGTAAAATATACGCTAGAAAATCCGTTGAAAGTTGTTCAATTATAAAATAGGAACATTTATTATAGTAAATTTCTAAATCGGGGATTTTTCTTGCAGTTAATTGTTAAGAATTTGAATCCATAACCTATGGATTTTGAGAGACGTCTTTAAAATCATCGATATTTTTATTAAAACTATAGGCAAAGTCAAAAGCCAAGCAGTAGTGTGCAAGTATTACTGTGTTCCAGTTTGATGAGCAGAGTATCCAGTGAAATTACTGAGCTTATGAGACTTAATACCTAATGTCTCAGGGTAACGAGCGTACTGCAGTGCCGCGCAGGCCTTTGTGTTTCAAAGTTCTGAGTGGCATGCAAATGTTATGGGCCGGCGTTATGCTTACCATCAGGCAAACGACCAGCTCGTCTCGTTACCAAATAACATAAAAAAGCAACCAATCGTAAATTTTAATTGTGTTAAGTACAAAATAACTTTTGTAAAACATTGTATTATTGTTTTGAAGCATTGTTTTAATCTGAATAAGTTAGCATTTGACCCCTTTCTCCCATTGATCTTAAGCGTCGATGTGGTTGAGATAGTGAATATCCTAAACCTGGTTTAGGGCGGGCTCTCAAGTGCTGAAACTCACTTATAGATGTTTGGCGACAGATTTAGTGGTCGATTGCTAACCTATTGAGTACAAAAACTGAATATATCGCTAAAACTAGTAAGACATAAAGCTTGCCTAATTCCCACGCATACTTGACTTAATCTTAGAACAATGTTCAAAAAACATGACCCTCTGCGAACAAAACACAATATCCGAACATCGGTCCCGAACAAGGCACTCGAAAACCTCAAGACTTTCCGAACAAACAGCTCAATTAGCTACCTACGAGATAGCAAATTACTCCGAGTAAATACATTATGTAAATATAATCTATTAGAACGCGTCACGGGAATTTCGACTTTCAGCTTTGTAATTAAGGTTGAAGAACCGTAAAGAAATACAATCTGTAAAGTAAGTATGTACATTCCCTCGGTGAATTAAACTTTTTGTCGTTCACATAAATCCTTTGTACGTTCGGTAACCGAATAGTGGGCTGGCGGGGAGTGGGCTGGCGGGGAGTCAGGGACGGCAGGGACTGTACTCCTTTTTACGGACGAAAACGTTATTTTTTACTGATGTTGTAATGAAATTATGAACGTGATGAAAACCTGTTTTGACTATTATTTTAGGTCCGTTGTCGACTGAACTCGAGTTTTGTTTTCTTGTGTCTAGTTCTCCAAATGATTCTGAAGATACGATTACATAAATTAACAAAATATTTCAAATCTCAATACATTTCCATCGTTTTGCTTCGTAGTTATTAGAAAAAACAACAAGGCTACGAAGGCATTTTGTTTTTTTTTTACGTGGGGGCTTTTTTATACTATGCGTTATCTATGACCTGACATGGTATGTGTGACTGTTCTAACCTAACCACTCAGCTAACCTTGTCGACTCGTTACATTGTAATAAAAAAAAAACGCTATTGTCGTGGTAATGAAATGTCAGTGCAAGCCATCCTTTTCGCAAGAATTCGTTGTAAATTTTGCGCCTCTCCAATAGTGAAAAACCTGGTTCATCGCTTGCGCGTTCACTGTGCAGTCGACGAGTTGATTTCCTTTTTGCCAATAAAGTTTTACCATCCGTATTCCCGGAGTGGCCGTCCCTTGACCATCGCACGGCTTGCCGAAACTATCGCAGTAACGCCGGTAGCGCGTCGCGTTATGTCCGCTGGGAATGCGACAATTGATGAATAGAAAAAGGTACACCTTCCTTTCATTACCTTTAGCTTTTTTTAAGTTGCTAGTCTACGTAGTCTTTGAAGTTGAATTATATATAACCTGGCCTTCATTTATTGTAATAGCCTTGCTCTTGTAGGCGGAATGCTTTCCATCAGACCAGTTTATGTCCTCCACCAGGCACTTCACCTCATCGTATAACATGACATCCACTCTCTATTTGATTCAAGTACGATCTTCTTGGTCTACCTCGTCACTTTGCCTGTATATTTAAGCTAAGTTTGAAACTACATAATTACAAATAACTTATTACAAGTTGCACAATTCCATGATAACATTCGCTAAAAATAAAGTAAATACAAATTAGTTTTTCGTTTTTAATCTTTTGGGTCACTACCTCTTTGTTTACCACTGTGTGGTGACACTATAGATATAGGCTGTCGTAATTTTAAGTCTGTGGGTGACACTCTAAAAGTAATTAAAAAAACAAAAGAAAAACAATACGATACAAATTGAATGCGTATATAAAATACACTCCTTTCTTTGTTTCTATATTTTACTATTCAAATGTGAAAACTAGTATAGAAATAAGCGATGATGGTGCAGTCGTAACACTCGGCGCTTGCTCCGTAAGGAGGGCGTTTTACATTTTGAATACAACAATGAATTTGACAGTGAAAGTAAACAATGTTGTAGAACTTCAGTTGAGCAGTAGAGCATTTTATAGTCCTTGCCTGACTAGCCTCTACCTTCAAAATGATACTCTGTCGCCAAGTAGGTATATATATTAGGGTGTTCCAGCACCTACACTTAGCATACAGTCCTAGGTTTTTTTCGACCAAATCATTACTTAAGGCCGAGTTTCTATCATTCAAGTATGTATGAGTTTGAGTAATAGAAATGTAAACTTACATGCAAGCTGCAGATTGCAGGCAATTCTGTTGTAAAATGGAAATGCAGCCTAAGGTTACGTGCTTTATCTGCCAGTACTATCGAGTAATTAGTTTTTCTTCTTTCTTCTTTTATTCTTTCTTTCTTTAATTATAGAAAAGCTGAAACAATAAACCATGAGTCGTCTAAAATCCTTAAAATTAATCAAAAGTCCAATCAGAGCGGCGCGCGATCCGTCAATAACTAGCGCTTGGGCCGACCCGCGGCATAATGCGGTCCGTCCTTTACTTTTATTAAAAATTCAATTAATTCTCGCAGAATGAAACGTTTTAATAGGAGTTAGTGCTGAGTCACCGCCGCACAAAACAACGCTGGGTGGCGCTAGCGAGAGAGATACGGGAAGGGATTTGGAGCGGTTTAAAGAGACGATGGAAAAGACCTAGAGGCTGATCACCGAGCCACTGTTCTGATATTGTGAAGGAGGCTCCAATTATATAGTGTAGTATGTAAAATATATAATAAATTACCGGAGGACATCAAAATATTAAATGGCAATCAATTTAACAAAAAACTGTATAAGTGGCTATTACAAAACTGTTTCTATAGCATAGCTGAATATTTAAACTTTAAGTGACATAACATTAATATGACTATTTTAATATTTGCACGCCTGCTTGCAGGCTGAATACTGTGACTTTTTTTTTGGAACATCTGAAATATATTATGTATTCTTGCAAATAAATGTATGATTTGATTTGATTTTGTTACTGCTGCTGTTAGACAAGCCGAAGACAGGGTGGTTTGGAAGCAACTGACCGAGCGCGCGAGCCACAAGCTAAGGCGGTGGCTCTGTTTGTGGCTCGCCTTCCGCGCACATTCGACCGCAAACGCCGCCTTCTCTCTGCCATTACATACAGACTGGAAAGAAGGGGCGTTTAGGCACGTAAGGACGCCTAAGCGCCCGCGAGCGCCCCTTCTGTTCTCTCTTTTTTGTGGCTATCAGTGGCTGCAACTAAAGTCCGAGTCTAGTGGCTCCGTATTAATAGTCGTCACGTTCTTTGGCCCAATAAGCGTCAGCACTTACACAGACATTACGAGTTATCTGTCTATACATACAAATAAATAAAATTGAAGTGTCTGTTTGTAATATCAAAATAACAGCTTTTTACTAAATGCTTATGAAAGTATATACGTTAACCTATAACAAAACAACCATTTTTTTTAATTTTTGTCTGTCTGTCTGTTCGTTCCGGGTAACTTCCGAAACGGCTGGAACGATTTTGATGGGACTCTCACTGGCAGATAGCTGATATTACAAGGAGTAACTTAAGCCACTTTTATTTTGCATATTTTTTTAGAAAAAGAATTAGGGTTCCGCGCAAAAAAATAAAAACCATGAAATCCAATAACTCCACGCGGGTGAAACCGTGGGCAGCAGCTAGTTGAGAATATTATATTTTGAAATGGGTTAAAATTAAAGCTTACGTTCGGTTCCTATTCCCGTGTATTCTGTGAAGCCTGACTCCATGACGCTGCAAGTTACTAAACAATACTCTTTTGTGAGGGCGCTAAGTTCGCCGAAAGATTCCCGAACCCAACCCCCGCGGCGACGGCACCCTCTTTAACACCATTTTAAAGCCAATAAACGGGCACGAGATTAATAACACTTGGCTATAATGACTTATATGAAAACCCTGCGTGTAAGTATTCATACGGGTACTTTGGGGATATACCATTTAATACCAAATATAACACGTTTTATAAATGGTTCTTTTTCATTTTTTTACACGGCTACGACAAAGAGCTAAGTTTTTAGCAGTATATACGAATGTAAAAATAAAGGTAGAGCATGGTATGGTGCTGGGTGCTACGCTATGACGTCAGCAAGTCAGTGCTACGCCGTAGTCGTCCCAGCGCTACGCAAGGGGAAGACGCGGCGAAGCACGGCAGTCCTCATTGAACTACGAGTGAAAATACACGTGTCGATTATTCAAACCGAGTTGTCTCATTTCTGGACCTAACAGTACATACGTAAATCATACGAAAGCTCCTAAACTACTCATCCGATTTTGACGAATGAGGTGTTAATCGATTCTTTATATAGTATATGACGGATGTTATATTTAAAAAGTGGGGTCTCTCATTTTTTAATGGCCTACATTTAATTGTTTAAGTCTAAGTATTAGATTAGTCACCAGAAGGCTGATGACGTTTTTGCCTTCATGCGTCTTTGTCAAAATCAAATCGGACTCTTGATTTTAATTGATACATCCTAAATAACACGTTCAAACTTTCCTTGAGGTAACTCGTTCTTTTCGGAATTTTATTGGAATTTTATTTTATTTGTTTACGCGTAACCTGCCTCCTTACATACCCTACTCATTCCATTGTAATCGAGTCCTCAAGTGATAATGTTGATTGATTACCACGAGCTCATTTCCTCGGCGGGAGTTGTGCCCCGACCGCTGCGCTGCTTTGTGTACGCGCTACGTCTCACTGTGATTAATGGTCCCGATACCATCTGGGAAGCCTTGAATGGGCTAAGTAATTTATTTTGGAAAACGCTTTCAAAAATTAGGTACCTACTGGGTGGCTTGCAAATCTGACAGTCTTTTTTAGTTTATTATGTCTAAATTTGTTAGTGGGAGGACACTTTAATTTTATTTAGTTGTATAGATGTATAGATTTAACCTGATAGGCACCTCAAAACAATTTTAAGATATATAGAAAAACCGTCTCACAAGACATATCGCCAGAGAGACATAAAAGAGTTTCATTTGTTCATATCGAGATACGGAATCCTAAAAAATGAAAACAATTCTTAAGAAGACCTAAACTAAATTGCAATAAAAAGCTCTGGTAAAGGCCTCCGGTAGAAACCTAAAACTGGATTTTCTGACCAAAAGTGCTATCGCAGTGAGAAATGGGGGTTTGGTCCGACATAAAGCGACTTGAGAGATACTATATTATACCTACTGATATTGTACAGGTAGGTATTGAAAGAGTATTTATCTATTTAAGATGAATACTAAGGGTAATTATCTTGTACGTCCAGGATGACTAGTCGAAAATGATGTTTAGCATGTAGGTAGTCTCTCCTTAAAATTTAAGTGTAATTTTGTAACAGCTCAAAATAACAGCTTTTTACTAAATGAATATGAAAGTAGGTATATACGGTACCTATAACATCACAACCATTTTTTTTTATTTTTATCTATCTGTCTGTTTGTTTCGGGTAATCTCCTATCCGGGTATACTAATCGTATCACAGTTCTTTCAATGTAGTTCGTGGATCATAGGACACTAGCAGTAGTAAAACAAAACAATCGCTGATTTTTTGACATTGAAATTGAAATCGCTGCCGCGTATCCTGTAAATCGCTTATCGCTAGATACCCCTCCATGCCCCACGTCCGCGGTCGTCTCTGAGGACAATTTAATTGCGAACTCTCGCAGAAGCTCTTAGCTGCTCCTTACTACGACGTTTATGTTTATAATTCTTGAGGGACAAGTTCTAAGCTTATTTCTGGTGTCTTAACAATTTCGTGTTTGGCATAACGTTTCGAGGAAAGGTCCTAATTTAGATTATTACTGTGTAAATATGATAGTTAGTGTGGGTTACCACTTTAAAATTAATAGTTTGTTAGGTACTAGTTTATAATAAGTAATTTCCGATTTAACCTCTAGAAGTCCGATATAGAGATATTACATAAGAGATCATACATTTTGTATGACATCGGCTCAAACTGAGGTGGCCAAGTTTGTTGCCCGCCTCCCACGCACACTCGACCGCAATCGCCGGTTTCTCACTCGTACAAAATAGAGAGATTTAATTATTTCATCTGCCGCCAAGCGGTACTGTGCAAGAATCACCGTGTTCAGGTTTGATGAGCATAGTAGTCAGTGAAATTACATGCGGAGCCACGCAGGCCTTTGTGCCTCAAAGCTTCGGGTGAGGCAATGCATTTTTTATGGACTGGCGTTATGGTTACCATCAGACAAACGACCAGCTCATCTCGTTATCCTATACCTAGTATAAAACATAATAATATACTAACATGTCAACTCGGTCACGGTTATTAGCGCGTATATATTACTTTATGTTGTTTAAAAAAATTGCTTTAAAAAAGCGACAAACCGACTTCAGTGACAAACTACTGAACCGATTTTGATGAAATTTATATGGGACCAATCTGAAAGTGTATGCTTTCAGATAAAAAAAAATCCAAATCGGTTAATAAATGACAGAGATCTGAGGTAACAAACGTTAAAAAAAATACCCGCCGAATTGACAACCTTCTCCTTTTTGGAAGTCGGTTAAAAATTAAAATAACTCGATGTTTAAAAAATGTAGTTTTGTTCAGTCACAGGTTTTAGCAAAGTTTATTATTTTATAAGTCAATAAAACTTAACACTTTACTACATAATAGGTATTTCACAAATAATATTAACGAATCTCGAAACCTGTATAAGTCGGTCGTTTGCCTTTCGACCGCGCGGCGCAATACAGCGCCAGAACTTTGACTTTCAAAAGTCGTTTTGGAAGCTAAAGAAAGTTAAAAGGTAAAAAAATCAAACAAAAAAGAAAACCAACTGACAACAATACCCACAGTTGAGTAAACTCGGGTCAGAAGGCAGAGTTCTCAAAAGAAGCGTACAAACTGCTCACAAATAGGGGCTCCGTATTGAAATTTAATTCGGGACAAAAGTTGGGATGTTCATAAAAAAATCGGACATTTTTGTTTCTTAGTGGCATCGTAGACGCTCATGCAAACGTACGTTTGCTTGTCAGAATAACAACGCTTTTGCGTCAAGCGCGGATTTCGAGTATCACGAAATCCGCGCTTGACGCAAAAGCGTTGTTATTCTGACAAGCAAACGTAAGTTCTCGAAATCCGCGCTTGACGCAAAAGCGTTGTTATTCTGACAAGCAAACGTACGTTTGCATGAGCGTCTAAGCTGCACCTTAAATTGTTGGAGCACAGACAGCGTGAGAGGGCGCGGGTGCAGAAACAGCACTTCTACCAATGCAACTGAAGACTTATTCCACCACCACCCACTTGCACTCTCAAATATCTAAAACACACAGATGCCTAAACCTTCAAAAAAGATAAGGGCAATGTAAAGGTGTCACGAAGGATACTGTTTCATTTACATCAGTCAGTGCGCACGTCACCATGAAACAAGAAACAAACACGGATGTAAAAAACCTGACGGCACGCGACAGCACTAATGTCCAAACAAGTCATGACGAATGGTAATCCTGTCTCAAAAGTTGAATAGCTTCACTCCCGCCGCCATTCTCCCTGTAATTGTAATCTCGGTGACGATAATTGTGGCGCTCCTGTGCGTCATTAAAACGTGGCCCGCGGCGCCGCGCTCGGATCACAGACTTCTTTCTACGGACCTTTATTATAGTTGGAATAATTCTATTGTATACTTTACTTATTTGCCAACGGGTTCGTTTGCGTGGTTTTTAGTTTAAAATGGTTATTATAATTGTGTTTTACAGTATAATCGGGTAAAACTAGTTAGTAAAACTAGTAGTTAGTGGTAGGACTAACTCTTCTGCGAGTGTCCGTCTGGGTTGTTACCACCGCTTTGCTCGTGAAGTCTGCCGCCAAGCAGTAGTGTGCAAGCATTACTGTGTTCCGGTTTGATGAGCAGAGTAGCCAGTGAAATTACTGGGCTTATGAGACTTAATACCTAATGTCTTAGGGTAACGAGCGCACTGCAGTGCCGCGCTGGCCTTTGTGTTTCAAAGTACTGGGTGGCACTGCAATTGTTATGGGCCGGCGTTATGCTTACCATCAGGCAAACGACCAGCTCGTCTCGTTACCAAAAACATTAAAAAATTAAAAAATTCGCAATTGTAACAAATTGAACAGGAATTTTTATTAATCAAAGCGATGAGAGTTAGGTGGTACTGATGTCGGTGGCTAATCTGTAGGTCGGTGGTTCGAACCACACAATGAGCGTGAGGTATCGACGAATGATAACATCGTGATGCAGCCACACACAGATGACACACACACAAAGCTATAGCTTGGTGATACACCAAGCTATAGCTTTGTGGTAGGGCTAGCTACCATTCTAACGTTGAATATTTGTTGCCAAGCAATTATAGACGTGTTATAGGCCTATAGCGTATTCGCCATCTTCGACCACATTGTCAAGATAGTACTCAAACGCTAACAAAATTCCTTACAAATTCCTCAGTAGGCCGCACGGACGGACGCACGGATGAACCGACTACAGTTATGTACACAGTCAACAAAGTGATTTAATTTCGAGACACGTCCCTAAAAAATAAATGGAGTAATTATTCCGGGTTTTGGTTTTAGGGGAGGGCATAAAATCTTAGCTATAAAATCTGTTTATGGGTTTTTGATGGCGTTGACATTGATTTGATGGCAGCGAAAAAAAACAGACACGAATTCTAGCACTTTTATCCGGAAATATTTGGTATAGACGATCCACTGCGCTATTTCCTAGGTGAATAACTTTGATTACATATACTAACACTAAATGATTACAACTAAATGTAATGTAAAACATCTAATGGAAACAGTCTGCATGAAGTCTTATGCAGCATAATCTATGAAAATAAATAAAATTGAAGTGTCTGTTTGTAATATCAAAATAACAGCTTTTTACCAATTGCATATGAAAGTTTAAACAGTACCTATAACAAAACAACGATTTTTAAAGTTTTTGTGTGTCTGTCTGTTTGGTCCGGGTAATCTCCGAAACGGCTAGACCGATTTTGAAGGGACTTTCACTGGCAGATAGCTGATGTTACAAGGAGTAACTTAGGCTACTTTAATTTTTGAAAAAGAATTAGAGTTCCGCCCAAAAAAATAAAACCCATGAAATCCAATATCTCCGCGCGGGTGAAACCACGAGCAACAGCCAGTATAGAATAATTGTCGAATTTTTACATTTTTGTTTCAACGGGCTAATAGCCTTTTTTTGATAGTAACTGGCTTCCGCCCGCGGCTTCTTTCGCATAGCCTTATGCAAAAGGGCTCGACTTGTTCTGTTTTTTATTTAACCAAGCTCTGTTATAATCCTTATTAATATAGGAACGACATGTAATCTGAGAATCACACCACGAATAAGAGGTTAGAAAATTAATGGAATAGTTCGGGTGTATTCTAAATCATGCTGCTGTAGAAAAAACAATCTTATCATCAGCCAGAAGACGTCCACTGTTATTCTTAGACCTCCCCGATCGAACGCCACACACAACGCCACTTGGATCAGGTACTTGCATCCAACAGCTTCCCGCGGGCCACCTAGTGAAGGTTCGGCGTACACTATACATATTCCAGTTCGTGGTCGCCACTAATCAGCAAGCTGAAACAGCAGTGGCAAGGCCACATCGCTTGCAGAACGGACAATCGATGGGGAAATAAGGTGCTCGAGAAAAACAATCTAAATTTCACACAGGACTTTATCCTACAGGTTTTTTAACCTGTAGTTGGGCTGATAAAACTAAATCCTCGTTTGTTCTGACGAGTTTGTATTCTCAGAGCAATTTTAGCACTCGCCTGCGTGTGTTGCAATCGATGGAACTTTGCGGAATATCGTAGACGTGATGTGAGACACAGTGCAGTTAATACAGTGGGTTCTTTTCGTTTGTGGGGATTTCATTCGCAAGGAGATTCCGGGATAAAAGTATAGGGAATTTTTTTCTTAAATACAAACAAAAATGGATCAAAATATCGAATAAATAGCTCGAAAAATCACCATCCACCAAATATGACTACGTTAATGAAGTACCCTTTCAAACTCTTCTACATTTTATCTCACGGCTAAACTTAAACTTTAACGTTTTTAATCCAGTCGAATCCAAACGAATGCTGGGTTAAAATGCAAATTACCGTGCAGGTACACAGAAAAACTGCACAGTTTGTGCAGGAGCACCACAGTCGCAGTAATTCTAGTCTGGTTCTATAAATTCACAGTTAGTTGAATTTTATCTGCAGCGACCTTCATAGGTCAAAGTTAGTTTCAGATGAACAACACAAATTGATTTGAAAACGTCAATACAATTATATATCACACATACAATTTTGTCTCAATATAGATTAACTACGTAGTTGATGGTGTTAAAAAACAATTAAACTGACGCGACATAAAAAAAACATAATATATTTACATGTCATAATTTTATAGTATTAAAATCTAAACGTGAGGAAAGTATTTCGGTCACCATTCTTTACACAAATCCTTTATAACTTGTCAAAATAACGCCATCTATTGTTACCAGGTATTAAACCAGACATAACCGTGTTGGTTATTGTGCCGAGCTACCAGACACCGTTTGTTTGAGCTTTCCGAAAACAAGTCCCTAATAAAGACGTCTAGACCCCTACAACCCACGATATACTGTTTAATAGTAGGATAGGAATATTTGTATGTAATTGGTTTCTCGAAAAAGGGTCTAACGATGTCGATAAAAATAAGAGAATAAACAGGAATGTAATATGTGTAACATAAAGGGTCTTACCACAAAAAAATTAAACACACTTGAAACCTGTGTTAAACAGTATTTAACTCCCAAATATGCTTTAGCCGCGCATTTAAATATGTGCAACCACAAATCCTGATTTAAGTAGTGTCTAACCATTGTCTGACTCAATTCTGTTGTGACATTTGTAATCATTTTTGACATATATCTTTAGACACTGTCTAGCTAACTATGGCGTCTAAAAATTGTTTTTTGTGGTAACACTAAATCTGTTTACGGAGTGCATAAAAAGAAAATGTAATGAAGCAATCAGATTGCGAATAAATGTATTAAAACAAGTCTTGAGTGTTATACGAACAAATACCAACAACCATCAATTCCCTTCATTTTCAATAAGAACTCTTTTGACGGCCTGACTGCCTTTATGATGTATCTACTTCATAAATACTACTCTAACTAAATGTAACTTAGTTACAAAAAACAGCCTGTAGATAATCCAAATGTTTGAGCCTACCAGTTGGCAACGCACCCTGCATGAATTACAATTTAAATCCATACATACAAATAAATAAAATTGAAGTGTCTGTTTGTAACATCAAAATAACAGCTTTTTACTAAATGCATATGAAAGTATATACGGTACCTACAGCACAACCACAATTTTTAAATTTTTTGTCTTTCAATAGTATATCTATAGAATCCAAGATTGAAATCGCATTCCTTACAGGAAATGAATTAGAGCCAATAAATTAAAACATCGATTAAAGACTAGCCACCACGAATTTTTAAAAAGAATGCCGAGTCCAGTTTCTTGCCCTTCTTGCTCGGCATATACCATTTTGGAACGGGCCCTTGGATTCATTTATTTTAACCTTCATGAGAGATCCGTTGAGACCCATATGAATAAAGCATTTTTAATTCTGGTACATAAAATATTTAGGTTTTTTTTCCTTATTCGTCGCTTGAATAACATAAGTTGGGCAGTTAACAAATTTGTTTTATCAACGATCGGTTAGCAGGATTGACAAAATTCAGGCAAGTCCGAAAACCAAGATTTATTGTGTATAAAAGGAACGAAAAGTAATATATATCTTAGAATGTTTCCTTATTTCATGGATATTTCAACGTTCCCACTAACTTCAATTTTTCTATAACTCAGACACAGCTGCATCAAAGAAATCTCGGTGCAAGTTACAAGTTCTCCGGTCCGTCCCCTCGCCGCTGCGGTCCCGTCGCGTCCCCGGCGCGGCCTCGCTGCGGACACGAAATAGAGACGGAGTAGAAGAGACGCTTAGTACTTAATGCGCTAAGCGTGACCACTAGGTCACCAGGTGGTAGGTCTAGCTCTTCTGGGAGTGTCCGTCTAGGTAGGTACCACCGTTTTGCTCGTATAGTTTTCCGTCAAGCAATAATGTGCAAGTATTACTGTCTTCCGATTTGATGAGCAAAGTATAGTCAGTGAAATACTGGACTTATGAGAGTTAATACCTAATGTATCAGAGTATCGAGCGCAAAGCAGTGCCGCGCAGGCGTTTGTGTTTCTGAGTGGTACTGCAATTGTTACGGTCTGGCTTATGCTTACCGGAAAACGACTAGCTCGTTTCATTACCCAATAGTATAAGATAAAATGTGAGTTACCCACGTCAAGGTAATACCAGACAGTTTCAAAAGCACTCAGACGCGAGTCCGTGAAGCGCTCCCAGTACTAAGCGTCCTTTCTGCTCTACTCTATTCCGTGGCTGCGGTGCGGCCGCGCCCGTAATCAAGATCGCTGTTTCCTTTGCTTGTGTTTTTTTATGTTCCGCCGTCTCCAACATTTATAGCATTGATATTTTTATCATGGAATAAGACGTTGCGTTTGACGCAAGTTTTTTGAATTTCGTAGTTTGACGCGGAACTCTTTGTGTTCTCTAATACGAATCATACAATATTATACGACTGAGGCGTACGTATATTAAACGCTCTACTGTAAACGCTTCTATAAATGGCCGCGTGGTCCCGGCTCCATATCTTCCCGTTGGAGACGTAAGAGTCTGCTCAGGGAATATGTCCTGGTCATCATCATAATCTACTGTGATCACGGCGACGCCTGTCAAGCGCGCTGTATTTTTTAATGTTATTTGGTAATGAAACGAGCTGATCGTTTGCCTGATGGTAAGCATAACGCCGGCCCATAACAATTGCAGTGCCACCCAGAACTTTGAAACACAAAGGCCTGCGCGGCACTGCAATGCGCTCGTTACCCTGAGACATTAGGTATGAAGTCTCATAAGCCCAGTAATTTCACTGGCTACTATGCTCATCAAACCGGAACACAGCAATGCTTGCACATTACTGCTTGGCGGCAGACTTCAGTCACAAAGCGGTGGTAACAACCCAGACGGACACTCGCAGAAGACTTAGTCCTGCCACAGAAGAGTTAGTCCTACCACAGAAGAATTAGTCCTGCCACAGAAGAGTTAGTCCTGCCACATACTCTCTTCATTGGGATGCCGGTGTTTAGCAGTGGACGTTTTCCAGCTGATGATGAAAGGCTTTTAATACGTCTCTCTTGAGATCGAGAGATCGCTCTAATCTGCAGTTTATTATGCAGTACTACCGCTGATTATGTACACTCGTTTCCATCGTTAACATTCTTTATATTAAATAAATTAAGGAGAAAAAGGAAAGATCTATGCAGCATTACAAACAGTTTCTGCTGCCAGCTTATTTGTGTGAACATGCTTTTATGTAACTTGCATCAAAGCTTTTACTAGGGTTGCCGCGCTACGACGCTCACGGGCTTGTGTTGCAGAGGTTTCACTTGTTTTATGTGGTACCGATGGCTCTGTGGCTAACTTGGTAATAACCCTGCTTGCAAAGCGACAGACTCCGGGTTCGATCCTGGCTGGGGTAAACATTGTGGTGAGTGGAAAGTTGGTTCTCTAGTCTTGGTTGTTCGTATTTTGTATCTAGGATGTCCATAGCATCTGTGATACAAAGAATCCTAAGGCAGGGTTATAGTACTATGTGTGGAGCGTTTAAGTCTAGCAGTATAAAGCATTGTCTAGTACTCGCCGTGCTACCCGAAGTTGAAAATCTGTCAAGCAAATATCTGTGTGTTCTAACAGTCCCACTTAAGAGCTAATCCCCATTATAGATTTAGCGATTGACTAAATCATCGTTCAAACTCGAATGAAATAATGACTAAACTCAAATTTATGGAGAGTAAGAACAAAGTATTTTAATGACATCTATTGAATATATCATAATCATTCACTTTCTGACTCTAGCTTTGAATAGAGCAGACAGCGTCAAGACGTTCTTCGAAGATTTAGAGACTTCGTTTTAGCATTTTCTATCGGCTTAATTTTTAAATTATTTTTTTTTGGTAACGAGACGAGCTCGTCGTTTGCCTGATGGTAAGCATAACGCCGGCCCATAACATTTGCAGTGCCACCCAGAACTTTGAAACACAAAGGCCTGCGCGGCACTGCAGTGCGCTCGTTACCCTGAGACATTAGGTATTAAGTCTCATAAGCCCAGTAATTTCACTGGATACTCTGCTCATCAAACCGGAACACAGAACTGCTTGCACACTACTGCTTGGAGGCTGACTACACGAGCAAAGCGGTGGTAACAACCCAGACGGACGCTCGCAGAAGAGTTAGTTCTCCCACTAACAACCAAACCCCACCCACCCCATTGCACCCCATATGCGATATTTTAATTTCTATTATAGATAAATAAGGAACTAACCTTCACCAAAGAGTGGTTAGCATTAGTGGTTATCAGCAAAATCCGTGATGGCTAATTTGGTTGTAATCTGAACAAATTCAAATACATTGGATAGTTAGAACAAGATTAGTGCAGTAAATAACATAACCTAGTTACGTCAGGCCAGCCCTGCGGTCTTGGCTCCCGCATACATCGCAAGTTTTTCCCCGCTTTCCGAACTGAGATATTTGCGGAACAGTTCCCCGGCCGCGGCGCTGTACTCCGCGCCCGCTCCCGAGCGCCCGCGTAATCCCAAATGGAAGCTTCTGATGCGATTATCATTGGTTTCGGATTTGAGATTGTTTGTTAGGTTTGAGAAACGAATAACATAAATAATATAAAAAACCGCATGATCTTAATCTTAACATTTTGATACTCTATAGGTTAGGATTTGACTTCTATCTCGCCTGATCTTAAGCGGCGATTTCGTCAATGATGGTGAATATGCTAAACATAGATTAGAACTGTCTCTCAAGTCCACAAGAAAACAATTTGAGGGTAGTAGCACCATGTTACGGTTGCATCACTGCGTTTTTCTTCACCTAAGCTCAAGCTTATTGTGGGATTTGAACAGCCGACCTGCAGATCAACGACCGACGTCACTATCACTGAGCCATCATTGCTTCAGCGCATGTTTATTTTGGGAATTGAACCCACAATGTAACGTAAGCGCAAAGAACAAAGATGATCAATCCAACCACTACAACATGGAGCTTGTCAACATTAATATGAAAATCTTTAAAGATATTAATGATAGCTTAGATGCCGCTTTGTGAGTGAAGCCGCCAAGCAGTAGTGTGCAAGCATTACTGTGTTCCGGTTTGATGAGCAGAGTATCCAGTGAAATTACTGGGCTTATGAGACTTAATACCTAATGTCTCAGGATAACGAGCGCACTGCAGTGCCGCGCAGGCCTTTGTGTTACAAAGTTCTGGGTGGCACTGCAATTGTTATGGGCCGGCGTTATGCTTACCATCAGACAAACGACCAGCTTGACTCGTTACCAAATAACATTAAAAAAATGATATTTTGGTTCATTTTCTAACTCGCCGTTGGAGCGATTTCTATAGCAGACTTGTTTGAAGCTGAAACTTAATTTAGTGCGTCTTATCTTAGGTACACTAAAGTACTAGGTACGTAACGGAATTTCTAATTTCTCGCATGAAAATTTCTACAAACCTGTCACATAAATTTGTTTAAGAATTTTCTTAATTTGCAGTCTGTAAAATAAAGCATAACACCTAAATACTTCAACATTACCTAAACAATTGCTTTAAAAAAACAGGATCTCTGTATTATCATCCAAACTACGTTGTACCGTATTATTTATCAAATTAAATAAATACAGATATAAATTAATAATAAATTAAATTTTCCATGAATTTAAATTTAATTATGAATTAGCTAATTTTAAATGCAGATTGGTACATAGTTACAAGTGAAGCTCATTAAAGCGTGTTAAAAAAGCAGGCGACCAGCGCTGCACCGCTGCACCGCACAGTTGAGACGTAAATGTATCTACTGACAGATGGATCCAAGAACAGCAGCCTTATCAGCTAACAATCTCGTGTTCGTTTTCAATACCAGACCAATTAAAACCAGCGGTCACTAGTCTTCGTGTGGAAGGAGTTGTCAATAGTTTTCGCTTCTTTTCGTTTTGTAAGAGCTTATTTCTTTTTCGTTGTGAAAGAATCTCCACGCGAGTAAAACAGCGGGTTAATATAATATAATAAATACACTCATTTACTCATAAAGAGTATCACAGAAACCCTTATTCCAACAAAAGTCGAACTAATTTCGTGAACCCCAGTTTTTTTGCGACAAAGTATTTACATTTCCTAAGTTTCCAACACGAGAAGCTTTTCCGAGGAAATTTCAGCAAAAAATGAACAGGTTTTTTTTTTGTTTAAAAACTCATAAAGTGCTCGAAAGTTCGGTTAAGCTAAATATAATGGAACATTTTTAATTAGAAGCAAAACTAGTTTATAACTCTCTTATAATATTTTAGTCAGAGCGAAATTTTTATGAATTTTATTTTTTGTGGTACCTTTGGTAACTTTTTGCCCCTCGCCCACATTCCACCTTTATCACTACGTCAGTACCATAATAGATCCTTTTTCCTCAAATAGGCATGAATGCGCGGAATGAGGACTAGACCAGTGTCAGATTCTATGCCGTCCAAAAGCTTCATGGAGACATTTTTTGAGGGCTGAGTCATCCGCGTCCGTAGGAGTGTACCCTTTGCGAAACCCTACCCGTTTTAGGCATTTTACTGTAGAATTTGACACCGTTAGCCAGCAATGATTTAGTTTTACTTAATCTGAAGTACGTAATGGTAGTAAGTAATAGTACCCGGGGGTACCTACTATAGGTAATTTTTCGTTTATTTCTAGTTTTAAATCATGAAGGTCACTTTTTAAGTTAAATTGACTAACATTTTTCCGTAGATACACGACGACACAGTGACGCTTTATTGGTGTCTAATGAACGATATTTTAAGGCCAGCTTATCAGCAAAAAGTAGCATCTAAATTATTATTTACTAAATTGTAGGTATATGCAAATAAATTAGATGTCAGAGTAACACAACTTTTACACTGAAACCGCTGGCAAAAGGTATACATAGACTGTAATAGACAAACTCTCCGTTTATCGTTATTTATTTTGACAGGTAACTAAATACAAGTGATGCGTAGCCGCATCATAGTAATCAGTTTAGTATAGCTCGCTCGAATCGACATTGAGCGCCGGTACACGAGGCGATGCATGAACTCCTATTTACATAAACTAATTACCTATTAGAATACATACGAGTCGTGTCACCGCGCGTGGGATCACATCTGCGTAGTGTTATCATTTCATAATCAGTATGGTTTTGGGATAGATGTTGCCTCAGTTTAAGAGGCTGCTCCACGCCATACTTTCCATACAAACGCTCGTACGCGATTGTAGTGTCCTGATAAATTTTTATTTAGATGTTTGAGCAAATACAGTACATACACAATGTTGAGTACATACACAACTCACACAAACATGACACACACATACATGACACTTACATACGCTATACATACATACCCACACACACACAGAGGAGCGCGTGCGTTTTGCGCATCCTCATACCCTACATACGTATAATTATCGAACAATAGAATTGATTGTAATGAATGATGTATGACATAAAACTTTAGTATCTAGCTATTAAAAAGGAGAAGCCACTGACTCCTGAAACACAGTGTATACTAGTTCGGGAGGCTATGGATTCAGCATAACTATGTAAATACTTTTATGTCAAAATAAACGATTTGTATTTGTATTTCTGTAAATAGGTATCATGTGCTCTATATCTAGGATTCCGTGGGAGCAAAAATGTAAAATTTTGAGATTCCAACTCAGTACAAGCGTTCAAAAATCAGCTTTTTTGGACAAATTTTACCTCGACTTTGGCCGTTCACAGTGTTCTCATAAATGTAAAATTCAACAAAACACTTCCATATAATCCTTGGACATGTAATGGAGATTCTAAATAACAAACATTTTTTTCACAAAATTGTAAGGCATTTTCAAAAACACGTTCTTCCTGGAACACGTTTTAGGAAATTACCACGCACTAATTCTCTTCGGAAATTTTCTTTGGAAATTTATTTCAAAATTTTCAGAATGCCAACCTAAGGCTCTGGCTTTGTCTTTCTTTTTCCGTAATGGCTGTTTTTCTTCGATGAACAAAAAAACCTCCGAAACGGCTGGACCGATTTTGACGGGACTTTCACTGGCAGATAGCTGATATTACAAGGAGTAACATAGGCTACTTTAATTTTAGAAAAAAAAGTTAGAGTTCTGCGCCAAAAAATAAAACCCATGAAATCCAATATCTCCGCGCGGGTGAAACCGCGGGCAGCAGCTAGTCGTTACTGTGAATAAACACTAGTACTGTTCGTTTGTTCCGCTACAGCAGCTTATATTGGTATTAGGCATCTAATGTTATTATTCCGGAATTTAGCGCTCATAAATGAGCGGTTGTCAGCTATTTCAGCCATTTCCGGATTACCACGGGAGAGCGTTAAATTATGGATAATGTGGGAATCGTTGTTTTGCATTCGATTATGTTTGTCGTTGTGTTGTTTAGTCGCTGCTGCGTGAACGTGACAGTTATCGTTTGTAGCGGCCATTAAATTAATTATTTGCTAAATAGGGAATAGCCGAATGCATTTAAAGCCGACTGACATTGAAGAACTTAAATGGTCAAAACAGTTTATAGAGGCGCTTACACTTTAGATGCCTAGACTCGTCTCTGAATCTTAGCCTCTCTGAGACTTGCTGGTCATTTTCATTAAATCAGCTTTTAAAACATTTTTTGCACAAATATATCTAAGTTTCAAAAAACCTAGAACCAACTTTTATCACCATACTTCGATTTATGGTCTGGTTTGACAAAAAAAAAATTGTACCACCTCAGGATCTATCTTAATAGAATACTACTTTCAACCATCTAAATATGTAAATCCATTTCCGAGAAATTGATTAACATACACACACACAAAAATAGTCGAATTGAGAACCTTTTTAGATGTTCCAATGTTATTAAATAAAATTTTTTCTTGTATAAATCTTACTTTTGCCGTCACATGCATTACGATATTTCTCTTTGATAAAAGCCAAGCTAATTGAGGGATACAATCAGCGCACGGATCAACGAACGACTTCACCACATCTGAGCGTTTCAAAAGTAAAATCTCAATTATAAATTATACTCAAGCAATTCAAAAGCTTACAATTGATCAACTGTAACTTGAGCAATAATTAGAGGGCAATTTGGGAAGCACTTTTAGCACAAAATCGTATTTAATCGATGGCTAATAGCCGATAATAACCGAACTTGGCTTTTACCTCATGAAAAGAATCTTGAAATTCATTCAGTAATAAGTAAATTCTTCGAATAAATTTGTCGAGTAATGAGTAAATTGGACTATTTCAGCGAATCCTTTATTTCTAAAGTCCAGCAGCCTTATCACGTAAGAACCCAGACTGGACCCAGACAGTCAAAAACGTCATTTCCGCCTCGACTCTTGTGTTCATCTGTCAAATTTCAAATATTCGCGGCAGCTTTTTACGAAACTCAGACTCAACCCAGACTGCGATAGTTTTGATACATGAGAGTGAACAAAATTCATACTTTGACAGATAAATGGTATCATGTAACTCCCGAGACTAATCCATGGAAAGATTGAAACGTCAAATGAATAAGAGACCTCTTTCGCTGCCGGATTCCGACTCTGAGTTTCGTGTCTTGTCGGTTTATTTAAAAATATTTGTTTCTAATTACTTGTATTTTCTGTTTTTAGGCCTTTTTCTACGGAAAGTGTACTTTCGAATTACGGAAGTCATACAGGGAGTATTCATTAATTAGTATTCTGCTTAACTATATATATATCTTACAATTAATTTATTTGTTTTAGGAATACAGCAAGAATGGCGCGTTCGGTTTTGATGGCGGCCCCGAAGAGGAACGCCTGAAAAGATATTCAAATATCAATCGCAGGATGATCAGAGAGGCTAGTAAGCTTCTAATGTTGCCAGAAAAGGAGTTCGTCGATCACTACCGTCTTCACAAATCCCATTTTGAGACTCTTTGTGAAGATGTTATTCCACTTTTGCCGGAGACACAGCGCACTAGCGCTGTGAGGCCTGAAAAAGGTAGCCTAACATATAAAATGATAACTAAACGTAGTGGTTATATTCTCTTTGATGATAACATCATATCCCTAAATGTTGCTTTTTGACAAATGTGTGTGCTAATAGTAATTGTTGTATGAATTTGTCTTGCAGATATTATGCCAATGGCTGTTACCAAAAAAAGGTAGGGGCTTATTATCACTTGGGTCTTTCTCAAGCATCAGTATCATACTGTCTCCGGGATGTGACTGAAGCACTCAATAACCCTAAAATTCTGGCGAAATATATACAATTTCCCAGAACACAGATAGAGCGTGAGGCTATTACAAGGAGGTGAGAGTTTAAATCTGTTGATTTGACTCAAAATAATCACAAGTTTGATTAACATAGCTAGTATGTAATGTGTTGACTGTTGGCTGTTGGGTATGTAAAACATTTTTCCCTACTGTGCCTGTGTGTCAAACAACACTAAGTTTAACTTTACTGTGTCATAAGTCATGTCGGTACACGAGATGTTTAACTAATCCTGTGTCAGTAAGTTAATCTTAGATGACTCTTGAATCAAAAATGCATTATAGACAAAATAGACTTGTGAAAGGTATATATCACACATGTACCTATATTCATTCATTATTCATTTGTAACTGTAAGTTTATAACTATTTCAATATAAGATTTACTCAATACTCTATAACATTACAGATGATTCGGGGTATGCACAGCGGCCGTGGTTGATGACTCCCATCGTCAATGCAGCACCAAACTCTCCTGAAGAGTTATACACTAGGAAACACATTAGCGCCAGGAATGTGGTTGAGCGATGCATTGGAGTGTTGAAAACTCTCTGGCGCTGCCTCTTAGCACAGGTGTGTAAATTATTCAGTCTTTCAAACAGCCAATCATAACACCTTTAAAACTAATATGTTTATAATATCCGTTCCTCTTTTTCCTTAGGGTAATGCACTATGCACCCATCAAAGCGGGCAAAATCACCAATGCATGTGTGGTCTTGCACAACCTCAACTATGATGCGCCCCTCAATATAAACGAGGAGGAGATGACAATGGACCATGCACAGCAGCCACCACTGCAGCTCCCTATACGCGAGCACCATCGTGTTGATGGAGGAAGGCTTGCTGTTGTAGACAGATTGTGGAGTAGCAGAGTTGTATAGGTAAAGTTACTATTATTTAACATAAATTATGTCATTAGATTCAGTTACTTAAAAAAAATGTATTCAAGTGATGCCTCAGTGGTAGTAATGTCGGCTGCCACCTTTAGGTCTGTGTTTTGAATCCTACAATGAACTTGGACTTAAAAAATAAATTTGATGCAATGATTCCGTGGTAGTTATATTGGTGACCAAAAATGATAGAGCAATATAAAAAGTGCTGTCTTGGTAGCTCCATCCTCAATTGAAAATCTGTCACCTAACCAAGACAGCAGCAAAATCACAGTTTAACTAGCTTATTTTGCCATAGGTATTTTATTCTTATTCATAGGTATCATTCATACTTGTAATTTGTTGTGCCACTCTTATAAACTCGAAGTTTTATGAAAATATAAATACAATTACAGATATTTCAAGACTTCAAGCTTATGCGGAATGTAGCAGCGCGGTGTTCAAGATTTCGAGCTTATGTGGAATGTGTTGCAGTGCGGCGCAGCAACAAGCACAACGTTCGTTGGATCACCGCTTAGAGATTCTGGATGTTTTTTGTTGTAGTTTACGTGTAGTAGTTATAGCTAATAAAGGCATTTGGTCCATTTCCCGCCCGACTGCCGAAGGCTTTCCTTCGGCAGTCTGGGGAATGTTCTTCGAATATGTCTAATGTCTATGTATATTTCTTTGGCTCACTCTGTAAATATATTTGCCTAAATTGTTGATTATATATAGTAGGTGTCCGACAAACTCTGTAAATAGGTTTACCTAAATTGTTGATTATGTAGTAGGTCTCTTGACACACTGTAAATGGCTAAATTGTTGAGTAGGTTTTACAATTGGAACAAGGCACAAAATAAAGAATAATTTGATATGTTTATTAAGTTTTTTACTGTACTCCTGTGAGGTCTATACACTTTTTACTTATACATTTTTCCACAAAACACCTTAATTATGAGTTATATGACCTAACAACCCATACATTTGCTTTATTGATTGCATTCAGGTGGTAATAGCTATAATTATTACCTTACCCAAAAAAAAGGGAGATAGAGAAACAAGTTTAAATAGAAATATTCCAATAGAACTTTATTGTTTAACTATGCAATTAGTGGTTTAAAAAGTAGGTAAGTTAACAGTTTACATTCATCTAACAGCTAGCTTATGCCCGTGGTTCCGCGTTCCCACCGGAACCGTGCATTTTCCGGGATAACAAGTAGCCTATGTTCCTCCGGTCCATAAACTATATTTATACCAAAAATCACGTCGATCCGTTGCTCCGTTGTTGCGTGAAAGCTATCAATCAATTGCAAATTTTAATAGCGCTTAAAAAAGAACTTTTGAAAACATCATACCTATTATTTATTTTGGAACTACAAACAGTGCTAACATTAAAACATTAACATAGTAAAACAAGAGTAGATCCATACTAATATTATAAATGCGAAAGTGTGTTTGTTGGTTTGTCCTTTCACGCAGTAACGAAGCAATGGATTGTCGTGATTTTTGGCATAGATATAGTTTATGGACCGGAGAGTAACATTGATTACACTAAGAATTACAAAATTAAATGTTAGACCCACACCATAGTACACAGATTCACATGCTGCGGTTAGTATGTGTTGCTACAAGCTATCTACAAAATGTACTGCATACTTAACCACATAGGCAGTAGGTAGCAGTTATCTACAATTACAGGTATAAAATAATCGACGAGAGCGTACTTGACGCCTATAACATTGGCCTATAACATTGGCACAATGTAACACAGTTTATTACTAAGTTTAACATTATTAAATTTGCTATTACATATACCGAAAGACTGTGATAAGTAACATACGATGAGATTCGAGCTTCAACATATTATATAGGTAATGTTAAAAGTTCTAAGTAGGTCAGACTTGTTCGGCAATGCTCGCCATCGCTCTCGCTTGATCTTGCTCCACTGCAAGCTGCCTCTCCTCCATCTCATATGCCCTTTGTGGCACGTTCGGTAACCGTAAGTCTGTAATAATAGGTAGAGAAGATTAGAACTAGAAATATGTTTTCATGCATGTACCAGTCGAGCATAGCCGAGTCTATTTGTTGCGTTTCTATTTTAAAGGTGTAGCTGATAGACATTCAATTTTGCCACTGTCTATAGAAAACAGAGCTTAAAGTGCAGACTTAGGTCCAAAAATGACACAGTCCTGTGCAGATTCAACTTCAAAACTGCCATTCAGCGGATAAGGATTGTGACACTGTCCATTTGTTTAGGTACAAATATGCCACTGTTCACTATTAAGAAATAGAAATGCCACTGTCCAAACCTATTATTGGCAAATTAACAGTAAGTTTTGAACAATTACTGGACATGGTGAGCAATTTTTATTCAAAAAAAGTATTCTTGCCTAAACCAAAAAAAATGGTGGGCAAAATCTCAAAGAACAAACTGTAACCAATATTTCCATCGCTTGGCTTGTACACACCTCATGTAATATAATATTATTACATGTCCCACTATTCTTATCAATAAGGCCTCTATCTCTTGAAATGTATTAAGCATTATTATGTATAATTATTTCCCCCTGCCAGCATATATCCAAGCAAACACAAACCTTTTATGTAGCAGAGTGCACAAAACTTTCAAGTATGTATTCACCTTCCATGTTACTTTCTTATCAGAACATTGAAAATATTATTTAAAACTTACGTCTCTCCATTTTTTTGGGGTTCTTGTGCATCCCGCCCCACCGGCATTTAGGATTGCCGCTAACTCCTCCCATTTTTTGCCGGAGTTACCCTTTGCAGATGGGCCGCTATTTTGTTGCCTCCCCACCGCAAAGCCTTTGTTCCTCTCCATGTAATCCACCAGCTGGGCCATTTGCCTTTCGGACACCAAATTCGGCATTCAGCATCTGATAAAAGAAGATTTTTCGTAAGAAGTTATAACCATAAAAACACAATCACATGATTCACAAGTACAAACGATTAAGAACTTACAGTTCTCTTTCGGTGGTTTTCCCTGTATAATTGTATATATGATTAATTTAAAAGTTCTTCTTCTTTCTTTATTTTCTGGCTTCGGTGGAATGTTAGTTACCAAGTTAGTTTTCCAAAATTCCAACGGACGGAAAAACTGCGAAACGACTCAGTTGACACTGACAGAAATAATACTTAATAACTTGCGTTTCGTTATTATTTTAAAGAAATTTATGATTTATATATATAAAGCGCTAGTGTTAGAATAGCAATGATTAGTAATTAAATGATCTTCCCCAAATATTTTTGAACGTTTTGGAACTTGTTTGATACTTTAACTTTGTTTTTATTTAACTTGGAGTCAAGTGACACTTAGGTGTCACCTTTTTTATTCTTACATATACGAAACGCAAATAGACCGAAACTCACAGACTATAATTGTACTTAGTGGCTCCCTTAATATGGTTCGTTCCAAACCGAACTAAATGAATAAAGTTAGGTGATACCAATAAAGCCCAGACTGGATACGATGTCTGGGTCCAGTCTGAGTTCAGGCTTGCGAGTCTGGGTTCTTACGTGATAAGGCTGCAGATTTGGAGTCTTCAAAGCAGGAATTTGAATGAAATCTCGTCGAAACAAGCTTCGTTAAAAACGTGCGTGGAGGTGAATGGATTGAAAATGACCACGGAGAAGGACGAGCTCTTACTACTGGAATAGAGAAATCAGTTTGTTTATAAAGTAAATGGGATTGCGTTTGAACGCCATCTCGCCTGATGTTCTAGGCGACGATGCAGCCTGCCTGCCCAGAAGATACCTGGTCACTCGTGTTTTGAGGCCTCCCAGATCGTAGGGTTCAGGAAAAACGGTGCCAAAGATTTTGAGCCAATAATCATTCCAAGATCAAATAAAACTCGCATATTGCTATTTTTTATGACGAGATAGCGGTTAAATGCTACCATGAAAGATATAAAAGAAAGACACTCGACAAAATGGCTAATAAATTTTTACACAGGAGCTTCGGCTTGTGCGTCACTACTTTATCCATCATGTGCAGTCTCACCCTTTTATTCATAAACGTTCGGTAGCCCTACTATAAATAGAAAGTGTTTTGTCTCGTTTTCAAACGTAACCCTCTCCATCAGCGAGAAGTTGACAGAGTGGTTTAAAGCAGATCCTATTGAGCATTTACGAATGAGGTCAGACTGATTAATTAGTTTTTATTTACTACTAGCTGTGCCCCGCGGCTTCGTTCACTTAGCCTAAGTTACTCCTTGTAACATCAGCTATCTGCCAGTGAAAGTCCCGTCAAAATCGGTCCAGCCGTTTCGGAGATTACCCGGAGCAAACAAACGGACAGATATTAAATTAGGGTGTGATGGAAGTTCTCGAGTCGTTGTAACACATGAAAAGTTTTATTTATTCTTTAGCACACAAAAGGATTAATGCTAAGTAGCATTTATCGTTATTGTATAAGAAGGGCTTGGCATAATAGTACAATTTATAAAAGAAAGTGTTGCGAGATACATTGTAGATAAAGAAGAAGCGAAACCACAGAATGTTCGACTGTCCATCAGTTCCTTAGGTACCTTTGTGATGTTCTGTCTACTTTAACAAATTGAGCCTGCTTTTGAAATGTCAAAACCGTCTCAAGTCCTTTATCGTGGTCCGGGGCAACAATCGAAAATGTAATATTCGTGAGCGGCGGCCGCCTGTCTCTGTGTCGCCACTAAATAGAGAGAGGACAGGAGGGCCGCTTAGTACTTGGCGCGCTAAGACTATCGAATGAACTCTTTGTAAGTCATCTCACTCATTGCTCCTATTCTTTATTCACGTGGGCTCCAAAACAGTACTCGTTAAATGACTCTAAGTGCCTGTCACAGATTAGTATAATAGGTACCTACGGGTGAATCCATCTGAGATTCCCACACACGGTTGGGAATCGATATTTGGAACGTTTGTGTGGAATATCGTGGATCGGAGCGCTCGTGTATGCTCTAAGTATTAGAATTGTCGCCAGAAGGCTTCTCGCTGTTTGCCTCCATGCATATTTGTCTTTATTAATTTATAATACACTTTTTTAATTATACATTCTTAACTAACCGTTTAAATTTTCCTTGTGTAACTCAGTTATTGTTTTAGGCATGTTGTTATAGAATATAACACCAATAGCCACGACCGCTTTATGGGTTTTACTTACGTCTAAGTCCGGGTACTACAATTGACGCGGGTGTAGTAAGCACACGTGACCTCGTAGCGCGGCACCAAGTACGAAGCCTCCCTTCCTCTCTCTTTATTCCGTGGTGCCACTGACTGAGCTGTTTAATCTCGTCGCTGGCTTCAAACGAGCCGCCGTCCGCTGCTCGCCCTTTGACGACATAGAATTGAATCCAGAATTATGTAGAAGTTGGCAAAACCATTGCGCGTGTACTATGGACGCCTCGGGCGGAGTTACACAGACGTGATTTGAATGATATGGAGTCTGAGCTTCAAGCTAACACGAATCTTAATTTGTCGAGTCATTTTACGCAGCAACAGAATATCTGATTGACGTAATTTTTGCAAAGAGATAGTTTAAGAGTAGGAAAGTGACAAAAGCTACTTTTTCCTTTGGAAAAATGCACGATGCCTGTACAAATATCCTTGCGGGAGACCACAGTCGGCAACATCTTCTGTGAAAGCCACACCATTTACAACATTTCTAGTCACATCACTTTTGGTGTGATTGGCACCCAACGTGGTCGCACTCCGATGTAAAAAGCTGCTAGGATCATAGAATATTTTTTTTTAAAGAAAAGTAATTATCTTAAAAAAGTATTCTGTAAAAGTATTCTGTTAGTGGGAGGACTAACTCTTCTGCGAGTGTCCCTCTGGGTTGTTACCACCGCTTTGTGAGTGAAGTCTGCCGCCAAGCAGTAGTGTGCAAGCATTACTGTGTTCCGGTTTGATGAGCAGAGTATCCAGTGTAATTACTGGGCTTATGAGACTTAATACCTAATGTCTCAGGGTAACGAGCGCACTGCAGTGCCGCGCCGGCCTTTGTATTTTATTTTATTTATTTATTTTATAACAAAATCCACAGATCTTAAAGAAAAAAAACTTAATTAAACACAGCTTATAAAACTAACACCCAATTACGGATTTACTTTATATAGAAAGGATTAAGTATTAAGAGCAGGTGTGTGTGTGTGTGTGTGTGTGTGTGTGTGTGTGTGTGTATGTGTGTGTGTGTGTGTGTGTGTGTGTGTGTGTGTGTGTGTGTGTGTGTGTGTGTGTAATGTATAGGAGTGTGTAAGTGTAGTGTATGTGTTGTAGCAATATTAAGAGTCTTTTATAATAATGTTTAAAACAGAACTCCTAAAGTGTGATTTAGACGTATTAAATAAGTCGATTGAGCTAAAATATTTATTAAAACTATTTTTGGTTCGATAGACAATAGAATTGGCAAGGTAATTAGTATGTGTGCGCGGGAGGTGGAACAAAGACGTGTGCCTCGTGCGGGACGAGGGGGCTCGCAGCTGCAGGAACTGTTCCGTGAGTTCGGAGCTGTCTATTGCACTGTGGCAGACATTATGAAGGAATAACATTTCCAGGAGTCTACGTCGGTCTTTAAGCGATAAAATTTTATGAAATGAGCATGATTCTTCATAGTCAACGAATTTATGATGAGCACGGAAGTTTAAATGTTTCAGAAATTTGGATTGAATTTTTTCAATATCTTGTGTATATGTTACATACTGCGGGCTCCATACATTGCAGCAATACTCGAGAATACTCCTGACAAACGCAAAGTAAAGTACCTTGAGGCAACCGATGTCTGAGAACGGTCTACTGATCCTCAAAATAAAGCCTAGACTCTTGTAGGATCTACAGACTATTTCTGACATGTGTGCGTTAAAAGATAATTTATCATCTAGGAGAACTCCCAAGTCTTTAACTTGTTGCGTTTTCCTAATAGGGGTGTTAGAGATCTGATAGGTAAACACAATAGGCTTTTTCTTTCTAGTGAACGACATAAACATACATTTGGAGATATTGATGGTAATTCTATTTTCTGCGTAATAACGATTTAAATTATCTAAATCTTGTTGGAGTTTCATACAATCTAGTGAGTTTTTGATCCTATAGTAAATTTTTGTATCGTCTGCGTACATAAGATAACTAGAAGATGTGAAACAACCACCAACATCATAAAGAAACGCTGCATAGAGTAGAGGAGCTAAGATCGATCCCTGTGGAACGCCTGAGGGGATGTCCACAAAATCAGACCGGTGTCCACCCACAACTACAGCCTGGCAGCGATTACGGAGATAGGACTCAGTCCATCTTAAGAGATCACCACAGATACCTAGTGCATGCAGCTTGCGGAGCAAGATATCATGATCCACGCGATCAAAGGCCTTTTCAAAATCCGTGTAAATGACATCAACCTGCGACCCACCATCCATGCCACGCAGTACATCATTGGTGAAAATTGCAAGGTTTGTGTTTGTGGAGCGACCTTTAATAAAGCCGTGTTGTTGGTGAGGAATATTGGGATAAATAAATGGATACAGATGATAATGTGCTACTTTCTCCATTAATTTGCCTAAAGTATTCAATATCGAAATTGGACGATAATTTTCGACAGCTGTCTTCATGCCTTTCTTATGAATGGGTACAATGTATGCAGTTTTCCATATTTTAGGGAAAAAACCTTCACGGAAACAACGATCGAATATACACGCAATTGGTACCGCGAGGGAGTCAGAGCAATTAACGTAAAAAATTGGTGGAATAGCATCAGTACCGGCGCCTTTGCTCGGGTCAACATTTTTTAACAGGTTTTTTACGAGATCTACCTTTACGTGTACAGTATGTAAGGTGTCAGTCGTTAACGTATTCCCCGAGCTGGTAGCAATAGCACTAGTTGAAGGTCTGCTAAAATTCTTACAGAAAAATTCGTTAAAAGCTAAGCAAATTTCTTTTTCATTGTTTAGGTTTTTGTGATTGTAAAACATTAGTTTAGGGTAGTTAGTAAAGCGCTTTCTTTTTGATTTAACATAACTCCAGAAAAGTTTGGGGCATAACTTTATTTTATTTTCAGATAATGTAATATAAGATTTGTAGCAGGTATTTTCTAAAAGTTTTACTTTTGCTCGTAAATCAGAGAACGTTTGATATTCCAATTTATTATTGTATTGTTTCCAATTGGAATGAGCTGTGGCTTTTTCTTTAATTAACTTTATTAGTTCTCGACTATACCAAACTGGATATACATGGGTATTAGATATAGTTATCTGCGGAACATGTTGTTCTATAGCTTTGTTGAGAGTAGCGTACAAATTATTTACAGCTTCATCTACGTCACAGGCCAAAAGCAAATCCTGCCAGTCGATACTGTCAAAAAAGCTATTAATAGCCACGTAGTCTGCTTTCCGAAAAAGTAGTTTCTTATGGGGCACTTTTCTCAAAGGTGGTATCATTATGTCGGTTGCGTCCATGACGAATGTAGGATGATGCACATCCTCTGTAACCAGTGAGAAATCAGATTTTTGTAATCCTAAAGAGAAGTTTGCAAACACTAAATCAAGGGTATTTTGGTGCGAATTTACTATAGTGTTATACTGGTTGAGCCCCGCATATGAGGTTTGATTTACTAATAAAGATGCACAATTTTGGATTTCAATAGAGCCTTTTTTTAAAAATATAGGATCACCTGACGACCACTCAATGCAAGGCAAATTAAAATCGCCTACTAAAATAATTTTATCACCGGGGTGAGTATCTAAAATATTAGAAAGAACATCTAGCAGTATATTAATGCGCTTAGGTATCAACCTATCAGGAGGCAGGTAAACGACACCGACATGAAGGTTGCCGCGTGAGCTCGGGGCAGCGGCAGCGGCAGGTAAAGAGTCGGACGTGCTCACGGTAAGCGCATGCCGCGGCACAGTCGCCCACACGCACTCGAGCCCGTCACGCTGCCACTCCGGTCGCGCACGCGCACTCAGGCGCGCGGCGCTCATTATCATAACGCCACCACCAAGCGAACCACGGTCGCGGCGGAACACATCGTATCTGTCGCTGCACAGCTCGGCGTCCAGGATACCGTCGCACAACCACGTTTCTGTGACGAGGATTATATCCACATCGCAGATCAGCGTACTATTATGGAAATCATTCGTCTTTGTTCTTAGCCCGCGCACATTTTGATACAGCAGTTTCAAGCTACTTGGCGAAGCCATTGTAAAGAAGTTGAAAAGTGAACCATATATCTATCGAACAAAATATGATAAGGTGCAAGTGAAAAGTGCTCAGATTTTTAATGTGGCGCTCATGTACTATAACGCAGTCCTGTGCTATTAAATATTGACGATTAAAATTTTTGCTGTAAGTACTAAAATAGAATGTTATTAGAAAGATAGGGTTATTAAAGTGTTGTGGTAAAAACATATTGTGAAGGTAATAGACTGTTATTATATGAAGTTGTAATGTATGGTAACGAGATGTTAAATGATTATAGATTATGTATAGTGTGACTAGTGTAATGATTGAGGTTATGTAAAGTGTAAATATTGTTATTGTAATATAATTAAATGTTTGTGTCGTTATGTAGTTATGTAGTAAATGATTATAGAAATAATTACAATGTACTTTGTGATAGGGTTTTACAATAAAGATGTTACTTATGCTATATAGTAGTATTGTTATTTTATTTTTTCCAAATCCGACAAACTTATTATCGGGATGGGAGGTGAAGTGTCCGTTTTGCGAATGAAAATACGGCAGTTTTTTGTCCAAACGTGTTTGTAGTTATACTCGGATGCTTTTGTCTTACATGATTTTAACAGCTGTTTGTTGTCTTTTGTCAAGTGTTCGTTGACAAAGATCTTTTTGACTTCGCCTCCCATTCCGAGCAGCTTAGACGTTATATTACGATGCTTTCGTGCAGCAGCGACGACGGCGTCCTTGGTGGCGCGCTGCCTGAAGCGGGCCACGATGGCGCGGGTGCTCCCGGGGCCGCTGCTGGCGGGGCGCCGTGGCTGCACGCGATGCGCGAACTCAATGTCCCCACTGTGTATCGTAAGACCTGCGTGGGCAGCGATGTTCACGACCACATCGACAGCAGATTCATCCTTATTTTCCGGCACACCTACCACTTCGATGTTCTGTGCTCGGGCCCACTGCTCCTGGCGAGCTTGTGCATCTTCAAGCCTTTTAGTGCGGGCTTTCACGTCTTGTAGTTCTTCCCGGAGCTGTTTATTTTCTTCACATAGTATGGCTAAATTCGCTTTCGTGTCGGAGTAGTATTTTAGCATGTCGTCATATTGGCCACTGAGATATTGGACCGCTGACTCGAGGCCAGTCAACCGATCCCCCAGTTTTTGGAACTGTATTGCTGTCACTTCTGTAAGGGCCTTAGTTACCTCCTTTCTTATTAGTTTTGCCATGGCTGCCTGTCCTTCGTGGTCAACATCGACGGGAGTTGGCGCATGAGCGGGATCCGCACCGTCACGAGGCGAGGCAGGAGTTGGAGTACCTTTTCTGACTGTCACGTTGGCACGGGCAGCTTCCTCCACGGGTACCACGATGCTCAGCTTCACCGGTGTGTCCGAGTTATCACCACCTTTAGGTTGTTTGCTAGTACACAGTGGGCATACCCACTTTGCTATCTTCTTATATGTTTCGGCAGATAAATTAACACACGCGTAGTGATATTGTCGGTCACACGAAACACGGGAACAGGTAGCTTTTTCCGCGGTTTTAATGTTTTTATTACAGCCATTGCAGTTAGTCATTTTAAAATAATAAACAAAATTAACAATATCTTTTTTTTTAAAAGTACCTTCAAAAGTTATTATATTTAGATTGCGTACGTCTGCTCTGTACGGCGAGTTGCGCGGTTTTGTGTTTCAAAGTTCTGGCACTGCAATTGTTATGGGCCGGCGTTATGCTTACCATCAGGCAAACGACTAGCTCGTCTCGTTACCTAATAACATAAAAAAAAAATCTTAATTACGTTATGCCGGCGGCCGTCAGTGTGCAGACTAGCGGTCAGTACATAGAACTAAGTTTAATTGCAGGTGCACGACTCAACTAATTAACCTCCCTTTATCAGTCGCGACGCTGCCTCACTAGGGATGCGCGTTATATATTACTAGTTGTTGCCCGCAGTAATGCCCGCGTGGAGATTCCCACAGGAACCACCCGTTTGTACGGGACAAAACGTAGCCTAGGTTACTCTACGGTCCATAAACTATAAAAAAAAATTTCAAAAAATTACATTGATCTGTTGCTCCGTTGTTGGGTTGGTGCGTGATAGAAGGACAAACCAACAAACGTACTTTCGCATTTGTACGGTTTATATAACGAATTATCGTCACTATAGATATTATATTATTATTTTAGTCAAATTAGTACCATAACCATAGATCTTAGCTAATAAAATTCTATGGCTGTAACAAAAAGTGCTGTAATATTATATAAAATGAAGTCAAGATCTTCCCTTCTATCTAATGACGTAATTTTTTTTAAACATGGACAATGGACTTTGAAATATAGACATAATAACACTTAACTAAAAAAACTGCGATACGGATATGATACGGATCTTTTCGATAAAGTGGGTTTTATTCGATAAAATTGTCAGTTAAAATCGATAAAGTGGGTTTTATCGATTTTAACTGTCAATTTTATCGAATTTTATCCATCGAAAAGATCCGTACTCGCGCCGCTGGTCCTAATATTAAGCGACGATATGATCTTAGTAGTACGCTTAACCTATCTGCCGCCGTAGCCGCCGGAACACATCGCCATCGGTGTGCATAGCACAGGTGCTATTCACACCGATTCCAACTTGAGGTGACAGCTAGCCATACGAGCACTATAAAAATGCCCTACCACATCCAAAACACAAAGACATCGACATCTAATTCCTCTACATCGTCACATCCCTAGTAGCGAACAGCAAGTATCCGCTACTTGCTACCACGAGCAATTAATTGCACTACACTTCCAGTAGTTCTTCACTTAATAACGATGGGAACAATTCAGTAGTTCATTAACTTAACTGCTTAAGGACTGAGCTTAGGGCGGCTATCAGGGCGGTCAGGGAGCTAGGGCGGGAAGCGGTTACTAATAGGTGCCAAAAATACTTTCCCCGTTTATAGATACATCGGCAGACTCCTGAAGAGTTACCAGGTGGTAGGACTATCTCTTCTGCGTGAGTCTGTTTGGGTGGGCACCACCGCTTTGCTTGTGTACTCTAAGTAAGTAACTCTAAGTAATGCTTGCACATTACTATATGCAAGCATTATTGTATTCTGGTTTGATGAGAAAAGTAGTCAGTGAAATTACTGGGCTTATGAGACTTAATACCTAATGTCTCAGGGTAATCGCAATGCAGTGCCGTGCAGGCCTTTTTGTTTCAAAGTTCTGAGTGGCACTGCAATTGTTATAGACCTGTGTTACGCTTACCATCAGGTAAACGATCAGCTCGTGTAGTTATCCAACAGTATAAAAGAAAGTTTTCTGGTGATATGTCCAGGATATTTCGATTGTATTTATTTCGAACCAATTGTTTTTTCTAATTACTTATAAACATAAACACTTACACACTCACGCCTCTGCAATAGGATTCCCTGTATAGCAGGTGGCATAGACACACCAAGATACACAACACAAACAACCAAGTTCCGAGAACAAACCAAATGCTCACCACACAAAACCTGCCCCGGCTGGGAATCAAGCCCGGGGCCTCTAGCGCTGGCATTGAATGCAGGTAAATCTAGTTATTTAATCAAAACATAATATGTAGTGTTACCACAAAAAACCCATTTTTAGTCGCCTGTTTAGCTATACAGCGTCTAAAATAAACGTCAAAAATTATTAGAAATGTCACAACAGAATTGTTAGACAACGGATAGACACTACTTAAATCAGGATTTGTGGTTCCTCATATTTAATCGCGCGACTAAGGCATGTTTAGGCGTTAAACAGTGTGTACCACAGGTTTAACGTGTGTTTAATTTTTTTGTGGTAAGACCCATGTTGTTTATTGTGTAAAACAAAGAGAATAAGAGAATATAACCCGTGTAAAACGTTATTTACTGCTATTCTATGCCAAAAATCATAAATCTTATTCTATACATACATAAAATAATATTAGATGTGATTTCAACGCAAGTATAATGAAAGGAGCGCTTTATAATGACTTCTCAAATCTGTCTCGTGAGAAAGTTTTTTAATCTGTGTCTGCAAAGAGGCCATAAACGTCACGCGTCAAGAAGTTTCTTAACAGACGTCGTTACAACACGCTGGAAGCCGTATCTGTGGGAACATTACCAGTTTAATAGAACAAAATTATTTTATTTATATTATTTTATACTCGGTCTGATCACCTCTGAATACAGTTATAATTATTGTTATAATTGTAATACAATTTCTCCTCCTACACAAAATGTTTTAGCTCTCTAAAATTTTCGCTATGGCCCTTTTAAATATTAAGATGTTAAGTGCTTTTTATAAGTCTATGCCCCTAAGGTTTAATAAACTAATTAGACGAAACATTCGCGATTAGAAAAACAGTGGGTTACTTTATTATTCAAAGGTTTTCTGGAACCTTTACAACCTAATTTAATATATAAGAGCTTCATTAAGAAACAGGGTCTCGTTGAAGTAAGAAGAGTAAGAGGCATTCAACATTATTACAAGTACGTAAAAGGTCACAGTGAAACAGAGCCAGTAGTCCTAGGCTGAGCATTTTCAATTTCTTCGACTACATCATCACGCCGGCATCTCCCCGCCCGCACAAGATATATAGAGAACAGAAGGGGTGCTTGGGCACTTGGTCGTTCTTATACACGGCTACCAGTGGCTGCGACTGGAGGCTACACCCAGCCACTGGTGGCTGCGTTGAGTGGCTGCGTTGAGTGGCTGCGTCGCGTGGCTGCGTCGAGTGGCTGCTTCGAGTGGCTGCGTCGAGTGGCTGTGTCGAGTGGCTGCGTCGAGTGGCTGTGTCGAGTGGCTGCGTCTAGTGCCTACGCCTAGAGGCTGCGTCTAGTGCCTGCGTTCGGTGGCACAATTTGCGGCAGCTCTTAATTGGGGTAAAAACACAGAAAACATACACAAAAGAGCCAGTGGATATAGTGTAACGTGACAACTTTAAAACACCAAATGTGGATAGACTAGTTGGTGACAATGCTCACATTTAATTGATGCTGACACCCGCGTTCTTCAGTCTTCTCGTGACCACGATCAAGGTAACTTGGTTGAAATGTTGAGGTAAATAAAAACCTTTGCTTTTATCGCACAGTAAGTCACGTTTTAAAAAGTAAACAAGTTTTCTAATTGCGAAAGTTTAAAAGTTACTATCATCACTTCTCGTCAAGCAGTAGTTGTACTATTTTACTTATTCTGTGGTAGTGGTAAAACGCTACTAGTGGTTAGCGTTTATCATTACTTGTATAGCAATCCGTAATATTACGAATTACGATTATTCGTGGTTCCCTTGGAAATTTTCACATGGGTGTAAAGCCGTGGGCAACAATTAGTATTACTATAATTTCTTTTAAACATTCATAAAACCCTAAAATCGTCTAAAACAATATTTTATGTCCGCCTGTTCATAATCGGTTAAAATAACGTTTAGAGAGTCCGCGAGTGGTTCCCACAGAGCCTCGGAATAATTCATTGGATTAGGGGGCATGCATCGAGCGATCACGTCGATCCAGTCACTGGCACCAGTAGCTGGAAAAATCTAATGGCACATAGTTAAAATATAACATAGACTAACTGTGCCCCGCGGCTTCGCCCACGTCACTCTGTTAAAAATCACTCCTTATAACATCAGCTATCTGCCAGTGAAAGTGCCGTCAAAATTGGTCCAGCCGTTTTGGAGATTAGCCGGAACAAACAGACAGACAGACAGACTAACTTTTTTAAGGGCCGATCTTTCAGTTCCTCGTTAAGGTGAAAATACACGGTTCACTTTTGTCTTTCAATTTGGATGAAGCAACCAAATTGATCCATGTAAACTTATAAGTGAATCATTCAATGTCATTGCAACAACACCATTCCTTTCATTTCTGCTCCATTCAACCAAAGTGATTCAATTTGGTTGAACCGTGTATTTTCACCTTTAACGAACTGATTGCTATTCAATCAATAAATTTTCCTGTTTTCGGTGTGTTTTTCGGGTTTTTCATTTCGAAATTGACCGTTAGCTAACTAAGGTTTATTTCTTTAGAATGACGGTTTATTTATTTAGAATGGAATAAAATTTATTTACGTCTCCCTTCACCACAGACTTAGATGAATCAGGTAATTATCTAACAGGACGTTATTTGACTATACAAAGATCGGCCCTTAATTTTTTTTGTCGTAGGAATCGTACCTGTATAAACAACTGTTGACATTACAAACAGACACTTCAGTTTAATTTTTTGTATTGATTTGCTACAGTTATAGATTGTATATCAAATACTGCTAGAACTGTATCAACTCACGTCAGACTATAAACATCATCATCATCATCATCAGCCGGAGACGTCCACTGCTGCACACAGCACTCCCCCACAGAACGTCACTTGGATCAGCTACTCGCCTCGCGCAACCACCGATTGCCTGCGGTTTAGACTTGGCTTAGACTAAACACGACGCCCCAACTCAGCTAATTGCCGTCGAATAAAGCCGGATTTAATGGCATCTTTTGCGGTTTTGTGAACGTTATGCTGACAGGGGCGGTGATGTGATAATTTTATTAATTACTAGCTTCAGTCCGCGGTTTCACCCGCCTAAAGTAGCCTATGTTATTATCCGGTCCATAAACTATATCTATGCCAAAAATCTCGTCTATCCGTTACGTTGTTGCTGCCGTAAATAAGGATAAACCAACTGACCAACAAAATTACACACGTTCGCATTTATTATATCACTAGCTTTTGCCCGCGGTTTCCACCCGCGTTCCGACAGGAACCGTGCATTTTTCCGGGATAAAAAGTAGCGTATATTACTCTGCGGTAGATACTGGCAGGGAGGAATGCACAATAGACCCCAAGCGGGACGTCAGTGCAGGCCTTATCGCCCCCACTTGAATAAGAATAAGAATTATTCTGCGGTCCATAATCTATATCTATCTCCGATCCATTGCTCCGTTACTGCGTGAAAGGACAAACCAACAAACACACTTTCGCATTTATAATATCATTATTTATTCCGTACGGAAGTACGGATACAATTGACAAGATGATCTGGATTACATACTCAAGTCGATTGAAATAAGCAATAAAATAACATTTTTAACATTTCAAACAAACTAACCTCAATACCACCTCATTGGTAAATTAGTAGAGACAGAGAGTAGACAGGTAATATATAATATTACGTGCACGTAAGCAATTAAATTGTCAAACTTTAAAAATCAACATTTAACAACAACAATGCTCAGTAAGAGTGGTTTTAAACAACTTTTAACATTACCTGATTTACATCACATTTATTAACCTGAGCAATCAGAACTTTGGGACATTAAAACTTACAGCAATAACAGTTTAGAAGGCTCTCATAAGATCTGTGTAATGGGTACTTTTTTCTTTTTAAATTATTTATAAAATAAGTGGCATGTTTTATGTTCGTGGCCACAAATGGTTCCTGAAGAGCACTTAGGCGTTTACGTTTTTCGTCAAACACTGTTCTGTGGAAACAAGAAACGACCTTTTGCGACAACACCACTGCTCAATATTATCCAATTACCGATGTTTCTATTTATACTACTGGATAAAGAGACGAGCGCGACGTTCGCCTGATGGTAAGCACAGCGCCAACCCACACCTATTTCAATGCTGATCAAAACTTTGAAACAACGGCTAGCGCTTACAGAACTTCCGGGCAGCCCTAGATCAGCTGATTCACTTGAACTGTGTATTTATATATATTTTTTGTGTTTCTTAAGTTTTTCAGAGCGTTTGATTGATGCGACGCGTAACCAAAATGCTGGTAACTATTTGGCTCAACGGATCAGCATTGCGGTTCAACGAGGCAATGCCGCCAGCATGCTGGGTACGCTTCCTACTGGTAGTGGGCTAGAACATTTGTATTATCTATAGGCCTACTAGGGCTTGTAGATTATCCAACTATTTTTGTAGCTAGCTAGGTAGATGTAGTGTTTATATATGTATTAGCTTGAACTATGTTGAAGTTTCTTAAAATATGATGTTGATTGGAAGAGACTTAGAAACAATTCCAGAAAAAGACATGCACTTCACATTTTTGAATGACGTATTTCCAAGGGAGGTTCTGACATCTTGTTGACAGCCATGCTCCTAATAACTTCCTTCCGGGATAACATACCAATTCAAACTCAGCCTGTGTACAAACATATATTTTTTTTTTAATTTCTTCAATTATTTTTTAAAAATGTTCTCTACTAACTATTCAGATGTATGTATCTTGCTTACGTGTTCAAAGCTTCATTAAAATAGCTTCATTCATTTCTAAGACTAAGAGCTTGAAAGTTTTTATTAAAAAGCCAAAGGGCGTAAACGCTCACAGCGTCCTGTTTGTTGCGTATTTCGTCCCAAAATGCAATCCGGCCAAAGTTGCGTCCATTGTCAAAGTTTGACGTCTCTGTCAGAGACGGGTAACGGATAATTCGACAACAATGCGCAGATTAATTCCGCTTGGGAAATATGGAGGTGTTCCGGTCGGAACGAAGTCGCGAGGTTTAGTAGGGACAGCAGATCTAGGCCGTCACATCGTCCGTCTAGTTAATTACCTTCTGAAAATTTGTAGCCAAGCATATGCAGCCTGAGTTTTATTGGTGTGTTATCCTGAGACGGGGTCAATGTCCTCCTGGAGGTCAACAACATTTGTTGTACGAGTTTTTAAAATTTGGAATTTTTCATTATCGAAAAGCCATTTAAAGTTTACGTCATAATTCTACTATACGGAACTTCCGGGCAGCCTTTGATCAGCCGATTCACTTGAACTGTGTTGAACTTTTTTAACCTTCGCCTCTACAGAATGCCTCATCAGGATGTTGACTCGCCGAACGCTGCACTCTTGGTCCAAATAAATTGACTAACTTTTTGAGCTTCGCGTTGAGAGTTGCAGCCAAGCCAGAAGCGGTACCTTTATTCTAACCAAGGGTTATTAGCTCACTAATAATAATAATTGTTTGTTGTACAGTCCATCGTTGCGAGCTCAAGGAATTGTTTTATTTTATAACAAACTAACCCAGGTTTCGTTGTCCAGCGTCGCGCGTTACGTTTGGTTAACTTCAGTATAGATCGAACTTAGGCCATTAGACATTATTTATAACGGAATTAAAACTATAAATTACCCACCTTATATAACATCTTATTTAATACTAATATTCACATTATCACGTTTATAAAGTTTTAAACGAAATTTTTGGACACACTCGTAGTACTTTACGGCTCAGTTAACAATACTTTAGTGGAACCAAGAACTGCCAATTCATTACCCTCCAGTTTGTTTGAACACTGATAAAGCGTAAAACTCTCATTACTTAAAGTTTCAGAGCATTAATTAAAACTGGGATAAGACAAATCAACCTCAAAAAGATCAAAGTAATTAGAACCCTCATAACTCCTTTGATCATTTCAACTTTATTCAAAATAATTATTATGTTTTCGGGTCATTTCCGGCCCCTAATCAAACCGCCATGCTCATTACGAAGCGACTCCACTTTATAATATGACCTTAGGAACGAGGCCGGTTTTGTGTTTGTAAATCCCGATATAAAACAACAATAAATTACATCCATACTCCATACAGATAAATAAAATTGAAGTGTCTGTTTGTAATATCAATATAACAGCTTTTTACTAAATGCATATGAAAGTATATACGGGACCTAAAACAAAACAACCATTATTAAAAAGTTAGTCTGTCTGTCTGTTTGTTCCGGGTAATCTCCGAAACGGCTGGACAGATTTTGACGGGACTTTCACTGGCAGATAGCTGATTTTACAAGGAGTAACATAGGTTACTTTAATTTTAGAAAAATAATTACGGTTCCACGCAAAAAAATAAAAACCATGTAACCCAAAATCTCCACGCAGCAGCAGTTAGTTATGAAATATATTTTATAGTGTTTACCGACACTAGCGGATGTTTACACAAAAATATACATCACAAAAATTTCGCTTCCAAGAGGATTCGAACCTGCGTCTTCTGGTTATCTAGACCAGACGCCTTACCAACTAGGGTATGGGAGCAATCGATGCGAAATTTTTTATATGACAATCGCTACAAAGCGAGGTCTACTATATTGAGCTACGGCTGGTAATCAGAAATGAAAAACATCATATCAAGAATTAGCTAGTCAACATCGATTAGCCTAGTTGGTAAGGCGTCTGGTCTAGATAACCAGAAGACGCAGGTTCGAATCCTGTTGGAAGCGAAATTTTTGTGATGTATATATTTGAATAAACTACATTGTCCTTTTCAATAGGTAGCGCTTTTTAAAAACATTTACATATGAGAGGTATTGTTTAATAAAGTTTATAAAAGGACCACCCTTGAGATAAACCCTACTCAATAAAAAAATAATAATTTAAATCGGTTTACAATTGGCAGAGAAATCGAGTAACATCGTAACACAAAAATACAACCCCTCCATTTTTGGAAGTCGTTTAAAAAAGAGGCCTAACGTCAGATTCTGAAAAGTACCGTAAAATAAGAACTATGCAACCTTTTCTTCTCAGGTTTTTAACTCGCTCGTTACGGTTACATTAATATTCTAAGAGATAATTCACTTTCAGGTCAAAAGACAGGCCGCCACGCCGCTTGTTGGCACCAGCTTTACATAGTAACTAGTTTTATATTATTTTCTTTTACAGCTTACTATCTGCTGCCCGCGGTTTCACCCGCGCGAGATATTGGATTTCATGGTTTTTATTTTTTGCGCGGAACCCTAATTATTTTTCTAAAATAAACGTAGCCTATGTTACTCCTTAGAACATCAGCTATCTGCCAGTGAAAATTTTGTCAAAATCGGCCCAGCCGTTTCGGAGATTACCCGGAACAAACAGACAGACTAAAATTTTAAAAATGGTTGTTTTGTTATAGGTACCGTATATACTTTCATATACATTTAGTAAAAAGCTGTTATTTTGATATTACAAACAGACACTTCAATTTTATTTATTTGTATAGATTTAGAAAATTCTATTTTATTTGAAAGGATATACTTACAGATTGGTCCCATACAAATTTCATCAAAATCGGTTCCGTAGTTTGTCACTGAAGTCGGTTCGTCGCTTTTTTAAAGCAATTTGTTTTTTAAACTACACTTACGTACGTACTTACTTGACTATTTTATCTGTATGTGTGAATTATGAATTATATATATTAGAAGTGTTAGTGTGGCTTGGTCTCTAAAGGCCAGACAAAATAAGTTGAAATTTAAGTTGGCCGTGGCTTGAAACCACATTTGATATGAACTACCGGCGTTTTCACTGAATCAACAATATTCTTTTTTTTTATTGATATAATTATTTTATGTCGCTCAACATCGCCAATCTAAATGAAATGTTTCCATTAGGTTTACAAAAATATGTGTCAAAAAATCTTTATTTATTTAAATATATCACAATATTCCTTATACACGGAATACATAATGCTCTGCGCGTGTTATTCAAACAGGCTCACTACAGCTCTTACAAAACCGACAACAGTTTAAGGTTTGTTCACACGCTCCGGCTCGCAGCTTAATAAAACCACGATTTTTGTTTCAAAGGAATTTCACCTCAATTTCGCGAATCCTAAAAATATCACCGGCGAATAGGAATTTTTTGGGAAAAAAACACTGGATTTGGTCCAAAAAAATTGACATTGATTTTATTTTTGGTTATTTGTATTCTTGATATGAAAACATAGGTACGTAATATGAAATGGTGTTTGCGCAATTTGGAAGTTTGTATGTTTAGCTGATTTTTTTTACATTGCTTACACTATCGTAGATGTAGAATGCAATATTAGTACATTACTGTCGAGACCAGAAATAAACCAATTGACGGCCGAGTAATAATGGAAGTGATTTTAAAAAGAAGTGTCGAGTCCTTTTCACCTTTTTGTACGCAATTTTTTTTTATAGGATATTCTCTTACGTCTGAACGACGTGATCAAAGATGGTAAATATGGAATATTATATCATTACTTCTTTATTATATAATATCTAGATTATATCTCTGCTGGACCTCACCGTGCGTACATGTGCTAGCGTGCTGCAGAGGTGCTTGGCAACAGATTTGTGACTTGAAGGTGGTAACTAGCCAGCCCAGCGCTAGAAAACGGTCAACTGATAATGCGATAGACCATAGCCAGTGAAATTACTAGGCTTAATGTCTCAGGTTAATGAGCCCACTGCAGTGCCGCGCAGGTCTTTGTGTTTCAAAGTTCTAAGTGGCACTGCACTTGGTATTGGCCGACTTACGCTCACCATCAGGCAAATGACAGGCTTAAAACTTAAAAGAACCTTAGACTTTCCATTTGAAGACAAAGCTGGCAAATTCCGTTTGCTAAACTAAGTCAACTTATATTCATGTCTTCCCGGACCGTCTAAACCGGCCCTTACAGAGTCACACGCGACGCCGTCTACGTACAAAATATATGAAAAGATTTCTTTTTAAACGCGCAGTGTATATCTCACGAGATAAAAGCACTTAACATTATTTAGCTTCGTGGCTTTATCTAGCGGTTTAGCATTATCAGGCGAGTTTAGTCGAAATATATTGGGACTAAACTCTGTAAGATTAGGTTGGAAAAATATTAAAATATGATGGGCTTGCGAGGAAAAACATTTTGGGATAAGCTTATCAGTGTTTTGTTTCGTCTAGACTTGATTACATTGCTGTTATGAATATAAACATCTAGTTACTGTGACTTTGATGTTATGAGACATCTCAAACACTCACTAAGGTATGTTTTTTTTTATGTATACGAGTGGCAAACCAACAAACGGCCCGCCTGATGGTAGGCGGTCACCGTCGCCTATGGACATTTTTTGTTATTTTTTATTTGGTAACATGACGAGCTGGTCTTTTGCCTGATGGTAAGCTGTTAGAATTTGCATGTCATTCACAATCAATTCAATTCTTCCAGACTGTTTATTGATTCGGTCGTAAGTCCATTGCCTCCCTCTAGCACAGCGTACCTATTTGTTTTCTAATCCCATTTGCACGTGCTTAAATTAAATAAAACGCCCTTTTAGTGTTCAAAACGAACGTTATTGAAACGCGTCAACGAACTCGGCAGTGTTCGGACGACGGGACCCACGGCGCAGCGCCACGCCGCCGCGGCTACAACGCGAGTGAGGAACAATGCCGTGAGATACGAAATGAGAACAGAGAACTGACGATTTTTTAACCGACTTCAAAAAGGAGGAAGGTCTCAATTCGACTGTATTTGTTATTTTTTTGTGGTGATGTTATTTGATTTCTCCGCTAATAGTCAACCGTTTTAAAAATATGTTTTGTTTTGAGTAGGCATAATCAAGGCTGTCCTTTAATCAATTTATCATGCTCCCACACGGAACAAATACATTTGGCACTTTTATTCAATGATTGTACGTATATGACGTATAGATAATGTCTGGTGTGAGTGAAGTATTAGAACAAATATAGCTGCGGTGGAAGCGTGGCACGAGCCATTGAGACAACCTACATACGTCTAGGGTTGCCAGATCGAAATATTAAAAAGAAGGCCAAATTACTACTTCTTCACAAAGAGGGAGTTTCAAAAAATATGGACATACATAAATTATTATAATGATATAATTTTTGTTTTAGTTTATTCATGTTGCAAATTTTTGAGAGCTACATATTTTCATCATTTAATCATTCATCGTAATTATACCAGGTTTTTGTAACTGTTCTGCAATTTATGTTTTTCAGAGATAAATCTGGTGGTGACCAGCTAACTACCTTACAGAAGGCAATTAACAAAAAAATTTAAAAAACATTATTATTATAACAGTTACTGTCACAAAAGGAGTATAGCATGTTGTAGGTAATTTTTTTAAACAAATTTGAATAAACTGAGTGTGGCAACCCTACACGCGCTACACTATCTCCGCGTACAAAGAATCGTGAGAGAGAACGCGCGCTGTCTATTGTTCTTCTACGGCATTGTCCCCGCGAGTCGCGGCGCGACAATTGTGCGGTTCAACACATCGGTGCGACACGACGCGACATTTTCGGCGTGAAAATGCGACGGTTTCTTGTAATAACATACCTCAAAGCTTCACTTTAAATTGTATAATTTTAATAATGCATTTACATAATATACTAGCTTGTGCCTGTGGCTTTGCATGCATGGTATCACGATACATAGCCTCAGGTAGAAACAATTGCTAATTGTGTCAGCTTCCTATTAGTGAATGAATTATTAAAATGGGATAAGTTTTTTTTATACTATTGCATGACGAGGCGAGCATAACACCGGCCCATAACAATTGTTATGGGCCGGTGTTATGCTTTCGGCTCGTCTAAAGTTATCAAATAGTATAAAAAAACATGTTTGCGGGAATACAGAGTAAATAATAACCATGGTAAGTATCCAGATGGGATGTGTGAATTGTGGTTTGTAACTACCCCATGAGGTCGTCAGTGGCCACGTACTCGAAGTATATAGAACGAAGTGTAAGTACATAACTGTGTCCCTGTCTCTCTGTCAGCCGCTTCTAGCAGTTACTCAGAGACAAAGCAGTCGGAGTGTGTGATAATATGTACAGAAGGACAACTACAACAATTAGTGTTATATTGTGATGTAGTTTTCCTTCTAGTCACGGAAACACTGAATGAAATCTACAAACAATAGCCTACAATACAGTATTTAATTTACATTCGCGCCAATTATTCGAACATGCGCGGCCTTTGTACATTTGTTTTTATCACTATAAAAAATGAATTTATATTCATCCTCTAAAAATATCGCGTACCTAAAACCAAATAACGCATAAGTACGTACTAAAGTTGGACGGCGCCTAAGTCGACACCTCTCTATTAGGAGGTAAGTACTTATTGGGAATACAAATGCTTTAATCTTAGGTGGTGTCTTAAATTTCATGTCAGTGTGTGGGTACTTCTAAAATCTTATTTGCACTCCAAGAATGCTTTAAAAATATAACAAGCTGCAATTACCTATTATTGCCATATTTATGTTGGAAGCTGCTGACGTGTTGTTTCCTTGTGTGAGCCTATTGACGTACTGTTTATTTAATACTAAAGCAACTTCCCAGCATGTGGATGAAAAAAATGTTACATTAACATCACACATTGTCGTGTAGCGTGGCATAGTTGTCACGCTACCATTTTGGAAACGTTGCCTTCCCGTAGTGATTTTTAGAACTATTTTTATGTTCTATGTTACATATAATAATTGTATGGGTAAAGAAAATAAAGAAATAAAAATAAATCTACAACATAAAAAAATGTGCAAAAATAATCGCCCCCGGGTGGACTCGAACCACCAACCTTTCGGTTAACAGCCGAACGCGCTAACCAATTGCGCCACGAAGGCGTTGATATGAGTCTCGAAATATAAATATACAACACAGAGTGAGATAAGAAATTGGTTTATCGATAATAACAATTCGTAAAGTTAGACATAGTAACTCTTATCTTATCTGTGGTGATAGTTAAAATGACAAAAACGCGAAAAGCAATAAACTGGAAAATTGTTACTAATTAAATATAACCTTGACCCAATGTTTGGCCTTGGGCTCAAATATTGATAAAAATAGCCGCCAGGTGACACTGTAAGCATCTAGTGAAACCAACATTCTAAATGACAGTTTTTATCCAATATAAGCACAAAAGCACCCAAAAAATTAGTACAAGAAAATAAACAATTTTACAATTTGCTCAACAACTTATAACTCAAACGTAATACCCAACATTAAATTATTATTTTTGGAGACTATGTACAATTTATAAACACTCTTTTTTATTTTTCATTTTACTGTTACGAAAAATATCTAAACAGGTGATATTTTGTTCCATGTACAGTTAAATTTTGTCTAGTGTTTTATATGGCGTTTTGTATAGTGTCTGTATAGTCTCTCACAGTCTTTCAACAGACTGTAGATTCGACAAAAGTCCCACAAAGAGTGTCAGCGCTTGTGCGGCGGCGCGTTGTTTTGTGTTAGTTATTGGACGCGGCCCGCTGACCGAGTTGCACAATGTGTTTATGTGTCACGTCGCACAAGAATGGGACGAGCAGACTAGCTTCTGCCCGCGGTTTTCAACCGCGTTCCCACAGGAACCGTGCATTTTTCCGGTATAAAAAGTAGCCTATGTTACTCTCCGGTCCCTAAACTATATCTATGCCAAAAATGACGTCGATCCGTTGCTCCATTACTACGTGAAAACAGGACAAACCAACAAACACACTTTCGCATTTATAATATTAGTAGGATTACACGAACAACCGCTGAGGTAGACAGCTTCCGAAATGTAGCAAACTAAGCCCAAACTCTAAGTCGATTACAATCACAGAGATCGTAGTCTCAGGTAGCGAAGCAACGTAACGTTCAAGAAACGTAATGTTTGCGCGCGGCACTACACACGGCGCGGCTCCGCAAACAGACCCGCTGCTGTGTGCTCAGCGGCGCGGCCCGAGTCACCGCGAGACACGACTACATAACACCTCACTATTGATGAAATAAATAAATAGCGCAAGTCGATCCGCCATCGAGTAAGTAACTCCGCCGTGAAGCCACTCTAGTTTCTTGACCTTCTTCTCAATGATGTAACCTTTGGAACGAGGCAAATAGAGTCACTACTTTGTTAGTGGGAGGACTAACTCTTCTGCGAGTGTCCGTCTGGGTTGTTACCACCGCTTTGTGAGTGAAGTCTGCCGCCAAGCAGTAGTGTGCAAGCATTACTGTGTTCCGGTTTGATGGGCAAAGTAGCCAGTGAAATTACTGGGCTTATGGGACTTAATACCTAATGACTCAGGCTAACGAGCGCACTACAGTGCCGCACAGGTCTTTGTATTTCAAAGTTCTGGATGGCACTGCAATTGTTATGGGCCGGCGTTATGCTTACCATCAGGCAAACGACCAGCTCGTCTCGTTACCAAATAACATTAAAAAAAAGTCCTCTTTTAGGTCTGAGCGCCATCTGCGCTCTCCAAGGATGATGCGCCTACCATTCAGTGACGCGTAGAGAAAGAACAACGCACGGTCCTACAAAAAAATGGGTATGATTCATCCAACATGGAAAACAAAATGATAGAGAAACAAAATAATAGAATAATAGTTCCCCGCTTCATCCCGGGCCCCACCCGTACGGTACCTGTAGTGCCCACGTTCCAGCGGGTTTAGAACACATTATTTATCTAGAACTTGGCTTTGGAAGGTCGGTAGAGCGTTGCTACACGGCAGCGCATGGAGTAGGCCCGCTTGTGGCGCCCCATGGGGGAGGCCTATGTTCAGCAGTGGACGTTTTTGGGGTGCTGGTTATGATGATACGAAGGCGTTTGTCTCTATTTTTTATTTGTGGTAGCTTAGCGGCTTCCATGGCTGTCCATGGTGGTCCATGTTGCTACTAATTCACTTTCCACCCAGAGGTTGACTGGAAGAGTTCGCTTTAAATTATAATTTCAACCATTGTAATAATATAGGATCTTTAACTGTGATTAATTTGTTAAAACGTACAAAGATTTTTTTTCAAAACCATTCTTATTTACGTGACCTAATTAATATGAAGGCTAAAATTCAGCAAATATAAAAGCAATTTACCCGTACAACATTTTACCCGTACACTATCATATTCAATATTGTTGTGCGAAGTTAGTTCACTGTCTCGTTCTCTGTGGCGCAACTTTCGACGTTTTCCTAGATTAAAGATAGAAGGGTAACTTACACGGAGTTGTTATTATGATTCCAAAGTTTGAACTTCCTGGATGTTATAAACTAACTGTGTCGTTTTAGGGTTATGAAGGGTGGATTTCTTCGTATTAGCATGCAAAATAGTTCTATATAAGTATTTAATCATAATAATAACAGCGCAAAGATAAACAGTCACGAATGCAATTAAAAATACAAGATTTTCTCTTTTAAACAATGTAATAAAATCTTAGAAGTCAATTTTAACCTACTTGTAACGCAGTAACCCTGCCAGAAGAGAGGACTGGGCTAGATCCCAGCCAATAGTAACTCTCTGTGTTACCAATAGTAAATTTGTGTGTTACTAATAGTAACTTTGTGTGTTACTTATAGTAAATTTGTTCTAGGATCTTAAATGTTTGTGTTCTATAATTTTATGTGTAAGGCCATACAATTTGCGACATACGAAATCCTAGTACAGATATATGAGTAGGTATACGTTATTTATTTATTTAAAATAAACGATTAAAATTATTTTGATTCAAAATAATAAATCAAAATAAAAAGTCAAATGACCAAACACAGATGAAATAATGACAATAATTTATTAAGCTTGATACAATTTCTTCCAATTAAAATAATTTAGCAATAAAGATTACGTACTGAAATAATACATTTAAACCCAAACAATTTTTTTTAAATTACCTTCACCCTAATAAAATAAAGCTAAAACTTATTGAAATTTAAAGTAAAAAGTTGAACCCAGATCAGGCGCCGCCACAGGCACCAACTACGGGAAGCCAATATATCTCTTACAAAATGACGCGAAAGGGTTCCCAAACAAAAGCCTAATCTGACTTCGGGCCCCATAATGGGTAAATCCGAACCGATTCGTGCTCATTCCGAAATTAAATTGAGGCCGACCTCAATATATACGACCTTTAAATTTTACACCTCTCTCAAATCGTGGGGTAGCGCGGACTCGCCAATAAAAATAAACTTGGCCTCCGACGGTAATCCATTGCTTGTACCTTTATCTCGATGGACTGACCGTTACAAACGGCTACACTACCTACAGCTAGCGGTGTTTTTGGACCTTTATATTTTGCGCAATGTGGTAATTGGTTTTATTAAATAATAAACATGAACTTTATACATTTACTGGTACGGCGTACCAGTATTCCCGTGAACATGATGCTTGCAACAGCGTCGAAATATCGGGAGCTCACCAGCTTATAAATAATAATCACGGTAAATATCCCGTTACAATGTGTAAAGTAATAAACATGAAGTTGAAGTTGGTAGATTATTACCATTTGTTTTGTGATGAGTGCGTGTGGCCGAGTAGGATCTTGTGCGAGTTTCAATCCAACGCACTCGAGTTCAAATCCCAGCCCTGTAGGGCTAACATGCGCACCGTGACAAAATTTTCTCGATGCTTATGTCGTGCATTTGTCTCATGTTCGCGAGAGAAAGAGCGAGACAAAACTGTAGACATATCATGGTGCGCATGTTAGCCCTGCTGGCCTCTGCGAAATTATCACACTCGCTCTAAAACGGCGAAGGAAAACATCGTGAGGAAACCCGCATGTTCAAAATATGATTGTGACATGTGATGCGAGTCGTAAAAGTTCCCGCTCGGTCACACTCGCTCACAAACAGACATATGAAGCAGTATTTAAAAGCAGTGCTAAAAGTTTGTTGCAATAATAAACCTTTATTTATATTTTCATAGAATTTTCTAAGATATTGGTCAGAGGCGGTAAAAATGGCGGATTACGTAGAGGATACACTCAATAAGCCGTTTGAGATTCGATACTTAACGTGGGTGTTGAGGTGTGGGTACGGTGATGAGAGAAAGAGATTTTGAAATGTAAATACTTTTTTAACTGTCGCGGTCATCAAAGCTATGAATATTTTCACTTCCGAGATCATAGCGTTTGAAACAGCGCCGAAATATCGAAAACTAAAATCAAATAATATACATGGTATAAAATATATTCCGTTCCTAGTGGTAATATTCGTAAGCCTTTCTCTTGGTATATTAACTCGCCTCGGCCCACCACTTCGCTTAATGCACAGGTTAGATTATTATCTAATCTGTGGATAGGGCAAGCGACTGGAGAGATGCACACAGTAGCTGGTAGCTATTGCTACCAGCTCCTTTGTGTGTCTCTCCCGTCGCTTACTGATGACGATGTATGGATATGTTGGGGGTGTCGGAGTTGTACTGTGTTCTCCGCTCCCGCTAACATCTTCGCTGTCCGCTCCGCTCCCCACTGCGCTCTATCCCCGACCACTTTATGCACGTCTCGCTTCACTCGCAGCCGTCAAACGTCAGAACGTTTAACAGCTGCGTGGCTAAGTTTGTGGTAACCATTCCTGCACAGTGAGAGTTTACCTTCAAAGGCAAACTGTTTATGGTCATAATAAAATTAGTCTTCGGGTCCTGGATGTTGCCGATCTGCAGTTTGATGGTTCAAATCCTACACAATGAGCTGCAACTTTCAGTACTATGGTCATCGGGCACCGTTAGTCCTCGCCTGGCTAGCTACCACGCCCAAGTTAAAGACCGCTAAGCATACCACCGGTGTGTACCGGAGTCAGTCCTAATCTAGGTCCAGCGTGTGCCATCTTCGAGTAAATCGTTGCTTGATCAGGCTATAGAAAGTGGTCAAACGATAACCTATCATGTATAAAAAATATCCATGACACAGGAAATCCTAGAACATGGGTATTTATTTATTTATTAAACAATCAATTGCAAACTTACAGCTATATCAGCCAAAACATTCACAATGGGTATGAGTTTGTTAGCGTATTTTTTACGCAGCCTGCGTAGCGCTGGTGTTGCGCTGCATTCTCCGTTCCCGCTGCCGCTTCCGCTGTCCGCTCCGCTCACCACTGCGCTCTACCCCGACTAGTTGTGCGCGCGTGTCGCGTCGCCCGCTCTAATGTATGTACAGCCTACGGTTTGCCGGCGGCGCGGTGAATACAAATCGCCGTTTAGAAATCACTGAGCTCCAATCCGGTTACGATAGTCCATGATATAAACGAGGCGGCTTAACTCTGTTTTGATTTATAGACGGTTTGTCGATACACAATTATACTTTTATCTTTTTAAATAACGAAGTAGTTAAACCCTAGTAGCTTCAGCGTTTCGTTATTAGTGAAACATTTTCAGTCGATATAGTTAGTTATACAGTCGCAATAGCAATAATAGCGATTATTGACTTTGCGTAGCTCCCTGTATTAGGGTTGTTGAAAAAACCCAAATAAATATTGTTTTTGTATAGAAAATTTTAGTTGTGATTTCAGTTTATAAACATTAATCAAGTAGATTCCTTACTATATTAAATATACGTACACACATTTCAGTATTGCTACACTCTGCTGTTACAGTTGACACGTCGTACAGTGCGCGTCATGAATCTTGGCCTCCGTAATGGTATAGTAGCTAGGAGGCTTCTATATCGGTCACCCATCACCATGTTTCTTGACATTATCTCTTTGTAACGCTCGTGAACCTGTTTTGAGGTATGTACTGATACTGCACGTACTAGTTTTACTAAGTTTCATTTGCAGAACACACTTTTTTTTTATCCGAAATCTTGTTTTTATCTTTGCCGTGTTAGCGTTTGATCAGTATACGAAAATGTCACCTTATTTTTATCGACGATGTAAATACCTGGGAGGTGACGAATGGCTCTCACGTGCTGTAGCCGGGACACACCTTTCAACGTGTTTAGCACCCGATTTTCAACTTGGCGGTGGTAGCCAGCCATATATAAAACACCCACCGCCTTTTATTATTATACAGCTCAGAGGACTTTCCTAGTAAAATTGTGGTGAATCCACAAGCTAGGAATGAAGTTACAACTTAATTGTTCCTAAACGATAGAAAAGACGCTGGATTAGCAGTGAAGTGCGGCCGAGTGCGGATTCTCGGCTAAGCTGGATAGATGCGGCAGGTACCTACTTTTGCAAGCTATTAATTAGTAATGATAGGTAAACAAAAGATAGAAGAACAAACATTAATCTATTTGCAATAATAAAAGATTACAATAATAATTTGATCTAGTTCTTATCGAACAAGTCAGGCACAGCTTGCAGCCGGCAAGCAGACGGACAAATATTTAATCTTAATTATTAGAATCAACATTGAGATACTCCCTAATACTATAGAAATATTTGCTTAAGGACGAACTAGTCGTTCATTTCTCCATACAACCTTACTTGGGTGATTACTCCACTACTTGACGTTTTAAGTCCAAAATTAAGAATAATATCGATTTATCTCTTCGTTATCTAGGTCAGCCTGCTAATTATACAGAAAAAAAATTAAGTGGCTTAAAAGTATATTTGATGGAATCAGGCGTTACTTTGCGGAAGTCCATTTTAAATAAGATTATATAATGTGGGTAATTTATAGTTTTAATTCCGCGATAAAGAATGTCTAATGGCCTAATTTCGATCTATACTGAATTTAACCAAACGTAACGCGCGACGCTGGACAACGAAACCTGGGTTAGTTTGTTATAAAAGTAATGAGCCTTCAAACATCTGTATTTTAGCACGTATTTTAACGCAAGTTTAGACGTAAATAAATTACAAAAGGATTACGAAAACTCAAAAAAAGAAACATACTAACAAGCTTTAGTTTATTGACATTTCAAATAACTTTGGTCTGACTAAATACATTCAGTAGTTTTGTCGTAAAACCCCAAGCACCAGAATCCAATTCGTACATTTTTGCGCGCCGGGTTTCGACTTTTCGGTTTTCGTCGCGACTTTACGAGAGTGTGTAATTGTGTATGTGCGAGCATTAGCCTCATACTACTCATCGCTGCAGAGTCTTACCTTGTCCCACGAATGTTAGATGAAATAGCATGCATTTTAGCCGCGCCCACCGATGAGTTCGCTCCATGGACTAGTAGGCTCTTAAGAGCCAGTCACATAATTGTTTTCCTTCTAAAATTGTAATTGTATTAGATGTGTTTTATTATATACACATAATTACTATTTACATTTTATTTGATGAATGTTTTGGTGAAATACGTACTAAAACAATCGCTACACCTTCATGTGATCACAGCACGGGACCGTAGGCAGGTTCTTGCTATGCGACACTAAAGACTTGAGAGTGATAGCTAGAGATTTTCCGTTTTGCTTCATTGAACCCTATTTATTGATCATACGCTTCATTATACGTTGAACCCTATTTATTGAACTATTACGTAATAAACATAACTATTTCCTCTCTTCTATGCACTGCAGACAATATTTCTTGGCAAACAGTAAGTGTCTTGGAGCAATCGAACGGCTGTAGGAACTCGCAGTTGGGCGCTAACTTATAATTGAGTTGGGAACAAAGGGAGGACGTAATTAGAAGGATTTGATTTAGATAGGGCCAACAAATACAATGGAGTATCTTAGATTTGATACAATTATTGTTTTTTAAACGCAATACGTTTATACGTTTGGTCACCGTCTCTCCTGCTGGTAAGTGATGACGAGTCGACGATGAAGTTCGCTTGCCTAGGTGATACATCATATTCTCACTGCAACCTTGAAGCAATTCAGATTGTAGCGAACGGAAAGCACTAATTCAGGCAACGAGTTCCACTTCTTTTGTGGTATAATAACACTTTATGCGCAAAGATGGAATATCTTTTGTTTGTTTGTTTTTGTTAGTGGCAGGATAATATAATTCAGTATTCATACGCAATCGTGTTAACTAAACCGGTTTGAGCCGCTATTACAAGGGCGTAGTTCATAAAGCGCTCATTCCATTTGCATTAGGTGATGGCAATGCGGCTGCCGATACCTACGTCCGGCCGTTTCATTATGCATGTAACCAGACTGCTAAATTATTCTAGCGTTTGGTTGTGGGCACAGAGCTAATATGGGAAACTAAAAACCTTCGCTGGTCAATCGTGAGCGAGAGGCTAAACGCTGTATCTAATATATGCTAAAGGCTCAGCAAAGTCAAAGATAAGCTAGCAATATTGCAGCACTCTGTGGTAAATATGAGGACTCCTGCGTGAGCTTTTGGAAAAATGGTTCCTGTTAATTTTTTCAACAGAAAAATATCACGAATTCAAGTTCAAAGTTATATTTAAATCACTAATTTCCTCATCCTCCTTCCGTCATTGAATGACCAGAATTTCGGCTAAGCGCCTTTATTTGATAATGAGACGAGCTGGTCGTTTGCCTGATGGTAAACATAACGCCGGCCCATAACAATTGCAGTGCTACACAGAACTTTGAAACACAAAGGCCTGCGCAGCACTGCAGTGCGTTCGTTACCCTCAGACATTAGGTATTAAGTCTCATAGGCCCAGTAATTTCACTGGCTACTCTGCTCATCAAACCGGAACACAGTAATGCTTGCACACTACTGCTTGGCGGCAGACTTCTCTCACAAAGCGGTGGTACTAACCCAGACGGACACTCGCAGAAGAGTTAGTCCTCCCACTAACAAAGTTTTATAATGTAGATATACCGAATCTTATATTAATATTGTTACGGAGACGGGTTAAAGGAGTACTCGCAGAAACATTTTTTTAATTTTCGGCCACTTACAGGCGTTTTCAGCAGGCTGAAACAGGTTTTCGGGCCGTTTCGGAGGAAGGCCTAACACATATCAGTTAATCAAAAATTACTCCTAGTTAACGCCGTTTTCAGCAGACTGAAACATGTTTTCAGTCCGTTTCAGGACACGAGTAATCACATGGCACCATTTCCTGAAAACCCATTTTCAGGCCGTTTCAGGCCAAGTTACACCCCTCCGGTCCGCGGAACATTCTCGAAGGTGTGTGAGAGGGACAGCCTATGCGTGTGAAAGAGAGAGACGATTAGGCTCGATCATGTCTCTCGAAACTTCCAGAAGAAAGTGTGAGCAGGATGGCTATATGCGCAAAAGAGAGGAACAATTGTACCTATTACCTAACCGAATGTTCTAGAATAATGCGAGAGAGAGATAGCTACACGCATGATAGAACGAGATGGACATAATCTACTACCATCTGGAAAGTCCTCGATGTGTGTACAAGGGACGGTTGTATGCGTAAGAGAGAGATGTCCATATTTGACCTTGAACTAGATCATTCGGGAACTTGGTAGCACAATTTGCGGCGCATATATAAGCGGATCGAGACGCGGCCAGGGACAGTTTCGATTGAGATACCAAGCGATACACATCGGAGTGAGTTCAAAGCGACTAGTAGTGATTGTGATATCTGTGACTCAGTGAAATACTAGTGATTGTGATATCTGTGACAAAGTGATATACTAGTGATTTTTGTAGTGAATAGTGTTGCAAGTGATTCCTTTTGAATTCAATAAAGTAACTGTTTGTTTACGGCTTCTTTCTATCAAACGTTACCCTATAGCTCGTAACATTTTGGTGTCAGAAGCGGGATAGAAGGATGCCTGTAACACCGAGGGACGATCAAGAGGAGTCTGGAGGAGAAACACCAGGGATACAGACGCGTGCACAAGCAGCTCGTGACGCAGCTCGTCGTCAAAGTTTTGATGCCAACCGCACCATGAGTGAAAATCAGGATTCTTCCAACCTATTGCTGACTTTGCAACGCATGATGGAAGAACAAGCTCGTCGTCAAGAGGAACAGACACGTGGTCTATTGGAGGAACAGGCTCGCCGTCAAGAAGAGCAGGCTCGCCGTCAAGAGGAGCAGGCTCGCCGTCAAGAGGAACAGACACGTGGTCTATTGGAGGAACAGGCTCGCCGTCAAGAGGAGCAGACACGTGCTCTGTTGGAGGAACAAGCTCGCCGTCAAGAGGAGCAGGCTCGCCGTCAGGAGGAGCAGGCTCACCGTCAAGAGGAGCAGACGTGCCGTATCGAGGAACGTTTGGATGTGATAGGCGTGCAGTTCAAGGAGAAACTAGAGAAGTTAAAATTAGAAGTGGAGGATCACGATGACAGGCTTTCCAAGCACGACAAGCAAATACTTGGAATAGAAAAGGAGGTTAAATCTTTGAAAATTAATGGAGTAGTGACATCTGGCGCTCCAGCAGGTAAACTAAAAGCGCCTCCATTCGACGGTACTTCCTCTTGGGGGGCTTACAAACTTCAGTTCGAGACCGTATCAAAGGCGAACGGTTGGACTGATGAACAGGCAGTAACTGCCCTTATGTTAGGGCTACGGGATCAAGCCTTGACCGTATTAGACACCATGGCGGGAGATGTCACTCTAGACCAACTCAAGAATGCCCTGGAGTCTCGTTATGGTGACTCACACCTGGAACACGTTTACAGGGCGCAGTTAAAGGACAGAGTGCAGCTAGCTAGTGAGAGCCTGCAACAATGGTGCTTAGAAATTGAAAAACTGGTTAGAAAGGCTTATTTATCCTTACCATCTCTAGTTGACAGCATGCTAGTGCAAGCATTTGTAGATGGAATTAGAGATCGGGAAGTCAGGACAACTGTAAGCCTTGGTCACCACAAGACGTTAAAGGATGCTCTAGCCCACGCATTGGAAGTAGAGACAGTTCGTAGAGATCCTCGATCCTACTGCGTTCGAGTGGTAACAGACAATAAAGTAAAACCTAGAGGCGGACCAAGATGTTATGCGTGTGGAGAGTTAGGGCATATGAGATTTTCGTGCCCAAAACGAGGTTCACGGAGAGATGTGGAGATTCGACGCAGTGATTTGGGAGCAGCTGATGTATTAACGGGCGCTACCGCAGAACAGCGTCAAGGAAAGGATTACACCAGGACTGCCGGGCGGATGCTGTCCGATAGTGTGAAGAAGGTGCCAAAAGTGATGATCTCTCAGACTCAAGACGGGAATACGTTAGTCATTGACGGGGAAGTCAACGGGACTAAATGTGAGTTAAACTTGGACACTGGAGCTTCGCGCACGGTAATCAGCTACCAGCTTCTGGAAGATTTTTCTGGGAGATATTCACCTTCACTTGGCAATATTCAGCTCCTGACAGCTAATGGCCAGCACATAACCGTCCGAGGAGAAGGTGTCGTTACTTTCAAAGTTGGTGAAAGCTTCTACCGGCATAAAGTTGTTATTGCAGATATAGTAAGTGACTGCATCATTGGTTTGGACTTCATGAAGAACCATAACTGCAAAATTGATTTTGAAAGCAGCGTCTTCATATGTGGCGTAGAGAAAGTTTTTCTTAAAGGTAGTTTGCCCGGAGGTGTTTACGATTTCCACAGAACGGTTGTTTTAGGAAACTCACAGACACATGACAGCGGCAAACAGGAAGTAGTAGAAAAAGTGGACAACTCCGAACCTTGGATAGTAGCCCAAGAAGGGCTCGAAGGATTTAAAGAGACCGTATCAACGAAAGAGTTGTCAAAAGCAAAGGAACTATTACGGCAACTTTCCGAAATGTTCGCCACAAATGATGAAGACCTCGGAAGGACTGGTATGGTTAAACATAAAATTGAGCCTGGAACAGAAACGCGGCCAAGCAGAGTTCCTGTTGCGTACGTAAATAGAATGAATGAAAGAACGGAAACTCGATACAACAGGAAGATTCACTATGTAGACTTTGAAGAAGGTTCACTAGTCTGGCTTTATAATCCAGTAAAACGTAAAAGAAAATGTCCCAAACTTCAAGGTGATTGGGATGGTCCTTACACAGTGATTACGAAGATCAATGACGTAACATATCGCATAAAGAAGATGGGTAGTGCCAGAAACCAGCCTAAGATTGTGCATGTGAATCGATTGGCACGTTACAATGGATCTAATGATGCTCGGGACGAGCATGTCTAAGGAGGGGGCAGTGTTACGGAGACGGGTTAAAGGAGTACTCGCAGAAACATTTTTTTAATTTTCGGCCACTTACAGGCGTTTTCAGCAGGCTGAAACAGGTTTTCGGGCCGTTTCGGAGGAAGGCCTAACACATATCAGTTAATCAAAAATTACTCCTAGTTAACGCCGTTTTCAGCAGACTGAAACATGTTTTCAGTCCGTTTCAGGACACGAGTAATCACATGGCACCATTTCCTGAAAACCCATTTTCAGGCCGTTTCAGGCCAAGTTACACCCCTCCGGTCCGCGGAACATTCTCGAAGGTGTGTGAGAGGGACAGCCTATGCGTGTGAAAGAGAGAGACGATTAGGCTCGATCATGTCTCTCGAAACTTCCAGAAGAAAGTGTGAGCAGGATGGCTATATGCGCAAAAGAGAGGAACAATTGTACCTATTACCTAACCGAATGTTCTAGAATAATGCGAGAGAGAGATAGCTACACGCATGATAGAACGAGATGGACATAATCTACTACCATCTGGAAAGTCCTCGATGTGTGTACAAGGGACGGTTGTATGCGTAAGAGAGAGATGTCCATATTTGACCTTGAACTAGATCATTCGGGAACTTGGTAGCACAATTTGCGGCGCATATATAAGCGGATCGAGACGCGGCCAGGGACAGTTTCGATTGAGATACCAAGCGATACACATCGGAGTGAGTTCAAAGCGACTAGTAGTGATTGTGATATCTGTGACTCAGTGAAATACTAGTGATTGTGATATCTGTGACAAAGTGATATACTAGTGATTTTTGTAGTGAATAGTGTTGCAAGTGATTCCTTTTGAATTCAATAAAGTAACTGTTTGTTTACGGCTTCTTTCTATCAAACGTTACCCTATAGCTCGTAACAATATTAATTAATTAATACTTTATACGAATATTATAATTCTAAGAGGTAAAGTTCATTTGGCTGATTTATTTCTTACCAGTAATCTCTGTAGCTCCTAGTCTGACTAGAAATCCTTTCTCTAGTAAGAAGCGATATTATCCCTGAATGATCAGAATCAGGATAAAAAAGTAACTTTTTTTATCCTGGTTCCAGACGTGCGAACCCGCTGCCATAGTCTAAATTAACAATGAACCTTTATCTACTTAGAAATCACTGTCGTATACAAGCGTCCACAAACCATACCCGAGCTGATTTCCATTTTCATTGAAGATATGAACCGATACGAAGCCAATACCAAGAGCCGTGTACCTCATCACGTTGCCAATTAGGATTAGACTCAATTACGCCTAGATATAGGGTAACCACCCCTGTTATTGACATGCATTTATTTACAATTTTATTAACTGACTTAAAAATTGAGGAGGTTTTCAATTCGTCTGTATTTTTTTGGCGATGTTACTCGATCTCTCCCCATGTGTCAAACGATTTACATGATTCTTTTTTTCAGTTTTCAGATATATATCTGTTTTAGTACATTTTATGAAAGAAAGAATACCAGTCCTATTTGGATATATCGCTATATTCCCGTTTTTTTAAAAGCAATTATAGCAACGTGTTTTCAAAATTGATTTTCTAGTTTGGAGTTTGTTTAGAACAGAAATAAATCAAACTTTGTTAATATTTTTTTTCGATAAAAGTAATAAATTATGATAGCGTCAAGAGCTGACGTGAAAAACGAGTTTTAACTAGTTTTATTTGGGCGAGGCGAGACTCTGAAAAATATGAGAAAAAACTGGGATAGTCGTTTTCGTTCTGAACGTTGAATTTCGAGCTGTAATTGCAAATTTTGCACATTTCACGTAAAAGTTACGAGTGGAGTACGTTCGGACTCATTTCGCCACGTGAGTGTTTTCGTGTAACACTCTACAGCATTGTTCGTTTTGCTTTCATTTTAGCTAACTTCGTTGAGCTAATTTCTGTAGTAGAGTTCAGTTTCAGTTTGTATATTGAATATTGCTGTATATTATTGTTTTATCTGTGGTATTGATCCAAAATGCAATACTATATCTAAAGTTTCTATGTTACCCTGAATGTCAGTTCAGTTCATCTGTAGGTGCATGTGATGCACATCATCTCTACTACATAGGTTTTAGTATTAAACATCATTTTACCAGTGAAGAGTTTCCTCTAGTATGTATAAAAGGTACTCTGACTTAAAATTGTCGGTATTTACTGAGTTTTTAGTAACTGAAGTCAATAAATAAATATAAAGTCATATATCACTCACTAATCATTCATGTTTGGTTGCTTAAACGGACAGAACAGATCAAACACTAAATTGAGATCTTAACGAACTAACAATTTCAGATAATATATTCAGCATCTACAACCACATAGTCGCTGGAGTTCAGGTGAGATAGTGGTCGACTAACTTATCGACTATAAAAAATTAGACGTCTTTCAGAATTTCGCGAGTATTAGGAAATACTACATGACCATACTATGGTTGCATTACGATGTCTTCTGTCGCAGAAGGATTCGATCCGTTTCATTCGAACCACTTCATTCGAACAGCTTTTTTTTATGTTATTAGGTAACGAGACGAGCTGGTCGTTTGCCTGATGGTAAGCATAACGCCGGCCCATAGCGATTGCAGTGCCACCCAGAACTTTGAACCACAAAGGCATGCGCGGCACTGCAGTGCGCTCGTTACTCTGAGACATTAGGTATTAAGTCACATAAGCCCAGTAATTTCACTGGACACTCTGCTCATCAAACCGGAACACAGTAATGCTTGCACACTACTGCTTGGCGGCAGACTTCACGAGCAAAGCGGTGGTAACAACCCAGACCGACACTCGCAGAAGAGTTAGTCCTCCCTCTAACAGATTCATTCGAACCGCTTCATTTGAACCGCTTTTTTTTTTCGAATCGCTTCAAAATGCCTGTACCACATACTGTCCCGCAAACCCTACTGATGCTGAGCGTAAGGCATATAAGGGTCCAAACTACAAATCACTGTTGTAGATTAATTAAACCAATTATTCTACGACAAGATTGTAACTTAGAATGACTAATAGAATGCGTACTACTAACTTTAATTATAACTAAGTTCACCTTGAAATTGTATGCTAGCGAACCTTTGTCTATACAAAGGTTCGCTATATGTAGAGTTTTTTTAAGCCGCGGTAGTAAGTGTAACAACCGAACCGTCGTACCTTTAGAAAAAACGTTCTTAAAAGATGGACTCTAATTTTTTTAAAATTCAAGTCTGTAGTTCTGCAGTCTGCAAGAAAGTCAAGAATCTAATCCGAAAACCTCGAAAAGCAACGAAAGTCAGCTATCCACTCTTGTCATTAGGCTGCTAAGCAGAAAAAACCGCATGTATTAAGTGATCTGAAAAGCACCTCAGCTGATGGTCTATCTACACCCTAAATGACTCCAACTGGCCTCAAATGTGTGTGATTATTGTCTAACGCCGCACTCCTCATGGTACCTGGTTGACTCAGCGGATTATACGGGATTGACGGATTACACGCAGATTATAATAGTTTAGCTAGATTGAATAAACGAAGGCTTACGACTGCTTGCAGTACGAGATAGAGTGGCTCATTTATAGTTATGTGCAAATTATTGGAGATTGAAGGAACTGCGACACGTTGTCGTGACGTCCACTGATGGACATAGGCCTCCCCATATTATCGACGGTTATGTCATAATGCACCATGTGACTGTGACAGGTGCCTTGGTGATCACAGATTTCTTGTAAACCGAAGAGAATGCTCCTGCCCATTCCCTGGATATTCCCTTAGCTAGGTTGTACAGCATCCACGAGAAGAGATGGGATGTTCTATTAAGAAACAGGAATGAAAGGTTAATTTGCCTCTCTCGCCTGGCTTGCTTCCACCTTCAACTGGATCATTTATCGCCAAGTCAATTGCTCAAGTACAGCTGTGACAACTGCACTTCAGAGCGAATCCTATCGTATTCACCGTCCTTGACCACATCATCGCTTACCATCACGCAATAGAGTGGTGAAATACCAACAGAAAATTAAAAAACAAATTGAACTTACTTATTTAATACAGTAATTTGAAATATCGAATTCTTAATTAAATGAAAGTGATTTGCCATTAAAAATTAAACAAACAATTTCCTTGCAACAAATACGTGTACTAGTTATCTTGAGCCCGCACAACAATACGCCAATCGTGCCACTTTACATACTCAAACAAGGTCTGAGGCGGAATCAAGCCGCTAGTGTAATGTAATCTGTCCCGGAAATCGAATCCGCAATCCCTTCCCTCCTGCGGATTGATTAACCCGAGATTTATCGCTTCTGTAACTCGAGGCGCGTTATCAAAACAGATGCTAACTTGAGCTAATCCATCGATGTAGGCACGGGCGCCACCCGCGCTGACTAAACACCAGATATGTTGCTCATCGAAAAGTGTCTGTGAAGTGGCCTGGTAATGTGTAGGTTTGAGTTCATGAGTTTGGATTTTTTTTTTATGTTATTTGGTAACGAGACGAGCTGGTCGTTTGCCTGATGGTAAGCATAACGCCAGCCCATAACAATTGCAGTGCCACCCAGAACTTTGTATACACAAAGGCCTGCGCGGCACTGCAGTGCGCTCGTTACCCTGAGAAGTTAGATATTCAGTCTCATAAGCCCCGTAATTTCACTGGATAGTCTGCTCATCAAACCGGAACACAGTAATGCTACACGATATGTCGTCAATTGCAACGCCATCCAGAACCATGATACAAAAACACCTTTGTGGTACTGCAGTGCCCTCGACACCGTGAGACTGAATAATTAAGTCTCACATTATATTTGTCTACCATTTAAAATACAAACTCGTTACCTTTCAAGTTATATCCAAATTGTTTTCGGTTTGACAAATTAATTTACGAAAAACCTCGAACGCGAATTAAATCATGGTTTCAAGTAATGAAATATTGTCCACTTGAGAACCTCGAGCTCTGCATTCGAACAATAAACAACCAGTTTCTATTCAAACACACGATTTCATTTTCATAACTCGTCCGTTTGTATTATAATTTCATTAGATCCTAAAATCAGTGTAATGCCGCCCGCGCGCAGTAAATCTGGTTTTTATTCAGGCTGCGGATCCGGCGGTATCGTCGGAGGGACGCGCCATTTGCAATAACTTATTGCCTTTTATTCGCTTATACCCGCCCCGGGCGCCCGGGACTCCCCTTCCTCTGAACGAAAGTAGGTACGCAAGTAATGGCAGTAGCACAAATTCATACAAATGTAGTGATGTGTATTGATTTATGCATTCGACATCTCATCTTATCAAATCTGACGTACCTAACTAATAAGTTTTGACATTTACTTTATATGATTATTTTTACACGACTGCAACAAAAGGAGTGTTTTTAGGGTTCATGTTTGTGTTTGTTTATATGTCTGTATGTGAGTTTCTTTATTCTACCATAACTTTTAAATGCCAGAACAGATTTGAATGTGTGGGTTATCATCATCATCCCAAGTGACACAAGCTATGGCAGTCGTGGTTTTTTTCCGTGAGTTTTGTTATTTTTTGATTAATGAATCTATTTTTGCACTAACTTATTAGTATTGTATTATAGTTTTATTTTGTGTTATTGATAGTTAATTGATCGATTATAATGAAATTTGGCTAATGTAATGTATACCATACTTAAACTAATTATTTATGCTGTGGCCGTCCAATTAATTAAATAAATAAATAATTCTCATGAATAAATTAGCTGTAGTTTAAATAGATATTGGGGAATGTGGGTAATTTATAGTTTTAATTCCGCTATAAAGAATGTCTAATGGCCTAAGTTTGTTGTTTACTAACAAATTTACTGACTTATTGATCATTATCGTCATTCTAAAGTTGAGTTACTGTCTGTACGGCAGCTGATGGCGTTCAAGGGTCCCGATCATATGCCATAATTTAGGGTAACGCGGATAACTCGGCGATGCTTAATGTTTATTCAATATGCTGAGTGTTGGGGCGGAATAGGCCTCGTAGGGTAGGACTAGTGCCGCTGAAGGGGATGAAAGGCGCATGACGGAATGGATGAAAGTAGAACAACCACAATCGCTTGCATGACAATTAGGTAAGAAGTGGCAGTGGCAGTTGATCATTTATCTATTTTTAATTCATTACCTATTTTGCTGCCTTGCTGATAAAATACAGATTACACGTAACAATTTACTCTGATATCTTGGTACCATGGATGCTCCTTTGAAAGTTGGCTCGACTTATAATGGATTTGTTAATGCAGAAACTTTGGATTGGAGTAAAAAGTAGTCAGTATTATTTCAAACCTAACCATTGAAAAGCTGTTTGAAATTCGAAGTTTATTTTGCAAGCGAACAAATCTTTTAACTTACTGATGCTGACAGTGAAATCTCAGCGGAATCGTGCATTTTACCCCAAAAAAATGCTATGTCACTCTCTAGCCCAAAAACTATATCTGCAAAAGATTTATCTGTGAATTCGTGATAGTAAGACAAACCAACAAACATACCTTCACATTTATTTATCGACTGGGTTGGACTAAAATTAGACAGTGCAGTTTTTTAATGAGACGAGTGGGTCGATTGCCTTTTATTTGGTAACGACACAAGCTGGTCGTTTGCCTGATGGTAAGCATAACAATTGCATTGCCAGCCCATAACAATTGCAGTGCCACCCAGAACTTTGAAACAAAAAAGGCCTGCGCGACACTGCAGTGCGCTCGTTACCCTGAGACATTAGGTATTAAGTCTCATAAGCCCAGTAATTTCACTGGCTACTCTGCTCATCAAACCGGAACACAGTAATGCTTGCACACTACTGCTTGGCGGCAGACTTCACTCACAAAGCGGTGGTAACAACCCAGACGGACACTCGCAGAAGAGTTAGTCCTACCACTAACTTCACGAGCAAAGAGAAGGTACCCATTTAGACGGACACTCGCAGCTATTCCTACCACTTGGTAAACTACCAAATGGTATTCCTAAACAAATATTACACAGAGAATTATATCTCTAAAATATGTAGTTCCGACAAAGTTTTTACTTAACTTTGAAATAGTTACGAATTGGCACATGATCTTAAGAGCGTATTAAAAAAGATTACTTCATACAATAAATGAATCGAGTATTTGTAAAAGCATCGCATGTACGTGTCGGCGCGAGCAAACGGCCAAATAACGGGAAACCGTACCATCGAAGTATTTACAGAACCATTACAAATGTAATATTCCTCGAATGTTGTTCCGGGAGAGTTGGTAATAAAGAATATTCTTTTTTTTCTATCATTATTGTATTTGGGGAAGTTTGGGTGATTGTTTTCTGCCTGAATATATATTAGCAAAAAGTTGATATAATCCTACTTTAATATTATAAATGCGAAAGTGTGTTTGTTGGTTTGTCCTTCTTTCACGCAGCAACGGAGCAACAGATTGACGCGATTTTTGGCATAGATATAGTTTATGGACCGGAGAGTAACATAGGCTTCTTTTTATCTTGGAAAAATGCACGGTTCCTGTGGGAACGCAGATGAAAACCGCGGGCAGAAGCTAGTAATTTTATAATCATATGCGTGGGAGGCAATGTCTAGCATTTTATACATTTGATAAGAATCTGCCAAAGCGTGACTCAATAAATCATTGCGACATACGTTTCCTTTGAAGCCTCGGAATTCCAACAAGACCATATTGCGACAAGTGCAATTGGACACCGACGATGCTTCGACAATAAAGTACCACTTCTAGTTCTGACATTGAATCGTAGTCGTCAAATCTATGTTTAATAATTAAATTATAATATTAAATTCAGCTAGTAATCAATAAAATACCACTCAGAACTTTAAAACAAAGGCTCTGTTATCATTTAACCTTTATCTCGCATGTGGTCGAAGATAGTGTGATATGTTATGCCTACATTAGACCTGGCTCTCAACTACTCAACTACTTTAAAAATTTGCACGACTATGTAGTCGAATATAGTGAAACTATATAATTAATGACATGTACTTACCTGAAATTACCTATATTCACGCAAATAAACGATCATTTCATTTCATTTCATTTCATTTCATTTCATTTACAGCTGCCGGACCACACCGATATGAGCTCGGTGACATATTTTCAAATTAATGGTGGTAGCTAGGTAAGCTCTATAAAATGCCCTAAGTACCAAGCGAAGCAGTGCTATGAGTTTATGCGTGTTTATTTTGTGTTGCATAAAATAACTACCCACTTGTACTTCACCTGAGCTTCATTATTGCGCGAGTGTACCTACCTATTACAATGTACGTACTTTCCTGCTTATCTTGCTCAATAACGATTCTCTGTTTGAAGTTCTGCTTATATCAAACAGGTATGAAGTTAATGTGTAACTTACAAGTTTGGTCGTACTTCGACTAGTTTGAGACAGTTTTGTATCTGATTCAACCGCTTTGGAAGCTCGCAAGATCTTTAAAGTAAACAGTAGTTCAAAATGTATTTCAGTTCGAACAATCTTTATTTCTCATTTAAGACTAAATGTCACTTACATGAGAAAACAATTAATATTAGTAAGTACAATATTATCGTCGTCCATAACAGGTGCGATGTCGCTTGGCGCCAAATCCAGTCGAGCTTTACCGTATTTACTTCTATTCAAAGCGTCTTTTCTAAAGGTTTGTACCATTTGGATATGTCCATATTTGGCGTTTGGGTAGGGAGTGCAACTCTTTGCGTGATATGTTCTGGGTTTCTTCAAGTCACGACTGAGAAGGTATTTTCTAGATCAGTGTGTTTTATCGTCGACCGCTTCATCACTTACCATCAGGTGGGATAGTGGCAAAAGGAAAACCTACAAAATTTAAAAACATGAAAAATTTGCATCCATCAGAAAAACTGCTTTCATGTTTTTAGTATGTTGTATTTTATCCACCGTCAAATCTGGATAAGTCTTATCAACCTTATCTATTCCCCCATTATGGTTTATCATGCCTCTTTGTAATTTATTTAGTCGATAGCGAAGTAAAGTCATCAAAGTAATAATTTCTAAACCGTTTCACCTAGAAACTTCTTATCAGCCAGCGGACGGTACTACAAAAAAAAATCGCTGTAAATGGTTTCAGTATTCTTTGCTGAATATTTGATGTGGTGAATATGTTACGCGTCATAAAGTGAAAACTATACCCAGTGGGGCAGAGTGGAATGCCGAGTTCATGGTAGACTTCCGGTAGGCGTATAGTCAGCTATCATTGCCATCCACGCGAGTGTGCTGGTATGAACTTGATGGATAAAGAAACGTCAAAGAAATATCATTTTTAATACCAAGTTTAAGATAACCCACATGTAAACTTATCCCATTTCAGCTACCCACATGTACGCTGGTGTGCGTGTAGGTGTGAACATTTGCAAAGTCTAATTACCCTTCAACCCCGTTCAATAGCTTCGGGAGTGTAAATTGGCGCAAACGACAACCGACGTGGACTATGGGGAGCTACAGAAGCCTAACAATACGGCTTAAGGCCTAGAGCTAGCTTCTGTTACACCATTACTTCACAAACGATCAAAGAAAGTGATCAAACACTTAGCTGCTAGAAAAAATGTTTTTTTTTATTCTAATGGACAATGAGACTAGCAGTCGTTTGCCTGATAGTAAGCGTACCAGTTGCAGTGCCACACAAAACTTTGAAACACAAATGCCTGTGCAGCACTGCAGTGTACTTGTTACCATACATAAGCTCAGTAATTTCACTGACAGCTTGGTGGGGCAAAGTGGAACAACTCTGTTTTCAGATGTCGAAAGAATGAGCTTTTGAGCTTATAGTAGAGTTAGGGCCATCGAGATACGATAGGCAAGTGTCTTAATACACTGGGCTATACATTCGCTTAAGGGCAGGATACTCCGCGCCGCTTTCTCACTCGCGCTTCTCAACATTTTTGACGATAAACAATCACTTAATATAATTATGAAAAATCGCACCCGGTGAATTTGCTGGCAATAACATTACAAAGGTACGGCAAAAGTATCATTTTGATCCGATCAGGTTTTCATACATGAAAATGGGCAAAACATAAAATCCCATATTTAGGTTTGAAAACTTAAGTGGATCAAAATAAAAATTTTGTTAAACTTTTGTATATTGTATACCTATAAATAAAGATTTTTGATTGTTGATTTGATTTGATCTCAATTTAGACACGTTTCTAGTTATTTAACCGTGAAAACACAGTAACTTAAACAGGCAATAAACTAGTTCATTGTCACAAACAAAACCGCAGGACAGTTTTAATAGGCAATTATTACCACTGTTGTCGTGGTGCTCACTACATTGTGCTCATTTAGTTTATTTCGCTCGCTCCACTCATTTCGCTCGCTCTGCTCGATGCGCTCGCTAGCTCCACTCATTTCGCTCGCAGCACACTCCGTGCGCTGGCGGCAGTCGTAACCACTCGGCAGTTAAATGAAACAAACATAATTTACGTCCACGCACTTTGTAAAACGTTACTTTATGTAAGTCGTTTCTCGTTGAAATAACTGAATGTATAATATCAATATAATACAAAGTTGATAATTGCAGCTTTGATAATATTATTGTGTGCATTCGTTGACTTAATGTGCTTGACTGAATATGTCATTTGTATGCAGTCAAAGTTATTTGCCATTTTCGATTGTAGTTCGTTGGTTTGGAAAGCCAGAGATATGGAGAAAATGAAATTTTAAGGTATTTCAATTTGATATTGTTCAATAGACCTGTCACGTAGCTATATACTTATTCAATAAAGTGAAATAATCGGACTATAAAATCTGTTACACATTTAAAATTGTTTTTATTCCAAATAAGGACTAAATAATAATAACTGAGTTTAGGTATTCATAATTTCGCGTTTTTAATATTTGAGACTACAATTAATTATACGGGACGAAGTTCTGAGATGAGTTTAGACATAAAAACTTATTTATTTAAAATTCTGTAACATTTTTTAAACCGTAAAATTCAAACATAGATTCTTCCCCTTGATTATCCTCAAAATTTTTGTCACATTCACTTTAAGTTCAAAGTTATTCATCTAACTTCCAACATCGATACGTGTATAATGTAGGGGTGTGTTTTTTTATCTTTCTAAGTTTTATATGTGTCTGTTAACCTTTCCTCCTTAATATTTTAACTCTAACGCCTTCAAACTAAGTAGTCCGCTTCAAACTCAAAGTAATTTTCATTACCAACCACGTGCGAAACTGAGACGAGGCTTAAGAACTTTCATAAACCTGTATCTTGTTCGTCTGCTCACCACTTTAATAACTTGAGCCAAACTGGTTCATGTTACTGACTCGAATCGTATATCCTACCCTCTCCGCTTATTTTGTAGCACCTCTACGAGTTCAAGCCTCGTAGCGCTCAATACGTAGCAACTCTACGAGTTCAATGGCGTTGCTTGTAATACGGAGCACCTGCGAAGTCGTACTCGTAGCAGGTTCTACGACATGCTCGTTAGTACGAGATATTTATTGTGTTGGTCTTGTTTTAGCAACAATGTCAACTTTTTATGTGGTTCACTGCGAGTCAACTTCTGTTACTTGTTTTTTGTTGTATACATATTATCATTGCGTATAAATTTAGTTTATTTGTGTAAATTACTTTGTTAGAATGTAATGTATAATAAAATACCTACTGCTCACGCTAAATAAACCATAAAACTGCTGAAACTATGTTTAGAGGCATAACTTGCTTCTCTCAGTTATTTTGTATTTAAAAAATGTTTTTTTTTTATTTATCTGCATGTAAATATGCATACTTTTACTGTACACATTAATTCTTTAAGTTTGTACACGTCGTAGTCCGAATACGGCTTCCAGCTTTGAAATGAAAATATTATTGCATCCAACCGCTTTTCCCGCCAGCCCGGAGGCAATCTTATTAAACATCCTAGTAAACAGATACCAATACTTATTAACGAAGTCTAATAACACGCAGACTAGAGAAGAGATTGCCAACACCCGCTCTCACTGAACTTGCGCCGTCTCCCCGATATCCAGACTCACTTTCAAATGCCAATTTCCATCCTTACTTTAGTTTTAAATATAAACTTTTATGAGCTCTCGCAAAGAAATGATGTTTGTGGAAGCAATCTGTATTTTTGATTAGTTCAGATGTTCGTAAAGAAATCACGTTTAATGTGGAACTCGTGGGAACAGGAAAATATGGATCAAAATTAATAGAAGCTAAGTCTTGGGAAGTCATATGACGTTGAGTTTTATTAAAATTCTTGTTTGTTATTTTTACATTTAATATTTTTAACTTCTGTTATTCTAATCTTGAGTGTACTTTTTTATGAGGCCTTTATCCAACCCTCGTATGGATTACAGACACAATAAATTATTTTTGCTGCCGGTGAGTGTTTTTAATAAAGCGAGGGAGGAATCAATTAGTTTGAACCCCCTAATAAAGTAGATACTAATATTATAAAATGTAAAATAGCGTAAGTCGAGCACCCACGTCGAGGTGGACCGACGACCTGCCGTGCTAGCATGCGCACCGTGACAAAATTTTGTCGATGCTTATATCGTGCATTTATCTCATATTCGCACGAGAAAGAGCGAGACAAAACAGTAGACAACATTTTGTCGTGGTGCGTATGCTAGCCTGGCTGGTCACAACCACGCGGAGCCGTTGGATGCAAAAAGCCGTTAAAATTGACGTTTGTGGGAAAGTCCTGTGTTCAGAAGTAGACATCTTCTAGATGATTATGTAGATGTACTAAAGCTAAATACAACCAACAGTAGAGATATTTCAGCTTATTGCATAATTTGCATATAAACTATTGAATAATACACCGCATGAAGAGACCAAGCTTTGAACAGGGCTTGTTTCTGCGCGGCCATTTTCTGTTTCACCAACCGAGATAAATACCTCAATAAGTCTTTCAGTAGGAATAAATAGTAATAATGTGAGTTTATTGATGCTTCCACTATTTCTCGTCCGTAGTGTATAAAACTGAAGAGTGCGAACTCATCAGAAGCGCACCAACTAGTTTCAAATTAGCTTCGTTGAGGCGAAGCTGTTTTTCACCGGATTTAGTGCAAAGAGTGTCCTCGCGTCCGAATTACCACTTCAAAAGGCAACCGAGCGTCCATTCGAAACAATCAAGCGCCCTAAACTGAGCTTTACTGCTTTGTGTTAAGGTGTCTGTTCATGCGAATAACATCTATCACTTTTACTATTTGGTATCGCTAAAATGAACTCTATCGTGAAGGAATAAAGGTCATTATTTAGAATGACTGATGTTGCAGTTAACGAGAATTTAAAAGGCAGTCCGAGTGGACGCTCGGTACGATTCACGGTTTGTATGAGAAGGGAAATTGCATATGAATTTTTAAGTGGAATAATTTTTAGGGTAACCAAATATTTTTTTGAGGCAAGAGAATAATAGTAAGCCACTAGAAAGTGCTTTACTTGAGTAATCCTGCACTGAGCACCGTTGTGCTAATGAGATATGAATTTTAAAAGTGTTTAATGGGGATTGTCGGCGAAGTGGCGCGAAATTTGAAAAATATACTTTTTTGGGATTATGACCCCTTTAGGATATAAAAATTGTGAATATTTCGTAAATTGCGTAAATAATTAGGCTAAATTTAATGTCCGCTAATTTATGTACCTTAAGGAAAATTACGTAGGATTTTAGATTTGCAACTGGAGACGCAGTAGGATAAGCTCAGAGTTAGCAACAGTTTTACTTTTAATTGGCTCTCAAAGGGAGGCTGCCTTTGAGAGCCACTTCTAATATAGGTTTAACATATTCACCATCGTCATCTACATCTACATCTATCTACAGATCAGTCGAGATAGCGCTCAAACAATCTATCAAGTACACGAAAGTAATCCTACTAATATTATAAATGCAAAAGTTTGTTTCTTGGTTTGTTGATTTGTTGGTTTGTCCTTCTTTCACGCAGTAACTGAGCAACGGATCGACGTGATTTTTGGTACAGATATAGTTTAGGGACCGGAGAGTAACATAGGCTACTTTTTATACCGGAAAAATGCACGGTTCCAGTGGAAACGCGGGTGAAAACCACGGACGGAAGCTAGTTACTTATAGAGTTAAGAGATAAAAGCCGTGAGACAAACTTATCTTATGTCCCGCGTCGGGACTAGTCCACCTACTGACATCACGTCGTAGACACAGCGAAGTCGGTTTTTTAGAATAACACCTCCAAGCTAAAGGCTAAAGCTCTTATCCATTCCTGATTTCAACAGTTTATAAATAATTCTGAACCGTGGGCGGAGAACACAATTACAATTCGGGATTATATCTTATTGAATGCAATTACATATGTAAAATGCTCCTGTAGGAAAAGTTATTTATTTGACTGTGATAACGCATTAATTACTTATAGCAATAAGGCCGCCCATTGTAAATTATTATTTTCATTGTACTTTTTGATGTTCAATAAAGAGTTTTGTATCATATTGTATTCTAAACATGGATAATGCATTCAATTAAGGCGAATCACGCACTACGAAGACTAATCATTATGATGAGAGGAATCCTACGAGTGCCGCTGGGGATCGTCATCGTCATCACCAGCAGCAAAACGTCCATAGCTGATTTTTTTTATGTTATTAGGTAGCGAGACGAGCTGGTCGTTTGCCTGATGGTAAGCATAACGCCGGCCCATAACAATTGCAGTGCCACCCAGAACATTGAAACACAAAGGCCTGCGCGGCACTGCAATGCGCTCGTTACCCTGAGACATTTGGTATTAAGTCTCATAAGCCCAGTAATTTCACTTGATACTCTGATCATCAAACCGGAACACAGTAATGCTTGCACACTACTGCTTGGCGGCAGACTTCACTCACAAAGCGGTGGTAACAACCCAGACGGACACTCGCAGAAAAGTTAGCCCTCCCACTAACAAATATAGACGAGATACCGAAAAATTATGAATTTGCGAAACGTAAATAGAGAACGGACACAAAACGAGATATCAAAATAGACAAAGAGCTTGTTCCAAAATAATAACATTCCCACGCTGCACACTTTCCAGAATAGCTGCTAGTAATAAAGCTTTCATATGAAATAGAGGAGCATTTTGCTTTCTACAAGCAAAATGTTGCACCACTACGCAAGTTAGAACACCTTTGCTGGGAACCAGCTTTTATTTTGGTGCATTTACGGCGCACTCTGCCGACTTTTTGCCCTAATAATCTCGCGTCGGTAAAAAAGATCTCGTATCCGCAGGCAACGTGGAGACTCGCTCGTCCGGGGTGAGGCTGACACAGGATCACGTAATGCTAAAAGCAAATAATATCGGGAAAATTTGTTTAAAAAACGCAGTCAAATTTCCTGCCTTTCTGTTGCTCTAGTAGTGGTGATGGTAGCCACCACGGTCACGCGATTGGGGTTGGAATTGGGAGAGACCAATGAGCAATCGAATTATTATCATATTTATTCCACAGCACCAATAAATGTACCCGCGAATGGGTGCTAGAGACCACTGCTATAGAGGAGGTTGTGCGGACGGTCGTTCACTATAATCCTAATTTTACACAAACGTAAAATAAGTCGCCACAAGTTACCATCCCGCCCAATAACGCCGTAAATTGTGGCCAAACGGATTAGAAAGTCCATGGACATCAGACACAACAAGGGCTGCAGCAAAACAACACAACCTGATATTAGTACTAATTTCAACATTTCCGGATTGAAATTTACAGTTATATATTCTCAGTTATAACGTTGCAATTGTCTGGGACAGATGGGCGGACGAACAGACGAACGGACGGATTGGATAACTTTACGAGGCGTCTTTTACCTGGTGGTAGGATTAACTCACCTGCGAGGGAGCATCTGGATTGATGCCACCCCTTAGCTCACGTAGTCTGCCGCCAAGCTGTTATGTGCATCATTACTGTGTTCCAGCTTGATGAGCATAGTAGTCAGTGACATTTTCGGCTTGTGAGAGTTAGTACCTGTCTCAGTGTAACGCATCGCATTGCAGTGCCACGCAGGCTTTTGCGCTTCAAAGTTTTTGGTGGCCATTGTAGGCTTTCGTTATGCTTACAGCTTACCACCAGGCTAATGTCATGCTCGTCTTATTATCCAATAGTTTAAAATTAAGGTAGTTAGGAGTAAGGCTTGTATTTCTCTACAAAATCCCGCGTAGCCGTTTAGTATCCATTTGAAAGTCCACCGCCAATATTTACTTCCTGGGCGGTCGTAAATTTATCTATCTCTGCTCTCTTTTTCCTCTAGAGCTCTAAGTTCTCTCCACGTCAGCAGAATTTGCGGACAGAGAATGCGATCGGGCGATTAAGCGCCCGATAGAGAAAGAAATGGACTGAATCGGCGACTGTTTGACATCTTTTGAAACAGATGATTATGATGAAACAGATGATGCCCCATTATGATGAAAGTTAAATGACTGAACTATTTTTTTTCTTAAGTATAGTGTAGGTTATTTTTCGTAGATCATTCATATGTATAGTGCCGAACCGATCCTAGATGTACAGTCGACAACACAGGTGCGATAGGAGCTTGTTTCTCGAGCAAATACTCTCACAGACAGGCAGATCTAGAACAAAGCTCGTTCCAAGACTGAAGCCTAATTAAATTTCAAACACAATGCCGAGCGCGCCGTCGTACCTACCGTACTCTAAACTAACATGATTCAGCGCTATCGCAAGCAGAGCGATTAATAACAATTTCATTACGGCGGCTGATACAATACAAGACCGCAGCTAACGCAGCGGATCCGGTGCGTATCCGGCGCGTATCCGGCGCGGCCGCGCTGCGGGCGCAGATTGTAGGAGCTGACACAGCTCAATTAGTAAGGCAGCTGCGTCGCTCCACACAAACTACATCGATCGTGGAATCTATATCTATACATACAACCAAATAAAATTGAAGTGTCTGTTTGTCAATATTATATTTATAATATATAATTAATATAATATATTATAATATTATATTATATTTATCAATACAACTAAATCAAATTGAAGTGTTTGTTTGTAATATCAAAATAACAGCTTTTTACTAAATGCATATGAAAGTATATACGGGACCTACACCAAAACAGCCATTTTTTAAATTTTTGTCTGTCTGTTTGTTCCGGGTAATCTCCGAAACGGCTGGGCCGATTTTGACCGGACTTTCACTGGTAGATAGCTGATGTTACAAGGAGTAACATAGGCTACTTTTATTTTGGAAAAAGAATTAGGGTTCCGCGCAAAAAAAAATAAAACCATGAAATCCAATGTATCCGCGCGGGTGAAACAGCGGGGCAGCAGCTAGTATTAAATATCTATTTAAGACGCACCGCACGCTGCGAAAAAAAAAACGAATACTGTTGTTTTATTTAACCACGTGGTACAACCGACTCTTCTGCAAGTGTACGCCTTGTTGGGTACCACCAACACAGTTTTTGTAGCTAAGTTATCTATGTGAGATGTGAGACTCGAAAAAAATCGGGTATTACAGCATCCCATGAAATTTTACAACAAGTTACGGAGCCCTTGACAAATGATCTGCGGTCCCGCCACAGTACAGCGATGAGTCCGCAGTACCGCGCGGTCGACGGTCGCGGCGGATCAATTTGAACGTCGTTATACCGCGGCGGCTTTGTGAGGCTTCCGTTAGGAATTTATTTATAGAAGCAGTGACAACGACGCGGCCTTGGTGGGTGTGCGCGAGTTGTTTTTTTTATATATTTTCTTCATATCACTGTCGCTATTTATTTTGCGACATCTTTCATTACTATTTCGATTAAACTTATTTTTTTTGTTTTTTTTTTAATTAATAAATATTTTTTTTAATTAACAAATCGGTGGTAACTACCCAGACGGACACGCAGAAGAGTTAGTCCTACCACCTAGTCGTTAAATATTCAATGACCTGTTGTACCACTGACACATTAGGTACTAGTCTTTATTCTATAGGAAACGATTTAAGTGATAAGGCCACAACATCTATGAAATCGGAGAACACACGCTGTCGATTTATTTGAGCAGCTTCATTTGAATCTCTTCTTTTTTCAACCAAGTATATTTCAATCAGATCAGTGTTGCTAAAACATTGGGTCAAAATGCTGGTACTTACCTGCATGTCTCAACGGATCAGCGATGCGATCACTCGAGGCAATACCGCCAGTTTGCTGGGTACGCTGCCAGCTTTTGTTAGTGGTAGGACTAACTCTTCTGCGAGTGTCCGTCTGGGTTGTTACCACCGCGCCGTGAGTGAAGTCTGCCGCCGAGCAGTGCAAGTATTACTGTGTTCCGGTTTGATGAGCAGAGTAGCCAGTGAAATTACTGGGCTTATGAGACTTAATACCTAATGTATCAGGGTAAAGAGCGCACTGCAGTGCCGCGCAGGCCTTTGTGTTTCAAAGTTCTGGGTGGCACTGCAATTGTTATGGGCCGGCGTTATGCTTATCATCAGGCAAACGACCAGCTCGTCTCGTTACCAAATAACATTAAAAAAATAACTGAGCTAGGACATTAGTATTTTCTATAGGTCTACATTGGCTTGTAGATTATTCAACTGTTTTAGCTGAGTTAGGTACTTGTAATGTTTATGTAGTTTGTAAAAAAAATTAAGTCAGTTGTTAATCAAAGAGAATACAAAACTACGTAAGATTGTTACATAATATAGGCACCTTCGAGCTTTAGAACAAACAGCGCTAAAGCCGTAAGAGTCCATAAACCAAAACTGCAGTTCTAGCATCAGTTGGGAGTCCAGTACGTAAGCCGCACCATTATTTGTGCAGCCATTATCTGTAGCTGCGTCTCAGCACACAGATTACGTTCCAGTTGCCATCTGCGCTGTTCTGTCAACGACCAACATCGGGCTAATCCGGTAATCCTACCGAGCACGCCATACACAAACAAACATAATTAAGCCGTTGCACAACTCTTATTTCGAGGGTATAAGGTTGATTTTTGAGTGTGGCAAGGATTTGTTATTGGTCGGCGTTGGTGTCATAACAGCTGCATAGGTCGGTGATGAATGAAATTGATGATTGGACAAAAATCTGGTGAAGTTTGATTAAACGCGATATATCATGCAGTCGTGACGTCGGCGCACGTCGAGGTTCGAATGTACGGATACATTGGGCATTATTGATTTTGGTATTTTTTGTTTGTTTTTTTTTTCTGTGGCTATTTTTTGTAATGCTCAGTCATCTTTTCAACCCTTTTCGAACAAATCTTTTTTTATATTCAGCTAATAGTTCTTTATATTCTATGCGTGAAAGATCACATGTGTAAGAAAGGAGGGAATGCCGAGATGACAGCGGATAGAAATATAATATATGGAGGAGAAAAACATGTTGTACTAACCCCACATAAGGGTAGGAAGATAGTGGCTATATATAATAATAACAGCACGGTTCCTGTGGGAATGCAGGTGAAACCGCAGACAGAAGCTAGTCTGAAATAATGTGTAGATTTGTAAGGCAGCGCATGTTACAGATGAATTTCGTCGGTGGTTTTGCGGATGGAAAATAAATACAACGTATTGTTTATATTAAGGATGAAGTTAAGTTAAGGTGTTAGGTCTGTTAGAAACCTAAATAAAATAATAAAATACCTGCCTGTTTCAACCGGTAAAAGGCCCTAAAATATTTAACTACTACCAGAGTTTTAATAAATAACAGCCAGCCCACGTTTCTTTCCGTCGTCCTCTACAAACTTTTGTAAACCAAATTTACTTACTAACATCGTTCGACCTTTTTAACTCTCCTCAAAATAGGTACAAGCCGACTGACGGAAAATAATTTAGTATATCGCTGGGAATAATTAACTCAGGTATTGGATTTATAACAGTTATTTTAAAATGGTTTTTGTCTCCTTTGTTTTTGAATAAAGTAACGTAGGTAATGAAAGCTTGGTGGTAAAAAGAGAGAAGGAAAGAAAGAAAAAACATTTGTTTTATTATATTACACAATATTACAGTTTTTACATGAATAACTGCCACAGTATTACAAAAAATAAGAAAATTAAAAAAAAACGTTGATGACTACGGAAAAGTATTCATAAATTCCTCTTTGTTGGATTTAACATCCCTGCAACATCTATCATATTGATATTGTTCGTATAAATGTAATCAATGTCCCCCGGACCATAATACTCGTAAATCGATTGACACCTCATACATCAAAATCAGATGACTAGTTTAGGCACTACGCTACAACAAATGTGAAGAAAAACATAAAGAGACTGCTAAAAACATAAGCCTTTTGGCTACGCCGTAGTCGGTCAAAAAACCAGACATCAAAAAAAGAACTCATAAAATAAACTTGCACTTTTTAAAAATGCTAGATGGCTGAATCTCAAGCACATTTGCATGTAATATGTGGGAGCGTGTGTATCTGGCTACATTGTGATCTTGATCCAATATCCTGCATTTTGTCGCCCAGCGAGCGTGACGCGCCGTGACAAAGTGCAGAGACGGGCGAGACACGCCGAGAAGTGTCGCCGACCGAGCGTGACACGTGACGCGTGCCACTGTTGAATGTAGCTCGCGCTGAAAAATGACGCACTGCGATGTAGAGCTTAGGTAAGAGTTTTAGCTAGCTAGCTAGACGGAACTGGGTGAAAATGGTTTAAAAAGAAAAATCTTTTAGAAATGTAGTAGGTACGAGTACATTACGAAACATACTGTATTTTTTTATTCTTGTTACGTTAGAGCTTAGTTCTATTACTATCTTACCTGAATGTCGTCAAAAATGGAAAATATACTAAACCTGAAATGGCATCTAGCTCTTCAGACCTCATCGGACTACAGCCTGCGGTAGAGAAAACCGACTGAGCATGAAACTTTATACAAATACGAGCGATATTTCCCTACACACCGCGGTGGTGAATACAAGGTCTGAACAGGCCTTTAACTGCAGCTGTTGAAACACGCCGTTAGGGGCTTAGCGAAATATGTCAGCCTGAGGTTGATAGCTAACCAGCGAGCACCAGGAAATGCCTTACCATCAAGGTATGGTAGCATCACGACGTTTCACTCAAACTCATAGTACAATTTGAGCCATCGAACTCGTCACATTCGTGACGTTCGTGATTGAACTTGTCACAATTGCGCCACCGTCCCTAGAAATTAAACGGCACGAGGAAATCCATATGATTATTGGACTCATATCGTATCCACAAGATTACATTCCCATTTCATTATGTACCTTATCTTTGCGATACCCTCTATCGTTCGCGTCTCCAAGCGATGGAAGAAAAACATTTGGCCAGGCGGCCGAAATATTAAAATTGTTGTGAGAGCTGACGAAAGTTATCTTTTCCTTATTGGGTTTACATTTAATTTGTATTGGCGGGTGTACTTGCGAGATTCCTCGCTACATCTTGCTCTGCATCCTATTTATTTATTGTGTAACTCCGAGAGCAATTGGTTCGTATTAAAAAGCATTCAGGGTATATTTCAGAGAAGTTTGAAAGGAGGACACCCAAATTAACCTCGGGGGAAATTTGATAAAAGGAAGTCCGCCTACAGACGCCGAACACATCTTTCGTTTATTTAGATAAACGACAAATGTCCGTGTCACAGACGAGTACAGACGAGTTCGTATTTTTTTAATACCTGATGCTGTTGATAAACAATACAAGCGGGTCGTTTGTCTGATGAAACATAACACCGGCCCATAACAATTGCAGTGCCGTGCAAAGGCCTGCGTGGCACTGCATTGCGTTCATTACCCAGAGATATACTAGATATTAAGCCTTGCATAATCATTGTAATTTCACTGAATACTTTGACTGTAAAACTGGACCACAGTAAGTCAAATTCAAATTTTTATTTATTCTTAGATGACACAGATCCTTTTATGTTTTCATTTATGTTTATAATTTATGATCAATCATAATTCTTTATTCACATGGGCACAAGAACGTCATCATAACATATATATGCATCTCAGTGCCCGTTCCAAGTAGGTATAGAACAAAACCAATATATTATCCAATATATTGATTTTGTTCTACATTCAAAATAGTCGGGGTCTCTAAAGTTATTTTTTTCTGTTGTCGGATTATAGTTTATTAAACTTTATTGTAAACTAGCTGCTGTCCCGCGGTTTCACCCGCGCGGAGATATTGGATTTCATGGTTTTTATTTTTTTGCGCGGAATCCTAATTCTTTTTCTAAAATTAAAGTAGCCCTAGTTACTCCTTGTAACATCAGCTATCTGCCAGTGAAAGTCACGTCAAAATCTATCCAGCCGTTTCGGAGATTGCCCGGAACAAACAGAAAGACAGGCAAAAATTAAAAAAATGCCTGTTTTGGTGTAAGTCCCGTATATACTTTCATATGCATTTAGTAAAAAGCTGTTATTTTGATATTACAAACAGACGCTTCAATTTTATTTATATGTATAGATTTGATTGTGCTATTTTGATGTAAATTTGACTTGTCCAGTGTGTCATTATAATAAAGCCATTAAATAACTATATTCCTCTAACACACAATTTGCACAAAAAAGAACCGTCATAGAAAAGAATTACTGTATAAGAACGGCTTAAGGGGAAATTATATCACTAAATCGGTCAGGGTCTAGTGTATAGCTCTCCAATATTTACCATTACAAATATTAAAGTGTCCAAGAAGATACAATGTGTAATACGCCACTGTAATCTGACCCCCATCATCGAATAAGTTTCTTTATGAGCCTTCACACAGAGAGGTCTTCGTACGTTGGTAGTACAGCACTATCAGTCTTCGTCAGCGGCGCCATGACATGCCAATACGGAAGCGTGACAGGAATTATATTGATGACAGTGTCATTGAGAATATTTTTACAGGTCAGTGCGGAAGCTACGTGTAGGTAGTACCATGGTACCGCTTAATAAGAATCGTACAAAATAGGTAAGCATTTATAATTATGTTTTATTTCGTGTAAGAGCTCCAATCGATAAAGTTTTTGCGCCTAGTAGGCAGTTCTTTCTAATAAGTTATTTCAGGACTATTATTGATACATTGTAACAGGATATTGTAACGTGAACATGATGCTTGCAACAGCAAAATCGAAATACCGGGTGCTCATCGCTCAATAATATCGGGGCCGTCTAATTTTAAAGTTACCACGGTACAAGATACAATTTAGTGTAAGTAATTACATTTTAGCACTCGCTGTATAATCATACGAGGTACAAATGAAACGTCAACAGTTTGGTCTGAGCGTGAGTTACTTGAACAATTTGGAGAAGATAAACAATTAGCACGTAACTACGGCGAGGGCGAGCGGAGCGCAGTCCGAATGGATAACGAATGATTATCAAAGGACATAAATATACCACGAACGCAGTATGGAATGTACAGACAACTTGTGCGATGAAGCTAAGTCCGAAGCCACAACACTGCGGTGAGACGATGCCCTGTAAAAATCTACGATGTCGCAAAACGCATCGTGGGAATTTCCGATGCGGTGGCGAACCGAACCATCAGAGTTTTCTGGTACTCTTTAGAGTATCGGTCTGGGTTGGTACCACCGCTTTGCTCGTGAAGTCAGCCGCCAAGCAGTAATGTGCGAGCATTACTGTGTTCCGGTTTGATGAGCAGAGTAGCCACAGTGAAATTACTGGGCTTATGAGATACTTGATACCTAATGTCTCAGGGTAGCGGGTGCACTGCAGTGCCGCGCAGGACTTTGTGTTTCAAAGTTCTGAGTGGCACTGCAATTGTTATGGGCCGGCGTTATGCTTACCATCAGGCAAACGACCAGTTCGTCTCGCTATCAAGTAACATAAAAAACATCACGTCGATTCTGTTGCTTCGTTGCTGTTTGAAAAAAGGACAAACCAACAAACGCACTTTAGCATTTATAATCGTCCGGATAGACCGCTTGTTTGCATCGGAAGTTAAAAACACCTTACCGGTACAGCAGTTCGTAACTTTTTCCGCTACGGTATTAATTGCGTTACTGTGTGTACTGTGAATCGCGAGGCCTGTAATTATGCGCGTCCGCGGTCGCTACGACTGTAATTACTTTGCGATGTTCTGTTTACAGCGGCGACGGCGGGAGATGGCGGGAGATGGCGGGAGATGGTGGTCGGATAGTGGTCGCCTTGAGCGTTGAGTTGAGTTGAGTTGAGTTGAGTCTCGAGTAATTAATACTATTAAGTTGTGACAATATTCTATCATCCATACTTACACACTAGTCGATTTTAACTATTTTAAATGCTAAATTGTCTATTGGTTTGTCTTTCTTTCACTCAGCTACGGATTGACGGAGTTTTTACCCACACAGATAGTTTACGGCCAGGAGAGTGACATAAGCTACTTTTTTCCTAAAAACGCGTACGGTGGGAATTCCCACGCGGCCGAAACTGCGGGCAGAAGCTAGTTTTATATATATGTTATTCTTCTTTTCAAGCGTATGGTCTGAGTAGGGGGTGTTTCGAGACCAGCCTATGCATTTTTATTAAGAAAGAAAGAAAGAAAGAAAATACATTTATTTGTAGCCATTGCCCAAAATATAGATATTATTTAAGAACAATATTTTTAGACAAGTCACGATCACAATCTGCATTCGTTTGACATCTGTCCTGGTGTATATCGGTGACATGACTTTATGGTATCAAGCTATACATAATCACGAAATAATATTATGTACAAATTCGTAATAATATCGTGTCATGAATTAAATGTCACTGTAAAAGAGTAACGAGCTTGTCAAGATTGTCAATCCCTGCATTAATCTTGTATCAATCAGACAACAAATTTACTAGATTCAGCAATTTAGTTAGCAAACAAAACAATTTTAATGTTTGGAACGAAGCGCTGACTGATAGCTTCAATTGATTGTCTAAACGTTTAATGGAGCAAACGTACGAGTAACCGAGCAACCCAAATTGAGAGAGAAACATGTTCCTCTCAACACTTCTGAGTAATATTAATTAAATCTAAACATAAACAGACTCTGTATTCTCTCCTCGCAAATTAAATGTAACATCCAGATTTGGTCGGTTGCCCGACCCTGCGGTCGGCCGGACCGAATCAAATGATGGACAAAAACGGCCCTGTTATTGTATTTACTTTGGCTGCTTACAATTGAGTGGTCAGTCGAGTTAGGCGCAGATTAATAAATTAAGTATTTGAAAAGCTCCTCGAATTATGAAAACAAATATTGGTATCAGGATTTTAATCAGTTTGCACGAAAAATGGGTTGTTGGACTAAATATTTGGGGTTTTCTTTCGGTGGTTTGGTGGTTACTGTTTTTGTAAAATAAGAACAGATTGTTAGAACGAAACCAGTTCTATCTATACTTGCACGTGGCCTTACAGCTAGTTCCTTACTTATTTTGAAAATAACGTAAATTGCTTATAAAAAGCGGGAACTGATGACTTCGATGAAAATATCGTGATATATAATATTTCGGCCACACTTTTCTACCTTTAATGGTTAGTTGTGGTTAGTTAGGGTTGGTTATAGTTAGGTCCACTTAAGGAACGTTTTGTATTACGATCAAGAATATGAGCGTAAGAAACTTAGAAACCACTCGTGTTATTTTAACAAACGAGGTATCGTATAGTTCGTCTTCACCTCGAAATGTCTACCGGATACAATATTGTTATGAGTAATATTATTATCACATGGAAGATGGTGGTAGAGAGTATGTTATTGCTGGAAACAGCTTAATAAATAGAGCTATATTAGCGGGAGTAATTACACTTTGCCCCACCAAGTTGTCCCACTGGTGGGGCAGAGTGGAATGTCAGATTGGCAATACACTCCAAAGTAGACGATGGTAGTTATTTTTGTTGCTAAATATTTTGCTTCATCGTAAGTCCGATCTTATTGGATTCGAACCATATAGAATAAATATTGGCAGTCGATCTCATACAACTCGCTTCAAAACGTTACTTTGTAGCGGTATATACCTACCTAAGCTAAAATTAAATGTAGCCAATACAGTCCAACTTAACTAAGACCATAAGCTTGAAAAAGAATTCAAAAAAGCATTCAAATATAACTCAGTCGTAGTCGTCCCAGTAATATTTTCAAAGCAGTCAACCGTTCCACTAAGTCCTTCCAAGAGTCTTAGCTTATTTCCTCTCGAACTGGCCTCGGATACATAAAAACTTTAAATCTCCAGATTTGTCTCTTCGAGCGATACTGCTCCCGAAGATAAATCCCCGCGAATACTGCAATTCTTGAGATTCGGGAACATTCGAGAACTTTCGAGGACTCTCGAGGACTTTTCAGAAATTTATTAAAACAACCCGACGATGTTTGTGCTGCTGTTTAACTGGATAAACAAGAGTCGTGCGAAGTGACAACTCGTTTGTTAGGATTCTAAATTGGATTGAAAAGTCTGTTTGTGAGGTGGACGGGATTTATGATCTCAATCTCGCACAGAAATATGAAACGGATTGTAGAGTTGCAAGAAAAGAGTTGCTGAGAAAGAAATGTAACCATCAGCAGTTATTTAACTTTTGACGTGAATTCATCGTCATTCCAGTGGTTATACCAGATTTTTTTATTGTATAGGATAACGAAATGAACGGGTCGTTGGCCTGATGGTAAGCGTAACGTGAGCCCACAACAACTACACTCCTACAGCTCTTGGTAAGTTAAAAATGCTTAATCGTAGTACGAGCTGAAAGGGCCCGAGGTTGTTATTTATTTATGTCGCTTACAACCCTTTCGAAACCCCACTTGTCTTCACCGATTGAAGACAATTGGAGTTTCGAAGGCTAATCGCATCGCCATGTTAATCGTCGATCATGGGGACCGCGGGTACATGCGGCGGAGGCGGGCCACTGACCAATTACCCGCCTCGTGACGCCCTCTATTGACCAGATAACCGGTTTATACTCTGCGGCGCAAGTACGGATCTTTTCGATAAAATTGACAGTTCAAATCGATAAAGTGGGTTTTATCGACCTTTTATATAATTTATCGAGCCTCTATACAATCGACCAAAGTTATCGAAAAGCTAGGTCGAATCCAAAGAGAATATAGAGCTACTACAATACTTTACGATCAGACTTCAGTACTCGCAACATTCGATTAATTTATCGAGTTTTTCGATTCGACAAATTTATCGAACCGACTTCCGTACTTACGCCACTGCTTCGTAGAATTGGTTGCAAGATAGTTTAATGTAATTTGGACATTACATAAAATTACAGTTAGGTACCTGTACCTGTTACGCATGCAATGTATTATTGTGATGCGTTCAGAGTATACAATTGCGCGAGCACTCTGACAACGATATAGACAATTTGACCCCGACGCCACTTGGCACGTACCTGCGCAGAAAATAAATCATTCATCTTTAATCACAGATGTAAAAAACCTTTTATCGAAATTACGTTGTTTATTCGTCGGAAATAACTCACGGTTTCGTTAAGAAAGCAATCGATGAGCACAACTTGCAGATTTCGTAAAGGTTCTGGTAAAATCACGTAAGAACTATTTCACGGCTGGCCGGTACTTGTGTGGCGAGTAACGCAGCTCCTTTCGACTTAGTGACGGTCACTACACTTACAAAATGTTGGCAACTACTGTGACTTGCGTTATTTTGACGGATACAAATTCAATAGAGTTTTCACAATGTTTAATAATTTTTTTAATAGGAATACAGCAAAGACTTTTTGTTAGTGGGAGGGCTAACTCTTCTGCAAGTGTCCGTCTGAGTTGTTACCAACGCTTTGTGAGTGAAGTCTGCTGCCAAGCTGTAGTGTGTAAGCATTACTGTGTTCCGGTTTGATAAGCAGAGTAGCCAGGGAAATTACTGGGCTTATGAGACTTAATACCTAATGTCTCAGGGTAACGAGCGCACTGCAGTGCCGCGCAGGCTTTTGTGTTTCAAAGTTCTGAGTGTTACTGTCATTGTTATGTGCTGCTGTAATTCCTACCATCAGGGAAGCGACCTGCTTGTGTCATACCCAATAGAATTAAAAAATAGTAAAATGTCACAAATGTTTACGAGTGCAGCCATCACGTCCTCGCTGAACGCAGCGGTGCGGTGTACAAACCGGCGCTGCAAGCGCTTTATTCTGTTCTCTATTAGCCATTTTGACGCTTCCCCAATTTTCCAATAAAGGCTAATACAAGCGCTCGTCTCGAAGGGTTGCCGCGAACTTCCGCAGATTTCCCCGTAATTTGTTACCATCGTGACGGCGCTAGAACTTCTTCTTGTTTTTCCTAATTTTTTCGAGGATTAATTTCATAAGCTCCTAATTAATGGGTTCATTTTTCTCGTTTCATTTAAACTTGTAATTTTTTTCTCGGCTCCGAATCAAAGTTGGGAATACCGGCGCGGGGTTGCCAGAGTTGGGTCTAATTACATTTTATTCGAATATTTTCATTTTGGCTTAATTAATTTGTAATGAAGATTTTTTTGTTTCGTAATCGTGTTTGGATCGATGTTATTCTGGTTACTGATGAACAAAGATGGAATATTGACCCGCTTTATTTTATTTCAACTCTCCGAAAAAACATCATAAAAGATTTTTGTTATTTTTATGTCTACTCGGCAATAACAGGTTGATTTGGTTAGTTTTTATTGTTTAGTTTTTTAGATTTTTTTGATGGTAAAATGAACTGATTGCCCGCGCTTCTTATTCTGATAAGTTATCTTGACAGCAGATTTTAACATAGATAATACAATAAAACTCAACATTACCACGTTCACGCCACCTTGGTCAATGTTTCTAAAGTTGAAGTACTTAAAGTGATTATAGGTAACTATCGTCTGAATCATAATGAGATGTAGTCTACATAACAGTACTCAGGGACAATGTAGCTTCCTATTAGAGAACAATTTTTATAATCGGACCAGCGCTTCAAGAGATTAGCGTTAACAAACAAACTCCAGTGGCGACCACGGCTTGTCCCTCATTTTCTTGCAAAACTGTGTGCAGAAAAAAAGCCTTTGTATACGTCATAAGTATGTATCCGTAAGTCTTTCCATGATCTCAAAGGAACACAAATTTTGAGGCGCTTTTTCTTTCTTAAAAGTTTGAAAAAAACTATTTGCTTTTTATGAGTGCCGTCATAAAGCCGAGTAAAATATTTTAAAGTTGACGCTTGGCGAGAGAGCGTTTCTGGTGACGTTCATGTAAAGTACAGTAAGTAATTGCATTACCGGCGTCGGATCGCGCGCAATTGAGTTACTGTGCGGCCGCCATTTTATAATCGACAATTATTGCAGAGTAAGTATTTATATAATTATTTTTTTTATAATGCTTACACTCATACTAGGATTCCCTGTGTCGCAGGTGGCATGTACACACACAGATACACATCACAAACATCCAAGACCCGAGAACAAACTTTATGCTTACACAAAATCTGCCCCGGCCGGGAATTGAACCCGGGACCCCTCGCTCTGCAGGCAGGGTTACTACCAACTTAGCTACGAAGCCGTCAATTTGCTAACAATTAACTATTTGTGGAGGGACTAATAATCTCACTTGCATGTTTGTTTTTAGTTTTTACTCGAACTATGGCGAAGCAAAAAGGAGAGTTACGATTTGGACCGTTGTGTATGTATGTATTTTAGTGTCTATGGGTTAGCTTTTTTGACCACAGAATAACCTAATATAAAATGATGATGTAGGTAGGTAATGAAGGTAAGTGCCAAGTTTAGAACAGAGCTAGTTCTCAAGTATAGATAATGTCGTATCAATAATTCCTTGAAGAGAGTTTTTATGCTTAACAGTAATTGCTTGCCAAGCGAGGTTTTAAAAATACTTTAACATCATGTTTAAAATTGACTTAATATTATCTTCAGAGACTCTTTATAACAATGTATCATAAATTTTTGACTTCTTAATACAATAAATGACTGTCGACAGGGGTCAGAAGGTCGTATGTTAACTTTTATTGTCACTTTGAAAATGTCCTCTCCGTGCCCGGTCCGGCCCCGTCCGGTCTCGGTCCGGCCTCACTAATGCACTTACTCTACGATTCAGGCGAAGTTAAATTGACGCGTTAATGTTAAATGGACTCTCCCACCCCCGCACTCGTATCATAATATAGAGGTAGGACAGAAGCACCACTTTGACAAAGAGTAAAAATAGAAGAGCACACACGTTTTTACTTGCAATAATTGTTATGTGGAATTATAAGGTATATTGTAACGTACACGTGTTTGTTTAAACAAAATTGCTTTAAAAAAGCTACGAACCGACTTCAGTGACAAACTACTGAACCGATTATGATGAAATTTCTATGGGACCAATCTGAAAGTATATCCTTTCACATAAAAAAAGAATTTTTCAAATCGGTTTATAAATGACCGAGATATGAGGTAACAAACATAAAAAAAAATACTCGACGAATTGATAACCTCCTCCTTTTTTGGAAGTCGGTTAAAAAGAATAAGAGACTTTCCAGAAGCGCCACTCCAAGAGAGAGGTCTTGGAGTGAACCTTCTATGTATCAAATTCGTGCGCGCCGTAACTCCTGAGAGCAAAGTTGTGCCGCCACGTGCATTAAGCAGTTATGACGTGTCGCTCCATTACCTCCTGCCTATTTAATACAGACACACAACGGTGGCTCTGAATTAAACATATCGAGTACCCTCGTTCTGTTGGCAAACTTCTAAAAATTATGTAGTTTTCGGTAGTTTCGGTACCCCAAGACGAGGCCTCAACTCTCCATACTTTCCATACAAACGCTCGTACGTGATTAAAGTGTTGTATCAAATTTTTCTATGGGTTTTTAAAAAAAATAGGTATCTCGTGCTTTACATCTAGGAGTTTATGGAACCAAAAATTTAAAATTTTGACAATCCAATTCAGTAAAAGCCTTAAAAACACAGCCTTTTTAAACAAATTTTACCTTGATTTTACTTTTACGTTCACAATATTCTCATAAATTTAAAAGTAAACAAAACACTTCCATATGATCCTTGGATATGTAATGGAGATTCTAAATAACAAACATTTTTTCACAAACCTGTAAGGCATTTTCAAAAACACGAATTTCCTGAAACACGTTTTAGGAAATTACCACGCACTAATTGTCTTCGGAAATTTTCTTTGGAAATTTATTTCAAAATTTTCAGAAACGACAACCGAAGGCTCTTGCGTGACTACCTTGGTCTTCGTTCAGTCGCTCCCGTGTGGCTAAATTTTTAAGTATTATAAAAAATTGCTCAAGATAAATATTTTATTACAACAGTGTAAAGATTGAAAGTGTCCCAGCGCCGCGACCACCCGGTGGTACAATATTATATTCCCAAGTTGCAGCCAACTAGCTCGCGGGTGGCGGCGTGTCCGATCCTACTCACCTAGTTCCGTTGATGTTAGCTCATGTCCAACTTCCTTTCTTGGTTTATTCGAGACATGAAAACTAATTTATACACAATTGAATTTTTGAAGCGGTGATGTCTCAGTGGTCATGACGCGTCGGCCGCTCATTTGTTGGTCGTTGGAACGAGTCCTACAATCAGCTTGACCTTTCGGATGAAGGAAAACATCGTGATGTTGATGATACCAATTTGGAACGGGCACGGTGGGTTTTTGGAAGTTTTTTTTTTTTATGTTTTTAGGTAACGAGACGAGCTGGTCGTTTGCCTGATGTTAAGCATAACGCCGGCCCATAACAATTGCAGTGCCACCCAGAACTTTGAAACACAAAGGCCTGCGCGGCACTGCAGTGCTATCGTTACCCTGAGACATTAGGTATTAACTCTCATAAACCCATTAATTTCGCTGGATACTCTGATCATCAAACCGGAATACAGTGATGCTGGCACACTACTGCTTGGCAGCAGACTTCACGAGCAAAGCGGTAATATTGTCAGTCTTCGAACTCTTCGTCGCTTAAGATCAGACGAGGTAGTGCTAACGAATAACTTGAAACCAGTCGAGCAATCATCGTGACACTGAGCAATACAACTTAATTTAAATCCGTTATTTAAAATGTACCGTCAGTTTCAATCCCTTCTCTCATCTCTTGACTAGGCTGATAGATCACACAGCAGCCATCCTCGCGGGGTCACATCGAACAAATTCCCTGTCCCGTGCCGAGACAACGTCCCGGAATAACAAACGAGACGCAAACAGCGCGCGTAAATATCCCGGGAACGAGACGGATTCTAGGACAGACACGCTTCTGGGACTTCCAACAAGGAGACAAGTGTACAGTGGGGCTGCAGGTGTGGAGCACTGCGCACTAGTTACGTACCTATAATAATAATAATAATAATTTATTTCAACCAACATGGATCATATTAGTTAGTAACAATAAAATAAAATTTAGGCTAAGTTGTTAGTATACATTTAGCGTCGGTTCAATCAAATGTCAGTAGAAATGAAATTAATAAAAATAAAATAAACTAAACTAAAATCAATACAATACTAATCAAAAATAATAATTATTACCTGTCATTTAATTGAACTAAATTGGACTTATATATGAATCATATATAAGTCCAATTATATTATAGTCCAGTCTATATCATTTTCTGTCCACTTTGTCATACAGAGAAATTACTGGGCTTATGAGACTTAATACCTAATGTCTCAGGGTAACGAGCACACTGCAGTGCCGCGCAGGCCTTTGTGTTTCAAAGTTCTGGGTGGCACTGCAATTGTTATGGGCCAGCGTTATGCTTACCATCAGGCAAACGACCGGCTCGTCTCGTTACCAAATAACATAAAAAAATAAAAAATAAACTTTTTTTATACTCAACTTTTGTACCACTATCTCGATCGATCATCGAGACGATGTGCTCGAAGATAGTGAATATGCTATACCTAGATTAGAAAAGGCTCTGCTGCAATTTTCAATTTGAAGGTGGCAACTAGCCAAGCAAGAAACTAGAAAATGTATTTTGTGTTACCACATCGCATGCAGATGCGGTAGAACTCAATCATAGCGAAGAAGCATCAACGTCAGGACCTCGCTGTATCTAATTGATCACATTAAAGTTACAACCCCCATAGGCACCAAAACACGCTAAATCAAACCATCCCCTCGTCCTCGCGACTGCGACTGCGAGTAAATATTGAATATTTATTCCGCGAACGATTGTTTACCCATAAACAGGGGTTGGTGCTGCCGCCCTTATTATTGAAACCGCATGGAAACTGACAAACGTCCTCTGTGCGATGCGCGTCTTTTTGTCTTCCTTTTTTGTTATAATTGCTGAGTTGTATTTATCAGCTTATGGTTAAAAAGTGAAGTAATCTAGAAAGTCTTCATTAAAATGAGTGAGTGACATTTCACTCGTTCCAGTGGCTGCGCTGACAGAGATAGCCTCTAGTTGTATCACTGTCGCGTCCACCACATCGGCACTGAGATCAGTTGATAGTCAAACAAACGTTCACCTATCGTCATGGACCTGGAGCAAAAATAAAGTGTATGAACCTGCCGTGAAACATTATCGTAGCCTACCGTCATTTCATATTGTCATTCACCTATAAAAATGGGCGCCTCCCCGGGCCGACGACCTTCAGCATTCTGTCCTCTTTGCACACACTGGCGGTTTGCGTCGATGTAAAAGAGATGGAATACTGCGCGTGCCACTGTGATTGAGAAATTTACAAAAAAGCATAATGACTTCAAAATTAGATGCCTAATCGAAAATGTACCACAACCTAGTTTTTTGTCGCTATATAAAAGGTAAGCTTTGTTAATTTTATCAGTATTCACTCGTAATTAACAGAGATATATATCATTGCAAACTTATTTGTAGATGTAAATTTTGTGGTTTTTTGGAGTAAAATTAGTAAAATCTTGATTTGATCACATCAAGATTATGTTACAGTATTGAGTTTGAAGAGATTTTATATATACACTTGTAGTAGCACGCATAATGTCGCCTTGTCTATGCACTAAGTTCAGAGAGAGAAAAAAAAATATGTAGGTAGACCGCACAATTTCATTATTTCGTGCGGTCGGCTGGTTCTTCATTCACGTTGCAGTGCTCCGCCGCGTCGCACTACAAAGTTGGTTTTTCTAAGTTTCTCCGTGTTAACAAGTTTTTTCGTCAAAATCAAGATGCCGAAGAGGAAACATAACGACGAGTGGGAATATTTGTAAGTAATTTGCACAATTACCGATAACTATCGATTGCATATGAGGTTTCACGTTCCAACGATTCGAGTTCTTACTTAACCCATTTTTTTTACTCGAGTTCACGATGCAACGCCACGAGTTCATCTTACTCGCTGTATACCTATGCGTACTTAATACGCCATCCATATAGCAACCTGTTGAGGTTATCCTATAATAATAATATGAAACGACCCGAAAGGTAACATTTTAACTATTTAAGTTAAGTTCTAATGTTCACGTTTCAACGATTGGAGTTGTCACTTAACGATAATAATGCATACGAGGTTTAACGTTCCAACGATTCAAGTTGTTACTTAACCTACTTCTTACTCGAGTTCATTTTACTCGCTGTATAACTATGCGTACCTAATACGCCATTCATATAGCAACCTGTTGAGGTTATCTATAATAATAAAAAGATGAAACGACCCGAAAGGTAACATTTTAACTATTTAAGTAATTTGCAATTTCTTCGGTTCACGTTTGAGTTGTCACTTAAATACATACGATGTTTAACGTTCCAACGGTTCAAGTTGTTACTTAACCTATTTTTTACTCGAGTTCATCTTACTCGCTGTATACCTATGCGTACCTAATACGCCATGCATGTAGCAACCTGTTGAGGTTGTCCTATAATAATAATATGAAACGAACCGGAAGGTAACATTTTAACTATATAAGTTAAGTTCTAATGTTCACGTTTCAACAATTCGAGTTGCCACTTACCGATAATAATGTATACGAGGTTTCACGTTCCAACGATTCGAGTTGTTACTTAACCTATTTTTTACTCGAGTTCACGATGCAACGCCACGAGTTCATCTTACTCGCTGTATACCTATGCATACCTAATACGCCATGCATATAGCAACTTGTTGAGGTTATCCTATGATAATAATATGAAGGTATACGTATAATTACGTATATTAGACACAAATTTGCAATTTGCTGTTAATGTTGAAAACGAAAATCAAGAGCTACGCGAACCAAGACCGTCGACTAGCGCGTTACACGCGAGTTCCGATCGTTCGCTGGATATAGCCAACGTGACAATACTGGAGGATGTATCTCCACCACCAGTGATTAAAGGTGCTTCCAGCAGTGAGGATGTTCCACGAACAGAACCAAGCTAAGGCAAAATTAGCAGCGGTATTGCTTGTCTTGACGAGCCTATAAGACTCTTCTTAGTAAGAATAATAAAGATCCAACTGTTCTAAAGCTGCTGATTGATGCTGGGCGCATCATCTGTGACACACAACTCAGTGAGTCAATAACGAGGCGAAATTTCATATTGGCTGTACTAAAGAAGGACTTGAAAGATCAGATGCTGCTCACGATAATAGATAGTTTTCTTGTAGCCAAGAGCTAGCCGAAACTTTAAAGACCGCAAAAGCGATCAATAAAACAGGTGTGGATCTCAAAGCTTCCACCTCTAACAAGACTATTGCTACAAAACCAAAGCATCAAGTCGTTAACAGAAATTGAAACGGGAAGGCTCCGGTTCAAAACCACAGACAGCAGCCGTCGGCGCCCTCAAAGATGAAGGAGTCTGCACCTCAGAGGCAACAGCACTCGCCATCATCGAGGACATCGCGACCGAACTTCAGTCGCGGCCGCCGCTAGACAATACGGTAAATTACGCCGGTAGACTATCTGTTTTTTACAACCAATGGTCACAAATAACCGCAGATAAAATAATTTTATCGTGGATACGTGGTTATGAAATTCCGTTCACTGAAACTCCATATCAGCATTGTATACCTCAACCCCGAAATTATGCACACTCAGAAGAACTTGAATTTGATCAAGCTATACATAATTTAATTTCTATAGGTGCTATACCTCACTGTGAGCCCTGTGAGGATATCCAATATCTTTTTACCCAAACCGAACGGAAAAGCACGCTTTATCCTAAATTTGAAAAAGCTAAACGAGTTCATTCAACATGTTCATTTGAATTAGAAGATTTTAGAATAATGATCAAACTAATCTCAAGATGTTGTCTCAAGTCAACTATTGATCTCAAAGACGCATATTATTAAGTGAAAGTTCATGATAACTCTAAAAAATATTCAAGATTTAGTTTGAACGGTAACTTGTATGAATTTAATGCCCTACCGTTTGGTGTCAATACGGCACCTTTTGTCTTCACAAAAATAATGAAAACGGTGGTCAGAATGCCACGCTGTGCTGATTATTATCGACAATATATCTTAACGATACCTGTCTAATATCACATAGCTATAGCGAATGTATGGATAACATTACAAAAATGAAAAGTACATGAATTTGCCTGTAAGTTTACAGTCAGATTTCGATTGGTGGATTAAATCTATCGAAAATCCAAAAAATCAAATTAAATCTGACGAATTCAGATGCTTCGACTATGGGGGGTTGGGGGATAGCCTGTGCGGGAAAAACGGCAAGCGGTAGCTGAAGTCGGGAATAAAGAAAACTTCACATTCATAAGATTAAAAATTTGTCTAGAGGATTTATCCAATTGTCATATTATCTTGCGAATAGATAATACAACTGCGATTTTTTACATTAATCGTATGGGAGGAATCCAATTCCCCCATCTCACAAACTGACCAAAGATATACGACAATGGTGTGAAGCGCGAATTCTATTTATAACAGCGCTATACATTCCATCTACAGAAAATACTATAGCAGATACTGAATCAAGGTGTATTCACCCGGATATTGAATGGGAACTATCTGATCTTGCCTTTCAGCAAATAATTAACAAATTCTGGCTACCAGAGATTGACATGATTGCTAGTTGAATAAATAAAAAATGTCCTGTATACATATCATGGCACAAAGACCCTGATGCTTGACGCTTTCTCTGTGAATTGGTCAAAATTGTATAAAAATACCATGAACCAGGAACCCGTAAAAACGGGTTCCCTTCCTTCTCAATAATTTTAAAAAAGCATTGATTAAAATTATTAGCGACAAAGCTAAGTGCATACTGGTCGGGCCAACATGGCCAGCTGAACCTTGGTATCCCCTATTTAACCAGTTTTTTACAAACTAAACCACTGGTTTTTTCAAACTTCTGAGGACCTAATAATCTCTCATTCCAGTTTCTGCCAGATCCAGCGGCAGATTACCCTGGATGCCGGAGTATTGTGCGGGAGTCTCTAATAAGAAAACTCCCTCCCGGGTCTTTAGACACATTAATAGCGTCTCTGTCAGATAATTCAATTAAGTAATATGATACTTACACATTCCAGTTATTATTCATGTTTTAACAGAGTTATTTCAATACGGCACTCTAAATGGGTTTAGATCTACACCTTCCTTAGTATTAGGAAGTCAGATAAGCACAGACGACTGTGTTTTAAGGGTATATTTAGGCTTCGCCCTCCCTTACCCAAGTATGAATCCACTGGGATACTACATTAGTAATTGAAACTCTAGCCACTTGGATTCCTAATTAATCTCATTCTTTAGAAAAAATCACTAAAGAAGCTAGTTACCCTGCTGGCGCTGGTAACAGCGCATAGAGTACAAACTATTTCAAAAATAGATATCCGAAATTTTCAAAATTGGCGGAATGATATTTCCATTAGGATCCCTGACTTAATAAAAACGTCAAGTGTAAACGCAACTCAGCCAACGCTGATGCTGCCAATTTTTCGAGACAGACCTGACATAGGTCCGGCTTAATTATTAACGGATTATCTAAAAGTAATGTAGCGGCATTACGTGATCATCACACCTCTATTTTTATTTCTATAAAAAACCATATAATAAAGTTTCTCCCCAAACACTTAGCAGATGGATAAAGAGTATACGTTGTGGGTCTGTGGAATAGATATCACACAGTACTCTGCACATAGTACTAGACACCTCAAAAGCTCATAAGCTCGGTGTGAATTTGGATGTTATCAGGAAGACTGCCGGTTGGTCCGGCGGCTCTACAATATTTGCCAAGTTTTATAACAGGCATATAACAGACAGCATATACAGAATCAAATCATTGTTTTGCTAGAAGTAAAATTGATTAATTTATGCTAAAATTTACTGTAGCTATTATGTTAATAGCTTATTTAAGAAACATTACCTTTTAATTGAGTGATTAAGTACATTTATTATGTCAATTATTGAAGAAATTTTATGTAGCCTAAATACGGTTCTTATATCACTGTCAAGCTTTACAAATATCTGCCTTACAGGGGATATAAACATTGATATTAAACCAGGTAGTGCTGACAGACAGCTTAATGATTACCTGGATCTCACTGCAACCCATGGCTTACTTCCAACACACCTGTTACCCACAAGATTAGATAACTGTCTTGATCATGTTCTTTTGAAAAGCTCCCATGAAGCTCGCACTATTGTAATCCTATCGTATATAACGGACCACTGCCCGGTACTTCTCTGTCTGTACAACAGGCACAAATGTATGAGGTCTCTTCCTACCCGCACATGTATCGACTATCAAGCAATAGGACGTGAAATTACCTTTACTGACTTTTCGGCGGTCTTGTCTCTCGATAATGCTAGTGCTGCTGCTGACTTGTTAATCGCAATAGTAAAGGCAGTTATAGACAAACATACAAAAATAGTCAACACTTCCAGAAGAAATAACACAATTAAACCCTGGATCACACTGGCTCTCCTTCGTTGTATTCGTCTTCGTGATGGCCTTCATCTCAAAGTTAAGAAAAATCCCAATAATAGCATTCTTAAACTGACATACACTCGCTACCGAAATTTTCTAAATAATCGCCTTAAACAATTAAAAAGTGACTATGAGCGTGAAGAATTCGCAAAGGCTAAAAACAATAGCAAACTCACCTGGAAGGTTGTAAAAAGTGTCACTCACATCCAACAATCATCCCCATTGCCTAAAGAGCTGCTCGTAATAAAATCAGACCCAATACTGTCCGCTAATACAGTTAATAATTATTTTGCCAATATAGGACGCTCTTTAGCCAGTAAAATTTCTAGAAACAACCAAAATCTATCCGTTACTGCTCCCAATCATTCTCCTCTAAACTCCTTTGTAATTCTTCCTACTGATCAAACAGAAGTAGAAAATTATATCCTAGATCTCAAGGATGATTGCGCAGTGGGGTGGGATAGTATCTCTTCAAAATTGCTCAAACAATACCGACACGTCTTCGCACCTCTTCTTGTTCACATTTTTAATATTGCCATTTCAACTGGTGACTTCCCCAAGGTATTTAAGAGGGCGTTAGTTCATCCAGTATATAAGTCGGGGGGCAAAGACAGTGTCAATAATTATCGCCCTATTTCTGTACTGCCTTCTATGTCCAAGATCATGGAAAAAATGTTGAACCTCCGGCTTCTTAAATACCTTGACACAAATCAATTGATTGCAGACAACCAATATGGTTTCCAAAAAGACAGGTCTACTGAGGATGCTATAGGTGGTTTAATTGATATCGTAGCCAAGAATTTGGATATAAAGAAGAACTGTCTGGGCATCTTCTTAGACCTGTCTAAAGCATTTGACACCGTCTCTGTCACCATTCTCCTAAGCAAAATGGAAAGGATGGGTGTCAGAGGAGCAGCGCTGGATATTTTTAGGAGTTATCTTTCTGACCGCAGTCAGTTAGTTAAAATTGGTTCTGTGCTGAGTAATGAAGAGTTCCTCGATTACGGCGTGCCACAGGGCAGTATTCTAGGACCAACACTATTTAAAATTTATATCAACGACTTGTGTCGTCTGTCTCTTGATAACTGTAATATATTCTGCTATGCAGACGATACAGCTATACTTGTGAGAGGTGACTCTTGGTCTGACGCCAAGTACTATGCTGAAAAGGCTATGCAAGTGATAATGTCTTGGTTGGCAGGCAATCTGCTTACGCTTAATGTAGAAAAATCTAAATTTATAACCTTTTCCATGAAATCCACGACACAACCTCCCCGTAATAATTTTTTCATTAAAGCCCATACTTGTTTCAATGCCAATCAGAGTAATTTGTGTTCCTGCGGTGTTCTATCAAGAACAGATAAAATAAAATATCTTGGCGTTTATGTTGATGAACTATTAAACTGGCATGCTCATATAGATACTTTGACATCACGTACGAGAAAATTAATCTATATCTTTAAAACTCTTAGGAGCTCCGCTACCCAAGGCACATTGAGATTGGTATACTTTGCCTTATGTGAGTCACTGCTGAGGTACTGCATATCTGTATGGGGTGGCGCGTCTAAAACTAAAATGTTGCAGCTAGAAAGAGCGCAGAGAGCTGTCCTAAAAGTTATGCTTAGGAAACCCTATCGCTACTCAACAACAGCTCTGTACTTAGACAGCAAGGTGCTATCAGTGAGACGTCTCTTCATTCTCCAAACTATATTACGTAAACATCCATCTGTACCGTATTATAAAAAAAACACTACGAAGAAACGAAGAAGTGATCACGTTTGTATCGTCGATAAACACAGGACGAGCTTTTATAATCGTTTCTTTCCGATTGTAAGTAGCCTCTTATACAACCGGGTCAATAAAAAACTATATATTTATCCATTTTGTAAATATGAGATCAAGCATAAAATTAACAACTGGCTTCTAGCTCTTAATTACTCTGAAACGGAAGACTTAATTCGATTTGATAGATAAATACTTATACTATTCCTTCTAAAGTTTAGTTATTTTTTGTTCGGATTCACTAATTCACACTTTTGCACCCAAACTTTGGCACGCAGATATGACAAACACACACACACACACACACACACACACACACACACACACACACACACACACACACACACACACACACACACACACACACACACACACGCACGCATATTAATACATGACACACACACACTCACACATAGCTTATATGCTCTTCTAAGTGTTGTGCGGAAGGGCCTTTAGAATTTAGTTTTTTATATTGTTTTATACCCCAAATACAGGTATACACCTATACGGGGTATTTTGCTTGATAAGATGTATTCATCATTAATGTCGTCATAACGAACTTTATTTATATAACTTACGCACATAATGTTGTACCATTTGATATGTTTTTTTTTAATAAACAAGACGTTTAGTATAATGATTCGCATCTGCTGCTCATTGCTGGAGGAGATCGGCTTCTCCGAGATACAAGTCTTCCTTGACTTAGTTCAGAGTCGCAGATTTCTGAAGGAAATGTGGTGGCGAGTTTGTGGGCTCATATGTAAATGAGTTTGTATTAAATACATAATTCAACATTGATGATGATGTAAGCTTCTTTATCTTAATTAGAATAAGCATATTTCTTATCATAAAGTAATTTGTAACATTTTTAGTAAATAAAGCATTGATTGATTGATTGATTGATTGAGAAAAAAAAAAAAAAAAAAAAAAAAAAAAAAAAAAAAAAATATTAAATATATTTACTTCTGTAATACTTTCAACTGAAATAGATATTTCACAACTTCTCTCAACATCTACAAGTGTATATATAAAATCTCTTCAAACTCAATACTGTAACATAATTTAATGATTAAACGAACTTACCTGTAAGTTAAGTTCTATCATAATTATGTGAAGTAGTGAGTTTGAAGAGATATAGCATCCCGCCCACCCAGATTACCTATTTCATAGGTCCCGAATAGTGAAATATCTACTTGAACTGATAAGCTCTGAACTAAATGAAGAACCAGCCGACCGCACGAAATAATGAAATTGTGCGGTCTACCTACATATTTTTTTTTCTCTCTCTGAACTTAGTGCATAGACAAGGCGACATTATGCGTGCTACTACAAGTGTATATATAAAATCTCTTCAAACTCACTACTTCACATAATTATGATAGAACTTAACTTACAGGTAAGTTCGTTTAATCATTAAATTATCGGTAATATGACGAATAATGACACATGTATTTTTCCCCGTAACAGAAGCTCACCTGATTATGCTAAAAAACCTTTTATGTGAAGCAATCCAGCTGCTATATACGACTAAACGTAAGAAAAGCTCTCGTTGTACAGGTTCACGTCCGCGGGTGCAGACTTAATCTCCGTTATAATAACTTCATCCCGAACTGCCGAAGAAGCCCACTGAAGGGAATCCTCTTCACATAATATTATCGAGAACTTCCCAACAAGTTGTATAACTCAATCGATCTCGAAAAAATCGTCGCTCTGGGGGCAATCCGCGCTAATGTCCTAATATCACAAGTTTATCCGCGGGATATGGAGTCACCGGGACCGAGCCGGGACCGGGGCGGGACCGGGCCGGGACCGGGCCGGGCCGGACCGGCTTGGAGTACTTACACTACTGAATGCTTCTTTGAATAGCTGCTATTTTTAATGCGATGATGTCTTAGTGACAGTGACGTCGACTGTCATAGGTTGATGGTCCGAATCTAAAACGTCGTGAGTCAACCAATCGTAGTATCGCAGCATTTACTACTGCTTGTCTAGCTAGCTACCAACTTCAAGTTGTAATTCTGTCACCAAACACATATATGTGTGTTCCGGTGTAAGTTTTTTATTTCTCAATCTGTAATAGCATGGTTTTAGGCGAAAACTAATTCAACCGTATAAGGTGACCTCGCTGCACCGTCAAAGCATTTATTATGAGTTATGGTTATGACTTACAATAACTATTTTTTATTTACATTATTTATTTTTTTATTCTATCTGATGTCTGTAGTGCCACCGGCCCGTGGGAACACAGATCCCTGACTCATCTGCATCCGATTGATAAAACGTAGGCACCATAAACATCCCCCTCGTGTCCGGCGCGCGCGATGCGCCCCCAGCCGTTACACCAGCTTTAAAGACTGCTCGACCTTTGCCGTACCATATTGAAATACGATGTAAGTATGAGTGGAATCGGAATTATTTTTATACCTCTTCAGTAACTAGACGAGCTGGTAGTGTGTCTGTTGGTAAGCACAACACATGCTAACAATTATCACCCAGAACTTTGAAACACAAACAAAGGACTGCGCGGCACTGCATTGCGATCATTCCCCTGAGACATTAGGTATTAAGACTCATAAGCCCATTAAGTGCGATTACTGATTACAACCGACGGACACTCGAAGAATATTTAGTCCTACTAGGTGGTAGGACTAACTATTCCTTCCTATCATTTGCGACTTTTTGAATTTGAAAATTTGAAATATACCTACTGTATGACGCTGAAAAGACCGTGATTTTTTTTTGTATATGGCCACAGCACTTATATTTGAAAAATTATAGTCCTGCGTATTGCCCCAGTTCAAATTAAAGTAACTGTGATATAGAATAGGATGTGCAGATATGAGGTACCTGTGTGGTTTGGTTGAGTCCTTCGACGTGGTGTAATTAAATCCAAAATAGGCACTGGTTTCTTGCACAATCACACTCCCAGTATTGTTTTTAGGTAAAAGAGTCCTTTCACTCGCGGCCGCGGGATATTTTATAACTTTTGAATATTTTATTAGCGAGATGCGTATGCGTTGCGTTTTTGAGTTGAGACGACGACACCACAGCTAGTACTGCACTGGGAATGGGAGTGAAAGGGAAATGGGTCAATGAGTGAATGAATGTGTGAGTAGTGTTTCAATAATAATTATAATAATAATATTATTTTATCTATATATTTGAAACTAATTATTAACTAACTATTTAGTTAATAATTATTAACTAAAGCGGCGCGTACAGTAACTAAAGATTTCTTTTACGAACTAGTTAGGAACCAAAATAACAATCTCATTTTTAAATTCCTTGTAAGTAAGGATTTATAGTGTTTGGCACTCGTGTGCCAGCAATGATCTTTCATTGCTGGATTTTTATGAAAAATCTTCCAATGAAGTCACTACTTCGCTTCATATATTCTATCTTCAAAATGTTATTCCGTCCCCATCCGGCTGCACTTCACAGACATGCAAACTGTCTAATGAAATAAACTGAGAATACATTCCTCCAAATCAGATTCCTTTGAGCGTGACGAGGGTGAGGGGCGCGAGGGGCGCGAGGGGCGGGGGTGAAAGAGACGTTATTCATTAAGATGATTTTCATTACACTAATGTGCTGCACAAGCCAAGTTTTCAGATTTTGTGATGCATCTTTCATAATATGAGAATTAACATGAAGACGGATAATTTTTCACATGATTACAAAATCATACTCTGTGCACACGGATAGATTAACGCTTTATTTGCACACTAAAATGAAAAAGAAACTTTCAAAAAGTATTCACTGTTTATAGTAAGCCTAGTAAACGATAGTCGATAAGGCAAAGAGAGAGTGAGAGAGATTTCAAGAAAGAAACCATATTCTAAGAATCTCATTTACAAGATAGGTAGTACTCTCCTTCGTCACTCCACTCGATCTACATCACATACATCCTCATACATATTTACACCAACTTGAAACTTGTCAATCGCATGAAAATACCAATTTCCTGATTCACGTCACTTTACGATGTTTGACGTTTAATAAACTTCATAGCTTAAAAAGAACTTGAAGAATGCTCAATCTCCGCATCCAGCGTTGTTTTCCTTTATCACGTTATATCAGTTATTTCGCGCAGAAAGTGGCGCCGCCGCCGAGGCGCTCGGCACAATTGTGTACTATTTAATATGCGAGATAGGTTCCAATGTTTCATATTTTATAGGATACCTTGCACAGTGTAGGAGCTAACCAATTTGTTTATTACAGTTTGCATGGCATCAAACTTCGTCTCATTAAATGAAAACATAATAACAACGCTGAGGCAGTGATAAAAAAATGAAATCCATAGATTCGAGTAGCACTGAGTCGAGTTATGTTGGAGTTTGCATTTATTGATATACAATATACATATTTGAGTTTAAAGTAAAACGAGAAGTAGTTAGTGAAATTACTGAATGACTTAGGGTAACGACCGCATTGCAGTGCCGCGCAAGCCTTTATTCAAATTAATATTTTGTCAAGTTATTGTTTTAGGAATTTTATTGTAGAATCTGACACCGTCAGCCCTGGCTAAGACTAATAAATGGTTCATGGACCATTTATTATTTTTAATTAATCTGAACCCGGGTATGACAAATTAGTTTTATTTCTAGTATCTAAATCACGTACACGTTACCTTTTAAGATAAACTTCCTAATATATTTCCGTACGTACATTACATTTTCAAACTTTGAGTTTCAAAGTTCTAAGAGGCACTGGAGTTGTTTCGGGTCGGCGCTAAGCTTACCATCATCCAAACGACCAGCTCGTCTCGTTATGACATGGTGTAAAAAAAGAAAAAACTCATTGTCGGCATACGGTGCCTAGTGGAACATGGCGACTTCCCAGCGCGGACCGAACACACGTACTACAGTTATTGTTACACTTGAAGGGGCACGTTCGATAAAATATGTACACTTGTACAGGTGTTCGAGGGCGCTCTCCCCTAAGAATACGGCACGTCTCCCTCCGCGGAATGTGTCGAGTGTAATTCTTGAATAACGTTCAGCAGTTTCCTCGTCGCCGTTTTATTGTGCCATAACAAGTGATCGTCCACGGATGGTCCGAGATCGTTTACTTCGTGCAATGTGGTGTGTTTCAAGAGTTCTCTCACGGTGTACTTAAAATACGTTTACATGGAAAAACACGTTACTTTACATTATACATTTAAGGGGGATTAAAGTGACTACTAGTTCTAGGCTACTTTTTCCCTCGATATGTCAGCTTTCGACTGCTATCTTGACTCATCTTAATCGATGTGACTGAAGGTGCTGATGATACTACATCTAAAGTGAAGTGCAGCTGCTAAAACACACTGATAGGTGCCTAGCGGCAGGTCTTCAACTTAGAGTGGTATATAGCAAGATGAGCAAATTCAAATTCAAAATGCTTTATTCAAATAGGCCCCAAAGGAGCAGTTTTGAAAGTTAAAATAAATGACTCTAACAGCGGGCCTCTGCAACATTCGTCTACCCGAATCACAGACTAAAACTAATGCAGTCTTTATCAGAATATAATAAATGACAAAGACACCAAACGACCCAATCCGTGCTCAAAGTCAACGAACCTTCCAGAAACCCACCGTGCCCGTTCCAAATTGGTATAAGCCGAGCAAGAAGAAGGGCAAGAAGCTCGTCTCGGCATAGCGCTTGAAGATGCTCTAGCACCTTGCTATGCATCACGAAATTTCCTTTAATTCAACTTCTCAATTTCATTGTATGACCGTTACCCTAAGTACCGGTCTACCTCACAACGACTGGCCACCGCCGGCCGATAACTTGCCACCGCAACGAGCCCTCATTCGCCCACTGGGATCAATATCGTATGAAACCGACCTAATTCTCTGTTTATAGAAGAGATAAAACTAATAAAATAACACTCCAACTTAATCTCTACTACAAAAGTACCAGTAGAGTCGATATATTCGGACAGTTCGCAGTAAACTTGTTTGGACGGGTAATGGGTATTCTCAGTGTATCAACCCAACTTCGCCAAGTCGTTCGCTGTAAACATAATCACGAGGTGTATTTACCTCGAGTCACTTAATGTCGTAGTTGTACCTAAATATACATCGTAAAAACAATTACCGGCATCCAGCGCCGCTTGTAATGATTCCCTACGTTTTTTGTTCGTCCCGGGGAGTGCCGGAAGTAAAAACGAGCAGGAAGCGTATCCTGTTCATCCGGGAGGTTCCGTAGGTATATTGAATCAGCATTGCCGTTCAACGAGGCAATGCCGCCAGAATGACAGAAGGACTAGAACATTTATATTATCTATAGGCCTACATTGGCTTGTAGATTATCTGTTTTTGTAGCTACATTGGAAATACTGTTTATCTAGTAGCTAGTTGATAAAGGATTTTGCCTGTTGAAATAAATCATCACTATCAGCCTCCTATGCTCCCACTGCTGGGATACCGGCCTTCTCTCAGAGAGAGGTATGGGCCGTAATCCACCACGCGGGCCCAGTGCGGCTTTGTGGATGACACATGTCCTCGAATTTGTGGTTCTTGAACATGCGGGTTTCCTCACGATGTTTTCCTTCACCGTTTTAGAGCGAGTGTGAATAATCCACACATAAGTTGATATAAGTCATTGGTGCGGGCAAGTCGAGATTAGAACTATGGTGCATCGGATTGAAAGTCGAACAAGTTACCGGTCGGCCACACTCACTCTTAAAAAAAATACTTAAACTAATATTGTAATGATGTAGAATTTGTGTGTGTGTTAATGTATCCTGTGGAACAGTTGGCACGATTCTAAAAATTGTTTCACAAGGCACACTACCCCTCCACGCGTGCGAAGCCGTGAGCAAAAGCTAATACTATATAGGTGACAATGATGACGGCTAAGTGGTAACTATAAGCTGTAGTAGTCGAATATTCGCCTCTTGTAGAATGGTTCTAATGGGCAATGTTTTATTTTTATTTTCGTTTATTCTTGATCATAAATTTTTTTCATTATTGAGCGAGCGAGCGAAGCGAACGAAGTCCCTGCCACCGACTAGTGTTGTACCTGATTGTACAGACAACACTGGCCCCTTTTGCTTTCATCTTTCCGGACGGATGTTGGTCCTGGCGTCGGGTATAAGTTTAGTATTTTTCAACATCGAATCTCGATGAAACTTGGTATACAGGTTTGCCGTCGCGGATTTCTGATTAGAGTAGTATTTGCCCTAAAAAGGGGGAAGTTTGCAGCGGCGCCATTCATCAGCCGATTTGGACAACATTTGGCAAAAATATTCCGTACTCAATTCTAAACAAAATGGTGTGAAAAGAAATCGAAAGAGGTAAAAAAAAATAATTTAATACTATTAATCGACATCACTATAATTATTCTTGGGTTATAATTTAAGAAGACATTATGAATAATTGGTTTAAATGAGTACGGATCCCTAGTGTACACCCCCCCCCCCGGTCTCGCCCCGTGTGCTCATCATTAAACACGAGAGTGGAAGGGTATCGAGTTCCGTTGTTTATTTACGAAGGGTTGTGAAATTACTTTACACGTATCTCGGAAGCGGTGCACAGCTTTGGAAAATATAACGCTTTTGATTTCGCATTTTTCAATGTTTCATCTATGACTGTGCGAGTGCCACCTAGCGGGCACTTTCAATTAGACTCGAAGCGCTTCATCAACGACCTACCTATATCAAGCTATGTGGGGATTTGCCTCCGTTAATCAAATCCAAAATATGGCTAGTACAGCTGCCGGATCAGCAGAGACCCTCAGCTATGTGACAATGTTGCCAGAATTTATGGAATGTTACCAAATAGCTCCGGTTTGTGAAGTTGAGGAGGGATTGGACAATTTTGGTTCACAGTTTGGTTTATATTTCGTTAAAAGGTAATTTGACATGACTACCAAAAAAGAAAGTGTGTTGATTCATGGTTCATGTACGACGTACGTATGTGAGTTTCTTTATTCCACCATAACTTTTAAATGCCTGAACAGATTTGGATGTTTGCGGTATATTGTTAGAATCCTTACATCATCTCGAGTGACATTGGCCAGGGCAGCCGTGTTTTGAATTTTTTTTTAAATAATTATTTGTTGTACTATTGGATAACGAAACGAGCTGGTCGTTTGCCTGATGGTAAGCATAACGCCAACCCATAACAATTGCAGTGCCACTCAGAACTTTGAAACACAAAGTCCGGCGTGGCACTGCATTGCACTTGTTAACATTAAGCAGGTCTTAAGTCTCAATCCAGTCCAGTAATTTCACTGACTAAAATGTAATTTCAGTGACTATTAATAAGGATAAAGAAGGTTATTTCCGTTCCCATAACGTGCCCGAATCGATCACGGTCACGTGTGACTGTGTGACTAACTGCGTCCTCGTCAGCGCGGCATGTCGATGGCATTGTGATAATGGCTGCGCTACATTACATTTTTATAATCTTCTGCAGCTTAAGCGAAAACTGTCTCTATCCCGGGGTGGTAAGGTCGAGGGTGCGTGTCGAGAGGTTGGCGCGCCGATAATTGAGTAAATGAGTGTCGCTGACAGGTTATCGACGCGGCGAGATCTACGACGTATAAATTAGTCAGTAACGCAATTTGCCCGTTTTAATTCTCGGTGTCTCCTAATTGGAATTTAACTTACTTTTTATTATTATTACAGCATAGAAGTCATGAAAAATCAAAGAAATCTTGTACAAAATGTACCAACATTAAACTAACGTGACAATGGGCGGTTACAATACGATCTTTGTCAGACATGATGTGAATGGAGAAGTCATAAATGAACAGTAAAAGATTGTAAAAGTAAACTAGTAAATGAATGGGGATCCTAAATAATTATTTATAGTAGTTTTACGCTGCCGACTGGTAGGGGGCTTGGTCAAAAGTGGATTCGGTTTTTCGTGTATAGTCATAAATACGAAAATTAAAACAATTTATATAAGTTGCTGGTTGTTGGAAATCGAAACCAAAACATGATACGTGTGCTGAGGTTGCATGGATGGGTAACGAGCGGTTCGTCCCGTTATGCAATAGAATATAAAAAACCCAGTAAATCAATCAGTTTCGCCAAGTTCGTCTACTGTTTGTATAACGTGTATAGTCACAAGTCGTCGCTGCTAATGACCGCGCGGTAATCGCCGACATCGGCGGCAGGTGGCGCGCGGCGAGCAGCGAGCGGTGCCGACCGAGTGCCGCGCCCACTCATCAATAACACCCTGTACGTGAGTCTGAGATCAACTCGCCGTTTGACAGCTTGTTTGATTTTATAGCGCTGCTTACAATATTGCTCATTAGACGAAGGGTTGGATAAGCGGTACGTAATTATTCTAATGGTTCAGTTGTGTTGAGTCAAGTTATTAATTTAGGTACAAATTATACTTGTTTAAGCCAACACAATGAAGTGAACACACATTGTTTTAGATTCTCCGATTGCTCAAACTAGTTAGTGTAGTAGATTGTTATTTAGCTAATAATAGCTGTAGTGGAATATCATTCTCTAAACACTTGTGTAAATTATTCAATCCAGAAGCTGAACCTACTGAAAAATAATTCTAGGATCTTCATAGATAGGATAGGGTCTACCTAGGGTCATCCTCCCTTGTTTTTTACAGTACTTATAAGCAATTTCCCAAACTAAACATAATAATCCTTCTCCTCATTTTACGAAGCTAGTTAAAAATAAATTATACTTTCAATTGAGTCATTTTTTTATTTTATTTTCGATAATTTAAAACCTGGATTGTGACTGTCCCTCAAGCGCCTGTCAGTGTATAGATCCGTGGCAACAGTTTTCAATTTGATGTGGTTGTCAACCAGCCGGGCCCTTGAAATGTTCTACAATAATAAAATGGTAACATCAAAATATCTTCCTTCACCGAAAATTCAAAACCATTCCATACCTTCAGGGTCTGATCGAAATCCAGAATCCTACACACCAGCGTGACCTCTCTACCAGAGGCTTCACCGTCTCATTGGCCAATTTCTCACTGGGGCCTTCTTCACTACAATAACTCGTACCTCCTATTCAAGCTCAACGCTCACATTCGTACTATATATATATATTATATATACTTAGCTATATAAAATTTATTCTACGTTATGTTATGTTGTTACACACCGGTCGCGCAGGGCCGTGACGCGCCGTCTCCGTCACGTGTCGTGCCCCCCCCCTGTCTCCCCCCTCCCTCGGGACAGGCTCGTCGCAGATGTGTTCTTTGTGCGAGGGCTGGCTATTACGGCGGACAGTCGAAATCAAGTGGGATCTTTGTCCGAGGAAGTGATAGGATGTGAGGGATATTCGCTGGACGTTTTGTTATATAGATATCGGATATCTTTTTCACGTTGTTATAGAAAATGTGATAAGTGTTGTGACACTGGTCTCGACCAGTTGATAGGAGACACGCGTGAGGAACATGCGTGACGTAGGCAGTTGTGTTGCCCAACTTACTTATGGACCATCAAAGAGCGCGTGTGTTGCGGAACGCAGTCGATTTCGTACCACCGAGCTACCGTCCGGTTAGATGGTTTTTATACTATTTGAGAACAAGATGAGCTGGTCGTTTGCTTGATGGTAAGCATAACGCCTGCCCATAACAATTGCAGTGCCATTTAAAACTTTGAAACACAAAGGCGTGCGCGGCACTACAATACGCTCGTTACCTTGAGGTAGATCTGACTTCCGGTTTGATGAGTAAAGTAGCCAGTGTAATTACCGGGCTTATGAGACTTAAATACCTAATGTCCCAGTGTGACGAGCGCACTGCAGTACCGTACAGGCCTTTGTGTTTCAAGGTTCTGAGTTAAGAACTGCAATTTTTATGGAACGACGTTATGCTTACTATCAGGCAAAGGACCAGATCGTCTCTTTATCAAATAGTATAAAAAATCTTTTTAAAAATCACTTCTATAATTATTGAGTCTCATTTGTGCTGCTTCTATTGCTGAACTCAGTCCGGTGTGAGTTTACCTCACTGTAATGATGCGTGATGTACATTAATAACTCACATCGGATTCCAAATGAACCTGATACAAAGGTAAGCATCGACATAGTTACTACATCTGCTGGAATTTAAACTGGATTCCGAAATCCAGTTCCACTGAACATCATAATCTACGGACCGGAGCGGATCACACAAAACAATGCATATTGCGTCGGGCGTTCCACTGCCACTCGACACTAGACGTTACGTCATTGTGGTCTGATGACACAGTACTCCATCAAAGTGAATGCTACTATTTGTCAGCAGCGATGGACGCTGTGTATCGGCACCAAGCCGTTTGATTTCACAGCTCACAGTAGAGGCACAGAGGAGCGCTCGGCGCGGCTTCCAAATCGGTTGATAGCTACCGGCTATGAATTTCTACAACTATCTGCCAAAGCTTGGTGACACCGACTGGTACGGTCTGCGAATGAATTCTATTCTTATTTTGGCGTCCTTCGTATTTAAATTCAAAATATCTTTCGAGGTGCGAGTTATATTGTATTCCTTTGTAGTCCAAGTCTAATACTATCATCGATCACGTCTTTAATTTCATCGGTCTAATCTAATATTCCCTTTTCAATGTCAAGATATAAAGATCTCTCCAATGGGAGTTAGAGTAACAAAACAGAGTGTATGAAAAACGTATTTTATTGTGTAACAAACCGTGTCCAAACCAACAACTCTATAGCTACTCGCGAGGCGCGGCGGCGTCACATGAACACGTCGTCGGCCAGGGGCTCGGCCGGCGCGCGGTCGTCTTCAAAAGTCACCATTTTGTCCCTATTCTTTGCACTCACTTTATCCTGTCCCTTTCCTTTGTCCGTGAGAGAGGACAGGTCGCACAACCCCCCCACTCCACTCAAGTTAAACTCGCTCAGACTTCGCGGGACGAAATATTCGACACACTTTTCGTTGTGTCCCGCCGAGCGGCGCGCCGGCGCGTGCCGCTGGAAGCTCTCCTCTCCGTACGGCGTGGACTTCCGCCGCGGGAGGCTGTTGAACTTCGTGGGGTGCAGGCTGTCCACCTTGAAAGTCACCTGCGGCCGCTTCTCCGGGCCGGCGGCGCACGCGGCCGCCGGGCCCGGCGCGGCCGCCGCCCGCTGTCAAGACACCACGGACATGGCGAGCTTGTCGTCGCACAGTTTTTCTGCGCTATGCACCGCGCGCGACTTTGACCCGCCGCACAGCGCCGCCACCCCGCGGAGCACCGAGCTCGCGTCCTCTTGGATGAGGTTGAAGCACATAGCTATCACTACGATACCGACTAGAATGTACATACAGCACACGCCCAGCGCCGCGTCCTCGGCCCTGGCCGAGACGGTGCTCGCGTACAGGCCCGGCCGCAGGTTGCCGAACCCGACGGTCGCGAGGCTGGAGAACGAGAAGTAGCAGCCGTCCGCGAGCGACCACCGCTCCGTGACGCGGAACACCGCCGCGCCGAGCGCCACGTACAGCGCGATGAGGAGCAGGCTGAGGAGCACCGGCACGCGCGTGTGCGCGCGGCACGCCCAGTGGTAGCCGCCGCTGAAGCTGTCGAGGTCCAGGGCGGCCTGGAAGGGCGTGCGGTGCGGTCGCTCGCCGCGGTAGGCCTGCTTCTCGCAGTCGTCCCGCCTGCAGTCGGGCGCGAGGCGGCGCAGGCAGTCGCCGCGCGCGTGGAAGCTGTCGGTGCGCAGGCGCGCGGGACACACGCGGGAGTAGAGCACGCGGAAATTTCTCGCGAGCGCCTCCCCGACGGCGGACAGGTACAGCATGACGAGCGGGATGCCGACGCACGCGTACGCGACCGCCGCCATTTTGCCCGCGGATGACTTGGGGGCGACGTTCCCGTGACCTGGCGGAACAAAACGAATGCAGGTTCTAAATATTGTAATGCATCTTTTAAATTCAAAGCCGAGATGGCTTAGAAGAAGCGAGGTGATGGTATAAAGTTTGTTCCGGAAATCTCGCACGACTGTGCCCCTTGCGGGGGATTTCAAGGTTTTCCTGATATCCCGAAGCTTGGAGGTCGGGGGTTTAAAAACCGATTGCGCTTTCGATTTGTTTTCTTCCTAGGATCGATTATGTAACGCAGTCTTTTTTTATATAGTTACTATTGGAAAACGAGACGAGCTAGTCTTTTGCCTGATGGTGGTAAGTAGAACTCCAGCCCGATCAGGCACAAGACCATCAGTTTATTACAATCTAGGCATTTATTATGACAATTACTTAGTAAGTTATCGATCGATTTATGTCATATGCAACTCCTTTCAATGTATGTCTCTCTTTTTGTGGTTACAAAGGGAACGTTACTTTTAAATATTTGAGCTGATGCTTACCTATAGTCGTGATGAGAGTCAAGGCGTATAGAAAACTGCTAGAGAACGTCCACCTGTAGTCTCCTTCGTGCTCTAAACTGACTCTACTCCCGAAACTCACTTCTCCCTTCATACTCTTAATCAGAACTATTTGAAAATCCACCAGTTCCTTAGCGGCTAACTTTGTCCAGTTCTCTTTATATAAAATATTCAAATCTTCCGTGATGGACCACAGCCTCTCGACCGTTCTCGACCGCAGGTCCGCGCCTCTCTCCTGAGCCTGGCTAAGGTTGGGCTTGGAGGCCGCTACCGCGGTCTCCTCCGCGGCGTTTCCCTCGATCGCAAGGAAAAGAAAGCCCCCGAGTAAGTTGTACGCGAGGACCAGGAAGCATATCGCCAGACACGTGAGCGGGGAGGCCCTCCGCTTGTGCGCGCAGCGGCAGCAGAACTGCGCGTCGTCTGCGCGCCGCGGCGGCGGCGGCAAGCAACACGCGGGCTGCTCTACGGGCCGGGCGCTCGTGCAGCAGGCGCGCGCGGACAGCTCGCGGCTGCCGGCCTCAAGCATGGTGCGGCTCAGCACGGCGGCGGCGGCGGCGGCACGGCGGCACAGCGCGGCGGCGGCGGCGGCGGCATGGCGGCGCGCGCCTCATCGGACCTTGTACTTCTTGTCGTGTCTCCTCTTGACGCGGCTCATTCTAGGCTGCGGCGCGGGAGCAGCTGGCGCCTGCAACAAACGGAGAGGAACTTCAAATGTTTGCGTGGTGGAAACAAATTAGCTCATACAGCTAGTTGCAACAGGTGGAAATATGACACGTTTAGTTTACGCTCGTGAATCGTGTGCAGAGGGGTATATGACAAATGAAAGTATTATGTCTGACCCGACGTGGCGATCTCATCATTTGTGTAAAATTTACATTTATCGGTAGGGTACGAAAAGAAATATTAAAATACATTTTTTCCGGACAACACAATATTAGACTATAAAGACAACACAATATTAGAGAATACTATATTAGAATAAAAACACAAAAATAGAAAAATAACAATTAAGATTATAATATTGTGCCATGTCAGGAATAGGTCCGCACACAACTAAGGTCAACGACCCGTGTACTAGTACCAACGTAATTTTAGGTAGCAATGATATTCCATGTTTATGCGTACACTAACGAAAAAATAAATGAAAATTCAACAATATTGACTATTGAATTGACTATCAAACTAACAACAACGACGAAACGATTGTTCACAGCGATTGGAAGTTACTTAACTGAACGAGTCTATCAATTTCAATTTCACAATATGTACATCCGATACATTGGCAACAAACTTGTTGTCACTCCTCTCCGAACCTATTGACATTCATGGCGCAATGCTCGCGCAGATTAAAATACACTCCAGCTTTATGGCCGTATTTTATCATACAAATGTGTTTTTTTACAACTAAGAAAGACATTCTGGTTGTTCGCGAGCGTCGTAAAACGTTGTTTTAAATAACGTAAGTCCCGCGCCGCCGGGCGACGACAACAGGCTCGCGCCCGCGGCGCCGCGGCCCTCGTTGTCTCCAAAACGCTTCCTGTGGGAGTATCAACTTATGTCTCTACCAAGTAAGTTCCTCGGTAGCAGTGAAATAATAACAAAAATATTGCTCGTGCAACATGCGTAGATGACTGCACCACTGTTGTAGCAGATTGTAGTTACAATATACTTCTTAATGAACTAGTTCTGGATGATAAGAGATTTTAAGGCCGAAGCAGATAACTGCATTTGGTGAACCGATGGATCAGTACAAAGGTCGTGAGTTCAGATCTTACGACCAAGTATGCTGAGGTCACTAGTAAATAGGTATAAGAATCTTGAGGGCACATGTGAGTAACTGTCAGTAGCATCATCGCCTAACATTAGATGACACGGTGCTCAAACGTAAGGTTTTCCTCATCTTCCTACCCTTGCCCCACTATGTGGGGTCAGTACATGATCATTATTTTTAGAGTACAGGTTGCTAAGGTTTCGGCTTAAATTCGACGTTAGAACTTTTCAGTCAAAAGTGAGGTAATATTGAAAAAATACCTTTTTTGTAAACTCTACCTTTTTTCGATTTGATGAGCAAAGTAATCAGTGATCTAGTAGTTAGGCTTGGATGAAAACATCGATCTGTTCCGGCACCTGTACTTGAGAGCCACTCCTAGTCCAGCTCTAGCGTATTCACCATCTTCGATATCTCTCTTAAGATCAGGCGAGAGAGTGCTCAAGACGTATGAAATGAAAAAATACATCCGTGCTACCCGGTGCAGTATTCATTAGTCCAAGCGAGAAACTAGAACCTAATAAGATGATTCTCTCGAACTAGTGCAGTTCAACGTCTACTTTGTTACTATACAACACGGCTAAGCTCCGAGTCATTGGAAAGTTTGGACTTCGGGCTAAATATTACATCGGTTAGCCGACAATTACGTATCAATTAGTGGCCGAGCTCTGCAGTGCTGCTCCATTGGATGGCGGTAATGTTCTCAAGTGCAGCGCGAAGTTCAATTTGGTAACATGCGAGGCGGTTACACCGAGCTGTCCTCGGGGACTTGGCGCGGAACATCCCTGCTACAGCACAATTAGCAATGGTAAGAGATGCTGTGGCCAGATTTTCTCTTCTTTGCAAGAATTTATTAGAAACTAACTGCTGCGCGCGGTTTTTTTTTTTTATGTTATTTGGTAACGAGACGAGCTGGTCATTTGCCTGATGGTAAGCATAACGCCGGCCCACCCAGAACTTTGAAACACAAAGGCCTGCGCGGCACTGCAGTGCGCTCGTTACCCTGAGACATTAGGTATTAAGTCTCATAAGCCCAGTAATTTCACTGGAAACTCCGCTCATCAAACCGGAACACAGTAATGCTTGCACACTACTGCTTGGCGGCAGACTTCACGAGCACTTCACCCGCGTTTCTATTTTTTTATACTGATTGATAACGAGACGAGACGGTCGTTTGAGTGATGGTAAGCATAACGCCGGCCCTTAATAATTGCAGTGCCACTCAGAACTTTGAAACACAAAGGTCTGCGCGGCACTGCAGTACGCTCGCTACCCTAAGACATTAGATACTAAGTCTCATAAGCCGAGTCATTTCACTGGCGATTCCCACAGGAACCGTGCATTTTTCCGGTATAAAAAATTGCCTATGTTATTCTAAGCCCACATACTAAAACACTGTGCAAAAAAAAATTACGTCGATCATTTTGCTTCGTTGCTGCGTGGAAGGAGGACAAACCAACACCAAACAAACGGACAAACTAAGTTAAGAATATATTAATTAAAAAGGCGTAAGTATTATAAAATTAAGGATATGTATATGACAAAGATGCATGGGGGCAAACAGCTCAGGAGCCTCCTGGCGACTACTGTACTACTTACACTTCAATATAAAACATTATTTTTAGGATTACAATTAATATAAATCCATTTTTAAAAATAATTCCGATACGAGTTTCTTGCCCTTTGCTCGGCCTATACCATTTTGTAACAGGAGTCATTTATTTTATCCTTCATGAGTGCTCCCTTGGTACCCATATGAATAAAGCAATTTGAATTTGAACAAACACATTTTCATTTTTATAATAGTATGGACGGATAGCCTCTATTGGTAAGAAAGTTATGTTACGCACACGGTAAAACCTAACCAACTATAAATGTGTGTATGAAGGCATTTAACAGCACCCGTTGTCAGCCGCCTGGCTCCACAGGTCACATTCAACTTGAACTACAATACCGGAATGAGCACGAGAAAATTTCCGCGGAAACTGAATGCGTAATGGGGCCATAAAACGAGCGAGCGCCATCTGTTTGCAGACGAGCACGTGATTTAATGTGCGACGCACAGATAGCAGCAATTAAGGCGGCGTTGCTCACTTCGCTTGCTCGCGGGGATCTTATGATAACGATATCTGAAATGAATTCAATCAAGAATTTACTATCAACTTACATAAAAGTTTACCAAAAATTATTTGATATAAACTTAAAAAAATGTACATTTTATAACAAAAAATATAACAGTTATTTTATAAAATTTGAATGTGAGTATTTATTAGTTATCTAATACGAGTAGTTCCATTAAAATAATAGGCATCTCCGTAAGACGCAAACTTAAGGAATGCATTTAAATAAACCTTCATAAAATAGACAGTACAGTACTTTGTCAACTTCCGTGCATAAGTGAAATACTATTTGTATGTTATTGTGGTCGCTGACAGTAGTCTTTTGAAAGGTCGAAGTTATTCAAAATTATATTCTGGTGTTGTGTGCGAATATACCTGATAGTTTTAGTATTTATACCATAACTTTATAAAATACATCTGATTCATTCAGAAAATCTAAGCTATCAGCGGAAGATATTTTATACATGTCAGAGTTACAAAGATTACCTTTCATGCTTCAATAAACAATCTCGCAAAGTTTACTTGTTTATTGTGTCAGTGTAAATGGCTAATAGAAAAGTTGAGGGCCGCCCGAGAGGGCGCTTGGGAGATATCTACGAGTATAAACCAATAATATAGAATAGACTTTGATAAGTTGGTGCGATAATAATAATACTGATGACGATTATCTGCACATTATACATCTTTAATCGCCTGTGTTTCAAATTATAAACTGTGACACATTAATTGTTTTAAAATAATATTATGTAAATAATTTCATCACGGTATAAGAAACGGAATATATAAACGATCTCACCAACTGAGCTATGATTGCAATCACTGCACAAATACTACTGCTAATTACATCTAACTAACCTTCAAAAACAGAAATTTAATAAGCCCTTGCCTTATTACACATAGTTTAGACTAGTTTCTAAGATAGTGTTCGGTGAGTGTATTAGGAACTCTAATGAGACAAACATCGCCAGCCAACAGAGATCTCAGCTCCTCAGAGGGTGCGGCACTAAGTGCTGACACACACGGAGACGTTACCACAACTGTGTTAATACAAGCCCGAGGTATTAACTAGCTCTCGAAGCAAGGGCGTTGACACTGCGACACTCGGTCTAGAGCGAGTTTCTAGTCTAATATCGATGCAGCTTGCACTGTAGGCTTGTAAACGTGATTAAGATACGTCACGCCCGAGGAATTAGCTATCTCTTGTCGTGCAAACGTTGACACTACGGCGAGCGACTAGAGCTAGTGTCCGGTGTCTGATTCCGTGCTCTACTAAGCCGCCTACGTCTACGTACGTCTCGATACAAAGATATACACACGAGTAAATATTACAAGATATTTCATTGTAGTTAGTTGAGGAGACGAGGCGGTCATTTAGTATTCTGTTTATGACAACTGAAGCGTGCCAAAAAAACCCGCCTGCGTATAATAAAACTGAAAGAAAGAAAAATATGTCACTCCCACAATTAAACGAATCTAATCACACCCTATATGTTAACTCCGTCAAACAGTTTAGACTACAGAACCTGCCAGCGAAATATATGCATAATACATATACGCTCGAAAAATAATGTTACAGCAGGAATATAAGTTTCTTGTCTCATCCTTCAGGTAATTTCACCGAATACTTCGCCCTTTAAACTGGAATACAGTACAGACGAGCTCTTGCAGAAGGGCCCTACCTGTTACCAGTCAGGTCCATCACTATTTGCTTCGCTTGACTGACGGCGGAAGGACCATTATTGTTTCTCCTTGCCACCACAAATAAATGTTTAGACACTGTGAAACTCGTTCGAAAGCAAACATCCAGTGCGGTCACTTGGTCATGTCGCGGCTCCCAAACCCGTCCGCCAGCGACCTCTGTCGTCCCGCAAGGTAGGTCCGTTTAATTTACGGTGGACTTTGCATCAAATTAGTCCAGAGTGAATCAAAGACGGCGGTCAGAGGTACTTACGACCTCCGCCGCACTCGCAAAGCTTTATAAAGTGGACGCCGAGTTTAATTTATTGCAAAGCTTGCGAAGTAATGCCGCGTCTTAAGTGCGAAGCCTTGCGCTGCGCGGTTGGTTTTTGAAATCATTTATGAATGTTAAATTTGATTGAACAGTTCAAAAGTAAATAATTAATGAAACTTTCAACACAAGATGAACTGTATGTAAGATGTTATGATGTGAGCAAAGGTTAAACTTAAGATGTACTTGATACATTACTACCCGCACGCGCGCCCCGGCTTCGCACGGATAATAGCAGACCCCCTTGATTCGGCCCTGTCGCAAAATCCGTTCTTAGGTGACGTCTCCTACCTACAAACTACCTACCTGCCAAATTTCAGTTTCATTGAAGTTTGTTTCATTTATATATAGAATATGTAACTTAAAAATGACAGTCCGCCTCTCAATTTGTACGCCTACATATGAGGCAAAACATGATGAACCTGTAATGACTATAACATCGATGTACCCACTTATATAATTTAAAGTTGGTATAATACTCATGTTTTATACAAATAAAATTTATCTTATCTTATCTTATCTTATCTTATAGGCGTTTAGTCAGTGAGTCGGTGACCAGTGATAATAGTATAGAAGATAGATGACGGGTTATGGTTATCATTAGTTGACGAGTTCTCGATATTTCGACACTGTTACGAGCACCATGTTCACGGGATACTGCAACCACGGCAAATACTCTGTTATAATGTATAAAATAGCCAATAACCATAAAAGTTTACAATTACAAGAAAATACATTTTAAAAGATGAAAAGTCTCGTAGTGAATGTTTTGTACAGAAATCTACAACGTCGAATTTTCCTCTGGAGCGTAAAAGTCTACACTAGTGTCCTAGTGTACAAGTCTATTGTTTATCCTATGGTACAGCAGAGTTATCTATATATGTGCCATAAAGAATCCCATCCAATTTGGCTGGTAAAACTATTAGGGCGCCCCACCGCCCCACCGCCGGTACAAGTGGGCCGCAAATAGCGGCCTACGACCCGAATTAAGATTAACCTCGAGATAGCGCCGCTGCGGCCCGCATCGGTGTCAAGTGGGCCAGGTGTGGTCCGTGGGACGCCCCACGGTGAATACCGGTTTGTATGGAAGGTCGTTTCAATTTTCTTCGTTCCTATTTGTGCTACAACCGCTTTTCGGAGTCACGTTTTGAATTTATTGAAAAAGTTTTTGTTCCTTCACTGCCTCTGTACATTTTTTTAATTTAAAGTTATAACCAAAGCCTACCTAATGGAAAACGGTTATTGACGCTTGTGACAATCTATTGCACTGGTTAGATGTAGTATCGCATATTCTCTAAATTTCAATTATATACATAAACGTTTAAACACACTAGACTAGACTAACAAATCGTTCCTGGCAAATGGTATCAGAGTCTACAACAAAATTCTTAAAGTATTAACTGAATTACCACAAGGAAAGTTTAAACGTATAGTCAAGACTGTATTAATTAAATTTTATTTTTAAAAAAATTAAATTTTTTTTTGCCCTGTGGCAACACTGAAGATCAGCTGTTAAATATTTTGCTGTATAATAATTTTAAGTTTTTATTAGATTTAAATGTAGTTTTGCTGTTCTGTGTTGTTTATAAATGTGTACAATTAACCTTACGAACGCTAGTGAGTTTAAATTCATGTGATAGAACGATCAGTGAAGTTATTTGGTAAAATCAAACGCAGGACCAAACGGGCGAATTCAAACTGACGTGTGACGTCGATTGGTTGTATTGGAAACTTATAAATCCTGGGAAGTATTGTGTTATTTAACATTCCTGACTTCTTCTCTTCTCGATACCACTCACATTCATACACTGGCCTCACTTTTGTGAGCTTCGTCCATAATCACACTTCGGCCGCGTTACATCTCGACCTACTCGACAAATTGTGGGAGTAGGCTTGAAGAAAATAACACTGGTCACATACATGTTTAAACTGCAATTTTACACTTAGGTACTGTGCCCAACTTACCCAGATAAACAGGTTTGGTGTCAAACTTTGTAATGTGTTGTTAGACCTTTGAATAAATTACCAGTTTCCAGTAATATTTTGGATTTATTTTTATAAACAAAGATCTAAATAAAATAATACATTGTACAGTTATACACAGGTAAAAGTTTCGAACTTTTGTCTGTCTATTCTCTGTCATTGCTTTGTTTCTAACTTTAAAATTGTTTTATATCTCTTTTGTTCTTTAAATTTTTCTGTTTCAATTTCCCACTTTTATCTGTTGTACTGTGCAGAAGGCACTTATTCTCATCCCTAACTTGTTTTATGTCTAGGATTTGGCACTAAACTTGAGTTAATATCACATATTACAGTAAAACCTTAAGTTACTGTGTTATCTAAGCACTTTTAATTGTTTTCCAGTGGCTGACCACGCGGTGCAACTTAAAATGACCATGATGACTAGAAAAGCCACCGCGAAGGACATGGAGTCCAAACTTAAGGCAGCACTCCTGGAATTGAAAGATAGCAACAAGCTTCGTGACCAACTATTACAAGAACGTGAAGATAGCGAGGCTGAGATAGTAAGAATCAACAACAAAAATACCCAACTCAAGAATCAGCTCACCGAGCTGGATACTTTGTTGGAGGACATGACAGACCAACGGGACCGGCTTCAAAGTTCTCTAGATGCCACCAGCCAAGACCATGAGTGCTATGAGTCAGCTTTGTTGCATATCAGTGGAAACTATCTAGGGTTATTCCGATACCCAAAAGCTCTCACAAATCAAGAGTTGAGGATTACAGGCCGATCGCCGTGTTGTCAACACCAGCGAAGGTGTTTGAAATAGTAGTCCACAAATACATCTATGACCAGGTGGACAAACACCTTTGTAAGGAGCAACATGGTTTCCGGCCTAGGAGATCGGTTGATACCAACCTCTTGACACTTGTCGACTTTATATCTACCCGGCTTGATGGAGGCTCACAGGTTGATGTTCTCTACTTCGACTTTCAGAAAGCGTTTGATAGGGTCAACAATGACATCCTGTTGGCGAAACTCGCCAAAATGGGCTTTGCCCCAGGACTTCTCAGGCTTCTTGCGGACTACCTTCGAGATCGCCAGCAGTTTGTCAGGCTTGGTTTGTATGAGTCCAAATCCTATCAAACGCGTTCTGGAGTGAGTCAAGGGTCCATTCTTGGACCTCTTCTATTTTTGCTGATGATCAATGACCTCCCATCTGTTATCAACAACTCACAGTGTTTGCTTTATGCCGATGACCTCAAGCTCTACATAGAGGTTAGGTCTGAAGCCGATTGCATAGCATTGCAGCGAGATGTTGATGCAATATTCCAATGGAGTCGTGTAAACATGATGGAATTTAATTCCTCCAAGTGCATTGCGATGACTTTTGGTCGAATTTGGCATCCGATAAGTTACGACTACAAGCTGAATGGTGAAAGCGTAGCTCGATCGTCAACCATTAAAGATTTGGGTGTCACATTCGACCGAAAGTTAACATTCCATGACCACATAGTCGCGTTAGCCAAGGAATGTTTTAGACGGCTGGGTTTCATCCTGAGAAACTCTAATGACCTTAAGAGTCCGGGTGTTATGCGTCTCATTTTCGGAGCCCTAGTTCGCTCCAAACTGGAGAGCGCAATGTGTGTATGGAACCCATACGAAAGCACATACGCTCTTCTACTGGAAAAAGTGCAGAAAGCCTTCCTACGTTATCTCTACAAGCGGGTGAACGGATACTATCCGTATAGGTACCCCTCGAAATTTTTACTGGGCTGTCTGGGATATAATTCACTGGAAGTCAGACGGGAGAGGCACCAGTTGATAACTATGTGTAAAATCCTTAGGGGGAAAATTGATGCTCCAAATCTGCACAATGAGCTGTGTCGATTGTTCACCCCTGACAATTATCTCCGCACTAGGAGACATAGTTTGTTTGCCGTGCCATCGTGTCGCACCTTAGCGCGTGCCAACTCCCCGATACCGCGAACACTCTCTGCGCTCAACTCTCTCCTTGCCGCCAATAGCGAATGTGATTTGTTTGCGGATGGGTGGCCGGTAATATTGTGTGAGTGTTTGAGGTTCTGCGAGAATTTATGATTGTTTCGTTAGGTTATTTATTTGCATATTTACTCTTTTATTGTATTTTGTTTGTTTTTTTTTTTTGTTTTATCAACTTTTATCCATTTTAATCTAATGATATTATTTTGTTATATGTCTTTAATTATTGTAATTGGTTGTAACCGTTATAATTAAAGTAAATAAATAAATAATAAATAATAATAAATAAATAAATATAAAAACTCAAAACCAGGAGCTGTTTTTAGCAAGAAAAAAGATTGAAGAATTAGATAGTTTAATTAAAGACCATTCCTCTTTAAGTACTTCAGCTTTGTACAGTGAGTTGGTAACCTGTGGGGCTAACATTGATCTCACTACTCCAGACTCAAAATCAAAAATCTTGCATACAAGTGGATCAAATAAAATCAAGAAATATCTAAAACTAAATAGATTCATAAAAAAGGCTCAAAAAACACTTCATTCTTACAGAAAGTTTCATAAAACATCACAATTAAGGAAAGATAAAATTGATTTAAATATTGAGTTAGAATCATGTTATAATTTACTAGGCCGGAACTCAAGAGAACTAGATTACCTAACGGCAAGAAAGGATCATCTCATGAGATCACTCAATGACCTAACATGCAAATATGAGCAGTCACAACAGCAATATAGCCAGTATGTTGCCTCCATGACTAACATACTACAATTGAACACAACATGTCAATCAAAAGATATGTGTGCTAAGTGTGGAGACACATCCCTCAATATTCCAGTGTCGGAGCCCATTATGCTACCCAGCAATAATGGCTCTGGCCTGATGCAACCGCTTGAAGTAGGAACACCTACACTGTCTGTGTCTTTGGATAATCAGTCTGATACTTGCCAGCATGCTGGGTACAGACCTAGGTCAGTGCTTTATTCAGACATGATTGGCACTGGTATGGGCATGATTCTTAGCAACTATCTTGAGCAAAATGTTACAAATAACTGCTTACCAAATGCCCCTATCGGACAGATTATCCAGATGATTGAACATGACCATTTTGACAGGGATACCTCACTCATTGTACAATTAGGAAATAGTTTAAGTATACATAAGAGAGATTTAATTAAGCTAATTGACATGTTAACTGTTAAGTTAGAGTCGGGTGTGAGGAAGATAATACTATGTGCTTTCCCATACTCATCTAAATTGACGGACAAACAAAATAATGACATTTTTAATTTAAATATGACATTGTATAATTTGACATATCGTCATAGCGACATATTGTATTTTGACACTAATTTATTTATTAGTGAATTTACTTTGACTCAGGATACATTGTACCTGTCAAAATTTAATAAAATAATTATTGCTAAGTTGTTAGCATTTAATATTGAGAACTCCGTTATATGTAGTATAACGCAGACAAATGACAATCTCATTGTTAGTAGTGTTACTAATGAGAGCTATTTAGATCAAGCGTCAGGTTACAATAATTTAAACTGACTAGTCCGACAATGGAAAAGCTCAATACCCCACATATAGTACAAGTCAATAAAAGCATTTCCAGCAAAAAGGTAGATCCCGTTATTTGTAGTGATTTACCGACGACAGAGAAGCATCAAATGCAAAGTAATGAATTAATTTTATATCACCAAAATATTAATCGCTTCTCAGGCAAAATTCTAGATATCGAGTTATTGACCGATAAGTACAATCTAGACATTTTATGCTTCTCTGAAACATGGCTGAAGCCAAATACAATGCAATTCCATGTAAACAACTATGTAGTCGCCAGTACGTTCAACAGGGTGTCTGCTGAAGGCGGGGGCTCAATAATATTATTGAGAAATAATTTGAAATTTAAAGAACGAAGTGACGTAGTGGCTTGCTCTGTGGAACGAGTCTGTGAGGTTGCCTGCGTTGAACTAGCTGGATATATAATTTTATGTGTGTATAGACCTCCTGCATCTTGTTTTTCCCACTTTTTACTGATTATGGAAGAGATTTTAAGAAAAATATTTAAATGTAAAAAAAGTATATGTGTTTGTGGGGATTTCAACATAGATTTATTAGGACAGTCATCAGATAAACAAAAATTTGTGTCCCTATTTGAGTCATTTGATTTGAAATTTCTGTTTACAGAACCTACTAGGGTATGTCATTCCTCTGCTACCTGCATTGACAACATCGTTGTTAATTTTAGTGTTAAACAAAAAAGTCTATTAACTGGTGTTAGATCCGACCACATGGGACAGAAAATAGGCTTAGAAAATAAAACTAAATCTATAGACGCTAAGATTGAAATACGAGCCCTTACAGATAATAAATTAGAAATACTAAATGAAAACATAGATTCAAGACTAGCCCTCGCGAATTTTCCACTTGAAGACCCAAATGATATCTATGCAATGTTGTCTTCAATTATTTGTAATGAATTTGGCAAAGTGTGCCCCAAGAAAACAGTAAAAGTAAAGAACAGATTTCAATTTAGTGACTGGGCCACTAAGGGTATTAGAAAAAGTAGAGATGTTATGTACGAATTATATTATAAAAAATCACTCACTAAGAACAAAAAATTTCACGAATATGTCAGTCAATATTCAAAGATCTTTAAACGCGTATGTATGCAAGCTAAATCCAACTACATTAGGGATAAAGTAACAAAATCTAATAATAAAATCAAAACTGTTTGGAAAATTATTAACACAGAAACTGGTAAAAATAAAAACAGAGATTGTGAATTTAAACTAAAAATTAACGATAAAGTAGTTACTGATCAACTCGATATAGCCAATGAGTTTAATAAGTTTTTTACAAACATACCATTGGAGGCTACTAAATCACTAGACTCTTCTCCAGCAAAAGCAGAAATGCTTTTGCTAAACAGCTTTTCTAAATTAATTCCGGATTTTAGTTTTCGTTACATAACAACCACTAGTATCAAAAAAGCGTTTAAATCCATCAATATGAAAAACACCGAAGACTTGTGGGGTATATCGGTAAAAGTAATAGGATCCTTAATTGATACAATTGCGCCCTATCTAGTTATTATTTTTAATCTTTCTATAGATCAGGGTGTCTTTCCTGATCTAATGAAACACAGTAAAGTCACCCCTATTTTTAAATCTGGTTGTAAGGACACCCCCTCTAACTATAGACCAGTTTCTGTACTTCCAGCACTTAGCAAAATCTTTGAAAAAATTATTTTAGAACAGTTACTTTCACATTTCAACGAGTATAGAATATTGCACGGTCACCAGTTTGGTTTCACGAAAGGCAGATCAACAGTCGATGCCGGAGCTAAACTGATGTCCCACATCTTTGAAGCTTGGGAGGGTTCACAGGATGCTATTGGAGTATTCTGTGACCTCTCCAAAGCATTTGATTGTGTGGACCACAGAACGCTTATTAAAAAAATGCATCATTACGGCGTGCGTGGGACAGCTCTTGATCTTGTAAATTCTTACTTGACGGGTAGACAGCAGAAGGTTGGCATCGATAGAGTAACATCTTGTGGTTCTTCAGTGAAGATAGGCGTACCGCAGGGATCAATACTGGGCCCCTTTCTCTTTCTAGTATATATAAATGACTTACCCTTTATGACAGACCATATAGCATTGGACATAGTTTTGTTTGCTGATGATACTTCACTCATTTTTAAAACTGATAGGAAAGACAGTGAACTAAAGGAATTAAATGATAACCTTGACAAAATCTCAGAATGGTTTGCTGCTAATAATCTACTACTTAACGCTAGTAAAACTAAATGTATTAAATTTTCACTTCCCAACGTACCACACGTGGAATCTAAAGTGGAATTGGAAGGCAGCAAACTTGACCTGGTGAATAACACTGTATTCTTAGGATTAACTATTGACTCCAAAATGCAGTGGGGTCCTCACATCAATGCCCTATCGGGTCGTTTGAGTTCCGCTGCATTTGCAGTACGTAAAATTAGGCAGCTGACTGATGTGGCGACGGCAAGGTTGGTATATTTTGCATATTTTCATAGTTTGATGTCTTATGGCGTCCTACTTTGGGGGTCTGCTGCCGATATAGATACCATCTTCATATTACAAAAGAGAGCAGTACGCGCCATCTATGACATGGGTCCACGCGAATCTCTAAGAGACTTTTTTAAAGAAATAGGTATTCTAACCCTGCCTTCGCTATACATTTTGGAAAATATAATGTATGTACGGAAGAATATTACTAAATTTAACTTAAAAAGTGATGTACATGAGTTAAATACTAGAAGTAAACATAAAATTGTTGTACCCGGGTTCAGATTAAGTAAAACTAACAAATCGTTCCTGGCAAATGGTGTCAGATTCTACAACAAAATTCCTAAAGTATTAACTGAATTACCACAAGGAAAGTTTAAACGTATAGTCAAGAGTGTATTAATTAAAAAAGCGTATTATAAAATTAAGGATTATGTGGATGACAAGGATGCATGGAGGCAAACAGCTCAGGAGCCTCCTGGCGACTACTAAACTTTAAATTGTTAGTTGTTAGCATTAGAATCATTGTAATAAACTACTTTTTTTTAAAAAAAAGAATGCCGTGACGAGTTTCTTGCCCTTCTTCTTGCTCGGCCTATACCAATTTGGAACGGGCACGGTGGGTTTCTGGAAGGTTCGTTGACTTTGAGCACGGATTGGGTCTGTTGGTGTCTTTGTCATTTATTATGTTCTGATAAAGACAGCATTAGTTTTAGTCTGTGATTCGGGTAGATGAATGTTGCAGAGGCCGGCTGTTAGAGTCATTTTAACTTTCATAAGTGCTCCTTTGGGGCCTATTTGAATAAAGACTTTTGAATTTGAATTTGAATTTGAATTAAAAAAGCGTATTATAAAATTAAGGATTATGTAGATGACAAGGATGCATGGAGGCAAACAGCTCAGGAGCCTCCTGGAGACTACTGAACTTTAAATTGTTAGTTTTAGCATTAGAATCATTGTAAAAAAACTATTTTTTTAAAAAGAATGCCGTGACGAGTTTCTTGCCCTTCTTCTTGCTCGGCCTATACCAATTTGGAACGGGCACGGTGGGTTTCTGGAAGGTTCGTTGACTTTGAGCACGGATTGAATCTGTTGGTGTCTTTGTCATTTATTAAGTTCTGATAAAGACAGCATTAGTTTCAGTCTGTGATTCGGGTAGACGAATGTTGCAGAGGCCCGCTGTTAGAGTCATTTATTTTAACTTTCATAAGTGCTCCTTTGGGGCCTATTTGAATAAAACAATTTGAATTTGAATTTGAAACCATAAGCAATCACCACCAGAGGCATCGGCACCATACGCTACTGATGCCTCTACTACACCTGCCAATACCACTGTCTTGTGCAAAGACCTACATAACACTGGCGGTAGGAAACTGTTTCAACTGCGCGCGGTGACGACACGTCCCATGACAAGGCTCAACCTGTGTGCCAAGTAGAGAGTGGCATTTAGTTCAAATTCCGATCCAAAATTCTTTATCCACATGGAGAGCGCTCGTAAAAGTTAAATGACTATTAAAGCTTGTTCCAAGTAGGTACCATACAGACACAGTTACTAGTTCCTTCCATAAATAATAAGCAAAACAAACACAAATCTAAAACACGCTAAAAGTATTAAAACATAAATTCAATTTCCTCAAAGTACACTTGATCTCTATTTCGTCCCCCGTGCTCCGCTAGCGGCTCTAGAGTAGGCCGCGTACACGCGTGCTTTACGACCGGTGTGATACGGCACGCGCCCCGTCTGATAGCGCCCTTACACGTGTCGCGTGTAAACGGCGGCTGAAGGATGGCATCGCCACTAGACTCAGTCCTGAAATTATCGTGCGGCAAAAAGGTATCACGGCGACGCTACCTTTTAAATGCGGTACAAGAATTAATCCACTTGTCTCACATTAACCCACTTGTCTTACATTAATCCACTTGTCTCACATTAATCCACTTGTCTTACATTATTCTGCAGTACATTTTTTTATCTAACACAATGTAGCGGGCTAATGTGGTAGGTAGTACCGGCCAGCGCTTTTTTATGCCATTTGTGGAACTTTAACGTTAACTTTTGTTCAACTTAAACTCTTGGTAGAGTTAAAGTTGGAGTCATGTGTGCAATTAATAAACAAATGACAGCTCCACATTTTAGAAAATAAAAGTAGGTACTTTGACTTGGTTGAGGTGGTTTGACTTTGTATGTAATCAATGTCTTCATCCAAAGTTACAAGTAAATCTGTTCAGTAATTGTGATGTTAAAAACGAAAATCCAAACTTTCAGACCTGTAAAATATTAGTAGGATTATATCACACTAATAATATAATAAAGCAGAGCAATATAGATCCCGATACACCTAGATACAGAAGCAGCCGGCGTTGCATACCGTTAAATATGTACTTGTTTCAGTCCAACGGGAGCACGACCCCCCCCCCCCCCCCCCCCCCCCCCCCCGGCCGCGCAGTGAGCGTACGTGAGATGTGTTCACGGGCACCGTAACGCAGTAACGCCGTTATTCGCCGTTGCCATTCAATTGGATAGAGTACGGTTCGTTTAGTTTTTACGACATTTAAACTTCCTCGCGCCCTCTGAGGCTGGCGGTTTATCTCAAGTTAGGGCTTTTACTGTACGCGATATGTGTCTCTCTTAATTAACGCATGTTTGAGACTTGGACCAGTGAAAGAAGGAAGAAGAAGTGATAAAAGTCACAACTCATCCGTTGAAAATAAATCGGGTAAATGACATTTTCGGTAGTCGTAATATAATAATTTACGTATAATCAGGATTGTTGAGTGCACGTCGCTATAAGATACCTACTCATACGTATCACCCAAGCCACAGATTCCCTAAGAGTTACAGTGCACAAGATTTTGAGCTATCAGCGTATCCGAATAGAAGTTGAGGTACAGTGTACGCCCATTAGTACCCGGCGAATACTCGCGACTCACGTTAGGCCAACCATAGACGCATATGCATGTGTTTAGCTGTCAAAATAACCATTATTTTGCAAAGAGCGCGGATTACGAGCTAATACACTCGCAAGCGCGGCTTGAAGTAAAACCACCGAAACTCCACGAATCAGACAAGACCACCAATACAACAACACCAGCAATAGCAATAGATAGTGCTGTCTCGAAACCCCCGCCTGCGCTCAAAGCGACGACTGCTCCGCTTTACGCTACTTACATCACTTGCGCACCACCGCGGCTATACCGCGGCTTCTGTACTGAGCACGCAGTGGATGTGAACCTGAAGCTGCTGCGGTTCGTCACTTTCACTAACCTAACCGTGGTACGGTTAGAGCTCGGACTACATTTCTACCAAGCTCCATAGACGGTACGATTTGCGCCAAATGGTGATCTTGGTTTTTCCGTGGTTTTCGCGTGGTCCGTAATTGATGCTTATCCATCATTCATGCATTAGGTGTACGGGCTGCCTTACTAAACACGCGCATCACTTGGCTGCGCGCGTCACGTTCGTCCGCGTTTTTCGGCTAATAGTGACGCGAGCGATACCGTCCGCCCTACGCCGCGTTTGGAATAATAACAGAAACACATCGCAATACAGAATGAGATGGCAGTAGCTCAACACTGTACAGGCGCCCTGGGGCCTCTGTTGGCGTCTGGTGGGCGCCAGTACGTGAGTCGCTGGAGTCTAACTTATAGACTTGGCTCTTGATCGGCTGATTTACTTGAGCTATGTTGATTAGAAAATACTTAGAATTAATTCCAGAAAATGCGGGCTTCACATTTGAAGTTGAATTTTTTTTATGGAAATTTGGAATCACTTATTCCAAGGGAAGTTCCTTACAACTTGTGTCCACAAGTCACCCCCTTCCAGAACATACCAATTCAAACTCACCCTGTATTCTACTATACTGCCGTGTACATTACATATGTCATAAGCAAAATCGTTCGCTTGACGAACGATCTCGTCACGTCCGTCCGGTGCCGCGCAGGTCGTTAAAACACATCAAGGGCCTACAAAAACGGTTTAATTTATTCACCCTTTTTTTACGTTGCGGTTTAATCTTTTTTTAACTTTGAAATTTACTCTCTTTTTCCAAGTTATTGAATTTAGGGTACTGGTTCTTTTTTATACTTTTTAATAATGACTACTCACCCGGAAGCAAGTCTGTGGAAGAACACGCGTTTATATTAGTGACAATAAGGAACTCTAATCGAGATATTGTAGAGAAACAAGGCCCGCATATAAAGCTGAATCGTATAAAAGTCAAACAGCAAAATAACATGGACCATAAAACATATCTACTAAAGCTGTTTTATGGTTGTCATTTTCATAACCGATTCACAATCAACAAAAGAGCGAGTCTCGAGACCGCCCGCCGGCGCTCGTCGTGAACCACAGAATAACTAACAGCAGTACGGCAACGGATGCGTCGCCGCGGAGATGTAAATAAATCCTTGGAAATGTCGTGGAAATGTAGGAATTAATGTCTCCGCCGATGCCTACAAGACACAGTGAAGAGAAGTACAGTGAGACAACTTTGACAAGAAATGAGTACTTATGGCAGACGTGTTCATATAAAACGTTTTAATCCTTAAATATATTTTTTAATTTTAATCTTTAACATATAATGTGACGTTCCTGACTCAATTTCAAGTTCCCAGTTATACCATACGACAGATTTATTTAAGCTATGCTATTTACGAGAAATGAAGACATGTGTGAAAGTACTACACATTTGGCCTGATATGACCTTCTGTTAAAAGCTTTTATATTCTGTGGTAGCTGCGGCCTAGTTTAGTTTGCTCGCAACTACCCCAGTTATTTTCATTAGCCCGCACTAAGGCCGCCGTCGACTGTCGACTGCTGACTGTCGACTGTCGACTGCCGACTGTCGCCCGGCGATGTCTGTATTGAATTCTTTGTCCGTTTGTTTGTGTACAACTGCCAACAATTGCGAGCATTTTTTGCAGCGATTGATTCGTGCTCGGGTGCACTCCCTTCAGTCAGAAAGAATCAAGAATCTCAAGAATCTTCACGCGGATAAAACCTCGGGCAGAAGATAGTATCATATAAAAGCACAAGAAAACATTTTCAAAACAATTTCGTAGACTAGTGTTTGTCGAGCTTTAAAAATTGAAAAGGTTTCTAAAGCTCACCAAACGCCAGACCCGAACAAACCCTCTACCTCCGCCGGGGCATCTATATTGCGGCCAATTTTGCAGCCGTCCGGTTGGTCTCTCGGACCCGCAGTCGATGCGCTGACTTACACGCGAGGTCGAGTAGTGACGTGTTAAACGCCTTATAAACTAACGGCTGGTTAGCTGTGCAGCGAGCTCTAACACGATCGAGCTCTACAAATTGCTTGTCCATAGTGATAGAGTTGGCGACAAAGTTTTTTAAATGTTGATGTCTCAATCATGGTAGTGAGGTGCTGCATGACTTTCGGTGAAGGAAATCTACTCCAGGATTCGATCCTCGGCTGTGACAAACTGGGTGTGGCGAGCATAAAGTTCGTTCTCGGAGCTTGGATGTTTCTGTTGTGTATGCGTGTCCACCTGCGACACAGGGAATCCTAGTGCTGAGGCATGAGTGTGGTAAGTCTTTATGTGCTTGAATGAATTTTTTATTGTATTAAGTGGTGTAACATTTGTATAATGCTTGTATTTTGTCATGTACTCAACATTGTATTGTATTGTATTATTTATTCAAGAACAAATTACATTGTGTTTGAATGTCAATTAAAAAGATTACAAAGACTAAATTACAAATTAAATTAAATATAAATGTCATGCAGTCACAATAAACTTGAATCACAATAGTCATAAGCACACATAATCAACCTACTAACTCAGCCGCCATTACTTAGATAGTCTTGTATACTGTACAGACACCTTTCTAAAAGAAATACTTTCAGTTTACTTTTAAATATATTGGATGTGTAAACAGTGCCTTTAATATCGCTTGGTAACCTATTAAATATTTCAACTGCCTGGTATGCAGTACTATGTTTATATATGTTAAGCTTTGGTTGAATTTTATGCTTAAGATCTTTTCTTCTGGTACTCTCTCTGTCGCGTCTTTCGTCCTCGGTTTCAAATTCATGAATGTATTTCACTAGGTGATTGAGAAGGACTGTTATATAGAGGCTAGGAACTGTCAAAATATTTAACTTTTTAAAGTGGTCTCTACACGATACTCTTTGTGATATACGAACCATTGTTCGAATACTCCTTTTCTGTAAAATAAATGCCTTGCTGCTATTGTATGCATAACTATTGCCCCAGAACTGTATACTATATCTTAATTTAGATTCTATTAACGCATAGTAAACCATCTTAAGTTGATCAATGTTCAATTGATCCCGAAGACTCCTTAGTGCATAGCACGAAGAGCTAATTGAACTGTCAATCGCCATAAGTTCTTGTTTCCATGTCAATAAGGAATCCAGATGAATTCCAAGAAACTTTACAGTATCAACTGAGATTATTACCTCATTATTTAATTTGACTTCCAAGCTGTCAACGTTACGAGCTGTCGATTTAAATAGCATAATATTGGTCTTCTTCGAATTAATTTTTAATTTGTTAGCTGAAAACCATGAGCTGAAAGCTGTAAGAGTTTTGTTTACTTTTTGTCCAAGCAATCCAAGATCGTCAGCACTCAAGATAGCATTAGTATCATCAGCAAAAACTACCAGCTCAGTATCACACACCTCTGTCTGCAAGAAAGGGATCAGATCATTGGTAAATAAAATAAATAGAATTGGACCAAGTATTGAACCCTGTGGCACACCAGTAGTTATTCGGGCTAGACTAGATTTATATTCTATAAGGTGACTATCTTCAAAATGCTTGATTTCAACAAACATTTTCCTATTCTGCAAATAAGACGAAAACAATTCTAGTGCTTTACCCCTAATCCCGTAATGGTCAAGTTTTACTAATAGTAGCTCGTGATCTACAACGTCAAAAGCAGAACTTAAGTCTAAAAATATTCCTACAACCTTCATTTTGTCATTTAACCGGCCAACCACTTCGTTTACTAAAGTATTGATAGCGTCTGTAGTACCTACTCCTCTCTGATAGCCAAATTGTCGTCTGTTTATAACCCTATTTAAATTCAAATGGCAAAGCAAACGACTTTTGATCAACCTTTCAAAAATTTTTGAAAGTGTAGGCAATAATGATATAGGCCTATAGTTTTTGGCATCAGTGAATGAACCTTTTTTAAAAATAGGAACAATTTTCGCAATTTTTAACTGATCTGGAAAGACACCATCCTCAAGACATTTGTTGTAAAAATTGGCTAATGGTGCCGCAAGTATATTGACGTTATTTTTAATAACTGATATCGGTATTTCATCATAGCCGCATGAACTTTTGTTTTTCATACTTCTCACAATTAACGTTATTTCCGATGGATCTGTTGATCTTAGGCACATTTCTTCATCAACTCTATCCACGCTTCTTTGGAGAAAATTAACTCCATCCAAAATGCTAGAAGGTTCAGATGAGCATGCTTTGTAATCGAAGCATTCAGCAAAAATTTTGACTATTTCAATAGGGTCATCAGTCATTTTATTATTATTCTTTAAAACGTGATTTTTAATTCGATTTCGGTTCCTTTTATTAGTTATTTTATTTACTATTTTCCAAATATCTTTGCACAAATTATCAGATTCCTTCAATTCTTTTACTACTGCTAACCTTTTTGCTTGTCTTATAACTTTTCGGTACAACCGGACATACGTTTTGCGATAGGTGATGACACCATCATGCAAGTTATTACCACTGGATGAACACAAAAAACGCTTCATTTTACTAGACACTTTTACTCCCTTTGTAATCCATTTTAAGGCATTTTTTGACGTTAATTTAATTTTTCGTACTTTCTTTTTATAACTATTCCGAAATATTCTATTTATCCTTCCAAGAAAAACGTTAACTCCTACATCACTCCACTCTTGTTCCTCAATATTTTCTTTAAATAATATTTCAGATTTGTTATTAAATATTCTACTCTTTATGAAAATTTCATGCCCACTTGTTTTTTTACTTTCAACAAGCACGCTACAGAACAGTCCTCCATGTCCATCTGCTAGGCCATTGTGATCTACTTCAAATGACTCTATTTCATCAGACGAAAGATTCGTTATAAAATTATCAATACATGAAGAGGCTTCGTTACGTATGAAAGTGACGGCAGAGATAAGAGTACAAAAATTGTAACAAGTTAAAAGGTTTAAAAATTCATGTTTCTTTTTATTTTCAATCAGCAAATTGATATTATAGTCACCGCAAACAATACATTTCTTCTTAAAAAAATAGTCTAGTAATATTTCAAATTTCTCTAAAAAACATTCAAAATTCTTATCATCTGGACTTCTATAGAGGCAGCAAATATTCAAGTTAGTTTCCTTGTCCCGAATACAACAAATTTCGAAACTTCCCATTTTATACAATTTATTTACTGTCTGTACCTCTTCAACCTGCCTAGTTTTATGGGTAAGTATTAAAGAACCCCCCCTCTTTTTAGTTTTTCTTGTATTAAATGACATTAATTCATAATCTGTGAAAGTAAATAGCTTAGCTGTTTCCTGATTCAAAAAATGCTCGCTTATTCCAATAAAATCTATATTTTTCCCTTCAAGATACATTTCCAATTCGTCTTTTTTATTACTAATACCACACACATTTTGATAAAACACTCGTAGACTTGATAACTCAATAGCTTGGTGATTTTGCTTATGAACGAAAAAACGTGTTTTGCTCTTCTAGAGTTTCATCAGTCTGTGTTGTGGAGTCCTTTAGATTTTTACAATCTTTCCTTTTCTGCGTAACGTCAATCTGGGTAAAGTTCTGAGTAAAGCTCAAAGGATTCGCCATATTCAGCGGCTGAGTGACGGCAAGATTATTTAAATATCTGTTATAATTAATTTTGTAATTTATGCGCAGCATTTAGTGTGAACATCAATTTTACACATCAACAAGCTTTGTCGTCTATTTCCCTCACATTTTCGCGGTCAATTTCACAGGTGATTGGCGTCTACTCTCACGCCGCTTCACTAAATATAGTATATGCACGATAAGGCTTTTATAGGGACAAGTATTGGCTGGAAGACATCGCTTCTACTAAATTGGTTTACCGATTTTACGTACATATGTAACTGATCTTATCTTTGTTTATTACTTTTGTGCATAAGTAATTAATAAGAATGCTTTTGCATACATATCTAAGCGTAATCTATTCTAATATTGTAAAGAAGAAGATTGTTTGTTTGTTCCCTTGTTGTTATAAGGCAGCTAAGGTAATGCCAATTATTTTTTTAATAACAAGTTAAAGTCGTTGATCAAACAGCGCTAATTAAAGCTCCAAATTCAAACATTATCTAAAATCTAATAACTCCAATAAGTGGTTGTAACTAGGCGCCCGTCATCGGCCAATTTTCAGCTCACTTACATATTGCGGCCAATTTCACGCACGACTTGTTGTCACCCTCGTCGCTCGCGCTAATAGTTCCAAACTCTCGACGAACATTTTTAACTGACGTGTATTAAAGCGGAAATCCCTTGCATATTACAACGTTCGTTCCGAGGCCCCTGTTCTTAATTAATACTGCAGTTCAAGTGAATCGGCTGGTTTCGTTGCAATATCTGGGCTGACTGGGCAACGAGAATTTAACCTTATGCGTTTTTCCATCTATTCTATTCTGTCCACTTTTGAAAGCAACCTAACGGCCGGTACGATGTTAAGCTATTACCGATGTCTGTGATCATTTGTAACATATAAGGCGTTCCTGTGACTTCAAATAGAACTAGGAAAAAAAACTTCAAATAAAACTGTGTGAAATTTTCGAGGCTCGGTTGTAAGTTATGATGGCCCTGGCTGACCTGCTGCTGCCTGTATTGCTTCAACGAAACTTAAACAACTGCAGTAAGCAGTTGTTTAAGTTTCTAAACTGCTCGACTGTTTGATAAAACTGTTGAGCTGCAGCACTATTACACGATTAAAATCAATTACTATTTTCATTGTCTACAGATTTTTCTGTAAGACTTCTAAGCGTTCTGACGTTAGGAGGCTATGAATCAGTGAGCTTCACCATCACTGAGCCTGCTGCATCACCGGTGAATGACAATCGTCTTCGTTTTCGACTTCAAATCGATTAAAACCAGCGGCTTCGGCTGGAAGAAATTGTCTAGAATTTTCGTTTTGTAACTTGTTTCCAACGTTCGTACTAAAATGAAAACCAGAGACAATTCTAGACTGTTCGTTCCAGCCGAAGACCTGGCGACCGCTGCTCTTAGGCGGGTCGGAGTCGAAAACGAACACGATTTTGTTAGCCGTTAATGCCCCTGGAGCCACTATCGCTTTAAAAACCGTTGGAGTTAGTAAATTTTCGTAAGAAAGTGGCTGTCTCCTCCATTTTTAATCAATATCGAAGCCTATCTACCAAATTGCTCTCCGAGAGAGTTTTCGCTCAAGTTACAGACCGCGACCAATTTCTCGGCTGAGTGGCGTCCGCCGCGGGCGGTGCCGCGCAGCGCCGCTTGTACGACACCACTGCGAGTACTGGGTAGTTTGCCCAGAGACGACGTCGGACGGATCATTAGGATAAGTTCGTTGTAAGGAAATAGGGTAGTTAGGTTTATGATTACTTATGTGTAAATATGAAGTATGTACTTACGTAGTGAGTACATATTTGAGTTGAAAAAAATAGTGAAAACTAAGCGAACTTTATCATGGAAACTGTTGAGTGAAATTCTTTGCCAGCGACTATATTTTTATAACTATATAATGGAAGTTTTCGTGGGATTTTTAAATATTTTCTAGGCAAGCCTGTGACACCGTTGATGTCGTCGGTGCAATCCAACCAAAAACAGTCTTTTATTTTTTTTACATTACTAGTGCTCGGTACGTGGGTCATTGTTAACTCAAAATATGGACGGAAAATATCACTTTGCCTCCCTTGTTCTTGTCAATCTATATCAATCTAAGTCAATCGAAAGCTGCAATAATATAGAGTGTAATATTTGTCAAAATTTTCTCGCAGAAAATTAAACATTTAAAGGACTCCGAAAAAGTGCTTATAATTTTCCAAAGACTGAACAGATTTTCTTAAATCATAGCTACGGACATTGTCGATCCCGTCACCATATAAACAAAAAAATCTAAATCAAAATCGGTCTACGATGTGAAAGTAGGTTTGAAAGTAGAATCAGTTCTCATAAGTATTTTACTTGCGGTGATGGATCACTATTAACTGTTATCAGTATTAGGACTCACCTAAATGAATTATTATTCAAAGCTCTATATACCTACCTGTTCTGAGAACCACACGCGCTGCAAATTCAAACCCACAGTTTGGAGCGGGCGCCCAAGTTCGGTGCAATTTATTCGAACTAGTATCGAATAACTACGCAGTTAGATAACAAGCAACAAGGGGTAGGTATTGTTTGTTTGCGGGCGATGTGATGCAAACAGAATCGTTTGTATAGCTTTATATGATTGCTCGTACATTAGGGGCAGTGTAGACGCTTATGCAAACGAACGTTTGCTTGTCAGAATAACAACGCTTTTACGTCAAGCGCGCATTTCGAGTATCACGAAATCCGCGCTTGACGTAAAAGCGTTGTTATTCTGACAAGCAAACGTACGTTTACATAAGCGTCTACGGTCCGCATTACGCTGCACCGTATGCACATCGCATTCCATCGTCGAATTGCCTGTAATTCTGACAGCGTGGACATGTGCTTTCGTAAATATTCAAAACTTATCCTTATTTACTACCGGTGAGGTCCGGTCTCTGCTTTAAATTGTACTGAAACGTTTGTGTCCGCGATTCCAAGGACAGTGACGTTTTGGGTTGAGTCTGACGAGGTTAGGGGCAGCTTAGACGCTCATGCAAACGTACGTTTGCTGGTCAGAATAACAACGCTTTTGCGTCAAACGCGCGTTTCGAGTATCACGAAATCCGCGCTTGACTCAAAAGCGTTGTTATTCTGACATGCAAACGTACGTTTGCATGAGCGTTTACGCTGCCCCTTACGTCGGAGCGACATCAGACCCCCGCCGACCGATGCCATGATAGACAAGCATCCGTCGGGGCTCGTCGTTACTTTGTCGGGTCACTTAGAGGCAAGCGGTGGCTCCGAGGGGAGCTTCCGCGAAACGAATCAAATCAACAACTTCTAATTTGTTTTGCAAAAGCGTAGCGCCCTGTTTAGGCAGAACGAACCGGAGCCTACTTTAGAGTATATATTCAAATATGTGTCGACGAACTTTGTTGACATTTTGACGCTCTGCTCTAGATCGGAGTAGGTCAGCGTGAGAGCCATAAACATAGTACGAGTATAGATACAGACAAACAGACCTACCTACTGACGGTTTGACAACAACCAATTTTGATATGGTATGAATATGTAGATAAACGCGGAAAACCATTACAGCTACAACTGTTATTAATACCATGAACAAAGCTATACAATGTTATTTATATTATGTGGACACGCACTAGAGACCTGCGCAATTTTATTGATATAATTAAATCCTTATGCAAGTGCGTCAAGCACTAGTACCTTCTACAACATTTAAAAGCAGTTACAATATACATCTACTAGGTGGTAGGACTAACTCTTCTATGTGTGTCCGTCTGGGTTGGTGCCTACCACCGTTTTCCTCCTGAAGTCTGCCGCCAACCAGTAGTGTGCAAGCATTACTGCGTTCCGGTTCGATGAGCAGAGTAGCCAGTGAAATTACTGGGTTTATGAGACGTAACACCTAATATCTCAGGGTAACGAGCTCAATTCAGTGCCGCGCAGGTGTTTGCGTTTCAAAGTTCTGTAAAAGTCTGCAATTCTTGTGGGCCGGAATTATGCTTACCATCAGGCAAACGTCTATCTAGTCTTGTTGTCAAATAGTTAAAAAAAATGTAGTGCGCTATCCTACAACTGTCAATGCAGACTATTGTCAACTATTCTCTCGTTTGTAGATACTGTCTTCTAGATAGTATATCAGTGATTTGAAAACGACCTCGCCTGACAGGAAGTGGATATGAAAGTAAAGTAAAGTTGGAAGATCATTTGATTATTAATTATTATTATTAATTTCAACTTTCATTATTTAATTTGAATTTTTAATATGTGTAATTAATGTGTTAATTAGTGTAATTGGTCTGCGACCGTTCTAATTATCAATAAATAAATAAATTATGTTAAGTGACTCTAATATTTGTTCCTTTGTTTGCTTCTCACGTGAATAATATAAATTATTTTATTACGTCTCTAAACATAATGCTGTCTATCTATCTTAATATTCTTTAGCCGGCACTATATCCCGCGCCGTATCGACTCGACGTCAGATAACAGATAAAATGGAAAGGAAAGTTCCCGCGGGACCGCCCGCCCACGCGCCGGCCGCCCGCGCGCCGCCCGCCCGCGCGCCGCCGCCTCCGCTCCTGTCTGTTTTCACTTACGCGCTCTGATACTATCTCCTTTCTAACGCTCCTTTCGAACTCCTTTCGGTCTCCATTCGAACTCCTTTCGGACTCCTTTCGAACACTAATGTTAAGAAGATAATCGGTTCACAAAAGGGGCGGTGCAGCACTAGTTCGACACGCGCCCCTCCCTAGTTCGAACAATTCAGTCGTAGTGTCACCGTGCGCGCGAGTCGGTCGTCTTAGTTTAAAAGTGGCAATGAATTACAGTTCGCTGATTAAAAAGTGTTTTTCTTCTTAATACTAATCACTCAGTGCAAAGTCTGCAAACGTGGCTTAATATTTGAAACACTTAACTGTTAAATACTCATTTGACTTTGTTTTTGAGGGGACGAAAAAACTTCTGCTTCCATGAAGTTTTTTACGTCATCTCATCGATTTCAACGATGAAATAGTCAAAAAAATTAGTCCGCGTGTGACAGATGACAAGTAATGAGGTGCTGAGCAATACCTCGTAGGGCCTGAGGTCATTCAAAGGTTTAGATGGCATTGCAGTTTCTTTGGACCAGTTTAACTATCAGAAAAACCAGCAGCTCGTCTCGTTATTAAATAAAAAATTAAGTCAATCTATCAAATAATAATTAGCGTTTTACGTGTAACTGTTTGCTTAGAAACATTCAGCTGTTTTGTTGTTGACTGTACTGCTGTCGCAAAGATGTATAACAAAAGGCGATAGCCGACCATTTCGTGGCCGAAATACTCCCACATATATAAGGCTCTAAACTCAATGGAGACATAGTACAATGGAGGCGCTCAATAGCCAAAAGCGATCGTGAGAAAAGATTAATGAAGAAAAAGTATGCAAGACAGATCGAGCTGGTCTCTCTGCCTACTTTGTGGCAGTTCTCTCGGTGCATGCGGTGTAGTTGACCTTCTGCGTGCTTTTGTCACAGATCCTTGCAAATAACAATGAGTTATTATCAATTGTCAGTAATCGATAACAAACAAAAGGTTCATTATTACAAGTAGGCGATGGTTAGGATTATATATCTTACAGAATCGGATAGCTACTGAAAATCCGTAGTCGCAGTAAAGTAATTAGTGCCGTAGCCAAGGCTCGTAGCTCGTAGCTCGTAGCTCGTAGCATACCAACCACTTGTTCAGTTGTTTACAACGTATATCTGGTGCTTGTAGTTGATTCGCTCAAGCTCACTGCGAACAGTTGACTGCAGTCGAGCCTGATGACCGCAGTATGGTACAGTCACGTAGTTCAGCCGAGAGGTGGAACGGCGCGCCCCGGCCGCCACTGACACAAGCGAATGACCACGACTCCATGCGATAGCGTATCGGGATGATCGTTAAAAGCCCCCAAGAACACCGTCAGCGGTGCGAGGTGGTAGGACATTGTTAGTCTCCCCTGCCGAGACAGGTGACCATCTGCCGCCAAGCACATATCGGTGTACTCTGGCGGCTGCACTTGAGAGCCGGTCCTCGTAAAGGTCCTCATCAAAGTTTAGCATGGTCACCATTTTAGACCACATCGTCGCGTAAGATCAGGCGAGGTTATTGTGAAATGTTAACATATAGAAAAATACTTTAAATGTTAACATAAATCATAGCAAAATGTATGAAAGCGGTAATCCGTTATTTGTCGCTGACAACTTGTAGTGGTTGCCACGAGAAGCCCGTGTGCGGGTTGCGTAGTATTGCAAGCGCAGGTCTCCAAAAGACGGATACTGTTTAAGGGGAATTGTACTAACACTTGATAATAAGGTACAAGATTACAATTTTAAAAACGAAATACTTTGCCGAAATTTTCTGCTATTTTTTGCCTTTTGTAATAAGAACTCAAAATTGTATTGGTACGTATTAAAACACGGGCAAGTACGCACAGAAATTGCTTATTAAATCTAATTTCTCCATTTTCATTTTAATGAAGCGGCATTGTGAGGGCTTATTCTCATAATTGGCGAACACTACACCGAATACCTAAAAGTATTGATAACCAGGAGGAAGGGTTCCTCGGTCGTCGGTCCTCGGTCGTCGGTCCTCGGTCGTCGGTCGTCGGTCGTCGGTCGTCGGTACCCTGATATAATACAGTTGGGACTGAATAAAACCTATGTACTTTATAAAAGATTTTTAATTCCACATGTCTGTGTTGGTGTGTTGTTAAATCATTCAACTTTATATTTAATCTACTTTCCGATGATTCTTTAATCTCGAATATTAATTGATAGGTTAAAGATTAGCACAGGATTTTAAGTACATAAGTGGGTCGAAGGTTGTTTACCAACAATGCTGAGTGCGAGTACGAGAGGTGTCACAGTGGCTTAAATGGCTCATAGAGAGGACTCTGTGTGTAACTCATGAATTTCATATAATTTATTCGTTCAATAACGAAATAATTTGTGTTTTAAATTTTAGTAATACGTGGTTAGCAACAATCCTACAACTTGATAGTGGCGACTGGGACACTACGTTACGGTTCCACCACGTCTTCGCTGAAAGCTCAAACTCACTGTAAGATACAATCCTCGACTTACGGACCGACGGACAAACTCTTTTATCAAACGGACAAAGGTTTTTATCACTCTCCAAAAAATTCTCACAATTAAATTTTACAGTCCCCAAAAAACCGCAAATAAATTCTCTTGACATGTGACAAAAAGACCACATAAATCTAGTTGGCAAAACTATAGAAACGAAAGCCCTTAACAGTTTCACCCTCCACACTAAAAACCCAGCGTTAAATTCTACATTTCCACCATTGTTTTCCAACTTCACACACAACACATGGTATAAGTTACGCACCGGCGACATTTGGATATCCCCAAACCTTCATTTTTCTCCGTCTCCCGGCTTAATTACTACGTGGCGCCGTTACAACTTGTGTTTGTTTGTACTCGCCCGCATTTATTTGAGTCGCGACGCCGCCCATCAAGGCTAACATGCGCGCCACGACAAAATTTTGTCTACTGTTTTGTCTCGCTCTTTCTCTCGCGAACATGAGACAAATGCACGACATAAGCATCGAGAAAATTTTGTCACGGTGCGCATGTTAGCCCTACATGACTAAAGTGGGGTAGGGGTAAAGTTAAGGAGCGCATCAATAACGTCCCACGAGAGCTGTCGAAACTCCGTCGAGTGTCGGAGCGCCGATGTCCCACAGGTCTCGACACTGCGACACTACACATCAGATACTGGCACCGATTCTATTACCACAAACTTACCAAATGACTTTGTCTCTTACCAATAAAGAAATCGAGAAAAGATTTGAAGACATTTAAAACCTGTCTAACCCCTTCATTTTTTTCAACAGGCAAACAGACAACACTAAACTCATGGAAGTTAAATTCATTTTCATCATCATCAGCCGGAAGACGACCTCTGCTGAACCCTTCCCTGAAGACCTTCCCCACAGAACGCCACTTGGATCGGCTACTCGCCTCTTGCATCCAACGGTTTCCCGCGGTTTTGGTAAGGTCATCGGTCCACCTAGTGGGGGGGTCGTCCTACACTACGTCTTCCGGTTCGTGGTCGCCACTCGAGAACCTTTCTTCCCCATCGGTTATCGGTTCTGCGAGCGATGTGGCCTGCCCACTGCCATTTAGACTTACTAACTTTGAGAGCTATGTAGGTGACTTTCGTTCTCCTGCGGATCTCCTCGTTACAAATTCACATTAGTTACAAGGAAGTAGATTCATTTGACAGGTCTACATTCAAGCCTTTTTTCATCCTTGTATTAACTGAAAAAAGACGTAATATTACTAACCTTAGTTAAGTTTGTCAGCAATCGAAGTGTGGACAGTCCCGTTGAGCACAACGACACTAAGCGCTAATTCATGGACAAAGTTGCAAGACACACCCACGAGGACTGTTGTAATGTGAACAGATGCGCGGATGTCTCGCGGGTCGTATTCAACTGATTTGTTATTTGACAGCCGGAATGTGCTCAGACATATTTGTGGATTCATTTTATTCATTGCAAAGTTACTCGTAGTTAAGTCACATCAAATTTTAGCGAAAACTATTACAAGCCTCTCAAAAACTGCAGTTACAATATATCCAACCAAAATCCTAGCTACTTGTTCAGACGCTCGGTGTCTCACAAGTGTAAACAAGTAGACAGCCTTCACTATAAACTCCGACTTATAAAAGCGGTTCATCTGCCAGCGCAGCTCTACAGATTATTTTTCCCGTTCGCTTATGAGGCAATTTGTGTCGCTCGGCGAGCATGTCGCCTGTCTCCTGCGCCCTGTCCCCTGTCTCCTGTCCCCTGTCCCCGTCCGCGTCACTCGTCACCTGGTATCTGATAGTTGACCTCTGTACGCCGTGTTTTCATTCAAAGAGGAAAGATGTTTACCTTTCTGAGAGCTTGTATATTTTTTTATGGGTCAGATTTAGTTTTGTAATCCAGTCCAGGAATAACCCCAGTTTTTTGTTTTGTTTGTTTTTTTTTTTGGCACAGGATCAAGTTTTGAAGCGAGCTATATATTGAGTCAAAAGTAATAGTAATGTCGGTGTGTTCCATAATCCTAAGGGTCGGTATCTAATTTAATCACATTTAAGTGCAGCGTAATGAAAAGAAATTAAATTAATTTTTTGTCACAAAATTTGGGTACAATGTTTGCAAAGATGTCATAGCATGTAAATATCCATCAAATTGTCACTATAATAGTGTCATTTTTTGACTGCCTTTCGATAACTTCTTTTAACAACGTGGTGATTTTTTTAAACCGGTTTGGGTGTTTCTTTACAAATAAACAGATTTCAATGAACATATAACGGGGGGAACGGTAGGATTTTATAATCGGTATTTAGCAGTAGGAAGTCTACATTTAACATCCAATGAAAAATGTTGCAAGACTCGATAAACAATTAAGTGTAATTGGCGAGTTACCAGTTACACAAAATGGTTACACTACCCAGCCAGCCTCCAGCATAGCCGTTGCATATTATTAAACTCAACAAAATTCTACGTCTAAGTTGAAATAATTGTCAGCTGAAATAAACATCTATGATTTTTTCCTGTTCATGAAAACTGAACAGCCGCTGACATAACATCTAGTCTGAAAAAAAAAACCTAAAAGAAAATCATAACACGAGCAAGCAAAACACACTCGTAGTTCACCCAGCTCCGCACATACTCGGGATATTTCGACAGCGAGCAGACAGTAATAGAGCAGGCACCCTAACTGAATAGTTTGGGGTGCCTCCAGTGATATTGGGAGCAACAACCACCCCGCCGCCCCGACCGCCCCCGCCCGCCCGCGTGGAATGCCGCCGCCGCCGCCGCGGCCGCTGGACCCTCGAGCATGCAGTGGACTCGTGTAGCTCTGCGGCCGCGCGCTCGACGACGGAACCAAATAAATGTCCGTCATTTGTGCGTACGTGCGGAACCCTCCGCTTTAAATAATTATGAAAACTCTGAGCTCGGTTTCAGTTAAACTGCCTCTACGTTTTACTAACCGTACTGACTTACCTCGATATGTGTTATGTATACGTAAAGCAAAACGACGTTGTGGACGGCACTGTAATTGCTATCGGTAACCCTAGTATAAATTAACCCAGTTACCTTAGTTTAAAAAAATTGTACGTACCTAAATAACAACGTAAAAGAACAGTAAATTACCTTACTACCTTTACAAATAGCACGAAGCAATTTTTAATATCATAAATTGCATGACGAAACAAACTCGTGAAATATTCCAGACTCGGCTCAAATAATACACTTGGAACACAGAGTGACATCCAACTGAATTGGATTATACAATTTGGGTTAAACTTCAGTTACATTGAGTTAAAATAATATTTAAGTTTCTGGCGAGCGATCTTTTGAATTATATTTTTATTACAAAGTAGTTCAAAGTCACAGTGCTCATCATTTCGTGTCGTGGGTCGCGTCGGGTCGCGTCGGGTCGGACTCGGTACAACTTCATAAAGCGTCCGAGTTACGCGCAATTTGCGCACAAATTGCAATATTCACGAGACAAAGTACCGTCTAAATATGCCAAACGGCTGCTCGACGCAGTCCCACGCCCGCGCCGTGACTCGGCAGTACTCGGCAGTACTCGACAGTACTCGCAGGACGTTCTCGAGACAGGCTCCATTTTACTTTGATATCTCTGCATGTCAATGGCAGATTGTTTTCAATTTACAGACGGATTTCTGTCTGCGTATCTTTTTTAACAAAATATTAGAATTGTTTAATCAAACGTCGCTTCAGTCAGTCATTTTTAAATATTCAGTTTATTTTTATTCGAATTTTATATTCAAGTGTTAGGAACGTCTCTTTTACATCACAACGGACCTACCGTCATCTATAAAAGCCGAGCGCCTCGATAAGAACGGGCACTTATCTTTCTGCGCTCGAAGCGAACGGACGGCTGCTAGAATCCTTGTCGATCGTTATAAAAGGTCACGTCAGTCATTTTATCGTGATTAGTGTTGGTTTTACAAGTGTGCAATCGTTATTTGAATTATGTGAACTGTGAGTACTTTTCCTTGGTTTAAATGTTTGATTTAATTCGTATAATAAACGGAATTCTTGTTCTAACTTGTTTTTCTTAAGCAAATTCCATTTCTGATTCTAACATCAGAAGTGGGATAAAGGACTAGTTCGCCCACTTAAAACAAAACAAGGAAACTTGTTGAATTTTCGAGGGAACAAGAAAACCGTTGTTTTTAAATTACGTAACGATTGCTAACCTTGTTATTCGATCTTGTGATTCTTATTATGGGGCGTACGTCACGTAGTCCTAAAAGACAAACCACTCGAGATGGTCGCGTAACCAAGAGTGACGTAAATCTCGGAGTAGGAGAGATACGTGAAGTAGGTCGCATGGTCATGGTGATTCGCGGCGCATCTTGAGCGATAAAAGTCGTGCCTCGCGAATAGTGTCATGTGTCCGGGATCGACGGGATTCTCGCAGTACTGAAGGGCGTCGACTGCGTGATAGGATTAGGCGTAACGATTCTCATCAGCGTAGTCGCTCGCGAAACAATAGGTCACGGTCCCGTCTGCGTAGGGATTCGCCTAGTTGGGGGCATCCTACCCTCATCGTATACGAGCCCGCACCCGTGACTCCAATTGCTGTACTTTTTGGTGCCAGTACACAGTATTCTGTGGAGTTGGGTACTCCCTGTTCTGAGTTACTTGTGTTTGTCCAGGTATTCTAATGAGCGACGACTGTTAGGCATTTGTGAGCATGTCCAGGGTCTCTTAACGCGTGGACAACAGTGGATGCAGCCAGCGGGCGCGAGGTGCGCGATGTGCGGCGTGCCTCACGGCGCGTAGCAACGTGCCGGAGAGCACACGTAAAGCGTACAGCGTGCCTGGCGGCATGTCCGGCATGCCAGAGTGCGTGCAGCGCGCCAAGCAGCGTGCAGACGCGCGCCAGACCGCGTGCAGCGCGGCATACCGCGTGCAGACGCGCGCCACACTGCGTGCAGCGCGCCAGGCAGCGTGTAGACGCGCGCCAGACCGCGTGCAGCACGGCAGAACGCGTGCAGACGCGCGGCAGACCGCGTGCAGCGCGCGACAGACGGCGTGCAGACGCGCAACAGACTTCGTGCAGTGTGCGACAGACTTCGTGCAGCGCGCGCCAGACAGCACGCCTGCAGCGGGTCAGCAGCGCGCGCACCAGGCCACGAAGTCAAAACACGAGTGTTTATCTCGCGCGGCTTCTTGCTTAAAGGGTTAAGGTTCTTCTGCGCATTTTAGTGACTGAGGTTGAGTATTTGGGAAATTAGTAAGTCAGGGTCAGGTTAGACCGAGTCCGTGAAAAGTAGCCTTAGTAGCCTTAGTGAACACTTCATCTCCAGAAAATGTAAATCAGGTACGCCAACTTCTGGGCTTAGCTAGCTACTTTAGGAGATGCATAAAAGATTACGCCACAAAAACTACCCCATTGCTCATCCGACCCACAATGATGTAAAATTCAATCGGACTAGTAAACCAGTTCTTGCCATTTTTGATCCAAGTCTTCCCACCAAGGTTCATACAGACGCTAGTAGTGCCGGCTATGGTGCTGTCCTTTTTCATGTCTACCCCGATTCCTTAGTCTTACTCGAGAGTTTCTAGAGTTTTGGTTGACTAACGTCGCTTTGATGTGAGAGTATTTCATTTTCTGAAAATAATCGTTCTATGGTACTTGGACTCTGAGCTTTTTAGTTTGATGCGCGGTACCTTCCAGTACTTGGACTGTGAAGTTTTTAGTTTGATGCGCGGTACCTTCCAGTACTTGGACTGTGAAGTTTTTAGTTTGACGCGTGGTACCTTACAGTACTTGAACTCTGAGGTTTTTAGTCTGACGTGTGGTATCTTGTGATACAGTTGAATCTTTGCGTTCCTGTAGGGAAGCGCGTGTGCAGCAATTGTATTTGCTGTAGCTATAGCAATAGCTGTTGAAGACGAATGATGTAGCTGGGGTTTTGTTAGACTAAAATTATTTTGATGTGAAACTTATTTTGTTCTTTAACGATAGTCAATGGTACTTAAGTTCGGAAGTTTTTAGTTTCATGCGTGATATGGTAACACAGCTGCTGCTGTAACTGAGGTAGTTTATACTCTGCTTTTCACGTTGTGGTACAATTGGATCTTATAGCTAAGACCATAGTCAGGTTTAGCCGAGCGGAAACTGTGCTGTGTTTTCATGTTTTTCATATACGAGGACGTGTGTCATCGTAGGATGGCCGTGTTGTAGACAGCCATATTTAGATAGTCTGTGGTAGTGGCTGGTTGTCTATTAATTTAATGAAATGGCAACGCAGTGACATTAGAGAGTAAATGTCATGTTAGCTAGCTGTCAGAAGCGATCTGTTATGTTTACAAGCTGTCTTAGTTGCGAGGTATATAGTCGGTGCGTCGGTGGCATTATGGTGTCGAGCTCTCTTGGCGCTCGGTTCTCAAGCTGAGCGGACCTCTCCTACAACTGCTCTTAGCTCTCGGCTCTCAAGCCGAACAGACCTCTCCTATAGCTGGAGGTATTTGGTGATGTTGTGTAAGTGTTGTCTTGAGTTGGCTCTTTAGTGCAACGGACGTCTCCTGCTGTGCTGGCCGCTATGCTGCGCGGTTAGTCCCACGTGATGGAGTGCTGGGATTTGCTGGGCGAGAGGCGCATGGAGCGCCGCGAGCTGCGTGTTCGCTGTTCGCTGTTCAGTGTGGTTGTGGAAGAGACGAGGCGACGAGGGTGTCGCTGCTAAGAAAACTATACTCTTCGCCTGCTTAGCGGTGGCTATGGCAAGACCATGCAGGCCACAGCCCAGTGTATGGTGCCGCCGAAGGGAGAGTGGTGTCCCGACACTTGCGCTGCATTCTTTGAGCGTGAGTATTACTTTCATGTAGAGGACGGACTGCGGGACGATCCTTTTGGCAACAGACTGCGGGATGTTTGCCCTACATGATGTGTGATGATGAATGTCACTTAGTAGACGAACTGCGGGACGCTCTACGAAGTGAGTGGTGGACGGACTGCGGGACGTTCCACGTCGGGTTGACAGCATCAAGGGAGGACGGACTGCGGGACGCTCCTATGGCAGACAGACTGCGGGATGTTTGCCCTACATGATGTGTGATGATGAATGATTAATGTGAGGACCTGTGCAAGTGATGAAGTATGTGCAAAAATCTATGGAAAGTTAAGATTATGTTCTAGCGTCTCATAGAATCAACCTATCGGGTGTGTTTGTGAAAGAGGAGCACGAAATATTGTCTAGACCAGGACAGTACTGAAGCATCAACGTCATGTCGCGGTGACGTCACGGCGCCCCCTTCGCGTCGTGGAGATGTCACGCCGCGCCGTGCCAGCGACGTCGCGGTGCCCTGTGAAGAGGATGTTGCTGCCGGTGCTGCTCCGTCGGTCTTCGAGTTGGCTGCGAGGACGCCGCCGTGTCAGGAGAGGCCGTGTTAGGAACGTCTCTTTTACATCACAACGGACCTACCGTCATCTATAAAAGCCGAGCGCCTCGATAAGAACGGTCACTTATCTTTCTGCGCTCGAAGCGAACGGACGGCTGCTAGAATCCTTGTCGATCGTTATAAAAGGTCACGTCAGTCATTTTATCGTGATTAGTGTTGGTTTTACAAGTGTGCAATCGTTATTTGAATTATGTGAACTGTGAGTACTTTTCCTTGGTTTAAATGTTTGATTTAATTCGTGTAATAAACGGAATTCTTGTTCTAACTTGTTTTTCTTAAGCAAATTCCATTTCTGATTCTAACACAAGAATATAAAGTTATTGATGTTTATTAAATGAATTTACTGAAGTACAATTATTGTGCTAAAAACACAACATTATTTTAATGATAACAACAACCTGCCTAACACCAACTTCCTTGGGAATTCTGAGAGCATGGGCTGTAATCCACCACGCGGGCCCGGTGCAGCTTGCTGGATGTCACATGTCTTCGATTATTTTGATTCTTGAACTTGCGGTTTTTCTCACGATGTTTTCATTATTTATTTTACAGCGAGTGCGCTAGTTCCGCAGATAGCTTATTGATTCGCGTCGGCTGAGCTGAGACTCGTACTGTCAAGTATACTGTGGAGCGTCTGAGACAACTCTAAAGTAATATACTAACTAATCAGAACTAATTATGAATACACATTGACTTTGGCTGTTGGTTTAAAGGTGTTCAATGAAGAATTATTAATACGTTCAACCTTAGCCTTACATAAGACATTAGCTTTAGAAATGATCTTGTTTATTCACAAAGTGCGATGGACACAGTTGCAGAAATCGTAAACACTGCGCCGTCAACAGGTTCAGTGGTCCGCTTTGCAATACAAATGTGCTACTGCGGCGGTCGGGCGGTCGGGTGCAAACAGCCGTGGGGCTGGAACACTCGCACGTGACTACACTACCGTCAAGCCACGGTCGGAGCCACACTACAATCGATCCAACATTGGACCCTAACCGTTCCTTTCCTCGGTAGAAGGTGGAGGATGAGGCCACATCCGGCGTTACATTTGGAATTAATCCGAATTTTGTATTGAAGGAAAGTGCTCTACCAGCATGCCGTGTTTGCATCACGATGCTTTTCTTCAATGAAAGCTCAAGCTTATTGCAGGATTCGAACCATCGACCTACTACCAACTGAGCCATCATCGCTTCAAGCAGTAACTTTCGCTTTCATGCAGGGACTGCATCCGAAAATTTCGAGGAACCCAAGTTACGCTGGTGTCCAGGTACGGTCAGCTGGCCCGCTCGGAGGTTGCTCCTCTTTCAAAGGAGGAGTAGTACCTAGACCTTCTCTAAGCGACACGTTGTCGCGGGCCTAGCTAGTGAGACACACAGCTCAAAGTGAGTGTTTTGTACAAATTGTGCTCGTTCATTTGAAGAAGACCATGTCACGCAAGAAATTGTTTCGACTAAAGAAAAAGTATCTAGATTATATTCTTGTTGTAGTCGGGTATATTTAATTATAAGAGGTAGTAAAGAAATCCTAGAATTAATAACTGCTTCCAAGTAATATGACTCATGATCCCGGTACGTTTTATTCGACGGCAAAAAGCTCTCTCGCCCCATATTCAATAATACGAGCGAAGTGAACAAACAACGTCTCATGTCAGGACAAATAACAATTTTCTAGAAATCCGATAACATCTAGGATGGTTTCGTGCTCCAATAAATTCCGAACTCGTAAGTTGACTCCATCTATTACGAGACCTGGCGCTGTATACGTAGTACATACACAGTACATACACAGACGTACACTCGACCTACCTACACCTTTACATATAGGTATACTGTACACATGCTTGTGTATTGGTACACACTACAGATGCCAACTCAAGGTTAAACAAATACATTTTATCCTCGAGAGTACAAATAATAACAGAAGTAGGTTTTACCGTTGTGATTTTCTTTCTAATGGTTCACAGAACTGTTTAACCTCCGACGCAGTAAAGAGGAGTGCGAGTGTGTCTTTGTGTGGCATCGTAGCTCAGAAACGGATGGACCGATTTAGATTTGTGAAATGTGACTTGATCGAGAGTGCTCCTGTAGCTATGATTAAAAAAAAATTATCCGTTTGAAGACAAACCGTTTTTAGTCGGGGCTTTTTGAAAAAATAAATGTATCATGTTTCACAAAAGTATCTATAGAAATAAATAAAATTGAAGAATCTGTTTTCGGAGTTTTCGGAAAAGGAAAACATTGAGATGCAACCATAGCTGATGGTCGGGTACTTTATAGTACTCGCCTGGCTAGCTACCGCACTCAAATTGAACATCTGTCGCCGAGCGCCTGTCGGACTGTACCGGCAGCTGCACCTCAGAGCCGGTACGTGTTCGTCTGTGTCACACGTCCACCACCCTCGCCCAGCACGTCGTTTAATGATATACAGTGCTCAAATACTAACCTATCGACTATAAAAAAGATGATGAAGCGATGATTACCGGCAGGGTAAGAGTAACTCTCCTACGAGTGTCCATCTGGGTCGGTACCACCGCTTTGCACGTGTAGTGCTGCCAAGCAGTAATGTGCGAGCATTACTGTTACGGGGTGATGACCAAAGTATCTAATGTGTTAGGGTAATGAGCGCACTACAGCGCCGTCCAGCCAGCACGTCTCATTATTAAATATAAAAAATATATCTAGGAGCGCCCTTAAATATGTCCCCAGTAAGGACATCCACACTTCCAAAAGGACACCTAGCAAAGGAATGCGTCAATTGTCGTGCTGGCTATATATACAACATTCCAGCAAGCAGAGTTTGCTTTCATATTCCTGGAATTCCAACTCATACGTTCCCTTGCTCCTCGGCATTGATGAGACGCGTATTCATGACCCTCGGGACGGGTCCGGGAGTGATTCCCGAGTAATGGGACGTTAGACCTTGACCCTGTGGTCGAACTAATGCGAGTTTGATTGTGGCTGCATTACATATGTGTGGGTCGGGAATTAAATCGTAGGCTCTTGGGTCGGCTCGTAACTGCTGAATCATTTGAAGAATGGAATTTCTGCTTAACTTTCTTATGGCCTTGGAGACAGAACAGAACTCTACAATTTAACTGACAGTTCTTCACCCCCTCTCTCCGAGCGCTCTTCTTTCTAAATATCATTTACCTCGATACAGATCCGCAAACATTTTTTTTTCCTCTCAAACCCCACAGTAGGATTCCCTGTGTTGCAAGTGGCATGGACCCACACAGATACACATCACAAACATCCAAGACCCGAGAACAAACTTAATGCTTACACAAAATCTGCCCCGGCCGGGAATTGAACCCGTGACCCCTCGCTTCGCAGGCAGGGTTACTACCAACTTAGCTACGGAGCCGTCAGATTAATCCTTTGCAGATCTGTATCGAGATTCCATTGGCTTTTTTGGACGAATTTATGCGCGGCCAGCCTGAGATATACCAGCTTGAGATATAAACTCTCAAGATAGGGATGCAGAGCCCAAATACCGCTCTACTGCATTAGATCCTATATATGAAACGAGTGGAACTATGTCTGTAATGACAGTCGTAAAATATAGTTTTAATACATAAATAAATATCTCATACGGCAGGTAATTTTACTAACTACCTGCTAGTGTTCGTTTCAAATCGCGACACAGTGATGCGGCAATATGCAGTTTTTCAGATTATAATAACTATTTATCTGATTTTACATAGATTTATTTGCGAAACAAATCAAAAAACTGCTGCTAGAAGTAGGAAACGTTACAAAATTGTAAGTGAGAACCGCAGTAGAGTCGGCGGCGGCAACCTTCAGAGCACCGGCGCCAATGGACAAACTCTCTCCGACCAACAAATGGCTGGAGCACTCTAATGCCTCCTACAATTGCTAAGTACACCTCCACCGGCGCGGCGGCACTCGCCCGCTCGGCGCGGCGCACGGCTCCAACTAGCTGCGGTCGAAGCTGCCGAGGTACGCGAACATCTACTTTGAATAGGAGCTTTATTTTTAACGAATAAAAAAGCTGTTATGTTTACGATTCCGCCGGAGCCAAAAGCGAGTAATTTCCTTAACTTTCGCAAGCTAAGCTTTAAGTTAGTTTTAAATGGAAGTTATACGTTCGGCTTCTCTTGTGTTGTGTCCGTTCAAACTAGGCTATAAGCGCTACGTTCGCATTGTGACACTGGCTACGACACAGCGTACACAATGCTCCGGTGTGTCACAAAGTCACAAATAATCACTTTATGTGGACCGTTCCCGTTTGTGGCAGACTCTCTGAACTGGTGGCTCGTACGATGGCCACTGCGCTCTCGCAGCTTTGCGTTACTAGCTTTTGCGTTTAATTAAAATTGTCATTAGACGCAATGGATTGAGTAAAATTTCCAGTTTTTTTTTTTTATACTATCGTGTTAGAAACCAGAAGTGAGAAAATAACAAATACCTCTATATCTATAAAATATTTATTAACAATTAATTTAATTAATTATATGAATGAATAAATCAATGACTTTTATTAATTACAATTAATACTGTCGTGATCTAACGCAATCAGCTGTCGCACCCGAACACCAACGGAAAAGCGAACCGATTTATTTTTTTGAAGTACCGTGTTTTTTTCTTGTGACTTTTACAGCCTCCCAGACAGTGGGAGAGCGCAGACGGCGCTCAGCCCTCATCGAACTGGAACACAGTAATGTTTGCACAATACTGGTTATCGCACACTACACGAGCAAAGCGGTGGTACCCACCCCGACGGACACTCGCAGGAGAGTGAGTCCTACCACCGCCACCGTGTCAACTTAAATATAAAAAGATTCGACAAATTATTGATTCATATAATCGTTTGTTCTTTATTCTCGCCAAAGAAAACGCAGAAAAATAAGTGAAAATCTTTTATGTAAACCATCGCAAGGTTATGTTTATTTTATGAGCTTTTATTTGAGTTCACCTGTTTGTGCGTCGGAACTCTTACAACACAATGTTGACCTACTTCCAAATGTTTAATTGAGACTAAAGTTTGGTTGCTTGTGTAAATCTGCGAATCGTTTAATATTGTGGCACCACCACACGTTATGAAACCACAAGATGACGTCACAGGACCTTCGCCATGGAAATAAATTAATAGCTCCGCAGCGCTAGGCGCAAGTCACGTCTCACTTAATCACTTGAGGAGTTTTAAATGATGAGAGATATTAGACCGTCAAGATTGAGAAGTGTTTATTATCTAGTAAGCTGACTAAGCTCTGACAGCAGTAACTCAGTCTGCGAAGCGAGAGCTCCAGGCTCGATCCCGGCCGGGGAAAAGTTTGTTCTTGTGTCTTTGTGTTGTGTATATGTGTCTATTCCAGATATACAACACAAACACCCTATTGGAATCCTATTGTACAGGAATGAAAGTGTAACTGTTTATTTGTTAGTGTTTCGTCTGTAAGTATCAGTGATCCGTCTAATTTGTAGACGGTTAGTGAGGTCTCTCAATGTAATTATTTTTACAAAATAGGGTTACAAGGAAACTAAGACTTTTATTGTAAAATAATTGATCGAACAAAGCGTGACGGTACAGAATATGCAGTAGTTAAATGCCTATGTTTTCTTCGTATATTATGCGAATATATTGGAGAATATAGTCGCATAATTTGTTATGGAGATAACAAAATATGCAACGGACAGATTCAAGATACAGCTGGAGAGAAGGAAGGCATTGTTACACGGTGGCTCACGTTGATGACAGCGGACCTGCTCCCATCACGTTGAGAGAGTGAGATACGAACAAGAAATACCGTGAAATTAAGAAGTATTTATATGCAAAATCTGAAACTATTAAAAGATAAGCCTGTTATAAAGCATGAGAAGTTATAAAGAGTAAACGTATTCAACGGCAGAGCAATATACAAAAATATGTACATCAAGAAAGCGAATGAAGATTGCAAGGATATAGTTAAATGGCGTACTTGGTCTCTCTTTACTATGTCCACTCTAAAAGGGTCCTGACACAATGATAATAGTTGTAGTAGAAAACTTTCTAGTATTTTGCTTGTTGAGCACAAAACTTTTAAGCTACTTCATATGCGAGAAAATCTTTACGACGCTCCTGGTTTTGCAGGTCGGTGTCCTATAAAGAATCATACAGAACATATCCACTTACATTTGAGCTTTCAGTGTCTTAGTCTCGCTCGAAGTGCTCAAGGCTGAGCACTTTAAGCGAGACCAACAGTTGGTTTTTTTATAACCGCCACAATATTATCTCGTTTCATAAAGTTGCTCGGCTGCGGTGCGTGAGCGACATTCAACGTAAGCTAAGCCGACGCAAAGTCAAAGTAGAGACTAGCTTTACACTTCAGATTTAGTGCTTTGGCTCCCGGCGGTGCGAGAATACAACCTGTACTCAAATATAAAACATCCCAGTGCTGCGTGGGCTGGCGGCGGACGCACAATCTACATTGTAACAACAACGGAGTAATGGCAGAAAAATGTAAATTTCTCACAAAAACATAAGTGAAATGCGAGTGCTTTATATTACGGGCTCGGCTGTGCGTCACAGAGCGGGGGCTCGCAGTAGAGCGGCGCTCCCCGCGGCATGCGCAGTCCCGCTGACGTAATGCGATTTAATATTTAACGTGTAATTACGAACTAATTACATTCAAACGAGTTTACGAAGTACACGAGATTGCTTTGAATTTTTTTGAAATGGAAATCATTTTAAGCATATTAAATTTTCAAGTGCCCGCCTGACTAGCTGCCGCCTCTAGCCAGACACCGGTCGGTATGTCCCGCCTGCCGCGCTAGAAACTCTTTTCTATCTATTTAAGATCAACCGATAGTCAATCAATTAATTTAAAAGTAATACATTTAGAAACTCCTGACAATAACAGCTAATCGATCTCAAAATGGATGAACAGATTTTGTTCAAGTCAAAATCTATCTGCTCGTTTAGGAGCTACGACACCACAGACAGACAGACACACGTTAAACTTATAACACCTCTCCTTTTTGCATCGGGGGCTAAAAATAGATTGTTTCTAACGTTATTATTAATCTTCGCACTAGATGACCTTAAATAACAATTAATAGTCAATACTTGTAGTTTTGTTATAAAACAAAACTCTAAATCTGTTTTAATTCATCTTGCCTCTAGCATGGGAAAGGGGCACATAAACCTATTGATGTACTACAGAGCAGTGATGCAGTCATGTAAACACGCGGTGAGTGAGGAGCGCACACTCACAGGGAGGGAGTGTACAACACAAAGTTACGGGAAGAACACGCTGCACCGTAAGTAAACCTTATTTACATCCTAACGACAGATTGAACATCGGCTTACAAATGAACCTGCTTAAAGCGTCGCTCGTAACACACGACCGATAGCGGAACAACAAAACACACAGTCACAAATATACCTATATTTATCTTGTGTTCTGTTTCTCGGCCGGCTAGTTATCACCCCAATAGAGAAACGTATAGCCACAAAATTATGTCACGGCTTAGTACAGTCACAGAATAGACATGGTACAGTAGTGATATTCCGAGAACAATGTCACCGCGCGGCAGATGAGACGGTGCTCACACGATTCCGTATAAAACGCACTATTTGAAGCACATAGCGCTCGTCCAATAAAGCTGTCTAGCCGTTCCTACTTACTTTATGCGGTCCGCAGTTAGTACTCGAGATGATTAACCAGCACGAACCCTGCGAGTGGAAATCTCGCGGAGCGTCGGAACAAGAAAAAGGCGAGCTTGAATAATTAATGTTCTTGCGCTCATTATTCTTCGAGATAGTGCCGCCGAGTGCCACCGGGAGGCACCGCTAGATGTCGGCCCGGGTGCGCGTGGGTGTGCTAGCAATGAGATAATTCGTTCGTTTGGCATCCCTTCCTAGCTTCTCGTATGCGCCAGTGTTAGCGGAAGTGATCTCTCTGCTGATCTTAAAAGTTGTCACACTCATTCTGAGTGTCTAATACTGAAATGGATAATGTCGTTGTCGTTATAATATTGAGCACATTTATAGCCATAAACATTACATAGTTATACAAACAATTCTGATAGCAATATGAAATGACGTTATCTAAGTATGTACTAAAAATTAAGTTTTGCAAAGGAACAGAAAACTCCGTTAATTTTTTTGCTGCCTACTTTTTGTCTATTATGGATAACGTTATATTTCCCTATCTATTCTGTTTTTTTTTTTGACAAAATCTTAGTCGATATCATTGGTACAAGCCTGTTATGAGAGCACAAGCCGTGCTCTATCTCGTTCAGTCCTTATCTTCATCTGGTTCGTAAGGTATCAGCGCCGCGGCACGCAGGGCGCTCGTCGCTGGCAATTCATGTCAAGATATTATTTTTCTGTCCGGACAGGTTGTCTCCACCACTTTCCTCCAGACTTGCCTTTGTAGATAGCGCACAATGACGCCCCGCAGGCGGCCCCCCGGGCCGGCGCGGGAGGCGGGGGAGCGTTGGACATCATCCCAGATTACCGCCCCAGGTGCACTCCAACTTACGTCATTTAACCTTTTCCCACAGCGGCGGTGATGGAGCGGTTTTTAGATCTCACCGTAATGAGCGCTCGAGGTTTCAGCTGGAGCCACGAGCCGCAAAAAGTCTGTTAGTATATTCAATCTCAGTTCAAAAGTAGTAAATATTAAATATTGTTACGTATTTGTTATCCGGTGGACATGATGTATCATCTGCAGAAGAGAAATAGCATTTATTAAAAGGAGCAAGAAAATGTATCTATAAAAGTGTTGTTCCCAAATATTGAAATAAAACATCTCATTACGGTATCCTCTCTCCGCATCAGAGAGAAAACGGGGTCGAGTGTAGACGCAGCGCGCGGTGAGGGGACGCGTGTTGTTTCAAAGCTTTCATTTGGCGACGCCGCCTGCCGCCTGCCGCCTGCCGCCTGCCGCGGGACGTCAACTGATTTCCGACAATTTAGACGCGTCTTGTTCAACGCCTGACAAGGACGAGGCGTGAGACACTATTTGTAATTCATGAGAACATCAAGAACACGCCGCTGTTAACAACGAAGCAATGCATTGTTTAAGCCACTTCGTGTATTAAGTGATGGAATGTTGTTGTTGTGTTTTTGTACGTACGACAAAAGAGTGAAATTAATGGCCGTGTTTCTTGTTTCCTGCTGACCATCATCTGGGTGTATTTAAGGCGAGAGCGAACAGATGTCTTTTAAACCCACGCGCTCCATCTTCGGCAACATCTTTGCTTACTATCAGGAGAGTGTGTTGTCAAACGTAGATCTATTTGATATAAAACAATAATGTTGGCGACCACCCGTGATTATGGTGTATATTATTTTAATTAATATGTCGGCTCTTAACATGAACGTTACTGGTTCGGTACATCAAGGGCCAAGAACTATTATCGTAACACCAGGTCCTCGTTGAGAGGGGTAGAGTGGCGGGACGGGACTATCACTTCACTATTAACATTCATCAAATTGTTCAAGCATGGTCACGTGCATTTATATTTTATCAGGCTTTAACACGTTCTATTTAGTTATCGTAGGCGAATCTTGCTCTACTTTATCGCACGACTGGTGTTTGTTGTTGTTGTACATTGTTGTCGTAACTTCCAGCGTCCAAAAACAAGGAACCCCAGTTAGAGCTCCGGACCTTGGTATCCGATCTTTGAAGTCTATTATTTAATAGTTTATTTGTTAAGAAAGTTAATCATAATCTCGTTTGGTCTCGTTAACGATATCGAGGCGGCAATTAGTTCCAGATCAAAGGTCTATTTGTTTGGCGCGGAAACCTAACGAGTTTCCTTTGACAGCCGCCGGCAGCGTCCCCGCCGCCAGGATTAACTCAGGCTTTAGAGGAGAGGTTTTACGGCTCTCTCAAATATAAAGTACGAATACAATCTGACTAAAAATTTAACGTTATCAGCTTTTCTTATTAAAAGAAAGTAAAAAGTCTTTGTTCTTAGAATGTAATAAAACATGATTTTTATGAAATTGTAAACTAGTAGGAGCTCGTATCGTCTCCCGAATTCCTCGTAACGATTACGCTATCGCTCCGGCTTCGCTTCAATGTACGATTTGCAGTCTCTCAAATAAATCTTGATCAATCCAGCATTTCGTAGAACTACACAATTCCAGGAAACAGTGATTGGAGCACCTATAAACAAGTATTGGTGGTAAGGCGTGTAAATAGCCAATACCGTGTGTACTTGCGTACTGATTATGGCTGAAAAACTATTTGAGAATTCCTACGGAAAACACAAGTATCTCCACAATATGCAGTAAAGGAAAGCCCACTCACCAGATCTATCCTTCGAGCACACCTGCAGTCCTCCGAGGGGCGAATTACAGCAGATATACGTCTTCCAGATCTAAGGGAGGGATCTCCAGGAATGTCTCAGCTGTTCTAGTCGTAAATAACACTCAGACAGTTCACAGACAGTTCACCAGTCCTATTTTACACTGCAGTGTATGATACATGTAAATTCACAACAATTCTCAAGCTTTTTCAATTTTTTATAATTATGAACGTTAGTAGCTTAGTGCAGAAACTATTCACAAGCAGACATTTTTTAAGTAAGAGGCTCGACCAATCAGAGGCGAGCTCGGCACGATTATTTTCCCTCTAATCGTAACTGCTAACGCCATCTCTTAAGAATTCGGTGGAACCCGAAAAATATCAATGAGAGCGGGCGTCTGCATTAGATACAAGTGTTTTCCATAAAAATTAATCTAATAGCATTAGCGCTTCACCAATTGGATTTGAGCAATACTTTATAAAACAAAACTTGAGTAGTACCTATAACAAGAAAATAACATTTTATTTGCAAGGTACATTGTAATATCTGCTCGTGGCATAATGTCTAAAAGACGTCTTAAGGTGCACTTCCCGACCCGCATAAGTAGAACGCAAAAATGGCCTAATAGCTTGTTGGTACCGCACGCTGCTTTATTGAGCGTGTACCACTGCACTGGGCCTTTGAATCATTTAGCCCTAATGGTGTGTGTATGTGTGACTTGAAGAAATTAATAATTGTAAGGCGCCAAATTGTAGGCAGCATTTCAAGTTGACTCGTTCCTCTCTTCCTGGAACATTTTATATTACTTAGAAACCGTTTATTGCCCATCGGTGTAATATGTTTGAGAAGCGTACAAAATACGTCGACATTGTATTGTGTTTGTACGACGACGCTGGTACGATATGTATTTCATATCGAATGACTTCGATATATATCGCGAGGGAGCTCCGAGCAAACAATATTTTTTATTGGAGGCAGTAAAACACGAACAAGGTCGGGATTAAGGGGCTTGCAATATAGACGTTTTACCAAGTTTACGACGTCATTTGACGACTTTGATGTCTTCTAGATAATCAGTATGCCTGTTGTTATATAGCCAGCGATTGTGATCGATAACATCGAACCGGTCATGTCACGAATAGCCGAACACAAAACTGTGGCAGAGCGGTACACTGAACTGTTGTAGAATAGTACACAGAAAGGCGATAAATAATGTCTACACAAAAGGTACACCTTTCTCTAAAAGCTAGGAAATAAATCACGTAAAAGAGAACCCTTTTCATAGAATAGTTTAAGCTGAAAAAGATTTATTTACCGAAACAAGAGTTAGCTCATCTTCCTTTACAGGCGAAGCGAACAATTTCGAGAAGTTGAACAAATTGAGCCAAACCACCGTCCGCGTTAAGCCGCCTCGCGTATGTTGGCTTTAATAGACGTTAACATCCCGCGCTTTCAATAAAGCTTTATCCAGATCACAGGCTGAGCCGCAAAACGCTTCGCAATAAAACCAAATATGTATCGCACGCACCCTCCGACCTGTTGGGAAGGAATTCTATTTCCATTGTAACTGAAGGATAAAAGAAAACTCGGCGGAGTCAGCGCTCCGCTGGCTTTTAACTTAGCTCGGAGGGAGCGGCCGCTGTACACCACTGTGTACACAGTGTACACAGTGTACACAGTGTACACAGTGTACAGCGTACACTACACACGCAGTGGCTCGGTCGCGCACGGGCGCCGTACACGACTGCGCCGGAAACGAACGCCCAATCAGGGACTTATTCTGTGAATATGGTCATGAAAGGAAAGCTTGTATCATTTTGAAAATTATCATTAAAAACGGGATATTTACCGTGTATATTATTATGTATTAAATTAGTATTAAATAATATACATGGTAAATATCCCGTTTTTAATGATAATTTTCAAAGTGTTGATGACCATGACAGTTTAAAAAGATTGTATCATGATGTTTTCTTTCATCAAAAACTCAAGCTCATTGTAGGATTCGAACCATGGACCTGCAGCTCAGCGGCCGACGTCACAACCACTGAGCCATCGTCGCTTCCAAATTGATACTAGTGGAACTAGTATATAAAGGTATAATATATTTATCGTTTCCAATAACCTATTTACAATATCCCAGTTTTATCGACGGTTCATTACACAGATAAATAAATCACAACGACAGTTCCGTATCAGATCGGAACGTTTTATTAGTTCCGGATGTAACGGCGCGGAAACAACACAAATGACAGTTTGGTTAATGACGTGCACAGTCGCGCGCAAAACGTTAATGCGATGAATTCGTCGCAGTCGAGTCGCGCGCGCTCGTCGCCGCGATGTGCGTTAGTAATATGTGACGCACATCCAGCGCACCAGCGCACGCGGGACGGTCGCGCTACATACAACAGGCCGGCGGTAGCGGTCCATCACACACTATTAGTTATGGAGCGCCATCACAGCTAATCGCGCGCTCGCGTGACGGATTCAAAATTATTTACATTTATTTAGCTGAGCGCGACCTGAGCGATCTATCTCTTTACGTGTGTCTATCACCCCCCTCATCATCATCATTATAACGTGTGTGTGTCAGCCCGCCCGCTGCAGCGCCGGGGCGGCATCGTGCCGAGCTCTCAGTCAGTAGTAACATCGTTGACTACGACTCCTCGGTGCACAATACGAGTATGTTCCTCCGGATTGCTTTAAATAGCCTTTTGGAGGTTAATTAATGTTCGTCCCGTTGCAGAAATTGAACACTACGCCTCGCAATCTGTTAGCTTGATAATAATATACGTTTAGCCATTGAAATTTAGACTTTGACGGAATGTTCTAATTGTCCATGATGTGCGCTTTCAAATGTAGTCTACATATTATTCACAAACAATAAAATCTGATTTACTATGTAACAGAACATTACCTACATACGGTGTGTGTAATTAAGCAGTATGTAGTTTGACAATATGGTTACGCCGCGTATTGTCTGCGTTACGTATTGTGTCGTGTCACATTGTTGACACGTGACTATAGGTGCTATTGTTACGGTCGCTGGCTACGACGCTATAATCCGGTGCCGGTGACCTTAGCAAATAATGCGTAGCAAATACTCTACGCGCCGTAGACCTTACGACCGTTGGACCGTAGCCATAACAGCTACGGTGCGCACTACATAACTTCACCTCGATTTGTGACGATCTTAAAGTGGATTCCGCCTCGCCCCTAACCTGTTGTAATAAAGGTTATATTGCAACAATAGGCATGATTCATTGACCATAAATCGGGGAGCCAATTGGGCGCGTGAAATGTATACTCGTACCAACGATCGGCTAGCTCTACCACGCCAGTAGCTGCCTCCTTCAGTAGACTTTCATATACAGCATTTATGAGTTCACTGGTATCCTGCGATAAGACAACTTTTTTGGACATCTATTAAATTATGACTTATAGTTTTGTAAACATTAAATAGTCCTTTTTGAAAAACTACCAGTTTTTACTTGATGGCAAATCTATGAATAATCTAATTGAATGTTTATTGTTCTGAACGTACTTCAAATATACAACAAAAGCTTACGCATAATCATTTGTTTATATCAGTGTACGTTCCAGCGTGCACCGTCGTGTGTCAGGAAATAGCAACATTAAAAAATAACTGCGTAGCACATTGTGACCGACAAGCTCGGCTTTTGATGGCGGAGCTTCGTTTAATGTTTTGCTTTTAATTTAATTTGTATGGTTCGTTGATGTAATGTGAGTGATAGGAGGCAGCCTTGAAGTCTATGAAACCAGTCAATGACACCGATTTAACTGATACCGGTTATTTTAGTTAATGTATTTGTTGTGATATGTAAAAATATCATATTTCAAAGTAAAAATAAACCCGGCGTGGTCTTGAAGTGTTTGTTTGTCACAACACAAAAATGTTCCACATCCATGTAATGTTATAGAATCCTTTTTTCAGTTTTGTTTGTCGTTTGCCCACTGTCGGTCCACTGTAGCTCGGTCCGTTCAAAACTAATCAGTCTATATAAACGTACATATAAGTACTGTTTTGTTACGGATATAGCTAGTATAAATAGCCCCGAGTGTTTCAAATGTATCCTATAGGAAAAGGTAAACGAAGGCGCAACCTCGATCCGGAGCCATTTGTGAATCACTTTCCAATATCATGCAAAGAACAGCGAACCAAAATTGAAAATAATGCGGAGCTTCCGCGCTTCTCGCATAAATACGAGCAATCCGTACATATTAGACTTAATAAAAGCCTATATTTGGAATGTGGCTGCCGGGGCTGGATCCAGGGCCGAGACTGGGCCGAGACTGGGCCGGTGACTGGGCCGAGAATGGGCCGGTGACTGGGCTGAGTGGGGACCGGCGACGATGGATTACAGGAATGTTTTTATCAGGTTATTTTTGTGATAAATCCCTCACGGTCCCGCGACCGCCCGCCCCCCGCCGCCCCCCGCCGCCCCCGCCGCCCCCGCCGCCCCGGGACAGCTTCAAGTACAGTTTGATTCCAGCAAATAGCTTTGTATTGCGAAAATTGAGAAGGCGATTTCTTTTATACTTTATCGGCGAAGTAAATATTACGTGCGATATATTTTCGTAGCATAATTAGATGATATTAGAGACATTTCGGTAGAGTTCTATTACAACGGATTTAAGAATATTCATTGAGCGGACAGTTAGAGTCGTTTATTTTAACTTTAATTAATTCTCTTTTGGGGCCCATGTGAATAAAGAATTTTTAATTTAGATGGCCACCAGCCACCAGTCTTGAACACCGCTCAACACAATAATAAGATAACGGGAAAGAAATATGAAAATACTCTCATTATTTTCCTTCTACGTATGTTCCTTTGCCGATGTAAGGAGACGGCGATCAAAGACTAAACAAAAACAATGGAATTTAAAGACACATACTACGTTATTACATTATTATTCTAAGCGACCACACTCGGCCGTGTATCATTACCGCGCTCACCCAAGCCAAGTGAGCCCAGTAAGCCAGAAAGAAACAACCGATAAATACATAACTGGTAATGACCCAGGAGCGATAGTTCGCGGGCGAGCGGGGCGGCTCATCAATTGCACACGACGTGTGTGTTAATACTCATAAATATTGGAGTCACGAGCACACCACGCACGCGTGTTAGACGCCGCTGCGGGGATTAGAGTCATTTGAAACTGTGCGTGTCTCAAACAAAAACCACGTCTGTTGTAGAAAAAAAAGCTAATACGGAAGTAATAACTCACCAGATGGTAGAACTAACTCTTCTGCGAGCGTCTGTCTGTGTAGTTATCATCGCTTTGCTCGTGTAGTCTGCCGCCAAACATCATCCTCATTGTCGTCAACAGCCGGAAAAGTCCACCGCTGGACATCGGCCGCTCCCAAAAACCTACTAATGTTTAAAGCACAGGTCTTCGTGTTTAAAAGTTCTGAGTGACACTGCAATTTGTATGGGTTGGCTTCTCAATGTACTCCAACGCCTCAAGCTGGTACACGTCCCTCCTATTCCTCGAAGCCCCCGTGCCACCAGGCGGGCCCTCCGCGTGTCATTTCCGTTACTATCCAGCGCCTAATGCGATCGCTTATTGCGCCCTCACGCACGTTATTGAGATAATATGTTACCGCGCGGCTAATGAACGACACGGACATTGGCAATTAACGTAGCCTCTAGCTCCAGACTACACGGGAACGATGGAGACCCGACTTTATAGACAGATAGATAACGCTTTCTTTATTGGACAGTAAAGAATAATACAACGGTTACGCTTTCAGAAAAGAAAAACAACGTTTGCGTTGTGGTGAGGCAATTTTTGTACAGTGAAGACGTCTTTTGAACATTACCTCTCCTGTTGCGGATGACGCTGGTGGCTAAACGATGACCGAGCAGTTTGCCTGCCTAGAAGATACCTACCCACGGACGACACGAAGAATCCCTGTTTGAAACTCGAACTCAGGCAATGAGTTTAGTTTCTCAGCGGTAGGTACGCATAATGAAAGTAGAAGCAAAACCCTTCATATATAATGTTGGAATGTCCGCCATGTTTTCCGTAAGAACCGCGCTCTATAGTTTGCGTTAATCTAGTAACATTACAACGTAGCTTGTCATCGACTATGGACGCCTGACTATTGTATTGCAAACAGAGCTCTCCATCTCTGGTCTACGAGCGTATCAATTTGTTTTGTCTGTGGTTACTTCGGTCCCTGCGGCTGGCTCCGACCACTATCTCTAATAAAATATGCGGCAAACTTATCGATTAGTTGGTAATTGGTGATTCAATTAGCGTTTGTGGTACACACACACACACACATACACAGAGCTTTCAAACTTTTGCCTTGCGGTGGTCTCCAGCGAGCACCGCGCGCCGCGTGTGGCGCGGCGGCCCTTGTCCTTACATTCATACTAATTACTTACCAATACACTCACGAATCAAGTCCATATTTATAAAGTCGATACGTTGTTATAAAATGCTCGACGCGTTGTGTGGAGGCATGAATTGCCAAATTAAAGTCAGGTCACACGTAATCTCTTGTTTACACCTATTTGATGTCTTCCATAGTATAATCTATAGTGGAGTGCGCTGCGTTGCCATTCTGCTGGCGTCGCGCTGTCTCTTCCTCCCCCACGTTGTCCATAATATGTCCCTAGTCGTTGCGTCGCGTCGCGTGGCGTGTCGTTGAGATGTACATGTAAAACGACGCAGCTCACGCGTTGCAACTTACCGACATCGCATCCGTGAGAAACAAAATTAACCTATATTGTGTTCGTATTATTTTAACTTGTACTAAATACATATATTTTTTTTTGTCGTCAAATAATAACGTTTCATGGAGTGAAGCAGGGCTTGTTTGTTTGTACACGTTTGAACGACGGAACGTCGCGGGTTTCAAACTCGGCGCACTGGAAACGGCAACCAGCGATAACAACTTTACAACGACCGCATAATACAGACTTTATCGCGCCGCGCCGCACCGCACCGCACCGCGCTGCTTTACGTTTGATTTAAAAAAAAATATTCGTGAGTAAACTGTTGCCAATTATTTAGCCACTAACTTTTGCCCACGGTTTCACCCGCGTTCCCACAGGAACCATGCATTTTTGCGGCATAAAAAGTAGTCTACGTTATTCTCCGGTTCATACACTATATATATGCCAAAAATCACGTCGATCTGTTGCTCCGTTGTTGCGTCAAAGAAGACAAACTAACAGACGTACAAACACACTTTCGCATTTATTATAGAATGGATTTTATATTGCGGTACTGTTACTTCACGATTTTAAAGTGTTAACACCCACCTACATGCAGTCTTGACTCTAGCGTAGTTAAATAGTTGGAGTCAAAGGCGGTTGTAGCGCTGGATGTCAAAGGCTTTGATTCATGTCTCGTCTTCCTGTTTACGATACTCGTCTACTAATTCTGTCGCACGCCGTGTACGAGGAACCCTCACGGAATTTATTAATTATTTATATATGGCATTCGCTTGCCAGAACCGTGGTGTAAATCACGAGTAAATTATACGACGGGCATTATAACGGCTCTCGGGGTTTAACAGTAATCCAACTCCAGACCAGCTTGGCTGACATGCGTTCACTCGCAGACAACTTTACACCACATCCGAGCGTTGCAGGTTAGCCAGGAGTGCGGTGCAAATGAATAGTTTATGATGGTTGAGATGTTTCTTTGTAATTTATAATGTAAGCTGGTACCAAACACTAGTTATTTACTTGTCACTATTTTCATTATAAAAATGCCGTTACTCCATAGCGTACCTGCTGACTCCCAGCATTCCTCGGGCCCCCGATGCTCGAGATTTCAAAGAAACGTATGCATCTTTTTCCACCAGGCTGGGGAGGGTCGAATGATACAAATTTTCCTTACAACGCTATTTTCTGAATTGAGACGTGATAAATGATAAATTGTCATCGCACTCTCATTAGGATTAATTTTTATTGCATTGTATAAGTTTAAGTATTAAATATGTCGCAAAGCCTACATGAATAAATACGTGCACAAATTATTTAAGTACGCTTTATTTGAATGCAAGTAGTCGTCCAGAACATGTCATGCTGCGTTACTGCATGGATCGTGTAGGACGGCATGGGGCGGCTCAGCGCGGTGTAGCGTCCTGCCGCGCCTGATTTATGAGCGCAATATCAACTGAGCTGGAACTGAGCCGCGACTCACGAGAGTGCATGGCGCCACCACACACCGCCCGCCGGCCGCACCACGCCACGCGCCGCCACACGTGGCCGCGCTGCACCGCTGGACGTTACATTGGCAACAGCACTCGCTTCGATATCACAACAGCTATGGAATCATCAACGCAGTCGGGTGACTGCCGCAAGACTCACTTTTTCCTGACAATCCGTTTGTGTTCCTAGTCACCACCGAGTAGTAGTGTGTATGGTACTGTATTACATTTGAAATAACCTAAGCCAGATTAGTCAAGTCAAATATGAGAACTGATTAAGGGTCATGACTAGTCATGACACCTGATTAAGCGTCATGAAACCGGTGAACTTTATCACTAAAGCTCTTGGTGGAACTGCAAATGTTGTCATGCGTATTCGAGCTACAAGTGAGTACGAGCTCGTATTATATCGAGTCACGCCGCTTTGCCTTTTTAATTCGAGTAGCATTGTGCAAGCATCGCGGACGTTAACTACTGGATAAAAAACGTAGAGATGCGAAATCGATGCACGGTTTTGACTTAAAAAACTAGTGTTCATTGGTGACGATTGTAAAGCAGTCCTGCGCAGACTTCCGAGTGGCACTGCAATGGTTATAAGATTCAAGGGCACTTGTTGTCACGGACGTCAAACCTCAAACAAGCTACTCGACGACCAAGTCGCTGACCCTGCGAATGTTGGAAGCCGCGGCAAGTTCGGGCGCGGTCGCGAGTCATAAACAGGCGGTCGCGCGCGCCGACGTCATTCCTCCGCAAATTCGCAAACATCGTAAATCCTCAAAACGTTAACTCGAGAAATTCCGCGCGCGACAATCTTAATTGTTTCCTTCACAATCTTCTTAAGACCTTAATTGAAAACTTTTGCACGCCCCCCTCCCGCCCCGCAGGCGCCCCCTCCCGGCGCGGGCGGCGACCGCAGGCGGTTGTCGCGTCGTTATTCGGTAACGTGCGGTCGTTTCTGTCGTTATCGCGCCTCCGGTGTCCCCTCACTCACAACATGTTTGCCAGAAGGCGGAGGTATCTTGAAAAGTTACAACGGGCTCTTCAAACTTTAACATGCGTGTACTTAGAACGTTTTGTGAGCGTGACTCCGGTTATCCGCCCTGGAGTTTGTAAGGGCTGAATGAATGACTCGATTTTACAACTTTGAGTAGCGTATGTTAGGATATTATAGAGCTTATCTTATTTTGTTTTACTATTTAAAGTAAAAGTTCAAATAAAACGATTCATGTTTGTTCAACAGAAAGTTCCAAGTGGTCGTCGGCGCTGCGTCCCGCGCCCGCACCCCCCGCGCCCGCACCCCCACAGCTGGCGGACGAGACGTTGTTTAGATAGCACAAAGAGATAGCACTGATGGACATCGAACCTCTTGGTCCGCTTGCCGATGGCAATCGTGTTTACGAAGAAGTTAGCGGTAAACCAAAGCAACCATGAACCAACTTCGTAAATTATTCAAAAGATTTTCACTCCTGCTTAACAGATTCAAATTATCGAGTTCCAAATGTTACATCGTGAATAAACCTAAAGCTATTTAAGTTGCTGCAAATGAACAAACGATTAATTAAATTTAGATAACAATTGGGATGTTGACTGATTTTGGGAAAGTGTTTAAAACGATGCGTATGGGCCTAATATAACCCAAAATATTTAAATTTACTTTTTAAAACAACTAATATTTTAATTATCATGTATTTTAAATGCCGTTTTAAATTTTTCTCCAAAACGCCAGTGACGTCACATGTTCAATTACCACAGAGTAATTTTCTATAACACTGTAAAGTGACAAGCAAAGAGAATATAACCACTACTACCTAGTCTGTGCTACGTTTAGTGACAAGTTCATTCGATGCTTTCTGTGTATGTATTGTTATGTATTAAAATATGAGTTCTAAGTTTTTTGAGCTTATTGATTTATATATATGCTTTGGTTAATTAATACACTTTGGATCTTAGAATCTATGATTACTGTTATATATTCATTGTTGGTTATAGAAATAATGATTTTTGGTATAATAAGTAGGTACTTACACGGAGGTCTTCACATTTCTAAATTCAGCAGAGCATAAATTATCGTTTGTAGAGAAGTAATTGGCCACCGTAAAACAATCAATTCTCGGCAAATTGGAATTATTTGCCTTTATGAAGCCACTTTCCATCATGGGAGAATATTCAAGAGTCGAAATAAATTTAGAAAAATAGGCGCGGAATTCACAGCACAGATAAATAATCACAGAAATCACTCTAAAATACTAAGCAGTTAAGCGCAACGAGCTATATACTCATTGGAGTTTTGGCGGGAATGCGAAAATGTGCTGTTGTTGATTTTGTGTTATTTACTAAAACCATTGTTTTATAGAATGTTAATGTGTAATAATAGTGGATTATTAACCATTAAGTGTTCCTAAACTTGCATGAGTAAAAGGCAAATAGTACAAAGAAAAAAAAACATGTATTTTCGTATTCTATCCAAAACTCCATAGAAGCTTCAGTAAACTATCCACCAATTTACTGAAGCGTCACTTCGACTCGACCGCGCCTAGACTAAACTTTAACGTGACTTTGACGACTTTCATGCACCAAAACTAGAGATTTATTATATATTATTATAATAACTTGACACTAGTTAAATGCGCAAATCACGTGGAGCCAAAAACAAAACAAAAAAAAATATATACTCATTCCGATTGAAACAGTGACGTCACGGGCGTTTTAGGTCACGTGACTTCGGATTGATGTGATTACATTTTGATTATTTAATTTAAATTAAATTCCTTAAAAGTAAACAAAAATATTGTGTTTAATAGGATTTCTGTCACAAAAACTACCGTTTCGCGGCAAAATTATATTTTTATTTGAATACAGTCAACAACCCAATTATTAATGTGCACACGAGGGCGCGGCGCGGCGGCCGGTATGGGAATAATAAATATGGCCGCATTGCTATGTCCCTATGTGTACGTAGTCCGTAGTCAATTGAACTATGTGTACAGTGAACAGTGCATGTGCTCGGTAATTTATTGCACCCTCCCCCCTCCCCCGTGTCCCGCTGCAGCCGCGGCGGACCTATAACGAAATAAAGCCGGTGCTCGCAGCTTACTTTATGTGATTTCTGATTATGGGGCCAGCACGTTAATTTAGTTTTTGTTTATTTGCATCATGGCGCTAAGTGCTCCTGGGTACGTAGAGTGTACGCCATTTTATTCTATTGTTTGTATATTTTTATCGACGTTTAGCAACATCTCGCCTGGTGGAACGCGAGAATGGAGCCGCGAGGTGGACACGTTCACGCAGAAGAAACCTACTCACTGTCGACATGAAAACTTGCTATACTTACTTCGACACTTAGTTGACTGGTACTATTTGCATACCTACTTGTACTACCGGTCATATCATCAACGTTAGTAATGTTCGCACATTACTGCTTCGGGGCAGACTACGCGAGCAAAGCGGTGGTACCAATCCAGACGGACAGTCGCCGTAGAGTTAGTCCTACCACCTAGTACAGTTTGTTGAGATCGGCTAACTACTATCTGGTGGTGATCTAGGATGATCTAGGAGTTTAGTGATGAAGCGTTAAATCTTGAATGGCAGCTCAACACCTCTATAAGTATAGATAGATATACTATTTTACAAATAATAAATAAAAATGCAAACCAATACTAAACTTCACTAAGTGCCCCCCTTTGCCCAGAGAGCTACTCTTGGACCGAGTACATCCGGACGCTTCCGAATCTTCGTTTCCCGTTCATTTTAAAATATCGCCCTTTCCGCTTCATTAATCCGTCGATGCGAATATAAATCATCGTTCGCTGTAATGACGTCATCATCCGTCCCGCGGCTCGATCGCGTTATTAATGGAGTGGAGTGGTATGGGCCGGGCCGGCGCGGCGCGGGCGGCGCGGGCGGCGCTCTTGTAAAAGGTGACTAATTATCTTTATCAGATCGCAGTCATTAGACACCCCTCCAGCATCCCTCCGGCGCACCAGCGGTCGGATTAGCGCCTAATTAGGCGGCTGTTTTCCTGTTTTATCGAGATTAACAAGTTTCCTGATGTTGCAACAACATGTGATATAGTTATTGTTGCGGCTGTGCTCCCGCCGAGTGCTTCTTGTAATTGGCGTTTGAAGATCGCAGAAGTTCATTGAACCGAGAGCTTTCGTGGCATCTGGGTACTGGTCCTGGGTACACTAGCTGCTCTGCCGTAGCTCCGCCTGCTACACCCTTCCTGCACGAGCACTTAGTAGACATGCCCCAAAATTAAAGTTTGTGGGTTTTATAGTGCCGAAGGTTTCGTGATGAGTGGTTTTGGCTTAAAAACTTTACTACTTATTAGATTCTTAACATTACAATGAATAACAAATGTATGACAATTATGTACTTAAACGCAGTTTTTCGCGGCCTAATTAACCAAATGCTACGAAATGCTTTTGGTACAGCTTTATGGCCCCCCGCGTTGGACAATTAAGTGACGTCAGATGTGCCGCCCAATTTGTATGGGGCATTTTAGCGCTCGTGCAGTAGGTACGCCCGACTTTCACTCTCTTTTTTTACTTATCTAGCGGTCGATTTCCAATTTTTTTCAATAAGTATAGACATTTGATTCTCACGAGAAAACGAATTGATCGACATCATAAAAAAAATTTCATCAACATCCCCATTCTGTTATGTGAATATAACGATGTTATTTTAAGATTTTTGTGTGTATGCTGATGTGTATTATGTAGTGTGTATGTATATTATATTAAGTGCTAGTACTCGATAACTAGCAGTCATGCTCAGCTGTATGCGTATTCCATTCCGTCCAAAAGAAGTCTGATATTATAAATCGCATTAAGTGATAAGACCACCCAATATAACACTTATTGTCTACAACTAATTTTGTTTTTTCGATTATCAATTGAGTGTCGTTGTACCTACTGCAGTGCATGTTGTGACCTACTTCGAACATGCTATTAGTATTGTGTAGCTGTCGTTAATGGACAGTGTCTGTTATCCCTTCAATAAAATAAATAAAGGTTTAATGGACGATAGTCTAAACGGACCCGGCGGCAGGCGGCGGCAGGCGGCGGCAGGCGGCGGCACTTAGCGACAGGTAGAGCGCAGTAACGCGCAGTAACGCGATCCCTCGCCGTAATGTAAAAAACATTTTACTAAAATAAAAATAAAGGCTCGCATCGCATTACATCGGCCGGGAGATAGAACAAATCGTATTATGAACAAAGAAATGGGTATCTTTTGTGCGGACTTCATTTTCTCTTAATTGAACCAAGATAACGCAATATTTTTTCCCGAAACGGAATGAAAGACTTCTCGAAGGCAAATGAATTTGTAAAGTGGTTCGTTTGTACTCGCGAGTGCCTTTTCACGAGATGTTTCTATTACCGTTCACGTTGAAAGGTTCGTTATGATATCGCTGGTTTTATCTACAACCAGCTGTCGCTGTACCCGGCTGTACCCGGCTGTACCCGGCTGTAACCGGGCCTCGGTTCTCATTGGCTTGTCTCTTGCTCAGTCTCATTCGCTTACGTCTTACGTCAACATTTAAATACAAAAAGAGATGGAAACGATGTACCTATAATATTATTATCTGAGTGTAGAATATTTAAGCTTCTAATGCTGTCTGTCAAACTGTCGCACGTCAGTGTACATCGCGTCGCGACGGCGTTTCTCATCATCGTGTATAACATAAAGCTAAAGAGTTTCGGGCCGGGGGCTGGGAGGCGGGAGCCGGGAGCAGAGGGAGCAGGGAGCCGGGAGCCGGGACGTCACGTCACGGATTATGTCGGCTGAGCAGAAACCACAACATCAAGTAGATGTTTGTTCGAACAACGCGCAAAAATGCCGCGGGCTCCCGCGGGCCGCGGAACATTCATCCGTAGACTTGGGATTTATTCCCCAACTTGCTTTTATGAGTGCGAGTGCCTCCGAGTGCCCCCGAGCGCCTCCGAGCGCGTGGAAACGTTAACATTTTTATGTGCTCTGTAAATTCTCCGCCATACATACCAATTTTTTTAATTTTAATTGTGAAATAATAAAATTAGTATATGTTTATTGTGTAATGATTGATATTCTGATGCACAACTGCAGGACACGCCGATGCTTAGAAGGTAACTAACCGTCTGGGCCACGGAACATTCTCTACCACCATGTAGCGCCTGATCCAACGATGTTTTCTTTTGCTGAACGCTCACAGCTCTGCTGTATAGTTGGGATCCGCAACCTACAGGTCGGTGCGTCACTTCTGTATCAATAAACCAACAAATGCAGTTGTAGTACGAAGTATTCGTACTACAACTGCATCCGTACTAACGTTATAAAATTGTAAATGACTCCATCATCAGACCAACTCTGTGACATCATTATATTACAAAATTTCGGCACAATCGAACACCGGGATGTGGGTAAAATTTAACTTTCAGGATTTGACAAACAAACAAACATTGCAAGTAAAATAAAAACGTGAAAAACATACACATAGTCCTGGAGCGAACAGCGCGGCGGCTCGGCCCGCTCCGCTACAAATCCGCGCGTAATGATTCCCGCAGCCGAGTCAATATTTAAGTTATTCCGATCGGTCGTTATTCGCTCCCGGAGAATAATAATTGAGTGCTTCTGACAGAGCGATTAAATCGAGTAAAAAGGGTTCTCTCGGGGTTCGCGGCGGGTGCTCGCAGGCATCGGCAGCGGGTGACGCGCCGTCCGCGGCAGGCTGCAGGCCGCGCCGACCGCTCTACTTCCTATGTCCTCCTTGATTGAGCTTGTTCGTTCTTCTCGTTAAACTTTTAATACCTTTACATTTGGATCTTGTCGGAATTTTCTCTATTTTCAATGGACAAGTAAAATAATTATATTAGAATAGTCACCTGGAGGCTCCTGAGCTGCTCGCCCCCACCACACATCTTTGCCATTTACGCAAACCTTAATCTTATCTCTATAGTTGGTCTTTTTTCGTGTTACACAACATTTCACAGAGGAGTCTCGTTCACGATCGAGTGTCTCATCACAACATCTAATCACATTTATTGGGAGCGCGGGTGTGTTTGTGCGAGCACACATTGCTAGAAACGGTCTATTTCTCTGTTATAGAGTGAATAAAGCCTCTGTTAATTAATTTCGGCAAGTTATAACACGGAAGTGACTTCTTTTGTGTGTTTTCCCAAACACAACAGTATCGATAAATTATATTATGATCATAAACGAAAGTTTAAAACAATTTTTGCAAAAATAATGCATGACTACGAGGTTCTTTCCAGAACTTGCACTTTTAGACTTTATAACTTCCATAGAGGGCAATTATAGTGTAGAGTAGTACCTACTGCACGGTGTCCATTTTTAGGTAACTAAAAATATAGTCATGAAATAAAAAAAACACCTTCCTCCAGCGCTCAAATAGAAATGGGCAATTTACGTAATCCTCGAGTCACGGTTCAGGTGAAGCAATTTACACATCGGATTAGGGTTCCCTACTGAGCGATCGAGCGGCACGCGGGACCCACACGCCGCGCCGCCCGCCGCGCCGCCCGCCGCGCGCTGCCACGTGCGGTGTACTTTGACTTAGAATTTAACAAACTCCCCTGTTGTGTCGCATTTCAATGAGATTCAACGAAGGCTGATCCGCACTGGTCAGTGCCGACACGTACAACACAGTTTCACATTTATAATATTAAATATTAGTAGAGTTAGTAGGATTGATTATGAAGACTGTATCAGTATAAACTGCCACTATATTATGTTCTACTGTACCTACTCAGACTTTAAATTTCCTGGTCCATTACTTAGTTCCGTGTGAGTTTATTTAGGAAATCACTAAAAATATACGGAAAACATGCCTATACAGGGTGCTCACCGAACGCCCCTCGGAATGTGCCCCAATCTGTTCGCTGATGTATGCAGGATGTACCGCCGAGCCGGGGCAGGGCGGGGGTGGGAGGGGGTGTATTTATGAGCTTAACTAATGAATGCCGCGAAGACGCGATGGGTTACACTATTGTCAGCGGTCGGCGGCCACGGCGCGCCGCCGACCGCACACGTTCAGAGCGCATTGTCGACAGCGCGCCTTCCGCACTATTTGCCGTTCGTTGTGTCGGTCTCTGGCGACACCTACTAATGAGCTCCTGTCTCCGCGCCGCGCCGCGCTCCGTGCTCTACACTACTCACACTCGAGTGTTCACTGCACACTCGAGTAGAGCGAGCGGCCGCCGACACTCGCGCCGACTGCAACAGACACACAGAGCTGCTTGTCGTAGTGCGGCGGCTCTGCGTTGCGCTTGTGAGGCGGGCGCCGTGTCAGCCGGTCAGCCGGTCCGCCGGGGCTCGGGAAGCCCTGGCGTGTCAAATTGTATCCTCTGTCCGCCTTCTGTGTCACACAATAGGGGATTGGATATCTGTAAACATCTTTTGTCTCGCGGTAACTTTGATAAGCCTCGCAATTTGGAATAAGGTAAACATGACGTATTTTCCATTTACATCAAAGCTTGTTGATTGCGTTTAAGGATAGATAAAGGTCGAAAGAGACGTCCTCTAGCTAGTTTCTCTAAGAACGACTTTCTTTTCGAAACTTAATGTTAAGTACGCCTTTAGTTGCAAAGCAACAATCTGAAAAAGATTGGACAGATCAGTTGCACCTGTGAATGCACTAGTAGACAAAGTTTTTGTCGATGTAGAATCAGTTCTGTAAATTCTTTTATTGAGGTAATAGTAACTATATACCAACAGAAGTTGGTACGCTCTTATCTCGCAGCAATAAAACTGAGATCTCGCTATAAAGGTGCGTCAACGTGAAGAGTTTGTTTTCCTCATCTCGTCCGCTATCGTCGATCCGACATCCGAGTGATATCTCCGAGTGGTTACAAATATGGTGCGATTGTCCGCGTCCGCGTGATCACCTCTCCACTTATCGAACACGTCGCAAGGGGGTGGGATCGGGGTGGCTGGAGGGTGATTTATACCTCGCAATCGGGATACCTGTCTCAGGAGTCGGACACTGTTTGTTACAATTGAACCTGTTCGGTGCGCCGGAAATAAGTCGCATGGGAACTAATGCGCTCCCATATCTGTCGCGCCAGCACTCCGCCGCCGCGCGCGGCTTCACGACTTGTTCGGTGTTCACTGAACAAGGTGATCAGGTAATCGCCAAATTAACTCAATTGAGGGCTCATATTCAGTGACACAGTTTAAATACCTGTGACTACGTAAGTAGCGGGTACACATTCACGGGTACATCGAAAACAGTGTTCATAGAAAACTGAGCTGGAATCATTTGCATTGTAATTACTGAGCAATCAATCCGCGGCTGGGGAAAAGCCGAACAGGGGCGGGGGTAGGTGTTTGATTGCGATGCTCGACAAACCGTGTTATTTCTTGATTGTGCCAGTCATGTGAGAATACGTTGTGACTTAGCGTCGCCGATCGTGCTTGTTTGCTTGCGGTTTTTGCGTGGGGTAAAGGGATTTGCAGATCATCGTTATATTAGAACATGTCTCCTAACTCTCTACTAACTCATGTTCGTGTGCCATCGCTGGCAGCGTGGTTCTGCAGTAGAGCTGCTCGGTCACCTCGCTCTCTCTTGTTCTAGAAGTGCTGGTAGTTTTTAAAGGATTGCTGTTTTTTTACACTTAGGTAATATGTTAGCCATAGATATGTTGCAGTTCAGTGACATACATGATACTACTCGTATAACAAATAATTAGTCATTTTTTTAAATATTCAATTTGTTATCATTTGACCATTATCCCGCGTGATCTTCAGCGACGATGTGGTCGAAGGTGGTGGATATTCCAGACCTAGAGTAGGGCTGGTTCTTAAGTGCAGCAGCCGAAAGCTCTGGACACACCGTTAGTTGCGTGGCGTCAGAACTCCAGCTTCAGGGTGGTAGCTAGCATCACTAGAAGTGCTCTACCATCACACTGTGGTTGCCATATTTTCCTTCACTGAAGGCTCAACCTCATTGTAGGATTCGAACCATCACACCTACCTACCTACGGCGACCGACGTTCCTATCACTGAGTCGAAATGACGTTTTTTCTTGGTCTTTTGGGTAATCAAAACCTATGCTGAGGAACTTCCCGTTGACATAATCATGAAATTTGAACCTTTGTCATTCAAAGTAACGAGCGTGCGATGTTGAGCCGACGCGACGTGTTGTGGCGAGCGAGGCGCTCAACTCGTCAACAATATTGCATCGAAATGACTCAGTATAAGATATCGACTAAAGCTGAATGGGCAACAAATTCGTCGACTCACAAACTCTATAACTTGATTCAATGTCATTTCACAAAAGTGGTGTAATAAAGAGCCGTCAGTCGGGACGCTCGGCTCCGCAAACATGTTACATTTGAATAGGTCGACGGCGGCGCGCGGTGCAGCGGCGCCGATCAATCACTAGAAATATACTCTTTGAGCGATGACAGGGGCCCGCGGGGGCGGGGGCGCGGGGGCGAGGGGGCGAGGAATTGAATAGTAATGTATGGAGGCAATGAGTAGTGATACAGATCTGATTGGAACCGCCGACACCTCGGCTGTAGACGCGCGCTCGGGCGGGAGGCCGAGGTGTCCAGGCGGACGGGGAGGAGTTACTTTTGCAATTACTATTATTTGAAACTGGCGACCCGCCGCGGCCTCGCACGAGTAGCGCCGATCATATAGATGATCGGAACAATACCTGAGCGGCGGTGGCCGCGTGGACCCTCCGCGCCCGCGCTCCCGCCTCCCGATGCCACAGCCGCGGCTCCGTGGACATATTATTTTGTAGCGCAAATTATTTTAATTCTGTAATATCTTCTAAATCATTTTAATTCTAGCAATTTTGGTTAATTTAATGGAATCAGGCGTTACTTTGTGGAAGTCCTTTTTAAATAAGACATATAATGCGAGAAATTCATAGTTTTCATTTCGTGTTAAAGAATGTCTAATGGTCTTAGTTCGATCTGTGGGGACAGCGCGCCAGCGCGTCTCGCGCGCTGTGCGCGTGCATCTCGCGCGCGTTGCGCGTGGCCACTGCCTTCCACGCGCGCCTCGTCCCGTATATATTTATAGTGTGCGAGAGGGACGGAAGAGCAACACGCACGGGCCAGAGCAGGACAGGCGAACGCGCAATGCACGTCCAATATTAGATTTTCATATAAATATATGAGAAAGCCTCAAATAAATAATCAGTTGTAACTTAGCAGTCTGGTATCATTCATCCCTTCTGAACACCGACCCTTCGACATCCCCACAGATCCAAATTAACCAAATGTAACGCGTAACATTACACAACGAAACCTGTGTTAGTTTGTTATAAAATAAAAACTTTCTTGAGCTCGCAACGATGGACTGTAAAACCAACAATTAGTGTTTTTAGTCAGTTAACAACCCTTGGTAGGAATATGTGACTTACTGAACATCCGTTCGCGGAATGTCACTTATACGGCTTTACAGGCGAGACGTTCGCTTGTAGGATTTGTGTTGTACATTTGTGATGAGAGCAGGCGCGTGATTGATCCTCCCGAGCTGTGTGTGGGCTTTTATAATGTACAGCTACCAATTATCATTTTCATTGTTCATATTAGTGTAAATGAATTATATCATTAAAGAGCTGTTAGTGCTACAGTCATTGGAAAGCTGTTTCACCGTATGTTTTTAAATTTAAACTTGTCTTTTACTTGACCTGAGCAAGTCCTCCGGCCCGTCCGCGCTCGCATCACATCTGGTCCTTGTTTTAATGACATTCATGGTCCATTCTCATTGTTTAGTCTCGTCAGATGGAATGTGAGACGGGAGGGCGCGGTGCGGGGGGCGTGCTGCGCTAGCGCGACCTCGGCCGGCGACCATGACCGATTAGTGTCCTTCAGAACGTGTCAACGAGAGGTCGCTGTTCGTTGCCTATCTAGAATATTTGTTTTTGGACCTTGTTTCGTGCCTAGATTACGCGCGAGTCAAATGCACTCATCCTCCACGGGGAGTGATCGGTTTTGAGCTGCATTATTGCCCTTCGGATCGTACCAGGGAGAGGTTTTGTGAGTAAATAACATACCAACGAATCCGTTTGAAAATAACTTGAACAACAAAAGTTTCGCGTATCTTGAGTGCCGTGTAGTGCTGGTTTTGAGGGGTATCAAACTAAGGAAGTGCCGCCTGGATCTTCAACCAGGGTCGACCCTGGACTCGGCGCGCTGCGCACGGTAACCCCACGTACTACAGGTACCCCTAGGAACTTTACATTTTTGGTTATTAACTCCGTGTATCACGGACGAGGGTGGGATCACACAGTCTCTCGTAGCAGAGCTTGGGATCACACACTTTCTGGTAGCAGAGCGTGGTTCTATTCTATTTAATTGATGAACCACTTTGTGTTTGTGTAATTTACTATTAGGCCGATTAGGCAGGTAATTTTGGTTCCGTTGTCCTGACTGTAATTTGTACGTTGTTACTATTTATATGTGTACATTGCAGATAAATATTAAATTACGCCTAAATTTAATTTGAAATAATATTCAACTCGGAACATTCCGCGTATATCTCAGTAATAATATAGCTTCCACTGCATTTATTTAATATTGATTTGTTTGTACTGAAATATAAATCTTTGGTGGAAATTGTCCGTGTCTTGTTCTAGAACAATCGAATGTTATACATTATTTATTAGTGAACATTGATTACCCACATTTTTTTGATCACTTATTTAGTGAAATGTCGAGGTACCTAATAAGTAAATAATTCTACCGTATTGTGAAATTGTTTGAGTAATTTGTTGTTGTTTGTTGGTTGAGTAATTTGAATTGTTATATTTGTTGAAAGTAATCTACCTTGTATTTTGTTTTGGACCGTGTTCCGGTATATTAGGGTACCGTGTTTTGAAATACGGTTCCGTAGATTACTATTTTGAGTAGGTTTAAGTTAATTTCTTTTTGATATTTTCACAACGTTTTGGAGAATTCCACGGCAATAATAAAAATGACATCCAAATCTATAATTCGCTCCGAGAAGCGTTGGTTCGCGTCCGTCTCCCTTCTAATTGAACGTCCGGATCAGCACGACGTCTTATTGATGCGTTCGGAAGAATTGGCTAGACGTATGAAGCGTATCCAGGACGAGTATGAAAGGTTATTAGACGCCGATAATGAAGATTTGGATTCGATTGAAAAGGATTTTGATCAATGCCAATCCATTGCCGACCGGGTAACGCAGAGGGTTTGCGAGATCAAACGAGCTCGCGTCAAAGGGACATTTTCTGCGGGAGTTACGGAACAAGTAGTTAGTCGCCCAGATTTGGCTGCACGGTTGCCGGCTATCGAACTCCCTCGTTTCTGCGGTGCGTATGATGAGTTTACGAGTTTTCTCGATTTATTCGATAGTCTTGTTCATACGCGAATCGATTTAACCCCGGCGCTCAAAATGGCTCAGCTTATGTCCGTTTTACACGGCGAGCCGCGCGAACTCGTCGCGCATTTGTCGGTCTCGGACAATGATTATGACACCGCGCGGACTTTATTGATTAGCCGCTATTGCAACAAACGCCGTCTGGCTGACACGTTGTTGGCAAAATTGTGGAATATCCCAAAGGTCACTCGGGTCAGTGACCTACGAATGTACGTTTTGAACCCGGTGTTGGCTGCCACGAAGGCACTTAAGAAGTTGGGGCTCCCGGTGGACCAGTGGTCCTACATCCTACTTAATTACATTTTGCAGCGCCTGCCGCATGACGTGCAGGCACGTTTTGAGCAGTTGTACGGGGGGGACTCCGCTCAACATCTTCCCGAGTTTAAAGAATTGATGGAATTTTTGGAGGCCGAGTGTCGGCGAGCGGACATTCCCGATGTCCCATCCCCCACCCAGAGACCACCTATGGCCACGAAGGGCCAGGTGTTGGCCACCGACACTCAAAGGGGGGGGAAGCCCCACGGGGGGCGAGGGAAATACCATGCCGCCTTCGCGGGTTCTGATGCCTGTACTTATTGCAGGGGACTGGGCCATCGGGTATCGGCTTGCCCTAAGTTTGGGGGACAACGGGTTCAAGGCCGCCGCGATATAGTTAAGCGTCGCAACTGGTGCTTCATTTGCCTTGAACCCCACTTCGTGCGTGACTGCCCGCACCCCCGGCCTTGTCAGCATTGTGGGGGTAAACACCACCCCATCCTGTGCATGAACCGCAGTGGGGGGGAGAGGTCCCCCCCTGCCACGCAGCGTCCGCGTGACGGACTGGCGTTCTCGGTCTCCAGACCGGCTGGAGAGCGGAGTCAGGAGCCTGCGGAAGGGGGCCCCACGGGGGGCCCCGGTAATTATGCTGCCGCGGTGCAACGTGGCCCAGGCAGGACTGGGGGGTCTCCAAGGCAGAGTCCCCCGAGAGAGCGGACGGAGGTAAGCACGCGCTCACCCGAGCCACACTGGGGTGGCTCCACGGGCGGGTGCTCGCGTGCCAGTGGACCGCCTCGATTCTCCCCTCCGTTGATGGAGCGTCCTAGATTGTACCCGCGACCGTCGGCGTACGGTCGCCGGACGCTGAAAGTCGCACCATTTCGCATGGGGCGGCCAACCTACGTGCCGGCGTGGGATCCGCTTGAGCGGTACGAGCGCCCGCACCAGGCGAAGAGTGAGGCTCTTCGCTATTCCCCGCAATAGGGACTCGCCACTCACGCAGCCGCCACCGCCGTCCCCCCGGAGACCGTCCTTTTGCCTACGGCTCTGGTGTGTGTTTGGGGCTTTGGAGGCGACTCGGTCCGGGTGCGTGCCATGCTAGACTCGGGCGCACAGGGCTGTATTGTATCGGCAAGGCTGGTGAGAAGGCTGGGCATTAAGATGCGACCCTACAATGATACGATAAGAGGGGTAGGGAACGTTGAAGTGCCGAATGTGTTGGGGTCTATTGAACTCACATTCGGACCGGGTCATCCCTCACCCGTTTGGTTCTCTTCACCTGCCCTGGTCATGGAGGAAGCGGTGGGCATGTTGCCTTCCACGAAATTGGACCCGCGGGTGCGCGGGCTGACCAAGGGAATGAAGTTGGCTGACGAGCGGTTTGACACTCCCTGTCCGGTGGACGTCCTGTTGGGCGCAGACGTCCTTGGGAAACTGCTGTCAACTGGCCAGCGTTGCTTGCAACCAGGGGGGCTAGTAGCACTGGGGACCCTGTTTGGGTTTACGATTTTGGGTCCAGTGCTGCCAGTAGCCGCCCCGTCCACGGGCGCAGATTGTTTGTTTGGGACGGCTCTCTCGGAAGCCGTGCAACGCTTCTGGGAGATCGAGGAGCCCCCTCCCGCGTCGCGTTTGGATCCCGTAGAGGAGGAGTGCGAGTTATTTTACCAGAACAACACTGGTCGCCTCCGATCTGGTCGGTTTATTACTCGACTTCCCTTCCTCGCCCAGCGACCCCCTTTGGGCGCTTCGAGAATGTTGGCGGAGAAGCGATTCGTGTCAATGGAACGCCGTATGTCGCGTGACGCGCCATTCCGGCAGAAGTATGTTGAATTTATGCGTGAATATGAAGCCCTGGGGCACATGTCTGTGTCGAACATTGACTGGCGTTCGGTGGAGCATTATTTCCTCCCCCATCATGCAGTGTTGAAGTCGCCGGATTCTAAAATCCGTGTTGTGTTTGACGGCTCCGCTGTGACCGCGAGTGGCATTAGTTTGAATCAATGTTTGCATGCCGGCCCTAAGCTGCATAAGGATATCTCGGATATTCTCACGAACTTTCGGAGACATCAAGTGGTATTTGTCGCGGACATCCGGATGATGTTCCGCCAGACCGTCATCCACCCGGATGATCGTCGATTTCAGTTAATCTTGTGGCGTGAGGACCCTAAGGAGCCGATGAAGGTCTATGAACTGAACACAAATACCTACGGTTTGAAGTCCAGTCCGTTCATCGCGAATCGGACTTTGTTGGATTTGGCGGATCGGGAACGCCTGCATTTCCCTCGGGCGGCCGCCATTTTGGAAAGGGATCTGTACGTCGATGACATTTGCACAGGGGCGAATTCAGTCGAAGAAGCGATGGTACTGCGGAACGAGTTGATCGAGATCTTGCGGAGTGGTGGATATGAGTTGAGAAAATGGTTGTCAAACTCCCCGGGTCTCCTGGCCGGCCTACCGGAGGAGCACCAGCAAGACCCGCATCTCTTCGAGAACATGGAGAACCCACATATGATGTCGATACTAGGCGTACAGTATCGACCAGTCCAGGATTTGTTTACCTACCAGGTCCGGGTGGAGTCCCCGAAGGTCTGGACTAAGCGGCTTGTACTGTCCACGGTGGCCAGGACGTTTGACCCGAACGGGTGGATCACCCCGACAATCTTTTCGGCCAAGGCCTTTCTACAGCGACTTTGGGGAGTACAATTGGGTTGGGATGAGCCGCTTTCCGGTGAATTGTTAAGCGATTGGTCTTCCTTTGTGACGTCGCTCCCGGATCTTAATCGTGTCGCACTGCCACGGAAGATGCTCCCCTCCGGGGACTCTCGCGCGACCTTGCACGGATTTTGTGATGCTTCCGAGCGCGGATATGCTGCGGTGGTATATCTACGTACCGTTAGCCGCTCCGGAGCCGTGGATACACATTTGATATTGGCGAAGAGCAAGGTAGCCCCTCTTCGAACGCGTTTGACCATCCCGAAGCTGGAGCTGTCGGGAGCCGCTCTCCTCATGCGGTTGCTGAACCACGTGACATCCACTTTGCGGGGCACTATGCACTTAGATGACACCGTCTTTGCGTGGACCGACAGCCAGATTGTGCTGTGTTGGCTAAAAGCGTCAGTACATACCCTCGAGGTTTTCGTCGCTAACCGGGTCTCCCAGATCCAGAAATCGGGGACCGCTTTGACATGGAGACACGTTCCGGGTGAAATCAATCCGGCGGACGTAGCTTCCCGCGGATGCCGAGCGCACGAATTGGTTGAACATCCTCTTTGGTGGGGTCCAGACTGGTTGAAGATGAAAGAAGTGGATTGGCCTGTTCATCGTCCGCTAGCCGAACCTCCTACTACCGGTTTACGGATACATGTCGTTGAGAGCCAGCCCGGGTTGGACCCGGCTTGGCTGCTGGATCGATATAGCTCTCTCGACAAGTTGATTGGAGTTATCGCATGGATGAAGCGATTCTTAAATAACTGTCGTCACCCTGACCGCAGGGTGTTGGCTCGCATTATCACCCCGGAGGAGCGTAAAGCAGCGCTTCATTTTTGCATTCGAGTGATACAGGAAGAACACTTTAAGAGTGAGATGAAAGTTTTGCGGAAAGAGAATCCTAAACTGAAGGGAGCCATTGCTCGCCTCAACCCGTTTGTTGATGAGTCGGGATTACTCCGGGTTGGAGGTCGGCTCCGGAATGCAAATTTGCCCTACTCGACGCGCCATCCCTTGCTACTACCCAAGAAAGGGCACTTTGTGGAATTGCTGGTGAATGATCGCCACTTGAAGAACTCACATGCTGGCTGCAATGCCCTGCTGGCCATTCTTCAGCGGGAATTCTGGATACTATCCGGGAGACGCACAGTACGGAGCATCCTGTTTCGGTGTTTGCCTTGCTATCGGCTACGGGCACCCACCATGCAACCTCAGATGGGGGACTTGCCGGCCGACCGAGTCAATGAAGCGAGACCATTCTTAGGCGTTGGAACGGACTTTGCGGGGCCCTTCATGGTGAAGACATCACGTCTTCGGAACCCCCGACTCGTGAAAGTGTACCTTTGCGTGATAGTTTGTTTATCCTCGAAAGCCGTACACCTGGAGGTGGTGGCTGATCTCTCGACTCCAGCTTTCATTGCGGCGCTGGATAGGTTTGTTGCCCGCCGGGGGCTTCCGTCGCTGATCCGGTCAGATTGCGGAACCAATTTTAAGGGTGCTGACCGATATCTCCAGGACGTTGTGAAATTCCTAGCTGATAATGAAACTGACATCGGAACCACTCTCTCTCGTCGGGGCATTAAATGGGTGTTCAGTCCCGCTGGATGCCCCCACTGGGGAGGGATTTTTGAAGCCGTAGTTAAATCCGCAAAAACTCACTTGGTCCGTACGATAGGGCAAACTACTTTAACCTTTGAAGAACTTGCGACGGTGTTTTGTAGAATTGAGGCGGTCCTCAATTCCCGTCCGTTGTGTCCGCTCAGCTCTGATCCAAATGACCTGGAGGTACTTTCTCCTGGCCATTTTTTGATAGGTCAGCCACTTACCGCCCTGCCAGAGTTTCCGTACCAAGAGGTGCAGACCTCTCGTTTGTCGCGGTATCAGATGATACAGCAAATGGCCCAGAACTTCTGGAGTCGTTGGTCCCTTGAATATTTGCATTTGCTGCAGCAGCGCGTTAAGTGGACGGACAGAACCAATCCCCCCAGTGTTGGAGATCTCGTATTGGTTAAGGATGCTAACCCATCACCATTGCATTGGAGACGGGGGCGCATTGTTAATCTGTTTCCTGGTAAAGATGGAACCCCCCGGGCTGCTGAGGTTCTTGTTGGGGATTCGGTTCTAAAGCGAGCGGTAGCAACATTGTCACGCCTTCCCGTTGTCTAGCGGACAGGTCGGACCTGTCCGTGGCGGGTGATTGTTTAGTCTCGTCAGATGGAATGTGAGACGGGAGGGCGCGGTGCGGGGGGCGTGCTGCGCTAGCGCGACCTCGGCCGGCGACCATGACCGATTAGTGTCCTTCAGAACGTGTCAACGAGAGGTCGCTGTTCGTTGCCTATCTAGAATATTTGTTTTTGGACCTTGTTTCGTGCCTAGATTACGCGCGAGTCAAATGCACTCATCCTCCACGGGGAGTGATCGGTTTTGAGCTGCATTATTGCCCTTCGGATCGTACCAGGGAGAGGTTTTGTGAGTAAATAACATACCAACGAATCCGTTTGAAAATAACTTGAACAACAAAAGTTTCGCGTATCTTGAGTGCCGTGTAGTGCTGGTTTTGAGGGGTATCAAACTAAGGAAGTGCCGCCTGGATCTTCAACCAGGGTCGACCCTGGACTCGGCGCGCTGCGCACGGTAACCCCACGTACTACAGGTACCCCTAGGAACTTTACATTTTTGGTTATTAACTCCGTGTATCACGGACGAGGGTGGGATCACACAGTCTCTCGTAGCAGAGCTTGGGATCACACACTCATTCATACCGATCAACATCCCGTTCACCAGATCAAGTCCGCGGCGGCCGGCGCTGCCGCGACCTCGACAACAACGCTGCAGAGAGCTTGCTTGTTGCCGTAACGACACGTTGTGGGAAGCGACAAGTCAACGTTGTCTATACTATAGTATTACGTTTGTTACTATAGAGATGAGAGGAAAAACTTGAATAAAGGGATCATGCTGAGAACCGTTGGCCGCGGGAAGTTCACTTGTGTTGTGTTTTCTCGCTGACAAAAGGCCTGACCCAAAATTGCTTTTTATCTTCTAATACCTTTTATACAATACCAACGGAGGGTGGAGTTAGAAAAACACGTGCCTAAGTACTTTTCATTTACCTAAATAATTACGATACACCGCTGTACACTTATGATGCTGGCACGGACTAGGATTAGCAGACGAACCGATGACCCCTCTGTTATTTTACTATGAAACACTAAAAAGCACTTACTAAGAAGTGGGCTCCATCAAGTGACCACTTTATTATGTACAAGTGTTAGTGAACTTCACACTTAGAATATTAAAACGATTGAGATATAATTAAATATGAATGCAATAATTTCCGTGTAACTTCTGGCGAGGCCAATAGAAGGGTTACTTTAAAATTAATTTCGTGTTAGCCGTTAATCTATTATTCGCAACTGGGTGGGCCGGCGGGTGGAGTGCGGCGCGGCTGCGGTGCGGCGCGGCAGCGGTGCGGCGCGACGATGGTGCGGCGCGGGGGCGCCGGCGGCGGCGTGAGCCATTTATAAAACGCTCAATCCAATTATCGCCAGAACAATTACGTCGCTGGAAGTTATTTAATTCTCACTCGAAGCAAATTGATGCTGTCATCCGCCATTTGTACCAGTCGGAGACTAGATACAATGAAGCTTTATTTCATTCGCGTCGCCGCCGACTTGGTCATGAGGTGGTGGATGGAAATGGTCCCAAACATTATGTTCACTTCTATTTTATTTTAGTCAAATCTTATGAGAGGTGTTACAACGCTTTTAGTAACTATAGATACTACGTAGCCTTTGTCACGGTGCCGTCGGACACTCGTACTCTAGTACAAGACCCCGAGAGAGACCCCGGCTCAGAGGCAATGATTTCACACCACTGTTGCTTTTGTTTCGTATTTCGTTGCAGGGGTTAAATTGGCCGGTCAATTGAGGCTAACGTAAAACCATCGTACTATGTTTCATATGTCATTATTCATAACAAACTTTTAAGTTAGCCAATATGAAACTAGCTGTTTGAAAGTTGATCGTTCAACACTGCCGAGTGATCGTCACTATGGGCTGTCAACGGAGATACGTTACGTAATAGTCCTGCAGGTCGCGTACGTAATTCTCTAATCCGCAGCATCGTAGACGCACTCTCACCACCGTGCGGCACGTGACGGCGAGCAGTGCCAGCTGCGCCCGACGTGTCCCCCGCCCAGTGCAGTGCTAACAATACGACACGGACCTTGTTGACTGCAGCGCTAGCCGCATCTCTACTGACTGCGACTGCGAGCGGTCACTCGTCCAGGTCCAACAAAACAAAACGACAATTCCATAAAAACAAGCAACACAACACAAAGTGTCAGACTCATAGAAACTAGTTAAATGTGAAGGGCTCGAGCCTTTGAAAATAAACCAGAATATAATTATTATGCCGCCTTTGAAAGAGAAATGTAAAGCAGTAAGGACCCGTCTGTACGAGGCGAGAGCCCCGGCACGCGGCGCGGGCGGACACACTTTACTAAGAGTCGTTTGGCGATGTTGTCAGCGACCGCGCGGCCACTTGTATGAGATCTACGGAGTCCGCGCCGCGCAGGTGGAGAAAAACATATAAAATGCTTCTATTTGATTCCTTGCAATTAGAATTAGAATTTAGGACAGGCTTTTTTCCAAATATCCTTAATCTTAAAAATATCAATGTCAACGTTTGGTAAATGGGTTATTGTGCTAATAATGATAAAGTAAAGCCTGAAATGTCGATTCAATTTAATAACTATATGTTTTCGCTTTGACCTATGTTCCTTCAAGACACGGGTGAATAGGTATCTTCTTGATAAGTGTGCTTCGTCGTTGACCACATCGACGCTTGCCAGAAGATGAGATAGTGGTCGTGGCGTGACACAGGCGTATACTTTTTAGAAATAAAAACATAATTTAATCAACTTAAACCCCAATCTACTAAATCACAAAATAACATGTAATTAATTTTGTGAGTGGCAACACTGATTTATAGCCATAATAGAGTGGGGATTAAGTACGCCACACTTGGCACTACATGAGCTCTCACAAATTGTACAGCTAAAATACGGGTTATTTTTACATCTAATCTTTGTCGAAATTGTTAAATAGTGATTAAGAGCTTGATGACCTACCGTTACGTATAATTCTTTTGTAAATAAATAAAGTCTTCACTACAACTGATCGACAGTGACCAGTTACATATCACGTAGACTCAACGTAAAGCAAGGCATTGCCTCCCGAGGGAAAAAAAGCTGTATGAAACTCCCAAGGGAATTTTCGAGCAAGGAGGTTAAAATTTGAATGAAAACTCAGCATACGGGCATTGTAATGAGAGTTTATTCGAAAATCGAACTGGCTACCGTAGGTACGACAAAAAACAAAAAAAGAAAGCAGCTGCATGAAATTTAAAACGATAAATAAATATTTCTGTGTTCTTATTATTATGTATCTCGCAGAAGGTGTGAAAAGTAGAGTATTTATTCATCTCTAGGAAAAGCCCGTCTTCGTCTTGGGCGGCTTGTTGTGAAATATTTATTTATGAGTAATGTATGTATTTAATACATATTGTACTTTTTTTGTAGTATTTATAGAAACGCATACTTGTGTGACGAAAAATATGAGGTTTGGATTGAGACAGCGCCATTGTTTTTAAAGACTGACCTTGCAGTTTGAAGCTTATATTAGTTTTATTTAATAAAAATATGTAACTGATTTAAATTACATTTTTTCTTCCCTAATACCATAAAATACGATCTGCGACATAGCGGCAGTTAACGTTATTATGCGCGTTCATTACCAGAGTGGCACCTCGCGGAGACACGTCCCTCCGAGCGTCCACTGAGAGCAGGACGACAGACAACTAAATCTTATTTACGGCGCAAACGTTATTAGCCGGCATTATCCCGCCTGACAAATTAGTAAGTCGAGCCGCCGCCCTCGGCTGTCGCGTGACCATGTCTCGGCAAGTGCTGCCGCGCTGCCGCGCTGCCGTGAATAATGAATGTCGCGTCTGCTGCGAGTCCGCGTCCGCTCCCGGGTGCCATTGTTCCGAGGAATGCAATACAAGTCGCGTTTGTAATGAGGCCTCACGAGACGGACGACCGGACGCGTCGATGACGAGGGTCGCAGTCGACGTATGGAGCCAATCGGATCATTAACGCTTCATTGTGAACGAGCCCGAGCCACCCGCGCCGGCCGCTCGCACCAAACATGTCTTGTATCTGAACGTTCTTACTTGACATCTGCTGTTACAATCTTTCCAATATTGTACTTACAACAATATACCTAATATGTATTTAAAAATAGAATGTCGACGTGTTTCTTGCCATTCTTCTCTCACGGTCGTGTGAGATAGAGAAGTTACACATTCGTGAAATCTACTATTGGGCCCCTTTGCAGATAAGGAGGAGACCTCCATCAGTGACAGTGATTATCTTACCATTAAAGTTGTCTTAATTAACAGAACTTTTTTTTACGTTTGTTTCGTTAGTTAATGGTATCTTATAACATATTCTTATTTGTATTTTGTGTAAACAGAAATAAAGGATTATATATTGTATAAATATTGGGCATCGTATTTGTGGGTGTTGAGGGCATTTCGCTCAAGGCACGCGCTGAGTGTTTCTCAGATGAACTTTATGTATGTAATATTATTTCAGTGCGCTAATCTATGTTAATTCTACAAGACCGAAATTAAGTTACTGAAACGCTTCCTTTTAAACTGATAAATGCTCTTGCCGCTCATAGAATAAATACAATAACAGGTTAAATAAAAAAACAGTTTTTTCTGCGATGGAAGGAATTGATACAAACATTTTTAAGTATCGAAACTAATATTAATTAGATGATAAGAAATACCAAACGAAATATGAAAGTAAACAAACTATACTACATACGCTATTAATTATTATAGTGATCAGTTTCCTGTTAATAAATTTAAAAAAATTATAATAGTTGATGTCAGTTATATGTTTGTTCTCCCGCGGAAGTAGGTTACAAATTAAACTTTATACTAATTTCTTTTACAGATACGTTTGATTATATCATTCTTTTTAACCATTCTTTTTGAAGTTTATAGAAAACTATGACTAATACGTATTCGTGTCGTTTGTTGCGGTAGCTAAACTTGACTTACATGTAGCAGAGGGTCGGCTTAACCTCCTGCCCGACCGACCGTGCGCCAGTCGCCTGTACACAGCACCCAAGCACCACCACACACAGCACCCTTCACCCCTATAAAGTCATCAGTCACACTCGCCGGTACATTTCACTACATAAATCTTCTAAAACACTCTTCCGTCAGAACCCCTCCCGATATCACCAAAATCACCGAAGTTGTAACTTTCACTTGTTATCGAAGTACGACACTGTCGTCCGTTTCGCGAGCTCGCTACGTTACGTAGCGGCGTAGACAGCGACGCGCGCTACGCGGCTACGGGTCGGGCACTGCCGCCTCCGGCCCGCCGTAGCGCGCGCTACGCCGCTGGCTGTGCGCGCGCATTTCTCGGACGTCTTGTCTTTCGGCTGTTTCAAAATTTTAGAATGATGGATTATAAACCTTTATAAATTGTAAAGTTTATGCGCTACAAGAATTTAGGAATTCTTTTTGAAATAGCAGTTTTAGAGCACTTGTGAAGTCCTAAATCGAGTCATTTATGTTTGTATCTTTTCATTTATTGCATTACTAGATGTGCCCCGCGGCTTCGTCCACGTAACCTAAGTTACTTTTCATAACATTAGCTTTCTGCCAGTGAAAGTCGCATCAAAATCGGTCCAGTCGTTTCGGAGATTACCTGGAACAAACACGCATAGACAAAAATTTTAAAAATTGTGTTTTTGTTTTTGGGTACCGTATATACTTTCATATGCATTTAGTAAAAAGCTGTTATTTTGATATAACAAACAGATAAGTACTTCAAATTTATTTATTTGTATAAATTTTAAAATTAAAGTGATAAGTGTATAATTTTAATGTCCCGAAGCATGTTGATGCTGTTATACGACTGCGTTAACGAAGAAACCGTCAACGACCCATCGCTATCCCAGAGCGATTCCGCCGTTATGACTATGTCACCGGTAAAACGAAGGATAGTGACGTACTCGCCATTTATGTTGATGCCTGATCAATTCCAGTCCAAGACCTTAAAAACATCCTCCAATGCGTTCGTAAACAGTTTCGGAGAAGTAACGTCTCCATGTCTCACACCTCTCTGCAATGGTATTTGTTCCGTGTTCTGGCCCTGTAGTCGGACTGACATGGTGGCGTTGCTGTACAAACACTTCAACACTTCGATGTACAATTCATATGATAGATGTTTAGTCAATTTGGCATCGCTGCAAGGACTTCAGTACCACCCGAGTCTCCATTGAGTCGAAGGCTTTCTCATAGTCCACAAATGCTATATGGGACATAATTGAAGGCACCGACTTCACATTCTTCTCCGAACATAAATATTCTTACAATCAATCACATCAATAATTATCACTCCTCACATAATTATAACGTCTAAGTCGAGACGATCGGTGTAAACATAACCTGCCGCGCGCCGACCAAGCGACCAGGCGGCTAGGCGACCAGGCGGCTAGGCGGACGAGATTATAATTGAATGATCAAGTTTGGGTGTAAAGGAAGGCTATACAGATTGAATTCATTATTGGGCCTTCAAAGACAAGAGCTTTGAAAGGTAGTCAGCAGTCAGGCGCTTCCAGATAATAACTCGACGATGATAGAGATCCCCGGCTCTGTCCGTTTGAATATATTAAAGACTAGCTGCGACCCGCGGCTTCACCCACGCGGATATGTCGTATCCTGTTTAATCCCCTTACACGTTGATTTTCGAAAATTAGATTATGTGTTATTCCAGAACCTAAACTATCTACACGCCAAATTTCATTAAAATTAGTTTAGTAGTTGCGGGGAGATACTTGGTAACAAACATTCACACACACACACACACACTGTTATGTATGCGTATTTAGATGCCTACCTCCACTTTATTATTATTTAGTATATACCTGTCTCTTTTGCTCGAATAAATCAGTCTCGAAAATATGGTGGTTTAATTGCGTGCCCTCTCCTCTGTAATACCCAAATAAAATAATCTTTCGCATTTATAATCTGAGTCACGCATCTGCTCGCCTCTAGTATCCTGTGGCTGGGTCAGTCGTAGTTCAGCTCCACTGAGTCCGGTCACTTTCAGATAAGGTACTTCGCGTCGGTCTGAAGTAAACGGTGTTTTACTGAACATCTCATAAGTTAGCGTTGACCCGTCGTATAGTTCTATTGCGCAGTGTTTTGACGGATGGCATACGTACAGCGAAAGAGAGGGACATCTGACCTGCATTTGTAAGAGTTCTAAGATGCACCCTTTATGAACTCCTAAAGACTGCTTCAATTCTTAACTTTGATTCAATCGACAAACAATGTTTTTCGTCTGCTCATAAACGGCAGCTGTCTAAGGGTACTTTTATTAGTCATTTGAGATAAAAATGATGACCTATATTAGGCCTACTTTGGCTTACAGATTATCCAACTGTTTTTGTAGCTAGGTTAGATGTAGTGTGTTTATGTGTTCTAATTATTGTACTTGATGTGTTTGTTATATCCTTATTTACATCATTCTCATCACAAAGAAAATTAAATGGCCTCTAATTTTTGATGGACTTCTCTATACTATAGATACGTAGGTACACAACGTTTATAAAGTCAGATATACAGATATCATAATCGTTGCGCTGCCGGCACACTTCAAAGGGAAAGTTTCGTGAGCGGTTTAGCGAAACAAGCATCCAAACTTGATAACTCATAATCAGACTCAAATAGAAACATCTGTTTTATAATCCGGCGGATTGAATTCGCGCCACATCAAACATTCCTTTCACGGCGCACAAATTGACTTAAAACGGAGTCCGCGCCCCCGCGCCCCCGTGCCCCCGCGCCCCCCCGCGCCCTCGCGCCCTTTCGCTGTTCGCTAATCATTTGCCCGAGTAATTAAAAGTGTTTTATATAATTTTATGGATGGTCACTATTGCTCGTGAAGTGTCTGACGTGAGTACAAGTGCGTTGTACCAACCGCTCGTTGTATCTCCGCGCGCCGCATCCCGCCTAATATTGTAGTTGTTGTACCACTTTGAGGAAACAAGCTTGGCCACACTCCAATCTCACTAAAGCAAGCATCGGCGTAACAAATCTATTGCCGTCTCATTCATTACAATCGGAGGCGTATAGTTTAGGCGCTTCGGTGGAACATACGTACCTCGTACAAACGAACATTACATTGACAGCTAAGAAAATTGCTTTTACGACTTCCATCATCCAGATTCGGAGTGCGTCGTCCGATCTTGACAAAAAATATATGACACCACCGTGGGATCTACATTTACATTAGAGAAATGGCATATGTTACACGCACAAAAATACAAACGAATTGAGAACCTCCTACTTTAGTTGCTAGCTACCTTGGTCGAACACTTCAGTCGCAGAGCGGTGTAGCGCGTATCCGGTGGTGGCGGGACGTCCAGTGCGCGAGGGCGGCGGCGGCGGCGGCTCTCGCACTCGGCGGATCTCGTAACACTCGGCGGCACACTCGTGCTCTCCGTAAAAGCGCCGTTTGGCGCGATTGTGTACATAAAACAGCGCGCATAAAGCCGCCGTCATATAAAACGTTCCCATTTTTTATGTTCCCAAATTAAGTGAGGGATGAGAGATTAAACATTTATGGCATAAATCTGGGTTAACTTATATATGAGCTCGAGAGATGGCTGCGAGCGAGCGGAGCGGCCCGCTCTCGTTCCGCTGAGGCTTCGCAAATACAATATTAGTCTCTCGTTTCCCGTTGAGGACTTCCTCGTAATGTACTTGTTGTCAAAGATTAAAACAGATTGAAGTTGCGAACGAATGAGAAACGCGGCCTCGCAGTCCGACACAAGTAGGGGCGAGTTCAGTATAACGTTTAACTTGTCCCTGTTTACGTTCTCCGTCCAACAAAAGTTCGAGTTAGTGAGGCCGTAATGCGTGACCGATTCGATTTCTTACAACATTCGACATTATTATTGTAACGAAGATTTTTTATATTTTTTTTTATTTTTGACCCGCGGTCCATACTCTCATAAGACGAGTCATATTTTAATACAAGTTAAAGATATCAAAAAAAAAAATACTTCAAGACGGGAACACATCGCAAATGGAAAACCGAAAACAGAAAACAGAACGAAAATAGTTTGTAAATTGTCACACTCAGGAAAATACAAGACGTGTAGAGTACGCGGGCCCACATCCTTCCACAGTGAGGTCCGCTCTCTGCGCGGTGTGAGCGAGCGTCCTCCTCTCAATACAGTTTTAATTAAATAATTTTCCATCAATGTCGGCGTTTACGAGCGTTCTCAGAGCGGGGTATTATGTCCGCTATCCCAGCGGTGGCCGTAAACATTTGATGGTCGGTGTGGACGGCGTTACGAGCCGCTACAGTAAAGGTAAAGCGTCGGGCGCCCTCTAGCGGCGCGTCGGCGTGTCGGCGGACTCGGCGTTACTTCTTTGTAAGGATTGAGACCGTTTCTTGAGACCGCGCGGCGACAAACACTTGCCGGTAAAAATCATATTGGCGCATAAACGATTATTGGAGGTTCCTTCACTCTAAAACTATTTTATATAGTTTTTTATCCTATTGGGTAACCGATGAACCTGATAGTAAACATAATGTCAGCCCATGACAGTTATAGTGCCATTTATAACTACGAAACATAAAGGCCTGCGCGGCACTGCAGTGCGCTCGATATGCTGACCATAGACGCTTATAAACAAGTTTAGGTTTTGCTGACAAAATAGCCATGCTTTTGCATCAAGCGCGGATTACGAGATAATACACGCTCAAGCGCGGCTTAATCCAGACCATTAAAAAACCACGAAATAGACAAGAACGGCAATACGGCCAGATAGTGCTGTCTCAAAGCGACGACTGCCACACCACCGCTTATTTACCGCGGCGTCTGCACTGAGCACGCAGTGGTTGTGAAACATTTTTTTAATAGAGGTCGTAGAAACATGTAGGAACGGGTGCCGTGCTCTGACTAGATTGCCATCAAGCTCCAACCACCATAAATTATGTAGTTTTGGAATGTGCTCATCAAGCCCTTCAATTTGATACCCATAAGTATTGAAATAATTGAAGAAGTTTTTTTTTCTCATTTGATTATGGACCCATTCGGCGCAAGATCTAACTTGCACCCACTCTATACCTACTTCGACCATTGCATTGACTTAGAAACACTCTCGCGTGTATAACATAGCGTCTCAGTGACTGTATACTAGACGCGGTTCGGGAGCTAGCTCTCGCCGCTCTTCAAACTAATCTGACAACGACATTGCTTTTAAACAAAGCTGCACTCTGAGGTTACACTCGCACTCGGCACATTATGTCGTTGTCGCGCGACACAAGTACTGCGGAGTGAAGCTCGCCGGGCGGCCGAGAGCTGCGCACTATACTCGCGATGGCAGCGAGTTAGGACCCAGTTTTACGAGCCTCGTCCTGAGAGTACGTACTTATTAATATTATACACACTATATTTTAGTTCATAGAGATGAGCTGAGACTTCATAGCCCAGTATTGCACTATACACATACACATATTACCTTTGGTGACAACGTTATTACAGACGTTCTCAGTAATTGGACGATTTCGGTTTTGTACAAAATTCAATAATTCGGATTCAAAATTATTTGTCACCGGTGTAAGTAGCTGAAAATGAAGTAAAATGTTTGCAAATATGTACAATGTACATACTCGCTGTATATGTTCGTACACAGGGTAGAATCCTTCAGTTATTATTTGTAGTGCTCTGGCAACGCTGCGTTCACAATACTGCATGTAATAACTGCGACATAGCGCGACACAGGGAGGCGAGTGGTCGCTGCAGAGGTATCTGTGCCGCGGGCGGCAGACGGCGCGGCCCGTTATTTATTCACGCGCCCTTTCAGTGCGACGAATGCGCCGCGCGCTCTAAGTGTGCCGCCTGCCGCCCGGCGCGCGCCCGCGACTGCACTCGGCCGGGTTACGAAGGCAACACTCGCTCTGCGATTGATGACCTCCCACTCATAATAGTAAACAACGACGGAGTTGTACTTTGCCTTATTGAAACTGAAAGTAATTATACCATAATTGCAACTAAAATGACGGGTTACTATCCTTATCATTGGTGCGTACTTACATCGATGTTTTAACACCCGTAACTAGGCGGAACCCCCGTCCGTACTCTGCGGTTGTCCGCTCGTGAGCTCGGCCGCGGGCGCGAGTCCCGACCGGCCTAGATCCAGCGCGCGGCGCGGCGCTTACCTCTAAAAGCTTTCATCGAGGCGGCGCAACTCTTTGTTCGAACCCAATTATTGTTCGTCGCTCGCTTTTTGTCTCACCAATAAAGGCGAGTTCTTTTCGCTTAACTCGATAAACTTCCAGCCTTTTACGCTCGCCTTACGACTGATACTGGAGCGAAAGCGAACGCACTCGGGGCTTTGTTCTGTTTTTACATAGTTAATCTAAGTTTTATTAGCCATCAACGGCTTTTGATTTTTAACAAATATATTCTAGCAATTGAAAATATAATTGACTTTAATTAATACATATTGTTTAGAATTATTATTATTATTTGTTATTGCAAACATTTGCACACCATTTGTAGTGGTAGAATGTATTTGGGTCTTTTTATATTTTACCATCATACTATGTATACCTGCTTTCTGGCAAATAAAGAACTTTGACTTTGACTTTGACAAGTTTTCGATAGATTACGATTAAGTTCCTAGGACTGGCACTTGTTATTATCTTAGCGCAGATTTAATAATGTCGTACTTACATTTAAATGGAAAAGAAAACTCTTATAATGTATTTAGCATCTGTCGCCAAACATCTATCGGCGTGTTTCAGTTTTGATTTTTTTTTTTATTTAGCTTGTCTTGTGTGGGTCAATAGATTTAGTAATTGTATTAGGACCACCTAATACAATTATTTGTTAATTATTATATGTCTGGGTTGGTACCGCTGCTTTGATCGTGAAGTCTGCTACCAAGCAGTAATGTGCAAACATTACTATGTTCCTGTTTGTTGAACAGATTAGCCAACGAAATTACAGGGCTTATGAGAATACTTAATGTCTTAGGGTAACGAGCGCATTGCAATGCCGCGCCATTTGTGTGTCAAAGTATTGGGCGGCACTGCAGTTGTTATGATAAATATATAATCAGACAAACGTTCGCCGCGCCCAACCGTTCGCAACCCGCTCGTCTGTTATCCACTGTCTGTTAGTATACAAAAGTAATATTTAATTGTACGACGTCTCTAATTACCGTTACAACATATGCATGACGGAGATAGAGAGACAGACCCACGTTGGGTGGGTACTTCAAACCTGCATAAAACAATAATTAACAAGAAGTGGGTAGATTCATTTTACCATTATCATCAGACATAGCCAAGCAATTCCACGTGGGCGTTACCATGGGAAATGTCGGTTACAACCAAAGTGTACTTTTATTACGTCTTAGTAGTCTACTCTTAGCTTCGTTCGTGTACTCAATAACTCAATCGCAATCGATCCGCCACTCAACAAGTTTTTGGGCACTCGCCCACAGGACCTCCCAACGCCCCTTATAGTCCTGCCCAAGCCACCACAAACAAGTTAAATGAAAGGTTATACTTAGCAGCGACACCCTCGTCGCCTCGTCTCTTCCACAACCACACCGAACAGCGAACACGCAGCTCGCGGCGCTGCACGCGCCTCTCGCCCAGCACAGCAATCCATCACGGGAACCAACCGCGCAGCATAGCGGCCAGCACAGCAGGGGACGTCCGTTCGACTACAAGCCAACTCAAGACAACACAACATTACCAGATATCTCCAGCTATAGGAGAGGTCCGTTCGGCTTGAGAGCCGAGAGCTAAGAGACCTAGGCACTATAACGCTACCGACTATATAGCTCGTAACTCCGATAACCTTCCACCGTTACCAACATGACAGATTGTCAAACGTCAGCGTGTCACCATTTCATAGACAACCTCTGACAGCCAGTTCGACTGTCAATGTCACTGTGTTACCATTTTACTAAATCAATCTACAACCAAACGCTAGCACAGATTATCAAAATCCGGCTGTCGCCGTTATGCAAATCATGATTGTTGTCGCCGTGATTTCACCATTTAGCAAAAACGGTCATTGTGTTTTATTATCGAAGTAGTTACGTAGCATTTGGTTAAGTGTATGCGTTTCACGTCTAGCAGAGCGGAATCAGATGACACGCAGCGTGACAGGGGCGCAGCGCGACGACGACATGACGAAATATTATGTCGGTTCAACATAATATTCTGTTCTACTGTTTTTACGAGAACACTACATAACAGACGAGGCGTGATACATACGACATAACAAAATGTCTAAATAGACATATTGTAAGAAATGTGCAAACAGTGTTTTCTAGGTAATTTTAATTTTTTTTAAATTAATATTTGGTTGTTTACTTAGTAGAGAACCACAATATAATGAATAAAATGCCCATATAATATGGTAGTAATATGATTCGTGAATAAACCAGAAACAAGCAAGTGTATGAGGTGGGACTCATATGCAAGTGCGCTACGGGCGAAGAAGACGGTACTGAAAAAGATATGTAAGAAAAAAAAAAAAAAAAATGAACAATCCCTCTGTGGGATGAATAATTGTATTATGTAACGAAAGCAGAATTTGTGAGAAACCAGTCTTACATTATGACGGGGTGGCAGGTCAAGGGGTCTTTTTAACAACAACATCTTCAGCATCATAGTAACCGCTCACCGCTCGTAGAAAGAAAACTCGAAGTAGCTCATCATTTATCTAAACCTTATTGCGGCAGGAAGATGGATGATGATTATGGGAGATCCGAACAGTCCAACGGTATGCGTAATACTATTTTTCCAACAGTCGGTCGCTCGTATTTATAGCAAAATTTAGATGGCACAAACAATGTTTATAAAACTTGTTTATTCGTTATTCTACATTTTAATCTTTAATTTAAATTTCATACTACTTATTAACAACATCACGATAGTAAAAAAAATAAATGACCCTAAATGCCCGTTCCAAATTAAAGGCCGTACAAGAATAAGGGTAAGAAACTTGTCGGCATTTTTTCAAAGAATTATGAATACAGTGAATTTGTTCAGTTTAACAATCCATTTGTCTAGTTTTAACAATCCAATGACTAATTATGGTTTTAAACACTAATTAATAATTCAGAGATGTCGGCTGTCTTGTGATGTCATCATAAAAAAATGGCCTAAACCTATTTAGACCCCTAGGTCAAAATTTTAAAATTAAATACAGCCACAAGCCATGCTATGAAGTTTGTAATGTAATAAAGTCGAAAGCCGGGTCAAATTTTCAAAACAATATAGGCACAAGCCATGCCATGAAGTTTGTATGTAATGGAAATCCGAAATCCGAAATCCGAAATCCGAAATCCGAAATCCGAAATCCGAAATCCGAAATCCGAAATCCGAAATCCGAAATCCGAAATCCGAAATCCGAAATCCGACAACGCTACGCCTACGCCTAGGTTAGGTTTTAGGTTAGGTTTTAGGTTAGGTTTTAGGTTAGGTTTTAGGTTAGGTTTTAGGTTAGGTTTTAGGTTAGGTTTTAGGTTAGGTTTTAGGTTAGGTTTTAGGTTAGGTTTTAGGTTAGGTTTTAGGTTAGGTTTTAGGTTAGGTTTTAGGTTAGGTTTTAGGTTAGGTTTTAGGTTAGGTTTTAGGTTAGGTTTTAGGTTAGGTTTTAGGTTAGGTTTTAGGTTAGGTTTTAGGTTAGGTTTTAGGTTAGGTTTTAGGTTAGGTTTTAGGTTAGGTTTTAGGTTAGGTTTTAGGTTAGGTTTTAGGTTAGGTTTTAGGTTAGGTTTTAGGTTAGGTTTTAGGTTAGGTTTTAGGTTAGGTTAGGTTAGGTTTTAGGTTAGGTTTTAGGTTAGGTTTTAGGTTAGGTTTTAGGTTAGGTTTTAGGTTAGGTTTTAGGTTAGGTTTTAGGTTAGGTTTTAGGTTAGGTTTTAGGTTAGGTTTTAGGTTAGGTTTTAGGTTAGGTTTTAGGTTAGGTTTTAGGTTAGGTTTTAGGTTAGGTTTTAGGTTAGGTTTTAGGTTAGGTTTTAGGTTAGGTTTTAGGTTAGGTTTTAGGTTAGGTTTTAGGTTAGGTTTTAGGTTAGGTTTTAGGTTAGGTTTTAGGTTAGGTTTTAGGTTAGGTTTTAGGTTAGGTTTTAGGTTAGGTTTTAGGTTAGGTTTTAGGTTAGGTTTTAGGTTAGGTTTTAGGTTAGGTTTTAGGTTAGGTTTTAGGTTAGGTTTTAGGTTAGGTTTTAGGTTAGGTTTTAGGTTAGGTTTTAGGTTAGGTTTTAGGTTAGGTTTTAGGTTAGGTTTTAGGTTAGGTTTTAGGTTAGGTTTTAGGTTAGGTTTTAGGTTAGGTTTTAGGTTAGGTTTTAGGTTAGGTTTTAGGTTAGGTTTTAGGTTAGGTTTTAGGTTAGGTTTTAGGTTAGGTTTTAGGTTAGGTTTTAGGTTAGGTTTTAGGTTAGGTTTTAGGTTAGGTTTTAGGTTAGGTTAGGTTAGGTTAGGTTAGGTTAGGTTAGGTTAGGTTAGGTTAGGTTAGGTTAGGTTAGGTTAGGTTAGGTTAGGTTAGGTTAGGTTAGGTTAGGTTAGGTTAGGTTAGGTTAGGTTAGGTTAGGTTTTTTTTTTTTTTTTTTTTTTTTTTTTTATCCGTCCTCCTCCACCTATTTTCCCCCGATATTATCAGGGTCCTTTTTTAGGTATTTCAAAGTTTCAACTATGCATGATGTATTTTTATAATATAAATTTTAATCTATTTAAAGATTTTGTCAGTTTAAAAATTATAATTTTAAGTCACTTAATTATCTATTAATCTAATTTATATCTTTATAATAGTAATAATGATTCGGTTTTAATTATTATAATATATATTCTTGATGATAACCTGTTTATGTTACTTCCTGTTTCTGCTGACACACTTTTTATTCCTGCATTTATTTATTATACCACAAAATGCGCACATTTCATATTTCATAAGAATTATGGATGCGCGCATTTTCCTATACCATTTCTTTTTTGTTGTTTAATGAGACTCGAGAACAATCATTGTTCTCGCGTCTTATTCCTGTTTATTGCGTCCTGCGCTACTTTTGTGCAGAATGCTAACAGGCACGGCCTGGATTCTTTACCGGCCATCATTTGCCACAATGATGTTCTGGTCAACGTTGTTTCTGTTGCGGATTCCAGGTCGTGCCTGTCAGCACCATATTTCGGGCACTCAAGTAGCAAGTGCTCAATTGTTTCTTCTTTTTCAGGGTCACACACGCATGAGGGGTTGTCCTTGCACTTGAAACGAGTCAAGTACGCGGAGAACCCCCCATGGCCGGTCATCACCTGCGTCAATATCGGGGTAAGTTTAAATTTCTTAACTATTTTATAAGCCTCCTCTACACTAGGTAAGAACAATTTTGTAAGTTGAGCAGTATCTCCTCTAGAATATCGCAATCCCCATTTTTCCACAGTTTTCTTCCTTATCTCGCTCTTTGCGTATGAGACTGGACACCTGTCGTAGTCCGCTGAGGTTTTCAAATTGAGGGCTGCTTGCTTCGCTAATTCGTCTGCCCGTTCGTTCCCGGGTACTCCAACGTGCGCCTTTACCCAGTATAACCTTATGTCACAACTCCTAGCTTTCAACGCGGCAATATTACGCCTAATTTCAAAGGCCAGCGGGTTAAACGTGTCCGGGTTACGGATTAATTGAAGAGCAGATCTCGAGTCACTCAGCACGGCCACCGCACTTTGCTTTTCTTTTAGCAACTGCTCTGTGGCTTGGTATAGCGCGTATAGCTCGGCTTGGAAGACTGTGCAGAATGACTCAAGCCTCATCTTCTTTTTCTTGGTCTCCATTCCGTTTCTCCAGTAAGTGTATGCTGCACCGACCTTCCCCTCCAATTTACTCCCATCCGTGTATATCTGGACCTCCGGGAGCTGATGTTGTTCCAGGGTTTCGGGCAGCATATCGTCCAGGCAGGCGAATTCAATATATTCCTCTTTGGCGGGATGTTGGGCCTTCAAAAAGCTGACGCGCTTCTCTAATTCCCTTTTGCCATAGTCCAGACTCGTCGGTTTGCCTCTCTTCGCCTCATACAGCTGAGCCGCTTCCCGGATCCGGAGATCCAGCGGGAGTAATCCAGCTAGGACTAGTGCTCCGTGGAGAGGCACCGTTCGGTAAGCTTTGCAAATTTTTTGCACGAACCCCCGCTGAATGGTGTTTAACTGCTTCTGCACCATGATCTTGTCGGCTGCCGACGCCCATACGCTCGAGGAGTACATGATAATGGGCTCTATAACTGCTACGTATATTGCCCTGATGATCTCCGGATTCAGCCCCCATTCAATTTTAGCCGTTTTTGCGAGCTGTTTATAAATATCAGCGGCCTTACGACAGACATTTGTCACGTGTTTATTGAAGGTGAGTTTTTTGTCTATCGTAAGGCCGAGCAGCTTTATCTCGTCCACGACAGGTAGGTCTACCCCGCCCATGTGCATGATCGGGGTATCAAATTTGAGTTTGTTGGTTATAATCATAGCGTTAGTTTTTTGCGCTGCAAATCTTAGTTTGTTTTTGATACCCCATTCATGCACATACGCGAGGGTCTTGTTAACTTCTTCTTGTATTTTTATGGCTGATTTCCCGGAGAACATAAGGACAACATCATCCGCGAACGCTTGCACATGCACTCCTCGATCGACCAGGTCGTCCAACAGCGGGTTCAGAAGCAGATTCCAGAAAGTAGGTCCCCCTATTGATCCCTGAACGCAGCCCTTCTCAGTGCTCTTACCAAGGGATCTGCCAGCGTAATTAACGACTACTCTTCTGTCCTTTAAGTAGTGGTTTACGAGCCGTCTAATGTTCAGGGGACATTTCATTTCCATCAGTTGACATTTGATGGCAGGCCACCATGCACTATCGAACGCCCCTTCGATGTCTAGTGACACGATGACCATTAGCTCTTTCTGTCTCAAGTTTTCCCGGATTTTCTGCATGAGGTCGTAGAGTGCGTCTTCGGTACTCCGCTGTGGGACAAAGCCGTACTGTCTGGGGTTTGTCCTTGGTAGTAAGTGCCACCTGATCCTCCTTACCATCATTTTTTCAAGGACTTTCCCCAGCACTGACAATAGCCCAATCGGTCGGTACGACTTTGCCTTGCTGTAATCGCTTTTCCCTGGTTTACGCAACACTACGACCGCTGCCTCTTTCCAGGGTGATGGGAAGCAGGACAGAGACAGACACTTATTTAGCATCGCTAGGAAGACTTCTTTCGCGGCGAATATTGCTCTCATGCAGATATCCGCCGTGAATCCGTCCGGTCCTGGAGCTTTCTTTGGGTTAAAGCTGTCGAGGGTCCGTTTTAGCTCATCCATTGAGAACGGCGGGTCATTTTGGTCGTCGGGAGTTACATCGCAGATACTATCGGCTAATCTTCGAATAGTTTTGTGGATATCACTATCAACATCACGATTGTCGTCTGGAAAAAATGTATTTGCGAGCAACTCAACCGATTCTTCTGGACCCAGTACCGTTCCGTTCTCCTCTAACAGCTGATCCTCGTGTCTCCCTGTCTTCCTTCTAATCACCCTATACACTCTGTCCCACATACTTTCCTTCTCCTGCTGTGTACAATTTGTCTTCCAACTTTCTGTTTGTGCCTTATCCGCTGCCTTCTCAAATGTCTCTACTGCTTTCAGGTAATCCTCCACAACGTATTCCCGTCTTCGAGGTGCTGCCCAACGGATCCTGCGTCGCATCGTGATCGCAACACCCTTCAAGCGCTCCAGTTCATCGGTCCACCAAGGTAAGTAATCTTTTCTGTTTATATTTTTAATTAAAGGGATAGAATTTTGACATGCTTCCGTAATACTATTTATATATTTCTTAACTATTGACTCTAATTGTTCTATATTTTCTAACCTTTCAATATTTTCTAACGTTATACTATTTTGTTCTAATGATGCTTCCAGCTCCTCAGTGAACCGACACCAGTCAGCTTTTCGGGTGTTGTAAACACGAGTGGACGCCCGCTTTCTTGGCGCCGAGGGTTTCTCCAGACAGAGGGTAAAAGTGATGGCGTTGTGGTCAGAATGGATGAACGTCGTATCGACCTTCCAGTCCGTGATATGCCGCAGTAATCGTGATGTACAGACCGTTATATCGACGTTACTTGTGAGTCGGCGGCCACCACGGACTGTATCGAAAGTGGGATCGGTTCCACAGTTCAAAATGTTCAAGTCCGCCTCGTCCAGGAACTCCTTACAGAGCGCACCTCGCTCGTTTTCCATTGCGCTTCCCCACCACGTGTTCCACGCATTAACGTCGCCACCGATCAGGACCTTATCAGTCCGCACCAAGTCCAAGAACGTCTTGAGCTGATCCAGGTATGGCTCAAGCGGCACACTATCCTCAAAATAGACCGAAACCACTGTGACCATCCATTTGTCTGTTTTTAGAGTAGTGAGGACAATGTTTTCGGTTATGGTGGTTTGGTCATTCAGGACCTCGATGTCGTCATCGAAAACAATGACGGCTGCCTTTACTGGTTTCGTCCTGTTTCGTTCGCATTGGACGACTCGAGTTCCCTTGTACCGCTTAATCTCACCTCCAGCCCCCACGTAAGGCTCCTGGACCAGCGCGAAACTAAGTCCCCTCTCTCGGGCTACTAAAAAGAGTTGGTCTGTGGCAATCCGTTTCCGCTGAAGGTTAACCTGTATGCTTCTATACCTACGTTCAGAGGCTGTCATCACATCCGTGGTCCCCAAGGTGCCCTTAGCAATACGCCACACTCGACCTCGCTATAGCATCCCATTTCTTACGAATGGGGCATTCCCCATCAAAAGCACTATGTCCGGTCTCCTGACACTTTGCGAGACTACAGTTACGGCAGGTTGGAGTGTCGTTCGCCAAATACGACGGACAGTCCGCCCGGAGGTGCGGGCCGGCGCAAAAGCTGCACAGATCCGCCTCTTCCTTGCACAGCCTGCGACCATGCCCATACCCCAGGCATCTCGTACACTGCACGAGCGGGCTCTGATCTTGGACCGTCACATACTGAAGATCAATATGTACACGTCCAGCTAAGGTCAGCTTTTGCCAGACCCTTGGTGAGACCTGCAGGACGACGTGGTTTTCATGGGGGTTCCTGGCCCTGCGCCTGTACCTCACCATGGCTCTAAACTCGTCGTCCCTCAGGTCCCCCAAGAGGCTAGAATTTTGGGTCCTGAGCGACGCCACAATCTCGTCATCCTTGTTGAAGGTGAGGAGGTTTTTAAGCATTATCAACGGGTCTTTATTCTTGGCCTCTTCCACGCTAAGGTTCTTATTTTTGGCCGTGATCTTCTCACTCACCCTCTTCAGTTCATCCTTCGTGGCGCAGCTCAGGACAACCTTTTGATTTCTGACCTTTTGGACCCGCGTCACCTGTAGTCCGTTGGTCTTGGCTTCGAGCGCGGCTCTCACTTTCCCCAGCACTTCATCACTTGTGTCTCTTTCAATGTCAGAAGACACAATGATGGAGTGCTGGGGACGACTCGTCGGTGCGGCCACGCTCATCGGTCTAGAGAGGACGTCTGCGTATGACGGGACCGTCTCCTGCAAAGTGCACACTCGACGTCCCGTCTCTTCGGTCTTTTGGCGTAACGCTTGGACCTCCTCCACCAGCCTCTCAATATCCCCGGGATGGTTGTCCTGTAGAGCCTTCCTCTGCCTATCCATCTCCTCCTTGAGCTCACTCATCTTGTCACTGCTCTCTTTCACCAGGCGGCTGTGCTCGGCCAGTGATTCATAGAGCTGTGAGAGAGCAAGCCCCGAGTCTATCGCCGAGGAGACCGCACCGCAAGCTATTGCTTTCGGTTCGGTCTCCTCGGTTTTTCCGCGACTCACGCCACCAGGTTTCCCCGCCTCTGCCTCCTTGACCAGTTGGTAGAGACGATTCAGGAGCAGCGTGACATTGTCCTTGATGTCTGATTTGAGGTTCCTCGAGTTATTTAACTGAAGTTTGGCCTTAACCAGACAGGACTTAGCCTCCGCTGTCCTGGTGACGTAAGTCTCGGCCGGCGACGAAGACAAGCCCTCCGAGACCTCCGCTGATGCTTTACGGAGTGGATCTTGCGTGTTTGCTATTTTAAGTATTAGTCTCGGAGGGCCCGCCGCCGCCGTAGCACTCTTTTTTGGGGGGGACTTCGTTCTGGAAGAGCTGGGGGATTTGGGTTTCCCTGCCTCCCACTCTCCAATACTACGCCTCACTTTCGAGGCCGCGTCCTGGGAGGCAGAAGGGCCAGCCTTCTCCATCTGTTTTGGTGATTCTTGAGATGCCGTGTAGGTTTCATTTGCCTTTTTGGCTGGTGTACGGAGCCCGAACATGGTGTCAACGGACGTGTCAAATCTAAAGTACTTAAATCTAGGTTAAAATGTATAATTTCGGTCAAGACAAAAGTCAATAATAATAATTTATCACAATAGTGATACTTAATTTTAAACTGCTAAGTAAAAATAAAATGTAAAGTATATAAATATAATTTAACGTCAGTCTTATAAGAATACCTATCACTAAAATAACCTACACTAAATAAACACAGAACGACTTACAATTATTTCTCGACTAGAATATGCCCTGCTGCAATCGGAATCCACTTCAGTGATCGTCACTGGGTGATTGACCGGTGCCGTCGGACGCAGGAGGTCCAGCCGAGCCCAGTGAACGCTCTATCGCGAAAAACGATCGACAAACACCAGAGTTATGAATTTTTAAAAGCCAAAAAGTTACGATTTACAGTTTTTACAAATTTTGCGGTCTAATTTTACTAATATTTTATTTTTGTTTCAGGTTTCGAGCAGCGCAGCAGGAGACGGATCTACTGACGTGTCGCACACGCCGGTGCGACCTTGTTTCAAAAGTCGAAAAGTTGGGTTAGGTTAGGTTAGGTTAGGTTAGGTTAGGTTAGGTTAGGTTAGGTTAGGTTAGGTTAGGTTAGGTTAGGTTAGGTTAGGTTAGGTTAGGTTAGGTTAGGTTAGGTTAGGTTAGGTTAGGTTAGGTTAGGTTAGGTTAGGTTAGGTTAGGTTAGGTTAGGTTAGGTTAGGTTAGGTTAGGTTAGGTTAGGTTAGGTTAGGTTAGGTTAGGTTAGGTTAGGTTAGGTTAGGTTAGGTTAGGTTAGGTTAGGTTAGGTTAGGTTAGGTTAGGTTAGGTTAGGTTAGGTTAGGTTAGGTTAGGTTAGGTTAGGTTAGGTTAGGTTAGGTTAGGTTAGGTTAGGTTAGGTTAGGTTAGGTTAGGTTAGGTTAGGTTAGGTTAGGTTAGGTTAGGTTAGGTTAGGTTAGGTTAGGTTAGGTTAGGTTAGGTTAGGTTAGGTTAGGTTAGGTTAGGTTAGGTTAGGTTAGGTTAGGTTAGGTTAGGTTAGGTTAGGTTAGGTTAGGTTAGGTTAGGTTAGGTTAGGTTAGGTTAGGTTAGGTTAGGTTTTTTTTTTTTTTTTTTTTTTTTTTTCCTGTCCGGGAGCAGTGTGTCCCGGCCCGCGAGCTAAACCTCTAAAATAATCAGAGACTGTGTTTACTAAGTCAGGATTGGATACAGGGACTTTATTTACATGTTTCAAAAAAAAAGAAAAATTTACATGGTTTGCTTATTGCTATGTTATATAAATACATATTTCGAGACTAATTTTTCTAGTTATATATTATATTCTAATATTCTCCACACTTCGGCAGAGTCTGTATTTGCTTATTACAGTTGTCTTCAGTTTATTTTCGATAGGGGTTCATATACAATTGGCTTTTTTAGTATCTATTCTGTATTTTAATACATTATTACATAATACTGTTGATTTTATACAATGGGTTTTTACTGGGTTTATGCTTCCCCACCAAACACTGCCTCTTAAGAGCCAGGTAGGCGGGGAAGCACGTGGGTGTACATTTTAACTTTTACAGTTTTACAATTTTACATTTTTACATTTTACTATAATTTTGAATTTACATTTTAAAACAGTCTTAGTAAATGCGATAGAAAATTCAATTTTCTGCAACCAATTTTGTTTCATGACCACTGGGCCTCTCCTGCCAGGTAACATTCTCTTAAGAGAAGGGCAAGACAGGAGAGGCACGTGGGGTCATGTTGGAATTTCCACTAAGTCCGTTTGTCTATGCTAATTCTATTTTAGGTTATATATAAACTTTACAATTTTTACACTTTAATTTTCCAAGAATTTGTATACAATTACTATTTATAAGATTTTATTCAATATTAAATTACAATTACATTTTTTAAAAGCTAAATTTTGACTAGACTATAGCACTACTAATTATTTTCCATTTTACAATTTTTAAAGCGGTAATTATTAACAGTTAATTACTAACAGTTCGTAATTACATCTTAATTTTTACGCTGAAATACAATTTTATGTTGCTTAATATAATTATTATATATACAACATATTATGAAGTACGATCCAAATGAGTTTAAAGCACGTGATAATCTAATATAATTACTAATTAGCGTGAAGCGCGTGGTTGTAGTTTTGATATTTTTATTCCAATTGTAACGGAGTCTACATAAAAGTGGGCTAGTTTTAGCTTATGATCCAGGATCGGCGTATACCACTCTATTTTCTGACTATCTACTTAATTGTCGGACCATGTGCTATCATGGACCCTCCAGTTAATTACGTCGTTATTTTTTACGAAGGTGGTACACGCGTTTCCACTCCTCAGTTTATGCTTCCGGGCGGAATGCCACCCTAGGGCAGCATTCCGCCCGGAAGCACATGCTCAGTAGGCATCCACGGCCGCAGCTAGCAATAGGCGATTGTCGCCCTCGCTAGCGCGTCCCACTTCCGCCTTACCGGGCATTCCGTGCTAAAAGCATTGTGCTCTATTCTGTCGAATTTTGCACAAATGCAGTTAACACATTTAGGGGTCGATCCAGCTAGCCATTCTGCACAAGCAGATTTTAGATGAGCTCCACCACAGTGGCTACACTTTTCCGTTTTCTCCGTGCAGAACCTCCTACCATGGCCATAGGCCAGGCACATTGAACACTGAACTAGGGGGGACTGGTCGGCAACCCTGACCTTTTGCAGGTCAATGCCGACCACTCCCGCCGTCGTTAAGCGCTTCCATGTGCCCGGGGACGCCTTACACACGATGTGACAAAGGTGGGGGTTACGTGTTTTCTTTCTATATTTGACCTCTAAGGTCCCCTCTCCGTTGAGGCCGTCAAGAATGTCCCCGTTCTGGTTCCAGAGGGCCCGGACTACGTCCTCGTTCGAGTGCGTAGCCAGGACATCTCTAAGAACCAGAAGGGGGTCCTTATTCTTCACTTCCTCAACGGTGAGGCGTTCCTCGGCGGTCTTAAGTCTGGCCTTAACCTTTTCTCTGTCTTCTTTAGTTTTGCAGCTTATTAAAACTTTTCCATCCTTGGCCTTTCGTACCCTTTCCACCTTTACCCACCCCTGCTTAGCGTCTATGACCTCCCTAATCTTACCAAGTACCTGCTCCCCTGTGTCCTGGTTATCTTTGGAGGTCACCACGACGGTGTGTAATGCGGCCTGCACAGGGGGCTGTTCCCTGTGAGGTCCCGCTGCCACACTCGCGTACGTGGTTGACCCCAAAGACTCCCTCTGCCTCTCCATCTCGTCCCGTAACGCGGTCACTCTCTCGCTGTTCTCCTTCACCAGCCGACCGTGATCGGCCAGCATGGTGCGGAGCTCAGCGAGTGAGTGATCGCTCATACTTACGCTGTCCGTGGGGGGAGCGTCGGTTGACGTCGTTTGTGTCGCCGCTACCCGCGCCGGTCTGGCCGGAGCGGGCGGCGCCGGCACCTCCGACGTCTGCGTCGACGCTACCTTCACCGACCGCGCCGGCGCGGGCGGCGTCGGCACCTTCGTCGTTTGTGTCGAGGCCACCCGCACCGACTTAGTCGGCGCGGGCGGCGCCGCCACCTCCGACGTTTGCGCCGAGGCCTCCCGCACCGGCCGAGCCGGCGCCGGCGTCGCCTGCATCTGCAACCTCGTTTCCCACTTCGGGCATAAGGGACAGCCCTCTTCAAATCTGGTGAGCGATTCTTCCGCTTCGTCCTTAATGAGTAAATACATCCGGTCTAGCGCGTAGAGGATGCTGTCCCTTATTTCCGTTTTAAGGTTCCTAGACAACTTAATTTGAGTCTTCGCTGAAATGAGGCAGGATTTTGCCTCGCACGCCCTCGATGTGTAGACCTTACCGGTGGTCGGACACACCGAGGGCGTCAGGGCAATATCCATTTCCTGCGAAATACGTTTTCGCCTCGCGAGGTCCGCCGCCACAGCTTTGGTCTTTTTCGGAGTGAATTTTAATACCATCTTTACTGGGGATTTGATAATCCCCCCCGATTCCCACTCCCCTATACTCTTCCTCACTCTTGAGGGCTCGCCAGAGGGGCCGGCCTCTATTTGTGTCGGGGAGTCCGGGGGAGCGGCGCTGTTAGCGACTGTCTTCTTAGCGGGAGTGCGAATGCCCACGCCAAACATATTAAATTAGTTATTTAATACCCAGGACAGGAAAAATGTCAATAGAATTGTATTCAATAACAATTAACACAATTAATAATAAAACAATAAAGCAATAAAATGAATAAAATTGAATTAATTATAACTGAAACAATATTAATAAATAAAATAAGTCTTAAATCTATGAGGTATACACAATAGTATATACCCCGACACACAAAACAAACAGAATATTATATTACAATACACACAATTATCACTATAAAATTTCCTATATTATATATTAATACTAATATTTGTTTCACAGGTACTACTACCGAGTCGTCCAGCGAGTTTATACTACTGTATGGTGAGTATTGTCTAAACTAGTTTTAAAACTTTGTCAATAATAATCTGTTTCTTTTCTTTCAGGTCCCGGCTCAGCGGTTCCCTACTACAATGGCAGTGGTCAACAATTAAATTTAAGAAGGTAAGTATTTATTATATAAATACTGTCTGAATGTGTTTAACACAGGATTACTAACTAACACGAGACACAAGACACTAACAAATTAAAATAACGATCAATTAAAATTCAAATTCAATAATAATATAATATAGTCGCAATGTCAATTTAAAATAATAGTATAAAATTCAATGTCAATTTTTATTGCAATTTCAATTTAATAATTACTAATGTATTTTTCTGTTTCAGGTCCGGCGGTGCGGTTCCCTACTCCAGCTGCGGTGTCTTCGCGTCAGGTAAGTAAAACAACTAAAATATTTAAAACCAACAAAATCACAAAAACTTTTCCCGTGCTCTACTTTAGACTCTACGTAGAGTCGCGGGTGACGGTCCACCAGATAGCCCTGCTCGAACCCTTACCGTTCCCGAAAACCGCGCTCGAATCCGACCGTCGGTTCGCGAGATACGGCGCCCGGTATTTGCAGGGGGTATCGGTGAGGGGGCGGGGGCGACCTTGTATATTGTGCCCGACTATTTATTTTACAATTTACAAGCTAACAATCTAATCAAAATACAAGAATAATAAACAAATAAAACAGAAAAATAATTATTAAGGTAAGGGGTTGGGGGGCGGGGGTGAAGGGGGTGGGTCTATTCAACGGGATGAATAGATAACAAATAAACAAACGATACCAGTAACTAAGAACTAAGAATTTTTAACTTCTAAGAACACCGGTCCGCGGTTCTGGACAAGTATTTAAAGCTAGACTACAATATTGGACAATTATAAATAAAAATGAAAAGAGATGAAATTGTCCAACGGGGGAATTCACTAGTACTAGGAGGAAATAAACTAACTAAAATATCAAATCTCAAGTTTTTTGTGAAATCACAAAAAATGTGAGATTTAATAATAAAATTTTATAGGGATGAAAGGGGGTGAAATTGGGAGGGGTGACTCTAAATCAACTGCTTATGTGTTTAAATGACTAAATTAACTAAAAAGAAGTTTAAAAAAATTTTTTGAAGAAAAATTTTTTAAGGGTGGAAAGGGGTGAAATTGGGAGGGATGACTCTAAATAAGCAGTTATACCGATATATCGAATAAAAACAAAAAATAAAAATAAAAGTTTTAAAACCGAAAAAATTTTTAGGGGTGGGTTGGGGTGGGTTTGAAGGGGTAAGTTTGTCAAGTCTGGTTTGTCTTAATTTTTCTAAACACTATGTCGAAAAGCGCGTCCCGATAACTCTTCCCGTTTAGAAGTTACAACTAGTCGAAAAAGGCAAATATTGAAATAAACTAAGAAACTACTATAAAAAAAAATGAATGATAATATTGTTAAAACCGCTTCACCCTTGACCGTTTTTAAGTTATGTAATACAAAATTCGTTTGCGGTTGGTACCTGACACTAAAATGGTCCTAGCTCAGAAACTATTGAGGATAGAAAGATGCGGTTTTCACCAAAAGATGTACTAGGATTTTATGCAACTTATCTAATTTTTCCAGCCTAGGTCGTCGCTGAAAGTCTTCGTGTTCTAGGTCTTCTCCCGTTTTCGCCAACCGCAAAATAAGCTGCTGTTAAGTTGGTTTTCCCTATAACGTCTGTTCCTGTCGGCCGATTTTCTGTCTAAAAATTGTTCTAGGGTCCTTGTTACGTGCTCCTTCGAGGTCACCCGTTCACCCTCCCGGAACAGCCCTGGAAGGGGTTGCACGTGGCCTCGAGTTTTGTCCCGTTTGATGGTTTTTGCCCTGTAGTTCAGCCCGCGAGTCCAGGAAAAATCCGAACTCAACGGGGATGGATAGGGCTTTCAGGACTCCACAGGACAGCAGTTGCCGATTTTTAGGTCGTCGATCGTTTTTCAAAGTTATTTGACTTTGAAAGTCAAAAATTGGGGAAAATTTCACAATTCTGGACGGTGTCCCTCCAATTTTGGTCTTATGTCAAAAATGTCTTTGGCACCTTTGTAGGCCCTTTCAGGCCCCGTCTTTTGACATATATCACGTCACTGTCCTATTGTGATTTCTATTTTTAAAAGCTAGTTTTGTTCGGACGGTCGCGCGTTTCTCACTGTTTTTCACAATTTTAACCTTGTTTTGGTCACTGTTTTTGGTTATTTCTTCGTGGATTTACCACCAATCCTCAGGCACTTTTCACCAGCTGATGCGTCTCATCAAGACGCATCTTTTGGTGTATCACACGCCTATCCACACGCACTTTTTACCACTTTTAGCGATTTCTTTCGAATAAAAAATGCTAAAAAATCGCGAAAAATTGCCAGAGCGAGGTTGGCACGCGCGTAACCCGTACGACCTGCGGGGGGGCACTGGGTTAGGTTAGGTTAGGTTAGGTTAGGTTAGGTTAGGTTGGGCGGGTGGACGTTTATCCAATTAGTGGTTGCTTCGGCCCAGCTCGCAGTCTCGCGCTGCTTGTTTTTGGATAGACGTTCACCTTCCTCACTCATCCCTCGGTGAGTGAGGAGGCTTCGGTCTTGGGGGAGAGCGCAACAGTCGTGTAGATCCCCAAGGCAAGTTCGGCGTTATCCTTCTCGTGGTTGCTGCCTGTTATTGGTCTATTTCCTTCAGAAATAGACGTAACTGAAACGCCGGGCGCCGCGTATCCTTATTATGTATATGTATGTTTATGTATTTATCCTATCTGTATTTATTTATTATGTATTTATAGTATCTATTTATTATTAGTATGTATATATTTATCTCTGCGGTGGTGCCGTTCCTGGCGGCGGTCCGTTGTCGCCCTGTCTTTCTCTCATTCGTGAGAAAAAGGTCATGGGCGCTGCGGCTGTCGTCGGGAATAGCTGGTCACGGGGGGAGTCGCCGCTCCAAGTATCTCTCTGCTTATCAGAGAGGACAGTGGATGCGGCAAGCACGGCAGGCCAGTGGGGTGCTGTGAGACGGACCGTGCACCGCCGTATAGGTGCATTGAGAGGGGGAGCCTCGCAGTGGCAGTACGCGTACGTCCGCCTCGCTCTCTCACTTTCGTGAGAGAGGGACGCGGGCTGCGCTTGCTGGTACTGACGAGTGCTCCAAATTTGTGTGTTTATTCTGTCTTGTGTATTTTTGGTTTATTGTGTCTTTTGTTCTTTTGGTTTTGTGCTTTGTTTTACTTGTTTTGGTTTTGTTTTTGTTTTTTGTGTGTGTTCGTGCTCGGGCACGATCACGAGATGGTCTGGTCGTAAGACCGATTTTGAGGAGACAGGGTCCCGGTCGGCGCCCCGGCGGTAAGCTGGGTAGCGGTGACGCGGGTCGGGGGCGGCGGGTTCGGCCGGTTGTGTTAACGCACAGCCGGTCGGACAGACTTTTAGTCAACCGTCGGCCAACTCGCCGTGCTGGTGAGGGGCTTGCCTTGATTGGCTGGCCCGCGTGGAGTAAACCACAATAAAAAATCGCTCAAAGGCACCGCGCGTCGACCTACCGCGCGGGGCGCCTCCGAGGGGGTGGCTGGGGAGCCAACATCAGCCTATTAGAGGTCCACCACTGATACCTCCCGACCTCAGTGCGTATGAAGGGTTACCTGGGTACAGGGGGCACTGCCTGGGTGGACGGTTTATTTCCCCCACACTCGTGGGAACAGAATGGTAAATAATAAAAATAAAAAAACTGAGAAGAGGGTGACGAGAGCATCGTCAAAACAAAAGGACGGAACAGCAGGAGGATCACCAACTTACAAGTTGGAGAGGCCTTCGGTGGATGACGACCCAGAATGGGAAGACATCACGGAGGGAACACGGAGCCGGTCGGAGTCAGACCAGTCCGGGGTCGAGACGGTGGGGCAGGGAGCCTCACGATCCTCGACGCCGGGCAGGTGGCGAAAACGCCGGCATCCTGGAGAGGACGAGGGGGTTACTTCTGGCGGTGGCGCGAAATCGCCTAAGAAGTACCCCGGGGCCAAGCGCGAGCGTGGACGTCCGCCCACCACTGGGCAATACGTCGGACTCGCTAAGGCCCAGGAGGAATTAAACCGCGCTAAGAGGGATGAGCTCAAGCTCCAAGCGGAGCAAGAGCTCATGGACGAGATGGCCCAGAGGCGGGAAGAGAGAGTTGCTGCCCTCTCTCAGATCCCGAAGGCCTCTGAGGGCGGAACGGACTTGGGGGCGATGACGGCGCTGGTGGAGAAATCCCTCTCCACCATAGTCACCGTGGCCACCAAGTCCAAAAATGTGAAGGGCACCCTCATCCGGGATGTGAAGGAAGCTGTAGCGGCGGTGCAGCTTGCCTTCAACACCGTGCGTTCACGCACGGTCTCGGAGGAGGTTGCCCTATTGGCGGATGCCAATAAGGCGCTCACGGCGCAGCTCACAGAGCTCCGCCGTGAGATGGCGGAGTTGCGCGCGGCGCAGGGGCAGGTGGCCCCGGCTGCGCCAAACGCCGAGGACCTCACGCGGGCGGTCATGGTGCAGGTGGGCACCATGCTCAGTGCCCGCCTCGAGGGCCTCGAGATTAGCGGGAGACTGCTTCCCGAGCGGCGGTTGAGGCCCTCGCTGGAAGCAGACCGCAGGAGGGAGGCGACACCGCCAGCTGTCGCCAGCACCTCCAAGGCGACTCCGCCTATCCCCTCTCCCCGCCGCGCCCCGGTGCCTATGGGTGCGCCAAAGGAGAGTGGGATAGCCCAAGCGGCCGATAAGGGGAAGGGGAAAGGGAAGGGAAAGGGGAAGGGGAAGACCCCTGCTCCTGCCCCAGCCCCAACTCCTGCCCCTGCGACCCGCGTTGTGCCGGCTCCTCCTCCACAGGCTCCGCTGACGGAGCAGTGGACGGAGGTGGTGAGACGCGGGTCTAAGAAGACCGCTAAGGCGGCGGCGCCTGCGCGGGCGCAACCGCCTCGCCCAGCGCCACGGAGCCAGGCCCCTAGGCCAGCACAGGCTCCGAAGCCGGCGCCGCCTTCTACCCAGCAGAAGGCGGCGAAACTCCGCGCCCCCCGAACTGCAGCAGTGGTACTGACGCTGCAGCCGGGAGCGGTAGAGAAGGGCGCGACCTACGAAAAGGTCTTGAGGGAAGCCAAGACTAAAATAGACATTGTAGCTCTTGGCTTCCCCCCCCTCAAGGTGAGGGCAGCGGCGACCGGGGCTCGCATTTTAGAGATCCCCGGAGCTGAGCGGGTCCAGCAAGCGGACACGCTCGCCGCCAAATTGCGGGAGATCTTCCCCGGAGGGGAGGATTTGGTGGTCTCCAGGCCGACCGTCACTACGGATCTCCGTGTGACCGGCCTGGACGACTCCATTGGAGTCGAGGAGCTCTCTGCTGCCCTAGCTAGGGCAGGAGAGTGCCAGGCGTCGGACATAAAGTCCGGCGCCATCAGAAAGGGTCCGGCCGGCATGGGCACTGCATTCGTGCGGTGCCCACTGACGGCCGCAAAGAAGATTGCCGCGGGTGGCGGCCGTCTTCTGGTGGGGTGGGTGGCGGCGCAGGTGCGGATCTTGGATCCGCGGCCGCGCCGCTGCTTTAGGTGTTTGGTGCTGGGCCACGTTCGGGCCCAGTGCGAGGCCGAAGTCGACCGCAGCGAGGAGTGCTACCGCTGCGGTCGCAACGGCCACAAGGCGGCCGACTGCTCCGCCGCCCCGCGCTGCTCTTTATGTGCAGCGGCGGGGAAGCCGGCGGACCACCTTTCTGGGGGCAAGGCTTGCGCCAAGCCCCCAGCAAAGAAAAAGGTGAGGGGTACGCCGCCTGCGACTGAGGCCACGGCCCAGTCGCAGCCGGCCGGCTCCTCTCCGGTGCAGGCGGCGCGCATGGAGGAGGGATAGTATGGCCCTTACCTTCCTCCAGGCGAATGCCAACCACTCCGCCGGGGCTCAGGATCTTTTCCTGCAGTCCCTGGCGGAGTGGTTGGTTCAAATCGCAGTTGTGGCCGAGCCGTACGCGGTCCCACCCAGACCTGACTGGGCGGGGGACCGCGACGGTTTGGTGGCCATCACTACCCAGACGCCGGCACGCTCCCCGCCACTCGAGGTGGTTATCAGGGGCAGCGGCTTCGTTGCTGCCCGATTCGGCGAGGTGGTTGTTGTGGGGGTGTATTTCTCCCCCAACAGGCCCCTCGCCGAATTCGAGAACTTCCTCGATGAGGTGGGTGACGTAGTCGCCCGCAGTCGCCCCCGCTCCGTACTTGTCATGGGGGACCTAAACGCCAAGGCGTCGGCGTGGGGGTCCCCTGTGACCGACGCGAGAGGGAGGGCGCTGGAGGAGTGGCTCGTGACGGCTGGGCTCTGCGTGTGCAACCGCGGAGCCCAGTACACGTGCGTGCGGCGAGGGGGGGGGTCGGTGGTCGACGTGACCCTAGCAACCCCTGAGCTCGCACGGCGTGTACGCGGGTGGGAGGTGCTGGTGGACGAGGAGACGCTGTCGGACCACCGGTATATCCGGTTCAGCGTCGCCTCGTCCGCGAGCAGCCTCGATGGTCGAGGGCCATCGGCGGTGGAGGAGAGGCGGTGGGCCTTGAAGCGACTGGACTGTGGGCTGCTCAGAGAGGCAGCCATAGTCCAGTCGTGGTCCTCCCCGTCGCCGGTGGCGATGACCGTCGACCAGGAGGCCGATGCCCTGGTCGCGGCCATGGCCCGCGTCTGCGACGCGGCCATGCCTCGGGTGCGGTCTCCTCCGGCCAAACGGTCCATGTACTGGTGGTCGGAGGAAATCGCTGCCCTCCGCCGTCGGTGCAGAGCACGACGGCGGCGGTACCAGAGGTACCGGAGGCGGCGGCGGCGCGAGACGCCGGTTTCCGACGCCCTCTATGCCCGGTATAGAGAGGCGTCGAAGGCGTTGAGGACGGCCATCAAGAAGGCCAAGGCGGAGGCGTGGCGGGACCTGCTCGCGACGCTGGAGCGGGACCCCTGGGGGCGGCCGTACAGGTTGGCGCGGCGTAAGCTGCGCCCCTGGGCTCCCCCCACGACGACCACGCTGGACCCGCCGGTCCTCGCGCGGGTGGTTGAGGGATTGTTCCCCGGTGATCCGGGGACTGGATTCCTCCCACCCACAATGGCGGAGGTGGAGGTGGAGGAGGTCGATGAGGACAGCCCCGTACCCGAAGTGTCGGAGGCGGAGCTGGGGGTGGCTGTCCTCAAAATGAGGGCGAGGAACACGGCCCCGGGTCCAGACGGGATCCCGGGCCGTGCCTGGGCCCTCGCGGACGAATTCATGGCACCGCAGCTGAGGTCCCTTTTCAGCCGGTGCCTCCGCGAGGGTCGGTTCCCGCAGCGTTGGAAGGGGGGCAAACTCGTCCTTCTAAGGAAGGACGGACGCCCCGTGGACCAACCTGCGGGATACCGCCCCATTGTGTTGCTCGATGAGGCGGGCAAGCTACTGGAGCGTATTGTAGCTGCCCGCCTCGTCGACCATTTGGAGAGGGTCGGCCCGAACCTGACGGAGGTCCAATTCGGGTTTCGGAGAGGTCGCTCGACTGTCGACGCTATTGCGCGCGTCCGCGACCTCTCCGAAGAGGCGTGCTCCGCGGGCGGGGGTGTATTGGCGGTGTCTTTAGACATCGCCAATGCCTTTAACTCCCTCCCGTGGGGCACGATAAGGAGGGCGCTGGGGTATCACCGGGTGCCCCAGTACCTGCAGCGCCTCGTGGGAGACTACCTCTCGAACAGACAGGTAGTCTTCCCGACGGCAGCTGGCGAGGGGAGGTGCCCGGTCGTGCGCGGTGTTCCACAGGGGTCGTGTTTAGGGCCCCTGCTTTGGAACATCGGGTACGACTGGGTACTCCGGGGCGCTAACCTGCATGGCGTCGGCGTCCTTTGTTACGCTGACGACACGCTGGTTACCGCCCGGGGAGGGACGTTCAGGGAGGCGTCCATCCTGGCGACGGCCGGCGTCGCTGCGGTCGTTGCCAGGATCAGGAGGTTGGGCCTGGAGGTGGCGCTCGGGAAGTCAGAGGCCATCTACTTCCACGGTCCGAGACGAGCGCCACCTGCAGGCGCAACGATAGTGGTGGGCGGGGTCACCATCGCGGTCGGGTCGACGCTGAGATATCTTGGCGTCGTTCTCGACCGTCGATGGCAATTTGGTGCCCACCTGCGGCAGCTGGTTCCCAAGCTCTCGGGAACAGCTGCCGCGCTGAGCCGGCTTCTCCCCAACCTCGGGGGGGGAGACGGGAGCTGCCGCCGCCTCTATACAGCGGTGGTAGGCTCGATGGCCCTCTACGCGGCCCCGATCTGGGCGGGGTCTCTACATCAGCTAGAGATCGCCGTCCTTCATGGGGCGCAGAGGGTCATGGCGGTGAGAGTGTGCCGTGGGTACCGGACACTCTCCCACGAGGTCGCCTGCGCGCTGTCCGGGTCCCTTCCATGGGACCTAGAGGCCGGGGTTCTATCCTCGGTCTTCTGGCAGCGAGCGCAGGCGAGAGAGCGGGGTCAGCCTCCCGCACCGCAGGAGGTGGTGCGGTGGAGGCGGGACGCCAGATCAGCGGCACTGGCGTCCTGGAGGGGGAGGCTCCTCGCGGGGCCTGCACGGAGGGGGGACGGCGCCGTCCGGTTTTTGGAGGCGATCCGTCCCGTACTCGAACGGTGGGCCCTGCGAGGGCACGGGAGCCTCACCTTCCGCCTAACGCAGGTCCTCTCGGGACATGGTTGTTTCGGGAGGTACCTGTGTAACGTGGCGAGAAGGGAGGCAACCCCGGTGTGTCACCAGTGTGGTTGCGCGGAGGATACTTCGCGCCACGCACTGGAGGCATGTCCGGGGGGCGATGGACCGCGACGAGCTCTAGTCGCGGTCGTGGGCCCGGACCTCTCGTTGCAGGCCGTCTTGCGAAAGATGGTCGGTAGCGAGCAGGCCTGGGACGCCATGGTCTCCTTTTGTGAGACTATTGTCGAGCAAAGGGAGACCGATGAGCGGGAGAGGGAGATTGACCCCCTCTCTCTTCCGCTCAGGAGAGCACGGAGGCGGGGACGAGGTACCCATCGTTCCCCGCCTCCTCCGGGAGGGCCTGGGGCGTCGGATGCGGGGGCATCAGGCGTCCCTCACCTTTTATAGGTAAGGGCCCTCCCGAGGCGGGGGCGGCGCGTCTAGCGTGGGCGCGCCGCTCGAGCCGAGCGGGGGAGCAGAGCTCACCGCGAGGCGGGTCCGCCCCTGGGGGCGGACGACGGCTGACGGGGTTCCGCGTGGAGTGCGAAAGCGGCACCGCGACCCCGTCCCATAGCTGATGCCGTACAACGTCCGGTGTGGTTTTTGGTGGGTAGTCCGCTGCGCAGTGGGCGAGCGGGAAGCCCACACTCCCCCCGTGACCGAACCCAGGCACGGGGGGGCTGGCTCATAAAGGAGTTTTCCCACCGGTTACCAAAAAAAAAAAAAAAAAAAAAAGGTTAGGTTAGGTTGGGGTGCTTTGTCGGATAACCTCCTCGTGGTGCACCCTGGGTGCCTGCCGGCGGCGGCCTCGGTTGATCGTTGATCCCGGGTGGCCGCCGACAGGTAGCTGATAATCCGGCTTATCTATATGTGTATTTGTTTATGTATTTATTATATTGTATTTATTATATTATGTATGTATTTATGTATTAGCCGCTCCCGTCCCTCTGTTTTCAGAGGGCAACGGACGCGGCGGGCACAGTAGGCCAGTGGGGCGCTGTGTGGTGTTTAAAGTGTCTATGTATATGTTTTATTTCTATCTATTATATTATATATGTATTTTATTTATTTATTATTAGTGTTTATATATTATACTGATGAGGGAAGAGGTAGAGCCCTTTTCAGGGCTTTTGCCTCCCTGGGAGAGTGCGACCCTTAACAGGGCTTGTGCTCTCTCCAGTGTAGAGGGGCTTGCCTTAACTGGCCGGCCCCAGTGGAGACAACCACTTTAAAAAACCTCAAAGTCACGGTGTGTAGGCTTATCCACACCGGGGCGCCCCACGTGGGTGGCTGAGGAGTGTCATCAGCCAATTAGAGGCCATCCCGCAGAAACCTCCCGACATCTGCGTGGTAGATAGGGCTGCCTAGATATTCCGGGATCTCTGTCTAGGTCGAATTTTATGTCTCCCGGTCTCGTGGGATCACTATGGATAACTCAATAAAAACAACTTTAACCCCCCCCCCTAACGACGAACCTGGCATGACAACGGACTCCGAGCGAGTACGAGTGAGTACGGCACGCGTTGTATTAACGCGGTGTGATGAGGAAGCGACGGGAAAGGCGGTTTCGCCTTCCAGGTCGATTCGGAGTTCGGCGAGGCTGAAAAACCTCTCCGACTCCGAATCCGACATGTCGTGTGAGACGGTGGCGTCGGTGGCATCATGGCACTCCGGGGTGGCAACACCCGATGTAGTGTCGCCTGGACGCTTGTGGAAGAAGCGTCGAGTGGATGACGCGGATCTCGATAGTGGAGATGACGAAGCATCGTCTGTGGCGTCGGTGAGGCGAGGGCGAGGTCGTCCCCCCACCACTGGCGAATATGTAGGCCTGGCTGAGGCCAAGCGAGCGTTAATCGCCGCAGAAAGGGACGAACTTGAACTGCGGGCCGAGCAGGAGGTGGCTGCTCTGGTCCAAAAGTTTAAAAAGACCGCGTCGGCAAAGTCAAGCCTTCCCGACCTTTCTATGTGCGTGGTAGATGACGGACAACTGGCAACAGATATTGTGCAGAACGTTGCTGTATGCATATCTGCCATAGAGGTTGTGGCGGAAAAATCCAACCACCTTAAGGGTGGATTTAAGGGTGCCCTCAAGAAGTCTGCTTCTTTTATAAAAGAGGCAGTGCAGACACTGATCAGCAGGTCTGTATCTGCCATAGAGGTTGTGGCGGAAAAATCCAACCACCTTAAGGGTGGATTTAAGGGTGCCCTCAAGAAGTCTGCTTCTTTTATAAAAGAGGCAGTGCAGACACTGATCAGCAGGTCTGCCTCGGAGGAAACCCAAAAACTGCAGGCGGCTAACACCAGCCTACAGAGGGAAGTTGCAGAACTCCGTGATACCGTGGAGAGGCTCTCTGCTCGTCTCTCCTCCTTACCGGAGAGAATGGAGGTGGCTTCAGCGGGACCACCACCGGAGGAAATGATGCGCTCCATAATGCTCCAAGTGGGGAGCATGGTGAGCGCACGGATCGAGGGTCTTGAGGGTAGGCTCCTCCCAGAAAAGCGGCTCCGTCCCCCACTCGCTGCGGATCGCCGAAATAGTCCTCCAGGACCTTCGGTGGTCCCTGAGGAGGCTGGCCCAGCCCCGAATCCTACTTCGGTGGTTAGGGCAAAGACGACTGAGACCGTCACGGTCCAACCGGCCCCGGAAGCTCGAAAGAGCAAGAAGAATAAGAAGGCGAAAGTCACTTCGAAGGTTGTGCCTATCCCCGCGTCAACGGAGTCGCGGCCACCACCGCCACCACCCCCGACTACCACCAAAGAGGGATGGGTGACAGTGGTTAAGAAGAATCGCAAAAAGGCAGCGACTGCGGGGCACTCTACACCCCAGCAGAAGTCGCAGCCGGCGCAATCTGTTCCGCAACAGAAACAGAAGGGAAACCGGAAGCAAGCCAAAAAGCCCAAGCTGCATATGCCTCGCTCCTCCGCTGTGGTAATAGCGCTACAGCCGGGAGCAGCAGAGAGGGGCGTATCCTATGCCGGCGTGTTGGCCCAGGCCAAGGATGCGATCAAGTTGCCAGACCTGGGAATTAAGGCCTTGCGCTTCCGCAGAGCAGCCACGGGAGCTCGAATTCTCGAGCTTCCTGGGGCTGCAAGTGGTGATATGGCGGACTCCCTAGCCGAAAAACTTAGAGGAGTCTTGAATCCGGAGGACACTCGAGTCTCCAGGCCGACGATATGTGCAGACCTACGCATATCCGGTTTGGATGATTCCGTCAAAACGGAGGAGGTGGCATCCGCCATTGCGAAAGTCGGGGAATGCCCAATAGAGTCGGTGAAGGTTAGCGCAATTCGCGTCAACTACACGGGGCTTGGCGCTACGTTTGTGCGCTGTCCGGTGGGTGCGGCAAAAAAGGTAGCTGAAGGTGGACGCCTTCTAGTTGGTTGGGTCGCTGCGCAAGTTACGCTCATGTCCCCGAAGCCATTCAGGTGCTTCAGATGTTTCGAAGCGGGCCATGTGAGAGAACAGTGTACCGCAGATGTTGACCGTAGCGCGCAGTGCTACCGCTGCGGCCGACTCGGGCACACAGCGGGACACTGCTTCGCAGAACCGCATTGCACGTTATGCGCTGCAGCCGGCAAACCGGCCGGACATAAATTAGGAGGCAGGGCTTGCGTCCCGGCCCCGAAGAGAAAGAACGCAAATAGGATCACAGCTGAGGCCAGGACCCAGCTGAGTTCCGCTCCCCCTCAAGAGAGGGACATGGAGGTTCAAATGGACGTCCATCAATAATGCAAATAAATGTTCTCCAGGCGAATCTCAACCACTCCGCCAGAGCTCAAGACTTACTAGTCCAGAGCATGGCGGAGTGGTTGATACATATAGCAGTATTGGCAGAACCCTACATAGTCCCATCACGGGACGATTGGATAGGGGATCAGGAGGGATCAGCGGCTATAGTCGTGCGGCATGTACCCGGTTTACCTCTCGTGGACGGCGTCAGAAAAGGTAGGGGCTGCGTCGCGGTACTGATGGGAGGAGTCGTATATATTGGGGTATACTTCTCCCCCAATAAAAGTCTTGCTGACTTTGAGACATGGCTGTCCGAAGTGGAAACACTGGTTAGATGGGGCCACCCTCACCAAGTGCTTGTTGCGGGGGATTTTAACGCTAAATCCTTGGCGTGGGGATCCTCCGCAACAGATGCGCGGGGAGAGGTGCTCGAAGAATGGACAGTAACAACAGGACTGACAATCATTAACAGGGGAACGGTAGATACGTGCGTGCGACAGCGGGGAGGCTCAGTCGTGGACGTAACGTTCGCGAGCCCTGCTCTCGCGCGCCGTATCCAGGGCTGGGAAGTGCTGGAGGAGGTGGAGACGCTGTCCGACCACCGTTATATTCGGTACGGCGTCTGCACCCTTCCGGCTGCCCCGAGCAGTCCAAACCGAACCCCTAATGAGCAAGGACCACGATGGGCGCTGGGGCGCCTCGACAGAGAGCTCCTCCTGGAGGCCGCCCTGGTCCAATCGTGGCTCCCTAAACCGGACGGGACAGCGGAGGTAGAAGAGGAGGCGGACTGGTTCTGTCGGGCGATGACGAGCATTTGCGATGCATCAATGCCCCGGATCAGGTCGCTGCCGCTTCGAAAAGGCGTATACTGGTGGAGCATAGAGCTTGCCCAGCTTCGAGAGCAGTGTGTGGAGGCCAGGCGCCTCTACACCAGATCTAGGAGACTGAGCATCCGGGACGAAGAAAGAGAGGCAGACCTCTACGCGGTGTATAGAGCCGCAGTAGAACATCTACAAGTGGAGATCGCTAAGGCCAAGGACAAGGCACGAGATGACATGCTGGAGGCTCTGGATCGAGACCCATGGGGACGGCCATACCGTTTAGTTCGGAACAAGCTCCGCCCCTGGGCTCCCCCACTTACTCAGAGTCTCCAGCCTCAGCTCCTTGAAGAGGTTGTGGCCACGTTGTTCCCAAACAACGTAGAAGCGGTAACACCCCCGGCAATGGCACCAACTCCAGAAGGTCTCAGTGATAACGAGGAAGTACCTGAGATTACCGGAGGAGAAATGGGCCTAGCTGTTTTGCGGCTCCGTGCCAAAAACACAGCCCCGGGACTAGACGGAATCCCAGGGCGTGCCTGGGTGCTAGCAATGGAGGCCCTGGAGCCCAGATTCAAGGAGCTTCTCGACACTTGTCTGCAGAGAGGACACTTTCCACACAAGTGGAAAACCGGCAAGCTTGTCTTGTTGCGAAAGGAAGGGCGCCCCGTCGAATCGCCGGCGGCTTACCGCCCCATCGTGTTGTTGGATGAGGCGAGCAAGCTTTTTGAGCGTATCATTGCTGCTCGCCTCATCAAGCACCTCGAACAGGTTGGACCCAATTTGGCCGACAGCCAATACGGTTTTCGCAGGGGAAGATCGACGGTGGACGCCATACAAAAGGTGAAGACGATGGCGAATGAGGCCACAGCTAGGGGGGAGGTAGTCTTGGCGGTATCTCTTGATATCGCCAATGCTTTCAATACTCTCCCCTGGAACTGCATCATCGAGGCACTGAGGTTCCATCAAATCCCCTCTTATCTTTGCAAGATTATAGCAGCCTACCTCTCAGAGAGAGGTGTGGCCTATCCAAAGCGAGAGGGATGGGGTCGATGGGAAATGGTATGCGGTGTTCCACAGGGGTCGGTCCTTGGCCCACTCCTCTGGAACATCGGGTACGATTGGGTTTTGCGGGGCAGAAACCTACGAGGCATAAACGTAGTTTGTTATGCGGATGATACTCTAGTCACAGCCCGTGGGAGTTCGTATAGAGCGGCAGCCATCTTGGCAACAGCAGGGGTGGCACAGGTGGTCGGTCGCATAAAACGATTGGGATTGAAGGTGGCTCTCAATAAATCCGAGGCCTTGTGTTTTCACGGGCCTCGGAACGCGCCACCAGTTGGTGCTCAATTAGTCGTAAGTGGTGTCTCCATCGGCGTCGGGTCGACGATGAAATATCTGGGACTCGTCCTCGATAGCCGGTGGAGTTTTAGAGAACATTTTCGACGATTGGCACCAAAGTTGATCGGAGCAGCATCGGCTTTAGGGCGACTGCTTCCTAACGTGGGAGGGCCCAGCGTTAGCTGCCGCCGACTGTACGCAGGCGTCGTGCGGTCAATGGCCCTTTATGGAGCCCCAATATGGTCAGACACCCTGACTGCTCACAACACGGCTCTGTTGCGCAGACCACAGAGAGTCATAGCAGTCAGGGTAATTCGAGGATACCGCACCATATCTTGGGAAGCGGCATGTACACTGGCGGGAACGACGCCGTGGGATATCGATGCTCGAATGCTGGCCAGTCTCTATCACCGAATATCCGAATGCCGGTCAAGGGGGGAATTACCTCCTCTTGAGGTGGTGACTCGGTGGCGAAGAGACGCCAAGCACAACTCCTTACAGCTCTGGAAGGAGAGATTGGAGGATCCGGATGCCGGTCACAGGACAATAGAGGCAATAAGACCCGTCCTGGAAAGGTGGGTCGAGAGAAAGCATGGCGTGCTCTCGTTTCGGTTGGTGCAGATCCTGTCCGGGCACGGTTGCTTCGGCAGGTATCTCTGCAATACCGCCAAACGAGAGCCGACTACTACATGCCACCAATGTGGTAATCATGAGGACACGGCCCAGCACACCTTAAACGTGTGCCCACAATGGGATGAGCCGCGAACACAGCTCACAGCGGCCATTGGATTGGACATCTCACTGCCGACCATTGTTTCGGCAATGGTCGAAAATGAGACAGCATGGAAGGCGATGCACATATTCTGTGAAACAGTTATGGCGCAAAAAGAGTCGGACGAACGAACTAGGGAGGAAGAGGCCTCCTCTCACCCGATGAGACGCAGAAGGATCGGGCGAAGGAGGCAGGCGCATGAGCGCCATCTTCCCCCATAATGGGAGCCTCCGGGCGGCGGGTATGGGTCTCCGTCGCCCACACGGAGTGCGACCCTGTGAGGGTGGATGACGTAAGTCATCCTGCTACTATTTATATTGTATTGTGTTGTATATTTTTATTGTTTTTGTTTATTTTTATATTCGAACTGTAAATTTTTTGTAATTATGAGGATCAGGGCTTTTGCCAGTATTTTTGAAGGGACTATATTGGTCAACACTGCTTGGGTCACGGAAGTATGCTTAGCTCCCCGTGGCCCTTGCTTCAGGTGATATGTTGTGTACGTCCCCGGAGGTTTTAGTGGGTATTGCCGGTGGCGGAAGCCGGTCGAGCCCCACACTACCCCCGCCCATTGCACCCAGGGCGGGGGTGTGCGTAAATGCATTCCCTCCGGGTAAAAAAAAAAAAAAAAAAAAAAAAAAAAAAAAAAGGTTAGGTTAGGTTAGGTTAGGTTAGGTTAGGTTAGGTTAGGTTAGGTTAGGTTAGGTTAGGTTAGGTTAGGTTAGGTTAGGTTAGGTTAGGTTAGGTTAGGTTAGGTTAGGTTAGGTTAGGTTAGGTTAGGTTAGGTTAGGTTAGGTTAGGTTAGGTTAGGTTAGGTTAGGTTAGGTTAGGTTAGGTTAGGTTAGGTTAGGTTAGGTTAGGTTAGGTTAGGTTAGGTTAGGTTAGGTTAGGTTAGGTTAGGTTAGGTTAGGTTAGGTTAGGTTAGGTTAGGTTAGGTTAGGTTAGGTTAGGTTAGGTTAGGTTAGGTTAGGTTAGGTTAGGTTAGGTTAGGTTAGGTTAGGTTAGGTTAGGTTAGGTTAGGTTAGGTTAGGTTAGGTTAGGTTAGGTTAGGTTAGGTTAGGTTAGGTTAGGTTAGGTTAGGTTAGGTTAGGTTAGGTTAGGTTAGGTTAGGTTAGGTTAGGTTAGGTTAGGTTAGGTTAGGTTAGGTTAGGTTAGGTTAGGTTAGGTTAGGTTAGGTTAGGTTAGGTTAGGTTAGGTTAGGTTAGGTTAGGTTAGGTTAGGTTAGGTTAGGTTAGGTTAGGTTAGGTTAGGTTAGGTTAGGTTAGGTTAGGTTAGGTTAGGTTAGGTTAGGTTAGGTTAGGTTAGGTTAGGTTAGGTTAGGTTAGGTTAGGTTAGGTTAGGTTAGGTTAGGTTAGGTTAGGTTAGGTTAGGTTAGGTTAGGTTAGGTTAGGTTAGGTTAGGTTAGGTTAGGTTAGGTTAGGTTAGGTTAGGTTAGGTTAGGTTAGGTTAGGTTAGGTTAGGTTAGGTTAGGTTAGGTTAGGTTAGGTTAGGTTAGGTTAGGTTAGGTTAGGTTAGGTTAGGTTAGGTTAGGTTAGGTTAGGTTAGGTTAGGTTAGGTTAGGTTAGGTTAGGTTAGGTTAGGTTAGGTTAGGTTAGGTTAGGTTAGGTTAGGTTAGGTTAGGTTAGGTTAGGTTAGGTTAGGTTAGGTTAGGTTAGGTTAGGTTAGGTTAGGTTAGGTTATTTAGCCGTCCTCCTCCACCTATTTTCCCCCGATATTATCAGGGTCCTTTTTTAGGTATTTCAAAGTTTCAACTATTCATGATGTATTTTTATAATATAAATTTTAATCTATTTAAAGATTTTGTCAGTTTAAAATTACTGGTTAGGTTAGGTTAGGTTAGGTTAGGTTAGGTTAGGTTAGGTTAGGTTAGGTTAGGTTAGGTTAGGTTAGGTTAGGTTAGGTTAGGTTAGGTTAGGTTAGGTTAGGTTAGGTTAGGTTAGGTTAGGTTAGGTTAGGTTAGGTTAGGTTAGGTTAGGTTAGGTTAGGTTAGGTTAGGTTAGGTTAGGTTAGGTTAGGTTAGGTTAGGTTAGGTTAGGTTAGGTTAGGTTAGGTTAGGTTAGGTTAGGTTAGGTTAGGTTAGGTTAGGTTAGGTTAGGTTAGGTTAGGTTAGGTTAGGTTAGGTTAGGTTAGGTTAGGTTAGGTTAGGTTAGGTTAGGTTAGGTTAGGTTAGGTTAGGTTAGGTTAGGTTAGGTTAGGTTAGGTTAGGTTAGGTTAGGTTAGGTTAGGTTAGGTTAGGTTAGGTTAGGTTAGGTTAGGTTAGGTTAGGTTAGGTTAGGTTAGGTTAGGTTAGGTTAGGTTAGGTTAGGTTAGGTTAGGTTAGGTTAGGTTAGGTTAGGTTAGGTTAGGTTAGGTTAGGTTAGGTTAGGTTAGGTTAGGTTAGGTTAGGTTAGGTTAGGTTAGGTTAGGTTAGGTTAGGTTAGGTTAGGTTAGGTTAGGTTAGGTTAGGTTAGGTTAGGTTAGGTTAGGTTTTTTTTTTTTTTTTTTTTTTTTTTTTCCTGTCCGGGAGCAGTGTGTCCCGGCCCGCGAGCTAAACTTCTGACATAATCAGAAACCTTTATTACTAAACAGGGATTGGAGACGGGGAGACTTTATTTACTTATACTAAAAAGAAAAAATTTACAAATATGCTTATTTCTAATGTCTATTGTTTACAATTTTTGATACTAATGAATCTAGCTTTATATTTTATACTTTACCCTCCGCACATGGGCAGAGCCTGTGGTTACTTCTTTTACTTATAATTCAGAGATGTCTTTTATATTATATACGGTAGTGATTCTTTTCAATATTATTATTTACTTTGTACTATCATACATTATAATTTACTAACTATTTGTTATACGACTTATTGTAGTTTTGCCAAAAGTTTTTGTACTTCTCCCGCCAGGTCACAGTCTCTTAAGAGCCAGGTAGGCGAGAGAAGCACACAGGTATACGGTGAATTTAAAAGTTTACAATTTTAATTTTTACAAATTTTACAATTTTACAATTTTACTGATTTTACAAATTTACCAATTTTACAACTTTACAATTTTACAAGTTAACAAATTTTATATTATTAAACAGTTCAGACACACGCTATAGAAAACTTTAATTTTTCTACTTGCTAATTCCATTATATGACCACTGGGCCTCTCCTGCCAGGTAGCATTCTCTTAAGAGAATGGCAAGACAGGAGAGGCACATCGGGTCATACTGAAATTATTTGCCATAACTGTTTATTTACAGATTCTACGTTAAATTAATTACAATATTAAGTTAAGTTTTATATTATTTAATTATATTACTATTGTACAATTTTTATTTTAACTATTTAATTACCAGAAATTACTATTTTAGGACAATGTTACATGAAATACAATTTTATGCTGATCGTATATAATTATTATATATATACAACATATTATTTGCCAAATATTTTTACTTACTGTTGCTATTTCTATATATGATATTCTAATGGTTTGTATTCTATTTTATAGTTAAGTTTAAATTAATGTTCATTTGCGTGAAGCGCGTGGTATGCTAGTTATCCTAATACAATAATACATAGTGTGGGTATCATCTACTCTAAGCTGTTCATAGGGAAGTCGGGCTGGTTCTGGTTTTCGGTCTAGGGTCGGAGCACACCACGTTATTTTCTGCTGTTTTCTTAACTAGGGGTCATGTTTTAACATGGGCCCTCTATTTAATCACATTGCTGTTATTTACTATTGTGGTCTGCTCCTCCCCCAGCCCCAAGTGTTGTTTCCGGGCGAAATGCCGCCCTAGGACGGCACTCCGCCCGGAACCAAGCGCCCAGAAGGTTCCAGGGACGCACTTAGCAGTAAGCAATAGTTGCCCTCGCTAGCGCGTCCCACTTTCGCCTTACTGGGCACTCTGTACCAAATGCGTTGTGATCCGCTCTATCGAGTTTCGCACCAACGCAGTTTGCACAACTCGGGGTTGTTCCTGCTAGCTGTTTTTCACAGTCCGACTTCATGTGCGGTCCACCGCAGTGACTACACTTTACAATTTTTTCGGTGCAGAACCGCCTACCATGGCCATAGGCCAGGCACATAGAGCACTGAACTAGGGGGGACTGGTCGGCAACCCTGACCTTTTGTAGGTCAATGCCAACCACTCCCGCCGTCGTTAAGCGCTTCCACGTACCTGGGGACGCCTTGCATACGATGTGACAAAGGTGGGGGTTACGTGCCTTCTTTCTGTACTTGACCTCTAAGGTCCCCTCTCCGTTGAGGCCGTCAAGAATGTCCCCGTTCTGGTTCCAGAGGGCCCGGACTACGTCCTCGTTCGAGTGCGTAGCCAGGACGTCTCTTAGGACCAGAAGGGGGTCTTTATTCTTCACTTCCTCAACGGTGAGGCGTTCCTCGGCGGTCTTAAGTCTGGCCTTAACCTTTTCTCTGTCTTCCTTGGTTTTGCAGCTTATTAAAACTTTCCCATCCTTGGCCTTCCGTACCCTCTCCACCTTCACCCACCCCCGCTTAGCGTCTATGACCTCCCTAATCTTACCAAGTACCTGCTCCCCTGTGTCCTGGTTATCTTTGGAGGTCACCACGACGGTGTGTAATGCGGCCTGCACAGGGGGCTGTTCCCTGTGAGGTCCCGCTGCCACACTCGCGTACGTGGTTGACCCCGAAGATTCCCTATGCCTCTCCATTTCAGTTTTAAGCTCGATCACTCTCTCGCTGCTCTCCTTCACCAGCCGACCGTGATCGGCCAGCATGGTGCGGAGCTCAGCGAGGGAGTGATCGCTCATGCTTACGTTGTCCGTGGGGGGAGCGTCGGTTGACGTCGTTTGTGTCGCCACCACCCGCGCCGGCCTGGCCGGGGCGGGCGGCGCCGGCACCTCCGACGTCTGCGTTGACGCTGCCTTCACCGACCGCGCCGGCGCGGGCGGCGTCTGCACCTTCGTCGTCTGTGTCGAGGCCACCCGCACCGACTTAGTCGGCGCGGGCGGCGCCGCCACCTCCGACGTCTGTGCCGAGGCCTCCCGCATCGACCGAGCCGGCGCCGGCGTCGCCCGCATCTCCAACCTCGTTGCCCACTTCGGACATAAGGGACAGCCTTCCTCGAATCTGGTGAGCGACTCTTCCGCCTCGTCCTTGATTAACAAGTACATTCGGTCGAGCGCGTAAAGAATGCTGTCCCTTATCTCCGTTTTTAGGTTCCTAGACAACTTAATCTGTGTTTTTGCTGAAATGAGGCAGGATTTCGCCTCGCACGCCCTCGATGTGTAGACCTTACCGGTAGTCGGACACACCGAGGGCGTCAGGGCAATATCCATTTCCTGCGAAATACGTTTTCGCCTCGCTAGATCCGCTGCCACAGCTTTGGTCTTTTTTGGTGTGAACTTTAATACCATTTTTACTGGGGATTTGATAGTCCCCGATTCCCACTCCCCTATACTCCTCCTCACACTTGAGGACTCGCCACCAGAGGGGCCGGCCTCTGTATGTGTCTGGGAGTCTAGGGGTGCGGCGCTGTTTGTGGCAGTCTTTTTGGCGGGGGTGCGAATACCAACGCCAAACATTTTGAATTAGTTACTTAATACCCAGGACAGGAAAAACGTCAATAAAATTGAATTCAATTATAATTAACACAATTAATAATAAAACAATAAAGCAATAAAATGAATAAAATTGAATTAATTACAACTGAAACAATAAAATAATGAATTAATAAAATAAATAAATCTTAAAACTAAGAGGTATACACAAAAGTATATACCTCAACACACAAATAGGCAAATTATTAGATTTAACACACACAATTATAACAATAAAATTCCAATATATTTCTTAATTCTATTTTCTATTTCAGGTACAACTACCAGGTCGTCCTGCGCAATTTACACTAAAGGTAAGTATTGTCTACTTGTCAATTTACTAATCTATTTCTTTGTTTCAGGTCCCGGCACGGCGGTTCCCTACTACAATGTCGGTGGTCGACTATAGTTTAAAAAGATGAGTACTTATTAAATAAGTACTGTCTGAATGTGTTAAACACAATACTACTTACTAACACGAAAGACACACAAACACTAAGGACAAATTAAAATAACAAATAAATTCAAATTCAATAATAATAATAAAAATAAAATCCCAATGTCAAATTCAAATAATAATAAAATTTTTAATGTCAATACTAATCTAAATTTACTAATCTAATTTTCTGTTTCAGGTCCCGGCGGTGCGGTTCCCTACTCCAGTTGCGGTGTCTTCGCGTCAGGTAAGTAACAATCACTATATTTACAAACAAAAACAATAAAATAAAATTTTAAAATTGCACAACTTTCCCGCGCTCTACCTTCGACTCTACGTAGAGTCGCGGGTGACGGTCCACCGGATAGTCCCGCTCGAACCCTGTCCGTTCCCGAAAACCGCGCTCGAATCCGACCGTCGGTTCGCGAGATACGGCGCCCGGTATTTGCGGGGGTATCAGTGAGGGGGCGGGGCAACCTTATTTAATGAGCCCGACTATTTTAATTTACACTTTACAAATAACAATTGGATTCCAAATACAAATTAATAACAAATACAAAGAAAATAATTACTAAGGTAGAGGGTTGGGGGCGGGGGTGAAGGGGTGGGTCTATTCAACGGGATGAATAGACAACAAACAAACAAACGATAACAGTAACTAAGAATTTACAACTTCTAAGAACACCGGTCCGCGGTCTTGGACAAGTATTTAAAGCTAGACTACAATATTGGACAATTATAAATAAAAATGAAAAGAGATGAAATTGTCCAACGGGGGAATTCACTAGTACTAGGAGGAAATAAACTAACTAAAATATCAAATCTCAAGTTTTTTGTGAAATCACAAAAAATGTGAGATTTAATAATAAAATTTTTTAGGGATGAAAGGGGGTGAAATTGGGAGGGGTGACTCTAAATCAACTGCTTATATGTTTAAACAACTAAAATAACTAAAAAGAGAATTAAAAAATTTTTTGATGAAAAATTTTTTAAGGGTGGAAAGGGGTGAAATGGGGAGGGGTGACTCTAAATAAGCAGCTATATCGATTTATCAAATAAAAATTTAGAAATAAAAAATTAAAATTAAAATATCAAAATTTTATAGGGGTGGGTTGGGGTGGGTTTGAAGGGGTGAGTTTGTCGAGTCTGGTTTGTCCTAATTTTTCTCAATACTATACCGAAAACCGCGTCCCGATAGCTCTTCCCGTTTAGAAGTTACGTCTAGTCGAAAAAGGCAAATTTTGAAATTATCTATAAAACTACTATAAAAAAAAATGAATAATAATGTTGTTAAAACCGCTTCACCCTTGACCGTTTTTACGTTATGCAATACAAAATGCTTTTGCGGTTGGTGTCTATCACTAATATGGTCCTAGTTCAAAAACTATTGAAGATAGAATTATGCGGTTTTCACCAAAAGATAGACTAGGATTTTATGCAACTTATCTAATTTTTCCAGCCTAGGTCGTCGTTGAAAGTCTTGATGTACTAGGTTTTCTCACGTTTTCACCAACCGCAAATAAACTGCTGATAAGTTTGTTTTCCCTATGAATGGCGTTCCTGTGGGCCGATTTTCAGTCAAAAAATTGTTCTAGGATCCTTGTGTGACGATCCTTCGAGGACACCCGTTCACCCTCCCGGAACAGCCCTGGAAGGGGTTGCACGTGGCCTCGAGTTTTGTCCCGTCTGCTGGTTTTTGCCCTGTAGTTCAGCCCGCGAGTCCAGGAAAAATCCGAACTCAACGGGGATGGATAGGGCTTTCAGGACTCCACAGAATAGCAATTGCCGATTTTCAGGTTGTCGATAGGTTTTCAAAGTTATTCGACTTTGAAAGTCAAAAATCTGGGAAAATTTCACTTTTCTGGATCGTGTCCCTCCGGTTTAGGTCCTAGGTCAGAACTGTCTTTGACACTATTGTAGGTCCTTTCAGACCCCGTCTTTTGACATATAACACGTCACTGTGCTATTTCGTTTTCTATTTTTAATAGATGGTTTTGTTCGGACGGTCGCGCGTTTCTCACTGTTTTTCACAATTTTAACCTTATTTTGGTCACTGTTTTTGGTTATATCTTCGTGGATTTACCACCAATCCTCAGGCACTTTTCACCAGCTGATGCGTCTCATCAAGACGCATCTTTTGGTGTATCACACGCCTATCCACACACACTTTATACCACTTTTAGCGATTTTACAAGAATAAAAAATGCTAAAAAATCGCGAAAAATTGCCGGAGCGAGGTTGGCACGCGCGTAACCCGTACGACCTGCGGGGGGGCACTCGGTTAGGTTAGGTTAGGTTAGGTTAGGTTAGGTTAGGTTGGGCGGGTGGACGTTTATCCAATTAGTGGTTGCTTCGGCCCAGCTCGCAGTCTCGCGCTGCTTGTTTTTGGATAGACGTTCACCTTCCTCACTCATCCCTCGGTGAGTGAGGAGGCTTCGGTCTTGGGGGAGAGCGCAACAGTCGTGTAGATCCCCAAGGCAAGTTCGGCGTTATCCTTCTCGTGGTTGCTGCCTGTTATTGGTCTATTTCCTTCAGAAATAGACGTAACTGAAACGCCGGGCGCCGCGTATCCTTATTATGTATATGTATGTTTATGTATTTATTATATTGTATTTATTATATTATGTATGTATTTATGTATTATTTGTATGTATATAGTTGTATTGGTGCCGCTCCTATCCCTCTGTTTTCAGAGGGTAAAGGATGCGGCGGGCACAGTAGGCCAGTGGGGCGCTGTGCGGTATTATATGTGTATATGTATTTGTTTATTTGTATCTATTGTATTATGTATGTATAGTATTTATTATTCTTGTGTATATATTTATATCGATACAACCCCTTTGTTTTCAGAGGGGTTGGATCGTGCGGGTTACACTCGCGGGTTGTCTGCGCTGCTCCCGGTGGCCTTCCGCTGGCTCTCGTTTTCGGGACTGGTGGGAGATACTGGGAGTATGCCTGTATATTTATATAATGTTGTTTTGTTTTTGTTTTGTTTTTGTTTTTATTATATATTGTACATTGTGTTTTGGGGGCTTGGTTTATTGACCGGCCCCACGTGTCTCGACACGGGGAGCGACGAGCCCAGTATGCGCTCACCCCGCTGCTGGGCACTATCGTCAATATCGTAATCCTAGTTGTGGCTATGGTCACGTTTTATAGCGTATCGCACTAGGACCGAGGGCCTTGCCTTAACCGGCCGGGCCGCGAGGAAGAAAACCTCTATAAAAAATTACCCCCAATCCCAAGCGGCGGCGCACCGTGAGGGGATGCATGGCTAAGGGGTAGATTAGTCGTTAGTGCGTCAAATTGCCGCTGATACCACCCGACCTCAGCGAGTAGTAGGGTTACCCGGGTACAGGGGGCACTGCCCGGGTGGACTTCGTATATCCCCCATACTCGTGGGACTTAATATGGATAAAATTGAAACCAATAAAGACGTAAAGGTGACGAATGAGTGTGTGGTGAGCTCAAAGAGCTCGGAAAAAGTGGACAAAGCACCCTGTCCTCCAATGGGTGGTGCGGAGGTGGCTCGTACGTCCAAAAAGGGCGACGAGCGTGTGACGGAACCGTCAGTAATGACGAGGAGTAAGAGGGCGTCAACAACTCTTAAGGAGTGTAGCGTCTCTCTTGAAGTCCTTGAGGACATTCGTGAGCCAAGACTCTCTGAGACGGACTCTTCTCAGAGCATGGTGACCGTCAGCTCTGCTGACAACGCAGCAGCCAGACACTGGCGAAAACGGCGACAACGCTCGGAATCTGACTCCGAGTCTAGCAGTGGCTCCGAGATAAGAGCGGGCAGTGGCCCTTCTAAATCGGCATCTCGAGCCAAGCCCTCTAAACGGGGCAGGGGAAGACCCCCCACAACGGGTCAATACGTCGGCCTAGCAGAGGCCCAAGCTGCGCTCAATAGAGCAAAGCGTGAAGAAATCCGGCTTCAGGCGGAAGCTGAGTTAGATGAGGAGATGCGGTATAAGAGGGAAAGACGGTCTGAATACCTCAAGAAAATACCGCAGGAGAAGGCTAAGGACTTGGCGTCGATTGACCTCTTGGTGGAGAACTCCCTTGACACCATAACGACAATCGCCGGCAAGTCCAAAAACCTTAAAGGGAATTTGATGAGGGACCTGAAGGAAGCAGCCCAGGCCATCAAAACCTCTTTTGAGGAGATGAGGACTCGGACGGTGACCGAGGAGATGGCCCTCTTGGTAGAGGAAAATAAGAAGCTCATGGTGGAGCTCAAAGAGCTCCGCCGCGAAGTAGAAGCGTTGCGGGTCGCTCAGGCGAAACCGGCTCCGGCTCCGGCTCCGGCTCCGGCTCCTAATCCAAGCCCGGTCCAGACTCCCACTCTGGACGAGATATCAAGGGCGATCATGGTTCAAGTGGGAACCATGGTCAGCGCCCGATTAGAAGGACTCGAGGAGCGTTTGCTCCCCGAGAAGAGAAGAAGGCCTCCACTAGCCGCAGACCGTCGGAGGGAGGAAACGCAGGTCATGGAGGAAGTGCAAGCGGCACCGCCACCGGTTCCCGCTCCGCGTGATAATGCCCCCAAAAAGGGTAAAACGAAGAAAAGTGGAGAAAAAGGGAAGGCTGCGGCCACTCCTGTCACTCCAGCAATCCCGACTTCCCGTCCACCTGCTCCGAGACAGGAACCATGGATTGAGGTGGTTAAACGAGGAAGGAAGGGCAAAGCAGTGGAACCTGCGAAGGCAGATCAACCCCGCCCCGCCCAACCTCGCCCCGAGAGGAGTCAAGCCCCGAGGATCATTCGGGCGGTGAAGTCGAATCCACCGCCTAAGGCGAAAACGACTAAGCTGCCCTCCCCCCGAGCTGAAGCAGTTGTCATCACTCTTCAGCCGGAGGCAGTAGAAAAGGGTACCACGTACGCGAAGGTGCTGACGGAAGCAAAAAACCGGGTCGACATTCAGGCCATGAATTTATCGGTGAGGATGAAAGTTGCAGCCACCGGTGCCCGAATATTGCATGTCACCGGTGCTGAGAAGATTGAGAAGGCGGACTCTCTCGCGGAGAAACTCCGCGAGGTCTTCGCTGAGGACCCAGACATACGGGTGTCCAGGCCAGTTGTCACAGCAGATATGCGGGTACTCGGCCTGGACGACTCCGTACAGCCGGACGAGCTAGCGGGAGCACTTGCCAAACTTGGTGACTGCCCCGCTGAGACAATCAGAGTCGGAGACATAAGGCGCGGTCCCTCGGGGATGGGCACCACGCTGGTGAGGTGTCCCATAATGGCCGCCAAGAAAATAGTGGCGAGCGGTGGCCGAGTCCTCGTAGGATGGGTGTCAGCGCAGATCCGGCTTTTGGAGAAAAGGCCACGTAGGTGTTACCGCTGCCTTGAGCCGGGCCACGTGTGGGCCCAGTGCAAGTCAGATGTGGTCCGCAGCGAGGATTGCCTACGCTGCGGGGAAAAGGGCCACAAGGCCAGCGACTGCTCCGCTAACCCGCACTGCACCCTGTGTGCAGCTGCGGGAAAACCGGCGGAACACCTCTGCGGGGGCAAGGCTTGCGCCAAGCCCCCGTCCAAGAAAGGGGGAAGAAGAAAGCTGACTGCGACTGAGGCCAAGGCCAAGCCGCAGTCAGCCGGCCCTTCTAAGGTGCAGGAGAACATTATGGAGGAAGGATAGTATGGCCCTATCCTTCCTTCAGGCAAATATCAACCGTTCCGCTGGGGCTCAGGACCTCCTCCTTCAGACCCTGGCGGAGCGGTTGATACAAGTGGCAGTAGTTGCCGAACCACATAGGGTTCCGGCCAGATCAGACTGGGTAGGGGACATGGACGGACTGGTGGCGATAACCACACAGTCTACGGCCCACTCCCCGACCCTCAACGTTGTGTCCAGGGGCAAGGGCTTTGTTGCGGCCCAAGCCGGAGAAGCGGTGATTGTGGGGACCTACTTTTCTCCTAACAGGGTTCTCGCTGAGTTCGAGGCTTTTCTCGACGAGGTGGGAGCCCTGATACGACGGGTACGTCCCCGACCAGTTGTCGTCCTTGGAGACCTCAACGCCAAGTCCACGGCGTGGGGGTCTCCGATGACCGACGCACGAGGAAGGGCAGTTGAGGAGTGGTTGGCAGAGCTGGGCCTCTGTGTTCTGAACAGAGGGTCGGAATACACATGCGTTCGGCGCTCGGGGGGATCAGTGGTGGATGTGACGTTTGCCACACCTGAGCTTGCGCGCAGAGTCAGTGACTGGGAGGTGCTGGTGGACGAGGAAACGCTGTCTGACCACCAGTACATCCAGTTCAGCGTTTCGTCGTCCTCGGCGAGTTCGGATGGAGAAAGGCGCACGGCTTCGGGTCCTAGATGGGTCCTCCGAAGCTTAGACCTGGAGCTCCTTAAGGAAGCTGCCATCATTCAGGCCTGGAACGGGTCACCCTTTGACCCAGTGAGCCTGAATCAGGAGGCAGACGCGATGTGCGAGGCCATGACGCGCATCTGTGATGCCTCCATGCGACGCAATAGAGCTCCTCCGTCCAGACGCCAAGTCTACTGGTGGACGGAGGAAATCGCCGGACTACGTCGTCGTTGCGTAG